>CM051825.1:137023528-139828528 GCA_028451465.1 Erethizon dorsatum | reverse complement strand
TGAGAGAGAACAGTGGCTCCGTTTTCCTTAGTAAATTATGTAATCTAGACATTCTAATTTGCAGTTACTATTGGCATTTAGGATATACAATTTTAATTCAGAGACTCAGGTAACATGGCCTTGCCATTCAAAGAGTTAGCATCTCTGACAGTTAATAGCAATGCTCCTATTTTAACATATTATATATTAAAAGGAAAACCCAAAAGCATAAATGTTATATGAAATGCATGTTACCAGTGATAAAGATCTAAAAAGTCTATCCATCCTATAGAATTACCTCCTAATATTTTTATGTGATTTTTGTTTTGTTTTGTTTTGCTTTGTTTTTGTTTTTTTGAGACAGGGACTCATTATGTGGTTCAGGCTGGTGCTGAACTCACTATGTAGCCCAGACTGGTCTTGACCACCTGGCAATCCTCCTGCCTCAGCCTCTCGAGTGCTGGGATTACAGGCATGCGCCACCATGCCCAGCCATATTTTTATGTTTTATATACAATACCTACATGTTTCTCTTTCTTACATTCATACTTGCTTTGGCAATTTCACGTCTGTACCAATCTTATAATTATTTTTTTTTTATGTGGGTACCAGGAGTCGAACTCAGGACCTCACGCTTGCCAGGCAGGCGCTTACGCCACTGAGCTATCTCACCCGCCCATAATTATTCTTTAATAAATATAAAAAAAGAAAAATGCTTATGAAATTTGGACAAATATATTACATTCACTGTAACCCACCTAGATTCTTAGTTTAACTTAATTATCACACAGACATTTATAGAGCCCGACTTATTGCACAATAGCATATCATTGCCCTCTGACGGTACCCACTAATATGTAATTTTAAATTCAGCCAAGAAAACCTTTATTATACTGTAAAACATAATATGTTAATTTTATAAGGTATAAAAATAGACAAAAAATTAGAAATTCAATATTTGCTTACAAATATTCATTACCTAGTAAGATGTAAAAATTTAGTGTTACTTCACTAAAGCCCTTCAAATGAATTTTTAAGATTTTCCCGGGCCGGTGAGATAGCTCAGCGGCGTAAGCGCCTGCCTTGCAAGCGCGAGGGCCCGAGTTCGACTCCCGGAACCCACATACGAAAAAGGGGCCGGTGATATCGCTCAGTGGCACGGGTGCCTGTTGGCGCGCGAGGTCCTGAGGTCGTCCCCCTGGTACCCACAAAAAAAAAAAAAAAAAAAATTAAAAAAAAAAAAGATTTTCCCTGACGATCAGTTTAAAGGCACTAGTCTTTAAGTTTAAGCAAAAGTCTTCATACACAGTGAAAAAAGCCAAACACAAGGCTAAGTAGCACAACTATAAATAGCGAAAATATTTTAAAGGAGGGAAACATAATTGCAATTTTAGTACTAGAAATGTATGCAGGATTCATGGCATCTATGTATGCTATTTAGTTCCATATTTTAACCATGAAAAAATAGCAAATCACTTACTTCCTGCAGACAAGTAAGTGCAGGAACATAAGAATTTAATGAACGGCCTGGCCATTTTCTAAGTCTGAAAATCAAAAATTTCCCCAATATGTTCAGTATAGATTTAGCACTGCAGTTAAGGGCACTAATATTACAACCGTTGACTCCGTGCACTCAAGAAGTCCACTCGGTTGCAGATGCTGGACAAGGGCTGGGCGTGGGCTCTTGCACTCATGCTTTATGAAACCGTCCATCTAAGCCCACCTGCTGGTGGAGGCCCAGATGTACAAATTTGTTTTTCTATTTTCTTCCTTTTTCTGTCTCTTCTCTTCCGCAGATCGAACATCTAAAGCCCCGCGAAACGCAGCCTCCTGTCTTCTCTCTGCAGACTCTGCAAGTTTTGCTCTTTTCTCTGCGGCGGGCGGAGGCGCGGCTCCCGGCGCGCGGGAAGCACAGCGCGGTGAGGACCGGTGGCGCGGGCGGGGGCGTGTCTGAGAAACTCATTAAAAAAAAAATCCTTAAAACAGAGAAATGGGGCCGGTGAGATGGCTCAGCGGCATGAGCGCCTGCCTGGCAAGCGCGAGGTCCTGAGTTCGACCCCGGTACTCACATACGAAAACAGGGCCGGTGATATTGCTCAGCGGCACGGGCGCCTGCTGGCACGCGAGGTCCTGAGGTCGACGCCGGGTTCCCACAAAACAAAAAACAAAAAACAAAAAAAAACAGAGAAATGGCTTTGTTTTTAAACTCCCAAAGCACAGTATTTCAACAGCAGCAGCCAACATGGGGTTTAGCAGGTTTGCTTTACCCCGTAAATGAAGCTTTGTATAAACCAGTTATGGTCCCCATGAGCAAGACCAGCTCAGACCGGAAGAACTGCCCAGCGAGGGTAGACTTCAGGCGCAATCGGAGTGCTTAGTGTGTTCAGGTCAAGACAGGGCCTCGCCATGCAGTTCAGGCCGGCCTTGAACTCACTATGTAGCTCAGGCAGGCCTCAAACTCATGGCAGTCCTCCTGCCTCAGCCTCCCGAGTGAGATTTTTTTTTCCAGGAGAAATTAATTTTAACTACATTATTCCATTTATCCTAATATATCCGACATATTATTATTTTAGCATGTAATCAATATCAAATAGTATTACTGATACATTTTACCTTCTTTTTAAAAAAATTTCCAGACACTGATATCATCTCAATTGGGACCAGTACATTCCTGGTGCTCAGTGGCTCCACGTGGCCCGTGGCTCTCTATGGGACAGGGCGGGGCTGATTCTTCCTTCTTCTTGTAGTTTTGTAACCTGCTCACCCTAAGACCTTTCCTTTCTTCTTTTCTTTCTTTCTTTCTTTTTATTTTATTTGTTTTTTTGTTTGTTTGTTTGTTTTTTGAAACGAGGTCTCGCTATGTAGTTCAGGCTGGCCTTGAACTCACTATGCAGCCCAGACTGGCCTCAAACTCATGGTGATCCTCCTGCCTCAGCCTCCCAAGTGCTGGTATTATAGGCGTGCGCCCCACCCCCAGCTCCTAAAATCTTTCTATAACCAAATCTCACTAAGATGTTCATGTTGAGAAGAGGTCTGTGTTTCCTCTCTCCATTCTATGGTAGCATAAAGAGCCAGCAGAAACTGTGACTTGGCACTTGGCTCTGTGCGTGTAAATACCCAGAGCCCAGCAGACTGTGGGGAGGCAGATGGACTTGTACAGCATCCCGTCTCCTTCTTTGCGCTTTCCTTCTCTTGGTTACATACACTCAGATGGTATTGGCCACATCTTAATATTAGTTTCTTGTGCCTTAAATCATCTGAATCTTAACCAAAATCCAGGGAAGCTCAGATCTTCCTGATTTAAGAAATCAGGTGAAACCAAGCATGGTGGTGCACACCTGTGATCCCAGCACTCAGGAGGCTGAGGCAGGAGAATTGCCGTGAGTTCGAGGCCAGCCTGAGCTACATAGTGAGTTCAGGACCAGCCTGAACTACACAAAGACTTTTTGTGTTTAAGATACGAAACTACGGAATTACCCAAAAAACAATAGGACTCCTTTATACTCTCTGGGACAATGTCAAGAACACGTAGGCCACCCACTCCTACACCTGCCCTTGTCACCTATATGGGGTGAAACCTTTCATTCTGGCCGACTTGATGGGTGAAAATATTTTTTTGTTGTTGTTTTCATTTGCATTCCTTAGTTCCTGGGGCAGCTGAGCATCTTTTCGTGTTTATTAATGGACTGTGTTCCCCTTTCTTTGTTCAAGCTGTTTGCTCATTTTTCTATTGAGTTACCTAAGGTAGCCTCTCTTGATTATGCTTTATTTTTGTGGAAAATAGTTTCTTCTAGTAATTTGTTCTTTAACCTACTTTATGGTGCTTTCCTTCAATAGCTTTATTTTGTTTATTTTTTGTTTTGTTTTGAGACAGGGTCTTGCTATGTGGTCCAGGCTGGCCTTGAACTGGAGATCCTTCTGCCTCAGCCTTCCAATTGCTGCGAATACAGACATGCATCAACACACTTGGCCTTCTAAAGCTTCTTCAAAAACAAACAAAAAATTAGTTTTATTGAGATAATTGACATGGAATATCTACACATTTTTAAAGTATAAAATTTTATTAGTTTGGTTTTTTTTTTTGGTAGCGGGAATCGAACTCAGGACCTTGCACTTGCCAGGCAGTTACTTGTGCCGCTGAGCCACATCTCTGGCTATTAGTTTGGACATAATTATATATATAAAATCAAATCACCACATTATCACCATCAAATTCCAATAAATTTCACCCTATTTATTATACTGTTAAATGTGAATTCTTAGCAGGGCATGGTGGTCGTCCCATCACTCTGGGAGCCTGAGGCAAGAGGATTGCAAGTTCAAGCACAGCCTGGGCAACTTAGCAACTTAGTGAGATCCTGTCTCAAAATAAAATATAAAAAGAGCTGGGAATGTAACTCAGTGCAAAGGCCCTGGGTTCAATTCCCAATACTGAAAGGAAAAAAAAAGATGAATTCTTTCCATATGGTTTTGTATTTTGTTCTGAAGTCTTTGTCCTACTATAAAAAATTGTCTTGATGTTTGCTTCCAATAGTTTTTAGTTTAGTGCTTTAACTTGCACCTATATTTACAGGAATTAATGGTCCTGGCCAGGGTTGGGGAGTGGGTGTTAGTTATCTTTATCCTTTGTCTCCGCGCCCTCTACCGACAGAGCTTGGTCTTTACATCCAGTTCAGGCGGAATCTCCAGCAGGTCCACACCACTCCAGTGATCTAAGCCCAAAGCACACGGCTGTGCCCTCTACCTTCGCAGCTTGGCTGATTTGTATTTAATCATCACCTTCACGCAGCTGTTTCTATAACGATACAAATATTCCCTCGCAGAGCAACTCCGACTTCTGTCAACGATTCTATTCAGATCACGTTTCTCAAAATCCAGAACAAAAGCCCCGGTAGCTTCCAGAATGCTGCTGAAATCCGCGGGGAGGGCGGCCCGCGGTGGCAGGTTCTGCCTGCCAGTTGAGTAGCCTGGGGGTAAGACTGGAACCCAGACCTGGCCTGCAGGTTTGTGTTACTCAATCCCAGTCTTCAAGAGCCCCACGCATGGAGTGCGGGTAGTTCAGTGGCAGAGCGCTTTCCTCGCTTGCATGAGGACCTGGATTCAACCCCCAGTACTGAAAAAGCCAAAACCAAACCACCCCCCTTGTTCAGTCAACACACATCATGAATTGAAGGCACCAGGCCGCTACTGGTGCTGGGGAGACAGCAGCAAACAAAACACAAAAAGGCCAGACATGGTAGCGCACACCTGTGATTCCAGCACTCCGGGAGGCTGAGGCAGGAGGATCACAGGTTCAAGCTCATCCAGGGCAATTTAGTGATTTAGAAAGACCTCGTCTCTGCCAGGCGTGGTGGCATACACCTATAATGCCAGCGCTCAGGAGGCTGAGACAGGAGGATGACCACAAGGTTGGGGGCTACACAATGAGTTCAAGCCTGAACTACAAAGCAAGACCCTGTCTCAAAAAAAAAAAAAAAAAAAAACACTCTGTCTCAAAATAAAAAACAGAAACAGGTGAGGATGTGGCTCAGTGCAAAGGCCCTGGGTTTATCCCCAGTACCACAAAAGAGAGAAAAACAAAAGCACCTGCCCTTCTGCTAGTAGGGAGAGAGCCAATTGGTAACAGATTTAATAAACAGTCATGTGGAGGCTATTAGCGCTCATCCTGGGGATTATGAGCATAACTGTGTACAAGCAGAAGATGCAGTTTTTAGTGTGGTGACCGGGGTAGGTCTCACTGAGAATGTGATGTTTGAGCAAAGTCTTAAAAGACACGAGGGAATTAATTAAGAGTACCTCTGCGCAGCACGGCGGGAGGGGCCAGTAAGATGAGCTCTAAGGACAGTCAGATCCGATGTGCTGGGAAAGAGCAGGAGCCTGCAGGTCCCCCAGGCTGGGCCCGGGGCAAAGTGCTAGGGACAAGGTCACCTTGTAAGGAGGAGGCCATCAGGTCATCGGGGCCGGGGGGCCTTGCTGAGGTTCCTGGCTTTTTGCTGGAGTCCACTGCAGGGTGTCTAACATTCTCTTGCCTCCCTCAGTTGAATAAATAAATATGGATATAGTTGTACCATCCTGCATATGTGTAATGTGTCGGGTATCAAAAAAATAAAGCACGTACCCGTTGAATAAATATCTCATTAAAATGTTACTGCATGTTAATCTCTTTAATTAGTATATTGTCAGTTTTGCAAAGTTTTGAGCTTGGTCTAAATGAATCACTCTATGATATCCTGTGACCCCAGTTGCCCCCTCCACTCGATGTTCCTGGGATTCATCTGGTGCCTTCCAGCTCCAGGTCCTTCATTTTCACTGCTTTACAGTACTTCACTGAAAATTATACCTCAGCTGTATTTACCCGTTCTTCCCTTGAAGGACACAGTCTCATTTTCAGTTCCTGGTGGCACCATAACGGCAGATGTTTTCACCTGCAAATGAGATTGCTAGGTCAAGAGCAGCTTCCATCAACATTATTACAAAATAGCCGTAGCATTTTCTGCCTACAGAGTTCTAGTTGCTCTGTAACCTCACTAATAATGGCATTCTCAGACTTTAACATTTTTGGCCAAGCCAGATGTGGTGGCACACACCTGTGATCCCAGCACTCAGGAGGCTGAGGCAGGAGAATGGAAAGTTAAGGCCAGTCTGAGCTATATAGTGAGCCTTGTCTCAAAAAACAAAAATAGACAATTTTTGGCTAGTTGGTGGTTGAAAGATGATGTTGCACTGTGATTTCATTTGTGCTTCCCTCATTAATAATGGGATTAAGCATCTTTTCTGATTTTTTTTTTTGTGGGTACCGGGAGTCGACCTCAGGACCTCACGTGCCAGCAGGCACTTGTGCCGCTGAGCGATATCACCAGCCCTTTCTTCGTATGTGGATACCGGGAGTCGAACTCAGGACCTCGTGCTTGCCAGGCAGGTGCTTATGCTGCTGACCTATCTTACCGGCCTTCTTTTCTGATTTTTGTTGGCCATTTGTATTTTTTCTTTGGTAAAGTACCTATGCAAGTCTTTTGTCTTTCTGTCACTTTCTTATTGATTTTTAGGAGTGATATATATTAATTATATATATATATTTTTTTTTTCCCAGCACTGGGGACCAAACCCAGTGCCTCACATATGCTAGGCAAGAACTCTTCCACTAAACTACATTCCCCAGATCTTTTAAAAATTTTGAGTCAGGGCCTCACTAAATTGCTTAAGCTGGTCTTCAATTTGTGATCCACCTGCCTCTCAAGTAGCAGGGATTACAAGCATGTGCCACTACACCCAGCTCCGGTAAATAACTCTCAAATAACACGAATTTTTAATTTAAGAAAGTTAAATTTAGCGATTTTTTTATTTCATGCTGTGCTTTTTATATCTAACTGAAGAACTCTTTCACTAATCCTGATAATATATTCTACATTACTTTCTAAAAATTTTATAGTTCTGCATCTTATTATAAATCAAATAAATGAGATGGGAGTTGAGTTTCTAAGAAAACCAAAGCCTAGTTTTTGTTTGCTTTATACTTGTGTAATTTTCTTACAGCTTTTTGGCTTGGTTTTGGTGTTGTTTTTGTTATTGTTGTGGTTGTTTTTGTTTGTTTGTTTGTTGGCATTTTTGAGACAGGGTCTCACTGTGTAGTTCAGGGTGGCCTTGAACTCATTATGTAGCCCAAACTGGCCTCAAACTTGTGGCAGTCGTGCTGCCTCAGCCTCCTGAGCACTGAGATTATAGGCAGGCACCATCATGAAGGGCAGCTTTGTGTTTTTCTAGGAGTTTGTGTTGCCTTTCATTTTTTCCCACTTACAGAAAGAAACTGACATCTTCTTCACACTGTCATTAAAACTTTGAACTTTATAACTGTATTGTCTGTAGTTTGAAAGCAATTTTTCTTATTCTCCCTGAGGACACTTCCTGTTGGTCTGGACAGGTGGCTGTTAGGACGACTGCACGGAAGCCAGGCTGACAAGCCTGACCAAGTCCCCATTTCTTGTATTGCACATCATTCTCTTCTTATTATTCTTTACTTTTGCTGCGGTACATACTCAGCCTCTCTAGAAAGTGTACATAGAATACAACTCTTTCTTCTAACCTCTCAATTCATAATTTGGCTGGGGATTGAATTCTAAATTCATAATAATGTTTCATAATCTGATACACAATTAATTGTGATTTTGGATGAATTTGGATTTTGTTTTGTTTTGTTTTTTGACACAGGCTTTTGCTAAATTGCTCACCCCAACCTTGAACTCACAATCTTCCTGCTTCAGCCTCCCTCATGCTGGGATTACAGGCATGTGCCATCATGCCTGACTCACAACTGATTGTTATAAGCCCCAAAACAATGGGTTTCTTCCACTTCTCATGGACTCTGCTATTCTGGACCATGCCTGAAAAATCAGCACTGATAAATATATCATGACTTTTTTTAATACTATTTTTATGGTAGATAAGTTTCTTGGTTGACGTAAAATGTCAGTTGTGGTGTTGGAGAACTGGCATTAGAAATATTCTAGGGCAGCCAAGCATGATGACTCATGCCTGTAACCCCAGCACTCAGGAGGCTGAGGCAGGAGGATCACTATGACTTTAAGGCCAGCCTGGGCTACATAAGCAAGTTCAAGGCCAGCCTGAACTACTTAGTGAGACCTTGCTTCCAAAAAAAAAAAAAAAAAAAGGATTGTGCATACACAATACTTTCATTTTAATTCAAGAACATTAGCAAGATTCTTTATTAGAGTTTCTTCCTGGAGCCTGCATTTAAGAATCTATTATGGGTTGGGGATGCAGCTCAGTGACAGAGCATTTGCCTAGCATGTGTGAGGCTCTGGGTTCAATCCCCACTACTGAAAAAAGAAACTAGCCCAGGATAGTGGTGCATATTTGTAATCCTAGCTCTCAGCAGGCTGAGGCAGGAAGATCATGAATGTGAGCCCACGTAGTGAGACCCTTTTTCAAAAAAACAAAACAAAACAAAACAAAAATAAGCCCTAGATGATATCGCTCAGTGGCACGGGTGCCTGTTGGCGCGTGAGGTCCTGAGGTCGTCCCCCCGGTACCCACAAAAAAAAAAAAAAAAAAATAAGCCCTAGAATCTTTCTTTGTTGTTGTTTTGAGACAGGGTCTCGATTTAATTAAAAATAAATTAGGCTTTCAAAAAAAATTCTCTTTTCAAGTGAGAAAGTATTTGGTACATTGTCTTTCAGGCTCCTTCACTTGGCTGCCAAACATCTGATTTTCATTTCTTTGTGGATGATCTATATTTTCTTTCTGTGTTTATTTATATTTTATTTTTTGTGGTGCTGGGGATTGGCCCCAGGGCTTCAGGCATACTAGGCAAACGCTCCACCACTGAGCCTAGAACCTTTTCTTTGCTCTTTTTCTTTTTCTTCTTTTCTTTGGGGAGGAGGGGGATTGAGCAACACCATTATTACCAGTGCATGCTTTGGATGCAGGATAATTACGGAAAAAGACAATTGGCACCCACCACTCCATGACATGCCTAAAAATATCCTACAGAATCTGAAATGCTGACCAGAAGTCTGGGTCCACTGGAAAATACCTGCAGATCTCAAAAGGTCTCTTATTTCAGCTAGCATGATGAAAAGTTTCAGCTTCAGTGACTGTTAAAGTCTTGTCCTCCTCTCCTACCCCTGTCAAAGAATGAAAGTTAGGGGTAGAGAACTAAGAGGACTGTTAGTTGTTAACATTTAAAATGATATTGACTAACCTCAACAGAAATTTTAAGAAGCTATTGGTCATTGTAATAGTTTTTTTGTTTTTTGGTTCTTTTGGGGGGTACTGAAATCTGAATCCAGGGTCTTCATACTGAGGTACATCCCAAGTTTTTTATTATTTATTTTGAGACAAGGTCTCACTAAATTGCTAAATTGTCCTGGCTGGCTTTGAACTTGTGACCCTCCTGCCTCAGCCTCCTGAGTGCTGGGATTACAGGTGTGCACCACCACGCCCAGCTCAATTTTTTTTGTTTAAAGCAATTCTTTTTTTTTTTAAGACAACAAGTAAACATTCTCATGTACTAACAAACTCAAGAATTACAGAATGTACAAATACCTTTTGGAGAAAAACATTACTCAGTATAAGATTAAGCCATGTAAAAAAGCTAAGTAAAAATAAAAGACTAAGGAATGGAATAGTCACAGTGAAATTGCATTTTCACACTAGGGAGACAATACGATGTTTACAAATGTGCGTCCGGTTTATTTCGCTTGTGAGTATTTTCTCAAGTTGCATCCATTTACCTATAAAAGTCTCCAGTTTATCCTTCTTTATGGCTGAATAGTACTCCATTGTATAAAAAGACCACATCTTTTTTATCCATTCCTCGGTTGATGGGCATTTGGGTTGTTTCCACGATCTAGCTATTACAAATTGTGCTGCTATAAACATGGGTGCACATATATCGCTGTGGTACGATGTTTTTAATTCTTCTGGGAAGATACCCAGAAGGGGAATAGCTGGGTCAAATGGGACCTCCAGTCCTAGTTTTTTGAGGAATCTCCACGCTGATTTCCACAGTGGCTGCACCAGTCGACACTCCCACCAACAGTGGAGAAGGGTTCCTTTTTCCCCACAGCCCCTCCAGCATTTGTTATTAGTTGATTTCTTGATAATAACCATTCTTTCTGGGATGAGATGGTATCTGAGTGTTGTTTTAATTTGCATCTCTCAAATGACTAGTGATGTTGCACATTTTTTTGTATATTTATTTGCCATTTGTATTTCTTCATCTGAGAAGTATTTATTCATCTCAGACGCCCATTTTTGGACTGGGTCTTTGAATTTGGGAGGTCTCATTTTTTCGAGTTCTTTGTATGTTCTCAATAGTAATCCTTTGTCTGAGGAACAGCTGGCAAACATTTTTTCCCACGTTGTGGGTTGTCTCTTCACTCTGTTGGTGGTTTCTCTTGCTGTGCAAAATCTTTTTAATAAGATGAGATCCCAGTTGCTGATTCTTTGTGATACTTCCTGTGCCATTGGGGATTCATTCATAAAGTCTTTGCCTACACCAATGTCTTCAAGAGTTTTACCTATTCTATTTTCCAGGAGATTTAATGTTTCTGTTTTAATATTTAGATCTTTAATCCATTTGGAATTTAGTTTAGTGCACAGTGAGAGATATGGGTCTAATTTTAATCTTTGGCATATGAAGAGCCAGTTTTTCCAGCACCATTTATTAAAGAGGCTATCTTTCTTCCAGTGAATGTGTTTGGCACCTTTGTCAAAGATAAGGTGGCTTAGTATGTCTGGAGTTGTTTCTGCATCTTCTAATCTATTCCATTGATCTTCGGGTCTGTTTTTTTGCCAATACCAGGCTGTTTTTATCACAGTAGCTTTATAGTATAATTTCAAGTCGGGGATTGTGTTGCCCCCTGCCTTGTGTTTGTTGCCCAGAATTGCCTTTGCTATTCTAGGTCTCTTCTGGTTCCAGATGAATTTTAGGATTGTTTTCTGTAATTCTGTGAGATATGCTGTTGGAATTTTGATTGGAATTGCATTAAATCTGTATAATAATTTTGGAAGTATGTACATTTTCACTATGTTGGTTCTTCTGACCCAAGAGCAAGGGATATCTTTCCATTTTCTGATATCCTCTTCAATCTCCTTTTTCAGAGTACTGTAGTTTTCAGTGTAGAGGTCTTTTACCTCCTTTGTGAGATTGATTCCTAGATATTTCATTTTTTTGGATGTTATTGTGAAAGATATTGTTTCTCTAATTTCTCTTTCAGTGAGTTTGTTATTCGTGTACAGGAAGGCTATTGATTTTTTTTTTTTAAAGATATAATTGGGAAGAAACACTTTTTATTTTTTTTTTTTTATTTTTTTTGGTGGGTACCGGGGGTCGACCTCAGGACCTCGTGCACCAGCATGCGCTCGTGCCACTGAGCGATATCACTGGCTCCTTTTTTCGTATGTGGGTTCCAGGAGTCGAACTCGGGCCCTCACGCTTGCCGGGCAGGCGCTTAAGCCGCTGAGCCATCTCACCGGCCCAGGCTATTGATTTTTGAGTGTTGACTTTGTATCCAGCTACAATACTGAATTTGCTTATTAAATCTAGCAATTTTTTAGTGGAGTTTTTGGGGTCTTCTACGTAGAGTATCATGTCATCTGTAAATAATGATAATTTAACTTCTTCCTTTCCAATCACTATTCCTTTTATTTCTTGCTCTTGTCTAATTGCTCTGTCTAAAGTTTCCAGGACTATATTGAATAAGAGTGGGGACAGTGGACATTCTTGTCTTGTTCCTGATTTTAGAGAGAAGGCTTTCAGTTTTTGTCCATTTAGTATGATATTGGCTGTTGGTTTGTCATAGATAGCTTTTATCAGATTGAGATAAAGACCATCTATTCCAATTTTCTGTAGGGTTTTTATCATGAATGGGTGCTGGACTATGTCAAAAGCTTTTTCTGCATCTTTTGAGATGATCATGTGATTTTTGTCCTTGGTTCTGTTAATGTGGTGTATTACATTTATTGATTTACGTATGTTGAACCATCCCTGCATCCCTGGGATGAATCCAACTTGGTCATGGTGTATAATCTTCTTGATTATTTGATGCATTCTGTTTGCCAGTATCTTATTGAGGATTTTTGCATCTATGTTCATTAGGGAGATTGGTCTGTAGTTCTCTTTCTTAGTTGGGTCCTTCTCTGGTTTTGGTATCAGGGTAATGCTTGCTTCCAGGAATGAATTTGGGAGTATTGCTTCCCTTTCAATTTCATTAAAGAGTTTGAGAAGTAGTGGTGTTAGGTCTTCTCTAAATTTCTTGTAGAATTCGGCAGTGAATCCATCAGGGCCTGGGCTTTTCTTTGCTGGGAGGTTTTTAATTACATCTTTGATTTCGTTGATTGTTATTGTTTTATTTAGGATTTTTATATCTTCTTGATTGAGTTTTGGTAATTTATATGTATCTAGGAATCTGTCCATTTCTTCTGCATTTTCCATCTTATTAGAATACAAATTTTCAAAATAGGTATAGATGATCTTCTGGATTTCTGCAGGGTCCGTTGCGATATCACCCTTTTCATCCTTAATTGCGTAGATTTGAGTATTTTCTTTCCTTTTTTTAATAAGGTTGGATAAGGGTTTGTCGATTTTATTTAATCTTTCAAAGAACCAACTCTTTGATTCATTGATTCTTGGTATTTTTTTTTAGTCTCCAATACGTTAACTTCTGCTCTGATCTTTATAATTTCATCCCTTGTATGAGCTTTTGGCTTAGCCTGCTCTTCTTTTTCCAGAAGTTTGAGGTTCACCATTAGGTTGTTTATTTGTGTTTGCTCTGTTTTCCTGATATAGGTATTTAATGCTATAAATTTCCCTCTTAGGACTGCTTTCATTGTATCCCATAAGTTCCAGTATGTTGTACTGTCATCATTCAGTTGTAGAAACTAATTTCTTCTTTAATTTCATCTGTGACCCATTGGTTGTTCAGGAAGGTGCTATTTAATTTCCACATGTTTAGGAAGTTCTTGTGGTTTCTTTTGCCTTTGATTTCCAATTTCATTGCACTATGGTCTGATAATATACATGGGATAATTTCAATTCCTTTGCATTTACTTAAGCAGGTTCTATGAGCTAGTATGTGGTCTGTTTTGGAGAATGTCCCATGTACAGCTCAATTTTTAATTGAAAAAAAAAAAGCTATTTGGGTCACACCTGGGGACTTGCAGTCAGCAGTGGACATGAGAGGAAGTACCACTGCTGCAGCTTTGTCCAGGGTCTTGCTGGTTGCAAGGACACAAGGGCCAGAATCAGGGCTCCTTTCCCCACCAAGCCCACATCTGTCCTCCCCGCCCAGGCTGGAGAGATGCCCCTCCTGGAGACACCACACGGAGGTGCTGGCAGCTCACCAAGGGCCTCCTGGCTCCCATCTAGGGCTCTCTTCAGGAGCTTTCTGTCAAGTATTAACTCTATTAGTCCGCGGTTCATGTGTGTGCGGTAGATTTTTAAATTTTTCTTTGTTCTTAATTAGCACACAATAATTGTATGTTTCACAGATTTTTAGTTTTTTAAAAGAGTGATTTGGGTCACACCTGGGAATTCCTCCTGCCCAGGTAGGCCTGAGCCCAGGGATAGCTCCCCCTTGGAAAGGCTGCATCACACTCACTACTGAAATTGGTCTGGTCCCAGCCGGTGGTGACACACAGGGACCCAGCAGGGAAGTTGTCACTGGCACTGGGAAGGTACAAGGCAGACACGGTCTTGGAGAACTGGGCAGGCGTGGCCAGCTTCAGCAGGATGATGTCATTGCGCACGGTGAGCATGCTGAACTTGGGGTTCTTGAAAAACTCGGGGTGACAACCACAACCCTGGTGAGGACCCAGGAGCAGCCCCATCCCCATATCTCCAGTGGGCCAAGCTCCTGTCCCCAAGCTCCTGTCCTCAGGCCTGGTACCTTTGCGATCTTCAGGACTTGGACGCCTTCCTCATCGGATCCCTGGTCAAACACCCCAGCCACCACCACGTCGGGGTTTTTTAGGAACAGAGACAGGAGGGGCTGGGGACCGATGAGCCCACCCCCTCCTACCCCCCACCACCCTGGAGCTGGGAGCAGAGCCTGGCCACCTGGTCACCAGACATCACAGTGGGCAGTGGTGACCACCCAGCAAGATGAGGGAGGCCCCGCAGAAGTGGAAGCCGGTTTCATTCTGGGAAGGAAGGAGGGAAGGTCACAGCTGTTGCCTGGACAACACCCCAGCCTGGCCAACAGCCTGGAGTGCCCCCCACGGCATCCCCATCTCACCTGCAGGGACACCTACCAGGGTCAGGAACCAGGGACAAAGTCTTCACCATTGACGATCCTGGCCAGGCCACTCAGCACAGGTGGGGTGGGGACCCCTCAGTCTGAGAGTAGGGCAAGGGAGGGCTGTGGCCTAGAGCCAGCCTTGGCCTGACCTGCCAGTGTTGCAGAGCTACTGGTTTCCACCTCAGCCCACCCAGCCGAACTCAGGATCCACATTCCACAGCCAACTCTACCTCTGCAAGGTCCCCTGGCTTCTTCCAACCTCTGAGCTCAAGGCTCCTTCACCTGCAGCCTGCTGACCCCAGTCTTCTTCCACAGGTGCAGAGGAACATGGATGTCCCCACCTGGGCCTGTCCTGCCATAGGAGAAAACAGCTGGGCCCTCAGACGGCATGGGCTTGACTCTGAGTACCCCCTGGCTGTGTGGCCTTGGACCTGGGGGCTCCACAGTGTTCTCAGCTGCTCAGTGGGAGCAGAACAATGCTAACTCCACAGGTCAACACGCATCTGTTAGGCAGGAGCGGCGTGTGGAACTCACACCTGTGACCCTGTCCTGGGGCCTCCAGCCCAGACACAAGGCTGATGGAGTGTGACACGGCACCAACTCAAGCACAGGCCCAGGTGGAATTCACCATTTCTGCAGCACCTCACCATTTCAGCATCTATTGATTGCATAAAGGTTGGGTTTCTTATTTAATAAAACAGGACTTTGTGCACCATAAAAGCCCACATCTGGGAAGCAATGGACAAACAAGAAGTACAGGTGTATCGCACGTGCCTGCGGCACCCTGGCTGGATCACCACATGGGTTCTCAGTCCTGTACTGGCTGCACATTTGGCCTTTGCACTGGAGCATGGAGCCCCAGCCACTAACTGCCACCTCAGGAGTCCTCACCTGCTACAGGCCCAGCACCTACTTCCCCTGCCCACAGGAGGAAGGACTTAGACAAGGCTCTTCAAGACGAAAATACTACTGCTACTGCTACTACTAATCTGTTTGTTATAATAGCAAAAAGAGAGAAATAAGTAGCGGTGTATTCCCACAAGAGAAAGTACATGACATTGATTCAAGTGAATGAGCTGGATCCCATAGCAACGTGGATAAATCTACAACCTTAACAGTATAAAAATGCATGTTGTAAAACTGATGCAGAGTAGTATGCAAATTTTTAAAAATCTTTATGAATATGTATTCACACGTGTGTGGTGTATTTGTGTAAGCCAACATAGAAATGACACGCAGACCTCAGAACAGGAAGGAGGAGGGAGCAAAGGAAAGCTGTAGCTGAAGCTCTTTTATATTTTAAAAAGAAATAGCTAAACTGGGCACAGTGTTGCACCTGTAGTCCCAGCTGCAGGGGAAGACCACCTGAGCCCGGGATTTCTCGGCTAGCCTGGGCAATACAGTGTTTTTGAGAATCTGTCTCAAAAAAACAAAACCACACCCAGCTCAAAAAGGTATCATTTAGATATCATAAAATTTATTGTTTCAGCCAGTGGAGTGGCGCAAGCCTGCAATCCCAGGACTCTAGAAGGCTGTTGCAGAACTCGAGTGCCTATGATTTACTGAAACCGTGATTCTAAACACAAAATAAAAAATGGCTGAGGATGTAGCTCAGTCCCAAAGCCTTGGGTTCAGTCCCCAGTACCACACACCAAAAAAGTGTTTTATTGTTGGTGTTGAAATTCTACAAGGATCTGTTAATCATTGCTTTTCCCTTCATTGATTCTCTTAGAGACACTTGATGAGTACTTTTGTTTCCCTTCAGCTCTGTGTCACTTTATTTTTGGAAAAAAATTTCCTGGTGCTGGGGATTGAACGCAGGGTTTTCACTACATTCCTAGCACCTCCTGTCCCACTTTAAAAAAAAAATTTGAGACCAGGTCCTGCTAAGTCAGTAAGTTGGTAGGCTCAGCTTGAATTTGTGATCCTCTTGCCTCAGCTGCCCAGCATGTTGGGCTTATAGGCATGTGCCACCATGCCCATTCAATTTAGGAATTTCTGTCTGGTACTTTTTTCTGAAATGCCCATTAATTAAATGGTTTGGTCATCCTCATCTGTTATCTTTGATCTCCTCCTTTCTTTTTATAAAATTATTGATAACTGGGGATTGAACTGAGGGTGTAACCTTCTCTAGGCACACGCTTTACAACTGTGTTACATCCCCAGCCTTTTCATTTTATTATCATTATGGGGGGGTACTGGGAATCGAACTCAGGACCTTGCACTTGCCAGGCAGGTGCTGTGCAGCCGAGCTACATCCCCAGCCCCTTCATTTTATTTTGAGACAAGATCTTGCTAAATAGCCTCTAACTTGTGATCCTCCTGCCTCAGCCTCCTGAGTAGCTAGGGTTACAGGTGTGTCCCACCATGCCTGGTATATCTTCTCTTTTTACCTGTAAAATAAATATACAAATAACCGCATTGAATTGTTTGGGTTAATAAGATAATGCATAGTTAGCATTTAGCTTGGTAACACATAAAATACCCAGTAAATATTTATTATTATCCACCATCAGACACTCCATCTCCTGGAATTCGTTGAAAGCTCTTATCCTTAATAACTTCCCTATTATTCGCTTATTCCCTATTATTCCCTATTATTCTCCTATTATTCGCTTATTCTTTGTCTCAACGGCTTTCATTTTAACAGCATCTCAACGAAGACGAGACAGAAAAATATATGATCCAGTTTTTCAGTACTGAACTGGCACCTCTTAAATTTTCGTTTTATTTAAAACGAAGCAGCGACCGATGTGGTGAATGAGCGCTCTCTTGGGCTGGGCCTAAGCAAAATAAATTAATAATAATGATAAATATTAATTATTAATATAAAAATAATACAATAAATAAAAAATAAAAAGAAGTAGCACCAAATAGAGTATATATGCACATAGCCTCCACTCCACGTCCCACACTGGATGTTAAATGGAACCTTTCCATTATGATCAGCTCTTTTTTTTTTTTTTTTTTTTTTGTTACTGGGAATCGAACTCGGGACCTCACACTTGCAGGCCGGTACTGCACCATTGAGCTACATCCCCAATAGCTGGCTTTAGGTACAGAATTTTCATGTTCTGTTCATGAAGGCTTCATAAATATTGGGCTCCAATCCTAGCCGAAACAACGCCACAAATTTGTCTTACCGGTGCCTCGCCACATTCGTTTTAAATCTGTATCTCTGCTCTGATGGGGCCCACGCAATTGTCCTATATTCTCATGCTTAGGGACTACTGAGAAAGGAAGAGCCGAGCGCGCCCAAACGTTGCAGGAGAGGATCCTCCAGTAGGCGGCGTCTCCCGTGATGGAGGTGGCTCTGGGTCTTTGCCAGTCCTACGCAACGTCAGGGGAGGGAAGAACTCTAGCCCCGCCCCATACGTGTGCGGCGCCCTGTGATTGGAAGAACGGACTATCACTTGGCAGCGCCGTTGAGGTAGGAGAAGGAGAGGGCCCGGACGAAGGTGACGCTGAGGCGGTGTAGGTGTAAGGAGCAAGGCTGTGTAGCACTTCGGGCGCGCTCCCTTCATCTTTCTGTGGTGAATGGCGGCGGGATGGAGCGCGAGGGGACCGGCGGCAGCGGAGGGTCTGCCGGACTCCTGCAGCAGATCCTCAGCCTGAAGCTCGTGCCGCGGGTGGGCAACGGGACCCTGTGCCCCAACTCCACTTCTCTCTGCTCCTTCCCAGGTACCGTCCCGCGCCTGCGCACTGAGCGCTCTGCCGCTCGGCGGCCGGGTGGGAACCGCGCCCCTCTTGCTGGCCAGTTCCGGCTTCCTGGCCCGAGAACGCCTTTTCTGGTCACTTCTTCGCAGGTCCCCGGGCCCCGGCTACCTCGAGCCTACGATGGGGGGGGCCGAGATCGGAGAGAGCAGCCACGGGTGGGCCGGGTAACTAAAGGGGCCGGTTGTCACCCTTTGGAATTTTCCAACCCGTCGGGTTCAGAGTGCTCTTTAGCTTGTTGGGGGCGCGGGACGGTGCCTGCCCTCTCCGAGGGAACTCGGCTAGGGTCGTCCCTGCCTGGCCGAACAGCGATCAGAGTTCACGTTTCCTTTGTTTCTAGCCTGTAGCCCAACCTCTCTGGGCTGGTAACCTCGTCTGCTTATGGTTGGCACCTCATCCAGACCCGCCCCCTGCAGCTCGTCTTTCTAGGAATTGCTTTCTGAGACCTGTTGTGGGGTCTCCCACCACAGGATCTTCTATTCAGCTTCTCTTTAACTCCTCTCCCCCACTTGAACTGCTGACGGGCCCGATAGAATGGTTTGTCAAAGTAACAAAGCAGAACTATCCGTGCTCAAAAAGTTCAGAAATGACCCCTTCTGGGAAGATTAATAAAGGCTTTGAAGAGAGGGCACAGTTACTTGTGAGATCTTTGCAGAACAGACGACAGACTAATGGCGATTGAAGGCGGAGGTTAGGGCCCTGATACCTTGATTTAGTAAACAGTGAGAGAACTGGGCCTTGAGAGAATGCCAAGGGAAGGCAAATGGGGTTGCTGACTGCAGTCTTACATGATTTCCTATCCACTGGGCAGCGACTGCCAGGCGCCTTTCGGTGGACACTTGGGACTTGCTGTGCATCACCTGCCTAAGGATCTTCTAGTACAGGTTTATCAAGTAGCTGATCAGGCAATAACCTGTGTTAGGGTAAATGAAATGTTAGCTTGTAATCATGCCTGAAGTGACAATCTGGCAGCTCAAGTTTTTTCTTTCTTTTTTTTTTTAAGTTTTTCAAAAAGTATTAGGATCACAATTGACAGTAATAAAAATACAGTATACTGCATTCTGGAGATCATGACTGAAAAGTGAAACATTCTGTTTATTTTTTTCCGCCAACTCTTTATTTGGAAAATTTTCAAACTTTCCAAAAAATGGAAAGAACAGTACAGTAAATATCCACATGCTTTGATGAGGTGATAAAGGCACTCATTGCTTAACAACCTAGATTTGTTAGGCGGTTTTGTTGTGTGAACATTGTAAAGTGTACTTAACACAAATGGTATGGCCTATCACACACCTAGGCTGTATTATCTTATGGGTTCATCATCGTATATTTGGTCTGCCATTGACCTTAACGTATTCTTTCTGTCTACACAAACACACACACACACACACAGTAATATGCATTTATATCACATTTTAACTTTCTGCAGAGCCCTTTCAGAGGCAGAAGGCACTTCATGCCTAATACTTGAGCATACATCTTCAAAAACAGCTATTTTCTATTACAGTCACAAAATCATATCACTCCTAATATATTTTATATTGATAGAATAATGTTTTCTAACATACGGATCTTACTTAAACTTTCCTCCAATTGGCCACATAGCACCCCCCCTTTTTTTTTTAAATTCCAGGAGATAACTAGGTTGCAGTCCTGTGTGCCTGTAATCCCAGCACTCTGGGGAGGGGCGGAGGAGGAGGATCCCCAGCTTGGCCAATTTGGAGAGACCCTGTTCCAAAGGATAAAAAAGGCTGGTGGGTGTGGCTCAGTGCAAAGGGCCTGGGCTCAATCTCCAGTACCACTAGCTAGCTAGATACATACATGCATAGAGTTTATTTCAGGGTCTAATCGAGGATCACTGTGTGACCTTGGGTTGGGTGTGGTGGCGCATGCCTGTACCCCCAGCACTTGGTATTCTTTTTAATCTGTCTAGTTGTTAGTTCCCTTTTAAGAAAAGATTAAGATAAGTGGATCTGGGCTGATAGTTTAATACGTCACAGTAAAGTATCTCTTCCTGTGGAATGGTTTTGCTTTTAGAAATTGTTCTAAAAATATTAAACTACAATGTGCGCTTGAGTTTACCATTACGTCTATGGGTATGTAATTCAAGGGTATTGGTTACCGGGGGTCACTATTCAGCAAGTATGCATTTGACTAAAGGCATAAACAGCCCTTACCCTCAGGTCAGTCGGAATGTGGTGGTGAACACACACCCTCCCTCTGTGTCTCATCTGTAGCTGGAATGCTCTATACAATAGGTAGTTGAAGTTTGACCTGGTTTGAGCAACCAAATCTTGCTGATAAAGGAGTTTCATTCAGTGTCCTGAATCTGGCATCGTTTCTATTTTGGGCCTACAGGAAAGGTTACTTGCAGTTTATGCCAACTCATTATCGCAAAATCATTGCTCTGAAACATTCTGTGGTTTATCTGCCAGGAAGCTTTGGATTGATTTTTTTTTAAAACCTCCATTTGCAATTTAGCAATCTAGATTTTTGCCTAACCCTCCCTATTCCAAATTGTTCAAATTTCTTTGCTGTCATTTTTAACAAATCTCAATACCAGGAAAGACAGATCTTGGAATTAGGAATAACATTCATATTCTGAAGATATGAATTTCACTAAGCAATGTCAAAGTGTACTTTGTGACAATTAAACTAAAGCCCAGTAATGTCTTGGTTGTGCTATTACTAGAAGCAAAAATGGGTCAAACCAGTAATCCCAGTAATCCCAGCTGTTGGGGAGGCTGAGGTAGGAGGCTCACAAGTTCAAGGCCAGCCTGAACAATTTCGTGAGACTCTGTCTCAAAGTTCAGAAGCCCTGAAAGAGGAGCTTATTTTAAGAAACATCTAATGTGCCAGGTGCGATGGCACATACCTATAATCCCAGCACTCAGGAGGCTGAGGCGGGAGGATCACCACAAATTTAAGGCCAGCCTGGGCCAAATAGTGAGTTCAGGAGCAGCCTACACTACACAGTGAGACCTTATCTCAAAACTAAGAAAAAAGAAAAGAAGCATCCACTGTGCCTGGATGGATATGTGGGCAAGGGAGAGAGGAGGAGGTGAGGTCAGATCCTAGCAGGCAGTTTTGGAGGGTTTTAACAGAGGATGATCTGACTGACTTTTTAGTGTATAATCCAGTGGTTGTTAGTATATATCAGAGTTGTGCAAGCATCACCAGAGTCAGTTTGAGAATATTTTCATGAGCCCAACAAGAAACTCCATACCCAGTAGCACTGACTAACTGGCTTTGTGTGGAGAATAGATGGAGGCCAGATCAGACCAACAGGGTGTGGCCAGGCTAGGACCAAGAGACCCGTGGGGTGAGGCAGGCCAGGGACACACTCCAAACAGGGATGGGAGGGCAGGCCAGCTGTGGCATCAGGAGTGAGGCAGCCAGCCAGTTAGTAGTCCTGAGAACAAGTTCTGGGACTTGTGGTCCTCCTGCCTCAGCCTTATGAATAGTTGTAATTACAGGTGTTTGTCACCATGCCCAGCTCCGAAAAAATAGTCTTCAAGATACAAACTCTTAGAGGGTTTAGGTCTTTTTGTTTTGTTTTGTTTTCACTGATGTGCCTGGCATGTAGAATGTGCTCAGTGTTTGACTAATGAATGAATAAATTCTCAGCGTTTGTATTAGTTTGCTGTTTTTACTGTATTACCACAAATTAGCCAGGCATGGTGATGCACACCTGTATTCCCAGCACTTTGGGAGGATGAGGCAGGAGAATCTCAAGTTCACACAGAGCTGGGCAATTTAGTGACTTAGTGAAACCCTGTCTCCAAAAAAAAAAAAAAAAAAAGTGGACTGGGGATGCAGCTCAGTGTGAAAGCCCTGGGTTTGATCCCCAGTACCACCAAGTGAAGATTAAAAAAAAAAAAAAAAGGCCACAAATTTAGCAGTTTAAAACAACACAGCTTTTATTATTTTACAGTTCTGGAGGTCAGAATTGCAAATGGTCTCTCTCGGCTAAAACCAAGGTGTCAAGGGCTGAGTTCCTTCTGGAGACTAGGAAGAGGCTGTTTGCCTATCCCACTTCCAGGGCCTGCCTGCATTCCGTGGCTCGTGGCCCTTCCTCTGCTTCAAAGTCAGCAGCTTAGCATCCTTACATCTGACCCTGACTCCTGCCTCTTTATATAGAGGACCTTGGCGTTACATTAAGTCCAGCTGGGAAATCCGTGGTCATCTCCTTAATATACGCACATCTGCAAGGTCCCTTTTGCTATGTACAGCAGCAGTTCACAGGTGTTGGGGATATCTTTGGGGGCCCCTTGTACCATAATGCTCGTTCTTGTTTCTCTTTATAATCTTTTATTACAGATTAGTTGCGTGATGTACGTTTGGCCCCAGGGAAATGATGTGCCTTTCACTGCCACTGTGGTTCGAATGTGTCCCCCACACTTCCCATGTTGGAACTTGCCCACCAGTGTAGCAGTGTTGAGCTGCGGGACCTCTGAGGCATGCTCAGGTCACATGGGCTGTGTCCTCATGAATGGATCCATACCTTTGTTGTTACTGTGCCAGTGGGTTTGTTGTAACTGCTGCTTGGGCCCCTCGGTACCCGTTCTCCCTCCCTCACTAGAGGTGGCTTCCGTACAAACTTCCCACCTCCAGGACTGCAAGCCAAAAACTTTCCGATAGAGCAGCACAAAACGGACTGACGTAGCTGCCGTAGCTAAAGATAATGCGCTTGGCTCAAAAGCAGTAGAAGAAATACTGTAAGATATATGGACAAATATTTTTGACACTATGTTGAGCCAGGGAAATGAAAAGTACTGTGGAACGATCGATAAATAGCTATTAAATAGATGGCAAGTTAACACGCAGTAGATTAAAGGGAAATCACTTAGTTTCTAAAAAAGTGTTTATAGATCTGGGTTTGTCTTGACTATTAGTGTCCTCTAATAATCTTATCTGTTGGAAAAGTGTTTTTATAAACTGTACAACTCACCTAATGTAAGAAAGCCTTTTTGTTCTACTCAAAGCAGCTTAAGTCGTGCTATATAAACTACATAGGCACAGAAGTAGCTAATGGGTGTGGCTCAGGGTCATGGGGGGCAACAGTGTGCATCCCCTTCTCTGAAACTCTCGGAGGTGCTGACCTGCTGTGGCAGATCCTGTTTACAAATTGGCTTTTAAGCTTTTAGGGAAGTTGAGATGTGGGTTAGTTAGTAGCCTCCTTGGTCAAGTACTGTGTTTCCAGGGAAGGGAGAACTGGTGAGTGTTGTTGTCGTAGTTCGGGCAGCCATAACAAAGTACCACAAACTAGAGAGCATGAGTGACAGAACTTTATTTTCTCAGATCTGGAGGCTGGAAGTCTGAGATCAGGGGGCCGGCATGCCCGGGTTCTGGTGAGGGCTCTTTTCCTGGCTTTCCGATGGCTGCCTGCATACTGTATTTTCACAGGGTGGAGAAAGGTACCAAGAGGTCAAGATCGCTTGCTCTTACAAGGCTGCAGTCCTTTCGGATTTAGCATGAATTTTGGGCCATACAAGTCACCCCATAGTAGTTGGGTGGCTCGCTGTGTCCAGCCCTGCTTTTTTGGAAGTTACCAACCTAGTGTGTCTGGCCGATGAAGCCTCGCTACCCCATGGTTCTGTGGCAGCCAAAAGGAAGCCATCCTCCAGTGGTGCCGTGAGTTACTGCAGAAAGCAGCGTCCCAGGTACCCAGGCTCAGCTCGGTAGTTCATCTCAGTGGCCTTGTCACTGGGCAGGGTCGGAGGAAGTTCCCAAAGCTAAGATAGGGAACCTAACCCACCCTACCTGTAGCATGTTTGCATGGAAAAAGAGTTTTCGGGACTAGTCAGTAAGAAGCATGGGAACGGTTTTTGTAGGCAGAAATTAAAAAGTACACAAAGAAACAGAGGGAAGGCCCTCAAGGGACAGGCACAGTATTTCCCGGGACAGGGAACATTTATGTTTCTCTCGAGGGGGTGGAAACACCCCAGAAAGGTACTAGCCCATATTACAGGTATGAGCCCAGTTTTTTGTTTTTTTTCTTCAAATGAGTAATTTCCTGTTCCTTAGGATCAGGTTCCTGCTCTTTACTTTCTTAAGCCAATATATGGACTTTCAGTATTCCTGAGTTATATTTCTGAGTTATATAAATAGTATATTTAAGTTTTAAGCTTGGGATATGAATATATTTAATCACTTATACTCCATATTATACGACCTTTTTTTTTTTTTTTTTGGAGACAGGATTTCACTGTGTAGTTCAGGCTGGCCTTGAACTCACTTTGTATCCCAGGCTGCTCTCAAACTCAGTGATCCTCCTGCCTCAGCCTCCCGAGTGCTGAGATTACAGGCGTGTGTCACCACACCTAGCCTTAAATGTGTTTTTCAACAGAAGTTCCCAAACACTATCAAAATAGATCAGCTTCAACAGTATTATAACTGATATTATAACCAATGTTATAATTCTAAGATTTGTCATGTGAAGCGGGGAGAAATCTCACAGTGATTTGAAACCTTTTGTAGACAAGTGATAGTTTTTCACCAGGTCAAACGTGCCAGAACACGTCATTTTTAACAACCACCGAGTCCTAGATGAGCATCCCTGAGATTTCATTAAGAAGCATTTATTTGGGTTTCGATTTAGCTCAGCGGTGCAGCATGTGCCTCTGTCATGATCAGGGATTATAGTCATAGATGCTTCAGCACTGTTCTGAAGAGTAAACGAGTTGATGCTAGTGAAGCACTCAGAACAGTCCCTGTTTGCATAGTAAATATTTATTGACTACATAAAAATGTCCAGACTTGTCTCTGAAGACATAGAACCATTTACACATGCATATTTTATTTTGCTTTTACAAAAACGAATTCTTATTCCATATAACTATTTGCAACTTTCTTTTTTTTCACTGCACACTGCAGCTTGAGCCTCGTAAGCCATTGGTATATCTAGATCTAGCCCATTTTTGTGGGATGTGTATTGTTCTGTTACATGAATACACAGAACATGTTTTACAGGCCCCGTGGTGTTAGCCAAGCAGTGGGCTTCCAGTTGTGTTTGTTTGTTAGATAGACAATGCTGCCACCTGTGACCTCCCTCCTGGCCTCCATGTGTATTCCTGTGGGATGTATTCATGGAAATGAAATCACAGCCGTAAAGGATATACACATTTGATTTCCAAACTGCCTTCCAAAAAGGTGGTCTTCTACAATAGTTTGTGTTCTGACTGGGAGTATGGGGTGGGGCCTTCAGAATGATGTCCTGACAACCTCACTTCTCAGTAGCTTGAAAGGTACATCCAGCGCTTTCGTGTCGAAGTCCTCAGTCTGGGCAGAGCCCCCGGAATATGACCCCACATGGCTGTAACTGCCATTGTGCTTATAACCTGTGTGCTTTATTTTTTTTTTTTTTTTTTTTTTTTTTTTTTTTTTTTTTTTGTGGGTACCGGGGGGTCGACCTCAGGACCTCGCACGCCAGCAGGCGCCCGTGCCGCTGAGCGATATCACCGGCCCCTTTTTCGTATGTGGGTTCCGGGAGTCGAACTCGGGCCCTCGCGCTTGCCGCGCAGGCGCTTAAGCCGCTGAGCCATCTCACCGGCCCAACCTGTGTGCTTTAATAAAGCCCATGGTTTTTAATCAAGGCAGTTTTGCCTCCTTGGGGACATTGGGCAATGTGCAGAGATACTTTTGGTGCCACACTGGGAAGAAAGGTGTTACCGGCTGCGGATGCTGCTTCTTGTCCTCCATTGCACAGGGCAGCCTCCGCGACAAAATGTTGCCTGCTGGAAATGGCAGCAGTGGCATGTGGAGAAGCCAGCTGGGTTAAGCTGGGTGCTGCTCTGTAAGGTTGCCTGCTCCTTCCTTCCCCGCCCCTTGCAAAGGTTGACAGAGGGCTTTATCTGATGTGTCCCCTTCATTCTCTTCATATGAATAGCTAAAGAGCTGTCTTAGGATCCTGAAGCCTTGCTTGGGCTCACTGGAGAAAAATGCTGTGTCTACCACTTACCATACTGTAAAGTCACATGCAGGCAGGATGGTATTGTTTTCACAGGTGGCTCATGCACACCTTTTTATACACAATTGTGATCAAACATCATAACATTGACTGGGAGTGTAGCTCTGAGCTCAGTGGTAGAGCATGTTCTTAACATGCATGCGTGAGGCCCTCAGTTCAATCCTCAGCATCAAAAAGAAAAAAAAAAAAAAAAAACGCCTGAATTTCAACTGAGCTGGGTTTGGTGGTGCACACCTGTAATCCTAACACTCTGAGGTTCAGGCAAGGTTGGGAGTTCAAGGCCAGCCTGGCCTATACAGCAAGACCCTATCTCAAAAAACAAACAAAAAAAGTAGATATTCTTTATAGCAGCCAGCCCTTCTAACTTGCCTTCAAGCCAAATATTTATATTTTCTGGTATTTATTTCCTATTTTAAGGAGCTTTGATATCCTAATAGGAGGTGATGATTTTATGTTTACTGTATTATCTTTAAAATGATTGTAGAATGAATTGTACAGGTTTTCCATTTTAGAAGACTGAATAATCAGAAAGGCAAGAAAATAGTTCTCAGTTGCAATAGTACCCTGTCAATCAGCAAATTTTTTATGTCTTTTTTTCCAGGGCTGGGGATTGAATCCAGGGTCATGGGCATGCTAAGTTTGTGATCTACCACTGAGCTGCACCCCCAGGCCCCCACTTCTTTTTGAGACTCACTGTGCAGTCGAGGCTGGCCCTGAGCTCACAGCCATCCTCCTGCCTCAGCCTCTCAAGTGCTGGAATTACAGGTGTGTGCCACTGTGCCTGGCTGTTTGGGTCTTTTTACAGATCTTGGTGAACCTTCTTTTCAGTTTGAGGGTAGAGGTAGCTAATCAGTGGTTAGTCAGCTTTTTCTGTAAAATAGGCCAGAAAGTCAGTATTTTAGGGTTTGCAGGCCATGTTGTCTCTGTCCTTGTTAACCAGCTCTGCACTTGTAGCTGGAAAGCTGTCAGATGATACCTCTGTAAACAAGGATGGGTTTAAGAAGTTTTTATTTATACAGGTCTTAAAACACAGCCAAACATTTTATGTACAGAAACAGGCTGTGGAGCTGGGCATGGTAGCATGGAGGATCGCCGTGAGTTCGAGGCCAGCCTGGGCTTCATAGTGAGTTCAAGGCCAGCCTGAACTACATAGTAAGACCCTGTTTCAAAAAAACCAAACCAAAACAAGACAAAACAGGGCCGGTGAGATGGCTTAGCGACGTGAGCGCCTGCCTGGCAAGCGCGAGGGCCCGAGTTCGACTCCCGGAACCCACATACGAAAAAAGGGCCGGTGATATCGCTCAGTGGCATGGGCGCCTTTGGCGCTTGAGGTCCTGAGGTCGACCCCCGGTACCCACAAAAAAAAAAAACAAGACAAAACAAAACAAAAAATAGGCAGTGCCTGTGCATAGTTTGCTGACCACTCTAAAGCCAGCAGTGTTTGCGCATTTGGCTGATGAACCCACGTGTGTAACTGAGTTTGAAAATGAACCAAATGGGCTTGAAGGCCACTTTGCAACGATCGCACGGGAAAACGAGTGAGCACAGCCTGTCCTTCTCTCCCCCTGCAGAGATGTGGTATGGCGTGTTCCTGTGGGCACTGGTGTCCTCTCTGTTCTTTCACGTCCCCGCTGGATTACTGGCCCTCTTCACCCTCAGACATCACAAATATGGTAGGTTCATGTCTGTAAGCATCCTGCTGATGGGCATCGTGGGACCAATTACTGCTGGAATCTTGACAAGTATGTTAGACATTAAAATACCAGTCAAAAACATTGAATGTGACTACTCAGTTAATTTCAGGACTCATTTTAGAAATATATGAGTGGGATGAATATAAATGAGTGTCTTTTAACCACGGGTCCTATTTTTAAATGTATTGGTCTTTTTCTCACACCTAAGCCCCCTTTATTTGGCTGATCTTTTTGGCTTTGTGAGACAGGCCACTGGCAGAGAACAGTCTCTGTCTCTTTGGAAGCTAGTGCTCCTTTCTGATTTTTCTATGATTTAACTGTGGCATTGCAAAATAGTTGATTAGTTATTTCTATCACTGAGGTGTGGTTACTTTAAGAATAATAGGATAATTCTAATGACAAGAATTCTTAGCCAGGCGCATGCTTGTAATCCCAGTACTGTGGGAGGCTGAGGCAGGAGGATCACAAGTTTAGGCCCAGCCTGGGCAACTAAGCAATTTAGCAAGACCCTGTCTCAAAATAATAAATGAAGAGCTGAGAATGTACCTCAGTGTAAAGGCTCTGAGTGCAAGCCCCAGCAAATCCCCCCCAAAATAAAATGCACACGTTTAGAAAAGTATCAGATTTGAGGGCTGGGGATATATCTACTCAGTGGTAGAACACTTGCCTAGCATGTGCAAGGCCTTGGTTTAAATTCCTAGGAAAAAAGAGAGAAAAAGTACCTGATTTGTGTTCAGGTAATTGCCACCCCCACCCCCACTGCCTCAGGGCTTTTTTTTGTTTGTTTTGAGACAGGGTCTCATCATGTAGTCCAGGCTGGCCTTGAGCTTGAATTTGCAGTCCTCCTGTCTCAGCCTCCCCAGTGGCCACCACACCGGCTGCATATTAATATTTTCTTACCTATTTTTATCAGTGTATGTTTGTGATACATAATAGTGAAATTTGTTTTGGGGAACTGGTACATATATAAATCATATCTTGATTATTTACATTATTTTTGAACCTTTTCTGTTTTTGTATTTTGGCTTTTGGCTCATGTCATAGGATATAATTACAGGTCTGACAATAAGTTTAAGTCATTTTTAAGCTCACACTTACATATAAATGGGTATATTTTTATATACAGCGAAATTGTAAGCAAGCAAAAAAGTTATATATATTAGTAACCACAGTTTCTATTTTGGTGTGTGTACTAGGTATATATTTAAACATAAGTAAATTCATAAAACATATAGAAACATAATATGCGTACTAATTTGTGGGGTTTTTTTTCCTTTTCACTGTGAATTTAAACTTTGAGCTTCAAGCAGAAATCTCCATTGGTATCTCTGACTTGAGTTGTTTTTGAGACAATGTGTCTGACTTTCTCTGTGTTCTAGTTTCATTGATTTGTTTTTTTCCTTGTTTTTTTTGGGGGGGGACAGAGTCTTACTATGTAGTTCAGGCTGGCCTTGAATTCACTATGTAACATAGCCCAGGCTGGGCTCGAACTTACAGCAGTCCTCCTGCCTCAGCCTCTTGAGCGCTGGGACTACAGGCGTGTGCTATCATGCCTGGCTTTCTCTCTGCTCTAACTGTGTCACCTACTGTTGTTGTAGATACCTCTGCTTCAGTGTCCAGGATTACTGGGCCCAGGACCTGTCTCAGTTTTCTCAGCCATAATACAGGGATAGCGCTGCCTACTGCTCACCATTGGGCGACGATTAAATGAGATAGTGCACCTATAAAGTACTTAATGGAGTACCTGACACATGGGAATGAAGCATGAATCTGTGTTTATTTTTGTCTTTAAGGCTCTAGAATAGAGTTCATTCCCTTGCCATTTGCTGTTTTCTGGTAGGCTTTTTCCTTCTCTCCATCATCCAAATCCCACTTTAGGGTGTAGTTCAAATTCTCTAAGCTTCTTTCTGCCCAACTCACTCTTTTACGGGGGCTAAATTACAGATAAGCCCAATGAAACATGTATTTTCAGATGTTAGAAACATCAGAGGCCACTGGAAGTAGGCAGCCAACCTTGGATTATTCATTGTTTCTTCCTTTCCCTTCCTTTCCCCTCCCCCTCCTTTTCCTTTTCTCTTTCCTTCCCTTCCCAGGTTACCACAGCTAGGCTGAAACTTGCAGTCCTCCTGCCTTAGCCTTCCAGAATGCTGGGAATACAGACATGTGCCACTGTGCCCAGCTGTTCTTTCTTACTGTTTTACTCAGTAAATTAGGACACTCAATTTCAGAGAGTCCAGATCAAAAAGCTCGTTTTAGTGACCTGCAGACCATACAAAGACTACTTTAAAACTACTCAGCAGAAAGAATAGGGGAACAAAACATTTCTGTAATATTTAAATTTTAATGGAAAAAAGCTTGAATATTCTCCATGTAGTAGAATTTTAAGTGTGTTATTTTCATGATTTTGTTAACCTTGACTTTTTTCTTCCTAACACCCTTGAATTTTGAACCAGGTGCCGCAATTGCCGGAGTTTACCGAGCAGCGGGGAAGCAGATGATACCATTTGAAGCCCTCACCTTGGGCACGGGACAGACATTCTGTGTAGTGGTGGTCTCCTTCTTGCGGATTTTAGCGACTTTGTAGCATACAGTTCTATGCTGTGAAATGGAACCTAATTTTTATAGAATCCTCGAAAAGAAGACAGTATAGAATGTAGTGACTTCTTAGTTCTTCAAATGGAAGCAACTTGGATGAAGAGGAATGTGAACATCTCAGCCCTTTCTTCAGTTCGAAGCTGCAGTCGTTGAAGATCTTTGCAGACTCCTCCCATTCCCAACCAAAACAAGTTTCTGTGGCTTTCTGTTTTGCAGATCTTTCATTTCAGAAGTTTTCCACATACACCTTTAACCAAGCCAAGCCAGTGCCTCTGCTGGCCCCCTTGAATTGGAATTTGCCATATTTTGTGAGAAAATGTGATGTCTCGTGTTTCAGAAACTGTAGGAATTATTGGGTTATTTCAAGTGTGCAAAGTGTACTGTACTGAAACTTCAGTTAATTTAATCTTGATTAAAATTTGGCAAACTCTTCTTTTGCTACATCCTAATGACAGTAAAACCAAGTAGGAAAAACAAGTAGGTTTTGGTTGAGTGTAGCTTTGAGAACAGATTTGGTGAAACAGAGCAGGAGAAAGAAGTGAAACATAATTCAAGTAGGGCCTTGAGGCCACTGTTAAAGTAGGAAACTACTGAGAACAAGGTATCTTACAGATAACTATCTTGACCTCTGATTATTGAATAGATTTTATAAGAGATGAATTTGTTGTTTTGTGCGTTTGATCAAAATAAGCTAGCTGAGTCTCTTTTTTTCTTTTTTTAAGGGATAGCGTTGTATTATGTTGCCAGTGTGGCCCCAACTCTTGGGCTCAAGTGATCCTTCTGCCTCGGCATTCCGGGTAGCGCACACCATCACACATGGTTGAATTTTTAAGTTTATTTTTAAAGAATTTTCATGCAAGTTTGGCTTAGTGGTAGAACACTTGCTTAGCATGCTTGAGGCCCTAGGTTCAATCCCCAGCACCACACAAGTAAAAGAATTCCCATGCCACCTTTTACTGTTATTTTTAATTCTATTTATTTGGCTGAGTTAGAAATGTACATACCCTATTCAGTAGTTTGATTTGGAATTTTTAAGCTATATTGATTAGGATACTCTTTGGATATTGAGCACAAATAAGATACTTAAAACATTCTGTTAATAGTTTTTCTTAGTAACTATTTTTTTTAGATGGCTCCTGAGAAATTATAGAAATGCAGCTGAAACTGGAGTTAGCAGCTGTTGATTTCTCAGTGCACTTACCTAGTGGTAGTTCTTCAGCCCACTTTTGCAGTCTTTGAGTATCAACTCCCAGAAAGTGCCTAAAATTTCATTTTCAGTGATGGCCCCACTCTGGCCTTTGCATTTTTATTCAAGAGAATTTATATCACTAAAGAGAGTTAAATATCAATTGTTTTTTACAACTCTGTTTTTGTCTTATTTTAATTTTTATCCTACTGCCTAACTTTCTTTTTCATTGGAAGGCCTGAAAACTGTGACCTTCAAAGGGGAAAGGATTGGAAAAATGAAGTAACTTGATCCTTGCCACCTAAACTTTTTCATGTAGAATACAATCAATGTTGTTTTTGTTACTGTCTGTTAATTAACTCTAGTAATTAGCTTCCGGTGATTAACATTTTTAAAGAAGAATTTTCATTATGAGATTAAAGCTAACAACCCCTAAGGTTATATGTTATACATGAATTTATTTCATTTATACCATATGCAGTCTGGCTTCTAATTAAAAGTAGCCAGGAGAACCAATTTGCCAGGGAAAGTTACAAAGAAAATTATAGAGAAATAAGTTATAGAGAAAAATTACAAAGAAAAATTACAAAAAATTACAAATTAATTGGACATTTCCTCCTGACAGTTGGACCGCTTACCATAATTACACTGACATCAGACTAGGTAGAAAATTACGAGTGCAGCTAAATGTCCTTTCAAATTCCCCAGCAGGAGGCTAAGTCGTTCTTCCAACAAAAAAATTAAAGATTCCAGTTTTCAGTTGAAGGAGCTGTGATTTTAGAAAGTATATTCCTTCAGTTTAAAAAATGTACAGTATTCTATCCTTTATTATGGGAAATGAATTTGATCATCTCTTACTAGCGTTCTCCTCACCTAAAACATTATTTGGAATATAATCTCACTAACCAAACATGGGGCCAGTAGTTGGTGGGCGCCCCCCGAAGTTTTTTTAGTATATTGATCCATGATGAAAATGTAAGGTTATTTTTATTTTAGCCAAGAGACAGAAATTTATGAATTTTTTTTTTTTTTTTTTGTGGGTACCGGGGGGTCGACCTCAGGACCTCGCGCACCAACAGGCGCCCGTGCCGCTGAGCGATATCACCGGCCCCTTTTTCGTATGTGGGATCCGGGAGTTGAACTCGGGCCCTCGCGCTTGCAAGGCAGGCGCTTACGCCGCTGAGCCATCTCACCGGCCCAATTTATGAATTTTGAAAGGTAAAAGTATGCATTTTGTTTCCATCGGTTCGGTGTTTGATATGTTTTGATGATCTACTCTTCTTAAAACTTCAAATATAAAACGTACCTTCGAGTCACTGAATGTTTCATCCATCCTGTCTGGGAAGCATTCTCTTGTGAATAAATGTGTATAGACTCTGGGGTGAGCTGTGCAGCTTGAAGTGTTTTCAGGGAGAAAGTTGGAATGATAACCAGAGAGCGTGTTCCACTTTGGCTTTCTGTCTCTTCTGTTCCCCCCAACTTGCTTGCTTGTCTTCTTTCTTTCTTGTCTCAAATACTGATTTATTTGTAGGTGGTTGGTCAGATGGGAGAATTATGGCATTTGTGTTTAAACTTTTATATAGTTTTTTTAAGATTTTTGCCAACAACTTCCTTACGACACACTCCTACCACTCCTGCCTCTCCTTCCACTTGCCCTTTTCCTTTTCCTTTCACTTTCCCTCCCTCCCTCGCTCCCTTCTTCATGCAGGGGCAGGAGGCAGCCTCCAACCATAAAAGCTGATCTCTTGATTCTCTCATAGGATTTGGGGGTAAAAGCATTTTGTGAAAACTTAATTTCAGATACAAAAGCATAATGAGTACTACATGAGAAAGATGTCTCTCTGTGACATTGTTTTTTGCAGCAAGAAACATGAAATGTTTAAAGCAGTGAGGAAGCAGTTCGTGCAAGTAATTAACTTTATTTTTTTTTTATTTTTTTTTTTTGTGGGTACCGGGGGGTCGACCTCAGGACCTCGCGCGCCAGCAGGCACCCGTGCCTCTGAGCGATATCACCAGCCCCTCTTTCATATGTGGGATCCGGGAGTCGAACTCGGGCCCTCGCGCTTGCCGGGCAGGCGCTTAAGCCGCTGAGCCATCTCACCGGCCCAAGTAATTAACTTTAAATCCTTCCTCATGTCTGTTGAGTTTTTAAAATTTCCTCCGTGGCCGTCCCGACTGCTCTGGTTCGAGTTACATTCTCAGTCCCTTGCAGCACCACCACTGTCCCTGGGGGCTGTGTCCAGAGTGTGAAGGCCTGCTGGCTGTGCTCAGCCATCCACCTACAGAAAGTCTTGCTGGGAATTTGCATTTCTTTTTTGTGCACTCTGTAAGGCTGGTTGTGACCAAAATCAGCCTTTTTTTGTTTTAGGTTATTTCACCAACTGCTACAGTCAAAATGATCAAATCTTTGTACAATAGAAAAGTATTTAAATTTTATTTTTCTACTGACATTTCTAATTCTAGTGTAACTGTTTAAGAATAAAAAATTACTTTAAACTCTGTGAGTTGGAATTGCATTTCTTTTTCAGTGGCCAATAAGATTTAATCTTTTGTAGTAAAGCTTTTTTAGTAACTGTTTAATCTGTTGTTTTTTGTTTTTATTTTTTGAGAAAGGCTGTTGCTGTTCAGGCTGGCCTGGAACTCACTGTAGCCCAGACTGGCCTCGGATTTGCAGCGATCCTCCTGTCTCAGTCTCCCATAGTGCTGAGATTACAGTGGCACTGTGTCCAGCCTCCAAAGACGTGTTTATATGATTCTACACTATGATGGCTGAATACTGATAATAGTGTGTAAAAATTTTGTTATCTCAGTAGTAAGTCCACCTCTTTAGCTAATTTAATGCCCTTGATGACTTAATCTCTTTCTGTTCTTCCATTTTCAGCAAATTAGATTGTTTAATTTCGGTAGTTCACCTCATGACCATAAAATGGCTGCTACGGTTCCTGGCATTGCAGACATATATAGTATTTGACAGGGGACAACAGCCCATTCCTTCTTTTTTGTTTTTTTAATTGAGGTCTGACATACAGTAAAGCGCATAAATCTTATGTACAGCTTCATAATTTTACACAAATGTGTACATTTAGACACTACCACTCAACGTCAAGAGGTTTCTCGCATCCCCAGTAGGATGAAGAGCAGAGTACATACAGAGTTCAGCCAGAACCCCCCAAGAGTGTACCCAGGACACAACGTGGTAGGAACTTTCAGTTTCCAAAAGGGAAAACGGAAGATCAAAAGTGGAAAGCAGATGAGGGGCAGGAAGACCCCCTAAATAATGGCCAAGACAGAAGTAATAATAAACCAGGAATCTTACAGGTAGGGGGTGAGTACTGTCAGCCTGCGGAGTCCTGACTAAAGGAGCCAATTGTTGCTTGGTTCCAGCCGGTTTCTGTTTTGTGGAATTATGAGCTCAGCATTGTCAGCTTTTTCAGTTTTTTTTCAAGAGAAGCTGAAAATCTAGAGTATTTTGAATCACTCACTTTTATTGATGAATTTAGATGCTTGGGATTGACCACTGGGCCTCTCAAATGCCAAGCACACACACTACCACTGAGCTATACTCTCAGCCTGTAACTAGTTTAAATTCATGTAAAGAAAATCTTCATGGCAAACAGTGCATGTTTTTAAAATTGGATTTGGCCTGCTGACCTTTTTTTTTCTTCTTAACTGACACAACACAAAGTAGTTCCTGTCCTGATGACCAGCAAGGTGCTCAGAGCTTGTGTTTGTGCCTGAGGAGCTGCATAGAGGGCCAGGAGAAGGGGGCGCGCGGAGGGAGAGGCTGCTGGAGGAGGCTGACAAGCCCTTGTCCTCAGACTCTCTCTCTCAACGGGGCTGGGCTGAGTCTCTTCACACTGCCCAAGGAAAAAGAGCCCCAGAAAGGTAAACTAACAAATACTGGGCCCAGATTTTGTATCTGTTTTTCTGTTTACTCTCCCATAAGGCAAGTCTGCTTAAATGGATCATAGACCAAAATGTAAGAACTAAAACTATAAAACACAAGAAAACAAGTCGTGGTTTTGGCTTAGGCAAAGTATTCTAAAATACAACCCCCAAAAGCACAAGAGACAAAAATAGATAAATTAGACTTCAAAATTAAAACATGGGGCTGGTGAGATGGCTCAGTGGCATAAGCACCTGCCTGGCAAGCACGAGGACCCGAGTTCGACTCCCGGAACCCACATACGAAAAAAGGGCCGGTGATATCGCTCAGCGGCACGGGCGCCTGCTGGTGCGCGAGGTCCGGAGGTCGACCCCCGGTACTCACAAAAAAAAAAAAGAAAAATTAAAACATGCTTCAAAGGACGCCACTAAAGAAGTGCAAAAAACTTCACAAAACAGTATTTTCAAGTCAGATATAAGGAACTGCTACTGGAATATATAAAATACTTGTAAGTCAACAATAAAAAGACAACCCAATATAAAGAACATACACGGTGGTTAATAAGGACATAGATAACATGTTTAGTCATCAGAGAAAAGCAAAACTATAAGAGACGGGGCATGGTGGTGCACACCCGTGATACCCCAACACTGGGAGGATGAGGCAGGAGGATGGCAAATTCAAGCCCAGCCTGAGCAATTTAGTAACAGCGAAACCCTGTCTCAAAATTGAAAAAAAAAAAAAAGAAGGCTGACAGTGTAGCTGAGTGCAAAGACCCTGAGTTTAATCCATAGCACTGCAAAAAATAAAACTACAATAAGAAGCCAGGTGTGGTAGTGTGTGCCTATAATTCCAGCTACTTGGTAGGCTGAGACAGGAGGATCATGAGTTAGAGGCTAGTAAGACCCTATCCCATAAGAACAAACAAATCTGCAATGAATGAGATGGCACTTCACACCCTATATTCAAAAAGACAGGTCTGGTAGGGCCCGGCACAGTGGTGCATGCCTGTAATCCCAGCACTCAGGAGGCTGAGGAAGGAGGATTGCTGCAAGTTTGAGGCAACCTGGGCTACATAGTGTGTTCAAGGCCAGGCTGAACTACATAAGGAGACCCTGTCTCAAAAAACAAAACAGGGCCGTTGAGATGGCTCAGTGGCGTAAGCGCCTGCCTGGCAAGCGCGAGGTCCTGAGGTCAACCCCTGGTACCTACAAAAAAAAAAAAAAAAAAACAAAAAACAGGTCTGGCAAGAGTGTGGAGAAACTGGAACCCTCACAAACCCTCATAAACTGCTAGTGAGATTATAAAATGGTACAACCACTTGAGAAAAGAGTTTGGCAGTTCCTCAAAAGGTAAAATAATTACTATACAATTAAGTAATTTCACTTCTAGGGTGGTCCATCTCTAAGAGAAATGGAGCTCTAAATGGAACTTTGAAAATGACATGCTAAGTGAAAGAAGCCAGTCACAAAAGACCGTCTATTCACATATTGTATGATTCCATTTACACGAAATATCCAAAATAGGCAAATTTGTAGATGCTGATGATCAGGCAAGATGATGAATAACTACTAATGAGAAGAGTTTCTTTTTGGGGTGATGAAAACTTTCTAAAATTGATTTGGTGGGCCGGTGAGATGGCTCAGCGGCTTAAGAGCCTGCCTTGCAAGCGCGAAGGCCCGAGTTCGACTCCCGGAACCCACATACGAAAAAGGGGCCGGTGATATCACTCAGCGGCACGGGTGCCTGTTGGCGCGTGAGGTCCTGAGGTCGTCCCCCCGGTACCCACAAAAAAAAAAAAAAATAAAATAAAATAAAATAAAATTGATTTGGTGATGATTGCACATGCCTTTGAATATATAAAAAACTACTGAATTGTGTACTTTACGTGGGTAGATTTTATGGTGTGTGAATTGTATGTCCATATGGCTGTTTTAAATTTTTTTGCTGGTATAAAGCAATTACAGATATGACTCCTCTATTGCTGATTTAGGTAACTCTACGACTGAGTGATCCAAATCCACTCTAGTCTAGAATATTGGTAAGGAGCAACTTTTGGCAAAAAACCCTCACATCTTACATAACATGAAAAAATACTGTAACACAGTAGTCATTAATGTGTCATGTGCATTTGCTTCTGATTTTTGTTTCTCATAGTTGGATTCTAATTAAATGCTTTAATCTGAAAAAATGGTAAAGATGATGTATTCCTGTACTACCATATGCATTAACTCGAGGAAAGATTCATGCAGATGATATTTGCTTTCCAGAATTTATTCTACTTTTTTTTGTTTTGTTTTGGTACCAGAAACTTGTTTTGTTTTTTGAGACAGGGTCTCACTATGTACTTCAGGCTGCCTTGAACTCACAGCGATTCTCCTGCCTCAGCCTCCTGAGTGCTGGGATTACAGGGTGTGCCACCACACCCGGTTTCGATTCTAGTTATTCATAGCAGTTATGATTATAAAGTTGTCTCTACCACTAAATTAGCAAATACTGAACCATTGCTTCTGGGTAAGGTTCCTGTGAACCTTTGGTCGCAACATTTTTGCCAGTTGATGAGTGTATAAACTGGTTTTATGTGTGTTTCTGTTCAAAGACACCTTATTACAGCTGGGGGTCATGGCACATGCCTGTAATCCCAGCACATGGGAGGCTGAGCCAGGAGGATCTCAGTGACTTCAAGGTCAGTTTGGGCTACATAGTGAATTTAAGGCCATCATGAACTACATAGGGAGACCCTGCCTCAAAAAACAAAACAAAAAAGAGAGACACCGTATTTAATATGTATATTTCTTACAAATAATTATATGATTACATGTATTTTTAATGAAACAAAAATTCAATTACAGCATTTTGGTAATACACTTTTCTGTACTGAAACTGCATCACTTTTCCTTATGGTCGTAGTCATACACATGCTGCTCACATATATAGTACGGTCAGTACAGAGTCTGACATACTGTACAGTTCTCACAGTAGCTATATACAGTATCGTGAACACATACTGCACAGCATGGTAATAAAAAGCAAGTCCTGAAAAAAATTACAAGATTAAGCATTTAAGGTTTTATAAAAACATCAAAATCTTACTGTCGATGGAGCTGCAGGATGTGATGCAGCAGGGCACAGTGTGATCAAACCATTTCTTGACACTTGCCCCCTGAAAACCAAGGGCGAGGTTGGTGGACTTTATTATGCAGAAGAGGAAGAGGGTGACATGTTGATATCTGGCAGTTCCACCTTAAAAGTTTGGTGGCTGCCACCTGTTGATTGGGAACAATCTGAGTTGAAAAATGGCATCAGCTTTGACTGCTTGGCTTTCTGCTTCATCTTTTTAAGCATCTCACTATAAGGGGCAAAGGCAGTGGAGGTGTGGTGCTTGAATGTGAGGCTGTGATTAAGCTTTGGGTCATACTCCTCCATGTCATTAAAAATTTTCTCGAAGGCAGAATTCCATTCCAATATTTTGGCTGCAGTGAGAGCAACAGCTCTTGCAGTCTCTGACTGATTTCCATCCCCATCCTGGTCGTTGCCGACTCCAGTGCATTGTTTTGCCATCCAGCTCTTCATTGGTAGGTTCTATTGCCTTCTCTGCCAAGATTTCCTCCACATCTTCTTTAGTCATGTCATCAAAGCCTTCTCCACTTATTTGCCGTGCAATGTACATTACGTTCTGGACACTGTTCTTTACATTTTCTGTTACACCTTCAAAGCCTTTGAAACTTTCCACACAGTCTGGCCAAACATTTTTCCCACAGTTATTGATAATAGCTGGCTCAATGCCATCCCAGGCTGCGCCAACATAATCAGTTACTTTAGGGATAGTGACTGACTTCAAACAGTCCATCATGGTGGTTTTTTTGTTGGCCTCGAGAGCCTCCCAGGCCTTGGTGTAAAGCTCTCTGGTGTAGTGTGCCTTGAAAGTTTTTATGATGCCCTGACTGAGGGGCTGGATGAGAGATGTAGTGTTTGGGGGCATAAAAAGAACTTCTATGGTGGGGTGTGCGTTTTCGAGTTCTTCACGACAATGGACTGGGACATATCCAAAATTAATAAAACCTTGAAGACAAGGTTTCTGCCCTGGAGATAGTGTTCAACTTCTGGGATGAAGCAGCTGTGGAACCAATCCGACATCATCCATGCTTTTTCATTCCGCCTCCAATGGACTGGCGTGTGGTTCACGTTTTTCCCTTTCAGTGTTTGTGGATTAGGGGCTCTGTGGACCAGTAGGGGTTTGCACTTAAAGTTACCCTTGGCATTAGTGCACAAAAGCAAGGTTGTGTGATCTTGGAATGACTTAAAACCAGCGGCACTGGAGGCCATTTGCATTATATACGTTCGTCTGCCAAAATCCTTGTAAAATAAACCAATCTTGTCAGCATTGAAAACCTCCTCTTCCACATAGCCCCTTTCCTGTATAACGCTTAGCAAATATTTTTAAAATTCTTCCGCAGCCTCCTGATCGGCAGAACTTGGCTCTCCTGCAAGTTTAACGTTGTTCACACTGTATCGCCTTTTGAATCTTGCGAGCCAGCCGGCACTCGCCGAGAAGTGCTTAACATTTTTCTGACCCTGGGTCACGTGACAGTAAATTTCTTTGGCTTTCAGTCTCACAACTATGCTGTCCACGATGCTCTTTTTATCTGTCGTCATCTCATGAATCCACAAATTTAGCTGCTTTTCCATCTTTTCCATAGCTTCGTCACGCACTATAGATGTCAGCTTAGCACTTTCCGGGGCAGCCTCACGTACAGATCGGCGAATTTCCTTCTCTTTGTTCTTGAAGTATCGGATTGTAGATTCATTAACGTTGAACTCGCGGCCAACAGCACTGTAACTCATGCCTGAACGGAGCATATCTAACACACGTATTTTCTCCAAAAGGCACATCACGGCCTTCTTGCGCTTAGGAAAGTTAGTCAGCACTTCAGCAGTACGCTTGGGGCCATTTTAAACAGCAAAATCAACGAAAAAGCACAACAATGCAGAAAAATGTAGCACTGAATAGTCCGCGGAAAGCTCCGTTTACAGCAGAAGAGCTGAATCCACAAGGCGGAGCCTCTACCTCATTCAACTTCAGCTGGGAATTGACATCTCTGCAAGACTCCGGATTTTCGCTCTGCGCGCATGCCTTGTAATAACACAAGAAAGTACAGATTATGGCTTTTGGAGTTACGAAATAAAAGTGATTAAGATAATTCGAAAATATAAGACCACAAATAATGAGAATGAGCTATATTTCCATAGATATATAATTTTATTTAAGGATATTTACTCAATCAAGGCAGTTTGGTACAGCCGAAGACTACAAGTCCCAGCGTGCACCGCTTCCCGGAGGGTCCGCTCTCCCGCAGGAGCCGAAGGCACGTGCGCTCAGGAGCAGCGACAGGAAGTGTCGTTGCCGACCTGTCTGCGCATGCTCAAACGCCGCTAGCGCCACCCTAGCTGCCGGCGCGGCTCTATGATCTCTCCCTAGAGCTTGGCCGTTTAGGGTAGCTGTTGTGGTCCCGTGGGTTGCCCGGCCCCGAGCGGCGGGGACATGGAAGAATTCGATTCCGAAGACTTCTCCACCTCGGAGGAGGACGAAGACTACGTGCCGTCCGGTGAGCAAGTCTGCAAGGCGAGAGGCGTGTTTGCCCCGCCCCGCGCCTCACGTGAGGCGCGCCCGGCCCCCGCGGGCATCGGCCCAGTGGCCTGGGTGGCCAGGGTGGCGCGCGGTTTCGAGCGTCCCCGCCGTCAGGACCTTACGCCGGCTGCACGGGCCAGGCCCAGGGCGCGGCCGGTCGGCCCGGTGCTGCGGTCCCCGCCGGCCGCGGCCGCCGTCCCTTCGCGGAGCGCGGGAACTGGCCCGGGAACGCGGTCCGTCTCCGGGACGCCGTCAGCCCTCTGGAACCGCTCGGATCCTGGAAGTGATTTTCAGACTTCCAGGCCACCGTCACGTCCAAGACGCATCCTTTTCAGTCTTCCGGAGGGGTCTTGTTAATTAGAAAAGATTACAGGCGTGCTCCCCAAGACTTTGTTTCTTTTGGATAGGCTTCTCAAGCCAAATGGAGCCAAGATAAATTTTATTACCCAAACCTACCCCATCCGAATTCTGCTCCTTCCCCAGACTCACCCATCTCATTCAAGGCATCTATATTCACACTCAGGTGAAAAACAAGCACATCCCCCCGTCGTCCTTATTCTCTTTCAGTTCATCCAACCAGTAGGTTCCCTGTCCTGCGTTGAAAATTACTCTGACCACTTGCTCGCCAGTCTCATTGCTATTATTTCGAGCTACCATTACCCTTCGCTAGGATTCTGCATAGCTTCTTTATTGGTTTTGCTGATTATATTCTCATACTCCAACATTGGTCTTAGGCTGATACCCAGTGATTAAATTTGAAAACTAGTTTTTATTTTAATCAAAGTTATGTATGCATATGCTTAAATGTAGTCAAGTATTTCTAAAAGGATTGTTTGGAAAATTAGCAGTTCTCACCTGCCCCTTGTCCCTAAACCGCCTCCCCAGTGGAAAGTGCTTTCCACTTTTTCAGTTTGGTGTTTTTGTTGTCTTTCTTCTTAATTTTTCTTTCTTTCTTTCTTTCTTTCTTTTTTTTTTTTTTTTTTTTCCTGTGTAGTTCAGGTTGGCTTTGAACTCACTATGTAGCCCAGGCTGGCCTCAAACCTGCAGTGATCTCCCTCCTCAGTCTTGTGAGTGCTGGGATTACAAGTGTGCACTACCTCCCCTTCACCCTTTTAAAAATTGTTTAGCTGTTCATGTTCTTACTACTAATTTCAAAATTGTTTGAATCCTCTGGCAAAATATTTAGATTCACTAGATTTTCACCTTTTGGAAGTCCATTTGTGCCTTCTGACCTGCTCAGTTGTCCTGGTTGCCCTCCATGACTGTCGCGATCTTAAATCCTTGGTCACTACAATTTACCTGTATTGCAAAGACAAAACAGGCCTCTTAGCGAGGTGTGGTGACATATGCCTATAATCCCAGCTACTCAGGAGGCTGAAGGAGGAGGATCCAAAGTTTGAGACCAGCCTGGGCAATTTAGAGAGACTGTCTCAGAATTTTTAAAAAACTCTGAAGGTATAGCTCAGTGGTAGAACATCTCTGGGTTCAATCCCTGGTACCACAATAGACAAACAAACAAACTGATAAAAAGGGCTGGGGATGTAGCACAATGTGAATGCCCCGGGTTCCATTCAGGTATCATGGGAAAAACAATCTGGTTTGTTTTCTGATCGCATAGCATCTGTTTGGAAGCTAATAGGACACCCCCATCTTTTTTTAATTAAGTTTATTGGTACATTTTAAGTATACCCCCTTTTTTTTTTTTTTTGTAAAGTGCTCAGTCACTGATCTACATGTATGGTGAATCTCAAACATTTTATGCTAAGCAAAAGAATTTTTTTTTAAGCAGCAAGGTCTTACCAAGTTGCTTGAGCTGGCTTTGAACTTGGAATCCTCTTGCCTCATCGTCCCAAGTAGCTGGCAATACAGCTTCTGCCACCACAAAATAGTGACTCTATTCCTAATTTGTGGAGAGGTGAATTTTGTCAAATGCCCTTTTTCCATTTACTGGTTTAATTCATTTACTGTGGTTTTCCTTTTCGGTTTTTTTTTTTTTTGGTACTGGGAATCAAACTCAGGACCTTGCACTTGTCAGGCAGGCGCTTGTGCCTCTGAGCTATATCCCTGGCTGTTTTTTTTTTTTTTTTTTGTCCATGGATAATGGTAGATTTTATGGTTTAATGATAAATTTTAAAATTTTGAAGACATTTCTGGGATAAAGCTCACTTGGTCATGATGTAAAATTTTTATAACTTGCTGAATTAGTTTTGATAATATGTTGAGGATTTTTTTGTTTGTTTAAGACAGGCTGTCACTTTATAGGTCAGGCTGGCCTTGAACTGATTATGTAGCCCATGTTGGTCTTGAGCTTGTAGCAACCCTCCTGCCTCAGCCTTCTGAGCGCTGGGATTACAGGTGTGCACCACCACACCCAGTGCTCTTTTGTGCTTTATTGTCTATAGGGATGTTATTCTGCTTCTTACTGTCTTTTTTATTTCTTTGTAGTCTCAGTAAAATTTGATGTTGATTTTTTTGTTTGCATAATTATTGAGCATTTTTTTTTTTACATGTTTAAGATCCAGAACTAGGCGTATCTTCTTTTTTTTTTTTTTTTTTTTTTTTTTGTGGGTACCGGGGGGTCGACCTCAGGACCTCGCGCGCCAGCAGGCGCCCGTGCCGCTGAGCGATATCACCGGCCCCTTTTTCGTATGTGGGATCCGGGAGTCGAACTCGGGCCCTCGCGCTTGCAAGGCAGGCGCTTATGCCGCTGAGCCATCTCACCGGCCCCAAGGCGTATCTTCTTGACTGAACTGTCAGCAGCATTTGCTCCCCTTCTCTTGTGTGCGTATGTGTTACTGGGAATTGAACCCAGGCCTTTCGTACTGAGCTACATCCCAACATATTTTATTTTTGTTTTGTTTTTAGGTTTTTTTTTTTTTTTTTTTTTCTTATGTGGATACCGGGAGTCGAACTCAGGACCTTGCGCTTGCTAGCAGGCGTTTATGCTACTGAGCGATATAACCGGCCCCTTTTTTTCCTTTATGTGGGTACCGGGAGTGGCACTCAGGACCTCGCGCTTGCCAGGCAGGCGCTTATGCCACTGAGCCATCTCACCGGCCCTTGTTTTTAGTTATTTGAGACAGGGTCTCACTATGTAGTTCAGTGACACTGGATGGATAAAGAAGAAAATAACGAAAATAGCCTAACCCTAACCTTACTATTTTGGCCAAAAATATTTCACTGGAACACATCAAGCGTTCAGATCTAACTTCCCATTTACAGAAAATTCAAGGAACAAAGAAAGAAACTAAAACACCACCACTCTGAGGAACAGTCAGACCAGTCTAGAAAACACTGCAACACATGTGGCCTAACCTCGTCAGTAAATCAGTGCCGCTGAGACAGACTTAAGGGGTGGAACAAGCAGTAGGCACCAGATGATATGCGTCTGATTCACTGTGATTTGGATAAATGAGCTATTATGAGCCATTCTTGGGTTCCCTGCGAAAATTTGAAAACAGTTTGTCTATTAGATAAGATGAAAATTTACTGAAATCAACAGGTAGAAATTTTTTAGTGAATAGAGCAGGCTGCAAAGTAACATGGAAAATTTGATTTCAGGCTTGGGGAAAAATACAAAAATCTATACTTGGGTGTAGAAAAAGACAAGGGTAGGTATTCACTAAAGGATTGATACTAATAATCCCTGAGTAGTTGGACTGTAATGCTTCTATTTTTTATGTTTGTCTGCATTTTCTGATTTTCTACAAAGCTTGTGCACTGCTTTAATAAGTTTTCATCATAAAAATGGGCAAATAGATGGGGCTGATGGCATAGGCCTGTTTCCAGCAGGGTGAGAGGCTGAGGCAGAAGGATGCCAAGTTCAAGCCCAAACCTGAGCAACTTAGCAGCTTAGCAAGACCCTGTCTCAAAAAATTTTTGTTTTGTTTTGCTTTAAAATATGTTGGGGCCGGTGAGATGGCTCAGTGGCTTAAGCGCCTGCCCGGCAAGCGCGAGGGCCCAAGTTTGACTCCCGTGAACCCACATACGAAAAAGGGGCCGGTGATATCGCTCAGTGGCACGGGTGCCTGCTGGCGCGCGAGGTCCTGAGGTCAACCCCCCGGTACCCACAAAAAAAAAATATATATATATATATATGTTGGAGTCTAGGTGTGGTGGTGCATACCTGTAATGCCGGCACTGAGGAGGCTGAGGCAGGAGGATCACCATAAGTTCCCAGCCTGGGCTACATAGTGAGTTCAAGGCCAGCCTGAACTACATAGTGAGGCCCTAATAGCTCATTCGGGTGTAAATGCATGGCATCTGTGGATTGACCCATCACTGAGGATAGTGCCCTCATGACCCAGTTGTTTTTCTCACCCCCCCAGCATTGCTGCTTTGGGGATCAGCCCTTACTACATGAACGTGGATCTGAAGGAAACTTCATTTAAGCCATAATAGCTATAGTGTTTTTATGGGGGTTTCAGGAGGAAGCACAGATCCATTTGTACTTGACACTACTATCTTAACCTGGACCTCGATTCTCACCTCAGGGAACACTTTCACTTGTCCTTGCTTAGAGTTTGGGATACCACACTGGTTTCTGTTTTGGAACCCTTATATTGGCTTCGAATGCTTATTTTCCAAATTTTCGCATGCCTGGCTCCCTATCTTTTTTTAATCTCTGCCATCATTTTTTTAGTTTTCAGATTTTTTGTGAGTTTTTTTCTTAAATTAAAAAAAGCTTATTATTTCTTTGAGGATATTAATTATAAAGGTTTTTCTTAAGTTTTTAGGTTTTTTTCCTCCCCTGGTTCCTGCTCTGTTTCTTCTGAATTCCTTTGTTTCTTTTGAGTCTTTCCTTTGGTGTTGGAGGCTTTCTTAAGTATTTGGTGGTCATTGGTTCATTATGAGTAAAGTATGAAAAAGCTGGTTTGAACACACACAGAGGCTTGTTGGCACTCTCTGTGGAATGTCCTGCCCCATTTTTGGTTGCTGCCAACAAGAAGGACATCACCAGATGCTTCCCTTCAACCTTGGTCCAGAACTGTGAGCCAAAACAAACCTCTTTTTGTTATAACTTTAAAAAAAGAAAAAACAAAAACAAAAAACCAAGCAATGTGAAAATAGTACTATTTGTAATGGCCCCAGATTGTAAACACCTCCAGTGGCCATCAACAGTAGAGTGTAGAAATAAGTTGTGGTGTAGACCTACAAGGGAATACTGTTCAGGAAGGAGAATGAATAAACTGCAACTATTTGCTGCAATATAGGTGTCTCTCACAAGCATACTGTTGAGTATAAGAAGCTAGACACAAAAGTACATATTGCAGGCTTCTGTTTGGTTAATGTTCAAGGCAAAACTCATCTGTGGTGGTAAAAGTCATATAGTGGTTACCCATGGAGAGGACAGTGGCTAGTGCCTAAAAAGGGGGTGCAGGCACTTTCTGGGATGCTGGTCATATTTTGTCTTCGAACTGGGTCCAGCATTACTGTATGTCATTTCATTGAGCTGTACTTTCTATTTGTGTGATTTTTGGTATGTACACATCAAATAAAAATTGACTCTCTTGTTATGTGGGGTTTTTTAACTACCCACAGAATGTGGACATACAGGATATTCAGGCAGCCTTTTTTGGGGAACCTTTGAGTGCCACTGTCTGAAGATGGGACATAGAAGTGTTTGTTCTTTCTGCCATATTTAACTGGAAGTCTTCAGTTTCTTTCTAAATCCCATTTACAGACAAAGCAAGGTATCCGTTCTGTAATACTGAGGATTTAACCCAGGCCATTGCACATGCTAGGCAAGTGCTCCCCAGCCATCTTTTATTTTATTTTGAGGCAAGGTCTTGTTAAATTGCCCGGGCTGGCCTCGAACTTGTGATCCTCCTGCTTCAACCTCCCGATTAGCTGGAATTATAGGCATACACTATCATGCCCCAGGAAAGGCAAAGTATCTTTCGTAAGATACCCCAGATAGGACGGAAGCGTCATTTCTTCTCTGAGAAGTACATTCATAGAGTTGGAATTTCCATTAATTTAGTAATTCAGCAGATATTTACAAAAGACAGACAAGTCCATGTCCTCCTGGTGTGTGCAGCATAGCAGAAATTGCAAGCATTAATATAAGCAGGATGAGTTACAGAAGGGAAATATGAACTGCTATGAAAGACTAGGAGAGGATGTAGCATTGTTTTGGGGGCAGGGAAGACTTCCCTAAGTAAATGATGTAGTTAGGGGAAGAATAAGGGAAAATATTCAACTTTTATCTTAGCGATAAATTTTGCTTGATGTGAAACTCTTTATTCTTATCTATCTGACCACCCTGTTGTGTGATTTCAGGTGGAGAGTATAGTGAAGATGATGTAAATGAATTAGTGAAGGAAGATGAAGTGGATGGTGAAGAGCAGACACAGAAAACCAAAGAGAAAAAAAGAAAGGCTCAGAGCATTCCGGCCAGGTGATGCTGCCCTCAAGGCCCTTAGAAGTCAGGGGCTATGGTCACAGCCATCCTGATTGCTGAGATTGGTCTGATAATAGAACCCCCTCCACACTACCTCCCCAGCCCTTTTCTGGGGACAGAGTCTTGCTAAGTCACTTAGTTGCCTAGGCTGGGGTTGAACTTGTGATCTTCCTGCCTCAGCCTCCCAGAGTGTTGAGATTACAGGAGTCCACTTCCACACCTGACCTCCAGACTTCCTTAAATTTTTTATGTCAAGGTCTGGCTGAGTCACTTAGTTGCCAGGCTGGTATCAAATTTGTGATCGTCCTGCCTCAGCCACAAGAGTGCTCAGATTTTAGGTGTGCACCGTCATGCCCAGCTTTATGATAGATTTTTTTTTTGACGGTGACAAAGTTTATTTGAAAAAGTAAAAGGCAAGAGTGAGGGAGAATCTGGCTGTGCAGAGCGAGCTTGGGCCAAGTAGAAGAGGAAACAGAAAGATAAAAGTACATCCTTGAGGACACGGGGGGGCTATCATGAGGAAAGCCATGATAGCTGATAGATTTCTTATTGACAGGATTTCTAACCCTTTTCCCTCTCTCTCTTTTTTTTTTTTTTTTGTGGGTACCAGGGGTCGACCTCAGGACCTCTCAGGCCAGCAGGCGCCTGTGCCGCTGAGCGATATCACTGGCCCGTTTTTCGTATGTGGGTTCTGGGAGTCGAACTCAGGACCTCACGCTTGCCAGGCAGGCGCTTATGCTGCTGAGCCATCTCACCGCCCCCTCCCCTTTTCTCTTTGAGGGAAACAATTGGTGATATTTTATTCTTGGTCTCTGCAAGCTTAAAAAAATTTTAAGTTTTAATTTTTTTAAATTACAAGTAAACTTTGTTAAACTGGTTAAAACAAAATATTAGTACTAAAAAGGGCTTGATGCTTTGCCCTGAAGAATTATGTTACCAAAGATACTTTGTGCAGGTACAATATGGATGCATGTATTTCCAATCCTCTTTATGTTTTTTTTTCCTATCCTCTTTATTAAAAAAAAATACAAATGCTTAAAACACCTTACATATTGTTTTTCATTTTGCCTATTTCACATCTTGGAAGTGGTACTGTGACAATGCATTTAGACATACTTCATTCTTTTCAGCTATTGCGTAGGATTATATGGGTAGGCCTTACTTTAAGCATTTCTGTATTGGGGAACATTTAGATTGTACCCAGTCTTTATTACAGCAAACAAGACTGCAGTGAATATTCTTTGTACAAGTCTTCATACAAGTCTCGTGAATAAGTATATCTCTAAGTCAAATTTGTAGATGTGGAATTGTTTGAGCTAAGGTTATGTGCAGTTAAATTTTTTAAAATAGCAGATTTCCTTCCGTAGACCTGATATTTAATTATACTCTGCAAAAATTGGGAAAATTCTGACAGGTTATGCAACTCAATGAAGGCTTTTTTTGTTTTTAGTTTTTTTTTTTTTTTTTTTTTGTGGGTACCAGGGGGACGACCTCAGGACCTCGCACGCCAACAGGCACCCGTGCCACTGAGCGATATCACCGGCCCCTTTTTCGTATGTGGGTTCCGGGAGTCGAACTCGGGCCCTCGCGCTTGCAAGGCAGGCGCTTACGCCGCTGAGCCATCTCACCGGCCCTGTTTTTAGTTTTTTGAGACAGAGTCTTGCTGTGTAATCCAGGCTGATTTTGAACTCACTATGTGGTCCAGGTTGGCCTTGAACTCTCAGTGATCCTCTTGCTTCAGCCTCCTGAGTGCTGGGATTACAGGCGTGTGCCACCATGCCTGGCATGAAGGCATCTTCTAAGAAGTCTTTTACCTTACTGTTGTTTTTGTCTTCCTGGGGATTGGAGCAAAAAGCATATTGTGGTTTACAAAAACGAAAAAGAGAATTTTAGGTATGGGATGATTCACTTAAAGTCAAAAGAGTATAAAAGGCAGTTATCTTACAAGTCCTGGTCCCAGTCCACAAGTTACTCTGTGTTCCACCTTGTATTTCTTTAGAAAGTGGAATGAAACACTGACATATTTTTTCCATGACAACTTCTTGAAGAAATAATGCAAATAAATTTGAGCTTTTTCGGAACAGAATTTGTAGCTTTAAAAGGTCAAAAAAATATTGGGTGTATTTTTGTCCTTAGAACACTGAGTAGAGTAATCCTGTGAGTGACTTTGTGTGTTTTCTTAGTGAATATAGCTGGTCATGACTTAGAACACTGTCTTTTGATTCTAAATAATTGGAAATGCTAAGAACAAGAGCCCAGTTCTGTTTTTCTTCCACAAAATCAGTTTACCTCCGTTGGTCCCCTCATTATGTTTATTACCATAGTAATTCCAGATTAGAATTTTTTTTTTTTTTTTTTAGTTATGCAAGTTATGATGTAGTTGAGGAAGGGGTAACAAATCATTTGCGTTATCCGCCTTTTCTTTCCTTTTCTTGGTGACTGTTGGTGATCAGGAAGAGGAAACAAAGCGACCTCTTGTTAGAAGAGGAAGAAGAGGACACCAAGGCGGAATCTGGAGGAAGCAGCAGTGAGGAGGATGAGGTGGAAGAGCAGGAGAAAGGCACTGGGTCTGAGGATGCGAGGAGAAAGAAGGAGGATGAGCTCTGGGCCAGCTTCCTCAATGATGTTGGACCAAAATCAAAAGTGCCCCCCAGTACACAGGTGAAGGTAAGGTTAGAGACTAAGGAGATAAATACCTCTCCAGAAATACTCTTCCTTCCCCAGATAGTTTTTTTTTTTTTTTTTTTTTTAAATTTACAAACTGAGATTTGAATCTTACAGCAGAAAGGCTAAATGCCTTTTGATAGTATCTTCTTCACTGAGTGAAAAGTGAAGCATTCCCTATGAGAGGAACATAGGCCTTTCTAGTCAAGCAAATTTCCAGTAGGTCTTTAACTGATTAGAAATGAAACATTAGGGCCGGTGAGATGGCTCAGCGGCTTAAGCGCCTGCGCGGCAAGCGCGAGGGCCCAAGTTCGACTCCCGGAACCCACATACGAAAAAAGGGGCCGGTGATATCGCTCAGCGGCACGGGCGCGCAGGCACCCGAGGTCCTGAGGTCGACCCCCCGGTACCCACAAAAAAAAAAAAAAAAAAAAAAAAGAAATGAAACATTTAAGAACGGCTATAAACAGCGTGATCAGATGGCTCTTTTTAGTTTGGTGAAACTGACTACATTTCTTGCTTTTTTCATAGACAGGAGAACCGGCCGAAGAGACAAGTTCAAATAAACTGCTGGTTAAAGCAGAAGAGCTAGAGAAACCTAAAGAAGCAGAAAAGGTTAAAATCACCAAAGTGTTTGATTTTGCTGGTGAAGAAGTAAGGTAAGAAGACCTGTATAAACATTGAAATTTGTTCTTTAAAAATGAGCCAGGTGTGGTGGCACAGACTGGTAATCCTAGTTATTCAGGAGGCTGAAGCATGAGGATCACAGGTTTAGGTCAGACTGGGCAACTTGGTGAGACCTTCTCTCAAATTAACAAGTAAAAAGCACTGCAAGATGTAGCTCAGTGGTAGAACAATTGCCTGGCATACACGAAGCCCTAGATTCCATCCCCAGAGCTTCAAAAAGAAAACAAAAACAAGATTCTTTTTCTAAATGGTATTAGACATCTATCCTTATTCCAGCGCATCTTAGTATTTTCTTTTTTTTGTGTGTGGGTACTGGGGGTCGACCTCAGGACCTCGCGCGCCAGCAGGTGCCCGTGCCACTGAGCGATATCACCGGCTCTTTTTTCGCATGTGGGTTCCAGGAGTCGAACTCGGGCCCTCGCACTTGCCAGGCAGGCACTTACGCCACTGAGCCGTCTCACCGGCCCACATCTTAGTATTTTCAAAAGGTTATATTTCTACTTGCTCTTTGCCATGCTTTGTGACTTTGAATAAATCATTATTCCTTTTTTAAGGAATATTCCTTATTTCCCTTGACTACAAAACAGTGAGTCTCCTAAAATCAGGTAAGAAAAATTGAAAATGGTAGGAGAGAAATTTGGCTCCAGTCTTATTTCCTCACCTTAATATCATTGTTTAAATTGCGTTATGAGATTTGTTTACTGTAGTTAGGAAAAGATTGGAGGCTTAGTACCTTGACCAATTAGTTTAGCCTACTGCCATTTTAAGTAAAAGTAGTATGCCTGGCCAGGTGTGGTGGCACACACCTGTAATCTCAGCAGTTAGTTTGAGGCTAGCCTGGGTTACATAGTGAGTTTGAGTCTGGCCTGGACTATATAGCGAGACCCTGTCTTCAAAACAAAAAGGTATGCCTGGAATTTCCTCTCTTCTCTCTCTCTCTCTTTCTTTTTTTTTTTTTTTTGTCTTTTTGAGACAGGGTTTCACTATGCAGTTCAGGTTGGCCTTGAACTCACTTTGTAGCCCAGGCTGTCCTCAAACTCACAGCGATCCTACTGCCTCAGCCTCCCAAGTGCTGGGATTATAGGCATGTGCCACCACGCCTGTGCCCCCTCTTCTCATTTATTTAAATTTATTGTGTGAAAACAGATTTTGTGTGTGTGTATGTTACTGGGGATTGAACCCAGGGCCTTCACACTGAGCTACATCACCAGCCCTTTTTTATTTTTATATTTTTGAGACAGGTTCTTGCTAAGCTGGACTTGAAATTGTGATTATTTTGCCTCAGCCTCTCAGAGTGCTGGGATTACTGGCATGTACTACCACTACTGGCTAGATTACAATTCTGAGCTAAGTGAGAAAGGATGAAATGTCAATCAATAATTTTATAGGTGGTCACACTTATTTTCCTTGACAGTAACAAATTAGACCTGTAGGCTCTCTAAAAATACAGTTTCTCCTGAAATTATTATTCTTAAATATAATATCTGTTTTTTTAAGCCTGGTGTAATGGTGCACGCCTGTAATTCCAGTACTTGGGAGGCTGAGGCAGGAGGATCACTGTCAGTTCAAGGCGAGCCTGACCTACATAACAAGACCTTGTCTCAGAAAACCAAAAAAAAAAAAAAAAAAAACCAAAAAGAAAAAGTCTGTCATATTATGTACAAATGCAGTCTTTTTAGGTGACTATTTACTGTCCACACTTGGTTGAATCCATGGATAAAGAATCCACATTTGGGGGCCGGTGAGATAGCTCAGTGGCATAAGCACCTGCCTGGCAAGCGCGAGGTCTTGAGTTCGACTCCTGGTACCAACATACAAATAAAAGGCCAGTGATATTGCTCAGCGGTGCTGGCGCATGAGGTCCTGAGTTTGACCCCCGGTACCCACAAAAAAAAAAAAAAAGAAAGAAAGAATCCACATTGGTTCAGAGAGCCCACTGTATTTTATCCAGTGAAAACACATCTTGGAAAATGGAATTTGGCATTAGCAGTTTTATAAATAATATGGAGCAGACTTTATTATGTCTTTTGCTTTGTTTTGTTTTGCTTTGCTTTGCTTTTCTGAGACAGGGTCTCACTGAGTTGCCCAAAGGAGACTTGGAATTAGAATTCTCCCTCTTCAACCTCCCTCTGTGCTGAGATGAAAGGTGTGAGCTACCTTGCCTGGCTAAAACTTTGTACTATTTTAAAAATTTTTTTCTCCCAAATGTTTTCTTCTGAAATGTTACCTTCTTTTTTTATTTAATGGAAACCATTTGAGAATTACTCGTAGATGTTGTAACACTTTATTCTTAAGTACTTTAACACGTCTCTTTTAAAAAAGGGTATTCTCGAGTTGGGTGTGGTGGTGCAGGCCCATAATCCCAGCACTTGGGAGGCTGAGGCAGGAGGATCACTGCGAGTTCGAGGCCAGCCTGGACTACATAGTGAGTTCAAGGTCAGCCTGAACTGCATAGTGAGACCATGTCTCAAAAAAAAGGAGCAGAGGGCCGGTGAGATGGCTGAGCGGCTTAAGCACTTGCCCGGCAAGCGCGAGGGCCCGAGTTCGACTCCCGGAACCCACATACAAAAAAGGGGCCGGTGATATCGCTCAGCGGCACGGGCACCTGCTGGCGCGCGAGGTCCTGAGGTCGACCCCCCGGTACCCACAAAAAAAAAAAAGGAGCAGATTACTGTGTATGATTTAAAGTTTTAAATGTGTTGGAGATTAATACTTTTGTAAAAACAATAAAAAAGAATTGATAGAAAAATAAGAGGATATATAAAATATAAGCCCACATTTTTCATAAAATTCAACAGACATAAAATTTCATTTTATAAATACACTCAAATAAACCAAAGATAGGAAAGGCTTTTCAGTGTGAGTATAGGTGGTTAATACAGAAAATCACTATTCTAACTTTTATTCTGTAATTGAGACAAAAAACTGAGTGAAATACCAGTTCTCTATGTTCAATTTGAGACATAACTTTCAGTAATGTTGTTTAATATTGAAAGTTTTTACTGTTGCAGAAGAGCTTATTTCTTGTTACCAACTTTATCCAACATAAGTTGGGTTAATGATAGCATTATTCCTGGGGGAAATGTATATGTAAATTGTTTCTGTGTTTTTTTGTTTTTTTTGGAGACAGGGCCTCAGTATGTAGTTCAGGCTGTCCTTGAACTCACTGTGTAGCCCAGGCTGGCCTTGAACTCATGGGGATCCTCTCGCCTCAGCCTCCCGAGTGCTAGGATTGCAGGTCTGAGCCACCATGCCCGGCCTGGTTTCCTTTTTTTTGAGATAGGGTTTTGCCGTGTAGTTAAGGCTGGCCTTGAACTCATGGTTATTCTCCTGTTTTAGCATCCTGAGTTCCGGGATTATAGAAATGTGGCACCATGCCCGGCTCAGTTTTCTTTTTTTTTAAAAAAACAACTCTAAGCATTGCAGATGTAGCTCAGTGGTAGAGAGCTTGCCCATCATGCTGAGGGTCTAGGTTTGATACCAGCACTGCAAACAAAAACCCTCATCATAAAGAAACCCGTTGTGCTAGGTAGGCACTGTGGTACACACCTGTAATTCCAGCCATTCTAGAAGCTGAGGTAGGCAGGAGGATTGCAAATTGGAGGCCAGTCGGGGCAATTTAGGGAGAAGAGACCCTGTCCCAAACTAAAAATGGCTGAGAGCTGTGTGTGGTGATGCATGCCTGTAATCCTAGCTCTCTGGGAGGTTGAGGCAGGAGGGTCACAAGTTTGAGGGTGACCTTGTCTCAAAATTAAAAAATAAAAGTGCTAAGGATATAGCTTAGTATGAAGCTCCTGGGCCCCTGGGTTCAATCCCTGTCCAGCCCCCTGCAAAAAAAAAAAATAAATAAATAAAAATTAATTTGATCACAGATTTAATGATTTCTTTTTTTTTTTTTTTTTTTTTTTTTTTTTTTTTTTTTTTGTGGGTACCGGGGGGACGACCTCAGGACCTCGCGCGCCAACAGGCACCCGTGCCGCTGAGCGATATCACCGGCCCCTTTTTCGTATGTGGGATCCGGGAGTCGAACTCGGGCCTTCGCGCTTGCAAGGCAGGCGCTTAAGCCGCTGAGCCGTCTCACCGGCCCAGATTTAATGATTTCTTAAAGCCACAGTTATTTACCAGCTTTCTGTACTCTGTGTAGACCACTGTTGCAGTTATAAACCCACCTTCCAGGCCAGTGAGATGGCTCAGCGGCATAAGCACCTGCCTGGCAAGCGCGAGGTCCTGAGTTTGACTCCCGGAACCCACATATGAAAAAGGGGCTGGTGATATCGCTCAGCAGCACGGGCACCTGCTGGCACGCGAGGTCCTGAGGTCGACTCCTGGTACCCACAAAATAAATAAATAAATAAATAAACCCACCTTCCTTAGATAATTCTCACTAAGTTGCCCAGGCTGGCCTTGAATTCATGATCTTCTTGTCTCAGCCTTCCAAATAGCTAGGATTACAAGCTTGTCACATCATGCCTGGCCAAAAATTTTTAAACCTGTATTTCTAATGGCACATTAATACACTTTCTGTATTATTTTTGGAGGACTTCCAGAGCACTGAAGGTTTACTGGGAGTAGCAGCTTCCAGTATGATTTCTTTTTTTTTTTTTTTTTTTGGTGGGTACCGGGAGTCGACCTCAGGACCTCGCGCGCCAGCAGGTACCCATGGCTCTGAGCGATATTACCGGCCCTTTTTTCATATGTGGGTTCTGGGAGTCAAACTTGGACCTTTGCGCTTGCCAGGCAGGCGCTTACGCCACTGAGCCGTCTCACCGGCCCCCGGTATGATTTCTAGAGGCAAAATACATTATTAATTCACATCATCAGTCATTATTTAATGGGTCCCCAAAATGATTATGACTATGGGGAAAAGTCCCTTATAATGGAGATATCTTTTTGTTTCTATGTAGTACTGGCAATTGAACCCAGAGCTTGATGCTTGCTAGGCAGGCACTCATCACTGAGTTACGTTCTCCAGATCTACAGAGAATTCTAACAAATATTGCCTCTTGTGGTCTAACTTACCACCAATACAGGGCCCTCTGATGGATGAGAAGCATTATCAAGGTAGAATCTCGTCTAACTTGATGAATCTGAATCTAAACACAAGAAAACAACTTAATTCAGGGTTATCCTGTGACATAAATGGCATAGACTTAAAAGATTAAATGCAGTATTTAATCTTGGGTTGGATCTTGGACTGCACAAGAAATACAACTAGAAGGAACGTCATTGAGATAACTAAGGAGAAATTTGAGTAAAATGTAATAGAGTACTGCTCAAAATGTGGGCTGCAAACGACCTGTTTTTGAAAAATATGTGAAAAAATTAAAACACCACCTGTTACTGGTCCAAGATAAAATGGGTACAGAAACTGTGAGCACTTACAAACCTGTTTACCAGTTTGGCAATGTCACCATATTCAAGACATCATCAGAATCACTGCATTAAACACATTATAGACAAATTCAGTTAGTATCAAACTTTCAGGGTGAGTCGCATGTGATATAAACTGAGTATTAGTCATCTGCAGTCAGACTACATTACAGATCCTGGGACATGCCTGTAATCCCAGCACCCAGGAGGCTTAGGTAGGAGGATCACCCCAAGTTTAAGGCCAGCCTGGGCTACGTAGTGAGTTCAAGGCCAGTGTGGACTATATAGCTAGACCCTGTCTCAAAAAAACCAAAACCAAAACAAAACAAAACAAAACAACCACTAAAAGAGATTACATAACAATGTGATATTTTAGGGTTATTTTATCCACTAAAGCCCAAATGTTGGTTTGAGATTTTTTTTTTTTTTTTTCTTTTTGAGACAGGGTCTCGCTACGTAGTTTAGGCTGGCCTGGACTCACTATGTAGCCCAAGCTGGCCTCAGACTTGCGGTGATCCTCTAGCTTCAGCCTCCCGAGTGCTGGGATTACAGGCATGCACCACTGAAATGTTATTTTTATAATTATTTTTGTTAATCAAGTGTGATTTTTTAAAATGTTTATTTAGTATTTTAATAATTTACTAAGTAGCCAGGCATGGTGGCACATTTCTGTAATCCCAGCACTTGGGAGGCTGAAGTAGGAGGACCACTGTGAGTTCTAAGCCAGTCTGGACTACATAACAACACTCTGTCTCAAAAAACAACCCCCCCAAAAAAAAGCAAAAACAAAAACAACAAATAGTAACTAAGTTAAGAAAGTAAAAAAAAATTTTTGGTAGTACTGGGGATTGAGTCCAGAGCCTCATGAATGTTAGGCAAGTGCTCTACCAGTGGGCAACATTTCCTCACTGGATGTTTGTGTAAAGAAAACATATTTTCTGAATGCAGCCATAGTAGTTCCCACATGCTAATAACAAAAATTATTCCAAAAACAAGACCAATCTCATACTGGCTTGACTCTGTGATCCCTCATATATTGTTTGGTTTTTGATCATGCACTGCTAAAACTACAGTGAGTTTCTTAAAGAGATATTTTGGCTAATGAAGCAATGAATCCATCAAACTTGAGTGTCATTTATGTATAAAACATAGAGAAAAAAGTTCAGAATCAAAACTTTTTTTGAGGGGCAGGAGTACTGGGGAGTGAATCCAGGTCCTTCACGTGCTAAGCAAGCATTCTACCACTGAGCTATATCCCCAGCCTCGAAAGACTTCTTCGAAGGAGTACTAAACTAAACACCCATAGAAACAGATGCAGATTCCTATACTGTATTTTAACATTAGTGTATTGTGGTCTTCTGAGAAAGGTGGTTGATATAAAGTTTACATCCTCTTAAAGAAGAGGCACTTCTTTTTTTTAAAGTTAATTATTTATTTTTGAGATAGGGTCTCCCTGTGTAGTTCAACTGGCCTTCAACTCACTATGTAGTCCAGGCTGGCCTCAAACTCAGTGGCAATCCTCCTGCCTCAGCTTTGTGAGTGCTGGTATTTCAGAAATGTACCATCACACCTGGCAGAAAGAGGCACTTTCTGTTGCTAAAATTGAAAGGGTAAAAAGGACCCCAAATGAAAAACCCATTGCCTAGATATTAGTAAAAGATTGTATCGGTTTGCTTAGAAACATCAGTGAATTTGTGGCATAGAAGGTGGTTCAAGTTCCACTTTATTTTTATTATTGTTTGTCTTTATTTTTTGAGACAGGGTCTCTCTATGTAGTTCACGCTGGCCTCGAACTCGTTACGCAGCCTGGGCTGGCCTCATTCGCAGCCATCTTCCCGCCTCGGCCTCCCGAGTGCTGGGATTACAGGCGTGCGCCACCATGCCAGGCTCTCGTGCACCTTCCTAGTGCCACCGCAGCTGATGTATTTAAGACCTGGCTTATGATACTCATGACTTTAATAAAGTTTGCAAGTACTTCTTCAGTGCAGTTTGGAGAAAGCCAGATATTGCTTTTATCATATCTGTGATTTAAACATTCAGGTGATGCAAAATATTCTATATAATAAAATTAGGATCGCAAATACTAGAAGAAGAAGACAAAAACTATGATTACACTATCAACAGATGTGGTTTGGAGCTTAAGTGTTGGAAGAGTATGTTCCAAGAGTATGATGCAGGTCCAAGCCAAGAAAACATTTTGAACTAAGAGCTTGTACTAGAACATAAGTTACACACTGCTTCCATTATCAAAAAAATCTTGTTACCAGAGGAAAACAAAACCAGAAAATCTGAAGACACTGTCCTGTTTTTTTTTGAGACAGGATCTCACTATGTAGTTTAGGCTGGTCTGGACTCTCTGTGTAGCCCAGGCTGGCCTCGAACTTGCTACGATCCTTCTGCCTTAGCCTTCTGAGTGCTGGGCTAACAGGTGTGTGCCACCATGCCCAGCTATTGTACTTATTATAGCAGTAAAACCGAATTATGTAAAGCTCATCCATTCACTTTTTAAGTTATCCTCTTTACCTGTGATAAATAGAAAGCTGATCATAAGCATCACTATGGAGCCTAGGCTGGCCTCAAATTTGGGCAGTCCTCCTGCCTTAGCCTCCTAAGTACTGGAATTATAGGCCTATGCCACCATGCCTGGCCCTAAATAAAATTTTTAAAAAGTGCTGTGTATATAACTCAATGCAAAGGCCCAGGGTTCAGTCCCCAATACTGCGAAAAAAGAACTTTGAAAATATAACATTACTAGCTTCGTTTTGTACAAAAGTAAAACTGAAAATCCTGAATTTAATGAAACTGCTTTAAATGATGGGTGTGGCAGTGCATCCCGATAGTCCCAGCTGTTTGGGAAGCTGAGGTAGGAGAACAGCTTGAATTCACACAGAGACCAACCTGGGTAAGATTTCCATCCAAAAAAAAAGAACAAAAAAAAGGTGCTAATAAAAAATAAAAATTGAGGGCCGGTGAGATGGCTCAGCGGCTTAAGCGCCTGCCCGGCAAGCGCTAGGGCCCGAGTTCGACTCCCGGATCCCACATACGAAAAAGTGGCCAGTGATATCGCTCAGTGGCACAGGCGCCTGCTGGCGCGCGAGGTCCTGAGGTCGACCCCCTGGTACCCACAAAAAAAAAAATAAATAAAAAATAAATAAAAATTGGGCTAGGCATGGTGGTATACGCCTGTAATCCCAGCACTTAGGAGACTGAGGCCTCCTAAGATTGGCTGTGAGTTGGAGGCCAGTCTGACCTATATAGCAAGACACTGTCTCAAAAAATAAAAAAATAAATAAATAAAAAATTGTGTTTCTATTTATATATCTGTAATGGATTTGGAGGGGCCTGGTACTGGGGATTGAACCCAGAACCATTGAACCACTGAGCTACATCCCAGCCCTTTTTAAATTTTTGAGACAGGGTCTTCCTAAGGTGCTCAGGCTGGACTCAAACCTATGATCCTCTTGTCTTAGCCTCCCAGAGTGCTGAGAGTGCAGGCCTGTACCACCAGGCCTGGCTAAATACGTTAGTATTTATATTATGCCACAAGTTTCTTCATTTTGAAGGCAAATGGATGGTAATTTAAAATAGTGGCTTGGTATTCAGTTGGTATCTCACCATTGGCCAGAAGAGGGCAGCCCCTGCCTGTGTCAAAAAGAAAACAAAGAAAAGTGAGCACTTTCATTCTGTGTGTTTTATTTATATTACAAAATCAGGGGGCCGGTGAGATGGCTCAGCGGCATAAGCACCTGCCTGGCAAGCGTGAGGTCCTGAGTTCGACTCCCGGTACCCACACAAAGAAAAAAAAGGGCCGGTGATATCGCTCAGTGGCACAAGCACCTGCTGGCAAGTGCGAGGCCCTGAGTTTGACTTCTGGTACCCACATAAAAAAAAAAAAAATCAGTGCGTGTTTATTATTTTAAGAAGCCATGCATTACAGAAATACGTAATAGAACATGTGAAAGATCTCTTTAACTCCCTGTTCCCTAAAGAGAACAAAAACAGTAGTTGGCATGTTGAATTTAGTTATCATAAAGAATTCTCTTGGGGGACCTGGGGAGATACAAAACCTATATACAAATTTGGTGCGTGGATTTGAACATTTTTTTCATCTCTTGATGTCATTCTGCTTTTTCCCTCTGTGTCAAGCTAAGGATATTACTGCATCTTTTAAAAATGTGAGGAAGCAAGCTGGGAAGGATTTGCGAAGCATGAGCATAAGGTAGTGTTAGCGCAAGCTGGTCTTTTACTTTTTTAAACTATGTTTTACTTGTTAAATTTTGGATTTTTGCCATTCTGCTTTTCCCTGCTTGAAAATCTGTAGTATATTAACTGAGGTAATGAGGGGAAATAGTATTTTTTTTTAATCCTTCCCTGTCATATAACCAGCTGTGCCAGTTAGCTCAGACTTTCCTAAATGATTCACCATTTGGAAAAGGCCAGTCATGGAAAGTTTCTCCCCAAATAAAGAACTTCAGGAAGTATTGAGTAAGTAAAAATGAAGTTAAAATGGAGTTTCTGCTGAGAACATTTAAATTAATGCTAAAAATAGGCCTTTTCCTGTCAGGGGTGCTTTTTTTTTGGTCTTTTTGAGACAGGGTTTTGCCATGCAGTTCAGGCTGGCCTTGAACTTGCTTTGTAGCCCAGGCTAGCTTTGAGCTTACAGTGATCCTTCTGCCTCAGCCTCCTGAGTGCTGTGATTACAGATGTGTGCCACCACACCTGGCAGGGGTGCTTCTTGTATATGAAATGGTCTGTAACTTAACTATTCTCCTATTTGAAGATGTTTTGAGAGCCACATCTCTTATTGCTTGTTAGATGTGGAGCTCTTCGGGTGGCTGAGACAGGAGGATTACACGTTTGGGCAACTTTGCAAGACCCTGTCTTAAGATAAAAAATAAAAGAAGGGCTGTGTAGCTCAGAGTTAGAGCTCCCCTAAGTTCAGTGTCCAGTGCTGGGAGGCATACTATCAATGCAGATCAATCTGCTAATATTACTTTGTGTCAGTCATCAAAGTCCCTGGGAAGTGTATCAGTTTATATAATTTGTTTCCCAATAAATATGGATAAGACTTTGGCTCTAAGAAATCAAGGAAGATATTCCCACAGGTTGTATTTCTCCTTGCCCTCTCTGTGGCACTTGCTATATATCATGTGTCACCTTGGTTCTCTCATCGTTCACTGTCCTGCCAGACTATGAGCTCCTTAAGGGCAGAGGCCAAGGTATAGTTCTTTATATGTTTAATATCTAACATAATGCTGGGATCTACATTGCTTTTTCAGAAAATGTTTACTCCTTTAGGTAGCTGCTACCAAAGTCTCATCAGTCCTTAGTAAAACAAGAAAACAATGAAACCAAACATGACACAGTACTAAGTGCAGAAGTGAGATGACCCTTAAAAAGAAAATTTGGGGACCGGTGAGATGGCTCAGCAGCGTAAGCGCCTGCCTGGCAAGCACGAGGGCCCGAGTTTGGCTCCCGGAACCCACATACGGAAAAAAGGGCCGGTGATAATCGCTCAGCAGCACGGGCGCCTGCTGGCACGCGAGGTCCTGAGGTCGACCCCTGGTACCCACAAAAAAAAAAAAAAAAAAATTTTGTCCTGGAAGGGGTGAATAAATAGATAATTGAATTCTCTCAGAGATGGAATTTATTGGATTTACCTGTCATTATTCTTGGCCAGTCTTTTCTCTGATGATGTGATTGGACAGTCACAATAGTGACTGTAATATTGGACCCTCTTGCTGATAGATTGGAATTTAAAGAAATTCCTCTGATGTTTTTGTTGACCTGACAAGCTGAGGCAGGCATTAGATATTTTTCCTCTCTTTATCTGAAATTTAAGGCACCATAAGTGTTCTTATTTGATCCTTTAGGACTCAATTTTATTGTACACAGCATTTTCAGATTTAAATTGGTCAAGTTGCATTCTGGCACTTCCAAATTTATCCAGTTTCAAGAGATTTTGTTTCATCATTGAGTGGTTTTATGTGTAGAACAGAAAGGCACTTCTGTAGAGTATTTCCAGTTGTTTATAACATTGCTTTTCTTTTCGAAATCATTCTGTTGTTTTTTCCCCTGTATTCTGTCTCCACACCTCACTTTTCACTGGATCTTTGAGTCTGAGGCCTGATATACATGTGAGGTACAGTGCGAGGGCCCTTTTCATCCTTCAGACCAGTAACCCTCAGTGTACTAAGACTCAGTGACTGCCAGAGTGTGGCTCTTTGTCTTAGTCACTTTCTTGTCACTGGGACAAAACACTCAACACCCACAACTTGAGGAGAGGTTTATTTTGGCTTTTTTTTTTTTTTTTTTGGAGACAGGGTCTCGCTATGTAGTTCAGATTGGCCTCGAACTCACTGTGTAGCCTAGGCTGGCTATGGACTTGTGGCAGTCCTCCTGACTCAGCCTCCCAAGTGCTGGAATGACCTTGTGTGTGCCATCATGCCCAACTTTGGCTCATGTTTTAGAAGTTTCAGTCTTTTCGTGGTCAGCTGGCTCCACACAGAAGCGACATGGTGGTAGGGCCTGGGCTTAGGAAATCTGCTCACTTCAGGGCAGACAGGAAGCAGAGAGTGAAAGGAGCCCGGAAAGGAGATATATCTTTCTGGCTCAAGCCCACAATGACCTGCCTCTTCTGATCAGACCCCACCTCCTAACAGCTATAATGTGTCCATAATCAAGTCACCTTCCAAAACATGAGGCTTTGGGGGCCATTTTAGATGTAAACCATAATATTCATGCTGACAAATGTAATGGAGGTGTCTTAGGAAGATAAAATTCGTATACAGTGTTGTTTTATTTTAGTTAGGGAAAATGTTTTTTGTCTAGAATTGTTATAGTAAACTTTAATCATAAAGCTCAGCATCCATAGTTTATTAGAAGCCCAGTGGTGGATATGTTCTTTTTTTTGGGTACTGGGAGTCGAACTCAGGACCTTGCGCTTGCCAGGCAGGCGTTTGTGCTGCTGATTGATATCACCGGCCCTTTTTTCCTTTATATGGGTTCCGGGAGTTGAACTCAGGACCTCGCACTTGCCGGGCAGGCACTTATGCCGCTGAGCCATCTTACCAGCCCCTTAGTTCTCATTTTTGTCCTTTTTCTTAAATTTTGTTTCTCTCTCCATATTCTTTTTGTAAATTTGATGTCTTTTTGCTTGGAACAGGGTGACTAAGGAAGTGGATGCTACATCTAAAGAAGCCAAATCCTTCTTCAAGCAAAATGAGAAAGAAAAACCACAGGCCAGTGCCCCATCAGCCGTGCCGTCACTCTCTCCTGGGTCGGGGTGAGTACTTGGTCTCAGTCCCAGGGGTGGTTGGCATGCTGGAACAAACTTTTCCAGTGTGGGGACCTGCTTTACCTGCAGTTCTGTGACTCCTGTGAGAAGAAATTATGCTGCTGCTCTGCCTTTGCTGAAATATTTACCAAGATGGAAGATGGAAAGGAAAGTAGGCTATAAGTTTATTGTTGAAAGAAGCCCAGATTTAGTGTTGACTACAGAGCTGAACGTGTAAATTTTACATTAACAATAATTTTTGAGTGACGGTATTAGTAGCTCATCAGAATTTTGGCTGAAGATTTGGGCTGAGTCCTTGTTCCCATCCCCCATGACTTTACAGAACATCAAAAGGTCAAGCTGAGGACAGTGGTGCATCTTTTTAGTCCCAGCACTCAACGACATTGAGACAGGAGGATGCTTGAGTCCAGAGGTTTGAGATTAATCTGGGCAAAATAACAAGACCCTAACTCAAAGAAAAAAAGTCAGAGGTGATTTACAAACAGTTCTTCTAACATATCGTCAGGAATTTAAATGTTTTCTCTTTTGGTATTTTTTATATTACTTGAGTTATTTTTACCTGAAGACTAGAATTCTTTCTCTTTAGAAAAAGTGAGACTTCTTTTCTTTTCAACCTACATGTAAGAAGTAAAGCATCACAGTAAATAAGAAAGGCTTCGGGCTACAGCCCATGAAGAAATTAACACAGTCTACATCCCATGCAGAGCTGACCACGCAGCTGACTTCTACAGGGTAGGCTCTGTGTTGCTTGTTTTACCCTGGTATTTGGGGTAGAACAAGTATCCCAAACTGGCCTCTCTGACTCTTCAGTTAGAAATTGTTCCCTCAATCAGTAAAGTTTGTGAGCTTTTCCTGGGGCAGGCTTGTCTTATCTTTGTAGCCTTGGCTCTGAAAATGGAGCTATCTTTGTAGCCTTGGCAGGCACTCTTAGGATGCATTTACCCCCAAACAGACCCTGAGACCAAGGTTTGAGTGCAAGTCATTTGTGTGAGAGGTATTCCAGGAGGCCCTGGAAGGGAGGCGATGGGAGGGAGGGAGCTAGTGAAGAGTTCTCAGGCAGGTTACCTCGTCCTGCTGGGGAACTCAGAGAGCCTGTGAAGAACATGCGAGGGGACAGGAGGCTGCAGTCCAGCTCCGGCGAGACTTTTCCTCAGCTGCTTCCACACATTCCTTGCCCTCTGTTCTCAGGCTGGGAGCCGCAGGTGCTTGCAGTAATTGCTTTGATTAATGTGAGCAGACAGGCTGGGGCTGAATCCTCCACAGGTGCTGCATCATCCCATATCTGCTACATGCTCTTTACCTGCTGGAGATATTTCTGCCCCTCTGGAGCACACAGTAGTTACACAGACACCTCAGCAGGGGAAAGGGATTTGGCTGCTTGTACCACAGTGGAAGTGATGTGAAAGCAGATGAAGACAGCTGTAGAGAATTAGAACTTCATAGAATGTGAACAGAATTCTCCAGACCCTGCCATGTTCATACTCTAGGCCGGTACTCTTCCAAACTATGGTTTGCATTCATCAGTTAAAATATTAGTACGTTATATGTAGTAAGATTAAATACTGTTTTATAGAATTTTTTTAGTTACTGATGTGCTTAACTGGGTGACGGACTGTTTTTAGTGAGGGTTGAGGAAAAAATGTGAATCTGTAGACTGAAGCAACATGTGTTTAGCCTTATATTCATTGTATTGTTTGAAAGAGGTTCCCTTCAGCCCAATAATTTTCAGATTTTTCTGGATTGTTACCCATCGTAAGGATTACATTCTACATTATGCCCTGTTACATCCACAAAAGTAGTTTGTAAGCTGGACATGGTTGCGCACATCTGTAATTCCAGCCATCTAGGAGGCTGAGGCAAGAGGATTGTAAGTTTGAGCCCAGGCTGGGCAACTTAATGAGACCTCATCTCAAAAAAAAGGGCCGGGAATGTAGCTTAGTACGAAGGCCCTAGGTTCAGTCCCTAGTATTGGGGAGGGTGGGGTGAGTAGCTGGGCACAGTAGCACAGACCTGCAATCCCAGCTCTTCAGGAGGCTCCAGCAGGAGGATTGAAGCAAGGCTAACCTGAGTGGAGACCTTGTCTGAAAATACGATTTTTTTAAAAAAGCCAGGTGTGGTAGTACACACCTGTAATCCCAAGCACCCTGGGAGACTGAGGCTGGAGGATTGTAAGTTTGAGCCCCACCTGAGCAATTTAGTGAGACCTTGTCTCAAAATAAAAAAAGAAAAAAGGCTGGGAATATGACTCAGTGCAAAAGCCCCTGGGCTTAATCCTTGGTGCCACACACACACACACAAAGGTGAAATGATATTTCTTTGGTGCTAGAAACTGAACCTAGAGCCTTGTACATGCCAGGCAAGTGCTCTGCCACTGAGCTACACCCCCAGTGCATGCGTACAGTACATATACCTTTTATTCCTTTTGAGAGAGGGTCTTGCTCTGTTGCCTAGTCTCACTTCAAACTCCTGGGCTCATATGATCCTTCTGCCTCCTTTGTAGCTGGGACTACAGGTGCACACCCCTGTGCCTGACTTGATGAAATGATATTTACTCTTACTACATGTGATTCACTCTGATTTTCTATTTTCCATTTTTGCATACAGTTTATGTCATTTAAAAAATGTTATGACTTGCTTAATTGATGTTGTAATCTACAGTACCTGAATTTGATACATATTTCTCTAGATTACATACGAAGTTAACCTTTAGGAGGTTTTTATGTGGGTTACTAGATTTGTCATAGTTGTATCTGGTATTATTAAACAAGTTTCTGGCTGGTGCATGGTGGCCGGCATATGGTGGCACGTGCCCTAAGGCTGGAGGATCACAAGTTTGAACCCAGCCTAGGCAATTTAAGGAGACCCTGTCTCAAAATTAAAAAAAAAAAATTTTAAGGGCTGGGGAAGAGCCAAGCGTGGTGGAGCATGCCTATAATCCCAGCACTGGGGAGGCTGAGGCAGGAGGATGGCCATGAATTGGGGGCCAGCCTGGGCTACTGTAATAGTTGATACATTGTGTCAACTTGAGAAGTCCAGAAGCCTAACTAACTCAGCAGTTCTACATCCTGGGATGTAAAGGACATGCCCTTACCTCTTTAGGATGTTGTTCATTGTATCAACTTGAGAAGTTTAGAAGTTTAACTAAGTGACTCAGCCGGAGGGGGGCCAGGGTCCTCACTTTGTAAGGGTCCTCACTTTGTAAACATTCTGAGCCTGTGCAAGAGCAGGGCACGGAGATGGTGTGAGTGCTACACCCACCTGAGGATGGGCAGCCTGAAACCTTCACAAACTGTGAGCTAAATAAACCTTTCTTTTCTTAACTTTGGGTGTTGGGTATGTTTTCTCAACAACAAGAGAAAAGTAACCAAGACAGCTACATAGTGAGTTTAAGGTCCCAGTCTGAATTACATAGGGAGACCCTGTCTCAAAAAAAATAAAAAGAATAAAGGGCTGGGAAAGTAACTCAGGTAGAGCACCCCTGGGTTCAATCCCTAGTACTACCAAAACATTTTCTTTCCTTGCATTTATTAAAAGTATTGTTATAGAAGTGACCTTTGGATATGAATACCAGATAGAAATACAGGCAAAGAAATTCTGCCTTAGGGTTCTAGCATGGTTAATTTCAACTATTACGGATTTTACTCCTAGCTTCCCTGGATATTTCTTCTTAAAAATAATCTCTATTGATGTTTTGAAAATCTGCTTGGAGGGCTGGTGAGATGGCTCAGCGGCGAAAGCGCCTGCCTGGCAAGCGCGAGGGCCCGAGTCCGACTCCCGGAACCCACATACGAAAAAAGGGCTGGTGATATCGCTCAGCGGCACGGGCGCCTGCTGGCACGCGAGGTCCTGAGGTCGATCCCCCGGTACCCACAAAAAAAAAGAAAGAAAGAAAGAAAGAAAATCTGCTTGGAAACTGTGTTTGAGAAAATACTGTTACTATAATTATGAAAATAACCAGGGGAGCGAGAAGTGGTATCTTAACAGAGTCAGCTTGTGCAAGTCAGAGTCCCTTTCCTAAAATCCATCTCCCTGCTTTCTCTACCCATGCCCACATTTCTAGTATAAGAAATCAGCTGAGATGACACCTGTGTTAGGGAGACCCGACAGGAAACAAATGGCATCCTCAGGTTGTGACTCTTTGAAGAGAGTTTAATAACTTACAGAGTAAAGGAAAGCCACAGGGATAGGAGTGGTGTCACCGGGGCTAGTAATGAATCTCCACCGCCACCCATAAGGCTGAAGGGGCAGGGAGTTGGGGAGTTGATAGCAGCGGAAGGCAGCCACCCTGTAGGAGCTGAGATCTTCACTTGAACACTGGACTCCTTCAGGAGAAAGACAAGGGAATAAATGCCCAGATCTCCTTTTCTCCCTCCAGTCTCTCGTCAGGGCATTTCATTGCCTCTGAAGCTTGTTAAAGAAAAAATTATTCTAATACTTGTTAAAACAGTCAGGAAGACTTCATTTGGGACTATTGTGATCGGCGTCAAGATTGTCTCTAGGGGAAAAAGTGAGAGCTCAATTCTGAATATAGCAAAGACAGCTGGGGTCTTATAGCAGAAAGCGTGTGTGGGGGTTTGGATGGAAAATTACTAAGAGGGGACATCAAGGGTAGGGGATTCTTGCTAAAGGCAGGCTAAGGTTGATCGGGTATCAACATAGCAATTCTTTCTAAACTAACTTAGGATTTCTGCTAAAACTGGACCATGCGCACCCATCAAGGACAGGGGTCAGTATCAAGGCTCAGTTGAGAATAGGACTGAGGAGAGTCTACTGAAGTTTAGCAGAGTCTTCCTTAGGCTGTGCGTACAGGGCAGCAGAGAGAATAGAGGAACTGGAGGAGCCCACTGGGAGCTAATCTGGGGAGCTATTCCAGTGAAATGTTTTTCAGGTGATTAATGAACTGCTGGCCCCTTATAAAGAGGATAAAATGAAATTTGACCAAAATCAGTTTCTTTGCAAGGTGTAATGGAACATAACAGATTAGAAGGATATGTCTGCCAAGTGCCTGAATAAAAGCACTTAGAATTATACATGAAAATGGGGACACATTTAATTATGACACAGCATGCCTTGAACTTCTGATACATCCAGAATGGCCTCCAAGGTTGGTCTGCTTATTTTTTTGGAATGCATCTCAAAAAGCTTTTGCAGTTATAATTGTCCCTGGGAAGAGACAGGGCCAAGAAGATCAGCTGCTCAGGGGTGTCAGAGTAGACTCCTATCAGTGTAAACATTAGGATCTACTGCAGGCTCCATACCCAGGGTATGGAAAGTCTTTTCAAGGAGCAAATCTACTCTAATATATTAAAAGAAAATTATTTTAATGCAGTAAAATACTTTTTCTTTCCACTTTGAGAACTGCTACAGTTTATAGAAATTGTGCAGCAGAAACTTTATTTTCATTTTCTCTAAACAAATTTAAAGCAATACACGAAAAACAGAGCAGCAGAGTAAAACATCCTGTCCCACAAATTTTGCTAACAAATAAGAACAGATTCAGTGGAGCAAATGTTTGTAACTGAAAATGGATTTCCTCCACATGTTTAAAATAGCACACTGCTTCGGCTATAAAAAGCCAAAGTTTATGCATTAAGAATGGAGTAAATCCTCTTTTATTTAGAAGCTGGAATCAGATTACAAGAAGTACTCTGTCTACATTTGGTAGAAGACAGCACAGTGCTTACTTAGAGCATCTGAATTCCCATGGTCTTATTCCAAGCTCTGGATCCACCTCTTCCCCCACATCTCCAGTCCTTATTACCAGTCTGCATTTGCTGGTAGCCAGCTGGCCAGGATTCAACTCCATGTTTGCTATTTACTTATTCCATCAAAATTTGTAATCCTGGATACAGACATTGACTTCTCTAGTTGAGGGCCTACTATTTAGCTGTCTGCTTGTATATTGGAAATAACCTGAAGCAATAAAACATAAGGTTGAAAGACATTTTTCCATTGGTTTTGTCTTGTCTTCTTGGTCTTTTGGCAAAGAAAGGCCTTGTTGTTAAGTCTCAAACAACTTCATTTTTGGTGTCAGTTTTTTAAGTAGTGTCTATCCTAAGACTAGAAGAGAGAGAATTCCCTGGGTGTGGTGGCATGAACCTGTAGTCCCAGCACTCTCTGAGGCCGAGCCAGGGGGATCACAAATTTGAGACCAGCCTGGACAACACAGTGACACTGTATCTCAAAAGTGAAAAAGGAGGGAGAATGGGGTTGTAGCTCAGTGAGAAGGCTCTGGTTCAGTCTCTGGGAGAGGGAGAGGGATTAAGAACACTTTCTCCTAGTATTGTGGCTCTGACTTTATTATTTTAAATGAAGTGCTTGCTCCCTCCCCTCTCCCTTCTTTGTTTTTGTTTTTTGCGGGTACCGGGGATCGACCTCAGGACCTCGCGCGCCAGCAGGGGCCCGTGTCACTGAGTGATATCACCGGGCCTTTTTTCGTATGTGGGTTCTGGGAGTCGAACTCGGGCCCTTGCGCTTGCCAAGCAGGCGCTTACACAGCTGAGCCATCTCACCGGCCCTCATGTTTTTTTTTTTTTTTTGTGGGTACCGGGGGGTCGACCTCAGGACCTCGCGCGCCAACAGGCACCCGTGCCGCTGAGCGATATCACCGGCCCCTTTTTCATATGTGGGTTCCGGGAGTCGAACTCGGGCCCTCGCGCTTGCAAGGCAGGCGCTTACGCCACTGAGCCATCTTACCGGCCCCCTCATGTTGTTTTGTTTGTTTTTCGGTACTGGGATTCGAACTTGATTTTTTTTTTTTTTTTTTTTTTAAGGGGCTTTTACTTTTAAAGGATTGCTGTCATATTACAGAGAGCATTTTAAAGCTGGATCTAACTGTTTCACATATTTTTACTAAAAAGGAAGAAAGGGCCCCCAAATTATTCACAGCAAATATATCAATAATAACAAAAAAGATGGTTATCTGAGAAATCTGGCTTCTCCTGTGTTGACCTTTGGTAAGTGCCTGACCTGCGGGTGGCTGCCTGTGTGCCTGGGAAATGGCTTTATGTGGTTAAGTCACAGGATGCCTAGAGAGTGGCCTTTCCAGGAAGAGGACCTGCGGCTTGTTTCAGGAGAGTAACCACTATGAGTAAAAGCTTATTGGTAATTACTGCAGTAATTAAGATAACTAGAGGAACGTAGATATTCCAGTAAACCTGACCTGTAATGTTTTTTAGAATCTGGAAGTGATTCCTTTAAGAGAACAAATGGTGTTTTGCCAGTTTAATAATTTGTAGTTGAACATGCTCTTTTTCTTTTTGTAAAGAACAATTTTATTGAGATGTAATTCATTTACCATATAATTCTCTAATTGAGATGATATGGTTTTGATTTTGACATATCTAGAGGGTTATACATTTGTAGTGCTGTGTAGCCACAGTCATTTTTGTCACCTCCAAAAGAAACCCTGAGTGTGTTTGCAGTCATTCTCCATCTTCATCCTCATCCTCTCTTCCACCACTCTCAGCCAACCACAGATTGACTCCCTATGCCTAGATTGGCTCATTCAGATATTTCATATGACTGGAATCATAACATTTGTCCTTTCGTGGCAGTTTTCTTTGGCTTAACATAATTTCAAGATTCAGTCATGTTGTAGCACTCATTTGTAATTCTTTTTTTTTTTTTTGGTGGGTACCGGGGGGTCGACCTCAGGACCTTGTGCACCAGCAGGCACCTGTGCCGCTGAGTGATATCACCGGCCCCTTTTTCGTATGTGGGTTCCGGGAGTCGAACTCGGGCCCTCGCGCTTGGCAGGCAGGCGCTTACGCCGCTGAGCCATCTCACCGGCCCTGTAATTCTTTTTTCTTTTCTTTTTTTTGTCTTTTTTGAGACAGGCTTTCTCTATGCAGTTGCCCAGACTGGCCTTGAATTCTGCCTCAGCCTACTGAGTGCTGGGATTATAGGCATATGCCACCACGCCTGGCTGTAATTTATTCTTTTTTATGTTTTTTTTTTGGGAGGGGGGACTGGGAATTGAACTCAGGACCTCACACTTGCCAGGCAGGCACCATGCTGCTAAGCTGTATCCCCAGCCCTTATAGTTTTTTAAATTCATTCATACAATGAAACAGTATTTTGTTACTGTATCACATTTTGTTTATCCATTTACTAATTGATGCACATAGGATGGTTTCCATTTTTTGGCTATTATAAATAATGTTTCTGTGAACGATTCATATACAAACTTTTGTGTGGTTGTTATATCTAGAAGTGGAATTGCTGGGTAATGTTGTACCTTGGACATGCTCTTGAATAGGAGAATGAGCCTTAAGGGAAAAATTCAGGAGTGGGTAGGTGCCTTGAGTATCTGGATTTCTTCCATCGTGCCTTCTTTGAAACATGTAGTTTTTAAATGTTCCTGCTGTAGGAGAAGGAGACCAAATAGAAAACTATAGTGGTGCCTTGGTTCACGAACTTAATTCTTTCCACGATTCTCGTTGCAAACCAAATTGGACGAGAACTGAATCAAATTCAATGATTAGATTTAGTGTTGACCTTATGGGGAAATTTGATTCGGTTCTCATCCAATTCAGTTTGCGACAAGAATCGTGGAAAGAGTTATTTGTGAATCGAGGTACCACTGTAATGTCTGGCAACACTAAACGAATGACTAGCCGGACACGCTGCTGCACGCCTATAATCCTAGCACTTGGGAGGCTGAGGCAGGCGGATTGGTGTGAGTTCAAGGCCAGCCTGCCTATCTCAAAAAAATAAATAAATAAATAAAACACTAAACCAATGACTAGGAAAAAAGAGACAGATTAATTCTGAAAGTAATGAGAAGGAATTAAGTCTTTTGATTTGTTTCCAAAACCAGCTTTAAACTCTACTCAGTGAGATTTCCTGTTTGATGACGATTTGGGATTTTGATTTAGTTGATTCAGAGCTGGCCTTGTCCTAATTTTATTACTGTTTGTAAATAGATGTTCATGACCTTCCCACTGCCTTTTTTTTTTTTTTTTTTTTTTTTTTGTGGGTACCGGGGGGGTCGACCTCAGGACCTCGCGCGCCAACAGGCACCCGTGCTGCTGAGCGATTATCACTGGCCCCTTTTTCGTATGTGGGATCCGGGAGTCGAACTCGGGCCCTCGCGCTTGCAAGGCAGGCGCCTATGCCGCTGAGCCATCTCACTGGCCCCCCACTGCCTTTTGAATTAGACTTTTGTTATTCTTAGAGAAGATGAGGTGCTGCCATTAGGAGGTGTTCAGAAATGTGTGGTAAAATTTTTTGTTTGTCACAGTGACTTCAGGAAGCCACTGGCAGTTGATGGGGTTCCAGGATGCTGTGTGTCCTCCATTACTCAGGATAGTTAGTACACAGAATAATCTTCCTTGTTAAAATCCCAGCAGTGGCCCTTCTTACACTGTGCTGGGGAATTGGTGTCCCTTGGCTACGTAACCACTGGAGCTTTCCTTCAGTGTCTGGTTTAAGACTCCATTCTCGGGCGGCTATTTAAAACTAGCAGTTCATGGATCAGATTTGTCCTTTAGATGTTTTTATTTGGCCAGCATTTAAAAATCAGGAAAGTTGACTTTAAAATCTGGATTACTGGTTTTTCTGCAGAAAGGAATTTGAACAAAATAGATGGGGTCTGCCCTTCCTCCCCTGGTCCTCACTCAGCAGCTTCGCGTCTTTCTTTACCTTCTCCTTTCTTTTTTTTTTTTTTTTTTTGTGGGTACCAGGGGGACGACCTCAGGACCTCGCGCGCCAACAGGCACCCGTGCCACTGAGCGATATCACCGGCCCCTTTTTCGTATGTGGGTTCCGGGAGTCGAACTCGGGCCCTCGCGCTTGCAAGGCAGGCGCTTACGCCGCTGAGCCATCTCACCGGCCCACCTTCTCCTTTCTTATGCAGTTGTTCATCACAGTCTCCTGTGATTTGCTTCCCTTGGATGCCCATGCACGTTTCCTTTTGGAAACAGTTTGTTCTCTGGATTACATATCAGACATGCTCACTTTTCAGACTACAGGTTTAATGTTTTCTACTGAGCTGAGGATAGCTCAGAGAGCACGTGCTTAACATGCAAGCGCCCCTGTGTTCAGTCTTCAGTGCCAAAAAAAAAAAAAATTACTCTTTTTTTTGTTTGTTTTTCTTTCTTTTTTTTTTTTTTTTTTTGGTGAGTATGGGGGGTCGACCTCAGGACCTCACGTGCCAGCAGGCACCCGTGCTGCTGAGTGATATCACCAGCCCTTTTTTTGTATGTGGGTTCTGGGAGTCGAACTCAGGACCTTGCACTTGCCAGGCAGGCGCTTATGCCACTGAGGTATCTCACCAGCCCCCTGTTTGTTTTTCAAAACAGGGTCTCACTATGTAGTTCAGGCTGGTCTTGAACTCACTATGTAGCCCAGCCTGGCCTCAAACTCACAGTGATCCTTCTGCCTCAGCCTCCTGAGTGCTGGGATTACAGACAAGCACCATCATACCCAGCTTGTTACTCTTTTTTAGAAGAATAAATAACTCCTATTTGCTGACTGCTTAGCCAAATTTAAGGCACAGTACTAAGTGTTTTCCCTGAATTACTTCATTTAACCCACTTAAGAGGCAGATGCCTGTTTCACCTGAGAAAGGCTCAAAGAGACACTTTTAACTTGTTGAAGCTGTTCGGTTGATAATTGGTGGAGCCAGGATTCCAGTCCCAGAGGCTGGGCTATTGGCCACTGTGTCATATACATCTGCTCTTTCTCACTCACCTTTTTATTTTTATTTATTTATTTATTTATTTTTTGTGGGTACCGGGGGGTCGACCTCAGGACCTCGTGCGTCAACAGGCACACATGCCGCTGAGCGATATCACCGGCCCCTTTTTCGTATGTGGAATCCGGGAGTCGAACTCGGGCCCTCGCGCTTGCAAGGCACGCGCTTACGCCGCTGAGCCATCTCACCGGCCCTCACTCACCTTTTTAAAAAATGAAATAATCCCTCTTCAACTTTATTTTTATTTCTATTTTTTAAAATTTAAAAAAAAATTTTTTTAAAGACAACAAGTAAACATTCTCATGTATTAACAAACTCAAGAATTACAGAATGTACAAATACCTTTTGGAGAAAAACATTACTCAGTATAAGATTAAGCCATGTAAAAGCTAAGTAAAAATAAAAGACTAAGGAATGGAATAGTCACAGTGAAATTGCATTTTCACACTAGGGAGACAATATGATGTTTACAAATGTGTGTCCGGTTTATTTCGCTTGTGAGTATTTTCTCGAGTTGCATCCATTTACCTATAAAAGTTTCCAGTTTGGGCCGGTGAGATGGCTCAGTGGCGTAAGCGCCTGCCTTGCAAGCGCAAGGGCCTGAGTTCGACTCCCGGATCCCACATACGAAAAAGGGGCCGGTGATATCGCTCAGTGGCACGGGTGCCTGTTGGCGCGCGAGGTCCTGAGGTCGACCCCCCGGTACCCACCAAAAAAAAAAAAAAAAAAAAAAAAAAGTTTCCAGTTTAACTTTCTTTATGGCTGAGTAGTACTCCATTGTATAAAAATACCACATCTTGGGGCTGGTGAGATAGCTCAGCGGCATAAGCGCCTGCCTGGCAAGCGCGAGGTCCTGAGTTTGACTCCAGTATCCACATACGAAAAAAGGGCCAGTGATATCACTTAGCGGCACAGGCACCTGCTGGCGCGCGAGGTCCTGAGTTCGACCCCCGGTACCCACAAAAAAAAAAAAAAAAAAAAAAAAAAAACACATCTTTTTTATCCATTCCTTGGTTGATGGGCATTTGATGGGATTGTTTCCACAATCTAGCTATTACAAATTGTGCTGCTATCAACTTTATAACCAATGAGGAACTTCTATTATTTTTTTAGGTGTGGTACTCGGTATTGACCCCAGGGCCTCTTGCATGCTAAGTAGGTGCTATAGCCCTGAGCTATATCTGAAGCCCATTAAAATTTTATTTGTAGACAGTCTCACTAAATTGCCTAGGCTTCCCTTGAATTTGCCATCCTCCTGCTTCAGCCTCCCTGGCAGCTGGGATTATAGGCATGTGCTACCATACCCAGTGTAATGAAGGACTCTTTGAAACTATTTTGTATTTTGATGTTTTTGAAAGAATTAACATGACCGTTTCCTCTATTTTCCATTGTTTATCTTTTCTCCCTAAATTATGGGCATATCAGGTTTTCTCTACTACATTTTTGTCTCATTCCTACCTCATAAAATTGAAGGGACTGGTATATTTTAAAAAATGAATGCTGGGCCTAGGATTTAGCTCAGTGTGTAGACACTGAGGTTCAATCACCAGTACTGCAGAAATAAAAGGAAAGAAAGAAAAGAAAAAAATGAATTCCATCCCAATACTCAGGAGGCTGAGGCAAGAGTATCATGAATTCTAGGCCAGCCTGCCCTATATAGCAAGATCTTGTCTCAAACAAACAAACAAACAAACAAACAAACAGAAATTCCATTGATATCTGTCACCAGTCAACAATGAAGCTGTGGACAAGATGTGATCAGTCATCTGGGGGATAATGGCTATGGCTGTTTCCATATGGGTAACCAACTCCTGCTGAGATCTGAATCATACAAAGTGGGTAATTTATGTGAGGGCGATCAGTGGAGCTAGGTAAGAGATTGCTTCTCCAAACGGCATTTCTTCCAGATATGACTAGCTGGAGGTAGCTTTTAAGAAGAGGCTGAGGCAGTAGGATCACAAATTCAAGCCTAGCCTGGACTTTTTAGCAACTCTGCAAGACCCTGTCTCAAAAATAGAAAGTAAAGAAAGGGCTGGGGATGTAGCTCAGTGTGAAGGCCCTGGGTTTGATTTCCAGTACTGGGGGGAAATAAAATGAAAGCGGAAAGGAGGGATGTTTCAGGAGCTAGTGGTATTGAAGGAGATAATTGGTTTTGGAGGCCAGCTGGTACTGCTGTTACCTTATCAGCTTCAGAATAATGAGCTTTTTTGTTGGAGCAAGAACATTCTGTTTCTAACATTCACCTTTATGTTCTCCAGTGGATGCCAATACCCTGCTTCATTTAGTTTTAACTTATTCTTTGCTCGTTTTTAAAATATATCTGCTAGGTATAGCTCAGTGGTAGAACGCACAAGGCCCTGGGTTCAATCCCCAGCACCCCCCTCCAATTAGAATCACTTCATAAATGTTACAAGTACAGAGTGAACAGATTTGAAATTGAATAAGGAAAACAGTTTTTTAAAGATTTCCCCATAAATAGTTGGAATATTTTGACTCTGTTAAAGGTGATTTCATTCACCTTGATTCAGAGCTATTGTTCCAGCCAAGCTGATAATCGAGAGAAATATGAATGAGGAGGAGGCTAATGATGTTCTTTTCGGGGAGAGCAGAGGGTTAATATTGGACATTTGGATCAGGAAAGGAAGTCCCTGCCAATTTGAGTGTCTAAATGGGATTCCATTTAGTGTCTAAATGCTACCTTTGGTAGCAGCAACTTTTTCATGTATGGTCACTAGGATGGGGCAACCTTTGTCAGTTTGGATATCTACAACAAATAGTTGTTAGGAAATGTCCCTAGTATTTTTCAGGATTACCCAGAGATCCTAGTGTTCTTAGAAAATCCTGTATAAACATAAACTTTATTGTATACAGAAGCCATTTCCCATTGCTTTTATCCTTGAATTATAGTGCCAGTAAGTTTCAAAAATCTATAATTTTAAGAGCTAGTTGTCCATCTGTATTATAAACTTGTAAAACTATTTTGCTATATTTTTATACCCTAATTGTGCCAGATTTCTTGGTATGAAAAAATAGGTCTGTTAAATTTTTGCTTTCTGTGCTTGGAAGAATTAGAAGAGGCACTTGAAGTTACAACAATTGCAAAGTGTATGTGGTATGATAGTAGAAATTGATTTTGAGTGCAATTATGTAAAGACCTTCATTTAAGGAGAAAAATGTAGCCGGGTATAGTGGTGCATGCCTGTAATCCCAGCAGGCTGAGGCAGGAGGATTGCTGTGAGTTTGAGGCCAGCTGCATAGCAAAACCCTGTCTCAAAAAGACAAAAACATTTTTTAAAAAATTTAAAAAGAGTATGTGGTGCTCTAGGAATGAGAAAATATTCCAGTTAATTTTATAACTAATTTATTGGCAGAATACTGTAATTGCTTCATGGACTTTATCTTTGTGCACTAGAGGGCAGAATTCCCCCTGAAAAGAGCAAGTCTTTTTGGCTATATCTCAGAGTTGAAGCATTCTAGGAGTGGGCATCTAAATGCTGTACATTTTTCTTTGCTTAATTAGATTAGTCTCTTGGTATGAGCTTCTTTGTTTTATACAGTTTCTACTTTGTTTGTTTGTTTGTTTGTTTGTTTCTTGGACAGGGTCTCATTATACAGTTCAGGCTGTCCTTGAACTCATGGCAATCCTCCTGCCTCAGCTTCCCAAGTGCTGGGATTACAGTGTGTGCCACCATGCCTGGCAGTTTCCAGAATTTGTTTTGTTTTTAATTCTGCTATTGTATTTAGAAAGCAAAAGATTTTTTTTTTTCATTTTTGTTCTTGAAATGCAAAAGTTTTTAGTTTGTGGGTTTCCTAAAATTACAAATAAAGCTGAGTGTGGTGGTGCATACCTGTAATCCAGCACTCAGGAGGCTGAGGCAGGAGGATCACTGTGAGTTTGAGGCCAGCCTGGGCTACATAGTGAGTTCAAGGCTGGCCTGAACTGCATAGCAAGACTCTGTCTCAAAAAAATAAATAAATAAATAAATAAAATTACAAATGGGATATTTCACTTTTCGAATATTCTCTACTCGTCCAGAGTAGCTGTCTGTCCTCTCTTTCTTCCCCCTTCCCCTCACCTTCAAATAAATTATCTTTTATTTAAAAGAAAATTACAAATAAGAAAGTAAAAAATGACCCATAGTCCTACCACTTAAATCTTTTCAGGAAAAAAGCCAGTGGAAGTTCTTTTCTGCCTGCCTAATTCTTTATTCCCAGCCCTGGAGTAGCTATCCTTCCCTGTGTTGTTTTAATATTTTACATTCATCTATACACTTAAGTAAAAATTGGACTGTCTATCTAGGTCTGCACCTTGTGTTTTTACTTAATAATCTGTCTTGGACATCTTTCCAGGTTCAGTATAAACTTCTGTTTTTTATGCCTGTGTGGTACTCCATTTTGTGGATATTCCATAATTTGAGTAACTCTTTCCTCACTGATGAACATTTAGTTTCCCAAATTTTACAGTTATGAATAATTCTATAATAATCCTTGCATGTGCGGTAAAAATGATACTTGGCACTTTTCTCTCAGGTGCTTTGTGTTGGAAGTTATTGTTACCAAATGTTTTAATGTCAGGGAAGAGTGTGGCTCATTTGAAGCATGACAGTTAGTTACTCATATGTTATGATCAGCGTGCCAGTAGAGGAATCTTAATATTTTATGGATGGTTTTGATTATACAGAAAGATACATGTTAGTAAATATTTTAATTTCGATTGGGGAATTTTTCTTATGGGAGAGGCTGAGCAGCTGTGTTCTAATTACTTTTGTCAGGGATTGAAAATCAGACTACTCTGAAGTCCAGCACTTACTATATTCAGTTACTTAGCCCTGGATTTTTGCCAAAGCCCTATTATTCAAGTGAACCCATGATAAATTTAAGCTGAAATAATTTAAAACTTCTGAAACTAGGTTAATATTTCCATACTACTGAGAAAATGGCAGATTCTAAGCAAGCATTTCTTTTTAGACCTAGTAATTCTGTAGGTTCACTAAGTCCAGGTTTGTTATGCCACTTCAAAAAGTCTTCCCAATGTAGCCTATGTCGTTCCAGTTGGGACTGTAGTTTCTCAGTCTTGATGTGAATGCAGCCAGCTTTCCTATTGGGCTAATTTAGGTTAGTGTTTTGCAGCATCATGTAAGCCTGAGCCAGGTAGAATTTCAGCTATATGAAGTCTTAGGTTATGAAGTATCTATCTTTATAAAATCAGAATAGTTTTAAGAACCCTTTAAAGTAGGACTTCCGTTAACCCTATAGTGAAATCAAAGGACCAGTGTTTTCCAGGTGTAGTAGGGAAAATCTGTGATAAAGGTTGTTTTCTTTACATTTTTTTCAATCACCAAGGAAATTAATTGGCAATGGAAAATGGAACTCAATTCTCTCTCCTGATACAGTATATTGTCTGATTATGACACACTATCTAGGACAACTTTTTTTGGTAAGACTGGTGTGCTTCTAAACTTTCTGCTACCACCTTTTATATAGGTGTTTAGTGTTTTCCCAAGATTTACAGGCCTTTTATGTATCTGATAATATCAGTTCCCACAGCTTTAACCATCCCTTCTGTTGGTGATTTTCTGCTCTGTCCTTTCAGTAGTGCCTTCTCCTGAACTCCAGACCCATATTTCTCGTTGCTTACTAGAGATTTATTCTGATTCCCTTTGGGTGCACAACTAGTTCAATATTCGACTAATTTATATAAATCCTCTCATGTTATAGAACTGAAGGAACTGAGCCTGTAAGTAGCTCGCCAAAGGGAGAGAGCCTGGATTAGAATTAAAGGCTTCTTTTAAGTCCAGTGTTATCTGCTGGGCCCCAATGCCTGTTTTGGGGGTGGGTGGGCACCACCCCTATTCTCTCAAGCACTTAGACCCCAGCCTTAGAGTCATCTTCACTTCTTTGTTTTTCCTCTGCCTCTTCTTCCCCCAGCTGCCCAATCCAATAAATTCTTTTAGTTCTACCTTTAAAATGTCCTCAAGTATTCATGCATATCCTCTACACATTCCCCCAGTTGCCTGTTTCATCTCCACTCCCACTGTCTTTTTTCTTCATCTTACTTTCTGAAGCATCTGTCTTTATGTAACTGGAACTTTCTAAAGTCTTTAGAAATACCTCTCTTCTTATGTATACCCTGCATGCCACTGCCGGGATATAATTTGTTAGATTCAGTTAGATCATGTCACTTGCTCAAAATTTTATCCTCATTGTCTGCAATTAAGTTCAGATTCTTTAGCCTGATATACAAGAGCTCCATCTTTATCTCTATCCTGTCTCTCTTTCTTGTAAGTTACTCTATTTGACAGCTAAAAAGGATTCTTTTCCTTTGAGCACTATTTTCCTTCAACTTTGGTGTGGATTTAGTCTGAGAATTTGTGACTTTTATGAGGTCAGGAAAATTCTTAGACCTTTGTCTCTTTGACTGTTGCCTCTTTTACATTGTTATCTCCTCCTCAAACTCCAATTAGACATGTATCAGATCGTCTCCTTCAGCCCTCCATATCATTAATCTTCTCTTTTATATTTTCCATTTCATTATTTCTCTGAGTTGTCTTCTGTTTAATTTCCTGTGTTCCAGTTCTTTACTTTTTCTTCAGCTGTGTCTAATCTGTTTCATCCTGTCCATTGCCTTTAACGTCAGTGACTAAGTTTTTTTCTTAATTTTTATTACTACATGTTTACAGTACATAATTATATTAATTGTGGGAAATTGGTACATGTACAGAACACATCTCAATTCTCTCTTTTTCCCCGTCCCTCCCACACACTCCTTTTTTTAGTTTTTTGAGGAATTTCCATACTGATTTCCATAGTGGTTGTAGTATTTTACGTTCCCACAAACAATGAAAAAGGGTTCCTCGCCACCCCACCCCAGCTTCTTCAGCGTTTGTTATTGGTTGATTTCTTGATGATAGACATTCTTTTTGGAGTGAGATGGTATCTGTGTTGTTTTAACTTGCATTTGTACTTCATCAAGTATCTATTCATTTCAGATGCCCATTTTTTGATCAGGTCTTTAAATTTGGGGGGGTTCTGATTTTTTTCAAGTTCTTTATATATTCTAGATATTAGTCCTTTGAGTGACTAAGTTTTTTGTTTTTAGAAACCCCTATTTGGTTTGTTTTTAAATCTTTTTTTTTTTTTTTTTGTGGGTACCGGGGGGTCGACCTCAGGACCTCGCGCGCCAGTAGGCGCCCGTGCCGCTGAGCGATATCACCGGCCCCTTTTTCGTATGTGGGTTCCGGGAGTCGAACTCGGGCCCTCGCGCTTGCCGGGCAGGTGCTTAAGCCGCTGAGCCATCTCACCGGCCCCCTTAAATCTATTTTTTGATAGAATCTTTAATATTACAGTTTTGAGGCTTTTTGTATTAGTAATCATTTTAAGTATACTTTATTCCTTTGTAAGCATGCTTTCTTTTATATTTCGAACCCTTTCAAGTATACTTTGATGGTTCTTTCATCAGTTCTTAGGTTCTGAGGCTACTCTTTGTTGGCTCTTTTATGGTAACGATCTTATGTAGTCTTAGGTCAATTGTAAGTGGTTACAAGTTTGCTTCTAGGTGCTCTGATTGGGGCTGTGGCTTGGGCAAATTTTTATGTTAATTTCTTGAATTACAATTCCTGGAACACTCAGATATTATCATTGAAATTATAATTTCGGAACCCAAGTCAATATGAGTTGCAGGTTCAGGGTTCTAATTTTCAGAAGAAGCATTTCCCCCCATAGCATAACCTAGTGGAAATAAGCTTTCTTATTTGCTCCATGGGCTGTTAAGTGAATTTCTTTGCTGGTCTGTCCTTTCTTTGAGGATGCATAATTTTCCTCTTTAGTCAGGAGCTTTGTTCCAGTTTTCTACCTGGTTTGTGGTGGGGATAGTGGTACTGGAGATTGAACCCAGGACCTTTGCACTCTGAGTTACATCCCCGGCTCCCTTTTAAATTTGAGTCAGGGTCTTACTAAGGCTCTAAGGTGCCTGGGCTAGACTTCAACTTGCAATCTTTCTGCTTCAACTTCCTACAGTGCTGGCATTATAGGCATGCGCCACTGTGCCCAGCTGCAGTTCTCTACAAGTTGAAAACCAGTCCTATTTTCATGTGGTTAACGAAACTAGACCCGGAAGTTATTGAAACTGTCTCCCCACTGCCCCCAGCCACTCTATCAACTAATGTACTACTACTGTGGTTTTCAGTTCCTTCTTTGAGGCTGGCACCGGGGATTTCCCTTTGTGAGTTTAGCTATAAACATAAAATAATTTTTGATATATTTTGTCTAGCATTTCTAGGTCTTTATCTGGAAAATATAGATTATCTTAAACATCCATCTGTTTAAGGGCAGGTAACCTGTTCCCTTTTTTCCCCCCATGTTTCCCAGCAACTAGTACAGAGTTATTCATTACATTTGATGAATTTGAAGTGAGTTAAAGGAAACATTTCTAACTGTTCTGGGCATAGGAAGAATATCCAGTACCCTTCTTAAATATGTTTGATGTCTTACCTTTCCATAACCAATGTGAAGAGATGCTTCTTTCCAAGACCTATTGATTTTTGTTATTAAAATGTTTTATAATTTAAATTTCTAATGCTTTTTCTCTTTTGAGCTATGTACATTGCTCCCTCTGCTGGTTTTTCTGTTCTATTCAGAAGCAAAATATCTAGGAATATTTTTTTATGATCTCTAAAACATGAAACTCCTTCACATTCTTATTAATCTATTCATAGCCCATTTCAGCTCCATCTTAATACCTGTTTTGAAAATCTTTGCTTCTCATTATCATGGACCATCTTTTTGTCTGTCTAGCATCTGACTACTTCGAAATCTTTAAGAAACTTCATAGATGCCACCCTTCACAGGAGTCCAGAAGCTAAAAATTCAAACCCTTTGATTTCCCAGCTCCTGGGTATGTAGTTTTCAGTAACATCAGATGGCAGTTTTCAGTAACGTCATTTGAGTCCAGAGCTAGTGAGGCAGAGGCAAGGAATACTGAGAATCTTCTTAGATTGCTGACCGGAGACTTTTCTTCTTTAGAACATATATATTTAGTACCCTAAATTTTCTTCCTGCACTCCTTCCGTAGTGTCCCACAAATTTTGATACATTAGATTTTGTTTTTTGATCTTGGTGTTTTGTTTTTGTTTTTGTTTTTTGTCTTTTTGAGACAGGGTTTTGCTGTGCAGTGCAGGCTAGCCTTGAACTCACTTTGTAGCCCAGACTGGCCTCGAACTCACAGCAATCCTCCTGCCTCAGCTTCAGGCGTGCGCCACACGCCACCATGCCTGGCCGTTTTGTTTCTTTTTTGAGACAGGCTGGTTTTGAACTCACATAGCTCAGACTGGCCTTGAATTCACGATGATCCTCCTGCCTCAGCCTCTGAGTGCTGGGATTATAGGTGTGCACCACTATGCCTGGCTGACTCATGAGTTATTAAAAAGTATGTTGTTTCATTTCCAGTGTTTGGAAGTTTTTCTGTTGTTGTCTTCTGGTTTGATTACTTTATTTGTTGGGGAACACACTCCTTATGATTTCAACTCTTAAATTTGTTAGCATTAGTTTTATGACCCATGGACACTTGCAAAGCCCAGTACTATCTCCTTTTCCTCCAATATCTTTTAAATAAATTCATTTTCTGTATAAATCAGCCAACCAGTGTCTGTGTCTTAAGCCTTAAAAACCATAAAATAATTTGTAAGTATTTGAATGAATGAGTCAGTGAATAACTTTCATTAGTGATCGTTATCTTTTTAAACTAATGGGTAGAGCTGAAGGTGTAGCTCAGTGGTAGAGCACATGTTTAGTATGCACTCCATCCTGGCTTTGATCCTTAGTACCACATTAAAAAGTAATTGGTAGGGGCCGGTGAGATGGCTCAGCAGCTTAAGCGCCTGCCCGGCAAGCGCGAGGGCCCGAGTTCGACTCCCGGAACCCACATACAAAAAAAAAAGGGGCCGGTGATATCGCTCAGCGGCACGGGCGCCTGCTGGCGCGCGAGGTCCTGAGGTCGACCCCCTGGTACCCACAAAAAAAAAAAAAAAAGTAATTGGTAGGGGCTGGTGAGATGGCTCAGCGGTGTAAGCGCCTGCCTGGCAAGCGCGAGGTCCTGAGTACGACTCCCGGATCCCACATAAAGGAAAAAAAGGGGCCAGTGATATTGCTCAGTGGCACAAGCGCCTGCTGGCAAGCGCGAGGTCCTGAGTTTGACTCCTGGTACCCACATTAAAAAAAAAGAGTAATTGGTAAACTTTGATAAACAGGGATTTAATATCTATCTAACTCAAAAAAATCAGTCCTCCCAAATTTAAAGACCCAATCCTAAAATGGGGATCTGAAATGGATAGATGCTTCTCACATGAAGAAATACAAGTGGCAAACAGATATACAAAAAAATGTGCAACATCACTAGTCATTCAAGAGATGCAAATTCAACACTGAGATTCCACCTCACCCCAAAAAGAATGGCTCTTACCAAGAAATCAACTAATAACAAATGCTGGAAGGGCTGTGGGGAAAAAGGAACCCTTCTCCACTGTTGGTGGGAGTGTCGACTGGTGCAGCCACTGTGGAAGTCAGTGTGGAGATTCCTCAAATAACTAGGATTGGAGGTCCCATTTGACCCAGCTATTCCCCTTCTGGGTATCTTCCCAGAAGAATTAAAAACATCGTACCACAGCGATATATGTGCACCCATGTTTATAGCAGCACAATTTGTAATAGCCAGATCATGGAAACAGCCCAAATGCCCATCAACTGAGGAATGGATAAAAAAGATGTGGTCTTTTTATACAATGGAGTACTACTCAGCCATAAAGAAGGATAAACTGGAGACTTATAGGTAAATGGATGCAACTGGAGAAAATACGCCTAAGTGAAATAAACTGGACGCACATGTGTAAACATCGTATTGTCTCCCTAGTGTGAGAAACTGAAAGAGTAAATAAGATCCGAAATGTATAATAGATATCGTAAAACAGGAAGAAACTGGTCAAAAGGAAAGAGAAACTGGGACGGGAGAATGGGGAAAAGAAAGAAGGGAAAAGAAAAAAATCATATATATAGATATATATATATAGATATATAGATATATATATATATATGATAGTTAAGATAGATACACTACTGATTTTGCTTAGTTCATTGAAAAGAAAGGTTTGTGCTAATATTGTTTGGACAATTGAATGCTGATATTTTGTACCCTGCGTAACTAATTTAAAGATAACAATACATAATGTTTTAACCATTGTTACCCTCCTATTAGGTTGTTCTGAAATTTTGATCTTTTTTTTCTCTTTAAAATGAAAATTTAAAAAAAAATTTCTTTTTGCTTATATATATTCTGTCAGTTTTAGTCTTAACAGCTGAATGATTTGGGTTCAACAGCTTGGCTTCAGCAAGTAACTAAACCCGGAAACAGACTGTGATGTCTATTAAATGATTGGAATGACATTTTATTGCAGCTTAATCATGCCATAGTTCAAGCATAGACATGTGGGAACTTCCTTACTCATTCCACAAGACCTACTTTGCAATTCCTGCTATTTCCTTTATTTCAGGTTTCCTTGTACTCTTGCAGAAATGTTTCCCCAGCAATACGTTTCTCAATTACATCCTTGTAGGAGCATGCAAAAGCCCTGCCATGGGCTTGGAAGCCTTATTTCCAAATCAGGAAGCATGTGGTATTTCCACAGACTTTTCTGGACTTGACTTTGGGTTGTTTATAGATATCAGGAAAGCCCCATTTAAGACAGGAAACAGGTAAAAATGTATCTGAGGAATTTTGATGTAGGATTGCTAAAGGTTCAGGTTGTGGCTGGTGACCACTAGCAAAGTTGCTTGGTGGAATAGATAGAATAGATTAAGGGGACATTACAGGGACATGAGCTAACAGGCCACTTGGCATGATATCCTGTTTATTGTGAAGACACTGTAGGATGACTACCTATTGTTGCTTTGGGGCATTTCCTTGTGACTTTTACCAGCTCCCTGCCTGGAGAAGTGGAATGTGCTGTTGACCTTTATGAGTGATATCCCTTTAAGTTATGAGCATATTCAGTAGCTTTGTGTTTCCCCCTGTGGAACTAAACTGATGATAGCTCTTGAACACAAGTTTTTTTGTTTTTGTTTTTGTTTTTGTTTTTTGTATCTTTTCTCATATCTAGCTTTTTCTCTTTGCCACCTTTTTTCTTTTTGTTTTCTGGGTACTTCAGCTGGTGGCCTTGTTATGTGGCTGTTCATTGGAAATTTTCAAAAAAAGGATGAGTTATAAATAAAGCAAGGTTTTAGAGAGACAAGGATATTACCTTACTTGTGCTTAGTGTTCCTTCATCTCATTTATAAATGATGAAATATAGCAAAATAAATTGAAGAGATTGTGTGGACTCACATCAATATAGCGATAGGAGAATGATGGGGAGCATTTTAATGATAATTCTCCAGACCCAAGCTTCATCATTTTGTCAGTCCGCATCTGTTAGTGTATTCATCATGTGTCAATGTAAATCGAGTACTGTCTTTGGGTTCCCATAGCATTTGACTTTCATGATAGGAGGTAGCTTAGTTATCACAAGACCCTTCAGTATTCAGTTCAGTAAGTTTTGACTTCATTTGTATTCATAGCCACCACCCAAAATACAGTATGATGCCTTCACCATACAGTATGATGCCTCAAAACTTTCCTCCTGGCCCTTTTCAGATGGTCCCTCCCTATCACTTTGTCCCTACCAACTGCTGTTTTGAATATGGTAAATTAGTTTTACCTGTTGCAAGATTCAAATCATACATTGTTTAGCTTCTTGTGCCTGAGTTCTTTTAGTCAAATATTTTTGAGATTCGTCCATGTTGTTGTGTATATTAGTAGTTCATTCCTTTTATATCCATTGTGTGAGTATAACAGTTTATCTATTCATCCTCTTGATGGCCTTACAGATTATTTCCAAGTCTTTTTTGAAGACATTTTTATTTCTCTTGGTAAATAAATACTTATAAATGGACCTGCTTGGTCACAGGGTAGATAATGTGTTCAATGTCAAAAGAAATTGCAGCCAGGCATGATGGTGCATGCCTTCCATCCCAGCACTCAAAGAGGCCAAGGCAGAAGGATTGACATGAATTTGAGGCCAGCCTGAACTACATAATGAGACCCTATCACAAAACAAACTAACAAAACAAAACAAAAAACAAAAAAAATTGCAAAATACTTCTTCAGTGAAGTTATACTGGTGGGGGGTGGGGGGTGGAACCTAGGGCCTTATGCCTGCTAGGTGAGTGCTGTATCACTGAGCTACATCCCCAGCCCTGGTGGTTTTCCTGCCACCAGTGCATGAGCATTCCATTTAGTCCATATCCTTGCCCACATTTAGTGTTGTCAATGTTTTTTATTTTAGTAAGTGTGAAATGGTATCTCTGTGATTTAAATTTGTATTAATCTAAAACTAATAATAGTGACATCTTTACATGTGCTTATTTAGCCATTTATACATCATCTTTTATAAAGTGTCTCTTCTGGTTTTACCCATTCTCACTGTTATCAGTTGTAGACATTCCGTATGTACTGTGAGTGTGAGTACTTTGTCAAATGTAAATGCATGGTGGCATACGCCTGTAATCCCAGCACTCGGGAGGCTGAGACAGGAGGATTGCCCAGAGTTCAAGGCCAGCCTGATCTGTATAGTGAGACCCTCCCTCAAAAAGACAAAAAAAAAAAAAAAAAAAAAGAAATAAAGAAAGAAAAACCCAAAACAAAAAACTAAATGTGGTGTATTTTTGCGAGTTTTTGTCTTGCCCATTTATTTTGTATGCGTGTGTTTGCTATGTTTACATGAGGATTCTGTGGCGTTTGTTTCATCTTTTTTAGTAATGACTAGTACTTTGCATGTTCTAGAAATCTGCCTGCGCTGGAGTTGAGAAGATATTTCCTTTTTTAAAAGAAACTTTATGGGTCTGGCTTTTATGTTTAGGTTTTTGATTCATCTTGAATTGATTTTCATATGTAGACACTTCTCAGTTTTTTGTGAGTTCCATAAAAGTAGTATCTTCCTGTTGCTTAAAAAATTCAAATGTGTGGGCCGGTGAGATGGCTCAGCGGCGTAAGCGCCTGCCTTGCAAGCATGAGGGCCCGAGTTCGACTCCCGGATCCCACATACAAAAAAGGGGCCGGTGATATCGCTCAGCAGCACGGGTGCCTGTTGGCACGCGAGGTCCTGAGGTCGACCCCCGGTACCCACAAAAAAAAAAAAAAAAAAAAATTCAAATGTGTAGAAGACAAAAAGAAGTTAATAATTTGGTATTTCCCTTTTTAGGTTTCCATTCTCCAATAGTCACTAGCAGCATGTGGCTATTGAGTGCTCGTATGTTGTTGGCATAACATTTTGCATATATTGGATTAAAAAAGGATTAAAATAATTTTACTTGTTTATTATTTCTTTAGCATGGATACTATAAACTTTCAAATTTTATATACATAGCTCTCATATATTTATCTGTTGGATAGATCTGTTCTAGACTTTCCCTAAGCATTTAGTAATCTGTATATATATATGGAATTCTCTTGTGTTTTTTTCACAAATTAAAAATCAGCCAGTTATTTCATGGGAGGAAAGTCCCACAAGAGAACGAATCTTTAAGCATTAGCAAGAATGAATGAAGTGAGATTATTTTAATATACTTAGACCAATATAACATCTGCTTGGAAGCATTGAAGTGGGTCATTCATGTTATTTGCATAAATGTGACCTGGGAAGTGTGTCCTCTTTTCCCTTAGCATGTGTAACTGGATAAACCCAGATCTTGGAGGAACTCATAGAAGGAGGGAAAGTGGACAGATGGGAGCAGCTGCTCCAACAGAGGTTTGTCAAGCAAACATCATCATTTGTATCTCTAGTGCTGTTGCAGTTCCTATACTGAGAATTGACTCTATGACCTGATTCCATGCCTGGTGACTTCCTGAAAACAACAAAGTCATGAGGTTTTTTCCTTTATCTTACAGTGTGAAGTTGGTTTTCCTTCTCAATTAGCAGTTTGGAACATTGGAACTAAAATGTTCCTTGCTGAGTCTTTTATTTTCCCTTGTCACATGTATTCTAGTTTATTTACAATTCAAACAGGTACTGAAAGGGCACTGTGTGTGTGTGTGTGTGTGTGTGTGTGTGTGTGTGTGTGTTCGTTCTTAACAGGAATGCCAGGCGAAAAAGCTCTCTTTTGTCAAAAGGCAATGGTTTTATTTTTCTTTTATGAAGCAAAATCTGAAATACAAATTGAATGAACTTTGCCAGCAGTTGAGAACATAGGTCTGACTTCTACACCTTAAATCCTGAATTGAGGCACAACTAGTGTATCTCACATAGATTTTCTGTTGATTCTTTTGTGAGGAAGCTAGCTTGATCTGTTTTTGTTTTTAATTTCTCATTCAGTTGGTTCTGGAAACATTTCGCAGGCAACTACGTATTGCTTCCTTAAAGAACTGGAAAGTTCCACTGATCTGGATCCTTTGGCAGCAAGCTGACATTTACTGAGGCTGGTCAGCAGTCTTGTAATCGTGGGTGTGTTCCTGCTGCTCAATGCTGAGTTATTCACGAACAGATAAGAAAGCCATATACATCCAAATTGTGTTAACACCAGATTGTGTTGAGTTTGCCTTTTTGATGATTTAGGGATTCTTAGCTGTTTGTTGGGCTCTGTAGATTAAAACTTTCTTAGAGATATTATCTTGGGCCTCTTAACGTATTACAGTGGAGGGAAGAGAACACTGTTGTGAATATTGCTGGCTTCCTTAGAAGTAGGTAGGGTATAATTATGTATGCTTTTGACTTGGATGGACTTGTCTGGTCCAAATCCTTGTTCTGCTTCGTTTTTTTTAGCCATAAAATAGTAATCATAGAGCTGTTTTGAGAATGAAATGAGATAAAGTGTCTCAGAACATTTCCTGGCACAGAAGAGCTTAATAAGAATTAGTTCTTGGGCCGGTGAGATGGCTCAGCGGCTTAAGCGCCTGCCCGGCAAGCGCGAGGGCCCGAGTTCGACTCCCGGAACCCACATACGAAAAAAGGGGCCGGTGATATCGCTCAGCGGCACGGGCGCCTCCTGGTGTGCAAGGTCCTGAGGTCGACCCCCCGGTACCCACAAAAAAAAAAAAAAAAAAAAAAGAATTAGTTCTTTTTCCCTTTTTCTGTGTTCTTAAACAACAAGGTTGACCTCCTTCCTATTAGAATAAGAAAATTATAAAATGATCAGGGAAATAGGATGCAGAGTTAACAAATAAATTTAATACTTAAAAATCCATGTAGATTTCATATTTTTATCTTCTTCCTACTTAATGAAACATTTTTGAGTTTGAGTATACTGTCTGACTGAACTTCCACTTAATTTTCTTTCCTCTACTCATGTATAACAAACACCTAAAAAGGAGGACTCAAAAACAGAGAATGTTGGACAATTAGTTTATTACTAAAGTTTCTAAACCTATATTCAGAAGAGACCCTGAGTTAGTATAAGAACTTCTCAATTACGGAGGAAGCTTAACCATAGGATTTTTTATTTTGTTTTGTTTTTGAGACAGGGTCTCACTATGTAGTTAAGATCTGCCTCAAGCTCATGGTGATCTTCCTGTTTCAGCCTCCCGAGTGCTGGGATTACCATGTCTGGCAAAGACTTTACACAGTGCTGGGGATTGAACCCAGAACCAAATGCGTGCTAGGCAAGCACTCCACCAGTGAGCTACATCCCCAGCCCCGAGGAGGTGTTAGTTTAAAACAAAACATTTGGGTCGGTGAGATGGCTCAGCGGCTTAAGCGCCTGCCCGGCAAGCGCGAGGGCCCGAGTTCGACTCCCGGAACCCACATACGAAAAAGGGGCCGGTGATATCGCTCAGCGGCACAGGCGCCTGCTGGCGCGCGAGGTCCTGAGGTCGACCCCCCGGTACCCACAAAAAATAAAAAAATAAATAAATAAATAAATAAAAATAAATAAAAATTAAAAAAAAAACATTTAAGCAGGGCATGGTAGCGCACACCTGTAGTCCCAGCAACGAGGGAGGCTGAGACTTCAGGATCACTTGAGCAGTTTAGACCCTATCTCGAAAGAAAGTGTTTTTTGGTTTTTTTTTTAATAGAAATTTTATTTACGTGTTTTAACTTGCTTTAATACCACTATATATTTATTTATTTATTTATTTATTTTGTGGTACCAGGGGTCGACCTCAGGACCTCGCACACCAGCAGGCGCCCGTGCTGCTGAGCGATATCACCTGCCCTTTCTTCGTATGTGGGTACCGGGAGTCGAGCTCGGGCCCTCGCGCTTGCCAGGCAGGCGTGTATGCCGCTGAGCCATCTCACTGGCCCGTACCACTATATTTTTAAATATCCATAATTTCATTTACTTATATATAAGCCAGTCTCAGTGGTAGAGTACTTGCCTAGCATGCAAAAGGCCCTGGGTTCAGTCCCCACCACTGCAAAAGAAAAAGAGAGAGAGAGAAGGTAGGGAAAGAGAAAGAAAGACAGACAGACAGACAGACAGACATGTTTGATCATTTTACACAGACACACACAGAGAGATTAATTATGAACTTGTATATTATTCTGCCAGCATTACTTAATGTTTTAATTTGTGGCATGTCCCAGGAACATCTAGCAGTATCTGGAGATATTTGTGGTTGTTATAACCTGGGTGGGACAAGATGCTTCTGGCACTTAGGAATTAAGAGTTTGAGATGTTGCTAAACATTGACAGTGCACAGGAGAGCAACTGACAATAAACAGTTGTCCCATTCAGAATGTCAGTACTGACAGGATTGAGAAACCCCATGTTTGCACAGTGAAAACCCCATTTACACAGTGAAAACCGTGTAAATGTTTGGTAGTTTGTTGTTATGGTTCTGGAATTGGTCTTTTCTGCATTTGGCATCGTATATACTCATAACAGAGTTAAGTAAGTCCTATCTTGAATTTTATAGCAGACAGGTCCTTTTGCAAATGAGTTGATTTCTACAAACTGATCTTTATCCTCAAGAGAATGTGAATTTATATTTATGAACACATGTTCACAATACATGAACACATTCATCCTGGGGAGTTGATACATGTACATAACATTTTAATCCTTTTTACTTCCCCTCCCTTCCATCTATCTTCAGTTTTGTTTAGTAAGAAATACAAACTGTTTTGGGTTTTTTGTTTTGTTTGGAGTTTCTTGTTTTGTTTTTGAGACAGGGTCTTGTTGTGTAATTTAGGGTGGCCTCGAACTCACAATGATCCTCCTGCCTCAGCCTCCTGAGTGCTGGGATTACAGGCGTGCACCACCACGCCTGGTTATATGGACTGTTTGTGTTATGAGGCTAGTGCCGATTTAAAGTTCTTAAGGAGTATAAACAAACTATTTTGTTATAATCTTTATATTAAAGGTACATGTAATGAACACCCCCAAAAAATAAATAAAGTGAGCCAGGCACAGTGAGACATACCTGTTAATTCGAAGTTCTCAAGACAGTGAGGCAGGAGGATCGTGAATATGAAGCCAGCCTGGGCAACATAGCAAGACTTTGTCTCCAAAATAAAGTAAGTGTACTTATTAAGTACCAGAATATGTAACATTACAAGGAGATAAAGTGTTTTAAAAGGAATCTCAGAGACCTACTGGCACACCACATTCATTACAATTGAATTAATTCTGCATGCTTGACAAAGGGAATATTGTGTCTCTTAGTCTAGGCCAGGGGCCCTCCAACTGTAATATCTGCTAGCCACTTGTTGCTACATGGAAACATTATAAGATTTTATGGTTTTTAAAAGATGTTGGAGATTTTGTGTGAATTTTTTCTATTTTTTTAAAAACAGTGTATGGGTCAAACAAAAGCAGACCAGTTTAGAATGTCTGATTGGTTTCTTAACTTGTTCTTGAGGCTCTGAGCTGTACAGAATATATTGGCCTTAATACCATTACTTTTTTCTCTACAAATGCCCTTTATACATCTGGTGGACAGATTTGCAGTGTTTTCCTATTTCATCAGAAGAAACAAGTGCAGGGACATGCGTCCTTAGGTCTGTGTTTAGATTATTGCGGGATAAATAGGCCACCTACTGCAAAGCCATGAGTCTAGGTAAATACAGAGCAGAAGCACACATCTAACTAGGATACTTCATAGCAGCATGTGCTTTATGCTACTTTTGTTACTCCTCAGAGTTTAAAAAAAAATCTCATATGTTAATCGGTCTCATTTTACCTTTAAAAACTATACTGAGGAAGGACTGTATTTACTTGTGACTTGAGCATCTCATTTATATACATGACATTTACATTTCTGACTTACCTGTTTCTAACTAAACTGAGTTTTATACAGTAACTGGTCTTAGTCTTTGTAAAACAAGACATGTTTGTGCTGGTATCAGGATTTTTTTATTGCATTTTTACCTTTACTTTGTGTAAATTGTTGAAAATGGAAAAATGAAAGTGCGGATATTAGTAATAATGAAAATGTATAGGTGTCAGACTCTTTTTTTTTTTTTTTTTGGTGGGTACTGGGGGTCGAACTCAGGACCTTGCGCACCAGCAGGTGCCTGTGCCGCTGAGCGATATCACCGGCCCTTTTTTCGTATGTGGGTACTGGGAGTCGGAATCAGGACCTCGTGTTTGCCAGGCGGGCGCTTATGCCGCTGAGCTATCTCACTGGCCCCAGACTCCTTTTTAATATGAAAAATTTCAAACATACACAAAAATAAAGAGGTAGCTATAATGAGTCCCTATACCCATTAACAAACTTCAGCAATTATAAACATTTTGCCAGTGTTCTATGTCCTTTATATGTTTTATCAAGTTGAATACTAAATCTGTGAGGTAGATATTGTTATCCCTTCCCAACTTTTATTATGGAAAATTCAAGCATTAATAGAGTAATGTTATTAGTCCCCATATATACATCACCCAGCTTCAATACTTACCCACACATGTCTAATCTTATATCATCTGTGATAGCCTCATCTACTCCACCACCAAAAACCCTATGAATATTTTGAACCAAAACTTTAATATCATGTCATTTTGGATGTAAATATTTTCATATGTAGCTCTAAAAATTATTCTTTTAAAAGCAGTTAACATTACCACATCTTAAGAAAATAGTTCTTCATATTGTCAAGTGTTCATGTTTCCTTAATTGTGTCATAAATCGGTGTTTGGATTTTGCCCACCTTCCAATGGTTTTTTTTTTTTTTTTTTTTTTTTTTGGTGGGTACCTGGGGGTCGACCTCAGGACCTCGCGCGCCAGCAGGCACCCGTGCCGCTGAGCGATATCACCGGCCCCTTTTTCGTATGTGGGATCCGGGAGTCGAACTCGGGCCCTCGCGCTTGCCGGGCAGGCGCTTAAGCCGCTGAGCCCTTCCAATGGTTTGCTTTAATAAGAATGTAAACAAAGTTCACATGTTACATTTTGACTGATCTTTTTAAGCCTTGCTTTGCCTCTCTCACCCTATCCCTTTTCCCTTAGGAGTTTATTCTGCTCTTTTAAATAACTTTTATTTAGAGATAATTTATCATAGTATAAAATTCATCTAAAATGTACCATATTAATGATTTTTTTGGTAATTTTTTTTAGATTTGACTCCTTCATGCATGATTCAGTTTTAGAAGATTTCTATTACCCCAAAACATTCCTTCTGCCCATTTGCAGTTAATTCCACTCCTAGCTTCAGTCTCAGGCAACCACTGATCTGCTTTCTGACTCTGTAGGTTTATCTTTTCTGGAAACTTCATATAAATGGAATCATACTGTATAGTCCTTTACTGTCTACTTTTTATTTCCTCTGTTTTTGAGGTTCATCCATGGTGTAATAAATACCAGTTATTCATTTTTATTGCCGAATAATATACCATTGTAATGACATACCACATTATATTTATCCATTTGTCAGTTAATGGACATTTGGGTAGTTTCCAGTTTTGGGCTATTAAGAATAATGCTTTAAAAAAAAAAAGGGCTGGTGAGATGGCTCAGCGGCGTACACGCCTGCCTGGCAAGCACGAGGGCCCAAGTTCGACTCCCGGAACCCACATACGAAGAAAAGAGCTGGTGATATCGCTCAGCAGCATGGGTGCCTGCTGGCGCGCGAGGTCCTGAGGTCGACCCCCGGCACCCACAAAAAAAAAAAAAAAAAAAGAATAATGCTGCTGTGAACATTTCTGTACAAGTTTTTGTGTGGACAGACATTTTCATTTCTTTAAGGTTGATACCTAGGAGTGGAATAGCTGGGTGTTATGGTTAATTAATTAATTAATTTATTTATTTATTTATTTATTGTACCGGCAATCGAACTCAGGACCTTGCGCTTGCCAGGCAGGCACTTGTGCCGCTGAGCTGTATCCCCAGCCCAAATGGTAAATTTATATTTAAAGAAATTGCTAAGTGTTTCCAAAGTAGCTACACCATTTTACATTCCTTCCAACTGTGTGTGAGGGTTCCTGCATGTGAACTTCTCACTAGCGCCTGGTGTCAGTCTCTTTGGTCTAGCAGTTGTACAGAGGTACCTCCTTGTATTTAGTTTACATTTCCCCAATGCCTAATGATACTAAGCATCTCTTCTTCACACATTTACTGCCACGTATCCCTCCTCCGATGGTTGGTTATGTCATGGAGTCAGGAATCACCCTTTACTTTCCAGCTGCTCCAACAGTCATGTTGAGTATTCTGTCTGCTCAGGCTATGGAGAAGCAGCTTTCAGCCTAAGCACTCAGAGTCAGTCCCCTTCTTCCCAGGGCTTATTCCACTCCACTTTCTGCCTGGGTTTGGTTGCTCTCCTTAGGCTTCTTTTTTTTGAGACAGGATCTCACTGTGTATCCTTGAACTTGCTTATGTAGCCCAGGTTGGCCTCAAACTCACAGTGACCCTCCTGCCTCCACCTTCTGAGTGCTGGGATTACAGGGGTGCACCACCACACCCAGCTCTTAGGCTTCTAGACCAGTTTTCTGTGTTTCAGCCAGAGATGATAATTGTCACCTGCCTGGGGGAGGGTTAATTCAAAGAAGCTCCTTCATTACCCTGTTATGCCATTTAATGAAAAGAGGTGCCATCTCAAAGCTGCTTCACATGGTCCCCTAGCTGTCAGAGCAATAATACTATCACCAATCACGGAGCCTCTGGAAAACCCTACTGTATACTTGAGACAGAACGCAAGAGACAAAGGCAAATCTTGTCTTACTGTTGTCATGAAAATAGTCTAACCTTTTTGACCCCTAAAAAGGTCTGAGGTCTTCAGGGCTGCCTGAGCCACATCTTGAGAACTGCAGATTTAATACATCCCTTGAAGGGTTCTCAAGCAACTAATAACAGTATTTGTCCCCAGGGAAGGAGAATTTGGTAGCTGAAAGACTGCAGAGTGGGGTAGAGGCTAATTTTCAGATACCTTTGGAGTATTTTCTTTCTACATTAATTACCATTTTTTTCAAAAGGTGAATTATTTTAAAAAGCTCTTATCTTCCTTCCAGCAAAATGTACTTAACAGATTTAAAAAAAAATTTTTTTTATGTTAGACAAATACATAAGAGTGGAGAACCTCAGGAGATAAACTCACTAGACTAAATTAGTTTGCTGCTGTCATTAACTCTTATTGCCCCTTAATTTTTTTTAACAGCACCTTAATTTACAACTGCCTGATGTGTTCATTCTTCCCTCTCACAATATATGTATTTTTTATTTCTATCACCTGTTTTCTCCCGAATTACACTTTAGCTCCCTGAGGGCACAAATCAAACCTGTCACTATTCTTAATTCAGTACTTGATTCATAATAACTTCTTTCTCTTCCTCCTCCTCCTCCTCCCCTCCCCCTCTCCCTCTTCTACCCCCTCCATCTTCTTGTTCTCCTCCTTCTTCTCTTGTTCTCCTTCTTGTTCTTCTTCGTTTTTTGAGACAGGGTCTTGCTATGTAGTCCAAGCTGGCCTGGAACTGTGTAGCCCAGGCTGGCCTCAAACTCACAATGATCCTGCCTTAGCCTTCTGAGTGCTGGGATTATAGGTGTGCACCACAACGCTGGGCAGTTCATAATAACTTCTTATACTGAGTGAGTGAATGAATGAATGAATGAATGAATGAGGATCTTTTGGGAACTTAGACTCGTTTCTGATTGGTCAGTGTTGAAGAGTTCTGGACAGTTGCCGTAGACAGGTATCTTGCCCAAACACTTTTTTTTGCATGGGTAAAATGCTCTGGGCATTTGTTCTAGGGTCTTATTGGTTGTGCACTAGATGGGCAGTAAATACCATTAAGCAGTTTAGGAGGTGAGCGTCTTATGAGGGGACCACAAAATGGTTCTTTTGTGCTGAGATATTCACATGTGAAGTCTTTTTGCTGTTTTTAAGATTTCCTATTCATTCTTTGGTTTGTTATATTTTTCTCTAAACAAAAAGAGCCCCCCCACAAAAAAAAAAAAAAAAAAAAAACAAAAAAACACCTTGCTGGCTTTGTCAAACCTGACTCCAGGGCCAGAATAAAGAGAATATCTGGGCCGGTGAGATGGCTCAGCGGCATAAGCACCTGCCTTGCAAGCGCGAGGGCCCGAGTTCGACTCCCGGATCCCACATACGGAAAAGGGGCCGGTGATAGCGCTCAGCAGCACGGGTGCCTGTTGGCGCGCAAGGTCCTGAGGTCGACCCCCGGTACCCACAAAAAAAAAAAAAAGAGAATATCTAATACTTCTTGTGCCTGAATGAAGCGGGCCAAATGCTTACATCTGTTTCCTTGTAGTGGTTTTCTTAGTATTCCCAGCTCACATGGCACTGAACTGCCGAAGGCACGTGGTTGGATTTCTGAGCCAGCAGTTTGCTTATAAAATTGTAGGACCAGCCATTGCCACAAGATCCGCCACTGCCATATAACAAAATCTCAGCTGAAGCTCTTGCTGCAGCCATTGAGGTCCATTCAGAGGCCTCCTGCTCTCGCCATTGGTTCCATGTAGTAGCATTGTTTAAAAAAAATAAATAGCACTTGTTCTATACAGCATTTGTTGTTTCTGCCTGTGGGGCAGAAAGCTCGTGGTCGTAAGTAGGAGGGTTCACAGTGAACTACAATGTCATAATAAAATAATTCTTTTTCTTATTAAAAAACAGCACTAACATAGGTTTGCTTGTATGCATGAAAGAATGAAGAGCAGGAGTTACTAGTTTTCTACAAGATACTATAGCTCACAGCTTGTGTTTAAGATTGGCTTCTTTTTTTTTTTTTTTTTTTTTTTTTTGAGACAAGGTCTGGCTTTGTAACTCAGGCTGGCCTCAAACTCACTATGTAGCCCAGGCTGGCCTTGAACTTGTGGCAATCCTCAAGGCTGCCTCAGCTGCCCGAGTACTGGAATTACAGGCGTGCACCACCATGCCCTACGAAGATTGTCTTCATTATTGTGCCACATGTTTATTTGAGCTACAGTGAGCATATTTCCTTTATTTTTGACCTGGATAGGCTAACACAAGCCTAGCAAGTCTTTTGAGTAACTGTAATTGTGGGGGGTGATGCACCTTCCTGGAGGTACTGCAGTACTGGGCTGACCCACTGAGTGGACAGAGCAAGCTCCCATTATCTCCCAGCTCTAAAAATCCATTTAATATGTTGTCCTCATATAGAGGACCTCTCAGATATTAAACTGATAAGAACAGGTACTACACTTGATCTTAGCCAAAAGGCGGAGAAACCCTAACCCTAACCCAAAAGACTGTTCAAGAAAATCCAGAGTGTAGGGTTGCCATGCCCAGAAGAAGACAGGAGTCTGATGGTTCAAAGGAGGATCGTTCTGAGAGCTGGGGTGATGGTGCATGCCTGTAACCACAGCACTCGGGAAGCTGAGGCAGGAGGATTACTGTAAGTGAGGGCAGCCTGGGCTACATAGTGAGTTCAAGGCCATCTTGAACTATATAGCAAGACTCTGTCTTAAAAAACAAACAAAAAAAAAAAGGCAAGAAAGAGGAGCACTCTGTATTTTTAAATTGCACTGTACTAGTCTTTTAGAACAGTGTTGATATCAACAATCCTAGAGCTGCAGTCTAGTTCTGCCTCTCTACCTAGTGTAAAATGCTGCACTTTAGGCAAAATCTTGACCCATGGAGATTTGCTTTCTAGTATGAAGGATTCTTTTACTTTGCCTTGAGGTGTGCAGTGTAGGCCTATAGTACGGGCAAGGAAAAGCAGGAGATGGCAGTACTGTCCCAAAACTGTCTCATCCTACTCATCTTTCCTAATTTGTATAGATCATACAGTGTAGGAACTAGCAAGTGTTTGATGGTAGCAGAACCACCTGAGGGAACAAATAACTACATTGAATTCTTGGGTTTTTCTTGTTTCTTCATTTTGTACAAATGACTTCCTGTAGATATGGGAATTATGGTCAAGACAGGGTCTTTGACTTGTTTTTTTTTTTTTTAGGTCATACTTTCAACCCACACACTGCACACTGTGGTATAGAAGGAAAAGAGCAAAGAAATAACAAAAGTTCTCAAAACAAATACAAGGAAACCAGGGGAACCAAAAAGGAAACAGACAATGAGCAATTCCAAAAAGAAATCAGACAAGTAGAGAAAATGTTCATGTGTTCAGAATTATTTTCTACCGTATATTTATGGAGGGTACAGGTGCCTTGACAGTTCCATTATGTATTGTAAAAAGTTTTTTCCACTCTGAACTTTTGAGAAGGTTATCCCTTCTTAAATGTTTGTAATATCTGACCTAACATTGTATTTTTACAATTTGTAATAGCTAGATCATGGAAACAACCCAAATGCCCATCAACCGAGGAATGGATAAAAAAGATGTGGTATTTTTATACAATGGAGTACTACTCAGCCATAAAGAAGGATAAACTGGAAACTTTTATAGGTAAATGGATGCAACTCGAGAAAATACTCACAAGTGAAATAAACCGGACGCACATTTGTAAACATCGTATTGTCTGCCTAGTATGAAAATGCAGTTTCACTGTGACTATTCCATTCCTTAGTCTTCTATTTTTACCTAGCTTTTACGTGGCTTAATCTTATACTGAGTAATGCTTTTCTCCAAAAGGTATTTGTACATTCTCTAATGCTTGAGTTTGTTAATACAGGAGAATGTTTACTTGTTGTCTTTAAAAAAAAAAAAAATTGTGTTTTTAAATGAGAGTTCTTACTGTATCTCTTGTCCTAAAGCAGCAAATTCTGTGACATTGAAAGCCATATCGTTCTGATGTTACTGTCTAGGAAGTATTATAGAGGCCTGAACTTGTAGCTTAACCCCAGTATTTCACATCTGAAAGTTTGCATTACTGGGCAGTGATTAGGTTTTGCAGATGTGTGCAGAGCCATGTTTACACAGTGAGGTTGTTAAGTCCCAGCACAGGGGGAACCCCGTAAGCTTTGTGTATCTACCTCTATATCAGCAGAACTTAGAACAGTTTATGTTAAAAATAGGCACTCAATAAATATTTGTTGAATTAATGAATGGATTTATAGCAAGAAAATTGGGGTACGTCTGAAAGGATAGCAAAAACATTCATGAAGATGAAATTAGATATAATAAGAGAACGTATGGGCCATCAAGTGCTGTTTTATACTATTGCCTTCTCTCCCTTTTTTTTGGTTGTGGTGTTGCTGGGGATTGAACCCAGGGCCTTCACATTGAGCTATATCCCCAGCCCTTAATTTTTTTTTTTTTTTTTTTTAATATTTTGAGATAAGGTCTTGCCAAGTTGCCTAGGCTAGGCTTCAATTTACAATTATCCTGTCTCAGCCTTCCAGAATGCTGGGATTATAGGTGTGCACTACCATGACTGTAATCCCAGCTTTCTGGGAGGCTGAGGCAGGAGGATTGCAAATTTGAGTCAGCCTGGGCAGTTTAGCAACTTAGTAAGACCCTGTGTCAGTAATAAAAAATAGAAAAGGATGGTGATGTAGCTTAGTGTAAAGGCTCTGGGTTTAAAGGTTTAAAGGTTCAATCCCCAGTGCCAACAGAAAGAAAGGAGGGAGGGAGAGAATCTTACATGCATCTTGGTAACAATTTACTTTAAGATTTTTATGGTTTGTTTAATGGCTAATTCATTTATTGAAAGTTAATGCTAAATATTAAACATGAGTTGGTATTTAATGTGACATTCTTTGGAATACTTAAAACATCTTGTTGGGGCCGGTGAGATGGCTCAGCAGCTTAAGCGCCTGCCCGGCAAGTGCAAGGGCCCGAGTTCGACTCCTGGAACCCACATACAAAAAAGGGGCCAGTGATATCGCTCAGCGGCACAGGCGCCTGCTGGCGCACGAGGTCCTGAGGTCGACCCCCCGGTACACACACACACAAAAAAAACATCTTGTTAAAATATAAGTAGTATAAAATATTAACTGTCTGGCTTCGAGTAAACTGGTGGCAGATTTCCAAGTATCTTGATTTTTAGCAGGTAATAAAGTGGGAATGGGGGATTTTAATCAGTAATATGTTATTGCTATATAATATGTTTATATTTGTCCTTATTACTTTTCTTTGGGGGTTATTAAGATGGAGGAAGAGGACCACTATTCCTTTCCATATATAGAAATCCATTTTTGACCCTCCTGATACCCTATTTATGGTGCCCAATTATTTTTTAAAAATTAGTTTGAGTTGACCATAGTTATTTCTTTTTGATACTCATACTGTTGCAGTCTGGCTAATAGCATTGTTAGGCTAATTGGCATTGTTAGGTGTTGCAGTTAGGCTAATTGGCCTAACCTCTGTCCTTTTGGCACTGATTCTGGCAGTCTTAAAAGTATTCTTACTTTCTAACTATATTGAAAGGATTAGAGTGGTCTTGCATAGTGTTGTGTGTGTGTGTGGTTTTGTTTCGTTTTTGTGGTGCGGCGGATTAAACTCAGAGCACGTGCACATGCTGTGTATGCACTGTACCACGAAGCAGCATCCCCAGCCCACTCTTGATTGTTTTCTTGCTCCAACACATGGGGTGATTTCCCACTCAAGGAGTCCTGTTCCTTTCAGTGAGGAGTAGTATTAAAGACCAAAATCTGGCCTTAAGGGAGAGAGGTGGTGACCTGCACAAGTACTGCTGTTGCTGTTAAACTAATTTCAGTGGTAGAGTATTGTTTTTTTGTTTGTTTGTTTACATTTCCTTCCATATAAATAGTATATAGGTAATGAACAGATGGAAGAAAAAGTAAAACAAACACCTACACACTCACTTCCTGGTCTTGTCTGTGTAGCCTTTGTATTGGATTCCTTTTTAGCCCCAGAGTTAAATAGCCAACATCTTAATTTTTGCTTTTTATCATTCTCTTACTTTTCTTTATAGTTTTTTTTTTTTTTAACCAGTTATATGAGTATACCTAAGCAGTCATTATTTAGGGTTGCTTGATTTTAAATTTGAAATAAATGCTGTCTTACCATATGTGTATTTTTCTATGACTTTTAAAATTTAATGTTATTTTGAGATCCACGTTGATACAATAGTTTTAGTTAGTATTTACTGCTTTTTTATATCCTATTGTATCAATATGTCATAATTTTTCTTTTCCTATATTATTTCTGGTTTCTGGCTGTTGGGAAAATTCTGCTGTAAACATTCTTGTACATGTTTCCTTGCACTGTGTAGCAGGCCAGTGTTTTTGTGAAGTTTTTATATTACCCCACAGTAAGAATGTATTTTCCTAGTGACTCCAGTATGGACACACATATGAAGGTATACACATAACTAAAACAAATTTTACTGTACTGAATATATAATAAGGTAAAGTACAATACTTACTGTGTATTCCATCAATTCTCAGCACTACAAAAAGAAAAAAAGACCATAAGTCTCTCCAGAAGAGTGAATGGGGTACATGTTTTCCCTGTGTGAAATGGTAAATTGAAACAATTTTATTTAAATCTTAATGGTCAGGATAATCCAGTAGCCTTGAAGCCTTGGTGACACTTTGGTAACTGATAAGGGTTACATGGTCCCCGATTATATACAACGTAATTTTTTCCTGCTACAGATAGAGTTAATCGGAGAGTGTAATTCAGTATGTGACTTTGGCTCCAAGAAACTTTATTCCTTACCCAGCCTTTTGACTCAACACTTGTTCAGGGCTTGAAACTTAATTAGATGTGATACTCTCTTCTGAGACATCTCTGGTTCTTCCCTACCTTCTACTCGCAAGTCTACAAGTCTGAAGTAAAAGCTGTATTAGAATATAAAGTTTTTTGTGTTTCCTTTCTGAAGAAACCTCCTTCTATAAGTCATATTTTATTTGATGTGATAAGAGCTATGTGTGGTTAAGTCATAAAGCAAGTATTCCAAACTTATTGGGAGATCAGAATTTTGGAATTTTCTTTCTTTGTTTACTTTTTGCAGCAGTTCTCTCCATGTTGCTCTGGTTTGTTTCCAAACTCGGGCTCAAGTGATCCTCCCCGTTAGCCTCCCGGGAATCTGGAACTACAGTTGTACAGCCCCACACCCAGCCCCGGGAGATCAGAATTGCAGTAGAAAGTATTCAGTGGTGGCAAACCTATGGCATGCATGTGTGCCCCTGCGGAGTATTTGTTATCATTAAAAGCTCTAAAAAGTTCCTCATCACTGATAGATGATTGAGCCAGGAGGAAATTGGTCTCGAAGCCTTCTTTCAAGAGTAGCCCTTAGCAAGGCTAATGCGAGGGATGATGAACAAAACATTAAGAACTGTGTTTGGGACGCTGGCACTCAGGGAAATCAGCTTTGGTCAGACAGCCAAGTACTCCCTTTGGCCAGACTTGTTACCCTTTTGTTCTGAATTCAAAACTAATCATTTTGGGGCCAGGGATGTAGCTCAGCGGCACAAGCGCCTGCCTGGCAAGCACAAGGTCCTGAGTTTGATTCCGGGTACCAAAAAAAAGAAAATAGTTATCATTTTAACAATCCTGTATATGTCTTCAAATTTGCTTAAGCTGTTAACCTTGGAATAAAAGATAGGAGAATCCGATGAAAGGTAGACACTAGTACTTGGTACTAGGTGGAGGTGGAGACTTCTTAGAGGTTGTGAAACAGAAAAGTTTTGGGGAAGACTAATTGGATGATTTGACAAATCCAAGGTGTGAGTTTTTGGTGGTTTTGTTGTTTTGTCTTCTTTTCCCCCTTGCTCTTTAACACCGTTTTTTTTTGGGGGGGCGATCACTGCACAGACTAACTAAAATTCATCATTTAATCCACTTCATAGCATATTTGCCTCCACAGGGCTTGATTATTTAGGAACCATTGGTGTGAATTATTTCCTGTTAATAAGAATCTGGCTTTTTTTTTTTTTCTACCAGAGAAGAGAAGTTTGTGTGCACATTACCCTAAATGGGCAGCTCTGGAGCTTTTTGTTCTCGGGACCTCTTTGTACTCTGCAAAATCATTGAATGGGATGTAACTTGTTATTTACACTGTAAGAAATTAAAATTGAGAAATTTAAAAATATTTAACAGTTCATTTCTTTAAATGTTTTTATTACTGCCTATTAATTTTACAAAATCTTGGGTTTCAGTATGGTATTTTTGTACATCCATATATTTTTATCATATTCATCCCTCCATTACCATCCCTTACGTCCCTCTTTCCCCCCCTCCATTATCTAATAATAATCTCCCTTATACTTTCCTTTTCTTTCTTTTTTTTTTTTTTTCTTTTTTGTCTTTTTTGTCTTTTGGAGACAGGGTTTCACCATGTAGTTCGGGCTGGCCTTAAACTCACTTTGTAACCCAGGCTGGCCTCGAACTTGCAGCAGTCCACCTGCCTCAGCCTCCTGAGTGCTGGGATTACAGGTGTGCGCCATCACGTCCAGCCCTCACCACAGTTTCCTTATCCATTCATCTCTTGATGGGCACATAGGCTGGTTGTATATCTTGGCTATTGTGAATTGTGCTGCAGTAAGCATGGCTATGCAGGTATCGCTCTAGTATGTTAACTTTAATTCCTTTGAGTATAAACCAGGAGTAATATAGCTGGGTCTTATGGTTGTTCTTTAGTTTCTTGAGGAACCTCCGTACTTATTTCCATTGTGGCTGTATGAATTTACATTCCAACCAGCAAGGTAGAAGGGTTCCTTTTTCCCCACATCCTTGCCAGCTTTTTTTGTGTTTTGTGTTCTTGAGGGTAGCCATTCCAACTGGGGTGAGATGGAACCTCGGTGTAGTTTTGATTTGCATTTTGCTAATGGCTCAAGATGTTGAACATCTTTTCATGTACTTATTGGTCATTTGTCCTTATGTTGAGACCCATCTGTCCAATTCATTTGCTCATTTATTGATTGGGCTATTTGATTTTTTGGTGTTGAGCTTTTTTAGTTCTTTATTCCAGATATTAATCTTCTGTTGAAAGAGTAGCTGGCAAAGATTTTCTCTCATGCCGTGCCAGTGATGGTGAACCTTTTAGAGCTTTCAATGATAACAAACAGTCCACTGCAGCATGTGTTCCATAGGTTCACCACCACTGCTGGGCTGTCTTTCAATTGTTTTCCTTGCTGTGCAGAAGCTTTGTAATTTGATGTAGTCCCATTTGCTGATTTTTGCTATTATTTCCTGTGCTATTGGACTTCTGCTCAGGAAGTCTTTGCCTATACCTGTGGCTTCAAGTGTTTCCCTGATGTTTTCTTCTCAGAGTTTCAAAGTTTCAGGTCATATACCTAGGTCTTTGATCCATTTCATGTTATGTTATGTTACGTTATGTTATGTTATGTTATGTTATGTTATGTTATGTTATGGGTTTTTTTTGGCACCTGGAATCAAACTCAGGACCTTGCACTTGCCAGGCAGGTGCTGTGCCGCTGAGCTATACCCCTGGCCCTGTTGATCCATTTTAGATTTTTTTTTTTTTTTTGTACAGGGTAAAAGATAGGGATCTTGTTTCAGTCTTCTGCATATGGATATCCAGTTTTCCCAGAATCATTTGTTAGAGGCTTTCTTTTCTCCAGTGTGTGTTCTTAGCTTCTTTGTCCAAAATCAGATGGCTGTAGTTTTTGGATTTATTTCTGTGTCCTCTATTCCATTGGTCTGTGTGTCTATTTTTATGCCAGTGCCATGCTACTTCTGTTACTGTGGCTTTATATAATTTGAAATCTGGTATTGTGATGCCTCCACCCTTGCTTTTTTCACTTAGGATTGCTTTGGCTGTTCTGTCATATAAATTTTAGGTTGTTTTTTGTTTTTTTTCTAGTTCTGTAAAAGTGTCATTGGAATTGTGATAGGGATTGCATTGAATCTGTAGATCACTTTTGGTAATATGACCATTTTAACAGTATTAAATTGTGCAAATCCATGAACATGGGAGCTCTTTCCATCTTTTAGTGTCTTCTTCAGTATTCTTTAATTTTCATTGTAGAAGTCTTTCATCTCCCTGGTTAGGTTGATCCCTATGTATTCAAACATGTTAACATACAACTAGCAAATTGTTGAAAGTTAGTGAGAGGGATGGGGATGTGGCTTAGTGGTTGAATCATATAAAGATTGCTTGGTTGAATCATATAAAGAATATTCAGGGGCCGGTGAGATGGCTCAGCGGCTTAAGCGCCTGCCCGGCAAGCGCGAGGGCCCGAGTTCGACTCCCGGAACCCACATATGAAAAAGGGGCCGGTGATATCGCTCAGTGGCACGGGCGCCTGCTGGCACGTGAGGTCCTGAGGTCGACCCCCCGGTACCCACAAAAAAAAAAAGAATATTCAACCTCATACAGATAATATATTTGGAAAAAGGAAGGGGTATTTTAATAGCCGTTTTGATAACTTTATATATCCTTCTGTGAAACAGAATGTGAACAGTGGTAGTTTCTTTTTTTTTTTTTTTTTTTTTTTTTTTTTTTTTTTTTTGTGGGTACCGGGGGGTCGACCTCAGGACCTCGCGCGCCAGCAGGCGCCCGTGCCGCTGAGCGATATCACCGGCCCCTTTTTCGTATGTGGGATCCGGGAGTCGAACTCGGGCCCTCGCGCTTGCCGGGCAGGCGCTTAAGCCGCTGAGCCATCTCACCGGCCCAAGTGGTAGTTTCTTAAAGTTAGCTGCAATGTGGAATCTAAACAATACTGTTACATTAAAAGCCTTTGGTCGCACTTGCACTTTGAACTTTTTATCAACATGCATGATTTGTAACACCGTGCAGTAGTCGTTTGGAAAATACTTGTTTCCCAGATTATGCAGATCTTCTAATGTTGACTAATTTTATGAGATTGTATCGATAAGTCACATTCATTAATATAACTGGCAATCCCGTCAGAAAAGACTTTTAAGTACTGGGAGGCTATCCAGCTTACAGTGATATATGTAAGTTTTCCAAAATTCTAGAACTCAAAATTTATCATTGGCAACAGATACTGTCAGTTCTCCTTGAAGTGACAGACTTCGTTCATTTTTGAGAAATGAGAAGATGTCTGTCCAATACCCAAGCATGAATAACTATAGTTTATCTGCCAGTCGTTCAAGTAAAAATGGTGTTCCATTATCCAAGCAGATAATTTAACTTGCAAGCTCAGTTGCACAAATGCTTTTCCTGGAGACCTTTGTTCTTGGCATAAGTGCTTTATGAGTACTTCTCATTTTCATTAAAAAAAAAATTAAAAAGATACGTACTTAAGAACCAAAGTTTAATTGTCTTATTCATTTCATTACAAATAAAATTGTTACAGATGCATAAAATACTTAATTTTTACTTCATTCTCTTTTATAAAAATAGTTTTTAATAATTCTATGTTACATAATCTTAATAGACTATACCGGAAAAGCTTGTGAAATGATATGGAGAGTTACCATGTACTTGTACTTAGTTTCCCCTAATGTTTTAACACCTAATCATGACCATGGTACATTTGTAAAAATTAAGAGATGGTTACTATTAACCAAATTCCACATGTTATATTTCTCCAGTTTTCCTGCAGATGTCCTTTTGCTATTTCAGGATCCAGTCCAGGGCACCCCATTGCATGTAGGCAGCAATTTTTATTTCATTTATTTGTCTTTTTTGAGACAAATATATATGTAAGTTTTTTTGTTTCACTGTGCAGTTCAGGCTAGCCTTGAACTCACTTTGTAGCCCAGGCTGGCTTCAAACTCACAGCAGTCCTCCTGTCTCAGCCTCCTGAGTGCTGGGATTACAGGCATGCACCACCACACCTAGCAGGCAGCAATTTTTAAAACTGCACTTTCTCCCACTGTCTACCACATTTAAGAAAATAGATTTTAGATAAGAGTTGCAAAGATAGAAAGGAGAGTGCACTGTGCCACCCAACATTTGCATAACCAAAATGCATTTGTCAGAACAGACACTAACGTGTATGCCATCATTCAGACACTTTCCATGAAGGTGTATCTTGAGTTTTTCAGGACCTCCAAGGTCATGAGCCTTGTTCCCATGTGACTTCAAGCTTGGAGTCATGTACTAGGGCTTGCATCCTTCCCTGTCGTGTCCTGCTGTGTGACCTCCCACAGCTTCCTTCTCCACAGATGGGCAAGCACAGTGCCCACCTCACAAGAGAATATGCTGGGAATGTGAAAGGTACTCAGCAAACTATTATTTCATTCTTTTTTTTTTTTTTTTTTTTGTGAGTACCGGGGGTCGACCACAGGACCTCACACGCCAGCAGGTGCCTGTGCCGCTGAGCGATATCACCGGCCCTTTTTTCGTATGTGAGTTCCGGGAGTCGAACTCGGGCCCTCGCACTTGCCAGGCAGGCGCTTACGCCACTGAGCCATCTCACCGGCCCCCCATATTTCATTCTCAGGTGTAATTGTCTTTTTCCGCCTCGCTGTTTGGTGGTGAAGAAAGAAAGCATACCTACCTCTAACTCTAAAACAAGTTTTTTGTTGTGCTGGGGATTGAGACCCAGGGCCTCACACATGCTAGGCAAGTTCTCTACTTCTGAGCTGCATCTCCAGCTCTAAAATAAGTCCTTTTGTTTTGAGACAGGGTCTCACTGTGTAGTTCAGGCTGGCCTTGAGTTCACTAAGTAGCCCAGGCTGACATTGAACTTGCAGTGATCCTCCCGCCTCAGCCTCCCGAGTGCTGGTATTACAGGCGTGTGCCACCACGCCCGGCCTAAAGTAAATTCTTAATTGGTCTGAGTAGTCATCTCTAGCCCACATACAGAGCCATGTGGTTTTTGCACATCCCCGTCTGCTTTGTTCACGTTTCATATCTCCGTGAGGTTTCACATGCTATCTGCAAGAGAGGGGGATCTTAAAGGCAAATAGTTTAATATTTATTCTTAGGCCATTCTGTCCTTTCCCAACTCTAGTAGACCTTCTGCACCCTTTCAGAAGTGGTGGCAATAATGCCTCAATACTCTTGTTCTTTTATCACGTCTCAAGAGAAAATGATGATAATCATTATCCAGTGAGCACCTGCCCTGACTACTTAATGTACAGCATTGCTAATCCTAGGGAACAGTTTTATCTCCATTTTACACATAAAGAAACAAATTTAGGCAGGTTTGTTAATTTGCCAAAGTCACAAGAAGCAGAGAATTATGACTCCAAAGTCTGAGCTCCTCCTACTCCATTGTGATGCTTTTCCAAGGAGTTGGAAACCGTGCAGTAAAGGCATAGACAAGGGGAACAAAGAGATTTCCTGACACCTAATAATGTTGATCTTGGCTATCACAGTAAGTGGAGGGACCACTGACATGCTGCGAGGTATTCAGCATCTCCACTGTAAGCAGTACTTTTTCCTTTGGACATTCATCCTCCTGTCAGTTTTCTAAACGAAGAGACTTTATTCTATGTAGACTTTATTCTTCAGGAAACAGAAATTACATGAAGGTCATGATTCACATTTACATTTTCTAATATATTTAAATACTCCCCCAGAGAAAACCACTGCACTCATCAAGCTTATTTTTCTGGTATGTTACATACAGTTAAAAAAAAAAAGTTAAGGGCCAGTGAGATGGCTCAGCGGCATAAGCACCTGCCTGGCAAGCGCGAGGGCCCGAGTTTGACTCCCGCAACCCACATACGAAAAAAGGGCCGGTGATATCGCTCAGGGGCACGGGCACCTGCTGGCGCGCAAGGTCCTGAGGTAGACCCTTGGTACCCACAAAAAAAAAAAAGTTAAGATATTGATATAAGGGAAGCATACTCTGTTATGAGACATGGTTGGTGTAATTAAGATTTATTAGAATGGGTTTTATGGTAATTTTTGTGGAAATTCTTCTGCTAAACATAAAAATAAATTTTTAATAACAGCAGAGGTTATATGCATTCAGCTTGAATTACAAATAGTCTCTTCTGTTTCCAGAAAGAAGCAGAGAACAGAGATTCAGTAAAATGATAAAAAGTATTTAATAAAATGAAAACTCTCTTTCTCGCTTTTTTTTTTTTTTTTTTTTGGTGGGTACCGGGAGTCGACCTCAGGACCTCACGCTTGCCAGCAAGCACTTGTGCCACTGAGCGATATCACCGGCCCTTTTCTTGTATGTGGGTACTGGGAGTCAAACTCAGGACCTCGCACTTGCCAGGCAGGCGCTTTATGCTGCTGAGGTGTCTCACTGGCCCCAAAATGAAAACTCTCTTAAGGAATTTTTTATCATTGTTTTTCTAACATCATGGTCTGATTTTTTTTCTTTTTTTACCCAGCTTTAATAATTAACCATTAATGCCTTATTTCACCTATATTCTTACTCAGCCATCTATATTACTTTAAAGCAAATCTTAGATACATAATTTTACCCATAAATATTTCAATATGTGTCTTTTAAATATTTCAAGATGTGTCTCTTCTTTTTCAACTATAACCACAAACTGTTATCACACTGGAAATAAATGACAGTATTTTGATAATATTACCAACTATCGACTCTTCAAATATCCAATTTGTCTCATGTGTTTAGTTATCTGTTGGATCTGTTAAGGTCTATACATGGTAATTGGTTGATATATCTCTTAGTGCTTTTTAATCTTTACATTTCCATTCCATCTCTTTGTTTTTTGTTTTTTTTTTTTAACTTGAAATATATTTGTTGAACTGGGTATGGTGTCCCATGCTTATGATCTCAGCCCTCGGGAGGCTGAGGCAGGAGAAATGCCATGAGTTTGAAAAAACATGGGCTGCATAGTGAGTTCAAGGCCACCTGAACTACATAGCAAGGTCCTGCCTAAGAGAGAGAGAAAGGGAGGCAGGGAGGAGTGTATTTGTTGAAGAATCTAAATTGTTCTGTAGAGTTTCTTACATCCTGGATTTTACTGGTTACATCTCATTGTAAAGTTTAGTATGTTCTTCTGTCCTCTGTGTTTTCCTGTAAATTAGTAGTTGGATTTAAAGACTCAGTCAAATCATATTCACATATATATAGTTAATTTTTATTATCAAGATTATATCTTGCAGGGCATGGTAACAGCACACACCTGTAGTCCCACAATCAGAAAGCTGAGGCAGGAGGATTTCAGCAAGTGTGAGGCCAGCCTGAGGCTACATAGTGAGTTCAAAGCCAGCCTGAACTGCATAAATGAGACTGTCTCAAAACTAAAAAAAAAAAAAAGATCATGTCTTGATATTAAAGTTATAGAGTGATGTTCTATTGGGAGACACACATAATATCTGGTTTTCTTTGTGTCAATAGCTACTGATGAAAGCATGAGGTCCTGAGTTTGACTCCCGGAACCCACATACGAAAAAAGGGCTGGTGATATTGCTCAGCGGCACGGGTGCCTGCTGGCACGCGAGGTCCTGAGTTCGACCCCCGGTACCCACAAAAAAAAAAAAAAAAATAGCTACTGATGATCCTAGACGCATTCATGGTTACAAGATGGTGGCAGTCTAATTCTGCCATCCCTTCAGTTACTAGTTATAATACATTTAAAGATACTAGTGTCTCCTCCTTGGCTTAGTTTCTAATTCATATAAGAAAGATAACTCAGCTTCCTGATTGTGGGACTACAGGTGTGTGCTGTTACCATGCCCTGCAAGATACAATCTTGATAATAAAAATTAACTATATATATGTGAATATGATTTGATTGAGTCTTTAAATCCAACTACTAATTTACAGGAAAACACAGAAGACAGAACTCTTTCAGTGGCCCACCCTGCAGCTTGTAGGGTGTATCTCTTTTCTTACCTTTAGTTGGCCTGCATTTCCTCTGCAGAGCATGTTTCTTTTCTTTTCATACCTTTAATAAATGTAAAACTTCACTATCTTTAAAAAAAAAAAAAAAAGATAAATTCTTACCTTTTATTTACCCATTTTCAAAATGAGCTGGTTTGCTAACGTCCACCAGTGGTAACCAATTTTTTTTGTTACGAACTTATGGATTTAAACTTTTCGAGTTAATTTCAGTCCATTGCACCACTATTCTTATTGATTCTCAGATTGTTTCATCTTTAGCCACAAGGATTTCTTCAAATAAGTTCACAAGTCCTTTTGACGCTGATCTTAATAATTATTGATAGATTCCATGTTATCTGGTGTGACAAAATAGCTGGGGCTCATTTTGCACGTTTTCTGCCCAGACCTGGTATTAATCACCTTACCTAGGAGCCCTGGTCCTTTCAGTAGAAGATATCTCTAGACACTAGGAATAAGCCAGGTGTGGTGCTGCGTGCCTGTAATCCCAGCACTCTGGAAGCTGAGACAGGAAGATTGCCTCAAGTTCCAGACCAGCCTGGGCTACATTGTGAGTTTAAGGACAGCCTGAACTATGTAGCGAGACACTGTCTCAAAAAGCAAAACAAAACAAAACAAAACACTATAGGAATAAGGGGTGCTAGCTGCTTTTCAATACATAGAGCAAAATTATTCACATTTTGCTTCATTTTATGTTTTCTTACTCCAAAAGCAATATTGCTACTACAAAATCAGTTTTAGAAATCTCAGGTTATAAGTTGGAAGCTTCTCTCTTCCTAAGCCAAGAAAAACAGGAATGATAGAATAGCACATAAATGCTCTCATACTTTATTTCACAGTACACATCTCAGAATGATAATGCCCACCCATCACCTATTGTGGTTAGTACAAATAGTTTAAATTGTTGGGATGTTTTGTTTGTGCAGTTCTTTTTGTCCTTAGGGTATATTTTGCTGGAAATATATGGTCAGATAACTGTCTTCTAAAGTCACTTGGAAGAGTTTTTTGTTTTTATAATGCCACCAGTTGGATACATATTAAATTTGTTTCATTTTTAATGATTGCTTTTGTTTTCATTTACATTTTATTGTACTTAACTCCCCTTACTTAGATTAACAGTGGTACACCCAATGAAGTTTTCTCGACTTTGCTTATTTTCACTTAATATATTTTGGAGACCATCACTTGATAGTAGTACTTAGAGAGTTTCCTTGTTCACTTTTTTTACATGCGAAGTATTTTATTATATGAACTACTAGAGTTTATCCAGACAATTTTCTTTTTCTTTTTTAAAAAGTATCTGCAACATTTATACAGGCAAAGATAATATCCAGAGTATATAAAGTATCCATATTATATAAAGAGAATCTAGAAATAAATCAAGAATAAAACCATCTAGGTAGAAAATGGACAAGGGGCAAAACAGATGATTTAGAAAAGAAATAAAATTAACCTGGATTAAAGTGGGAGAAAAAACTAAACTTTTGTTATCAGAGAATATTATTTAGGAAAGTCTAAGGATGTGGTAGATCCTTTTTTAAATTTTTTTAATTGGTACATTTTTGATATACATAGTGACAATGTTCATCATCGGGAATTTGTACCTGTACGTGATACATCTTTCTGCTTCTTTTTTTCCCATTTCCTTCTCCTTCCTTCAGCCCCTCTTCCCCTATTTATAAAAGCTTTGTTTCCATTTTTTTCTTCTGTTCTCCCTTCTTCTTATGCCCTCCTTCCTCCCTTGTTCCTCTTCTTATTTGAACATTTTCTTCCCATTTCCCAATATCTATTATACATTTTGGTCCTTATTTACACTTACAGTTTCTCACATCAGAGAAGCAATGCAGTATTTAAACATGTGTGTCCAATTTATTTCACTGAAGAGTATGATCTCAAGTTGCATCCATTTACCTAGAAATGTCTCAAGTTTATCATTCTTTATGGCAGAGTAGTACTCTGTTGTATAAAAAAAACACATCTTCTTTATCCAGTCATTGGTTGGTGGGCATTTGGGCTGTTTCCAAGATTTAGCTATTACAGACTATGCCACCATAAACATGGGTGTGCATATATCACTGTTGCATGATGCTTTTAATTCTTTCGGGAAGATACCAAGAAGGGAAATAGCTGGGTCAAATGGAACCTCTAGTTTCAGTTTTATGAGGAATCTCCACATTGATTTCCACAGTGGTCCCACCAGTTTACTCTCCCACCAACCGTGGAGAAAGGGTTCCTTTTTCTCCATAACCCCACCAGCATTTGTTATTTGTTATTCGATTTCTTGATAATAGTCATTCTTTCTGGAGTGAGATGGAATCTCAGCATTGTTTTAATTTGCATCTCTCAAATGACCAGTGATGCTGAACATTTTTTGTATATTTATTTGCTGTTCTTCATCTGAGAAGCTACTTCATCTGAGAAGTATCTATTCATTTCAGATGCCCACGTTTGGATTGGGTCTTTAAATTTGGGGGCTCTGACTTTTTGAGTTCTTTACATATTCTAGGTATTAGTCCTTTGTCTGAGGAACAGCTGGCAAAATTTTTTTCCCATTCCATGGATTGTCTCTTCACTCTGTTGGTGGTTTCTTCCTGTGCCAGAACTTTTTAATGAGATCCCAGTTGTTGGTTCTCTGTGGTAGTTTCTGTGCAATTGGGATTTTGTTCATAAAATTGTTGCCTACACCAGTATCTTCAAGAGTTCTACCTGTTCTGTCTTCCAGCAGATTAAGTGTTTCTGTTTTAATACTTAGATCTTTGATCCATTTCAATTTTAATTTAGTGCATGGTGAAAGATATGGGTCTAGTTGTAATCTTTGGCATGTGAAAAGCCAGTTTTTCCAGCACCATTTATTAAAGAGGCTACCTTTTTTTCCAGTGAAGGTGTTTGGCACCTTTTTCAAAATAAGGTGGCTGACTTCCTGTACACCAATAACAAACTCACTGAGAGAGAAATAAGGGAAACAACACCTTTCACAATCACATCTAAAAAAAATGAAATACCTAGGAATCAATCTCACAAAGGAAGTAAAAGACCTCTACACTGAAAACTACAGTACTCTGAAAAAGGAGATTGAAGAGCATATCAGAAAATGGAAAGATATCCCTTGCTCTTGGGTCGGAAGAAGCAATATAGTGAAAATGGCCATACTTCCAAAACTGTTATACAGATTTAATGCAATTCCAATCAAAATTCCAACAACATATCTCACAGAATTACAGAAAACAATCCTAAAATTCATCTGGAACCAGAAGAGACCTAGAATAGCAAAAGCAATTCTGAGCAACAAAAGCAAGGCAGGGGGCATCACAATCCCTGATATGAAATTATACTATAAAGCTACTGTGATAAAAACGGCGTGGTATTGGCAAAAAAAAAAAACAGACCTGAAGATCAGTGGAATAGAATAGAAGATGCAGAAACAACTCCAGACATACTAAGCCACCTTATCTTTGACAAAGGTGCCAAACACATTCACTGGAAGATAGCCTCTTTAATAAATGGTGCTGGAAAAATTGCCTCTACACATGCCGAAGATTAAAATTAGACCCATATCTTTCACCGTGCACTAAACTAAATTCTGGGTTCGACTCCCAGAACCCACATACGAAAAAGGGGCCGGTGATATCGCTCAGCGGCACAGGCGCCTGCCGGCGCGCGAGGTCCTGAGGTCGACCCCTCGGTACCCACAAAAAAAAAAAAAAAAAAGAACTAAATATTAAAACAGAAACATTAGATCTCCTGGAAAATAGAATAGGTAAAACTTGAAGACATTGGTGTAGGCAAAGACTTTATGAATAAAACCCCCATTGCACAGGAAGTATCACAAAGAATCAACAACTGGGATCTCATCTTATTAAAAAGCTTTTGCACAGCAAGAGAAACCACCAACAGTGAAGAGACAACCCACAACGTGGGAAAAAATGTTTGTCAGCTGTTCCTCAGACAAAGGATTACTATCGAGAACATACAAAGAACTCAAAAAAATCAGACCTCCCAAATTTAAAGACCCAATCCAGAAATGGGAATCTGAGATGAATAAACACTTCTCAGATGAAGAAATACAAATGGCAAATAAATATATGAAAAAATGTGCAACATCTCTAGTCATCCGAGAGATGCAAATGAAAACAACACTGAGATTCCATCTCACCCCAGAAAGAATGGCTGTTATCAAGAAGTCAACTAATAACAAATGCTGGAGGGGCTATGAGGAAAAAGGAACCCTTCTTCACTGTTGGTGGGAGTGTCGACTGGTACAGCCACTGTGGAAATCAGCGTGGAGATTCCTCAAAAAACTAGGATTGGAGGTCCCATTTGACCCAGCTGTTCCCCTTCTGGGCATCTTCCCAGAAGAATTAAAAACATCGTACCACAGCGATATATGTGCACGTGCACCCATGTTTATAGGAACACAATTTGTAATAGCTAGATCGTGGAAACAACCCAAATGCCCATCAACCGAGGAATGGATAAAAAAGATGTGGTCTTTTTATGCAATGGAGTACTACTCAGCCATAAAGAAAGATAAACTGGAAACTTTTATAGGTAAATGGATGCAACTTGAGAAAATACTCACAAGCGAAATAAACCGGATGCACATTTGTAAACATCATATTGTCTCCCTAGTATGAAAATGCAATTTCACTGTGACTGTTCCATTCCTTAGTCTTCTATTTTTACCTAGCTTTTACCTGGCTTAATCTTATACTGAGTAATATTTTTCTCCAAAAGGTATTTGTACATTCTCTAATGCCCGAGTTTGTTAATACATGAGAATGTTTACTTGTTGTCTTTAAAAATAAATAAATATGGGGCCGGTGAGATGGCTCAGCGGTTTAAGCGCCTGCCTTGCAAGCGCGAGGGCCCGAGTTCGACTCCCAGAACCCACATACAAAAAAGGGGCCGGTGATATCGCTCAGCGGCACGGGCGCCTGCTGGCGCGCGAGGTCCTGAGGTCGACCCCCCAGTACCCACAAAAAATAAATAAATAAATAAATAAATAAATAAATAAAAATAAATAAATAAAGTTTAAAAAAAATGAGAAAAGAAGAAAAAAAAAAAAACCAAAAACAGAATAAGGTGGCTGAGTATGTTTGGAGTTGTTTCTGCATCTTCTAATCTGTTCCACTGATCCTTGGGTCTGGGTTTTTTTGTTTGTTTGTTTGTTTTTCCACTCCATGCTATTTTTATCACAGTAGCTTTGTAGTATAATTTCAAGTCAGGGATTGTGATATCCTCTGCCTTGCCTTTGTTGCCCAGAATTGCTTTTGCTATTCTGGGTCTCTTGTTCCAAATGAACTTTAGAATTGTTTTCTCTAGTTCTGTGAGATATGCTTTTGGTATTTTGATCAGGATTGAATTAAAACTGTATAACAATTTTGAAAGTATGGCCATTTTCACTATATTAGTTCTTGCTACCCAAGAACAAAGGATATCTATTTTCTGATAATACTATTATCAGAGTACTGTAGTTTTCAGTATAAAGGTCTTTTACTTCCTTTGTTAGATTGATTCCTACGTATTTCATTTTTTGGGATGCTTTTGTGAAAGGTGTGGTTTCTTTAATTTCTCTCTCAGTGAGTTTGTTATTTGTGTACAGGGATGCTATTGATTTTTTTTTTTTTTTTTTTTTTTTTTTTTTTGTGGGTACCGGGGTCGAGCTCAGGACCTCGCGCGCCAGCAGGCGCCCGTGCCACTGAGCGATATCACCGGCCCTTTTTCTGTATGTGGGTTTTGGGAGTTGAACTCGGGCCCTCGCGCTTGCCAGGCAGGCGCTTACACCGCTGAGCCATCTCACCGGCCCCGTGATTTTTGAGTGTTGACTTTGTGTCCAGCTACGCTACTGAATTTCATTATTAAATCTAGAAGTCCTTTGGCAGAGTTTTGGGGGTCTTCTATGTAGAGTATTATGTCATCTGCAAATAGTGATAATTTAACTTCTTCCTTTCCTATCCTTTTATTTCTTTCTCTTGTCTAATTACAGTGGCTAATGTTTCCAGAACTATATTGAATGAGTGGTGATAGTGGACATGCTTGTCTTGTTCCTGATTTTAGAGAGAAAGCTTTCAGTTTTTGTCCATTAGTATGATGTTGACTGTTGGTTTGTCATAGGTTGGTTTTACTAGAATGAGATAAAGACCATCTTTTCCAATTTTCCATAGGGTTTTGTCATGAATGGGTGTTGGACTTTTGTCAAATGTTTTTTCTGTGTCTATTGAGAGGATCATATAGTTTTTGTCCTTGGCTCTGTTAATATGATGTATTACATTTATTGAGTTGCGTATGTTTGAACCATCCCTGCATCCCTGGGATGAATTCTACTTGGTCATGGTGTATAATCTTGATAACTTGCTGCATTCTGTTTACCAGTATCTTATTGAGGATTTTTGTGTTTATATTCATTGGGAGTTTGGCCTGTAGTTCTCTTTTTTTGGTTATATCCTTCTCTGGTTTTGGTATCAGGGTAATAATGCTTGCTTCCAACAATGAATCTGGGAGTATTGCTTCTCTTTCAATTTCATTAAAGAGTTTGAGAAGTAGCGGCACTAGGTCTGCTCTAAATTTCTTGTAGAATTCAGCAATGAATCCCTCAGGGCCTGGGCTGTTCTTTGTTGGTAGGTTTTTAATTACATCTTCAGTTTCACTGACTGATACTGGTTTATTTAGAATTTTTATATCTTCTTGATTCAGCTTCAGTAATTTGTACGTGTCTAGGAATCTGTCAGTTTCTTTTGTGCTTTCCATCTTTTTATAATACAGTTTCTCGAAATAGGTATTGATGATCTTCAGGATTTCTGCAAGATCTGTAGTGATTTCACCCTTTTCATTCCTAATTGCATGGATTTGAGTCTTCTCTTTCCTTTTTTTGATGAGGTTGGCTAAGGGTTTGTTGATTTTATTTAATCTTTCAAAGAACCAACTCTTCGATTCATTGATTCTTCGTATTGTTTTCTTAGTTTCCATTGCATTAATTTCTGCTCTGATCTTTATAATTTCCTCCCTCATATGAGCTTTGGGTTTGACTTAATCTTCTTTTTCTAGAAACTTAAGGCTCAACATTAGGTTATTTATTTTAGCTCACTCTGTTTTTCTGATGTGGAAATTCACCACTATAAATTTCCCTCATAGGACTGCTTTCATTGGGTCCTATAAATTCCAGTATGTCATATTGGCATTATCATTTTATTGTAGAAACTGTCTAATTCCTTCTTTAATTTCATCTGTGACTCATTGGTTGTTCAGAAAGGTGTTATTTAATTTCCATGTGTTTTTAAAGTTTTCGTGATTTCTTTTGGCATTGATATCCAATTTCATTGCACTATGATCTGATAATATACATGGGAAATTTTCAGTTATTTTACATTTCACTTAAGCATGTTCTATGAGCGAGCATGTGGTCTATTTTTTTTTTTTTTATGTGGGTACCGGGAGTCAAACTCAGGACCTTGCGCTTGCCATCAGGCGCTTGTGCTGCTGAGTGATATCACCAGCTCTTTTTTACCTTTATGTGGGTACCGGGAGTCGAACTCAGGACCTCGTGCTTGCCAGGCAGGCACTTATGCCGCTGAGCTGCCTCACCGGCCCCTATGTGGTCTATTTTGAAGAATGTCCTATGTGCAGCTGAGAATAATGTGTATTCTGATGTCGCAAGGTGGAACACTCTGTAAACATCTACTAAGCCCATTTGTTCAAAAGTTTGGTTCAGTTCTGATTTTTTTTGTTGTTGTTAATTTTTTTTTATCTAGATGATCTATTTGTGGCAGTGGTGTGTTGAGGTCCCCCATTACATTTGTATTAGTGCTTATTTGAATTTTCACGTCCATTAATATTTGTTTTATATAGTTGGGTGCACTGGTATTTGGTGCATATATATATAATTGTCATCTCTTCCTCTTGGATTGTTTCCTTTACAAGGATGTAGTGACCTTCTTTGTCTCTCTTAATCAGTCTTGGCTTGAAATCCACTTTGTCTACAAATAGAATAGCTACCTCTGCTTTTTTCTGAGTTCCAGTCACATGGAGTATTATTTTCCATCCTTTGACTTCCAGTCTATGAATTTCTTTTTGAATTAAATGTGTTTCTTGCCTGTAGCATATTGTGGGATCTTGCTTCTTGATCCATTCTGCCAGTCTGTTTCTTTTGATTGATGAATTGAGACCATTAACATTGATGGTTGTAAGTGATATGTATTGACTTATCCTTGTTGTATTATTTTCCTGTTGTTGGTTCCCTTCCCCCCCCCTTTAACTGCTTGCCTTACCTGGTAGATTCATTTTGTTGGGGTTCATGGAGTTGTCCTTGTTATCTCTTTCTAGAGTGTCCTTCAGAACATTTTGGAGTGCTGGTTTGGATGATCATGAATTTCCTCAGGTGTACTTTGTCATGGGAGTGTCTTATTTCTCCATCAGTTTTGAAAGATAGTTTTGCAGAGTATATCAGTCTGGGTTGGAGATTGTTTTAGGGCTTGAAATACTTCACGCCAAGCTCTCCTTGACTTGAGGGTTTGTATTAAGAAGTCTGCTATGATTCTGATGAGCTTTCTTTTATAGGTGATTTGTTTCTTTTCTCTAACAGCTTTTAATATTCTGTTCTTGTGTTGAATTCCTGGAATCTTGACTATTATATGCTTCGGTGTAGGTTTCTGTTGTTGGTTTTTTTTGTTGTTGTTGTTGTTTGATCATGGCTAATTGGAATTCTATATGCCTGACTTATCTGTATGTCAAATTGTTTTTCCCTGCTTGGGAAGTTTTCTGCCATGACTTCTGTGAACAGGTTTTTTATGTCGTTTGTGCTATGTCCTGCTTTTTCATTGATTCCAATCAATCTTATGTTATTCTTCTTTGCATCAACTAGCAGCTGCTGGATTGATTTCTCATGGTCCCTTGCTATTTTTAAGAAATCTTTCTTTTCTTCCTTCCTTCTTTTCTTTTTCTTTTTTTTTTTTTTTTTTTTTTTTTTTTGAGAGTCTCACTATGTAGCCCAGGCTGGCCTTGAACTCACTGTGTAGCCCAAGCTAGTCTTGAACTTACGTCAATCCTCCTACCTAAGCCTCCTGAATGCTAGGATTGCAGGCTTGCGCCACCACAGCCAGTCTGCCTGTAGCAGTTTTTTGTTTGTTTGTTTGTTTTGGTACCAGGAATCGAACTCAGGACCTTGCGCTTGCCAGGCAGGCACTGTGCCACTGAGCTATATCCCCGTCTGTAGCAGTTTAAAGATAAAAATATTTATTTAAAGAGCCTCATTACGTAATTATTCAGTCAGAAATGCAGATCAAACCATCTGAGATACCACTTCACACCCGTGAGGCTGACTACAATAAAAAAGATAAAAATAGCCATTGTTGGTTGGCGAGAATTTGGAGGTACTAAAACCTTCAATACCTTGTTGATGAAAAATGGTATGGTGTAGCTGTGGCCTGGGGCTGTAGCTCAGTGGTCAGGGGTAAAGTACTTGCCTAGTTTGTGTGAAATCCTGGGTTCCACCTTTATGGCTTGTATCTTGATGTCCCCCCAAAGTGTCATGCGCTCATAGGTGGGGCTTTTCAGAGATGGCTGGCTGGAGGGTGTGTGAGAGTAGGACCCTGGGTGTGGGTGGCACCAATCAATAGGCTTGTAACCTAGATGAATATAAAGGAAGAGAGGGAAGGCAGGCTTGCTCTTTGCTGCCTGCTGCCTGCTATGCTATGCCATGAACTTTTTCTCCTCAGTGATGCCCCTGAGCTATGGTGCCCTGCCTTGGAGCCAGCAAACTATGGACTGGAAACCTCTACAAACTATGAGCTGAAATAAACCTTTCCTCCTTAACCTTGTAGGTGTTAGGTGTCAGGTATTTTGTCTCAGCAACAAGAAAAGTAACTAAGACAAGAACACTTAACAAATAAGAGGTAAGACAGGAAATTCCTTAACCTGATATATGCCATCTATAAAAGACCCATAGCAAATATACTTAATCATGAAAAACCGGGTGCTTTCCCAGTAAGATAAGGACAAGACCAGGATATCCATTCATGCCTTTGTAATAGAGGTTCTAGTCAGGTTGGTTAGGCAAGAACATGAAGTAAGAGGCATCCACATTGGAGAGGACAAAGCTAAATATCTCCACTCAAAGATGACATGATTTGTGTGTGTGTGCATGTGGTGCTCATGGTCAAACCCAGGGCTTTGTGCATGCTGGGCAAGAGCTCTATCAGTGAGCTATCCCCAGCCCTTGGCTTTTTTTTTTTTTAAAGACAGAGTCTTGCTACAATTGCATAGGTTAGGTTCAAACTTGGAGATCCTCCTGCTTTAGCCTTCCAGAGCGCTGGGATTTTAGGTGTGCACCACCATGCCTGGCTCTCTCTCTCTTTTTTTTTTTTTTTTTTTTTTTTTTGGTGGGTACCGGGGGGTCGACCTCAGGACCTCGCACGCCAGCAGGCGCCCGTGCCGCTGAGCGATATCACCGGCCCCTTTTTCGTATGTGGGTTCCAGGAGTCGAACTCGGGCCCTCGCGCTTGCCGGGCAGGCGCTTAAGCCGCTGAGCCATCTCACCGGCCCATCTCTCTCTTTTTTTTAACGTGGGTATCGGCAGTCGAACTCAGGACCTCGCACTTGCCAGGCAGGTGCTTACGCTGCTGAGCCATCTCACCGGCCCTCTCTTACTTTTTTTAAGGTCACTTTTGATGAGTTTTCTATTGGTATTAATAAAGAAATACTGACTTGTTGTATTTGAACTCCCCTAATGCCTTGTGACACCAACTACTGTACTTCCTGTCAAATGGAAAGATAGATGAGATGTTCACATTTTCCCGAGGAAAGCTAAATCATTGTCAGGGTGGAGTGGGGAAGTTCTGTAGATTGACAAGATTTCAAGTCTGGATTAGGAGGCAAAATACTGTACTGCCTCAAGGGAAAGGAATGGGCAAGGTTATTTCCAGAGTTTGATTACAGGGTGGGACGGCTGTTTTTCTTCTTCCTGTTTTGAATGGAAGTTTTTAGTACTGTCTTGGAAAATCAAGTATGCCCCATGTAGATTATCTAAAAACTTAATTTACTGTTACTTCCTTCATTCTGTTTGTCCATCTCAACTATGTGCAGTACAGTTTTTTTTTTTTTTTTTTAAAGAGAAGAAAAAACAAAACAAATCAAAAAAAGAACAAATTTTCAAAACAGCATAGTATGAGGGTAACAATGGTCAATGCATTACGTATTATTATCTTTAAGTTAGTTATTCAGGATACCAGACATTAGCATTCAATTGTCAAAACATTATTGGCTCAAACCTTACTCTTCAATGAACTAAGTAAAACTGGTAGTGTATCTATCTTAACCATCTTATATACATATACAATTTTTTTTCCCTTTCCCTTCTTTCTTTTCCCCATTCCAGTCTCTCTTTCTTATTGACCAGTTTCTTTTTGATTCACCGTGTCTATTGTACATTTTGGATCTTATTTACTCTTTCAGTTTCTCATACTAGAGAGACGATACGATGCTTACACATGTGCGTCTGGTTTATTTCACTTTTGAGTATTTTCTCGAGTTGCATCCATTTACCTATAAAAGTCTCCAGTTTATCCTTCTTTATGGCTGAATAGTACTCCATTCTATAAAAATACCACATCTTTCTTATCCATTCCTCGGTTGATGGGCATTTGGGTTGTTTCCAAGATCTGGCTATTACAAATTGTGCTGCTATAAACATGGGTGCACATATATCACTGTGGTACGATGTTTTTAATTCTTCTGGGAAGATGCCCAGAAGGGGAATAGCTGGGTCAAATGGGACCTCCAACCCTAGTTTTGTTTTTTTTTTTTTTTTTGTGGGTACCGGGGTGTCGACCTCAGGACCTCGCGCCACTGAGCGATATCACCGGCCCCTTTTTCGTATGTGGGTTCCGGGAGTCGAACTCGGGCCCTCGCGCTTGCCAGGCAGGCGCTTAAGCCGCTGAGCCATCTCACCGGCCCCAACCCTAGTTTTTTGAGGAATCTCCACACTGACTTCCACAGTGGCTGTACCAGTCGACACTCCCACCAACAGTGAAGAAGGGTTCCTTTTTCCCCACAGCCCCTCCAGCATTTGTTATTAGTTGATTTCTTTATAGTAGCCATTCTTTCTGGAGTGAGATGGTATCTCAGTGTTGTTTTAATTTGCATCTCTCGAATGACTAGTGATGTTGCACATTTTTTTGTATATTTATTTGCCATTAGTATTTCTTCATCTCAGAAATGTGTATTCATCTCAGATGCCCATTTTTGGAGTGGGTCTTTAAATTTGGGAGGTCTGATTTTTTTGAGTTCTTTATATGTTCTCGATAGTAATCCTTTGTCTGAGGAACAGCTGGCAAACATTTTTTCCCATGTTGTGGGTTGTCTTTTCACTCTGTTGGTGGTTTCTCTTGCTGTGCAAAAGCTTTTTAATAAGATGAGATCCCAGTTATTGATTCTTTGGGATAGTTCCCGTGCGGTTGAGTTTTTATTCATAAAGTCTTTGCCTACACCAATGTCTTCAAGGGATTTACCTATCCTACCTTCAAGCAGATTTAATGTTTCTGTTTTAATATTTAGATCTCTGATCCATTTTGAATTTAGTTTAGTGCATGGTGAAAAATATGGGTCTAGTTTTAATCTTCGGCATGTGTAGAGCCAGTTTTTCCAGCACCGTTTATTAAAGAGGCTATCTTTCTTCCAGTGAATGTATTTGGCACCTTTGTCAAAGATAAGGTGGCTTAGTATGTCTGGCGTTGTTTCAGCATCTTCTAATCTGTTCCATTGATCTTCAGGTCTGTTTTTTTTTTTTTTGCCAGTACACTGTTTTTATCACAGTAGCTTTATAGTATAATTTCAAGTCGGGGATTGTGATGCCCCCTGCCTTGCCTTTGTTGCCCAGAATTGCCTTTGCTATTCTAGGTCTCTTCTGATTCCAAATGAATTTTAGGATTGTTTTCTGTAATTCTGTGAGATATGCTGTTGGAATTTTGATTGGAATTGCATTAAATCTGTATAACAATTTTGGAAGTATGGCCATTTTCACTATATTGGTTCTTCCTATCCAGGAGCAAGGGATATCTTTCCATTTTCTGATATCCTCTTCAATCTCCTTTTTCAGAGTACTGTAGTTTTCAGTGTATAGGTCTTTTACATCCTTTGTGAGGTTGATTCCTAGGTATTTCATTTTTTTGGATGTTATTGTGAAAGGTATTGTTTCCCTAATTTCTCTTTCAGTAAGTTTGTTATTTGTGTACAGGAAGGCTATTGACTTTTGAGTATTGACTTTGTATCCAGCTACACTACTGAATTTGCTTATTAAATCTAGCAGTTTTTTAGTGGAGTTTTTGGGGTCTTCTGTGTAGAGTATCATGTCATCTGTAAATAATGATAATTTAACTTCTTCCTTTCCAATCATTATTCCCTTTATTTCTTTCTCTTGTCTAATTGCTCTGGCTAAAGTTTCCAGAACTATGTTGAATAAGAGTGGGGACAGTGGACATCCTTGTCTTGTTCCTGATTTTAGAGGGAAGGCTTTCAGTTTTTGGCCATTTAGTATAATATTGGCTGTTGGTTTGTCATAGATAGCTTTTACCAGGTTGAGATAAAGACCCTCTATTCCAATTTTCAGTAGGGTTTTTATCATGAAAAGGTGCTGGACTTTGTCAAAAGCTTTTTCTGCATCTATTGAGATGATCATGTGATTTTTGTCTTTGGTTCTGTTAATATGGTGTATTACATTTATTGATTTACGTATGTTGAACCATCCCTGCATCCCAGGGATGAATCCAACTTGGTCATGGTGTATAATCTTCTTGATGATTTGTTGGATTCTGTTTGCCAGTATCTTATTAAGGATTTTTGCATCTATGTTCATTAGGGAGATTGGCCTGTAGTTCTCTTTCTGGTTTTTTTTTTTTTTTTTTTTTAAAGAGAAGAAAAAACAAAACAAATCAAAAGAAGAACAAATTTTCAAACCAACATAATAGGAGGGTAACAATGGTTAATACATTACGTATTACTATCTTTAAGTTAGTTATTCAGGACACCAGACATTAGCATTCAATTGTCCAAACATTATTGGCACAAACCTTACTCTTCAATGAACTAAAATGGTAGTGTATCTATCTTAACCATCTTATATATATATATATATACAATTTTTTTTTCCCTTTCCCTTCTTTCTTTTCCCTATTCCAGTCTCTCTTTCCTTTTGACCAGTTTCTTTTTGATTCACCATGTCTATTGTACATTTTGGATCTTATTTACTCTTTCAGTTTCTCATACTAGAGAGATAATACGATGCTTACACATGTGCTTCTGGTTTATTTCACTTATGAGTATTTTCTCGAGTTGCATCCATTTACCTATAAAAGTCTCCAGTTTATCCTTCTTTATGGCTGAATAGTACTCCATTCTATAAAAATACCACATCTTTCTTATCCATTCCTCGGTTGATGGGCATTTGGGTTGTTTCCAAGATCTGGCTATTACAAATTGTGCTGCTATAAACATGGGTGCACATATATCACTGTGGTACGATGTTTTTAATTCTTCTGGGAAGATGCCCAGAAGGGGAATAGCTGGGTCAAATGGGACCTCCAACCCTAGTTTTGTTTTTTTTTTTTTTTTTTTGTGGGTACCGGGGTGTCGACCTCAGGACCTCGCGCCACTGAGCGATATCACCGGCCCCTTTTTCGTATGTGGGTTTCGGGAGTCGAACTCGGGCCCTCGCGCTTGCCAGGCAGGCGCTTAAGCCGCTGAGCCATCTCACCGGCCCCAACCCTAGTTTTTTGAGGAATCTCCACACTGACTTCCACAGTGGCTGTACCAGTCGACACTCCCACCAACAGTGAAGAAGGGTTCCTTTTTCCCCACAGCCCCTCCAGCATTTGTTATTAGTTGATTTCTTTATAGTAGCCATTCTTTCTGGAGTGAGATGGTATCTCAGTGTTGTTTTAATTTGCATCTCTCGAATGACTAGTGATGTTGCACATTTTTTTGTATATTTATTTGCCATTAGTATTTCTTCATCTCAGAAATGTGTATTCATCTCAGATGCCCATTTTTGGAGTGGGTCTTTAAATTTGGGAGGTCTGATTTTTTTGAGTTCTTTATATGTTCTCGATAGTAATCCTTTGTCTGAGGAACAGCTGGCAAACATTTTTTCCCATGTTGTGGGTTGTCTTTTCACTCTGTTGGTGGTTTCTCTTGCTGTGCAAAAGCTTTTTAATAAGATGAGATCCCAGTTATTGATTCTTTGGGATAGTTCCCGTGCGGTTGAGTTTTTATTCATAAAGTCTTTGCCTACACCAATGTCTTCAAGGGATTTACCTATCCTACCTTCAAGCAGATTTAATGTTTCTGTTTTAATATTTAGATCTCTGATCCATTTTGAATTTAGTTTAGTGCATGGTGAAAAATATGGGTCTAGTTTTAATCTTCGGCATGTGTAGAGCCAGTTTTTCCAGCACCGTTTATTAAAGAGGCTATCTTTCTTCCAGTGAATGTATTTGGCACCTTTGTCAAAGATAAGGTGGCTTAGTATGTCTGGCGTTGTTTCAGCATCTTCTAATCTGTTCCATTGATCTTCAGGTCTGTTTTTTTTTTTTTTTGCCAGTACACTGTTTTTATCACAGTAGCTTTATAGTATAATTTCAAGTCGGGGATTGTGATGCCCCCTGCCTTGCCTTTGTTGCCCAGAATTGCCTTTGCTATTCTAGGTCTCTTCTGATTCCAAATGAATTTTAGGATTGTTTTCTGTAATTCTGTGAGATATGCTGTTGGAATTTTGATTGGAATTGCATTAAATCTGTATAACAATTTTGGAAGTATGGCCATTTTCACTATATTGGTTCTTCCTATCCAGGAGCAAGGGATATCTTTCCATTTTCTGATATCCTCTTCAATCTCCTTTTTCAGAGTACTGTAGTTTTCAGTGTATAGGTCTTTTACATCCTTTGTGAGGTTGATTCCTAGGTATTTCATTTTTTTGGATGTTATTGTGAAAGGTATTGTTTCCCTAATTTCTCTTTCAGTAAGTTTGTTATTTGTGTACAGGAAGGCTATTGACTTTTGAGTATTGACTTTGTATCCAGCTACACTACTGAATTTGCTTATTAAATCTAGCAGTTTTTTAGTGGAGTTTTTGGGGTCTTCTGTGTAGAGTATCATGTCATCTGTAAATAATGATAATTTAACTTCTTCCTTTCCAATCATTATTCCCTTTATTTCTTTCTCTTGTCTAATTGCTCTGGCTAAAGTTTCCAGAACTATGTTGAATAAGAGTGGGGACAGTGGACATCCTTGTCTTGTTCCTGATTTTAGAGGGAAGGCTTTCAGTTTTTGGCCATTTAGTATAATATTGGCTGTTGGTTTGTCATAGATAGCTTTTACCAGGTTGAGATAAAGACCCTCTATTCCAATTTTCAGTAGGGTTTTTATCATGAAAAGGTGCTGGACTTTGTCAAAAGCTTTTTCTGCATCTATTGAGATGATCATGTGATTTTTGTCTTTGGTTCTGTTAATATGGTGTATTACATTTATTGATTTACGTATGTTGAACCATCCCTGCATCCCAGGGATGAATCCAACTTGGTCATGGTGTATAATCTTCTTGATGATTTGTTGGATTCTGTTTGCCAGTATCTTATTAAGGATTTTTGCATCTATGTTCATTAGGGAGATTGGCCTGTAGTTCTCTTTCTGGTTTTTTTTTTTTTTTTTTTTTAAAGAGAAGAAAAAACAAAACAAATCAAAAGAAGAACAAATTTTCAAACCAACATAATAGGAGGGTAACAATGGTTAATACATTACGTATTACTATCTTTAAGTTAGTTATTCAGGACACCAGACATTAGCATTCAATTGTCCAAACATTATTGGCACAAACCTTACTCTTCAATGAACTAAAATGGTAGTGTATCTATCTTAACCATCTTATATATATATATATATACAATTTTTTTTTCCCTTTCCCTTCTTTCTTTTCCCTATTCCAGTCTCTCTTTCCTTTTGACCAGTTTCTTTTTGATTCACCATGTCTATTGTACATTTTGGATCTTATTTACTCTTTCAGTTTCTCATACTAGAGAGATAATACGATGCTTACACATGTGCTTCTGGTTTATTTCACTTATGAGTATTTTCTTGAGTTGCATCCATTTACCTATAAAAGTCTCCAGTTTATCCTTCTTTATGGCTGAATAGTACTCCATTGTATAAAAATACCACATCTTTCTTATCCATTTCTCAGTTGATGGGCATTTGGGTTGTTTCCAAGATCTGGCTATTACAAATTGTGCTGCTATAAACATGGGTGCACATATATCGCTGTGGTACGATGTTTTTAATTCTTCTGGGAAGATGCCCAGAAGGGGAATAGCTGGGTCAAATGGGACCTCCAACCCTAGTTTTCTGAGGAATCTCCACACTGACTTCCACAGTGGCTGTACCAGTCGACACTCCCACCAACAGTGAAGAAGGGTTCCTTTTTCCCCACAGCCCCTCCAGCATTTGTTATTAGTTGATTTCTTAATAGTAGCCATTCTTTCTGGGGTGAGATGGTATCTCAGTGTTGTTTTAATTTGCATCTCTCGAATGACTAGTGATGTTGCACATTTTTTTGTATATTTGTTTGCCATTAGTATTTCTTCATCTGAGAAATGTGTATTCATCTCAGATGCCCATTTTTGGAGTGGGTCTTTAAATTTGGGAGGTCTGATTTTTTTGAGTTCTTTATATGTTCTCGATAGTAATCCTTTGTCTGAGGAACAGCTGGCAAACATTTTTTCCCACATTGTGGGTTGTCTCTTCACTCTGTTGGTGGTTTCTCTTGCTGTGCAAAAGCTTTTTAATAAGATGAGATCCCAGTTATTGATTCTTTGGGATAGTTCCCGTGCGGTTGAGTTTTTATTCATAAAGTCTTTGCCTACACCAATGTCTCCAAGGGTTTTACCTATCTTACCTTCCAGCAGATTTAATGTTTCTGTTTTAATATTTAGATCTCTGATCCATTTTGAATTTAGTTTAGTGCATGGTGAAAGATATGGATCTAGTTTTAATCTTCGGCATGTGTAGAGCCAGTTTTTCCAGCACCATTTATTAAAGAGGCTATCTTTCTTCCAGCGAATGTGTTTGGCACCTTTGTCAAAGATAAGGTGGCTTAGTATGTCTGGGGTTGTTTCAGCATCTTCTAATCTGTTCCATTGATCTTCAGGTCTGTTTTTTTGCCAGTACCACACTGTTTTTATCACAGTAGCTTTATAGTATAATTTCAAGTCGGGGATTGTGATGCCCCCTGCCTTGCCTTTGTTGCCCAGAATTGCCTTTGCTATTCTAGGTCTCTTCTGATTCCAAATGAATTTTAGGATTGTTTTCTGTAATTCTGTGAGATATGCTGTTGGAATTTTGATTGGAATTGCATTAAATCTGTATAACAATTTTGGAAGTATGGCCATTTTCACTATATTGGTTCTTCCTATCCAGGAGCAAGGGATATCTTTCCATTTTCTGATATCCTCTTCAATCTCCTTTTTCAGAGTACTGTAGTTTTCAGTATAGAGGTCTTTTACATCCTTCGTGAGGTTGATTCCTAGGTATTTCATTTTTTTGGATGTTATTGTGAAAGGTATTGTTTCCCTAATTTCTCTTTCAGTAAGTTTGTTATTTGTGTACAGGAAGGCTATTGACTTTTGAGTATTGACTTTGTATCCAGCTACACTACTGAATTTGCTTATTAAATCTAGCAGTTTTTTAGTGGAGTTTTTGGGATCTTCTGTGTAGAGTATCATGTCATCTGTAAATAATGATAATTTAACTTCTTCCTTTCCAATCATTATTCCTTTTATTTCTTTCTCTTGTCTAATCGCTCTGGCCAAAGTTTCCAGAACTATGTTGAATAAGAGTGGGGACAGTGGACATCCTTGTCTTGTTCCTGATTTTAGAGGGAAGGCTTTCAGTTTTTGGCCATTTAGTATAATATTGGCTGTTGGTTTGTCATAGATAGCTTTTACCAGATTGAGATAAAGACCCTCTATTCCAATTTTCTGTAGGGTTTTTATCATGAAAAGGTGCTGGACTTTGTCAAAAGCTTTTTCTGCATCTATTGAGATGATTATGTGATTTTTGTCTTTGGTTCTGTTAATATGGTGTATTACATTTATTGATTTACGTATGTTGAACCATCCCTGCATCCCAGGGATGAATCCAACTTGGTCATGGTGTATAATCTTCTTGATGATTTGTTGGATTCTGTTTGCCAGTATCTTATTAAGGATTTTTGCATCTATGTTCATTAGGGAGATTGGCCTGTAGTTCTCTTTCTTAGTTGGGTCCTTCTCTGGTTTTGGTATCAGGGTAATGCTTGCTTCCAGGAATGAATTTGGGAGTATTGCTTCCCTTTCAATTTCATTGAAAAGTTTGAGAAGTAGGGGCGTTAGGTCTTCTCTAAATTTCTTGTAGAATTTGGCAGTGAATCCATCAGGGCCTGGGCTTTTCTTTATTGGGAGGTTTTTAATTACATCTTCAATTTCATTGGTTGATATTGGTTTATTTAGGATTTTTAAATCTTCTTGATTCAGCTTTGGTAATTCATATGAATCTAGGAATCTGTCCATTTCTTCTACATTTTCCATCTTAGTAGAATATAGATTTTTAAAATAGGTATAGATGATCTTCTGGATTTCTGCAGGGTCCGTCGTGATATCACCATTTTCATTTTCAATTGCATGGATTTGAGTCTTTTCTTTTTTTAATAAGGTTGGATAAGGGCTTGTCAATCTTATTTATTCTTTCAAAGAACCAACTTTTTGCTTCATTGATTCTTTGTATTGTTTTTTTAGTCTCCAATACATTAATTTCTGCTCTGATCTTTATAATTTCCTCCCTTGTACGGGCTTTTGGCTTAACCTGCTCTTTTTTTCTAGAAGTTCGAGGTTCGCCATTAAGTTGTTTATTTGCGCTTGCTCTATTTTCCTAATATAAGTATTTAATGCTATAAATTTCCCTCTTAGGACTGCTTTCATTGTATCCCATAAGTTCCGGTATGTTGTACTGTCATTATCATTCAGTTGTAGAAATTGTCTAATTTCTTCTTTAATTTCATCTGTGACCCATTGGTTGTTCAGGAGGGTGCTGTTTAATTTCCATGTGTTTAGGGAGTATTTGTGATTTCTTTTGCCATTGATTTCCAATTTCATTGCACTATGGTCTGATAATATGCATGGGATAATTTCAATTCCTTTTCATTTACTTAAGCAGGTTTTATGAGCTAGTATGTGGTCTATTTTGGAGAACGTCCCATGTGCAGCTGAGAAGAATGTGTATTCTGATGTTGTGGGGTGGAACACTCTGTAGACATCTACTAAGTCCATTTGTTCCAAAGTTTGGTTCAGTTGTATTATTTCATTTTTGATTTTCTGTCTAGTTGATCTGTCTTTTTGTGACAGTGGAGTATTGAGATCTCCCAATATAATTGTATTAGTGTTTATTTGATTTTTCATGTCCTTTAGTACTTGTTTTATATAGTTGTGTGCATTGGTATTTGACGCATATATATTTATGATCGTTATCTCTTCCTCTTGGATTGTTCCCTTTACAAGGATGTAATGACCGTCTTTATCTCTCTGAATCATTCTTGGCTTGAAATTCACTTTGTCTGCAAAAAGAATAGCTACCCCTGCTTTTTTCTGGGTTCCTGTCGCATGGAGTATTGTTTTCCATCCTTTGACTTTCAGTGTATGAATTTCTTTCTGAATTAAATGTGTTTCTTGTATACAGCATATTGTGGGATCTTGCTTCTTGATCCATTTTGCCAGTCTGTGCCTTTTGATTGGTGAATTGAGACCGTTAACATTGATGGTTAAAACTGATATGTATTGACTTATACTTGTCATGATATTTTCCTGTTGTTGATTCCCACTCTTTGTTTTTCCCCTTTCCTGCTATTTAATTATCTGCCCTGCCTGGTGGATTCCTTCTGTTGGGGTTCCTATCTCTTTCTAGAATGTCTTTCAGAACATTTTGGAGTGCTGGTTTGGTGGTCACAAATTTTCTTAGATGTTCTTTGTCATGAAAGTATTTTATTTCTCCATCAATTTCTCCATCAGTTTTGCGGGGTACATCAATCTGGGTTGAAAATTATTTTCCTTTAGAGCTTGAAATACGTCATTCCAAGCTCTTCTTGAATTGAGGGTTTGTGCTGAAAAGTCAGCTGTGATTCTGATGGGTTTTCCTTCATAGGTGATTTGTCTCTTCTCCCTAACAGCTTTTAAGATTCTGCCCTTCTGTTGAATTTCTGGGATCTTGACTATGATATGTCTGGCTGAAGTTTTTTTTTGATCATGTCTAGTTGGTGTTCTAAAAGCTTCACTTATTGGGGGGTCAAATTCTTTTTCTCTTCCAGGAAAGTTCTCCCTGATAATGTCTTTGAACAAGGTTTTAATGTCATTGATGCTATCTCCTTCTTTTTCATTTATTCCAATTATTCTTAAGTTGTTTATCTTTGAGTCATCTAGCAGCTGCTGAATTGATTTTTCATGGTCCCTTGCTGTTTTTAAGAATTCTTTCTTTTCATGATCACTAATTGGAAGCCTGTCTTCTATATCTGAGATCCTGTCCTCACATTGGCTTAATCTGCTACAAATACTTTCAATGGAATTTTTGTTCTCTTGGATATCTGCTTGAATCTGCTTTATGGATTCCATTTCTTTCCTATGCTGAGCTTTCATGGTTTCTATAGTTTTCTTAAGCTCATCTATTTTTTTTGTCTGTATCAGCTATAGTGTCCTTAAGCATGGTCTTCATTGTGGACATTATCTCTGCAGTTATCTGTGAAATTATTTCTGTTTTAATTTTTTCCAGAGCCTCATTCAATTGTTTTGTTTTTACCCCTTCAGATATGCCAGGTGGGTGGCTTTTGGATTGTCCCACCTCATTGCTCCCTAGGTTTGCCTTTGGTGAATTGGATGTGTAGGGTTGCATCTTGTTTAAGTGTCGTCTCATTTTTTCTTTCTTTAATTCCTGGGGTGATGTTTGTAAATTACCTATGATAGGTTACTTTATTGCTAGTGTTCAAGATCCTTAGAAGATGACTACTTCTCTGCAGTATCTTCCAAGTGGAGCTTGCTTTTGGGTTTTGAGCTTTCTGCCAGATCCTACCTCTTCAATTCGTTGGATGTGAGAAGTTGCTACCTGTTTGGCCCAGTCCTTGATTCTTTGGTACTGTGCCACTGTATTTTCTGTGTCCCTTAGTCAATATCAATCATGAAATATCAGGAAGGAAAGCTGTTTAGAACAATTATTTTACATTTGGCTATAATGGTAACTGAAGCATCAAACACAGCCTAGAAAATGACAGACTGAGCTAACCAGTTATTTACCACTTTTAGCTGTATAGAGTTGCGGTTATATAACAAAATCTAAAACACACCAGAAAAATTATATGCAGTATACAAGTCCTTAGTATGTCAATTTTTCCCCTCAGGAGTTTAAATTTAAAATGAGTTAAGGAGGAAATAGAGTATTGGGAGAAGAGGAAGGAATTAGATGTAAGGTTAGAGGACCAAGAGGGATCCCACTAACATTGGGACACTGGTGCAGAGGACTGGTGGGAAAAAGAGAAGGAAGGGATAAAAGGAAGAACAGATCACAACCACAGTCACAAAGAGGTTAGAGGCGCTGTTTACACTCATATAAAAGCCAGAGAGAATAATGAAGGAAAGAGCAAATAGACAAACAGAAACAAAAATGAAGACAAAAACAACAAAGCAAACAGATAAAACAGAAATAAAACCCCACAAAAGAAAAAATAAAATAAAAAATAAAATAAAATAAATAAAAACCCCTTCACCAGAACAAAAAACTAATGAGAGAGAGAAAAAATAAATAAATAAATAAATAAATAAAGAGAATCAGTTCCAGGCGTTGATTCTGCTGTATGCAGGCACCGTGTGATGACAGAGTCCTGTTCCGTGCAGGTCCGTCCCAGCGAGCAGGAGCGCCCTCTGGCGGGCGGTGAGCAGAGCGTGGACTTTCAGGCGGAGACCGGTCTCCTTCACCGCTGCTGTCAGCGCACTGCTTTCGGGCAGCTCTGATTTTTTCGCTACGCCCCCCACAATGGCGCCGGGCCAGTCGCTCTCTGGCGCGGGACAGGTGTGGCTGAGAGACCAGTCTCGTTCACCCGCCGCCCTCAGCGCACTTTCGTGGGGCTGAGAGGCACCGCGCTGCCCTGTCCGGAGCACAAGTTCCCAGAGCTGTTTTCGAGCCGCTCTGATTTTCGCCGCACCCCCCACAATGGCGCCCGGCCCGTCGCTCTCTCGCGCGGGACAGCTGTGGCTGAGAGACACTCACCGCTGGCCAGCGCCGTTCTCCGCCGCTCCCCTGCCCCGCCGCTGTCTCGCGATCCTCCGTGGGGGCTCCCTGGTCGCCAGCTGTCACCGTGTGTGCGCAGCTTTGAGCTTCTGTCGCGCCGTGATTCCTGGGATGGTAGAAGGTGCGCGCATAGAAAGTACCCTTCACTGGTGCCAGGGGTCCCAAGCTGTGCTTCAGAACTTTTCTGGGTCCCGGGGGGGCATCTGCCCCCCTCCTGCGCTCTCCCGGTCACTATATTCCCGTAGTCCAATGGCAACTTTTAGAGAGTTTCTCTGCGTGCTTCTTACTCATTCGCCATCTTTTTTCAGTACAGTTTACCTGTAGAGAACTTAGGCAAATTGACATTCCTGGTCCTTGGGCTACTTCATTTACATTCACTTGCAGCTTTTATGTCAAAATCCAGGACAGTCTCATGGCCTTTCTGTTCCTAACCCTTGACGTGTATTTTAAAGTACTGAGTATGCAGTGAGTTTAAGCAAGTTTAAGGCAGGCAAAGGTTCATTGGAGATGTATTATGAGTGCCAAACTGACATTTGTTCCCTGTTGCACATACTGCCTTCCAATTCTATTATTTTTCACTTTAATAGTCATTCATATTTCTTCTTTGGTAGAAACCTTGGGAGCCTTCAGATCTCATCTGGAAAAGACCTTGATTCCCTGGTGCAGCATTAGTTAAGTCACTGATTATATAACAGGTGTTACAGCAGCTGGATACTGAAGACCAAATATGTAACATGTACCTTGCAAAGGGGAATATTTTTTAAGATTGTGAGGTTTACTCAGTTACATTCCTCGTAATACAGCTTTCACATTGGCCTGCCTCAAAGTAGTCATAATAGGAAAACGAGTGATTTTGATGTCCTGTTATCAAACTGTGTCACAGCTTTTGGGGATAGTATCTAACTCAAGCCAGGCATGGTAGTGTATACCTGTAATCCCAGCAGTTGGGAGACCAAGGTAGGAGGATTGCCATGAGTTCTAGGCCAGCCTGGACTACGTAGTGAGTTCAAGACCAGCCTGAACTACATAGTGAGTCCCTGTCTCAAAAATACAATAATTAATTAATTAATTAATTAATTAAAAAAATAAACAGCTTCATTTCTGGGCTCTTTGTAAGGCTTTTTCAAAAGACTTATTTTGAATAGTCTTTCAGGGCTGCCCTTCTTTTCTTTTCATGTGAATATACTTTTATTATAAATCAGTTGAAAGAAAGTAAATAGCTGAACATGAGCTGTACTATCGTTGCTTGGTCATGAATTGTACCATTATTTGATATTTTTGTGTTGGGTACACTTCATATGATTTTGTTTTCTAAAGCAATTCAAGTGAGTTAACTCCTGATTCCTTTGTTTTCTTCTTTGGTAAGGGATGCTTAACATAAAGTTAACCTTTTGAAGTGTACAATTTAGTAGCATTTAGTACATATACAAGTTGTATAGCCATGTTTCTGTTTGTGTATAACAATGAAAAATATGCATAGGTCCTCAAAGCCTTGCATATGCTGATAGGGCAAGCTTTTTGTTGGCATCAGAATTTGTGCACTACCACTGCATTAGTTTCATTCAACAGCCAATCGTGTTTTAATTTGGGAATAAGGGAGAAACTGTTTCCTACTAGAGATTTTGAAATGTCATAAATAATTAAATGCCTTTTTAAAAAACTTCCACATAAAACACTGTGTGCTAATTTGTTGCCAAATCTACTCAACTCTGAAATCATCCACTGAATTATTCACTTTTCTTTGATGTCAACCTTGCCTGAACTGATCTTACATTGATTAACTAACTTATTGTCATATGGCAAGAAAGAGAAATAGGGTTAGTGTTACGATACTGACCATTTTTAGCTTTCAAGCTGCCTTTTGGAGTTTTACTTAATTTACTAGCTAAGGCTGTTCCAAAGTTTATTGCTTAGTTTCTGTTTGGAAACTTAAAATAATTGATCTAATAATCAAGTCATGAACTCCCTCCCAGGCTTCCTTACATGCCCTGGGACCTTGTGCCCTGTAGCAACTACAGGAATTCATCCAAGCTGTTTTGTCATATACATAGATTTTCTTTACAATTCCTTTCCAACTTGGAACAGTTCTATTAGTGTTTATTCTTTGTCTGTGTGATGTGGAAGACTGCCTATTTTGCTGAAGAAAAATGAAGTCAGCACATTCAGCATGAGAACCATAGCAGGGCTGTTCCCAGATTCACCCCTTTAGAGCCGCTTGGAAGTAGAATTGTCAACAGAGGAACTGCTATTAGACAGAAGATTTTGTTCTCTAACCCAGTGGTCTCCAACCTTTTTGGCACGAGGGATTGGTTTACGGAAGAAAATTTTTCCCCAGATTGGGGATTGGGGTTCAGGATGATTCAAGTGTATTACATTTATTGTGTACTGTATTATTATTGTAATATATAATGAAATAATTATTCAGTTCACCATAATGCAGAATCAGTGGGAGCCCTGAGCTTGTTTTCCTGCAGCTGGACAGTTTCATCTGGGAGTGATGGGAGACAGTGACCTGAATGTGTTGCTTATGTCCAGTCTTCTCTATAATCTTGTTTTGGTTGCTGTCACTGCACAAAGCCGTTCTCCACAAAGATAGGATATTGGGAATAGAAGCAAGCTTTTCACTGTTTTTGCAGCAATCTCATGATGTTCCATGTTGACTTTATATATTTATTTTTTATTTGTTTTGGTTTTTTCAAACAGAGTCTCGCTATATAGTTTAGGCTGGCCTTGAACTGACTGTGTAGCCCAGGCTGGCCTTTTTTCTTGTGGCAATCCACCTGCTTCAGCCTCCCAAGTGCTGGGATGACAGGCATGCACCATCACACCCAGTTCCACATTGATTTTAATTCAGAACATAAGATTTGAAGTTGTTTCAAACATATTTTTAAGGCATCTTCTGGCATTGACAGCAAGGCAACAGTGCTTGTCTTTCTGAGATACGTTTTTTAGGAGGATGTGCATGAGAGTATGTTGTGTGCATTTTTGTTGCCTGTCAACACCACAGTTGCAGAAGACTTGTTAACCTGAACTGCACACCACGGTAATTCATTAATTCTCATTTATAATTGTGCTTCAGTATCCTTTGCTGTTTTAGTTCATCTAGTTATGGTGCTAGCCAAAAGAGGAACACGTGCCACCTTTTGAACTGCAGCCTGTCCCGCAAGTTCATGACAAATATCCTTAGCAGCAGGGAGGATCAATTATTTGCCAATAGTAAAGGGCTTTTCTTAGCTTTCCAATGCAGTTATCCCCTACGAGTGATGCTGTCAATGCAGACTGTTTGATGAAGTGGTGACCTTCAGTAATTGCTTCTGTTCTTTGTGTTTGCTTTTGTTTTGTCTTGATTTGTTTTATTTTGGTTTGGTTTGGTTTGGTTTGATTTGGTTTGGTTTGGTTTGGTTTTTACTCCAAAGACTTGTCTTTCAGTGCAGGGTACTTGATCACCATGTGGTGAAACAGTTCTGAAGGTTTCGTGGCTTCACTGGTTACCTGGTCACCGCATATTAAACAAAGCAAGCTTGGAGACTGTCAATCACCTATTGCAGTGAGTCCACAATTTAAGTAGGATACTTGGTATTTCTTTTAAATGCAGCTTTGTTGCTGTTCTTGGCAGTCTTAGAGTCTTCTGGTGTCTCATTATTAGGTCTTCCCCTTTTCAAAAACCTCTCCAGTGATGTTTGCTTTTTCATCATTTTGGCTAGGGTTAGATTATGGCTTGCCAAAACTGTGACTGACATAGGTACACAGTGTGGGAAAGAGGTGCCAATGGACATGGTAAATAAAATAATGGGCAGGCCACGCATGAACTAAAATGTGTCGGATTCTGATTGCAAGCCTGCTGCCAGATGCCCCTGCACAATTGAAGTACATCAACTTCTGTGCCACTATAAAGCCTGCCACCAAATGTAGCTTGTCACCTGCCACTCACTGATAGGGTTTTGATATGAGTGTACAAGCAGTTGATTTATTGTGTTCTCTGTGCAGCCAAGCCTCTCTGCTAATGTTAATCTGTATTTTCATCTGCTCATCTAGCATCACTGCTTCAGCTCCACCTTAGATCATCAGGCATTAAATTCCCATTAGGAGCACACAGCCTAGATCCCTCATAAGTGCAGTTCATAGTAGGGTTCTTGTTCCTATGGGAATCTAATGCCTCTGCTGATCTGATAGGATGCAGAGCCCAGGAGATTATGCGAGCATTGGGGAGCAGCTGTAAATACAGATGAAGCTTCACTTGCTCACCTGCCATTCACCTGCACCTGCCACTCAACTCCTGCTGTGCTGCCCAGTTCCTAACAGGTCATGGACTGGTATTAGTTCACGGCACGGGGGTTGGGGACCAACTAAAATGTGAAGAGGCTCTTGCCAAATGGTATCTTAAAATGTGTAGTGTCATGTAATAGAGTCGGGTTTTTAGCCTATGGACTTTTTCCACTTTTCCAAGCTAGTCTCTGTCTTCTCCAAGATCAGCCAGAATCTGGTACTAACAGGGTATTTTCCTTAGTGGCCCTCACCTTAAATCTAGTTGTGTTCTTCTAAGGAACTCAAAGGACTTCATGCCTGAGACTGCTGTCCTCATAGCAGACGTGCAGAGTTGCCATAGAGGAGGTACTGTTCCACGTAGGGTGGGGGCTCTGGACCTCAGCAGCACTCACATTGGGGCTGCATAGTCATTTGTCCTGGGTGTTACAGGATGTTTAGCAGCATCCCTAGACTCTACCCCCTAGATGTCTATACTTCCTCTCTCCTTCTCCAAATTGTCACAACCAGAAATTTCTCCCAACAGTGCTAAGTGTATCCTAAGGCTAGTGTTTTTCCCCAAGGCAGGATGAAAGTGCCTGACTCCTTACCCAGCCACATAACCTCAAAATATTTTTTCTTCCTCTCTCAAGAAAGAGCCTAGAGAAAAGATGCATGTTCTGCAGTGGTGTTCAGCAAGAGTACAAGCGTATGCTGTACAGGAGCCGGGCGGAACTCAATTCTGCACTCAGCCTTGGCTACCACTGAGGATGGGAAGCGATGAGCAGCAGTGATTTCCTTAGTACCAACCCCCCCATTCCAATTAAATAAACTTTTATAGTCTTTCTGTTAACGAGCCAGCTGGTAAAGAAAGCAAATTTCTTTTGCCAAAGCTGTTATGAAGCTGAGGCACAGCAAAATTTTGGACACATAAGTTCCTATTCTGAGAACCATTTCTTGCTTGGCAAATGGGGAAGGAAACCAATGAAAATGGAAATCACCAGTAAGAGTTTGTCAGTATAGTAAGAATCAGCTTTTTAAAACAATATATCCTAGATTTTTCCCAATAATAATAATTAGAAAGTATCACTGTTCTCTACATCTTAGAGTAAAAAGTAAGCTCTGGGTTTAAATGCAAAGTGTTGTGAGACCTCTGGTATAGTAGATGGCCACCAATGGATCCTGGATTGAATTTTTGGCGGTTTTTGGAACCATCCATGGTGTGGCCTGTGATAGAGGGCACATGACCAAAGCATTCTTTGAAGTGCATAACATGTAATGTGTATACTTTACAAATGTGAGGAAATAATAACATGCCACTGGAGTTTTCGAAGGTTTTGAAAGAATCAATAGGAACCAACTTCTTTTACAGAAATGAAGTTCAGAGAGGCTCAGGATCAGAGCAGTAAAAAGACTTCCGTCTTTTGATTCCTGTAGCCAGACTAATTTACCATGGAACCACATGCCTCCTTACTTGGTCACTTGAGAAAAAGCAATAAACTCAGCATGGAAAGGGGGTCTTAGAAGTGGGGACAAATGTAAATAGCAAGAAGGAGGAGGCAGCCTGACAGCTTAGAGTCGCTGTGGTATACGTGCACCCATGTTTAGAGCAGCACAATTCGTAATAGCTGGATCTTGGAAACAACCCAAATGCCCATCAACCGAGGAATGGATAAAAAAGATGTGGTCTTTTTATATAACGAAGTACTACTCAGCCATAAAGAAGGATAAACTGGAGACTTTTATAGGTAAATGGATGCAACTCGAGACTATACACATAAGTGAAATAAACCAGACACATATGTGTAAATATCATATTGTCTCCCTAGTGTGAGAAGCTGAAAGAGTAAATAAGATCCCAAATGTACAATAGATATTGTAAAATGGGAAGAAACATTTAAAATGGGGAAACTTTAAAAGGAAAGCAAAACTGGGATGGGGGAATGGAGAAAGAAGGAAGGGAAAAGCAAAAACAACAACAAAAAATATATATATATATAAAAGACAGTTAAGATAGCTATAGTACTAATTTCTCTTAGTTCATTGAAAGAAAGGTTTGTGCTAAATAGTGAACAATTAAATGCCGATATCTTGTACTCTCAGTAACTAATTTAACAATAACAGTACGCAATGTATTAACCATTGTTACCCTCCTGTTATCTCGTTTTGAAATTTCTTTTTCTCTTTAAAAAAAAAAAGAGGGAATGCTGTGGCTGGAGCTGTGGAAAGTGTCAGCCTTGGTGGCTCAGGGTTTTTCCCCCCTTATGCCCTGCTGAAACCTGCTATTTGCAGAAAGGCCAAGGGAATCTTCTCAAGGTGTAATTGCCAGAGCAATGCCAAGAACACTGACTGAGTGCAGTCTACCCATTGAGAGCTTTACCTTGGAGTTACCCTTTTAATCTTGCTTATTATCTGTCCAATCTCATATTTTGGAAAGAAACTAAAGCCTTCCCTTGACAGTGTGATGATTGCCCAGTGTTGCAGTTTTTTTCCTCAAGGTGCATGCCAGATACAGTGTTACAACAGAACATTGTAGTAACGCAGCTGGGTTTCCATAGTGTTATTAATAGCTTTGAATCCCATTTGTTTTTTTTGTTTTTTTGTTTTTGTGTGTGTGGGTACCGGGGCTCGACCTCAGGACCTCGCGCGCCAGCAGGCGCCTGTGCCGCTGAGCGATATCACCGGCCCCTTTTTCGTATGTGGGTTCCGGGAGTCGAACTCGGGCCCTTGCGCTTGCCAGGCAGGCACTTACGCTGCTGAGCCATCTCACCGGCCCCTGAATCCCATTTTGAACTAGGGACAGTAGGTGTTGGGCAAGATCAGCAGCTATCAAGGAGAACTGTAGCTGGTGGTTTGTGTTCCAGGTATCACATGGGCAAGCGGCTACTGTTGAAACTTGTCTAATTTACAGCTATTAACATTTACATAAATGTTCATTTTAAAACCTTGCTGTAAAACCCAAAGAGGTACATATAGCATCATTAGAACATAATTAACTAGAAAACAAAAAGAATTAGTACTATGGGAGTAGAAGCCCTGGGTTTGCCTAACAAGGCTTTGGGACAAATGTAACAGCAGCCTGAGAAAAGAATAGTCATCATGAAAACATTTTCTTTCCTTCCAAGTCAGGAAACAGACTCACAATGGAGTCTGCTTCTCCACTCTGCATTTTGAGATGTACAGGAAACAAGCAGCCATTACCAGCTGAGGTTTTCCTGCTGATAAATGAACCCTGAGGCCACAGTAACCTGTCTGGTTAATGAGTTAATGAAGAATCTGGTCCTTGTATTGACCCTACACTTAAAAGCTTTCTGTAGAGCTGAAATGAAATTTCTCTCATTTATGAGTTAAGTCTTTGTTACTCAGCAAATGAGAAGCAGGAAGTAAGAAAAGAACCTATGTGGCTTAGAACTGGAAAGTCTACCAAGGGACTTCTATTTCTTACAGTTTTTTTTTTTTTTGTGGGTACCGGGGGGTCGACCTCAGGACCTCGCGCGCCAACAGGCACCCGTGCCACTGAGCGATATCACCGGCCCCTTTTTCGTATGTGGGTTCCGGGAGTCGAACTCGGGCCCTCGCGCTTGCAGGGCAGGCGCTTACGCCGCTGAGCCATCTCACCGGCCCTTTCTTACAGTTTTTACCTGAACTTTAACTTCACTTGCAGAAAGAAATTTCAATTTTTTTTTTTTTCTCTCTTTTCTCATTGCGCTGAGGATGTAGCTCACTAATAAATATACTAGCTGAGCATGCGTGAGGCCCTGGGCTCAATCTTCAGTACTGCCAAAAGAAAAGAAATCTTATCGTAGAACCATAATAAAACTGGCTTTTGGCGGTGGGGCAGTACTGGAGCTTGAACCTAGGCTTTTGTGCATGTTAGGCAAGTAGTCTACCATTGAGTTGCACCCCCAACTCAAATTGGTTTTTATGTTCCTTCTACCCCAAACAGTGATTTTTGTTAAAGGATTTATCCCACCACTTATTCACTCAAGAAACTTGAATATAACAAATAAAGTGGTTTTGATTTTATCTAAACATTTTAATGTGGAGAGGAAAACGGAGAAATCTCCCATAGTAAACATTATTAGCCCAGCATCTTATTAAAGAAGGCAGATCTTGTCTTTAGTTTACTAGAGAAAGAACAGTCTCCTTTAAATTAGGTTATATTTGAATAACTAGGAATTATTTCTTCTCCCAAATCATTTTTTCTCTTAGTGAATGATTGTTGGTGAAATTTCATAATTTGTAATTTGAAGGGGCCCTGGGGCTGTTGTCATTATCTCTGTTACTGGGTCATTTCCTAGCTTTGCTGTTTTAGAAATGTCATTTTCTCAGTTAGATTCTAATGAATTGATTCATGACTGTCATGGGGCTGGTATTAATATTTATTTTAGAAAGTTCAAATATTTATTAACTTATAATTACTATTTCTATAACTATAGGAGTTTGATGTTTTAAGCTTCCTAAAACCAGGACCTAGAAAAATCATAAAAATAGCAGGAAGCTTTATTTGGTAACTAAGCAAAGAAAATGGTGGGTTGATAATTTTAAGATACTTTCTCACTGCCATTTGGAGGTTTTTAAGGAATCTTTGTTTTCCGGTGTAAGAAAGGCGTGTGTCTCCTGATACAGTTGTGGCGTACATCTCTGCGCAGTCTCTGCCTGGTAGTCAGTGCTGAATGGCCCCTTTTAAGATGCCTCAAGATGGCAAACTGAGCCCATGCCACTACACATGAGCCCCAAATTCTTTTTTTTTTTTTTTTTTTTTTTTTTTTTTTTTTGTGGGTACCGGGGTTGACCTCAGGACCTCGCACGCCAGCAGGCGCCCGTGCCGCTGAGCGATATCACCGGCCCCTTTTTCGTATGTGGGTTCCGGGAGTTGAACTCGGGCCCTCGCGCTTGCCAGGCAGGCGCTTACGCCGCTGAGCCATCTCACCGGCCCCCCAAATTCTTAAAATGTATCAGAAAGATAGAGGTTCTTAACAGTGCTGGAAGAAAAAAAAAGTGCCCTGAATAGACAGAAACCTGAGGAATTCCTCAAAGACAGAAGGCGATGGAACCAATTAAAGGTGGAAGTTAAAGTCCAGAAGTCCTGCACATCCTGCCCCTGCCTAGTAACCGGTGGAGACTGACTGCAGTGAATAGATAGAGCATTTACACACCAGGGGTCTCAGATATAGGGTGACATGCACCAAACTAAGAGTCCTCAAACATTGCCAGGAATCCAGCATCAAAAAAGAAGCACCAAATTCAAGAAATTGAAAAGCTAACATTGGAAGATCCAGGTAAATAGAACATAAAGGAAACTTTAAGGGAAATGTATTTTCTTTCTGAAAGGGTAGAAAGAGAGCACTGCACTCATGAAATAAGAACAAACTATTATGAAGAAGAATGAATTTTATTTCCTAGACCTTGGAAATAAAACATAATTGTTTAGCTAGAACCTAATTAGAGGGCCAGGGATATAGCTCAGTGGCACAAGCACCTGCCTGACAAGCGCAAGGTCCTGAGTTCAATTGCTGGTACCAAAAAAAAAAAACAAAAAAAGAAGAACCTAATTAGAGAGGCCAAATAGCATGGATACAACTAAAGGGAATTGGCAAACAGGAGGAAAAGAACCAAAGAATTTCCCTAGACTGGAAAGCCTGGTGTGGTGGCATGTACCTGTAATCTCAGTGCTCAGGAGGCTGAGGCAGGAGGATCGCCATGCGTTCAGGGTTAGCCTAGGCTACATAGTGAGTTCAAGACCAGCCTGAACTACAGAGTGAGACCCTGTCTCAAGAAAACAGAAAAGGGTGGCTGAAAAGACTTGAATACCGTAAAGGTCATTCCAGAAGTTCCATTGTGCATCCAATAAGAGCTCTAGGAGGAAGAGGAGAGACTGGTGGGGGGTGGGGGATGAGTACCCTACACTAACAAGAAAATTGCAAGAATCTTCAGGATGGTAGTTTTCACTGAGTGCCCCCCACCCAAGTTTATGAATTTAGGAAGACTCACATTTTACACATGTCAGAACACTAAGGCTAAGGGAAAATGCTAAAGGCTTCCAGAGTGAGAAAACAGTCCAACTTTTTTTTTTTTTTTTTTTTTTTTTTTTTTTTTTTGAGATAGGGTCTCACTATGTAGTTCAGGCTGGCCTTGAGCTCACAGCAATCCTTCTGCCTCAGCCCTCCAAATGTTGGGATTACAGGTGTGCACCACCACACCTGACTCCAGCCTGTTTTAAAGAAGAAAGAATCATGTTGGCATCAGTCACGCAGGACTGGATGCAGGAAAACCAAGAAGCAACATATTCATATGTTCTGAAAGTTGCATAGAACCTGAGTGCAGAGTGCACACAGAGAAGCTGTCCCTCAGGTATTAACGGCAAAGGAGGACGTTTTTCAGGTATGTAAGAACTCTGTTTCCTATTCATGATTCCACTTCTGCAGAATTACCAGAGGGTTGTTGTCTAGAAAATGAAAAGGGGAACAGATGAAGCACTGATGAGCAAAGGGGAAAAAAAAACAAACCCAGAAAGTTCTTTAGGTCAGTAACCATCTGCACCTGAGCAGCTGCATGCTTCTGTCAGCAGTGACATCTCTAGATCCGGCGGAAGCAGCCTGAAGGTCTTCAGTCACAGGATGCTCTGTCACCTCTGGGGCTCATCACCAGAAGTCCAGTCCTCCAGACTATCATTGTCTTCACGGTGCTCAGCCCCACTCTGCTCTGAACGTGCCCCGCATCTTCCACACCCTGGTCTCGCATCCTCCCTGGAGCCTCACGGTCTCTCTTTAGCTTCAGCTTCCTTGACGGGTGATACCATCTCTGAAACTGGGCCCAGTGGCCCTCTAGAGACACTGCAACCTTTGAAGGAGTTTTTCTCTCATACTTTGTGTTCTCCAAGACCCACAGGTGAAACAGATGTCTCCCTTGTACCCAGCTTTACTTCCAAATTCCTTTTCCTTGTTTACTGGATTTCTTGTTGAGGTTAGTGGAAGTATAAAAGCATCTGAGTCAATAAGAGTAAGAGAAAATATTCAGAGTGGAGTAAAGATTGTGGAGGTTTTGTTGGATATGAGAAAAAGCCCACGTGAATAGGTGGCTAAGTGGGGCATAAAAAATGTTGATTGCCCCTGAGAAGGTCAAAAAAAGTTGAAAGACCAATGTTGGATTATCTGTGGACGTTGACCTCACTGGAAAGAACAAGGGATGACAAGGGCCAACACTTCCCAAGCACTAAGGTTATTGGTCAGGGACAGGGAGAAGTTAGTAGGTAGTAGCAATAAGGAGAGAAAGTCAGAAGCAGTGGCTGCACCATGCTTCCAATGCCTGTACCTGTGGATCCTGCCTGCCTTCTGTGAAGATGAAGAGCTGCCTCTAGTACTTTTTGTGACCCTCTGTGACACCTGTGCCCTGGGGCCTTGCTCCTGTGTTTATTCCTTCTCTCTCCACACCACCATTTTCCTTGCAGCTGGATCATTCCCACCAGTGAACAGATAGTTCGTAGTAGTATTCTCCATAGAGGCAACATCCATTTTTCTGAGACGGTGTCCTTCCAAACCTTAGACTAGTAATTCCTAGCAAGAAAAATACTCCTGTCTGCCACCATAAACAAGACAACAAACCCAGAGAAAGCTGTTTGCCAGTCAAATCCAAACAAGGTGCAGATTTCCCTGAGACCCCTCTAAATCAATAAGAAACGTATCAACTGCCCAGTATTTTAAAGAATAAGGAACTGAAAGATCACGAGAAAGGAAATACAGGTGGCTTTTAGACATTAGAAAAGATGCTAAATTTTGCTAATAAAAAAATGACAAGATCAAAAGTTTGATAACATTGTTTTGATGGGGGTATAGGTGCCCATGTTTGTAGTGACATAAGGCTGCATTGGCAGTCTATGAGTAGTGACCACTTGATAAATTATGCTTCTTTTATACAGTGGAGTAACACACGGTTCTAAAAGAATGAGGACATCTTTTATGTACTGGTAGGGAACGATCTTTGAAATACATACTGTTTTTCCCTGAAAAAAGTCTGATATTAATTTTTGCTCCAAAAGACACAGTAGAGCTTATTTTTAGGGAATGTCTTTTTTCATGTACAACAATCAACATACTGAATTATGAAGATTCATACTAGATACAACCATGTCTGTTCATTATCAAGGGCACACATTATTCATGAGTTGTGTCTACTCTGGTCATTCAGCAATAAGGCTCTAGTTCATCTGTTTACATAAGCGTTTACCTTTCATCCAAAGGTGCCTGCTTGGGTATTCACAAATACTTGTCATTTATATTATTATTTAAGTGTTAATGTCAATATTTATACTGAATTATATATTAATATTATTTTATAGTTTAATATGTCCATTGCGTGTTGCAGCAGACGTACTAAATGCATTCATCTGGTTGACCATCTTAAATGGGGCTTATTTGGGGGGTAGGGCTTATGTTACAAGCATCTTGAAAAACCGTGCTCGGACTTATTTTCTGGTTAGGTCTATTTGGGAGGAAATACTATAGACATGAAAAAACCTAGGAACGGAATAGCGTAGGGGGCCAGGAATATAGCTCAGCGGCGTGGTGCCTGCCTAGCAAGCACAAGGTCCTGAGTTCAATTCCAGGTACCCCCCCCCCCCGGCTAAAAAAGAAGAAGAATGTAGGGGGCATATAAGCGTTTACAATAGTACCTCAGTTCGCGAGGTTCTCTCCACGATTCTGGTCACAAACCAAACTGGAAGAGAACCAAATCAAATTTCCCCTTAAATCAACATTGAACCTAAACACTGAATTTGATACAGTTCTTGTCCATTTCAGTTTGTGGCCAGAATCATGTATAGAGGTTCATGAACCGAGGTGCTTTTTAATGGGGGATGTATACCATACAGTTTATATAGGTAGGAAATAGCTCTAGCAGGAAGAAGTGGAGGGCCTTCTCATGAACCTGCACAATCCAGACTTTCTTTTCTGTCTTCTACACGTTGCTTTAGAGTGCCACCTCTTCATGCTTAGATGTTATTTCTGATTTTCGTATTTTCACATCGCTCCCTACAGAGCTCCAATTCTACTGTCCCTTCTTGGGGACTCCTCCCCTGCTGTAACTGTAGTGACCCCCCCACACACACATACCCACACACCCATGCATTCCTCTTCTGCACCTACCAAGACCTGCACCTTACCCCTGACTTCTGTGTCACCTGTTTGGACTGAGGGTTTAGCCCCTTGAGGGCAGAGCTTCTTGTTCTCTGCTGTATTCCTAGCTCCTAGGACTCTGTGGCTCAAGAAGGTGCTCATTCAGTGTTTGTTCAGTGACAGCTCAAATCCCAGGTGCACCTGATTCCAGTGGGGTTGGGAGGGAGGTGCAGGCAGACAAGCATAGAGAGACAGCTTAAACTGTTTTGTTTGTTTACTTATTTGGAGGAGGCTTACATTAATTCTACTAAGATGATTTTTGACCACTTCTAATCATCTCCCCCTAAGTCTGTGGTTATTTTGGAGTGAGTCCTCTGTTTTGTGTTGTGCCTAGCGCCTGCTATATCTTTGATATTTTTTATACTTGCAGAGCTTCATGTCCAAACTCAAGTGAAAATTGAGTGCCTCGATTCATGAACACTTTTGCTTATGAGCAATTTGGTTCACAAACAGAAGTGTTTGGCAAAAAAATTTTTTTTTAAATTTTATGTGGGTACCGGGAGTTGACCTCAGGACCTCGCACTTGCCGGGCAGGCGCTTATGCTGCTGAGCCATCTCACCGGCCCTTGTTTTTGTTTGAGAACTCTGCATCAGTTAACAAATACAGCCATCTTTCCCTCCCAAACACAAATGTGACCATCTTTTCCAGAATCATGGGACAAACTGAATTCATGAACTGAGGTACTGTTTATATGGAGATTTGTTACCAATGCTTCTAGATCAGGCAGGAAATCAGGTACTGAATGGAGAAGTCCCCTGTGAACTGTTAATGATTGTTCATTTAGAGAACCTCTCTGGATGGACACATAAGAAACTGGTAACTGTTTGCCTTGAAGAAAAATCGCATGAGGAGACAGGGTTAGAGGAGATACATGGCAGATTACTTTTCCCTGGGTCCTTTTTTGATCATCTTGAATTTTGACCATAAATATAAACCAAGTAAAGGCTTAAGTTATTTTGTCCTATAAGGGCCAAGAGGCATGGACAAGGATTCTGACAAATTCATACTTTATGATCTAATAGCTCAAACACTGAATTGTAAATCAAGAGACCCAAGGGCACCTGAAGCTGACCAGGGACAGACTACTACTTTTATGACCTGGCAACCTAACACAAGACTTTCGGAATTGTCATAGAATTAGGCAGGTCCAAGGACAGCATCTCACTAGGAAACTAATTTTAGGGACACCTTAGCCATTTTTAACTTCCACACATGTACCCTTAGTTTGTCAGCTGACCTGCTTAGTAGGTGTTTTTCTTTGTCTCCAGACCTTCAAGTTTAGTGAAACAGATCTGGCTGCAAGCATTCTACCCTTTGTTTCTTCTCAAGTGTTGTTTTGACAAGTTAACCTGAATAGTGTAAAGTACACAAGCAACTTATTGTTCCTCAAGCAGCCTTTTCTTCCTTCCTCCTCTGCTCTGAAGAAAACCTCTGCCATGCTCACACTGCCTCCAGCTTTGGCCTCTGCTCTTGGGGCCAGTACCAGCGATCTAGTAGGCTGGCAGGCTGCTTCTAGGGCCTGCGTCCTGAGTTACTGCAGATGTTCCGTAGGCAGTAGGGCTGGCACGAGTGTCTGGGCAGGTGGGATTGCTGTGACTGTTTTAGCCACATCATCATGCTCTTTCCTGTTCCTTTTCACCCATTCTGTTGTTTAAAGCGTTTTGTTGGGATTTATGACAGGAAGCAAATAAATGTTTGCCCATCTGCAGTGGTAGGGTGCTACAGGAAGCAGCAAGTCCTGGATGCGGGTGAGGGGTTGGGGCGGTGATGCTGGACTCTCCAGATGATGGTAATGTAACTAATGTTCCAGTACCCCTGTTCCATGGAGGTACTTACGGAGCATTAATGATTAGTAACATTCTCAGCCTGTCCTGGAGCTACTTTGGTTTCTGTGTCTCAGTCCCCAAAGGAGGACATGTGAAGGAGTGATTTACCCAGGGTGAAGGGCAGCACATACAGCAGAGGTCTTAGGAGTGCAGCCCAGACATCTTGGCATCTTCATGGCTTGCTCTGACCACCATAACTTCCTTATTTTTAATCAGCTTGTGGAGAGACTAAGGAAAAGAATGGGTGCATTAATAACTGGAGTGCAATATGAAAGCCTTTCAAAACTACTTCTCTAGTCTTTTTACTTCCCTCCCTCTACTTAGAAAAACAAAACAAAAAAGCTCCACAACTTTCTGGTTTGATGACAACGTCAGCAACATCTCAGGACTTCCCTTCCTAATTCTCATTTGACAGGGAAGTATCCCCTTGCAGCCATGTCCCTGATTTACTTTGGCGCCACAGCACAGCATAGCATTTATCTGAAAGGGGCAGCCATTAAAGATTCTTGTCTTTTTAAAATTTAGCTGATGCTTAGGCAGTGGAATGAGTACAATGTTTCTACATATACTGAGACATAGAATTGACTTCTAAAAACAAATAGTTTAAAGAAGAAATGCTAACCATTTTATTTCTTTAAATCCATAACATTATCTTACTTCCTTTTATGTTAACTTAGTAGCCTTGCAGACACCTCTTCTGCTCATCAAGAAATAGTAAGAAAATGAATAGGCAGCCACAGACAAAAAGGAAGTACCTGCAAAATATCTCTCTTATATGTACATATGTATAAGAACATGACCGAATAATAAAAAGACAGCCCAATTTTCTGAATGGCAAAAAAACGTTTTGACAGACATTTCACAAAAGAACTTGTACAAATAAGTGTGTTCATGGAAAAAGTGTTCATCATTAATAGATATTGGGGAAATGCAAATTAAAATCACAGTGAGGGGCCGGTGAGATGGCTCAGCGGCGTAAGCGCCTGCCTGGCAAGCGCGAGGGCCCGAGTTCGACTCCCGGATCCCACATACGAAAAAAGGGGCCGGTGATATCGCTCAGCGGCACGGGCGCCTGCTGGCGCGCGAGGTCCTGAGGTCAACCCCCGGTACCCACAAAAAAAAAAAAAAATCACAGTGAATCTCAGTTCACAGCTGCAGAAAAGGCTAAAATGAAACAGACTAATAACATCAAATGTTGCTGAGGATAGAGCACACAGAACTCCAATACACTGTAGGTGGGAGTGTAAATTATGAGAGTTTATAACTTTGGAGAATTGTTTGACTTTTTTTTAAAGTTAAGCATACCTACTCTGTGGCCTAGCAATTCTGCCTCTGTTTTCACCTTTCCCCCAAAAGGTGTCTACAAATAAAGCTTTATACAAGCATGCTTTATTCATGATAGTTTAAAACTGCAAATAGCCCAGGCATCCAGAGATAGGAGGTATAAACAGAAGTGTGGCAGTAGTAAGGAACAAGTTGAGTGTGGTGGCACACACCTGTGATTCCAGCAGTCTGGGAGGATGAAGTGGGAGGATCACAAGTTCGTGGGTAATATGGCAACTTAATGAGACTCTTCTCAAAATTTTTAAAGAAAAAAAAATTTTTAAAAGGCTGGGTCTGTAGCTCAGTGCAAAGGCCCTGGATTGGATCCCTAGTACTGCCAAAAATAATAATAAGGAACAGACTATTAATACATATAACATAGATGAATCTCAAAAACATTGTGCTACATAAAAGAAACCAGACATGAAATAATAAATACCACATTATTCCGTCTGTTTAAGATTCAAAACAAGCTAGACTGATAGAAGTCATGATAGTCATTGCTACTGACTGGGAAGGGACCTTTCCAGGATGGAAACGTTCTGTATTTTGACTATGGGTGTGAATTACTCAGGGGTATGCATTTGCTAAAACCAATGGAGGATAAACGGTACCTTTAATCTGGGTGTTTTGCTCTATATAAGTTTTAATGCCAAAAAAGCTGGATGGTGGGGTAGTGAGCCTGGGAGAGACTGAAGCAATTGCTTATGCTTCTCCCTGCTCTCAGTTCCCAAATCCTGGTGGGGAGGAGGAGGACAGACTGCATTTGCTCCCCACTGGAACAGGGCAGGTGCGGAGGCAAGTGGTACTACTCCGTTGATGTTTCCTCCTAAGCTCCTGGGCTCCTGATGTCCCCGCATAGCAGATGGAGCAGTGCCAGCAGCAGAGGAGGCCTGTCCTGAATAGCAGTGGAATAAGGCCCACTTTGTGGGTTTTATTAATAATTGGAGTTAGCTTCATTTTGTAATAAGGGCTAGACTGTCTGCCTGAGAGGCAGCCCTCAGAATAATAGCAAAATTGTGCTTCTTGAACTCAGTGTACTTGGAGATGCACAGTGGAACTTGCTTAATAGTAAAATGAGAGTCAGTTTCATGAGAGGTATAAACTCCTCATATTCTAGTTAACAGTATACAGAATTTACTGAGAAGTAAGTATGATTCTATACAACCTTTGTAGAGTTGGTGCTAGAAGAATGTTCTAGCTTTCATCATTTCAACACTACGCCCAGTGGGGACAGGGAATTTCATCAGCCTTTCCAGTGGAGAAAGAGCAGTAAATTGAGTGATTTTTCTAAATGAGGAATTCAAAGCCAGATGTAAAAGACAGACCAACCCACCTAGCTTATCTCTATTCTGAATCTATATATTCACTGTATTTTAAAATTAGCCTCGTGTTGTCCCAAAAACTAGGCCCAGTTGACTCAAATTGAGTCCACAGTTTTACCTGAATTCATCAACACAGCATTCAGCTTATCTCCAAAAGGTTTGGGTAATTACTTAAAGTGGTTATGTGCTTCAGTGGAAAACATCAGGAATGTGCTCTAAAACCATGCCCCACAAATCTCAGTGTGCCTTGGTAAAGTGCAGATCCAGGGCCCTGCTCTCAAGAGTCTGATTCAGGAGGTCAAGGAGAGTGCCCCAAAGTTTTAATTCCAAAGCTGGTGGTTTCTAGACAGCACTTTTGTTTTCCTTTGAAGTGTAAAAATTTTATTTTTGAGTAATTTTTTACCGCACATTTTCAAAGAGAGTCACAAAAGAAAGCAAAAATGTTGTCCTCCCCCCATCCTAAAAATAAATAAGGGCAAACTTTTTTTTTTTTTTAATCATGACACTTAGAAGTTTAGCACCAGCATCCAAAATGAACAAAAAAGGGGGAAAAAAATTTACTATATAACAATTTCAGATCTTTGGTTGGGTTTCTCCCTATGTAGTATTAATATTTCTTCTTTCAGTTACCAAAACAGGAAAAACCAGGAAAAAAATAATAAACCTAGTGGTAGCTGAAACTGGGGAGGATACTGTCTTATATCTAGTGCAGGCATTCCTGGGCTCACAGCTGGCTGGAAATATTCGCTGACATCTTCCTCTTGCAGTTGTTAGTTTCTCAAAGAATAGTGGTAAACATTCTAATGTCCAAATCTTATTTATTTAGCCTTCCATTTTTAAAAAATGCTATAGTAGGTGTTTGAGGGAGAAGCTAGAAAGGGGACTTCAGTGTTGATATTTTAGTTATTGGGTACTGTCAGGCGCCAGAGCTCCTCAGGAAAAATAGCCATGCATATTCTGTGTCCCTGGCTTCAGCATGGCTGCTGGCAGAGTAGGAATGTAGGACATTTTGAATGAGTAAGTGAAATAATTAGAACAAAAGCATTCAGAGTGTTGTCAAATCCAACTCCATTCAGGTACTTTGATATTATGGAAAGGACTGCACATCCTTAAGAATAAACAGAAGCGGGCCGGTGAGATGGCTCAGCGGCGTAAGCGCCTGCCTTGCAAGCGCGAGGGCCCGAGTTCGACTCCCGCATCCCACATACGAAAAAGGGGCCAGTGATATCGCTCAGCGGCACGGGTGCCTGTTGGCGCGCGAGGTCCTGAGGTCGACCCCCCGGTACCCACAAAAAAAAAAAAAAAAGAGAATAAACAGAAGCATGTTAAAGGGCAGCATCAGCAGAGATTAATATAGCGAGCCCTTCCCAGTCCTCGTCACGGTCCGGGAAGTTTATATTTGTAATCCCATGGAAAAGTTATTGGAATTCTAGTGAGTTAATTCCAATCTACCACTTCCAGTGCAACCCACGGCGAGAATAAAGACACTAAGGCATATTTATAGTCGTAGGGAGCCAAGGGGTCCTAAGTCCAGCCAGGATGGTGGCTACTGGAACAAAGGCCTTGACCCAGGGCCGAACCCGGGTTTTATTAATTCTTGAGGAGGGGAGTGGCTCGGGGATGAGTGAGTGACTGTGAAAGTGGCAGGAAGTACCTGAGTACCATGAGCTGGGCTAGGTAGGTGGCCTGAAATCACCTTTGCAATATGCAGAGGGAAGGATATGCTGAAGGAGTAATCTGCATATCACAATTCAAGGTAGTATCTAATGTTTTGGGGTCCGTGCTTCAGCTCTGATGTGTAATCTTTTATGCCCTGGGAAGTCATAGCCTCTTTCTCAAGGCTTGAGAGGCTCAATCCCAGCCTACCGCGTGGAGCACGGCTCTCCATCCCGCCAGGCTCAACCATGTATTGGGAGCAAAGGGGCGGGGAAACACAGGCCTGTCGCCTTGCTTCAAAGACTACATAGCCTTGCTTCAAAGACTACATATCAGGACCTCGGCTAGACCGATTTGCATTGCTTAAAGCCAATTGAAGAGATAAGGAAAAATCTTAGCCAGCTCCATACATATCAATACATCAATACGTGGAAATAGGGCCGGGTTCAGCCAAGATGGAGGTAATTGCTCTTCTTTCAAGGAGAGCTGTCCAGGTGGTCCTCCACAGTTAAACAGGACACATTCAAAATTAGGAAGGCCAAGAGACTAATAGGGGCAGACTGAAGATGACCCAGGAAAACCCCCTCTTGTCTTTTTCTGACAAACATTAAGATTCATTAACCCAAACTGATTATTGATTTTTTGTTCATTTGGTTGATTGGTTGGCTGGTTTTTTTGGTTTTTGGTTTTTAGAGACAGGGTCTCACTATGTACTGACTGGCCTTGGACTCACTATATAGCCTAGGCCGGTCTCAAACTCACAGCTGTCCTCCTGACTCAGCCTCCTGAGCGCTGGGATTACAGATGTGCACCACCATGCTCGGCCATAAATTTTTTTAAAGCAAAGTGATACAGGTGTGTAGTTTGAAAAGTCTAAATGTACCATGTGGTCTCCTGACCCAGTCTTGGGTTCTGCTTTTTTTTTTTAGCTATTTCTTCCAGCATTTTTGTCCATATTTTAAAATAATGTGTTTAGTTATTGCTCTTTCTTGCTTTATAAACTTAGGTCTTATTTATTAACTTCCTTTTCATGCTAATTTTTAGGAAGCACCAACTTGACTGGGTGTAGCTCAGTGTTAGAGTGCCTGCTTAGTATACACAAGACCCTGAATTCAATCCCTAGCACAAAAAGAGCGAGAGAGAGAAAAGGAAAGGAAAGGAAAGGAAAGAAAGAAAAGAGAAAGAAATCTACAGGCAGGTTTAACATTCTCATTTAACCAACTCCTGCCCCCAGTATCCCAGATCTCTTTGCATTCTTCCAGTTTAATTATAATGATCACTGTGTTGTTATTATTCATTGAGTCACGGTGTAGACTGTGTTTTCTTCATTCATTTATAGATGCAAATTTATAGATGTAGATTTGGGGGGGGTTGGTTTCTGTGTCTCCAAATTTTTTTGCAGACTCTCTGCCAAAGCTTCATAAAATGTCTATGAAGACTAATTTCCACTGTTGTATATTGTACTATATTTTATATTTTACTGTGTAGTCTACTGCACTCTATAATACTAATTCCATTCCTCCCCTTACCATTCCCCTATCCCTTCTAGAGCCTTCTATCCTTCTGCTCGAGTCGGGGGGTTTTGTGCTCCTGGCTGTCTGCAACTTGTGCTGAGGCTGCCTTTTTCCCTCTTTGTGGACTTCTGTTTCTTGTATCCCACAGTTGTTTCTAGGTTTACACCTTATTTTGATAGCGTTCACTCTCCATAACTTTCTGAGGAAAAGGCTTTTTTTTAACTTTGTATATCTGAAAATGACTTTGTTCTGCCTTGTTTTATTAGTGCTTTTGCTGGGTGTAATGCTGCAAGTGGAAAAGCATTTTCCTTCGGCATAGTGAGGCCATTGCTCAATTGTCAGTCTTCCAGCTTCTGGAAGTCTTAAACTATTTGGAAGTCTTGAATCTTTGTATATGACTTCATTTACCCTTCTCTCTTTAGAAGCTTTTAGGATCTTCTTTGTATCCCTAAAGATTTTAATGGGCACCAAGATCCCCAGCAGTGACAAGCATCAGTCTGTTTTGCATTTCTTTCTAGCTGCCTTAACCCGTTCCTCTATACACACAGCTCAGATCCCTCCGAATGCGGAAGTTGCTGTCTGCATGAGTCTCTTACCTTTGCATGGCAGGATGTGACAGCTGGAGAGAGTGGTCATCTTTTCTACAGCTCAGCTTGCTGCTGGTAGCAAATCTGTACACCTGAGTAATTCTTTATGGCCAATTCTGACAGATTGTTCTGTTAGCTGAGTATTGAGTTAGCTAATTGCTCCAATTATGTCCATCCAAAGTTGCTTTTTAGCTTTCAGGCTGGATTGAGGCATTGCTCCTAGCTTGTAACAGAGTCCTAGATATGATTTGAAACTAGCACCCCAGGGCTGGGGTGTAACTTAGTGGCAGAGCCCCTGCATAGCATGTGCAAGACCCTTGGTTTGATCCCCAGCACCACAGGTAAAAAAATTAACCCCCCTGAAACCAAACAAAAACAGCCCAGCTATGTTTTAATGAGTGACAAGGGAAAAACCTTGATGCCACACATCATGGGAAAGTCTTTGGTTGATTTCGAAGGTCTTTGGTTGTTCGTTACAGAGTTCCATTTTTACATAAAATGAATCCAAATTCTCTCTCCCTCGTCTCTCTTTTTTCTTGCAAATTGTTATGGGGGGGGCAAAGATTTGTTCAGCATTCCTTTTAATTTTGTCCTTTATTTATATGTCAATTAAGATATCTTAACCTTTATATCACAGCTTAACAGTTTTTGACAAGATTTTGAGCATTCTGCAGTTCCTTGCGGGATGGTGCCCAGCCCAGCCTAGGACAAATTCCAGGCTACTGACAGCCATTCAAGAACATCTGTTGTCTGCTTCAGTAAACAAATGCTTTTCCTCTGCTTGCTCCAAAATACTTGGCTCCCCTTGTAGAAACCTAGCTAAGGTTGGACAGCAACTAAGATATTAGCCAATGCATTGTTGTTATTTATCGCTAATGGGAACTTACTTATAATGTACAGGGCTGATATCACTTTCCAATATTTTTGTTTTGAGTTGGGGGCCTCACGATGTTGCCTAGTATATTCTCAAACTCACAATCCTCCTGCTTCAGCCTCCTGAGTAGCTGGAATTACAGATGTGCACCACCTGACTCACACATTCTTTTAATAAATACTATTGAGTGCCTATGAGATGCCAGGCACTATGCCAGGTGTTTGGGTTATGTAAGTGAACAAAACAAACACATATGTAGCCCTCGTGGAGTTTCCATTCTAGCAGGAAATAGTAAATAATAAAGGTAATAAATAAATTATTGAGAGCAAGGCATAGTAGCACATGACTGAAATCCCAGCTTTGTTGGAGGTAGAAGCAGGAAGACCACAAGTTTGAGGCCAGCCTGAGTAACTTAGTGAGACCCTGTCTCAGCTCCATCTCATCTTTCTTTTGAGATAAGATCTCACTTTGTAGTGCAGGCTGGCCTTGAACTTACTGTGTAGCCCAGGTTGGCCTCAAACTTGCAGTGATCCTCCTGCCTTGGCCTCCCAAATTCTGGGATTACAGGTGTGTGCCATCACACCTGGCTCTCAAAATGAAAAAATGCATGCATGCATGCATACATACATACATACGTACATACACACATATAAAGGCTGGGGGTGTAGTTCAGAGGTAAACCATGCCTGGGTTCAATCCCCAGTACCAATCAATCAATCAGAAAAGAAAGGAGATCAACTCTTCTGGATTTGAAATTTTTTAAAATCAAGCTTTGTGGGGGAAGAGCCAAATTTTAAAATATAATTTGTTGCCAGACATGATTTGATTTCAGAAAAAGGTAGAACAAGCAATTCCCAAGCCCCAGATTTTTCTAGTAGCAGCAGTCCTTAAAATTTCTTTCTGGATTCTAGTGCTCATCTTTTCAAGGACATGAGATGACAAGAGTGAGGACAACAGGAAGCACTGACTACTTCTGTATGACAGGCCTTGTGCTAAGTGCAGTCACTGTGTCACAGGTGCTATTGCCTCTGTATGGATTTCTCTCTCCCAGCCTGTCCTTGTGGCATTTCCTTCTTATCCTTCCAGTTACACACGCACACACACAGATGTCCCACCTTGCACAAGATCTTGCACTCTGCAGCTCTACGCAGTCTTCTCCCAGCGTAACTGCTTGTTTGTGTGTCTGTCTCTGTGAATGATTTAAACGAGGGGAAGAAATCTGTGTCTGTCTCTAGTGGCTGACGGAGGTCTGCACACTGAAAGCATTCTATAGATAAGGGTGTGGTCCGTGGCTGTCTCATTTAATCATCCTTCAAGGTACTTAATATCACCCTTATTTTACTACTTAGTTACTTGAAACGCAGAGAAATTAACTTGACCGGATTAAAAATAAATCATGATTAAGTGGCAGTAGCCACAGGACAGAGGTCACACTCTTCACAGGGAGAGTGATAGCAAGTTCCCAGAGTACAGGGTGATAAACAGGAACAAATCTAAGCACTGAATAATCTTCTCTGCTTTAGCTGATCACACTTGGATTTTTATTTTGTTTAGCTTTGTTTTTTGTTGAGACATAGTCTCACTGAGTGGTTCAGGCCAGCCTTAAACTCACTTTGTAGCCCAGGCTGGCCTTGAACTTGTGGCAATCCTCCTGTATCAGCCTCTCGAGTGCTGGGATTACAGGCGTGCGCCACCACTATGGCCACACACTTGGATTTTTTTTTTTTTTTTTTTTTTAAAGAGAAGAAAAAACAAAACAAATCAAAAGAAGAACAAATTTTCAAACCAACATAATAGGAGGGTAACAATGGTTAATACATTACGTATTACTATCTTTAAGTTAGTTATTCAGGACACCAGACATTAGCATTCAATTGTCCAAACATTATTGGCACAAACCTTACTCTTCAATGAACTAAGTAAAAATGGTAGTGTATCTATCTTAACCATCTTATATATATATATATATACAATTTTTTTCCCTTTCCCTTCTTTCTTTTCCCTATTCCAGTCTCTCTTTCCTTTTGACCAGTTTCTTTTTGATTCACCATGTCTATTGTACATTTTGGATCTTATTTACTCTTTCAGTTTCTCATACTAGAGAGATAATACGATGCTTACACATGTGCTTCTGGTTTATTTCACTTATGAGTATTTTCTCGAGTTGCATCCATTTACCTATAAAAGTCTCCAGTTTATCCTTCTTTATGGCTGAATAGTACTCCATTGTATAAAAATACCACATCTTTCTTATCCATTCCTCAGTTCATGGGCATTTGGGTTGTTTCCAAGATCTGGCTATTACAAATTGTGCTGCTATAAACATGGGTGCACATATATCACTGTGGTACGATGTTTTTAATTCTTCTGGGAAGATGCCCAGAAGGGGAATAGCTGGGTCAAATGGGACCTCCAACCCTAGTTTTCTGAGGAATCTCCACACTGACTTCCACAGTGGCTGTACCAGTCGACACTCCCACCAACAGTGAAGAAGGGTTCCTTTTTCCCCACAGCCCCTCCAGCATTTGTTATTAGTTGATTTCTTAATAGTAGCCATTCTTTCTGGGGTGAGATGGTATCTCAGTGTTGTTTTAATTTGCATCTCTCGAATGACTAGTGATGTTGCACATTTTTTTGTATATTTATTTGCCATTAGTATTTCTTCATCTGAGAAATGTGTATTCATCTCAGATGCCCATTTTTGGAGTGGGTCTTTAAATTTGGGAGGTCTGATTTTTTTGAGTTCTTTATATGTTCTCGATAGTAATCCTTTGTCTGAGGAACAGCTGGCAAACATTTTTTCCCACATTGTGGGTTGTCTCTTCACTCTGTTGGTGGTTTCTCTTGCTGTGCAAAAGCTTTTTAATAAGATGAGATCCCAGTTATTGATTCTTTGGGATAGTTCCCGTGCGGTTGAGTTTTTATTCATAAAGTCTTTGCCTACACCAATGTCTCCAAGGGTTTTACCTATCCTACCTTCCAGCAGATTTAATGTTTCTGTTTTAATATTTAGATCTCTGATCCATTTTGAATTTAGTTTAGTGCATGGTGAAAGATATGGATCTAGTTTTAATCTTCGGCATGTGTAGAGCCAGTTTTTCCAGCACCATTTATTAAAGAGGCTATCTTTCTTCCAGCGAATGTGTTTGGCACCTTTGTCAAAGATAAGGTGGCTTAGTATGTCTGGGGTTGTTTCAGCATCTTCTAATCTGTTCCATTGATCTTCAGGTCTGTTTTTTTGCCAGTACCACACTGTTTTTATCACAGTAGCTTTATAGTATAATTTCAAGTCGGGGATAGTGATGCCCCCTGCCTTGCCTTTGTTGCCCAGAATTGCCTTTGCTATTCTAGGTCTCTTCTGATTCCAAATGAATTTTAGGATTGTTTTCTCTAATTCTGTGAGATATGCTGTTGGAATTTTGATTGGAATTGCATTAAATCTGTATAACAATTTTGGAAGTATGGCCATTTTCACTATATTGGTTCTTCCTATCCAGGAGCAAGGGATATCTTTCCATTTTCTGATATCCTCTTCAATCTCCTTTTTCAGAGTACTGTAGTTTTCAGTATAGAGGTCTTTTACATCCTTCGTGAGGTTGATTCCTAGGTATTTCATTTTTTTGGATGTTATTGTGAAAGGTATTGTTTCCCTAATTTCTCTTTCAGTAAGTTTGTTATTTGTGTACAGGAAGGCTATTGACTTTTGAGTATTGACTTTGTATCCAGCTACACTACTGAATTTGCTTATTAAATCTAGCAGTTTTTTAGTGGAGTTTTTGGGGTCTTCTGTGTAGAGTATCATGTCATCTGCAAATAATGATAATTTAACTTCTTCCTTTCCAATCATTATTCCTTTTATTTCTTTCTCTTGTCTAATCGCTCTGGCTAAAGTTTCCAGAACTATGTTGAATAAGAGTGGGGACAGTGGACATCCTTGTCTTGTTCCTGATTTTAGAGGGAAGGCTTTCAGTTTTTGGCCATTTAGTATAATATTGGCTGTTGGTTTGTCATAGATAGCTTTTACCAGATTGAGATAAAGACCCTCTATTCCAATTTTCTGTAGGGTTTTTATCATGAAAAGGTGCTGGACTTTGTCAAAAGCTTTTTCTGCATCTATTGAGATGATCATGTGATTTTTGTCTTTGGTTCTGTTAATATGCTGTATTACATTTATTGATTTACGTATGTTGAACCATCCCTGCATCCCTGGGATGAATCCAACTTGGTCATGGTGTATAATCTTCTTGATGATTTGTTGGATTCTGTTTGCCAGTATCTTATTAAGGATTTTTGCATCTATGTTCATTAGGGAGATTGGCCTGTAGTTCTCTTTCTTAGTTGGGTCCTTCTCTGGTGTTGGTATCAGGGTAATGCTTGCTTCCAGGAATGAATTTGGGAGTATTGCTTCCCTTTCAATTTCATTGAAAAGTTTGAGAAGTAGGGGCGTTAGGTCTTCTCTAAATTTCTTGTAGAATTCGGCAGTGAATCCATCAGGGCCTGGGCTTTTCTTTGTTGGGAGGTTTTTAATTACATCTTCAATTTCATTGGCTGATATTGGTTTATTTAGGATTTTTAAATCTTCTTGATTCAGCTTTGGTAATTCATACGAATCTAGGAATCTGTCCATTTCTTCTGCATTTTCCATCTTAGTAGAATATAAATTTTCAAAATAGGTATAGATGATCTTCTGGATTTCTGCAGGGTCTGTCGTGATATCACCCTTTTCATTTTCAATTGCATGGATTTGAGTCTTTTCTTTTCTTTTTTTAATAAGGTTGGATAAGGGTTTGTCAATCTTATTTATTCTTTCAAAGAACCAACTTTTTGCTTCATTGATTCTTTGTATTGTTTTTTTATTCTCCAATACATTAATTTCTGCTCTGATCTTTATAATTTCCTCCCTTGTACGGGCTTTTGGCTTAACCTGCTCTTCTTTTTCTAGAAGCTCGAGGTTCACCCTTAAGTTGTTTATTTGCGCTTGCTCTATTTTCCTGATATAAGTGTTTAATGCTATAAATTTCCCTCTTAGGACTGCTTTCATTGTATCCCATAAGTTCCGGTATGTTGTACTGTCATTATCATTCAGTTGTAGAAAGTGACTAATTTCTTCTTTAATTTCATCTGTGACCCATTGGTTGTTCAGGAGGATGCTGTTTAATTTCCATGTGTTTAGGGAGTTTTTGTGGGATCTTTTGCCATTGATTTCCAATTTCATTGCACTATGGTCTGATAATATGCATGGGATAATTTCAATTCCTTTGCATTTACTTAAGCAGGTTTTATGAGCTAGTATGTGGTCTATTTTGGAGAACGTCCCATGTGCAGCTGAGAAAAATGTGTATTCTGATGTTGTGGGATGGAACACTCTGTAGACATCTACTAAGTCCATTTGTTCAAAAGTTTGGTTCAGTTCTACTATTTCATTATTGATTTTCTGTCCAGTTGATCTATCTTTTTGTGACAGTGGAGTATTGAGATCTCCCAATATAATTGTATTAGTGCTTATTTGATTTTTCATGTCCTTTAGTACTTGTTTTATATAGCTGGGTGCATTGGTATTTGACGCATATATATTTATGATCGTTATCTCTTCCTCTTGGATTGTTCCCTTTACAAGGATGTAATGACCGTCTTTATCTCTCTGAATCCTTCTTGGCTTGAAGTTCACTTTGTCTGCAAAAAGAATAGCTACCCCTGCTTTTTTCTGGGTTCCTGTGGCATGGAGTATTGTTTTCCATCCTTTGACTTTCAGTCTATGAATTTCTTTCTGAATTAAATGTGTTTCTTGTATACAGCATATTGTTGGATCTTGCTTCTTGATCCATTTTGCCAGTCTGTGCCTTTTGATTGGTGAATTGAGACCGTTAACATTGATGGTTAAAACTGATATGTATTGACTTGTCATGATATTTTCCTGTTGTTGGTTCCCACTCTTTGTTTTTCCGCTTTCCGGCTATTTAATTATTTGCCCTGCCTGGTGGATTCCTTCTGTTGGGGTTCCTATCTCTTTCTAGAATGTCCTTCAGAACGTTTTGGAGTGCTGGTTTGGTGGTCATAAATTTTCTCAGATGTTCTTTGTCATGAAAGTATTTTATTTCTCCATCAATTTTGAAAGATAGTTTTGCAGGGTACATCAATCTGGGCTGAAAATTATTTTCCTTTAGAGCTTGCAATACATCATTCCAAGCTCTTCTTGAATTGAGGGTTTGTGCTGAAAAGTCAGCTGTGATTCTGATGGGTTTTCCTTCATAGGTGATTTGTCTCTTCTCCCTAACAGCTTTTAAGATTCTGCCCTTCTGTTGAATTTCTGGGATCTTGACTATAATATGTCTAGCTGAAGTTTTTTTTTGATCATGTCTAGTTGGTGTTCTAAAAGCTTCACTTATAGGGGTGTCAAATTCCTTTTCTCTTCCAGGAAAGTTCTCCCTGATTATGTCTTTGAACAAGGTTTTAATGTCGTTGATGCTATCTCCTGCTTTTTCATTTATTCCAATTATTCTTAAGTTGTTTATCTTTGAGTCATCTAGCAGCTGCTGAATTGATTTTTCATGGTCCCTTGCTATTTTTAAGAATTTTTCCATTTCATGATCACTAATTGCAAGCCTGTCTTCTATATCTGAGATCCTGTCCTCGCATTGGCTTATTCTGCTACAAATACTTTCAATGGAATTTTTTATCTCTTGGATATCTGCTTGAATCTGCCTTATAGATTCCATTTCTTTCCTATGCTGAGCATTCATGGTTTCTATAGTTTTCTTAAGTTCATCTATTTTTTTGTCTGTATCAGCTATAGTGTCCTTAAGCATGGTCTTCATTGTAGACATTATCTCTGCAGTTATCTGTGAGATTATTTCTGTTTTAATTTTTTCCAGAACCTCATTCAGTTGCTTTGTTGTTACCACTTCAGATAGGCCAGGTGGGTGGCTTTCGGATTGTCCCACCTCGTTGCTCCCTAGGTTTGCCTTTGGTGAATTGGATGTGTGTGGTTGCATCTTGTTTAAGTGTCGTCTCATTTTTTCTTTCTTTAATTCCTGGGGTGATGTTTGCAAATTACCTATAGTAGGTTACTTTATTGCTAGTGTTTAAGATCTTTAGAAGATGACTACTTCTCTGCAGTATCTTCCAAGTGGAGCTTGCTTTTAGGTTTTGAGCTTTCTGCCAGATCCTACCTCTTCAATTCGTTGGGTATGCGAAGTTGCTACCTGTTTGGCCCAGTCCTTGATTCTTTGGTACTGTGCCACTGTATTTTCTGTGTCCCTTAGTCAATCTCAATCATGAAATATCAGGAAGGAAAGATGTTTAGAACAATTATTTCACATTTGGCTATAATGTTAACTAAAGCATCAAACACAGCCTAAAAAATGACAGACTGAGCTAACCAGTTATTTACCACTTTTAGCTGTATAGAGTTGCGGTTATATAACAAAATCTAAAACACACCAGAAAAATTATATGCAGTACACAAGTCCTATGTATGTCAATTTTTCCTTGAGGAGTTTAAATTTAAGATGAGTTAAGGAGGAAATAGAGTATTGGGAGAAGAGGAAGGAATTAGATGTAAGGTTAGAGGACCAAGAGGGATCCCACTAAAATTGGGACACTAGTGCAGAGGACAGGTGGTAAAAAGAGAAGGAAGGGATAAAAGGAAGAACAGATCACAACCACAATCACAAAGAAGTTAGAGGCGCTGTTTACACTCATATAAAAAACCAGAGAGAATAATGAAGGAAAGAGCAAATACACATACAGAAACAAAAACAAAGATAAAAACAATAAAACAGACAGATCAAAAATAAAACCCCACCAAAAAACAAAACAAAACAAAAACAAAAAAACCCTTCGCCAGAACAAAAAAACAAATCAGTGAGAAAAAAAATAAAAATAAAAATAAAAAATAAAAATAAAAATAAAAAATATAAAAAGAATCAGTTCCAGGTGTTGACTCTGTTGTAGGCAGGTACCTTGTGACAAAGTCCTGTTCTGTGCAGGTCCGTCCCAGTAAGCCAGGAGCGCCCTCTGGCGGGTGGTGAGCAGAGGCGCGTACTTTCAGGCAGAGACCAGTCTAGCTCGCCTCCGCTCTCGCCGCCCTTTCACGATCCCTGGGCCTGAGAGGCTCAGCGTGCTGTCCGGAGCGCGGGTTCCCTGCACTGGTTCCCGCCGCTCTGGTTTTTCGCCACGCCCCCCACAATGGCGCCGGGCCAGTCGCTCTCTGGCGCGGGACAGGTGTGGCTGAGAGTCCAGTCTCGTTCGCCTGCTGACCTCAGCACACTTTCGTGGGCTCAATTGAGAGGCCCTGTGCTGCCCTGTCCGGAGCACAAGTTCCCAGAGCAGTTTCCGAGCCGCTCTGAGTTTCGCCACACCCCCCACAATGGCGCCCGGCCGGTCGCTCTCTGGCGCGGGGCAGCTGTGGCTGAGAGACACTCACCGCCGGTCAGCGCCGTTCTCCGCCGCTCCCCTGCCCCGCCGCTGTCTCAGGATCCTCCGTGGGGGCTCCCTGGGCGCCAGCTGCCACCGTGTGTCCGTAGAATTGAGCCTCCGCCGGCGCTCCAACTCCCGGGATATTAGAAGGTGCACGCGCGCGGTCTGCTCCTTCTTTCCTTCTTCTTTGTTGGAAGTCACCCGTCACTGGTGCCGGGGGTCCCAGATTGCGCTTCAGAACTTTTCTGGGTTTCGGGGAGGCATCTCCCCCCCTCCTGCGCTTTCTGGGTCGCTATATTCCCGTGTTCCAATGGTAACTTTTAGAGAGAGTTTTGCTGCCTGCTTCTTACTCATCCGCCATCTTGAGGTCTCTCCTGGATTTTTAAATTAGTATTCCCTCAGTGTGTTCCTGGCAGGGTCAGTCAGCTTTGTTTCCACATACCTTCACCTGCCAACCAGCAATTGCTGAACACCTTTGTCAGCCATTTCCACCATGACCCATAGACATCTCACATTGTGACCCATTGTCACCCATGGTCACAAAAGCACATACTCTGAAGGATCCCAGAATACAAAGAAAACAGATTTGTTCAAGGGTTTGTCTGTCACTCAGCAGTAGGGATGCATGACAGAATCTTGGAGAACAATCCAGATTTCTATGTGAAAAGCTACTTTAGCAAACCCTGCGTGGGCAGGCTAAAGAAAGCTCTGCTGACCATTTCGCTTGCTTTAGAGATGGGAATTCTTTTTGGTGGTCAGTGATGCAATGAGTAAAAATCTCCCATTTACTAAAGAGAAACGATGTTGTGGTTTACAGATGGCCCAGCTGTGGCCAGCATCTATGAAAACCATTTCCTGCACACAGTAAAAAAAAAAGCTTTCTGCTTTTGGTACCAAATTACATGGGAACAGTTTTGTTGTTGTTAAAATCCATTGCATTGCCTGAGCAGAGTGGTAGCTTGAGCTGCTGCTTAACTAACCCCCTTCTTGTGATCACCCTTGTGCAGATCATTCCTTCCCCAGACCTCTTTAAATACTGGGTTGTGAAGCATGGTAATGACAAGAGAAAAGCTGCTGATGCTGCTGGTTGTTTTTGAAGAGAAGTAGGGCTGCCCCTGGAGAGAAAAGGACACATTGAGGGGAGCCTCCTTCACTTGCCCTTTGAGATTAGCAGGATATGGCCTATAGGAGGCCAGAGATGCTGCCCTGGCAACTGAATGCTGAAGTGATGTTGCCAAGAAAGGAATTTGGGAGCAGGGCCCAGCAGATGCTCCAACTGCTGAAAAATGACCTTCCTTACCACTTTGGCTTCATCTAATGAAAGGATAGTAAAGCACACTCCTCTGCAGACATAACTTTGAGGTGTCAGGAATCAGCACTGTGTCCAGAGTTCATATCCTTCTAGAAGTAAGCAATTTCATGTGCTTAGGTACTGTAGTAGCAATGAGAAGTTGGGAAGGAGGAGAAAAATCTTGCAAAATGTGTGCTAGCCAGCTCATTTGAGATTCACGTACAGCTATATTGTTAATGTGCCTACCCATTTCTGAAAAGGGGCAGACATGATCCATTTTAAATGAGGGCTGTATGATATAAAGCTAAAGGAATTATTTCTAGTCTGGCTGAGGGTACCCCATGTCCTGAAACTTAACATGACCTCAACCTGGGAGATGCCCAAGAATTTAAATTTTATTTTATGTTGACATCCCCAGATTTTTTCATGAGGAGACAGACTTGCCTGGGAGATAAACGAAAGCTGAAAGTCAAAGAAAAAGCAGAACCCTGAGGTTTGAGTCCCTAGTCAGCAGTTAGCAACACACCCTGTCGTTGAGACATGTTGACTCTCTGTGCCTGGTGCTTTGCTTCTCGCATTCGCAGTTGGAGAGATGTGCTGTTTGCCCCCAGCCATGTTGTCCTGTTGGGGGCCGTGGAGTGTGAGGGTCTAGGGTTTAGCCCTCAGACTGGCAGAGACCCGCACTGGCCTGACACAGGTCACAGAGAGCCAAGCAGCATTCTCCTTGAGAGAGAGAGAGGTCACTGCGTTTTAAATTCCAGATCCTGGTGCTGCCTCAGCTCCTCTTGGCTTCTGTGGTTGTGATTACTTGGGAACCCATATGGAACCATTATCTGGAAAATGAGCTGGGTCTTCCTCCACTGAGCTCCCAGAGTCTTCTATAAAGAAAAATGTCATTATGGGCTTTGTTAGAAGCTGTGTTTAATAATTCCTTTAAAATTCTGACTCAGAAATGTGAATGGTCTGTTTGCGTTGGTCAATAAATTATTCTCCCCAGCTGTATCTGATCATACAAATTAAGGCAACAGCAGTTTGCACCTCAGGGGCAAAGCATCCCTTCCCTGGGGTAATCCCAGTTCCCATTAAACTAAACATTTCCTCCTTGGAGAGCCCCTTGCACTCCCTTAAAGCTGGGAAATGTGGCGCACCCTTCCCTGCTTTGCTGGGAGACCCCCACCTCAGGAAGAGTTCAAGGAAGGAAACTGCGGGGGCACAGGCAGGAAGGGCCGTGGCATTCTCTCCTTCCCAGGGAGTGAGTGAAACTGCATTGGAATGGGACAAAGGGGAAGGGAAATTCACAAGCATCATTTCCTAGAGGTCTGGGGCCAGCCCAGAGGGTTTTTCCTTGCCACTGATTTCACATCGTTCAACCTTCTCATTATTCAACCCTCTCATGTGTCACCACAGGCCCTTGAGAAGCAAGTGCTTCTCTGTGGGCCCAGGAGGTCCTGGCCTCACCACTGGCTTGTCCAACCTAGGGCTCTGTGGGTGATCCTCTAACTCTTTGCCCTTTCTCTAGTTACTGCTTTCACTTTCTCATAGCTACAGCATTATTATCCTGGGGATTTTCTGTATATTTGCCCTTTATTTATTTTTGGTACTGAGAATCGAACTCAGGACCTCATGCTTGTAAGGCAGGTGCTGTGTGGCTGAGCTATATCCCCGGCCCTATATTTGCCCTTTAGACAGGCTCCTTTACTATTCATTTAGTCCAGTCTGTCCCTAGACATGGCCAGAGCCTTACAGAATGAGGCACCGGAAATAAGCACTTAAAACTTCCTGAAAGTAGTATTCCACATGTTACAGATCAATTAATACCTTTAAAAGCCCTGCAGTCAGCACCTTACCCTTGGGACTATACTTAGCATCCCTGGTAAGGTAAGGTCTTATCTGATTCTCTGTGCCCCTTGATGATGGTACAGTGACAAGTACCCAGCCTCATGGAGGTAGCATGCTCAGCAAAACCGTTTAACCTGAATCCATTCACAGGAAACAGATAACGTTCGCTAAAACAACTAAAGTAGACTCATAAAAATTGGCAATGACACCAGAGGCTAAAAGGCAGGGAACTGTGCTGGACTAAAAGATGAAAGGAGACTGTGATGGGAGAGAGTGGGGGACAATTGTCAAGGCTATTTTGAGCTGGCTTTGAGAGATATTTAGATGTGAACTCTATCAGATTGTATCATGGTATCAATTTTAAATTTCTTGGGTGAAATATAAGATGTTGCTTTAATATAGGAGGGTTTCTTAGGAGACAGTCGCTGAAGTATTCAGAGGTGAAATGGCATGATAGCTGCAAATCATTTAAAAATAGCTCCACACTCCCCCTCCCCATATATAATTGTTTATTTATATATGTGTTTATATATATGAAAAAGCATATGTGGCAAAGTATTAATAATTGGTGGATCAAAATGAAAAGTATTCTGATAACAGTAGTTTCTATATTTTCAACTCTTCTGTCAGTTTGGTATTTTGAACTAGAAAATTTGGGAAAATTTATCACCAGATCATATTGGAGTTCTTATACTAACTGACTAATTCCCATAGCCCTTGCAAATTACCTTCTTAAGGTTATAAGAACAAAAGAAGGGGGACCAAGAGACAACCAAGAGGTTGATTAATACCGGTCTCCGTTACTGTCATTGAGTATTATTACTGTAAGTTGGTGTGCCAGGAAGCCTTCTTTCAGATCAGCCACGTGACAGTCCATTCTAAGATGCAGTTGTGAATCTGGGAAACATTTTGAAAGTCTACGGTTATTTGGCTTTTAGTACGGTATACTCACAGAGTTGAAGCACTGTCTGGAAAGTTGGCTGGGTCTTACAACATGACTGCCCGCTCAGTCCTTCCAGTTACTTCAAAAAGAAATCCTACACCCCTTAGCTGCCATTACTTTCACCACCCCAGGCCCTCCCACTTGTCCTCTGTTCTGGCACCCTTAATCTACTTTCTTTCTGTATAGTTCTCCCTATTCTGGACCTTTCATAGAAATAGAAGTATATTTGTGGTCCTTTGTGACTGGCTTCTTATCATAATGTTTTCATGGTTCATCATGTTGTAGCATTTATTGCTACTTCATTTCTTCTTGTAGTTCATTAGGTAGTTTGTCTTGCTGCCATCAAAAGTAATTATTAAGTTCCTTTTCTTCCTATCCAAATAGACAAGTAACCATTCAGTCATTTGACTTTAATGCATTCATTTGCTTTGTTTAGGGGCAGACACGGCAATTTGAACTTTCAGCTTGAGGTTGGAATTTATTTTATGTAATTCGAACATATGCATGCAAAGAGAAAAACAGCTCATTGCTACTTTGCTGCCTAAAGAATTGCTATGATTATGGTCCATCATACAGCATCCCTCAGAAGCAGAAATAGAATGTACACTTGAATAATGTACTTTAAAACTTACATTCCTGGGCCGGTGAGATGGCTCAGCGGCTTAAGCGCCTGCCCGGCAAGCGCGAGGGCCCGAGTTTGACTCCCGGAACCCACATACGAAAAAGGGGCCGGTGATATCGCTCAGTGGCACGGGTGCCTGTTGGCGCGCGAGGTCCTGAGGTCGACCCCCCGGTACCCACAAAAAAAAAAAACTTACATTCCTGACTGACAGTGCACACCCTTTCCTTTTACACTTCGAAGCAGCGTTTATGTCTGTATTGTATTTGCAAACCAGGCATTGGAAACTCCTTATGTATACCAAGAAAGACATGAAAAAGAGCCTGATCTTTCCTAACACTTAACCAAACTTAGACCTGTGGAGGACCACCCGGACGGCTCTCCTTGAAAGAAGAGCAATTACCTCCATCTTGGCTGAACCCGGCCCTACTTCCACGTATTGACATGTACAGAGCTAGCTAGGACTTTTCCTTATCTCTTCAATTGGCTTTAAGCAATGCAAATCAGTCCAGCCGAGGTCCTGATGTGTAGTCTTTGAAGCAAGGCAACAGGCCTGTGTTTCCCTCCCCTTTGCTCCCAATACGTGATTGAGCCTGGTGGGATGGAGAGCCGTGCTCCACGCTGTCGGCTGGGACCCCAAAATATTAGATACTATCTTGAATTGTGTTATGCAGATCCTTCTGCATATCCTTCCCTCTGCATATTGCAAAGGTAATTTCAGGCCACCTACCTAGCCCAGCTCATGGTACTCACATACTTCCCGCCACTTTCACAGTCACTCACTCATCCCCGAGCCACTCCCCTCCTCAAGAATTAATAAAACCCTGGGTCGAGGCCTTTGTTCCAGTAGCCACCATCTTGGCTGGACTTAGGACCCCTTGGCTCCCCACGACTATAAATACGCCCTAGTGTCTTTATTCTCGCCGTGGGTTGCACTGGGAGTGGTAGATTGGAATTAACTCTCTAGAATTCCAATAACTTTTCCATGGGATTACAAATATAAACTTCCCGGACCGTGACGAGGACTGGGAGGGCTCACTCTTAAGACCCTCTCTAAAAGGCCTGATATAGGCAGATTAATAAAGAGCACATCACCTGCAACCGCAAGCAGAAACACCAAAACAACACCCAGGAGTTGGAGGCAGATTTATTTTACGTCGACAGGCACTGATTAGGATCATTCCCAAAATATCAGGCCCTGATCTCTGGTGGTCTAGGGCTTATATGGGATAAACAAGCAGGAAATACAGAGGCAGAATGGCTTGTCAGTTGGGGATTGATTCTTACAATATGCATCATAGTGACCAGCTATGCATCACAGTGACCAGCCATTTCTAAGAAACAAAAATAACAGGAATTGTAACTGGAACTATTACCTGGGCATCTAACAAACTGAAGTATACTGGCTGGAGGGGCATCTTCTGCTACACACCCTTTGTGGCAGGGGACCAAAACCCATCGAGTTGGCTGGTTTCTGTGGAACGGTAGACTAGTAGAGGGCTGTTCTTCACAGAAAAGAGGGGCATTAATTGTCTCTTGAAATGTGATGCTAGTTATGAGACTGCCCAGAAGATCAGTTAGCTTGTCCCAGGGAAAAAGTGCATTTCGGTATCATTTGAGAGTGCCTAACCCCAGTTAACCATCTCAGAATGAATGCTCTTGATTGCAGCAGAGACCAGGAGACTGCACGTGGAGTGCTTCTACTGCTTTGAGGAAAACAGCATGGCTTATTGGCTGTAAATGGATGATGCTGTCTTATCTAGGAAGAGCTCTTCATTTAAGTTGAACCAAGATCAGTTAGAATTACTTTGTCCTCCTTGATAGCTGAGAGGCCAGAACAGGGCAAAATAGATCTCTGTGCTTAAGATGTATGAGGAAGAGCTAGAAAGGCTTTCTGTAATCTATTACAGAAGAGTCCAGGATTTTTGTCATCAGAATAAGCAGGTATCTTTCATTCACATGTTACAAAAATGTAGAGCAGCTGACATCAAATGAGACAAACTTAAGTGCCTTTCATTCTTGTATTGGCATAAGGGTAGTACAGCTGAGTAGCAAATCAGTTTCTGTTTGTATAACAACTGTGAAACTGCTGCCATTAGCTAGCTTGTATTTGCACCTTTTGCTGATAGATGCCACTTTTTTTTTTGAGCCGGGAATAGAACTCGGGACCTTGTGCTTGCCAGGCAGGCGCTGTGCCACTGAGCTATATCCCCAGCCCCAGATGCCACTTTTTTGCTGGCACTGTATCACCTTCAATAATAGGTTGAAGCATACACCTGCTGGCTGTGGTGGCACACACCTGTAATCCCAGTGCTTGGAAGGCTGAGGCAAAAAGATCACCATGAGTTCCAGGCCAGCCTAGGTTACATAGTGAGTTGAAGGTCAGCCTGAACTACATAGAAAGACCCTGTCTCAAAAAAAAAAAAAAAAAAAGTGAGACCCTGTCTCAAATAAATAAGTAGTACTGACAGTTTTCAAGCACAAAGATGTTTAAATGTTTAAGATCATTTGGAACATCTTGTCTTACTTCTGGTGTTCTGCTCTCCTGACATGGTGCCCATAGAGTACTGACAATACAGTGTTGAGATGCGAATGGCATCTAAGCAATCTCCCTGATGTACTGCTGGTGTTTAGTCCATTTCCTTGAGTGGTCTGATCTTGGGCTTTGGGGAAATCACTTAGAGATTTGTACAGGTAGGTAGTGAAATTGGCCAGGGATTTGGGTTTTACTTCTCATTCCTTCGGATTTCAACCAAATCCAGAGAAGATTTGAAAAAGAACAGTAGCTCCAAGCAGAAGCACTCGACAAGGAATTTTCATCTTGCACTTTCTTCCTTTTTCTCTGAGAGTGCTATGCCAATCCAGAGCCTTGCATGGCTCCGAAAAGTACAAAAGGGCCCACTCCTGCCTTGTAACCAGATGACACATACTAAGGAAACTGCATGTCTCTGCCAAAGAATCTTTGTTCCAGATAATTTGCGTTTTAGTGGTCATGCCAGTTATGCTACCAGAGGCAGAGACTTGAGCCAGGCTCTGTACGTTGAAGTTTTGAGTAAAGATCAGTAGAGCTTCCATGCACACATTAACCCTAGCCACACTGGTCCACTTGGGAAACTATAGTAACTTCCCCAGTATATCAGTTCAAGTACGGCGTTGAATCTTTTTGTTAAGAGAAAAAAATATTGGGCAAACCCACTGTCAAATTATGGAGACTTAGTTCATTAAAAATGTAGTAATTGTGTACTGTGGGTGAGTCTTCATGCTTCACTGTGGATGAAACAAGAATGAACAAAAGACATGGAGCCGGCATTGCCATTCGCAATGATAGAAGTTGCAGTGTGACAGGGTCTCCAGTGTTATCTAGATAACCCCCAACTCAGGCATCAAGCATGATGGAGGAGATAGTAGGCTAGGTGTGAGAAGCACTGAGTGGTAGTCCCAAGTCTCCTACTATGAGTGTGGGCAGATTTCATCCCCTTTTTGGAGTTTCAATTAACTCATCTATAAAAGAAGGCTGGATTAAAAAGCCCCTCAGCTGCTCCCTCTTTTGTGTCTTCATAATATATGGTTACAGTTTGCCGATACGTTGATCTCTTCTCCACTAGATTTTCTCCATGAAGCCAGAGATTATGCTTTATTATACTGTTGTGTCCCCAGTTCCCAGGAGTGTCTGGTAGACAGTACTTTGTTAGCTCTGTTAGAGCCATGCAATGAATGAATGACTCTAAATTCCTTTCCAGACCAAAAATTATATTCTGTAGAATAGCTGAGTGCCTGGAGTTGAATTTAAAGATCACAGGGAAAAAAGGTTTTCCCACCTTTGTTCCCAGCCAGTCGGCGGGCCCTTCCAGCCTTTCCCCTGGGACCTTTCTTCCACAGCTGCTTGCCCCTGCCTCGTAGACAGATAGAGCAGAGCTCTATTCTAAATAGCTAAATTCTTGGGTGAATCTGAATACTAAGGGGTGTGCAACAAAGGAAATGAGTGACTATAATATCTTCATGCCAAGCTCAGCAGGATGGAGTTCATTATTTAGTTATAAATGAAATTTGTTCAAATTACATTTCTTGGGCTAAAGAGAAGCAAAATAAGTTCTAGTAAATTATCATTGTAAACACTGAATTGAGAAATGAAGAAAAAGACAATCTACCATTTTGCCTTTTCTGTTTTTTCTACTTTATTGAATGAACTGAATTTTTGTATGCAAGGTTTTAATTGTTGCCTGGTTTAGGAGAGGTCACTAGCTAGATATAGTGAGAGGAGAGTCGAAGGTAATTGCTTATTGATGAACACTTGACCAAAATATGCAAGAAGAAAAGTCTGTTGACATGGCTAGGCTGACTCTGTGACTTGACTATTATGAATTGTGCTGCAATAATGATGGATTTGCAGGTATTTCTGTATAATCCTGATTTAAATTACATTACTTCAGCTATGTGCCAGGAAGTAGTATAGCTGGATCATATGGTATAAAGAAAACGTGGTATACAGCCAGGTATGGTAATACATGCGTGTAATTTCAGCACTTTCTGGGAGGGTGAAGCAGGAGGATTACAAGTTCAAGCCTAGCCTAAACAACTTAATGCCTTAGAGCCTGTCTCAAGATAAAAATTCAAAAAAGGCTGGAGATATAGACCAGTGTGAAGGCCCTGGATGCACTCTCCAGTACCACTGGATTAAAAAAAAGAAAATGTATGCGAGACAGAGAAAGGGAGTTCAGCCATAAAGAACAAAATCATGTTTTTTGCAGGAAAATGGATGGAGGAAGATCATCATGTTAAGCAAAATGAGCTTGACTCAGAAAGACAAGTATCATGTTTTCTCATATGTGGAATCTAGAGGGGAAAAAAAAGATAACATGAAAGTAGAAGGGAAGCTATTAGAGAAGAGAAAGGGAATCTGAGAGGGGGAAGAGAAGGTTAAGAGGGTACTGGGGGTAGATATTATCTACGTGTATTTCATGCCACAATCAAACCCATTACTGTGTAATCAGTACGTACTAATAAAAAATTGCAAGTCTCTTTCCACTAGTATGAACTACATCAAGCCGTGCTATCTTATGGCATGGAAACTGGCTGGTTAAAGCAAAGGCCATGTTCCTGGATAGGATTTTTTTATATCAAATTTATAGGAATAAATAACAATGTGATATTCAGGAGGATGTGGTTGAAATATCATTGTGAAATTGGAAATGTCTTGGCAGTAATACTCTGGCTGTATCTCAGTGTAATATTCTGGTTGTAATCGGTGAGTAAGTAAGTATGTAGTGTGTTTCTTTGAATTTGGACTTACAACAGGCGGGTAAGGATTCTCTTCGGTGAGGTGCTGTGGTTTGGCCTATCAAAGCCGACTTTCTTGGGGCCGGTGAGATGGCTCAGCAGCTTAAGCGCCTGCCCGGCAAGCGCGAGGGCCCGAGTTCGACTCCCGGAACCCACATACGAAAAAGGGGCCGGTGATATCACTCAGCGGCACGGGCGCCTCCTGGCGCGCGAGGTCCTGAAGTCGACCCCCCGGTACCCGCCAAAAAAAAAAAAAAAAAAAAAAAAGCCGACTTTCTGCCTGTACCTTGCCCATATGGCTTAGGATCCAGAACAAAGAGAAATCTGGTTTGGTGATCTGGAACTGCAGTGACCTATGATGACAAAAGAGAGATTGCCGAGCAAACTCGATGCTGCTGCCGCTGCCACCCCACTCCCCCACCCCTGGGTTTTCTAGTATGCACAGCTGCCAGTACTTCCTGGAAACTAGTGCTGATTTCCTCCCTTCCAGCAGCCCTGCCCAGAAGCCAACTCTTGTCTGCCTTGGCTTTCTGAAAGCTTGATTGATGCACCCCAGTGGCAGAGAAGGGGACAGTCATGGTAAATCCACCCTCCTGAAAGCTATGGTGGCATGATGCCAGAATTATGTCACCAAAACCCCATGTCAAGGTGGGAGAATGATTGGGAACACCCAGAGGTGTGCAGGGGACTCCACATAGCAGATTCTAGGAAGGAACTGCCTGGCTTTCAGTTATGATGAGCCTCCTGCATGTTTTGGCTGCTGCTGTCAGTGTATTATTCACTTTGATTTAGCCTCAATTAAAGGCAGGTTACTTTGCCTTAGAGACTGTCAAGTTAGGATGCCATAAACCATGTTCATGACCCAGTGAAGGCAGAGCTGGAAACTTTCCCCAAAAGCATAGTAGCACAGGTGACATTCTGCTGGTGCTGAGTGGTAAACAAAACAAGAGGAATTGATGACTTTTCTCCTTTTCTGGAAATGTCCTCACTGCTATGCAGCAAAATACCATCTTCTCATAGACGTCTGAAAATGATTTGTCAAATAGATGGCGTAGCCTGGGGTACCATCAGAGGTACAGGCTGAGGGTGAGACAGTGTATATAGCCTGTGTGCTGCCCACACAGAATGGGGAGCCTTGGATGTTGAGTGAGTAGGAGAATAAAAGTGTAAGTTATTCTCCTTAGAATTTCTCAGTTTGAGCCGAGCATAGTGGCGTATACCTGTAATCCCAGCACTTGGGAGGCTGAGGCAGGAGGATGGCATGAGTTTTAGACCAGCCTGGGCTACATAAGTGAGCTCAAGGCCAGCCTGTACTACATAGTGAGACCCTGTCTCAAAAAAACAAAAACAAAAAGGAGAGAATTTCCCAGTTTGGAATTGCAAGTACCTATTCTCCCAAATGTCTTAGGTTTCCCTCAAAGCAAAACTTAGGGTTTTGAGTACAGAGAGTTTATTTGGGAAGTATCCTGAGAAGCAGGAGTGAGGTGTGGGAACAGAAAGACAAGGAAGGAAGAAAAGCCAATAACAAGAAACCTGGAGTTGTGGCACATGCTTCCAATCCCAGCTACTCAGGTAGCTGAGGCAGGAGAACCAGAAAGTTCAAGTGCAGTATGAGCAACTTAGACTCCTGTCTGAAAATAAAAAGGGCTGGGGAATAGCTCAGTAGGAGAACACCCCTGGGTTCAACCCCCAGCACTAGGGGGAAACCCTAGATTTTTGTTATTTGGTTGGTTGGTTTTTTGAGACAGGGTCTCACCATGTGGTCCAGGCTATTCTTGAATTCACTATGTAAGCTCGGGCTGGCCTCAAACTCTGATCCTCTGGTCTTAGCCTCCCAAGTGCTGGGATTACCGGCATGTACCACCACAGCCAGTTCTGAAAAGCTTTTGTTTTGGTGTGTGTCTGTGTCTGTGTCTGTGTCTGTATCTGAATGTGTTTTAGGGGTTGTTTTTCAAGTTCCCCTAGCTGGGCTTGAATTTGCAGTGCCTCCTGCCTCAGCCTCCCAGAGAGCTGGGATTATGGTCATGTGCCACAACACCCAATTTTAAAAATGTATTTTCAAGGCCATGAAGGCTTAGTTCCACCAGAACTTCTGAGAACTATTCAAACTCCCAGAATTGCCTGAGTGAGGATAGGGGCTGGGCCAGTTAGCCACTAGCCCTATGGAAGTAACCCTAATAGCATGAACTCCACCACTTCTCCAGACAGTACTAGATAGCCTGCACGCAGTCAGAGGAAGCCCTGCCACCAGAAGAGGTCTGCCTACAGTGAGTACTTTTGGCGGGATGTTGTTAACAATGAGTCTGAGCTTTCTTAGAACTGTCCGGGGCAGCTGCAGCTGAATCAGAGTCCCTAAGCATCCACTGAAGAAAGATCAGTGCCATCATAGGAAAAGAACCAGGGTACGATGGCAGCAACACTGGGGTACCTAGTTCCGAGATCAGAGAGGACTCAGGAGGGCTTTCTGGAGGAATTGTTTTCTAAGCTGAGATAAGACTGGATAAGTAAAAGGCAAGTAGAAGTGAACAGCAGGTTCAGGGCTTTGTGGAGCACAGATGACAAGGGTAGATCTGGCAAGTGACAGGAAGAACTCAAGGACTTCAGGTTTTATTGTAATAGCAAAGAGTAGTAAGGGGTCATGGAAGAGATACTTAAGCAAAAATTTACTCTAAAGATAACATATCAGTAGATGCCACGGCACAGCTGTTTAGAGAAGGGCTAAGTCTGGGAGACCAGTGACGAGGCTGTTGAATTATCCAGGTGAAAGATACGATAATGAGAACCAGAACAGTAGTAATGAGGAAGATGGAAAGTGAAAGATTTGAGGTATATTAATTTCTATGTCCCTGCTTATGCTCTGCTGATGGTAAAAGTGTGTGTGTATGTGTGAGTGTGTGTGTTGATAGATTGTTGTAGGGAATGGATTGTCTAAAAAGGAATGTCCAGAAGATACGAACTGAAAGCTCTTAAAGAGCAATTTGGAATCATGAAAAGTGAAATAGCTGTCAAGATCTCTCAAGCAACTTCTCATCTTGAAGTGCACCTCACTGAGAGTCCAGAGAGACCTCCCTTTGTCCTGGATCTGCATTTGCTATTGGTTTGAACTTTGTTATATTGTTTAGCCATCCTGAGTTTTTGTTTATCTGTCTAACTCAATGCGAAGATGATGGTGCCTGTCTGTGTGACCTTGACAGGGAAGCTAATATCCTCTGGACCAGTGTTAATAGGATGAGAATGTGTAGGGCAGCTGTTTGGCCTCTAGAGTCTTGGGTTTAGTATAGACACTGGCCTGTTGGCTCACCGCAGGGCACAAGTTGGGTTTCTGAGTGGAGTAAGGTGACATTAGTGACTAGGTCATCTTGAAGGTGATCCCATTCCAGCTCAGAGCCTGTGGTCCTTTGCCCTAGGCTATAGAGAGAACCCAGTGAAAAAGTGCCTTTGAAAGCACCCAGAGAACCAGCATTGTAATGTTAGCTCATAGTTTTTAAGTGTTTTAACTCCTTTGCATATTTCCTTGAGGCAGAAAATAACTTCCAGTTTCCTACAAGCTGATAGATAACTTGTTTTACTTTCATAAAAAGAATAAAAGCTTGTTCCTTCCACTCATACTACTTTCTTACAAACTAGCAGCCTTCTCTTTTTCTTTATCTCATACATGTAACATTGACTGGAAACATTTGACCTGCCAAGACTTGAGTGTGGGCATGTGGGGTTTCTCCTGCAGCCCATGATAGCATCACCAGCAAGTAAAGCACGGGCTGTACATTCCCTGCTTTTGGGGTGAGGAATGTTCTCCACCTCCTGGGAAAAAAACAGGCCCCGACTCACAGGAGTTGAAAGGCAACTGATTTTAGAGCCCTTTTATGGTACTCTGACTTGCTCATCAGTGCTGGGAACTGGTTCTTACTCTGAAAAGAACCCCCTGGAGCTTCAGAGCATGATGACAGTGACTCAGAGTGGCCAGCACTTACGGCACCTTGACCCTGTGCTGGGTGTAGTTTTAGCCCTTTGCATAAAAGATAGGTCACAGTCTCTGAGCACACATTTCACTTTGTAGCTTGGATTGGGAAACCAAGGTGCATGTACTTAAATAGCCTCCAGTCACTCAGGCAGAGCTGGAATTTGGACCTGGTTGTGTGACTCCAAAGCCTTACCGGAGCCCTCCACTCGCCTTCTTCCCTGCAAGCAGAGACCTGCCTCACAGCACTCAGAGGTCTGAAGGGGGTAGTGTTTCCTGTTTGCAGTGCAGCAAAGCAGAGACATCAGGCAGGAAAAGTAAATGAGAATTCTATGCTACTGGCCAGGCACAGTGGTGCACACCTGTAATCCCAGCTACTCAGGAGGCTAAGTAAGAAGGATTGCAAGTTTGAGGCCAGACTGGACAACTTAGTGAGATCCTATCTCAAAATTTTTAAAAAGAGGAAAGGGAACTAGGGATATAGCTCAGTGGCCAAGAACTTGCCTAGCATCCCCAAGGCCGTGGGTGTGATCCCCAGCACCAGAGGGGGAAAAAAAAATTCTGCTCTGCTTACAGTGTTCTCCACACTGAGAAAGAAACATGCTGGGTACAAACATGACTTCCATTAAGGTAAATGGCTTCTATCCAGGGAATCCTGTGCCCATCAGAAAAACTGTTAAGCAAGAGACCAGAGTTTTTACATGCTACATATTTCATGTTTTCTCCTTCCTTAGGTTAAAAAGGTCAAGTGGCATGAACAGCCTTTTGGGGAAAATTGGAGCCAAGAAGCAAAAAATGAGCACCCTTGAGAAGTCCAAATTGGACTGGGAGAGCTTCAAGGAGGAAGAAGGGATTGGTGAAGAACTGGCTATCCATAATCGAGGGAAAGAAGGGTAAGAAGTAGTAGATTCTATTCCTTTGACCACCTCAGAACTCTAAAATGATTGATTGCAAACAAATTGCCCAGTTTAAGCAAGTAGGAAGCTTTCCTGATGAAACAAAAAATGCAAATACGTACTTTGGTTTGTGAGTGAAGCTCTTTCTTGACATAGGGCAGGTCCTATCATTGAGAAAGCCACTAGGGGTGAAAGGGCAGGAGGGCATGTGAGCGGAACTGCTCTCAGCCAGTCACACTTGCCAGGCTGAATTCCTGTAAACTGTGAGTCCCCTTGTTTATTTATGTGGTCAGATGTGGCTCACAGTGGCAGCATTGGCCTAATAGGAATCACTTGGTCTTCTGAAAAGCCAAAATAGTTCAAATGCTCCAAAGGCAGAGCCATCAGAGTGCCTAGATGTTGTCACATTATCATATGGTTTGAGGAGGATATTGTGGCCTAAGGTGGGGTTTTTCACCCTTGGCTTTTCACCCCTTCCTCTTCACTTTGGACTACAAGGAGAATCTATTCAGTTGTGAACAGGATCCATTCCTTGTCATCCGTTCCTTTTTGCTGGTGACCAAATTTTTTAAAAAAGAAAGAAACAGAGTTCAGTAAATTCCTTGGGACCTCAGGAGAGGCTAAGGAATAAAGTTACTGCAGAGAGAGATCCATGGCTTCAGGTCAACATTCCCCACCCATAACAATGAAAGAAACTATTGAATGGCCCCTCATGCAGCCCTGGGTGCCCATCAGCCCTGCCACTCACCAGCACAGTATGTACATCTGCAGCTCGGTGCCTTCACCAGTAAAACTGGATACAGTACCACCTTCACCACGTGCTGTGAGGAGCTCGTGAAATGACATATGTAATAACATGTATTACTCACATATATGTCATCTACATAAAGCCCTTTTCAGAGTACCTGTCACATAAAGGCCTGCATTAAGTACAAACTGTTCAGGACATTAATAACCTAAGTTATAATAAAGACAAATGGGGGATTTATGTGGGGAATCTTATTTCTGAATTAAGTTTCATCATTATTTGAATGACCCTGGAATCCAACCAATATGTTTTAAAATAAAAATGTGTAAATGGCTTTATGAGCTGGCATAGCTGCCAGATCCAGGTCAGGCTGGCAGACAGAGCAGAAGAGCCAGAGCCACCTGGGGATGGCCAGGATGAAGCGGAGGCAGGAGTTGGGGTTATCTTGAGTGTGGGTGGCTCTGACATTTGCTGCAAGCCTCTCCACTCTGATTCAGCTCCAGTAACTCACAGCCCCCACCTGTTCACTTTTGCACAGGGATCTAAAGCTGCAGAGGAACTGCTAGTGTGTGCTACACTTTATTGCTTCTCTGTATTGATTCTGTAAGTTGGACAGTGTTCACTCTGCTCAAGTTAATAGAGGTCTTACAGAAGTAAGGAGTGGTGCTGTTGAAGATAAGGGAGAGCTAGTAAACTAGACTGCAGGAGAAAACAAGATTAAAAAGGACATCTGCCCAGTGAGAACTTTTCAGGCAATGGAAAACCACATAACTGGATTAGGAAACAACTAACAACTTTTATGCTATGCTTTTCCCTCCAATGTCTGAGGCTCTCCCCGCACCCTCCTGATTCTGCAGATCTAGTTGCAGTTTTCCAGTGCAGATCTGGTGATTTCTGTGCTCTGCCTCAACTGTTCTCACCTACCTTTCTCAGCACACAGCTCCACCCACTGCTCTTTCTCAACTCCTCCAGTCAGATTAAAGGATCCCAAGCCCTGCTCCAGGGGGAAGGACTGTAGCTCTGGTTCTCACACTGCTAGTCATGCTAAGCCTCTGAGAAAACATCCTAAAGTTCAGGTAACAAGGCCACTCCTGTGCAGGGCTGCTGAATCAAGAGTCTGGAATAGGTAGGTCACAGTTATCTATGTTTTTCAATCATTCCTGAGATGATTGTGATGCCCAACCAGGGTTGAGAATCACTAGATCACAGAATCAAAATAATACAGGCAATAGTGCTGGACAATCAGTTGCAGGGTGAGCCTTCCCAGCACACACAACTAGGAAGCCATCCTCAAAGTAAGTGGTGGTAAGATACGTGCCTGTGCCAGTGCTGGAAAGAAGATAGAGGCATTGATTAATTGTACATACAAATATATAATTTCCAAAGTAGTGGAGGAAAAAATTGATTTTTTTTAATTAACCAGAAGAAAACATAATAGAGTTAAAGAAACAGAACAAAGGCTGGGGATGTAGCACAGTGATAGAGCCCTTGCCTGGCATGCACAAGGCCATGGGTCCATCCCCAACACCAAAAAAGAATGAAGCAGAACAAGCAGTGATATATGGGAAAATATAACTCTCAGCCTGCTAGATGTCAAACAATGCTGAGTTCATGTCCCCTGAAATTGAAGAATGAATTCCAAAGGACAAAGGACATGAAGAGTAGGAAAGGTTTATTGGGGAATAGGAATAGCTCCTGAGAGACAGGAGGGGACCCAGAAGTGGGTTGCCACTGAGGCTCTTTTTCAGGGGTAATTTATACAGCAAAGTCACAATGTGGGTCAAGCTACAATCAACCTATAGGATTCTAAGTGTAGCCGCTTAGCTAATATTGGTCCAGTAGGGAAGTGGGTCATGTAGCAAGTGCACGTGGAAAGAACAAAGGCATTTCTGGGAAGAGATGGATCTGGATGCTCTGGTCACCCACGTGGGTGACTAGTATCTATCTGACTTTACTGCGTAGGTGAAGTCAGTTATTAACAGGTGATACCAGTTATAATTCCAAGTTACTGCTTATCCCTTAGTGGGGCATGTAGGCCTGGCCATCTTTATCTTGAGTCCTGGCCTTCTTCAGATGCACCTTCAGCTACAATTCTGATGTCTTTATTCTTTCTGTTGACTTCCTTGAAAGCCCAGTCCCTCTCTAGCTGTATATTAATTTCTGTCTAACTTAGCTGCCTATAATAGCAAGACAAAGAGGAAGTACACAATAAGATGGTAGATTCAAGACCGAATTTATTAGCTTTTTCATTTAATGTAAGTAAACTGAGAGCTCCAGTTAAAAAACAAGTTGTCAGACTGAATTTAGAAACCCAAAAACTATTTGCTGTTTTCATTAAAGAGATTTATTTATAATATGTGATGCAGGAATGTTGAAAACAAAAAGATAAGAGAGATAAATCATGCAAATACTAACCAAAAGAAAGCTGATATAGCCATATTAGTATTGGACAAAATACACTTTCAGGCAAGAACATTACCAGGTCTCTTAAGATAAATACATCCAGTTTATATGGGTGATACAACTATTTAAATTGGAAAACATCATTTAGCATTATCTACTGAAACTCTATATAGTCACTCCCTGTAGTTCAGCAGTTCCAATCCTAACTTTATCCCCAACAGAAATTCAGTTATATATCTCCAAGAGACACACGTAATAATATATGTTTTTGAGAAACAGCTCAAAGATCCATCAGTGGTATAATAGTTAAATAATGAGTGATCTGTTCATACAGTGAGATTCTATTCAGCAATGGTAATGAACATGCATAATATGCAATAACATAAAAACACAAAGGAGTAGATGTTGTGTGATTCCGTTTATACCAAGGTCAAAAAAGACAAAGCCAATGTGTCCATTAGATCAGTTTGTGAAAGAAGCAAGTCATAAGACAATACACACTGTATAATTGTATTTATGTCAAATTCAAAAATAAATGCAACTAAACTTTAACATTGAAACAAAAGCATGAAAGGAAACACGGAAATGAAGACCTAAGTCCTACACAAGCTCACATCTGAGTAGGCTGCAGGTATTGGGGTACAAGTTATATAGGGGCTGCCTCAAGGCTGGAAGCCATCTACTTCTTGACCCGGTGATGACCACATGATCACTTATTTTGCAGTGATTCATTTACTTTGCCCCATTTTATGCATTGTTTTATTCATGTGTGATATTTTACAACAGAATTCAAATCTTGGCCCTACCACCAACCCACCATGCATACTAGCCCCAGTTTCTTCATCTATAAAGTGAAAACTCTGTAATATACCTCTCAGGGTTGTTGTGTGAATTAAATAAGTAGGGGGGAATGCCTGGCATGTTTATAAATGGGAGCTCGCTTCCCGACACCCCCAGCTCTCTGCTCAAATTTCTTTCTCCCACCTGCTATTGCTAACCACACCAAGGCTCAGGCCTTACTGGAAAGCTAAATGCTTTACCTCTTTAATTCCCTGCCAGCTCTTCAGAAATATTTTCCATGCTAGTGGAAAGTAGTGCTTGGGGACATCTCCTTCTAGTCTTTCTATATGGTTTTTATTCCTTTACTGGTTTTCACCTTGGGAACCTGGGCCCCGGGCAACTATCTCTTCTCCAGAAATGCTCAGTAGTTCTAGGACTTAGCTACCATTTTCTGCTGGCCTACAAAAGAAAGTAGTCCCAGATTTGGATTTCATCTGGTGGTTTGACATCTCCATTTGGATGTTTAGGACACATATCAGACTTAATAGGACACATATCGGACTTACCAAATACTAGCTCTCCTTCATAAATGGACTCCCTCTGACTTCTTGGCACTCTTGCTGGCCTTCTGCTGTTAGAAGAAAGAAAAACTTCAGCATCGCCCTTGATTTTCTCTTTCCACTGATATCCTGCAACTCCAGTTGCTGCTTCTGTCACAAAATATTTTTAGCCCATTCGTTTTGTCCAGCTCTACCACTACCCCAGTAGCTGCAGATGTCTGCTCTGCTCCCCATTTCATCTCCGTACCGTTTTTTTTTTTTGTTTTGTTTTGTTTTGTTTGTTTTTTTACTTTTTGCAGTGCTGGATTGAGCCCAGGGCCTTGTGCATATTAGGCAAGCACCCTATCACTAAGCTAAATCTCTACCCCTTTTTACTTTTTAAGTTAAAATCTCACTAAGTGGGCCAAGGATATAGCTCAGCGGCACAGCACCTGCCTGGCAAGCAAGAGGTCGTGAGTTTGATTGCCGGTACCAAAAAAAAAAAAAAAAAAAAAAATCACTAATTTGGCCTCAAACTTGTGATCCTCCTGCCTCAGCCTCTGGAGTAGCCAGTAATACAGGCATGTACCACCACATGCAGCTTTCTGTGCCTTTTCATCCATCTTCTACCAGCTGCTGAAATGATTGTTTAAAAGTACAGACCATTTTTCGTCTCTCTGCTGAAAGCCCTCCAATAGCACATCCAGTTGATGTTAAACTCCTTAACTCTGGCAAGCCAGGCTCTCCTCAAGCCTTCCCCTGCTCACTGAGCTCAGCCTTGTTGCCCTTCTGTGTACTCCTCTCCCAGAAGGCTCTAGTTTGTCAGCCAGGACTCAGCTTAGATGCTGCTCTCTACAGTAGCCCCCCTCCCATCTCATCACCTGTTTGACCTTGTTCCCAACTGTCACCAGCACCTAAAAAAGCCCCTAGCCCAGAACAAGTGCTGTACCATTGCAGTGTCTAAGACCCATCCATTGCAGTGTCTAACACACACGCATGCACGCGCGCGTCCAGAAATTGCTGCTTTTCCTCTGAGTCCCAGCCTCACTGGCCTTGCAGCATTTCAGGATCAGTGCCAGCAGCCTGCACTTGGGCATTGAGCAGGGCTCTTCTAGCCCTGAAACGGATCTCACAGGTTTCCTGGTGGGGTTCCTCACGAGCAGCACAGCTTTCTAACAATGCCAAGTCAGATTCCAGCAGGCCTGGGGGAGGGATTGATGCATAGAAAAGAAGGATAGGCTTGTCTTGGTGACTGCTATCAATTGAAGATCATAGAGCTTGATGACTGGAAGCTAGGTGCTTTTGTGATTTAGAGAGGCATGAAGGAAGAACCAGAGAATGTACTTTTCTTTTTCTGGTTACTCTATCCCTGTGACCCCCAAGAGTCCCTTTTCCAGACCCAGCACATCCTTGAGGCAATGTGAGAAGAAAGCAGTGGAAGAGAAACTGAATTAAAGTCAGCACCCTTTCAGTGTGGCCCTGGAAATATTTGCAAGTTAGATCCTAGGACATGGCGGGTGGGCATGCCTGTGCGGTGTTGGGCAGTTTGTTTCTTTCTATTGTATTTCTCTGGGCAGAAAATTCCTTGTCTCATTCTGTCCATCCCCGAGCTTTATTCTAGCCTCTCAGTGCTCACTTGGGGATCCAGGTGCTGGCTCCACTTGGAGCAGTCTAAAAGGAACCCAGGGCCGGTGAGATGGCTCAGCGGCATAAGCGCCTGCCTGGCAAGCGCGAGGTCCTGAGTTCAGCTCCCGGTACCCACAAAAAATAAATAAATAAATAAATAAAAATAAATAAAAGGAACCCAGCCCTAATAGCTTCTCAGTTTCATGTGCCTGCCTGGGCCTGCACCTCCCCAAGCTCCCTCTGACCTGGCTAGTGTGGAGGAAAGAAGTCTCTCAAGGGTGTTCAGCCACAGGATGGCCACATGATGGAGATTTTGGAGGTCAGCGCCCCATTATGTCCCCTGCTCTCCCCTTGTTCTCCTCTTCCCTGTCTCCTTACCTCCCCTATTGTTCTGGATTTCAGAAAAATCATAACAGAAAACTAATCAGGGTTGAAAGATCCAAAAGATGTCAGAGCCTCTTGTATCTGACCTGGTTCTGAAAGGAGACTAGAAAACCTCTTAGATTCTTGATTCTATTAGCATATTTTGCTAATAAAAATCTAGATTCTACTTCTTAAATAGGCCATAAAAGACAACAGTAGCAGGAAAGGATGACATGTCCCCCATCCCAGGCTTCCTTGTAGACTGGGCTCAATCAGGCTGAGTCCCCAGTACAGTTGGGTACAAGCCCGAAAAACACCAAGGCAGAAAACGAGCAAGAGCCATGATTCCCATGGCACTTGTCAGCTGGCAGGTGTGTTCTGAGACTGTGACCCACTTAAAGTTCCTGAAAATTCCTGAGGCCCAGTTGAGATAGGCGAACACTGCTCTGGCCTTGAAGGCAGCCTTTCCAGGCAGCCCTTCTTCTTGGGTATTTGCTGTCTTGGTGTCACCAGCCACTCCGAGTTCTGAGGCCCCCAAAATGATGCAGTCAGGTCAGAAATGGGAGGCACAAACCCCACATGCTAGAACACTCACGTGGCTGCCTTTTTGTTTTATTGGGTCTGTTTTGTTTTTGTTTTTGTTTTTTGGAACAGGGAATGGAACTTAGGACCTCACAGGTGCCGTGCAGGTGCCGTGCTGCTGAGCTGTATCCACGGCCCCTGTTTTATTGTTTACAAAGCACTTGTATTGACAGAGGGTTATTGCAGTTTTTATTAGTTTTACAGAAAAAAAAAAAAAAATTAGGCACAGAAAATTAAGTATCTTTCCCAAAGGCACAAATAGGAAGGGCCAGAACCACTCTCATCCCCAGCACTCTTGCTGTCTCTTGGCATGGGGAGTCCATGTTCAGTAGAAATTTTGTTTATGGGCAGCTCTTGGCAGTAAGCCAAGGCTGTCACAAGGGCCCTGTTAGCAGCTGCTCATGGCTGGCAATGGGTGAGTAAAGTCACCAGCCCTGCCTTGATGGCCTTTGTCTGGGTTGCCCTCGAGAATTCAGTTGAATCCTGCACATGTGCCCCTCGTGCCTTCCCTGAGCCTCAACCCTGCCTGCACCTGCCTACTTAGTGTCCCTCCTGAGCTTTGCTCTTGAAGGTCTCAAGGTCAGCCAGACCCAGCACAGCTTCCTGGAAGTTAGGAGGCCATTATTCATGCTCAGCAAGCATCCTAATTTAAGTGTCGCTTCCTCCTCTTTAAAAGAAAGTCAGCAAGAAGGACCACAGTGCTCAAAGCCTCATACTTCCTTCTGGAGAGCACTGCGAGCTCTCTCTTGAAACATGCCCCGTTCCCCTTACACCCACACAAGGTGACAGCATAGCACCATCTGTTACCAAGGCTCACCCTTTATTCCCCTGGCTCTCCAGAAGTTGGATCATCCTGCCATTTAGACCCTGATTCTCATGTCTCGAGCCGCCCCAAGGCCCAGGGAGCCAAGGTGGAGGGGTGTTTGGCTGCAGTGGGATGAAGCCCTTGTTCGATTTTTGTTAGCAGCCCCAACTTGAGAATCTCAGTCTGTTGGTGATAGGTGGGGGTGAACTATTCTGTCGTATGTCCACACTTCCTTACCCCAAGCTCCCCATTTTCTTTCTTTATCAAAAGGGATCATCGATGTCTGCCATGACCTTCTGAGGGAATCTGAAAAGCTTCTGAATTTCCTTGCTAAACCTGCAACTCTGACTCAGAAGGCTTATATCAACCAGAGAGCAGCCTTGCCCTGTGTTCCCAGCCAGTCTTCCCTCATCGACAGTTTCAACACAGCAGTTTAGCTCATGATACAGACAGGGTGGTGGTGACTAGTTGCTGATAATATGCATTAGCTACCATCTTATTGAGCACTTGCTCTGTTGCAAGCATTGTTTGTATATGATTCCGTTTAATCCTCACAGCAGCCCTTCAGAGTAGAGAACATTTTCTTTTTTTCTTTTTTCTTCTTTCCGGTTCAGGAAACTGGGAATTACTAAGTTTATATGGGTTGCCCAGAGTCATACAGCCAACCAGTGACAGGATTTGCACTGAGCACCCCCAGCCTCAAGTTTCTGGCCAGCCCTTGGTAGTAGGCATAGCCTTAATAGACGCAGGGTTGGGTAGCAAGCAGGTAGGATTGTCTGTGCCTCACAGAGTGCTATTCAGAGGGAAATTGAAGCTGGAACACAGCAGAGGGACACGGTTTCCTGAACCTGGTAATATTCTCACTGTAAATGTAATAACCTTATAGCGACAGATGCACATTTTCCACTGCAACAAAAGAAAAATTAGTGCAGAGATTCAATTATGCCTCCCATTTTCAATGGCAATTTTGCTCTCAGAAGGTGAATTAGCAGCAGAGACCTCCCTGCAGGCAAATCACAGCACACTTTACAGCAAGAAGGTGCATCAGGGCCGGTGAGATGGCTCAGCGGCGTAAGCGCCTGCCTTGCAAGCGCGAGGGCCCGAGTTCGACTCCCGGATCCCACATACGAAAAAGGGGCCGGTGATATCGCTCAGCGGCCTGGGCGCCTGCTGGCGCGCGAGGTCCTGAGGTCGAACCCCTGGTACCCACAAAAAAAAAAGAAGGTGCATCAGAATGCAGCTGTGTCTCAAATTAAGCATCCGGGCTAGCTCCTTGCCAGTAGGCCTGCATGCGTTGGCCTGGCCTCCCATGCCTCCTGCCATGGAGGACCAAGGGAGGCCTCTGATATGGCTTGTGTTTAGCTGTCCCCCAAAGCCTCAGTGGTCATAGGTAGGCTTTTTCCAAGGCGGCTAGATCTAAAATGTGTGATTGATTCGTGGTGCCATGCTGGGATTAAGGGTGTGTGATTACTCAATCAGTACACTGATTGGTTTAGCACCACCCTAATCCTGGTCGTCTGGATAAGCTAAAAGGGGCAGAAAGATGCTGTTAAGGCCCCTTGTTGTTGCTTTTGTTGTGTGCCATAGCCATGTTGCCCCTCTACCATGTGCCACCCTCCCTGCCTTAGAGCTAGCCGATTGTGGACTGGAACCTCTACAAACTGTGGGTTTGTATAAACCTTTCCTCTAACTTTGGGCATCAGATATTTTGTCTCAGCAATGAAAAAAGTAACTAAGACAGAATTTGGTACCAGAGAAGTGGGGTCATTGCTCTAACTATACCTGAGCCTTTGGGAACGGCTTGTGGGAAGAGTTTGGAAAGGTTCAGAGATGCCCCCTGGAAAAGTAGAGGTGGAACGCTTAAACTGTACTGTATGAGAGATTCTGGTCAGAGCTCAGAAGAGCAGGAGTCTGATAGAAATCCTGCTGGTAAAGACCAGGCTCGGGAGGTTTCTGCTGGGAAGGACTGCATTGGCTGCTGGACTCCAGACAATGTGGGTTATACCTTGGCAGAAAGTTTGTCTGCAGTTTGCTTGTATCCAGAGACATTGCCTGAGTCTAAGATTAAGGGCAGCCAACTAATTAATCTTGCAGAAGAAATTTCAAGGCAGTCTAATGTTGAGGCAGTGGCATGGCTGCTGTTGGGGGCTTTTAGGCAGATCTGTGTTGAGAATCAAGAGCAAAGAGTCTAGGGCCGGTGAGATGGCTCAGCGGCGTAAGCACCTGCCTGGCAAGCGCAAGGGCCCAAGTTCAACTTACGGTACCCACATACAAAAAAGGGCCGGTGATATCGCTCAGCGGCACGGGTGCCTGCTGGTGCGCGAGGTCCTGAGGCGACCCCCAGTACCTACCAAAAAAAAAAGAGTCCAGCAGAATAATTTAAAATGTTTTGAATTTGACCAAAAAAGGAAGCTCCAGTAGAGCTTTGGATTGCAAAGATAGAGCAGAGGAGATCTTGATTGCTGAGAAGGAACAGGACAATAGAAGAGATGGCCTGAGGGCATCACAAGAAGCAGCAAGACTCTACCCTTAGCAGCCTCAAAACTGCAAAAGTAAAAGACTTTGCTTTAAGAAAGTCCCAGAGCACCATGTCCCAGAATGGCAGCAGCCTAGAGAATTTGTTCCTCAGAATTGGATTCAGAGTGCTCAGTGATCCAGGCACTCGACCACTACAGCCATGAGAGAGGGAAGCCTAGCTACTGCTGCAGCTGGCAGCAGGCTTTGGCATCATCCATGTGGCACTGGTTTTAGTCCCATGCAGAATGGAAGAGTTGTGGGGTCAGGAAGGCTTCCACCCACATTTCAGAAGAAGACTGCAGGCCAGGCAGTGTGCCCCTAAGAGGGCAGTGTATGAAGCTGACAGGGTGAAGCCAAAGGTGCAGTGGAGACCCCAGAAGGTTGGAGAAGCCACAAACATGGATCGTCTGAGGAACACTGCAAAGAGAGAGCAGAGCAGGCCCAAGAGAGAAGCCATGGGAGCTACAACCACTGGAAGTGCTGTAGGGGCGGAGCCACGCAAGTCCTTTGGAGTTAATATCTTACCACAGATTGCCTCAGATGCTCCATGTGGAACTTAACTCCATGTGGACTTAATGTGGACTCCATAGGACTTAATGTTTGCCATGCTGAATTTTGGACTTGCTTTGGTCCCATTCCTTTGTATCCCGCTAATAGGAATGGTAATGGTAATAGGAATTTGGTAATTTGTAATAGGAATGGTAATGTTTATCTTGTGCCATTGAATGTTGGAAGTGTTTAACTTTCTTTTCATTTGTACAGAGGCTCGCAGCTAAAAGTTTGCCTTAAATCTCGGAGGAGATTTTTGGACTTGGACTTTCCAGCAATGCTGAAACTGATAGGACTTTGGCAACTCTTGAACTAAATGCTTTTTGCATAAAGGAATGTGCATGAGTCTTTGAGGAGCCAGGTGCAAAATGTTATGGCTTGTTTAGCTGTCCCCTCAAAACCTCATGCGGTCATAGGTGGGCTCTTTCAGAGGTAGTTGGATCTAAAGTGTGTGATTCATTCATGGTACAATGCTAGGATTAAGGGTGTGTGATTACTAAATCGGTCCACTGATTGGTTTAGCACCGCCCTAATCCCAGTAGTCTGGATAAGATAAAAGGGGCAGAAAGATGCTGTTAAGGTTCCCTCCCTTGTTGCTTTTGCTGTCTTCCACCACCATGAACGGTTGCCCCTCTGCCATGTGCCACCCTGCCTTGGAGCCAGCGGATTATGGACTGAAACCTCTACAAACTCTGAGCTAAATAAAAGTTTTCTCCCTTAACTTTGGGTGTCAGATATTTTGTTTCAGCAACGAGTAAATAACTAAGACAGCTGCATTTGCTGAGCCTGGCCCCAAATTAGGAGCAGAACAGCACCTTCTAAGGGGACCCTGCATGTGGCATTTGATATTGCTTCTTAGAGGAGTTTAGGGCTGGGCCCCTCTGGTCATCCTAGCAGAAGCACCCTTGCCCTCACTGGGTGAACACCAAGGAGAGCAAAGAAGGGAAGAGCTAAGGGCAGTTAAATAGCCTCTGAGGGCGTGCTTCTAAGCAGCTCACTTCACTCTCACAGCACCCCTTGAGGTCATTTCTGTATCCTGTTTCTTCCATTTTCAGGGGCATCTTTGGCATTTCGCGGTATGCACAGGATGCATAGCTTTCTCTCACCCTCACTCAACACACGGCCAAGGGTGGGAAACATGGCATTGTTGTGTTTCTGTGGGGAAAAGCGAGGCTCAGAGGTTCAGTCCTCCCCAGAATTGCCCACCAGATGTGTAACCCAGCTAGGGTTGAACTCTTAAGCTGATATCATTTCTTCTTCCTTTAAAGTCTTGTTACTAAATTGCAGTATTTTCCTGCCACCAAGACCCTAATGTACTTCCCTTGATAAGCTGTTGCCATGTCCTTTCCATTTATTTTCATTCATATCTGAACCAGCATGGCCCTTGGGACTCTGTACAGACCAGATGGATATGGTTTGCCTGTTAGTGACACCGGCCAGGATGGTCACTCTGGCCACCAGCTGGGCTCATCTGCTTGTGTTTGCTGTAGCCAGTTTTATTCCAGGGGCTGGGACAGTGCAAGGAAAGCCCTTTGCCCTATTGGAGTCTACTGACAAATGCTTTTTTTTTTAATCTTCTAGGTACATTGAACGGAAAGCTTTTCTAGAGCGTGTGGACCACAGGCAGTTTGAAATTGAGCGAGATCTCAGGCTGAGCAAAATGAAACCTTGATTTTGAGGGGAGAATCAGTAACAGCTCAATCCTGTTGACAATGTGAGCTTTCTGTGCATCTGTGAAACTCTTCCAGTGTCCTCCACTGTTGCCCAACAAGGTCTTTTTTCTATATGAAGTTTTGTTTGTGTATCTTGATGTCACATGGTTTCACTCATTTTATTTTTAAAAATTTGTCCTTAAAAAAGTAAATAAAGTCAGTCTTCAGCAAGACTGGAGAAGACAAAGACCTCACTCGCCTTCCCTTTACTCTGCTGCAAAGTCCAGCGTGAGCTCAGCCAGCACATCCTGGGCCTGCTGGGAAGCAGAGGTCTGGCCACTGTGGTGGAGAGAGCTGACTGGCTGGGCTGGAGCCTTCTGGGGCCTCGGCACTCTCCAAAGTCAGCCCTGCGTTGAAGACCCAGGGAAAGAAGCTCGCTGGGGTACAGTGACGTCAAGCCCCCTGGGTGTTGTTCTCAATTCCACTCAGGCTTCTCTGCTGATCTCTATCTTCTGAATGAGATTCTTACCGATACCATGTAAGTCTGAAAGTTAGCATATATTGTTGCTGTGTAGGGTCCCCCCACTTTAGCCTTTTTCTTTTCTTTCCAAAGAAAAGTCATCAGATCATCTCAGTAATTCTTTAATTTTGGTTTCTCAAAGAATATTCTAAAATACTCCTTTTGCCTGGTGTGGTAGCACACACCTGCAATCCCAGCACTCTGCAAGCTGAGGAAAGGGGGATCGCTATGAGTTTGAGGCTAGCCTGAACTACATAGTGAGACCCTGTCTCCAAAATAAAAGACTCCTTTATTTGTTATACTCCGTAAGAAACTGCTACGCAGGAGGCTATCACAAGTTTGAGCCCAGCCTGGTCAAGTTAGTAAGATTCTGTGTCAAAAAAAGTTTTTAAGAAGGAGTGCTGAGGATATAGCTCAGTGTGAAGGCCAGGGTTCAATCCCTAGTAATGGCAAAGAGAAGAAGAAAATCTAAAGTCCAAACTTCCTGCTTAGAATTAGATGTTCTCTAGGGAGAGGAGAAAGAGTAGGGAACAAATTTTTGTTGAAGAAGGAAGTGAGAGTAGAGACCATTCGTGTTAGTAAAGCATGAAACCCCACAACCTGCTCTGGCGTGGGAGGGTAAAGGTGGGGTTGCATAGACTGGGATCTGTTTCCTGCTCAGACAGCTACCAGCTGTGTGACCTTGACTACCAGTCAGTTTTCTGGGCCTGGGGGTGCTGAACAAGCTGCCGACAGCCTGATGGGGCCCATCCAGGCCTGTGTTGTCAGTGTTCGTGGCAGCCAAAACATGATTGCCAGCACTGGGTGGTTAGAGCGTTGGAGATACTACTTCCCATAAAAGTAGTTTACAAACTGCATTTGAACCCACTTTGTCACATCCACTCTGATAAAGGACTCTCAAAGTGGCAAGAGACCATTTCAGACCAGCATCAGAACAGGGGGCCTGTGAAGTCTCAGTTGTTCCTGCACTGGGACACGGGAGTAACAGGAAAGTGCTGTGATCTCAGCCCAGCCAGTGTTTTGCTCAGGGTAGGCCCCCCAGACCCACAGCGGGCACCAGCTGAGGTTAGGTGAAGGCCCTGCCTAGGCTGCTGTCGGGCCTGTGTCCCCTACCCACTGCCTTTGGCTGACTGCTTCCTTGAGCGCACTCTGGAGTTCTGTACTCGGTGTCTCAGGCTTCATCGCGACCATTGCTGCACCACCAACACATGAGCTGGCTCTTCTCCCTGCTTGACAATGATCTGGGATCCCATAGAATAAATGGCACTGAGTTCATGGTGAGTTAGGGTTCTTCCATTCACACATGGTCACACCATTGAAGCCTGAGAGGTTAGGACAAAAGCTGCAGGACAGGCGGGTTTGCTCTTCCTGTGCTCCAAGACATGGAAAGTGAAGTGCAGTAGTCGGGGAGAATCACAGCTGTGTCTTGGCCCTGCCTGCCTCATTGAGAAGATCCAGTCCTTTCAGAGGCTTCTCCTTCTGTGCCCTGCATTCGATAAAGGTGACAGCTCTGTGGAAAAGTTGCTTCCTTTCTGCCCCCTCTTGATTAAGTGCACATTTTCCCAGCAGATGTGCTGCTCACTCCTGACTCCACATAATGAACTTTTTACCTGTGAATCTTGAAGAGCCCCTCTAGTCCTAGTCCCTTTCGAAGGATCTGGCTGTTATCAGGAAATGCATAGCTATTTGCCACATTCCTGCTAAAGATGCCCTTCATCCTAATGTCCTGACATCTTAAACTGTGATTTGCTGTGATTTCAGCATCTCCTCCTTGATCTACATGGAACCTCAACTCCGTGTATGTGTGTGTGTGTGTTTTGACACAGGGTCTCACTATATAGTTGAGGCTGGGCTTGAACTCACTATGTAGCTCAGGCTGGCCTCAAACTTGCAGCAATCCTCCTGCCTCAGTCTCCCAAGTGCTAGGATTACAGGCGTGTGCTGCCGTGGCTGGAACCTCATCTTTAAAAGCCTCCTATACTGAACACACTTGGTCTCATTAACAAGGCACTTGCCCTGGCTAATACCTATGCAGGTACACATACCTATGCATGTATGCACATGTATCACCCCTCAGTACCCTCACAGCAGACCCTTGTTGATGTCTCACTGGTCACAGCTGTAGGCAACCTGGGAAAGTATTCAGCATTTCCAGCCTTTACTGTGAAAGTCAGATTGGGAGAAGGGAAATTAGGCCTAGGTGGTAGGTCAGCCAGCCAGTATACCTGGCACATTTGGGCTTTGTCATAACCAACAGCCTTTTCTTTTTTTTTTTTTTTTGTGGGTACCAGGGGGTCGACCTCAGAACCTTGTGCGCCAGCAGGCGCCCGTACTGCTGAGCGATATCACCGGCCCCTTTTTCGTATGTGGGTTCCGGGAGTCAAACTCGGGCCCTCACGCTTGCCGGACAGGCACTTAAGCCACTGAGCCATCTCACCGGCCCACCAACAGCCTTTTCTCCATTTTTTTTTTTTTTTTTTTTTTGTGGGTACCGGGGGTCAACCTCAGGATCTCACGCGCCAGTGGGCGCCCATGCTGCTGAACGATATCACTGGCCCCATTCTTCGTATGTGGGTTCCGGGAGTCGAACTCGGGCCCTCACGCTTGCCAGGCAGGCGCATAGGCCACTGAGCCGTCTCACCGGCCCTCTCCCTTTGATTTTTAAAATTGTCCCAGAAAGGTGGTTGGGTTTAGAGATGAAACAAGATGGGCCATGTGTTGGTAATTGTTGAAGCTTGGAGAAAAGTGTATTTGGTCCATTACGCTATTCTCTATTTTTATGAGGATTTTAATTTTCATAAAACATTTTTTCTAAATTGTCCCAGAGAGGCAAAATTGAGCTCTGTGCAAGAAAGGACTTTGTGTGTGGTGGCTCACACCTGTAACCCCACCCCTGGGGAGGCTAAGGCAGGAGGATCACTGTGAGTTCGAGGCCAGCCTGGGCTACAAAGTAAGTTTAAGGCCAGCCTGAACTGCATAGTGAGACCCTGTCTCAAAAAAGGCAAAAGGAAAAAAAAAGAAAGGACTTTGAAGTGTTCAGAGCTGGGCCAAGAAAGCGTGGAAGTGGCAGGAATGTAGGAGGCAGTCTGGGCTAGGAAGGACTTCTCTGTGCCTGTTTTAGTGCTTCAGAAAGCGAGCTTTGCATATTCTGTTACCTCATCTTCCTTCTCTGATCCCTGCTGTTTATTCTGTACTGTGGTGGGTCAAGGTCAACGAACAGAGGAATTGGCCACCAAGGCAGGCACCTATGTTGGCCACGAGCAGCTGTTCTGTACGTGAGTGGCCGTCTCTTGTAGGTATGAACCAGCTCCAGGAGTCCTCTCAGCCCTTGCACGGCCACCCGCAGTGGGCTGAGCAACTGGGGCTGCAGAATGCAGTTTCCAGCACCAGCCAGTGGCCCAGGCAGTGGTCTGAGCAGATGGGCATCCATGGAGGGCACCTCAGGCATGCAGGGGCCACCCTTGGGCCTTCCTTTTGGTCATCTGGGCCGCTGCATGAGCACACCAGTGCCCTTGGTGGGACTGGCCTCAGCTACATTGCCCCGTCCCATCCTCCTCCTACCTCACTTTCAAATGCCTGGCCTTCCCCAGTGGGGCCACCCAGGGCAAGGGGTGCTGATTAAAGTGCATTTATCTCCCATCAGGAATCACCTTTTTGGGGGCTGGGGATGTGGTTCAGTGGTAGAGACAATGCCTAGCACATGCAAGGTCCTTGGTTTCATCCCCAGTGCTGTTTAAAAAAAAAATGACCTGTTTCATCTGAGTCTTGTATGAACCATGGCACACTGTCTAGCCCACAGTTTGTGAGAACAAGGGAATAATACTTTTTCTAGCTCTTCAAATCCACATTTGGTGAAAACTAACTTCCAACGGAAAAGATGTCCCTTTATCCAGGAGTCAGGAATTGTCAAGCAAATGTTTGCGGGAATTGGGAAGTGGAAAGAATGAGTCAGTGCTCAGGCAGATTAACAGCCTTATGCCAGGTCCAGTGTTCGGCCCTCGCTGTGGCCTGAGTGACTGATACACCAGTCCAAGGACACCTCTCTGCTGTCCTACAGAGTCCAGGGACTCCCCAGGAGTTGAGTTTCCTGGCCTTGCCCTGACTGGCAGTCCTGTTTCTTTCCATGTCCCAGTTGAGTGTATCAGGTTTCCAGGGCATCTGGCACCTTCTCATTACTGAAAAAACTGCCCTGAAACAGTGTAAGGTCAAAGAATGAAACAACCTCTCCCTGTGCTCCACTCCCCTGTGTCGTGAAGAACAAAGTGCTCTAATTAGGAACTGTGCACAAGGCCTCTCGAGGGGCTGAGAGAGGACACATCAAGAACTAAACCAGAAGTGCGCTCTGCGCTGTCGGAGTTAATAACAAGGAACTGGGTGAGTGCCCTGGCAGATGCTTCGCTTGGGGCCTGTCCTCATGGAACTGGAGGACACAGCTGAGCAGCTGGCACCACAGAAGGACAAGAGGCACTACTAGAGAGGAGTGGGGCAGTGCTGCCTCTGTGCCCAGGAAGGTGACAGGCTCCCCCGGTACTGTGCTACCTTGCGGCACCAGTGAGTAGAGGGTGTGGGTGGTGTGCCAAGATGTAGTATGTGAGGTGGCCCCAAGTGGTGTGGCATGGCATGTGTGGTTGGTTGGTGCAGTCTGGTGGGGCCTAGTGCAAGGGGCCTAGAGCAGGCTCTCATCAGACTTCTGCCTTTGGGTATGAGTCCCTTACCGGAGCTAGAAGCGTTCAGGCATGTTGGGAACATTCGTGGCACAGAACTGAACAAGTAGCAAGTGGTGTGAGGATAGCGGGCTCCTGGGCAAGGACCAAAAGAAGCTCATCCCATCATCAACAAATAACCCATGGCCTCACATGCCAGGGCTTCCTTTCAGCTGTCTGTTAGGGCCCCTCCATTTTCCAGAGGAGGAAACTTGCCTGATTCACCAGGGAACCAGCCAGTGGTCCCAGGCACAGGGCACAGATGCGGGGCACCAGTGGAGGGCGAGATGGACAGCCTCTCCACGCCCTCTGCCTCCACTGCTGCCGAGTGGCTCCTGGGAAAGAAGGATGGGAGTGCCAGGAACCTCCGAATGTGGAAGCACTTGGGGCTGAAGGGAATGGCAGCTGGCACCCCAAAGATGATGCGCACCAGCCACAACCCTGAGGCCTGGTCAGTGTAAGAGCTCTGCAGGGGCAAGTGCACTGCTGAGAAGCCCTCCTGGCCACTGGCCCAACCTTCTCTGCAAGGCTCTTTTGCGTGTGTGTGTGTCTTTGAGACAGGGTTTCACTATGCAGTTCCAGCTGGCCTGGAACTCACTTTGTAGCCCAAGCTGGCCTTAAACTCAAGGTGATCCTTCTGCCTCAGCCTCCTGAGTGCTGGGATTACAGGCGTGCACCACCACACCCAGCGTATCTGCAAAGTCCTTGTATGCTGCTGCTTTTTGTGCGTATCCTGCTAAGGTAGCTTAGATCCAAAAATCCAGATGCCATTTTTGTCCACAGGCAAGTTGACCTCATCAAGGCAACTGGGAAGGGAAAGCTGAACTGAGTCCTCCCGGGGCCCTGTAATGGCTCTGACCACACACCTCCTCCCTTGTTTGCACCTCTCTCATTGTCTGAGACCCCAGAGATGGACAGACTTCCAGAGTCTCTGCATACCTAAGGGATAAGGTGGCTAAATCAGGAGGATGATAGTGAGAGACTACCAGGAGGGGTGACCCTCAGCTCGGGCACTCGGGGCAGCACCATGCCTCGAACTTTTCTAGCTCTGTGATCCTGCTAAGTCCCTCATCCTCTCTGAGTCTAAGATTCCTCACTTCAAAATGTGGCTGAGGATGATTCATAAGGCTGCTCTGCCTACCTCGGAACATTTTATTAAGTGAAGACACTATCCAAGTGCTAAAATACTATAATTTAGTTGTGCACCTCCTCATTCCCCAAAAAAGCCAAGCTATTGGAATAAAAATTAGCACCACTTTGAAAAACACTTTCGCGATGCCTAATAAATCTGGAGGTGAACCTGGCCAGTAACACAACAACTCTTTTAGGTTTACATCCCGGAGAAGCCTCAGCATGTACAAAAGGAGGCAGGATTATTGGCAGTCATCAAACCCTGGAAACCAGTGTAGTAGAGGAAACATTCCCACCGTATCCTCAGGGTTGGGCCTACAGATTAAATAGATATTAAACAGATTAACAGAAGAAAAACAAACTTCAGTTTTTTGTTTTGTTTTTCTTTCATGGGCATGGAGGCCTTTAAGAAATACTAAGACTTGGGCCAGTGATAGAGCTCAGCGGCATAAGCGCCTGCCTGGCAAGTGCAACATCCTGAGTTCGACTCCTGATACCCGCATATTAAAAAAAAAAATACAAAGACTCGAAGCAAAGGTGAATGCTTATCTACTGAGTTAGGGGACAGAGAAATAGTTCAGAGTTGGCACACTTGCTTCATATGCATGAGGCCCTGGATTCCATCCCCAGCACCACAAATAATAAATTTTTATGTGTACAAAAATATGAACTGAGTTGAGCAAAGAATTACTGTTTTAAGTTTTTGGGGGAGGGTGATTCCCAGGACCTTCAAACTTATCTGCATCCCAAGCCCTTTTTTTTTTTTTTTTTGAGACAGGTTCATACTAAGTTGTCCACCTGGGTTCAAACTCCTCCTGCCTGAGCCTCCCAGAGGGCTGGGATTACAGGCATTCATCACCACACCCAGTTGAGCAAAAAATAATTGGGAAAATGTGACAAAGCAAAGGGACTTGGGTTGGGGCAGTTAACTCTGTGAGGAAGTGACAAGGAGGATAAGGGTGTTAGTCTGATGTTTGCTAATGCAGATTTCTTTGCCTGCCTTGGTGATAAAAACATCTCTTTCCTTCTGGAATAGGGAGGACACATTTCACTTGGAAATTTCACCTCCTCTTAGGAACAAGGATGATCAGAGTGTCCTGGCATCTACTGTCTTTCAAGTGACCTTAATTCAAAATAGTAGTCCAGAGCAGCATATTTTGGGGTGGCCCATTCTGAACTCCTTCACCACCCAGTGCCCCCAGGAAAATGGATTGATTGTGAAACACACATGCAATGGCACATGATTCAGCAGCGGAATGAATGAGCTGGGATCATGTGCCTCAACACAGGTGAGGGCCTTGTACACAGCCCTGATGCAAAAAGCAGATGATCCCATTGCCAGGCACAGTGGCCCACACCTGTAATCTCAGTTATCAGGTGGTTGAGGCAGGAGAATCATAAGTTCCAGGCCAACCTAGGCAATTTAGTGAGACTTTGTCTCAAAATAAAAAATTTTAAAAAGGACTAGGGATGTAGCTGAAGGTAGAGTACTTATCTAGCATTTACAAGGCCTTACGTTCAGTCCCCAGCACCACAAAAAATAAAGTGGTTAGTGTTATATCCTGTGACTCAAAAATTTGTAAGAACGTAAAACATACTATATATTGATTGGTTTAGAATGTACCGATACAGCCGGTGAGATGGGTCAGCGGCTTAAGCGCCTGCCCGGCAAGCGCGAGGGCCCGAGTTCGACTCCCGGAACCCACATACAAAAAAGGGGCCAGTGGTATTGCTCAGCGTCACGGGCACCTGCTGGCGCGCGAGGTCCTGAGGTCGACCCCCCGGTACCCACAAAAAAAAAAAAAAAGAATGTACCGATACAGGGGCTGGTGAGATGACTCAGTGGCATAAGCGCCTGCCCGGCAAGCGCGAGGGCCTGAGTTCGATTCCCAGAACCCACATATGAAAAAAGGGCCGGTGATATCACTCAGCAGCACGGGCGCCTGCCGGTGCGTGAGGTCCTGAGGTCGACCCCCAGTACCCACAAAAGAAAAAAGAATGTACCAATACAGTGATAAACATAAGTTCAGCTGGTGGACACCACTTATGGGATAGGGAAGTCCTTATGATGAGAGGAAGGTAAAAAAAAGGAGCTTCATTTACAGATGTGGCATATAGCTTAAGTCAGTAGGGAGTGACACAGATATTTCTTACATTATTCATCATGTACTATTTATCTGATGTGTTTCAGTATCTCACCTCAGCCTCCCAGAATCCAAGGGAAGGACAGTTCAAGGATGGAAGTGTTGCCATGGTGATGCACTTGCTGGCTGTCAGGAGCTTTCTCTGCATGTCATTCTGGGCTAGCAGACATACCAGAGTGATCCCCCAAGTGGGTCCTGGATCATTTCCCAGGAGCAGAGTGACTCACACAGGTGCCCCCGCTTCCCTTTCAAAGTCCAGTTCGGAGTGGCAGCGGAGCTGAGGGGACTGGGCCAGGCCCTGGGATCCCTCCTAGCACAGCTTCCTGGTGGGACTGCTCCTGACAGCCAGTGGCGTGAAGCCTGAGATTCAGCCTCCATCACCAACACCCCTGACATGGCCCTGACAGATGCAAAGATAGGACACAACAGGCCACATGTGTTATGCTTGTGTTTAGATGTCCCCCCAGAGCCTCATGTGGTCATAGGTGGGGCTTTTTCAGAAGTGGCTGAATCTAGAAGGTGTGAGATGGAATTGATTCATAGTGCAATGCTAGAATCAAGGGCACTAGCATTAAGTGCATGAGTGCTACCCACCCTGAGTAGCCTAGATAAGATACAAGGGATAGAAAGAGCTGTGGTCATCCCTTGTTGCTTTGTTACCTTCTGCTCACCATATGGACTGTTTCTCCTCTGTGATTCCTGTCTGCCATGCCACCCTGCCTTGGAGCCAGCTGATTATGGACTGAAACCTCTACAAACTGTGAGCCAAATAAACCTTTCCTCATTTAACTTTGGGTGTTGGGTATTTGTCTCAGCAATGAGAAAAGTAACTAAGATAGAATTTGGTAGCAGAGAAGTGGGGTCGTTGCTGTGACTATGCCTGGTCATGTTGTTCAGGAGCCTTTGGGAACAGCTTGTGGGAAGAGTTTGGAAAGGTTCATAGATGCCCCCTGAAAAAGTAGAGCTGGAACACCTTAGGCTGTACTTGATGGGAGATTCTGGTGAGAGCTCAGAAGACCAGAAGCCTAATAGAAATCCAGCTGGTAAAAGAATGGCTATTATTGCCAGATCTTGGAAACAACCCAAATGCCCATCAACTGAGGAATGGATAAGAAAGATGTGGTATTTTTATACAATGGAGTACTATTCAGCCATAAAGAAGGATAAACTGGAGACTTTTATAGGTAAATGGATGCAACTCGAGAAAATACTCATAAGTGAAATAAACCAGAAGCACATGTGTAAGCATCGTATTATCTCTCTAGTATGAGAAACTGAAAGAGTAAATAAGATCCAAAATGTACAATAGACATGGTGAATCAAAAAGAAACTGGTCAAAAGGAAAGAGAGACTGGAATAGGGAAAAGAAAGAAGGGAAAGGGAAAAAAAAATTGTATATATATATATATATAAGATGGTTAAGATAGATACACTACCATTTTTACTTAGTTCATTGAAGAGTAAGGTTTGTGCCAATAATGTTTGGACAATTGAATGCTAATGTCTGGTGTCCTGAATAACTAACTTAAAGATAGTAATACGTAATGTATTAACCATTGTTACCCTCCTATTATGTTGGTTTGAAAATTTGTTCTTCTTTTGATTTGTTTTGTTTTTTCTTCTCTTTAAAATAAAAAAAAAAAAAAAAGAATGGCTATTATTAAGAAATCAACTAATAACAAATGCCAGGGGCTGTGGGGAAAAAGAAACCCTTCTTCACTGTTGGTGGGAGTGTCGACTGGTACAGCCACTATGGAAATCAGTGTGGAGATTCCTCAAAAAACTAGGGTTGGAGGTCCCATTTGACCCAGCTATTCCCCTTCTGGGTATCTTCCCAGAAGAGTTAAAAACATCGTACCACAGTGATATATGTGCACCCATGTTTATAGCAGCACAATTTGTAATAGCCAGATCTTGGAAACAACCCAAATGTCCATCAACTGAGGAATGGATAAGAAAGATGTGGTATTTTTATACAATGGAGTACTATTCAGCCATAAAGAAGGATAAACTGGAGTCTTTTATAGGTAAATGGATGCAACTCAAGAAAATACTCATAAGTGAAATAAACCGGATGCACATGTGTAAGCATCGTATTGTCTCTCTAGTATGAGAAACTGAAAGAGTAAGATCCAAAATGTACAATAGACATGATGAATCAAAAAGAAACTGGTCAAAAGGAAAGAGAGACTGGGATGGGGGAATAGGGAAAAGAAAGAAGGGAAAGGAAAAAAAAATTGTATATATATATATAAGATGGTTAAGATAGATACACTACTAATTTTACTTAGTTCATTGAAGAGTAAGGTTTGTGCCAATAATGTTTGGACAATTGAATGCTAATATCTGGTATCCTGAATAACTAACTTAAAGATAACAATACGTAATGCATTAACCATTGTTACCTTCCTATTATGTTGTTTTGAAAATTTGTTCTTTTTTGATTTGTTTTGTTTTGTTTTTTCTTCTCTTTAAAAAAAAAAAAAAAAAAATCCAGCTGGTAAAGAGCAGGCTTAGGAGGTTTCTGCTGGGAAGAAGGACTGCATTGGCTGTTGGATTCCAAATGATGTGTGTTATACCTTGGCAGAAAGTTTGCATTTTGCTCATGTTCAGAGACTTTGCCTGAGACTGAGATTAATGGTGGCAGACTAATTAATCTTGCAGAAGAAATTTCAAGGCAGTCAAATGTCAAGGTAGTGGCATGGCTGCTGTTGGGGGCTTTTAGGCAGATCTATGTTGACAATCAAAAGCAAAGAGCCCAGCAGAATGATTTAAAATGTTTTGAATTTGGCTAAAAAGGAAGCTCCAATAGAGCTTTGGATTGCAAAGATAGAGCAGAGGAGATCTTGATTGCTGAGAAGGAACAGGAGAAAAGATAGCCTAAGGACATCACAAGAAGCAGCAGGACTCCACCCTTAGCAGCCTCAAAATTGCAAAAGTGAAAGACTGCTCTGAGAAGAGAGCCCTAGAGCACCATGTTCCAGAATAGCGGTGGCCTAGGGAAGTTGTTCCTCAGGATTTGGTTCATAGACACTTGATCCCTACAGCCAAGAGAGGACACCTGGCTACTGCCCCAGCTGACAGCAGACCTTGGTATCATCCACATGGTGTTGGTTTTAGGTACATGCAGAATGGAAGAGTTGTGGGGTCAGAAAGCTTCCACCCAGATTTCAGAAGAAGGCCTGGGAGGCCAGTCACTGTGCCCCTGAGAGACCAGTGTGTGAAGCCATGAGTGTGAAGCCAAAGGTTTGGTGGACACCCCAGAAATTTGGAGAAGCCAGAAGTGTGGATCATCTGAGGAAAGCTACAAGGAGGGAGTAGAACCTGCCCAAGAGAGAAACCATGGGAGCTATAACCAGCAGCAGTTTGGTAGGGGTGGAGCCATCCAAGCCCTTTGGAGTTTACATCTTGCCACAGATTGCCTCGGGTGCTACATGTGGAACTACAGGACTTAATGTTTGCCCTGTTGGATTTTCGACTTACTTTGGTCCTATTCCTTTGTATTCCCCTGTTTGTACCTTTTGGAATGGTAATGTATATCTTGTGCCATTGAATGTTAAAAGTGTTTAACTTTCTTTTCATTTGTATGAGGGTTTGCAGCTGAGTTTGCCTTAAATCTCAGAGAAGATTTTGGACTTGGACTTTTCAGCAGTGCTGAAACTGATAGGACTTTGGCAACTCTTAGAGATGGATTAAAATGCCTTTTGCATAAAGGGGTGTGCATGAGACTAGGGGGCCAGGGGTGGAATGTTATGGTTTTTTTGTTTGTTTGTTTGTTTTTGACACAGGGTCTCACTATGTAGTTCAGGCTGGCTTTGAACTCAGACTGGCCTTGAACTCACAGCGATCCTCCTTCCTCAGCCTCCTGAGTACTGGTATTACAGGCATGTGCCACCACGCCCGGCGATGGCTTGTTTAGATGTCCCCTCAAAACTTCATGCAGTCATAGGTGGGCTTTTTCAGAGGTGGTTAGATCTAAAATGTGTAATTGATTCATGGTATAACTCTGGGATTAAGGGTGTGTGATTACTAAATGGTCCACTGATTGGTTTAGCACCACCCTAATTCCGGTAGTCTGGATAAGATAAAAGGAGCAGAAAGATTCTGTTAAGGTTCTCTCCCTTGTTGTTTTTGCTGTCTTCCACCACCATGCATGGTTGCCCCTCTGCCATGTGCCACCCTGCCTTGGAGGTGCCAGCTGATTATGGACTGAAACCTCTACAAACTCTGAGCTAAATAATCCTTTCCTCCTTTAACTTTGAGTGTTGGGTATTTTGTCTCAGCAGCAAGAGAAAAATAACTAAGACAACATGTTAGAAGGGTGCTGTGGCAGACCTCCACTTGCAAGATGCAATGTAAATGGTTCCTGACCTGGAAAAATGAGCTTGAAATTTGAACACACTGGAATGAATTACAGTCCCTGTCCAGGTTTTCTGGTGGAAGTTACAGGAGGGCAGTCTTCAAACTCTGTCCAGTATCCAGAGCTGCTCCAGGCCTCTGGGCCACAGCTATGACTTAGGGCTGCAGTGGGTGCCTTCTCAGTGTCACCAGAACTCCAGAGGGCAAAGCCTCCTGTCCCAAGCCCTCTGACCAGCCACTCCCCAGTCTCCTATTTCTCCACTAAACACTCTCATTGTAACTGGGCCTGCCAGATTGTGAAGCACCCTGAATGACCAATGAAAGGCATTTTTAGGTTTCTTGGTGTCCGAGGGCATCGTCTCAGGCAGGTCACCTCCTCTCTTCTTGTTTCTAGCAGCCCATGGTTCTGTTACAGCTCTGCCACTAGCTGCATTATCAGATCTTTGAATCTGAGGTTCAGGGTCCTGAGATACAGGGAGGGGGAAATGCCCTAGTTACACCTCTGCCAGCCTTCTTGTACACACAGTGTTTGGTATGTGCCCTTGAGCCAGCTGGAGACAACTGGTCTAGAAATGGTGAGAATAAGCAACATTGCAGGACTGTTTTGTTGTTTTTTGTTTCATTTTATTTTGTTTTTACAGTAGTGGGGACTGAACCCAGGGCCTCCACACTAAGCTATGTCCCTAGTGCTTTTTTAAATTTTCAGAGTCTCACTAAATTGCCCAGGCTGGGATCTAACCTGTGATCTTCCTGCCTCAGCCTCCCAGAGTGCTGGGACTATGTCATCACACCCAGGTAAGAGGCCCATTTTGTTTTTGCAATGCATATGGTGTTCTTAAAAAAAAAATGCACATGGTATAATAAAAAAAAATATTTGGCTCTCTTGGTCATGGCAGAGAGCTCCTAAAACTCTTACAGTTTACTGTCTTGTATGCGTTAGGAGAATCCCGGCCTAGCATGGGAGAGCCCGCATGATGACTAGTTTAGAACTCTGAGCCCCTTGCTGGCCTTTAAAGAGGGGAGAAGAGCCAGAAATCAAGTTCCATCACCTAAAGGCAGTGACCCAGTCAATCACATCCACCTAATGAAACTGCCACGAAACTCCTACTAAACACCAGGGTTCCTCCAGGAGTCTGGGGGGCACATCAACATGCCAGGAGGGTGCTGTGCCCCAAGTCGCCACCTATACTTTTTCACTGGGCTCTTCATTTGATCTTTTTTTCTTTTCTTTTTTTTTCCAGTACTGGGAACTGAAACCAGAATTGTTGCACTGAGCTATATCCCCAGCCCTTTTCTTATTTTTTATTTTGAGACAGGGTCTCACTAAGTTGCCCAGGCTGGGCTTGAGTTTTTGATCTTCCTGCCTCAGCCTCCCAGAGTGCTGGGATTACAGGCGTGTATTCAATCTGCATCCTATATAATAAACTGTATTAGCAAGTATAGCAGCTTCCTGAGCCTGTGAGATGTCCTAGCAAGTCATCAAGTCTGATAGGGGTAGGGGTTATGGAACCCCAGAACTCGTAGTCAGCTGGACAGAAGTATGGGCTAAGTAGCATGGGCACCCCATTTGCAGCAGGCATCCAACATGGGGACAGTTTTCTGGGGCTGAGCCCTCCCTTATCCTGGGAGATAGACATAATTCTGGGTAGTTAGTGCCAGAACTGAATTGGAGTTGGTGTTGGAGAATTGGTTGGTGTTAAGAAAATTCACACCCCCAACTTTTGTCTAACCCTTCCCTTAAGCCCAGACAGCTGCTACAGGCAAAGTGAGGGGCAGTGTGATTTTCTGAACACATTCACATCAGACACCCAGATTCTAATCCCGGCTCTTCTGACCAGCTGGTGCCCTCAGGCACATGGTCTGGCCCTCTGCCTTCCCAAGTCTTTTCTGCATCTGTAAAATGAAGGAGTGGGTTAAATAATGCCCGACGTCTAACACTAGGACTTTTTGTTTTTGTTTTTGTTTTTGAGATAGGGTCTGGCTATATTGCCCGGGCTGGCCCGGGACTCCTGGACTCAGGCAATTCTCCTGCCTCAGCCTCCCCAGTGGTTGGGACTATAGACATGCCACCATACCCACCTCAGAACCTACATTTCGAAAAAGCAAGAGGTGATTCTCAGACACTACAGTGTTTGAAAACAATTGCTTCTGGCCTCCCTAGCTGTAAAAAAAAAAAAAAAAAAAAAAAAAAAAATTTAAAAGCCTCCAGCTATGATTCTGGAAAATTACATCTTCCTTTATTCTTGCCACTTCAAATAATTTGAATTCCAAAATTCCTGCAGCACCAGGAAAACCTTAACAAGTAAGCTGCCCAGTCCCTCCCAGCATCTGCTGAGACTTACCTGCTGGAACTTTCTCCTCCTTCCTAGTCCTTGGAGTCAGTCCAGGGGCTCAGCTGCAGCCTCAGAGTTGTCAGGAACTTGGAGAAGCAGCTGAAGTCAGGCTTGGGAAATCAGCAAGAAATTCAGGCAACCAAATCTCCCCAAGTCCCAACAAACACAGCTGAAGAGGCTGCCAGGTTTGCTGCACAGGTGGTGAAACCCATGTGTGCGCCCACACCAGCAAAGCCAAGTTTGTAGTGTGGCCGTTAGGTTCCTCTGCAGCTTGGAGACCACCCTTCCTCCGGGCCACCATTCGAACAACATCCCTGTCAAAACAAGCCTGTGAGATGGATTCTCCCAGCTCCTGGCCAGTCCACTAGTGCTGGGCCCTCCCTTCCTGAGCTGGGCCACTCTGGGCTTTTCTTCCTTTCCTTCCTCTCACTGCTGTTTGGGGGTGGGGGCAGCACTGCAGCACTGGGGATTGACCCAGGGCCTTCGCACTGAGCTACATCCCCAGTCCTTCCTTCCTTCCTACTGGTATTCTTTTTTTCTTTTTTCTTTTTTTTTTATTTTAAAGAGAAGAAAAAACAAAACAAAACAAATCAAAAAAGAACAAAATTTCAAAACAACATAATAGGAGGGTAACATTATGTATTGTTATCTTTAAGTTAGTTATTCAGGGTACCAGATATTAGCATTCAATTGTCCAAACATTACTGGGACAAACCTTACTCTTCAATGAACTAAGTAAAATTAGTAGTGTATCTAACTTAACCATCTTATATATATATATACAATTTTTTTTCTTTTCCCTTCTTTCTTTTCCCCATTCCCCTATCCCAGTCTCTCTTTCCTTTTGACCAGTTTCTTTTTGATTCATCATGTCTATTGTACATTTTGGATCTTATTTACTCTTTCAGTTTCTCATACTAGGGAGACAATACGATGCTTACACATGTGCGTCTGGTTTATTTCACTTATGAGTATTTTCTCAAGTTGCATCCATTTACCTATAAAAGTCTCCAGTTTATCCTTCTTTATGGCTGAATAGTACTCCATTGTATAAAAATGCCACATCTTTCTTATCCGTTCCTCAGTTGATGGGCATTTGGGTTGTTTCCAAGATCTGGCTATTACAAATTGTGCTGCTATAAACATGGGTGCACATATATCGCTGTGGTACGATGTTTTTTTTTTTTTTTTTTTTTTTTTTTTTGTGGGTACCGGGGGGTCGACCTCAGGACCTCGCGCACCAACAGGCGCCCGTGCTGCTGAGCGATATCACCGGCCCCTTTTTCGTATGTGGGATCCGGGAGTCGAACTCGGGCCCTCGCGCTTGCAAGGCAGGCGCTTATGCCACTGAGCCATCTCACCGGCCCTGGTACGATGTTTTTAATTCTTCTGGGAAGATGCCCAGAAGGGGAATAGCTGGGTCAAATGGGACCTCCAACCCTAGTTTTTTGAGGAATCTCCACACTGATTTCCACCCTATTGGTATTCTTGTTGTAGAAGAAATCAGTTCATTACTTGAAATTTGGAAAGTAAGTGGGTGGGGGTTGCTCAGTGGTAGAGTAACATGCTTAGCATTCCTGAGGTCCTGGGTTCAATCCCCAGCACCCTTTCCCACCCGAAAAACAAAGTTGGAAGACAGGAGTGGCAGCAGGAAACAGGGCCAGGCCAGGGGTGGTGCAGGAGAATGGAGAGACTGAGTCAAACAGTGGCTCCTAAGCACCAGCCTGTCCTTCCAGGGTGTCAGGTGCCACATCAGCCCTTTATGTCCCACAGCCCAGTGCTTCCCACCAAAGTGGGTGCTGTGCATTTGAACCACAGCCACTGCACACCTCTAGGGGTGCCACCTGCAGAAAGTACGGTAGGGATGGTACCCCTCGCTGCCAGGTGACTCTCCATTCCACAGACTTGGAGAGTATTTATATACCATGCTGAAGTTCACAGCGAGGACCAGAATCTAAGCATGCCCTACCCCGCGCTGGAGGTCAAAGGTGACAGGGAGCCCAGTTCCTGCTCAAGTGCGGACCTCCTCCTTACAGAGTTCCTTCCTGTTCACATAAAGCTCAGCTCTCCCAGGGAGCAGTGAGATTTTCCCAGTGCCCCTCTCCACGCCTGCCCTGGGGGAGGGGACCAGGACATTGGCCTCAGGCAACATCATAGAGCCGCCAAGCAGGATGCTTGGTGATCTGTCCTCGCTGAGAATGTGAAACTATGACCCTGGTGTGGCAGCCGCTCTTTCAGGCTCTTTAATAATTTAGGGAATGTATACTATTCAGCCGATTGGCTTCATCTCTGGATCAGAAACACAATGCCCTGGGGATTATTTCCAGTGCAGAGGGAAAGGCCCCTTTCACAGTCACCGGCTGGGAGCTGTTCCTGGAAGGGGCTCTGGTGACTGGTTGTTTGCAAAGTGCCTATCCCTGGAGGCCAGCAGCCAGGGCCCTGGGGCTGCACCCCCAGCCGGCCTCCCTAAGTGTCTGCCCTGGGAAAGACCCTCCCACCAGCCCCCAGGGTCCACAGGAACCTTTCCAGCCCACAGTTCCTAGAACTCAGCCATTGCATTTTCCCTCAAAAACGGGTCTTAGGGGCCAGTGAGATGGCTCAGCGGCTTAAGCGCCTGCCCGGCAAGTGCGAGGTCCTGAGTTCGACTCCCGGATCCCACATACGAAAAAGGGGCCGGTGATATCGCTCAGCGGCACGGGTGCCTGTTGGCGCGCGAGGTCCTGAGGTCGACCCCCTGGTACCCACAAAAAAAAAAAAAAAAAAAAAAATTATGCTGAAGAACATGTTACGAAGTGAAGTAAGCTAGACACAAAAGGGCAAATCCTGTTTGACAGGGCTTATGCGGGGTTGCCAAGGGTGGGGGTGGGGCTATTATTTAATGAGTTCCGAGGATCTGTGTAGGATGGTGGAATTGTTCAGACACTGGTGAAATCAGTGTTTAATACCACTGATCTGTACACTTAACAATGTTTAAAAGGGTCCATTTTTGTTACGTATATCCACTGTAATCTAAAAAGTGTGTTTACTGTTCTTGAAAAATTGGATAAAGGCCAGGAGTGATGGCAGTGTAATTCAGGTACTGTACTTGGGAGGCTGAAGCAGGATGATCACCACCCTGGGACAAGACCCTGTCTCAAAATAAAATTTTAAAAGATCTGGGAGTGTAGCTCATGCGTGAGTCTCCAGGTTCAATCCCCAACACTGGAAAAAAATTGGCTAATAAATGAATTCAAGAAAAATCAGAAAATAATTTTAGTCACACTTAAACCACTCTCCAACACACACACACACATACCATCACCACCACCAAACACCTGGTCTGTGAAATCGTAACCCATGAAGACTGAGAAGAGGCCCCAGTTCTGAACTAGCACAGCACTAAGCACCCCAAAAACCCTCCCAGTGGTGGGGGGAAATCCCACCCCACCTCTAGCACCCCAGCTTATATTTGGGTACCTATGTTTCCATACTTCTCCATATTACCAGTGGAAATATGTGACAAAAATATAAACATGTCAATTGGTGTGAAAATAGGGTACCTATTATTTGGAAGCCGCTTTTTCTCCCTTCACAGTACACTAAACATATTTTCCTGCAGTTCCACATTGTTTGAGGTGACTGCCTGGGATTCTGCTGTATGATGCCCATTACTGAGCTATGCCCAAGTTTTCTCCGTCGTAATGAAATCTCTAACATCCTTGCTGCATTTTTTGGCTATTTGTGAGTGTTATTTCTAAGATAAATTCCTAGAGCTTTTGAGTCAAAAGGATCTGCTGATATGAGGGCTTGGGTCTTGTCTTGTCAGTCTGCATACTGCAGCCTCAAATCATGTGTCCCCTTCCTGGGGAGAGGGAGTCTTTCACACTTTAGAAAGAATAAGAGGACCCACGGCTCTGGGTCCTCTCCCACCTGTCAGTGGAGGTTACCTCAGAGTAGTAGAGTTCAGTTCCCATGCTGAAAACCAGGCTTCAGGTGGACAGTTCCTGTCCCTGCCCACACCAGAGCTTACAGGGCGCCTTTGGCCACCCCTATTCCTGAAGGCTTCCTCTGAGCCTCAAACCCAGTTCTTGCTTTCCTTAAGGAGCTGCTTAACAACATGTTGGTCATGCTCAGGGGTAATGTTGGTCCCTGCCATTTAATAAGCAGAGACGCTATGCCAGACCTAGCACCCCCATTTCTACCTGCATCATTCAAGAGTCCTTCCAACCACCCACAGATTATTCTCCCATTCCGCAGATGAGGAAACTGAGCCCCAGGCAGGTTAACTCCCATATACACAGGCATTCAGCTATAAGCAACCGAGGAGATGCACAACAGATAGTCTGACTCCAGACTGTAGAGCTGCCTGGAGTTGGCCTGCAGTAGCATTTCCTTTGGCCCACTCAGTCATTTCAAAATCCAGAGATTTTATGAAACAATTGGGATTTCTAGATTTTCTTGAAAAGTCTGATTTACCAACTGAAAGAGCTCCCAAAGAAGGAACAACTGGAGCAACAAAAAGCGTACTAAAGTAGTACTGGAGTATAATCCAAAGTATACAGTAAATATCCATGGGTGTGCATGGTAGGGCACACTTGAAATCCCAGTACTCTGGGAGGCTGAGGCAGGCAGAGCACAAGTTTGAGCTCATCCTAGGCAACTTCTCAATTTAGACTCTGTCTAAAAAAATTTTTTTAAAAAAAGGACTAGGGGGCCCATGAGACAGCTCAGCAGCATAAGTACCTGCCTAGCAAGCGCGAGGTCCTGAGTTTGACTTCCGGTACCCACATACGAAGAAAGGGCCGGTGATATCGCTCAGCAGCATGGGCGCCTGCTGACGTGCGAGGTCCTGAGTTCAACCCCCAGTACCCACAAAAAAAAAAAAAAAAAAAGGACTAGGGATTGTCTTAGTCACTTTCTCGTCGCTGAGACAAAATACACCCACAACTCAAAGGAGTAAAGTTTATTTTAGCTCACATTTCAAGCCATAGTCAGCGGCTCCAAGGCAGGATAGCATGGCAGAGGGCATGGCAGAAGAGAGCTGCTCAAGGGGCATGGTAGACAGGAAGCAGAGAAAGTGAAGGGCTATACACCCTTCTGGTCAGTTCCCAGCTCATCGGCCTCTTCTGACCAGGCCCCACCTCCTAACATCAATCACATTTAGCTATGCTGCCCCATAATCCACAGAGGCTTTGGGGGGACATCCAGATATAAACCATATCAAGGGTGTAGCTCAGTGTGGAAGCCCTGGGCTCAATCCCCAGAAATGCAAGAAAAAGTAAGTATCTACTCATTTATCACATGATACAGATAAATGGTTGGATAAGTAAATGAGGGAGAAGAGGCAATTCTCCATACAGAAGAATCCAAATACTTTTAAGTAGCCACCCCGCCCTTAAGGAGGTGGAGCACAGCTCCTCAAGTGTGGAGGGCCAGAAGGGAGAATACGAGCTCCTCTTCCCAGGGGAGGAGCTGACACACAGCCTCAGCCAGGTGGTCAAGGGCAATGTCAGCAGGGGGGAGCCACGTTGACGATACCCACCCTTGATAGCATGTGCTGAGTTCTGCGGTCTTCCTCTCCAAAACCTGCCCCGAGTCTAGTTATGAGAGCAACGTCAGACAAAGCCCACTTGAGAGTCACCTCAAAACTGTCAAGGTAGCCAGGTGTGGTCTCCCAGAACTCTGCAGGGCTGAGGCAAGAGAATCTCAAGTTTGAGCCCAACCTCGGCAATTTAGTGATGATAGCAATACCCCATCTAGCAATTAAAAAAGAAATAAAAATTGAAGATGGGCTGGGTAAGTAGTTCAGTACCAAGGCCCTGGATTCAATCCCCAGTGCTAAAGAAAAGAGAAAAAAACCTGTTAGAGAGTCATCAAAAACAAGGGAGGTCTGAGAAACATCAGTCTGGAGGACCTAATGAGACATGAATGACAGTAGGAAAAACTAAGCAGATCTGGTAAGTGGGGACTTTAGTTAATGAGGATGTGTCAGTATGGGCTCACCAGTGGTGATAAAGGCATCACACTGAGGTAACGTTGTTACTCGGTGCCTCCAAAGGGCTCCAAAGACTCACTGCTTTCTCTAGGCAGAGGTCCCTGGTTACCCTCAGGGAAAGCGAGAAGCAGCTACATTCCAGCCTTCAGTCCCTGTAGATGTGGCAAGGCCCCGGGTACTGAGGTGTCCTGGCAGCTGGGTGTGACACATTTCCCTCTCAGTGCCGAGAACAATAAGCGCCACTTCTCCTTGTCGGGAGTGGTGCCTTGGGCAAAGGGGCCTTGGTCAGCCCTGCAGGACCCTCAGGGTGCCAGGCGCCTCTCAGGCAGCCCAGCTGCTGCTTCTGAGGCCCCAGAGGCTGCTCCCCCCGGAGTGCTGAGGGAGGCATCCTGGTATCAGTTGCTGGCTGGGCTGGGTTGGGGAGGAACAGCCCCCAACTTTGGTGACAGCCGGTAGTGACAGGGAGGGGACTGAATGCACAGAGGGTCCTCCCATGGCTGGCCCCAGGGCTCTGATTCCTGCCTTGGAGCAAGTAGAGGACCTGCTGGTATTCCATCCTGTGCTAAGGGATGAGTTAGCAAAGCCACCCAATCAGCTGGAGGCAAGGACTAGATGGCTTGGGGGGCACGGGCCCAGCTGCACACCCCCCCCGCCCCTGTTTCCCTGTGCCCAGGATGTGGAAGGGGTCTTTCCCTACTGCTCACCCCTTTCTGGACTGGGCACCTAGAATGAGGGATGGGCAGGGAGAGGATACAGAGTCAAGCAACAGCCAAAGTAGGAGGAAAGGAAGAGGCACAGCCTGGCCCAAGTGTGCGGGGGGTGGGGGGGGGAGCAGGGTGGTGGTGGCGGTGGCGGGCAGAGGAGGCACTCCAAGACAGTGGGGTGGGCGTGTGGCACACCAGGCTGAGCTGCTGCTCCTGACTCAGGAGCCCGGGTGCCAGCTGGATACGGGTGGGTGGGCACGGGCAAGGCCATGTGCCAGACACACACAGAGCACCCTTTGAGGAGATGGCAGCTGTCAGCCCAGACCTTGCTCTGCTTGCCGTGGCCCTGCCTGCCCCCTCCAGCACTGCCTTGCTGAGCCTTGGGCTGGGGACACTGAGGTGCACAACTGGGAGCCCCCACTCCAGGGGTGAAGGGGCACTTTGCCCAGTAGGAGCAGAGAGGGATCCCCTCATCAGTCTTAGACCAGGCACCCGAGACTGGTGGCAGGCCTCCTGTCCCCCTTTCCCAAATATCTCACACTCCCATCTCGCATCACTGGTGGCCACTGTTAGGACCCTCCTCCTGGGGAGGAGGCCAAGGCTGCCCGGCCCCTCCTGGGGTAGGAGGCTGAAAGCTTTCTATGCCCAAGCAAGGGTTGAGCAGCTGATGGGGGTTTTGAGGTCTGGGAGCTGGGGGAAGCTCGAGTTCCATCTATCTCTGCTTTTTCTGTCCCATCACCTTGGGCCTCCTGCCACTGCACACCTGGCAGATAAAAGAGCCCCCTGGATATAGGCATACACAGAGATATTTCCGAGGGGGCTGGAGTTTTCTGTTGACCCCCCATGTCCCCATAGCTGAGGCCACTGCCAACCAGCTTTGTTAGAACTGCCTCTGTCCCTCCTCCCAGGCTGGACAACAGCACTGGCCTCCCAGTCACTGCCCTGGCTGGTCCCACTTGGTCCCCACCTGGTCTAGATGCTCACCCTCCTGGGGCAACAGCAACCATTCTCGTGGGTCTGGCCTTGGCAGGGAGTGTTCCCATGGAGTAGGGACAGTCTGTATGAGATGGCAGCAGAGCAGACCCTGGTTCTTTCTGCCTTTGGGTGGCAGAGAGATCGCAGAGCCTCGGGCTATTAAATGTAACACACAAGCAAGCAAGACCTGCTGGTGGGGGTGGCAGTGAGGCCATAGCTGCCCACTGCCGGCAGATGCATGTGAGGCCCCACGCCAGGTGTGGAACAGCTTATGAAATCCGAGGTGTTTTACCTGGGGGAAAGAAGGGTCAGGTCTTCAGCATCAGAGGATCTGTTGCTGCGCCCAAGGATGGGAGTTAAGGGGAGAGAAAGCCTCCCTGAAAGCCAGATTTCACTGTCAGGGGAACCTAGACGGAGTCAGGCTGCTTCCGTGGAGTCTGGGGCTCCTGTTTCTTGGGAGCGAGGACAAAGGGGAGGGGTTCTGGGGAGTCCCTGGGCGCCTCCCGGATGGGGGGCACAGTGGCTCCAGCCGTGGTTGGCTGACCTGCGATCGCCTTCAGCCAGATCGATCCCCTCCCCCGTTCCGCGTCCGGACACCAGGACTGAGCCACCGGGAAGGGCGGGCACCCAGCACTCAGGATGTGGCCTGGCAGAGTGGGGGTTCTGGCCTCCAGAACCGAATAGGCGGACAGGAGGAGATGTGCGTCTGGGGATGGCTCTTGAAGGATGGTAGCACGGTATGGGGACAGAGCCTTCTCGCGCATTGGGCCGACAGAAAACTGCCCGGGTCCGAGGTCCTCGCCTTTAACGCGGCCCGCGGCTCAGCGGGGCGGGGGGGGGGGGGAGAGGAGGCGGCGCGGGTGACGCATGCGCGGCGCGGGTGGCGCTGCCGGACGGTCCGGCAGCCGGGAGCGCGCAGGGGCCGTGGGCAGCAGCCGCCGCGCCGGCTCCAGCGCCCGGGCTGCGAGCCGCGCGGGACACCCGAGCCCAGCTTGTCTGCGCCGCGGCCCGCCGGGCGGGGAAGCGGCGGCCAAGATGTCCGTGCCGGTGAGTAGCGACGCCGCCGGGACCCGGGTCGGTGCCCCGGCCCGCGACCTCGCGTCCCCCGCTGCGGGCCTAAAGCGGGACGCTGGGGGGCTGCGGCCCGGGGTCACCCCACCTGGGCTTTCTCCGGCGGGGTGGGGGACAGGCGGGGGCACCTCCCCCGAGCTGGCCTCTATGTCCCTGCCTTTCCCTCCTCCGGCCGGAGAGCCGGGAGGGCGGGGCTGCGGGCCGTCCCCTCGGGGAGCACCCCCGAACGGTTGGGTCGCAGGCGTCTTTGTTGCCCCTGGGAACCCCCCGACATCTGGGCAAGGTGGGATCTGAGCTGCCCCCGGACTCCCCGCCTGGGTGTCCAGGCCTGGTGCAGAGAGGTCTCTGTCGCTCTCCGGGAGCCCAAGTCCAGTCGGCTGGGCCGGCTTAGGGGTGGGGAGGTGGGTGCCGTCCTCCAGAGACTCCCTCGGGGAGCTGCCCTATTGTGCTCCTGGGTCCCCACCGAGGCAGCCAGGCCTGAGCGGGGCCTGCCCTGTCCCCGGAGACACCCCTCCCCCAGGACAGCTTGGCTGGGTGGGACACCCCCTCCCCCGCCCGGTGGCTGGGCTGCCCACTTTCTGGGAAGTTGTGCACCCCTAACAGCCAGCAGCAGCTTCCCTCCTCCTGTCTAGAGGCTTCTCCTCTGGCTCACACTCCCTCTTGCCGGCCCAGCAGGCCGACCTAGCTAATGGCTGCACACTTGGGCCCAGCATCTCTGGGCATCTGGGTCTTGCCTCCAGAGGACCGCAAGGGATCCTGGCTACTCCAGGTGACCAGGCCTCCGGTGCACACTCCGGCCCACTTCACAGATGGACAGATCGAGGTGGGAGGCCACACATTGCCTCCTGCTGCAAGGGACACATCTGCTCAGACAGTTGTGGCCTGCAGCCATTGTTTCTCAGCTGAGTCAGGGGCTTTTCCCTTTGATAGGCAAGGGCAGTGGGCCAGAGCCCTGCCCAGTTCCAGCTTCTGGAACTGGTCCTCACCTGGGGGACTCTTTCCTTTTGGTGAAGCAGACAGTCGGGGCTTCCTGGCAGGGCAAGTGGCCTCTTAATTAACTACCATAGAGTGTGTGAGGAGATTACTGGAGGAGAGATGCTGTGTAAGTGCAAAGCATTGTTATTACAGAATTAAAGATCCCAGCTCCTGCCCGCCTCCAGAAGCGGTAATGCAGAGTTACAGATGAAAAAATTAGGGCTTCCAGGCGGTGCTGATGTGAACCCTCCTCCCATCTGTTCTGGTTCAGAGCGTAATTGCCTCATCTCTAGAAAGAAAAGGCAGAACATGCCCGCCACACTGCTCTTCTGCTCCGCTTTCCTGCAAAACTCTGGATCTCCTTCAGCCCGGGGCATAGCACACTGACCAACCTGCCCCTGTGGACCCTCTGAACCCTCTGGAGGCCTAGGCTCTCCAGGGCAGTAGTGTACAGGGAATGCCACTCTTGCAACGCCAGAGCCTGAATGGCGCCTTTGGGGAGGCCCACTTTTGATCGAGTTTGGTTGTCCACAGGCGATGCAGAGCTCTGGTTGTGGAGTCTGGAATAGCACACAGACTCCTTGCCTGGTCAGCTCTCCTCGGCGCTGCACCTCAGTGGCCCCAGAAGTAACTAGAAAGGGTGGTGGGGCGGGTGGGACCTGGACAGATAGGCACCATGTGGAGACCTGCATTCAAGGTCTGCTGGTCAATTCCCACCACGGCCTGCCCCAAGTCAGTCCCCACCCTCTCATTAGTAGCTGCCACCTTTAGGATTGTGCAGGAAGCAGCTGGAGTGTCAGATCACCTGGCTTTCTCTCGGGACCTTGGGTATTGTGCGAGGTGGTGGGGCTATGAGAAGCTCATTTTTGGAGCAGAAAATTGCTTTCATGTGCTGGGGAGGCCCCAGAGAGCCTTTTAGATGGAGCTGCCTTTTTAGAACTGAGTGGTGACTGCGTATGTGGGCCTTGGGGACAGGTTTGGGTTTTAAGCACACCCGTTCATTTGGGCCGTCTTTTCCTGGATGTGGCTGACGCAGGCAGTTTGGCCCACAGAAATTACAAGATGCTTCCGAGTAGGATGGGAGGTGTCACGGGATAGGAGGTGACATGGGATAGGAGGTGACGGCAGGGGGGAAGAGGTTGGGATGGGCCAGGTTGAGTAGGATGTGCTAGGGGCCCCACCCTGCATGGACTCCCATGAAATCCCTGGCTCCCTGCTCAGTGTTCCCGTGGTGCGAGTGAAGAGCAGTGTTTCCTGGTTGTTTTCTGATAGCTGTCTTCCTCTTGGGCACGGCTGTCCAGTGCCCTGGGCTGTCTCTTCTCTCCCAGCTGGCTTCACCCTTGAAAATGGCTGTGTCATCTACCCAGGACCCCTGTCCAGCACTGCATGGGATTCATGCTTAGGAGTGGCAAGGTGCTTACAGAGAAGCCCCCTGCTGTCTGTTCCTGCCTCTGGTTTCATGTCTGTGAAATGGGTTCTTCTACTCCAGCGCCTGGGTACTCCTCCATTGAGGGATGGTCCTCTCAAGGAGCACAGATGATGCCCTGTGTGCTGGGCATGAGCTGGGCCTTCCTGGCTTAGGCAGGGCCTGTGTCTTGCCAGGGTCCCACGGCTGGTGAGAGGTGGAGCCAGGGTGGGAACCAAGTCTGGCAAGATCCAAGACATAAAGTGACCATCATCCTGTGTGGTCTCTAATTGTGGGGGCTGCCACTGGTTGAGCTGTTGACAGAGGCCAATCCTGCTTGTAGCTTTCCAAGCATGAGTTTTTGTAACCTCTTTTGTTCCTCTGGGAGACAGGCAGCTTGGGGTCAGAGAGGCCAGGTAGCTTGCCCAGGGCTGGGCAGCAGGGTCGCTCTCACCATGCCTACCCCCAGCAGTGGCCGGCGGAGATCAGTGGATTGGGCTTGGCTCCCACTGGAACCTCCCTCCACCACAAACCTGTGCCTGGCTGTGTGCCAGCTGGTGCTGTGAGTGGCAGAGCTGGCTAAGGGGCATGAGGGTCTGCCCTGGAGCTCACAGCTGGCCTGGGCAACCAGGCAGTGGCCAGCTGAGGCCTTGTAGAAAGGGCTCAAGAAGATAGGATGGGAAGAGGCAGTGTCCAAGTCCAAAGTCCTCAGCATGGTCTCCAATTCTGCTGCCACATCTTCTGCCTCAGGGCTCTGTAGAACTAATCTCCAACCTTGGGCCCCTTCACCAGGTCAGTCTTCCTCTCCATGCAGCACCACCCCTGGGAAGCCCCCCTCCCCCATTTGTGATTGTGCATTTATAGGTGGGGTCATTTGATTGCTATCATACTCCTCATAAGACTGCAGGTCCACCAGAGGCTGGATCCATGTCCTCCTGGGTCCTTGCTCTCTCTGCCTCATTGTTCCTGCTTGCCCCTGGCCACCTATCCCCATCCCCCCAAATCAACCCAAATGGGCTATTATACCAACAATGTGCTGGTGTCCCAGTATTTAAAAATGTACACCACACACCAGGCATCATGGTGCATTTGGGAGGCTGAGGCAGGAGGATCATGAGTTCAATGCCAGCTTGTGAGTTCAAGTTAGCCTGTACGATATTATGAGACCCTATCCCCCAAAAAAGTGGCTGTATTCCTGTGCAGAGCCTGACATCTCAGCCACTGTCCTAGGAGACTTGTTGGGGGCTGAGAGGGGTCCCAGAGAGGCTGCTTCAGGGTTGAGGGAGTGCTCTGGTGGGTCAAGGGCAAGGGCGCCATGCTAGCTCTATGCCTCGTGAGTTATGGGACCTTGATGCACCTTGGTTTTATCTGAGTGATAGGGATGTTAGCAGCATTGAGCCCTCAGGATTGGGGAGACCTTGGGAAGGGATACAAGCAGCTCTTAGTAAGAGGCTGCCCTGGTGGCTACTGCTGTGAGATTGTTGCCTTTTCCTGCCACAGTTGGCTGGTGCAGTGGCCAAGGATCCTCTCCTGAGCCCTGCACAGCAGGCTGTGGAGGGTTCCCAGCCCCATCAGCCCCATATCCCATGGTTCTCCATGCTTTGCCCAGTCTGCCTCTGGTGGCCCTTTCTTTGTGGTCTGTGTGGTTCTCTCCAAAGCCTCAGTGGTGAGGTGACCCTGGCCTCTTCCCTGCCCTGGCATGGCCATGAGACCCCTTCCTCTGAAGCCTTGGGGGAGGGGTTGTTGTCCTCACCCCACCAACAGAGTGGCCTGTAGTGGATGCTCTACCTCTCATGGTCCCAGGACTGGGGTGGCACTGCAGGCAGTGGAACCTGCTGGGTGGTGCAAGCCTGCCGTCAGGCATGGTCTGCTGCAGCCTGGTCCTGCAGGGGTCAGGCAGGGCCCCCACCCAACTGCGTGGGTCATGGTACCTATTAGGGAGTGGTTCAAGACTGTGACATGAGTGCAGGGGTGTGGGTGGCCTCTGCAGACCTCCACTTCTACCCTGGGCACCAGACTGTGTCCCCTGGGCTCATCTGTGCCCCATCCTGCCCCTGCCTCCCAGGGTCATCTTCACCCCCAGCCCTCGGCCTGGCTTGTGCACAGCTGCTTGCTTTCATTGCATGCTGTTCCTTTGTCTTACTCTTTTTTTTTTTTTTTTTTTTTTGTTTATGTGGGTACCTGGAGTCGACCTCAGGACCTCGTGCTTGCCAGCAAGCACTTGTGCTGCTGAGCGATATCACCCGCCCCATTTTTTCCTTTATGTGGGTTCCGGGAGTCAAACTCAGGACCTCGCGTTTGCCAGGCAGGCGCTTATGCCACTGAGCCATCTCACCGGCCCCTTTGTCTTACTCTTAGTCACTGTTTGCTAGGGTATTGTCTACTTCTCCTCAAGAAAAAGAGCCGGGGACAGGTTGAACCTTGTAAGGGTGCTGAAGGGTGCCCACTGTGGCAGGAGAGATGGTCACAAGTTGAGACTCTAAAGTTAATCTCTTTTTTAGGGGAGATTAGAGGCTAAGGGGGCTTTTCAGTAATTTTAACTTATTATTTAAACCCTGCCAAATTCCAGTAAGTATTTAAAGCAGATTATATTAGAAGACACAAATAGCCTGAGATCATTAAAATATCCAGAACTATGTCACATATGAGGAAGGAAGAAAAATTATTCCAGACAGCCTAGGCTCACTAGGCATAGAAATTTAACTTTAAGCTCCTTGACAGCCAGGGCAGAAAAGGGTAACATGCTGGGTTTAGGATTATAATACCTGGGGTCGCCCCCCCATCAAACCTAGGCCCTTGCGGTTGTTAAGCAAGGACTCCTCTACAGAGCCACATTCACAGCCCTGCAATACCTGTTTTGTTTGTTTGTTTGCCATACTGGGGTTGGAACAAGGCCTCATACGTGCTAGGTAAGGGCTTTACCACTGAGCTACATCCCCAGCCCAATACCTGTTTTTTGTATTCCAGAACAGTGTGTACCGCCATGAGTTTTTCTTTGCTGCTTTGTTTTATTTTGCTTTTACTGGTTGAGACTCGTTTATTGGAGTAGTTTTTTACATGTCATAGAATTACAGATGTTAAATGTATAGTTGGGTGAGTTTTGTCTAACACAAGCTTCCTTGCAACCATCAGTCAGTCCAAGATAATTAATGTCTCCATCACCTCAGAAAGTTCTTACCAGGTGCCCCATTTTGAGCCAGGTGCCCCATTATATAAGGCGGCCACCATTCTGGTTCTCTCTCCCACCCCACAACTTTGTGAGTACTGGGGATTGAACCCAGGGTAGAAGAGTGCCATACTGCTGAGCTACACCCCCAGCCCTTTATTTTTTGAGATAGGTCTTGTTGAGTTGACCAGGGTAGTCTTGAATTTTTGATCTTTCTGGCTCAACCTCCTACAGGTGCACAATACCACACCATGCCCCATTCTGATTTTTATTCCTGGCTTAGATTTCCCTGTTGTTGAACTGTATACATGTGGAAGCATGTGGTAGGCGCTCTTCCTTCAGTGTAATGGTTTTGAGATTTCCATGTGGTGGGGATAAGTAGTTCGTTCTTTCATCGTTGCTGAGTAGAGTCAGCTTATGAATATACCACAGTGCACGTATCCATTCTCTTGCAGATGGCTAGCTGTCTCCAGCTTTTTTTTTTTTTTTTTTTTTTTTTTTTTTTGTGGGTACCGGGGGGTCGACCTCAGGACCTCGCACGCCAGCAGGCGCCCGTGCCGCTGAGCGATATCACCGGCCCCTAATGTCTCCAGCTTTTGTATGCCGTGGATTTTTTTGTTTTTGTTTCTGTTTTTTTGGGGGGATAGGGTCTCTTAATATTGTCCAGGCTAACCTTGACTCACAGGCTGGCATTGAATTCATGATCCTCCTGCCTCAGCCTCCCAAATGCTGGGATTATAAACATACACCACGATGCCTGGTGTGTGGTATGTATTTTTAAGTACTGGGACACTGGCACATTGTTGGTATAATACCCTATTTGGGTTGTTTTTTTGGGAGGTGGGGTACTGGGAATTAAACCCAGGGCCTTCACACTGAGCTGTATTCCCAGCTCTTTTTAATTTTTTTTTTTATTGAAACAGGGCTTTGCTAAGTCACTAAGTTGCCCAGGCTGGGCTCAAGCTTGTGATCTTCCTGCTTCAGCCTTCTGGGGTACTGGGATTATAGGCATGTGCCACTGTGCCTGGCAAATTTTGGTATTTTATAAAATCTGATACCTGAGGGGCTGGGGATATAGCTCAGCGGCACAAGCGCCTGCCTGGCAAACGCAAGGTCCTGAGTTCGATTCCCAGTACCAAAATAAAATCTGATACCTTATCATGTAGCCTTGGGACATGCCCAGAGAGTTACCAGTGCCTCAAATCCTGGAGCTACCAGAGTTACATGCTTGCTCAGAAAGTGGTGTGACCACTGTCCTCCCCAGGTGTGTGGGAGTTTGAATTCCTCTTCCCAGGTTACCTGGCAGGCTATCCTTAGGCATTTGGGTCATATCTGTTGCACCCAGGGCTCCTTTCTACCCAGGTCCTGGCTGCAAGGGCTTCAAGGAAAGCAAGAAGTTGGAGAGCATGGAGCCTATCCTGGGAGCTGATTTGTCCCTCCTTCCTTCCCCAGCAAGGACTGGCTCTCCACAAGACACCCCACCAGGCAGACAGCTTCCTGCTTCAAGTCAGAATCCCAAACCCAGAAACAGACACCCCATCCCTCAAGAGGGCACTCAGGAAGCAAAGGCAAGAAGATCGCCACGAGTTTGAGGCCAGCCTGGACTACATAGTGAGACCCTGTTTTGTTTTGTTTTGTTTTTTAACAAACAAGCAAACAAACAAGACAACCGGGGAGGGATGAGTGTGGTGGTTCATGCCTATAATCCTAGCACTTGGGAAGCTGAGGCAGGAGGATTGCCATGCGTTCAAGGCCAGCCTGGAATACATAGTGAGACCCAGTCTCAACACACATGCCCACGCACACACGCACAGAACTGGGGAGGGACTACTGATTTTTTTTAGAGTCTCATTCAATTGCTTTATTGTTACCACCTCACAGAGGCCAGGAGGGTAGCTTCTGGATTGGAGGAGGGACTCTTCAGAGCCCCTCCTGGGCATCAAACCCCTGAGGCCTTCCTGCTGCTGCCTGGACTCCTCCCACTGGAGAAAAGAGCTGCTGGCCTGTGCTATTTTTACCAGTCTTCACTGTTATTTTTTCTGCATAATGAGCCTTAGCAAAAGATTCACACATCTGTTCAAATGCCACCTCCTTAGAGAGGTTCCCCAAACACCTTGTATTAAAATAGGGGTGGGTGTGCTATCACTCTGCTGTCTCCTTTGTTCTCCCTCAGAGTCCTTGTCACCACAAATACAGATGTTTATCTGTTCGTGCCCCCCACCCCACGCACCCAGTCTGGAGCGTAAGCATTCTGAGGACAGGACTGGTTGCATGGCAGTATCCTGGCACACCACCTGGGATGCAGTAGCTGCTCTGTCTGCAGGTGTGAATGACAGGGTTGGGCTTAGTGGGCCACACTTGTGCACATAGTGTGTGCCCTGGTGTCCAGAGGGGACTGGATGTGTGATGTGCAGGGGTGGAAGTGCTGCTGGCAGCATGACACTGGGTGCCGCGTGCACTGTACAGCCTGCATGTACCATCAGTCCCAGGGCCTGCGGATGGGCACGGCTGCCAGAGGTTACATTGAACCCATGTGCAAACTGGGGCCCTGAGAGTTGCAGTGACTGGCTAGGGTTGACACAGCCAGTAGGAATCCTCAGTGTCTGCTCCTGTCCTCACAGGCTAAACCTGGGCGAGGGCCTGGGCCTGGATCTTCTGGGTCCAGCGGCACCCTTCCTTGGGCTGGAACAGGCCCTGGTGGGAAGGCGCAGTTCTGTCCAGGAGGAAGTGGAAACATTGCTTCCCTGGGGGCTGCCATGGCTGTCTTCTCTGTGTTTACTCCTTCCTGTGCCTGCACCCTAGAGTCTCTGGGTCCTCTTCTGTGACCCTGCTGGCCCCCTGGCCTGCTGACCCCAGCAGAGTGGCTGGCAACACTCTTCTGCCCCTCTGTGGGCATCTGTGGGTGTGAGCACCTGTGTTGGTTGGAAGCAGCCGGGGGGTGGGCAGCAGATGGCATGTGAACTCACTCCCCTTCGCCTGATCTGCGGGGACCGGTTGCCATGGGAGAGGCGAGAGCAGATGGCCAGGCTGGGGAGGCCTCTTGACCACACCCTCTTGCTGCCTACCCAGCCTGTCAGAGGAGTGGGGCAGTCACCAGCCGCTGAGCTTTCTGTCTGAGGACAGGGACCTGCCCCCATGTCCCTCCTTCCTCCGTGTCCCTCTCCCCTGACCCTGTCTCTTCTGCCAGCCTGACTCCTGATACCCCAAGTGTTGAGCTTTGACCTCGGCTGAGGAGTGGTGAGGAGGAGTTCTCCTTAGTCCATGTTTATAGGCCAGCACCCAGGGAGGCCCCTGCCAGAGGGGAGAGGGCGGGAGGTGGGAGAGGAGGGTGAGAGAGAGAAGAGGACACAGGCCACCCACCACAGCCATGGCCCTTGCTGGCCTTGCAGCTTGGGCCCTCTGGGCAGAGCCCTGCTCGACTCCCAGGCAGGCACGCCCCTGCAGGTGCCTCTGCTGCCCTTTACTTTTCACACTGGGGAAGTATTTTGTACCGGTAGAGACAGGCATGCTGCCCCTGGCCTCCTGCTTCAGGAAAGCCGCCGAAGGAGCAGGGGAGCTGCCTTGATGGGGTGGTGCACACTGGATTTTCTGGGTCCACGCCTGGGTCTGGGGTGCAGGGAGGCCTGGGTCAGTGTATACCTGGCAGCCCACCCCTGGGCTGTGTCCCTTCACCTGCTCCTTCCGCATGGTACCCCACACCTTTGGTCCTCCCCCTGCATCCAGCTCTCTGGGGACTGGCCTGAGAGATGCTGAAGGATGACTGGCCCAGGGCATGTGCCCAGCTTTGCACAGGCAGAGTCACCACTGTAATGACAAATGACCTGCCCATCAATCACTCCAGCCTCGGAGAGCAGGGGGATGGGAAAGCTCCTTGTGGCTGACAGCTCTGATACCTGCCCTAAGTGGGCACACTGCTCTGTATGGGTCCACCTGTGCTTTCATGGGGACAAGCCTAGGTCACTCGGTGGGGATCAACCACTCACTGCCCTCTGAGCCTCTGAGTTCCGTCCTGGTCCCTAGGGCAGCAGCAAGGACTGACTGATATGTGTGACATCTGGGCTCGCTTCTTCTTGTGCTATCCAAAAGAGTCTCTATACACTTTCCTTCACCCAGAGAGTGGCTAGCCCAGGGAAAAGTGACAACTCCCCTGGCCCTCCAGTGACTTCGTTTCTTCCTTCCCTGAGGCTTGGCAGCACTCACCTCCGGCCTCAGGAAATCCTTTCCTGCTTCCGCTTCCAGAGCTGCCCGTCAGCGACCATCCAGTCCACCGTCTTGTGCTGCGGGCAAGCCCAGGCCTCAGGGAGGGCAGGGTTGTGTGTTGTCAAACCATGCAAGTTGTTTTAGGCCTGCATTTCACTCAGTCATAAGCATTTTCCTACATTTTTTGGTCTTTGCAAGTGGCTGTCCTCAGAGCCTGTCTTTCCTTGAAGGTCTGGGTTTGTCTGAGAGTCCCCTGAAGTTGACTGTTGACATGATGCTTCTCCCCATTTTTGCTCTTGTACATGCTGCCCTGGGCATTTTTGGGCACCAAGCAAGAGTAGTTCTTTCGTGCAGTGTATCTGTACCCAAGCTAAGATCTGTCCCTACTGCGTTCCCCTGCTGCTGCAGAGCAGTCAAGGTGGGCGGGCAGCCCCACCTCAGAAAGCCCAGAAGGCATGAAGCCTACCCCAGGCTTCTCTCCCACTGGAGTCCAGTATGAACAGCAACTCCCCTACCCACTGGATACAGTAATGGGACCAGTGAGAGCCAGTGTCCCCATGTGCTGGGCCCACATGTTCCTGCACAGGTGACTGTTTCAGGCCCTACAGGTTGGTGACATCCCCACACAGCCGGGAGCTTCTGTTCAGCCTAGTGAGAGGCACCGCCACTCCTGGGATGACTGACAGCTGTCCAGGAGAGCCGGCACCTGGCAGTGCTCCTGTCCCTCTCCAGCAAAACCTTCCGCCAGCTCTGCAGCTGGGGCCCTCTCCTTTCTGCTGGGCCCTCTCCTTTCTGCTGGGCCCTCTGGGCGGGTGACCTTTGTGTGCCTGCATGGTCTCACGTGTGCATCACTCGACACCCCCTGCTCCTGGCCAGACTCCCTCCCCCTGGCCAGTCTGTCCCACCAGGACCACCTCTGAGGTCCCACCCAGCCAGCAATGGGGCGGGAGTGGTGCTGGCCTCTGGGGGAGTGCAGCTTTGTTTATTGGGGTGGGGTGGGTACTTGGGTGTCAGCTGACTGTTGTTTCTGAGTCTTAGAATGTGACTGGGGTCTTTGGCTTCAAGCCCGGGGTATCCTTGGAGTGCTGCTGTCCCTACTGCGTTCCCCTGCTGCTGCAGAGCAGTCAAGGTGGGCTGGCAGCCCCACCGTCAGCCTCCCCTGGCTGCCAGCTCTGTCCCTTGTGTGTGGATCTGGCACAGGGCTGCATCCGGTCAGTGCTCCTTGGCAGATGCAGGGCTTGAGAGACTAGGGTGTTGTGAGGTCCTTGCCCCATATATCCCAGCCAGAGCTGGCCTAGTGGGTGCCCCTCCCCCACACACACATCCTGGGGCCTGGTTTCCAAACCGGAAATGCCATTCTGGGAGGCACAGGCGGGGGGGGGGGTTTTAAATGGAAAGGAGCAAATTTTTGAAATGCCTGAGCCCACTTCCCTTCCCCCACTTTCCCCACCCACACCAGCAGCCCCACCCCCAATGCCACTTTAACCCAGCTCCTGAGAGAGGAGGGTCTCCCATTCCTGAGGTCCCAGCCAGCTACTTCCTCTCTGTATTGCCCGCCCTTGGGCAGCTAGGATGGAGCAGGGGCCAGCTTCTTTGAAGGCCAGACCTTTTGAGTCCCTTTCCATCCCTGAGACCTGCGGCCTAGAGGTCTGGTCCCTGGCCCGCCCCTCAGAAATCGAGACCTCGGGACCACCCAAGGACTCCTCAGCACCCAGCACTGGCAGCCAGATGTTTATGCGTGGTCCAGCTCTTCAGATCCGCTCTCTGGGAGCCTGGTGTGCCAGCCACTCGCTCCAGGCTGAGGAGTTAGAATGTGACTGGGGTCTTTGGCTTCAAGCCCGGGGTATCCTTGGAGTGCTGCTGTCCCTACTGCGTTCCCCTGCTGCTGCAGAGCAGTCAAGGTGGGCTGGCAGCCCCACCGTCAGCCTCCCCTGACTGCCAGCTCTGTCCCTTGTGTGTGGATCTGGCACAGGGCTGCATCCCCCAGGTGGCAGCACCTGGAGACCAGCAAGAGGGGATGTTCCAGGCCTGTTTTTGAGAGCTGGCTCCTTTTTTTGTGGGAAAATGGGTTTAGTGGGGATTGTGTGTGTGTGTGTGTGCGTGTGTGTGTTGGGAAGCAGTGTTGGCCAGTTGTCCTATTTCTTTCTAGGACTCTGGGTCACTGCTCCTTACCTACTCCCCGTGCTGTGAGTTCCCAAGCCAGAGCTGGGGGAGATGGGAGGGGCGAGGGGTGGGTGAGGCTTTTTAGGAGAGGTGGGGCCCAGGAATCGTTTAATGAGCTCCCCCAGGACCTGTGAGCATCTTGACTTGGGCTGCTGCAGGCCAGCACCTGCATTTTACAGATGGGAGAGAAGCCCAGAGAGGTAGCAGGCCTGCCCAAAGGGGCACATCCGGCCAGGGGCTGTGGGCTGTGGGGCGCAGGTGCTTGTCGGTTGAGGGGCAGTGATAGATGCCTCAGGCTCCTGTGTGAAATGGGCCATGACTGGGAATTCTCTGCTGGGTGAAGCCAAGTCTACCCCACTGTCCCCCTGGCCCTGGGAGCAGCTGGGTGTCAACCTGCTCAGGGAGGAGCTCAGGATCAATGACTGCTGCAGGTCCTGTCTGGCCTGGAGCGGGTCTCATCCCTGCAGACCACTGTGCTTCCCTGGACTGCACTCAGGAACTGTGACACCCTGCTTTTGCTGTGTAGAGTGACAATCACTGACCTGCAATATGCAAGGTGGGGGGTGGGCTCCAGACAGTCAAGGCTCTCCAGTTTCCCTGCAGTGATATTTCCTTCTCCCCATTCACACACATGCGTACACACACGCACACCCATGTTTCTGAAACAGACAAGTTGGAGCAGGTTTCGGGAAGGTACTGGACGGCAATGACTCAGGAATGGGGGGCAGGTCTCATGGGTTGGAACTGTCATATAAACAGCGGAACGCTGCTGCTTCAGGGAGGTTGGAAACGGCTTGGTGAAGGGTGGGTGGAGGCGACCCTCTAGTTCCTGGGTTCCTTGTCCTGTGGCCCCAGGGGCGTGTGGGCCAGGAATGGATGAGCCCTCGATTTGCTTCCCTTGGGCTTAAGGGGATGGGCTGAAGTCCCGAAGGAATGCAGGGGGAGAGGAGGCGCTGCCTGTGAAAAGTTTCAGGTCTGGTCTGGCCAGAGCTCGCCACCCTCCTGCTGAGTCTCCATTTCTTGGGATTCTTGCCTGTCCACAGTCACACCTTGATTGTCATTATTTTTCTGCAGGCTGGGGCACGCCTCTCCCCTAACCCTCTGGCTTCGGATCTGAGTCGGATGGCTCGATGGACATGCGTGGAGCGTCCAGGGGTCGGTGGGTGGGAAAGGCAAAGTCAACTTGAGGCTTGAGTCAACTTGAGTCTGGAGGGGACGCGGAGAGGGCTGCCGTGCTGGAGAAAGAAATCCCGACGGTCTTCCCAGAAGTGGAGGCGTTTGCGTAGACCATCTGGGAACGCATTCTCGCCCGTGGTGGAGGCGGGGACGCGTGTTTGGGGGAAAAGGGATTTCCCGCGTAGTGGGCTGAAGCCGGACGGCGGGCACTGCCGAGCCCCGCGGCGGGGCTGTCCGGGGCGGGCGCGTGTCCGCGCACTCCAGCACCGCCCGCGCGCCCCCCGGCCGGCGACTCATTTGCATGCGGAGCCGCGGCGGCCAATGGGCGCGCGCGGCCGGGCATGCCGGGAGCCGGGCTGGGCCGGCCGGGCCGCGGCGGCGGCGGCGGGTGGAGCGAGGCGGGACCGGCTCCGGACAACCGAGGCGGCGGCTGAGGCGGCCGGACCTGAGTTTGCGCCGCGGCAGCTGCGGCGCGTCCGGAGCCCCGAGTACGCCTGGCAGGGTCGGCTGGTCGCAGGTCGGCGGGACACCATGAACTACCTGGTGAGCGCGGCCCTCCGGGGTCCGGAGCCGGCTTCGCTGCCGGACCGCAGGTCCTGGCCCCCTGCCCGCCGGGCGCGGAGGTCCCGGGGCCAGCGGCCTCCCGAGAGCTCTGGTCCGGGAAGTCGCCGGCGGTGGCCTTCAGCCCTGCCTCGCCGCCTGCTGGGTGACCTTGGCCCCGGCCTCTGAGCCTCAGTTTCCTCGGCTGCGCGGAGCGGGCGGGGCGGCGGTCGTCCTCCCGGCTGTCTCGTGGGGGGGCGCTGCGCGTCGCCCCCAAGCTCGGGGAGGCGACGCGGGAAGTCGGCGGGGCCGCCGCGCCAGCCCGTGGCGCGTTAATGATTCACCGGCCGCGGGCTATGGATTCCGGGCGCGGGGGCGGAGCGCCTGGCCAGGCTGCCCGGGGCCGGACGGCTCTGGAGTCGGATCTCAGCGGAGGGGCCCGGGGACGCCGTGGGCCAGTGGCGGCCAGGGTCCGGCTGTGTTGTGTAGGTGTGGGGGCTGTGGAGTCCACGTTGGGGAACCCCGGGCCCGTCCGCCCCCAGCCAGTGTGTCCACTTTGACTTCCGCGGCACCGATATCAGCTGCCCGCACTGCAGTGCGATCCGAGACCAGGCCGGGTTGAACGGGTCCAGGAGAACTGAGGTTTTCGGAGTGTTGAGGGTGGTGAGCGGAGAGCCACATTTAGGGCCTGGGGGGATTTGGGGTTGAGCATCCCAGACTGGGGGCAGCAGCTCCTTTTCCCATTCACAAGGCTCCCATATGGGTCTTGACTGCCCTTGGGTTCCTTTCTTGGCACCTTACAATGAGGAAAAGTCTAGGATGGGACGCACTCCTGGGTTTGTGCGGCTTTGGTCACCTCCACAGAGTGACTGTGGGTCATCTCTTCTTTGCCTCTTTCAGCTCGGTGGAAGGATTCCCGTTATCTTGGTCTGGGAGCCACCCTCCTTTCCCCGATGGGAGAGCTGAATGTGGAGGTGTGGGCTGGTGGGCTAGGAGAGCAGGTGTGGGTTCCTGGAGGATCGGGCCCAGGCTAAGGTGGAGCCTGTAGGGGAGGAGCTGCTGGCACACCCTCCTGGCACTGACATCTACCTCCTACTTGCCCTGGGCAAGGAAGGAGCCCAGTGGGAACTGGGTAGAGTTGGGGCAGGGCAGTTCCAGGTTCTGCTGGGAAAGTCACCTTTGGTCAGGAGGAGAACTGGAAGCTGTCTGGCCATTGTGCTGAGCAGGAGAGAGCACTGCGGGCTGCACGTCTCCCTGAGTCTAGCTGAGGGACTGAAGTAAGACCAGTGCTACTCGGCATCTTGTCTACACAGGAAAGGCCTCTGAGACTGCTGCTGTCCCCAGAATGGTACAGATGGGGACACTGAAGTGCAGAAAGGGACAATCGGTTGTTCTCAGAAGGAGAACCTAGTGCTACACCATATTTGCCCCCCTCCCTACCTGGGGTGGGGAGCTCTGGTCCTTGATGGGTTGCCAAGCTTCACTAGGGCCACCAACCTCTGGCTCCAAGGCTGTCTTTTTTTTTTTTTTGTGTGTGGGTACCGGGGGTCGACCTCAGGACCTCGCGTGCCAGCAGGCGCCCGTGCCGCTGAGCGGTATCACCGGCCCTTTTTTCGTATGTGGGTACCGGGAGTCGAACTTGGACCCTTGCGCTTGCCAGGCAGGCGCTTATGCCACTGAGCTATCTCACCGGCCCCCAACGCTGTCTTTGTAGTCCTCTGGTGGCATCCATCGTTCTTCCCACTGCCCTTTTCTCCTGGGCCTGAAGACCCCCACCCCTCCACCCCAGAAGCCCACAGCCCACTGGGGCAGCCAGTGGGGAAGGGAGGTGCGCTCCCTGGGAGGCATCCTGGAAGAGGCTGTGTTGAAGTGTGGGGAGTAGGGAGATCACTTTTATGGTCCTTTGAGCACCGTGGAGAGCTCTGGTTCCACCTTTGTCCTGCTGCCCTAACTCCCACCTCCAGGTGAGAGGGGACAAAGGGACAGGGCCTGGGCGGCAGAAGTTCTGATGGTGGAAAGGTAGGGCTCCATCCCCATGGTACAGTTCAGAAAGGTTGGTAGACCTTTTGAGTGGGAGAACCTTACTTTTTGTCACATTGCATCTCTGTCCTTCCTCAGGCAAAGGGGGCTAGGGTTAGGGCTGCTGAAAGCTACTGCTTAGGACTGGACGATGGGGAGCTCCAGGGGGCTTTAGATGTAAACATGGAGAAACTAAGGCTTTATACACAGCTAAGTCCTTACTGTCCCTCTGCCTCTGGCCCTGGCCCCCTCCATGATGACAAACCTGAGGATGGAGGTTTACAACTGTTCTGGGCCTGGCGTTGTTCCTGAAGTAAAGGTCAGGGTCATGCTAAGCTTACCACTAAGACACTAAATCACAAAGTGAATTGGAGCCAGGATTCATTGAAGAGAATCCACAGATCTTCATTTCAGGGCCCCAGGCCAGGGTAGGATAACAGTGGTCTATCCTCTGTAGTGTATTGGGGATTGCAGATGCCATGCCCTGCAGCAGGAGGGCCCCCTCATGCCACCTCTCCTCTACCCAACTTCCAAGCTTGGCAGGAGTCGGGCTGGGACACATTTTCAGTCCATAGCTGGCCCTGGAGAGTCACGTGCCAGGCTATGCTTGTTCCGGGGAGCCTCTGGCACAGGCCACCTCACAGGTAGCTTTTCATGCATTCTACAGACCTTTTCTCTGGCTGGCAAGTGTCAGGCATGGGGCTAAGGACCCACAAACTGCCCCTGTTTTGTCCTGAGGCAGACAGGGCAGAAGTCGTGCTCCCCTTGGGATGGGTCCAGATGTGGGGCTTACACACTCACTTTTGCTTCCTGCCAACCGAGCATCAGGAGCTTGAGCAGAGACCCTGTCCACTGAGTTGTCCATGAGAGTGTTGGGGGAAGATGCTGCTGAGAACGCCGACTGGTCCCAGAATTCCATCTCAGGCATCTAGGCAGGGAAGGGAAGAGACGCTGGCCCTCAGCTCCCCGTTGGGGCCTGGGGCAGGGAGGAGTGGGGTGGTCTGTACCCCGGCCAATGAGTCTGTGGCTGCTTGCCCTTCCAGTTGGGTGTCCAGGCATGAGTGAGGACAGGTTGCGGATGCAACTGCCAGTTAAGCACACTTGTTGGGCAGGTATCCATTGGCCGCTGGGGGCTCTTTGGGACAAGCAAACAAAATACCCCAGAAATAAACTTGGCCCACATTTGCAGTGGTTCTGGATATGAAGGGAGCCAGTGTTTCCTAGTGCCTGCTGTAAATGAGGTTTTGTGTGTGTGTGTGTGCGTGCGTGCGTGTGTGCGCGCGCGTGCGTGTATGTGTGTGTATTTTAGAGGTGGGGACAAGGCAGGGTGGGAAAGGCCTGTGAAGTTTTCCATTCCTGGATTCTGTGAACCTAAGCATTATCTCAGGAATCCCCCAGTTCTACTTTTGTGTGTGTGTGTGTGTGTGTGTGTGTGTGTGTGTGTGGGTACTGGGGGTCGACCTCAGGACCTTGTGCGCCAGCAGGCACCTGTGCCGCTGAGCGATATCACCCGCCCTTTTTTCGTATGTGGGTTCCGGGAGTCGAACTCGGGCCCTCACGCTTGCCAGGCAGGCGCTTACGCTGCTGAGCCATCTCACCGGCCCCTGCCAGTTCTTTTATCTCACAGCCCCAGTTCTATCTCTGCTGCTTCCTGGCTCTGTGACCCTGGGCAAGTCCATTCCTTGTTCCAATCCTCAGTTTCCCTACCTGTAATGTGAATGTGATCCTAGTGTCATTTTGAGTGTTAAATGAAATAGTCACTGTGGATGAAAGAGCTCTGTCTCTGGCCTGAGGTAAATGCACTATTTTTCTTATAATTAGGAACCTATTGGGCAGGGCATATAGCTCAGCGGCACAAGCTCCTGCCTGGCAAGTACAAGGTACTGAGTTCAATTCCTGGTACCAAAAAAAAGGAACCTGTTGACTGTGTCATTTGTCTGCTACCCCTGGCTCCCACGTTGGGCTGGCTGTGGGTGCTAAGAACATGTTTGCCAGGGGATGAGCTCAGGCCAGATGCATAGCCAGGCCTGCTTGGCAGAGGGCCCTTTGGCTAGCAGTATTGCAGTGTCCTCCACAATTGGCCCAGGCTGGCCCTGCCCAAAGGCTCCCTGGAGAGGAAGCCTTGCAGTGTCCCCTCCCCTCAGCACTCCCAGGCACCAGCTTCACCCTTTTCCAGAGTCAGAGCTCGGGGACACCCACAGCACTTCAGGGCTCCCAGAAGCAGCTGGCAGAGCCCAGCAGGAACCTCAAATACCCATCAGATGGATGCAGTTCTCCCTCTGCTACTCTGTTTCTGGGGCCCCAAAGGGGCCCAGGGACACAGTGAGGGGGAGGGCCCGTGGAGCAGCCCTTTTGGCTCCCATGTGTGATAACAAGGATGTTGTTTGGAGTGGGCTTGGCTGGGGAGTGCTGGCATTGGGCTGGGGTTCTCCTCAGCCTCACTTGCTCAGCAGGCACCTGCTATGGCATATGCTGTGCCAGGCCTGGGGTGTGTGTGTGTGCGCGCACACCTAGGGTTCCACTGAAGAGGATGTCCTTCCCATACCGGGTTTGGGGGCATGAATTGGGCAACAACAAGACATGTTGGTGAGTACTGTGAGCTGAGAAAAGAGAGCATGGGAGCCCTTCTAGAGGAGGGCAGTGATTGAGTTTGTCCTGAAGGAGTAGTAGGACAGCCATAGTGAGGTGGCCAGAGATGGGCAAGTCAGGAAGCAGCGCAGCAGCCTGCATGGTGCCTTGGATGTGCGGGGCTGACACTGACAGTGTCTGCCTGGACTGGCACTAGTGCCCTGACTGCACCCCTCTGAGGTCCTCTGTGCCCCTGTGAGCTTGTGGTGGAAGTACCTGCATGGCCCAGTGAGGGAGGCTGGGGAGGGCTTGGTAGGCCTGCTCCTGCTCTGATCTGGGTCATGGCACAAGGTCCCTGTGATCTTCCATGTAGAGTTCCAGGGAAGAAGACTGGGGAGCTGGGAGTGTGGCCAGAGCAGAAATGCTTGGGGTAGGGCCGGTGAGATGGCTCAGCGGCGTAAGCGCCTGCCTTGCAAGCGCGAGGGCCCGAGTTCGACTTCCGGATCCCACATACAAAAAAGGGGCCGGTGATATCGCTCAGCGGCACGGGTGCCTGTTGGTGCGCGAGGTCCTGAGGTCGACCCCCGGTACCCACAAAAAAAAAAAAAAAGAAAGAAATGCTTGGGGTAGTGTGGACATCGCCCCTTGTGGGCTTACTTGGCCATGGGAAGCCATAGTTTAGAGCCATCTTTTGAGCCATCCACACATCTCTGATCGGTCCCTGCCTGCCTGCCACCCCAGCACCTTGGCTCATGCCTCTCCTCTGTCCCCATGTTCTTCCTCAGTGTGTTACCTGTAGCTTCCTTGGAGAGGCCATCTTTGGCTGTGTGTATGTGTTTGTATGTTTGTATAAACATACACACGTGGAGGGCCTGGCCCATGTTATTTTTTGGCATCTTTCTTCCCCATCATGACTTTTTCCTTTTTTCTTTCTTTTTTTCTTCTTTGTGGGTACTGGGAGTCGACCTCAGGACCTCACGCGCCAGCAGGCGCCCATGCCACTGAGCGATATCACCGGCCCTTTTTTTGTATGTGGGTTCTGGGAGTCGAACTCGGGCCCTCGCGCTTGCCAGGCAGGCGCTTATGCCGCTGAACCATCTCACCGGCCCTCTTTTTTTTTTTTTTTTTTTAACCGCGCAGGAAGTAGCACTCAGGCCCTCAAGCTCCAACCCCCAGGCCACAGTGCATTGTCGTTCGATGTCCTTCTGCTCCGTTGCAGTATAAGCCCATACCGATGGGCCTTGTTGATCTGGGCCTGCACTGTCTCAAGGAGCTTGGGCAAGGTCAGGAGCCAGGTGAATCTTCTGTCGAGGAACAGTCCTGGGGGTTGGGAGTGGAGGTGGGCTTCAGTGGTAGAGCACTTGCCTGGTGTGCTCAGGGTGCTGGGTTCCATCCCTAGCACCGCCAAACAAACAAGAATCACAGCTTTGAAGCCAGAGCTGTGATCTTAGCAGAGAGGACCTGGGTGTTCAGAGGCAGAAGGACTAGCCCAAGGTCACGCCGCAGTGGGAGGGAGTGTCCTGGGGTTAGCTGCTACTTAGTGAGTTGAGAGAGAATGAAGAAGCCACAGGGCCTTGAGGAGCAGCGAGGGAGGCAGCCAGGTTGAAAGGGCGGGTGCGTGGCCAGCTGGAGCAGTTGATGGGTCGGACACTAGCAGTGCCCGGGACACGGGCTAGGCAGGGGCGAGACTGCCCCGGGGGTTCTGGGCCAGAGCACTCCAGCTGATACAGGCAGAGGAGCCTCTGTGCCACGTGCCCAGCAGCGAGGTGCTTCCCAGCCTGGCTCCAGCTGCTCCAGACTGCACAGTTGCTACGGCTCTGGGCTGCCTCAGTGAGCTCATGCTATGAGCGGGCGGGGGCTGTCGGCCTCCCAAGGAGCTCACCTGGGGCAGGCAGTCCTCCCCTCTTCTCTTGCTGGACCCTCAGGAGAGCCCTCTGGCCTCCCCACCTTTGCTCCCTCCCAGCCTGTGCCTCTCTGCCAGCCTCCCCTGGGCTGCCCTTCTCCAAGGTGAGGGGCCTCCAACAGGCCAAGACGCAGTCCCCTCTGCCTGTACGCCCACCCCCTCTGACTTGGCTGGAGGGGAATTTTCCTCTGACTCACTCTGCTGGCACTTCCTGTGGTCACCAGGGCAGGGGCTGGGGGACCAGGCCAGGCGGCTCTATGTTCTAGGGTCACAGGGGAGGGTAGGCCGGGGGTCCCGCCCCCTGATGGGATGTGATTCCCAGAGGCAAGCTGCAGACCATATTTGGGAAATTTGCTTTTCTTGCTGACAGCTTGGGCATGGGGGCCTTGAGGCCTAGTGGGTTGTAGGGCAGTCCCTGTCCCTGCCTGTTCCTGCTCTGGCCTCTGGACCCATTATAGCTGCTGCCTCTGCCCCATCTTGCCTTGAAACTTAGGAGGTTGTCCACTGCTTTCTTTTTTAGAGTAGCTGTTTTTTCCAATCCAAAGCAAGAAATACTCATTAAATAAAAGTTGAAAAATTCTGCAAAACAAGAAGAGAGGGGCCGGTGAGATGGCTCAGCGGCTTAAGCGCCTGCCTGGCAAGCGTGAGGGCCCGAGTTCGACTCCCGGAACCCACATACAAAAAAGGGGCCAGTGATATCGCTCAGCGGCACGGGCGCCTGCTGGCGCGCGAGGTCCTGAGGTCGACCCCCCAGTACCCACAAAAAAAAAAAAAGAAGAGAAAGTATTTCTCCATTGTCTTAAACATTATCAATGGTATTCTCTTTTTGTTTTTGTTTTTGTTTTTGTTTTGTGGGTACCGGGGGTCGACCTCAGGACCTCGTGCGCCAGCAGGCGCCCATGCCGCTGAGCAATATCACCGGCCCACCAATGGTATTCTGATCTTCTGCCCATTTTCAAATTCCCAGTGGTGTTTTATTGAGACATAATTTATGTTTCAGTGTATTTTTAATTCTGTTGTGATACTGACAGGGTTCTGCGGCCTCTGCCCTCAGTGGTGTCACCTTGACACATAGGTGAGTAAGTAGGCCCTGAGCAGCTGGGCATGGTGGCGCATGCCTGTGATCCCAGCACTTGGGAAGTTGAGGCAGGAGAATCACTCCAAGTTGAAGGCCAGCCTGGGGTACAAAGTGAGTCCAAGGCCAGCCGGAACTGCGTAGCAAAACCCTGTCTCAAAAAGACCACAAAAAAGAAAGAAAGACTCTGGCCCTTTTTGGGGCTGGAGGCTCTGAGCCGCTCTGGAGAAATGAGCTCCTAACCAGTTACTCCTGGAGCAAGGAGTGGCTTGGCCTGGGCCTTGGAGCATTGCCACCTGCCCGGGTTTTCCCTGGAGTGCTGTTGCCCTCTTCTGTATGCTCAGCGTGGTGGGCCAGGGAAAGAGCCCAGCGGGGCACTTTGCAGCCCCAGCTGCTGGCGTGGAGGAAGAAGAGCGCCCACCCTGACGCGGAGGGGACTATGTCCACTCCTCTGCCCAGGTCCTCAGCTCCCACCTCTGGCTCCTGTTAGGCGTTGGCCCTTCCTGGCTCCTGAAATCCCAGCTCCCGTTTGACTCCAGAGTACCTTCCTGGCCCCTGTGGGGAAGGTCACACAGCGGGTGAGTGACCAGAGCTCAGGTCCCGTGTCCGAGTCAGGCTCTAGACCTGGCTGTGCATCTTCGGCCCTGGGAGACTCAGGAGGGCTTTTCAGGACAGCCCAGCGCTGAAGCCAGGCCGAGAAGGACTCCGGAGGGAGCCTTCTGCCTCTCCGAGTGCTCTGTCTGGCGCGGTCTCTGGGGTCTGGCTGGATGCGGTGGTTCTTTTCTGTCCTAGGTCAGCCACAGAAGCCCTGCCTTGTCCTGCCCAGACTCCTCCCTCACTCCTGCCTTCTGTGCTGCCTTCTGAGCCTGGCACCTAGGCAAAGGGGACAGTGGCAGCAGGACCACACACATGGTGCTGGAAGACAGTGGAGCTCCCCCCACTGGGGATTGAACCCAGTACCTGGTGTGTGCTAGACGTACACTCTAGCGCTGAGCTATGTCACCAGTCACCGGCCCTTTGTTTTGTTGTTGTTGTTTGTTTTGTTTTTGAGACAGGATCTTACTCTGTAGTTCAGGCTGGCCTTAAACTCACTGCATAGCCCAAGCTGGCCTTGAACTCATGGCAGTGTTCCTGCCTCAGCCTCCCGAATGCTGGGATTACAGGTGTGCACCACCATACCCCGGCTCTGTATTTTTTTTTTTAAGATAGGGTCTCACTAAGTTCCCCAGAATGACCTCAAACTTGCAGTCCTCCTGCCTCAGCCTCCCAAGTAGCAGTGATTACAAGCATGTGCCACTAACCTCAGCCCCACTGAACTCAGTGTCCCCAATCCTGCCCACTCCCTGTCTTTCGGTGCTGTGGTTCTCCTGTCTCCTGCCTCAGGTCACATGGCCCTTCTAAGCCACTGCCCAGGCTGCTTACTCCTGGGCTACATGGAATACGTATCCCTACTCCAGGGGAGCTGCCAACTGTAACAGGACCATAGCAGTGCCCACTTGTGAGTGGTTGTGAGAATGAAGAACTCTGGGGAAGGGGGAGGTGCCCTTCCTTGGCCATGTTGTTTGTACAGGGCCATTTTTCATTTTACCTCATCTTTTTTTTTTTTTTATGTGGGTACCAGGAGTCGACCTCAGGACCTCGTGCTTGCCAGCAGGCGCTTGTGCCACTGAGCGATGTTACCAGCCCTTTTTTTCCTTTATGTGGGTTCTGGAAGTCGAACTCAGCACCTCACGCTTGCCAGGCAGGCACCTGTGCCACTGAGCCATCTCACCGGCCCTTACCTCATCTTTTGTGTGTATTTTAGATGCTTGTCTTATCCCCCTTCACCTTCCCGGAAGACCACACTGGCTAATGTAATGTGTCTGGGTCTGTCCCAGGTCGTTGTCTTTGACAGAGTGCTGTCTTGTAGATGTCTACAGCACTATGAGAAGGGTGCTGAGCTGTTTGTCTGTTTCTTGTTCCAAGAAGTAAGAACCAGGTGGCCCAGTGCAGTGAGGGGCCAGTGCCCTGGTACTGGGCGCCACTGAGGTCAGTGAGGCCTGTGAATGCTCCTGCAGGCACCGCCCAGGGTGCGACTGCCCTGAGTACCGGGACACCTGATGGCCACATGCAAGGTCTCGGAGGGGCCCTGAGCTGTGTCTCTGCTGGCTGTAGCTCTGCTCATCCTTTAGTAGCCTTCCCATCCATTTCCCCTGGGGAACACACCACGTTCTCTGGGGTTTTCTGCTAGTGTTCCTGTTGATTGCAGGAGCTCCTCCAAACTCATGATTGATGACTCTTTTATTCACCCTGGAGCCAGACCTTTTGCATGTAGGTGTTTGATTGCCTTTGTTTTTATTGTGAGCTAAGTGTCTATGTGGAGCCTTCCTCATACAATGAGGGAGCTTCCTGGTATTGCCACAGTGTGGTCTTCATCTTTCTCGGTTGCTTTGTGGTCCCTGCAGATGCTGTGTGCCCGGACTTGTGACACAGCCTCATGGCTGGGGAGGGGCACCTTGGGCCTTTCATTTTCAGAATTGACCTGTTTACTCATGAAGATATTTTTCCTTTGTTCAGATTACTGGAAAAAAAAGAAAAAACAAAAACCTTGTTGGCATTTTTATTATAATGAATTTACCCTCTTGTCATTGGGAGAGGTGCCTTCCTTCCTTTCTTCCTTTCTTTCTTTCTTTTTTTGTGTGTCTTTTTTTTTTGAGATAGGGTCTTGCTGTGTAGTTCAGGCTGGCCTTGAACACACTGTGTAGCCCAGGCTGGCCTCAAACTCATGGCAATCCTCCTGCCTCAGCCTCCCGAGTGCTGGCATTACAGGCATGCCCGGCTGGGAGATGTACATTTCAAGACCCTCAGTGGATGCCTGAAATCTCAAGTATATTGAACCCCATATATACTACGGTATGATTTCTCTTATATAGATACACAGTAATAAAATAGATCATCGTATTATGAAAGTTATATGAATGTGGTCTCTTAAAGTGTCTTGTACTTTCAGCTCTTCACTAAAGGAAGCACTTTGCGGCTTCTCTTTGGCATATCTGAATCACCAGCATCATTCCCCCTGTGCTTTGGGGCCATTTTGAACACAAGCCCTGCTGTCCTGTGGCAGTGGACCTGATAACCATGCTGACAGCTCCGTGCCTGGCTGGCGAGTAGCACATACAGTGTGGATTCACTGGACGAAGTGAAGAGTCATGCCTTAGGCCAGGGTGTGTGCAATGGCACAGATTCCATCAGGCTCCTCAGAACAGTGCATAATGTAAAGCTCATGAATTATTTCTGGAATTTTCCGTTCAGTGTTTTTTGGACTGTGGTTGACCATGGGTAACTAACTGAAACCACAGAAAGTGAAACCACGGATAAGGGGGGACTACTGTACTAAGAAAACTTAGGCAAATGCACTTTTTACAGTATTCATCATCCTACCATGAACCTGTACATTTCCCTCCCTTATTTAAGTTTTTCCTCTAGTGCTTTGACAGAATTTAAACATTTTCTCCTTCGTGGTCTTATGCAGTTGTAATGGACAACTTCTAGCTTTTGTTATTATGTGATGTCCTTGCTGTGATGCTTCTCATTGATTATTGGTTCTTCTGGTTTGTGGACTTTCACATAGATGATACTGAGGTCTGCAGATGACCATTCTGTCCCTGTGCAGTGTCCGCATACCTCCCTTCCGCACTTTGTCATTTTTACCTCTTGGCAAATTGCGCCGAGCAGGGCAACAGGGCACTTGGCTCAGGGCTGGAGCAGGGAGCGACCATCCTGTTTTCTTCTCAGTCTTAAGGGAACATGTTTGAAATTTCTCCATGAACTACTGGTTTGGGGGGAGATAGACTTAAGGATATTTTCTTAGTGTTTTGATCTTGAGAAGCTTTAATTTTTGTCAGATTTTTTGAATCTCCTCAGATAATCATCCAGTGTCCTTTACAACATATCGTTGCTGTTCTCACTGGTGCAGGCAGTAGGTTGACCACTGGAGCGGTTTTTTTTTTTTTTTTTTTTATGTGGGTACTGGGAGTCGAACTTAGGACCTCACGCTTGCCAGGCAGGCGCTTATGCCACTGAGCCATATCGCTGGCCCGCTGAAGTGGTTTTGAAGAGCATCTTGAGAGCTATCTCAGTGTTGATGGTAGCTGCTGGATTTTGAGAGGGACCCCTCCCAGTTGAAAGACAAAAGTCACCTGGGCCTTTCTGCTGGGGGATTGGTGGGGACAGTGGGGGCAAAAGCCCTGCTGTCTCACCAGAGCTCTCTGAGTTCCTTTTCCAGAGCCAAAACCAGCTGCTTCCCTGATCCCAGAGGGGTGGGACCTGGGTGATCAACCTTGAGTGCATCCTCCTGCCCTCACTTCTGCCTGTGTCCTCTCTCCCTAGAATGTGCTGGCCAAAGCCCTGTATGACAATGTGGCGGAGTCCCCGGATGAGCTCTCCTTCCGCAAGGGTGACATCATGACAGTGCTGGAGCGGGACACACAGGGCCTGGATGGCTGGTGGCTCTGCTCACTGCATGGGCGCCAGGGAATTGTGCCTGGGAACCGCCTCAAGATCCTGGTGGGCATGTACGACAAGAAGCCAGCAGGGCCTGGCCCTGGCCCACCTGCCACCGCAGCCCAGCCCCAGCCCAGCCTCCCACCGGGCCTGCATGCCACCGTGCCCCCAGCGTCCCAGTACTCACCTATGCTCCCTGCTGCATACCAGCCCTCGCCCGATAGTGTCTACCTGGTACCCACTCCCAGCAAGGCTCAGCAAGGCCTCTACCAGGCCCCGGGGTCCAGCCCGCAGTTCCAATCACCCCCAGCCAAGCAGACGTCCACGTTCTCAAAGCAGACGCCCCATCACCCATTTCCCAGCCCAGCCACAGACCTTTACCAGGTACCCCCTGGACCTGGAAGTCCTGCCCAGGACATCTACCAGGTGCCGCCTCCCGCTGGCATAGGGCATGACATCTACCAGGTCCCCCCATCCATGGACACGCGCAGCTGGGAGGGGACAAAGCCACCAGCAAAGGTAAGTCCACTGCAGTAGTGGCTGCACATTTGGTCTGAGGTCAAGATGGGAGGTATTTGGAGAGTGTTCATCTGGTGTGGGTGGGTGCAGATGAGGAGACATTGAGCTGGTCTTGGAGGTGGGGAGGCCTTCAACAGCCTAGCCTGAGTGGGAGGATGCTAGCACAGGGTGCGCCTGTGTCACCCAGCAGGTATGGAGAATTGTCTAGTGTTCCTGGTGAGCAGGCAGGACTTGGCAGGGGAAGCCAGAGTAAAGGGCTGGGGACAGACTCTGGAGGGGCCCAGTGCCCGCTGGCGAGATGGACACCATCCTAATGGTACAGGGTGCACGTCCAGGTAAAATTCTGACCAAGTAGAATGTGTGGCAGAGAATAGAAGGGTGCAGACTGGGCAGGGAGCCCAGGAAAAGGAGGATGTGAGGTTGGGGGGTGTCGAAAGAGAGAATCAGATGTGGAGGGCAGTGTGTCATCAGAAGAGCATGTCATGAATGGCAGACACACAAACCATGTCTTGCTCCAGCCATCACGCCTGTTTTCTGACAGCAGGAAAAGAAGGAAGGCACACAGGGCCGGCAGCGTCTCTAGAGAACCTTCTTGGAGGTTATATACGCTGCTTCCCTCCTCCTCTTGGCCAGAACTGGAGCCGGCTCCGCCTCGGTGCATGGAAGCTGGCCAGTGGGACCTTGCCAGACGGCCACGAGTTTCATGTCTGGCTGGTAGGGACTCCTGAGGGAGAGGAAAGGATGGAGGGCCCCTGGGGGAACCCTTAGCAGTTGCTGGTCCCAGTGGCCTTCTGGGCCTGGTGAGGGAGAGGGAAGCACGAGTCTTCTGGTTCATGGTGAGACCCAGGCACATCTGACTATCCCTGGCTCCATGGAGTAGCCCTTCTCTGCTTGTGGGACAGTCCTCCAGGCTAGCTGTGAGCGTGGCACGCCCTGCTAGGTCCATCTGCCTGTGTTGGAGACCACACTGAGGGGGGAGACAAGGCCACCTCGATATTTTGGGCTGAGTCAGGAGAAACTTCTCACATTCTTTTAGCCACTGTCCTGTGCGAGAGCCCTTTCCAGAGTTGGAGAGTGAAGTTCCCTGAGGCCAGAAGCAGAGGAGGTATCCCTCAGACTTGGAGGATAGAGTTGCCTTGCCAGCTCTGCTCTCCTCTCCGTGTCCTCCATGCCTGCCCCTGTGGTACAGTCACCCAAGTGAACCCTGAGGCCCCACCCCAGCTACCTGGCTTGTCACTCCTCAGGGATACCCCAGCCAGGCAGGTACCCTGGAGGCCCTGGTGGGAGTCGCTGCCTAGTGATGCGCACAGTGGATCCTTTTTTGGTTTGTTTTTTTTGAGACAGGGTTTTGCTATGTAGTGTAGGCTGGCCTTGAACTCACTATATAGTCTAGCCTGGCCTTGAACTGGAGGCGATCCTCCTGCCTCAACCTCCTGAGTGCTAGGATTACAGGTGTGTGGCACCACATCTGGCCCCTCCCCTCCCCTTCCCTCCCCTCCCCTCCCCTCCCCTCCCCTTCCCTTCCCTTCCCTTCTCTTTTGAGATAGGGTCTCACTGTGTAGCCCAGGCTGCCCTTGAATTTGTGGCAGTCCTCCTGCCTCGGCCTCCCGAGTACTGGGATTACAGGTGTGCACCACCAAGGTTAGCTCCTACTTCTAGCCCTACCTGCTCCCTCAGCCTTCTGGCCGGACAGACAAGTAGCAGAAGTCTGCCATGCTGCTCTGGGACAGGTCATGGTCCATCTCCACGTGCACACAGACCTCACACACCACATGCCTGAATGCACATGCGCACATACCCATACATTGTCCACAGTCCACAGCCCCGTGGGAGGCAGGGGCAGGCAGTGGAAGTCCATGGGTTAGACAGGGAGCCCCTCAGACTGCTTCAGGGGCTGGCATGGCTGGTGGCCAAGGAAGGGGAACTCTGCATCCCTGACCCACTCGTCCTCTCCCAAGGAGCCTTACCACTCCTGGCCTGGGCAGCCTTAATTGTATTTGCTTGTATTTTATGATCATGAAAGCAGTGCTTGTTTGCCATAGAAAATGCATAACGTGTGAAAAAGCCTAGAGATGAGAGTCCCTAATTAAAGGCAAATCGCTGGGAGATTTTGGCTTTTTTTTTTTTTTTTAAGTAGGGAAATTTATTAGAGAAAAGGAATGGGGAATGGGAATGGGGAATAGGACTAACTCCTGAGAGACTGGAGAGGTCCCAAATGGGTTGCCCAATTTTGGCATATTTTGTTATGCATATTCTCTATTTGTATTCCACAGATTTTGTACACATAGTTTTGCATTTTAAAGTTATAAATCCAGCACTAGATACCAAAAGCATGTTTTTGATTATCAAAATTTCTTGCCAACGCTGATTGGACTGGCTGCCCTCCTGTTGCTATCTTGTGTCTCCCCTGGAGGCGGGCATCAGTTGGTCTCTGCTGGTGTGTACTTTCGTGCCTGCATTTCAAGGTCCTGCCTTCAAACACCTTAGGGCCTCCCCCTTGGATATATGGGAAACCCAGCCTTCTGATTCCAGGGTCATGGTCACTAGGTGGGTGGGACAAGTGACAAGGCTGGAGCCCGGAGGGCTTGGACCCCTGGAGCAGTGTCATCTGGTGGGTGGTGAAACAGAGCAAGGCACCAGGAAGCACGGGGACGAGGCTCTTCATGTGCAGATGGGGCCCCAGAGGGGAAAGCGTCTGTGTAGGGCACTCTAGGGGTGCAGCCCTGGACCCACGCCAGGCACAGGGCAAGCTCAGGTGCACCCACCTGGGTTCACCCTCCTCACCTGGGAAGCTTCGTTTCCTCCAGGCCAGGCTGCATGCTGGGTCCTCCTCGGGCTGGAGGCTCTGGAGCAAGGGAGGCGTGGGATGTGCCTCAGTGCTGTGAGGACTTGTTCCGAGGTGTGTCCTGGTCTGGGGGAGACGGGTGGCAGACTGCCTGCCCCCACAGCCTTCCCATGGTGCCATTCCCAGGGGAGGGAAGGAGACGCCTCCCTGGGGGTGTGCCAGGTACACCAGAGGCTGGAGCGGGCCCAAGTCAGTGTGGCACTGCCCGTTCATAGGAAAGAGAAACCAGCAGCTGAACTGCTGGAGGTGGCAGAGCCCCGGGACAGGATGCACTGCAGGGAAGGGCTGCCCTTGTCCTTGATCCCCTACCTGACACATGCTGCTTGTGACCCTGCCTAGGTCCCTGAAAGGCCAGGGCTGCTGTGGAGGTCCCATCCCTGCCTGGGGCTGACCAGCTGGGATCTCCAGTTGCCCTTCCCTGGACGCATGACTGGGGGTGGGGTGGGGAGGGGTGGGGCAGCAGCACTCTCCTGCCCTGCTGGGCTCTGTCTGTGTGTGTCCTGTGCCGTGTGAGTGGGAGGAAGTTCGCGCGCGTGTGTGTGTGTGCGCGCGCGCGCGTGCGTGCATGCGTGTGTGCCGGACCATGGGTCTCCATCTCCTGTCTCAGGCTCTAGCTCTGTCCCCGACTCCCTTGGGACCTCTAGGTCTTGGTAATGGGACCTCAGGTTCAGAGCACAGTGGCCCGTGATTACCAGGGCCCAGCAGCCCTCAGGGAGTTCATTTCCCTAACGAGCTTTTCCCTGCTGGCTTTTCCTTGCTTGGCAGCTGGCTGTTTTTCTAACAGAGAAAACTTTGGCTGGCTGGGGTGACTGCTTACTGTTACCCAGCTCTCAGCCACGGGAGTGCAAAGGTGCCCCTGTCCCTGGGTCTGGGGTTCAGCCTCCAGAGCTCTCTGGCCTGCGCCCTGTCCCTCATCAGTGTAAGGGTGAGGGGGGAGCTGACAGGCCTGTGGGACAGGGAGGCACTAGCTCTTCTGTGGACCCACTGCCCAGGGAGAGTGTACCACCTGCCCCTTGGGGCTTGGCCCCTCCTGAGGCCTAGGATATAAAGAAGCCTCAGGCCTTGCCTCCAGGCTCGGCCAACCTGCCACGTCCCTCCAGCTCCGGCTCCCGCCTGCCCCACTGTTGGCAGGTTCCAGCGCTAAAAATAGCTCTGGAAGAGACTCAAGTCTGGGGCCTGAAGAGGGAGATGAGTCTAGTGAGGCGGCTGAGCTCCACCCCCGACATTGGGGGCCCTGCAGCAGTCACACAGCCTGCCCTGCCTCCCTCCACAGGCAGCCCCAAAGCCCAGCTGCCCTGGGTGTCAGCGCCCAGCTCACTTGTGTTGCCCAGAGCCTCTGCCAGGCGTGGGGCTGCCTGGCCTGCTCTTGCATGGGGGGTCTGGGGTGTGCACACTGGAGGCCTGGACAGGATTCTGTGGGCATCGGGCCTAAGGGAGGGTGTGTGGGGAGAGCCTGAGTCAACCCTGTCCCAGCCGTCCCCTTTGATAGGGAACAAAAGGCCTTTCTGTGGAGAGAGCTGAGCAGAGAGCCCTGGGGGAGGCTGGCTGAGCCTGGCTGGAGAGCCCTGCAGAGAGGGGGCCACCCGGCCTACCCGGCTGGGTGCCAGTCTGTGAGGGGAGGCTGGAGCATCCCAGGGCCCAGGGCTCGGGCTTTGCTGCTGCAGCTTGCTGCTTTGGAGCCTGGGCCAGGGTCACAGTGCCCCTGGGAGGAAGGAGCGGGCCTCTGACCATGGCCCCCACTGAAGCCTCACCCTTTGAGGTGGGCAAGATCTCTCCAGGTGTGTGTGGGCAGGGAAGACAGGGTCTTGGTTCTAGTTGTGACTTCTCCAGCCATAAACATGACCTTCCAAACGATTCCTATGCATCTGCCCAAGCACTGGCCCTGAGCTTATTCCCAGGTTTCCCCAAGATGTGCTGTTGGGACCGGAGGTGCTGCTTGCTGCTTCTTCAAGACCCAGGCCCTGTCTATCAAGGATCTCCTCAGGCCACCTCTGGACCCAGCAGGGTCCTGTGGTTAGAGAATCCCCTGCCAAGAGGGCCTTCCTGAGGAGGGGCAGCTGAGCAGTGTCTGCAGGGCCAGGACCCCAGTCAGGGGTAGGCTCTTGCCCACTAGCAGTGCTCTCTGGAGCCAGGGCTTGGCACCGCAACCTGTCCGCAGCCCATGTGCACCTCTGCGGAACCTTCCAGATCATCTAGCTGTGGAGGCTTGACCTTTCCTGGCCCAGAACCAGGCAGCTTAAACCAACCCTAGGGTCTGATAGTTACAGCCTGAGTGCTGCATTTCACCACAGAAAGGTCAGTGAACATAGGAGAGGAGACCAGTTCCTCTAAGTCTCGCCCATACCACAGGGAGGCTCCCTCGGGGCCACTGGTAAAATCGGCTATCTGTCCCCAGGTGGTGGTGCCCACCCGAGTGGGCCAGGGCTACGTATATGAGGCCTCCCAGCCAGAGCAGGACGAGTACGACATCCCACGCCACCTGCTGGCCCCAGGGCCCCAGGACATCTATGATGTCCCCCCTGTGCGGGGGCTGCTTCCCAGCCAGTATGGCCAAGAGGTAGGTGTTGGGGGCCAGGGTATGGAGAGAGTAAGGTGGCTCTTTCTCTTAAGCCCAGGTGGCCCTGGGCACTGGTGTGACTACACTGTTTTTTTCTGCCTTCAGGTATATGACACCCCACCAATGGCTGTCAAGGGTCCCAACGGCCGAGACCCACTGTTGGACGTGTATGACGTGCCCCCCAGTGTGGAGAAGGGCCTGCCACCATCCAGTCATCATGCGGTGAGCAGGGTGTGAATGCAGGGCCTCACAGGCTTCCTGGGAGTGGCTGAGTGCCTGAGGTGGGGTGGCATGGATATCTGCAGACCCCAGCTGTGCCCCTCACTTGCTTGGGGATGGGTGTGGGCACTGAGCTCTCTTCTGAGCTTCAATTTGGTCATCTGGAAAATGGCCCATTATGGGGCCACCTTAGCAGGCCCTTAAGACAGTACCAGCAGGGTGACCATGGAATTAGTCTTCAAGCCAGGACACTTCTGAGTGAAAGGGGAGCTGTAATTATGTTGTACTGTCCTGGACCATCCCAAATCCAACACACAGAGCTCAGCTAAGTACCTGCTACAGAGTCGAGTCCCCCAGAGGTGGTAATGCCAGTGCGTGGTGGTGATGATGGTGGCAGCAGTGGCAGTGTGATAGCCATCCTCTCCCTAAATGTTTGCAGTTACATGGTTAAATTCACACACGTGTAATCCCCCAGCAGACCTGGCTGGGAGCCCCCATCTTACAGAGATGCAGACAGGCATGGAGAAGTGGTCTCACCTGGCCTGGGAGTTGGGCTCTTAGTCATAGCCAGTGTGGCTGAGGATCAGGGCTGGGTCTCTGTGTGGCTGGGTCCTGTGCCCAGCTCCTGGGCTGGGCAGATGAGTGACAGCCTTGACCTCTGCTTGGTCCCCAGGTGTATGATGTTCCCCCATCGGTGAGCAAGGATGTCCCTGATGGCCCAGTGCAGCGTGAGGAGACCTATGATGTGCCCCCAGCCTTCGCCAAGGTCAAGCCCTTTGATCCAGCCCGCCACCCACTGATCCTCGCCGCGCCCCCTCCAGACTCCCCGCCAGCTGAGGATGTGTACGATGTGCCACCCCCTGCTCCTGACCTCTATGATGTGCCCCCTGGCTTGCGGCGGCCCGGCCCTGGCAGCCTGTATGATGTGCCCCGTGAGCGAGCACTTCCTCCTGAGATGGCAGACAGCATGGTTGACGATGGGGTATATGCCGTGCCCCCTCCAGTGGAGCTCGAGGCCACAGCCAATGGCAAGCGCCTGTCTGCCTCCAGCACAGGCAGCACGCGCAGCAGTCAGTCAGTGTGCTCCTTGGAGGTAGGCGTGCCAGGCCGGGAGCCCCTGGAGCTGGAGGTTGCTGTGGAGTCCTTGGCACGGCTGCAGCAGGGTGTGAGTGCCACTGTGGCCCACCTTCTGGACCTGGTGGGCAGTGCCGGTGGGGCTGGGGGGTGGCATGGCACCACCGAGCCTCAGGAGCCACCAGTACAGGACCTGCAGGCCGCGGTGACCGCTGTCCAGAGTGCTGTCCATGAGCTGCTGGAGTTTGCCCGCAGTGCTGTGGGCAATGCCACCCACACTTCTGACCGCACCCTGCACGCCAAGCTCAGCCGGCAGCTGCAGAAGATGGAGGACGTGTACCAGACACTGGTGGGACACGGTCAGGTCCTTGACAGTGGCCGGGGAGGCCCGGGGCTCACCCTGGAAGACCTGGATCACCTGGTGGCTTGCTCGCGGGCTGTACCCGAGGATGCCAAGCAGCTGGCCTCCTTCTTGCATGGCAATGCCTCGCTGCTCTTCAGACGGACCAAGGCCCCTGCTCCTGGACCTGAGGGGGGCGGCCCCCTGCACGCCAACCCCACTGACAAGGCCAGCAGCATCCAGTCACGGCCTCTACCCTCCCCCCCCAAGTTCACCTCCCAGGACTCTCCGGATGGGCAGTACGAGAACAGTGAGGGGGGCTGGATGGAGGATTATGACTACGTCCACCTGCAGGTGGGTGCCCACCTTGCCCAGGCCCCTCTCATGTCGCCGCCACTCTTGTGGGGACCCTGGCCCTCCATACATGCATATGCACATGGGCTTTTGGCATTAGAGGAAGTGTTGGTTCTGGGCGTGGTCGCTGGTGGTGGCAGCACCAGTGTGTATTTGAGTCCTGCACAGCTGGTTGGGAATGGCTTCCAGACACCTGAAGGGCTAGGCTTCTCTGTCCTGTTCAGAGGGTCGGGTTCTGAAGAATGCAGACACGGGGGAAGTAGAACAGGCCCCGGTGGGGGCTGGCTGAGTGGAGATCCTGGTGAGCAGCCGGCAGGTGCCAGCGCCCTGCAGCAGGACAGGGAGACACCAGTAGGCAGGGTCCGGTGACCAACGGGAAGGTTTGGATTTGCTTCCTGGTGCGGGAGCTGAGCCAGGGAGGATGGCCGTGGCTAGTGCCACACAGATCATGCGTCCTCTGTGTGGGTCCCCTCCTGTGCCCGAGCCTTCCTGGAAGGGCAGCCTGCATGGGCTGCTTCCTTGGGACACACGGGGACACATGTAGACGCAGGTGTGCATGCACATGCGCACACACGCGGGAAGCTACACCCCCATCTCGGGCCTGGTGGCCACAAGTACCTGCCTGGGTGTGAGCCTGCACATACGTGCAGCGCCATCTGGTGGTGAGTGGGCCCTTGCAGTGCTTCTGGCCCAGAAGAGGCTGCTCAGCCCCACTCTGTCTCTCCCCTCCAGGGGAAGGAAGAGTTTGAGAAGACCCAGAAGGAGCTGCTGGAGAAGGGCAACATCATGCGGCAAGGGAAGGGCCAGCTGGAGCTGCAGCAGGTGAGGCCCTGGGACTCCGTCCCACGTAGTCAGTGCCCAGCCCTTCGCCAGCACCATCTTGTTTGGTCTCTTAGGTGTCTCGTTTTGACACAAGGTTTCACTGTGTTACCCAAACTGGCCTTGAGTTCCCTGGATCAAGTGATCCTCCTGTCTCAGCCCCCCAAGTAGCTAGAACTGCAGGGGAAGGGGGTGCCACTGTGCCAGGCATATTCAGTTTATCTTAAAGGTACTAGAAGACAGGGAGGTAGCTTAGGGATAGAGTGTTTGCCTGGCATGCTGGAAGCCAGGGGCTCAGTCCCCAGCACTGCAAAAAATAAGTGAAGTCATTGCCAGCTAAGGCTGAGGCAGGAGGATTGCAGATCTGAGGCCAGCCTGGGGAGCTCAGTAAGAACCTTTCTCAAAACAGGGTGGGAGGGCCGGTGATATCGCTCAGCAGCACGGGCGCCTGCTGGCGCGCGAGGTCCTGAGGTCGACCCCCGGTACCCACAAAAAAAAAAAAAAAAAACAGGGTGGGTGTAGCTCAGCACTTGCCTAGCATCCCCCATACCCTGCCCCAGATTAAATACATGAAAGTTACAGTCAGGGTAATTGTGTAGCCATCATGCTGAGCACAGAACAGTGTAAAGAAAACAGAATAAAAATAGACCCAGAGGTGGTCGCTGGGGCCAGGGCCAGTTTCCACTCCTCCCCGTGCCTGTAGGAGATGAGACCTTGTGCACCATCACACTCTGCCTCTGTCCCTCTGCCTCTGTCCCCGCATCTTTCGCTGGCATTAAGCATTCTTCATAAATTCTTTCTGAAGGCCACATAATCTCTATTGTTAAGTGTTTACATTGTACCCATTTTTCCTTATTGTAAATAATACTGCTGTGTTCTTTTTTTATTGTGGGTACGGGGGGGGGGGGTCGACCTCAGGACCTCACACGCCAGCAGGCGCCTGTGCCACTGAGCGATATCACCGGCCCTTTTTTCGTGTGTGGGTTCCGGGAGTCGAACTCGGGCCCTCGCGCTTGCCAGGCAGGCGCTTATGCCGCTGAGCCATCTCACCGGTCCCAATACTGCCGTGTTAATCTATGACATAATTTTTTTCATATTTTGAACCATTTCCTAGGGTACAAAAGGAGTAGGGGGTTTTTGTTTTTTGTTTTTTTAACTGGGCCCTTGCTACATTGCCTATAGTGGTCTTGAACTCCTAGGCTAAAATGATGCTTTTTTTTTTTTTTTCCTCAAGGTTCTGGGGATTGAACTCCAGGCCTTTGCACTGAGCTACATCTCCACCCTCCACCCCTCTTTTTTTTTTTTTTTTTTTGAGGCAGGGTCTCACTGTATAGCCCAGGCTAGCCTTGAGCTCACAGCAATCCTCCTAGCTCAGTCTCCTAATTGCTGAGATTACAGATGTGCATTGCCACACCTGGCCTTTTTTTTTTTTTTTTTTTTTTTTTTTTGAGGGTTTTGTTGAATCCCTAAGTTTTCCAGGCTGGGCTCAAATTTGAGATCCTCCTGTCTCAGCCTCCCAGAGTGCTGAGATTACAGGCATGCACCACCACATCCTGTTGGAATCTGTATTGTTTTAAGGAGTAGAAGTGTACTCTGTCCTTGCTCTCTGCCCTTGTAGCACATGCTCGTTAACTCTGTCATCCTGTTTCTAGACAGTAGCTTGTTCCCAGCTTTGCTTTCCCATCATGCCTCTTGTTCTCAAGCCTAACCCTGCTCCTGCTTCCCCCACTGCCCCAGTTGAAGCAGTTTGAGCGCCTGGAGCAGGAGGTATCGCGACCCATAGACCACGACCTGGCCAACTGGACACCAGCCCAGCCCCTGGCACCGGGCCGGGCGGGTGCCCTGGGCCCCTCAGATCGGCAGCTGCTGCTCTTCTACTTGGAGCAGTGTGAGGCCAACCTGACCACACTGACCGACGCTGTGGACGCTTTTTTCACCGCCGTGGCCACCAACCAGCCCCCGAAGATCTTCGTGGCGCACAGCAAGTTCGTCATCCTCAGCGCCCACAAGCTGGTGTTCATTGGGGACACGCTGTCGCGGCAGGCCAAGGCTGCTGATGTGCGCAGCCAGGTGACCCACTACAGCAACCTGCTGTGCGACCTCCTGCGTGGCATTGTGGCCACCACCAAGGCTGCTGCCCTGCAGTACCCGTCGCCCTCCGCTGCACAGGACATGGTGGACAGGGTCAAGGAGCTGGGCCACAGCACCCAGCAGTTTCGCCGAGTCCTGGGCCAGCTGGCAGCCGCCTGAAGCTCCCAGCCACCCACTTGCCAATCTGAGAGTTGCTGCCCCACAGGCTTGGGGATGGGCAGCCTGGGCTGCCCAGGATCTGTACATATTCATGACAGGGGCAGGACAGGGCCTCCGCAGAGGAGCCCGGAAACCCAGGGAGTGAGCGGGCTGCTCCTGAGAGCGAGCTGTGATCCCAGGAGGGGCCAGGGCATGTGACCTCCAGTCTGCAGGGCTTCCTGTCCCTGTGACAGGCCAGGGGCAGTGGTGACACGTTCCTTCTCCACACCAGGAGAAAACCTGAAACAACTATTTTTCATTATTGATTTTCCAATCACTTGACTAATAGTCAACATTTAATAAAATTTTTAAAATGGAAAGGAGCCACCTGCAGTGTGAGCTGAGGGCTTGCAGTGGGGGTGAGGCTGCTATGTCCCAGCCCTTGGGTGCAAATGGGAATCTCGTGTTTGAGGGGGGATTTAGGAGGGAAGGTAGGGGCCTCTCCAGGGAGAGGGGAGGCAGAAGGGATCCGTCGGGAGCTGCACCAGGCCCAGGAGGGAGGTTGGGGCTGCAGTCCAAGGCCCATGAGCCTTCACATAGGGGCAGCTGGCACAGTGACAACCATGTGGTCCCTGGGGTCCTGTGGAGACCACAGCAGCGCACATGCTGCTAGGGGACACTGGAGCCCAGAGCAGCCCCGGGAGGAGGATGAGCCTTGCTGGTCCCCGTACCCGAGGCGAGGCCCCTGGGTGTGAAGTCCTTCTCTCAGACCTCAGCCGAGCTCTGCTCACAGGGAGCCTGCTGGGGTTGCTGGGCCCCAGGTGTCCCTTGCACTACAGCGGACCTGGCCTCCAAGCGCAAGGGTGATGGCCAGGGCAGCCGGGTGTTTGCTCCCTGCTCATCCCCCAGCAGCTTATGGCCCAGTGAGGGCTGCAGGCTGTGCCTTGCCACCCTGGTGCTGCTGCCACAGTTATTCTGTGTGAACTCGGGCTGCAGTTTCCCCAAGCAGAGAGGAGGGGAGGGCTCTACCAGCCACTGAGTCCCACACCCTGCTGCAGGGCCTCGGCTCCTGCGCAGCCTCACTGTGAGGACAGAGGTAAAGATGGGCAAAGTGGTTCAAGCCTGTACTCCCAGCTACTCAGGAAGCTGAGGCAGGAGGGATGCATATTGGAGGCCAGCCCAGCAATGCGGTGAAATCCTGTCTCAAAGAGAAAGGGTTGGGGATGTAGCTCAGTGGGAGAGCATCTCTGGATTCCATCTTGAGCATAGAAAGGAAATAGGGAAGGAGTTGCTCTCATCGTTTCTGGGTTTTCCTGACACAGGGCAGCAGTGCAGTGACGCGAGCGTACACAGCGGGAGTGGAGGTGGAGCAGGTATTGCTGCCCCAGGACACGATGCCTACCAGGTTCCAGACTCCATCCTTCTGGCACACGGGGCCGCCAGAGTCGCCCTGCAGGGAGGGGAGAGGACCTGACTGTAAGCCTGAAAAGGGTGCCAGGGCCTGGGTGCCTGGGCGGCAGAGGCAGGAACAGGGCAGAGGGATGACAAGGTGGGCACAGTGGCTGTCCCAAGCGACTCCATCTGGGTGCCATGCAGTCCAGCTCTGCCATCTACTCCTGAGGACCCTGCGCAGGTGGCTTCCCCTGTCTGAACCTGGCCATCGCCTCTCCCATGGGCTGGCACCTGTGCTCCCGGGGCTGCGGTGAGGACTGAGCTGCGTGAGCAGCACAGCACGGGCCTGGCCAGAGGACCCGGCTCAGGGCACCTGCTAGCACCAGTGGGGTCTTCTAAGTAGAGGAGAGCAGGGGAGAGCCCAGGCCTGTGGGTGGGGTTCCTGTGTCCCTCTTGATGTAATCTGGCCGTACCAGGCAGGAGACGCCACTGGTCCCGGCACAGTTGATCATGTAAGTCGATAGCCATGCTGCCCCAGTACTTTTTGGAGTCAGCAGTGGACACGAGGCAGGGCCACCTGCTGCAGCTTGTCGGGTCTCAGGCTGCAGGTGCCATCTTCCATGTCCCCTTCACAACCACCATGGAAATGGTCCCTGGACCCTTACAAGCATCTGTGGTCACAGCTGCTGTCCCATCCCAGAGCAGGCAGCGGCTCCAGCTTCCTGCCCAGCTGCTCAGCCCTGCCCCACCCAGCACTGGAGCCTGGTCCTACAGCCATTGTGGGTGGGTGGGGAGGGGGAACAGTTCTTGCTTCCCAGGTGACAGGTGGACTTCTGATAAGGACACAGGGAAACCACCACTCAGAGTGACAAGGGCGTGCCTCCCTCTCCTGGCAGGCTGCTTCTGCCTGGGAACCAGGGCCCCGTGGGTGACCAGGCCTGGACTTGGAAGAGAACCAGGCTGAGGGCCAGCGGTGGGAAGGGAACCCAGGCCGCCATCTCAGCCACAGGACCAGGCGGCATCACTGGCTCTGGCGTGCTGAGCCTGGGAGGATGTCCCCACTGGGGATGCCACATGGTGTATGCAGGTGGCTGAGGGCCTACCTGGTCCTGCCTAGAGCTCTCTTCAGGAGCTTTCTGGCATTAGCTCTGGACTTTCTTTGTGTTTGGTGGATTTGTGTGTGTGTGTGTGTGTGGGTACCAGGGGTCGACCTCAGGACCTCGTGCGCCAGCAGGCACCTGTGCCGCTGAGCGATATCACCGGCCCTTTTCTTGTATGTGGGTTCCAGGAGTTGAACTTGGGCCCTTGCGCTTGCCAGGCAGGCGCTTACGCTGCTGAGCCATCTCACCGGCCCTTGGTGGATTTTTAATTCCAAGGATGTATGACTGTTGCAGTTCTCAAGTGTGCTTGGAATTTTGACCAAAAAAAGTATCTTGTACCCCAAAAAAGCCCATGTAGGAACACTCGGTAGGGACCAGGTGTTGACTCAGCCCATTGTGGCTCCTAGGGGGCCAGGCATGCGGGGGTAGGGACAGACTGAGAGGCGGCAGATGGTGTTCAGCAAGAGGTGTCGAGGTGAACAGCAGGCTGGTCCGCAGCGGGTGCTCAAAAGCCAGGAAGGACCAGGGTGGGGGCTGGGCAGACCTCTTGAGAATTCAGAGATGTGGGGGGCTTGGTAGCAGAAAAGGGTCAGAGGGGCCAGACAGAACTACAGTTGACCTGCAGTGGTGTTCAGTATTCTCCTTTTTCATGGTCCTGGGGATCAACACAGCCTTCACACTGAGCTACATCCCCAGCCCTTTTGAAAATTTTTTTATCTTGAGACAGGGTCTCACTGAGTCACCAAGCCGTCCAGGCTGGGCTTGAACTTGCAGTCCTCTTGCAGTCCTCTTGTGTCGGCCTCTCAGAGTGCTGGAATTACGGACAGGCACCGCCATACTTGGCTTGGTGTTCAATTTTTAGATTTTCATGTTTCTCAACAATGCGCAAAACTTTATTTTTGCCTGTGCTACTGGGGATGAAACCCAGGGCCTACGCTCACGTTAGGCCCTGCTCTAGCACTGAGCTGCGCTGCTGCCCGAACGACTTGCTTTATAACCGGAAGCAGCTGTGGCTGTGTGGAGGGGCTGGATTATTTGATTGAGAGTAGGAAGATGCCGTGGAGCTGCTCAAGGGCACGGGAGACCGAGGAGCCAGCTGGACACTGCACACCCCTTGCTTGTGGGACTTGCACCCTGCAGGCACGTGAGCCACCTCTGCACTGTCTCTGCCTCAGCACCAAGGTCGGAGGCTCCCGCCACCTCGCCCTGCGCTCTGGCTCATGGCCGTCACCTCAGTAGGTGCCCGGCAGCCTGCCGGGTGGGTGAGCCCAGCTCGGCCTCCTGCTCTCACTCGGCCTGCTTCTGCATCTGCCCAGTGAAGGCACAGCGGTGGGCCGGGTGGCCTGAGGGTCTGAGGAAGCAGGTGAGGCACAGCAGCAGCAGGGGAGGAAGTGGCTCCTCACAGCGCCCCCTCAGGGCACTCTTAGTTGATTGGCTGCCCGTTCCTGCGCCCCAAGCTGCAGGGTCCCTGTCAGCCACCCCATGATGGGCACAGGGTTGATGCTGTCCCTGGCCCCTGGCCCTGGAGGTTGTCTCTACAGGTGAGATGGGGATCCTGGGCATGTGGGGGGCACTCTGAGCTGTCAGAAGGGTGGGGTGCTGCCCACCCTCAGCCTCCACTCCCAGGGGCTCCCTTGTCGGTGAGGACTATGATCACCACAGCCCACTGTGGGTCAGGTGAGGAGCCCTGGGGAACAATGCACCAGCCCCACCCTTCCAACTGCTGTGGCCAGAAAGGGTCTGAGAAGCTGCAGGCGGGGCCAAGCCCCTGTGCCCAAGCCACAGGGGCCATCTGGGTTGGAGACCCCACTGTGGACAGCTCTTCTGACCAGCTGTGCACCCTAGAGGGTGTCTGTCCCTCCCGAGCTCAGAGTCCTGGGACACGATTCCGAGCTGTCATGCTCCTGAGGTTCTCGCTCTGTTGCAGGAGTGGACCTGGGCACTTGGGGACACACACACTTGGCTGCCCACACCAGGGAGTGTGGCAGCTAGAGCGTGAGGAGGAGGACAGGATGTGGGAACAGACATGGGGCAGAACCAGCCGGGTTAGAAGGCAGACTTGGAAGGCGAAGGAACCGGGGGAACCCCCTGCCTTGGCTTATGGATACGTGGCTGAGTGGATGGATGGAACCAAGACAGGAGGGGACCGGGGCTGTCTGCTTACGTTTGGCACAGCCAAAGGCTGGGGGAGCCGGAGAAGGTGCGCCAGAGGGGTGTGCAGGTAGTCGGCAGGTTTGAGGGGAGGCCACCAAGAGGAACTGGGGCCCCAACCATGTCACAGGCTTGCACCCCTGGCCCTGTTCCCCTTTCTGGCACGTGTACCCTGGGGCTCCCTAGCAGCCCAGCCTCCTGCTCACAGAGCTGCTGCCAGAAGGGTGCAGGGCACCTGGGAGGCCCTCTCTGTGCAGCCCACGCCACTCTCAAGCGCCACCACTCCAAGTGCCTGCCGTCACCCTTATCTCACGGCCTTGGGCTGTGAGGGGCCACAGCCATGCGGGTTCCCTGCAGCAGGGCTCTCAAGTGGGGTGACGGGTGGGATGACTGCCGCCTCCCGGGTGGGAACATGGAATGTGGGGGTCAGGTCAGCCTAGGCCCTCACTAAGACCCCACCATCCCTTCCTGGGCCCGCTTCTGCCTGAGTCCTTACTGCCCATGCTGGGAGCTGGAGCCGGGTGGTGGGGAGGGGACTAATGAGTGGGCTCCAGTGACCCACACTGCTGGCCTGACCCCAGCCATCTTGGTGAAGGCCAAGTTCAGGAGCACAGCGAGGCCTTAGAGGCCCCCGAACAGGCAATGTGCACCTTGGGTTTACTGAGGCTGTGCAGGGAGCAGGCCCAGGGGTGCAGGGTGGGTCCGTGGGCTCAGTTGGCCACCAGGATCTGCTGCACCCAAGGCAGGAAGGCAGTGATGCGGGTGTACCTGGTGGGAGAGGAGGTGGAGCAGGTGTCACTGCCCCAGGACACGACACCTCCAGGGTCCAGGGTCCAGTCTCCATCCTTCTGGCATACCGGCACTGTAGTGGCCGCCAGAGTCACACTGTGGGAGAGGAGAGGCTCTGACGGGCAGCCCAGACTGCCTCCCACGTGGGGCCTCTGCTCATGGTTCCCAGCCCAGCCCAGAGCCTGGCACCTAGGGTATGAAAGACTTCACCTCCTTGGACGATTGTGCCCCTGGAAGTCTGGGCCACCCCAAAGTTGAGCCAAAATAGATGCTCAATAAAGCTGGTTTGACTAGAGGAGGTTCGGGTGGGGCTGGTCATGGGGCCACTGTGAGGGAGGAAGGGCTTTCACCATGTTCCACAGTCCAGGCTGCACACTGCACAGCTCCAGGAGGCGCCACCCACATGGATATGGATGGAGCTCTGCAACATGGCTGCTCTGAGCCTAGAGTCCCTTCCCTGCCCCTCTGCTGAGGCCAGCGGTGACTCACCAGAGGCCCTGTCTCCCTGACTACGGAGCAGGAAAGACCTGGGAGGAGAGAGGACTATTGAGGACTTTTGTTCCTCTGTGTCTCTGCCCAAGATCTGGCCTGGGCTGTTGCCTGAAGGAGCCCACGATGGGAAGGGAAAGGGCATGGGCAGAGCCCAGGAGGCCTCACCAAGCAGGAGGAGATGCCACTGGCCCTGGTGTAGATCATCACGTCCATGGCCGTGCTGCCCCTGAACTTCCTGCTGTGGGCAGCGGACACCAGGGGCAAGGCCGCCTCCTGCAGTCTGTCAGGGATGCTGGTGTCTGGCAGGGCAGGGTGAGGGGTCAGCGCCCACAGTGCCCAGCCTGCCAGCGCCCACCTCCCAGTGGGTCATCTCACCAGTGTGACTGGTCTTGCCTCAGCCCGTGGTGGCACACGCCATCCCAATGGGAAGTCCTCGTCCTCGCTGGGCAGCCACACAGTAGACACTGTCGAGAAGTGGGCAGGCGTGGCCAGCTTCAGCAGGGTGATGTCACTGGAGATGGCAAATGGGATGTAATCAGGTTGTCCAAAACCTGAGGGTGACAACCACAAGCCCAGTGAGGCCCTAGGAACGGCCGGGTCTGCACATCTCCTGGGGTCAAGCTCCTGTCCCCAAACTCCTGTCCTGGGGCCTGGTACCTTTGTGATCTTCAGAACCTACACGGCCTCCTCATCAGAGCCCTGGTCAAACTCCACAGCCACCACCCTGTTGCATGTCCTGACACAGAGACAGGTGGAGTTGGGGTACCGTACCCGTACCCCTTGGGCTGGAAGCAGAGCCCCGGCCACCTGCTCACCTGACCCTGCAATGTGTGGCGGTGAACATCTGTTCCAGGGTGACGAGGGTGCCCCTGCAGAAGCGGTGGCTAGTTTTGTCCTTGGCAGGGAGGAGGGGAGGATCACAGCTGCCACCTGGGCGGCACCCCAGGGTCCCCTTGTCACCCACAGGAACACCTGCCAGGGCCAGGAGCCAGGGACAACATCCTCGCCATTGAAGATCCTGGCCAGGGTGCTCAGCATGGGCTGGATAGCGGGGACCCCACATCCTGGGCAGGGAGGGGTGGAAGCCAAGGTTGACTTGGGGGCCCCCAGGTACCACCTCCTCTCCCCAGCCTCCTCCCACCCCACACCCCTGTCCCCTCCTCTGAGAAGTTGGTCCTGACTCCTGCCCAGCTCCGGAGTCCCCACAGGCATCGCAGTGTGACATGTGCTGGGCGCAGGGATGTGGAGGACTCACTCTCCTGTGACCTCAGCACGGACAGGCCAAAGGGGCGGAGGGAGGTGGCAGCAGGGAGGCCGGGCTCTTGGCTGTGACCCCGGGTCCCAGGTTCAGCTACTGGGCTGGCTCAGCCACTGAGCTCAGAGACTCAGTTTCATCATCCAGGAATGGGGAATCTCACAGTTGTCACCCTCTCGGGTGGGTATTAGGACACAGGACAGATCAGCAGGTAAAGCCCTTGTACTGTTCCTGGCACGTAGTACATGCTCAGTGAACAGGAGTGTAAGTGGGCACCAAGATGCCGCTGCCTACAAGGTCATCGCTGACTGCTCAGAGGATTTCCTGTCCCCTAGACTTGTCCTCCCTGTCCCCTGCATGGGGTGCGAGGCCTTGACACAGCTAGGAGTGTCTGCCTCCTCCCCTGGGGCCTGTGGACTACTGGGTGTGGGGCTCGGGAATCGGGTGGGGTGCCGCGTTCTGAAGCGGTCTCTGTGCCTGGGCGCGAGAATGTGGCCCAGTGCCGTCCTTTCTGGTTGTGACCGTCGAGATGTCAGCTCAGAAGGGGACGGTGACTGTGCTCAGCGGAACAGGAAGCAAGAGGAGCAGCCTTCCTGCCTCTGCCCGCTGGGTGCCTCCCAAGGACAGTGCCCAGCAGGGCCCAGCCCCAGAAGAGCCCAAGGCAGCCCATGGAGCTGCAGCCACGTGGTGCAGGTGCCCGCCGGGGCTCCCCGCTGTGTGTATCCGCTTCGCCAGGCGTCATCTGAGACCTTGGGGCGATAATCCCTCTATGGCCAGGTGCCCAAGCAGACAGAATGTGCCAGAGCAGGGCTGGCACTGCGGTCTGGGATGGCAGCAGCTGTGGCTCCCAGCTGAGCTGGGGGCCAGTGGCAGAGGTGAGGGCCTTGACCCACAGCCTTTCTCCACATCCCCCTTCGGAGCCCAGCCTCGTCCCTCGTGGTCTGGGGACATGGAATTTATTTGGTGTTTGTTGTTCAGAAGCCCCTGGGCAGTGAGGTCAAGCTGGGAGTGGTTTGGGGACCAGGCTTTGCCCTGTGGTCTTGAGAAAGCCCAGGGAGGCTCAGCGAAGGCTCCAGCATGCTCTGTGGCTGTCACTTAGGCTGGGACAGAGTGGCTCTCAGGGACAAGCTGCCCATTCACAGCAGGTCCCCTGGAATTGGGCCTGTGGACATGCAGGGGTCCTGCTGTTACCCCATGACACCTGACTAAGCCAGGTGTGGTGGCCAGTGCTGGCAGGCGCTGGTAGGTGGGAATGCGCACCTGCAGGAACAGGGCTGGGGGCAGGGGCAGGCTGATCCCCATACCCATACCTGAGAGGAAGGCAGGGCACTGCTATGGGAACCGTTGGCACCAAGGGGACTCTTGGACTCATGGGCTCCCCCTACCCTTCCTAGGCCAGTCCTTTCTTTTGTAAATGGAGGTGTATTTATGATAAAATGCACCCAGATAAAATGTATGTAGCTCAAGGCTTTTTGGCAGTGCACGTAATCCTGAAACCATGACCTGCCCACATAGAACAAAATATTTGTCTCCCTAGAAAGGTCCCTTGCCCTTGGCAGTTTGTCTCACATTTCTGGAAGCAACTCCTGTTCTCAGCTCCTTCCTTATAGATTAGATTCTGTTTTGATTCTTTTTTTTTTTTTTTTTTGTGGGTACCGGGGGGTCAACCTCAGGACCTCGCGCGCCAACAGGCGCCCGTGCCGCTGAGCGATATCACCGGCCCCTTTTTCGTATGTGGGATCCGGGAGTCGAACTCGGGCCCTCGCGCTTGCAAGGCAGGCGCTTATGCCGCTGAGCCATCTCACCGGCCCTCTGTTTTGATTCTTAAAAATATTTAAGTTCGCCCGGCATGGTGGAGCCTGCCTGTCTCCCCAGCACTTGGGAGGCTGAGCCAGGAGGATCTTCATGAGTTCAAGGCCAGCCTGAACAGCATAGTGAGACCCTGCCTGAAAAAAAAAAAAAAAAGTGGTAAATTATATATTATAGTATGCAATTTATCATCTTTTGTTTTTTCTCTTTTTTTCACTACCAGGGAACCCACCATGCCAGAGAAGTGCTTTGCCTCAGATATGCATCTCCAGCTGTTTTTCCTTCTTCATTTTAAGGCACGGTCTGGCCGAGCTGCCCAGACTGGGTTCAAACTTGCAGTCCTCCTGCCTCAGCTCCCCAGAGTGCTGGCATCACACTCGATGGGCTCTTGGGAAAGTGATTGGGTCCTGAGGCTTCTATCTTCATCAAGGGAGCAATCCTGATGAGCTCACAGTTTGATGGCATTATTGGGCGGTGACGGAGACAAGACGGGGCCCAGCTGAAGCAGTGGTCATGGATTAGGTGTGACCCTGGGACTGTGTCTGGTCCTCAGCCCCTTCCTCTCTGGCTCTTCCCTTCTCGCTCTGCTTTCTGGCTGCCATGAGCTGAGCAGCTTTCCTCTGCCAGGCTTTCCACCGTGATGTTTCTGCCTCCTCAAAGGTCTAAGCACAACTGAGCCAGCTGTCCATGGCCTGGAACCTCTGAAGCCATGAGCCAAAATATGCCTTTCTTTGCTACTTGATTCAAGTGCCAAAATCCTAAGGCAGGTATGCTCAGGGAAGCTGCCGAATGGCTTTCCACATCCCTTGTCCACAGTTTCCTTTAATAGCAAAGCAGAAGAATTGGATTCCTTTGCCCCATTCTTTTTACTTTATTTTTTATTTTATTTTAAAGAAAAGAAAAAACAAAACAAAACAAATCAAAAAAGAACAAATTTTCAAAGCAACATAATAGGAGGGTAGCAATGGTTAATGCATTATGTATTGTTATCTTTAAGTTAGTTATTCAGGATACCAGATATTAGCATTCAATTGTCCAAACATTATTGGCACAAACCTTACTCTTCAATGAACTAAGTAAAATTCGTAGTGTATCTATCTTAACCATCTTATATATAAATACAATTTTTTTCCTTTCCCTTCTTTCTTTTCCCTATTCCCCCATCCCAGTCTCTCTTTCCTTTTGACCAGTTTCTTTTTGATTCACTATGTCTATTGTACATTTTGGATCTTATTTACTCTTTCAGTTTCTCATACTAGAGAGACAATACGATGCTTACACATGTGCGTCCGGTTTATTTCACTTATGAGTATTTTCTCGAGTTGCATCCATTTACCTATAAAAGACTCCAGTTTATCCTTCTTTATGGCTGAATAGTACTCCATTGTATAAAAATACCACATCTTTCTTATCCATTCCTCAGTTGATGGGTATTTGGGTTGTTTCCAAGATCTGGCTATTACAAATTGTGCTGCTATAAACATGGGTGCACATATATCACTGTGGTATGATGCTTTTAATTCTTCTGGGAAGATGCCCAGAAGGGGAATAGCTGGGTCAAATGGGACCTCCAACCCTAGTTTTTTGAGGAATCTCCACACTGATTTCCACAGTGGCTGTACCAGTCGACACTCCCACCAACAGTGAAGAAGGGTTCCTTTTTCCCCACAGCCCCTCCAGCATTTGTTATTAGTTGATTTCTTAATAATAGCCATTCTTTCTGGGGTGAGATGGTATCTCAGTGTTGTTTTAATTTGCATCTCTCAAATGACTAGTGATGTTGCACATTTTTTTGTATATTTATTTGCCATTAGTATTTCTTCATCTGAGAAATGTTTATTCATCTCAGATGCCCATTTTTGGATTGGGTCTTTAAATTTTGGAGGTCTGATTTTTTTGAGTTCTATATGTTCTCGATAGTAATCTTTTGTCTGAGGAACAGCTGGCAAACACTTTTTCCCACGTTGTGGGTTGTCTCTTCACTCTGTTGGTGGTTTCTCTTGCTGTGCAAAAGCTTTTTAATAAGATGAGATCCCAGTTGTTGATTCTTTGTGATATTTCCTGTGCGGCTGAGGTTTTATTCATAAAGTCTTTGCCTACACCATTGTCTTCAAGGGTTTTACCTATCCTACCTTCCAGCAGATTTAATGTTTCTGTTTTAATATTTAGATCTCTGATCCATTTTGAATTTAGTTTAGTGCATGGTGAAAGATATGGGTCTAATTTTAATCTTCAGCATGTGTAGAGCCAGTTTTTCCAGTACTATTTATTAAAGAGGCTTTCTTTCTTCCAGTGAATGTGTTTGGCACCTTTGTCAAAGATAAGGTGGCTTAGTATGTCTGGGGTTGTTTCAGCATCTTCTGATCTGTTCCACTGATCTTCAGGTCTTTTTTTTTGCCAGTACCACACTGTTTTTATCACAGTAGCTTTATAGTATAATTTCAAGTCAGGGATTGTGATGCCCCCTGCCTTACCTTTGTTGCCCAGAATTGCCTTTGCTATTCTAGGTCTCTTCTGATTCCAAATGAATTTTAGGGTTGTTTTCTCTAATTCTGTGAGATATGCTGTTGGAATTTTGATTGGAATTGCATTAAATGTGTATAACAATTTTGGAAGTATGGCCATTTTCACTATATTGGTTCTTCCTATCCAGGAGCAAGGGATATCTTTCCATTTTCTGATATCCTCTTCAATCTCCCTTTTCAGAGTACTGTAGTTTTCAGTGTATAGGTCTTTTACATCCTTTGTGAGGTTGATTCCTAGGTATTTCATTTTTTTGGCTGTTATTGTGAAAGGTATTGTTTCCCTAACCTATGCCCCATTCTGAGTGTCCCCCATTCTGAGAGTCACCTTCATGAAATTTCTGCTCCTTCTGAAAGGCAGAGAATTTAGGGACTGGGCTCACACACAGGGTTGGGACTCCAGAGCAAGGCCAGAGAAGGGTCAATCAGAGATGGATTTGGGAGACCCACCCAGCACAGGAAATGGCAACAGGGGCAGGTCACTCCCAAGCAGGGATAGGGGACCCAGATCCACATCTCTGCCTAGCCACTCCCTGGGGCAAGGCCTGGGGTGAGGGCTGTGCAGAACAGCAGGCCTGCCCAGCATGGAGCCATCAGAATGGGCCAGGGCATTGGACATGGCTCCCTCCAGGACTGGCACTGTTAAGACTGTGGCATCATCTGCCTTAGATGAAGGACACTGAGGCAGAAGGACTGCAAGTTCAAGCCTAACCTGGGCAACTTAGCCTGTCTCAGCCATAATGTTAAGTGAAATAAATCAGACACACAAGCTTCAATATCACATGGTTTCTCTTATATGAGAAACCCAAAGCATAAATAAAGAGAAAAATAAAAGATAGATAATAGGAAATAGGGAGGTGGATCTTTTGCAAATGGGAAGGGGACCAAGACACAGAGGGAGGAGGGAAAGAGGGAAGGGTAAGGGAATGTAAAAAGAATTAAGACGTGTTGTTGTATTGTACCAGCTCCTCACAAGGAATGTAATCATTAGATGCTGCAAACATGCACCAATAAAAAATTATTAAGAAAATGATCACATAAAAAAAGAGATCCTGTCTCAAAAAATAGAAAAGCTCAGTGTCAATGCCCTGGGTTCAATCCCTGTGCCATAAAACAAAACAAAACATAGGTGAAAGAGCCATTCCACCCCACTCTGGCCATGGAGGATTCTAACCAAACCATCATTTTTGTCAAAGATGAACTATATTGAGGTATATTTTGCATATTGCAAAGCTCACAGATCTCAAATACATCAAACACTGAAACCAAGATACACAGGCCTGGTTGGTAATCAAACCCAGCTTTGATAGGAGATTAGAGCGTGGAAAAGCTGGCCGCAGAAGTAGGCGTGACCTGTTAATTACCAGATCCTGGAACACATTCGCAGAACAGTTCCCAAAGCCCTGCGCGTGTACTTCTTATGAGAATTTGAGCAGTTTTTTGATTGGAGGCCTAGACCTGATGTCACCTGAGGTGTGGAATCCCAGCGCCACCTCTCAGGCCCTATATGTAGAAGTTCTCATGGGTTTCCTGGAGATGTGGATGACATAAAAGGACACAGATGCCAAGAAGAGCTTGCTATCATGGCTTTCCTCATGACAGCCTACCCTGTGTCCTCCAGGGTGTGCTCTCCAGCTTGGTTTTTCCTGTTGTGCTAAGCCAAAGCTCACTCTGCAGAGCCAGTTTCTCCCTCACTCTTCCCTTTTCCTTTATCAAATGAACTTTATGTCTTAGTTACTCTTCTCATTACTGAGACAAAACACCCAACACTCAATGTTAAATAAGGAAAGTTTTGTTTAGCTCACAATTTGTAGAGATTGCTGCAAGGCAGGGTGGCATGGCAGAGGGGCATCACAGAAGAGAAACAGTCCATGGCAAGGAGGCAGGAGACAGCGAAGCCACAAGCAGCACGTAGCGAAACAGCAGAAGCAGCCTTCTTCTGTCCCTTTTATTCTATCCAGGCTCCAAGCCTATTGATTGGTAGAATCCACAATCATGGCAGGTATTATGATTTGTGTCTGGATGACCCCCAAAGCATCATGCGGTCATGGGGGCCGGCTTTTCGGAGGCGGCTGAATCTAGAGTTTGTTTGGTTCATTGTCTAGTGCTAGGAATGGGGGTGTGAGTGCTACACCCACCCTAGGGCAGGTAGCCTGCATACAATATAAGGGAGGGAAAGAGGCTTGCTCTCTCGCACTCCTCCATTTTTGCTCTTGTTGCTTTTGTTGTCTTCTGCCGCCATGAACTGTTGCCCCTCACCACGCCACCCTGCCTTGGAGCCAGCTGATCAGGGACTGAAACCTCCACAAGCTGTGAGCTAAATAAACCTTTCCTCCCTTAACTTTGGGTGTGAGGTATTTTGTCTCAGCAACGAGAAAAGTAACTAACACAGTGGGGCACCCTTAATCCCAGCATCACACCATTAATCCCAGCATCACATCCTTACTCTAAGCATCACACATCACAGATCCAGCCACTTCTGAAAAGCCCCCTATGACTGCATGAGGCTTTAGGGGGACATCTAGCTACAAGCCATAACACTTTGTCACCACTTTTTGTTAATTTCATTCAGTTCTTTGTTGGAGATGAGAAGAACCTGAAATCCAACTCCAGAAGGAGACCAGAGCAGCACAAAACCTGGTAATGTTGATTTGGTGAGCCACATTTAGAAGGAGCTACCTGGTAGCACAGCCTCTCTGTTTCAAATCACTGATGAGTGAAGGGTCACTTGAGGAAGTAAAATGAGACGGATGGATGTCAGCAGCTCCATGTGACCCCTTCCCATAGGGTTAAGACAGAGTCAAAACATCCATGCTGTAGTTTTGGATCTGAAATTTCCCCCAAGAGCCTGTGTGCTAAAGGATTGTTCACCAGCCTGTAGCTCTACATTGAGAGGTGTCCGAAACGGTAGGAGGCGGGGCCTTGAGGAGGAAGTGAGGTCACAGTGGGCGTGGCCTTGCATCCCGGAGGCCCTGAAGTGAGCAGCTCTGGTGGGCCACCAATGCCCCGCAATGATGCTTTGCCTCAGCACAAGCTCCAAGCAACTGGGCTAAGCAACCATGGGATGAGACGAATGAAACCTTGGGCCAAAATAAACCTTTCCTCCTTGTACATTGACAGCCTCAGGTGTTCCATCACAGCTATTGAAAAGCTGACTGAGGGTCCCTGATGGGGCAGATACAAATAGGGAGAATTTATGCAAGAGAGGGCAGGGTCCAGGGGATCTGTAGAATGGTTGACCACAGCGCGGAGACACTGTGGGCTGACAAAGAAAGGGTGGTCTAGCAGGAGCCAGGCCTTTCTGGACATAAGTGAAGACCACTCAAGGAGAGCACACAGGGGCTGATTCTGCAGAGCTTGGTACGGCAGGGAGTCCCCACGTCCCGTGAGTGGCGGAGACTGAGGCAGGCAGGGGATCCTGGGAGGCTGAGATGAGCTGTGGTGCAGGCTGTGGGCCAGAAAAGCTGCAGGCCTGGGAAGCTGCAGGCTGACCGCTGTGGTGTGACTGGTGTAGACCCTGGAACCCATGTTGAAACTGGCTGGGGACAGCCCTCCCCTTCCTCCAGGGGAAGCAGAGCCCAGCTGTGGTGTTGGATGCACCGTCTTGGGCTCAGAAACTCCAGAGCTGACAGCAGCCTGAGCTGGGACTTGCTGTGTAGGTCAGGGGTCTGAAGACAGGGGAAAAAATATAGAATAGGAGCCTCATTAGGTCTTCTAGCTAATCTTGACTAGAAAGAGTTAAATAAAAACAAACTTTACTAGAAAAATTCCCCTGGGAAATAAGTCAAGGATAAGGTAGAGAAAGACATTTAGATAAAGAATTTCTTTATCTCACCAGATAAAGAAAGGCACCAAATGGCCTTGAGACTTGCACCAGGAAACCAGAAAAAGGGCTGACAGGCAGGACACAGAGAGAAAGCCAGGAGCACAAATAATAAGCTGCCCCCGCCTCCAGTAGAATAGAGGGGAAGCAGAGGGGGCCCGACTCACTTTAAGGTAGTAGGTACTCACGCCTGCGCACCAGCATACACGTATATACACAGGTGTCTTCACTGCAGAGTCACCGTGTTATTCACTCCAGGGTCACAGAGAGTACAACAGACACCCACACACCCCCTTTCTAACTCTAGGCTAACCATGGACAAGGAACCCCCTTGCCAACTAACTGTTCACCCCAATGATAAGGCCTTAAAAGGTAGGTCAAGGACAAGTAAAGAGACAGACAGAAACAAGCTACACATAGACCACCAGAAAAATGATATTAGGCAGAGGTGCCCAGAAGCCAATCCAATCAAAACAACGGCTGAGTGTGTGTGGGGGGGTCTGTGACACCCCTATAAAAACAGCCAGGAACAAAGGGCCCACGGGTCCTCCATCTTTCTGGAGCCCCCTACCCTGATTCATTCTTCTCAGGGAAGCTATCTGTCTTCCCCTTTCTCCCCCTTCCTTTTCATCCTTGCAAATAAAGTGTCTTCCTATTGTTAAACTTTGTCCCTCTAACTTTTTATTGGGGCTGAGTTTACAATCCAGGTGGGCTGCTTGGACAGCAGAGCAGCGGCGCTTGTCCACCCAGACATGAGACCAGCTTCCAGTGTGGGAGAAATTCTTTGTGTCGGTTACAAAGAGCCCCATCTCTGGGGTTCAGCTATGGCAGCACACCACTGGCTTGGATGCAGGCTAATCCAAGTGAGGCATCTGCGTGACTGCCAGGGGTGCGCCAGACTTCCTTCCCCTGGTCCTGAGTTGGAAGCCAGGCAAGGACGAGGGAAGAGGTGGTTACGCATCACCTGTGGGCACTGGGGCACATGTTGTTGGGTTCCTCTTACAGTCTGGCTGGCTGGGCTGCTGCTGCTGTTGACGAAGGTCGGAGACGCGCTCTATATGCAGTCTGGCCGCTGCACCTTTGAATTTTCAGCCTCTCTCCTTCCAACTTGAAACAAAGTCTCAAGGCAAAGGATGTGGGTACTGGGAGATGTCAAGAATTTTGATTTTCTAATCTGTTACTGGGCCTACTCTTGCTAAGGGCTGGAGTCCACGGGGGGAGGGGATGGTAGGGGTTCTGAGATTTCCTATCTTCTTGTGAGACCACCATCCAGGCTATAACTGTAAGGGATTTTTTTCTTTTCTTTTTCTTGGGGGATGGGTACTACTGGGGAATAAACCCAGGGCCTTCACACTGAGCTACATGCCCAGCCCTTGCTTACTATTTTAATTTTCAGATAAAGTCTCACTAAGTCACTCAGTTGCCCAGGCTGGGCTTGAGTTTGCAGTCCTCCTGCCTCAGCCTCCCACAGTGCTTACGTTACAGGTGTGTGCCTCCACGCCTGGCTGTTGTTGAAAGATTTCTGCAGGGGAAGATTGCCTCCCTCCCAGAGGGTCAGGCTCCTGGAGGCAGAATGTGGAGACAGGGAGATGGAAGACAGCAGCACCATTATGATGATTCTTTTTGCCACTTAGACCCTTTGTGGACTCAAATGCAGGTCCAGTCGTGGCTAAAGAACTGGTATTCTTGGGCCGGTGAGACGGCTCAGCGGCATAAGCGCCTGCCCGGCAAGCGCGAGGGCCCGAGTTCGACTCCCGGAACCCACATACGAAAAAGGGGCCGGTGATATCGCTCAGCGGCACGGGCGCCTGCTGGCGTGCGAGGTCCTGAGGTCGACCCCCCGGTACCCACAAAAAAAAAAAAAAAAAAAAAAAAAAAAAGAACTGGTATTCTCCCTTCTTCCAGGAGCAGCAATTCGAGGAAGCCACCGCTTGGCAGCACATGGCGCTGTGGCTCAGGTGAGGGTCTCTGTCTTTCTTCTGTGGGCTCAGGGTGGTGGTCGAGCTCCACATGCCCGCAGGACAGGTTCTGCTCCCCTCTCCCTGCCTCTTTGGGTTTGCATTGTTCAGCGTTCACTGACTGACAAATGGGGGAGGTGGGGCTCCCCAGAAGCCTTCTCCCTGTGGACAGGAAGTGGAGATGGCTGCGGCCAGGCTGCACCAAAAGCTGTCTCTGTGTAACGTCAGCTCCCTGCCCCAGGATGCGCAGGCGTCAGGGCTGGTTTGAACGGGGCCTGGGCTGGAGACCAAGAGAAATTGCTGGCTATGAAAGACACATCAGCAAACACACGAATGTCAGCCTGCTGTCGAGTGCTCATCTCGAGCTTTCCCTCCCCTGTCCTGAGCCTCCCAGGGACAGATGCCCCGTCCTCAAGCCTTCCAGGAGTTCAGCTCCCACACTGGACAGGAAGAGGGCAGGACAACAGGCTGCTTTTGTCTTCTGCTCTGCAAAAATCTCCCAGGTGAGTGGAATGGAATGGGTGATGGGAAAAACCTGGCAAACCTTAGTATTTCAATAAACCCCATGGCCTGGAACTGAAATACGAATTCTTCATGCTCAGAGCTGGTGCTGCTGCTCGGTGACACACTCGGGCCCCCGTGTACAGAAACAATGTGGAAAAGCCACAGTACTGGAATTGGAAAGCAGCGCTGGGACCACGGTCCCCGCAGATGGGGGTTCAGGGCCACAGGACCCTGGCGCCACATGGGCACTGCCAGCCGGAGCTTCTGGTTGGCCACAGGCTGGATGTCGTGACTCCTCCCTGCTGGAAGACACCATACTAAGCCGAACTTCTGAGATAAGCACAAAGGAAACCAAAATGCACCAAGTTCAAATCAACAACTTTGCCCTAACAAGCCCAGGGCCACTCTTCTGCTCCCCTGGACCAGGTTCTGCCTGGATGATGTGGCCCTGGTGACCACAGAGCCCCGAGGTCTTAGAGGAAAACTCGTTTCACTGACTGTGTCCTTCTGTCACTCACCTAGACACAGTGGGGCCTGTGCATCCCGCTGCTGTCACTGTGCCCTGTCCACAGAATTGCTGCATTCTGTTCTCGTTGGTGTGGTGGCCTCATCTGTCACTAGTGCTAGAACAGTGCAGGGTCCCAAAAATACACGTGGCCTCTACTCCCTGCCCATGTACAGGCACAGCTCTCATACTGTCCTATGACAATGAAGAGTTTCTTCTCTGTGTCATTTTGAGGTGTGGCATCAAGGCCCCATTTTATAAGAAACTAATGCTTCACACAAAGACTGCTTCCTTCAATTGCAAGGGATCAAGGAAGAGAGTTCCGCTAAGCACCACACAGGGACGGGTGGGCAGCCTGGCATTGGCTTTGCCATCCTGTGGCCCAGGCAACTCCTCTTGTAGAGGAACTTTTGTGTTCAAAATTTATCAAAACCCAAATATGTCAATAGTCCCCAGTGTTCCACTTCTGTAAACAGGCTTGCAAGATTTACCAGAGGTACAAGCTGTACCTGGCCTGTTTTTGTTTCCAATTTGTTCCCATATTTGTAAACTTCCATTCACTCACAAACAACCCCAACCCTATCAGATAAAGTGTATATACTAGCTCGGGGCTCAGACTTCGGAACACAGGGCTCTTCTGGGCCCACAGGCATAATAAAACTTGGTTTGCTCCACTTCTCTGAGTGCTGCTTGGTTGCTTGGCCTCCAGTAAACCCAAATTTGCTGTACCACTCTCGCCCTCCCACACTCAAACTGCTTGGTGTGCTGGGACAAAGTGACCCCCTGGGTAATTCTGATTGTCCAAGCAATGCTTTGCTTTTAGACGAGTGCTCATTGAACTTCTCTTTGCTGAGCGCCTACAGCCGATATTCAGTGGTCCCCAGCCAATGCTGGAGAACTCTGAGACCCCAGCCACAACCAGTCAGGCTCCTTGGAACCCTGTGGGTGTGCTGCCTTTAACTCAGGGCTGGGAGGCCCCCCTGAGGCACTGGGGACAGTGGAGTCCTGTACCTCACATGCCAGCATAGGCTGCGTGAGCCGGTTCTGCAGCACCCAGGCTCTGGCCTGGCATAGCCTTGTCCTTGGCATTCCACAGGTTGCAGGTGGCCTGGGTACAGGGCATCTGTCCTTTTTCCAGGAGCTGGGAAGTTCCAGGCTGAGAGCCAGCCAGGCTGGGAGCGGGTCTTGGCCCCCACTTATTGCCCAAGGTCCTTGGATAAGAGGGAGGTGGCCCTCAGGCTTCCCTGGCTGGGCATGGTTTAAGAGAGACTAGGGGACATAAAAGGGGTCCCAAAACAGGCAGACATTGCCTTCCCTGACAGTAGCACCATGGCCTTCCTTTGGCTTCTGTCCTGCTTTGCCCTCGTGGGGGCTGCCTGTGGTGAGTGCTGGGACCTGGGGCCACCAGCCCCGGAGAATGTGGGGAGGAAGCCTGAAGCCCTCATGGTCCCCACAGCCAGGCCCCACAAGACAGCCTGGGGCTCTGTCCCCAGTGAGAAGTGAGCCCTTTGGCTTCACCCAGTGCCTGAGGGGACCTGAAGCTGCAGGGTAGAGAAGGCTCCTTCCGGGGCTCTCATAGCCTGCGCTCCCTGCAGGAGGAGTGGAAGAGACGCGCTGGCCCAGCTGGGGTTGGCAGCTCCAGACGTGCCTGTGGGCGGGGTAGGAGGTGACAGTAGCCCTCAGAAGGCATCCAGACAGGGTTTTTATCATGCTGGGCACTCACTGAGCTTTATGTTTATTAAATTAAGAAAGATAGGCCAGCCATGGTGGCATGCACATATAAACTGAGTGCTCTGAGAGGCTGAGGCAGGAGGATTATAAATTAGTGTCCATCCTGGGCAATTTAGTGCCTTAGTGAAACCCTGTCTTCTCAAAATTTAAAAAATGTAAAATTGCTGGGGCTATAGCTCAGTGTAAAGGCCCTGGGTTCAATCCCTAGCATCACACACACTCACAAAGGAAAGGAACAGTTAAAAATATAGAAAGTTAGATGACATCCAGGTGTATACTGTCAAGATTTAGCACATCTTGGGCCGGTGAAGTGGCTCAGCAGCATAAGCGCCTGCCTGGCAAGCGTGAGGTCCTGAGTTCGACTCCTGGTACCCACATACGAAAAAAGGGCCGGTGATATCGCTCAGCGGCACAGGTGCCTGCTGGTGTGTGAGGTCCTGAGTTCGACCCCCGGTACCCACAAAAAAAAAAAAAAAAGATTTAGCAGATCTTACCTTTTTGCAGATTTGCTTCAGATATTTAGTTTTTGTTGCTTTTGATTTTGTTTTCATTTTTTGATTCAGGATCTCACTATGTTGCCCACTCTGCCGCAGAACTCCTGAACTCAAGTGATCCTCCTGCCTCAGCTTGCAGGTACAACACTGCGGCCAGCTCAGGTACTTCCTTTCCTTTTTTTTTTTTTTTTTTTAATTTAATTTAATTTAATTTAATTTTATTTTATTTTTTTTTTGTGGGTACCGGGGGGTCGACCTCAGGACCTCGCGCGCCAGCAGGCGCCCGTGCCGCTGAGCGATATCACCGGCCCCTTTTTCGTATGTGGGATCCGGGAGTCGAACTCGGGCCCTCGCGCTTGCCGGGCAGGCGCTTAAGCCGCTGAGCCATCTCACCGGCCCATTTTTTTTTTATTTTAAAGAGAAGAAAAAACAAAACAAATCAAAAGAACAAATTTTCAAAGCAACATAATAGGAGGGTAACAATGGTTAATACATTACGTATTACTATCTTTAAGTTAGTTATTCAGGACACCAGACATTAGCATTCAATTGTCCAAACATTATTGGCACAAACCTGACTCTTCAATGCCTTTTTTTTTTTTTGAAGGGTTTTTTGTTTCTTAGTTTACGTACATTTAGCTTAGTCTCTTTCATTGAGTGGATGTCCTGGATAATCCATTGAAGGAAGATCACTTAGTCCAGCGATGAAGCTGTATCCTTCCCATTCTGACGGAAACACTGGCGGCTCATGTTCAGGCCATATTTCCGGATCTGACCATGTTGGTTTGAGCACAAACGGCAAGAGCGAGAGCCCTGGCCGAATCTCCTCAGGTGGCTCCAGTAGAGCTGCTGGTGACCCACGTTGCCTCCAGAGGTCCAAGGAGGCAAAAGGAGATATTTCTTTTTTAAACATAAAAGCAATTCAGCTAAAGCTTTCCTCTGCTCACTCCTCTTTCCTATTCTGAGTTCCGTGTGTCATTCTAAGCTGGCTCGTACAAATGTACTACACACACACACACACACACATATGTGCACATAAACAAAGATTTAAAAAATTTGCATAAATAGCATTCTACTCTGCCTTAGTTTTTTGTTTTTGTTTTTTTTTGGTCTGCCTTAATTTAATTTTTTTTTTTGTGTGTGTGTGGGTACCAGGGGTCGAACTCAGGACCTCGCGCTTGCGAGCCGGCGCTTGCACTGCTGAGTGATATCACCGGCCCTGCCTTAGTTTTATAATGTGCTTTTTTTCTACTCATAATGCTTTGTTTAGATTTATCCGTGTAGCTATGGAGATCCAGCTCTTGCATTTGAACCACTATAATGTACTGTGCTGTTCCAATACACCACCTCTCTCCTTTGCTATTATAAACATAAATGATGGTGACTTCACCTCACTGAAGGCCTTGTTGTGTCCTTGCTCCTGTGGGCAGGCGAGGACCCCAGGGGTGGCACCTGGTGGCCAGGGCTACATGCTCCAGGGGAAAGGCCAAGTGTGTGGCTGGGACAGGGCTGAGAACCTGCCGAGTCCAGGGCCCACGCAGTACAGCTGTCTTCTCCTACTTCATTCCACACCTCCTCAGCGTGGCCTTTTATGGTGTGGAATCAAAGTCCTGTTTTATTAATAATTAAGAAACCCAACCTTTACGCAATCAATAGATGCTGAAATGGTGAGGTGCTGCAGAAATGGCGAATTCCGCCTGGGCCTGTGCTTGAGTTGGTGCCATGTCACACTCCATCAGCCTAGTGTCTGAGCTGGAGGCCCCAGGACGGGGTCACAGGTGTGAGTTCCACACGCCGCTCCCGCCTAACAGATGCGCGTTGACCTGTGGAGTTAGCGTTGTGCTGCTCCCACTGAGCCACTGAGAACACTGCAGAGCCCCCAGGTCCACGGCCACACAGCCAGGGGGGACTCAGAGTCAAGCCCATGCCGTCTGAGGGCCCAGCTGTTTTCTCCTATGGCAGGACAGGCCCAGGTGGGGACATCCATGTTCCTCTGCACCTGTGGAAGAGGACTGGGGTCAGCAGGCTGCAGGTGAAGGAGCCTTGAGCCCAGAGGTTGGAAGAAGCCAGGGGACCTTAAAGAGGCGGAGTTAGCTGTGGAATGGGATCCTGAGCCAGGCTGGGTGGGCTGAGGTGGAAACCAGTAGCTCTGCAATGCTGGCGGGTCAGGCCCGGACTGGCTCTAGGCCACAGCCCTCCCTTGCTCTACTCTCAGACTGTGGGGTCCCTGCCATCCCACCTGTGCTGAGTGGCCTGACCAGGATCATCAATGGCGAGGACGCTGTCCCTGGCTCCTGGCCCTGGCAGGTGTCCTTGCAGGTGAGATGGGGATCCGGGGATGCAGGAAGGGGATTGTGGGGGGTACCCTGGTATGTTGGCCAGGCTGCGGTGCTGCCCAGGCAGCAGCTGGGACCCTCCCCTCTCCCCTCTCCAGGACAAAACCGGCTTCCACTTCTGCGGGGGCTCCCTCATCTGCCCATGCTGGGTGGTCACCGCCGCCCACTGCGAGGTCACGTGAGCAAATGGCCGGGCTCTGCTCCCAGCTCCAGGGTGTGGTGGGGACATCAGTGGCCCATGGTGTTCCCTACCCTTCTGTCTCTGTGCCTAGGAAGTCTGACGTGGTGGTGCTTGGGGAGTACGACCTGGACTCTGACGAGGAGGACGTGCAGGTCCTGGCGATTGAACAGGTACCAGGCCAGAGGACAGGAGCTTTCTCTCAGAGATGAGCCACCTCGCTGCTGCAGGCCCTCACTGGGGTTGTGGTTGTCACCCTCAGGTTTTCACGCACCCCAACTACAGCTCTGACACAATAGACAACGATATCGCCCTGATAAAGCTGGCCACGCCTGCCCAGTTCACGGACACAGTGTCCCCCGTGTGCCTCCCCTGGGCTATTGACGACTTCCCTTCTGGGACCCTGTGTGTCACTACTGGCTGGGGCAGGACAAGGTTCTTCCGTGAGTATGACTCGGCCTTGCCACAGCAGGAGCTGTCCCTGGGTTTAGGAGCTGCCTGGGCAGCAGGAATCTCCACGTGTGACCCAAATGGTTTTTAAAATTAAAAATCTGTAAAGTAGCCTGTCATGGTCGTGCAGGCCTGTAATCCCAGCACTAGGGAAGCAGAGGCAGGAGGATTGCTGGGAGTTCAAGGCCGGCCTGGGCTACATAGTGAGTTCAAGGCCAGCCTGAATCACATAGCAAGACCTTACCTCACAAACCGAAAAAAAAAAAAAAATCTATTAAACATACAATTATTATTTTGGAAATAAGAACAAATAAAAAGTTAAAAACCTACCACACACAAATAAACTGAGGGCTAAGAGAGGTATACTTCACAGGAAGCTCTGAAGAGAGCCCTAGACAGGAGCCCTCAGTAGCTGCCTGCTCCCCCATGTGGGTACCCAACAGGGCATCTCTCCAGGCTTTGGAGGGAGCAGACACGGTCTGGATGTGGAGAGGGGCTCTCACCCCACCCCTCATGTCTCTGCAGCCTCTAAGACCCCCAGTAAACTGCAGCAGGGGGTCCTGCCCCTTGTGTCCACTGATGACTGTGAGAAGTACTGGGGCAACCAGGTCACTGAAGCGATGATCTGCGCCGGGGGCGATGGCGTCTCCCCCTGCATGGTATGCTCTGGGCGAACCAGGAGGGACACAGGGACTCTGCACACGGGCCTGGGCTCTCCCCTGCCCTCCTCTACTTAAAAGGCCCCACTGGTGCTAGCAGGTGCCCCGAGGCAGGTCCTCTGGCCGGGCCTGTGCTGTGCTGCTCACGCAGCTCAGTCCTCACCGCAGCCCCCAGAGCACAGGGGCCAGCCCATGGGAGAGGCGACGGCCAGGTTTAGACAGGGGAAGCCACCTGCGCAGGGTCCTCGGGAGTAGACGGCAGAGCTGGACTGCATGGCACCCTGATGGGGTTGCTCGGGCAGAGCCACTGTGCCCACCTTGTCATCCCTCTGCCCCCTCCCTGCCTCTGCCACCCAGGCACCCAGGCCCTGGCACCCTTCAGGCTTACAGTCAGGTCCTCTCCCTCCCTGCAGGGCGATTCTGGCGGCCCCCTGGTGTGCCAGAAGGATGGAGTCTGGTACCTGGTAGGCATCGTGTCCTGGGGCAGTGGCACCTGCTCCACCTCCATTCCCGCTGTGTACACTCGCGTCACTGCACTCCTGTCCTGGGTTCAGGAGATCCTGGAGCAATATCCTTGCCTCTTCTCCAGGGATCCCCAATAAAGCCCTCTATTCAGAAACACTGGCTGCATGTGTCTCACTGAGTGACCCATGGGGATGTGGGACTACAGTGCTGCATGTCACCCACCAAGCATGGCATTACAGTTCCCTCACCACGCTGTAGCACTCCTCTCAGACAGCTGAGGTCCTTCTGTGTCCTCCCCACACAGAGTCCAGACCCCGCCTGCTGGAGCCAGCTTGAGCCCTGGAGCTCTCTGGGAGGCAGGAGGCCCTGCCCAGGCTCTCTAGTCAGTAGCCCTGAAGGGCCACTGCACTGGGACCAAAGCAGCTTCCAGTCAAGGCTTCTGCCTGCTCCACAGGCTGCGCGCACCTTTCTCTGCCTTCTGCCTCCCTCCGGCCGGTGCCCTGGAACCTGCCTTCAAATACCTGTCTGCTTCAGCCCCAGCCCCTGCTCACACTGCACACAAACTCAGTTGCGAACCCGGCCACCTTCGGTCTGGCTGCAACACACCCACAGCTCCCTGCTTACCTTGTCCTCGGTGTTTTCTGCGATCGAGGAGTTGGCTCTAAAGGCCTGAGCACCCTCAGGTCCACCCCTGGCCAGGCACGGGTGGAGCTGGCTGTCTCCTCAGGCAGGGTCAGGACCGCTGTCTGTCTTTGCTGAGGTCAGCTGGCCTTGATGCTCAAAGCCTGCACCCATAGATCCTTTGAGGGACAGCAAACAGGGGGCATCTCAATTTTAACATCTCTTTCTCTTTATTACCTGGGATATTCCATAGAGTTGCCTCCCCTGCTCTACCATTTAAATACCCAGGGGTACAGTGCATATAGAAAGGTGATGGTGAACCTTTTAGAGCTTTCAATGATATAAACAGCCTGCTGTGGCACACATGGCACAGGTTTGCCACCACTGATATGGAACACACGATTTTAAAGCAATTTTTCTTCCTTATCCCATATTTAAGATACAATCTTGTTCCCTCTCATCCTTCAGCTGTGGGCCAATTCATTTTCTTTTTATGTTTAGAATCATTAGGAATTTGTGGATTTAGACATATTTAAGGATTTTGATCCACTGTATTATAATCCTTGCTGGAGCTCACATGTTCCCTCCTTCGACCAGTGGAAGCTTCTCTAGTGACCTCTCATGCCATGTCAATGTGGCCCACATTGTCCTTCATCACTTTCTTCCTCTCCATGACTACAGGCCACAAGCTTCCATCTGAGGTCATATCTAGATCTCTGCCTTCTGCTTGTTCCTATAGTATGATGAAAAATTTGTAGGAGAAAATTCTCCCATTTTTTGGATTGTCTGAAAATATCATCACTCCCATGTATTTTTGTGGTTCTGGGCCTCCCAAATATTAGGTAAGCTCTCTACCAGTAAGCCTCATCCTCAGCCCATTAAAATTTTTTTTCTGATTCAGAGTCTTCCTAAATTGTCCAGGGTGGCCTCAAACATTTGAACTTCCTTCCAAATAGCTGGGATTACAGGCAAGTGCCATCACACCTGGCTATCCTCATTCATTTAAATTTTCAAAAACATGTATTTATTTCCTATATCAGGAAAACAGAGCAAGCACAAATAAACAACCTAATGGTGAACCTCAAACTTCTAGAAAAAGAAGAGCAGGCTAAGCCAAAAGCTTGTACAAGAGAGGAAATTATAAAGATTAGAGCAGAAATTAATGTATTGGAGACTAAAAAAACAATACAAAGAATCAACGAATCAAAGAGTTGGTTCTTTGAAAGATTAAATAAAATCGACAAACTCTTGACCAATTCTTTGCTAAGGACAGAAATGACGTAGGAGGTAAGGTGCAGCAAAGCTGGCTGGGGAAATAAGTGGGACCCGTCAATTACAAGATCCCAGGACAGCATCAAATAATTCCCAGGGCCCTGTATGTGGAACTTCTTGAGAGCTCCCATGAGATGTGGATGGCATAAAAGAGATGAGATGCCTCGAGGAGCCTGCTGTCCTAACTCCTCCCAGCAGCCCACTCTTCGTCCCCTAGACACAGAGTGCACTTTTAGCTTTGGTTTTATCCTTTCTTCTCTGTGTTCAGCCCAAGTTCACTCTGCAGAGCTAGTTCTTCCCATGCCTCTTCACCCCTTACTTTTCAAATAAATTTTTGACATTAAAAAAAAAAAAACAAAAAAAAAAAACATGTATTTATGTCCATATGTATATTAGACCCTGAAGATATTTCACTGCCTTCAGGCTTTCCTTGAGAGGTCAATGTTCAGAATTCTTGTTGCTTTTATAAGGGTCTTTATAATTTTTATTTGGGTGCTTTTAATTTCGTTATCTTTCCTTTTCAGCAGTCATACTTTGATATTTGGTTTCCTTTGCTCTTATCCTAGCTGGAATTCTTGGAGATTGTTGAAACTATGGATCAAAAACTAGGGTTTTGTTGTTTTTGTTGTTGTTGATTTTGTATTTATTTACTTTTTTTTTTGTTAAACCTGTTTTGGAAAATCTCAGCTGTCATCTTTCCACATATTTCTTTTTTTTTTTTTTTTTGTGGGTACTGGGGGTTGAACTCAGGACCTCGTGCACCAGCAGGCACCCGTGCCACTGAGCGATATCACTGGCCCTTTTTTCGTATGTGGGTTCCGGGAGTTGAACTCAGGACCTCGCGCTTGCCAGGCAGGCGCATGTGCCGCTGAGCCATCTCACCGGCCCTCCACATATTTCTTATGCCCCATTTTTCCTAACTTAAGGAGCTCTATTTAAATATATAGGCTGGGGATATAGCTCAGTAGCACAGTGCCTGCCTGACAAGCACAAGGTCTTGAGTTCAAGTCCTGGTACAAAAAAAATTATATATATTGTAACTGTTAGAACCAGAGCCACCCAAAAATATCCCAGTCCCGTAAAGAAAACCAGTCTCTGCAGGTAAGATTACATCATAGATCTGGAAGTGAGAAGATTTTCCTGGATTATACAAGTAGGTCTTAAACCCAATTCCAGAAGTTCTTGTAAGAGAGCAATTGTATACACAGAAAAGAGAGGGATATGAAGATGGAGACAGAGATTGGCATAATACAACCACAGGTAAAGGATGCCAGCAGCCACCAGAAGCTGGGAGAAGCAAGGGATGCCTTCTCTAGGACCTCTGGGGAGTGTGGCCCTGAGGACACCTTGATCTCAGCACAGTGACACTTGGGATGGACTTCCAGCCTCCAGAACTGTAAGAGAATAAGTGTTTGTTGTTTGAAGCCTCTAGGTTTGAGGTAGTTTGTTGCAGTAATCTCAGGAAACTCACAGACATTTGTTAGACTCCTTTCTATGTCTCAAGTGACACTTAGACTCGTTTGTGTATTTTCCATTCTTTTGTCTCTTTGTGCTTCCTGTAGAATTTTTTTCCATTTGACATTTTCTTTAGCTGTTAAACCCATCCATTGACTTATCATTTTAGGTTTTGTAGGTTTCCATTTTAAAATTTCCTTCCAAATCTTCTTTCAAAATCCTTTTCAGATCTCTGCTGAACTCTCAACCTTACCATTCATTTCCTCAAGTACAGTAAGTGGTCATTCTCAAGTCCATGTCTAATGTCTCCACCATCTAAATGTTCTGTGAATCTTTTTCCTTATTATTTCCCTTGGAGTTTTCATATGTTGTGCTAGTTTCTCATGTCTAGCCATTTTTTAGTGAGTTCTGGACACGGTACTGTACAGTGAAATTTCTAGAGATAATTTGAGATTCCATATGAGTATGTCTTCCTTTCCAGAGGACCTTCTTTTGCTTCTGGAAAGCTGCTTGGGGCACTAGCAACTTTGGGCGACCTGTACCTTATCAGGACTGAGGGGACTGAAACAGGGCTTTCAACCAAGTTGAAGATTTCAGTTCTTCATCATTGACTATGATTTTTTTACAATGCCTTTTGTTATGTTAAGTAAGTTGTTTTCAATCACTACTTTTTTGAGTGCCTTTTATCATGAAATGTTGGACTTGATCCAAAACCCTTTTCTGCATCATTTGAGGTGATCATGTGATGTTTTTCTCCTTTATTAATGTGGTGTATTACACTGATTGATTTTCCATATGGAATCGCCCTTACATGGTTGGGACAAATCCCACTTGGTCATGTTGTATAATCCTTTTAATATACTATTGGATTTGGTTTGCTAGTATTTTATAGAAGATTGTTGCATTTATATTTATGAGAAATACTGGTCTATAATTTTCCTTTCTTGTGATGTTTATTAGGTTTGGTATCAGGGTAGCTGTTTTGCTAGTTTCTTTGTGTTTATTCATTTGTGATCTTTTTTTTTTCCAGTGTTGGGAATTGAAGCCAGGATCATTTGTCATTTTTTTTTTAACAATTTGATTTGGATGTTCAGCTCATTAATTTTCAACGTTTCTTCCTTCCTAATGCAAGTATTTTAGGCTGCAAATTTTCCTCCAAGCACTGCTTTCATTGTATCCTATCAATTTTGATATATACTTTGTAGTAGTTTTTATTTCAATTATGATTTTCCTTTTTCTTTTTAAAAATTTTATTGGTACATTTTAGATACACATAATGATGATATTCATCATAGGGAATTTGTACCTACACATGATATAGCTTTTATTTATTTTTTCTTTTTTTCCCCTTCCTTTCCCCTCCCTTCCACCCTACTTCCCCTTCTTATTCATTTTCATTTGTGTGTATTACTCAGAATTGAACCCAAGAGCCTTTGCGCTACACTATATCCCCACTTTTTTTGTGTGTGTGTGGGTACTGGGGGTCGACCTCAGGACCTCGCGTGCCAGCAGGCACCCCTGCCGCTGAGCGATAACACTGGCCCTTTTTTCCTATGTGGGTTCCCAGAGTCAAACTCCAGTCCTCACGCTTGCTGGGCAGGCGCTTATGCCACTGAGCCATCTCACCGCCTCCCCCCCACTTTTTTTTAAGAGAGGGTCTCACTGAGTCACTAAATTGCCCATGTGGCCTTATACTCCTGATCCTCCTACCTCAGCCTTCCTGGGGCTGGGATTACACATTTCTATCACCACAGCCAGGTGTGTTTTAATTTTAAAAATGTTTTAAAATTGTGATAAAATACATACAGTGGAGTACTACTCAGCCATTAAGAAAGATAAACTGGAAACTTTTATAGGTAAATGGATGCAACTCGAGAAAATACTCACAAGCGAAATAAACCGGGTGCACATTTGTAAACATCGTATTGTCTCCCTAGTATGAAAATGCAATTTCACTGTGACTATTCCATTCCTTAGTCTTCTACTTTTACCTAGCTTTTTACATGGCTTAATCTTACACTGAGTAATATTTTTCTCCAAAAGGTATTTGTACATTCTCTAATGCTTGAGTTTGTTAATACATGAGAATGTTTACTTGTTGTCTTAAAAAAATAATAATAAATTAAAAAAAAAATAAATAAAAAATACATACAGTGGTACCTCAGTTCATGAACCTAATTCATTCCACAATTCTGGAAAAGATTACCTTCTTTCTTTCTGTGCGGGAAAGATGGCCCCAGTGGTGTCCATCACCTGATGCAGAATTTGCATACAAAAACAAAATTGTGCTAAAGTTTCTGTCTGCAAACCAAACTGTTCTCAAACAAGAGTTTGTGAACAGAGGCCCCCACTGTATAATGTACAGTTTGCCACCTTGCCCCCCTCCTTCACATTGAACTCAGGGCCTCCAGCTTGCTGCCAAGTACCCCCAACTCACTAGGACAGAAATGCTCTTAGAGGAAGCAAAGAACATATATTTTGCCATGTGAGATGGTGCACGCCTGTAATCTCAGCACTTGAGATACTGAGGCAGAAAGATCACCTCGAGTTTGAGGCCAGCTTGGGCTATATACTGGGTTCAAGGTCAGTCTGACCTATAAATCAATATGAGGTGTAGTTCATATAGAAACGGAGTAGCAAGCACAAATCTAGCGACTTCTTCACTTACTAGTAAAACCTGCCGGAGTCAGGCCTCCCCTAAGCGTGAAAAAGGCAGTCCTGGGACAAGGGTGCCACCTAGAGACCAATATGAAAACTGCACAGCTAGCTGTGCTGTGCTTCCTCCTAACCCAGCCTGTTCCCCGGAGCTTGTGTGGAGCCCTGGGGGTGAGTGAGCTGCAGAAAGCAAAGGACAACGCTGGACTTGGGTCACTGACTGCCTGGCTGGCACCGCTCATGGTGGCAGGACACAGACAACCCAGGCGCAAGGTAGGGGTGAGATTGTCGGAGCTCCCACCATTCATGAACCACAATGGTGTCCTGAAGGGAGACAGTTTATTTCCAGGTTCTCTATAGCAGGAATTTGAGAAATATGGGAGGAGAAGAAACTGTAAGGGTGATGAGGGGCTGGGGCAGGGTTCAGTGGCACAGAGCTTCTCTAGCATGCCAGGGGTCTCGAGTTCAGTTCCCAGTATGGGGTGTGTGTTGGGGAGTGGAATGAAAGATGCGTAGGGGAGAATAAGGGCCTCATTGGACTTTCTGGCTAATCCTGACTAGAAAGAGTTAAAACTTTGCGGGGGTGGGGGGGAGGAGTAATTAAGAAGACAAGGGAAAGCTGATTAAGTCAGGTTAGTCCCCCTTCCCCACCTTCCATAAAATGTAAAAGAGAGAAGGGGTAGCCACTTAAAAAAAATGACCCTTATTTAGTATATAAAAGTATACCTCTCTCTGTCTCTCTCTCTCTCCTCTCATATATTCCCACTTTAGGGTGACTTGTTACTGCACTAGCTTAATCACTAACACAGTCTTGTAAGGCCCCTTCTAACTAACCTATAAATTCTAGAGATAAGGCCCTGACAGGATGAGAGAAAACCAAATGAAGCTCACTTAAGAATGTGCACACAGTGGATGGCATGGGGTTAGGGTATTGGGGCATGGGATCCATCTATGACATCCCAGGAAACCAATTAGGTTATGGCAAGTTCCAGGTAGGGGGGAGGGCCCTGGGACCCAATAAAAGCAGCTGGGAACAAAGGACCCACAGGTCCTCCATTTTTTCCAGAGCCCCTTACCCTCAGTCTTATCGGGATAGTTATCTACCTTTTCCTCTTTCTCCTTTTCCAATACAGTGTTCTCCCTTCCTTAAACTTTGTATCTTTAATTCATTGCTGGTTCTTTACTGAGTTTACTATCCCAGTGCACTGTCAGACAATGGAGCAGCACAACTGCGGTGCACACCTCCCGACCCAACAGAAGCCTTGAAGGCTGGACACGGTGATGCACACCTGGAATTCCTACACTAAGGGAGTTTTAGGCAAGAGGATTCCAAGGTTAAGCCCACCCTGGGCTACTGGGGACCTGGCCAAGATCCCCAACTGCCTGTTTGAGGGATATGGCAAAAGGATGAAATAAGAGACAGTGACAAATTTAGTAATGCATCACAGAGGGGCTGGGAGGTCAATTCCTCAGGATGGGCAAAGAGAAAGACACTCCGAGCTAGCCACTGTTTACTGGGTGCACACAATAATCGGAGGGATTATTGGATGACTCAGAGGGTGGGAGGACGGTAGGATATGCAAGGCATTCTTACAATAGCTGGTGGGAAGAGATGGCAGGCTAATAAGGAATTTGTCCTTTCCCCCAGGTGAAATCCTTTTTTATTACTACTCAGTTCTCAAGGAACCAGGATGCCTTCAGCTGATGTAATCTTGCCCTGGAACGTCACAGCATCACAGGACTATTGAGGCCTCAACTGTGACCGGAGGCACACAGAGTTACGTTTCTGCATACCATAGCTGGCTTGCAAGGCAAGATACAAGACCTTAGACAAGCTCTAACCACAATCTAATTGTGAAATGATTTTTCCCCCCAAAATTATATAGAATGGCCCTCGACACTGGGCAATTTAGCAAGATAAGGGAGAAGGTGTTGGGAAAAAAAGACTAGGGATGTAACTCAGTGCAAACCCTCTGGGCTCAATCCTCGGAAGAGGGTGGAGGAAGCTTTGGAGAAAGGACAAAGCCGAGAGCAATTAACAGGCAATTAGCTAATACAAGGCAGCCTTTATCTCCTACAGCCACAGCACAGACAGCTGAAGACTAGGTTTGGGATCAAATCTTAAGAGCAGCTAAGCGGCCCAGAGGCTTAAACACAAACTAGATGGGCTACTAGGCCGAAGGTTGGGCCCTGACACATGTGACACAGACATGTGGGTTGATGCACCCTGAAATCTAGAACCCCAGAACCTTGAGACTTCACTGCATAGAAGAGGCCCCCTCTTCCCTACCAGGGCCTACACTCCTCCTTGGAAAGTGATCCAGGGCCCTTCATTCTGAGGACATGTAAATGCCCAGCATCTGCCGGCAGGGCCATCACATACCTTCAGGTGACCTTTTAGAGGGGCCTGAGACTCAGGCAATCTGAAATGGAGGTCCTGGGCCGGGAAGCTGGGCTTGAGACTCCTACCAGCTGTGCAGGCTTGCGTGTGTCTGTCCCTTTCTGAGCACAGAGTCCTGGGACACGAGTTGAGGCTATCCTGCTATCTGCACTCTCATGGCCTGAGTCTGTGGCAGGAGTGGATGTGGGCACTTTGGGACACAAACACTTGGCTGCCCGTGCCCAGGGTGGTGGGCAGAGCAAGAGGAGGATGAGCTGTGTGGACCGATGTGGAGGCAGAACCAACGGGTTAGGAAGCAGATTTGGAAGGTGAATGAGCCAGGTGACCCGCCCTGCCTTGGCTTATGTGGCGCATGGCTTAGTGGATGGATGGAACCAAGACAAGAGAGGGGACCAGGGCTGTTTGCTTATGTCTGGCATAGCCCAGGGACAGGGAAGTGGCCCAGAGAGGTGGGGAAGTGGCCAGTAAGTATGACGGGAAATGGCACCTTGGCCACCAGGGGCCCTACCAGGTCACAGGCTTGCACCCTGGCCCTGTTCCCATTTGTGGCACTCAGAGTCTGGGGGGCCCATGTGCCTTGGGGCTCCCCATCAGCCCATCCTCCTGCTCACAAAGCTGCTGCCAGAATGGTGCAGGGCATCCACAGGGCCTCTCCCAAGTGCCGCTACCACAGGAGCCTGTCCTCCAACTTATTATGCAGCCTCAGGCTCTGAGGGCACACCATGGAGAAGTCCCCAGAGCAACAGTCATCCCTGTTCCCCTTGTCAGGGTTCCTGTGTGTGATGACAGCCAGGACACTGCTGCCTGCAGGGTGGGAACATGAAATGCAGAGGTCATGTTGATAAAGGACGTATGATATAGGGACCTCTAAATAATATAAGGGAAATATTATGACTCCCAACCTGCTAGATGTCCAAAACACTAAGTTTGTGGTCTCTAACACTGAAGAATAAATTCTAGGAACAATGGATGTTAAGAATAGGAAGGGCCGGTGAGATGGCTCAGCGGCATAAGCGCCTGCCCAGCAAGCGCAAGGTCCTGAGTTTGACTCCCAGAACCCACATAAAGGAAAAAAAGGGCCGGTGATATTGCTCAGTGGCACAAGTGCCTGCTGGCAAGCACAAGGTCCTGAGGTCAACTCCCGGTACCCACATTAAAAAAAAAAAAAGAATAAGAAGAACTTATTGAAAGAAAAAAAGCTTCTGTCTAAGACGGACAGAAGGGGGCCTGCAAAGTGAGTTACCCACCAATTCTACTTCTCAAGGGTGTTTTATTGAGCAAAGCCATGAAATGAGCAGGGTACAAAGTGGGACAAAACTATAGTCAACTAATAAGATTACAAGTATTGTTGCTTAGTGTTATGGTTGTGTTTGGATGTCCCCCCAAAGCCTCATGCAGTCATGGGGGGACAGGCTTTTTGGAGGTGGCTGAATCTAGTTTGTGATTGATTCATGGTCCAATGCTGGGATTAAGGGTATGAGTGCTACACCTGCCCTAGGGTGGGTAGCCTGTTTACAATATAATGGACAATACAATATAAGCCTGCATACAATATAAGAGGTTTTTCTCTCTCTCTCTCTCTCTCTTCACTTGTTGCTTTTACTGTTTTCCACTGCCATGATCTGTTGCCCCTCTGCCATGAGCCACTCTGCCTTGGAGCCAGCTAATTATGGACTGGAACCTCTATAAACAGTGAGCTAAATAAATCTTTCCTCCTTTAACTTTGGGTGTTGCGTATTTTGTACCAGCAATGAGAGAAAAGTAACTAAGACACTTAGGTAATATCGATCCAATAGGTAATCATAAGGTGGGACAAAACTATGGTGAACCAATAAGATTACAAGTATGGTCACATAGGTAATATTGATTAAAAGGGGATCAAATGGGGAAGCAATTCATGTAGAAGCTACATGGAAGGAACAAGGATTTTTCTGGTAGGAATGGGTTAAGGAGGTTCTGGTCCCCCCCAAGGTGATTGATACCTATTTAGAATACTAATCACTGCTGTTCATCCCTAGAGGAAGTATATGTGTGTAGTCATTCCTCTTTGTTCTCAGGCCCGACCTTCAATGAATGCACCTCCACCCACAGTTGTCTTTTACACTGACCTTTGGCAGGCTCATCCCTGTCTGACTGCCTATAATATTTCTAAATAACTTAGCTATCCATAATATTCCCCCTTCTGAAGAAGTATCCCTAATTGGTTAGGGGAGAATGAGTGTAGTTTCTATCTAGGTGCTTTGAGCTGAGAAGGGTCAGCGTAGGGGTGATCACAGTCAGGGACCTTTTCCAGAGAGCTTAACTAAAGGGTCTCGGATAAAAGTCATGTGGCAGTCTACTGGTTATGAATTCCCTTCACAAGGTCCATCTGGCGGATGCCAGTAAAAGAAGTCTGGCACATTTGTTGTTAGTTCCATCTGCATGATCACTTAGAGTACGGCAGCCTCCAGGCAAATTAAACAAATTTCCAAGAAATTAAAGCATTTATAATCAAAGCATGAGCGCTAGAATGGAAAGGCATGTTGTGGAAAGAGCCACGCCCAGAAACTGCTCTTAAGGGACTGGAATAGCAATTGTAACCCACTGGCTTTTAGACCCCTCTACTGATGGAGTCTGATATTTCGTCATAAGTCTCTCCAGTTTTAGCTGTGAGAAGATGGAGAGTTTGGTGGTTTTGAAGGACAATTTTAGCTAAAGAATTTAAAGATTCTTGTGCTTTTATGGATTCTACTGTAGTTTTTTCTTAATGACCCATAATATGGTCAGCTACTGGTGTAGCTGGAAACTGCCAGAAGGGGGCAGTGATTGGAACCGCTTTTATATCTAACTTATTACATTGTTTTCATACATCTTTTGGTTATACTTTCCTGTTGGGTGTTTAAGACAAAGTTAAAGTGAGACCTACGTTAGTTTTTAAACTAACCTCTTACTGTCTATCAAGATCAGTTAAGTCTCCTCAAGCATTACTTTGGAACCATGTGTAGAGCCTCTTAGCTCCTCTGGAACCATGTGTAGAGCCTCTTAGCTCCTCTTAGCTGGCAGGATGTCTGAAGGCCTTGCTTGACCATGTGGCTTACCATGGAAGCATGGGAAATGTTTTTCTTTTTGGTGACCCTCCTTTTATCCCACGGTACATTGGTTGACTCCTGTCCTCTGGGGGGTCCAACAATCTCCCTGCTCAGGAGGTTGGGTTACTCACCAAAGTTGCAGGATCTCGTAGAAAAGTTCTCTTATGTCTTGCATCTTCATTGACCTTGGAAGGGCAGGGCTAAAATATTGGCTGTCCTCTTAGCCCAGTTACCTTTCTAGTTCCAGTCTCTAAACTTTTGTTGTTGAACACCCTGAAGAAAAGATGAGTGACATTAGCATTGCAGTGGGGCCAATGAGTTCAACTATTATAATTTCATCTGGATATCAAGCACTTTGAAGTATAAAGTATAGCCAGAGGACTGTTATTTCTTACCAGTCATGCTTGTTTTGGTAGTTGAATCCCTGAAGAAAGTTAACAGACAACAATTATAAAAGAGAAAACTTGAAATCAAGAGCCACATATAGTCTGTCAGCATAACAATTGTGATAACATTATCATTTTTTTTTTTTTTTTGTGGGTACCAGGGGTCGACCTCAGGACCTTGTGCACCAGCAGGCGCCTGTGCCACTGAGCGATATCACCAGCCCTTTTTTCATATGTGGGTTCTGGGAGTCGAACTCGGGCCTTCACGCTTGCCAGGCAGGTGCTTACGCCGCTGAGCCATCTCACCGGCCCCATGATATTATCTTTGCAATGCACTTAAATGCCCATCTTAGGATAGAAGAGCCCTTTTAGTCAAACATTTCCATCTGATCAGAAGACATTAAATGACACAAAGAAACTCTCACCTAATTTGTTATCCTTCAATAGGATGCCATCCAAGGAGAATGCACCTGTCTATAAATGTACCTTAGAAGTTTATAATGTCTAGCCTTTTTTAGTGTGTGAGATTGTTTGGACTGCTTTGTGCCTGAGCATCTCTAAGTGTAGTGATACATATAACATACACACCACATAAGTTTTTTAAAAACACTGTCATTTGACTGGTGGTCTCATGTTGGTTTGACATATACCTCTTGTCACAAGTAGCTGGAACACAAGAGAAAGACACATATCTGAGTCTATAAAAAGGTTATCATCATAAACAATCCTAGTTTTACATCTTGGAAGACCTGTACACCCAGAAGGCATGAATACATTTAGTACACCATGAGATTAGCAATAATGAATGTCATAGCTATATAGAATCCTTTGTATCTTAGTTTAGTTTTGTACCAAGAGCATCTTTTAACAAGAAAACCTTATTCTTTTACCCAGAGAAGACTTAAACTTTTGACAATGGCCAATGTAAACATATGTTTAGCAACATTTATTGGGGTGTGCCTCTCATAAGACTATGGAAATTATTGGGGTCCCATTAGTGAACAAAGACTGGAAGAAAATATTTCCAGGCAGCTGCTCCTTTATTCACCAAAAGGAGTCCTGTCTAGCAGTTTTCCTAAGCCTAAAGAGTCCCCATTTAATTATCTTAACAAATTATTGATGACCTATGAGAACAAGATCATAAAAATTAACACATTATTCTTTTTTTTTTTTTTTTTTTTTTTTTTTTTGTGGGTACCGGGGGGACGACCTCAGGACCTCGCGCGCCAACAGGCACCCGTGCCGCTGAGCGATATCACCGGCCCCTTTTTCGTATGTGGGATCCGGGAGTCGAACTCGGGCCCTCGCGCTTGCAAGGCAGGCGCTTATGCCGCTGAGCCATCTCACCGGCCCAACACATTATTCTTTATGTATTTTTTTTTTTTTGTGGGTACCGGGGGGTCAACCTCAGGACCTCGCGCGCCAGCAGGCGCCCGTGCCACTGAGCGATATCACCGGCCCCTTTTTCGTATGTGGGTTCCGGGAGTCGAACTCGGGCCCTCGCGCTTGCCGGGCAGGCGCTTAAGCCGCTGAGCCATCTCACCAGCCCAAAAATTAACACATTATTCTTGACCAATGAAAGATTCCTGAGTTATTGTACACAGATAACAATATGCATTGCATTTGTAAGACCAGTCTTGACATCACTTTGATCAGCTGGCAACCTGGGTGGAAGGATGTTCTTAACTATAATGACATTTATCTATAAGCCAGCTTAAATTATAGACAAATATTTTTTAAATCCAGAAAAGGCAAAGAGAAGAAAAAAATTATTGAGCTCAAACAAAACAGTTGTAGTATTGTCAACAGTCACAAATTGAACAGACATATATTGCCCTATATTGCACATATAAGGCAATGCAATTGTTAATAGACCAGAGTACACTCAGATGTATTTGGCCAAGTTGAATTATAATGACTGTTTTACAATTTTTAAGTTTGTAACTATAAACAGACTAGTCAGATTTTTTGTAGGTCAATTAACAAAGATCACTTGTAATAAGAATCAGAAGGAATAAAACTTTTCACACCTGTAAAAGCAAAGACCATATTTAAAATAGGTACTAGGCTGATGGTTTATCTGATTGGAATACCCAGCTATACAGGCTTCTCATCGTTGCTTTGATAGCCATAGTTGTTTGATGGTCACAGCTGATAGCCAAAACTGCTGTTTTGATAGCCACAGTAACTGTTTCCTCTAAAGGGACAGATGTTAAAGGTAATTTTAACTATGTCCAGGAGGGTGTGCAGGCCAGGTTTGGGTTTAGAAAGAGACTATGTGGTACTCTTTGGAGCTAAGTATGAATTTAAAACAGTGGGGGAAGAAGGCCTGCCAAGGCTCCAGCCTGCCCTGCTGCAGATGTGTACCTATGACGGTTTTTCTCATTTTGCCTGTGACCCTTGGGCCATACTTAGCTATAGGCCAAAAGTAGTGACCATCCTGGCAAGATGTCTTAGAGAGAAATCATGACAAGAGGCAGTCCTCTGGGGACAAGGGTTGTGCCTATTCTTTAATATTTGTTCTTGTTTAAAATTGTTATTGAACTCATTAGGTTCCCTAGGGATATTCTGTTTTACCAATGAACTTATTTGTGTTATACAAATCAGTCAGTCTGTCCTGTGTTATAAAAAGCAGTCACCATCACTCTTGAGTGGAGAGAGGAGTTAAACTTCAGTTTTGCCTAAGGACTAAAAGGCAGATAAACTTGGACTAAAACTTGTACGTTTATTCTTTGAGAGCTTCAGGATTAAATCTAGACCAGTTTTTTAATATGACCCAGAGACAAGTGAAGGTCAGTTTCACTTTCAGAAGGGTCCCAGGGAGGGGAAACTCACCATTGTGGAAACTTGGTCCTGAAATTCAGCAGCCACGGAGGAGATAATTGTCTTGGACCAAACATTGTTATAAACTGTATCATTTCTCAGGAGCAGGGCAGTGGAAAAGGGACAGAAGAGTAACTCCAAGTATGGCACAAGAACTAAATCCTAACCATCTCAGGTGCAGAATTAAGATCAGGAGCTTTCCCAGAGTGGATCTCTAATCTTTTTTTTTTATTTTTATTTATTTTTTTTATTTTTTTATTTTTTTTTATTTTAAAGAGAAGAAAAAACAAAACAAATCAAAAGAAGAACAAATTTTCAAACCAACATAATAGGAGGGTAACAATGGTTAATACATTACGTATTACTATCTTTAAGTTAGTTATTCAGGACACCAGACATTAGCATTCAATTGTCCAAACATTATTGGCACAAACCTTACTCTTCAATGAACTAAGTAAAAATGGTAGTGTATCTATCTTAACCATCTTATATATATATATATATATATATATATATATATATATATATATATACAATTTTTTTTCCCTTTCCCTTCTTTCTTTTCCCTATTCCAGTCTCTCTTTCCTTTTGACCAGTTTCTTTTTGATTCACCATGTCTATTGTACATTTTGGATCTTATTTACTCTTTCAGTTTCTCATACTAGAGAGATAATACGATGCTTACACATGTGCGTCTGGTTTATTTCACTTATGACTATTTTCTCGAGTTGCATCCATTTACCTATAAAAGTCTCCAGTTTATCCTTCTTTATGGCTGAACAGTACTCCATTATATAAAAATACCACATCTTTTTTATCCATTCCTCGGTTGATGGGCATTTGGGTTGTTTCCAAGATCTGGCTATTACAAATTGTGCTGCTATAAACATGGGTGCACATATATCGCTGTGGTACGATGTTTTTAATTCTTCTGGGAAGATGCCCAGAAGGGGAATAGCTGGGTCAAATGGGACCTCCAACCCTAGTTTTCTGAGGAATCTCCACACTGACTTCCACAGTGGCTGTACCAGTCGACACTCCCACCAACAGTGAAGAAGGGTTCCTTTTTCCCCACAGCCCCTCCAGCATTTGTTATTAGTTGATTTCTTAATAGTAGCCATTCTTTCTGGGGTGAGATGGTATCTCAGTGTTGTTTTAATTTGCATCTCTCGAATGACTAGTGATGTTGCACATTTTTTTGTATATTTGTTTGCCATTAGTATTTCTTCATCTGAGAAATGTGTATTCATCTCAGATGCACATTTTTGGAGTGGGTCTTTAAATTTGGGAGGTCTGATTTTTTTGAGTTCTTTATATGTTCTCGATAGTAATCCTTTGTCTGAGGAACAGCTGGCAAACGTTTTTTCCCACATTGTGGGTTGTCTCTTCACTCTGTTGGTGGTTTCTCTTGCTGTGCAAAAGCTTTTTAATAAGATGAGATCCCAGTTATTGATTCTTTGGGATAGTTCCCGTGCGGTTGAGTTTTTATTCATAAAGTCTTTGCCTACACCAATGTCTCCAAGGGTTTTACCTATCCTACCTTCCAGCAGATTTAATGTTTCTGTTTTAATATGGATCTCTAATCTTTAGCAAAACATGCCTCCAGAGACAAAAGCCATGATTGACTCCAACTGCATTGCCAAATAGAAAATGAAACTGATAGTCAAAGAACTTGAATGGGTGCTTTTTAACCTTTCGAAAGAGAGTGAGAGAGAAAATGAAAGTGTTCCAATTATATTGTTTAGGGCTTACTTTCTAATAAATGACTCTAAATCAAAAGTTCTAAAATCTGCATCTGCAAAAGAGATCACTTCCAGAAAGAGACAACTAATAGTCCAGAAGAAGTCTTGGCCCTAGGACAAAGAGGTCTTCTAGACATTTTGTGTTCCCTATCCAGTCACCTAGGTAACTTCCCTCTATAGCAGTGCTGGCTAGGCTCTATTTAAACCCACTGTGAAAATATGTATCGCTGGGTACCTGTAATTCACTTAAACTCACAGATTAAAGTCTGTTCCCATTGTCTGTCATTAGAAGTCAATGTTTGATTTAAGTGTAATGTTATATCTTTCCAGTTTAGTTTATAGGTCTGAGTAAGTCTTTTAAAGACCTCAATGTACTTGCCAGGGTTATCTGAAAACTTTCCTAGATCTTTCCTGATCTGTTTTAGGTCACTGAGAGAAAAGAGCACATGAACACGGGTAGTTCCAAACTTCCCATTTACTTCCTGTAAGGGATATTGTCCTTGAGGAGCTTGAACAAAATCAGCTTAGGATGGATACAGCCCCATGGAGGCTTTAATTATGGTTGGCCTAGAAGCTGCACCCTCAGGACCTGAAGAGCAAGTAGGGGAAGCCTCAGACTCAGTAATAGTGGATGAGGCTTTGATTAAAGTTTTCTTGGAAACCTTCTCCCCAGGTTCCAAAGATCAAGGAAGAGTAGCCTCAGGCTCAGAGACAGTGGATGCCTTAAAGGCTAGAGGTATCTGGTTTTCCTGTGGCTTACATTTATATTTGAACATAAGTAAGGATTATTTCTTAATGGAACTTGAATCATTAACTCCAGCAGGTGTTTTTTTTTTTTTAAGTGCACTTTATCTCTATTTATTTCCATTTACAAAAACTTCCATTGAAGCAATAGCAGGCTTTTTTTTAACCAGGTTTTTTTTTTGTTTTTTTTTTTTTTCGGTGCTGGGATTGAACCCAGGGCCTCACACATGTTAAGCATGTGTTTTGCCACTGAGCTATACCCCCAGCAGGCAGGTGTTTTTTTTAAAAGCATGAGTTACAATTGACCTCAACTGTAACAGTCATGTTTAAAGAAAGAAGCATTGCTTAGCATTAATCCATTGCTTTCTAATTCTTTGAAAGAAAGGGCAAATACCAAAAAGCGAGTTGGAAGTAGTTGGAGTGCTTCTCAGCCTGCAAAGGAGATCACTTCTAGAGATAAAGTCAGATAAATATGGCTCAGAGAAAAATCCCACCCTGGGCCCTAGGGTGAGGAAGTCTCCAAGACATTCCTGTTATCTACCTAATCACCTAAGCAACATTTTCTAGGAGCAAGACAAAGCTATGCTTTCTAAAGTCCATTTAAAGATTTTTACATTTCTGAAGTTCACCAGTTGAACTTATATCCATCACCTAGCAATCACAATTCACATGTTAGTAAAGGCACATTTATCAGTCTTCTACATGCACATGAAAAAATGAAAAGGCTGACTAAAATCTCTTTCCTACTCTTAGTTAGCATATGCAAGGCACAGATGTAAATCATTCTCCTGATAACTGCTTTCCTCCATGAAAGGCAAACAGTTATTGCAAACTGCCTCAGCCTTATTTCTGGAGTGAGGAGTGATTTAAGGACAAGGTTGTTCTGAAGTTAACTCCCAGCGAGTTAGAGGAAAACTTAAGGGGAATTTCTAACTTACTAGCAGAGAGAGAGAAAAGTACAATAGATAAGTGGAGATTTTTCTGCTGGAGACCTAGTCGGGCTGTTGGGACTCAGCTTCCACCGAGGAACTTTTGGGTATCCACTAGAGACTAGGCCTGGCCATGACCCCTCAGTTGTCTTCTCAGTTTCCATTGGTCCATGCAACCAGAGACGGGTCTCTGGAAAGGAATCCAGCTGCCTGTATGGCCAACATTCCATAGGCCATTGGCTTCAGTGGTGATTCACCAGAAGGTACTGGGGAAACCTGTTCTCTGCTTTAAGAGTGGCAGCTGCTCTAAGAGCATTTAAGTATCTGGCAAAGTGACCACTGTTTGTTAAAGTTCTATAAAGGGCAGATAAAATCCAAGCTGTCTAAAATGCAAAAAATCATTACATAGCATTTTATACATTTACAGTTAAAGTTCCCAAGTCCACAACTTATTATCAAAGTATTTTCCTCTCCTACACACACAAATGATGAGAACTAGACCTAGGAGGGGAGAGAGAAGGTTGGAGATTCTCCCTTAGGCTAAATGTGTTTTGGTCCCTTAAGTATTGTGCTTGGGGAAATAGCTCTTTCTCTGGTTTCACCCAGAAGTTGATTCTTTCCACAGGGTCTCAGGTTCAGCCTACCAAGGCTGAACCAAGGTTGAAGACTGTTGCTCAGAACACTAAGCCAGGACATGGCTTTTATGTGCATTCTCCTGGACAGGCAAAATTCCGATGTCTCATCTGACCCAGAGGTGGGGTATGTATCCTTCATCTAAAATAACTTCTCTATCCTTGGCATTAGCAAATGCTCATTCTCTACAGTTATAATTTAAAGTTTCTTAGTGGTTGGGTAGGAGGAAAACATTGGGGCAGTTTAGAGGTTCTCTCTCTCTAACCTTACATGCCTCCAAAAAAGGAAAGTACAAGTGGCAGGGAAAGATCAGAAAAGATTGTCTCCTCACCCGCAGAAGAGCAGAACAGAAAGGAAACTGAGGCAAAACAGGCTCAACATTTTTTCTAGAGTGTAGAGAAGGATCAGGCCAGTTTGTCTCAGTGAAACTTGTCCCCCAAGTCTTAAGAATAGTCACCAACCTATCACCTTTTAGCTGGTGGAAGGGGTCCCGTGATTTATCAATAGGCATGTATATTTTCTAAATATGAACTAGAGTTCATAAAGCGACCATTTTACAGCATTTCATGTCAAAGTCTACCAGGGGGTGCAATAACACTACTTTTTCTTAGTGCTGTTATCTGAGATAACAAACCACAACAGTCAGGTCAAACAAGGAACACTAGTAAATTCAGCAAGTAAGTCCGAACGCAACACACAAAACAGGAATAAAATGTCCCATTAAAGAAGTATCATAACCTTCTCATGTCCTCAAATTTATCATCATTTTAACAAAACACTAAGCAATTGATAAAGACATAATATAAAATTTAAGGCACAAAAATTTTAATTACCTAAGCAAGTCTAGATTCTATGAAACAAAAGCAAATTTTACCTCCGCCCAGTTGTCTCAGTGGGACCTCCAAATGATATAGGACATATGATATAGGGACCTCCAAATAATATAAGGGAAATATAATTCCCAACCTGCTAGATGTTTGAAATGCCAAGTTTGTGGTCTCTAAAATCAAGGAATGAATTCTAGGAACAATAGAGGTTAAGAGTAGGAAGAACTTATTGAGAGAAAAAAAGCTTCTGTCTAAGAAGGACAGAAGGGGACCCAGAAAGTGGGTTGCCCACCACATCCACTTCTCAAGGCTGTTTTATCGAGCAAAGCCATGAGCTGAGGCAGGTTCAAGGTGGGACAAAACTATGGTCAACAAATAAGATTACAAGTATAGTCACTTAGGTAATATCGATCCAATGGGAAATCACGAGGTGGGTGAGAAGTGGGACAAAAATATGGTGAACCAATAAGATTACAACAACTATAGTGGCTTAGGTAATGTTGATTAAACGGGGATCAAATGGAGAAGCAAGTCACATACCAAGCATATGTGGAAGGAACAAGGATTTTCCTGGAGGGAGGTTAAGGTCCCCCACCGAAGGTGATTGATGCCTATTTAGAATATCAATAACTGCTGTTCATCCTTAGGGGAAGTGTATGCATGTAGTCATTCCTCTTTGTCCTGTGGCCTTTCAACGAATGCACCTCCACCCACAGTTGTCTTCTGCACTGACCTTGGGAGGGCCCAGCCCTGTCTGCCTGCCTATAATATTTCTAAATAACTTGGCTATTTATAATAAAGTCAACCTAGGCCCCCACTAAAACAATGTCATCCCTTTCTATGCCCACTTCTGCCTGAGTCCTTACTGCCCACACTGGGAGCTAGAGCCAAATGGTGGGGAGGGGACTAATGAGTGAAGGCCAAGTTCACGAGCACAGCAAGGCCTTAGAGGCCCCCAAACAGGCAGTGTGCCCCTTGGGTTTACTGAGGCTTTGCAGGGAGCAGGCCCAGGGGTGCAGGGTGGGTCTGTGGGCTCAGTTGGCCACCAGGATCTGCTGCACCCAAGGCAGGAAGGCAGTGATGCGGGTGTACCTGGTGGGAGAGGAGGTGGAGCAGGTGTCACTGCCCCAGGACACAACACCTCCAGGGTCTAGGCTCAATCCTTCTGGCATACTGGAACTCTAGTGGCCACCAGAGTCACACTGTGGGAGAGGAGAGGCTCTGACGGGCAGCCCAGACTGCCTCCCACGTGGGGCCTCTGCTCATGGTTCCCAGCCCAGCCCAGAGCCTGGCACCTAGGGTATGAAAGACTTCACCTCCTTGGACGATTGTGCCCCTGGAAGTCTGGGCCACCCCAGTGTTGAGCCAAAATAGAAGTTCAATAAAGCTGGTTTGACTAAAGGAGGAGGTTCGGGTGGGGCTGGTCATGGGGCCACTGTGAGGGAGGAAGGGCTTTCACCATGTTCCACAGTCCAGGCTGCGCACTGCACAGCTCCAGGAGGCGCCACCCACATGGATATGGATGGAGCTCTGCAACATGGCCGCTCTGAGCCTAGAGTCCCTTCCCTGCCCCTCTACTGAGGCCAGCAGTGACTCACCAGGAGCCCTGTCACCCTGACTACAGGGCAGGAAAGTCCTGGGAGGAGAGAGGACTATTGAGGACTTTTATTCCTCTGTCTCTCTGCCCAAGATCTGGCCTGGATTTTTGCCTGACGAGCACAGGGTGGGAAGGGAGAGGGCATGGGCAGAGCCCAGGAGGCCCCACCAAGCAGGAGGAGATGCCACTGGCCCTGGTGCAGATCATCACATCCATTGCCCGGCTGCCCCAGCACTTCCTGCTGTGGGCAGTGGACACCAGGGGCACGGCCGCCTCCTGCAGTCTGTCAGGGATGCTGGTGTCTGGCAGGGCAGGGGGAGGGGTCAGTGCCCACAGTGCCTGGCCTGTCAGTGCCCACCTCCCACTAGGTCTCACCAGTGTGACTGGTCTTGCCCCAGCCCGTGGTGGCACACGCCATCCCAGTGGGAAGTCCTTGTCCTTGCTGGGCAGCCACACAGTAGACACTGTCAAGAAGCAGGCAGGCATGGCCAGCTTCAGCAGGGCGATGTCACTGGAGATGGTGAATGGGTTGTAATCAGGTTGTCCAAAACCTGAGGGTGACAACCACAAGCCCAGTGAGGCCCTAGGAACGGCCGGGTCTGCACATCTCCTGGGGTCAAGCTCCTGTCCCCAAACTCCTGTCCTGGGGCCTGGTACCTTTGTGAACTTCAGAACCTACACGGCCTCATCAGAGCCCTGGTCAAACTCCACAGCCACCACCATGTTGGATGTCCTCGCACAGAGACAGGAGGGGTTGGGGACAGGATGGGGCTGCTGCCCTCCCACCCCCTCCATCCCCTTGGGCTGGAAGCAGAGCCCTGGCCACCTGCTCACCTAACCCTGCAGTGGGTGGCGCTGAACATCTGTTCCAGGGTGATGATGGCGACCCACAGAAGTGGCAGCTAGTTTTGTCCTGGGGAGGGAGAAGAGGGTCGCAGCTGCCACCTGGGTGACACCCCAGGGTCCTTGTGTCACCTGCAGAGATACCTGCCAGGGCCAGGAGCCAGGGACAGTGTCCTTGCCACTGAAGATCCTCGCCAGGCCACTCAGCGTAGGGTGGATAGCAGGGACCCCACATCCTGGGCAGGGAGATGTGGAAGCCAAGGTTGACTTGGGGGCCCCCAGGTGCCATCTCCTCTCCCCAGCCTCTTCCCACCCCACCCCCCTGTCCCCTCCTCTGAGAAGTTGGTCCTGACTCCTGCCCAGCTCCGGAGCCCCACAGGCATTGCAGTGTGACATGTGCTGGGCGCAGGGATGTGGAGGACTCACTCTCCTGTGACCTCAGCATGGACAGGCCAAAGGGGCAGAGGGAGGTGGCAGCAGGGAGGCCGGGCTCTTGGCTGTGACCCCGGGTCCCAGGTTCAGCTACTGGGCTGGCTCAGCCACTGAGCTCAGAGACTCAGTTTCATCATCCAGGAATGGGGAATCTCACAGTTGTCACCCTCTCGGGTGGGTATAAGGACACAGGTCAGATCAGCAGGTAAAGCCCTTGTACTGTTCCTGGCACGTAGTACATGCTCAGTGAACAGGAGTGTAAGTGGGCACCAAGGTGCCGCTGCCTACAAGGTCATCGCTGACTGCTCAGAGGATTTCCTGTCCCCTAGACTTGTCCTCCCTGTCCCCTGCACAGGGTGCGAGGCCTTGACACAGCTAGGAGTGTCTGCCTCCTCCCCTGGGGCCTGTGGACTACTGGGTGTGGGGCTCGGGAATCAGGTGGGGTGCCGCGTTCTGAGGTGGTCTCTGTGCCTGGGCGGGAGAATGTGGCCCAGTGCCGTCCTTTCTGGTTGTGACCGTCAAGATGTCAGCTCAGAAGGGGACGGTGACTGTGCTTGGCGGAACAGGAAGCAAGAGGAGCAGCCTTCCTGCCTCTGCCCGCTGGGTGCCTCCCAAGGACAGTGCCCAGCAGGGCCCAGCCCCAGAGGAGCCCAAGGCAGCCCATGGAGCTGCAGCCATGTGGTGCAGGTGCCCGCCAGGGCTCCCCGCTGTGTGTATCCGCTTCGCCAGGCGTCATCTGAGACCTTGGGGCGATAATCCCTCTATGGCCAGGTGCCCTAGCAGACAGAATGTGCCAGAGCAGGGCTGGCACTGCGGTTTGGGATGGCAGCAGCTGTGGCTCCCAGCTGAGCTGGGGGCCAGTGGCAGAGGTGAGGGCCTTGACCCACAGCCTTTCTCCACATCCCCCTTCGGAGCCCAGCCTCGTCCCTTGTGGTCTGGGGACATGGAATTTATTTGGTGTTTGTTGTTCAGAAGCCCCTGGGCAGTGAGGTCAAGCTGGGAGCGGTTTGGGGACCAGGCTTTGCCCTGTGGTCTTGAGAAAGCCCAGGGAGGCTCAGCGAAGGCTCCAGCATGCTCTGTGGCTGTCACTTGGGCTGGGACAGAGTGGCTCTCAGGGATAAACAGCCCATTCACAGCAGGGCCCCTGGAGTTGAGCCTGTGGACATGCAGGGGCCTTGCTGTTACCCCATGACACCTGACTAAGCCAGGTGTGGTGGCCCACATCTGTAATACCAGAACTTGGGAGGCTGAGGCAGGACGACTGTTGCCATTCCAGGCCAGGCTGGGCTACACAGTGAGTTCAAGCCCAGCCTGGACTCCAAAGAGAGATCCTATCTCGAAAATAAAATCTGGCAGAGGCTGGAGTCACTCGGGAATGTGGGCACAGGGGGATCTGGTTCCTGGCTTGGGAGACAGAGTGGGACCTCTCCCAGCAGCTGGGATGTAGGGAGCAGGATGAAATTTGGGGTTGAGGCTGCCAGATGCAGGGCAAGCCCCCAAGATGGCCCAGGAAATAGATACTCCATAGCCAGGTTTCATTTCCATTGCACTGGGACTAGAAGGTTCTGGTGTGAGGCAACTGCGGAGCTCTGGGCAGGTTACTCACCCTCTCTGACCCACTTCTCTCTCTGCAGTGGGGAAGGTCCATGGTCTGGGCCCCACATGACAAAAGTCCATTCTGAGACTACTAGGAACAGGTCACACATAATCTGCACTGTCGCCCTTTGTACCTGTGTTGAACGAATTTCCTGTTCATGTCCTGTGTTCCTTTTTGGAGATGGTCTATGATGGAGAGAGACGGCCACACCAGATGCAGTGAGGCTCGGCCTGCCTGAGCCCATCCCTCAGGGACAGGTCAGCTGTGCTGTCCACCAGCACTCCAGGCCCTCCTGGAATGAACCAGAGAAAGCACAAGTGCTGCTTTTGGCAGTGACATGGGAAAAGGGGTGGGGCCTTGAGGGAAGAGAGCCCATTTTTAAAAATCTAAATACCCATCACCACCAGCTAAGAAATTATATCATTACTATTTTTCTTTTTTCTCAGCACTGGGGGTTGAACTCACGGCTTCTCAGTTTGTGGAAGTAGCCAAGTGTATCATGGAGGAGGAAGCAGTGTCCAGGTCGTAGGCATCAGGGACAGGTGTCAAGATTCAAGGGGAGCAGCCAGGATGGAGTCCAGCAGCTGACCCAGGAGGGGCCAATCCTGGGGGCCAGGTGCAGATGGGCAGCCCTGTGGGCCTGGGAGCCTGCAGCTGGCAGGTGCTAGGCAGTGGGAATGTGCAGGTGCAGGGGTAGGGGGCAGGCTGACCCTCACATGGGAGAGGAGGGCCCATGGCAGAGGAGAGGAAGGTGGGGAGTCTGGCATGGGATGGACGGGACCAAGGAGACTTCTGGACAATGGGGACGGCTGCTTCCTAGGCCATTCCTTTCTTTTGTAAATGGAGGTGTATTTATGGTGAAATGCACCCAGGTAAAGTATATATCGCCCAATACCTTTTGGCAATACAGGTAACCCTGAAACCAAGACCTGCCCAGAAAGAAACAAAATATTTGTCTCTCTGGAAAGGTTCCTCCATCTGTTGGCAGATTTCCCACATTTTCAGAAGCAACTTCTTTTCTCAGTTCTTTTTTCATAGATTAGACTTTGTCTTGATTTTTTAAAAAATTTACGGGGCCGGTGAGATAGCTCAGCGACATAAGTGCCTGTCTGGCAAGCGCGAAGTCCTGAGTTCGACCCCTGGTACCCACAAAAAAAAAAATTTAAGTTTGCTAGGCCTGGTGGCACATGCCTATAACCCCAGCACTTGGAAAGACGAGGCAGGAGGACCTTCACCAGTTCAAGGCCAGCCTGTGTTATCTAGTGAGTTCAAGGTCAGCCTGAACAGTACAGTGAGACCCTGTCTCAAGAAACAAAACGAAAAAACAAAAACAAAACAACAACAAAAAAAGTTGTGGTAAAATACATATAGTATGCAATATAGCATCTGTTCATTTCTTTTTTTTTCTTTACAAGGGCCTCCCCAGTGTTAGGTAAGTGCTTGCCTCTGAGCTGCATCCCCAGCTTTTTATTTCTTTCATTTTAAGGCAAGGTCTGGCTGAGCTGCCCAGACTGGGCTCAAACTTGCAGTCCTCCTGCCTCAGCTCCCCAGAGTGCTGGCATCACACTCGATGGGCTCTTGGGAAAGTGATTGGGTCCTGAGGCTTCTATCTTCATCAAGGGAGCAATCCTGATGAGCTCACAGTTTGATGGCATTATTGGGCGGTGACGGAGACAAGACGGGGCCCAGCTGAAGCAGTGGTCATGGATTAGGTGTGACCCTGGGACTGTGTCTGGTCCTCGGCCCCTTCCTCTCTGGCTCTTCCCTTCTCGCTCTGCTTTCTGGCTGCCATGAGCTGAGCAGCTTTCCTCTGCCAGGCTTTCCACCGTGATGTTTCCGCCTCCTCAAAGGTCTAAGCACAACTGAGCCAGCTGTCCATGGCCTGGAACCTCTGAAGCCATGAGCCAAAAATAAGCCTTTCTTTGCTACTTGATCCCAGTGCCAAAATCCTAACGCAGTTATGCTCACTTTCCACATCGTTTGTCCACAGTTTCCTTTAATAGCAAAGCAGAAGAATTGGATTCCTATGCCCCATTGAGTGTCCCCCATCCTGAGAGTCACCTTCATGAAATTTCCCTGCTCCTTCTGAAAGGCAGAGAACTTAGGGACTGGGCTCACACACAGGGTTGGGACTCCAGAGCAAGGCCAGAGAAGGGTCAATCAGAGATGGATTCGGGAGACCCGCCCAGCACAGGAAATGGTGACAGGGGCAGGTCACTCCCAAGCAGGGATAGGGGACCCAGATCCACATCTCTGCCTAGCCACTCCCTGGGGCGAGGCCTGGGGTGAGGGCTGTGCAGAACAGCAGGCCTGCCCAGCATGGAGCCATCAGAATGGGCCAGGGCATTGGACATGGCTCCCTCCAGGACTGGCATTGTTAAGACTGTGGCATCATCTGAGACATGGAGCTCAATGCCTTAGATGAAGGACACTGAGGCAGAAGGACTGCAAGTTCAAGCCTAACCTGGGCAACTTAGCCTGTCTCAGCCATAATGTTAAGTGAAATAAATCAGACACACAAGCTTCAATATCACATGGTTTCTCTTATATGAGAAACCCAAAGCATAAATAAAGAGGAAAATAAAAGATAGATCATAGGAAATAGGGAGGTGGATCTTTTGCAAATGGGAAGGGGACCAAGACACAGAGGGAGGAGGGAAAGAGGGAAGGGTAAGGGAATGTAAAAAGAATTAAGATGTGTTGTTGTATTGTACCAGCTCCTCACAAGGAATGTAATCATTAGATGCTGCAAACATGCACCAATAAAAAATTAAGAAAATTGGGGCTGGGGATATAGCTCAGTGGCACAGCTCCTGCCTGGCAAGCACAAGGTCTTGAGTTTGATTCCCAGTACCAAAAAAAAAAAAAAAAGAAAATAAGAAAATTATCATATTAAGAAAAAAAAAAAGAAAGAAAAAGAAAAAAGAAAAGAAAGAGAGATCCTGTGCCAGAGTAAAAAACATAAAAGGTACTGGGGATGTGGCTCAGGGTGAAGGCCCTGGGTTCAATCCCCAGTGCCACCAAAGAAAAAAACAATAGATGAAGGAGCCGATCCACACAATTCGGCCACTGAGGAGCCCTTTTTTTTTTTGTTAAAGATGAAATACTATATTTTGAAATATAATTTGCATATATGGCAAAGCTTGTAGATCTTAACTACAACAAACAATGCAACCAAGGTACACAGACCTGGTTGTTTGTTATTCAAATCCAGCCTGTCTGTTTCAAATCACCAATCAGTGAAGGGTCACTTGAGGAAGTAAAATGAGACCCATGCATGTCTGCAGCTCCTGGTGACCCCTTCCTGTAGGGTTAAGACAGAGTCAAAACATCCGTGCTGTACTTTTGGATGTGAAAGGTCCCACAAGGGTCTATATGCTAAAGAATTGGTCACCAGCCTGTGGCTCTACACTCGGAGGTGTTAAAACCTTTAGTAGGTGAGGCCTTATAGAAGGAAGTGACGTCACTGTGGGCGTGGCTTGGCTTCTGAGCTGCCCTGCAGTGAGCAGCTCTGCTGGGCCACCAATGCCTCACAATGATGCTTCACCTCAGCACAGGCCCCAAGCAACCCAGCAAAGGAACCATGAACTGAAACTAATGAAACTTTGGGCCAAAAAACCTTTCCTCCTTCTCTACTGATTGCCTCAGGTGTTCAGTCACAGTGATGGAAAAGCTGACTCAGGATCCCTGATAGAGCAGATGCAACAGGATAACACAGGAAGCATTTATGCAAGAGAGGGCAGGGTCCAGGGGATCTGTAGAATGGTTGACCACAGTGTGGAGAGACTGCGGGCTGACAAAGAAAGGGGGTCCCTGGACCGAGAAAGGGTGGCCTAGCAGGAGCCAGACCTTTCTGGACATAAGTGAAGGCCACTCAGTGAGAGCACGAGGGGGCTGACTCTGCAGAGCTCCCTATGGCAGGGAGTCCCCACATCCCCTGTGAGTGGTGGAGACTGAGGCAGGCAGGGGATCCTGGGAGGCTGAGACATGCTATGGTGCAGGCTGCAGGCCAGAAAAGCTGCAGGTGGGGGAAGCTGTGGGTGGGGAAGCTGCAGGCCAAGGATGCTGTGGTTTAAATGGTGCAGACTCTGGAACCCATGCTGAAATTGGGATGGGCAGGGCTCTCTTCTTTCTCCAGGGTAAGCCCAAGCCCGACCACAGTGTTCAATGCACCATCTTGGGCTCAGAAAGCTCAAAGTTGCTGGCAGCCTGAGCTAGAACTTCCAGCCTCCAGTTTGGGAGAAATTCATTCTGTTGGTTACAAACAGCCCTGTCCCTGGGGTTCGGCAATAGCAGCACAGCTGGGCGTGGTGGTGCACAACTACAATCCCAGCACTTGGGAGGCTGAGGCAGAAGGATCACTGCAGGTTCAAGGCAAGTGTGGGTTACAAAGTGAGTTCAAGACCAGCCAAAACTGCGTAGTAAAACCCTGTCTCAAAAGATCAAAAAAAAAAAAAAAAAAAAAAGAAGAAAGAAAAGAGCTATGGCAGCAACTGAAGCATTTGGATGCAGGCTAATCCAAGTGCGGCATCTGCGTGACTGCTAGGGGTGCACCAGGCTTCCTTCCCCTGGTCCTGAGTTGGAAGCCAGGCAAGGACGAGGGAAGAGGTGGTTACGCATCACCTGCGGGCACTGGGGCACATGTTGCTGGGTTCCTCTTACAGTCTGGCTACCTGGGCTACTGCTGCTGTTGACGAAGGTCGGAGACGCGCTCTATATGCAGTCTGGCCGCTGCACCTTTGAATTTTCAGCCTCTCCCCTTCCAACTTGAAACAAAGTCTCAAGGCAAAGGATGTGGGTACTGGGAGATGTCAAGAATTTTGATTTTCTAATCTGTTACTGGGCCTACTCTTGCTAAGGGCTGGAGTCCACGGGGGGAGGGGATGGTAGGGGTTCTGAGATTTCCTATCTTCTTGTGAGACCACCATCCAGGCTATAACTGTAAGGGATTTTTTTCTTTTCTTTTTCTTGGGGGATGGGTACTACTGGGGAATAAACCCAGGGCCTTCACACTGAGCTACATGCCCAGCCCTTGCTTACTATTTTAATTTTCAGATAAAGTCTCACTAAGTCACTCAGTTGCCCAGGCTGGGCTTGAGTTTGCAGTCCTCCTGCCTCAGCCTCCCACAGTGCTTATGTTACAGGTGTGTGCCTCCACGCCTGGCTATTGTTGAAAGATTTCTGCAGAGGAAGATTGGCTCCCTCCCAGAGGGTCAGGCTCCTGGAGGCAGAATGTGGAGACAGGGAGATGGAAGACAGCAGCACCATTATGATGATTCTTTTTGCCACTTAGACCCTTTGTGGAATCAAATGCAGGTCCAGTCGTGGCTAAAGAACTGGTATTCTCCTTTCTTCCAGGAGCAGCAATTCGAGGAAGCCACCGCTTGGCAGCACATGGCGCTGTGGCTCAGGTGAGGGTCTCTGTCTTTCTTCTGTGGGCTCAGGGTGGTGGTTGAGCTCCACATGCCCGCAGGACAGGTTCTGCTCCCCTCTCCCTGCCTCTTTGGGTTTGCATTGTTCAGCGTTCACTGACTGACAAATGGGGGAGGTGGGGCTCCCCAGAAGCCTTCTCCCTGTGGACAGGAAGTGGAGATGGCTGTGGCCAGGCTGCACCAAAAGCTGTCTCTGTGTAACATCAGCTCCCTGCTCCAGGATGCGCAGGCGTCAGGGCTGGTTTGAACGGGGCCTGGGCTGGAGACCAAGAGAAATTGCTGGCTATGAAAGACACATCAGCAAACACACGAATGTCAGCCTGCTGTCGAGTGCTCATCTCGAGCTTTCCCTCCCCTGTCCTGAGCCTCCCAGGGACAGATGCCCCGCCCCCAAGCCTTCAAGGAGTTCAGCTCCCACACTGGACAGGAAGAGGGCAGGACAACAGGCTGCTTTTGTCTTCTGCTCTGCAAAAATCTCCCAGGTGAGTGGAATGGAATGGGTGATGGGAAAAACCTGGCAAACCTTAGTATTTCAATAAACCCCATGGCCTGGAACTGAAATACGAATTCTTCATGCTCAGAGCTGGTGCTGCTGCTCGGTGACACACTCGGGCCCCCGTGTACAGAAACAATGTGGAAAAGCCACAGTACTGGAATTGGAAAGCAGCGCTGGGACCACGGTCCCCACAGACAGGGGTTCAGGGCCACAGGACTCTGGTGCCACATGGGCACCACCAGCCGGAGCTTCTGCTTGGCCACTGGCTGGATGTCGTGATTCCTCCCTGCTGGAAGACACCATACTAAGCCGAACTTCTGAGATAAGCACAAAGGAAACCAAAATGCACCAAGTTCAAATCAACAACTTTGCCCTAACAAGCCCAGGGCCACTCTTCTGCTCCCCTGGACCAGGTTCTGCCTGGATGATGTGGCCCTGGTGACCACAGAACGCCGAGGCCTTAGAGGAAACCTCATTTCACTGACTGTGTCCTTCTGTCACTCACCTAGACACAGTGGGACCTGTGCATCCCGCTGCTGTCACTGTGCCCTGTCCACAGAATTGCTGCATTCTGTTCTCGTTGGTGTGGTGGCCTCATCTGTCACTAGCGGTGGGAACAGTGCAGGGTCCCAAGAATACATGTGGCCTCTACTCCCTACCCGTTTACGGGCACAGCTCTCATATTGTCCTATGACAATGAAGAGTTTCTTCTCTGTGTCATTTTGAGGTGTGGCATCAAGGCCCCATTTTATAAGAAACTAACGCTTCACACAAAGACTGCTTCCTTCAATTGCGAGGGATCAAGGAAGAGAGTTCCGCTAAGCGCCACACAGACATGGGTGGGCGGCCTTGCATTGGCTTTGCCATCCTGTGGCCCAGGTGACTCTTCTCGCCCTCCCACACTCAAACTGCTTGGTGGGTTGGGACAAGGTGATCATCTAAGCAAGGCTTTGCTTTTAGACGAATGTTCACTGAACTCCTCTTTGCTGAGCCCCTGCAGCCAACATTCAGTGGTCCTGGGCCAGTACTGGAGAACTCTGAGGCCTCAGCCACCACTTGTGGGGCTCCTCGGAACCCTATGGGGCAAGGCCCCCATGGGTGCTAGGGACACTGGAGTCCCCTGCCTCACCTGTGAGCAAAAGCTATGTGAGTTGGTTCTGAATGGCCCAGGCTCCTGGCCTTGCCCAGCCTTGCCCATAACATTGCCCAGGCTGTAGGTGGCATGGGTACAGGGCATCTGTCCTTTTCCCAGAAGCTAGGATGTTCCAGGCTGAGAGCCAGCCAGGCTGGGAGCGGGTCTTGGCCCCTACTTATCACCCAAGGTCCTTCGATAAGAGGAAGGGTGGCCCTCAGACTTTCCAGCTGGGCATGGTTTAGGGGATAGTAAGAGACATAAAAGGGGCCCCAAAACAGGCAGATAGCAACTTCCCTGACAGTAGCACCATGGCCTTCCTTTGGCTTCTGTCCTGTTTTGCCCTCATGGGGGCTGCCTGTGGTGAGTGCTGGGACCTGGGGCCACCAGCCCCGGAGAATGTGGGGAGGAGGCCTGAAGCCCTCAGGATCCCCACATCCAGACCCAAGACAGCCTGGGCTTCTGTCCCCAGTGAGAGGTGAGCCCCTTGGCTTCACCCAGCGCCTGAGGGGACCTGAGGCTGCAGGGTAGAGAAGGGTCCTCCAGGGGCTTTCATAGCCCCTGCTCCCTGCAGCAGGAGTGAAAAAGATGCGCTGGCCCAGCTGGAGTTGGCAGCTCCAGATGTGCCTGTGGGCGGGGTAGGAGGTGACGGTAGCCCTCAGAAGGCATCCAGACAGGGTTTTTATTTATTATGCTGGGCACTCACTGAGCTTTATGTTTATTAAATTAAAGATAGGCGGGGGCCGGTGAGATGGCTCAGCAGCATAAGCGCCTGCCTGGCAAGTGTGAGGTCCTGAGTTCGACTCCCGGTACCCACATACGAAAAAAAGGCTGGTGATATCGCTCAGCGGCACAGGTGCCTGCTGGTGCACGAGGTCCTGAGGTCGACCCCCGGTACCCACAAGAAAAAAAAAAAGAAAGATAGGCCAGCCATGGTGGCATGCACATTTAATCTGAGTGCTCTGACAGGCTGAGGCAGGAGCATTATAAATTAGTGTCCAGCCTGGGCAATTTAGTGCCTTAGTGAAACCCTGTCTTCTCAAAATTTAAAAAATGTAAAAGGGCTGGGGCTATAGCTCAGTGTAAAGGCCCTGGGTTCAATCCCTAGCACCACACACACACACACACAAAAGGAATAGTTAAAAATATAGAGTTAGATGACATCTAGGTATATACGGTCAAGATTTAGCAGATCTTACCTTTTTGCAGATTTGCTTCAGATATTTCTCTGTTTTTTTGATTTTGGTTTTTTTTTTTTTTTTTTTTTTTTTTTTTTGTGGGTACCGGGGGGACGACCTCAGGACCTCGTGCACCAACAGGCACCCATGCCGCTGAGCGATATCACCGGCCCCTTTTTTTTTTTTTTCGTATGTGGGATCCGGGAGTCGAACTCGGGCCCCCGCGCTTGCAAGGCAGGCGCTTAGGCCGCTGAGCCATCTCACCGGCCCTTTGTTTTGTTTTTTGAGACAGGATCTCACTCTGTTGCTCACTCTTGCCCAGAATATCTGAACTCAAGTGATCCTCCTGCCTCAGCCTCCCCCATACCACAGACTATAGGTACAGCATTGTGCCCAGCTTAGGTATTTCGTTCCTTTTTTTAAGGCTGTAACATTTTTAATATTATGTACACAGAGTTAGCGTGGTCTTTTTCATTGAGTGGATGTCCTGGATAATCCACCAAAGGAAGATCATTTAGTCCAACTTGATGAAGCCGATATCCTTTGCGTTCTGATGGAAACACTGGCAGCACATGTTGAGGCAGTATTTCTGGATCAGACCTTGCTGGTTTGAGCAGACGGTGCTAGATGGAGAGCCCTGGCCGAATTTCCTCAGGAGGCTCCAGTAGAGTTGTTGGTGACTCATGTTGCTTTCAGAGGTCCAAGGAGGCAAAAGGAGATATTTCTTTTTAAAACTTAAAAGCAATTCAGCTAAAACTTTTCCTTTACTCTCTCCTTCCTGTTCTGAGCTCCATGCATCATTCTAAGCCGGCTCATAAAAATGTACTATATACACACAAACACATCCATAAACAAAGATTTTTAAAACTTATGTAAATAGCATTCTACTCTGCCTCAGTTTTACAATGTACTTTTTTCTACTCATAATGCTTTAGATTTATCCGTGTAGCTATGGAGATCCAGTTCTTGCATTTGAACCACTATAATATACTGTGCTGTTCCAATACACCACCTCTCTCTCTCCTTTGCTATTATAAACATAGACGATGGGGGCCTTTTATGTGTGGCAGTACCAGTCTTCACTGAAGGCCTTCTTGTGTCCTCGCTCCTGTGGGCAGGCGAGGACCCCAGGGGTGGCGTCTGGTGGCCAGGGCTACATGCTCCAGGGGAAAGGCCAAGTGTGTGGCCGGGACAGGGCTGAGAACCTGCCGAGTCCAGGGCCCACGCAGTACAGCTGTCTTCTCCTATTTCATTCCACACCTCCTCAGTGTGGCCCTTTATGGTGTGGAATCAAAGTCCTGTTTTATTAATAATTAAGAAACCCAACCTTTACGCAATCAATAGATGCTGAAATGGTGAGGTGCTGCAGAAATGGCGAATTCCCTTAAAGGGCCGGTGAGATGGCTCAGCGGTGTAAGCGCCTGCCTTGCAAGCGCGAAGGCCCGAGTTCGACTCCCGGAACCCACATACGAAAAAGGGGCCGGTGATATCGCTCAGCGGCACGGGTGCCTGTTGGCGCGCGAGGTCCTGAGGTCGTCCCCCCGGTACCCACAAAAAAAAAAAAAAAAAAAAAGAAATGGCGAATTCCGCCTGGGCCTGTGCTTGAGTTGGTGCCATGTCACACTCCATCAGCCTAGTGTCTGAGCTGGAGGCCCCAGGACGGGGTCACAGGTGTGAGTTCCACACGCCGCTCCCGCCTAACAGATGCGCGTTGACCTGTGGAGTTAGCGTTGTGCTGCTCCCACTGAGCCACTGAGAATACTGCAGAGCCCCCAGGTCCAAGGCCACACAGCCAGGAAGGGGGACTTAGAGTCAAGCCCATGCCTCTAAGCCCATGCTAATGGCCCAACTGCTTTCTTCTATGGCAGGACAGGCCCAGGTGAGGACATCCATGTTCCTCTGCACCTGTGGAAGATGACTGGGGTCAGAAGGTTGCAGGTCACAGAGTCTTGAGCCCAGAGGTTGGAGAAGCCAAGGCAACTGTGGAATGAGGATCCTGAGCTGGGCTGGGTGGGCTGAGGTAGAAACCTGCAGCTCTGCAATGCTGTTGGGTCAGACCCAGATTGGCTTGGGCCATAGGCCTTTCTCACCCACTCCTACCTCCACCCAGGCTGTGGAGTCCCTGCTGTCCAACCTGTGCTGACTGGCCTAGCCAGGATCGTCAATGGCGAGGACGCTGTCCCTGGCTCCTGGCCCTGGCAGGTGTCCCTTCAGGTGAGATGGGGATCCGGGGCATGTAGAGGGTACCCTGGGATGTTGACCAGGCTGGGGTGCTGCCCAGGCAGCAGCTGTGACCCTCCCCTCCTCCTTCTCCAGGACGAAACTGGCTTCCACTTCTGCGGGGGCTCCCTCATCAGCCCAGACTGGGTGGTCACTGCTGCACACTGTGGAGTCCTGTGAGCAGGCAGCCTGGGCTCTGCTTCCAGCTCTGGGGGCTGGGGATTGAGGGAGGAGCGGGTGGGAGGGCAGGGGCCCATCCTCTTCCCAACCTCTCCTGTGTCCATGCCTAGGACGTCTGATGTGGTGGTGGCTGGGGAGTTTGACCAGGGCTCTGATGAGGAGGATGTGCAGGTCTTGAAGATTGCAAAGGTACCAGGCCCAAGAACAGGAGCTGGACCCCCAAAAACATGTGGCTTGGCTACTCCTGGTCCTCACTGAGGTTGTGACTGTCATTCTCAGGTTTTTAAGAACCCCAAGTTCAGCATGCTCACCTTGCGCAATGACATCACCCTGCTGAAGTTGGCCACCCCTGCCCAGTTCTCCAAGACCGTGTCTGCCGTGTGCCTTCCCAGTGCCAGTGACGACTTCCCTGATGGGTCCCTGTGTGTCACCACTGGCTGGGGCAAGACCAAGTACAATGGTGAGTGTGATGCAGCCTTTCCACAGCAGGAGCTATCCCTGGGCTTGTGAGCCAAATGGCTTTTTTAAAATTAAAAATCTATAAAATACCTGGAATGGTAGTACATGCATATAATCCCAGCACTCAGGAGGCTGAGACAGAATTCTGCTGCAAGTTCAAGGCCAACCTGGGTGACACAGTGAGTTCAAGGCCAGCCTGAACTACATAGCAAGCCCCTATCTCAAAAATTTAAAATAGCTGGGGATATAGCTCGGCGGCACAGTGCCTGCCTGGAAAGCATGAGGTCATGAGTTTGATTCCTGGTAACAACAACAACAAAAAAATAATACATAAAATATACAATTATTGTGTGCCAATTAAGAACAAAGAAAAAAATTTTAAATCTACAATACACAAATAAACTGAGGGCTAATAGAGATATACTTGGCAGAAATCTCGTGAAGAGAGCCCTAGACAGGAGCAAGGGGGACCTGGGTGAGGTGCCTGCACCCTCCTGGGGCACCTTCAGCTGAGACATCTCTCCAGGATAAGGGCTTGGGAGAGGACAGATGAAGGCTGGGCTGGAAGAGGGGCCGTGAATCCAACTCTCCTTTCCGTGTAGCCAACAAGACGCCCGACAAGCTGCAGCAGGCAGTCCTGCCCCTCGTGTCCACGGTTAACTGCAAGAAGTACTGGGGGAGCAAGATTACTGACGAGATGATCTGTGCTGGGGCCAGTGGCGTCTCCTCCTGCATGGTATGCTCCGGGCGAACCAGGAGGGACACAGGGACTCTGCACACGGGCCTGGGCTCTCCCCTGCCCTCCTCTACTTAAAAGGCCCCACTGGTGCTAGCAGGTGCCCCGAGGCAGGTCCTCTGGCCGGGCCTGTGCTGTGCTGCTCACGCAGCTCAGTCCTCACCGCAGCCCCTGGAGCACAGGGGCCAGCCCATGGGAGAGGCGACGGCCAGGTTTAGACAGGGGAAGCCACCTGCGCAAGGTCCTTGGGAGTAGATGGCAGAGCTGGACTGCATGGCACCCAGATGGAGTTGCTTGGGCAGAGCCACTGTGCCCACCTTGTCATCCCTCTGCCCCCTACCTGCCTCTGCCGCCCAGGCACCCAGGCCCTGGCACCCTTCAGGCTTACAGTCAGGTCCTCTCCCTCCCTGCAGGGCGACTCTGGCGGCCCCCTGGTGTGCCAGAAGGATGGAGTCTGGAACCTGGTAGGCATCGTGTCCTGGGGCAGCAATACCTGCTCCACCTCCACTCCCGCTGTGTACGCTCGTGTCACTGCACTCCTGTCCTGGGTTCAGGAGATCCTGGCAGCCAACTGAGCGTATTTCTTTGTTATCCCTTCTCCAGGGATCCCCAATAAAGCCCTCTATTCAGAAACACTGGCTGCATGTGTCTCACTGAGTGACCCATGGGGATGTGGGACTACAGTGCTGCATGTCACCCACCAAGCATGGCATTACAGTTCCCTCACCACGCTGTAGCACTCCTCTCAGACAGCTGAGGTCCTTCTGTGTCCTCCCCACAGAGTCCAGACCCCGCCTGCTGGAGCCAGCTTGAGCCCTGGAGCTCTCTGGGAGGCAGGAGGCCCTGCCCAGGCTCTCTAGTCAGTAGCCCTGAAGGGCCACTGCACTGGGACCAAAGCAGCTTCCAGTCAAGGCTTTTGCCTGCTCCACAGGCTGCGCGCACCTTTCTCTGCCTTCTGCCTCCCTCCGGCCGGTGCCCTGGAACCTGCCTTCAAATACCTCCTGTCTGCTTCAGCCCCAGCCCCTGCTCACACTGCACACAAACTCAGCTGCGAACCCGGCCACCTTCGGTCTGGCTGCAACACACCCACAGCTCCCTGCTTACCTTGTCCTCGGTGTTTTCTGCGATCGAGGAGTTGGCTCTAAAGGCCTGAGCACCCTCAGGTCCACCCCTGGCCAGGCACGGGTGGAGCTGGCTGTCTCCTCAGGCAGGGTCAGGACCGCTGTCTGTCTTTGCTGAGGTCAGCTGGCCTCAAAGCCTGCACCCATAGATCCTTTGAAAGACAGCAAACAGGGGGCATCTCAATTTTAACATCTCTTTCTCTTTATTACCTGGGATATTTCATAGAGTTGCCTCCCCTGCTCTACCATTTAAATACCCAGGGGTACAGTGCATATAGAAAGGTGATGGTGAACCTTTTAGAGCTTTCAATGATATAAACAGCCTCTGTTTATATCACATGGCATAGGTTTGCCACCACTGATATGGAACACACGATTTTAAAGCAATTTTTCTTCCTTATCCCATATTTAAGATACAATTTTGTTCCCTCTCATCCTACAGCAGTGGGTCAATTCAGGTTTTGTTTTGTTTTGTCTTTTTGAGACAGGGTTTCACTATGCACTTCAGGCTGGCCTTGAACTCACTTTGTAGCCCAGGCTGCCCGTGAACTCGCAGGGATCCTCCTGCCTCAGCCTCCCAAGTGCTGGGATTACAGGCATGCGCCACCATGCTGGGCTTGTTTTCTTTTTATGTTTTAGAATCATTAGGAACTTGTGGATTTAGACATACTTAAAGATTCCGATCCACTGTATTATAATCCTTACTGAAGCTTACATGTTCCCTCCTTCAACCAGTGGGAGCTTCTCCAGTGACCTCTCATGCCATGTCAATGTGGCCCACATTGTCCTTCATCACTTTCTTCCTCTCCATGACTACAGGCCACAAGCTTCCATCTGAGGTCATGTCTAGATCTCTGCCTTCTGCTTGTTCCTATAGTATGATGAAAAATTTGTTGGAGAAAATTCTCCCATTTTTTGGATTGTCTGAAAATATCATCACTCCCATGTATTTTTGTGGTTCTGGGCCTCCCAAATATTAGGTAAGCTCTCTACCAGTAAGCCTCATCCCCAGCCCATTAAATTTTTTTTTTTTTGATACAGAGTCTTCCTAAATTGTCCAGGGTGGCCTCAAACATTTGATCTTCCTTCCAAATAGCTGGGATTACAGGCAAGTGCCATCACACCTGGCTATCCTCATTCATTTTAATTTTCAAAAACATGTATCTATGTCCATATGTATATTAGACCCTGAAGATATTTCACTGCCTTCAGGCTTTCCTTGAGAGATCAGTGTTCAGAATTCTCATTGCTTTTATAAGCGTCTTTATAGTTTTTATTTGGGTGCTTTTAATTCTGTTATCTTTCCTTTTCAGCAGTCATACTTTGATATTTGGTTTCCTTTGCTCTTATCCTAGCTAGAATTCTTGGAGATTGTTGAAACCTTGGATCAAAAACTAGGGTTTTACTCCAAAAATGGGCATCTGAGATGAATACACATTTCTCAGAAGAAATACTAATGGCAAATAAATATACAAAAAAATGTGCAACATCACTAGTCATTCGAGAGATGCAAATTAAAACAACACTGAGATACCATCTCACTCCAGAAAGAATGGCTACTATAAAGAAATCAACTAATAACAAATGCTGGAGGGGCTGTGGGGAAAAAGGAACCCTTCTTCACTGTTGGTGGGAGTGTCGACTGGTACAGCCACTGTGGAAGTCAGTGTGGAGATTCCTCAGAAAACTAGGGTTGGAGGTCCCATTTGACCCAGCTATTCCCCTTCTGGGCATCTTCCCAGAAGAATTAAAAACATCGTACCACAGCGATATATGTGCACCCATGTTTATAGCAGCACAATTTGTAATAGCCAGATCTTGGAAACAACCCAAATGCCCATCAACTGAGGAATGGATAAGAAAGATGTGGTATTTTTATACAATGGAGTACTATTCAGCCATAAAGAAGGATAAACTGGAGACTTTTATAGGTAAATGGATGCAACTCGAGAAAATACTCATAAGTGAAATAAACCAGACGCACATGTGTAAGCATCGTATTGTCTCTCTAGTATGAGAAACTGAAAGAGTAAATAAGATCCAAAATGTACAATAGACATGGTGAATCAAAAAAGAAACTGGTCAATAAGAGAGACTGGAATGGGGAAAAGAAAGAAGGGAAAGGGAAAAAAAAATTGTATATATATATATAAGATGGTTAAGATAGATACACTACCAATTTTACTTAGTTCATTGAAGAGTAAGGTTTGAGCCAATAATGTTTGGACAATTGAATGCTAATGTCTGGTATCCTGAATAACTAACTTAAAGATAATAATACATAATACATTGACCATTGTTACTCTCATGTTATGTTGTTTTGAAAATTTGTTCTTTTTTTTTTTTTTTTTTTTTTTTTTGGTGGGTACCGGGGGGTCGACCTCAGGACCTCGCGCGCCAGTAGGCACCCGTGCCGCTGAGCGATATCACCGGCCCCTTTTTCGTATGTGGGTTCCGGGAGTCGAACTCGGGCCCTCGCGCTTGCAAGGCAGGCGCTTACACCGCTGAGCCATCTCACCGGCCCCGAAAATTTGTTCTTTTTTTTTATTTGTTTTTTCTTCTCTTTAAAATAAAAAAAAAACTTGGGTTTTGTTGTTTTTGTTGATTTTGTATTTACTTTTTTTTTTTTTTTTTTTTTGGTTAAACCTGTTTTGGAAAATCTCAGATATCATCTTTCCACATATTTCTTATGCCCCATTTTTCCTAATTTAAGGAGCTCTATTTATATATATAGGCTGGGGATATAGCTCAGTGGCACAGCGCCTGCCTGGCAAGTGCAAGGTCCTGAGTTCAATTCCTGGTACAAAAAAGAAAAATTATATATAATGTTACTGTTAGAACCGGGGCCACCCAAAAATATCCCAGTCCCATAAAGAAAACCAGTCTCTGCAGGTAAGATTACATCACGGATCTGGAAGTGAGAAGATTTTCCTGGATTATACAAGTAGGTCTTAAACCCAATTCCAGTTGTTCTTGTAAGAGAGCAATTGTATACACAGAAAAGAGAGGGATGTGAAGATGGAGACAGAGATTGGCATAATACAACCACAGGTAAAGGATGCCAGCAGCCACCAGAAGCTGGGAGAAGCAAGGGATGCCTTTTCCGCTAGGACCTCTGGGGAGTGTGGCCCTGAGGACACCTTGATCTCAGCACAGTGACACTTGAGATGGACTTCCAGCCTCCAGAACTGTGAGAGAATAAGTGTTTGCTGTTTGAAGCTCTTGGTTTGAAGTAGTTTATTGTAGGATAAATAACAGATATACTCAGGATACTAACAGACATTTGTTAGACTTCTTTATATGTCTCAAATTATCAGGAGCTGGCCAAGCTCCTAATCTTAGAGATGAGCATACAGAAAAGGATTAAATAAAGACACAATGCAACATGGTTTGTGGGGAGTCCAGAAAGTTCAGAACTCTCTTGGAGCTAAGACAAAGACTTCTCTGGACTGTCAGTATTTTTATTGCGTCCTTAACAAATCATGGGGGTACAGGGAAGTGCAGGGCACTTCAGAGGAAAACAGGCACGGGAAAAGAGCAGGCCTTGAGAAGTTAGAACAAAGACATTCCAAGTAGTAAATATTGCTAATTGAGAGAAGTGTCTTTTTTTTTTTTAAAGAGAAGAAAAAACAAAACAAAATAAATCAAAAAAGAACAAATTTTCAAAACAACATAATAGGAGGGTAACAATGGTTAATGCATTAGGTACTGTTATCTTTAAGTTAGTTATTCAGGATACCAGATATTAGCATTCAATTGTCCAAACATTATTGGTACAAACCTTACTCTTCAATGAACTAATTAAATTGGTAGTGTATCTATCTTAACCATCTTTATATATATACAATTTTTTTCCCTTTCCCTTCTTTCTTTTCCCTATTCCCCTATTCCAGTCTCTCTTTCTTATTGACCAGTTTCTTTTTGATTCACCGTGACTATTGTACATTTTGGATCTTATTTACTCTTTCAGTTTCTCATACTAGAGAGACAATACGATGCTTACACATGTGCGTCTGGTTTATTTCACTTATGAGTATTTGAGAGAACTGTCTTATCTCTTATGTTGGCAGTTATTGCCCTGGAATAGGGAGTGAAAGCCAAATATCTTCAGCTGTGGTCTTATCTTGCCTTCAGAGGCTGTGAATATGAGCTTTTCCAACACAGTCAGAGAACACTGTGGTCAGCAATTTAACCCTTACACAGCCTGGTCCCCAACATCAAGTGACTCTTCTGTTCTTTTCTGTATTTTCCATTCTTTTGTTTCTTTATGTATCCTGTGGGATTTTTTTTCCACCTGATTTTTTTTCAGCTGTTAAACCCATCCACTGAGTTATCAATTTTAGGTATTGTAGGTTTCCTTTTTTTTTTGTGGGTACCAGGATTCAAACTCAGGACCTCGTGCGCCAGCAGGTGCCCGTGCCACTGAGCGGTATCACCAGCCCTTTTTTCGTATGTGGGTACCGGGAGTCAAACTCAGGACCTCGCGCTTGCCAGGCAGGCGCTTATGCCGCTGAGCTATCTCACCAGCCCCTAGGTTTCCATTTTTAAATTTCCTTCCAAATCTTTCAAAATCCTTTTCAGTTCTCTGCTGAACTCTCAACCTTACCATTCATTTCCTCAAGCACAGTAAGTAGTCATTCTCAAGTCCATGTCTAATGTCTCCACCATCTAAATGTCCTGTGAATCTTTTTCCTTATTCTCTTAGAGTTTGCATATGTTGTGCTGTCTCACGTCTAGCCATTTTTTATTGAGTTCTGGGCACTATATTGTACACTGTAATTTCTAGAGATAATTTGAGATCCCATGTGAGTATATCTCCCTTTCCAGAGGACCTTCTTTTGCTTCTGGAAAGCTGCTTGGGGCACTAGCAACTTCGGGCGACCTGTACCTTATCAGGACTGAAGGGGTTGAAACAGGGCTTTCATCCTTGTTGAGGGTTGCACTTCTTCACCACTATGATTTTTTAATAACGCCTTTTATTATGTTAAGCATGTTCTCTTCTATTACGACTTTTTTTAGTGCTTTTTATCACGAAAGGCCTTTTCTACATCCAAGGCCTTTTTCTACATCATTTAAGATGATCATGTGATGTTTTTCTCCTTTATTCTATTAATGTGGTATATTACACTGATTGATTTTCCATGTGGAATTGCCCTTGCATGGTTGGGACAAATCCCATTTGGTCATGTTGTATAATCCTTTTAATATGCTATTAGATTTGGTTTGCTAGTATTTTATTGAAGATTGTTGCATTTATAAGAAATACTGGTCTATAATTTCCCTTTCTTGTGATGTTTATTAGATTTGGTATCAGGGTAATGCTGTTTTGCTAGTCTGTGTTTATTCATTTGTGATTTTTTTCTTTTTTCCTAGTGTTTGGTATTGAAGCCAGGATCATTTGTCATTTTTTAAACATGATTTGAATGCTCAGCTCATTTTCAACGTTTCTTCCTTCCTAATGCAAGTTTTTAGGCTGCAAATTTCCTGCTTTCATTGTATCCTATCGATTTTGCTTTCTCCTAACCCAATGCTATGCCTTACTAAAAAGACGAAAAGAAACAGGTGAGTTCGTTTTAATAATGTATTTACCCCAATATACCCAAATCTTATCATTTTTGTTTTATATACCAAAAACATTTTAAATAATTCCAATCATAGGTTTGTTGAATAAGTTAATGCTGCAAATGCGAAAACCATTTAGGGGGAATACACCCATTAAGTAATTTGATCTCTGACAAAATAAGCAACACTACTCATATGGACAAAAATCCTGAAAATTCTGTGAAAATAAATGATAACCAGGGCCGGTGAGATGGCTCAGTGGCATAAGCGCCTGCCTGGCAAGTGCGAGGTCCTGAGTTCGACTCCCGGAACCCACATACGAAAAAAGGGCCGGTGATATCGCTCAGCGGGCATGGGCGCCTGCTGGCGCGCGAGGTCCTGAGGTAGACCCCCGGTACCCACAAAAAAAAAAAAAAAAAAAAAAAAAAAAGATTTGAAAGCACCTGAAAAACATGCAAATTGTTTGAAATCCCTGCATGGCAAATTCAGACAGTTGGCCAGCATCATTCACATGTTTGCCAAGCAGAGTGTGGGAGCCTCTCCCGAGATGGACATGGTGAGTGGTGGGGAGGGCCTGCTGATTCCACCTGTGTCACCCTGGACGGCACCCCAGGGCTCCGTGCGGAGGTCAGGAACAAGGTGGTGTTGTCTGGAAGGGAGGGGACCGTGGAATTTCCGTTGGTGGGGAACTACCCAGCTTTAATTCTTCCAGATACTCTGCATGTACAGGCTTATGACACTGGAGAACTTTGATTGTCTCTTCTACTTCGAACCACTCTCTCTTCCTTCCTACATGAACAGAATTTTCCCAATCTTCTAATATTTCAGTGACAGCAGCCCCTCGTCCTCCTGCTCACTGCAGAAGCTCAGGCGTAGCGCCTGCCTTTTGAATCCCGCCTTCTCAGGTCCGGGTCTGATTGGGCTTGAACTTCATGGTAGAGGCGGCCGCCACCCAACCAGGCAGCAGGGCAAGGGCGAGTGGGGCCAGCGGCGTGCGAGGGGCAGTGAGGCTGGTCAGCCCCGGAGCCGCCGGCTGCCCTGACGCTGTGCGGGCCGGGGGCATGGCTCACTGGAGCCTGGGTGTGAGGAGGAAAGCGCCGCCGATATTCTGGCGTCTGCCGCTCTCCATGGAGCCCGCCGCCGCTTGCCTCAGCTCCCGGCTGCTGCTGCTGCTGCTGCTGCAGCCGCCAAAGAGCAAGGCTCCCACATCTTATCATTCAAACTTGTGATCAATATTTTAAAATGATCGATGATATTTTTTATATTCTGTTTCTCCTATGGAGTCTTGAAATCCAGTGTTTAATTTGCATTATTTACATTTCCATTCTGATGTTAAATTTTCTTCAGAGATACTTGATCTGTATTTAAACCTAATACAATTTACAGTCGAAAAATATAGAATCTAGAGCCGGGGATATACAGCTCAGCAGCACAGCGCCTGCCTGGCAATCACAAGGTCCTGAGTTCGATTCCCGGTACCCCCCCAAAACAAGAATCACATACCCAAATTGCCAATTAGGTATTATACTGCAAAATGCAATTAAGCATAAAGCCATGAGCTTACTCAGGAGTCTCCCTTGACTTAAATCTCCATTTGCCAACAGATCCATCCTGGGGCAACACACCCTGTCAGTGTGTTTTGAATCATGCCAGGTCAGACATGTACCCACGTGCTCCTCCCTTCCCTCTCACAGCTGACCTTACTTCCTACACCTAATAAAATTTACAGTTAAAAAAAAAAAAAAGAGAATCTAGGGCCGGGGATATAGCTCAGTGGCACAGCGCCTTCCTGGCAAGTGCAAGGTCCTGAGTTCGATTCCCGGTACCCCCTCCCCCCAAAAAAGAATACATCAGAAGAGAATCAGTCACTTCCCAGCCTGTAGCTGTGCCCACAGCAGGGTATACACTGCGCCCAGCTTTCAGTTGTCATTCCTCTTTGGGGACGTCCTCAGCTGAAGAGACTGGCCTTGAGAGTGGGCCAGACCTTCTTTCTGGGCAGGGACCTCCAGTGATTGGTGACAGAGCCCAGACACCACCAGATCGAAGGAGCCTACCTACCATCTTAAAGAAACATAGGTTTCTGGGCCGGTGAGATGGCTCAGTGGCGTAAGCGCCTGCCTTGCAAGCGCGAGGGCCCAAGTTCGACTCCCGGATCCCACATACGAAAAAGGGGCCGGTGATATCGCTCAGCAGCACGGGTGCCTGTTGGTGCGCGAGGTCCTGAGGTCGACCCCCCAGTACCCACAAAAAAAAAAGAAACATAGGTTTCATTTTACTTAGGTCACAAGCAGTCCCCCAAAGATATATCTGTGGGTCACAGAGGACACACCAGGTCACAAGCAGTCCCCCAAGGATATGTCAGATTACAGAGGTCACAGAGGGCACATCAAGCCACAAGCCCACCAAAAAATGCTATTTAAAAAAGCCTCAGCCTGTAAAAGACACCTTCTTGGTTCTGCTTGAGCAGAGAGGTCTCTCTCAGCTTTAGCAATAAACCTGCTTGGACTGTTGTTTGAGTCCCTTCTTGCCTGCTCCTCTGGTGCTGAAACTGGGAGTGGGAGCTGAGAGCCAGGGCTCTTTTGCAACCTAGGAAGCAACAGGCAGCAGCAGCTCATCACAGGCTTACTCCTTGGTCCTAACAGCCTCCCGTTCTCACCTTGTTTCTCCTCCTTCCCAAAGAGTTGGTCGTATGGCTCAACTGCCCTCCATGGACAGACTGCGAGGCTCTGGCTAAGGCTACCCTTTGGTGAGCCCTCAAAACTCCCCGAGGCATCTGTCAAACTCTGATTGAACAACTGGGTAACCAACTCTCCCTTCCCTTCCCCAAAACCCTCCCTTTTCATGAACTCCAGTCCAGGTACCATCCTGCCAGAACTCAAACCAGACATCTACCACTGGCTGCTAATCCAGGGCCAGTCCTGGGAGGGTAAGATTCTGGCCCAATCGACTTTCTCTTGGTGCCCAGAGAAAGCAGATCCACTGTCCCCATTTTCCTTCCTAACTCTTTTCTCCTCCTCCCTGTTCTCTATTTAAGGACACCACAGAAAAGGGGACTTCCGCACTCTGACTAGGGACAACAGTTCCTTTCACTGTGCGGGACCATCTCGTCCAGCTCTGGGAACCTGCAGACCCCAGTTGGGAGGCCGATGCAGGGCAACTTCCCAGCAACTTGTTTCCCAACCCGGCCGCCTTTCTTACCCCTTCATCCCTGTGGTGGGCGATTTTCCCGCAAAAACATTGGGGGACACCTCCGTCAGATGTCTCTTGTATGGTCTTCCCAAATTGGGACTAAAAGAAGACCATAAACCAAAAAAAATTGATCTTTTATTTCACTTTGGTGTGGCCCCAGTACAGACTCGATAATGGTCACACTGGCCAGCTGAGGAAACTACTGACTTCTAACTTCTCCAACACCTTGATAACTTCCTCCAGAGAAATGGCAAATGATCAGGGGTTTCCTATATCTAGGCCTCTTTTACCCTCTGTGAGCAATCTTTCTGCTATCCTACTCTCTCCTCATGCCAAATTCTTCTCACCAAAAACCTCCTACCCCCACAAAAACTCCTATCCCCACGCCTGACCCAACAATATCACACCCTTTACCCCCCTCTACCCTCCTCTTTTTTTGTGAAAGCTCCTCTATTCACAAATTCCATCCCCCTGATGATCCCCTGCCCTATTGCCTCCCACTTCCTCAACAACCTCAGCCAGGCCCACAGCTCTCCGAACCACCAGCCCCTCTCTCCTCCAAGGGCTCCCCTTCTTCTCCAGTATCCAACAGCTCGCCCACCTCCCTCCTCAAATCTGCCCTTTTCGCCCCCACACGTTCTCACACTCTTTCTTCTCACTGGATACCTCCCCAGACCACTTCTCATCTTATCCTACCTCTCCGTGAGGTAGCAGGTTTTGAGGGGCCCATTTGCCTTCACGTTTCTTTCTCAATTACTGATCCAGAATGTTTCCAACAAATGGGGTCCTTCTCAGAAAATCCCAATAAATTCAGAAAAGAATTCCTCCTACTCACCCAAATGTATGACCTCACCTGTTTAACTTATCCTCTTGTCCACCTTTACTGATGATGAAAGGGAGCCTATTTGGCAAGTGGCTGAAAACCATGCTGATGAGCTCCACCCCAACACCTGGTCAGGCATGCTAAGGCAGCTCAAGCAGTTCCCAAGGATGAACCCCTAAACCCCAAGTGGACATATCAACTTGGCGACTCTGGTAGGACAGATCATGATCACGTGATCACTTGCCTCCTGGCAAGAATGGGAAAACATAATAAACAGGTCAACTATGAGCGCCTCAGAGAAGTCACCCAGGGGGCAGATGAAAACCCAGTTCTCTTTAAGAACGGCCTTTCAGAGGCCATGATCGAATATAGAAACACCAATCCTAACTCTCCTGAAGGTCTAATTCTTCTACATCTCCACTTCATTTCCCAATCTTATCCAGACATCCACAAAAAGCTCCAAAAATTAGAAAATGGACCACAGACACCACAGAAGTAGCTTATAAACATTGCCTTTAACGTTTTCAACAACCAAGATGAGGAACAGAGAACTCCAAAAGAAAAACAGACTACAGCCAAATATCAAATCCTGGCCTCCCTAGTTCGACCCCCAGCCAGAAAACCTGCCAAAGGCTCCACCTCACACCCACCTAGCAACCGTTCTCACTGCAGCAATTTTCCTGTGTCCTGAAAAGCAGTGGACTTAATTATTAGGAGAGGTTCTCAAAGAGGGTCCTCAGCCTTATACAGCAGAAACACTCAGGAACTCATTTGTAAGACCTCTGCCCCACCCTAGCTCCAGTTTCAGAAACAATGGAAGGGGGCCCCACGCTCTGCCCTTTAACAAACTTTCCAGGTGATTCTGATGCACACTCAAGTTTGAGCATCAGCGATATTGAGTAAGAAGGGTGTTCATATTTTCTTCACTGAATGTCTGGTTGTATCACTTGTTGAGAGAGGATGTTAAAATCTTAAAGGACACATGTGGATTTGCCTTTCCTTAAATCTGTTCGTTGTTGCTTCATCTATATTGAAATTTTATCAGACTCATAGGCTTTTATGTCTTCCTGAATTGACCCTCTTGTTATGATTATCTTTTATCTGTGGTGATACTTTTTTTTTTTTTTTGGTGGGTACCGGGGGGTCGACCTCAGGACCTCACGCGCCAGCAGGCGCCCGTGCCGCTGAGCGATATCACCGGCCCCTTTTTCGTATGTGGGTTCCGGGAGTCGAACTCGGGCCCTCGCGCTTGCCGGGCAGGCGCTTAAGCCGCTGAGCCATCTCACCAGCCCTGTGGTGATACTTTTAAACAAATCTGTTTAATTTTTATTAGGACATGTTTTGCACTACATAATAATTTATTGCGGGTAATTGGTACATATACATAGAACATCATAATTCCTTTTATCAGCCCCTTCCCCCCCATCTACTGGTCCCCTTCCCTTTTGCAAAAGATCTGTTTCCTATTACTTATCTTTTATTTTGCTCTTAATTATATTTTGGGTTTCTCATATAAGATAAACTATTTGACATTTAATCTTGTGTGTCTGATTTATTTCACTTAACATGGTTTCAAGATTTATTCATTTTCCTACAAATCATTTCCTACAAATCATACTACATTTTCTTTTTCCATTCATCTGTTTATGGACATATAGGCCACTTCCAAAATTTAGCTATTATACGTTGTGCTGCGATAGACATGGGTATGCATATGTCACTGTAATATAATGTCTTTAACTCTTGGGAGACACCTAGAAGGGCAACAGCTGAGTCAAATGGAAGTTCTAATTTTAGTTTTTTGAGGAATCTCCATACTGTACTGATTTTCATAGTGGTTGTACTAGTTTATATCTCCACCAACCATCTAGAAGTGTTTTTCCCACAGCTTTGCCAACATTTGTTGTTTTTTTTTTTTTTTTTTTTTTTTTTGGTACCGGGGGTTGAACTCAGGACCTCGCACGCCAGCAGATGCCCGTGCCACTGAGCGATATCACCGGCCCTTTTTTCGTATGTGGGTACCGGGAGTCAAACTCAGGACCTTGCGCTTACCAGGCAGGTGCTTATGCCACTGAGCTATCTCACCGGCCCCTGATTTCTTGATGATAGCCATTTTTTTGGAGTAAGATGGAACCTGTGTTGTTTTAAATTGCATTTCTCTAATGGCCAGAGATGTTAACATTTTTCATATATTTGAGAAGTGGCTATTCACTTCAGTGTCTATCCATTTCAAGGCTTTTTTTTTTTGAGACAAGGTCTTGCTATATAGCGCAGGCTGGCCTTGGACTTGCTTATGTAGCCCAGGCTGGCCTTGAACTCATGGCGATCCACCTGCTTCAGCCTCCTGAGTACTGGGATTACAGGTATATACCACCACACCCAGCAAGACTCATTTTTTGACTGGGTCTTTCAATTTTTGGGATCTAAATTTTTTTAGTTCTTTTTATATTCTAGATCCTCTGTCCAAGGTATAGCAGGCAAAACATTTTTTCCCATTCTGTAGGTTTTTTCTTCAATCTGTTGTTGTTTCTTTTGTCATGCAGAAGCTTTTTAATTTTATATACTCCCATTTATTGATTTTTAATGTTATTGCTCATACCATTGCAGTTCTGTTCAAAGTCCTTGTTTATGCCTATGTCTTCAAGAATTTTACCTACTTTATCTTCAGCATATTGTTTCTGCTTTAATATTTTGATTCTAGATTAGTACATGATGAGAGATACGGGTCTAACTTCAATCTTTTGCATATGGATAGCCAGTTTTACCAGTATCATTTGCTAAAGAGTCTATCTTTCCTCCAGCATATGTTTTTGGACCCTCTGTCAAAGATCAAAGAGTTGAATGTGTTCTTTCTGCATCTTCTATTCTGTCCCATTGATCTGCTACACCAGTATCATGCTGTTTTTATCATTGTAGCTTTGTAATACAACTTGAAATCTGGGATTGTGATGCCTCCTGCTTTGCTCTTGTTATCCAGTATTGCTTTTACTATTCTGGATCTCTTCTAATTCTATGTGAATTTTAGGATTGTTTTCTAATAATTCCGTGAGGAATGCTGTTATTTTGATTGGGATTGCATTAAATCTGTATATCAGTTTTGGAAGTACGGTATGGCCATTTTGACAATATTGGTTCTGCCTATCCAGGAAGAGGGTATTCTGATATCCTCTTCAAGCTCCTTTTACAGAGTACTGTAGTTTTTGATGTAGAGGTCTTTCACTTCCTTGGTTCAGTTAATTCCTAAATATTTAATGTTTCTTGATGCTTTTGTGAATGCTATTATTTTCCTAATTTCTTTCTTGGTGAGTTCATTATTGGTTTACAGGAACACCATTCTTTTTTTTTTTAATGTGGGTACCAGGAGTCGAACTCAGGACCTTGCGCTTGCCAGGCAGGCACTTATGCTGCTGAGTTATATCACCGGCCCTGTTGATTTTGTATCCTGTTACCTTGCTGAATTTGGTTAATAATACTAAGAGTCTTTTCATGGAATTCTTTTGATATTCTACAAACAGGTTCATGTCATCTGCAAATAACAACTGTTTGCCTTCTTCCTTTCCTGTGTGTCCCTATTGTTTTCTTTTGCCCAATTGCTCTGGCTAATGTTTCAAGTACTATGTTGAACAGGAGTGGTGATAGTAAACACCCTTGTCTTGTTCCGGATTTTAAAGGGAATGCTTTCTGTTTTTCCACATTTAATAGTTGGCTTTTGGTTTGGTACAGGTGGCTTTTATCAGACTGAGAAAAGGTCCTTCTATGCCTATTTTTTTCAAGTTTTTTGTTTTTATCATGAATGGATGTTGGATTTTGTCAAACCTTTTTTTTTTTTTTTTTGGTGGATACCGGGGGTCGACCTCAGGACCTTGCACACCAGCAGGCGCCCGTGCCGCTGAGCGATATCACCAGCCCTTTTCTCGTATGTGGGTTCCGGGAGTCGAACTCGGGCCCTCGCACTTGCCAGGCAGGCGCGTACACCGCTGAGCCATCTCACTGGCCCCAAACCCTTTTTCTACATCTATTGAAATGTGACTTTTGTCCTTGCTTCGGTTTATCTGGTGTATTACATTTATTGATTTGTGTATGTATGCTGAACCATCCTTGTATCTGTTGGATGAAGTCTACTTGGCCGTGGTGTATGGTCTGTTATTATGGGGAGTTTTCACATCTTTTTGGTTCAGTTTTGGTAATTCATATGTATCTAGGAATCTATACATTTGTTCTGAATTCTCCAATTTATTGGAGTACAGGTATCCAAAGTAATTACTAATCTTCTGGTTTTTGGCAGTGTTTCTTGTGATTTAACTTTTTCATTTCTTATTACTTTGGGGTCTTTTCTTTCCCCTTTATGGTAAGATTGGCTCTGGGTTTGTCTTATTTTATTCTTTCAATAAACCAGCTACTGATTCATTGATTCTATTGGTTTTTAGTTTCAATTCATTGATTTCTGCTCTGATCTTTACAATTTCCTTCCTTGTACTAGCTTTGGATTTAGATTGTTCTTGTTCTTCTACGGCCTTGAGATGCATCATTAGGTTATTTATTTGGGCTTGCTCTGTTTCTGTGATGTGGGCATTCATAGCTACAAACTTCCCTCTTAGAACGCTTTCATCATGTCCCATAAATTTTGGAATGTTGTATTGGCAACATTGTTTGATTCTAGGAACTATTTTCTTCTTTCCTTTCTGTGACCCATTGATTATTCAAGAGTGTACTGCTTAATTTCCATGTGTTTGCATGATTTGTGTTTGTTTTTTTGAGACATGGCCTTGCTATGTATTCCAGGTTGGCTTTGAACTCACTATGTAGCCAAGGCTGGCCTCCAACTCATTCGGATCCTCCTGTCTCAATGTCTCAAATACTAGGATTACAGGTGTGTGCCACCAGGGCTGGGTATTTCTGTGGTTTCTTTTGCCACTGGTTTCTAGTTTAATTGCACTATGATGTGATAATATGCATGGGATAATATCGATTCTTTTGTATGTGTCAGCATGCTTTATGGGCTAGTATATGATCTATTTTGGACAAATTTCCATGTGCTGCTAATAAGAATGTGTATTCTGGGCCGGTGAGATGGCTCAGCGGCTTAAGCGCCTGCCCAGCAAGCGCGAGGGCCCGAGTTTGACTCCCGGAACCCACATACGAAAAAGGGGCCGGTGATATCGCTCAGCGGCACAGGCGCCTGCTGGCGCGCGAGGTCCTGAGGTCGACCCCCTGGTACCCACAAAAAAAAAAAAAAAAAGAATGTGTATTCTGTTGTTAGGTGGAGAATTCTGTAGATACCTATTAAGTCCATATGAGGATTTGGTTCAAATCAGGTATTTCTTTGTTTTGTTTTGTTTTTTTGGTCTAGTTAATCTATTTGTGACAGTGATGTACTGAGGGCCCCCACTATAATTGTGTTGTTTATGTGATTTTTTATTTCCAGTAGTGTTATGAGGGTAGGTGTGCTGGTGTTGCATGCATATATGTTTATAATTGTTATCTCTTCCTGATGAATTGTTCCTTTAAGTAATCTGTAGTGATCTTCTTTGTCTCTTCTGATCAGTTTTGGCTTGAAGTCCAATTTGTCTGGAAATAAGAGCCACCCCTGCCTGTTTTCAGGTTCCTGTTACATGGATCTTTGTTTTCTAGCCTTTGATTATTTATTTATTTTGGTTTTTTGAGACAGGGTCTCGTTTTGTAGTTCAGACTGGCTTTGAACTCACTATGTAGCTCAGACTAGACTCAAACTCACCACAATCTTCCTGCCTCAGCCTCCCAAGTGCTAGGATTATAGGCATGTGCCACCATGCCTGGTTCCATCCCTTGATTTTTAGTCTATGAATTTCCTTTTGGATTAAATGTATTTCTTGTACACAGCATATTGTTAGATGCTTGTTTTGTTTTTTGAGACCATCCCATGCGAGTTAGCACTAAAAATATGTACATAAAGGACCCTGCATCTAAACTATAAATGTGGCCTGTCCTGATGGATCAACTAAAAACGCTAAAGACAAAACATAAGGAGAGGCCATAGCCTTAAAGCTACAAAATGTGGGCACATTTACTGTGCTGTTTCCAAAGTTATCAGCTCAAGTAAAACATACACTTTAAAAATATTATATACTTTTCATAGGCTATCTCTAGCCTTTTGTCTGTGTGTGTGTGTGGTGCTGTGGGTTGAAAAAAAAGCCTTTATTCTCATTAAATATATAAAACAAAACACTCCTAAAATAAACAAAATAGTTGTCAGCCCTCTCCTTGTGTGTCACAACTCTTCTTTCATCAAAAATCAACCCCAATATCAATTTTAAAACTATACCATCTTGTTATATAATTTAGGCTGAACTTGAACTCACTATGTAGCCTAGGTCGGCCTTGAATTTGTGGTGATTCTCCTGCCTCAGCCCTCTGAATGCTGGAATTATAAGCATGTACCACCATGCCCAGTTTCTGGATTTTGTTTCTTAATCCATTCTGCCAATCTATTTTTTGATTGGGGAACTCAGACCATTCACATTCAGTGCTCTCATAAAAAGTACTGACTTGTTCCTGTCATTGCTTTACTTTCCTGTCGCTGATTACTTTTCTGTTCCCTTCTACTTAAAACTCCTCACCCTGCCTGGTGTATGAATTCTATGAGATGTCTGGCATTGTTGCCTTCATTGTCTCTTTCTAGAATATCCTTTAGAATTTCATGGAGTGATGGTTTGGTGGGCATGAATTTTTAAATGTGCTTTGTCATGGAAAGACCTTATTTCTCTATCAGTTTTGAAAGACAGTTTTTTTTTGTTTTTTTTTTGTTTTTTTTGTGGGTACTGGGGGTCGACCTCAGGACCTCGCGCGCCAGCAGGCGCCCGTGCCGCTGAGCGATATCACCAGCCCTTTTTCGTATGTGGGTTCCGGGAGTCGAACTCGGGCCCTCGCACTTGCCAGGCAGGCGCTTAAGCCGCTGAGCCATCTCACTGGCCCTGAAAGACAGTTTTGCAGGATATTTCAGTCGGGCTGGAAGATGTTTTCTTTTTTAAAAATTAATTTTATTCGTACTTTTTTTTTTTTTTTAAGACAAGGTCTCACTATGTAGTTCAGGTTGGCCTTGAACTTACTATGTAGCACAGGCTGGCCTCAAACTCACAGCAATCCTGCCTCAGCCTCCTGAGTGCTGGGATTATAGGTGTGCACCACCACGCCCTGCTTACTCGTACTTTTGATATAAATAATGATCACATTCATCGTAGGGAATTTTTACCTGTACTTAATACATCTTGATTCTTCTTTTATTCTCTATTCCGCTCCCCTCCTTCAATGCTTCTTCCCCTATATACAAAAGCTTTGTTTCCATTTTTTTCTTTTCTTTTTTTTTCCTTTCCCCTTCCTTCCCTTCCCCCTTCCCCTCCCCCCTCCCTTGTTCTCCTTCCCATGTAAACATTTTCTTCCTACTTCCCAACATCTATCATCCATTTTGTTTTTTATTGATGCTTTTTGGTTTCTCACACAAGAGAAAAAATGTGATATTTAAACACATGTGTCCAATTTATTTCACTTAGAAGTATGGTCTCAAGGTGTATCTATTTACCTAAAAATGTCTCGTTTATCCTTTATGGCACAGTAGTACTCCATTATATATAAAAACCACATTTTCTTTATCTGTTCATCCGTTGATGGGGATCTGGACTGTTTCCAAATTTAGCTATTACAAATTGTGCTGCTATAAACATGGGTGTGCATATATCATGGGTATGATGCTTTTACTGTAACTCTCTCAGGAATACACCACGAAGGGGAATAGCTGGGTCAAATGGAACCTCTAGTGTTAGTTTTTTTAGGATCTCCATACTGATTTCCACAGTGGTTGTACCAATTTACACTCCCATCAACAGTGGAGCCCTACCAGCATTTGTTATTGGTTGCTTTCTTGATGACACCCATTCTTTCTGGAGTAAGATGGAATCTGTGTCATTTTAATTTGCATCTCTCAAATGACCAGCGATGTTGAATATTTTTTCACATATTTATTTGCTGCTTGTACTTCTTTATCCAAGAAGTGTATTCATTTCAGATGCCCACTTTGGGTTGAGTCTTTAAATTTGGGAGATCTATATCATCTATCTATCTATCTATCTATCTATCTATCTATCTATCTATCTATCTATCTATATTAGTTCTTTATATATTCTAGATAGTTCTTTTTTTTTTTGGGTACCGGGGGGTCGACCTCAGGACCTCGCACGCCAGCAGGCACCCGTGCCGCTGAGCGATATCACCGGCCCCTTTTTCATATGTGGGTTCCGGGAGTCGAACTCGGGCCCTCGCGCTTGCCGGGCAGGCGCTTAAGCCGCTGAGCCATCTCACCGGCCCTCTAGATAGTTCTTTATCTGAGGAATAGCTGGCAAATATTTTTCTCACTTTGTGGGTTGTCTCTTCACTCTGTTGGTGGTTTCTTTTGCTGTGCAAAAGCTTTTTAATATTATGTGATCCCAGTTGTTGATTCTTGGTAATATTTCCTGTGAAATCGGAGTTTTGCTCATAAAATCTTTGCCTACACCTATGTCTTCAAGGGTTTTACCAATTTTATTTTCCAGCAGATTAAGTGTTTCTGTTTTAATACTTAGATCTTTGATCTATTTCAATTTTAATTTAGTGCATGATGACAGATATGGGTCTAGGTTTAATCTTCGACATGTGGAAAGCCAGTTTTTCCAGCATTACTTATTAAAGAGGCTATCTTCCAGTGAAGGTTTTTGGCACCCCTGTCAAAGATAAGGTAGCTGAGTGTGCTTGAAGTTGTTTCTGTACTTTCTGTTATGTACCATTGATCCTCGGATTTTTTTTTTGCCAGTACCATACTGTTTTATTGCACTAGCTTTGTAATATGATTTCAAATAGGGATTGTGATGTCCCCTGCCCTGCCTTTGTTGTCCAGAATTGCTTTTGCTATTCTAGGTCTCTTCTGGTTCCATATAAATTTTAGGAGTGTTGTTTCTAGTTCTGTGAGGAATGCTGTTGGTATTTTGATTTGGATTGCATTACATTTGTATAACAGTGTTGGAAGTATGGCCATTTTCACTATATTGGTTCTGCCTACCTAAGAACAGGGGACATCTTTTTATTTTCTGATATTCTCTTTGATTTTTTTTTTTTTTTTTTGTGGGTACCGGGGGTCGACCTCAGGACCTCGCGCGCCAGCAGGCGCCCGTGTCGCTGAGCGATATCACCGGCCCCTTTTTCGTATGTGGGATCCAGGAGTCGAACTCGGGCCCTCACGCTTGCAAGGCAGGCGCTTATGCCGCTGAGCCATCTCACCGGCCCTTGATCTCCTTTTTTTTTTTTTTTTTTTTGTGGGTACCGGGGGGACGACCTCAGGACCTCGCGCACCAACAGGCACCCGTGCCGCTGAGCGATATCACCGGCCCCTTTTTCGTATGTGGGTTCCGGGAGTCGAACTCGGGCCTTCGCGCTTGCAAGGCAGGCACTTAAGCCGCTGAGCCGTCTCACTGGCCCCCTTGATCTCCTTTTTCAGAGTATTGTAGTTTTCAGTGTATAGGTCTTTCACTTCCTTTGTTAGATTAAGTATTTCATTTTTTTGGATGCTATTGTGGAAAGTGTGGTTCCCCTAATTTATCTCTCAGTGAGTTTGTTATTCGTGTACAGGAATGCTATTAATTTTTGAGTGTTGACTTTGTATCCTGCTACACTGCAGAATTTGGTTATTAATTCTAGGAGTATTTTGATGGAGTTCTTGGGGTCTTCTGTGTAGAGTATCCTGTCATCTGCAAATACTGTTAATTTAACTTCTTCCTTTTCTATCCATATTCCTTTTATTTCTTTCTCTTGTCTAATCACTCTAATATTTCCAGAACTATATTGAACAGGAGTGGTGATAGTGGGCATCCTTGTCTTGTTCCTGATTTTACAGTGAAAGCTTTCAGTTTTTGACCATTTAGTATGGTGTTGGCTGTTGGTTTGTCATAGATGGCTTTTATCAGATTGAGATAAAGACCTTCTATTCTAATTTTCTATAGGGTTTTTACCATGAATGGTTGTTGGACTTTGTCAAAAGTTTCTTCTGCATCTATTGAGATGATAATGTGATTTTTTTCTTTGGTTCTGTTAATATGGTGTATTACATTTATTGATTTGCATATGTTGAACCATCCCTGCATACCTGGGATGAATCCTACTTGGTCGTGGTATATAATCTTCTTGATGACTTGCTGCATTCTATTTGCCAGTGTCTTATCGAGGATTTCTGCATCCATGTTGAATAAGGAGATTGGCCTGTAGTTCTCTTTTTTGGTTGGATCATTTCTGGTTTTGGTATTGGGGTAATGCTTGCTTGCAAAAATGAATTTGGGAGTATTGCTTTCCTTTTGATTTCATTAAAGAGTCTGAGGAGTAGTGGCTAATAGGCCACTAAGTTTCTTGTAGAATTTAGTAGTGAATCCATCAGGACCTGGGCTTTTCTTTCTTTGTAGGTTTTAAATTATATCTTCAATTTCATTAACTAATATTGGTTTATTTAGAATTTTTATATCTTCTTGATTCAGCTTTGGAAATTTGTATGTATCTAGGAATCTGTCCATTTCTTCTAAGTTTTCTATCTTATTAGATAAAAACTTATTAGGTTCTCAAAATAGGTATGAATGATCTTCTGGATTTCTGCAGAATCCATCGTGATTTCACCCCTTTCATTCCTAATTGCATGGATTTGAGTCTTTTCTTTCCTTTCTTTGATAAGATTGGCTAAGGGTTTGTCAATTTTACTTAATCTTTCAAAGAACCAACTCTTTGATTCATTGATACTTTGTATTATTTTCTTAGCCTCAATTGCATTAATTTCTGCTCTGATCTTTATAATTTCCTCCCTTGTATGAGCTTTGGGCTTGACTTGCTCTTCTTCTTCTTCTTTTTCTTTATGTGAGTACCGGGGGTCGACCTCAGGACCTTGCACTTGCCAGCAAGAGCTTGTGCCGCTGAGCAATATCACCGGCCCTTTTTTTCCTTTATGTGGGTTCTGGGAGTCGAACTCAGGACCTCGCGCTTGCCAGGCAGGCACTTATGCCGCTGAGCTATCTCACTGGCTCTGCTCTTCTTCTAGAAGCTTGAAGTTCAACATTAGGTTATTTGAGTTTGCTCTGTTTTTCTGACATGGGAATTCACTGCTATAAATTTCCCTCGTAGGATTTCATTGCATCCTGTAAGTTCCAGTATGTTATACTGACATTGTCATTTAATTTTAGAAACTGTCTGATTTCTTCTGTGACCCACTGGTTGTTCAGGAGGGTGTTATTTAATTTCCATGTGCTTATGTAGTTTTTGTAGTTTCCTTTGCCACTGATTTCCAATTTCACTGCACTATGATCTGATAATACGCATGGGATAATTTCAATTATTTTGCCTTTACTTAAGCGTGTTCTATGAGCTAGTATGTGATCTATTTTCTATGAGCTAGTATGCGCTGCTGAGAAGAATGTGTATTCTGACGTTGTAGGGTGGAATACTATAGATATCTACTAAGTCTATTTGTTCAAAGGTTTGGTTCAGCTCTGATATTTCTTTGTTGATTTTTTAGTCTAGTTGATCTATTTGTGACAGTGGAGTATTGAGGTCCCCTGTTAAAACTGTATCAGTGCTTATCTGATTTTTCATATCAATTAGTGTTTGTTTTATAGAGTTGGGTGCATCAATATTTGATGCATATATATATTTATGACTGTTATCTCTTCTGATTGTTCTCTTAACAAGAATCTATTGATCTTTGTCTCTTCTGATCAGTCAACTTGAAATCCACTTTGTCTGCAAATAGCTACCCCTGCTTTTCTCTAGCTTCCTGTCACATGAGTATTTTTATCCATCCTTTAACTTTCAATGAATATGAATTTCAACTTTCAATTTCTATGAATTTCTTTTTGAGTTAAATGTTTCTTATATGCAGCATATTGTTGGATATTGTTTTTTGATCCATTCTGCCAATGTGTTTGATTGCTGAATTGAGACTATTTACACTGATGGCTATAACTGCTATGTATTGACTTATCATTATACATATGTTAATTTCCTGTTATTGGTTTCCTTTCTTTACTCTCTGTTTAATTGCTTGCCTTGCCTGGTAGATTCAAGGAATTGTCCTCATTATCTTTTTCTCGAGTATCCTTCAGAACTTTTTGGAGTGCTGGTTTGGTGGTCATGAATTTCTTCAGCTGTTCTTTATCATGGAAGTATTTCATTTTCCCATCAATTCTGAAAGATAATTTTGCAGGGTACATCAATCTGGGCTGGAGCTTGTTTTCTTTTAAGGCTTGAAATGCTTCACTCCAAGCTCTCCTTAACTTAAGGATTTGAGAAATCTGCTGTGATTATGATGGGTTTTCCTTATAGGTGATTTTTTTTTTCTTGAACAGCTTTTAATATTCTGTGCTTGTGCTGAATTTCTATAATCTTAACTATTATATACCTTGGTGTAGCTTTTCTGATCATGGCCAACTGAGGTTCTATAAGTCTCACTTATCTGTAAGTCAAATTCTTTTTCCATGCTTGGAAAGTTTTCTGCTATTACTTCTGTCAGCAGGCTTTTTATGTACTTTGTGCTTTCTTCTGATTTTTCATTGATTCTGATTAATCTCATGTTATGCTTTGCATCATCTAGCAGCTGTTGGACTGATTTTTTGTGGTGCCTTGCTATTTTTTTTTCCAGGTTCACATCAGACAGGTAATGTGCCAATGTCATTACAAGGTTTGAGAGGCACATCTCATTCACACGGCATGAACACCCAACCATCACACTCATGAACCAAGGGATCCCTCTGCTATCTTTAAGAAGTCTTTCATTTGATGATTGCTAACTGCAAACCCGTCTTCCAGATTTTTTATTGTCTTCACACTGTGCTACATATAATTTCCATAGAATTTTTAATCTCCTGGATATCTGTTCAAAACTGTTTTGTGGAATCCAGTTCTTTCCTATGTTGGGCATTCATGATTTCCATCACTTTCCTAAGCACCTCTATTTTTTTAAATCTCTCTCTACTCTAGATTCATTAACCACATCCTTTATTACGGTCATCATCTCTTTAGTAAACTGTGCACTTATTTCTGTTTTTTTTTTTTTTTCCCCTAGAGTCTCATTCATCTGCTTTGCTACTTCTGCTGCTACAATTTCAGAAAGACCAGCTGCCTGGGTTTTGATTTTTTCCATCTCAATGACCCCTGGGTTTGCCTTGGGCAAACTAGAGGTCTGGGGTTGCATCTTGCTTCTGTTTTATTTTTTATTTTTTTAAATTTATTTTCTGTATTGATGTTTGTAAACTGCTTATGGTAGATAGCTTTGTTACTAGTACTGAGACCTCTTCAGGAAATGATTACTTTTCAGAGATGGTCTTCTATGTGTAGCTAGCTTTTGGTTTATGAGTCGGTCCCAGGATCCTGGCTCTTCAACTTGTTAGGGATTAAAGGTTGGTGTCTGTTTGGCCTAGTACCCAGTTCTTTGGTACTGGAGTATGGTATTGTTTATGACCCCCAGACAATCTCAGTATTGGCATCCAAGGAAGAACAACTGATCACAACTCTGTCGCCTTGGCTAAAGTAGTATGAGCAGTAGTAACAATAGCATCAAGCACAGTCTAGAAAATGCAAGCTGTGATAACTATCAATTTGCCACCTTTAACTATGGATACAAGCTTTTATAGCTATATAACAAAATCTAAAACTAATCAGAATATTATATACAGTCAAAATCCATGTAACAGGGCTGGTGAGATAGCTCAGTGGCATAAGCGTCTGCCTGGCAAGCATGAGGTCCTGAGTTCAACTCCCAGTATCCACATAAAGGAAAAAAATGGGCCGGTGATATCGCTCAGTGGTACAAGCACCTGCTGTAAAGCGCGAGGTCCTGAGTTTGACTCCCGGTACCCACATAAAAAAAAAAAATCCATGTAATAAAGTGATTTTACCCTCAGGGGAGATAATTCAAAAGGGATAAGAGGAAAAAATAGAGAAAAAGAAGAGAAAGAGGTTAGAAGCAAGGCTGAAGGAGGAAGATTACTCAAGCTTCTAGAAACTGGTGAAGAAGACAGGAGAAAAAGAACAAGGGAAAGAACAAATTCAAGAACAAAGCAAAACAAGCTGGGTATGGTGGCACATGCCTGTAATCCCAGCACTCAGAAGGCTGAGGCAGTACTGTTGCAAGTTCAAGACCAGCCTGAGCTATAAAGTGAGCTCAGGGCCAGGCTGACCTGCACAGTGAGACCCTGTCTCAAAAAAAAAAAAAAAAAAAAAAAAAAAAAAAAGAACAAAGCAAAACAAAACAACCCTAAAAATAATGTTCACACTCATGGAAAAACAAAAACAGATAATCAAGAAGAAAAAAAGAAAGAAATTTGTCTGTGGTATCAAGCCTGTAGCTATCTTCTGGTGTCTACGGTTTTGTGGTAGTGTCCAAGTTAGAGCCCAGATCTGTGTTAAGAAACCACAGGAATTCTGCAGTATAATTAGGGTGGGGTGCTGGATAATCCCAGTGAGCTCGTGGTAGGGTTGGGGCGGGGCACTAACTCTGGCACTCTCAACTTCACAGAAGTTCAGGCTGACCCCAGCCTCCAGCTGTGGGGCTGGGGTCTGAGTCCTCAACCAGCAACACTCCAGTCATCCCTTGCCACGGCCCACAGCTCCCCAATCCTGGACACCCGCTGCAGCCATCCCACACCCACCACTGTGGGACACCAACACTAGTGCCCTGAGATGAAGCCAACCCATGGCCACTCTGAGTACTGGGTTCAGCAAGCCTCACCCCAAAAAGGCATCCAACCAGGCACTCTCCAGGGACACAGCTGTGGCCAGGACCAGAGTCACTGGCCGCTGCAGCACACAGCATCCACTGCTCCACTCCACTGGCTCGCTTTTCCCGGGAAGCCTCTGGTCTCCCCTGATCTCACTGTGCCTCTGTAGATTTTTTTTTTTTTTTGGTGGGTACTGGGGGTCAACCTCAGGACCTCGCGTGCCAGCAGGTACCCGTGCCGCTGAGCGATATCACCGGCCCTTTTTTTGTATGTGGGTACACCGGCCCAGCCTCTGTGGATTTGATACTGCTCTCTCACACTGGGAGCTGGGAGTGGGGGTGGTGCAGTGTGCCTCTTTCTGCACTGCAGTTTGCCTCCTCACTTTCTCTGCAGGCTCCAATCTTTCCTTCAGATCCTTCCGGGGTCACCTCCATCCTTCCTCTCTTCCCCAAATCACTGTTTTCCAGTGTCTGGATTCTGAATCTCAGAGAGGCTGACTTGTCACTGCTCACCACTCTGCCATCTTCCCAGAAGTTGGAAGTCGTTTTTTTTTTAAGGCTTGAAACACTTCACTCCAAGCTCTCCTGGAGTAGAAGTCTGCTGTAACTCTAATGGGTTTATCTTTATCAATTCTAATGGGTTTACCTTTATAAATGATTCATTGCTTTTCTTTAACAGCTTTTAAGATCTGTCCCTGTGGTGGATTTTCTGGGATTTTGACTATGATGTGTAGGGGAGAGATTAGGGACATATTTAAAATGTGAGAAACAGTGTAAAATTTTATAGAAAAGCATCACCTGAATAAGGTTGTAGCAGTGCAAGCAATGAATCTGTTTAATGACAATGAAATGTCACATTTCCACAAAATCCTCAAAAGGAGGCAAAAGCAAGTGTCACTAGATAGGTTCCTTGTTAGTTGCACAAAAAGGAAAAGATTCCATTGAGCCAATAGCAGTAATTCTGTTAGCGATAGTGCAAGTTGTCCTACATAATAACCCTCCTCTCTTGTCTCCCTCACACCAGCCACAAAGGTTTTCAAAGTTAAGTGCAAGTTAATTTATTATTCTTTATATTTTGTATTATATTACAGTATTATAATCATTTTTATATAGATGAATTTGGGTTGTAGAACAAATCATGAGTTTCCAGTATTTTTATGGGGAAATCTGCTTTGACATACAAGTGCTTTGGATTACAAACATGCTTCTGGAACAAACTATGCTCACAAACCAAAGTTTTACTGTACTTTTTTTCTAGGTAATGTCATCAAGTTTCATGGCTTAAAATACTACCTGTGCGGGATTCCAAAATTATATTCTGAAATTGGGTCTTGTGGAATCACCCTAACCCTAAATGCATAAGGGATACAAGAACAACAGCAGGCGTCTTGCAGATGACTGTTAGGGAAACCCTCATTACAGCGAGATGGCAAGGTTGAGAAGCTGTGATGGTTTGCTGACTGTGCTGCATGCCCTCTGGATCTACTCCACACCCTTTCTGTCCTTTTATCCCAGGAGTACTATATTGTCTCCACTTCTGGTGGGGTTCAGTCAACAGAAGCACCTGCAGGAGACTGATAACAGCAGAAACGTGAGGCTTTTCTTTCCCACTCGCCTCCCTGTTGCAGTTGTTTCCCCCACAGAAGCTGTTTCCCAAGAGCTGCACCATCACTTAGCAGATCCTCTTTCAAGATTTTGGCTCTCCAGAGGTTCCTGAAACATTGCTTCCTCCCTTGTTCCTAGAGAAAAACAGGTTCTTGATGCTGCTTGTCTTGGATGCCTCACCATCCTTTGTTCCCTTAACCATTTCCTCTTCTCTTCTTTCACAGGGATTATGTGTTAGTTCAGTTTCCTGCTGGCACCTTCACTTATGCAGCTGATAAGCTAGTTCCAGAGGGTACAACGGGAAGAATTCTATTCTCTGGGTCCATAAAATCATACACACACGCACACAAAGGTTCTAGATATTTATTTTATAAAAATTGGTATATTTGCTCTCTTTCACTAGACCTGGAAGAGCTTGTACCTACACGTCCCTTTCTATGGAAAACCATTCAGCCATGGTATATTTTTACCACATTTTATTCAATCATTCCCTTACTGATGGTCATCTTTTTTTTTTTTTTTCTTTCTTTCTTTTTCCTTTTTTGGTCCTTACCAAAAAAATACAATATACATAGATAATCATAAAATCTCAAGTACTGGCACTTTATGTTTTTCTTAGAAGCAGATTCCCAGGAGTTAGATTCCTGCGCTAAAGAGTATACATATTTTTAATGTTAAAAGACAGGCTCTCAATGTTTTCCAAGGAGGCTGTTACAATTTACACTTCCAACAGCAGTGTTGAAAGTAACTTTTTCCCCTGCTTCCTTGTCATTAGTAGGTAAGATCCTAACTTAGAAAGACAAAGATTTGCTGGGCAATGGATGTCCTGGTATATTTTTCCAGAAAGTCATTCACAATCATATAGTCACAGCACATCAGAGGTCTTCAAAAATAATAAAAACCTGTTCTGCTTCCCATTTATAATTCCACTGCATGATTGTGATTAAGAGGGAAAGGCGGAACTTGTGCATTTGAGATCAAGCTAAAATGGCACACTGCAGTTATGCAAAAAAGATAACTGTAATGTTCATTATCACACAGCACATGGAAAGACCACCGAAAAGTCTAACTTTACAAAGTGTGAACACTGAAAGGAAAGGTAATTAATTTATGCTAAGTCAGGTCACAAAGAGAATGTTTTAGATTGACGAAGATGATACTTAACAGAATACTATAAAAATTCATCTCTAAAGTGGATTATGAAGAAAAATAAAGTGGATTATGCACACAGAAACTAAAAAGCAAAACAGAATTCTCTATACTTTTCTTAAATTATTTTTTCCTCTAAGGTCTCTGAAATGTAACTAGCATTTGTGAGGTACATAAGCATATGACTTTTTGCAAGACAATTCATAAAGTATTACGAGAACCAGAGAAACACACAAAAATACAGGTGGCTTCTGAGTTACACAATCTTTTGGAAATACACATGCATTTGTATGTTAATACCCCATGGAAAAACAAGAGCATGATGGATGATATTCTCTTTGCATGGCGTATTTTTATTCTGCAGTGCATACTGAGTAATACAGTCACATCTGCCTCTTTTCACTGATCTCTTAGTTATCTAACACCTGCATATTTATATAAATAATGTTTCTAGAAAATCTTCAAAATAAGAATCAGGTTAAGATTCCAACAATATTGTCTTTTTAAGCACAGAGGCTCAGTAACAATGGTCACACCAACTTATATATGCCAGCAAGCAGTAGGAGAAAAAACTGGCTCCATGCTACTTTAAAATGTTACATATTTCATTTGGAACCCACACTGGGTTGGAAAGGTACTGAAACAAACATGATGTTTACCGTAGTACGGAAAATATTGTTTGATATACCTTAATTATCACACAGGATAAGAATTTCAAACTCCCGATGACCGCTAAATTCACATATGCAGATTTAAAACATAATTTGTGTTTTGTGGCATATTCTCGCACATAAATTCCTAGGGTACTGTCTATTGATGCTTTATGCTGCTGCCCAGAATTTCCAGTTCATTAAAGATTTTAAAAAGCTCATGGTGGGCTGGTGTTGTAGCTCAGTGGAAGAGCACTTGCCCAGCATAGGCAAGAGACTGGGTTCAATCCCCAGTGCTTCAAAAACAAAACAAAGCTCACTGTAATATAGCTGGGTATGTCTATTTACAATTGGATATATTCTGATGTGTATACTTTAGCTGGATAGCATATCTATCTTCCAGTATAATGTTGATCTATATGCAATAATATATTTTTTTTTATTTACACATCTTTGATTCGAGAGGTGGTATCCTGGTATGAATTTCACTGCTTGTTTTTCCTTCAGTGGAGGGATTCTGAGGAGTTTTCATAGTACCACCTCATAGCAGGCTCAGGGTCTATCCCCTATGTGAACTCTCTGATGGACACTGAGTCGGGACTTCCTGCTGAAGGCCTTTCCACATTCAGTACACTCATATGGTTTCTCTCCAGTATGGATTCTCAAATGTAACCTAAGTGTTGACCTCTGGCTGAAAGTTTTGCCACATTCAGTACATTCATAAGGTTTCTCTCCTGTATGAGTTCTCATATGTATAATGAGTTGTGAGTTTTGGATAAAAGATTTTCCACATTCACTACACTCATAGCGTTTCTCCCCTGTGTGAATTTTCTGATGTATAATGAGGTTTGATTTCTTAAAGAAGGTTTTTGCGCATTCATTACACTCATAGGGTCGCTCTCCAGTATGAATTCTCTGGTGTGTAGTGAGTTCAAACTTCTGAGCAAATGTCTTTCCACAGTCACTGCACTCATAGGGCTTCTTCTCCATATGTGCTCTCTGGTGTACAATAAGGTTTGACTGGTGGGTGAAAGCTTTTCCACACTCAGGACATTCAAAGGGTTTCTCCCCAGTGTGAATTCTCTGATGTTTGATGAGGTTTGCCTTATGGGAGAAAGTTTTCTTACATACATTACATTCGTAGGGTTTTTCTCCAGTGTGTATTCTCTTATGACTGATGAGGAGTGACTTAAAGGGGAAGGCCTTGTCACAGTAATTACAAATAAAAGGCTGAACCAAGTTCTTAATTTTCTGATGTTTAAAAATGACTTCTTTATGGTCAAGGGCTTTCCCACTTTTATTATATTCAGAGTATTCTGCTCCAGGATGGGTTTTCTCTTGCTTCAGATACAGGAATGGTTTTCCAAATCCAGTGCACTCATCATGTTTCTTTCTTGGATAGCTTCTGTTATTATTAAGTAAGTCTGAATTATATTTCAAAGTTTTTTCATATAAATCATATTTATAGGGCACTTGTCTTAAAGAAACAAAGTCTGTGTTCAGAGTAAACGTTCTTCCAAAGAGATTACCTCTTTCCTCGAGCGCAGTTTGGTTCCTGAGGGTCATCAACTGCCTTGCCTGTTCATCTGGATTTCTGTGCTTGCTTTCCATCTGGTCATCAGCCCTCCACACTTCTAGGACAGAAATTAAAGAAATGCATGTTGTTAATGCTTTTTCCAGAATGTGACAGAATGGGAAGTCTCTACAAATATTCTACACTTGAGCTGACTCTATAGTTTGGGAGCAAGTCACCCAGTGTTAAAAAAATTCCAAGAAGAAATTTTTTAATTTCTTGAACTGTGAAAGAAAAAGACAAAAATGCAAACTTGTGGTAAAAAGTAGAAACTGACACAAGTAGCATTACCAGATAACAAAATGACCTTAAAGTGGAGAGAAAAAAGTGAAATAAAAACAAAATCACCAAAAGGGCACAAATGAGATGAGAAGGCTAGCAATTCCAGGGATGAAGGAGATTCAGTGTCTTAAAAAAACACTGAGCAATTACACAGAGAACAAGAAAATAAGTAGACAAAAATGTTAAGTGGAAACACCTAGGCCAGTGATGGCGAACCTTCTAGAGCTTTCAGTAATACAAACAGCCCGCTGTGGCACACGTGCCATAGGTTTGCCACAACTGACCTAGGCAGATCAGGTTAGTAAATGACACTTTTGACTCTAGATTACTGCGGTAGGAACAGCCTTAGTCTACCTGCTTCACTCATCCAAAGCAAAGAAACTTCTTAATCAGCATTTCTCATAGGCTTGCAGGGACAATCTAAATTCTCATTTGTAAATGAATGGCAAGATCCAGAAACATATATTCTGTCAGAAATGTAAAATAAATCCAAACCTTACAACAAAAGCACTCAATGATGCTAGGTCTACTGGTTTTTTCTATTGCAGTTGTTAGAGAGTGACTGCTTTTATTTATTTACACACACACGCACGCGCACACACACACACACACAAAATACGTAATTTTTTAAAATTTTTGCTGTATAGGAGATTGAACCCAAGGGACACTGAACTATACTCCCCAGCTCTTTTTAAATTTTATTTTGAGACAGGATCTTGCTGAGTTCCCACAGGTTGGCTTCGAACCTGTGATTCTTCTACCTCAGTATCCAGACAGGATTACAGGTGTACACCACTGAGCCCGGCTCATCGTTGTATTGTTTTTCTCCTTTTATTATGTCCCTGCTTTTACCTGAAGAGATCTTAAGGATCAAATTACCCAGCATTTACTTTCATCTTATATATTACTGGTTATTCCTAATTCTTAGGATCCTGCTGCCATTTCACCTGGGACAACAATTCCACTGTAGTACTAAAACATCTGCATTTTCCTCAAGGTCACTACACCAATTTCCCAAAAGCTATAATATGAAAGTTAGCATTCTGGCAAAAGGAGAATACCAATTAAAGAGCAACTAGTAACAACACCAAGGTTTAAGATGTGTTAGGTGTATATCTACAAATGGAAAAATTAAGCGAGGAGAGCTGGGTATTTGGAGGTGTGACTAAGATCAGAGGTACATGTCACTTGTCCTCAGCCACCTCTAAATGTTTTGGGATTTGAAAAATAGACTTCATGAAAAGTATTAAAATGTACTGACTGCTCAGAATCACTGGAATCACTGGAATTCAGGGAACTTGAAAATCAAGAAGGTAGAAGCTTCAGAAGCTGTACTCAGCCCCAACACCTGAAGATGGAGGCCAACATCGTTTAATGATACAGAAACGCATAATTTCTGGTAACCGACAAAGGATACAACTGGTACTAAGCTAATAATGAGGTACACCCAAAAGCTGTTCTTACCCACTGAAAGTAAGTTGCTATAGTTCTCCAGCATCACATCCATGTACAAAATCCTCTGAGAAGGGTCCAGCTGTTCCCACTCTTCCTGGGTGAAGTCCACAGTCACATCCGTGAATGAAACTGACACCTGAAATGGTACATGGTTGGTCATTCTGAAATGATCACCTTTTGGTGATGTACAAAGAATATAAGAAAGCTTATATACATTCTGTATATATACTGTAAGTCATTCACCATGAATATTTACATATAACACCAACTGTTCATCTTGTTTGCTTTGTTTTGGTGTATCTCCAAATATTTTTATAGTTAAGACATTCATTCAGATTCCCCTGTCTCTGGCACTGTAATTTTGATCAGTATCTAAAATTAATAAAACACTGTGCTTCAAGGCATGTACAGGGAGACAAGTACACAAACATTTAGCATTTGATGTTATTACCGTAGTGCAGTGATGAAGCTCACATAAGTAATTTTTGTGATATCAAACAATATTAAATAAGTTTAGAATATTTCAAGGCAGAAGATGTACTTTCAATTAGGAAACAAATTATCAGAGTAAACCTCTCCCTAGCCCTTCCAAACCATAGAAACAGTAGAAAAGATGATTAATGAACTGGAAAACATGTCGGTTAAAAAACTCCAGACAAATACAGAAAGAACAATTGATGGCAAATACATCAAAGAGCTTAAAAGACACAAAGAAGCAGTTAAAAGGCCTAATATAGAGAGGTGAATGCATGGAAACAATATTTAAAGAGATAATGGCTGAGAATTTTCCAAAACAGCTCACATCAGGCCAGTTTCAAGAAATACCACTAACCCCAAGTAGAATAAAAAATAAAAAATCCACACTTAGGCACATCACAATAAAACTAAGATCCCATCTCATCTTATTAAAAAGCTTTTGCACAGCAAGAGAAACCACCAACAGAGTGAAGAGACAACCCACAATGTGGGAAAAAATGTTTGCCAGCTGTTCCTCAGACAAAGGATTACTATCGAGAACATATAAAGAACTCAAAAAAATCAGACCTCCCAAATTTAAAGACCCACTCCAAAAATGGGCATCTGAGATGAATACACATTTCTGAGATGAAGAAATACTAATGGCAAATAAATATACAAAAAAATGTGCAACATCACGTCATTCGAGAGATGCAAATTAAAACAACACTGAGATACCATCTCACCCCAGAAAGAATGGCTATTATAAAGAAATCAACTAATAACAAATGCTGGAGGGGCTGTGGGGAAAAAGGAACCCTTCTTCACTGTTGGTGGGAGTGTCGACTGGTACAGCCACTGTGGAAGTCAGTGTGGAGATTCCTCAAAAAACTAGGGTTGGAGGTCCCATTTGACCCAGCTATTCCCCTTCTGGGCATCTTCCCAGAAGAATTAAAAACATTGTACCACAGCAATATATGTGCACCCATGTTTATAGCAGCACAATTTGTAATAGCCAGATCTTGGAAACAACCCAAATGCCCATCAACTGAGGAATGGATAAGAAAGATGTGGTATTTTTATACAATGGAGTACTATTCGGCCATAAAGAAGGATAAACTGGAGACTTTTATAGGTAAATGGATGCAACTCGAGAAAATACTCATAAGTGAAATAAACTGGAAGCACGTGTGTAAGCATCGTATTGTCTCTCTAGTATGAGAAACTGAAAGAGTAAATAAGATCCAAAATGTACAATAGACATGAGGAATCAAAAAGAAACTGGTCAAAAGGAAAGAGAAACTGGAATAGGGAAAAGAAAGAAGGGAAAGGGAAAAAAAATTGTATATATATATATAAGATGGTTAAGATAGATACACTACCAATTTTACTTAGTTCATTGAAGAGTAAGGTTTGTGCCAATAATGTTTGGACAATTGAATGCTAATGTCTGGTATCCTGAATAACTAACTTAAAGATAATAATACGTAATGCATTAACCATTGTTACCCTCCTATTATGTTGTTTTGAAAACTTGTTCTTTTTTTTATTTGTTTTGTTTTTTCTTCTCTTTAAAAAAAAAAAAACCTAAGATCCCAGAAGTAGAAGTATTACCTTCAAAATCACAGTAATAAAAGAACTTATTAAAAAAATGGAAGTCGGAAAATAATGGTATGTCGCTGAAATGCTGAAACTATTTAAAGTTGGCAACCTGTCTGTGAAAGGTCTAACAAGTCAATACATTAGAGTTCGCAGGCTGTATGTAGTCCCTGCCGGAACTAATCAACTCCGCCACCCTACCATGAAAGCAGACATGAGTAATATGTAAACAAATGGCACAGGTGTGTTCTAGTAAAGCTTGATTTATAGACACTGATATCTGAATTTCATATAATTTTCAAAGCATAAAAAGATTTTTCATTTTGTTTCCCATTTAAAACTAAAAATCAGGGCCGGTGAGATAGCTCAGCGGCGTTAAGCACCTGTCTGGCAAGTGTGAGGTCCTGAGTTTGACTCCCGGTACCCACATATAAGAAAATGGCCGGTGATATCGCTCAGCGGCACAGGCGCCTGCTGGCGCGCAAGGTCCTTAGGTCGACCCCCGGTACCCATAAAAAACAAAACAAAACAAAACAAAAACCTAAAAATCAGTCTTCCCTTGTGGGCTATACAAAAACAAGGCAGCAGGCCATTTGGACAATGGGCCATAGTTTGACAGCTCCTGATCTAGAATGCAGACAGGTACATAATAAATGTCATGTATATTATTACTACTAAGAGAGGCATACTCCAAGAGAAAATTAAACCTAGCAAGGATCAGTTGGATGCAAAAATAGTAAATAAATCAGTGAAATATATTACATAATAAGCTGTAATTAATATTTGGGTGCCAACGACTTAGGAGTGTGGCAGGCAGAAAGTATGTTCTGGAGGAAAATAAATCCTGATTAAACTTTGTTTAAAATATACATTTAAATAACCACTAAAAAAGAATACAATGAACATTTAAAAGATGGAAATACTCTGACATTCTGGCTGAGAGGGAAAGCGGATCAAGAAAATCAAGTAGAGCCAAGTGTGATGGCATACACCTATAACCGCAGCACTTGGGAGGCTGCGGTGGCGCACACCTATAACCACAGCACTCCGGGAGGCTGTGGCAGAAGGACATCAATAGTAAGCCCAGGCAATTTAGGGAGACCCTGTTTCAAAAAGAAAAAGGGAGGTAGGGGGTGCAGGATGTAGCAAAGTGCAAAGGCCCTGGGTATGGGGGATGGGGGTATAAATGTTTACTAAAAAACTGAGACTTTCAGAAGTTGTTTTTTTTTTAACACACTTTTATAAGAGTTAAGTTTAATGCAAAGCCTGAAAATAAAAGTTTAACAGAATTCCAAAAAATGTGTGTAACATGACCCCAAAATTTTACATAATTTTATTAATGCACACAAAAATATTCCTAAAAAGAGGAATAGTGTTATGGTTTATATCTACGTGTCTCCCTAAAGCTTCATGTGATCACAGGCGAGGCTTTTTGAAGGTGACTGGATTATGGGGCTTATGGCTATGAGCTGCAACCTCTACAAACTGAGAGTTAAAATAAACCTTTCTTCCTTTCATTTGTTTGTGTCAGATATTGTGTCCCAGTGACAAGAAAAGTAACTCAGACAACTGGAAACACACAAAACTTATATTGGTACCTCTCAGGCAAGGAGTGTTTAATAAGGTGACATCAAATAAAAGAGAGAGCACACAAGGGAGTGCAGATCCACGATGTCCATGACATAGTGAGAAAGAAGCTGAGTTCATGTATGAATTATGCAATTTTTTTTTTTTTTTTTTTTTTGTGGGTACCGGGGGGACAACCTCAGGACCTCGCGCACCAACAGGCACCCGTGCCGCTGAGCGATATCACCGGCCCCTTTTTCGTATGTGGGTTCCGGGAGTCGAACTCGGGCCTTCGCGCTTGCAAGGCAGGCGCTTAAGCCGCTGAGCCGTCTCACCGGCCCTGAATTATGCAATATTAAAGAAATTAAAAACACATAATGTGCAGAAGCGACAGGCCTGTGGTGGCACACATTTGTGTCCCAGCACTCTGAGAGGCTGGGGCAGGAGGATTACAAGTTTGAGCCCAGCCTCAGCAACTTAGCAAAATCCTAACTCGAAAAATAAAGAACTGAGAATATAGCTCAGTGTGCAGGCCCTGAGTTCAATCCCCAATACTGCCCAGAAAAGTATGGAAGCAAATATGCCAATATGTTAGACACTGACTATGAAATGGTATAGTAGGCTGATTATACCATTGAAATTGCTGACAATCATTCAGATATACGAAAATAGTAATGGTGATTTCATATAGTACAACCTCTACGCTTTTATTTGTATTTCTGTGCATTTTTCACACATAACCAAAAAAAAAAATCTACCAGGCAAAAAGGAAGAAAAAGCACCAGAAAATTTCAGAACACTGGGGACAAAAAGAAAAATATGCGTTTCAAGAGAGAACAGAAGACGTCCCATCTGATAAGCAGACAGATCTTTGGGTTCCTGACTACAACACTAAAAAGAAACAACTTCACAATCAGAGAGGCAGTCAACAATAAAACGACAAAACACATCAAACCACCACGTGCAGACGCTGCACCGCAACCACTTGCAGGGCTGCGATCACTGGAAGGGGCGTATATGACCCGAGCCCCACCCTCACAGTGATGCTAAAAGCACTGGGGGAGAAAACATTCTTCAAGGGCATTTTAAAAATCATGAGAGGCCGGTGAGATGGCTCAGCGGCGTACGCGCCTGCCTGGCAAGCACGAGGGCCCGAGTTTGACTTCCGGAACCCACCTACGAAAAAAGGGCCGGTGACATCGCTCAGCGGCACGGGCGCCTGCTGGCGCGTGAGGTCCTGAAGTCGACCCCCGGTACCCACACAAAAAAAAATCATGACACTGAAAAATAGAGCACAAGCAGAAATGAGTATTGCTACATGGAAAAAAGCTGGCATTTGGGTCTGCAAAGCAACTGAGATTCGGGAGCAATGTGCTATAGTTCGAATATTTTTGTCCCCTACAGAAATTTATGTTTATCCTAGCACTTAGGAGGCTGAGGTAGGATTGTAAGTTCAAGACCAGCCTGGAGAACACAGCAGCTCTTGCTCTTGCTCTCGTTCTCACTCCCTCTCCTTCTCCCTCTCCCTCTCTCTCTCTCTCTCACACACACACACACACACACACACACACACACACACAGATTCATCTTGAGTGCTAGGGATGTAGCTCAGTGGTAGAGCACTTGCCTAGCATGCACAAGAGCCTGGGAGATTCAATCCCCAGCACTTCAAGAAAGAGTAATTTATGCTGAAACTTAATCACTAATGTAACAGTAATGGTATGTGTGGACTCTCACAGGCAATTGGGTCATGAGGGCTTCTCCCCTCACAGGATTAGGTACTCTTATTTATTTATTTATTTTTCTTTTTATGTGGGTACCAGGAGTCGACCTCAGGACCTCACGTTTGCCAGCAAGCGCTTGTGCCGCTGAGCAATATCACCAGCCCCTTATTTTCCTTTATGTGGGTATGGGGAGTCGAACTCAGGACCTCACGCTTGCCAGGCAGGCCCTTATTTATTTTTTTAAGACACGGTCTTGTGAGCCAAGCTGACCTTGAACTTACTATGTAATCCAGGCTGGATTCAAACTCATGATCTTCCTGCCTCAGCCTCCTGAGTGCTAGGATTACAGGTATGCACCATCATGCCTGGCAGGATTAGGTATTCTTATGAAAGGCTTCATGGAGTGAGCTCATCCCCTTTTTTGCCCTTCCCCCCTCTGCCATGAAAGGGCACAGAATTTAAATCACCATATACACACACACACACACAAACACACACACATATATGTACTGAGGGCTGAACCCAGAGCCTTCATACTAAGATACATCCCCAACCCTTTAAAAAAAAATGAGGCAAATCTCCCTAAATTGCAAGGTTCCCTGGGATGGGCCAAGTTTGTGGTTCACCCACCTCGGCCTCCTGCAGTATACTGCCACACCCAGCTTAGGTCACTGTTTTAGAAGCAGAGCTTGGGCCTTCACCAGACACTGAACTAGCCAACACTTTGAGCTTCAACTTCCATCCTCCAAAACTGAGAAAATAAGCTTCGGTCCTTTATAAAATCTCCGGTATTCTATTATATATATGTGAAACAGACTAAAATACAGGCTAAAGGACCTAAAGACACCACAGAGAAGGAACTCTAAAATTTCTGCGTAAGAGTTCACCTCAGATCTTTGGCTGGTTTCTAGTATGGGCCCGTGGAGGGCAAACTTCCAGGAAAACTAGGAGGTAGCAGCAGCTGAAAGACTAAATGCTGAGCCAAGATTTCAGAGATTATGTGGAGCTGGGAGACGTTGCAGTTTAGACCCAGCAAGAGCAGACATACCTGTGAATAACTGAGATGCCAATTAGTAAGGACCACACCAAGGGGACTGTGACCCAACTGAAACAGACCCTCCTTCACAACCACACATGGCTCCGTGGGATCACAATGGTCTGCCAGTCATTTATCTATAGAACAAAACATTTTTTAGAGGGAGCTATATATCATATGGTACATCCAAACACATGGGAAAATGCAAAAACCAATGAAAAGACAAAAACAATCAAGATGAAAATGACAAAAGAAGCAAATGCAAAGTTAGCCCTTGGATCAGAGTTAGCACACAGACTTCTAATGAACTGTGATGTGTAACAGAATATAAAAGTGGTTGGTAAAGTATACAAACTGTAATATGTACAGCAACCATTTAAGAAAAATAATAGGCCGGTGAGACGGCTCAGCGGCTTAAGCGCCTGCCTTGCAAGCGCGAAGGCCCGAGTTCGACTCCCGGAACCCACATACGAAAAAGGGGCCGGTGATATCGCTCAGAGGCACGGGTGCCTGTTGGTGCGTGAGGTCCTGAGGTCGTCCCCCCGGTACCCACAAAAAAAAAAAAAAAAAAAAAAGAAAAATAATAAACAGCAGCCAGGTGCAGTGGTGTACACTGGTACTCCCAACGCTCAAGAGGCTGAAGCAGGAGGATTGCTTGACCCCAAGAGTTCAAGGACAGCCTGGGCAATACAGTAACACCCTCTCTCTACAAAAAAGACAAAACCCTAATATAAATTTAAATTACAAAAAGCAGCCAGATGACAGGTTTAAATCCAACTGTGCCTGTAATGAAATTAATCATAAATAAAATAATTAATGAATTAAAAGAGATGATCAGTGTTACGGTTTTTATCTAGACATACCCCAAAGCCTCATGGATTCATAGGCGGGGCTTTTGGAAGGTCACTGGATCATGGGGGTATGATACTCATCAGTGGATTAGTTCACTGATGAATTTATAGCTAAATGTAATGTTGGGAGGTGAAGCCTGGTTGGAGGAGGTGGGTCACTGGGGACATGGCCTGAAAGGGTATATAGTGGTACCTAGATTCACGAACTTAATTTGTTCTATAATTTTGGAAAACATGGTCATGTTGTGTTTGTACAGGAAAGATGGCCATGGCTGTGTTTGTCACCTGACACAGTGCTTGCAAACAAAACCAAAAATTTGTCAAATGTTTCTGTTAGCAAACTAAATTGTTCGCAAACAAAAACATTCATGAGCTGAGGTATCACTCTTTCTCCCCTCCCTCCCACCTTTATCTCTCTCTGCTTCCTGTCTGCCATGCCATGGACTGTTTCTCCTCCACCATGCTGCCCTGCTTTGGAGCCAGCTGACTATCGACTGAAATCTTTACAAACTGTGAGGCAAAATAAACCTTCCTCCTTTAATTTTTTTTTTTTTTTTTTGTGGGTACCAGGGGTCGACCTCAGGACCTCGTGCGCCAGCAGGCGCCCGTGCCGCTGAGTGATATCACCGGCCCTTTTTTTGTATGTGGGTTCTGGGAGTCGAACTCAGGCCCTCGCGCTTGCCAGGCAGGCACTTACACCGCTGAGCCATCTCACCGGCCCCCTCCTCCTTTAATTTGTAAGTGTCAGGTATTATGTCCCAGTGATGAAGAAAGTAACTAAGATGGTCACGCCAGGAAAAAAACTACAACCTAACTACATGCTATTTAGAGGAAGTATATTATTAATGTAAGAAAATAAACACTGCTGTAAGTAGAATGGGAAAAGGTACACCATAAGAATACTGATCATAAAAAAGCATTTAGAGCTTTATTTATATGAGACAAGGAGTATGACCAGAGATAGAGACATTATAAAATGTTAAAAGGATAAGTCAGCCAGAATATAGAACAATCATAAATGTGCATGCAACCAATAAGCATATCAGGTGTGACTGAAATATACAGTGAATATTTAAATTTTAAAAACTTATACGACAGTAAAAGACACATTACCATAAATCCCCCTCAAAATATTCCCCCTCACTTCAAACACACTTATCCCATCATTCTTGCCACTTTCTGAAGCACCTTTGGAAGTCTTCTTTCATGTCTTTACAAGGTGTGATGAAAAAGAAAAACCACGGTGAATGCTGATACTGAGTATCACCCAATGAAGAGGCAGGCTTGTAAAAACATAACATGTCCTCATCCAACTTATTCACTGCATCTGGCATCAGGAGACTTCTCACTTCCCCAAAGTCAAAATGACCATGAAAGGTAAATATTTTTTGAATCAATTCAGGACATCAAAGTAGCTGTAACAGTGCAACTAAAGACACTCAAGAATGAGGTTTTTCAGAACTGCCTCAGAAAGAGTCAAGAATGATGGGATAAGTACATTCGAAGCAAGTGGGAGTATTTTGAGGGAGATTAATGGCAATATATCTTTTACTGTAATAAATTTTAAAACAACTAAAGTTTTCTCCTTATTTTTTTATCACACCTCATATATACAATGAATAACACAGCTTCAAATTGCATTAAGCCAAAACTGACAGCACTAAAGCAAGGAAGGGACAAACCTACATTCACAGGTAGCTTTCGGGCCAGGGATATAGCTCAGTGGCACAAGCGCCTGTCTGGCAAGCACAATGTGCTGAGTTCGATTCCCGGTACCAAAAAAAAAAAAAGTAGCTTTCAATCAAATATCAGAAGACAAGGCATTTTCAAGAATGCAAAGTCTGCTCTTGCTGCTTTGCTTCTTCACTATTTTGCTGCCTTCTGCTCGCTATGAACTGTTTCTCCTCTGCGATGCCCCTCTGCTATGTCATCCTGCATTGAAGCCAGCCAACTATGAACTGAAACCTCTACTAACTCATTCCCTCACTGTGCCACTCTGCCATGCCATTCTGCCTTGGAGCCAGTGGACTAAAGACTAAACTCTGGGCATGGTGGTGCATGCCTGTAATCTCAGCACTATGGAGGCTAAGACAGGAGGATCACTGCAAGTTTCAGGCCACTCTAAACTACATAGTGAGTTCAAGCCCAGCCTAGACTACACACTGAGACCCTCTCTCAAGAAAACAAAAAAAGTTTTCCGGAAAAAGATAGCGGATCTGTAAGAAGCAGGCAGTGAACCTCTCTAAAAGTCGCCATCCGGACACTGGAATATAGTGACTAGAGGAGGACAAGAAAGAGGTAAGTGGCTCCCATGGACCCAGGAAAGATCTGAAGTGCAGTTCGGGGCCCACTGATAAAGTGAAGAGAGAAACTACAACAAAGAAGAAGGAGGAGGCCGCTGGCGCCATTTCCCGATGTCAGGAATCTCGACGCGACAGAAGCGGTTCAAATCTGCAGACATGCAGTGACTGCCGGTGCTCCGGGGGCCTCCATGGAGGAATGTGAGAAGTGGGGGTACAGAGAAGCAGCGGCTGTGAAGGACACACTGACTGGCGGTGAGTGCTGACGCCCAGCCGTCCCACGCGAGAGAGTGACTAGCTGGGTGCCACGGCGGGTGGGGGGAAGCAGCTGAACTCAGGGCGGCCGCCACTCCATCCACTGCTACAGCAGGGAGCTCTGTGGAGGAACGCGAGACGCCACGGTACAGAGAAGCACTGGCCGTGAAGGACACACTGGCGCTTTTCTTCCTGGTATTCCAAGACTGAGATTGTCTAAGGATCACAGAAAATACTGTGGCACAGAACCAAAGAACCAAGGACTGGGCCAAACAGGCAGCAACTTCTTATCTCCAACAAATTGAAGAGGTAGGATCTTGCAACAGGCTCAAAACCCAAAAATAAGCTACACCTGGAAGATACCTCCGAGAAGTAGTCATCGCCTAAGAGTTTGAAATACTAGCAATAAAGCAACCTACTATAGGCAATTTACAAACAGCAACCCAGGAATTAAACTAAAGAAAGAAAAGAAAATGAGACGACACTTAAACAAGATGCAACCCCACACATCCAGCTCACCAAAGGCAAACCCAGGAGGCAATGAGGTGGGACAAACCGAAAGCCACCCACCTGACATCTCTGAAGTGGTAACAACAAAGCAGTTGAATGAGGCTCTGGAAAAATTTAAATCAGAAATAATTTCTCAGATAACTGCAGAGATAATGTCCACAATGAAGACCATGCTTAAGGACGCTACAGCAGACACAGACAAAAAAATAGATGAGCTTAAGAAAAAGATGGAAGCCATGAATGCTCAGCATAGGAAAGAAATGGACTCCATAAAGCAGATTCAAGCAGATATCCAGGAGAACAAAAATTCCATTGAAAGTATTTGTAGCAGATTAAGCCAACGTGAGGACAGGATCTCAGATACAGAAGACAGGCTTGCGATTAGTGATCATGAAAAGAAAGAATTCTTAAAAATAGCAAGGGACAATGAAAAATCAATCCAGCAGCTGCTAGATGATGCAAAGAAGAATAACTTAAGATTGATTGGAGTCAATGAAAAAGCAGGAGATAGCATAAATGACATCAGAACACTGTTCACAGACATTATCACAGAAAATTTCCCTGGTAGAAAAAAAGAATTTGACATTCAGATAAGTGAGGCTTATAGAACTCCAATTAGCCACAATCAAAAAAAATCTTCAGCCAGGTATATCATAGTCAAGATTCCAGAAATTCAACATAAGAGTAGAATCTTAAAAGCTGTTAGAGAAAAGAAACAAATCACCTATAAAGGAAAGCCCATCAGAATCACAGCGGACTTTTCAGCACAAACCCTCAAGTCAAGAAGACCTTGGAATGATGTATTTCAAGTTCTAAAGGAAAATAATCTTCAACCTAGATTGATGTACCCCGCAAAACTATCTTTCAAACTGACGGAGAAATAAAATACTTCCATGACAAAGAACAGCTGAGAAAATTTATAACCACCAAACCAGCACTCCAAAATGTTTTGAAGGACATTCTAGAAAGGGATAACAAGGACTACAACTCCAGGAACCCCAACAGAAGGAATCCACCAGGCAGGGCAAACAATTAAAGAGAGGGAGGGAAAAAAACAAATAAAAAGGGTGAGCCAACAACAGAAAAATAATATGAGAAGGATAAGTCAATACATATCAGTTTTAACCATCAATGTTAATGGTCTCAATTCACCAATCAAAAGGCACAGACTGGTAAATTGGATCAAGAAGCAAGATCCAACAATATGCTGTATACAAGAAACACATTTAATTCAAAAAGAAATTCATACAATGAAAGTCAAAGGATGGAAAACAATACTCCATGTGACAGGAACCCAGAAAAAAGCAGGGGTAGCTATTCTTTTTGCAGACAAAATGAATTTCAAGCCAAGATAATGATTCAGAGAGATAAAGAAGTTCACTACATCCTTGTAAAGGGAACAATCCAAGAGGAAGAGATAACAATTATAAATATATATGCAACAAATACCAGTGCACCCAACTATATAAAACAAATATTAATGGACATGAAAAATCAAATAAGCACTAATACAATTGTATTGGGGGATCTCAATACTCCACTGACACAAAAGGACAGATCAACTAGACAAAAAATCAGCAATAAAATATTAGAACTGAACCAAAATTTGGAACAAATGGACTTAGTAGATGTCTACAGAGTGTTCCACCCCACAACATCAGAATACACATACTTCTCAGCTACACATGGGACGTTCTCCAAAACAGACCACATACTAGCTAATAGAACCTGCTTAAGTAAATGCAAAGGAATTGAAATTATCCCATGTATATTGTCAGACCATAGTGCAATGAAATTGGAAATGGATGGCAAAAGAAACCACAAGAACTTCCTGAACACATGGAAATTAAATAGCACCCTCCTGAACAACCAACGGGTCACAGATGAAATTAAAGAAGAAATTAGACAGTTTCTGCAACTGAATGATAATGACAGTACGACATACCGGAACTTATCGGATACAATGAAAGCAGTCCTAAGAGGGAAATTTAGAGCATTAAATACCTATATCAGGAAAACAGAGCAAGCACAAATAAACAACCTAATGGTGAACCTCAAACTTCTAGAAAAAGAAGAGCAGACTAAGCCAAAAGTTCGTACAAGGGAGGAAATTATAAAGATCAGAGTAGAAATTAACGTATTGGAGACTAAAAAAACAATACAAAGAATCAACGAATCGAAGAGTTGATTCTTTGAAAGATTAAATAAAATTGACAAACCCTTATCCAACCTTATCAGAAAAAGGAAAGAAGGTACTCAAATCCACACAATTAAGAATGAAAAGGGTGATATCACAACGGACCCTGCAGAAATCCAGAAGATCATCTACACCTACTTTAAAAACTTGTATTCTAATAAGATGGAAAATGGAGAAGAAATGGACAGATTCCTAGATACATATGAATTACCAAAGCTCAACCAAGAAGATATAAAATCCTAAATAAACCAATAACAATCAATGAAATCGAAGATGTAATTAAAAACCTCCCAACAAAGAAAAGCCCAGGCCTGATGGATTCACTGCCGAATTCTACAAGAAATTTAGAGAAGACCTAACACCACTACTTCTCAAACTCTTTAATGAAATTGAAAGGGAAGCAATACTCCCAAATTCATTCCTGGAAGCAAGCATTACCCTGATACCAAAACCAGAGAAGGACCCAACTAAGAAAGAGAACTACAGACCAATCTCCCTAATGAACATAGATGCAAAAATCCTCAATAAGATACTGGCAAACAGAATCCAGCAAATCATCAAGAAGATTATACACCATGACCAAGTTGGATTCATCCCAGGGATGCAGGGATGGTTCAACATACGTAAATCAATAAATGTAATACACCATATTAACAGAACCAAGGACAAAAATCATATGATCATCTCAATAGATGCAGAAAAAGCTTTTGACAAAGTCCAGCACCTTTTCATGATAAAAACCCTACAGAAAATTGGAATAGATGGTCTTTATCTCAATCTGATAAAAGCTATCTATGACAAACCAACAGCCAATATTATACTAAATGGACAAAAACTGAAAGCCTTCTCTCTAAAATCAGGAACAAGACAAAGATGTCCACTGTCCCCACTCTTATTCAACATAGTCCTGGAAACTTTAGCCAGAGCAATTAGACAAGAGAAAGAAATAAAAGGAATAATGATTGGAAAGGAAGAAGTTAAATTATCATTATTTGCAGATGACATGATACTCTACATAGAAGACCCCAAAAACTCCACTAAAAAATTGCTAGATTTAATAAGCAAATTCAGTAGTGTAGCTGGATACAAAGTCAACACTCAAAAATCAATAGCCTTCCTGTACACCAGTAACAAACTCACTGAGAGAGAAATTAGGGAAACAACACCTTTCATAATAACATCCAAAAAAATGAAATACCTAGGAATCAATCTCACAAAGGAAGTAAAAGACCTCTACATTGAAAACTACAGTACTCTGAAAAAGGAGATTGAAGAGGATATCAGAAAATGGAAAGATATCCCTTGCTCTTCGGTCGGAAGAACCAACATAATGAAAATGGCCATATTTCCAAAATTGTTATACAGATTTGATGCAATTCCGATCAAAATTCCAACAACATATCTCACAGAATTACAGAAAACAACCCTAAAATTCATCTGGAACCAGAGGAGACCTAGAATAGCAAAGGCAATTCTGGGCAACAAACACAAGGCAGGAGGTATCACAATCCCTGATTTGAAATTATACTATAAAGCTACTGTGATAAAAACAGTGTGGTATTGGCAAAAAAACAGACCCGAAGATCAATGGAACAGATTAGAAGATGCAGAAACAACTCCAGACATACTAAGCCACCTTATCTTTGACAAAGGTGCCAAACACATTCACTGGAAGAAAGATAGCCTCTTTAATAAAAGGTGCTGGAAAAACTGGCTCTACACATGCTGAAGATTAAAATTAGACCCATATCTTTCACCATGCACTAAACTAAATTCAAAATGGATCAAAGATCTACATATTAAAACAGAAACATTAAATCTCCTGGAAAATAGAATAGGTAAAACTCTTGAAGACATTGGTGTAGGCAAAGACTTTATGAATAAAACCCCAATGGCACAGGAAGCATCACAAAGAATCAACAACTTGGATCTCATCCTATTAAAAAGCTTTTGCACAGCAAGAGAAACCACCAACAGAGTGAAGAGACAACCCACAACGTGGGAAAAAATGTTTGCCAGCTATTCCTCAGACAAAGGATTACTATCGAGAACATACAAAGAACTCAAAAAATTCAGACCTCCCAAATTTAAAGACCCAATCCAAAAATGGGCATCTGAGATGAATAAACACTTCTCATATGAAGAAATACAAATGGCAAATAAATATATGAAAAAGTGTTCAACATCACTGGTCATCTGAGAGATGCAAATTAAAACAACACTGAGATTCCATCTCACCCCAGAAAGAATGGCTATTATCAAGAAGTCAACTAATAGCAAATGCTGGAGGGGCTGTGGGGAAAAAGGAACCCTTCTCCACTGTTGGTGGGAGTGTCGACTGGTACAGCCACTGTGGAAATCAGTGTGGAGATTCCTCAAAAAACTAGGATTGGAGGTCCCATTTGATCCAGCTATTCCCCTTCTGGGTATCTTCCCAGAAGAATTAAAACGTCGTACCACAAAAAAAAAAAAAAAAAAGAATACAAAGTCTAAAAAAGGTATCTCTCATACACCCTTTTTCTCAAGAAGCTACTGCAGAATGTACTCCAAAAAAACAATAGTAATCCAAAAATGATAAGGCACAAGAAGGGGCAAACAAAAGATCAATACAAGAGAGCTAAAGGAAATCCCTATTATGAGTCTGAAAATGATGTAGAATGGCAGTGGTTCTCTAATGACACTGAACTGTGTCTAGTATAGACTGAAACAAAGTAATTCAAAAGCATGCATTTTGAGGGCTGTCACCAACAAGATACCTTCTGCCACTGTGCCACCTACTTATTAATAGCTTCAGGGAGCCTGATCCAGATCCTTTTCCATACTTGGTTTGGTTGGTCTTGAACTTGCGCTGATGACATTTGTTTCTCCCCTCTATGCAGGCAGGCTTGGATCAGATGAGGACACTGGTTTCATCTCACGGAAGTGTTCTGCTTTAATTTACTCTTGAGAGTTGGGAATTGAGCAGTGAGCCAAGAAGCAGAAAAGGCAGAGCATCCCACTCCTTCTAATGATACTCCTATCAGACATTCAATACTTGATACTCCTCATACTTTGACCCTGCCAGGGACTAACTGTGTTGAGCCTTATGTTCCCTTATGTTTCTCATGGCCTTGCCAATGACTTCTCCAAATAAGACTTCTGGAAACTCTCAGACGAGCTGAAACTAGACAATGACCTGTTACTTGGCTCATCTTCTCCTGAGATTTTGTCCAGTAGTAGCAAAATTCCTCAACTCAACTACTTGGGAAGCGTTGCTCCCAATAAGGTTCTATCATTTTATACTACCCCTAGAAATGTATAACTTCTCCCCTTAAGTTAATAGATAATACAATTTGAATAATAAAAAAAAAAAGAATGATTTAAAAATCTCTAAGTCTTAATAAAGAGCACATGGGTGTTGTCTTAGTTACTTTCTTGTCACTGGGACATAATACCTAAAACAACTTAAAAGGAGGAAAGGTTTGTTTTGGCTCAGTTTGTAGAGGTTTCAGACCATAGTCAGCTGGCTCCAAGGAAGGGCAGCATGGCAGAGAAACAGTCCATGGCATGGGAGGCAGGAAGACGAGAGCCATCAAAGAGGAGAGAGGGAACTAGATCCTGCCATGCCACATGCCCCTCATGACTCACCTCCTCCAACCAGGCTTCACCTCCCAACATCATGTTTAGCTATAAATTCCTAAACACAACTAGTTTCATATCCCCATGATCCAATCACCTCCCAAAAGCCCACCTATGAGTGCATGAAGCATGGAGGGGTGATCTGGATATAAACCATAATAGGTGCATAAAAGGATATCATTTAGATCTTATATGTCTACAAAAAAAATCAAACAAAGATTATACAAATTAAGGCAATACTGACTCATTATTTTTTTTAAAAACTGGATTTTATAATGATTAGGGATACATATATAAGTGGTAAAGTCTTTTAAGAAAAGCAAAGAAATTATCATCATCATTATTATTATTTAGACAGAATCTCACAAAGTTTCCCAGGCTGGACTCTAACCTATGTTTCTCCTGCTTCGGGATCCCAAATAGCTGAAATGACAGGCATGTGCCACTGTGCCCAACTAATGTTCTACTTCTTAACCTGGATGTGTCTGTGACACCCTTTTTATTCTTCTTCTTTAATGTATACATATTTGTTATATACACTGTTACAACACATGTTACATTTTATACACTGCTCTGAACATGTCCTACATTACACAATAAAGAAAGGAAAAAAAGAACTAGGAAACTATGCTCTGATATAGAAACATTTCAAAAAATATAAACAAATAAAAAACAAGAGAATAAAAGACAAACCACAGACTGGAAGGAAATCTTTGAAGAACACATATCTGATAAAGGACTAGTATCTAAAATATACAAATAACTTTTTTTTTTTTTTTTTTTTTGGTGTGTACCGGAGGTTGACCTCAGGACTTCGCGCACCAGCAGGCGCCCGTGCTGCTGAGCAATATCACCGGCCCTTTTTTTGTATGTGGGTACTGGGAGTCAAACTCGGGACCTTGTACTTGCTAGGCAGGCGCTCATGCCGCTGAGCTATCTCACCAGCTCACAAATAACTCTTAAAACTCAAAATAAGAAACAATCTGATTAAAAAATACACAAAAGATCTGAACAGACACTTCATCAAAGAAGATAAACAGATGGCAAATAAACATATGAAAAGATGCCCAACATTATACTTTACTAGGGAATTGTAAAGTAAAACAAGATACCTCTACACACCTGTTACAATGGCTAAATCCAGAGCAATGAGAACTCCAAATACTGCTGAAGATGTGGAATAAGGGGAAAGTTCATTCATTATTGGTTGGAATGCAAAATGGTATAACCACTTGGAAGACAGTTTGGCAATTTCTAACAAAAGTAATTATATTCTTACCATATGGTCCAGCAATCATGGTCCCTGGTATTTGCCCAAATGAGATGAAAACATGTTCACTCAAAAACCTGCACATAATTGCCAAAATTTGTAAGCAACCATGATATCCTTCAATAGTTGAATGAACACATAAACTGTGTTTTACCCACACAGTAGAATATTATTCGGTACTAAAAAGAAATGTACTATCAAGCCAGGAAGACATGGGGGAATCTTAAATGCATATTTTTAAGTAAAGGAAACCAATTCAAAAAGCCTACTTACTGTATTAATCCAACTATTTTGACATTCTGGAAAAGGCTAAACTAAGAAGTTAAGACAATAAAAAGATCTGCAGGTGCCAGTGGCTTAGGAAGAAGAATGGAGGGATGAATAGGTGCATCATGGGGGAATTTGGAGGCATTGAAGCTATTCTGTGTGATACTATAATAGTGGATACATGTTATGCATTCATTAAAACCCACAGAATGTACAACACAAAGAGTGAATGCTAATGTAAACTACGGACTATTTACTACAGTACTGAGGATTGAAGGCTGGGCCTTCACATTGATCTACATACTCAGCCTGTTTTTTATTTTTCATTTAGAGACAGGGTCTCCCTAAACTGCCCAGGCTGGGCTTGAATTTGCAGTCCACTTGACTCAGCCTCCCAGAGTGCTGAGATTACAAGCATGTGCGACAATGCAAGGCTTAAATTATGGATTTGAACTAAAGTATCAACATAGGCTTGTCAACTGTAATAAGAGTACTACATTAGGGCCGGTGAGATGGCTCAGCGGCATAAGCGCCTGCCTTGCAAGCGTGAGGGCCCGAGTTCGACTCCCGGATCCCACATACGAAAAAGGGGCCGGTGATATCGCTCAGCGGCACGGGTGCCTGTTGGCGCGCGAGGTCCTGAGGTCGACCCCCCGGTACCCACAAAAAAAAAAAAAAAAAAGAGTACTACATTAATGCAAGATGTTAATAACAGGAGAAACAGGAATGGTAGGGAGGAATTGTGAGGGGGAATATGGGAACTTTAAGCGTTTTCCACTCAATTTTTCTGTAAACCCCAAACTGCTCTAGAAAGTGAAGCACATCAATTAAAAACAAAATACTTATAAACAGAACAGTCTGATTCACATACTATCTTCTATTTATACTTGTGTAAATATGTATAAATAAAAAGCTACTTAGAAAAAGTAATGACAAGAGTACCTGTAGGAAATAGGGGAAAAATTTAAATACACACCCACATATTTAATGAGTTCTCTGGCACCATGCTAATCTGACTGGAAAAACCAAATACAATACCCTGCACTTACATTCAAGAATGCAATATAAAAAAATGTTAGAAAAATAATATCCTGTTTAATTTTGATTGTTCCTGGAGATGCTATCCAAAAACATCACCTCTATGAAAGTCTATAAAAAATAACTCAAACCTAATGTAGAGACCTAAGGAATTAATATTCGGAATCAACACAAGAGAGTTTGTGTTAGGGCTTGTATCTAGATGTCCTTCCAAAGCCTCATGCACTCATAGGCAGAGCTTTTTAGAGCTGGCTGGATCTTGGGTGTGTAGTAGTAAATTAGCCCACTAATTAAAATTAGCATAGTTCTGGGTGGCACCACCCAAAAGGCTGGTAGCCTGGATGAGATAAAAGAGAAAGACAGGCTGGCTGCTTGCTGCTTTGTGGCTTCCTGCCTGCTTTGTCATGGACTGTTTCTCTTCTTCCATGCCACCCTGCCTTGGAGTCAACCAACTACAGATTGAAACCTCTTCAAACCATGAATTGAAATAAACCTTTCCCCCTTAACTTTAGGTGTTGGGTATTTTGTCTCAGCAACAAAAAAGTAACTAAGACAGTTTGCTTTCTGGCTGCTGACATTGATCAACTATTCCTACTATGTTTTTCTTTTTTTGTGTGTGGGTACTGGGGGGTCGACCTCAGGACCTCGCGCGCCAGCAGGCGCCCGTGCCACTGAGCGATATCACCGGCCCCTTTTTCGTATGTGGGTACCGGGAGTCGAACTCGGCCCTTGTGCTTGCTGGGCAGGCGCTTAAGCCGCTGAGCCATCTCACCGGCCCATACTATGTTTTTCTTGAATTTAACTCTTTTATACTTTTCTGCTTCACTTTCTAGATCCATTTAAACTTCTACAAATGGACCAAAAACAAAGTGGGAAAGACAACTCACCTGGGATTTGTTCATTTTCTGCAGTTTTTGGGTAGAGGCAGAGAACTATGAAGGCAGAACTGGAATAGAGAAAAAAAAAAAAGGCATTATTATTAAAGATCTGACCTGCCTCACAACCCTAGAGTATCTTGTTTAGAAATTCCTACATACCATCTACCCAATTCCTGAGAGAGTTCCTTTAGAAGGAACAAAAAAGATTACAACTGGCAATATGTACTTTCCATAAAACATCATGAGACATCCAAAAAGGCAAAAACTAGGACAACTCACAAGAGATAATCAACAGGGGCCGGTGAGATGGCTCAGCGGCGTAAGCGCCTGCCTTGCAAGCGCGAAGGCCCGAGTTCGACTCCCGGAACCCACGTACGAAAAAAGGGGCTGGTGATATCGCTCAGCGGCACGGGTACCTGTTGGCGCACGAGGTCCTGAGGTTGACCCCCCGGTACCCACAAAAAAAAAAAAAAAAAAAAGAGATAATCAACAGAACCCTCAACTACTGAAATTATCACATAAGGAACTTTAGAACAACTATGATTCATGTACTTTAACTGAAAAGGTATACAACATGAATGAAAAAACAAGGAATTTAAGCAAGATGGATAAAAGAAAAAAATCAAATAAAAATGCTAAGAGAAGCATAGCAACAAATGAAAGAATATCTTCAGCAGCTTCATTAGTAGACTCAACGGAGTTAAAGACAGTTTCAGTAAATCTGAAGTGAATTGATATCACATAATAATAAATATGTCAAATCATCAAAAAGATATAACACTCTTAAATATATATGTACATGACAAAACGTCAAGACACAAGCATAATTGATAAAACTGGAAGGAAAAATAGATAAATGCACATTACATTTGGACATTTCAATATTTGTCTCTCAGTAATTGATAGAGTCAATAGATAAAAAGGCAGTAAAGATAAACCACCTTGGATCAATTAACATTTATAAACAATTATATCACCAATAGCAATACAACTTTTATTTAAATAAACATAAAACATTCACCCAGAGAGAGAATTTTCTTGGCCATAAAACAGACTATGACACATTTAAAAGAACGAAATTATAATTGAGTACATTTTTAACCATATCAGAATTAAACTATCAATCAACAAAAGAACAAGCTCTGGGAAAAAACCCCAAAATATTTGGAAACTAAGCAATATACTTCTATATAGCCAATGGGTGAAAAATGAAGCCAGAAGGGAAACTTCTAAAAATTTGAGGAGCCTGGCATAGTGGCACATGCCTGTAATCCCTGCACTCAGGAGGCTGAGGCAGGAGGATCACTGCAAGTTCAAGGCCAGCCTGGACTACAAAGTGAGTTCAAGTCCAGCCTGAACTGCATAGCGAAACCCTGTCTTAAAAAGACAAAAAAGACAAAAAAAAAAAAAAAAAAAAGATTGAGGCCATCCTGGGCTACACAGAAAGTTCAAGGCCAGCAGAGCACTTAGGGTAGTACTTAAAGGAACAGTTACAGCATTAAACTATTTATATCAATAAACAAACCTTTCAATTAATAACTTCAACTTCTACTCTATGAAACCAAGAAAAAAAGTACATACATTAAATCCAAAGCAAACATAAGGCAGGAAATAATAAAAGGTCAAAAATAAATAAAATTGGAAACAGGAAAACAACGGAGACACGCAATGAATACAAAAGTTGGTATTTCAAAAGATCAGTAATCCAAATAAACCTCTAACCAAACCCACAAAAAACAAAACAAAACAAAACAAAAAACCCGCTGGGTATGGTGGTACACACTGGTAATCCCAACATTCTGGAAGACTTGAGACAGGAGGATCCCAAGTTTGAGGCCAGGTGGACAACTTAGTGAGACCCTGTTTCAAAACAGAAAATAAAAAGGGCTGGGGATGCAGCTCAGTGATATAGTACACAAGGTCAATGACCAGTAACACACATGTGCACACACACACACATACACACACACACACACACAGAGTAGATAATCACTAGCTAAATTAACCAAAAGAGGTGGGAGAAGAAATCTCAAATACATAAAATAAGAAAAATGGAAATTTGTTGGAAAACCAACAAATACAAGAGAAAAAATAATAGGCAAATTTCCACCTCCAATAGCAATAAAATACTAAAAGCACCAAGAATAAAGTTAAGAAAAATAGAAGCAGGAGAGAAGATGGCTGCCTAGGGGGTGACAGCAATTGGCACTGACGAATTGGCACTGATTTGTAATTGACAGCAATTGGCACTGAAAAATTGGCACCAAACTGGCACTGAAGAAAAGCAGGTACCTAGGGGTGGGAGTAAAAGATAAAGTCTGATATGGGAGGACAGATGAAAAGAGAATCTAGCTGGATCAAAATCCAGAGTCTAGTGGGTGAGTGAGAGGAAAACATACCACTCCTGGATCACAGCACTCCAGACCTGGTACACATGCCATCTTGGGAGAGGATTGGACTGAGGGAGGGAGCTGGACCTTCAGTGATGGCCTGGCTGATGGAATAGACTCACAACCACTCAAACCTCCCAACTGGGTATGGTGAGTGAGACATGTGCAAGCCAAGGATTCAGAGAAGCTGAAAGCAGGAGAATAGGGCAGGACAAAACATGAAGAAATAACAACTGTAAATATATATGAACCTAACTTCATGAAACAAACACAATCAGAGAGGCTGACCTCAATACACCTCTTTCACAAATAGATTAAAAAAAAAAAAAAAAAAAAAAATGAGGGCCGGTGAGATGGCTCAGCGGCTTAAGCGCCTGCCCGGCAAGCGCAAGGGCCCGAGTTCGACTCCCGGATCCCACATACAAAAAAGGGGCCGGTGATATCGCTCAGCGGCACGGGCGCCTGCTGGCGCGCGAGGTCCTGAGGTCGACCCCCCGGTACCCACAAAAAAAAAAAAAAAAAAAAAAAAAAGAACAAAGACATACCAGAGCTGAACCACTCCTTCAACAAATGGATTTAATAGATATCTACAGAATATTCTATCCTACTACACAGAATACACATTCTTCTCAGCAGCACAAGGAACTTTCTCCAAAATAGAACATATATTAGTCCATAAAATCTGCAGAAATAAAAAGAATCAAAACCATCCTGTGTATACTATCAGAGCATAGTGCACTGAAACTAGATATCAATCACAAAAGAAACCACAAAAATTTCACAAACACTTAGACATTAAATAACACACTCCTGAACTCTTGATGAGTCATAAAAGAAATCACTGCTGAAATCCAGATCATTAGTAACTATTATGAGAAATCATACTACAATAAATTGGAGAATCTTGAAGAAATATATTCCTAGATACATATGAATTACCAAAACTGAACTAAGAAGACAAAAAAACCTCTGAACAAATCCAATAACAGGCAATAAAACTGTGGCAACAATAAAAAACCTACTAAATAAGAAAAGCCCAGAACCCAATGGATTCACCACTGAATTCTACAAGAACTTCAGGGAGGATATAATACCAATACTTCTCAAACTCTTTCACATAATTAAAAAGGGAAAGATTACTTCCAAACTCATTCCTGGAAGCTAGAATTACCTTGATTCAAAATCCAGAAAAGGACCGAACCAGAAAAAGATAATTAAAGCCCAATCTCTTCAATGAACATAGAAGCAAAAATCCTCTAGAAGTGCTAGCAAACACAATGCAACAAATCATCAAAAAGATTATACATCATGATCAAGTAGGGCTCATCCCAGGAATGCAAGGATGGTTCAATATGTGCAAATCAATAAATGTATACACCACATAAACAGAAGCTAGGACAAAAAAAAAAAAATCACATGATCATCTTAACAGATACAGAAAAAGCCTATGACAAAATCCAATACCCATTCACGATAGAAACACGAAAGAAATAGGTAAAGAAGGACTTTATCTCAATCTGAACAAATGTTCAACATCTCTGGCCATTAAAGAAATGCAAACAAAACAACGCCGAGATTCCATCTTACTTTAGAAAGAATGATTATCATCAAGAAATCAAATAATAACAAATGATGGCAAGGCTGTGGGGAAAAAGGATTCCTTCTATACCATTGGTGGGAAGAACAATCACTATGGAAATCAGTATGGAGATTCCTCAAAAAACTAAAAATCGAAACTCTATTCAATCCAGCTATTCCCCTTCTAGGTATCTTCCAGAAAGAGTTAGAGATGTCATATTACAGTGATACATGCATACCCATATTTGTAGCAGCACAATTCATAATAGTTAAATCTTGGAAGTGACATATATGTCCATCAACAGATGAATGCATCAAGAAAATGTGGCATTTACACACAAAGGAGCACTACTCTACTATAAAGGGTAAATTTGAGTCATTTGTAGAAAAATAGATGCACTCTGAGATAATAATGTTGAGTGGAATAAATCAGGTACACAAGCTCAAATATTGAAAGGTTTCTTATATGAGAAACCCAAAGTATAAAGAGCAAAATGGAAGACAGATAATAGAAAATAGGGAGATAAGATCTTTTGCAAATGAAAAGAGGATCAAGAAATGGAGGGGAGAGGGCAGAATGGGAAAGGGATGAAAAAAGCTTTAAGATGTATTATATATATGCAAGTTACCCACGCTGGGCTTGAATCTGTGATACTCCTGTCTCAGCCTCCTGAAGTGCTGAATCTTACTTTATCTTTACCTTCACTCACCATTCTACCCCCAACCTCATTCAGTATATATTCTTACAAAAGAAGAATCCCTTAAGAAAAAAAAAAAAAAAAAAAAAAAAAAAGAAGCTGAGGCAGGAAGATCACATGCTCAAGCCCAACCTGGGCAATTTAGCAACTTAGTGAGACTCTAACTCAAAATGTAAAAAAATAAACATAAAAAATAACAAGGCCTGGGGATGTAGCGCAGTGTAAAGTTCTTTCTCCAGTACCACCAAAATACATATATAAAATGCTGCTGAGGGTAATAAAGTAAAAGAAGTGGGACAAAAGGTAAAGACTATAGTGTTACTAATCAATCTGAGGTTCTTTTCCTCAATTCCAGACAGAAATCACAATGCAGCAAATCCATCTCAGTGAGGTTTCACTGGGGCTTTGGCATCAGGAAGAGCACACCAGGTCTGGCTGGCTCAAGTAAGAGAAGAAAGCTCATATGGTCTGCGGTCCTCATTGCCAGGCATCCTGTGCTACAAGCTTTGAAGGAAGCAGGTGGAAAAAAAATGGGGCTATCCCAAGATGCACATCCTGTGGAAACCTGTTTCTAGCTAAACTCCAAAAACATGGCTGGGAACTCACACCTTCCTTATTCTGTCTTATAGGAAGACTCAAGATCACAAAAGTGTCCATTATCCCTAATTTAATGTAATCATTAATGGGATCAAAATACATGTTATCAACAATTGAAAAAAAATTGATTCCAAATAAAAAAAATTTGATTCCAAAGGCTGTGTAACCTTAAGTAAATCACTTCCCCTTTCTGAATCCCGTTGCTACTGAGATAATCACACCGGAAGTCATGGGGCAGATGCGAGGATTAGACGTGTACTGAACATTATTCTCACGGGACACCAGGAACCGTCCACCAGGACAGCGCAGCAGGACACATCCGGGGCGTGGCCTGGTGTGTCCGGCCCCGCCCACGCCCCACCCCTCGCCGGCCGGGTGGTCAGGCGCGCGCCCGTAGGGCTTCCGGACTGTTCCCGCGGGGCCCTAGAGCCCGCAGCCTGTAGCAGGCGCGTCTCCTGACAAAGAGAGGAAGCAGAGCCCTCGCAGCAGCCCTGCCCCGCGCCGACCCCGCTTCCGCACGTCTGGCCGAAAGGCCCCCGACGGGCCCCGCTCGGACAAGGGCGCCAGGCAGCCCCGGACGCCGCCCCAAGGGTCACCACTGCCCGCGAGTTTCTGAAGTTTGGGCTCCCAGCCCGCCCAGGCACGAACCCGTCTCTCGTCTCTTGCCCGTGAGCGCCAGGCCGCAGAGAGCTGGCTGACAATCTTCTCTCATACCTTCAAGGGCACAACCTCCACTCGCGGCGCCGTGCCAGGCCAGGTCACGGCGCGGGGCGGCGAAGACTAGCAGAGAAGGGGGTCCCTGTCACCCACTCGCGGATGGAGGTGGGGGAAGGGCGGCCGCTAGCGCGCTCACACCACTGCACATGCGCAGATATGAAGGCTGCTCGGCGTTCCCAGGGTCCTCTGAGGGGCGCTACGTCGGCCTTCGGGACTACATTTCCCAGAAGCCTCCGAGCTGCACAATTAGGGACTCTCGGAAAAGTCTCTGCATTCTTCAGAGGGCCGAAGGAGCGCTTTCCAAGATAATTCCTTGGCCTGGACTAGTCAATTTTCCCAAAGTGGCGTGTGAATTTTCAATCCTTTTCCTAATCTCAAAGTACAAAAGCCTAGCTTGTAAAAATTATACATGTCTATTATAACTATTTAAGTGAGGAAATATGTACAGGAAAGCAAATATCACCTATAATCTTACTACACCTTCCTAATTAAAAAATAAAATAAAATAAAATAGGCAAGTAAGAGTATTTTTTGCTGCAACTAGTTTTTCCATCTGCCCCCGGCTTTATTGAGATATAGTTGACTATTATAAAATCCGTATGTATTTAAGGCGTTCAACTTGATTTACACTATATAGCATCTATTATGGTCCACCAAATATAAAAATCAATATCTGGGAGGGTGTGATGGCGCACACCTGTAATCCCAGCACTCTGGAGGCTGAGGCAGGAGGATTTCTGAGAGTTCAAGGCCAGCCTGGGCTACATAGTGAGTTTAAGGCCAGACTGGACTACATAGCGAGACTCTGTCTCAAAAAAACAGACAAAAAAATTGTTATCTGTGTATTTAAGATGTACAACTTGATAACGATATATAGTTGTTAAATGTTTATCACAATCAAACAAATTAATGTACTCATCACTTCACATAGTTATCATCTGTGTGTGTATGTTGAAAATACTTACAATCCCTCATCAAATTTCAGGTATACAATACAATATTGTTAATTATAGTCACATTGTCCTAATAGCTCTCCAGACGTACTCATCTTGCATGAGTCTTTGTACTGCTTTAGGTTTGTAGTGGAATTTGAAGGGAAAGTACAGCAAATTCCCTAATGCCTGTTCCCCCTACACACACGGTCTCCCCCACCCTCAACAGCCCACGCCAGAGTGTATATCTGTTATAAAAGTCCATAGCTGGAGTTCACTGTTGATGTTGCATATTTTGTATGTGTAATGGCATATTTACCATTACAGTATCACGCAGAATACTAGTTTCATTGTCCTAACAATCCTCTGTGTGTAACCTATTCACCTTTCCCTCCTCCCAACTTTGGAAATCACTGATCATTTTACTGTCTCCATAGTTTTGTGCTTTCCAGAATGTCATATTTTTGGACTCAGGTATACAGCATTTTCAGATTGACTTCCTTCACTCAGTAATATCCATTTAAGTTTCCTCCATGTCTTTTCACGGCTTGACAGCTTATTTCGTTTTAGCGCAGCATACTATTCCACTGTCTGGATAGACTACCGTTTATCCGTTCACCTACTGAGTTTTGGCAGTTATGAATAGAGCTGCTATATAATCCATGTGCAGATTTTTTGTGTGAATATAAGTTTCCAACTCCTCTGAGTGAATAGCATAATTGCTGGATGGTGTGGTAAGAGTATAGTTTGTGAGAAACTGCCAAACTGCCTTCCAAAGTGGCAGTTTCCATTCCCACCATCAATGAATAAGAGTTTCTGCTGCTCCACAACCTCGCCAGCATTTCCTGCTGTCCGTGTTTGGACTTTGTCCATTCTAATGGGTGTGGTGGTAGCAAATAGCTTTTAATTAGAACAGTACATAGTCTCAAACAGGTTCATAGCAACATGTTTACACCCATGCTCACGTAAGCATAATTTACAAGAGCCAAAGGTAGAAACCATCTAAGTGTCCATCAAACAATAAATGAATACAGCAAACATGACCTATACATATATGGGTGCAATGGAATATTAGCCATAGGAAAGAATGAAGTTCTGATATATGCTACAACCTGGATGAACCTTGAAAATATGCTCAATAGAATAACCCAGGAACAGAAGGAAAAATAGTGCATGATTCTACTTATATAAGGTATCAGAATAGGCAAATTCATAGAGACAGAAAATAGAAAGGTAACCTGGAACTGAGGGAATGAGAATTGGAGAGTAAATGCAAATAGTTTCTGTTTGGAATGAGGAGGAGTTCTGGAAAGACATTGTGGTGATGGTCTACAACACTGTGAATGTGCTCAACGCCACTGAATTGTGAGCTTCATTATTTATTTGCTGTACTAAGGATTGAACCCAGAGCCTTCACACTGAGCTACATCCCCAGGACTTTTTAATATTTTATTTTGAGACAGGGTCTTACTAGGTCACCAAATTGCCCAGGCTAGGCTCATATTTAAAAACCTTTGGCCTCAGCTTCCCAAACAGACATGTGCCACCATGCCCAACTTGAATTGTGCGCTTTAAAATGGTAAATTTGCTGGGCATGGTGGTGCAGGACACTGAGGCAGGAGGGTTAGGGTTAGGGTTAGGGTAAATTGCTAAAAATCAAAGTCTCAGCAAGGTATTTTCATTATTTCTTACCCAGTTTTTTTATCATCTTTATTGTTTGATGGGCACAGTTTTTTATTATCTTTTTTGCTTGATGGGATAATAATATCATAGTTCATCAGAAAGAGAAACAGATTGCTCAGGACAGTCAAAAAAGACAGCCATACCTGTTAAATATAAGAATGTGTTACAAGGGCCGGTGAGACGGCTCAGCAGCTTAAGCGCCTGCCTTGCAAGCGCGAAGGCCGGAGTTCGACTCCCAGAACCCACATACGAAAAAGGGGCCGGTGATATCGCTCAGCGGCACGGGCGCCTGCTGGCGCGTGAGGTCCTGAGGTCGTCCCCCCGGTACCCACAAAAAAAAAAAAAAAGAATGTGTTACAAGCCAGGCACAGCGGCTCATGCCTGTAATTGCGGCACTCTGGGTATTGAAACAGAAAGATCATGAGTTTGAGCCCAGCTTGGACAACTGAGCAAGACTCTGTCTCAAAATACTTTTTTAAAAAAAGGACTGGAGATGTAGCCTAATGTGAAGACTCTGAGTTTAATCCTGAGTACTGCAAAAAAGAAAAAAAAAAAATGTATCACAAAGGTAAAATAAAAACTTTTTGGTACTGACCTCAGAAAAGCAAAATAATGACAAAGGAGTATACTGAATATTATTTTAGTTTCTTTTTAGAGTATTAGTGAAAGAGTGCAGTATTCCATGATTGCTGTTGGATAACCAATTAATAATCTAGAAGAAAAAGCATTACAGTCCTACAATTGCCCACAGAACAATTAATATAAGTTGGATTCATGATTTAAATTTTAAAATGGAATCTGTCAAAGGAGTTATAAAGACATGCTAAATAAAGTTTTCATTTTTTTTTTTTTTTTTTTTTTTTTTGTGGGTACCGGGGGTCGACTTCAGGACCTCGTGCACGAGCAGGTGCCCGTGCCGCTGAGCGATATCACCGGCCCTTTTTTCGTATGTGGGTTCCGGGAGTCAAACTCGGGTCCTCGCGCTTGCCAGGCAGGCGTGTACGCCACTGAACCATCTCACCGGGCCCTCAAATATTCTTTAGATGAGAAAGTATGACACTAAGAATAGAAATTAAAGAGGAAATGACTGATGAATTTAACTGTAGAAAAAATTAAGTTCTAAAAAATTGCTATGAGCAAAGTTAAAAAGCAAAGTGGGAAAATATATGTGATTCAAGTAGAAAGGATAAAAGATAGTCAATTTATAAACTCCTCTTGGAAGTTAATTTAAAAATAAATACTGTGATAAGAAAAATAGGCTAAAGTATGAACAATTAGAAACAGAGGGCCGGTGAGATAGCTCAGCGGCATAAGTGCCTGCCTGGCAAGCGCGAGGTCCTGAGTTCAACTCCCAGTACCCACATACGAAAAAAGGGCCGGTGATATCACTCAGTGGCATGGGCACCTGCTGGCGCGTGAGGTCCTGAGTTCGATCCCCGGTACCCACAAAAAAAAAAAAAAAAAGAAAACAGAATAAATTTAGCAAAAATATTTCTCTTTACTAAAAACAGAAAAGCAATATTATAGCATATTTAATATAATTTTGATTGAGAAGTTTAACCAATATTTAAAGAATAAATAATAGGGTTGGAGCAAGTTGGAAAAACTATTTTTTACACAATGCAGGTGACGCTGTAACATAAAATCTTTCAAAATCTTTAAAATCATTCAATTTATAAGTTTCAAATGATCATGATGTTTAGTCTTGTGTAAAGATGTATATATAAGAATGTTCTGGGCCGGTGAGATAGCTCAATGGCATAAGCGCTTGCCTGGCAAGCACGAGGTCCTGAGTTTGACTCCCGGTACCCACATTAAAAAAAAAAAAAAGAATGTTCTTCACCTTGTTTATATTTGCAAAATATTAGAAACAGTCTAAAAATCATTCCATACAGGTAAGTAAAAAAAGCAAGTAGAACTGGGGGAGGCACTGAAAACGGTAATATGTACTAACCACAAGGGGGAGGCCTCTGATTCATTGAGAAATGAAAAATGGAGATCACACAAGAACACATAGAGCGTGGTTCTATTTTTGTAAAAACTATGCATATTTTTAAGAGACTAAAAACTGAGATTTTTTTTAAAAAGAGAGAACCCTGTTGTACACACACACTCACTCCCCTAATCACTTTATACATAACACCACCAAACGGGCATTCTGTGTGTGGGCCGTGTTTCTACGGAACTTGCAAAATTCAAAACCACATTATTTTCTATTACTTTCTCTTTTGGAGTAAAGGAAAAGTGTAGAGGATGTTCTTGAAAAAACACCATGTATAATTTTACTGAAATATTGCTTCTTACTTTTACTTTTGACTCGCCACTAAGATTTCTGAGTGCTGTCTCTTCAATTACTTACACTGCACCTCCTAGCACATATTTTAATGTCCCTTAGCTCCAACATAGACACTGCCACTATGTTCATACTTGGATGACACTGCCATGTGATGTAAAAAGATTTTAACTGTAAGTAACAGTGACACTTTAAAATGGAGCAAATGTCCTAAATCATAAGCATTGGTATGTTACTCAGGTGTGGTGGCACATGCCTGTAATCCCAGCACTTGGGAGGCTGAGGCAGGAGGATCACTACAAGTTCAAGGCCAGCCTGGGCTACACAGTAAATTCAAGGCCAGTCTGAACTACATAATGAGACCCTAACTCAAAGAAACAAAAAATAAAAACACAACAACAACAAAACAAATAAAAACATCTTTGTGGTTTGTTCATAGAATGTTGACAAAAATTTTATTCTTATTTACTTGTTAAAGTACCATCATCAGGCCAGGCATGGTGGCACACCCCTGTAATCCCAGCATGCAGGAGGCTGAGGCAGGAGGACTGCCAGAGGTTGAGGCCACCCTGGACTACATAGTGAGACCCTGTCTCAAAAAAAAAAAAAGTACCATCACCATATGGCACACATATCACTAAACATTACCACATCAATGAAGCTTTTCTATTCTGTAATACAAAAAGCCTTGCTTTTGCACTTTGAATGGGTCTTTTATCCAAGCATGGATTTGTCTGTGACAAGGTCTTGCTTTGTAGCCCAGGCTGGCCTCCAACTCACAGCGATCCTCCTGCCTCAGCCTCCCCAGTGCTGAGATTATAGGCGTACACCACCATGCCTGGCTCAAAGCATGACTTTGGAACAGCATACCTTGGTATCTGAAAAAAACAAAAGGTTCACAGAGTTATGCAGATCTAAATATTGACATATTTTGTTACATAGTACAAAATGACCACATTAATATCACCGCTGTTCTCATCAGAGAACTCTTAAATATTAGAGGGCAATAGTTTGTTGCCAAAATTTTATTCCATATGACATCTCTTTTTTTTATTGTTTTGTTTCTTTTGAGACAGGATCTCACTGTGTGGCCCAGGTAGGGCTTGAATTTACAATCCTCCTGCCTCAGCCTCCCTAGTACTAGGATTACATGCATGCGTCACCATGCCCAGTTTGAAAGCTCATGTTATATTTGAACACAAATAGAGTCCTTTCTCTAGAATTGGCAGCTCACTTCATTCATTTTTGAGAAAATGTCAGCCAAATGCACAGCCAGAATAGCCATGGTTTGTCAGTCATTCTTTTTTATGGCATGGTGTTTCATAAGGAAAGCAGCTAGTTCAGCTCATGACTCAAACAACTGCACAGGGGCTTCTCCTGGAGCCAACCATTGTGCCTCTGTACTCAGTAGGAAGGCTTTCTGCATACTTTCTACTTTATCAGACAGAACATTAAAAAGTCATGCACTCAAAGGTAGAGATATAATGTAATCAATAATTATCATTAAAAAAAATAATTGTTATTGCTTTGCAAGGTCATTCCTCACTGACACTGGCACTTCTTTCTGGAAGGTGCAGGAGAGTGAAGAATGACAGCTCCTTGTGCAGTTTGATGCTACTCCTTGAATACAGCTGTGGCACCAGCAGCTTTGCCCACAGCTGCTTTTGCATCATCAGTACCAATACCCACTCAATGAAATGAGAAAAACACACATTAGTAGTTGTGTCATCAGCTTTCCATCACTGTGACAAAACACCTGAGGTAATGAACTTAAAAGGAGGAAGGGTTTGTTTTGACTCATGGATTTAGTCCATGTTCTCTTGGCCCCACTGCTTTCAAATGTGGCGGCCCAGGACATCAGGCAGGAGCACGTGGAGGAGGACTGTTTCTTGCATTGGTGGCTGGGAAGCAAAGAGAGAGAGGGAGGGGCTGAGGTCTCGAGATAACCTTGCAGGAAATACCCTCGTGACCTCAACTGCTTCTGTGAGGCCGTAGTTCCTAAAGGTCCCACCACCTCCTAAAGGTGCCACAGGTTAGGGACTGAGCCTTCAACGTGTGGGCCTCTGGGGGACGTTCAAGATCCAGTACTAGAGGAGAAAAGGTTGAAGGTTCCGAACACAAAGAAATGGCAAATGTTTAAGGAGACAGACATGCTAATTACCTTGAGATGATCATGTACATAGTGTACATCATGTAGCAAATTATCACTCTGTACTCCATAAACATGCATAATTATTATACCAAAATAAACTTTAAAACAAATTAATTAAATTTAAAACACAGGATCCAAACATATTGCAATTATTGGTATCTTTTAGTATATGTTCTCTCTCCATCTCTTCCCCTCCCCACCCACCTCCCTCCCTCCATCTCTAAATCGCCTTTTCCCATTTTCATTACTATTTTTAGTTCATGTTTACGATGTATAACGTTTACATTCACGGTGGGTATTTGGTAGATGTACATGACACATCTTAAATCTTTTTACTTCCCTTTCCCCCACCTTCTTCCTTCACCATCAATCTCCAGGGCCCCTTCCCATTTGCAAAAGACCTATCTTCCTGTTTCCTTCTATCAATCCTTTATTTTTCTCTTTATGTATTTGTAGCCTGACTTACTCAAAGGAGAGCTACAATACAGTACTTAACCTTGTACTTGTGTGTCTGATTTGTTTCACTTAACATATTTTCCAGGTGCATCCATTTTCCTGAAAATGTCTCAAATTTACCCTTCATTTTCACCAAGTAGGTAGTATTGCATTATGGATGGATAGCACATTTTTTATCCTAATCCAGAATTTTAAATGGGGTGTAATATTAAAGAGAAGTAGCTAACAAAGTTCTTAGAATAAGGGCATAAAACACATTAGATGTTAGTTAAAATTTTCTTCCTTGAAATCCTGGAAGAGAACATTTTTTCTCTAAGATGTGATTACACCATTTTAAAATAAATCCCAAAAGAAAGAAGGCAATTAAGCATATTTTTAATCCATAAATAACAGTATATCATTATAATGTAATGAATAATAAACACAAGAATGATAATATATTTACAAGTATAATTTCTAAAAACTTAAAGTATAATTTTCTGAAAACTTAAAGATACACTAAAGCTATTAAAGAATGCCCATATAAAAAATTAAATGCAGGGCTGGGGATATGGCTCAGTGGCGTAGCACCTGCCTGGCAAGCACAAGGTCCTGAGTTCAATCTCCAGCACACACAAAAAAATTAAATGCATAAATACTAAAATGTCTTACAAAGAGCCATAAATATTCACTCTGAATATTTTCACTTTATGCTTGGCTACATTTTCTCATTTCTCGTCATAATAGGAAATTCTAAACATCTATTTCTTATCAAGTGAAATGTGAGACTGAGATTTTATTTTATTTTATTTTATTTTATTTATTTATTTTTTGTGGGTACCAGGGGTCGAACTCAGGACCTTGCACGCCAGCAGGCGCCCGTGCTGCTGAGCGATATCACCGGCCCTTTTTTTGTGTTTGGGTACCGGGAGTAGAACTCAGGACCTCACGCTTGCCAGGCAGGTGCTTATGCCACTGAGCCATCTCACCGGCCCGAGACTGAGATTTTAGAGCACTGGTTGTTCTTAAGGATTTCCTGCCCTCAGGTGGTAACTGCCTTAATATTTTCAGCGCACCTTTCAATACTGCAAAGAGAAGATACATCCCTTCCACATGTACATTTTGAAAGTATATCACACTGTATGGCAGCATCTAATTTTTCTTCTGTTAAAGGTTCTCTCTTTGTAACCCTGTGTCACATTTTACAACCTGCGGAATGCTATGATAGGTTTTGATTTCCAATGCATGTGCTGAATTGTACTGAGCTTTTAGAAACTGATGAGCATTATTTTTCATTGAAAACTGGTAAAAATTCTCATTTCGTTTGTGAACTTTGGCATTGTTGTTAACAATCCTATTACCTGAAAATTCTGCCATCCTTTTTAGATAAAAATTATTACTTATTTCTGTGGTTTTCGGTGGATATCTTATTCGAATCTTCAATTTGTTGCAATATTTGATCTTTGTTATGGCTTATATCTATATGTCCCACGAAGCCTCAGGTGGTCATAGGTGGGGCTCTGTGGAGGTGGCTGGATCTAGGGTGGGAGATGCTGGGATCAAGGATGTGACGCTGGGATTGATTCACAGTGTGATGCTAGGATTAAGGGTGTGAGTGCTACCTGTCCTTAGCGATAGAATAAGAGAAAGAGGGCTGCTGTGTTCACTGTTTGTCAGCTTGCTGCTGCCGCTTGTCTTCTGCTGCCTCCTGCCTGCTCTGCAGTGCCTCTCGGCTATGCCCCCTGCTTTAGAGCCAGCCCATTATGGACTGAAATCTCTACAAACTGTGAGCCAAAATAAACCTTTCCTCCTTTTAACTTCAGATGTGGAGTGTTTTGTCTCAGCAAGGAGAAAAGGAACTAAGACAGTCTTCCTCTTCAGATGACATCTCTGGACTAGAACTGAAACGACCATCTGTTGGCCTTGAAGAGTAACTGGAAGACTGAGTACCCTGTGAGGAATCGACGTCTCACCAAGTCCGAAGTCCCGGGACTGGTTAGGATGCAGCTCTTCCACAGGGCTACTACACAGAGTTCCCTGGATTTCCCTGGATACTTTTCTGTGACGTTTTCTCCTCGTAATCACCTTCATGTTTTCCTTGCTTTTCATATCTGGTTAGGTAACAACCCTCAAAAGAAATACTAAGATCGTATATTTCACTACTGTACTGTTGTGTTCTTGCTGATAGTTCTTGATTGGTTGACATTTTTTTCCTGGACAATTTGTTTTATTAAAAGCAGAATCACTAAAAGTTGACTCTGGAATGATAAAAATGCTCCTAATGGATCAACCAGTGGAATGGTTTTCATCAGAATTAGTGACTAAACAAGCATTTCCCAAAGTATCATAACACACTTGTCGAAAGTCTTCTGTGTCATTTGTTGATCTATGCTTAATAAATTGATCATGTTTTGACCAACAAAAGTGTCACAATTCTGACAGAATACTATGAGTTGGCTGGTTCACATCCTCAAGAAAATGTGAAATTTCTGTTCCATTTTCTCCCCAAATATGTTATACTGGTTGTTTTTCAATAATGAAGTCTGACTGCCTTCTTTCATCCGTACTTCTACAATCTTCACTCATAATTACAGCAAGTCTTGCAGTAAGGGGATCCCCATTTCCTGGACTGACTGGCCGATATCCTTCCTTGTTACCTAGTTTTTGATAGTGTATACTTTTGCTTTCTTCTTCCCTGCTTGACCAGAACCTTGGTCTGTGTCTCACACTCATACACACACACAAACACATACCATTTCATCTCTCCAGATCTTCCCACGGAGCAGCCACTAACATTCCAGCGGGTGGAGCTCAAACCTCTTAGCTCTGGGCCAAGCAGCTCTCTCGTTCTCTCCATCTCTTTTTTAAAAAATTCTTTGCTATTTGTTGAAAACTTCGTGCATTCTGAAGGATTTCACATGGTCTGGATTTTCCTGATCATGTTACATTTTAATTATGCTAGTGTCCCTCCCCCTCCAACTCATATGTTGGAAACTTGATCCCCACGGCAGCAATGTGGGGAGGTGTTGAGGTCAGGAGCCCCCCCCCGCCATGACTGCACTAACATGTCACAAGAGGGCATGAGGCTCCCCTTCAATCTCTTGCTGTCTTGCCCTTCTGCCTTCCACCATGGGATGACATTGCAAGAAGGCCCTTGCCAGATGTGGGTAGCTTGATACCGGGCCTCCCAGCCTCCAGAATAATAAGACATAAATTCCTATTCACTATAAAGTACCTAGTCTGAGCCGGACGGGGTGGCACAGGCCTGAATTCCCAACATTTGGGAGGCTGAGGCAGGAGTTCAAGGCCAGCCTGGGTTATAGAGTGAATTCAAAGCCAGCCTGAACTACAAAGGGAGACCCTGTCTCACAAAAACAAAAATAAATAAATAAACAACCCAATCTGTGATATTCTATTAGAGAATTCCCAAACAGACTGAGCCAAATTGTCAAATTTCTGTTCCTTCATGTACCTAGAGGAGGTCAATGCTTAAGAATTTTTTACCAAATATTAACAACGATTCCCTGCTCCTCGACAAGTTGAAATGATTCATTCTTTAAGTTACTGAGTGACAGTTTCAGGTTTCTCCCCCAAGTGTCTCTATTTTCTACTCTGTTATCCTGCATTCCTGCAATCAAGGGAGTCCAGGAGATGCTGGGTGGCAGAACCACAGCGGGACACAAAGCTGTCTGCCCTGTGGAATGTAAGCTTTGGCTGGGGAACAGGAAATAAAAAGTAAAATATACTCACTGTCAGGTGGTGTCACTGGTAAGGAGGTCGTTTCAGTGGTGAGAGGGGGTATAGTTTTCTTGGTTTTTTTTTTTTTTTTTTAAGTCTTTTTTCATGTTTAACAATCTTTAATTCAAATGTAAAAAGTTCAATATAAACCATTTGTAGGACTTGGGATTTGTTGTTCTTTTGAAAAGAAGAATAAGGGAAATGCAACAAAATGATCCTTCCACTTTTCAGAAAAATGAACTTGTGTTTCATCCCTGCTCAGGACCGTATTAATCTTGTCTATATTGTTCCAGTTTTAGTCTGTGCTGTTGAAGTGAGCACGCTTTTTTTTTTTCACTTTTTTATTATGGAAAATACACATCCAAAATTTGCCATCCGAACCATTTTCAAGCATAGAGGTCAGGGCTGTTACTGTGTAACCATCACCACTCTCCCTTTGCAAACTCTTTTCAACTTATAAAAATGAAACTTCACATTCATTAAACATTAACTCTCCATCCTCCCTACCCCCCAGCCACTGGCAGCCACTCTTTTATTTTCCATCTCTATGATTTTGACTACTGTAAGTTCCATATCGGACAAGAAAATCGGACCAAGAGTGCAAGGACCCAGCTGACCTTGACTCATGAACAAGAGTTAATGTGTATCGCCTTAGGTCTGTAATAAAGCAATAGCTAACTGATACAATGGCGTTAAAATTCTGAATTTTGATGTTATGAGAATTTTATCTCAAATAACTTTAATTGAAATTGGAATTTTGATTTAGATTACATTCAATTAGTTTATTAATTTTGTGAGATTTGACTTCTTTTTGTTTGTTCTTGAGACAGGGTCTTGCTTTGTATTATAAGCTGGCCTTGAACTCACTATGTAGCCCAGGCTGTCCTGGAACTTGAACTTCTGGCAGTCCTCCTGCCTTGGCCTTGAAAGTGCTAGGGCTACAGGCATACACAACCATGTCCTGCTTGACCTTTTTTTTTTTTTTTTTTTTGTCTTTTTGAGACAAGGTTTCACTATGCAGTTCAGGGTAGCCTTGAACTTGCTTTGTAGCCCAGGCTGGCCTTGAACTCGCAGAAGTCCTCCTGCCTCAGCCTCCTGAGTGCTGGGATTACAGGCATGCACACACCAACATGCCCGGTTCTACTTGACTTCTTAAGAATAATGGGCCGGTGAGATGGCTCAGCGCCGTAAGCGCCTGCCTGGCAAGCGCGAGGGCCCGAGTTCGACTCCCGGATCCCACATACAAAAAAGGGGCCGGTGATATCGCTCAGCGGCACGGGCGCCTGCTGGCGCACGAGGTCCTGAGGTCGAACCCCCGGTACCCAACAAAAAAACAAAGAATATTAAGTTGGGCCGTTCAAGGCAATGGAATCTATCAATTTATTCAGATCATCTTTTTTTTTTTTTTTTTTTTTTTTTTTGTGGGTACCGGGGGGTCGACCTCAGGACCTGGCGTGCCAACAGGCACCCGTGCCGCTGAGCGATATCACCGGCCCCTTTTTCGTATGTGGGATCCGGGAGTCGAACTCGGGCCCTCGCGCTTGCAAGGCAGGCGCTTACGCCGCTGAGCCATCTCACCGGCCCTCAGATCATCTTTTATATCTATTACTAGAATTCTAAACTTTCCTCCTTAGAGACCACAGAGAGTTCCTATATGTTTCTGACTCACTAATGCTCACATCATATGTAGCCACATACAATTATCAAAACTAAAAACTTGGGCTGGTGAGATGGCTCAGTGGCGTGAGCGCCTGCCCAGCAAGCACGAGGGCCCGAGTTCGACTTTCGGAACCCACATACGAAAAAAGGGCCGGTGATATCGCTCAGCGGCACGGGCACCTGCTGGTGCGCGAGGTCCTGAGGTCGACCCCTGGTACCCACAAAAAAAAAGAAAAAAAAAACTAAAAACTTAACATTGGCACAATACTACAAATGTAAATTCACCATTTTTTTTCTAACATCATCCCCCAACCCGTTCTAGGACGTTATCCACCACTGTAAATTGCATTTTGTCATCCCATTTTCTTTGTCTCCTACGATCTGTGGCAGTTCATCAGTCTTTCTTTTATGACCTTGACATTTTGAGGAGTACTGGTCAGTTACTACTTTATACCATACTCAGCAGTTTGAAGCTGTCTGGTGTTTTCTCATAAATAGATTGAGATTATGCATTTTGGGCAAAAATATCACAAAAGTGATCATGGACCATTCTCAAAGTATCATATCCAGAAGCACATGGTACCAAGCTAACTTTTCCCCTTGTAATTAATATACTGGGGGGAGATACTTTAAGACGATGCAAATATTTGTTTCTTCTCAAACTTTCACCCACTGATTTTTGCATCCATCAGTGGATCTTGCCCGCAATCCTTATTTTTGTGGCATTCTAATGGGGATTTCCCTATTTATTTCAATTTAGTAAGTGTGCTGCCAAAGTGAGCACTTTACTTATTTCAGTGCTGGGGATCAAACCCAGGGACTTGCACATGCTGGGCAGGTATTCCAACACTGAGCCACCTCTCCAGCTAATGGTGATTTTCTATTTCTCTTAGTTCTTCTATAGCACTTAATTAGGATTATTCTCTAAGGAAAAGATCTCCCTCTCCCTCATTTATCTATTATCAGTACAGACTCGTGGACATTTGTTTTATTCTATAGGGCATAGTCTAATTCTATTATTATTTACTTTGTTGCTCCCACAATGCCATCTTGGATCATTGGGGTCTTCTCTCAAGTAGATTTCTCTACCCTTTACACTGACCTATTTTTTTTTTCTTGAGCACTTCCTTACTTTCTGTCACCATTAGATGTCCCATGCTCATCTTGCCTTTTTCCTGCCCAAATTCTATAATCAACCATTTTTCCAAGGAGCCCTGCTAACATGGTATCCCACATGGAATACTGAAACAGAAAAAGGATATTAAAGATATTGGTTAAAAACTAAGAAGTCTGACAAACTATGGATTTTGGTTAATAATATTTTCAGTAATTATAATACATGTACTGTAATAATTAATGTAAGATGTTGGTTGGGAGAAGTGTACAAATTGAAAATATGTTATATAACTTTTTGTAAATGTAAAACTTTTCTTAAAAAATTAACTTTATTACTAGATGCACAGGCACCCTGATCTTTGACTTCCCAGCTGTTTTCTAAGCCAAAAAATTTTCATGCTAATAAAAAGTTAAAAAACAGGAAGCCAGTCATAGTGGAGCACACCAATAATCCAAGCACTGTGGGAGACGGAGATAGGAGGATCACACGTTCAAGGCTGGCCTGAGCAACTCTAACTTAGCAACTTAGTGAGAACCTGTCTTAAAAAATAAAAAATAGAAGGGACTGCACATATAGCTCAGTGCAAAGGCACTGGGTTCAATCCCTACTACTGAAAAAAGAAATTATTTTGTTCCTCCATTTATTAAAGTATACAATGCAGTGGTTTTTAGTATGGTCACAATGTGGCACTACTATCACCCCTATCAAATCCAGAATATTTCCATTTTCCCCAAAGAAATTCTGTACCTCCTAAAGCCTCTCCTCTCACTCAGTTGGATTTTTTTTTTTTTTTTTTTTTTTTTTGTGGGTACCGGGGGGTCGACCTCAGGACCTCGCGCGCCAGGAGGCGCCCTTGCCGCTGAGCGATATCACCGGCCCCTTTTTCGTATGTGGGTTCCGGGAGTCGAACTCGGGCCCTCGCGCTTGCCGGGCAGGCGCTTAAGCCGCTGAGCCATCTCACCGGCCCTTTTTTTTTTTTTTTTTGAGACAAGGTCTCACTATGCAGTTCAGGCTGGTCTTGACCTCATTATGTAATCTAGGCTGGCCTTGAATTTGTGGCAATCCTCCTGCCTCAGTTTCCTGAGTGCTGGGATTACAGGCATGTGTCACTGTGTCCGGTCAGTTGGAATTTTTAAGACTTTATTTTTTTTAATCATGGCATTTTATTTTATTTTATTTTTTATTATTATTTGGTACTGGGGATTGAACCTAGTGTCTTCCCACTGAGCTACAGGGTCTAAGTCACTAAATTGCCCAGGCTGGGCTCAGATTTTTGATCCCAGGACTACAGGTGTGTGCCACCACACCTGGCTAAGACTAAATTTATGCCAAAACGTACCACCCATGAAGTAGTCTTGCTGGAGAAAATGTAATCTGTATATAATTAAGCTTCTACATTTGTACTGTACAGTACGGTAACACTTCAAAATTAAAATTAAAATTAAATGAAATTGAATATTCAGTTATACTTTTGAAGTACCCAACAGCCATTTATGGCTGGTCGCTACCAAGGAGGAAGCACAGATACTGAACATTTCCATCAGTGCAGAAAACTGGGCATCCCAGCTAACTCTAACTCTTCGAGAAATAGAAAGATTAGATAAATATATTAAACAATACCAGTAGGGTACAACCATTCAAAAACAGAATGTGAACATTGCTACAGAACAAATGATCCAGTTTCTTTAACAAGTAATTGGCATGGGGGAGAGGGGGAGAATTGTAGATTTTAAAAGACTAGAGACAAATGGGGCTGGGCTGGAAGTATAGCTGCTTGCCTAGCACGTGGGAGGCTCTGGGTTCCACACCCAGCACGGAAAAGACAGAATGAAAGCAAGCAAGCAAGCAAGCAAGGGAGACACGTGAATCAAATGCATTAAGGACTTTCACCGGGTATTGATCCTGTACTAAGTGTGAAAAAGACTTCCCTCCCCTCCCCTCCCCTCCCCTCGCCTTCCTCCTTCCCTCCCTCCCTCCCTTCCTTCCTTTTCTTTCTTTTTTCTTTAGACAAGCCAGTTAGGCGGCACATGGAGGGTATAAGTATGAATTTAAACAAAATATTTAGGATGCTACAGTTTTGGACTGAGCACTTGAACTAGACCCCAACAAAGTGAACCAAACCAAAATGGAGTCACTTATGCTAAATGTCATACAATCAAATTGAAACTTTAAAGAGGCAGATAGATTCCCAAACATACCAGTTTTCCCTGAAAACAGATTTTAAATCTACTTGAGTCAGTACAAGAAGTCTGCTTTAACCCTTACCAAAAAAGTAAACTGAGTTAACCAATCAGCTTTATTTCTATTGTTCTGTCGTTCTTCCCACCTTACAAAACCTGCTGTTCTGCCACTGTCCAGTGGGCAGTCTCCTATTTTTTAGAATTAGAGGCGGTCCCAAGTCATGAATTGTGAATAAAAGCCAATTAGATCCATAAATAAACTTGTAGTTACCCCCCACATACACACATTGAACTCAGGGCCTTCACACTGAGCTATGTTCCCCAAATGAGCTACATTCTCAAAATTTAAATTTTTTTTTATGTGGGTACTGGGAGTTGAACTCAGGACCTCGCGCTTGCCAGCAGGCGCTTGTGCCACTGAGCGGTATCACCGGCCCCAAAATTTAAATTTTTGAGACAGGGTCTTGCTAAATTGCCCAGGTGGGACTGGAATTTGTGATCCTCTTGTCTCAGTCTCCCAGAGTGCTGGGATTACAGAAGTGTGCCACCACACCCAGCTTGTAATTTTGGCTTTTGGCAATCCAAACATGGTTGCGGAGAAAAACTAGCCTAGGATGAGGAAGAAGTTTGTATTCATGACTCAAAGGAAGAAAACCAAAGCTGCATGTAGTTTTATCTCAGTGATGCCAGCAAGGGGCCTCTTACAGCTCACCTAAGAATAGCTTCAAGCCGGGCATCTACCTGACTCCTGGCTATGCCCCAGAGGAGGTGGAAATGAAAGACACATGAGTCTTCACCTACCTGGTGGAGTGGTGCTAGTTCTCAGATCTCCTCTTCCAGGAAGTCTTCCTGGCATGCCCCACTGCCCACCCCCTCCACCCTGGGAGGGCCTCTGGGTGCTCCCTTCCTCTTGGGCCGGATGGCAGCCCTGTGACAGTGGCCTGAGACTTGTAAGGAGAGGATAACCCTGCCTGCCAAGAGGAGAGTCAGGAGCTGGTGCCAACAGAGAGCAAGGGCTACACCAAGCCCAGAGCCTGGCTGGAGCTGGGTGGACTGGAACCACAAGGGAAGCTCGGGCCTGAGGTTAAAGGAGTGGTTAGAAGGAAGTGGGGCAGATGGAGGTCTACAGGAGCCAGCAGGACTTTTAAGCCCTCCACGAGCCTTTTGTGTTTGAAGGGCCACTGGAAGCCATCGCAGACTGTTAAGGCAGGGACTGCCTACTGTCACTGTTTCCCAGTGTGTCTGGCAAGCCTCCCCTCTCCTTTAGAAATGTTGATCCTGGCACCCACAGACTCCTCCGACTTGGCAAGGTCTGCAGGGACCACCTTAAATCCTCACCACCTTAAGCAGACTCCACCCCTGAGTGCAGCCAATGGGCAGATAAGCAGCCAGGCACCACCACCCCCAGCCTTCTCGGCCTGGCACCCCAACTGCAGACAGGCGATGGCCCTGCTACTCCGGGCTGTAACCTGGGGGCTGCGCCCCTGGAGGGGCTACTGCTCCAGGGCGCCACAGGTCAGGGGGGCTGAGAGGGAGGGGAGTCTGGTTCCCACTTCCCCAGGCTCTGCCTTACCACGGTGCAACTTAAACCTCCACCAGTCTCTCCTGCCACAGGGGCAGGCTGTGACCCAACTCTCTTTGGGGTAACTCTTGGCAACGTTTCTCTCCCGTAGCGTGGACTCAGCAAGGGCTTTGTGGAGGCTCTGGAGGCAGTTGTGGGGAGCCCCCATGTGTCCACTGCTGCTGCGGTCCGAGAGCACCACGGGCGTGATGAGTCGATGCACAGGTATCAGAAACCCCCTGCTGGGCAGAGGGTCTGGGTTGTCCTCATGCCCACCCACCTGTTTGGGGGTGCTCTGGCATTCTGACAAGGGGATGTTCTCTGTCCCTCACCTAGTTGTGGCTTCAGTCCCTGCAACACCTCCTGGCTCCTTGATATGAGCGGGACCAGTTGCCGTACCCTTCTAAAGTGCCAAGGTCTACTTCCAGGTGCTATCCTCCCGATGCTGTGGTGTGGCCCCAGAATGTGGACCAGGTCAGCCGGCTGGCAGCCCTGTGCTACAGCCACGGTGTGGCCATCATCCCGTTTGGCACCGGTACCGGCCTGGAAGGGGGAGTCTGTGCTCTGCAGGTAGAGTGGGTGCCCCAGGTCTGGTCTCACCACACTTGTCACACTTGTGGCCATCTCCACCTGCCATGCTGGGGCTCTGCTCTGGCTGCGGGGGGGCTCTGCAAAGGATTGGAGTCTTGCGGGCTGTGCCTGGCCCTGAGACTAGGTCAGCCAACCTTCTTGGCATCCCTGCCACCAGGGGGGTGTGTGCATTAACCTGACCCATATGGACCAGATCAGGGAGCTGAATCCAGAAGACTTCTCTGTGGTGGTGGAGCCTGGTGTCACCCGTAAAGCTCTCAACGCCCACCTGCGTGACTGTGGCCTCTGGTTTCCTGTGGGTAGGCGTGGGGCTTGGGTACCTTCCCTCGGAGGCCTGAGGGCTCACTGGGGGCTGAGCCATTTCTGGGACTTCAGAGGACCCCTCTTTTCCCTGCCTGGGTTGCCCTCTCCTGTTCTCTGACCTCCAGACCCAGGTGCGGATGCTTCTCTCTGTGGCATGGCGGCCACTGGGGCCTCAGGCACCAACACAGTGCGCTATGGCACCATGCGTGACAACGTGATCAACCTGGAGGTGGTGCTGCCTGATGGGCGGCTGCTTCACACGGCAGGCCAGGGTCGTCATTTCAAGTGAGCTCCCTCTGCCCTTAGCCTGGGGTCCCAGTGTGCACTAAGGCTAACAGGCTTCCCTCCTCCAGCCACCCTCCTGGTTGGGTGGGTGAGGCCTGGAGCCCTGCAAATGGGTCAGTGGATGGTGCTGAGCTTAGCAGTCCCTGTGAAGGGCAGATCTGGGTTGTAGAATAGCAATCAGAGAAGCCAGAGGCCAGCTGAGACCTGGCTGCCTAGGGGATGGTGCACTGGGTTCCAGCCCCTGACTGCTGGACAGAAATTTCTCAACACACAGCCTGGGTGATCACCTGCCTTGTGTCTCTGGGGCCCAGGAAGACTTCAGCTGGCTACAACCTCACGGGACTCTTTGTGGGCTCTGAGGGGACACTGGGTCTCATCACATCTGCCACCCTGCGCCTGCACCCTACTCCTGAAGCCACAGTGGCTGCCACCTGCGCATTCCCCAGTGTTGAGGCTGCGGTAGACAGCACTGTACAGATGCTCCAGGCCGCCGTGCCCGTGGCCCGCATTGGTGAGCCGGGAACTGGGTTACCAGCCCAGGGTCCTCAGAAAAGCAGGCCTCACCTGGCCATCCCTCTCCTTGGTCCCAGAGTTCCTGGATGATGTCATGATGGATGCCTGCAACAGGTACAGCAAGCTGAACTGTTCTGTGGCGCCCACACTCTTCCTTGAGTTCCATGGCTCTGAGCAGGCCCTGGCAGAGCAGCTGGAGCGGGCAGGTGTGCTGGGGGGGGTTGGGCTGTGGGACCACAGGTCCGGGGCGCCCCCAGTGTGGGGCCCAGGATCAACCTTTCTTCCTGATTGCAGAGGTGATCACCCAGCACAATGGAGCCTCCCACTTCTCCTGGGCCAAGGAAGCAGAGGAGCGCACCCGGCTTTGGACCGCACGGCACAATGCTTGGTACGCACTCCTGGCCCTGGCTCCAGGCTACAAGGTGAGCTCGGACTGGGGTGAAAGTGGGACCCACAGCTCGGCCCATGATCCTTTTCCTCAGCTCCTACCCTACTGTATACAGCAGCAGGCTGAGGCCTACAGGGGTGGAAGGTGGGGGCTGGGTGCGCACCCCGGCTGAGCAGCACTACAACCCGAGACTACAGACTGCACCACCCAGCCGTTTCTCAGATGCTGCCTAGGAGGAAAGGACCGTTGTCTGCCCATCCCTGGAGTCCTTCCTGTCAACCAGGCGCTGCAGCAGTGCTGGGCTCTTAGGAGTTGTAAACACAAGAGGGCGGGCCTCCTGGAGGAAGAGACTTGGAGAGGAAGGTGTCAGCCAACACAGAAGGGAGGCTGCGTCCCAGGCAGCTCCTGTAGAGGATCAGTAGTGTGGGGTGTGGGAGCTCTGCACGTAGCCAAGGGTGGGGGAGCCAAGGAGTGGTGAGGGTCCTGGGCTGGGAAGGCCTGGCACACACATGTAGGCCAGTCATCTAGAGAAGAGCAGGCTCTTTCCTTCCGTGAGGCCAAGAGCTGACTCCAGATCCACCCAGACCCGTCCTTCGCCTTGACCACAGTGACCCCTGAACCTCCAGCATGCAGGGCTAAGAGGAGAGCCTCACAGGCTTGCCTCTGACCCAGGGCTATTCCACCGACGTGTGTGTGCCCATCTCGCGCCTGCCGGAGATCCTGTTGTATGCCAAGGAGAAGCTGAAGGCCTCGGGACTCACAGGTTCTGCCTACCTGTTGCTGGAGTGAGGTGGGGAGGTGCTGGGGCTGATTAGTGCCTGGGTCAAGGGCAGGTGAGGCCTGAAGTGACTGCTCTGTCCTCTGGGCCCCCAGGAACCATTGCTGGACATGTGGGTGATGGCAACTTCCACTGCCTCCTGCTGGTGAACCCAGATGATGCTGAGGAGCTCCAGAGAGTCAAGACTTTTGGAGAAGAGCTGGGCAGGTGGGAGCCCGGTGGGGTAGGGGAGGGCAGAAGGGATGGGAGAAGAACCTGCTAAGGATCCCTCTCCTGGCATCTCAGGAGAGCACTTGCACTCCATGGGACATGCACCGGGGAACATGGCATTGGAATGGGCAAGCGGCAGCTGCTACGGGAGGAGGTAGGCCCCGTGGGCTTGGAGACCATGCAGCAGCTCAAGGTCATGCTGGACCCCCGAGGCCTCATGAACCCAGGCAAGGTGCTGTGAGGAGCTCCGAGGATTTGGCCTGCCAAGTGCCCAGATGACACAGCCTCTTCTGAAAACACTGGCCCTACAAGGATGGATGGTGACTGATGCCGTCTCTGCCAGCCCTCTGTAACTGGGGCTTAAGACCGGAAGGCAGAGAGAGAAGCTGGGCTCCTTCCTGCCACCTTTGCTGCCCTCAGGAACCTTTGGTCCAGTAAAGGACGCTACTTTCTCTGTGCCCTACACATCTGTCCAGGCTGGGACAGCTGGTGTGGGTCACCTCATGACTGAGATCTTGTGGGTCCCCTGAAGACCTCCTCACTGCTGGGGCCAAGGACCCCTTTACCCACACCCGGTGACAGGAACACTGCTTTCCTAGAACGGGAAGGGCCCTCTCACTTCAAGGTGGTAGGTCTTCTCTTTAGGGTATCCCAAATGAATTTGAAATACATTTGCAGCTGTCTGCAGTCTCCTCCCAGAGCGGCCAACTTCTCCCCTCCAGATTCCCTGTCCTGGGGCCAGTGACCCATTTGTTTTGGGTCTGTCCTCTGACTTAGGGTGGCCTGGGGGGATGGTGCTCGGAGTTTGGAAGGAAGCTAGGTCCCTGTCCCAATTACTGTGCTGCTAAGAACCTCAGGCAAAGGCCCTCCCAAGGTGGAGGTCACTTATGATAGCCTCACCCGGCCTGAATTGGGCCTCAGAACACCCTGAACACACTCTTCAAGCAGCTGCCACCGACTGTGAGAAACAGATTATCCTCCTTGTCCCACATCATTCTGTGGCCCAACGCACCGTCCTAGCAGCTTTTGTTCTGAAAGGTCGGGTCAGCCCAGCCTGCAGCCTGACACGTCTTGGGATCCCTGGCCAGAGCCTCATCTGGGGTACTCAGCAGTTAAACCCCCTAGGCCCACGAGAGGGCGCCTGACACCAGAAAGCTCAGACACTAAGGCATCTGCTCTGGGCAGCTGTGGCCCAGGACTCCTGTCCAAGGCCTATAGCTCTCAGCTCTGAACCACTCCCCTCCCAGGGTTAGAGAGGGGCTTGGTGGCCGGTCCAGCCCCTACTCCCTGCAGATCCCACCAGCCTGCAGTGCTGTCCATCTCCCTCACCCCGGGGGCCTTTGACCTTCTTAGTAAAGGAGATGGGTGGAGGATGCAAAAGAGCCAGCGAGGTCAACGGCACCCTCCTGCTCACCTCACGCCCTCCCCAAAGCCCTGTTGGGCCCTTAACACCCCTCTCATAAAGCCCTGGGCAGAGGTTCCACCCTGGGACTTTCTTAGTCCAACGCTGGTTCTTGGGACGCCTCTGTGCTCACACTGGGCTCTAGCAGACAGCAATGGATGTGGGCTTGAGGATGCTCTTCTGTGATATTCCTGTGTGCAGCTGTCCTGATTGGGAGCCAAGGTTATGCCAAGGATGGTTTGGTGGCAAGTCCCATCAGCCCTCTTCCCACAGCACCCCCAGCATGCTGACCATGGAAACAGCTCTCCAGCCTTGCCCCTTTAGACCCCCTGCTCCCACCCCTGCCCTGGGGTGGACTCTGCAGTGGCCATCTCTACCTCGGCAGGGCTTTTCTCTGATGTGAACTACAGTACTTAGCAGGTAGTGGATGTTTGCAAATGCTCATTTACCCACAATTTCTTTTATTAAGAAAAATTCCAAACATATAGAAAAGTTGGAAACAAGTAGACCCCCATTCACTGAAATACCAGCCACTAAAGATTCGACGATGGACACTTGTATTATTTGCTTTGTGTATCTTGGGGGAATCATTTAGAATTAGATTACACATTTCTTAAAAGCATTCACCTATATAATTCAGCATCTGTCTCCTAAGATTAAGGACATTCTCCTATAAACCTGAACACTATTAAATGGCTATTCGATAAGCAGTCTCCTTCATGCTTTCTTCCCTCCCACAGAGGCAGAATCCTCCAGAATGTAGGATTCTGGAGAGCTGTCTGGATGGAGATCATAAACATTGCTCCCACCCACATGCCAGGTGCTGACAACCTGGTCAGAACTCAGAGGATGCGGCAGCCAGTAGAGGGCTGCAGTGTGCCAGGTGGGAGCAAAGTCACCCAGGATGGAGATGAGCACAAGCAGGGAATAGCACCTAGCTTGGGCCCCAGACCCGCTTCACCCAATGCACAACCACTTGGCTCACCGTGGCACCACTAAAGCAGCTGGGCTCAGGTTGCCAAGGTGGACACACAAAGCCTCCATCTTCACATCCAGGGGTCAGGCAAGGAAATCTGAGCTGGGCCCTGCCCCACCAGTTTTGCTGGTGGAATTAAATATAGAACAGGGAGACACAGTTGCCAGGCAGACGCAGAAGGTGCTGTGAATAGAACAGTGCCCTTTGTGGTGACAAAGCTACAAGGAAACCTGCTGTGCATGTGCCAGGCCTTCAGGGCAGATCCTGACCCTTGCAGTGACCTCTGAGCTGTATGATTTTGTCCCCATTTCACATGTGAACAATCGACATTCAGATGAATGAAGTCATTCCCTCATTCTGCCAAGGAGTACAGCTCAAATGTAGACAGAGCCACCACTTCTCACAGCAGCATTCGTAGGTCCCAGGGTCTCCACCCCAGCTAGGGTGCCAGTGAAGCCCGGGCTCTGAACCACAACTCTTCTTCAGCACGGCTGCTGGCCTGAGGGGAATGCCCTTGCACAAAGTAGGCACCACAAAGTAGGAAGCATCTGAGGGAGGTGACTGGTGGAATAGGGCCCTTAGGCAACAGCACAAAGAGCAGGCCTGGGAGGGGTCAGGGCAGAGGTGTGGTGTCTTTGTCCTCCTCTCCAGCTCTCCTTGGCTGGCTCAGCAGGAGGCCCTAGAGTGCAGCTCCCTGGCTTGGAGACAGGCTGGGCAAGCACTGCTGCCCCTTGCCCTGCGTTTCCTGCGTGGCCTGCAGTTTGCCAACTTTTGTGAACCTGAGTGGGTGGTTAAGGGTTCTGAGTTGGCTCGGCCTCAAACCAGGCCTCTTCTTGGGCCTCAATGAAGTATGCCCATGAGTCAGCACTGAGACACAGATGGCGCAACGGGGAGCAGGGTGTGGGATGGGGAGCAGAGCTGAGGGGGCGGGAGTGCCGCGCTGCTACCTGGAGGAACCACATCCTCATGGCCTCTGGTGGCTGCAAGAGCTTTGTCCCCGCAGACCCTTCTAGAAAAGCTCCATCCCAGCCACTGCACAGGTGATGGTGATCGGTTCCACAACACTCAAGAGGGTTATTGACACGGGAACCACCCCTTCCCTGCTATCCCGGGAAGAGCAGTGAGAACATGCAGGAATGCTGAGGTAGGTGAGGGGTGGAGGGAGGATGGGCTTTTGTCCCCAGTTCATTTCCCACCCCCAACTCTTCATCCTCTAATAATTCTTCATCAAAATAAAACCACAGTGTATCTTTTATTAGACATTATTTTAATACCATATCAAAACACCTTGACTGATGAAGAAAGCTTTTCTCCCAAGCTTTGAACATTTTTTAAACATTTTATGAGGTTCTTTTTGTATTTTAATATATAAATACAGAAACCTATCTTGCATGGGCCAATGCCATGTGTGAACATCAATGGCTAAAATGTTCTCAAACAGAGTGCCTGAAAACAGGAGTAGCAGTACATGTTTCTCCAGTAAGTCTTTTATTTAAGTTTCCTGGGGGAAAAAAAAATCCACAAGGAAAATGTTCAGGCATTTTTGCAGGACACTTGTGATTGTTAAATCCTCTGAACTGACCAGAACCAGAAGGAAAAAAAGGGGAAGATGTGGGACTGGAAGTGGGAGAAAGTCCTTGATGGGCATCTGTTTTGGCAATGAAATCAAGTTATTAATCAGGGTCTCAAAGGGAAGAAAAGTGCAAAACCAAGCCAGAAAAATGGGCAAAAAATAGAAAACAAAACAATAACAACAACAACAAAAAACCCAAAGTAGGGAGGTTTGTGATGCAGAGAGCTGACCGGGGCGCTGGGCGAGGATGTGCCCACCTGCCGTCAGCTATGTCTGGTTGTCACTGAGTGGGTTACAGCTGGGCAGCAAACAGCAATCTGTAAACATCACGAGGGAAAACACCAGTCGACACTAGACTTTTTTTTTTATATAATTTTTTTTGTAAACACTTTAAAGACAGACCCACAATGCCTTTCAAAGGTGAAAAAGAAAATGCCCTTTCCCTCCTGGGCTGAGGGGGGAGGGGAAGGATAGGTAAGCAGTGGATTCACTCTTCTCTTGTCCGATTTGGTATCCTCAGGGAGGAGGGAGAACCGCTGTCCCAGTCAGTGCAGAAGGAGGGCCCCGTTCCCACTGGTGTCCCAAGCTCAGCTCTGCCCCAGTGTCCGACGAGCCTCTCTCAGAACAGGGCCGTGTGTCCCTGTGTGGATCGGAACAAGTGAGTCGTGCTCCGTGTGGCCGAGGGCCGGCCGCTGCATCCCGTAGTGGCACAAGTGTCCCGCCGAGGACAGGCTGGCCGGGGCGCCTGTTGCTCGGTTCCCCCGGAGCCAAACATCATGCCAGGCACCAGGACCCCACGCCAGGCCAGGTGCCACTCCCTCTGCCTCATTCTCGCCCTGCTGTTTCTTCTCCCCTTGTCATCAGTTTTTGAGGTGAAGGTAAAAACAGCAAGTGTCCCTGATTTGTCTGACATCATCAGCTGTTCTGGGCATTTACTTGGAATAAATAAAATAAACCTAACAAAAGAAAAAAAAAAAAAACAGAGGAAAGAGAGAGAGAGAAGAAAGAAGAGAGACCCCAAAACCTTTGGACGTGAGATGAAGTGGAGTTGGGCTTTTTGATTTTTCTGGGGCTTTGATTTATCTGTTTGCCAGGAAAAAGAAAATGCCAGCCCAGAACTCAGCAGGGACTGGTGGGGCAGGGGACAGGAGAGGGTGGTCAGCAGTAAAGCAAGGTGCCCTTGGGCAGAATGGAAAGTCAGACCCAATGGTGACCCTGGGGATGCGTGTGGGAGGGAGCTGAGGGGCTAAGACTGGCCCGGGGGCCTCAGATTCATTTGGAAGGGGGCGTGGGAGGTGGCTGGAAGGGAGGACCAGCAGTAAAATGACTGCTGACAAGCACTTTGCAGTGTACAATACATGGTGCCATGGGCTTTCTACTGAGAACCTGTCCACAGAGCAAAGAAGACCCTGAGAGGTGAGCAAGGCCAGGGCAGAGCTGCAAACCTAGAGCCCCATGCTCCTCCTACTGGTGTCCATTCCCAGGATCTTTCTGAACTTTCCTTAGAAGCTTCACCCCGGATGTCTGGAATACACTGGCGTTTCCTAATTCTACCTCTTCCCAGTGTGCTTTTCACGGTCCTGTGCTCATCCGTGTGTGCCTCACATCCTTCCCCAGGAAACCTCTGCACCCCAGGAGACTACACACTGATGAGCTGAGGCCTTTCTCTTCACCCCTGCTTTCTCCTGGAAGGCTGTGTCAGGGAAGCCCAGCTCCTCGCCACCAGGCCCACAGAGACCAGTGCCTGGAGCCCGAGCCCAGCACATCCCCAAGCATGGGCTCACCTTTGAGAGGATTCAGCAAGCAAGCCCAGCAGGGTCAGTCCGCAGGGTGTTCTGGACAAGATCTGTTCACTTCAAACCATGAGTCTATGCAGCTGGGGTGGGAAGCAGCAAGGGGAAAGCACATTAGCTCAGAGACTTCTGAGCAAGAGTTGCTTGAATCTCTCCTGAAAGGACCCCATGGAAAAATGATCCTGTTCCCTGTTTTGAAGCAGGGAGAAGGGCGAGTACAAAGACCATCCTGCTTCAGCAGGAGTCAGCAGGGGTAGGTACAGACTCAGGTAGATCTGGTGCTGCAGGAAGGGCAGCTGTGGCCCTGAGAAGAACCCAGGCCTGCTGCAGGCACTAACAACTACTGGGGTGAAGATGCAGATTAGAGGAGTGTGTACTGTGGTCAATTAGCCAGTCAATTATCTCCAAGGCCTGAGGAGTGGGGAGTGGGGACAAAGGGCAAGCTGGCCAGGGTCCCAGCTCTGGGATCCTGAGAGCGGCCCTTCCTAGGTCGAGAAAGCAGCCGTGACACCACCTCCCTAGTGAGTGCCCTCTCAGGAGAACCCCAAGTCTCCCTGTGAGGGTAGGAAGGGCTAGGGGACCTTGGACTGTGTAACAATGCTAAGAAAGCGAGCCAGGGAGGGGGCTTTCAGTGAATCCTTTGTCTCCAGTCTTTACACAGCACTGTCTGCCTCTAAAAGGAACAAAAGAGGAACAGCAATGGCCCTAAGACAGCTTCCTGTATGTAAACCAACATCTGGGAATTTTTAAAGACAGGAACCTGACTGGTAATTTGCATAAGCTTCCCCCAGGAAGGGTTTTGCTTTCTGGTTCCAGTTAGTGCCGCCTTGGGACACTGCAGGGCTGTGTGCTGGGACCCAGACCAAGAAGCACAGTTTTCCCCAAGGTCAACCACAGGCCTTGCACCAGCCACATCCATACACCACGCAAGGCTGTCATCCTGTGGACCAGTGGCCTCAGGTCAGGCCCGCTTGGTGCCAAGAAGCAGCTCTGGGCTCGAAAGGCAGACAGCAGGTAGCAGCCACAGGAGCACAGGGTGTTCTCCCCTCTTGGGCAAAGAAGTGTCTTCTTTCCAGGTGGAAACAAGAATGTGGCTCCTGCTGGAGCTCAGGATGACCCTCAGCCCGCTCATCACAGCCGCTCTCAGTGCCCACACGTAGCACCCTTTCTGCCTCCTGGCCCTCTGGGGAGAAGGGCGAGCACAGGCCAGCAAGGACACCCTCCCCGCTGCGAGAGCGGAGGGGCCAGTGTAGGCAGAACAGGCTCGGGGAGACAGAGAGGAGTCCAGCTCCGGGGGAATCCCTACCACCTCTAACCAGTGGGGCTCCAGTCTCCCCACCCACTCCCACCCTCCAAGCTGTCAAAGCAGAGCTAAACCTTGTGGAATTCACTTCTGCCCTGCACTTGGGGTTCTTGAACCTTCCTAATAGCAGTCTGCCCCCCCCCCCGAAAAAGAGGCTGTCCCATGATCAAGAGGCACAGAATGGCTAGGGATGGGGGTCTACTGTGCCCCTCAGGATGTATGGGATGTGGGTTAGCTACCTCTGCGGGGCTCTCATACCTTTTGTGATAGATGCACAGGCAAGGCAGTCTGGCTATCGTGTCCCCCTGAAGCAGCTCCTCCAGGCAGATCACACACTCACCCGCATCTTTAGTCAGCACGTCATCTGCAAGAGGCACAGGGAGAACAAGAGGGTTAGTCACCAGCGGGTGAGAGGCACGGAGCAAGCACAAGTCTAAGAACTGGCTGGATGACCAAACTGCCAGAGTCTGTGGGTACAGAGCCCAGGAGGGACCTCAACCTTAAGAAAGACCCTCACTGTGGAGCCAAGACATGTGCATCACGTATTATGTACCTGAAGACAAAGGTGGATTAATCCAAATGGGATTAACTGAAGGCCCAGGTGGTAGAGATGAGAAAGGTTTGGAGAGGACTAGAAGCAACAACGGCAGAACGAGGCAAGCTGCTCCCTTACTATACTTTCCCCCAAATACGTGCATACTCCAGGCATGCTGATTTCTGGTTTGGAAAAACATGGCACTGCACAGGGTGCTTGAGGCAAAAATAAGTGGAAGAAAGAGCTACAAAAGCAAATACTTGGATGTGAGTGTTCACAGCGGCACAATCCATTGTACCCAAAGGTGGAAAACAGCCCAAACACTCACCACTGCTAAATGGATAAACCAAACAATGTATATCCACACATGGGAATACTACTCCACCAAGAAAAGGAAGGACTGATGCACACCACAATGTGGATGAAACGCAAAAGTAGTGTGCTAAGTGAGAGAAGTCAGGCATACAAGGCCACTCCTTTATGGTATCATTTATATAAAATATCCAGAATAGACAAATCCACAGAGACAAAAGGCAGATTTTGGTTGGGAGGAGGGGAAAATGGGGAATGATTGCTAATGGATAAGGAATTTCCTTCCCTTTTAAAAAACATTTTCTGTGGCAAGAACACTATGAGATCTGTCCTCTTCACAAATTTTTAAATGCACTATGTTGTATAACAGATCTCTATAACTTCTTCACCCCGCACAAGTGAGACTTTATACAACCCCAGTTCTCCCCTCTCCACTTGTAGCAAACACCAGTCTCTCTGGTTAGGGGCTCATGTAAGTGGGGTCACACCACAGGGTTTCTTTTCAGGGTGATGAAATGTTTGGAACCAGACAGAGAGGGTAGCTGCACAACAGTGAATGCCCAAAATGCCACTAAGTTATACATTTTAAATGGCTAAGCTTGTGTGAATTTCACCGCAATTTCAAAATAAAAAAAGAACACTTTACTTCCCCTCCCCAAAAGAAGGAATGGAAGGCAGCTCCTGCACTCGCCCAGGCAGCAGAGCTCCAGCTGGGAAAGCCTGAGCACAACAGGGCGAACACTGCAGCCGGCTCAACAGTGCTTTCTCACATCACGCGCACTGACAACTCAAGAGGGACCAAGCCTGAGTCTCAGGACTCTGGGAACTCACAGTCTAGCTGGGGAGGCTAAACAAAAAAACCAAAATGCACTGCATGGTAATTCTTAGGTAGCCTTTTAGCACAGAGGCGCAGGTATGATGGGTGTGGCAGGTGCCCACCCGGGGCAGGGACTGTCTACGGAAGATTTTGGAGAGGCCACAATGAGTTGGGTGGAGAGGAAGAGGCTGCAGTGGGGAGGGAGGGCGGTTCAGGCAAAAGGAACAGTGGAACTGCTACGGCAGGTGCAAAGAGGCACACGAAACCACGGGGACCAGGGAGGCAAATTCCCGAAGGTGGACTCGCTCTACTGTGCAGCTGGGTCTTGTCTGCCTGACAGAGAGGCATGGAGGTGCACCCTGACCACATCACTAGAAGTTACCAGAGAATGGAACAGATGAGCCCCAAGATGGGGAGCCCGCTCTGGAGGCCGACTGTGCAGTGCATCAGTGTGGGCTTGTCACTGGGAGGGACTCCAGAGGGACAGGCCTGAGCAGGGAGTGATGAGTTCAGAGTCAGGTGGGAGATTTAGAGACCGCCAGCTCTGCTGAAGTCTAGATGTGAGGTTTAGAACAGAGCTGTGGGCCACAGGTATAGACACGGCATAAAGAGACGGTCCACAGAGTTTAGACTGCAGTCCGAGGCGGCAGCAGACAGACCCAGGTTAACGCTGATATGTGAAGGGCAGGTGAGAAAGGCGACTTGAAGAGGTGACCCAGAAGTTCCCCAAGCCACAGGAGAGACATCGAGTGAGTGAAAGATGGCCATGAAGAAAGGTCCTGTAGCAGGATCACTCCCCACAATCAAAGACCTATGTTCTGCACCTTCGCCTGTAGTATTCTCTAGGAGTCCCTGTGCGGGTTTTCCTCGGCCTCATGATCTTACGAACAAGGCACAAGGTGTCATTCCCACTTTGCAAATGAGAATGTGGAAGCCCCAAGAAGCCACACATCTTGCCTGCATCAGGGGGCCTGAGAATAGTGATGCTGGGCCAAGGCCAGGGCCAGGGCCAGGGCCCCTCTGCTCAGATGACCTCCCCCAGTGCTGTTTGTGTCTTCTGATTATTTTGGTAGGAAGGGAAACATCGGGAGCCCATAAAACCAGGGTTCTTCATGGCCTAGAAGGTTCTGGTGACTCCCCCCCTCCCAAGGAACATTAAGGAAAAGGCATAAGATAGAACCAATATGATACCAATGCCTGGTACACAAGACAGAGAAGTCACTTGGCTTCCTGGACACCACGATGACCTGTGGTCACGTCTGTTAACATCTGGCTAACCCAAGGACCACTGGAAAAGAGACGGCACAGTCAGCCACTAGAATGTCACCTCGTATTCCAAATGTGGCACATGGCACACTGACATAAAGGGAAGATCCTATATTTTTAAAGCACTGGATACCATACGTACTTAGAAGTTTGTGTAGGCAAAGGAAAGGTCTGGAAGGATACACAGAAAAATACTTTTACGTGGTTTTGTATTCTTTAAATGTCTGAATACACATTACTTTTATACTTAAAAGTTCCAATTTACATTTTATGCTGAAGTACATCAAAAGGACAAGATGGGCTGGTGGATGGACAGACAGGCAGTAAAGCAGGTACAGTATAATGTATGCCCTAGGGGGTAAGGGTATAGGTACTCAGAGCAGAATGCTTTCAGCTTTGCTGTATATTTGGCATTTTTCACAATAAAGTATTGGAGGAAAGTAACCTCAACAGAGGTGGCAGGAAAGATAGTTCAGCTTTAGTAAGAGGGTGGAGTTGTCCTGCAGACATTCTTGGCCATTTCTTCCCCACTCTGTCTCAGGCATCTCACCCCTGACATGGCACTTGGGGAGCTGGGGCCCCTCTTGCTCTTCACCCCTCCACACCCGCAACTTAGGGTGATTTTGCTCACATCACTGATCTCAAAGCAATTTCCTCTCGCATTTCCCCTACTGCTGGCTAACTTAGCTATGTGCCTAAGGGCCAAGTTAGACTTCTCTGTATCCCCAACAGCTTCCTGAACAGGCTGTGCTCATTCTCCATTGCATCTGCTCCAAGACGGCCCATGTGGCCCCCAGACCTGACATATATGGGGCAGGAGAGGCAGGCCTGGGCTTGCCTCTCTCCACACTGCATGTCACTAGGGTAAGGGGATAAGGCAAAAGGTACGATGAGCTGGTTCACTTCCTTATCCTAGGGTGGGCTCAAAACTAGAGCACCTATGGGTTAGATGCAGCCTTTTCCTGGCCATTTCACAAAGCAGTTTTATATGCCTTGCTAGCTAGCCAGGGGCTGCAGCTCTGGTAGGAAGAACTGAAATGTGCAGCTGTCCTACCAGGCTGGCACATGGCAAGGAGCACATTTCACTGGGACCAAGGCTGCAAAAGGCCACCTAGATGTTCCTGGGGGCAGGGAGGAGTGACAACTTTAGAATCTGACTCTGTGGGGAAGCCAGCACCTAGCCCAGCACCTGGGGAGCAGCATTCTTCAACAGCAGAGGCAGGAGAAGCATGGTCCCACAAGAAGTCTGTGTGGGCTGAATAAAATTTCCTACCCCAATCCTTGGGGCTCTGGGAATCAGCAGCCCCAGGTATCCCTGGGATCATAGCAGAGGACTAGGAATGGCTGAAGCATAAGTCTGGCTCTCAACCATTTCCTACAAGATTTCCATCTTCATCTGACAAGAGCCTGTGGCCCACTGCTGGAGGGAAGCCACAGCAGGGACCCCACAGCACAAAGCCAAAGACCCTGGAGGAGGGGCTTGACAAAAGCTGGATGATGAGAATAGAGGATCAAAGCTGAGCTTCCTGCCTTTGGATTTTGTCTTGTTATAGCCTCTCAAGCCCCTCCTAATCCTCCTGCTACTATGTGCAAATAGCCAACCAATGTCACTACAGGGGGTAGGGCGCAGTACTGCCTGACTGCGGGGGGGGGGGTGCATGCTAGATGGTACACCCTCCACCCACACCACAGAACCCAGAATGCAAGCAAAGCTCTCTGGTGTCCAAACACAGGTGAGCTGCCTGTGACAGGCTGGGGCTGATGGCACACTTCTGCTTCCTCCCTGGGATCAGCATTTCTGAAAGGTGCCATTTGTCAAGTAAAAGAAGTCAAGGAGGAGGAGGATTAAAGAGGCCTCACTTTGGGCCAGCTCCACATCAGAACTTCATAGGCACATCACAAGGACTCCTAGAGTCCTGGGCTGGAGGGTCTTTGGATATACTCAAGCAGCTGAGTGGCTATAACTCTAAAGCCCAAGTTACTTCCACCTGGCCACCATGCCCACTTCCCTTGAAGGACCAGGCCACACAGGTATTTTCCCACAGGATTTGAAAACACACCTATCTCACAGCTTCAGATTTTCCCATTTTGTGAAGTATGCACAGGGGCCCTAAGGTGGTGACAGACCAGACTGAGGGGTGGCACTGCTGCCCTCCAGTACATCAGGGCTTGGATGCCCTGTAGAGAGCTCTGGAAATGCATTCCCAAGGGACCCCAAAGCTACTGGTTGTACAGGGGTTTCAGGGAATGAGCCGAAGACATGTTTCTGCTGCCTGACTGGAAGCTCTGAGTCAGCAGTGAGAGTAGGGACATGCATATATGCTTCCCCTTGTGCCCAGTGGCAGTGGGAAGGAAGGTGCGAGCCAGAGGGAGGAGAACCCCTAGCAAATAACGCAGGGCACAGGCTCTGGCCCTGGCCCCATTTCTAGCTTAGGTGTGAAAGAGTGGCTGGTCTTACGCCCTTTTCAGCATGTGCGGAGCTGCTGGCTCGGTCTGTAGGGGACCGGACACAGCAGTGACACCAAGGCCAGGCCTTGCTGGCTCCTTCCTTGGGAAATCTGGCTTACGCTATCCTCCAGGCAGAGGGGACATCTGCAGCAGACAGTGTCCTCTCCTAGCAGCACCTCATCTCAACACCCCAAGACTGTGAGGTGCAATCCAGTTGTCACAGTGAGTTAGTTAGGTTGCAATGTGGACAGCCCAGAGGGGAGAACCTGCTACAGGGCAGGCCTGGGGTGCTTCATATTCATAGCTGGAGCATCACGACAGACACCTCCACAACTGCCAGACTCCAGCCACTGCTCCAGCTTCTAACAATAGTTCCCACTCGGGGCTGGGCCAACTCCCCAACCAGGACCCAGCTTCCCTAGGCCTGAGAAAGGCAGGGCATTTCCATCTCAACCTCAGGGGCTCTGAAAGCAGAAGCCAAAGGACAAACAAGCACCTGTTCACATAGGTCTGTCACTCAGGGCAGACTGGCTGGAGCAGAAGGCTTTCTGCTTTTAGGGGAGCCAGTTCTTTAAAGAAAGCTTGTGCAATGTTTACCATTTCCAGAGCCCTTAATACAGGGCAATGACCTTTGGAAGACAGGAAGGGGAGGGCATTGTGTGCTATGAAGCCAGACATGGGCCTGTGCCCCACAACAGAGCTGGAAGGAGGATCTCCTGAAGCAGTGTGCTGTCCACCACACTTTCTGACTGCTGCAAACCACCTGTCCTGCCACAATTTCCTACCAAAGAGCCCAGGCTGGTCTCGGAACAGCACCCTTAAGCTTTCAGTTAACCAGCACCACAGTACTATGATTCTACTCTATTCAGGGCAAAAATCAGACCCCCAACTCACTCTACTAACTAAGCAATTTGATGATTAAAATTTGTGCACAGAGGCTGGGGTTTTGTCTCAGTGGTACAGCATATGCCTAGCATAAACAAGGCCCTAAGTTCAATCCACAGCACTGCGAAATGAATGAATGAAAGAAAGAATGAAAATGTGTATGCATGTTTTTTGGGCCAGCTTAAAGCCACAGAGATTCTGGAAAGGGAGAAACATGAAAAGCCCATTGAGGCTGACCACACTCACCTTCCAGGACTCCTGAGGCTGCCCTTGGGAGGGTCTAACAGTCTGTGCTGCTCCCTGCCAACCCCTCCGCAGGAGCTCTGCTGCTCACCAGCCTCCCAGCCAGTTCTTGCCCTGGGGCACCAGGTGTAGGTCTTCACTTTTCTCTGGAGCACTGGTTAAACAGGTTAAACTAGTCTTGCCTTTCCTCAGTTCTTTAAAAATCTGGCAGGCAGCTACTGGAGGCCTTCCAATCCCCTACTCAGGCCAACCCTCATAATAAGAAAAACACTACTTTCTATCTGCCTCATTGAAGAGGCTGCTACTTTTTTCCTTTGGTGGTTAACTGAATTTCATCTTATATAACCATTATAAATTTTCTAAAAATTTCCCCATTTGGTTCAAGCAACCGTGGAGGGTGTGTATAGAGGAGATGTCTCCAGGGCAGTGACCAGGAATTCCAGTGATTCTTCGTAAGGAAAGAGCACATCTTCATCATCTAAGAAAGCTTCATCTTGCCCCTTTTCCAAAAAGATTACAAGAGCCCACACCTTTGAGACAAATCTTCTCACATTTTTTTTTTAGTAGAAAATGTAATGTGAAGCAGGTGAGACTGGGATGATAAGAAATTGAGGGTAGAACATGTTACTGGCAAAACCAAAATAAACTCAGGGCTCTCGCCTTGGAAGCTCCAGCCTGTGGTCCTGATGGGCTTGCACTTTATCTGAACTGGAACAGGCTTCGTGCCTGCCTGGGAGACTCCACTCCACACACAAACCTATATGGCAAATGCTGTCCCCTTATCTGGAAGCCTAAGCATCTTCAGAAAAGATAAAGACTGAGTTTGAGGAGTTCATGCCATCGAAGCCTCCTTCTACAATAACTGTGTACAGAGGACACAAACTCCACTCACAGGTCTGGAGGCAACTGGCCTCTGCCTCTGGTGGTAAAGGTCTGCCTTTTGTAAGAGTCTGATAGTTTGAAGATGCTAGCTTACACACACACACACACACACACACACACACACACGCACACACACACACACACCTGGCAGAGGTGGCCTCTTAAGTACAGGATGAGGGAAAAATGAGAAGGAGAACAAGAACAGCAGTGCTGTGCCTCCAACTGCCAACCTGGCCTTCTCATACAGGGCCCTTCCCCAGGCTGCCGCTGTGCAGGAGACAGATCAGCAGCACCAGACAGGAGTACCTGGGGACACCTGGGGATGTCAAGGGCAGTTCTCTGGGAGAGGAGCTGGAGATCTCCATTCTCCATGGGAGTATGTGGGTGACTCCTGACTCATAGAGGCCCCAGGAGCACTCTGCCCTCCACAGCTGTTCTTGCCAACTTCTCCCTGATGACTCCCAGAGCCAAGTTCTCTCAGGCCAAGCCCCCTCTGAGGCATCTTTGTGTTGTATGACAGCAAAGGCAGTGTCTGCAGAGCGCTCTCCCCAACAACCCACAGGACAAAAAGGTCTTCATGAGGTCTTGACACATGTGGGATAGAAGTGAATACAGCATTTGAAGCATAGTTGGGGAGGGCCGTGAGACACCGGGAAGATGACTTTCCCTCCACAGTCCCAGGCAGAGCTGGCCAACAGGGACAAAGCTGAGCTTGAGCACAGGAAGCATGGAGCACATGTGACTACAGATCCAGGGGCATGGTAGCAGTCAGTCCCTGGGCAACTGTTCACTCAGGAGGAAAGGGGCTTCTGAACATCAAGCAGGACATAAAAGGGAAGGAAACACTGGGGGGAGAGACAAGGCCACAACCTGCCTTGTGGCTGGTCCCCAACCTGAGCAGAGGTTATGAAACTGCAGGTAGCTAAGACAGGTAGGTAACATACTTGCCCTCGAATGGAATCTTTTGGCCATGCAAGTATGAGATACAAGAATATGGGTTGAGCAGCTCTAATCTGAAAACCTAAAATGCTTCGAAATCTCAATTTTTAAGTTGCGGGAGGCTGGGCACCAAGCCCACTAGCGCTAGCTTGTCTTGCGCATGCAAGGCACGTACTCTCACTCTACCACTGATCTAAACCCTCAGCTCCTGAAACTTTTTGGGTGGTGATATAACACTCATGGAAGCTCCAGATTTTCAAATTAGAAATGCTCAACTGGTAACATCTGTGCAACTGTCCCCAAATCTGAAATACTTCTAGTCACAAGCATTTCAGATAAAGGATACTCAACTTGTGGTAGAATATGTTTTTAAGAGAACAAAGCAGATCCGATTCATAAGACTGATATCCTAGGATCACTTCAGAATAATGAGCCCTCCCTAGGCTGACGCTGGCATGTGTGGGAAGGTCATATTTTGTGTGAGGAGAGTGTCCCCAGGAAATATCCACTGTCAGAATAAATGAGTCCTCAGACTCAGAAATCCCTGAACTCTTCCAAGCCCCTGCTCTGACTATAATCCAAGAAGCTGGGCCTGCTAGGGGGCTGGATAGTGGCCCTCAGACCTACTAGCTGTCATCGTAGAGGACAAGGTTCTCTGATGACCAGGGTTTAGAGACAGGACTAATTACAGGAATGGAAAACCAGAGAGTCCCCAGCAGCACAGGCTGAGCTGCACTGTCACTCCATCAGGAAAAGCACCAAGGCACGACTACAGATGGCTTCACCTCTTCCAACTTCCTAAGTGCTGACCAGATGCAGGCTCTGTGATATCTTAGTTTGGAGAATCCCATGAACCAGGGATTGCTATCTCCATTTGGGAACCCAGAAAACTGAGGCTCTACTAAACTAGGCAACTTGTCTGAGATTACTGTGTGTAAGAGGCACAGGAAGGTTTGAGCTCAGATGAGGTTGACTCCAAATTCTTACCCACAGCATACTAGGCAGATGCTGACATTTATTTTGTCCCTGAGATGTCATGTTAGGGTGGCTTGGGTGTCACAGAATTCCTGGGCCCCAAGATTATTCACTGTTCAGTTCTGAGGCTTCTCCATGGTAGCCCTGGTGAGGGAATGAGGCTATCTGTCAGCACTTAATCCCTGAAGAGTGTCCACAGACTCCATCAGATGCTCGGTTGAGTTGCAAAGCAAGGAGGGGATGACCAGCCTTCTAGTACTATGGGTACCACCAGCACGAGGCCGCCCTTCATCATGGAGGGACAGTTCACTGTCTGGTGGCTCTTGAGGCCTACCACAGGCAGCTACATGAACAGGTGAAGGAATGGCCATGTCTCTCAACCAGGGTCCATGGAAATGGGGGGCACAGGACGCAACTCTGGGCGTGCTTTCTCAGCCCACTCCTCTGTCTCCTTCACTTGCACTCAAGGTCCCTTGAACAGTGGGTTCTTCGCCACCTCACAGGCATCTATGGCAGAAGGTGAGTGGAACTCTCTACAGAGCCCCCTTAATCAGACACTCCCCCGAGACCTGGCCAACTCCCCACAGTGAGCTCAGGAGGCAGGTAGGGCAGGCCTAGCTCTTACCATTGTAGGAGAGGCGAGGTTTGCTCAGACACATTATAAAGTGCATTTCCATCTCATCGGAAGCCACAGACTTGGAGCAAATGGGGCACTTGAAACCTGAAAGACAGGAAAATAGAATGAAATTATGGTCTTCAGGGCCAGTGAGATGGCTCAGCGGCGTAAGCGCCTGCCTGGCAAGCGCAAGGGCCTGAGTTCGATTCCCGGAACCCACATATGAAAAAAGGGCCGGTGATATCGCTCAGCAGCACGGACGCCTGCTGGTGCGCGAGGTCCTGAGTTCGACCCCCGTACCCACAAAAAAAAAAAAAAAGAAATTATGGTCTTCAAACATAGAATAGCCATAATAGGTGTGGACCTGCTCAAACAACAGCTCTGTGGGTCGGCATCAGCACGGACAAGGACAATTTTGACAGACCCTAGACCCATCTCATCCTTCATGAGTCGTGGAGATTGTACCTTTTTGTCACAGGTTCTGGCTCAGCTTTCACTAAGGCTCTCCCTAGAGTACACCCATAGTAAATGTTTAACAGGGGTAACTGACATCTGATTTGAATTTACTTTTCTTTTAGATCCTTTCTCAATGGGGTTTAGTGGACAACAGGAATAGGGAGGCAGCAAATCATGGCAGCTGAATAATCTGTCTTTGAATACTAAAGAGTTTAATACCCTTCTCCCTCACAGTCTTCACACCACTTGGCAGGATCACCCTTGGGAGAATCGGTACAGTCATCAGCACCTCCACCCCTCACCCTGCCGCCTCCTCATCCACTCACCTGGTACCACTTCCATACCTCACCCAAGCACCCTTTGCCTCCCTTGTGGCTTGGGCAGCTGGCTTTGAGAAGTGTGTAAGTGGTGGGGTGGCTCACCAGCCAGCATGCTCCCAAATGCCACTAAGCAAAACAGCTGTTTCCTGGTGCCAGATGAACACAGGGTATGGTGCTCTGTGGTTTCATTCCCAGGAAGTTTAGACTGCTTATGTACCCAAAGAGTGTCCTCAGTGTCGCATCAGTACTGGTTGAGAATCCTGATTTTCTATTAAGCAAACCTAATCCTTTGATCTATTTTTAAAAATGTAACATAGATGAATTTTTTTGTTTTGTTTTGTTTTGTTGAGACAGAGGCTTGCTATGTAGCCCAGGCTGGCCTTGAATTCATGGAGATCCTCCTGCCCCAGCCTTCCAAGTGCTGGGATCACAGGCGTGCACCACCACACCTGGCCAGATAAACTATTTTCAATCTTTTCCATTTTACTTTTATTGACATGATTTTCAAATGGGTCCATTCTTTTCCATGTAAATTCTACCAAAAAAGATCCACTGACATTGAAAAGCTATAGATTTACCTGTATCAACCTTACTCATCACAGCTTCTCTCTTTGTGACTACGATCCCTGCCTGCCCTATCTGCACTTTACCAATACGGCACATATAACAACTGTGGAAAGGTTTCGCTCATTAATTTTTGGCAAAAATTTTCATACATGGTTTTATTTGATGCTGGTAATGACTGTCCACAACATTTCTTATGAAGCGGATAAAAGGCATAGAGCTTACTTAACCATGGCCAGTCCCAGGACAGAGGAGCAGTTCGCACCTCCTCCAGCGGCCCTCCCATGGCTGCTTTGCTGATCTGTTTGGAAAGCTGTGACTTAAGGCAGCACAGCACTGAGGCAAGAAGGGAGCCAGCATAAGCATTTGCTTAAAGTCTCAAATCCTTTCTTCTCCCCCAGTGACAATACTTTGAATTACAAGAACAGACAGAAAATTCAGGAGCTCGTTAATGATGGTCACAGTGGACACTTCTTTTTATAAGATGGGTCTTGCTATATGGCCCAGTCTGGTCTCAAACGCATGGGCTTAAGTCATCACACCTGGTTCTAAAGTACATGCAACCTGGTGGCCTAGTCCCCACTCCTCCAACCCTTTCCCTCAAAGATCCGCAGCATCGGGCTGGTGAGATAGCTCAGCAGCACAAGCACTTGCTGGCAAGTGCGAGGTCCTGAGTTCGACTCCTGGAACCCACATAAAGGAAAAAAGGGCCGGTGATATCGCTCAGTGGCACAAGCGCTTGCTGGCAAGTGCGAGGTCCTGAGGTCGACTCCCGGTACCCACACTTAAAAAAAAAAGATCCACAGCATCTAAGCGTCTCTGCTAAAACGAGTCTTAGAAACAGCATAAACCCAGAAATCCTCACCGAGCTTTGAGAAAGAGCTGTGCTTCAGGCATCTGTCTAGTCACAAGCCCATTAGTAATAAAACCAGAAGACTGAGAAGGAACTTGGGGATGAGAGGGGATTGCTTCATTCCTGGGTTTCTGGCAGAGCTAGACCTAAAATGAATCAAACTGTTTTGTTTTGTTCCCCTTTTTTGAGATAGGGTCTTGCTATGCAGTTCAGGCTGGCCTTAAACTCACAGCAATCCTGTCTCAGCCTCCCGAGTGCTCGGATTACAGGCGTGCACCACCACGCCTGGTGCCAAGCTGCGTATTTTCTAACCCAGTTTAGAAGTGTGCAGATCCAATGCCACACAAATGATGGAGAGATGAGGAATGAACTTGAGGCTCACAGAATGAGGATGCTCTTCATTTCTCACCTAAGTGGTTCTGCGTGCACACAGCATTTTGCTTTTTTTCCAACTCAAAAGACCAAAGTTGTGCAACATTTTTTTTTTTTTTTTTTGGTGGGTACCGGGGGGTCGACCTCAGGACCTGGTGCGCCAGCAGGCGCCCGTGCCGCTGAGCGATATCACCGGCCCCTTTTTCGTATGTGGGTTCCGGGAGTCGAACTCGGGCCCTCGCGCTTGCCGGGCAGGCGCTTAAGCCGCTGAGCCATCTCACCGGCCCTGTGCAACATTTTAAATGACTCCAGGATACCTGTACTTTGAGCTTGCTGAATCAGAACCTTGTAGACAGGCTGTGGGTTGTGGCAGCACAGACGGAAGTGTTCCAGAGGAGGCTCTCCAACCCCAAGCCCCAGCATGTTCACTGTGAGGTGTTCAAATCATCTGACACCAGAAAGAGCATTACATCTCACATGCTACGTACTTTCCTGATAACTCAGAACACAGTCAAGGTTATTTCCTGAGTTCCAGAGAAGGGGTCAAGTTATAGCTAAGGTGCTGGCAAGTAGGCCACCTAACAAGGAGGTTTACAAGGTAATGTTACTGGATGTCTATGTCCGGGGGAAAACAGTGAGACTCGCAGGCTCACAGCAGCCCCCTCACTGCACAAAGAAGGGAATAGCCACAGCAAGGCCCTGGAATCATGCAGGGTCACATGACTCGTGTGGTGCAGCTGAGACTAGACCGCCTTCTTAGCTCCAAGTTTAAAGTTCTTTCCATCAGGGAAGAGTCGGCCACGGGGTTTTAAGAAACAGGTGAGCTGGGAAATGTTACCTCTGGAGAGGAAGTAACACTGCAGAAGGAAAAGACCTGTGTCTTAACTAAAGCGGTGCTAATGCCTCTGGGTGCTTTGCTTTGAGTTACAGTATTTTGTAAAGGCTCATGAGATAACTCAGGCATGCTATGTGACTGAGAAATGGCAAGATAATCAGGCTTTGTCAGCCTCAAGACCCTGGCAAGTTATCTTCCTTTCCCTGGATCTTAGTTTCTTCATCTGAAAAATGGTGGAACTTATCTTACTCTTCCAATGATTAAACTAAATAAGAGACATGAAAGCACTCTGAAAAGAAGCAAATCAAATCCAGGTGGTGTCGTAATCAGGCCTGGTGGCACTAAATGTGAAGGAAGGAATGGGAGGGTTAGAGGATGCATTTAGGTGGACCAAGGGCTAGGATGATGTACTAACAGGAACCTGAGCAAGCCACAGGCCATGCACAATCTGCTGGCTGTGGCCAGTAGCCACCTCTCTGCTGGATTCCACACCGTTTTCTTTGAACTTCTAGAGCATTGTGCACAGTTACTGGCACTTTCCACACAGCCAGTGTGGAAAAAACAGTCTCTATTTAACCTCTAAAACACCTCCTTTTGCACATGAGAGTAAATATTGGTTTGCATTTATTGACCTATTTTTATGGATAGTCACTGTGCTTTACATGTTTTCTCATTTATCACAACATAAGCATAACGTTATGTACTACCATTTACTATTTCACAGACAAGGGTACTGAGGCCCAAAAGATTGAATAACCGGGCCGGTGAGATAGCTCAGCAGCATAAGTGCCTGCTCGGCAAGCGCAAAGTCCTGAGTTTGAATCTCGGAACCCACATAAAGGAAAAAAGGGCCGGTGATATCGCTCAGCAGTATAAGCGCTTGCTGGCAAGCACGAGGTCCTGAGGTCGACTCCCGGTACCCACAAAAAAAAAAAAAAAAAAAAAAAAAAAAAGATTAAGTAACCTTTTCAAGGTTAATGTACATACAGCCAGACCAAGGACATAACAGCCAGGGAGTCTGACCATGGAGCCGGCACCATGCGAAGCCACTGGCTGACTAGCACGGGAGGAAGAGCTACATGGCAGCAAGAATACAGATGAGGGTCTTAAGAAATACTCATTTCAGGGGCTGGGGATATAGCTCAGCAGTACAGCGGCTGCTTGGCAAGTGCAAGGTCCTGAGTTCGATTCCCGGTACCAAAAAAAAAAAAAAAAAAAAAAAAGGGAAAGAAATACTCATTTCATAACTTCTATTCTGTCCTAGCATTACTCTTGAAGTGCCCATGGTTTTGGTTAATAGATACTTTTTTTTCCTGTGAAATCCATTAATGTGGAAGGACAGAGTTCTACTTTCCACTTGGCATTGAGCCTACAGTACTGGGTATAAGATGTTGAGTTTGTAAATTACTTTTTAAATAGAAAATAAAGGGCAAAAGGTAAGAGGTACAGAAAAATATAGAAAGCTAAGAGGGGAAAATAATGACCCCACCTTCTTTCCTGAAAGGTCGTCAGATGATCAGGATGGATTCTACCACTCTACTGCCCCAATCTTTTCTCATAATTGTTCAGTGTTGATGTATAACCAACACCACCACGGAATGACAAATTCTGTGGTATTTATGAGCTATCTTAAGGTTAAAATATCTAGGAATTTTTCATTCCATTTTGGAAGTCTGCACCAAATAAAAAGCAATCCTGCAAACAAAGATAAAACAAATGATCTGCAGTTATCCAGTTCAAATTTCCTCAGAGGCCTCAGCAGCACTTGGGCAGAATGGATAAAAGAGGCTTTATTTTCCTTCAAGAGAAAGCTACACAGGGGCTCTTCCGGATGCTCCCTTACTGTTTCTAGACTTGACTCTGCCCAACAAATGGTAGGGTGGGGTGGGGGGTGCCAAGGGGCTTCATCCACTCGCCAGTTCCCTGCATGGGTGTGGCCATTAATCATGATGTGTCAGCTTGACTGGATTAGTAAGTGCCCAGCAGATGCATAAAGCAAAGTTCTGGGTGTGTCTGTGGATGACTGACAAGTAGGCCCACAAACTGAGGGAGAAAGACCTATCCCAGATGTGGATGGGACCAAATAATAGGCTTGTGGCCTGGATGGAATGAAAAAGGGAAAGAAGGAAATGTCCCCATTTTTGAAGACTCAAAGTCTTTGCCACTGCCTTTGGACATCAGTCTTCAATTTCTTTAGCCTTCCAACATAGATGCTCACTGGTGACTCTACAATGAATTTCTGAGCCTTTCACTTTGGACTGGTGCTGCATCCTTGGTCCCTCTTGTTCTATGGCTTTCATATTTTGGGCTGAGCAGCTACTGGATCTGTCAGCTCTCTAGCACGCAGACAGCCATCAAAGAGTCTTCCACTTCTGATCCCGCACACCCCACAGATGGCCATTGTGGCTCCTCCCACCTCTGATTTCTCAGATGACCATAGTGGACTTTCCTGCTTCTGGCCCTGTAAGCCTAACTACTAAATCCCTTACATAAATATACATGTATTTCTATTGTTTCCATTCTACTAGAGATCCCTACCTAATACAATGGCCTATGTTTGCTATATATTCACTACTGTCAGGATGAAAGATGCCAGCTAGCCCAGGTTACTGGCCCAAGCTGGACACTGGTTCGTCTTTAGCCATTGTCTCCTGCCACTAGACTGAAGCAGAGCTGGGAACTTACCTGGTTCCTTGTTCTCTGGGGCCAATGTCTCAAAATGAGGAAGGAGTGCAATGACAGAACACCGTGGGGAATGTGTCTACAATGGCCCAATTCTGCGCTGGTTGGGTCTACCAAGAAGATGCTTCTACAGGATCCAATCAAGAGTAGCTGAGAGAGCACTTGCAATGGAGACCTAATTTCCTTCCTTGATTTTATCATCAGATCAGCTCACTGTTTCTGTAGTCAGAAGAGCAGAGGACTGTCTGATCCCCAGCTGCTTCCTGTCTTTCAACAAGCACCTTTAAAAAAGCAGGGAGGGCTGGTGAGATAGCTCAGCGGCATAAGCGCCTGCCTGGCAAGTGCGAGGTCTGAGTTCGACTCACGGTACACACATAAAAGGAAAAAAAAGGGCCGGTGATATTGCTCAGTGGCATAAGTACCTGCTGGCAAGCGCGAGGTCCTGAGATTGACTCCCAGTACCCACATTAAAAAAAAAAAAAAAAAAAAAAAAACAAGGAATCCTTTGCTATGCAGTTGTCTACCAAAGACCAGAGGTCCCAAGAAAAGACTCCTCTGCACTCACCAAGGGTGACCCCTTTCAGTGTCAGGTCAAAGGGGACTGCTCACCATGTTGGGTTAAGCCCTTTGGCAGGTGAGCCGACAGTGACCCCAAGAATGTTCATACAGTCATGTGCATCAACAGGCATCTTCCTAGGTCAGGTTAACAGGGCTCCTAGGCCATCATCCAGGTCCTTCCTATCTGACTGATGAGCAACTGAGGACACATGGACATGATACAAGGATCATGATACTGACCTGCTCAAGTTATATGAATTCTCCCAACCCACTACCACATTTATCCTGAATTTAAGTTACGAGTTTTCATGCTCTGGGGACTGATATACTTCTTTCACTTTCCAAAACTACAACCTTCTCCTTTAAGACCTGATTTCCTGGGCAGGACCATGTGCTGACTGCATGTTGCTCCAGTTTCTCTCCCCGATCCTCCCCTTCCTCTCCCTCCCTAAGCTGATGCACTATTTTAATGGTTGTCCCAGTTCTGCCTGTCTCACCTAAAGGTAGAGGAATCAAATGAAGCAACCAGAGTAAAGCAAGCTGACCACTGAAGTGGAGCCTCCTATCTGCAGGGAGAGGAGTAATACAGATTCCTCTCAGCCTGCAGCTCCGAGAGTGCTAACTTGGACTCTGTCCTTGCTGGTCATTTCCTGGTTGCCAGACTTGATCTTCCCCTGTCACATCCTGTTGTGCTTAATGTCAACAGACTAGGACTTTAATTCAATTTATTAAATGGGGTTTATTACAAATAGATCAAGGGGGCAGCATGGGATGATTTGCTTTTATGTTTCTATACCGGAGGTATCAGATTCTTCACCCACAAAGACACATATGCATTCTCTCTCTCTCATATAATTAAAAGTCAGTGTGTAATTTATCAATTGCTGAGGTGTGAACCAGTGTCTCCTGAAGAACATTCTGGGCTGGGGAAAGGCCCAAGCGTTCTGGCTTTTGCCTCTTTCAACATCCCTCTTCTGAACTTGGACTCTGCAGTTCTGTTCTGGGGCCTGGGGGGCTCACCTGTTTCCAAGGAGCCACAAGCAGACATCAAAAGAGTCACACTGCAGTTAAAATTAATTCTATATGTGTGTGTGAGTATTTAGTAGCTTTCTATGTTAACTTGACTGGGTGATGGGATGCCCAGATATTTGGCTAAATATCATTCAGGATGTGTCCATACGGGTGTTTCCAGATGAGATTAGCACCGGGACTGGTAGACTATACAAAGCATTATCACCCTCCCCAGTGTGACTAGGTCTCATCTAATCTCCTGAGGGCTTGAATAGAATAAAAAGGTGGAAGAAGTGAGATTTTGCACTCTCTTTGCCTGACTCCTTAAGCTGGACACTGCTCTTCTGCCCTTGAACTGGGACTTACACCATCAGCTCTCCTGGTTCTCAGGCCTTTGGACTGAGACCAAAAAGACTCCACTGGGTTTCCTGTGTCTCCAGTTTGGAGATGGCAGTGGGACTTTCTCAGCTTCTATAATCATGTAATCAGGGGAGACAACTCCTTATAACTCTCTCTCTCTCTCTCTCTCTCTCTCTCTCTCTCTCTCTCTCCCCACACACACACACACACACACACACACACCAGAGAGAGAGATGTTATTGATTGATTCTGCTACTCTTGAGAACCCTAATATACCTATTAAATGCTAAACAATAAAATTTAAGACTGATATCAACAAATATTGATGAGCATATGGAGCCTATGGAACTCTCATGTATTGTTAAGGGAGTATAAAATGACACAGCCATTTTGGAAAAAGATCAGGTTAATTCCTTATAAAATAAACATATACTGTATCTGGCCTAAGCAATTTCTCATCTATGTATTTACTCCCCCTAAAAATGAAAACACTTGTCATCACAGCTTTGTTCATAATAAGCCAAAACTGGAAATAGCCCAACTATCCACTAACAGAATAGATAAAAGAAACTATGGTACATTCATGAAATGAAAAACTACTCAGCAATAAAAGGCAACAAGCTACTGATACAGCAACACTGATGAACAGCAAAAAGGTGCCTAGTGAATCCAATGATAGAAAGTCCTAGACTAGACAAAACCAATTGATTATGGAAAAATATCAGAACAGTGGTTGTCTCTAGAAAACAGGAGTCGGGGCAGAGATTAACTGAGAAGGTGATAAGAGAACCTTCTGGGGTGATGAAAATGTTCTCTATCAAGAGAAGGGATGGGTCACAACTATGCATGGATTCGTCAGAATTCATCAAACATACACTTCAGATTTGAGATGTTGTTGTCTATAATTTTTATCTCAACTGGAAAGAGAAAAAAAACCTGCAAACAAATGCTAAATTATAGTCAATGATATACATGCTGACATTTTTAGAGGGAAGTATACTGATGGCTGCATTAAAATGAAATGCATCAAAAAATGTGAAGCAAGCTGGATGTGGTGGCACACATCTGAAATCCCAGGACTCAGGAGGCTGAGGCAGGAGGACTGTAAGTTTGAGGCAACCCTGGGCTACATAGGAAGACCCTGTCTCAAAAAAACAGGAAAAAAAAGGAGGAAGAGCATGGATTAAACTCCTTCCAACTTCTCTAGACGTTTGAAATTTTTGTAATGAAGCACGGGACAAAGTGTCAAGCAGTAAACTGTATTCTGAAGAGGAAGACAAGCAGAGAAGATGTGTGTATTAGCTAGTTTAGATACAGTGGTCAAAAAAGGCCCCTGAGGATTGGTAAGTAGAGACCTTGAAGTATTAGAAGAACAAAGAGCAGAAAGCCCAGGCACTGTGAGGACTCTCATGATAGAGGACACACTCTGAATCGTTGCATACATTCAAATATCTTTCTTCTAATTCTGATAGCTACGTGGATATCTTGCCTAGGTATAGGTTTCTTTTGCATTCCTGTTATCCTTAGTGGTCTGTAGATGAAATTCTACCCTCTATATTCAGTATGTTTCATTACTTTACTTAGTGGTGGTTAAATCATGAGTGCTATTTCTAGCTTTCTTCCTTCCAGCTTAACTTGAGGTTAAGGTTGAGTTTGGGATTTGCTTTAGGGAATTAAATGTGAACAGAAGTAACATATGCATGGTCCAAGTGCTAGCGCATGATTCACTAAGCTACATGCAAGGCTGCAGTGATTAGAGATGCAAGCATTGAGACAAAGCCTCTTTAAGCTTGGGCTCCTGAGTAACAACAATAAGCAGAGTCTCCCCTCTTGACCTGCACTGCAAATTGTACCATGGGGAAAAAATAAATGCAAGGAGTTCCTGAGCTTGTGGAACTGTTTATTACCAACTGTTTATAACCTAGCCCTAGCATATCCTGACTGATCTGCCCTTCTCTACCTTCTTCTCCTAGCACTCCTACTGCTTTGTATGTCAAGCATCTCCTCTTCCATAATTTCTCTTAGCATTTTCTCTGGAGATCTCTAACTACCTCTGGGCACTGCCTGCCTGCCTCCTTGCTTGGCTCAGAGAGGAAAATTGTTGGCACTGGCTGTCAAAGAGACAGGCATGTGTTCTAGCCACTATTTCCCCCAAATCCTACCTACTTGGATATTCATATTCTGCTCTTTAAATGTAAATCTTTGAATCAGCAATAATCTACATATTCATTATTTTCAATGTCTGTATTCCATATTGATAATCTAACATATTGTACTCAAAACATTTTCTTCTGTTGGGTGTCAAGATTCCCAATTTTAATCTACTACAAAGAATCTCTTGGGAGTGATCTCCATTCTCTAAGCATGCTATATTCTATTCCAACATATTTTTGCTGTTTCTGGATTCTGCACTGACAGGTCTGAAGGAAAGGGAGTTAGAAAGAACAGACTTTTCAGTCATTAGCCAGATGGCCTTGTATAAGCTACTTCACAATATCATCCAGAGTTGCTCTAAAGCCCCATCAAAGATGGACTGCAAATGCCCCATGTGGGGTCAGGCCAAGTGAAATGTGGGGTGGCTGGCTTACCAGCTGCAACCAATACTGCTGAAATACACTGAGCTTGCTAGTAAATCTGCCTATTCAAGGAAATGCACAAATCCAATTCTGCAAAAATGGAAAACTGCGTTCTATCTATATAATGTATTTTGTGGACTCTAAGATGCCATCACTTGCAAGAGGCACCTTTATAAACCTTCTGGGATAGGAAAGCTGGTAATTACAATTTTTTTTTTTTTTTGTGGGTACCGGGGGTCGACCTCAAGACCTCGTGTGCCAGCAGGTGCCCGTGCCGCTGAGCGATATCACTGGCCCTTTTTTCATATGTGGGTTCACAGGAGTCGAACTCAGGCTTGCCAGGCAGGCATTTACACTGCTGAGCCATCTCACTGGCCCTGGCAATTACAATTTTAAGATGTGGTTATGTGGTATATCTTGATATTAGAGTTGTTAAATTGTGAGATGTATATGCCTTAGAACCACACAAAAAATACATATGTGAACAAACACACAGACTCAATCACATACCCAATGATGTTATCCTGTTCACTTGCTGCAAACCAGACAAGCTCAGTGCAGGATCTGGGGACGAAGAGAAGAACTGCACAGTGTGCACATGGAGGTGGGCTCTGAGACATCAACCGCCTCAAGTCCAATGCAGTGGCAGTACCCCTGCCATGTGCAGAACAGGAAATGCAGCTGCCAGCAACAGGAGCTCTGGCTATTCACTGGTCCTCTTTCCCACTGACCCTCTAGCCCATTTCACCTAAAGAGAGGAAGGGTCGTATAGGAGGGAAAGGATAGGGGCAAGGGCAGGGATTTGATGGTCTGACAACTTGACCCTGGAGTAGGTACAAGATGAAAACCTCAGCGTGCAAATCAAGTTCCCAATTGCTTGGCCAAGAATAATGATGACTTATAATTCCTTGTCACCTGGTCACTATGCTTGGGCAAGTTTAGGGATATCCCCAACTGTGCCTCAAAAAAGTGTGGGTATAAAGTCCCCAGAGGAACATTTGGCTTATATTTTGGAGGTGTCTTATTTAAGGATAGACCATCTGTTGAAAGAGGAAGATTGTCCATCATCCAAATGATCTAGCCAGAATTTCTTCTGGTTCTTAGGCATTAGGGATTACTTAAAAGCTAGGCAATCGGTGGGATACATAGGTCTAGCCAGGAAATGCTTAGTTCAGCTGAATACCATGTTCTTTCTCCTGGCTGTTTTATCTCTATTTCAATCCCCCAACATACCACACACCTATGTTCTCCTGGGCCCAATACTACCGCTGCTGGTAAGGACTTCCCAGGTTTGGTCAATGCCAAAGAACACTCTTAAGAGTGGACTGAATTCCAGCCTGTTCCTCATAAAATCAGCAGCAAGGCATAGGGCCAACATCCACCCCCCCATCAAAAAAAAAATGAAAAAGGGAACAATAAAAACTAGTTTCTAAGCAAAAAAGGCAATTATCAGCCCCTGAGGATTTGTGGACTGTCCACATTACAATCAAAAGGAGCATCCCTTCTTCTAGCTTGAGGGAGACAGTCTGGACAGGACACTAGCTGTGCAGGCTGAGCCTCACTTGGAGCAGGGGCCCTCGGCAGACTCCTAGAGACACGGGCCTGGCCTAGGAACCACACCGTAGCAGGCTTGCACATCCACCGGATACAGACCGTCTTCCAAGTCCTTGGGCCCTTACTGAGTGATGCTGTTAAAAAGCCCAACCAATAGGGGCCGGTGAGATGGCTCAGCGGCTTAAGCGCCTGCCCGGCAAGTGCAAGGGCCCGGGTTCGACTCCCGGAACCCACATACGAAAAAGGGGCCGGTGATATCGCTCAGCGGCACGGGCGCCTGCTGGCGCGCGAGGTCCTGAGGTCGACACCCCGGTACCAACAAAAAAAAAAAAAAAAAAAAAAAGCCCAACCATCAACTAGCTTTCCTTTTTTTGTTTGTTAGGAGGTGTGCATGGAGAAGAGGAGTGTTAAGCAAAACACAAGAACTAAGAGAGTGTCACAGAGAACCTACAAAGGACCACTAGTTTATTTATGGGTTTCTGAAGGTACTGTTCACCCCACTGGTGGCAATTTTTTCACTGACAAGAAAGGAAGCGCTGAACACACTACTAGATCATGCTCAGCATAGTACAAGCACTATGACTCACTAGCAAATGGACATGGCATTCACATTCAAGTGACTGGTTATATGGAATAGTCATTTGTCCTGCATCGTGTGACTTACACCTATTAGTGCTGACTTCCCTGGCCTTTCACATCACTGGAAGTCTAGAAGATTCTTCCATAGCTCCCACTATCATCCCAGGTTGCAGAACGCATGCTGCTGTGTTCACTGCATAAAAACCATAAGCTCAGGGGCTCAGGCCCCTTCTCATCAGAGCACCCTCAGCTCGGCTGTACCTGGAACACCAAAGCTGGGGGAAGCAGGAACTCAGAACACAATCCCGTAGGCCACAACTGTGTTTTGAAATGGCATCTGAAGAGGAAGAAGTCAAAAGAGTGGTATGGAGTTGTTTTGAAAGCTCAACATCAGGGCCGCAATCTACCATATCAAAGGGAACTACCAGGGTAAGAGAAGACCTTCATGCTCTGTCACCCATGGCTATGATGGCCACTGAGAAAGAGACGGGAAGACCCTAGAGAGCTATGAGGTACTGACCACAAGGTCAGAAAGAATTTCCTATAGAAACTCTCCAGACACAAAGCACAAATGAGAAGGACCATGAATTCTAAACTAGCGCATGACCTCTACTAAGGCATGTACAGTGTACTACTGTATTCCTTTTCTCCTCTGGTTCAGATTACTTGAATCTGGTAGATAAGAATGGGAAGGTAGAGTGTGAGAACCAAGAGGGTGGAAGAGGAGAATCCAACATGGTAGCAAGAACATGATGAAACCTCATAAATCTTTACTAGTGATAACAGAGCCAAGGTTAAGTAGTTAAGGATCTCTAGTGATAAGTAATCTGGCTGGCAAGCAAAAGATTTGTCACACAGAGTAACGTCAGAATCAAGCATACGTCAGTGGACAAAATACTAAGCCAGTAAGCAGTCTGTGTATTACATACCTTACAAATACAAATGTTTATGAAATGAGAGAACCACATAAACTGGAAATTTCTTCCTTACTTTGACATTTTGCCTTAAATTGCCTTAAACTTTTTACATTGATTTTGACATTCCCTCATTTCAAGTAAACACATCAGCTTCCCAGAATATTGGCTTTGGGAACACAAACATTGACAAATACCATTTATTGAAATGTGTGGAAAGAATTAAAAAGCAACCAGACAGAACAGAAGAACACGGAACTGGACTCAGGACTAGTACTCAAATGCTTCCTCTCCTACTCATGAGCAATGTGGCCAAGGGCAAGTCATTTCGCCTCCCTGAGCTTCCATTTTCTCATCTGTAAAACAGGAACACTTTTTACCGCCCTTGCCACTAAATGAGAACATTATGTATACATAACTAAACAAATGTGTGGTGGGCAGAATAACAGTGCCCCCAAGACACCCACACCCTAATCCCCAGAACCTATAACTGCTAGTTTACATAGAAAAAAAGGGCTATTGCAGATGTGATGGAATAAGGACCTTAAAATGGGGCGATTATCCAATCATACAGGTCCTTACAAAGGAAAGAGGGAGGCAGGAGAGTCAGGAGATGCAACTAAGGAAGTGGTTTGAAGATGTTATGCTGCTGGCTTCGAAGATGGAGGAAGGGGCCATGAGCCAACGAAAGTAAGAGGCCTTGAGAAGCTGGAAAGGCAGGAAATGGATTCCTCCTTAAGCCCCCAGGAGGAACACAGCCCCAACAACATACTGTTTATAGCCTAGCAAGACCATTTTATTTTTTGTGGTTTTGGAGACTGAATGCAGCACCTCGTGTAGGCTAGGCAAGTGCCCTGTCACTGAACCACATCCCCAGCCCAGTTTTTGCTTTTCACCTCCAAAAATGTAAGAAAATAAGCGTGTTGCCTAATCTATGGTAATTTCTTATAGCAGCAATAGGCAACTAATATGAAATGTTAGAGGAGACATGTTTATTCCTTCAAAGCATCAGACTTTGAGAGAACAGCTCGGGGGGAAGGGTTCCCTGGCCCTGATAAAAATTATGAAGCAGGGTGTCTTAGTCAGTGTGGGCCGCTGTAACTAAATGCCACCAACTGGGTGGCTTAAATAACAAACATTTATTTTCACAGTCCTGAGGCTGGAAGTCCAGGATCAAGGTACTGAAGGTCGTGCAGGCTGGTGTGGGCTCTCTCCCTGGTTTGCAGAGAGCGCTTTCTCACTGTGTCCTTGCAGGGCAGAGAGTGCTCTAGTGTCTCTTCTTCCTTTTCTTCCCCGGGGCACAATCCCATCATGGGGACTCTACCCTCACAACCTCATTCAAAGCCAATTGCCTCCCAAATTGCCTCCTCCGAATACCATCAAGTTGGGGATCACAGCTTTGATACATGAAATCCCTTGAGACACAAACAGCCTGGTCCACAGCTTGTTTTCTTGGTGCACTGCTGAAAATGTAGCTAAGGGCCACACTCAGGAAGGATAAGCAACTAAGTCAGTCAGCCTGCCCATCCATTCGTATTTATTCTAGCTGTTAAGTAAGGATATGGCACAACATTAAAACATAATTTCTATGCTTGGCGAACTGATGACCCATTAAGCAAGAAAAGAAATGTCCACAGAGCTCTCATTCTTCCTGCGGTGTTCACAGTCTTTAGTGGCTGACTGGTGAACATATCTAACACACAGCTTCTCGACTGGATAATCCTGGGATGAAGTCAAGACCCATCAATCTCTGGAAAAATAATATGCCAGGTTCTCAGGAGGGGGTGCTTTTCTGGGGGAATGAATCCATAGATCTAGATTGGCATGAGGGTCTGGGTTTATAACGCAAAAGTTCAGGATCATTTGTATAATGAAAGATTATAAATAGAAGATTAAAACACATTGCAATATTTTGATATTTTGGCAAGTGCTCTACCACTGAGCTACATCTCCAGTCTATAGTAGATATTTTGGGAATGGTCCAACCATTTGTGATTTACTTGACAGAACTCTGAAGGAAGAAAACTGAACCAGGTCTCCAGAGCATCACTCTTCACGATCAGGGTCACTTAAAATTTGCTGAAGGATGTGAGAGGGTCAGGTACTGTGAGTTTTATTAAACACATTTTCCCTCTCTCCTAAGTCAGAATGCATATGCCATTCCCCAACTTATTCAATGCTCCCTTAATCCCACCTATACCACTAACAACGGCCTTGTTTATGACAAAGCGCTGAGAAAGAGTTCACCTCCTCTCCTCCAAGTCCCTCTTGAACCTATTCCAAGCTCCCTTACCAAGATTTCCAATGACTTCCTTATGATAGCCTGCTAAACTCAATTTCTGAACACTCCGCAGCACAGCACGAGAAAGGAGACCGTCCACCTGCCCACTCCCACCACTGTCATACCTGCATTTAGGCCCCTCTCTCTGATGTCTGCTCTGACGACCATCTAGAACGGCCCCCACTCTCAATCCCTAGCCCCCCACCCATCAGCTCTACGTATTTTCTTCTTAGCACTCACCACCACTGCCCCTGCTGTCTCTTGCCCCCATTACAATATAAGCTCCTTGAAGGCCGTCTGTTTCTTTTACTGCTATCTCCCTGGAGCCTGGCATACGAGGGGCTCTTGAAAGTATCTGCTGGATGAATGAATATCACACTTCACAGAACTGTGTGAAAAAGGCTCAGCTGTACCACTGGAAAGAGATAACAAATTAAGGCAATGCCAGCCTGTGGTTTGAGTCCATTCCTGGCAGAGGCTGCCTTCTACCACTCAGGGTTCCAGAAACTGCCACACCACGGTGACGGTTAAGTAGGACGCAAAGTGTATGTGCGACAGAAAGTCAGTTAAGAATCCACTGCGGTCATGCTGCTTCCTGCCACCCAAGGTTCTGATAAGGGGCACAGATAAGAATCACATGTGCACTGCACAGACTGCGGGTCTCATTGCCACCCAGCTGTGGGGTGCAGAGTGTGTGAAGTGATCTGTTTCAGTTGCCACTTGGGCAGACTTTGACAGTCTTGAGGGCAGGAAAAAGTCAGCTCCAAGCCCTGTGCTACACCAAGTCATGTTGGGCTAGAACGAACTGCAGTTTCTCATCCTTCCTGCCAACAAGAGCAGGTAGGGCCATTCTGTCTACTCCTCCCCACCCTACCCCCACAGGAAGTACTCAGAGACATGGAGGGGCAGACAGCAGCACAGGACCTGCGTTTACTATCCCAGATGGGCTGGCAAGGGACCCAAGAGCCATTTCCTGCACAGTGGGGACTTCTGAAGCCTTCACCAGTCTGGTAAGTTTCTTTCTTGCTTTCTTCCTTTCCTTTCTTTTTCTTTCTTTCTTTCTTTTCTTTCTCTGTCTCTCTCTCTCTCTCTCTCTCTCTTTCTTTCTTTCTTTCTTTCTTTCTTCTTTCTTTCTTCCTTCCTTCCTTTCTTCCTTCCTTCCTTTCTTTCTTTCTTCCTTCCTTTCTTTCTTTTTTTTTTTTAACTCTTTATTATGGAATTTCTAAATAAACAAAAATAGAATATAACAAGCTCCAAAGTCTCATCACCCAGCTTCAACAACGATCACCTCAGGATCAGTCCTGTCTCATTTTTCCCTGGGTTGCTCATGTCTTGGTTTACCAGGACAATCCCAGTTTAAGCTTGTTGTCTTGCTGTAATCCATAGCTCCCTCTTTCAGTTCCAAATGTGCATGAGATTGGTTGATAAATTATATGGTCACCTGATCCTTCCCCACCCATTCCCTTTCCACCAAACTACTCTGAAGCAAATTCCAGACACGATATGTCTCTCCAGAAATAATTCACGATGTGACAGCAAAGACTTAAGTACAAGTCCACACTCTCTAGACACATAACTTATGGAGCACTGTGCTTTTTCATGTCTCATAAGCAGAAAATAAAGGGACAGGCCGACTGGAATGGCTCTGTGCTGGCCCTCCATGCCCAGCCTGTGGCCTGGGGGTGCAACTCCAGCTTTTTGGACGGGCTGACATACATGAAGAAACCAAATGTGTGCTTATGCAAGCCTGACCCCACTGTACTGCTTGTTACCCAACTGTGCTGCTTCCAAACGGGGTCTAGAAATAGTTGTGGACCCTGGACAGCAGAATGGACCTCAGCAGTCATGGCTCATATTATACATGGACACAGAAAGAGCAGCATGAGTTTGAGCAATTCAAAGAGAATGAACATGAACCTCAAAACAACCTATACGAGTATAAAATTCCAACCTTTATCTCCACTCTCTGGATGACACTGTAGCAAAATTCCAGAGCCAGACTGAAAGCTGGGGCATTTGAAGCAACTTACCTTTCTAACACTTAAGAGAAACTGGGGGAAAATGGGACACTGTCACATCTTCTGAGTTCTCAGAAGAGAGGATCGTAGAAAGTTCATTGGTCTGTGATCCACAACCCCACTTCTGGGTTATTTACCAGAGAAAGACTCATACAGGTCGATCACAAGACAGCAGATGACATTTGCCACAGCATGGTGCCAGGCAGCCCAGAAGGGCCCCAAGGGGAATGGGCAAGTGCCACGTAGAGCATGGACACTGTGAAACAGCCCAGTGGGCACCAGCAGCAGGCACAAGTAATGGACTAAATGTACACACAGGATAGATCTAAAGACAGTGCTAAGCAAAGAAAAAGAAACAAGAGTTGATAGAACCATGCTGTTTATTTGAGTTAAACAATGGTGTACACCTGTAATCCCAGCTACTTGAGAAGCCAAGACACAAGGTTTGCAAATCAGAGGGCAGTCTTGGCAATTTAGCAAGACCCTGTCTCAAAATTTAAAAATAAAAAGGGCTGGGGATGTACATCAGTGCTTGAGTGCCCCTGGGTTCAATCCTCAGTACTCTTCCCCCCAAAACCTACAACAAAACAAAAACAGAAGCAACAACAACACATGCATACAACTAAAATCCCAAAGAAACACACACATACAACGCATGTATACATACAAAGAGAATCCAAAATACACCAAAATAAGAGAATCCACATTGAACACAGTCATAAGGTTCTCTACGGAAGGGAGGAGAATGGAAAATAGGAATAAAGGAAACAAATCAATGTATGAGTGAGTAAGACCAAGAAAGGAGTCTTGCTCAGACCAATGACAGCATTTCACAAACAGAACAGTATTAACCCTGTGCACTACAGGGAGGTTCAAAGAGGAAAAAGGGGGGAAAACCTTCACTATTAAATAAAAACAATCAACAATTGTGAAAAGAAGCCTGGTCTCAACTATTCTAATGCGTCCATCCTACTAGACAGCTAGTAGGCAAATGGCCAGGACCTGGCAGGGGAGGGCAGGGGGACTAAAAAAGGACACCTTACTCCTTCCATAAAGACAAAGACAATCTCTGCAGTTCGCTCCTAGAACAGTGTGAAGAATGGCTGCACTGTGGGTCCATCACTGGACCAACACAGCTCCTGCATCTCACAGGTGAAGGTGCAGGGGCTCAAAAAGGGCCCCCTCATAGCAACACCTCCCTCATAGGGAGGGCCTAGGTCTGCTGGTCACAGGGCCTCCTGCTTCCAGTTAGATGACTCGAGTCACAGCCCTGTTTACATTCCTTACCTACAGGAGGAGGTTTGAGCCTGTAACTGTGCAGTAGCCCACACCTGTAATTTAGGGAGACTGAGGCAGCAGGACTGCAAATTTGAGTGCTCCCTGGGCAACTTAGCGGGACTCTGTCTCAAAATTTAAAAAAAAAAAAATGAAAAGGGTTGGAGATACAGCTCAGTAATAGAACATCCCAGGGTTTGACCTCCAGCAACTGGGAAAGAAAGAAGGTGGATTGAAAAATCTACACCCAAAGTTGCTTCCTTGATGCTTACACAAGTGTATTTGTGTATCCTAAGACATAGCTAATCCTTTGTACTAAACTGTATTAGTGCTCAATTCTGTGTACTTGTACACTAATATCATGGTCTCTAGGTGGACAGTGGAGACTGAATCTGTATTCTCCACTTTACCAAGGATGACCACGTGCCCGGTTTGGGGTGAGACTCTGAACAGAACGCTGGACAGAAAGAGCTTCTTCGTGGAGCATCAGCTCCAATGGAGGATGTAGACAGGTAAACAAGCGAGGCACTACCTCATAATCAGCATTATGACAGGGACAAGACAAGGTGCTAGAAGAGTAATCCGCACCGAAACCTGAGTAGCTAGGGTGGCAGGTTCTTGTAAGAAGGGAAGTCTGAGACTAAAGGATATGCAAAAGCCAGCTGGGCATGGCAGGTACAAGAAGATAGTTCTTTCAAAGAACAGGACGAGTATCTGTGCTTGGATTAAAAAGGTAGACACCTGTGAACGGCCTAAAAATGTGGTATTTTCCAAAGACTCTAAGTACTGCTCCCAGTCTCATGTGCGCTTCTCAATCGTGCCGCCCCCTCATCTAGTGCTGGTCTGTATCTCCTCCCCTCGAGCCGGGGTAGCCATGGGACTATTCTGACAGACACCACACAGCTGACACTGACTTGTAAGGCTGGGCTGTACAACGGAGGTGGCTGCTGCCTCACTTTCTCAGGACCCTTGCCCTAGGGAATCAACCACCATGCTGCGAGGAAGCGCAGGCCACATGGAAAGGCCACCCATCAGCACTTGGGTAGACAGCCCTTGCTGAGATCTCTACTGAGTGCCAGACATGTGAGTGAATAACCCATCAAAAGACACCAGTGCCCCATTTTCTAGGTTTTAAGACCTCAGACAGCACCAAGCCCAAACTACTACTGCCACACCCAATGCAAATACCTGACCCATGAGCACAAACAGTAGTTTTTGTTTGCTGCTAAAGTTTTTTGCATTTTGTCATGCAGCCCCAGTATAAGAACAAATGGTTAAGTTTGGCATGGTGGTGCATGGTTGTAACCTTAGCATTCTGGGAGACTGAGGCAGGAGGATAGTGAGTTTGAGCTTAGCAACTTAGTGAGACCCTGTATCAAAATAAAACATTCAAAAGGCCTAGGGACGAAGTTCAGTGTAAAGGTCCTGGGTTCAATTCCCAGTATGACAAAAATAAAAACAAAAAGAACCAATGAATAAAGTATAGTTATTCACATAATGGAAACCGTTACAGAAAGGTAAATGAAAAGCTTACAGTGCTGTATCACATTATGAATGGTTCTCACAAACACAATGCTGAGTGAAGGTAGCAGACCTACAAGTACATACTATTTGATTCTATCTATACGAAAATAGGCCAGGCAAACCTATGCTGCTACAAGGCAGAAGAGCAGCTGCCTGCTAGCAAGGCAGAGATGGGGGCAGAGGGTCTCAGGACACGGCATTACATGCAGGTTTTCAGTTTGCAAAAACTCATCAAGACATACACTTATAATACAGTCATGTCTTGGTACTTGACTGCTTCAAAACTCATCAGACGTGGTACCTAATGCATTTCACACAAAAATTGTGTCCCTGGTACTTGTGCAAGCTAGAACCTGTCGGTGTTGATTACCTCCTGACTCGCTACCCTTTCCAGCCAAAATAATTTGTTTTGTACTCACTTTTGGTACTCATTGTACCTCCTGAAACCAATTAACAGTGAGTACCTATGTGCCACTGGATAAGCACTTTTTGGTATATAGCTTACACTTCAACTGATGGATCTGAAAAGTCTGCACAGCAGTTAGGAGGTTGCTACAATCATTCAAGTGACTTGTGGTATGAATGGAGAAGCAGGCCTCATTGCCCTGCCAACCCCTGGTAAATATTAAGGTCCCCTATACCATTGGGGCCCTGGGCTGGCTGCCAATGGGCCATCTGGTGGACTCAGAATCCAGAAGGGACATCTGGTGGACCTGACTCTGAACTATTATTTATCCTGATTATTGAGTTTTTTTGGCATCTCCTAATAATTTGGGCCTGGCCCTGGCCAAACATTATATGGATTACAAATTGAAAAGGTTCACTCTTTGGACTTGTTATTAGCTTAGAAGTAAGAAGAATGGGGGTACAGATGTAGTTAACAGTGTTCAAGTTTCTGGACTGGGCAACTGAGGAAATGGTTTTCATGGAAATGTCCATCTGGGAAGGAGGATGAGTTCCTGGCAAAGAGGCAGGGAAGATGATGATGGTTCAGTTTTGGACACACCAAGACTGAGGAACCTGACAGGCATATGAGTAAAAATACTTGGTTTATCTAGTGATGGATCAGAGACCCAGAGGGAAAATCTGGACCGGAGATATGCATTAGGCTACAAACAGTTGAGGAGAAAAAAAGCCTGGGGACCAGATGAGTCCAGTCCAGGAAAATGCGTAAGGATCTGAGTCTAAACCCTGAAGGAAAGTAACACTTAAGGGACCACACTTGAACCACTGTGCAAAGATGGCAGCTATGGGAAATAAAAGAGAACAGCTAAGAATAGTATTTCTGGTACACAGACCAGGTGGGAGGTAGAGGGATAAAAACCAAAACCAAAACTAAATTATGTTTCCCAACTATAGATGTCTAAGTGCAAAGCAGCCCTTCCTGCTTCACTGCTTGCCTTGGGGGGAGGGGTGTATGTGTGTGAAATGGCACTTGTGCCACTAAAGGACTCCCTCCCAACTTTGGTTAAACTTACTCAGAGCTTTAAGATGATGAACCAATTAACCCTTTCCCACCTCTAGCTAGAGAGTAATAGAAGGTGCCATTTTTTTACTTCATGGGCCCTACTGGTTCTCCTCAGGCATCAGTTTGATTCTAGCCATTTGCAAAATGAAAAGGGTGGGGGGAGGTGTCTACATTTTTTAGTGCATCCAAAATAATTGGGTGAGGTAGTATTAGACACATTTTATAAAAGAGGAGGAAGGCTCAGACAAGTAAGTGAGAAGATAACAGGATGAAAAGGGAAGCATGTGCTCCAGCACTGGCCAAGAGGGCCAATCTAAAGCTTGGACTGGGGCAATTATATTTTGTGTCCTGGAGGAAAGGAGACTATGGCTGCAGAAGAGATAAGCATCCAGCCCGTTCACCATGGCAGAGGCCTCCCGCGCACCTGGCCTCCTCCAAAGATCACGCTACTACAAAACAGGACCACTGGATCTGTCATGTTGAGTTGACAAATACCTGAGTTTGGTTTTAATAGGCAAAACCAAGCAACTGGATAATCCTTGAAAAAGGAACAGCAGTATGGATTAGAACCTACCTTGGCCTCCTAGAAAGGGGTCACACTGCTGCGCCTGTCCACACAGACTGAAAGCCTGGGGTAGGGGGTGCAGGGGGCTGGCAGAGTGCCTGCTGTTTCCCTCTGGAGCCAGCCAACTGTCTGAGAACTCTGCTCCCAGCCACTTTAAGCACAATGCAAATGTGCACCAATTCTGCCTGCTATCCTCCCACCAAAGGCTTTTCCCATGTGCTGTTATCTTGGGAAACGCATGTGAGCACTCAGCTCTAAACTTTTGGGGTCTGTTTGGTTTGATACGCTATACTCCCATGTAGAAATGGTTTTTTATTTTAAAATATATTATTGGACTGTTTATACAGCAAGACTTTCATTTGCCTAACAGGTGTGAGGCCCAGGGTTTCATCCCCAACACAAGAAAAAGAAATCTAACGAACAGAAAGCATAAGTGAAATGCCACCTACACTATTATTTTTCTGTGGTCACGGGGATTGAATTCAGGGCCTCATGTATGCTATGCAGACAGCTCTACCACTAAGCTACAGCCCCAGCCCTTGAAATATATGGCAAGATCCTGTCTCATAGAACAATTTTTTTCTTTCCTTGGAAAAATATAATCTCCCTTATGTCTTTTAAGAAACAGTTGTGCAGTATGCTATTATATGAAGATATAATTTATTTAGCTAATTATCCACAGACAGACACTAAGGCTATCTCCAGTTTTGTTTTTGTTTTTGTTTTAAGCATTAGAAACAATACTGTAATTAGCATCTTAGGCACTTGTCCAGTCTCATCCTTTGGGTAAATTTCATAAAGAAAAACTACTTAGTTAAAACACAGATGGGGGCCGGTGAGATGGCTCAGCGGCGTAAGCGCCTGCCTGGCAAGCGAGAGGGCCTGAGTTCGACTCCCAGAACCCCATACAAAAAAAGGGCCGGTGATATCGCTTAGTGGCATGGGCACCTGCTGGCGCCCGAGGTCCTGAGGTCGACCCCCGGTACCCACAAAAAACAAACAAACAAACAAAACAAAACAAAAAAAACACAGATACTTTATAACAACAACTACAACTACAAAAGCAATTCATGTTCTTGAGAAAGGGTGGTTTTTAAGCCCTGCACTGAGGAGCCCTTGTAGACTCTCATCTCCCTTCCTACGTCTGTGGGTAGAGGCAGCTGCTTCACTACAAGATGATGGGATGTCAGGCTGCTTTCTGTACCTTTGTTTTTTTTGTTTTTTTTTTTTTGTGGGTCCGGGGTGGCGACCTCAGGACCTCGCACGCCAAGAGGCACCCGTGCCACTGAGCGATATCACCGGCCCCTTTTTTGTATGTGGGATCTGGGAGTCGAACTCGGGCCCTCGTGCTTGCAAGGCAGGCGCTTACGCCGCTGAGCCATCTCACCGGCCCTGCACCTTTGTTTTTAACCCCTGGTGGGAGGGGCTGATTGGTGCCAGCAGTTCTAGGCACACTGGTCTCAGCAAGGCCTTTGTCTTGTCTTTCCTTTCAGCCCCAAGGGCTATACTCCCCACCCCTGCAGACTCTCTTTTCCCCCAAAGCAACTCCTGCAATGTCCTTATGTGCATCCTTATTTTATAGGTATGCTTGCAAAATGTGGGTTGCCATTTTGAGTATGTGATTTTTTTGCCACCAACAAACAAATATGTTGATATTTCTCCAAGTTTGAAAAATGCCTTCTGTCAACCTGGGGTTTCCTGATGGCCAACTCCCAATTCTTCACATTGCTCTTCCAAAAGGTTGTCTACTCTCACTAATTTCTTTCTCTCTTTTCTTTCTAACCACATTTTCAAGCTTTTATCCCTACTGCTCCCTCAATACTACTCATCAAGGTCACCAATGGCCTCCCTGCTGCTAAACCTCGCACTTCCAGTCCTCATCCCACCAGGGCTCCCAGCAGCACTGGTCTAGGCCTCAATCTCTCCTCTCTGACACCAGTACAAGGACTTAACTGGCTCCTACGCTGCTGCACTCTGGGTTTTCCTCTTAGCCCACTGGTTGCCCTTTAGTCTTCTATTTTGTTCCCTTCTCATCCTCCTAACCTCTTAATACTAGTCATGGCCTCAAGGTTCAGTCCTGCACCTTCTATTTTCCTCTTTCTACACTTTCTCTGAGTTCCCAGACTGTAAACATCATCTGTGATTTTGCCTTATGTGGGCTTTAAGAAGTCCTTCATTGCTCTTATAACAGGCATCCTGCATTTCCTTTTTTTTTTTTTTTGCAACCAGGAATCGAACTCAGGACCTTGCGCTTGCCAGGCAGGCGATCTTGCATTTTCTTCTTCCCATTTATGATACATTATCTGTAACCTTGGGGCCAGAGATGGTTTGGAATTCAGATTTTTCCAGACTTAGAAAGGTCCTGTTATGTAATACCTATTAATGTCCAAGACAGTACCACACAATTATATACATTAATACTGCTGAAGTGAACCACCAAAGAATGAGAGGACCATTAGATTTTATGATTAGCATGCTAAAATCATTTGTTGGAGAAGAGAATATTTGCAATTCTCCAATGAATGGCCCCATAAGTGACTTGCTCATCGCAGAATGGGAAATGTACCGTTACAAGGGAAAGATTTGGCAGTCACCATCTTAATGAAATGAGCAAACTTACCATAACTGATGGTGGGAAAACCTGACATTCATCAAGTGCTTCCTCGTATGATACAATATGAAGTACACATCAATAACACCTTCAATGTTGCCAAAAATGCTTACACTGAAACTAATCAAACCTTTAGACCTAATGTCCAGCTTATAAAGAAATACAAGGGATAGAAGGTCAGGTTAAATGACACCCTAAGGAAACAGATAAATCTAGAATGAGGCAATAAGTCTACTCATTACAAGAAGTCAGTGTTACTTTGGAGAATCTGTGCACATGCACACACATACAAGTAAGGTGAGAAAGAATGTTCTTGATCAAGGAAAGTGAAAGAAGCTGACCATGTGGCACGTGCCTGTAATCCCAGCACTCTGGGAGGCTAAGGCAGGAGGATTGCAAGTGCATGCCCAGCCTGGGCAATTTAGCAAGACCTGTCTCAAACCTGGGGATATAGCTCAATGGAAAGACCCCAGGCTCAATTCTAGTACAAAAATGAAAGAAACATGACAATGAAAAACAATATATTAACTTTTACATCTTAGGCTCAATAAAAAAAAATCTCAAGAAAGAAATTTTTGGTTTCTTTAAAGTCAAGACATCCCTCAGACTAGAATCTGAGGTCTTAGCAGAGAGGGAACAGGACTGAACTAGGATGAGGATTTAGTAGTCCCCTCAGCGTACTGAAATAGAAAAAGCCTTCCCTCCAAAAAGGGACTGGACCCCTACCCCTTGTCCTAGTAACATTTTGTTTCCGCCAGCACTACAGTACTCAGTGCAGTCTGTCTTGCATCGTATTTTTTGTGTGTGCTGTCATCTCCCACACTAGATTGTTTCTTAGGGCAGTGAGTATGTTTAATTTATTTTGTATTTTCCCCAGTGACTCATAATAGCAGGTGTTTAATAATGTTTACTAAACATTATTGTTCAATGAACAAAAATGTTCAATAAATGTGCTGAGTGGAGAAAACATTTTGGGAGTGAATGAGGCAATTTGACTATGAACTGGGTATTGCAGGATATTGTAGAAGTTTTGTTAATTTTTAAAACTGTGTCCTTCATATTGTGATTCTGTTACAAATGTTCTTTTTTCTGCGGAAATATCTATACATATGAAGTAGTTCATACATATCACAACTGTTAACAACTTATTTTAAATAGCTCAACAAAAATCATACATACACAAATTAAACAAATACTGTACAGCAAAACATTAGTAAGTATTGAATTCAGGTGGTGAATATATGTGTGCTCGTTGTACTATTTTTAAGATTTTTCTGAATGTTTCAAAGTATTTACATAACATTTTTAAAATGTTCATGCAGTATAATTTTATGATATTCACAGAAAACAAGATAAATATGCAACTATAAATAGCCTCACCCCAGCTCAAATTTTGCTGCCATGTAGGTTACAAAGAAGCTTTTGGTTTTCACAGCTTTCTGGATTTCAGAATTAATTTTGGGGTGTTACCATTCTTGTGTAGGTCTTTAATCCTTCAAGAGTCTACCATGGTGTGTGATTTTACATGGAGAACCAGTTTGTTTCTCCATCTAGTAAGTCCATTCTCCAAACAGTATCTACCAAGCAATCCATTCTTTTTCCTTTGATTTGTGCTGTTCCTTTATAGTATGTTAAATTTTCATATGAACATGCGTCTGCCTCTGATACTTGGCAGGACACAGGAGATTGAAACTAGGGCCTTCATACGGAGCTATATCCTCAGATATTTTTTATTATTTTTAAATTTTGAGACAGGGTCTTGCTAAGTTGCCCAGATGAGACTCGAACTCACACTCCTCCTGTTTCAACCCCTAAGTGCCAGAATTACAGGCATCCGCCACCACGCCTGACTTGTCTCCGAGATCTTTATTCCATTCCATTTGTCCATTATCTGTTCCTGCAAAGATACTATACTGTCAGTACCGTGGCTTAGCAGCTTATAATATCCAACACGCCAGTACAAAAGTCCCCTTTCTCTTCTTTGTAAAGGTTGATTTAGTTAATCTAAATATGTTTAAGAATAAAAGGACTTTAAAAATCCAATTAGAATTCTAAGTGGGATTATGGTTGTAGTATATGCTATTTCCCAAACATAGCTGTGCCATTATTTAACTCATTCCACATGACCTTCTTAAGTGTAATGCTAGCATTCTTCTAACGGATGATGGGCTATGTGTACTCTTCTATCTACAGTGAACTTTACACCTGCCTTAATCAACAGATTGTGGCAGTGGTAATCCTCTGTGATTTCCAAAGTCAAAAATGCAATACGGCTTCCAGCTGGTTCTCTTTGAACAAAGCCCTACATACCTCAAATTGACATGTAATAAGCACAGCTACCCTTAAGACACCATGCTGAAGAGATCACATGACAAAATGACACGGAGAGAAGTGGCCCCAAACTGCTTGAGTCTCCCCAAACCAAGCAGTACGCATGTGAGTGAAAAAGCCTTTGAGATGGTCACGGCCACCACCATTCTTCGACTGCAACTCATGAGAGGCTTCAAAAGCCCAACATACCTGGCAGGGCTGCTCCCAAATTCCTGGCTTACAAAAACTGTGAAAAATAATGATTATTGATAGTTTAAATGGTTACGTTTTGGGTAACTTGTTACCCTATAGCTACTGAAATAGCACTGAATTTATAAATCAATGGGGAAGGAATGTTAGATTGCACACAAAAATATAGAATGTCTTTCCACTTATTTGGATATCCCATAGACCTTCTATACATTCTTAAATTAATACCAGAAATTTCATGGTTTCTTTCTAGTTGATTATTACTGCTGGCAGAGAAATGTAAATCTTGTATCTGACTATATCATATGAACATAAGTTGATTATTACTGCTGGCAAAGAAATGCAAATCTTGTATCTGACTATATCATATGAACATAAAATGTGTTATCTCCTCCCCTCCCCGCTCTCTTTTTTTGGTGGTACTGAGGGTTGAACCCAGGGTCTCTTGCATGCTAGCCAAGTGCTCTACCACTGAGCTACAATCCCAGCCCTTTTGATTTTTTTTTTTTTTTTTGGTGGGTACCGGGGGGTCGACCTCAGGACCTCGCGCGCCAACAGGCACCCGTGCCGCTGAGCGATATCACCGGCCCCTTTTTCGTATGTGGGATCCGGGAGTCGAACTCGGGCCCTCGCGCTTGCAGGGCAGGCGCTTATGCCGCTGAGCCATCTCACCAGCCCTGATTTTTATTTTAAGATGAAATCTTACTAAGATGCCCAGTCTGTGTTCAAACTTGGCAATCCTCCTGCCTCAGCCTCCCAAGTAGCAGGGATTACAGGCTTGCCCCATTGTACTTGGGCTTTTAATTCTTACATTTAAATTTCCTTTCCTTAACCTGTTGGTCAGTACTTCCACTACTATGTTTAAAACAAAGTTTCTTCCACTGAATATAATGTTTACTGTACATTTTTGGTTTTGGATTTTTATCCAAATAAGTGTTCCCCTTATTATTTTATTAAGAATTTTAAAATGGTATTGAAATCATCAAATGTTTTCTGTATAAACTGAAACACATCATATTTTTACCACCTTTTGTCTATTAATAAGTAGGGTTCCTGCTGTGGAACTATCCTTTTACTGTTTGGAAATATGATACTCGTAGTGATGTATTTGATCCTCCATATAGAACTGACTTGGTTAATTGATACTTTATTTGCTATTTTTATAATTGGGATGCCAGGGAGCTTTCTCATTCAAGGTCAAATGTTAGTATATGCAGCTTCTTCAAGGAAAGATCCTCCAAACTAGTTTTTTTGGAGGATGGAGGGTCAGTATTGGGGATTGAAGCCAGTGGCTTTATGCTGAGCTGCATCACCAGGCCATTTGTTTTATTTTGCTTTGTTTTGCTTTTTAGACAGGATCTTGCTAAGTTACTAAATTGCCTAGGCTGGGCTTGAACTTGTGATGCTCCTGCCTCAGCCACCTAGAGAGTTGAGATTATAGGCATGAGCCACCATGCTTGGCTCTCTGGTCTTTTATTTTTGACTTCTGGAACCAAATGAGCCTCACGAGACAGCAGAAAGACACCCTCCACCGACTCTCCTCCTTTTATTCTGGCACTGCACTACCACCTTCCCTTCCTCTGTCCTTAGCTAAATCCATAAACTCTGGCTCAGGCGCAGCCTCCTAGTGGCTGCAAGGCTGGGAATGAGTCACCTAATGACTTCCTTTTACAGATGTTCAAATACTCGCAAGGTTAACAGCCATCCTGCTAGTCATTTGTGCACTGTCCACATGATAGGCTACTAGCAGCCTGAAAAACTGGTAAAATTTACACTAATTTGACTATAAATTGAATTAAAAATTTTTAAAAAGCAAGTTGCAGAACAATATGGAGAGTGATGCCCTTAGAAAACAAACTGACATATGCTTATGTAAGTCTAAGCAAGAAACACTTCTGAAAATATACACACATATTGCAAAATGGCACCTGATCACCCTTAGGCAGAGAGCCTGGAGTGGAAGAACAGACATAACCTTTTATTTCCTTTTTTAGTTATTTTTTATTTTTTTGTAGTGTTCAGGATTGACCCTATGGCCTTGGACATGCTAGGCAGGTACTCTACCACTGAGCATTACGCCCAGTCCTTTTAAATTTTGTTTTGTGACAGGGTCTTGCTAAGTTGCCCAGGTTGGCCCTGAACTTGTGATTCTCCAGCTTCGGCCTCCCGAGCAGCTAGGATTACAGGCATGTGTGACTATGCTTGGTCATGACCTTTGATTTTAGATGCTTTGTACTATTTGATTTTATGATGCTAAACTCAAGTTACTTTCATAATTTAAACTAAAAGAAGTTTTAATTAGGTCCTCCCCACTGCCTAACCCTCACCCCAATTATCCCTCCTTGGGATAACTGGGATCTCAGCAAAAACTCACAGTGGTTGGGACTGCTACTAAGAAGGTATAACCAAAACAGCCTGGGCCAGGACACCTGGCTCTAGTGGAGGGAACTGGTGGAGTCCGCTGTGAGCCGCAGCAGTCTGAGGCCCCCTCTGCAATAGGCTGCGCCATCCTACCCATGCCGGCACAGGAGCCTTAACCCCAGGAGCAGCCCAGTGCCTTAGCATGCAGACTGCACTACCAGTAGAATGAGAAGCAAATAGTCTTCTCCAGGTTTTATCATCTTGCTCTCCCCTTCTGTGTTTTCAGCTGTGGCAGCCTGTATTATCACATGTAATCCTGACTCTAACTGCCAAGGCAATGGGATTGGTAAAATGTCTTACTCCAGAATAACACATTCCCCCTTTTTAAAAAGCTTATTTAAAAGCACAAGAACTACTGATCAAGGGCCCTTGGGTAAGGCAAGCAAGTCACAGCCCTCAGCCCCATGTTTCATCAGTCTGAGTTAGGTGAACTCTGCATTCCTGCACTACTGGTCTGCAGCCCAGCACTCCCATGGCTGGTGTCCCATCACCCTTCACTGAGCCCTGTGAGGGGCACAAGCAGGCATGCAGGCTGCCCAGAGTGCACACACCAAGTGGGGGCTGGCTGGGCAGTCAGAGCTTCCAAAAAGCCCCTCTGGCTTTCACCAATGCAAGATGCGCTGGGTGCCAAAGATTCTGAATAGCCAAGCATCTCTGCTCTCTCCAAGACAGGTCTAAGCTTACTGATCATTTAGCATTTCCATCCACCCAAGAGGATGGTAGAAGGGAGGAGCACAAGAGTACAAAGAAAAGTGTGAGCAGCAGCCACATCTCTGGAACCACTCCTATGTGCCAGGCCATGTGCCAGGTCCTGGGTGCTTTATCTGCACTACTGCATTTAATCACTTGAACCTCTGCACTAGGAACCATTATTACCCCTACTGTACAGATGGGAAATCAAAGCACAGAAAGGTGAAGGTAAGACAGCTGTTGAGTGATTGGATCCCAGCCAGAAAGCCTGACCTCAGGACAACACGGAATGAAATGCCCAGGGCAAGGTGGGGGTGGAGGGTGAATAAAATGAACCAACACTCAGACTTGTTTCTCATTTTCAACCAAGGACCATACAACTGAGTTTTAGTTTAATATTAGGCCTTAAGGGGCTGGGGATGTGGCTCAGTGATAGAGCTCTTGCTATGCATGCACAAGGCCCTGGGTTCAATCTCTAGCACCACACACACACACACACACACACACACACACACACACACGCACGCACAAAAGCTGTTAATATTAGGCCTTATCTCAAAAGATTAGCTAACTGGAGACTCAAGGTAGGGAAGAAGTTTCCAAGAGTAATATCCCTATATTCCTTGGGTGACCCAGAAAACCTATAGAGGAATATAAGGAAGAGAATGGCATCTGTGTTTTAACAAAACCCTTAGCCAGGAGACCAGCTCCAATCCTGCTCTAGTCCCAGCAGCAGGAAGGAGGCAGACACACACAGGGAGGTCACGGCCAACCCGAATGGAAGGCACTCTCCCTCCTTCACAACTGGACAAAGGCAGTAGGAGCTTGTGTCTGCAGTTTTCTCTCTCCTCATTACTTCTCTTTGCCAACAAGGGGCGCTGAGCAGCAGCAAAGGTCTACAGTGTGCTTCTCTCCTGACAGCTACAGACATGCAGGTGCCAGGTTCTACAAAGCACATGAGCGACTGGGTTCGTGTCGTGTTGAGAGTGATTTCATGAACTGCACCATTCACTCTTAAAACCACCACACATTGTCTACCTTCATCTACTAATTCAAATACTTTTTGTGTGTATGTGTGTGGTACTGGGGATTGAACCCGGGGTCTTTGCACTGAGCTACCTCACCAGCCCTTTTTAATATTTTATTTTCAGTAGGGCCTTGCTAAGTCGGTAAATTGCCTAGGTTAGGCTTGAATTTACGATCTTCCTGCCTCAGCCTCCCAGAGTGCTGGGATTACAGTCATATGCCACCACATACTTTCAAGAGGACACCTAAAACTTAAAATGTGCAAACAAAATAGCACCAGATATTTTTTCAAAGGCCCATAACATGCATACTCATCTAAGACAAATGCTCTTTTTTCTTGTCTTTTTGAGGCACAGTTTCACTATGCAGTTCAGGCTGGCCTGGAATTCACTTTGTAGCCCAGGCTGACCTTGAACTCACAGTGATCCTCCTGCCTCAGCCTCCGGAGTGCTGGGATTATAGGTGTGCGCCACCACACCCAGCCTCAAGATAAATGCTGAACGTTGCTGTGGATGTTACAGCAGGGGTAGGTGCTGGAGATGAAGGGAATAAGGCCAAAGTAAAGCTAGGTGGAGCCTAGGGCCGGGCTTCCTTCTACCTCACTCTAGGCTGGAACTCACCACTCACCTCCAGATCCTGCACATCCACTTGCAGCAGGCTGTCCTGCCCAGACCTCCTGGAAGTCTCTCCCTGACTGTCAGGGTGGGAGGACTGACCTAACGCTTTCGCAGAGTCCGGCTCTACATAACTCCTTAGCCTTTGTTGCTGGATGATGTGGTGGAAAAGGGACTAAGCAGGGTGCTGATCCAAGTGCACCCTCACCTAGAGTCTGTCCCCAGCCACTTGGGTAACTCCAGACAAATCTCGGCGTTTGTCTCCATTTGTTCCCCTGTAATGGTGAGGACTCTGGCTTATGTCTCTAAATTTCCTTCCAGTTCTAAGGCTTAAGGATTCAAAGCTAGGGATTAGTGTGGTATTTCTCTTACTCCAGATGTCCTCAAGGGAAGTTTAGAAAGGTCCTTAGGTTCTTCTCCCCCGAAGAAAGGCAGAAGCAGGGGCCGGTGAGATGGCTCAGCGGCATAAGTGCCTGCCTGGCAAGCACAAGGGCCCGAGTTCGACTCCTGGAACCCACATACGAAAAAAGGGCCGGTGATATTGCTCGGCGGAACGGGCACCTGCTGACGCACGAGGTCCTGAGGTCAACCGCTGGTACCCACAAAAAAAAAAAAAAAAAAAAGAAAGGCAGAAGCGACTAAAAGGAATTGAGGAACCCCAGGCTTCATACATAGTAAATGTTATAAAATGTTTTCAGAACTGATATCCCAGTCATTAAAAAAAAGTTTATATTGGGGGCTGAACTGGGGATGTGGCTCAGTGGTACGATGCATCATATACGAGGCCCTGGGTTCGATCCCCAGCACCACCACCAAAAAAAAAAAAAAGTCTGGTAAGAGGATACTTGTTAACCATAATGTTAAGCCAAAACCCTTGACCAAGGGTTCTCTGAAGTAAAAAGATTTACTGAGCAGTTACAGAAACTTGTGAGAAAAGGACCAGATGCTGGCCTCAAGTTCTGCAGCTATCTGCCAAGGCATAGATAGCAGCTGGAAACAGGCAGAGCCAAGAATATTTCTATAATGAAAATTTGGGGAAAGAGAACTTCAGGGGATGGCAGTACTGGGGATTGAACCCAGAAGCTTGTGCCTGCTAAGCAAGTGATCTGCCACTGAGCTACATTCCCAGACCAAAAGCACTGATTGGTTATATTAAATGTACACTGTGTAGATAAGAAGGCAAGATGACGGAAAGCTCTGAAACAGGAAGGCAGTCCAGAAGGAGAAGTACTTGCTGCTTCATGGGGTTAGCAGTCTGGAAGGTTTATAGGTAAAAAGGCAAAGGTGGCGCCTCAGAGTCAGCCTGCCAGGGCTTTTAAGTCAAGGTTTCGACATACATTCAGGAACTAGAAACATTCTTTTGCTGGTTTTGGTCTATAGCTGTTAACTGATGTGCTTCTCTTATCTCATCCCTCCAGCCTCTGTAATTAAATTTATGACTCTCAGATTCTTTTGTGAGCAAGAGACTGTTGACTTCAGAATATTCCTCATTTTTCTTCTGCACTAGGTACAGCCAGGCCATCTGGACCTCTTTCCTAGGACCACTTGCTGCTTCCCGCCCCCTACACTAAGCCCCCTTAGCACAGATGTCCTCAGAAAGAGACTAAGGACAGCCACTAAGAGAAGCCTGACCCGGGGCACCCCTGCTTCTCCTGAATGACCCTGCCATGCACCACCACTACATGTATAGATGACAAAAGTGAACTTGGGGACATGTGGCCCAAGTTGCTTATGACAAGGTTAACAACATGTTGTATGTTTGCATTCTCTTTCACCTAGCTCTTTTAATGGACTCTTTCTAATAAGTAATACATCACACTTCAGCAACTCTCAACTTTAACAAAAGGTCAGAGTATTGATGATGAGCCACTGCATAAGCAACTCACCTCACAGGCTGCCTCCAGAGATGCCTGGAGGTGCTGGCGCTGTGGAGGTGCGTGGGCCTCCAGCACCCTCAACTCCTGGGGCTGTGCTCAGCACTGTCTCAGTGGGACATTTCAAGGAACTCACCCTCTGAGATGGCTTTTAAACATAGAAAGTTCTAAGCATGTTACTACAAATGAGCTAGAATAGGTCTATCAAAGCAAGTTCTTTCAACTGCTTCAATTCTTTTGAAGTTATCGAACAGCCATTTGCTTAGACTGTTTTATGCTGCATAACAGCAAGAACACAGATATTTTCTTGTTGACACTCTGTCAAGTCAAAAGTGTAACCTAATTTTGCATTTCTCTAAGAGGGAAAGACGATGTAAAGTAGCATCTTCCATGGTGGCAGCTCAGGAAAGGGAGGCCAATTGCCAGTGAAAGGCCTCAGTCCAGCCAGAAGCTGACACACAGCAGCTGGCTCCTGGCTGGTGGCAAGATTAATTCTCTGAAGAAAACTGGTACAGTGATAGTTACACTGAGGGGTGGAGATCAACTGAGAAGTCCTACACTTTTAATGTCTTCTTCCCTTGGTGACTTCTAAGCCATTTCGCACAATGTCAGCAAGAGTATCAGATCTCTGTTGAGGGGTCTGAATTCATCAGCATCCCCTGAAGGAAGTCACCGTGGGTGGCCTCATTGAAATCTTTTCTCACATTTTCTCAGCCTTCTCCTCATACAGTTAAGAAACTCTAATACCTTCATAGCACTGAGGAGAAATGAAGAGATGAACTCAGAAGTCTTCCCTCAAAGTCAAGGGTGCATTCAGAATTCAAATCCAGGTTTCTCAAATCCCAAACTCTCCTTCAAAATTTCAAGATATCCTGAATTGGGTATGCTAGAGTAGATTTCATGATCCTGATGCTCAACTAGATAGATACAATTCCCTGTTCCTGCCACAGGCAAGGTGGAGCTAGCTCGGTTTAGAGGTCTGCCATTTCCCTTTATTTGGTGATGGCCAAGTCCCCGTGCTTCCAGGTTTTTAAGAAGTGAGAGTGCTCTTCATGTACCAGACCGTATCAGATAAACAAACCAGGACTCTGGGCCTGCCCAAACTGTCCGTGCAGTACCCTGACTTTGCAAATGCATAGGAGTGAAGTGGTAAAAGAGATGGAAGAACAGAGAATGTGACTGCCAACAGTTAAGTGAAATGAAGCCGGTCTGGAGGAGGGAGAGGAAGGGTCAAATCCATGACCTATAGTCCACTTTGAAATTGATTGATACAATTTCCAACCACTCCATGTAGAAGAAAAACCTCAAACTTTTGGCTCCGATTGCATCTCTGCTCATATCTAGAAATGGAGGGATCCAATAAGACCTGAGAACAAACTTCAAGAGACTGGAGTCTTTTGATGGCAGAAAAACTGGTTCCTAGGAGATCTGAGCCATTTCATCACAAACAAAAATAAAAAGGTTGTAGTTTTCTCTGATACCCCCATGGTATCAGACCTTTATTATGCTTGATCTTGATTTATTATGCTGTTCTTTTTGAAATTCGGCAGATACTTGGCGCCAGGCCTGCGACAGGGAAGGGTAGCCACATAGTGTCTGTAAGGACGGCGCCTGGGACCCATTGAGGGACACACTGCTCCCAGTGAAGACATCAAGACCAGGGTCATTTATATTCAAATAGGGAAGGACAGGCAGGAGCCAGCCCCTTGGATGGAAAACATTTGGCAACGCTCAGAAACAGTCTGTGAAAACCAAAGTGGCCGTTCTCAACTAAGGTCCACAGAAGGCCCAGTGGATCTCCCGGGAAATGAGACCTGAGGTTTTCAAAGGAGACAAAAGTGGGAGACTTTCATGGATCTAATCCACAGAGCCGGTCTATGTACTATTACCTACTGCCACCTGATCTCTTGGTCTTGCTGGTGACAGAGCTACCAAATTCAACCCAACCCGAACTATTCTTTCCAAAGTAATGTGCTGCTTGCTTCCTGCCTGAGTGCTCACAGGAAGGGCTAGGAGCCCCACTGTCCAGCAGAGCTCCAACCCCGCTTCAGTTCCTACCATGGCAGTCATTTCTGGTCTGGAATAGCTGGTTTCATTTTTAACCATTTCTCTCACTCTTCCGGGAGGCTTTGGCCACTCTGTACTTCCCTTTTGTTGCCAGTGCCTGCAATGGTACTGGGCCAGCACTATGAGGAAATAATCCTTGGACTTAACTGTCATTGTTGTGTTACTCTGAATGCCCCTTGCAAACTAGGCTACTGAAAACCAAAAAAGAAAATGCTACATACCCTGGAGGAGAACAGTTCACCTACTGGGGACAGCCCTAGGCTATCATCAGCTCTATACACTCCTACATAGAAAGCAAAAGGAAGAGCCCAGGTCAGGTACCAGAAGAACATTTATAGGATGAGAAGGAACAAAATAACCATGCTCTTTCAGGCCCCTATTTGTTGAGGGGCTTGACAATGGCACTGGATCCTATCCTTCTCCATACACAGCTCGCTGTGTATAAACAGCAGTTTTGAATGTACACAAGAAACAATTTCATTGACTTCCTGGCAAAGTAGCTCTTGGCTACAATCTTGAAGCCAGCAAAGATGAATTCCTCATTTGTTTATTAAAATTTTCACCTGTAAAGTTGGTTTCCATCCTCCCTCTGTCATTAGAATTAGAACTAGAAGGTTCAAAAAGTAAAAGGGATCCTAACCCAGCCTGGTAGCACATGCCTTTAATCCTAGTACTCCAGGAGGCTGAGGCAGGATAAATTCAAGCCCAGACTGGGTAATTTAGTGAGACCCTGTCTCAAAGTTTAAAAAAAAAAAAAAAAAAAAAGTAAAAGGAATCCAGAGGAAAAAACATGAAAGAACAGAAAGAATCTGATCATTCTGCTGTCCTACTACAGAGAAGGCTCTTTAACTTCACAGTGTAAGGAGCTCTTCTTTATCAACCACCTCGCAATCCAGGACCAAATTAATTCATTTTCAAAAAGCCTCCAGCTGTTGATTAAACCTGGTGATTTTTTCAAAGCAAATAAGAAACAAAAGTGTTGCCATGTATAGTTGTATTAGAATAACCTCACTGAATTCCATTTAGATCAGAAACTTGGCACAAAAAGCAAACCATGCATTTGAATTATGCTGGAGTCGAGGGAGCAGGGCCAGGGAGGAGGAGGAGGTAATCTAAGAAGCACTGGGACTATCAGACTCTTACTGAGGGACTCCCAGGAGATTCTGAACAAAGCTAAAAGAAAATGTAACCGCATGTGTCTGTAAGGAGAAAAGTTTTCCTAAGCAGTAGCCTAAACCTGAAGTGCCATATACCTAAGAAACTGAACTGGAAGATATTGGGACTGACAGATCAGGAGGAAGATTCCAGAGGCATTAAAAGTCTCCCATGGGAAAAGCCAAGGACTCTAAAAATTGAAGTTTTGTTCCCCTCGTATCTTCCTACTTGCAAACTTCAACATCTTTAAGTCTGTTTCTATTTTTGTCAAAGAGGAGCAATACCGGACTTGCTCTTCAAAAAATGTAAGCACCAACATCTGACAGACTTATATTCTTGACTTTCAAACCTGTGCCAGCCACAAGACTAGAGCTTTTGTGAGCACTGTCACTGAAAATGATGGAATCCTTAACCCAACCTCAACCTTCCAGGCCTCTGGCCAGAGCTGCCTGGGAAATATGAAGAAAACACACAGCCACTTAGCTTGCAGGCTGGGATCTATATAATGAGATGGGCCCCTCTCCAGGTCAACTTCCTTAGGCCCTTGCCTCTTCAGGAGAAGATTCCAAGCCGGGCGTGTCGACACACGCCTGTAATGCCAGCACTTGGGAGGCTGAGGCAGGAGGATCACCATGAGTTTGAGGCCAGCCTGGGCTGCATAGTGACTTTAAGTCCAGCCTAAATGACACAGCAAGAGCCTATCTCAAAACAACAAATAAACAAACAAACAAACAAAAAACAAGAGAGAGAGAAAGAAAGAAAAGGAGGAGGAAGAGAAGACTCCAATCAATATGGATCCTTCAATTTCAAATCAGATACAGAAAAGGAGTTCTAAAGTCACACAGGAAGGACCTGAAAAATTAACCATCAACTATTAATAACAATTTGGACCTCAGAATTTTCTCCAATAGCAAATATTCCCAATTGCATATAAATATAACCTGCCAGCTTGGCAAAGGAATTGATTATAAATTCTAAGCAGCTCAGGGATGGCTTTGGGTCACCAGTTAGTAAGTATTCTTATTTAGGAAATACCAGAGCAGAAACATGCTTGTTTTCTTTGGCACTTGTGATATAAGGGACACTCTCTTGGTCCTTGAATATGTCCAGTTAGAGACAAAGGTGACTTGTCCAGGGAAAATTCATTTTAGTTGGAAAGGTAATAATTACCCAACAAGACTGTGTGTGTCTATGCTATTTTTCACCTGGAAAACCAAAGTCCTTTCATCCGTAAGCTCACCTGAAGAGCTAGGAAGGGTTCTGAAGTAGAGGGACAGCATCCTTACACCTTTCCAATAGAAATGAGGCCCCATGAATTGGTGGGAAGAAGTTTCTCCCTCCAGGTGAGTAGTTGGTATACCCACACTGCCTTGGTTTTATAGGCTATAGGGACAAAAGAACCTTCTCTTTCCCCTCTGGAGGTTCAACATTTGAAGTAACTAGCAGCAGACGGAATAACAAGAGAAAAATCATATAAATTTATAAACATGCAAGAGCACAGGAATCTCACCAAGTATCAAACCCAAAAGAGGGTCAGATGGTTGAGCTTAAGCAACATTTAACTACACAGAGAAACAGAAGCTTGGGGTCCCTGGGGAAGTGAGGGCAGTTAAGGAACAGGGGCCTGCAGCTCTGGAAAGAGTACAGGCCTGGGTAGGTTAGTGGAGGAAATGCACTGAGAACAAAGGCTGTTTTGCTATGCATAGTTTCTCTTGGGTAGGGGCCCTCAGAAGACCGTGGCTGCTTGTGGCAAAGCCTCTCTAAGCGAGGTGTCAGACCTTTAGTCTCCTTTTCCTGTTAATCTTCTCTGGTTGGTGAGATATCAAGGAGGGGGCCCTTTGACAATTTTGTGAAACTGGAGGACCTTTCCCTAGATAAAGCAACTTCAGAGAACGCCCCTGCCTGCATTTGCTGCTTTCTAAGCTCTCTCAGTTTGAAGAAATCAGCATACCTAAGCATCACATTTCAGAATATGTTTCCTGAGCCCCAACACAGCCAAATAAAAGGCCTACAGTCAAAGAAAAGGCCTCTATCACAGGCATACAGCCAATGCTGGTCATCAAGTCCAGAGCCCACCAGGGAAGACCTCAGGGTGCAGCCTCGCCTGAGTCAGCAGCATGGAAAATAGTGGAGGTTCAAGCTCTTCACAATCATCCCCCAGTACCTAAAGTCAGGATCCTGGTTCTGCCACAAGAAGGCAACACTCTCAATCATATGTGGACAACTAGACAATACAGACCTAATATGCACCAAGGGAGAAGAGGCTCTAAATTCCAGCAAGCCAGCAGTGCCACTTTATTTGAACCACAGAAATAGTCTCTTTAAGAAAGCATTAGGAAAAAAAAAAAAGAAAAGAAAAAAAGCATTAGGGGGCCGGGGAGATGGCTCAGCGGCGTACACGCCTGCCTGGCAAGCGCGAGGGCCCAAGTTCAACTCCCGAAACCCACATACGAATAAAAGGACCGGTGATATCACTCAGCGGCGCGGGTGCCTGCTGGTGCGCGAGGTCCTGAGGTTGACCCCCGGTACCCACCAAAAAAAAAAAAAAAAAAGAAAAGAAAGCATTAGGACAGGGGGGCAAAGAGGAAAGTCCAAATGATGTTCCCACACTTTCAATTCACTTCCTACATCAATGCAACATGGGGCAATACCCAACTCTGCTTGCTGAGAGAAGAAAATGCAAATCTGCACAATCATTCTACCTGTTACAAAGGCCTTCTTTCAGCATTTGTTCTGGGAAGCTGATACGATCTCAGTAACAGGTTCATCAAAACACCCTGCTCCTTTAACTGCTGCTCTGAAACAAGAAAGCAACATATGAAACCAAGCCAGGAAGAGAGCCAGACACTCTTGTTTGGACTTGACCAGTGGGAAAGCTGCATATGCAAGACAAGGAGATCTGGGACCATCTCACTGATGGGGACAGTGAAAGCCAAAGCACCACTGCCATGGAGCAAGTTGCACCTTCCTGATAGGCCACATTCCACATGAACAGGTAAGGCCAATCCTCCTGAAGGATCACTACCAAGAGAGCAATCAAGTAATGCCACTACAGAGCTAGCTGGAGGAAAGTCACCAAGGCCTAAAACACTGGAACAACAGTCCCCCTTTATCCATGGTTTCACTTTTCACAGATGCAGTTAGTTTTTGTTAGCTGTTGTCAACTGTGGTCTGGAAATAGTACGTGGAAATCTCATAAATAAGCAGTTCATAAGTTTGAAACTGCACACTGTTCTGAGTAGTGTGATGAAATCTCAAACCATCAAACTCCATCCCTCCTGAGATGTGAATCACCCACTGTTCAGCATACCCATGCTGTATACACTACCCACCCGTTAGTTCTCGGTTATCAAATTGGCAGTACCTGTCTCCAAGAAGCACTTAATGGCTCTAGAGCACAAGAGTAGCGATACAAAGGAGACACCAGGCATAAAACACGGAAGGACAAGGCTAGGGATGTAGCTCAGTTGTATAGTGCCTGCCTAGCATGCACAAGGCCTTGGGTCCAATCCCTAGGACTGCAAAAACAAACAAACAAAAACAAAAACCCAAAAAGACCATAGAGGGACAGATTAACTCTGGTGTTACGTGGCAGTAATGCACGGCATATACAGGTACTTACCTGTTGTTATAAGGCATCCCCTGGGGATCTTGGGACATATTCCCTGAAGATAGGAGGAGACTACTATATTACCCGACTGTTAAATTATCAAACTGCTGCTTAAAGTAAAAGCAACAATTCCTCAGACTCTTAATTACAAGCATCTGACTCAGAGCCAAAGCTGAAAACCCAGCATGAGGCCTGAGATGCCCACAGAGTAATATCCTCCATGAAGTGACCAATCCTGACCCTTGTCCCCCCTTTTCCCCAGGACTTACAGGGAATTTCACCAAAGATCTCAGATGGAAAACAATGAGCCAGTGCCCAGCTTGGCCCTTGAGACCCTGAGATCAACAAAACAGGCAGAACAGCCAGGGTACCAGGCAGCTTCTCCCAACAGGGCCACCCCTTACTCTAAGTGACTTGAACCAGAACCAGACCCAGACTCCCAGAACCTGGACAGTACCACAGCCATCACAACAGTGGTTGCTGGGTTTTATTTTCCTTCTGCAAACCAAAACTGCTGAAGTCAGGAACTACATTTTGAGTTCAACACAGTTATGGTCCTTCAAGACAAAATGCATAGGTAAAAACACTCAGCTCCGCTATTTCTACATGGGTTCTGCCTTTCCACAGGAACTACAAAATAGGAAATAAGGGGCCTTGCTGGGGCTGGGGCGCACAAAGCAAACTGTCAACAAGGAGGGAAGAGATCATTTAAAATGGAACAACACTATTGGCTGAAAGAAGAGATACATAGCTGAGTTAACAAAAAGCGAAGTTTTAACCAAGGCTTGGAAAGACACTGATCAGCAAAAGGAATATATATGGGGAGAACTTGAGCCACCACAATAAGTCAAACAAGCCAGGGGACATGGCAGCAGGGTCAAACAAGCCAGGGGACCTGGGAATACTGTCAAGGTGCTTATCTAAGATCAAGATTTTCTTGAAAATGTGACATGTGCACGCCAAAGGACAAACTGAAAAGACATACTCAGAGTTTATGAGGAAAATGCTTTTTTTTTGGGGGGGGGTACCAGGAATTGAACTCAGGATCTCATGCTTGCCAGACAGGTGCCACATCACTGAGCTGAATCCCTGGTGGAAAATGCTCTCTTGTAGGATAATCGATTTTGCTTATTTAATATGGGAACAGCTAGGCATGATGGCGCACACCTGTAATCCCAGTACTTCTGGCGCAGGAGGATTGCTTCAAATTTGAGGCCAGCCTGGGCTACATAGTGAGTTCAAGGACAGCCTGAAATACACAGCAAAACCCTATCTCAAAACCAGAATAAATAAATACATTTGGGCTTTCTTTAAAAAAAAAAAATGTGAACTGTGTTTCACAGTACGAGGTATGCCTATGATGGGAATCGTGGATGCAAAGAAGAAAACCACTGGGCTCACAAGTCGCCTTGACAGCTGCAGACAGACATCAGGCATCAGCAATTTTTATCCTTCCAATTCGAGCCCTCCAGTTAGAGAACATAATTCCTTTCTGACCCCCTGTTCCCACCTCATATGTATATTTAGATAATGTGTGTATAACTTTAAGGTTCTAGCCACCCACCTGAACTAATTTTATAAGGTAGGGTGGGAAGTGAGATAAAATCCCTTAGATTTCCTCTGAGATCTGTAAATACAGTTTCAGGAAGGCAATCAGCCTACCCAGGGCAGCTTCAAGAGCACTGGTCTCCTCAGGAGGCTCCTCCCTCACACGGACCCAGGCGCCTCAAGGAGCTACGTCAGAGGACGTCTGCACACATCATGGCCCCCACAGACGCAAACAAAAAAGCCTCTCCTGGCTGTGGGCTCAGATTCTCCTCATCTTCACATGGGTCAAGAGTTGTGCTTTGCGTCTGTGCGCCACAGGAGCACAATCAGAGCCTTACCTTTATCAAAGATAAGACAGTATTTGGTGAATACAGAACAAGATGGAGGGAGGGAAGGAGGGCAGCTGCACAGACTAAGTAATGGTTTGTGATAAAGCAAATACAGCAAAATGTTGACTGCAAAGTGGTAGTTATGTGAGTGTTTGCTTCTCAGTTTTACTGTCTCTGGTGGGCCTGTCTGCTGGAAGATGGAGGTGGCCTTGCAGAAGTGAGAATGCCATTCACACCCTTGAGATCAAGGACTTGGCCTCACCTTAAACAAGCCTGCTGACCTGCAGAACCTTTTACATCAGCAAGGCTTCTTGACAGGATTGCCATCAACAGTGGGACCTTTTACAAACAACTCACCTTGGGCCCCTGGGATTCTACAGCCTCACACTCTGAGGTAGATGGGGGCATGTGATGTTCGGAGTTCAGGTTGTGCTGGTATCAAAACTCAGTGAACATACACTCAAAGTGTGTGCATTTCATTGTATGTAAACGTCACATTAAAAGAAAAGAACTGTGAGAACACGGTGGTGTATGCTATAATCCCAGTGCTCTGGAGGCCAGGACAAGAGGATCCTGAACATAAGGCCAAACTGGGCTACACAGCAAGACCCTGTCACAAAACAAACGAACAAAAAAGAAAGACAATATAGGAAAGAAGTGAAACAAACACTGAACACCAATTAATGGTGTATATGTCGAAATATTTAGAGGTAACTATACAGTTTTCTTTGGAATGAATTGAGAGGTTGATAGATGGAAGAGTAAACAGATGAATAATAAGCACATTAAAAATATACATGGGGGACCGGTGAGATGGCTTAGCGGTGTAAGCGCCTGCCTGGCAAGCGCGAGGGCCCGAGTTCGACTCCCGGAACCCACATACAAAAAAAGGGTCGGTGATATCGCTCAGCGGCACGGGCGCCTGCTGGCGTGCGAGGTCCTGAGGTCGACCCCCGGTACCCACAAAAAAAAAAAAAAAAAAATACATATATATATATATATATATATATATATATATATATGGATGGGTTGTGGTAGAGGGGTGGCTGTGGCTGAGCCAGTGCATGAATATTTTTAGGAAGTTTCTCAAGCGAGTTAAATAAACTGTGGTCTATTCATACGATGGAATACTACTTAGTAATAAAAAGGAATAAACTACTGACACACAAAATAACTTTGGACAGGAAATTTTGCTGAGCATAAAAAGCTAACCCCAAAGGTTACATGTCGTATGGTTCTATTTATAAAGCATCAAAAGAACAAAATTAGAGATAAGAGAGGAGATCAATGGTTGCCAGACCCTAGGGATGGGGGTGAGTGAGTAGCACTAAGGACCTTTGGGGTGATGAAGTTGCTCTGTATTTTGATTGTGGTGTTGCATACATGAACTCACACATATGATAAACACACACACACACACACACACACACACACACACACACATACACAGATGCATATAAAACAGCTGAAATCTGGATAAGACTTGTGGATTGTACCCATGGTACCAAGGTCAATTTCCTCATTTGGACACACTACCATAGTAACGTAAGTGTACCATAGTTACATAAGATGTACCACTGGGGGGAACAGGGTGAAAATCTATGGGGTCACCTATTATTTTTACAATTTCAGATGAATCTATAGTTATTTCAAACTAAAAAGTTAAATAAAAACACCTCAGACAATTCCAAACATAACGCTGGTGAAGAAGCACTATTTTAGTCTAATCACCTGATGTAGAAAAGAAAACTGAAGCTCATAAAGGTTTTCTAATCACAGATGCCTGTATCTTCTAATTCTAAAACTACAAGACTTTTGTGCTAATATTGTTTGGACAATTGAATGCTGATATCTTGTACTCAGAGTAACTAATTTAAAGGTAACAATACGCAGTGTATTAAGCATTGTTACCCTCCTATTATGTTGTTTTGAAATTTTGTTCTTTTTTTTTTTTTTCTCTTTAAATAAAAATTAAGGCCGGTGATATGGCTCAGTGGCATAAGCGCCTGCCTGGTAAGCACGAAGTCCTGAGTTCAACTCCTGGTACCCACATACAAAATAAAATAAAATAAAATAAAATAAAATAAAATAAATAAATAAATAAATAGATAAATAAATAAATAAATAAATAAAACTACAAGAGGACCAGGGATATAGCTCAGCAGCACAAGCACCTGCCTGGCAAGCACAAGGTCCTGAGTTCGACTCCCGGTACCCACATACAAAAAAAGGGCCGGTGATATCGCTCAGCGGCATGGGAGCCTGCTGGCATGCAAGGTTCTGAGTTCGACCCCCGGTACCCACAAAAAGAAAAAAAAAAAAAAAAGAAAGTTGATTGCCAAAAATGTTCATTGCTACTCCTTCTTCTTTTGAGACAGGGTTTTGCTATGCAGGTCAAGCTGGCCTTGAACTCACTTTGTAGCCCAGGCTGGCCTCGAACTTGCAGCAATCCTCCTGCCTCAGCCTCCCGAGTGCTGATATTACAGGCGTGCGCCACCACGCCCAGCCTCATTGCTACTTCTGAGTCATTTGTGCTTAAAGACATCATCCATTCCTTCCTTGAGTAATAACTTTACTCCCTCAAAATATTAGGATTGAGATAACCAAACAGATAATAGTGGATGGGGGCAGCGCCCACAGGTTGCGTGGAGAAAGAAGGAAAAAAGGATTATTTTCTATATTTACATTGGGCCAGCTGTAAATATGCGATCTAAAACTTACAGAGGAGTTTTTTTAAACAGAATATTTCACACCCATTATACCCAATTGCTGTGGTTTTGATAAGTGTTCCCCAAATGTCCATGTGTTAAAGGCATGGGCTTAGCTTGTGACTTTGCTAGGAGGCAGCACCTTGTTGGAAGTCTTCCAGTTACCTGGGGACAGGCTGAACCCTAGCCCTTCCTCTTTCTCTCTGCTTCCTGGGCAGCTTATTCCACCACACACTCAGGATGTGCAGCCTCAGGCCCCAAAACAATTAGGCCAACTAATTACAGACTGAAACCTCCAAAACTGTGAGCCAAAACAAACTTTTCCTGTCTTTAAGCAATGGAAAGCTATACAGATACATCAAACCTGGGTTCTCTTAGCTTTCAGAGCTCTTATACTGTTACTTGTTAGTAAGCTTCATACAAAGCATGAGGGAGCATGTTCTATACACAGCTGTTTCCAGCTGAAAATAGGACCCTGTCTAAAAGAGGGAAAAGGTAAGTAATAAATCCTTCAAACTACAACCCCAGCAGGGGAGTAAACCATGATTCCTCTCATTTTTCAGGATGCAGTAACTTTGCTCCAGTTTAATCATATTGAAAAGAAAACCATCTTTACGCATTTAAATGCTGATGTATTGAAGTCCTTAACAGCTAAAAGATTAAGCAAAATAAGACACTAGAAGCCAGGTGTGGTGGTATACACCTGTAGTCCCAGCACTCAGAAGACAGAAGCAGGAGGACTGCTGTGAGTTCAAGAAGAGTCAAGGCTACACAAGTTGAACACAAGTTGAACATCAGCCTGGACTACGTAGTGAGACTCCGTCTCAAAAAACAAAGACACTAAGCTTCTACAAACTCACTATCCACCTTACTACTTTTCACCATCTGTGGCAGATTGACAACTGGTGGTCAACTTGTAACACCCATACTGAATTAGCATGGTGCTGGGTGTGGAGGGCCCACCTGAGGATTGTTGCCAACAACATAAAAAGGAGAAATGGGGCTGGTGAGATGGCTCAGCGACATAAGCGCCTGCCCGGCAAGCGCGAGGTCCTGAGTTAGAATCCTGAAACCCACATAAAGGAAAAAAGGGCCGATGATACCGCTCAGCGGTACAAGCGCTTGCCCGGCAAGCGCAAGGTCCTGAGGTCGACTCCCAGACCCACATAAAAAAAAATAAAATAAAACAAAAAGGAGAAATGGAGAGGAAGAGGTAGTGCTGTTGATTCTCCTGGAGGAGCTTGTCACGCTGGCATTCCTGATATGAACTCGGCTGTTCGCATCGCTGAATGAGCTCGGGACCTCGCTGTCGCTGAGGATGGCTGTGGTACCTTTTTCGGGGGAGCTCTGGCCTACTTTGAGCATCGCTTCCTCACCTGAGGGGTGCAGACCCCTCAGCCTGCTGGCGCAGATCCTTCACCCCGCTGACACAGACTTTCTAGCTTCCACCACTGACCTTTGGGCCTTCCCAGCTCAGATCTGTGAAACAGACCTGCATGAGACATTGTCGTGGGCTCTAGGCCTCCAGTTGGACTTGTGAGGGCATTGCCATGGGCTCTAGGTCTTCAGCTGGACTCATGCAGAACATTGCCATGGAATCCAGGCCCTCAGCTGGATTCTTTGGGTCTTTAGTGTGTGGACAGATTTCCTGCACTCTTTCTGTATTTGACCCTTGGGTGAACTACTATAAAATAATCCTATAAATTATGTGTCCTGTATTAAATTGTTTCCCTTGCAAACCCTGACTACAACACCATCCTATCCCCTCTCCAACCCATAATCATTTAAAAAAGATAATTTGTAAGACCCTTGTAATCAAGGTTAACAATAATTGGGAGCTGAAATTCCAGAACTTGCTAAATGATGAGAAAGATGTCAATCCTAGTCACTTGCTGACTTTTAAGTATAGACTCTTAATTCTGAAAATGAAAATCATAGGAATTTCCAGTTACAGTGCAATACAATAGCCTAGATAACTAGGAAACCTTATGCCACAAATATCTAATCAACTGGAGAACAAAGAAAGAACTGGAAATCCCCTGGTGCCAGAAACTAAGAGCTAAAAGGGGCAAGAAGAAAATGAGCCTTCTCTGCCTATGCAACCCAGAGGGGAGAAAAACTCCTCTGTGGTCTGTAACTGCACCTGTTCCTCCTATAGCTTGCTTAAGATGAGCTTGCAGTCAAAAATTACAAAACATAGAAAAAATACAAGACAGGCACAGTTCAGAAAACAGTACAATCTGGAAAATCCTGTAAAATACAGTACGTACAACTGAGGCATTAAAGACTTAAAAGACAGATTCAAAATTCCAGAGAACAGATATTATTGAAGGAAGGAAAAAGTGGACAAGAAAAAGAAATATAATTTTTGAAAATGAAGAGTAAATCATTAAAGTTTTAAAAACACAATGAGGGCTAGGAATGTAACTTGGTGGTAGAGCACCTGCCTAGCATGTATGAGGCCCTGAGTTTGATCCTCAGCACCATAAAAAGAAACCAACAAAAAATATCAAGGTATGTAAGGATTACCCATGATTCCCAAACCTCCTGGGTCAAAGGTTATTAGGACATTCACACCACTTCCGAGTTATCGATCACAGATCATTCAGCAGATACCACCCTACCCAAGTCACGGGACAAAATGACATTATAGGCATCCTCGTATGATACAGTGGGAAGGACACAAATCATCTATGTAGTCCTTTTACCAAGGCATTTAATTTGAATCTAATCATAAGAAATCTTGACAAACCCAAACTATGGAATATTTCTCATCTGTACTCTTGAAAAACGTTATCCCATGAAAGGGAGGGGACAGAGGGGCTGTTGTAGAATAAAAGAAATTGAAGAGCCAACATGGTAGCCCATAACTGTATTTCTAACACTCAGGAGACTGAGGAGCAAAGAGTTCAAGGCCAGCCTGGGCTATACAGCAAGTTCAAAATTGGCCTAGACTACATAGCGAGATTCTACATAGTAAGATTCAGTCCCCAAACTAAAAAAAAAAAAAAAAAACTGGAAGACACGACAATTATATACAAACAATCTCTGATTGAATCTTAGATTAAAAAACAAACTACACAGTGGTAGAGCATGTGTGGCCTAGCATGTACAAGGCCATCAGTTTTATCCCCAGTACTACAAACAAAGAAATGAAAAAATAAAAACTATAAAGAATATCTGGTAACAACTGAAAATCTGAATAAGGACATTACCTCATATTACTATTAAATAATTGGATGTCAGTTAATATCAATGTCTTAGGTGTGATGGCTATTATAACCAGGAGAATGTCCTTCTTAGGCTATATATAAGGAAGTATTTAGGGGAGAAATGTCAATATCCACAAATAACTTTTAAATGGTTCAAGAAAAAATAAGGAAGAGTAGTGCAATTATGGTAAAAGTTAATTGGCTGAATCTAGTTGAGGGATGTGTAAGTATTTGTTGTGCTATTCTTTCAGGTTTTCTGTAAGACTTAAGTTTTTTCAAAATCAGTTGGGGAAAAGAAAAATGCAACCTTATGTATTTATAGACATAAAACTCTTTGTGTGTATCAAGTTAAATGTGGTAAAGAGTATGCTGAAAAAAAGAGAAAAAAAGAACAGACAGAATTTAGTGTGGTTCCGATTCAAATAATTTACAGAGTAAAAGAAGTCCTGATGAGATCATTTGAGGAAGAATTAGTTTATGTCATATGATCTCAACTCCATATTGCTTAAAACAGAGCAAATAATAAGCATTTGCATTGAATCATCTAAGGAAATGTAATTGCCAACTTCACCAAAAGATCTAAGAATAATTTCACTATATATTCTATAGCCATGAATCCTAAATACTACATTAGCATAAGGCTTCTTATGTTAGTATCAAAGTGATTTTTAAAAATAAACAATAAAAAGGGAATAGAAAACAATTTCTTTATGATTAAAAAGAGCTTAAGGGATATAGCTGAAGTAGAATCTAGGGGAAATTTTTAAAAGCATATTCTAAAACAAATCCTCCTGGGTAGCTTTCTGGACAGAAAAGTAGATTGCCCAACGCTGGGGGACTAAGGGGAAACGGGTAAAGGGCATGGGGATGTTTTAAAATTGGCTGTGGTAATGGTTGCATAACTCTGTGAATATCCTAAAAACCACCAAGGGTGCACCTGAAATGAGTGAGTTGTATGGAAATTATATCTTCATAAACTTGTGAAAAATGCATATAGTACAAAATAACAGGCCAGGTGTGGTGGCACACGCCTGTAATCCCAGCACTCAGAAGGCTGAAGCAGGAGAATCGCTGCGAGTTCCAGGCCAGCCTGAGCTACAAAGTGAGTTCAAGGCCAGCCTGAACTACATAGTGATACCCTGTCTCAAAAAGACCGAAAAAACAAAAAAACCCAATATTGGAAAATTAAGAGTGCCCAACTGAACTCCTTAGGAAAGAATTCTAAAGAGTACCCTAAGAGAGAAGAGGGGACCACTGGGCATAAAAAGGTTCGTGCCCACAACTGGCAGAAGATGACCACAGTGATGAGACAGAAGAGTACTCTCTCTCACAGACACACCGAGAGGTGCAAAAGCCACACGGGGACAAGGACACACACACACCACACAACTGTGCTGATGAGGATCCTCCACCTCCGGGGCTGCACTGTTAAGCACTCGAGAAAAATGCTACTGTCACTCCGACTCCTGCTGCCACTTACATGCTGGGACTCAACCTGTAAACAACACCTGACCTGCCTCAAGATCTCTCTTTCAAATTAATGACAGAGCCCATCATGTCTCCGGACCTCTGTGAGGAAGACATATAAAACCTTATTTCAAAAAATAAAAAAGCGAATAAATACATACATAAATACGTAAAAATAAAAGAGCAACTCTAGGAGGTCCAAATAAATGCAAACCTTAAACTCTAAGGGGCTCATGTTTTCAAATGCCCCATGCTCTTTGCTCCCTATTATCTGCACAAACAGCCTCTTGGGGACTCAAAGCTCATTCCCACACTTCTGCTATCCCAGCAACAGATAGGTACACGTGAGGGAAGATAAAATGAGCAACGAAAGCAATTTATTTTGAAGTCAGAATAAAAACTGACCTTGCACAGAGCCCTTTTTTCATAGTTTTATGGATCTCCTGTAATCTGAAAGGTGTCAGGGATAAATATAACACATTCTTCACCTGGGACTCCTCTGTGAGCTCATTAAATAGAAACTCGGCTGAGCAGAAAGAGCAAGGCAGGCATGCACACACCGGGTGCAGTACAGTTCACACTCAAAGTCAACCTAAGGCCACTACGGAATCGCTTCTTAGCCTTTTGGCTCAGATTAAGTGTAAAACCACTATGGATAGCTTGGATGAAACCAGCGATCGATAACGTAATAGCATCTTGATTGCTAAGTTAAAAAAACTCACACCCAGCAAGATTTTCACTGGCTCCGCCTATGCGTAATAGCAGTAACATTCCCTCCCCACTCATTCACTCTCCTCTCTAAGTCCAGGACAATGACTCAACTTTCTCCTTCCCAGCTCTGTCCCGGAGAAAAAAAGGGTCAAGAATACCTAACCAGAAGAAAGAAGAGGTCAGGCAGAGTTTATGCATTTAATTTTAGGTCAGTTACCAGGCTTTTCTTGAGCCTTGGCCAAGGTTATTCTGGTACCAGCATGGGGACCATGGTTTGCAGGACTGTGGGTTGAATTAAAAACAAACAACACTCTCAAACCATGCACCCGAAGAACATGTGCCTAAGCCAGGTCCTTGAGGTCACCAGACAAACACTGCTCACTGAACCAGGCAAGACACCTGCCAAGAGATTCTGCTAGAGACAGTTTCCTGCAGCACCAAAAGGGAAGAGGTAGCACTACAGAGTCACTATTTCAAATTCTCTGCCACCTCCTCCTTCTGGTGAAAGTTTTAAGCAATGGTAGAGAAAAGAATTCCACTTTTAAGAGTGCCTTGGGTGACAGCACCAGAACTAAGCTCTCCTTGGTGAGTTATATTAAATAACAGACAAGATGCTTAAATTATTATGTAATTCCATTTACATCTAAGTATGTCGCTCATGGTTCCATATGCAGTCCCTTTTCCAAGGAAAAACAGCACCCCATTTAATACCTCAATAGAAACTCCAGTCCACAGTCTTGTGAAATCAGTGGCAGAAAAGTGAGCCCAAAGGAGTCCAGGATGCCTGAAAGTCATGAACTCTATCTGCCCTACACCCAGGAATGGTGACATATAAACCACCACAGAGATGGCCAAGGTTTAAATTTTGAAAATCAGGATTGTGTTTTCTAAAAATGCAAAGCAAGGAAAGCTCTAATGTACAACAGGTTCCTTGAAAAACCAGCCCTCCATCCACGCCACGTCCTCCCTACCTTGCAGGCTGCCTTCTCCAGCTACATGTGCACTGACACTTCCTGTGTACTTTGACCTGACTGTATGCCCCACAGAGGCAAAAGCCATGTTTAATCTACTTCTGAACATTTATTAAATGATTCCTGCATTTACATAATTAAATGCTTGGTAAATATTAGTTGAGTTTAAATGAATCCAGACAAAAGGCCTGGTGAAGAAGGAGGAAGATAAAAATTCAGTTTTGGAAGGCAGTTGGTTCAAAAGAAATACATATCTGAAGTGTTAAAAGATGAACAGCCAATTTTTACAAGAAAGAGATAAAATGTTTCCCAAAGTAAAACTGAGGAAGGAAAATACTAGAATGCAGGGTGCGTTTCTTCTCACATGCTTCTGAAAAGATAAAAGCATGACTGGTTTGAGTGATAGTGTGGTTGCAGTAGGCTTAGGCAAGAATACGTTTAAAAATCTGATAAAAGCAATCAACCTCAAAGCTTCTGGTCCTTCAGGGCAGAGGGAACCGGACTTGGCCAGGTTGTTCCAAAACTCACTGGTATAAGGATGGATTTAAAATAAGGGTGGCACATGCCAGTAATCTTAGCACTATGGGAGGCTGAGGCAGGAGGACCCCAACTTCCAGCCCAGCCTGGGCAACTTAGTGATTTGGTGACACTGTCTCAAAATTAAAAAAAAAAAGAAAAAAAAAAAAAAAGCTGAGCTAAAGATGTAGCTCAATGCGAAGACTGTGCCTGCATTTCATCCCCAGTACAAAAAAACAACCCCCCCCAAAAAACAGGTGATAATACACACATGCACACACATACGCACACAAACATTAGAAAGATGATAAAGCATAGTCCTCAATTTGTTCTCTGTCTTAGAAACTCTTCCATCCTCTCCAAGTATACTCAGTGCCAACTACCAGTGAGACCATGAGGCAGAGTAGCAGAAAGCAGAACTCAGAGGGAACTTGAGTTGGCTGGGGCTGGCATTCACCAGTTTTTTTTTTTTTTATGTGGGTTCCAGGAGTCGAACTCAGGATCTCGTGCTTGCCAGGCAGGCGCTTATGCCACTGAGCTATATCACTGGCCCATCACCAGTATTAAACTTAACATTCTCAACCTGGAAAACTGCCAAGACATCAAGGGCAGGTGGACAGGAGGCCTTCATTTATTATAACCTCTCAAAGAGCAGGGAGCTGCTTTATGAGAAGACACAGGGATAACTGACTAAAAAATATCAATGTCAGAACAGATCATCACTTATAGAAATAGAAAGAGGCTTTTAAAACATACGAAAATATAGAAGACCTAGTAAAGCTGAAACAACATTGAAAAAGAAGAGCAAAGTTGAATAATACACATTACCCAATTTCAAAATTTACGATAAGGTTGCAAATAACCTGAATAGTGGCTGATGTAAAAATCACTGGGACAGAATCAAGAGTTCAGAAATAAACAATTTATAAGCAGCTGATTTTGCCAAGAGAATTCAGTGGGAAGAAAGGGTGTTCTTTTAAACAAATAGCAGTGGGACAAGTGGATATACATAGAGGGGGAGAGGCGGGCACACACACCCGCAAGGTGGTGGGGAGGGGAGAGAACGAGAGGAAGAGAGGAAAAGAGAGGGACAACTTAAAAGAGTCCTCACATCATACCCACAAATTGACTCAAAATGCAACACAGATACAGTATATGTAAGAGCTAAAACTATAAAACTTTTCTTTTAATTTTGCTTAAAATTGCTCCTGAGGCAGGAGGATCACTGTAAGTTCAAGGCCAGCCTAAGCTACATAAGAGAGTTCAAGGCCAGTTCAAGGGCAGTTCAAGACCAGCCTGCACCATGTAGTTAAGAAAATCAGGGCTAGGGGTATAGCTCTGCAGTACAGTGCTTGCCTAGCATGCACAGGACCCTTGGTTGGGTCCTCAGAGATTGCAAAAAACAGTAAACCAAACAAATAATAAAGAACAAATGAGTAAAGATTTGAACAGATATAACCCCAAAGAAGGCAAGTGAATTGCTAATAAACACCTAAGAAAGGCTCAACATTCTTATATTAGGATAATATAAACTAAAGCCACAATGGGAAACCTCTACGTACCTACTAGAATGGATACAATCCATAAGACTAACAGTACCAGGGGTTGGCAAGGATGTGACAAAACTTGAAAATCATCCATTGCTGGTGGGAATGTAAAATGTACAGTCACTTTGCAAAACAGTTGGTCAGGATTTTTTCTCTGATTTTTTTTTTTTTTTTTTGGAGACAGGGTCTCACTATGGAGATCAAGCTGGCCTCAACCTTGCAGCTATCCTCCTGCCTCAGCTTCCCGAGGGCTGGGATTACAGTCATGCACCACTACACCCAGCCAGTTTGTCAGTTTCGTAAGAAGTGAAACACAAACTTAACATATGGAAACATATGTCCACATAAACAACATGAACGCTGGTAGCTGAATCACTTAGAACTGTCTCAAATTAGAAGCGACCCAAAAGTCTATCAACTGGTGAATGGACAGACAAAATGTGACTAAGTCACACAACTCAATAACATTTAACAATTAAATTTCTGGGCCGGTGAGATGGCTCAGCGGCATAAGTGCCTGCCTTGCAAGCGCGAGGGCCCGAGTTCGACTCCCGGATCCCACATACGAAAAAGGGGCCGGTGATATCGCTCAGCGGCACGGGTGCCTGTTGGCGCGTGAGGTCCTGAGGTCGACCCCCCGGTACCCACAAAAAAAAAAAAAAAAAAAAAAAAAATTAAATTTCTGTGGTCTATGCATGCTCATTACATATGGATCTCAAAAACACACAAGTGAAGGAAGCCAAATGCAAAAGAAAACATCATGGATGATTTAACTTATATACAAGCACTTGGGAGTGAGGGTAGAGCAGAGATTGCTGCAAACACATTTAAGGGAAGTTTCTGGGGAAGGAAGTACTACAGAACTGGATTTTAGTGATGGCTGTGCAAATCTGTACATTTAGGGGTTTTTTTGTTTTTGTTTTTTTGGTACTGAGACTTGAAGTTAGGACCTCACACTTGCCAGGCAGGCGCTGGGCCGCTGAGCTATATCCCCAGCCCTAGTTTTTTTTTTTTTTTTTTTTTTTTTTAAATCAATGAATTATACACTTACAATGGGTAAATCTTATGGTACATAAATCACACGTCAGCTTAAGAATAATCACCACCACCACTGATACCCCACATATCTGGAAGGTACCTAACTGCAGGTTCCTATACACAGTGAAAATCTTTGGGGATATTTTCTAGCAGAAATGTAGTTTTCAGGCACAGAAGTAAGAAATGGATTCCTCTACAGTGGTGCTTCTCCAATTTTAGGATACATAAGAATGGGACCTAAACCAGGGCCTTGCGCATGCTAGGCAAACACTGCACCACAGTGAGAGATGCCTGTAATCCCATCTACTTGGGAGGCTGAGGCAGGAAGACCCCAAGTGCAAGTTGAAGCCCAGCCTGGGCAGCTTAGCAAGACCCTGCCTCAAAATACAAAAACAAAAAGGATTGGGGCTGGGAATATAGCTCAGTGGTAGAGCGCCCCTGGGTTCAATCACCACAATGGGGACGGGAGTGGGGGTGATGGGGCTGTACTAGGAATCTAGAATTCTTACAGGTGTCAAGGAGAATCTTATTATGATCAATCTTGCAGTTGAGCATTCCATGAGCTACAACACTACCACTCCATTCACTCCAATGGTTTTAGAAGGAGTTTCAAGAGTCAAAGCTATGGGTTCTGTGTTGAAAATGACAAAGAAAATTCCCTCTATTTTAAATGGTCCGATGTCAGAAAGTTTTGGCCTTAGGCTTTCCTAAATAAAGTAATTGTAGGGAAATAAATAAATAAATATATATATAATAAATATATAATATAAAATATAATATATAATAATTTATTTATTTATTTATTTCCCTATAATTACTTTATTTTCATTTTGAACAACAGATGGTTAAGGAAGCTTCACCATGTAACTTCCAAGTCTAGGCCCTAAAAGAATTGCAACTTCTACTTTAGCTGTTTAGAATGCCCATTCATGGGATCTAGCTGCCACAGAACAAATCTCAAGCCAGCTAAAGGGGAAGGGTGGGGGAGCCGGCCACATGGAGTAAGAGGTCCTTGCCTCCCAGTCATGCCAGCTAATGTGGCAGCTGTGTGAGGCCATCTATCTTTCAGCTACAGTTGCTACCTAACTCCAACTTCAGGAGACACTCATCTGTTGCCACACAGAGAAGAACCACCCAGCTGAGCCCTGCCTGAACTCCTGAGTCACAGAATTATGATCAAATATTAAATGTCTCTAGCTTCACATTATTAAGTTTTGAGGTAGGCTTTGTTACCTAAGAACAGTAAACAAAAAAAGGTTTCAAGTCTGCTCTGGAACATTCTTAGTAAGTAAATGATACGCAGGTCACAGTCAATGCATATGGATTTGGATCTCCACACCTCAGGGGTGAGAGAAGTTTGAAATTCATCCGCCAGGTAAATAAAACAAGTGTTCACAAGAAGCCAAATCCATTTTACTTCCTCATCACAGACTTTTCCACATCTGTCAGCAGAAGATTTAGTTGCTTCTCAAATTTATATTTAAAAAGCAAGTACACAAATGTTTTATGTCCTTTCCAAGGGTCATGCTGACTAAAATCAGCAACTGAGAAGTTTTTAAGCATACTACTCTTCTTGCTTTAAGTACATTCTATTCATATATTTAACATCCAGAAAACTTTAAATTTTTGAAAAGGAAATGGGAATTCAAACAAGAGACAAAGTGAGTATATACCACAAACAAGAACAGTGAAGACTAAATGACATCAAAACTGACTATTTTAACCTGGGCACAGTGTTGCATACCTACAATCCCAGCACTCAGGGAGCTAAAGCAGGAGGATCTCAAGTTTCAGGTGAGCCTGGGCCACATAGCAAAACCCTATCACAAAATACACATACACACAAACAAAAACAAAACTGTCTCTAGACTTGGTGGTGTAGCTCGGTGGTACAGTGCCTATTTAGCATGTGTGAGGCCCCAGGTTTGATCTCCAGTACCACCAAAACAAACAAACAAAAACTGAGTACCTCCACACTGCCTTATTTAATAAAGAAAATGAGACACAGGACTGGATTATACACACCAATCTATCAGTGTGGTCCCCCTCTTAAGAGCTTGCTGAAAGAAGAGGAACAAAAGATCCTGAAGGTGTGGATCTCAACAGTATCATCCACTCCGGTCTTCCTTCTACCAACACTTCCTGTCAACTGTATAACAGGAAAGGATTTAAACTCAATCACATCTAAAATGTAACCCCTCATGAAGGCTGCAAAATATGATGCTGGAGTTAGATTCAAATTCTGGCTCTGTCATTTTCCATCTATAAGATGGGAATAATTTTTTCCCACCTCTTGAGACTGTTATAAGGAAAAATGAGAACATGTGTTAAAAAAGTACTATCCCAGTACCTCGCCCAGAACAGGTACTCAAGAAATATCAAGTTCATGACCTCTTTCTCCCTTGTTTCATAAACCAATCCAAATGGACCTATAAAAGTGTTGCACAGCCCAAGAATTTCCTTGAGCAAACATATTAAAGAAACTGAATCACATATGGTTCAGTTCACAGTGGCTAAGGGAATTAAATATGTGTAGGAATACACAAATATTTGCCATGCAAGTGTGCACTGGACAAATCCTACTCATACATCCTGTACAATACAGGAATTGCTATCACTTTTAAATATTTAAAATTTCGACAGCTGATGCAAAATGAATTAAGTTGCTTCTACATTTTGGATGAGTTGTCCAAAGCTCTTTGGATGACAGAGCAGATAACTTAGCTGCCAGAGAACAGGCCATGCCTGTCCAGAGATGGATCCTTAAAAGGAGAACTGCAGAGATTAACTGTGAGCCCAAGACAGCTAAACAAGTCTTAATGATCCCCACTCCTGAGAGCTGGCTAGTGAATACTTCACCATTCAAAAGCAACAGGTCCCTGAGTCTACTGCTTGAGACAGGAAGGCTTAGTTGAAACACAGGAGACAGTTTTCATATTCAGAAAGATGCTGGTGGCTAGAGGAGCTTAGTTCTGCTAGGATGTAGAAGACTGAAGACTTTCACCGTGATCCTACTTGATTCTTACATAAGTAGAACCTGTTATGCTAACTGGCTTTAAACTGATAATGGCAGCCTCTACTATTTATAGCCCAGCCTTCCTGTCTTGGTTATACTAAATTTCACTCACCTTCTTAGCCACCTGAAGTACAGAACCAAAAAAATTAGGCTATGTGTGCTTTTCATGTGTCAACTTCATATGGCCTGAGATCTTATTATAACTTATTTCTTATATTTGCTATATGAACTGCAAACCCTAGATTTTATTATTTAGGGCCTACTTGCACTCCTCTCTGAAGAATCTGGGGCTGGGGCAGTGGCTTAGAAATCTGCTGAAGGCTGGTGAGTTTTTCTTTTCCTCTTCTCTTCTCTTCTTTTCAGTACTGGAGATTGAACCCAGTGCCCTTTGCACTGAGCTACATCCTCAGCTCTTTCTTTTTATTTTGAGACAGGGTCTTGCAATAAATTGCCCAGGCTGGCCTTAAATTTTTGATCCTCCTACCTGAGGCCTTCCAGAGTGCTGGGATTATAGACATATACCACCACACCTGGCTGTCAGTATGTATTTCTCAACCCATTTAAAATCAAATTCAGGGCCAGGTGTGGTGGTACTCGCCTATGATCCCAGCACTTGAGAAGCTGAGGCAGGTGCATCACCACAAGTTAGAGGCCAGCCTGGACTACAGAACATCACGAGACCCTGTTTAAAAAAAAAAAAAAAATCAAATTCAGCCAGGTAGATAATAAAAAACTTTCCCAATTTTAAGTTCCTTTAAAAGATAATTAACTGCTTAAAACAAAAACCAACCAATGCTCCCCCATCCCAATGTATTCTAAGATACAGTTTTTGTTTGTAAAATATATAGCAATAATGTCACAGGTCACTAAAGGGGGTAAATGGAAGAATGTTGCTTCAAGGTTCATACACTGTACATTAATTAAAATAATCCTAACGGAAGGCACACCGATAAGTTGAAGATCTATACTGTAAAACCTAGACCATCTCCCCAAATAAGTCAAAGAGATAAAGCCAATATGCCCATAGTGGAGATAAAATGGGATAAAACTCTTCTTCTTTTGTGTGTGTGTGGGGGTACCGGGGGTCGACCTCAGGACCTCGTGCACCAGCAGGCGCCCGTGCCGCTGAGCAATATCACCGGCCCTTTTTTCGTATGTGGGTTCCAGGAGTCAAACTCAGGACCTTGCGCTTGCCAGGCAGGCACTTATGCCACTGAGCTATCTCACCAGCCCGATAAAACTCTTAATCCAAACAAAGGCAGGAAAAAAAGGTAGAAACAGGAAAGAGGAAAAAAAAAAAAAAGACAAAAAGGGAGGGGGAGAGAGGGAAAGAGGGAGAGAAGAAGGAGAGAACAGGAAACAAGGCTCCTGCCATGTAGCCCAGGCTGGCCTCATACCCACAGTCCTCCTGCCTCAGTCTCACAAGTGCCAAATTATATACACTTTCTTTAAGAAAAGCTCTTTCAGCCAGTGAGATGGCTCAACGGCATACACGCCTGCCTGGCAAGCGCGAGGGCCCGAGTTCGACTCCCGGATCCCACATATGAGAAAAGGGCTGGCGATATCGCTCAGTGGCAAGGTCCTGAGGTTGACCCCCGGTACCCACAAAAAAAAAAAAGAAAAGCTCTTTCAACACTGATAGGTTGCAAGTAAAATGACTGGCAATGATAACCATACAAGCACTTAGCGAAAGAAAGCTGGAGTGGCTTTTTAACAGTCTTCCCTCTGTGGTTAATAAAACAAGTAGACAGAAAATCAGTATAGTTTTAGAAAACCTAAAAAAACAACCACCAAACAGAACCGACACTGATGGAACAATCCACCTAAGAACAGCAGAAAATACGTGCTTTTCACATGCATGTGAATCATTCACCAGACTACAATGCATTCTGGGCCCTAAAACAATTCTCAGGAAAAGGTAAGAGGATTCAAATCCTGCAAAGTATTTTCTCAGATTACAACAGAATTATACCAGAAAGATATCTGGAAAATCTCCAGATATCTGAAAATTATTTAAGATAATTCTCATAACCCATGAGTCATAGTAGAAAAAAAAATCACAAAAAATACATTGAAATGAATGAAAATAAGAGCACAATATAAATAAAATTTATGGAATATATATTACCAAAAAAGCTAAATAAAGCTTTATAGTTTTAAATGCTTATTTTTTTAAAAAAGCCAGGTGCACTGGCATATGCCTGTAAATCCAGCATTTAGGAGGCTGAGGCAGGAGAATCACAAGTGCAAATTCCACCCGGGCAACTTAGCAAGACCCTGACTCAAAAAATAAAAGGAACTGGAGATATAGCTCAGTACAAAGGCCCTAAGTCCAATCCACAGCACTGCAAAACAAACAAAAAAGTTTAAAAAAAAAAAAAAATCAATGATCAGTTTCAACTCTTAACCTAACAAGAGAAAGGAAAATGAAACTGAAAGGATGTTTGTGTCTACCCAGGGACGCCTAAAAAGGAAGAAAGGAAGGAAGGAAGAAGGGGAAGGGAAGAAAAGGAGAAAGGAATGAAAGGAGGAAGGGAGAGAAAGAAAGAAGTGAAAAAGATACAGAGCAGAAATTAACAAAATACAAACCAAAAGACAGACAGACAGACAGACACCAATGGCACCAAAAGCTGGTTCTTTGAAACAAGAAAATTTATAAATCTCTAGCCAGACTAATCATAAAAAAGAGAAGACACAAAATGTGTCAAGCCAAGCCTGGCAAATCCACACATATACATACATACACAAATAACTGTTGGAGAGGATACAGAGAAATCATCACCTTATATTCAATTTGTGTGAATGTAAACAGTACAGTCGCTTTGGAAAACAGTCTGGCAAGTCCTCAAAAAAGATCAGCTATCATACAACCCAGCAATTCTGTTTCTAGGTATATACGCGGCAGAAATAGAAACATGTCCACATAAAAACTTGTACAAGCCAGGCATAGAGGCACACACACATAATCCCAGCACTCTGGAAGGATGAGGTAGGAGGACAGCAAAATTCAAGCCCAGCCTGGGTAATTTGGCAAGATCCTATCTCAAAATAATATTAAAAATCAAAAAGAAAAAAAATTGTACAAGAATGTTTATAACAGTACTGTTCGTAAGAGCCTAAACTATGAAAACCCTATTTTCTTTCTTTTTTTTTAATTTTTGAAAACTCTATTTTCTAACAACTAATAAATGGAAAAAAACAAAATGGAATATCTCACACAGGAGAATATTATTCAGCCATAGAAATAAGTGAGAAAGAGAGGGAGGAGGAGGAAGAAAAGAAAAAAAAAAAAAAGGAAGAGACGGGTGTGGTGCTACACGCCTATAATCCCAGCATTTGGAAGGCTGAGGCAGGAGGATCACTGCAAGTTTGAGACCAGCCTGGATTACATAGTGAGTTCAAGGCCAGCCTGAACTATATAGCAAGACTCCCCCAAGAAAGGAGGAAAAGGGAAAAGGAAAGAAGAAGAAATGAAGCAAGCTGGATGCAGTGGTGCACCTGTAATCTCAGCATCCTGGGAGGCTGAGAGAGGAGGATTCCAAGCTCAAGCCTAACCTGGGCAACTCAGTAACTTAGTGAGGCCCTGTCTCGAAATAAAATAAACTAAGGGTTGGGGATGTAACTCAGCGCTAAAGCCCCAGGTTCAACCCCCAGTACAGGAGGGGAAGAAAGGAATGAAGCACTATTACATGCTACAACATGTATATGATTCCATTTGTATGACATTTCCAGAACAGACAGATGTATACAGACAGAAAGTACATTAGTGGTTGTCTGGAACAAGGATAGATAGATGGAGGGAAATACAGGTACTGCTAATGGTCATGAGCTTTCTTTATAGAACAATGGGAATGTTCTATGATTGTGGTAATGCTTGCAAAACTCTCTGACTAAAATTATTGAAGTATCCACTTTACAGGATGAATTGTACGGTATGTGAATTCTATCTCAATAAAGCAGTTTTTTAAAAAACCTAAAGGGAGTAGTTGAGGTGGAGAAACCCACATTTAGGATGGAGAGCAAAGGAGGACAGGACAGCCATGCGGACTCCACAAGGGAGGCTGAAATCTGCCACACAAGTGGAGGTGTCCGCCCCTGCAAGGCACAGGGACAGCTGGTAACTGGGTACAGGAAAGGGGAAAACAGGAGCGAGGCGTGGGCGGGCGCAGTGGTTAACTGTTTTCTCAATGAAACAGAAAGTAAAGGCTAAGAAGGGAGTTTTGAGAAGAGAGAAAGTGTGGAGTAAGTCCTGGAAGCTGGAGGCCAGTGCTCATGAGTTAAGAGTGAGCCAGTGAAGACACTTGGGGTTTCTTGCAGACCAGGACAACACACGCAAAGCAGGCAGAGAGTAGACTGCACTACAGCTGTGACTTAGCCAAGCAAGGGTGACAAAGCAGAAGGGGGGGATGGGCTGAGTGTATTACACAAGACAGTGACTGTAATGACCGACCACGGAATTTAATAAGCTATTTAAAAAGAGAAAGAGAGGCATGAGAGGGTGAGAGGTAGGGAGAAGGATACGGGATCGACGAAATGTAGGTCTGCTAGTGTCAAAGGTGGCTGAGAGGACTGATGTTATGACAAAGAGGAAAAAAGCACGGGTGCAACTCTTGGGACAGACATAGTAAGGAAATATGTTTTATTTCTCCACCATTTCATGAAATTACAAAGAATGCTATAGGCTTGTAAATGGTAGGAAGTCCACAGGACTGAAAAAGATTTTCACAATTGTATTTTTGACATCCAAACTGATTGCTATTTAAAAAGAATATGAGATACCATTTATTAGAGCCATACCACCTTCTAGCTGTATAAAGTTCTCAGGGAGTTCCCACACGCCGGGGCAGTTTCCTTGTCTGCCAAATGGCAATGATAACTCACAGTAATCACCTCACTGGGTAAAGATCCAGGGAGCGAATACAGGTTATCCCTTTAAAAAGGGTGGCAGGCAGTAGGCAGTAAATAAATATCTGCTATTATAAATAGTTATTACAAACTGGACATGGAAGCGCACACCTATAATCCCAGCAATTTGGGAGGCTGAGGCAGGAGGACTCCTGTGAGTTCCAGGCCAGCCTGGGCTAGAGTCAAGTCAAGACCAGCCTGAACTACAAAGTGAGACCTGGTCTCAAAAAAACAAAAGTTAGGGGCCGGTGAGATGGCTCAGCGGTGTAAGCGCCTGCCTTGCAAGCGCGAGGGCCCGAGTTCGACTCCCGGAACCCACATACGAAAAAGGGGCCGGTGATATCGCTCAATGGCACGGGTGCCTGTTGGCGCACGAGGTCCTGAGGTCGTCCCCCTGGTACCCACAAAAAAAAAAAAAAAAAAAAAAAAAAGTTAATATTACCTATTACTATTTGTTACCACTCTATTTGCTTCTTATCTCAAAAAGATACATTAACCAATAAAAAGAGAGTTTTTATAAAAGCAACAGTCTTGGGAGGAAGAGCTCAAACATTCAAGTGTTAAGTCTGGCTGAGGCCCAAATCATTACAGAATTTTTCCAAGTACTTTTCCTAATCTGCTCCTGCTTCTCCACTTTGTGCGGGAATGGAGGAAATGAAACATGTCATCCAAAAAGGATTTGAGTTCACTGGAACCCTACAGTGACCCTGCCGTTCAGCAATGGGTTCAGCTTCACTCTCAGCTCTATTTCCAGGCTCTGGGTCAATGTCTTTACTTTTGCTGTCACAGCTGGCCTCAGACAGTCACAAGTAATACCAGCATCTTTTAAAAAAGCAAGTACCAAACCTTTGAAAGGGCACTTTTTCTTATTTAGGAATACTTCACATAACCATTCAGGCACAGATCAAAGTTTTTTTTACAAATCAAGTAAGATGTTTGATTACTGGTCATTTCATTACTCCACAGGTTTCTAAAGGAGAGGAAAATCAGCACACTTGCGAGCCTGTTGACTCTTGCTAGCCTGTGGCTACTCAGACTGTGCAGCCAGCAGCTCAGTCCCACACAAGACCCCACGGTGAGCTCCAATGTCAGCTGTCCCAGCTCCCAGCCCCGGCACACTGCCCATTTCACAGTTTCTGTTTGCCAGCACCTCAAGAAAGCAAAAGTACCCAGCTGAGTACAGACACAGGACGTGCTGCCTCTCAGCCTGACCCGAAATGTCTACCCCAGCAGCCCAGCCTTTCTGTTTAGAGCTGCTCAGGTTGTGGATCCAAGATAAAAATTTTTTATGCTGTAGTCTAGCACTGGCAGAAACAATCATTCCACCAGAAAGAAAACAGAAAGAAGCAGTGAACTCAGGAAGGAGACGTAGTGAGATCGCTTTAGAACTGAGGCCTGGGAGGGAAGAAAGGTTCCTATGAATCCTACGGCCATTGCTATTCATTTATCAAATGTTCCCTGCAGTTGGGCCAAGCTCTGGGGTTTTTGTAGCTTATAATTTAATTGTTCTCTAAGAAGAAACTGAGCTTATAGGAGGTGCTATGCAATCTTTCCCTGTGGTCTTATAACAACTTAGGGAGACAGTAGATACGTTCTCCCTAGCAGAAAGGAAAGGATTTTATCAGGAATTCACAGGAACAGCACAATGGCTGGGGGTTGGTAGGAGAGAGATTTGCTGAAAATAGGTGCAACTTCCAGGTAGGTCAAGTTTCCGGAAGTTACAATGGAGACAAGAACAAAACAAAATACAATCATAACTGACATTAAACAATGAAGAGGACATTTAAAAAAAAAAAAAGTTGTGAAACAACAAGCGTAAGGCACTTTCTACTGCTTTACACAGGCATTCATGCACAAAGGCAAACATCTGGAGAAATATACACCAAAGGGGTCATGAAGGGAGGAAGGCTTTCATTTTCTACATTACTCTGAAATTTTTACAGTGAATACTCCGATTATTTTTATAATCAGGAAAAACTAAGGAGAAACTTTTTTTCCAGATTTGCTTAAAAAAACAAAAACTACTGACTTAGAAACCACAGATATACGGTTTACTAATGTTTTAATGGTTTATTAATTTATGTTTCTTCAGAGCACCTATTAGTTCATCATCCTTTGTAGGGCTTTTTTGTGGAGGGGGACCAGGAATGGAACTTAGGACCTCATGCTTGCCAGGCAGGAACCCTGCCGCTGAGTTATATCCTCAGCCCCTGTAGGGCACTTTTTAATGACTTCTTCCTTCTACAAAAGCTGCCTCTAAATTCTTTTTAAACTTCCCTGTTGGCTTACAGACCACCTTTTTTCTTTCAGATTAATTTCTTCCAGAAAGTGAACTCTAAGCCGCTGTTGCCAAACTCTCAAAAGTCACCAGAATGAACTAAATGCTAAATCCTTTTTTAAAACAAATCACTTTTATCTCTACCCCTCAAATTACCTTCCTTCTTATCTTTATCTTCACTAAACTTTTATTTAGGCACCTACTTCTGTGCCATGGGCCATAAATACTCAGGATAGACTTTTCTTTCTTTGTTAGCTTTATCATCAAACACATTTGGCTCCTAATGGCACTGCAATCAGCAACAACAATATCCTTTCTCTGAACAGCAACTCCAAGTCCCAAATCCGTAACGAAGGACAGTTAGCAGGTGTAGTCTCACATGTCAATTCCCCAGTCTGTATGGACTGTGGGCACCTGGAGTACCGTGCTGAGAAGGATCTGGAGTCCCTGTAGAGCTCTATAAAAAGTGAAGTAACGGGCCGGTGAGATGGCTCAGCGGCTTAAGCGCCTGCCCGGCAAGCGCGAGGGCCCGAGTTCGACTCCCGGAACCCACATACAAAAAAGGGGCCGGTGATATCGCTCAGTGGCACGGGCGCCTGCTGGCGCGCGAGGTCCTGAGGTCGACCCCCCGGTACCCACAAAAAAAAAAAAAAAAAAGTGAAGTAAGTTGGAGCGGTGTCTACCATGAGCAAAAATCAAAGTTAGGGTCAGTAGTTCTTCCCTTTCTGTGCAGCCCATGGGGGCCAGGGACCCACACTGTGTGTGACTCATTGTTCTTAACCGTAGTTTGCCTCTCATCTAGTCACTGACATGATGCTAGGTACCATATATTGAGGGGGAGAGGTGCGTCTCTTTTCTTTAGAACGTTTAACTGTTCTACAGCAACTAAAGGAGAATTAGATGGCAACTTAAGGGGGTGAAGAGAAAGGATGATTTCATTACAAGGAATTTCCAACCTGAGTCAAATTCCAGGCAATAAGATCTTGGGCTGGTTTTCTCCAGTCACTTCGCAAACCTGTCCTCCCCATTCTCCGCTTAATCACAGTTGCATAAAATCAGTAAACCCATGCAGAATTTTTTTCTCCATTTTCCTCAAAGTTTATGTAAGAGTTCATCCACCTTTCTATTTACCTGTTTTCCCTTCTTCTCATGGTACCAAATTTTGGTAAGATGACTAGGCTTGGGGATCACCACTGGTTCACAAGTCATTCTCAGAATGCAACGCCATCTCTGAATTCTTCCTACACAAAGATGGTGCACAGTGGCAGTAACTCTAAAGAGAGCCTTCCAGACTCCAGAAAGCACCAGGTTCTCTTCATCCATTTTCTGAACCAACACATTTCCCGATTGTGTCTACTGTGACAATACCGTGGAAGCGGTTAGAACAGCACTGTCCAATAGAACTTTCTACAATGATGACAGTGTCCCTTACGTGTGCTGTCTGATTACAGTACTCACTAGCCATGTGTGGGTACTGGGCCCTGAAAATGCAACTATGCAAGAAATGGAATTTTAAATTTTCACTAATTAAAAAAAAAAAAATTTTTTTTCACTAATTTTAATTAATTAAAAGTTAAATATTCACCTGTGGCTAGTGGCTATATACTGGGGAGTACAGTGAGAAAAAGAGAATGAATCAGCTTGCCTAGAATGCTGACCACTCTAAAATTTTATCAAGTCACTTCTGAGAACAGAAGAAGAGTTAAGCCTTCGGTTGCCATAGAAACAGGTCCTTGCCACAGCTGTGAGCCCCAAGGGGTACAACTCTGAAAGGTCTCCCTACATGACTCAGGAGCTGCTCTTCCTCTGGGAGTGGCACACACAAAATGACGCTGGGCTCCAGCTTCCTGCCTCCCTGTCCATAGTGCATGTTTGCTCGACAGTATGACGCCAGAATGACAAGGCTTCGTGGAATTTTTTTTTTTTTTTTTTTTTTTTTTGTGGGTACCGGGGGGACGACCTCAGGACCTCGCGCGCCAACAGGCACCCGTGCCGCTGAGCGATATCACCGGCCCCTTTTTCGTATGTGGGATCCGGGAGTCGAACTCGGGCCTTCGCGCTTGCAAGGCAGGCGCTTAAGCCGCTGAGCCGTCTCACCGGCCCATGGCTTCGTGGAATTTTTGAGCAGGAAGAGAACATAACAGAAAGCTGCTAGCCAATCTCACTTACTTTCCCAAAAAAGACAACAAGAAAAATTTATGCATGGTAATTTGCTCATTTTTATTTGTTTTTACACAATCAAAGGCAATAGGCAAACAACTCACTAAGTTATTTCAAGAAATTTAAAATATAGTTCAATGAAATATAAAACTCAGTGCACAGATTAGAAGTAAGTGAAGAGTGAAAGTATTGAAAGAAAGAGATAAGAAATTACCCAGGGTGCAGCATAAAGAACTGGAAAAAAGTTTCAGAAACATGAAGTATCAATAGAATAAGAAAGTCCAATATCTGGCATCCAAGAGTTCCAAAGAGAGAAATGGAAGAGGATAAAAGAAAGGTAAAATTGGAAGGTATAAATGAATGAGAATTTGTTAGATGCTCTGAAAGACATGAAATCTCATATTCAAGGACAAACAGCAAGCAGGACATACACAAGTAAATCAAACAGGAACACATGACAGCAAATTTGCAGAATGCCCTGAACAAAAAGATAAGAAAGCAGCTAAGAGAATAAAATGATGAGCTTTCAGAGTTGAGAAGCAGATTTCTCAACTCTAACATTAAAAAAACTAGAAGATGAGGGCCGGTGAGATGGCTCAGCGGCTTAAGCGCCTGCCTGGCAAGCGCGAGGGCCCGAGTTCGACTCCCGGATCCCACATACAAAAAAGGGGCCGGTGATATCGCTCAGTGGCACGGGCGCCTGCTGGCACACGAGGTCCTGAGGTCGACCCCTCGGTACCCACAAAAAAAAAAAAAAAAAAAAAAACTAGAAGATGAAACAGGGTTACCTTGTCTAATTATTGTTAAAGAAAAAAAGTAACTGCAAACCCAGATTTTTATATCCAGTTAAATTATCTAATAGTTATGACAAAATACATTTAGGCAAGAAAAAAAAGAATTTAGCACTAGTAGACTTAAAAAAAAAGTTATAGCCTACCTTTGGCAGCATGAAAAAAGCTCAGAAGGATGAAATATGATGAAAAAGGGGGGTGGTAGGCAGAGAGGGGGGTGAGCAGGTGGGTGAGTCCAAACAAGCAGACGTTATCAAGTAAGAACAGCAACAACTAATTCTAGGATATGAAAACAAAGTGGAATTATAACACTGAACCACAGCAATGTGTAAGACAAACTGTGGGTTCTTATTTGGGAAGAGAATAAAGATAATGATTTAACTTTAGATTTCATTGAAGTATGCAGGCCAAAAATTTAAGTGGCGCTTCTAAAAGAACTCAAAGCTTCCAGATGGTGGGGAGGGGAGAAAGGTATAGATGGAAGTACAGGATAAAGAAAACCCAAAGAATCTAATAGGAGACAGGAAAGGAAGCAAAATGTAAACAAAACATATGGCCAACAAAGATATTAAATAATAATATACTTAATAAGATATATAATAAAATACTAAATGAAATATTGAAATAACACGATTGTAATTATAGTATTTTTAATTTAAATTGTCAACTACAAGATAGAGCCAGGCACAGTGGTGCACACCTATTATCCCAGCACTTGGGAGGCAGAGGCAAGAGGGTCATGAGTTTAAGATACCAGTCTGTGCAATTTAGTGACTTGGCAAGACCTCGTCTCCAAAATAAAAAGGATTGGGGATGTAGCTCAGTGCAAAGACCCTGTGTGTTTGATCCCCAGAACTAAAAAAAAAAAAAAAAAGCTCTCCAGAAAAATAATTTTCCAGGAAGATACAAACTATCTACTTATAATAACTTCAAGTCAAAAAGAAAAAAGCTGCAAATCACATGAGACACTGACAAATTCATAGTCACAGAGAGATTTTAACATAGTTCTCTTAGGAATCAGTAGATTAAGAACACCAAAGTTGGGCTGGTGATATAGCCCAGTGGCATAAGCGCCTGCCTGGCAAGCACAAGGTCCTGAGTTCGACTCCCAGTACCCTCATATAAAAATAAATAAATAAATAAGAACACTAAAGATGAGTAAGGGGCCGGTGAGATGGCTCAGAGGCATAAGCGCCTGCCTTGCAAGCGCGAGGGCCCGAGTTCGACTCCCGGAACCCACATACGAAAAAGGGGCCGGTGATATCGCTCAGCGGCACGGGTGCCTGTTGGCGCGCGAGGTCCTGAGGTCGACCCCCCGGTACCCACCAAAAAAAAAAATAAAAATAAAAAAATAAATAAAAAATAAAGATGAGTAAGATTTGAACAACACAACTAATAAGCTTGATTTAGGGATATACAGAACCCAACTTCACTCAACATTTGAAATACAACCTTCTCACGCAGAAATGAAGTACTTTTGAAAACTGATTTATGCATGCCACAAATCAAGTATCAATAAAAACTAAGCAATGTCACGTAGACTATTCTGTGACTACATACCATGCTATTAAGTTAGAAGCTGACTTCAAAAAGTTTTTAAAATTTAAAAATACAATTGTATATAACTCATGACTCAAAAGAACAAATTGAAACAGAAACTAAAACTTACTTAGAGCTAAATGATAAGGAAAACACCATAGATCATAAATCATGAGATCTAGACAAAGAAGTACTCAAAGGGAAATTCTAGAGCAAAGCCAGGCAGGCAAAGTCAGACAACAGAAAAATAGAGTAGGCCCAAGAAAAGTAGAAGGAAAGATAAAATACTCTTAAAAGTAGAAAGCAATGAAATAGACAAAAAAGACAATCAGCAAAATAAAAAACTAATCCTTTTGTTGTTGTTTTAGGTTTTTTTTTTTTTTTTTTTTTTTTTTTGGCATGGTCTCATTATCTAGTCAAGGCCAGCCCTGAACTCACCACACAGCCCACACTGGTCTCCAATTCACAATCCTCCTGTCTCAGCCTCCCCAGTGCTAGGATTACAGGTATGCACCATCAGGCCCAGCTCAAACACTAGTCTTTTGAAAATAAACTAATAAAACAGACCTCTGGCAAGACTGAACAAGAATAAAAAGAAAATATATAAACAAATATAAGGAATGAAAATGGGGACATGATAAACACAGAGACTGCCTTGAAATATACGCCTTATCAAACTGACACAGGGGCTGGGTATACTGCTTAAGGAAGAGCGCTTGCCTAGCGTTTAGCCCTAGGTTCGGTGCCCAGTACTGCGGAAGGAAAAAAGAAAAAAGGAAGAGGGAAGAGGAGGAGAAGAAAACCTCAATAGACCAATAATATAAAAGAACTTGAATCAGAAAAAAACCTACTCACTCAACAAAAAAAGTTCCAGGAACAAATGGTGTTACAGGAAAATTTACATGCGAGTTCTACCAAACTTTCAAAGTACCAATTCTCCGCCTGTCTCAGCTTGTCCGGTGCAGACCCACTGTCCACTGTGCTCTACAGCCATGAGGCTAACAATTCTGGACAAGGTTTCCCTGCCTCCTAAACTACTGTTGGATTTGGCCAATGGGAAGCACCAGCAGCAGACTGAAGGACAAGATGGCGGAGAGGTGGGGCGTTTATAATCTGGCTCCTTCTATGCCTGGCCAGGATTTCTTTTTCTTTTTTGTCATACTGGGCATCAAACACAATGAATTTATTCTTCATTGTAAGCCCATACTCCTGAAGGACATCTCTTTCAGCTTACAGTTCTCCCCAGGTTTGGAAACAACTCCCTTCCCTCACCCTTCAGATCTAGGGGGTGGTAACAGCTTCCCACTGAGCACTGGCTTCTCCCATCACCCACTGCAAGCTCCTTTCAGCCTGCCCACACCTTGTAAACTGTCTCTTCATTAAACTTGATTCAATTACCTCTCTGAGTGTGCCATCTGTTTGCAGCCAGAACACTAACATGCCTTTACACAAATTCTTCTAGAAAAGAACTAACGTGCATTTCTCAGCTCCTTTTGAAAGGCTACATTAGTCTTAATAGCAAGAAAAAGATAGTATAAAAACAAAATTATGAGTGAAATTTCATAGCATGTCCAGACATCCAAAAGAGAATTATTAAGCCGGTGTGGTGGCACATACCTGTAATCCCAGCATTTGGGAGGCTGAGACAGGAGGATCACCCCAAATCCAAGGCTAGCCTGGGCTCCAGAGTGAGTTTAAGACCAGCCTGAACTACATAGCAAGACTGTGTCTCAGAAAAAAAAAAAAAGAATACTAACTTATTAAATGTTAGAAAGAAAAGAAAAAAGAAAAAAAGAAAAGAAAAGAAAAGGGGTCAGGTGCAGCAACACACGCCTGTAATCCCAGCTACTCAAGAGGCTGAGGCAGAAAGAATGCAAGTTCCAGACCAGCCCGGGCAATTCAGCAAGACCCTGTCTCAAAAAATATAAAAGGGCTGGGGGTGTAGCTCACTGGTAGAGTTCTTGCCCAGCATGTGCAAGACCACTGGGTTCCATGCTCAGTATAGAGGGGGAAAAAAATCACAACCAAATAGTTTATTTCAAGAATATAAGGGTACTCTAACATTTTAAAAAATCTATTAATATAATTCAGCTCATTTACAAATGAAAGAAGACTGATTGTCTAAATAAATACAAGGAAATTGTCTGATAAAATACCTATTTGTGATACCCAATTTGGACAACTAGGAATAGAAGAAAATAAAGGCTATCTATGAAAAACCATACACAATACTTCTAATGTAGGAAACATCCCCGTTAAGATTGGGGGAAAATAAAGATTCCCATGATTATAGATTCTAATAAACTTTTTACTGTGAGAGGTCAACAAGTCTGAAGATTATATAAGAAACCTGAAATTATGAAAATTGTAAAAAGCTACTACTTAAAGTAATAGCCAAAACACTATAGGGTATCTAGTGATAGATCCAACAAGAGATTCAAGACTTTAAAAATAAAATTATAGGGCCAGTGAGATGGCTCCGCGGTGTAAGCGCCTGCCTGGCAAGTGTGAGGTCCTGAGTTTGACTCCCGGTACCCACATAAAGGAAAAAAGGGTCGGTGATATCGCTCAGTGGCACAAGCACCTGCTGGCAAGTGCGACGTCCTGAGTTCGACTCCTGGTACCCACATAAAAATTAAAAAAAAAAAATAAAATAAAATTATAAAGCTTTGTCTAACAACATTAAATATTACAGGTTTATAATTACTGATCATTTATTACCCGCTGGGCACCTTTATAAGTGATAGGGATATGCTTATAAACTCATTTAATTCATATAATAGCAAATATATAAGAATTATTTATTGTTAGCTGTACTTTAGAGGTAAAAAAATTAAGCACAAGGTTATTAGGTTGTCCTTTACTTCCCTAAGATTTCAAAACTAAATATCAGCAACACTGGTATCTATACCTAAAGCAGCGAGGCACCAAGACTGTGACCTTAACCACTATCCCACACTGCCTCTCCCAAGAGAGATCATCTGCCTCTTCCCAGGACAGCACCTCTGGCTTCCAGAAGCCAGTTGCATGCTGTCCTAAAGCGTGTTGATTCTGAAGTCCCACCTACAGCTGTCTGAGAACACCCTCCACAAGGGGCAAAAGCCCTCTTTCAAAAGAATGGATCAGAGTACAACCCTTGGGAGCTGAGGGTGGCAGCAGTCCTATTTGGGTTCACATAAGGATACAGATCAACTCTGATTAAAGGAGATCTCAGTACTGGGTCCAGCCGCCCCTTCCAACCCCATGTCACTTTGAAGATCACATGGCTGTCTCATTTCCAGGAGCAAGCCAATGCAGGCTTCTCAGACTTGAGAAGTCTCATTTATTAAGACCTTAACCTGCTGTGCAGAGCCAAAAAAATTAATAAATGTCAACTATTTGTCTTTCTGGTAACATCTGAGGATTCTAGCAAAAGATATGCAATTCATATTTGTAGAAGTTGTGCAACTTTTCTGTGAGTCTGAAATTATTTCAAAAGTTTTAAAACTCTAAATAAAGTATAAAAAATTTTATATTCTTATATCTGTAAAGCCATTTATATTAGATTCATGGATAGACAATTTTATAAAGATGGTAAATTCAATGTAATTCCAATAAACATCCTAACAGTTTTTTTCCTCACAGAAGTTAACAAAGCTGATTCTAAAATTTATCTGAAAGCATTAAGTGCCAAAAATAGCTAAGCAGTTTTTGTTGTTTGTGTTGTCTGTAACATACGTAACTGTTTATTCTGTTGTTTGCAATACAAAGACACGGGGAAATGTTATTGTTTATGCAATACAGTAGGGGAAAAAATGTGAAACTGCCCATTAGGGTGGGTCTGCCAGATGTCCTGTCATTAAGAAAGAATACCAGTGATAAACAGAGCAGTTCCTGGTGCTCTGTACTTCGTTTTGTTGATCCCATCTAGAGTCCCTTATTTGTCCTCTATAAAAAGTTTCATTTAGCCAACAGTTTTGAAAAAGAATCAAATACGATGAAAGAATCTGCCCTTCCACACCACAAGATCTACTACAAAATTAACAGCCATTAAGAGAGTACTCTATTAGCACGTGGATAGACAAACTGATCAATGTAACAGAGCAAAAAGCCCAGGAACAACTATGCCTACAAGGAAACTTGACATAGGATAAAAACGGCTCTACGCAAGAGTAGCGAAAGACTTTATTATTCCTAACAGGCTTCTGGGAGAGCTGTTTATTCATATGGAAAAAGGAAACTCTATTCCTATCTTACCCCATTCAAAAAATTTAATTTTCAATGGATTAAGTATTTGAATATGAAAGGCAAAATCTAAAAACTTTTAGAAGGAAATATATGATACCTTTATGATCTCAGGGAAAGAAAATATTTAACACACAAATGCATAAGCTGTAAGAGAAATCGCTAGTCCATCATGTTAACATTCAGCCATAGGAAATCACAAGAGATTAAGAGACTGACCATTACATATCAAAACAAAGAATTTACCAGAATACAAAACAAAGCAAAAATATAAACTCATGTAAACCAGTGAGATAAGGAGGGATCACCCAAATAAACATGGGTAAGAGACATAAACAAGTATTTATTTCACAGAAGATGAAACATAATGGTTAAATATAAGTATTAATATATTAACTACATATAAATATATTTCAAGTATATAAATAACAAAATCACAATGATATACCATTCCCACCCACCAGAACTTGCCAAAAATTAAGGTATGATAATACCAAGTTTTAACAAAGACACAAAGTAAGGAAAATATGCTATTTTGGAAGTGTAAATTGGTACACTAGGTATCTACTGGGTAACATCTAATTAAGAGTTGAATATACACGCACTTATACACACACACACCCCAGTGACCCAGCCATTTCATGACTAAGAATGTGCCCTAGAAGTGTGTATGAAAACATGGAAAAGAATTCTAGGCCAGGCGTGGTGGCACACGCCCGTAATCCCAGCACTTGGGAGGCTGAGGCAGGAGGATCGCCATGAGTTTGAGGCCAGCCTGAACTACAAAGCAAGACCCTGTCTCAAAAAAAAAAAAAAAAATCTTGAGGCAAGTGAAAATAACTTTAATATCTACAGGTAAGAGAAGGAACAACAGATGGCAATATTTGTGGTAAAATCATATAATAAGAGTATAGTGGGCTGGTGAGATAGCTCAGTGGCATAAGCGCCTGCCTGGCAAGCACGAGGTCCTGAGTTTGACTCCCGGTACCCACATATGAAAAAAGGGCCAGTGATAATGCTCAGCGGCACGGGCGCCTACTAGCGTGCGAGGTCCTGAGTTTGACCCCCAGTACCCACCAAAAAAAAAAAAAGGAGTATAGCAGTGAAAATAAATGTATCGGGCTGGTGAGATGGCTCAGCGGCTTAAGCGCCTGCCTTGCAAGCGCGAGGGCCCGAGTTCGACTCCCGGATCCCACATACGAAAAAGGGGCCGGTGATATCGCTCAGTGGCACGGGTGCCTGTTGGCGCGTGAGGTCCTGAGGTCGACCCCCCGGTACCCACAAAAAAAAAAAAAAAAAAAAAAAAAGAAAATAAATGTATCATACCATTAAGGAGTAAAATGCATTTGTAGATCTGAAATCTGTTTTGCAATATATACTATATACAGATATGGAAGGACAGAGATATGATATAATTTACATGAAGTTTATATGAAATTAAACAGGTAAAACAAACATTTTAAACAGATACATGCAGAAAAATGTGAACATCTGTAATAGCCGGGCATGGTGGTACATGGCCTGTAATCCCAGCACTTGGGAGACTGAGGCAGGAGGATTGCTGCAAGTTCATGGCCAGCCTGGGCTACACAGTGAGTTCAAGGCCAGCCTGAACTACATGGTGAGGCCCTGTTCCAAAAAAAAAAAAAAAAAAAAAAGAGAGTCAGGGCTGTGGGTACCCTTGAGGAGGGATGGAGAAAACAGGAATACATCTGTAACGTTTTAGTTATTCATCTGCCTGGTAAGTAAGGATATTAATTCTTTTGAATTCCTAAAATAGTTCATTTTTTAGTAAACATTCCAGACACCAAAGAGTTCTTATTCAAAGTCACACCACTATCTGATTTCCTGAAATGTACCAGTGAAACCAAAATTGAAACAGCACAAACCCCTGTTCTTTTCCACTTAGCAATCACGGGACTAAAACTTTATATAGAGTGCATTACTAAAAGTGAACAGGAAAAGGAAGCATCAGGATCCAGCCTGGATCCTGTAGATGCACTCAGAAGATGCTCACATAAAACACAGATCGGGAAGTAATTCCTACTACTTAACAAAAGTGATCATCACTTTCTGCTTAAATGTTTTAAACTCCTTGGGCAAAAGATACTGTTCGATGATGCTGTTATATAAAAGTGTTTAACTTTCTGCTACATAACCTAGGAAAAATTGGTCTTTCAACAGATTCCTGTTGCTTTTTCCTTATTGAAGGAGTTGGGAAAGGTCACTGCTGAATGATATACAGTATCTAATTCTACAGGCCTGGTACCCACAGGACCTACAATTCTCCCTCCTGGTATCGTGCTTGTGCCCTTTTCTCTGCTAGGTGTTGCTGGCTCTTACGCATCAAACACTGACTTCCTGCTTCCCCTGTACTGAGCTCTGGAGACTCAGAACTGGTAAAAGGCTTTGAAAAAAAGTACAAAGCCAGGAAAACATGGAAGGGAGACAGACACGGCTTTTTTCGAATCTTAAGAAAGCTGTAAAAACCTTTCAGAATTTCCTGTATCTGTAGCTTACATAAAATAGTGATTTAGACATGAGTCCCGAAGAATTGCAAATCAACGAAGCTGACAGCAGCTGAAATTCAGGTTTGGGTTGGCAGAAAGGTTTGAAGTAGGTGATTTGGATGCTGATATCATAATCTTGGCTTGTTATAAGCTCTTAGTATGTCTAGAACTATTTCCTACTCACTATCCCACAATGTGATGTGTTTATTCTGGGTGCTATTCTATGTACTTCAGACCTAAAATCTTTTTTTTTTTTTTTTTTTTAATGTGGGTACTGGGAGTCGACCTCAGGACCTCACGCTTGCCAGCAAGTGCTTGTGCTGCTGAGCGATATCACGGGCCTGTTTTTTCCTTTATGTGGGTTCTGGGAGTCAAACTCAGGACCTCACGCTTGCCGGGCAGGCGCTTATGCCGCTGAGCTATCTCACCGGCCCCAGACCTAAAATTTTAAGATGAGCTTGTATGAATTCACTCTGTGTAGTGGTGTCATGGTCAGTGCCAAGAGCATGCTGCCCCTTCATGATATGGAAAAAGGAGGCACAGACAGTGAGGGAAAGAAACCACTCATGACCTTTAAGCTATCCCATAACCCTGAAAGCTGATGTTCTGCCTGTAAATGGCTTCTGGCCCTCTGACCCTCTGACCCAGTTCATGATCTATTTATACTGCAACATTAAAACATTTTGAATGTTGCAGCTCCAATCTCATCATTCACACTCCTGCAGGCATTCACTGAGACAAGCTTCTCCATTCCGTTCCACTGTCCCGCACTCTGAATTCAGGACTGGGGTCAGCATGGAATGTGCCAGACAACTGACATGGCAGCCTCTGGTTATGCTCCACCAAGGGATGTATCATCCTCAGCCTACTCAAGTCCCTCCTGCAACAGCTACCAAAAAAATTCCCCTACTGAGAAGTGCTATTTATGAGAAGGGGTGGTTGCTTTGTGACTCACACTGTTTCATTAAAAGATTTTTTTTTTTCCCAAACGAATTTCAGTAGAGAAATCCAAAGGTTTTCCAAACCACAGCAAAATAGAACAGCTCACAATACTATTTCTCAAAGGTCTGCCACTTCACTGGAGATTCCTATACCCCAAAATACTGGAAACGTTCAGACTCACTTATCTTTTTGTGTTGCATTTGGCCTTTAGGTTGAGAGAGAAGTTAGGAAATGGACTGAACACAGCCACCATAACTGGGCTTGTCAGCTATTATGAAGGAAGGCAGATAGCTTGCAAGTCAGCCTCATCACAGGTCTCAAGACTCACCTACAGCTCTCCTGGGCAACTGGCTCCAGTGCTATGAATGTTTCAGCCACATCTGATCTGAGCTGGAGAAATCTGATAATCTATAGTATACGTGGGTATTTGGGGATGCTTGTTACACTGCAGTAGTGAGCAGTGTTCAAGTTTTTTTGAAGTTGAACACAATGGCACATACCCATACTCTCAGCTACTCAGGAGACCGAAGGAGGAGGATCAGAGGATCACAAGTTCAAGGCTAGTCTGGGCAACTTAGCAAGACCCTGTCTCAAAATAAAAATTTTTAAAAAGCTGGTGATATAGCTCAGTGGTAGAGAATTTGGCTAGCATGCATAAGACATTAGGTTCCATTCTCACTATGTCCAAAAAAAAAAAAAAAAAGGAAAGTTTCTTCAAAAGCTAGCTTAGATGGTTTTATATCTTGGATGGCATAAATTATCTAAATGGTATAAAACAATATTCTAGGAAGCTAATTTGTTAGGCTGGAATCCCAAAGGCTCTTTCAAATGCTTGTAGGATTCCCAGAGTCCATAGGCATCAGGATAAAATAATCCTAACAGCTCTCTTTAAGGACAGCTACCTTTGTCAGCAGGAAAAAAGGTTATTTGAGATGGAAGTAAACAAAAAAGATCTCCAAAAAGCAGAGAAATGTAGGCAAAATGACCATTCCAGCTGGGGTCTGAGATCGCAAATTCTCCTTCTAGCTCTGACCCAGATCATCTGAGTAACTCCACATTTCAGTTTTTCCCACATGGTAACAAACCAACGTTGACTTAAAAGATAGATATTAAATAGTACAGTACAGAAGTAAATACTTTCAGAACAGCTTTTAGTGAATTATGACTTAATCATAGTTCTGTTTTGTTTTGTTTTTGAAGTACTAGGCATTGAACCCAGAGCCTCATGCATACTAAAGCAAGTGCTCTACCATTGAGCTACATTACCTGTTCTTTTTCTATTTTATTTTGAGACAGGCTCTTGCCCAGGCTGGCCTCAAACTTGTGATCCTGTCTTGATCTCCCGAGTACCTGAGATTATAGGCATGTGGCATCACACCCAGCATTAATTATACTTTTTGGAAGGCACCACCATGCTCAGCTTCAGTTGTACACTTCAAAATGATGAGGACAGAACTGGGTGTGGTGGCACACACCTGTAATACCAGCCCTTGGGAGGCTGAGGCAGGAGGATTACAAATTCCAAGCCAACCCAGGCAATTTAGCAAGACCTTGTCTCAAAAAACAAAAAAATGGGGCCGGTGATATGGCTCAGTGGCATAAGCACCTACCTGGCAAGCGCGAGGTCCTGAGTTCAACTCCCGGTACCCACATAAAGGAAAAAAGGGCCAGTGATATCGCTTAGTGGCACAAGCGCCTGCTGGCAAGCACCAGGTCCTGAGTTCGACTCCCAGTACCCACATAAAAAAAAAAAAAAAAAGGCAAATGAATTGAACAGACACTTCTCAAAAGAAGTACAAATGGCCAATTAAGGATATGACAAAATATTCAACATTTTAGCCACTAGGGAAATGCAAAATCAAAACTACCCTAAAAATAAATAAATAAATAATAAACTTAAAAAAAAAAAAAAAAAAAAACTACCCTGAGATTCCATCTCACCCCAGTCAGAATTGCTTTTATTAAGAATACAAAAAACAGTAAATACTGGTGAGGATGGGAGAGGGGTGACTCTTCCACACTGATGGTGGAAATGTAAATTAGTACAACCACTGTGGAAATCAGTATGGCAGTTCCTCAAAAAAACAAAAAACAGACCTACCATTTGACACAGCTATGCCACTCCCTGGTATATACCCAAAGCAATTAAAATCAGCATACTGTAAGGATGCCTGATACTCATGTTTACTATGGCACAACTAACATTAGCCAAGACATGAAATCAGCCTAGGTGCCCATCAACAGACGAATGGATAAAGACAACATGGTATATACACACAATGGAATATGACAAATATTATACGTTCTCCACAATATGTAGAATCTAAAAAAGATGACAAGAAAGAAGAAGAGAGACTATTAGACAAGGGGATAAGGGGAGGGGGTGTAAGGGATGGTAATAGAGGGAATGGATATGAGCAAATATATGCATTAAAACCACCCAATATGAGCCAGGGATATAGCTCAGCAGCACAGTGCCTGCCTGGCAAGTGCAAGGTTGTGAGTTTGATTCCCGGTACCAAAAAAAAAAACCAAAAAAACCCCCCAATATGAAACTATGGGGAAGGCAGGGTAGGAGGAATGACGAGAGGTGAAAATGCTCAAAGTATGTTATGTGCATGTACAAACTGCCAAAATTAAACCCATTAATCTGTATAACCAATTTAAAAAGTAGAAAAAAAGAGGAGGGAGACAACAGATCTTGTTACATGTATTTTACCACAATAAAAAACAATTGGGGCCGGGCATGGTGGCACACACCTGTGATCCCAGCACTCAGGAGGCTGAGGCAGGAGGATCACTGTGAATTCAAGACCAGCCTGGGCTACATAGTGAGTTCAAGGCCAACCTGAACTACAGAGCGAGACCCTGTCTCAACAAACAAACAAACAATGGGGGGGGCAATGCTTAAGTTGCAATGTTGTGGAGCTTGGAGACCTACACTGAAAAGACCAAAGAGGAAATTTTCCTATGGGTACTTTGTAGCTTGGGATAAATTTTACAAAGACAGATTTAAAAGTGGTGAATCATGCTTCTAGAAAACAAGTGTTCAATGACCAGAAAGAAAAGTGGATCTAGGGATGACAGAGATACTGAAGTCAAAGGATGAACACCAAGAATTTGAAAAACAGATCTTTTGATATTCTGATCGAGAAGACAGAGGATCTCTCTTTTCTTTTTTTTCTCCCGGTCTTTTTGAGACAGGGTTTCACTATACAGTTCAGGCTGGCCTTGAACTCACTTTGTAGCCTAGGCTGGCCTCCAACTCCCAGCAATCCTCCTGCTTCAGCCTCCTGACTTCTGGGATTACAGGTGTGCAACACCATGCCCAGCCTCTACAGGATCCTTTATGCTGGGACATATAAGTAATTTTTTAGTAGGTAGTTGTCTAGAATGATAGTAAAAAAAAAAAAAAAAAAAAAAGATCACTTGCCCCAGCCCAGAAATAGGGTTTAGGGAAAAAAAAAAAAAAGTGTGATTGAAGAGTAGAGAAGAAATATACCCTCGTAGCAGCCTCATAACAAACACCTGAATTTGTTCATTCAACAGAAAAACATGCTGGGCATGGTGGTGCACGCCTGTAATCCCAGCACTCCAGAGGCTGAGGCAGGAGGATTACTAAGAGTTCAAGGCCAGCCTGAAGTGCACAGCAAAACCCTGTCTCAAAAAGACCAAAAAAAAAAAACCAAAACAGAAAAACTTATGAAGATAAAGTAATGGTGGTGAACCTATGGCACACATGCCACAGCCAGCTGTTTGTTATCACTGAAAGCTCTAAAAGGTTCACCATCACTGTCTACCAGCTGTAATACATAGAATTTTGTGTGTGTGGGGGGGGGTACCGGGGGTCGACCTCAGGACCTTGCACGCCAGCAGGTGTCCATGCTGCTGAGCGATATCACTGGCCCTTTTTTCGTATGTGGGTTCCGGGAGTTGAACTCAGGCCCTCGTGCTTGCCAGGCAGGCGCTTATGGTGCTGAGCCATCTCACCGGCCCCAATACATAGACTCTTGAGTGAGAAAGCAAAGATTCTTGGGAAGAACAGCAATGTTAATCATCTTTATAATAAATATATGTATTCCCAGCACCTACAATAGATCCTGACATACTACAGGCACTTAGTAAATCAAATGAATAAACAAATGTGTTCTCTACGTGGGCAGAGAGAAAAGGAAAAATAGGAATTCCATCCACTTTGTCTGGATTCGTCCTGAGTTATCTAGCTGCCTGGAGAGGCCTGCATGAAAGGGGACAAAACTCAGTCCTTCAGAAGCACCAGCAGCCAAAGGCAGCTGGGCCTCAGAAGAAAAATCAAGAGGGAAGACAAGCCAGAAGGGAAGGGGACAGTGCCACAATTACAGTACCTTCTGTTCAGAGCAACTTTAACTCTCAGGGCCACGGCAGGTTGGATTAGACCTCTAGGTAGTTGAAAAATGTTTCGCTTCACATAAAAGAAAACCATCAAATCATTCAGAATGCTTTTGCTGACTGAACCTACCCCCTGGACGCCACAGAGAAAAAGGTTTGTATGGATCCTGCCTAGGAAATATGTCACTAGTTTAGTAATATTGAAAATAACACTAACGAATACAGCAAAAAAAGCATTCAGTTCTTTCTCCATTTTGGAAGAGAAAAACTAAATCCATGACAAGTTGAGTTTCAGATACTGACACTCTTCTGACCATACTTTCAGAATCTTTGTTACAAATTCAGAGTCTGGGGTCGGTGAGATAGCTCAGCGGCAAAAGTGCCTGCCTGGCAAGCACGAGGTCCTGAGTTCGACTCCTGGTACCCACATACGAAAAAAGGGCCGGTGATATCACTCAGTGGCACAGGCGCCTGCTGGCATATGAGGTCCTGAGTTCAACCCCCGGTACCCACAAAAAAAAAAAAAAAAAAAAAATTCAGAGTCTGGGGTCTGCCCTCAGCTCTCCTGAATTCTGGGAGTCATTCATCATACTGAGAGCTCCCTAGAGAACGCAGAGCACAGTAAAATTTAAGGATGCTTTGGAACCATTCACAGAAAGCTCATTTATATTTGCCTTCTTGTTAGACATCCAAGAACACTATAAATTCTTATCATGCCTCCCCTAACTTTAGTTAGAGTTTATAGGGATCCTGTGAATTCTCCCTTTCTCTTGTCTCCCAACAGATGAAGGCGGTAATCCCATGACTAGTAAAGCCAGACAGAGCTTAAGGTAAACAGTCTTATCAGTCCAGAAACTCGTCCTCTCAGCTGCCTCTTTAAAGTTAAACTTGGTTCTTTTTTTGCTTTACACTTGAAGGTCGATCTTCAGCCCATCACTCACCCCTTATTTACACTGCACAAAAGACAGGAACCAGTCTGTTGGGTCCAAAGATAAACCTGTGTCTTTATGAGAAGTTAAGATTCTGAAGTGAAAGGTACCAGATCTCTGAAAGTCCCTCTCTGTAGTCAAGTCTATACCCACAGTGCTATGAACCGTCTGACTCAGACAAGACCTTGGCAAAACTTGGAAAAGAAATAGATTGAAATTTATACCCATCCATCATTTTAGAAGACTGGGGTGAGGACTTAGGTTTTGGGCTAACTTGAAGATTTTAGTACTACAAATTCAGTCACCCACTATTGTTAAAAACACCCCTTCTTACAGGTTAGTAGGAGCAAGACCAATATCCCAATTAGGTCACCACCCGTGCCCTAGGAAGTTTTTTCCAGTTTTGAAACTGTCACAAGTGAGGCTTAGTAACTGGTTATACTAAAATTTCAGTGCCAAATAAGCTTGGGTTGAATACTATATTTGTAAAAATACAAAGCATATTCTTTCTCCCAAAAAGAACTAGAGCTCTCCTTCTTTGGTTAAGAGTGGCCTAATCTAGCGTATTCCCTGTGACATATCTGGGGTAGGTCTTTGTTCAATATCAAAATGTACACATCCCATAAAACAAACACTTTAAGAATTGAACCACTGTTGCTTGCAATGCCTTTCAAACCTCATGAGGAATAGTTAACTACGAACCTCAAGAAATTACCTATATTTCAAGGTAACTTTTCTTACAGAAAATAAACCCTCTTCGTAATAGAAAACTAAAAATTCTGCTTTAAAAAAAGTCTTGGCTGGGAATGGTGGCAAATACCTGTAATCCCCACACTCTAGCAGGAGGATTACAAATTCAAGGCCATCTTGGACTACATAGTGAGACCCTGTCTCAAAAAATAAAACACAACACCAACACCAACACACACACACACACACAGAAAAGAAAAAGTCTTCATTTAGAACTTTTGCAGGGTAGGGCCCACACCATGCTCTTTGGAAACCACAGAATGCTTTTCCTTCTTTGAAAACCATATAAAGGCCCATTACCTCTAGCACACCTACGGTGAGAGACAAAGGCTTTCTGATCCATTTCAATAGAGCTGGCAACTCTCTCTCATTATTTAGGAATAGAGAAAATTAAATCACTTGAGAACCCTATTGTAGCAGCCAAATAGAACCTGGAAGATACCCTGCTAGCATGTTCAGAGACTTATCAAAAGTCACCTCAGATTCAAGTGATGGCTTGGTAACAACAGCGAACAGCTTGGGTGTTTCTGAATGTGGACATATGTACACACACGTGACTAAAAGCCACAGTGAAACCACCAGTGAACAGCCATTTTATAGCAGGACCCAGAAAGCAACCACTTCCAACATGGTGGATCCTCCATGTTTTCGCCCCACATCTGGACACCCCCATGCTGAGATGTACAGGATGACAACAAAAGAATGCCCAGCCCTCCAGAGGAGCAGCCAACCAGTAGGCATTGCAGGGTCACCGTACAACAGAAGTGGCACCTGCATAGTGACAGGAGGGGACCCTGGCTGCTTCAGAAGGCAGCCCTCCTCTGTGAAGCCACGGTGAGCCGTGGCCCATCCACGTGGGTGACCTCAGACAGCACCAGTGTCCTTCCATTTGGGTGCTACACTCCCACAGCTGTAAATGTCTCGCCTATCAGTCTCTAAGAGATGATGGAAGTGTCCCCACTGTCCATTTATATGGCCTTTGGCTTCTGTGAACACTGTCTCACAGGACCCTCAGGATGAGCGTGCAAGATAAGCAGGACAGGTATCAGCTCCATCTTTCAGATGAAGAAACGGTGACTCTGAGGCTTAATGACTTACCTGCCCAATGTCACAGGTCGGGCAGTTAGTCAGTCAGCGGCCCAACCAGGAAGATGGGCCTAGCTCTTACACTACTGGCCAGCATTTCCCAGGAAACCACTTTGCTGCTTTCTGTTTCCAGAAGAGAAACTAGACATAGAGAGCAAAGGTTAAGGGCACAGGTTCTGGAGTGGCCAGACCTGTACTCTAGTCCTACTTCTGTTTTGTTTTGTTTTGTTTTTGAGAAAGGGTCACACTACATAATTCAGGCTGGCCTTGAACTCACTATATATCCCAGGCTGGCCTGGAACTCATGGCAGTCCTCCTGCCTCAGCCTCCCAACCGCTGGGATTACAAGTGTGCACCACCATGCCCATGTCTCCAGTCCCACTTCTGCTACATAAAAGTTACTAGCTGCCTGATCTTATGTGGATTCCTTAACCTCCCCCTAAACCCGCTTCTTCACGGAAAATGGAATAATAGCCTTACCTCATAGTGATGATTAAGATGATGAGATGATGGACATAAACCACTCAAACTCATACTGGGAAATACCTGTGCTAGGCAAGGCACAATGCAAGAGTTACAGCAGTGATCAAAAGACAATCTTGCTCTCATGGAGCTTAGAATTTGGTCAAAATGTAAGCAGAAAAAAGTAAACCGATAAGCAAAACACTCATAAAGTATGCAAAGAACTAAAGGACACTAGGTGTGATGGTCCATGTCAATAATCCCAGGCACACAAAAGGCTGATGCAGGAAAAATGCAAGTTTAAGACCAGTCTGGGCAACTTAGTGAGACCTTATCTCAAAAGAAAATAAAAAAGGGCTGGGGATGTAACATACCACAAAAACAACAACAAGAAAAACACACTGGCCTTTCCTGTGATTCTTTCCAGTACCAACTGCTACCTCGATGGTTTTGCTGTTGTTATTGATGTTGTTTGTGGTATTGGGGATTAAACCCAGGGCACTGTCACTGAGCTACATCCTCAGCCCTTTTTATTTTGAGACAGGATCTCACTAACTTACCCAGGCTGGCCTTGAACTACCAATCCTGCCTCAACCTCCCAAGTAGCTGGGATTACAGGTTGCACCACAACACCACTAGGATAGGCCAGTTTTTAAGGATGGGCTAGTGTTTAAAGACTGGTTTCCTTTAGTCTTTGAGCCCTAAAGGATCCAAAGAAGCCATCCGTGTGAAGAATGGAAGGAAAAGCATTCCTAGCACGGGGAATAGGATGTACAGGGTCAGAGCACAGGGAAGCACAGGAACCCAGAAAACAAATGTGACTGCAGTGCGTCATCTCACAGGATTTGGGGAACGACCCTTAGGGACCCTTGTGGACTGTCACTGCTGAGGATTACCACATCTATTTTTAAAATAGCAAAGATGAGGCTAGAGAGAGCTTATGCATGCGTGTCTTGCCCAAGGTCACAGCTATTCAGGAAATGAGACTGGGACCCTTCATTATTCTACTTCCAGAAGCAGCATGAGCCCACTGTTTTCACATATTTCAATAATGACTGCTTTCTGTGCCATGAAGAGTCCCCAAAGCACCTTGAAAACACAAGCAATGGTACCATATCAGCTTCCAGGCATCTTGTCAATTTGTGCACTAAAATCCCTACCCTCGGAATCTTACCAAGGTTACAAAAGCTGTTCAGACCTGAATCAAAGGCTCTAAAGTAGAAACGAACTTCTTTTCTTGCAGCAATAAACAAAAGAAGGGGATGTCCCAGAAAATCCCATGGTCTGTGGTAGACTGAGAAAGAACACAGCTGCAGATGAGGGCTCATCTCAAGTGAACTGCAGAGGAAAAGCTAATTATGGGGAAAAAAGGACAAATCTCTAAAGCAGTGGTTCTCAATCAGAGTGGTAACCTCACCACAAAGGGAATTTGGGAATTTGTAAACACATTTTGGGGTTAACTGCAGGATGCTACTGGCATGTGGTAGGCTGGGCCAAGTATATGCTCAATGTCTTGCAAAAAGATAGGATGCTCCCATACAGTACAAAATGCTATCAGAATATTAACAGCAGCCTTCCACACACACTTTAGAGATACCCCTCCATAAAAGACTGAAAGGCTTCAACTTTTCCTGTATCCTCATGGCTCAGTGGCACTCCCTACCCTCACCACAACTCCATGAAAAAATTAAGTCTTCACACATGAGGAGCATGTAATTTTGGAACTCATTTGTAGGCTTATAACTCTAGCACGGAACCTAGTAAGGGAATAAGGATAAAGAAGTTTCTAGTAGGAGGCAGACTTGAGAAATTTTAGCAAAAAGAGAATCCCCTTTCTTCCTCTTCCACAAAAAATCTTTACTATATTTGTTTTGCTACAAACAAAATTCTGTGATTTTAGAGAAGCTACTTCTAGTGCTTCTCAGTTTAAAATCAGATATTAATGACAGTTCTTTTAAAAACCATAATCATGTCACAAAAACAGCTGACTCTTTCTGGCCTGAACTGCATTAGAAAGATTAATTTCAAGATGCCTAAAGCTGATCAGATGCCTGAAAATGCCAAAGGCAAATATGCACCTCTTTCAGGACAGTGCCTTGAAGATCAGAGAAACTCCAAAGATATCCAGAGGTCTGTTCTGGGCTTCAGTACCATTTTAACAATAATTCAAAAGCTACTTCCAAGTCCTACACTAAATTAGTTATCATGTACCCCCCTCACAAAATTATTTCACAAATTAAAGTTTATAGGACAAAAAAAGAAAAGGAAATGTTGCAGGAAGAAACAAAGAGAAATACAAAAAGCCTACCCTATTTTCAAAAAGCAGCAATTCCCCATAAAATACCCTAAGGACAGGAAAAATCCTTTTCCTATACAATATTTAACATTCCCCAACTTACCAGAAGGAGTCTGAATATGTACTTTCTTCACTCAGCTTGCCAATTAGTGAAGAGCAGCCCCACACCCGCTTTGGCCAATTTTCTAGAAGCCTGACCTGGCTTCTCAGGATAGCCAGACAGACCTGTTTTCTTCCACAAGCGCCTGCCAGGCCTTTCCTGCCCTGCCTGCTAGAGCATGGGAAATCCCCCTTCAGCCTTTAGCTGGCCTGTCACCAAAGTTTACAAAATGAATTCATCCAGAATCTCTGAATCCTCCCCTTCCCCCGTCATGTGCCAACAGCCGGGCAATAGTACCCCACCTTGCCGGGCTCCCGGTTAGGAAAAGATTGAGATTCACAGGCCAGGAGCAGGGCACTTAGCACAAAGCAGAAGAAAAAAGATGGTGGGATGTGAGAGTTGTTGAGCCAAGCCTACTGCATGACCAAAGCCCCAGTCCTGCAAAGCCAGAGAGGGAGGAGGCCTTCTATACGGCAGGCCACACCTGTCTATTCCAGCTGCCTGCTCCATTTTAAACAATTCAAACAGATCTCCAGCAGGGTGACAAAACTGGGCATCCCCCTTCTCCCAGCAAGAGAGCCCTCATCCAAGCACCAGTCGTCCCCAATTTTATTTCTTTTCACACTCCTATTTGGGAGATACTTTCTGGTCTCACTGGACACCACCTCCACCCCCCACCCCCGTTAAAGGTGAGGTAGACACAACGCTGCAGTGACAGACTCGCTGTAAGCCAGATGAGACCTCTCTGAGGATAGTGATGCCCATAAATGAGACTTCAGTGGGCAGGCTTTACTGAATCTGCCATCCACAAGTGAGCGCACGCCTGGAGTCTCAAAAGGCAGGGCTCCGCAGCCTCGTGGAAAGCCTTTTTTCTAGACACGAGGTATCCCATTCATTCTCTGGCATCTGGAACCAAAGGACAGGCAGACAGGAGTGCACTCCATACCCAAATCTGGCACACATGAGGTCTGAGGCGCCCCGGCGCTCCCTCCCTTGCACTCCACCCTCTGAGGCCTCCGCCACCGGTAGACTCACCACTGTGCGAGCTGAACCACCTGGGTGCGATGTGCAGAGGTAGAGCATCAGCCAGCGAGGCTCGGGAGCCCAGGTACAGCATCCCGTCTCTATGGTGACCGCCGCCCGTCTCCTGGTAACCATTACCGTGGGCATAGGTGGAGTCGGACGCAGACCCTCCGCCGCCGGGCGCCCTCTCGGAGTCGCCAGTCCCCCGGGAGGCGGGGGTGTAGAGGCCAAAGGGCACTCCGCCGGCCGTGCTGGGGTCCATGCCCATGCCCGCCACCGAGCTGACCGAGCGGCTACGCAGACCCATGGCCCCGCTGCCCGTCCGGTAGTGCCCAAAGTGGGGCGCCCCTCCCGGCGGGGGCACGGCGCTGTCATCGGTGGAGACCCCCGGGAAGGGGCCCCGGGAGCGGGTCGCCGTGCTCTGCTTGCCACCCATGCTCGCCCGACCCCGGTGGGGCGGGAACCTGGAGGCCGAGACCCTCCCCCACTTCTCAGCAGCTGGGGGAGAGCTGGGCGAGCATAAAGGGGGAGGGAGTCAAAAAGGAGACCGAGAGGAAGAAAAGGAAATAAGGGGGGAAAAAATACAGAAAACCCGCGGGGCGGAAGAGCCAGGCGGCCGGGGACCCCAAACTAAGAATTTAAAACGATCCAAGCCAAACGCATGTTTCCCCTCAAGGTCCAAAGAGGCGCAGTCCGGCGCTGGTGCCGCGCGCCACAGGCCGCCCCCGGGCCCGGAATGCCGGGGGAGCCGCAGGGACGGAGGGAGGAAGGCGGCGGGCGGGCGGGCGCGGGGAGGCGCCGGGGGAGGCCGCCCGCCCCACTGGAGCCGGCGGAGGACTGGGGGAGCCGGGCGCGTTCCCCGCCTCAGGACGCCGCGACCATGGACGGCGGCCCGGACCCCCTCCTGGCCTCGGGCGGGCTGCTGCGCTGGGCGGCCAGGCGGAGCTCCGGAAGCGGCGGCCGCGTCGCGTCGCGTCGCGATCTCGCTCCAGCCACCGCCGGCCCCGCCAGCCGCGCCGCCCCGCTCCGTCCCGGGCTGCGCTCGCCGGCGCTCCTCACCGCCTTGGAGACAATGGAGGGCGGCAGAGCGCAGGCGCGACTCGCGCCCCCTCCCCCTTCTCTCCCCTCCCCGCCCCCCCGCCGAGTTAACCCCTTCGGCGCCCCGGGGTGCCTCCGGGACGGCGACGCCCGGCCGTCCCCGCCCGCCCTCGTCTGGCCTGTGATCCGGGTAGCCTGAGCTACCGGGCGTTAGCAGCAGAAGAGAGTCGTCTTCCCAAAGCCAGCACGAAAGTGGCTAATTATTCGAGGGGCGCCACATAGGGGAGGGGGCGGCGATGGTTCAAGACGTGGGAAGGAAACACCCGGAAGAAAGAAAATCACTACCTGGCTCTGAGGGTCGCCGGTCGAGCTCCCCTCCCGGCACAAATTTGCCCCTACAGCACCCTCTGCTGGACGTGCCGTCCGTTCTTTCGGTTCCCCACCCGAGAGCCACCCCCAATCAGGAAACTTAGCGTTTAAGGGGGAGGCAGTGAGCCCTTTGGAAGCAAAACTACGCTGGGGCACTTTGTGAACCCGAGCTGCGCTGACATTAGATCAGAACTTCCTATTTGGGATTTTAAGCAAATGGGTCGACTCCTAAACTAAAATGTAATCCTCAAAATCAATAGGTGTAGGATAAAAGGTGAGAAGATAAAAACATGGTAATAGAATATTGCAGCTAGAACTGACTATAGAAATTCCTCATCCAAAGCAGACCCCTTGTTTTACTTACTGTGTGTTTTGATATACACTACAAGGACACCATGAGCACGAAATATTTGTTGAGCAAATCTTCATTTTGTAACCGAGAATTACCTTTCCACTTCAATCCTTATCTCACATACTCCATTCATTCATTCATTCATTCATTCATTCATTGAACAACTATTTTTCAAGTGCTAAGTGCCAGCTATTAACATCACCCAGTCCCAGGCCTGATTTTCTCCCTCTTAAGTGTGCCCACATAGTTCTAAACAGAGGAGAAATATTAAAAGGAAACCAAAAAGAGAGGGGCTGGCCTATCACGGGTATTGATTGTTATCAACAGATATCCAGTGTGAGCAACCTGGAAAGCAACAGAAGGACAGTTATTTGTAAGCTTGGAGTGCTCAGGGATGAGCAAAAAGCCTTCCACAAGGAAGTTGAGAGTTTTGTATAAGAAATCAAAGTAGCAGCTGGGAGTGGTGGTGCACGCCCGTAATTCCAGCACTGAGGCTGAGGCAGGAGGATTGCCATGTGGTCGAGGCCAGCCTGGGCTACATAGTGAGTTCAAGGCCAGCCTGAATTACACAGCCAGACCCTGTCTCAAAAAAAAAAAAAAAAAAAAAAAATCAAAGTAGGAAGGAACATTATGAGCCAATAGCTAAGAAATTATCTGTGAATGCCTGAATGAGGAGTTTGTGTACACCTAAAATCCAAATGAGTGATCTGAAGAAAAACTAGAAAGCTTATATTTAATGCAATTTTCTCCCAGAAGAAAAGACTGTGGTATCAGAAGAGGAGTGGTTCAGTACTGTGCAGAAAAAAAGATGCCAGATCCCTCAAAGGATAGATCTCTTTTGGGGAGATAAGCACACAGTGACTTATCTCATCCAAGTAGCTTTGCTTTGCTTGTTCATTCAACACGTTTTTAGTTAACAAAATATTTATAATCTAATAAGTATCAGACACTGTACTAGATTCTAAGATACAGAGCAGAAAGACAAATGGAGTCCCTGTTCTCATGTCAGAAAACCATTTCAGACCCACTTGGATGGCTACAATCAAAGAGAAGGACAATAACAAGTGTTGGTGAGAAGTGGAGAAATTAGTATCCTCATACCTTGCTGGTGGGAATGTATAATGGGGCAGCTGCTTTGGAAAACAGCTTGCCAGTTCCTCAAAAAGATTGAGTTAGCAATATGAATTAGCAATTCCAAGAGAAATGACAGTGCATATCCAAAAAAAAAAAAAACCCCTCATAATTTATTTGAAATAGCCAAAAACTGGAAACAACATAGATGTCCATCAACTGATAAAAACATAAACTAAGTTTGGTATATTAATACAATGGAATATTATTTGGCTACAAAAAGGAATGAAGTCCTGGTACCTGCTACAGGATGAATGAACCTTAAAAACACCATGCTAAACAAAAGAATTTAGTCAGAAAAAAACTGTACACTGTATGATTCCATTTATATGAAATGTCCAGAGTAGGCAAATCCATTGAGACAGATTAGTGGTTTCTGGAGCTTGAGGGGAGGAAAGAATAGAGAGTGACTGCCTCGGCCTCCCAGAATGCTGAGATTATGAACATGCATCAGCACACCTGGTCTAGGGTTCTTTTTGAAATGACAGAAATGTTCTAGGATTAGATAATGGTGATATATGTACACCCTTGTGAATATACTAAGAACCACTAAACTACACACTTAAAAAGGTGAATTTTGCCCAATAGAGAGGGATAGTATATCTTATATTTTAATGTCTATGTCAGGTGTTATGGCTTGTTTCTAGATGTCCCCCCAAAGTCTCATGCACTCATGGGGGGGCTTTTCAGAGCTGGCTGGATCTAGGGTATGTGATGCTGGGATTAAGGATGCCACACCCTGGGTAGAGGTGGCAACAAAAGGCGGGTAGCCTGGAAGGGATAAAAGGGAGAAGCTGTTGCTTCACTGCTGCTTCTTTACTACTTTGCTGCTTTGCTGCCTTCTGCCCACCATGAACTGTTTTTCCTCTGTACCACCCCTCTACCATGCCACCCTGCCTTGGAACCAGCCAACTATAAAGTGAAACCTCTACAAACTGTGAGCTACAATAAACGTTTTCTCCTTTAACTTTGGGTGTCAAGTATTTTGTCTTAGCAACAAGAAAAGTAACAGACATCAGATAAAGATAGGTAGATAAATAGATAGATAGATAAAATGTACACCCTATGCACACTGAAGGGTCAAGAAGCCAGTAGAAGCAGAGCTGGGCTTCTAAGCTATACAGTGAAAACACTCATCATGGAATCTTCAGAAAACAATTCCGTTCTCTCTGTATGCTTTTAAATGAGGTGACAGGCCAGCGTGGTGGCATATGCCTATAATCCCAGCACTCAGGAGGCTGAGGTAGGAGGATTGCCACAAGTTCAAGGCCAGCCTGGACTACATAGCTAGTTCAAAGCCAGCCTAAACTACATAGCGAGAGCCTGTCTCAAAAAAATGAATGAATAAATGAGTGAATAAATTTAAAAAAATGAGGTGACAAAGATTAGACCTTCTTCATAAATTAGACCTTTGGCCTAATTAAGGTTAATATTCCAGTCTATGGGTTATCATAAGCCCACCTCTCTCACACCTGGCACCCTAAACAACTGAGCTCCTGCACTGCAAAAGTGATCCCTTCTCTCTGGAATATGATAACACCAAGCTTAGGTGCCCCGTGGAACCCTGAATGACAACTTTCTCAGTCAATGCCCTTGTTATCTCCTTGTACAATTATGCAAATTACTGTTTTCCGCTGAAGTGAAAATATTAAATACAGAGCTGGGGAACCTCTCCATCCAATAGCTTATTCTCCGCTTCACCTGGTAGGGAATGACTCATGGCAAGCACCACGTATCCACCCAGGTCTGCGGTCCCAAATAAGTTTCACGTTGTGATTTGTTGCATCAAGAGTTCAGTGTATTTTTTGGTCCAGTTTCTTTTGTGGGTTCTCGGTTTCAACTTTAAACTTTGAAAGTTAACAGGTTACAGCTGGAGGTGTGGTTCTGTGGTAGAGCCTTGTGTGCACAAGGCCCTGGGGAGTGGCGGTTTGTTTTTGCATGTTGTCAGTGCAAGAATATCCAATCAGAAATGGCTCTAGCTAGATTTGGTGCTCTTTTGTTTTCACCCTCATGCTCTCCCTGACACTGAGTGAGCTGCTTTGTGGCACTCCTTCAGCTGCAACTCTGTGTTAAACTGCCAATCCACCTACCACAACAGCCAGGAGAAAGAGCTGATAAAATCAGAGTGTTCCCAAAGTCCTTTGCAAATGTGCAAACTATGCTGCAAAACCCCAGTTTTAAATATCCTGAAAAGAATATAAGTCTGGGGCTTGCACAGTTCGGAAAATAGAAGGAATGGCTTATTGGGGCCTACTCCTGGTAGTAGTGGAAAGCTATGTCTCCTCTCTGTCTGCTTCTAAGAGCCACAGGTTGGCAAGGACTTCCCAAGCCTTTGGAGGGGGCCCCCAGCACCTCCACTCGGAGTAGATAAAAGTCTCCTAATGAAAAACATCTTCCCAAGTCCTCTCAGAGCTCTTTACATTTGTACTGTTTTGCTTGGAAAGGGAAAGCTTAAGCAGAGAAGCAACCAAATACACACAGCTGGAGGCTGAGCATGTGTTCACATTCATAAATATTTGCTGATTGATGAAGAGCGAATTTATAAGTGGGGCTCATAGGAGTCCAAGATCCCTGATATAAAGGGATGGTCTTAGCTAACTCTGCATTTTGCAGAAGAGGAATCAGAGGACTAGAAAAACTGTTGTGTTCAAATTGCACGGCTAGAGCCGGTGATATGGCTCAGCGGCATAAGTGCCTCCCTGGCAAGCGTGAGGTCCTGAGTTTGACTCCCGGTACCCACATTAAAAAAAAAAAAAAAAAATTGCATGGCTAGCTGCTGATAAGAGCCAGCAAAACCCCGGGATTTCTGGGTTTGCTATGTACCCTGCCTTCCTGTGGCTTGGCTAGAAAGTGACCTTCTGAAAAGACACGCCAGGTATGGTAGTGTACACCTATAATCCCAGTGCTCAGGAGGCTAAGGTGGGAGGATTGTGTGTTTGAGACCCTGTCTTAAGAAAAAAAGAGAGAAAGCAGAAGAAAGAGAGAGAGAGAGAGAGAGATAGGGAGGGGAAGGGCACAATGGTCCCCAGCCTGATACAGGACATATTACCTGTGAATCTCAGAGGCACCCAGAATGGAGAAGCAGCCTTCCTCTCCATTTTGCTTTTGATGACAGTGTCATGTGTGGGTGGTACACAGTGTAGGTGGGAGATGGAAAGGAAGGGCCCGAGAAGGCAACTGGGAAAGTGCTAATGCTCCATCTCCCCAAAATGCTTTTCATGTTTAACAAAGAAAACACTGAGAGACCCAAGGACTTGAAAATTGAAGTCTTTCTGTACCTACAGTCCATCACAAGCAGATTTTGAAAACTAGATATGTATGAAAGATAAGCATGGAGGAGAGTTGCAGAAATGCTCAGGCAAGGGTGATCCTGCTGGTCTTGCTGGGAAGCAGACTACCAAGTTACACGTGGACAGATAAGGCTTTGCAATATCTATAGCTCTATCTATATCCGCATCCAAAACACAACTCAAACATCTGTGCAGGCCCCCTCCAAACAAGTCCTTTCGAACTTTTCCAGCAGTACTTCTTACTACATCCTACCATGCGCCCTAAGCAATACCATGCCTGACTATTCGCTAATTACTCATTCGGCAGAGTCACTGAACACCTACTAGTTCCAGCCAATAGGCAAATAAGTATATGGTATGTATGTGCTAGCGTGAGTATGCATAGAAAGTATTATTTATTTTTCCTTCTCCCTGCCCCTGGGCCTTCCCCTTCCTTGCAGTCTTTCCCCTCCGGGCTGTGGCTCTTCTCTCCAGAGCAATTTTTAGTATTTTGTTATTGTTTTTTTGTTCTGGTGGTCTTAGAAATTGAACCCAGGGCCTACACTGAGCTACAACCCCAGCCCTTTTATATTTTTCATTTTCAGCCAGGATCTTTCTAAGTTGCCAAGTCTGGGCTGGAAGTTGCAACGGATCCTCCTTCCTTAGCTTTCCAGAGTGCTGAGATAAAGGCAAGCTTCCCCATACTCAGCTGTCTTTGGTATTTTGTGAGGGAGAACTGGGAGAACACTGGGATGCAGGAAGAAAGGCCTTTAGAGGAAGGTGGAGGTCAAGGATAAAGGAGTTTTTTGTTGTTGTTGAGACAAGGTCTCGGGGTCTGTGTTGTGGAAACTGGTCTCAAACTGCTGGGTTCAAATGATCTTCCTACCTCAGGCTCCTGAGTGCTGAGCCTACAGAAGCATACCATCATGCCTGGCTCAAGGAGTAGTTTTGTTTTTGTTGTTTTCTTGGTACTGGAGATTGAGTCCAGGGAGCACTGAGCTAAAATCCTCTGCCCTTTACATTTTATTTTGAGATGGGGTCTCATTAAGTTGCCCAGGCTGGTCTTGAGCTAGCAAGCCTCCTGCCTCAGCCTCCCAAATAGCTTGGATTACAGGTGTGCACCACTATACCTGGGAAAGAGTTTTTTTAAGGGCTCTGGTGTATGAGAAAATCTAATGGGTGGATGAGAAAGAAAACAAGGGGATTTTTTAGGACAATGGTTGGTGATTCTGTATTTCCTTCTAGATGTAAAGAATTACAAGCAAGTATTGTGAATAGTTTTTGAAATAACTCTTGGTTGCACAGAAGGGGTCCTTCTGACGTAGACAGCATTCTGGAGTTTTGACTTTATATGCTGTTTGCATTCATTCATTGGACAAAGATTATCGATCAACTTGTATATACACTTACCACGCAAGATCCAACAAAATGGATCTAGTTCTCTAAAAGCTTGAAAAAAAATTGTTTTGGTACTGGGAATCGAACTCAGGACCTTGCGCTTGCCAGGCAGGCACTTATGCCACTGAGCTATATCCCTGCCTCAAAAATATTAAATAAACAAAAGATACTGAATTAAATTGTGATGTGTATTCTGAAGGAAAGAAGCACAGTGCTGAGAGAGGGAGAGAGAGAACTGGTGAACAGCTTTCTGTCTTTGGAATGTATCTTGCTCTTCACACTTCAAGGTCTTTATTCATACTCTTCTTTTTTTTTTTTTTTTTTTTCTGGGTACTGGAGGTCGACCTCAGGACCTCGCATGCCAGCAGGCACCTGTGCCGCTGAGCGATATCACCGGCCCTTTTTTTGTATGTGGGATCCGGGAGTCGAACTCAGGCTACTCGCGCTTGCCAGGCAGGCGCTTATGCCGCTGAGCCATCTCACCGGCCCTTTGTTCATACTCTTAATGCCACAGTACTTTCTTTTGATAGTGTACCCTATAAAAATCTTAATATTATATTGTAAGACTCTCAGTACCCCCCAAAATATATATATTACACTGTAAGGCTCAAATGTCACCTTCAAGATGTCATTTTAGGTCTCCCATTTAGACTATTCCCTCCTGACACATTACTTGCGAGTCTATTACATTACACGGTTCTCTCTGCCAAGTAGATATCTATCATAGAGGGATGAAGTGTTCTAGTTTTCCTGGTACTGAAGGATGTTCTGGGATGCAACACTCTTCCCTGGATACAGTGCTAAATTCTGGACAGTCCTGAGTGGACAGGGCTGAGTTGATAGTCACCCTAACCTCTGGACAATAAATAAAATTCTTTAAAAAAAATTTTTATTGTTACTATTATTATTTCTGGTACTAGAGATTCAACCCAGGGGTACTCTATCACTGAGCTGTATCTCCAGCCCTTTTCATTTTTTATTTTGAAATGGTCTCACTAGGTTGCCCCGGCTAGGCTTGAACTTTTGAGCCTCCTGTCTTAGACTCCCTAGTAAGTGGGATTACAGGACTGTGCCACCACAACCAGCTCTATCTTCTTTACATTCAATATTCCAGAAAGGGGCCAACCTTTTTCCTTATTCACACAATGATTTACACATGGAAATGGTGATAATTTAAACACTAACAAGAATGGTTTTCTCTTGAACATTTGGGATATTCCAGGCTCTGTGCGAGCTCCTCACAACAACCAAATAGGTCAGGCATTTCCTTTCCTGTAGAGAAACTGAGACTAAACCAGTAAAGCCAGCATTTGACAGCGTGGGACTGAAGAGGGGTATTTAACCACTGTACTAAGACAGTAAAAACTTTTCGATCTTAGGATCCTTTTACACTCTCAAAAATTATAGGAGACCCCCCAAAAAAAAGTTTAGGTGGGCCAATGTATTGATAGTAACTATTAAAAATTAAAACTGAGAATTTAAAAAAATATTCATTGTAATTAAACATTAATTCACATGAACATTAATAATACATTTTCTTTGAGATGGGATCTTGCTATGTTGGCCAGGCTGGTCTCAAACTCCTGGACTCAAGCAATCCTCTCACCTCAGCTCCCCTAGCACTGAGACTAAAGGCACAGGGCACCACACTGGGCTTTAATTATATATATATATATATATATATATATATATATATATATATATATATTTTATTTATTTTTTTTTTCCTTACGGGTACCCAGGGCTTCACACATGCTAGGCAAGCACTCCACCACTGAGTATATCTCCAGCCTCCTTTGGAAAATTTTTTTTTTTTTTTTGTGGGTACCGGGGGGACGACCTCAGGACCTCACGCGCCAACAGGCACCCGTGCCGCTGAGCGATATCACCGGCCCCTTTTTCGTATGTGGGTTCCGGGAGTCAAACTCGGGCCTTCACGCTTGCAAGGCAGGCGCTTAAGCCGAAAAATTTTTTTGATGACTGGAGATGTAGCTCAGTTGGTACAGTGCTTGTCTAGCATTCATGAAGCCTGGGTTTGATCTCTAGCACCACACAAAAAAGATAAGTAAATAAATTTTTTTTTTTTGTGGGTACCGGGGTCGACCTCCAGGACCTCGCGTGCCAGCAGGCACCTGTGCTGCTGAGCGATATCACTGGCCCTTTTTTTCGTATGTGGGTTCCAGGAGTCGAACTCGGACCCTCGCGCTTGCCGGCAGGCGCTTATGCCGCTGAGCTATCTCACCAGCCCCTAAAAATTTTTTTGAGACAGGGTTTGGCTAAATTGTTCAGGCTGGCCTAGAACTTGCCATCTTCCTGCCTCAATCTCCCCAGTAGCTGAGATTATGGGTGTGAACCATCGAGCCTGGAAATATATATATTTTTTGTACCAGGAATCGAACTCAGGACCTTGTGATTACCAGGCAGGTGCTTGTGCCACTGAGCTACATCCCCCGCCCTGTTTTGTTTTTATGAGACAGGGTCTTGCTAGGTAGTCCAGTTTGGCCTCGAACTCACTATGTAGCACATGCTAGCCTTGAACTCGTGGAAATCCTCCTGCTTCAGCATCCTGATTACAGGTGTGCACCACTACACTCAGGTAATAATTCACTTTTTTTTTTTTTTTGTGCATACCGGGGGTCGAACTCAGGACCTCGCGCTTGCCAGGCGGGCGCTTATGCCGCTGAGCTATCTCACCGGCCCCCAATAATTCACTTTTAAGTGAAAAATACTAACTACATTTTCCAGAACCAAAAATATGTTAAGAAGAATGGCAAGTCTTTTTTTTTTTTTTGTGATTAAAGTCTCGTTTTGCAGTTCGGGCTGGCCTCAAAATCACGGCAATCCTCCTGCCTCAACCTCCCGAGTGCTGGGACTAGAAAAACAGGTGGATTCTCACATCTACTACACTCAGTCTGCTGCAGTTTTAAGTCCCTGTAGCCTCCAGAAAATTCCACTGTACACTGATGAGAGAAGGTGAAAATAACTTCTTACGGTAGAATTATAAATTGTTTTGCTTTCGGAGACTCCCTGAAAAGGTTGTGGAGACCCCCAAGAGACCCTTGGGAAGCACTGCACTCTATGAAAACAAATGACATATTTAGACTTTTCAAAACCTCGATAGCAGGCATCAGGAGAAGACCTATCTTCCGTTTGCGCGAATGTTGGGTTTTGATTGGTATAACGGGTCTGGGAGAATGCCCGGGACAACGGCTTTAAACTAATGAGGACAACAATCGCCTGTTTTTGGCCAAATCTTAACCTGCAAGCTCTTCCTGGGTCCCCGCATTTGTGGTCGACCGGGACTACAATTCCCCGCACAGCTCACGGCAGGAGGCGTGTCCACAAGCCGGGGGGAGCGTGGGTGACTCAAATTGATGACGAAAGAGAGAGGGGGCGTATTTGCGGTGCTACAATTGGAGGAGACGGAAGAAGGGGAGGAGTCGGTGATTGGGTCAGCCAATGGTGTGCGGTGAGGCGGAAGGGGAAACGGGGCGTGGCCAGGCTGACTCGCGGGCGCCGCGGAGCTCGAGGAGCTGGGAGCCACGGGTCTGGGGGATAGGGGAGTGTTGTCTTCGGGCCGCGGCGGCCCGGAGAGGGAGATGGCGGCGCGATGGAGCAGCGAGAATGTGGTGGTGGAGTTCCGCGACTCCCAGGTGAGCTGCGGCGGAGAACAAATGGAGCCGTCTGGGCATGCGCCCTCCGGGGTTCCCCTCCCCCCCGACGTTGCTGCATACCCCCCGGGGGCGGGGAGACCCCTAGCCTGGGCTGGGGAGCTGGGCGAGTCTCCTGGAGCTGTCAGATTTGGGCGGGCAAGGGGAGACTCGATTACCTTTGGGGGGGAATTAATAGGCTTTCGGGGTTCCCCGCGGGCGTTTGCAGAGTGGGGTGCGCCTGGGGAAACTGAGGCGGAGATTGTGTGAGCGTGAGTGCTTACGGAGCCTTTCCACAGTCAGGGTGGCGAGCAAGTAGGTGTCCAGTTCCTAAGGCTGGGGTCGCGCTTGGCGACTTCGGGCAAGTTGCACAACTTCTCTGAGTCGGCTGCGTGGATTTAACTCCGTCTCACAGGATTTTGGGGTAGCAAAGTGCCTGTTTCAGCGCCTAAGCGATTTAGTTGCTAATACTGTGCTAGTGGAAAATACCATGTGGTGGACAGGAATGCATACTATAGGAATTGCTGGGGTTTGATTTCCGGCAGTGTCCACTCGTCAGTTTTCTCACCTGTAGAGGGGATGGTCGTACCTCCCTCGCAAGATGGGCATGAGAATTTTATGAAGTCGCAAGATCAAAGTGTGTGGCACAGTGAAGGGCACTGTTAAGCCTCAAGAAATGTTAGCACTTACAAAGGATTTTTATCGTTTTTCTTCTTTATTTCATTCTTTGGTTCATTGTTTTGTTTTATTTTTTGTTCATTCTTTCTTGACAGAGTCTTACTATGTAGTCTGGGCTGACCTTGAACTTGGTATATATCCCAGGCTGGTCTCAATTCTAGATTGTCCTGCCTCAGCCTCGCTAAGTGCTGGAATTACAGGCATGTGTCATCAAGCCTGATGCATTTTACATTTTTCTATACCTTCTATAAGCTAGGCCTTGTGGTAAGCGATTTGTCTATTTTTTTTTTTTTTAATTCATGAAAGAACCATGTAAAGCGTGTAGGTTTTGTTCCCTTATTCCGAAAGTTGGGGGCAATCCCCATTTGTCTGATCCCTAGTGACTTGGCTAAAGGCTACCATAATGTGGCGGACAGGATTGGGATTTGGACACAGGCTCTGATCCCAGAGCTCCTGTTCAGCTCATTACACTACTTCGCCTCTAGTGAGTAGTTCAGAATTGTCCTACAGCTGTTCTACGGTGAATATCATGATTCCTTCCGCAGCACTTAGGGCAGTGTCTCGGTGATTCTCTTCACTTATTCAAGAAGTATTTACTGAATACCTTCTGTGTGCCATACTTTTATTCACTCATTTATTCAACAAGGATTTATTGAGCTCCTACCAGTGCACACCAGTTGTCACTACTGAAATTGGTTTACACTGAGGGAAACCTGGATTACTGTAAGTGGGTGGTGTGGTTTCTACTTTCTAAAACCCCATCTTGTCTTTCCCCATAAAGATTAATGAATGGAGGAGTTGCCCACCAGTCTCCTCTATGGTGCCCTCTGATATGTAGCCCCCATGGAGAATCTGACCAGCAGCTTTTGGATGAAGGGATCCAGAAGCACTTTTCACTGTCAGCACCGAGTGAGTCTCTGCGATGCCTGCTCTCCCAAGTGAGGTGGCAGACTCCTAGGGAAAAAGAGCCCGATTGCTGTTTATTACTGTTACCCTTCTTGTTAATTGCTTTTGTGGGTACTAGGACAGAACCAAATCATGTATCATGCATCTGAGCCTGCTACTTTGGAAGATACTAATCTGCAAACCCTTTAATTCGCACAGAAACCCAGGTAGTCTCACCCCTGCTTCTTTATAGAGATGTAATTGAAGAGGCCTGCAGAGAGGGTGCTGACACATATCCTAGGATGCTATGAAGTAGGAGCGAATAATTAAAACTAAACAGCAGTTGTCATAGTAAGAGAACAAAGTAAATGGGGTAATTTAACTGCCTCGTGGGAGTTTCTGTTTTTCTGATTTTTCTATTTAGTTGAAAGGGTACGTCTGTAGTGTGAATTAGCATGGATTTGTGGTTGAGTCTGGTGATGATTGGGAGGGATGGGAGCTCATTTTATTAACTATTTCAATAACCTAGAAAGAGAAAGTTAAAACTCTTCATATTGCCTTTCTGAAAAAGGAAGCGCGAACAATAATCTTTTCAAGATACTTCACAACTTCAAAAAATAATTTAAAAAACTAAAGATTTTAGATTTTTCAGAGGAAAACCCTACTCTGAAAAATAAAACTTTTTATATAGTTCACATAAGTGTAATTTACTTTATAAAACAATGCCTTGAGATACTTCTCTCACTGATATTTTGTTTATTTGAGACAGGGCCTCACTATGTACTTCAGGCTGGCCTTGAACTCACTGTGTAGCCTAGGCTGGCCTCGAACTCACAGGAATCCTCCTGCCTCTACCTCCAGAGTGCTGGGATTACAGGTGTGCGCCACCATGCCTGGCCCTCTCACTGATTAATAGTAAAGAATGTGTGCAATTGCTTGGCAATTGCTCTGAAGTGGTCCCCAGAGTCAGTAAGTGTTAGCATTATAAGGAAACTTTGGGGTAATTTTCTAGAGCAACACTAGCCTGTGGAATTTTCAGGGATGATGGAAATGGAACTAGTGTGACTGAGGCATTATATTTTTAATTTAATTAAATTTTAATTAATTGCCATTTAAATAGCCACTTATGGTTAGGGGCTGTGGTAATGGAAGGTACAGAGGAGGGACTGGGGAAGTGTGGAGACCTGAATAGTTTGCACTCCCAAGGAAGGGTGAGGAGGTAGAATGTGGAGTTACAAGTCTACACCTCATAGTATGTGCAAAAATGCTACATGGGATCAAGAGTGTGGCTCTGTCAGAGCGTGTGTTTGGCATTTACGAGGCCCTGGTTCAATCCTCAGCACCAAAAAAAGAAAAAGAAAAAACAAAGAAACCCCATCATGTGCCTATTATGAGGAAGACAGAAACCATGCACCTGTAACAGACTACTTAGTGTCTCCAATTCTGGAATTGCAAGATATTTCAGACTCAGGGCTGTACCATCCTTCAAATAGCCAGTGATTTTTTTTCAAATCCAGGTTGCTTGAGGAATTGTTAATGTACTATAAAATCCATTTGCTTTGGTGATAAATGTATATAGTCATGTAACCACCACCACAGTTAAGATGTAGAACATTTCCGTCACCCCAAACAATTACCTTTGCCCTAGGCGTTTGTTCTCCCCCCCCTTACCCCTGTGGCTGGTGGTGTAATTTCTCTAACAAATGATGCATACAGTGTGTAACCTTTTGAGCCTGGTGTCTTCCACTTAGCCTAGTGCTTTTTTTTTCCTTTTTTGTTCCATGCTAGTGCTTTTGAGGTTTGTTCATGTTGAACATACCAGTTAGTACATCTTCACACCTTTTTTTTCTTTTCTGTGCTACTGGGGATTTTTTGGGGGTTGTTGAGACAGGGTTTTGCTATGTAGTCCAGCCTGGCCTCGAACTCACAGCAATCCTCCTGCCTCAGCATCCTGAGTGCTGGGATTACAGGCGTGCACCACCACGCCCAGCAGTACTGGGGATTGAACCCAGGGCCTTCACGTTGAGCTACACATCCCCAGCCCTTTTATTTAAAAAAAATTTTTTTTGAAAATTTTGAGACAGGTTTTTGTTAAATCCCTGAGTTGTCCAGGCTGGGCTCCAACTTGCAATCCTTTTGCCTCAGCCTCCTCCGGTCAGATTATAGGTGTGCATCACCACACCTGGCTTCAGATCATTTCTTTTTCTTTTTTTTTTTTTTTTGTACTGGGAATCGAACTCAGGACCTCATGCTTGCCAGGCAGGCACTGCGCCACTTAGCTAAATCCCCCGATCATTTCTTATACCATACTTCACTTACTATTTGTTTATTATAGTGTTTTTCTCCTACTGTAGTGTAATCTACGTGAGGATGGAGATGTTATTTTGTTGGCTTCTGTATCCCTAGCGCCTGGAATAGTACTTGATATGCAACAGGTGCTCAACAAGTATTTATTAATACATCTTCAAAGAATACATCTATTTGAAGAATACATCTTCAAAGTCAATTATATTGATTAGTAGTTTTAACAGGAATTAGAAAAAGTATCTAGTCTTCGTAATTTTTTAAATAAACTTTTCTTTTTCTTTCTTTCTTTCTTTTTTTTTTTTTTTTTTTTGAGACAGGGTTTCACTATGCAGTTCAGGCTGGTTTTGAACTTACTATGTAGCCTAGACTGGCCTCAAACATGCAGTGATCCTCCTGCCTCAGCCTCCCAAGTGCTGGGATTACAGGCATGCACCACCATGCCCGGCCTTTCTTTTATTTTTTGAGATGGAATCTTACTATGCAGTTCAGGCTGCCTTGAACTCACTGTGTAGCCCAGGCTGGCCTCAAACTGGCAGCAGCCCTCCTGCCTTAGCCTTCTGCGTACTGAGACTACAGGTGTGCCCCACCATACCTGGCTAAAATAAACTTTCCTTTTAGAATAGTTTTAGATTTATAAAAAAAAATTGTAAAGGTATGAAGTTTTAAGGCTGATTTTGTAGAATGTCCCTTAATTGGGATTTGTCTGTTTTTCTTGTGACTAGCCTGGAGTTATAGGTTGTGGGAGGAAGACCTCCAAGATTAGTGCCTTTCTCATCACACTGTGTCAAGGGGACAGACTGTGGAACGGCTGTCATTGTTTATGTTGACCTTGATCACCTGACTGAGGTAGTGTCTGTCAGGTTTCTCTTAGCTTGTTCTTTTTGCCCTCTTTCTGTTTTTGTTTGCTTATTTGTTTGTTTGTTTGAGATAGGATCTTGATATGCAGTTCAGGCTGGCCTTGAACTCACTTTGTAGCCCAGGCTGGCCTGAACTCACAGTGATCCTCCTGCCTCAGCCTCCCAAGTGCTGTGATTACAGGAGTGCCCCACCATGCCTGGCATTTTTGCCTTCTTTCTATACTGTATTCTTTGGAAAGTAGTCTCTAGATGTAGCCATTGTTTAGGTAGTGGGGGGTTAATCGCCTAAATTTATTTATTCAGTCATCATTTTAGATCTGTATAGACTCATAGATACTTATTTTTCTTTTTTTCATAGTTATTTATTTTATACTTTGGAATATAATCCAATATTACTTAATTTTATTGCCCAGATTGTTCCACCTTTCACCATTGGGAGCTATCGTCATTGGCTCTTGTGATCCTTTGACCTTGCCCCATTATTGTGGTTTTGTTTTTACTTTCTGGCACTATAAGATGTTCATCTTGTGCATTTCTTGACCCAGTCCCATAATCAACCATTTCTCCAAGAACCCCTGGTTCTATTTATCCCAGAAATCAAGACCTGGCACTAGATCACATCTAATAGTAGTTACTACTAGTATTACTACAATCAGTACTTCTAGGCCCTCTCAGTTGACAGAGTAAGGAAACAGATGCGTGTACTAATCCACATATCCACGCACACACACACATCTGTAAACGCTTCTGTATGGCATCTGTATCTATATTAAACCGAGCATGAATTTGTGTTGGTATCTCCAATTCTGATTCTTTGCCACATCACTGTGACTTCCTCCCCTTGCTTAGCAGTACTCTCCCACCCCAGTGTGATGAACCCAGCTCCATTCATCCACTCTCCCTCATGCAGTTGTTCAGTTCCAGTGTACTGTGCGTTGGTTTAGTGTTATCCCGCACTCCAGTAGGAAGCCGCATTGTTTGCCAGAGTACAGTCCTACATACAATTATTTGACTTTGCTTTTGCAGAGTCCATTCAGGTTTGCACCATTTTTTTCTTCACTGCCTCTTTAATCAGGTCTTTATTCAAAATGAGCTGCCCCAGCTGAGGGTGTGACAGAGTGCCTGCTTAGCATATGTGAGGGTCTGAGTTCAAGTCCCAGCTCCAAGGAAAAAAAGCTATCCAAAATGATTTGACTTTTATGAAGTAAACAAATGTAAGCGTTTATGTAGCAGGTTGCTTTTCTTCTGTTTTTTTTTTTTTTTTTTTTCCTTTGTGAACCCAGGGCCTTTGCTCTGAGCTACATTCACAACCCTTTTTAAATTTTATTCATTTTCAGACAGGGTTTTGTTAAGGCCTAGGCTGGGCTTGAATTTGTGATCCTACAGCCCTAGCCTCCCAGAGTACTGAGATTATAGGCATGCATCACCACACTCAGCTCTGTAGTCTAGTCTTTGTGTGTGTGTGTCTCTCTCTTTTTTTTTTTTGGTGGGTACCGGGGGTCGACCTCAGGACCTCGTGCGCCAGCAGGCGCCCATGCTGCTGAGCAATATCACTGGCCCCTTTTTCATATGTGGGTTCCGGGAGTCGAAAGCAGGACCTCGCGCTTGCCAGGCAGGCGCTTATGGCGCTGAGCCATCTCACCAGCTCCTCTCTCTCTTTTTTGTTTGTTTTTGTTTTTTGTCTTTTTTGTTTTGTTTTGTTTTTTTGAAACAGGGTCTTGCTATGTAACCCAGGCTGGCCTCAAATTGATGGCGATCCTTCTGTCTCAGCCTACTGAGTGCTGGGATTACAGAGTTGGAAGGCAACCTTTATTGTGACACCAGCGGGCTAGTGGGAACCAAGTCTAAATCACTAGCTTAGAGTCAGCTTAGAGTTTAGCTTAAATATATTTTTGCAAGCCAGAAATATAAAGCTGATTGCAGGTTATTATATGACTGGTTGCATAGGCTGAGACATATGTTGTCAGGCAGATTTGTTCAGGACAAGCTTTGCTAGGGAGGGGGCTGTTGGAGCGGGTGGGTGAAATCAGGCAAGCACGTCCTTGAATGAGTTATTCTGTCCTAGGTGGAAAGTTCCTAGAATATGTTGATAGGCTGGAAAGTACGGGCACTGCAGCGGGATGCAGTCAGATAAGGCTGAGTCAAACTGTCTCTGAGTTATGGCTGGCGTGGTGGTCAAGGCTCGCTGAGTCTAACTACGTGACAGGCAGCAGGAGCTTAGGCAGAGGCTACTGATTGATTTCTAATTTCTGCTATGAAATTTCTATAAGTTTGCCATTATAGTCATAATCTTGTCTTTAAGTGGCATTCTTTCAATGATGCTTTAATATGTTTCTCCTTAAAACATTTTTTATTATGGAATATATCATATATGTGAGTGATCTTGATACTGTATAAAGAATAACAATATGGGCTGGGGATATAGCTCAGTGCAAGAAAATGTGCTTAGCATGCACAAGGTCCTGGGCTAGAGTCCCAGCACCCTCTCCTCAAAAAAAAAAAAAAACCCACAAAAAAAGAATAATTGTAAGACATACTAAGATGTTCCTTCTATGCTGTTTAAGGTAGACATCCCACTGGTTTCTTTTGAATCATGAATGCTGTCTTTTTCCCAGGACATTTCCTTCTCTAAAATGCATTAATGATTGCCCTAAATTTTGGATTTATAATTTTTTTGCTTCACTTCAGCGGGCCAGTGATATAGCTCAGTGGCATAAGCGCCTGTCTGGCAAGCGCGAGGCCTTGAGTTCGACTCCCGGTACCCGCATATAAAAAATAAATAAATAAATAAATAAAATAAAAATAAATAAATAGCACTTCATTTTTTTTTTAAATTATTTATTTATTTACTTATTTTTAAATTAGATTTTATTGGTACATTTTAGGTATATATAACAATCACATTCATCATAGAGAATTTGTACCTGTACATGATATAACTTGTTTTTTTTTTCCTTATTCCCCTCCCCTCCCTTCAACCAGCATTTTGTTTTATTCTGACTGTTCTTGACTATTTTGTCAGTATCCTATGTGGTGAATTCTTTTGTGACTTGCTTTCCTTCCCCCACATTGTGTTTGAAATTTATCCATGCTGATTACCATGGTTGTAGTTCACTAGTTTTGCTGTGAACTAGTGTTCCCCTGTATGAATGTGCCACGACTGTTTATCTCACTGTCACTGAACATTTGGATTGTTTCCCATCTTTAAATTATAGATGATAATACTATGAAGAGGGTATTTACATAGAGGTACAATTATTGGGCTATAGGATGGGCATGTTCTTCAACCTTATTAGAAAATTGTCCTTTTTCAAAGTAGTTAAATTTTATACTCCTAGCAGCAGTGCTTAAATGGTTTCTGTTGGTTCATAACCTTACCAGCACCTGATGTTACTGTATTGGAAATTTAGATTTCTTATCCTTTCAGCAATATTTACTGAGTGTCTGCTTTATGCCAGGCATTATGGAAATAGCAGTTAACAAAACAGACAAAATCAAAATTTCTTGCCCATGTTAAGTTTTTGTCCTTTAGTCGGCTGATTTGCACCTCTTTGCTACATATGAAATGGTCTAAAAATTTTGGATTTAATTTATATTTTCCTCATTACTGATGAAACTGAATTTTTTTTTCTTTCTGGGTACTGGGGGTCGACCTCAGGACCTTGCGCGCCAGCAGGCGCCTGTGCCGCTGAGCGATATCACCGGCCCTTTTTTCGTATGTGGGTTCTGGGAGTCGAACTCGGGCCCTCGCGCTTGCCAGGCATGCGCTTACACTGCTGAACCATCTCACCGGCCCCCTTTTTTTTTTTTTTTTTTTTTATGTGAGTACTGGGAGTTGACCTCAGGACCTCGCACTTGCCAGCAAGTGCTTGTGCCGCTGAGCGATATCACCGGCCCTTTTTTTCCTTTGTGTGGGTTCCGGGAGTCGAACTCAGGACCACGTGCTTGCCAGGCAGGCACTTATGCCACTGAGCTGTCTCACTGGCCCGAAAGTGAATATTTTTAAACCAGGTGTGGTGACACACACCTATAATCCCAGCACTCTGGGAGGCTAAGGCAGGAGGATTGCAAGCTTGAGTTCATCTTGGGCAATGTAGTGACTTAGCGAGACTGTGTCTCAAAATACAAATTTTAAAAGGGCTGGGTATGTAGCTCAGTGTGAAGGCCCTGGGTTCAGTCCCCAAATACTAAAAAAAACATGAGCTGGGCGTGATAGTGCACACCTGGAATCCCAGCACTCGGGAGGCTGAAGCAGGAGGATCACTGAGTTAGAGGCCAGCCTGGGCTACATAGTGAGTTCAAGGCCAGGCTGAACTACATAGCAATACCCTGTCTCAAAAAAAACAAAAACAAAAACAAAAACAAAAAAAACAAAAAAGCAAAAAAAAAAAAAAAAAAAAAAAAAAAACACCAACAAAAACAAAAGGAAAAAAGTGAATATTTTTTCATATGTTTAGTTGGAAATTTGTGTTTTCTGTGAAATACCTGTTTATGTCTTGTGCCCTTTTTAAAGTTGAGTTACCACTTTCTTATGATTAAGAAGAATGTAAACATTTTTCTTGATTCTAATCCTGTATTGGTTACATGTTTTATTTATTCTTTTGTACTTTTTTTTTTGTTACATATGTCTTAAGTGTATTCTCCCAGTTTGTGGTTTGCCTTTTTTATGGGTTGTGTTTTTTTTCGGTCTCCTTGAGAAGACTGTCTATATCCTAGGTTCATATTGTCCAATATTTTCTTTTTTTCCCTGCTCCTTCAGATTTGGTAAGGAGTCTTCTCTATACAAAGTATACTGTAATAGTTGGTGACTTTTAAGTCTCTGTACTAGTATAAATTCCAGAAAGATTAAGGCTGTTTTTTACTCTAATAAAAAAGAAATCATTGGGCTAGGCGTGGTAGCACACAATGCAATCCCAGCCCTGAGGAGGCTGAGGCTGGTGCATCACTGTGAGTTCGCGGCCAGCCTGGGCTACACAGCAAGACCCTGTCTCAAAAAACAAATCATTTAAATATTGCATGGTACTCCATAGAATATGTACAACTTTTTTGTTTTTATATGTCAGTTAAAAAATAAATTGAAATAAAAGGAAGAAAACCCCCAAAACAAATCAAAACACAAAAACAAACAAAACTCAGCTAATTCTTTAGCTAAGACCAAAGTTATAAATAGTTAATAATCTGTACATTTTGCTGAAGCAATCAAGCTTTGGTTCCTGGTTTTCTAATTTCCCTTAAAGTTCATTTTGTAAACTATAGCGATAGTGGAGGAACATAGCAGAGCTGTTTTGAGAGAGTCTCACTATACAGTTCAGGTTGGCCTCCTGAGTGCTGGAATTACTGATGTGTACCACCACGCGTAGTTTTTTGTTTGTTTGTTTGTTTGTTTTTGTATAGTCCAGGCTGGCCTTAAACTCACTATGTTCTTAGCCTCTGAAATGCTAGCATTACAGATGTACACCATTAGGCTCAGTTTTGGAAGTAACTATTAAGATATGAATTCGGGCAATTATTTGTTTTCTAGAAAACAATGTGAAGATGCAGTGATGGATGGGGAAGAGCTCAGTGCAGCATAGAGGCTGAGGGTTTGGACAAGAGTGTCTGTGCCAGGACCCGGAAACGGCACCTTTCTGCCATGGGATCGTGGCTGACTTGCTTTCTTCCTAAGTTTTGGTTTCTTCACCTACAAAGGCTAATACTAGTACCTACGTATGTCAGAGGCTCCCCAGGTCACCCCCAGGATGATGATTCCTTGGGAAGATTCACAGTTTATTCACAGTTATGATTTGTTATAGTTAAAGGACACAAAGCAAAAATCCCAGGGCAAAGGCATATGGGGGTGAGGTGTGGAGAAAATCAGGCACAGCTCCTCAGAGTCCTCTCCAGTGGAGACACGCAGGACGTGCTTGATTTCTCCAGCATCAACTTACACAGCTTGTGTTAGGGAAGCTCATTAGGGACCCAGTGCCCAAGGTGTTTTGGGAGCTTGGCACATAGGCGTCTCTGCCCAGCACAGACCCAAATCCCAGACTCCCGGAAGGAAAGCAGGTGTTCACATTGCTTGTCCACACTGGTTAGGTGCAGTGAGCCACCTGATGAGGCAGGGATTGCTGGGAACACTTCAAGAATCCAAGTTCTCACACAGCTGCTGTGAGCCACTGGTTAGAGGCCTTTGCGAGGAGAGCAGCCTCAGGCCTCCCACCCACTGCTTTACAGAGTTGTTGTAAGGATTAAATGAGAATGTCAACGCATAGCACTTAGCATAGTGGTCAGGCTATGTTAAGCGAATGTTAAGTGTTGGATACATGTCATTATTATTATTATATTAGAAAACTGTTCCCAGGGAGCAACAAAAATGGCCTCTCAAAATAGACTGATGGAGCTGAGAGGCCTTTTTTTTTTTCCTTTTTTTGATTTTTAATTTTTTTTTTTTTTTTTTTTAACCAGACAGTGTCTCACTGTGTAGTGCAGGCTGGCCTTGAACTGACTATATAGCCCAGGCTGGCCTTGAACTCATGGTGATCCTCCTGCTTCAGCCTCTCAAGTGCTGGGATTACAGGTGTACACCACCATGCCCAGTGAGAGGACTTTTTTATTTTTATTTATCTATTTATTTATTTTGTGTGTGTCAGTACTGGGGGTTGACCTCAGGACCTCCCGTGCCAGCAGGCGCCCGTGCCGCTGAGCGGTATCACCGGCCCTTTTTTCGTATGTGGGTTCTGGGAGTCGAACTCAGGCCCTCGCGCTTGCCGGGCAGGTGCTTATGCCGCTGAGCTATCTCACTGGCCCGAGAGGACTTTTTTAGAAGACATCTCATTTACCTTACTTTACAGATGAGGAAGCTGAGCTCCACAAAGATGTGGTGATTTATCCAGTCATCCCCGGTATGTGTCAGATTCATTCGGGAGGAGGTGAGAGTGCTCACGTTTAAAGGGGGAGCTTCCCAAGCAGCACACATCTTGTTGAGTGTGTGAACAAGAGCTGTGATAGACAGTTTGTAGTAAGCGTTAGACGAGGATGGCTCAAAGACAGCTTTGGCAGCAGTATCTGTCTCTCTAATTTAAATAGAGATTGGATCTTACCGTCTGAAATGTTCTAATCCTTTTTATATCAGTGGGTTTCAGCTTGTGGCTTTAGTCTGTGAAATCTGATCATGCCTGCATTCAGGTCTTTGCTCAGGCCTGTGACAAGCTGATACTGGAGGAACTGACCCAGCTCTGATTTCCCTTGATTGGGTGTTCCTGCTTTGCATCATTTGAAGGATGAGCAGGCAGAGTGCTTTTGTTTTGAACAGTTCTTTCTTATTCAGCTGGATTTGAATGAGCAAGAGTTGATTCTTGGGCCGGTGAGATGGCTCAGCGGCTTAAGCGCCTGCCCGGCAAGCGTGAGGGCCCGAGTTCGACTCCCGGAACCCACATACGAAAAGGGGGCTGGTGATATTGCTCAGTGGCACGGGCGCCTGCTGGCGCGCGAGGTCCTGAGGTCGACCCCCCGGTACCCACAAAAAAAAAAAAAAAAAAAAGAGTTGATTCCTTCCCAAGTCTCTTCAATTAAACAAATTCTAGATTTTGTTTCGTAGATAGCAGATCTTCTCTACCACAAGGCTTCCTTTGCATTTGAATCAGTGTAGAAAGATATTCCTATGAAGATGTATGATGAATTCTCTGAGAGGTCACCTTTCTAACAGAACCATTTGCATTTGTGCTAAAATTTAATTGTAAGTCGAAAATAGATTTGTAATGCAATCTAAGTTTAGTGTGATTTGACAGTTATAAAGTACAGTATTATAATTATCTGTTGTTTTTTAGAAGATGAAAATGTTAGCCAGGCATGGGGTACACACCTGTAATCCCAGCACTTGCGAGGCTGAGGGAGGATCGCCACAAGTTTGAGGCCAGCCTGAACTATGGAGTGAGCTCAAGGGCAGTTTGAATGACATAGCAAGACCCTGTCTCAAAAACAAAAAAAAGTTAAAACGTCAGCTTTTCTATTCTAACTGTTGCCTTGAGCTATAATTCACATACCATACAATCTACCTATTTAAAGCATACCAGAATTGGATTTAATGTATTCACAGTGTGCAGCATCATTACAGTCACTTTTAGAACATGTTCATCACTTCAATTCAAAACCCTATACCCTTTATCCACCACCTGTTAGTCCCCTGGCCCCCAGCCTTAGGCAGCAACCACTAATCTACTATCTGTCTCTATAGATTTGCCTACTCTGGGCACTTCATGTACATGGACTCATACAACATGTAGTGTTTGTGACTGATTTCTTCCATTAGTTGTTTTCAAGATTCATCCATATTGTACCATGTATCAGAGCTTCGTTCCTTTTTATAGTCAAATAATATTGCATTATATGGACATACCATATTTTATTTATTCATTCATCAGTTGTTGGACATTTGAGTTGTTTCTACTTTTTGGGTATTCTGAATAATGTTGTTCTGAAAATCTTTGTACAAATTTTTGTGGTTGGTTTGTTTTCGAGATGGAGTCTCACTGTGTAGTCCAGGCTGGGCTTCTACTTACTGTGTAGCCCAGGGCGTCCTTGAACTTGTGATCCTCCTGCCTCAGCCTCCCCAGTGCTGGGAGTGCTGGAATTACAGATGTGGGCTCCTGTGTCTGACTAGCATAAGCATTTATTTATTTATTTATTTTGGTACTGGGAATCGAACTCGGACCTCGTGCTTGCCAGGCAGGTGCTGTGCCACTGAGCTGTATTCCCGGCCCTAGCATAAGCTTTTTTTTTTTTTTTTGTGGGTACCGGGGGGTCGACCTCAGGACCTCGCGCGCCAGCAGGCGCCCGTGCCGCTGAGCGATATCACCGGCCCCTTTTTCGTATGTGGGATCCGGGAGTCGAACTCGGGCCCTCGCGCTTGCCGGGCAGGCGCTTAAGCCGCTGAGCCATCTCACCGGCCCCCTAGCATAAGCTTTTAAAAAGACCTGTGTCACCTACAATAGTAGGCACTTGCTGAATGCCTACCACGTGCTAGCAAGTTGATTTTTACCCTCAAGGAAATTGCAATCTAGTGGAGGAATGATATGAATAAATAGATACTATTGTAATATCATAAGTGCTGTGTAAAGAGAAGCCCTGGAAGCACAGAAAAAGCACAGCTGACTCATGGTGGATGTGTGTGAGAGGGGATGATTCAAAAAACCTTTCTTGCAAGAGTCTGCATTGAATCCCAAAAGACAAGGAGTTGGCCAGATGCAGAATGGCTAGAGAATGGCTTGTAGGGAGTGGAAGCCGCTAGTGTGAAGGTCAGGAGGTGTGGGAGAGGTGGCTGAGTTTGGAGGGCTGGAAGGAATTCATGCCCCATGGCTGGGGCTTTGAGACAGGGTAGGGAGAGGAGAGGTGCGCCATGGGCTGTGGCAGTGAGCAGCATAGAGGTCGGAAGTGTTCTCCAATGTTGTGCTAAGGACGTGATACTTAACGCTGCAGACTGGGGAGGCACGCTGGGGACGCAGGCAAGCAACCAGACTCAGGTTCAGCAGCAGCTTCGAGACTACAGGGAGCAAGGGCCTGACGCAAGTCAGGGATGGGAAAAGATGGCCGCATCAGGGGAAGACTAGGAAAGAGTGTCCAAAGTTAGGAGCCCCAGAGGCATAGCACAGAAGCCAGGGGTGTTAGGGAGTGATCATTAGTTCTGATTCTGTCATAATATCAAGTACAACAACTACTAAAAAGCACACATCTTAACGATCCAAGTGGTTAATGGCAGTTTTTCCTGGATCATTTTTTTATTGTATACCTGATAAGTAGTAGAAGTGATGTCCCCTCCCCCAAGAGATAGAGGAAGGGGGGTAAAAAAAAGTTTTGAGATGTGTTATTTGTGGGTACCAACTCTTCACAATGAACGTAATCATTATGCACTGCAAACTCATACTAATAAAAATGAAAATTAAAAAAAAGATGTGACACCCATACTGAAGATCAAACCCAGGGGCACTCTACCACTGAGCTACACCCCTAGACCTACTTATTTAGTTTTTTTTTTTTTTTTTTTTATGTGGGTACCGGGCGTCGAACTCAGGACCTCGCGCTTGCTGGCAGGTGCTTGTGCTGCTGAGTGCTATCACTGGCCCTTTTTTTTTCCTTTATGTGGGTGCCGGGAGTTGAATTCAGGACCTCGCGCTTGCCAGGCAGGCGCTTACGCTGCTGAGCTATCTCACTGGCCCCAGTTAGTTAGTTTTTTGAGACAGGGTCTGGCTATGTAGTTCAGGCTGGCTTTGAAGTCTTTGTGTAGCCCAGACTGGCCTTGAATTTGTGGTGATCCTCCTGCCTCAGCCTCCCAAGTGCTGGGATTACAGGACCGTACCACCACACATGGCACCTTTTTATCTTTTATTTTGAGACAGGATCTTGCTAAATTGCCTGGGCTGGCCTCAAACTTGTCATCCTCCTGCTTTAGCCTCCTAAGTAGCTGAGATTAGAGGTGCACGCCATCACATCCAGCTAAGACTATATTTATAAATAGCCCATTTAAATTTTAGTCCATAGTAGTGTATACAATACCACTTTCATTTACCTTTCTAGCTTGTTTGTCAGCTGCAGCAAGCTCCTTCCTACCTATTAAAAGAAATTCTCTCTTAGTCACTGCGATATAGGTTGCCTTCTTCTCTTGGTGTGGGACCAAACAGGAATCCCACAATCCCATCATTCGTAAATTACCTCTTAGCATCTCTCAGCCATTCCCCTTCTGGTGCCCTGAGAATGTGAGGCCTTAGATGGTAGACCGTATCCCCACAAATCACCACCCTTACCCCTGGTCAGGTTGTGTTGTTTAATTTCCTCTTTTTTTTTTTTGGTGGTACTGGATATTGAACCCAGGGGCCTTCACACTGACCTACATCCCCAGCCCTTTTTTGCTTTTTATTTTTTTTATTTATTTTATTTTATTTTATTTTATTTTATTTTATTTTAATTTTGTGGGTACCGGGGGGTCGACCTCAGGACCTCGCGTGCCAGCAGGCACCCGTGCTGCTGAGCGATATCACCGGCCCCTTGTTCATATGTGGGTTCCGGGAGTCGAACTCGGGCCCTCGCGCTTGTCAGGCAGGCGCTTAAGCCACTGAGCCATCTCACCGGCCCTGCTTTTTATTTTTGAGTCAAGGTCTTCCTGAGTCACGAAGACAGGCTGAACTTGAACTTGTTGTCTTCCTAGCTGAGCCTCCCAGAATGCTGGGATTACAGGCCTTCACCACCGTGCCCAGTTCACATCATTTTAAAAATGCACGTCATTTTAAAAATAGTTCCAGAATATTCCATCATATAGTTATACATAATTTGCCTATAAGTAGCATGAGATAAGTAAGCAGCTTTGTGCCTATAGCTTTTGCTGTATTTTGCTTAGATTCTGGAGTCGGAATTACTAAATCAAAGGGCATGACTTTTTTGGGCCATTGCCCATTGTCACGCTTTATTCGTAGTCTGTCACTGTACACCACAAGCTTAGCGTCTTAAAAGTACACCCATTTTTTAGCTCACAGTTCTGTAGGTCAGAAGGCTGGACACTGCTCAGCTGTGTCTCGTTCGTTCAGTGTCTCACAGGCCAGAATCAAGGCAGCACTCAGCCGTGTTCGCTCCCGGAAGTTTTACTTGAGAAGAATCCACTTCTGGGTGGTTGGCTAAATCCAGTTCCCTGGGGTTGTAGGACTGAGCTGTTTCCTTGCTGGTTGTTACTGCTGGCTGAGAGCTTGCTCTCCACCCCTGGGGGCCACTCAGGTCCAGGCCATGTGTCCCCTTCTACACTTGAAGATAGCAGTGAGGAATCACATGGTGAATCCCTCAATCTCCCAATTCTTGACTTCTAGACCTACATTTAAGTGGTTGATAAGATTAGGCCTCTCCCATATTCTTGAGTGAAATAAATCAGACACACATGCACATGTTCAAATATCGAATAGTTTCTCTTGTGTGAGAAACCAAAAGCGTAAAAATCTATGATAGATATTCTGAAGCAGAGAGATGTTCAAATGGGAAGGGGTAGTGGGGGGGTGGGGAAAGAAGGGAAAAGGAAAAAAAGAATAGAAGGGAAAAATGGAAACAAAGCTTTTGTAAATAAGGAGGGGAAGAGGGATTGAAGGGAAGGTTGGGGAAAGGGAAAAAAAGAAGCAAGATATATCATGTGTAGGTACAAATTCCCTATGATGAATGTGATCATTATGTGTATCTAAAATGTACCAGTAAAATTAATTTAAAAAAAATGATTAGGTCTCTCAGTCTTCCCTTTCCCCTGAGAACTTTTCATCATCCCAAATGGCCCCATTTTAGGATTCTGCCTACCATCTGGCGTATAGAGATTACATTGCCTCTTTTGAGGAACCTTCCCTCCTTCCTTCATTTGCAGTACTGGGCATTGAACCTAGGGCCTTTGCACTGAGCTATATCCCTAGCCCTTTTTAAAAAAATTCTGAGACAAGTTTTACTAAGTTGCCCAGGCTGGATTCGAACTTGGAATCCTTTGCTTCAGCTCCCAGGGTGCTGGGATTACAGGTCTGGACCACCATGTCCACCTGTCTTGCCCTCCTTCATAACATTAATCTATAAATTGCACAGTAAAGTTCTGGAAATGGCATCTTATTTCACAGCCTGCCTTTCCAGCTGGGCTTTTCTTTGCTCGTGACTCTAATTTCATGAAGGATGCATATTAATCACTTTTCAGCCTCCTGTGAGAACACCCTTGACTTCTTGTCCCCAGTATTACCTTTGACATGTTTCTTGAGGGTGGGCGGACAAGTATGAAAAACCCATTAGTGAGATGAGTGAGGGCGAGAGAGAGGATTTCTATTTACCGTGCATGATTGTGATTGTGATTGTGGCAGCATGTACAAAATGAGTTTTGTCTGTGCTCTATTAGAAAGAATTTTAGCACTGAGTAACCAGATAGTGGCACAAACTGTTTCCTGTTAAAGCTACAAGAGTGACACAGGATTTGAACTTGTCCAAATAAGAGAATTTAGGGGTGTAACTGCCAGTATTAAAATGAGCCTCTTGCTTCAGCCTGAATGCAAATTCATTGGGCCAGTGCAGTCTTTTGGGGTTTTGTTTGTTTGTTTTTGAGGCAGGGTCTCACTATGTAGTTCAGGCTAGCTTTGAACTCACTGGGTAGCCCAGACTGGCCAGGAACTCACGGTGATCCTCCTGCCTCAGCCTCCTGAGTGCTGGGATTACAGGCATGCGCCACCAGGCCCAGCCAGTGCAGTCCTTTGGGAATTAGACATTGGATCCTGAAATGATGGTGTTCACCAGGAATTTAGAGACCTGGGAAATGCGCTAGAGATTTCATATTGCATGTGAAAAGCATGCAAAAATACAGTATAACCTTGGATGTGGCAGATAATGCCAGATGCTGAATGGCTTAAGGAGCATCCCATGCCTTTGGTGAGGGTGTGTCATGGCAGGGCAGTGTCCCCTTCCCCTTTAAGAAAGCTCTTTGTGCATAGTAGCTGTTGGTCACTCTGTGCTGCTCAGCCTCCGCGAGGGCTCTAGAACTTTTGTCTCCCCAGTTTATGGTGTGCCAGCTTGGTCACGTGGTCCTTGTGTGGGGGTAACAGATGTAACTGCTCTGCCGTCTGGATGTGAGATTAGGGTGGGAACTAGAGAGGTGTGAAAGTACCCACTGTAAGGAACTACAAAGCCATGCTTGCTAATTGGGAACTTCTTGGATGAGGTGCAAGGAAGAGCAAGAGGGACAGCTGTTCTCTGTGCCCTGGCTGGGCTTGCCGGCAGCCCTGAATCTGTGTTCTCTCTCACAGGCGACTGCCATGTCTGTGGACTGTCTGGGGCAGCATGCAGTGCTTTCCGGGTAAGTGAACTTTCACAGTTTGTCTGCCGTAATTTCTGGGGAACAAATTGCAAATCAAGTTTCTGAGAAATTGGAAAATACCCTTGTATTTAACAGGTACAATCATAGGGTTTAGATCTCACATCACAGTGACTGCAAGGGCAATTGTAGGGATTTTTTGCGGTTTGTTTTTGTCTCTGCCCTAATAGGTAAGCAGTACCATTCCTTTGACATTTTAGCAACTGGTAGTTTGGTCTTGAAATTGCAATTTTCTCTTTTCTGCACAGACTCTTCAAGGAAGCAATCCGGTGTGGGCAAGCAGGTGGTTACTACGATTAAGGGGATCTGGATTCTAGTTTGGCAATTTCACTAAATTATGAGCCCCTGGACAATTATTCAGTTGACCTTAAATAGACTTTGGTTCTTTCACAGAAAAATTTGATTTCAGCTGGGCATGGTAGTGCATACCTGTAATCCCAGCACTCAGGAGACTGAGGAAGGATGTTTGCTACGAGTTCAAGGCCAGCCTGGGTTACATAGTGAGTTCAAAGTCAGCCTGAACTACATAGTGAGACCCTGGCTCCAAAAAAAAAAAAAAAAATTAGATTTCATCCAGAACAATTTGAACTGCATAGTTTTCTGTAGTGCTTTCTAGCCCAAAAATTACACTGTGGGCTGGTGAGATGGCTCAGTGGCGTAAGCGCCTGCCTGGCAAGCGTGACGTCCTGAGTTCGACTCCCGGTACCCACATAAAGGGAAAAAAGGGCCGGTGATATCGCTTAGTGGCACAAGCGCCTGCTGGCCAGCGTGAGGTCCTGAGTTCGACTCCCGGTACCCACATAAAAAAAAAAATTACATTGTAAGGGGCTGGGGATTTAGCTCAGTGGTGCAGTGCCTGCCTGACAAGTGTGAAGTCCTCAGTTACAAAAATTACATTATTCTGGCAATTAAGAGCTATCTCTACCTTTGCTAAGATGCTGTTATTGTACCAGAATAAAATTTAATGGGCAGGGCCATACATGCCTTTCATAGTGCTTTGGATTTTCATTTAACTTAGTTTGTTTATGAACCCATTGGCAAATCAGTGAAAGTGTTTTTTGTATTAGCTGCATTATTTTATTTTGAAATTGTATTTTAATTTACTTTTTGGGGGGTGGGTGTCGAGATAGGGTCTTGCTGTGTAGTTCAGGCTGTCCTTGGGCTCACTATGTAGCCCAGGCTGGCCTCAAACTTAGATCAATCATCCTGCCTCAGCTTCCCCACTGGTGGGATTATAGGTGTGTACCACCATGCCCAGCTAATTCACCTTTTACAAAAACCACATGTACATGGCAAATATTTAAATAATTCAGGAGAATATACAATGAAAAGTAAATTTCCCTCATCTATGACTACCTCCCCAGAGATATTAATTGATATTATTTTCTTGTATCATACTGTGTACATAGATAAGGAAATATTGGTATTTCTTTTGACTATAGTTTTCTGGTCACTTTTTTGTTTAAAAAAAAGCTTTATTGACATATAATTAAAATAGCATACTGTTCACTCATTTAAAGTATACAATTCAGTAGCTTTTGGTATATTACATTATTTCCTACTCACATTTTGAAGCACTTTTTTTTTTTTTTTGAGACGGGGTCTCACTCTGCAGTTCAGGTTGGCCTTGAACTCACTATGTAGCCCAGGCTGGTCTTGAACTCACAGCGATCCTCCTGCCTCAGCCTCCCAAGTGCTGGGATTACAGGTGTGTGCCACCATGCCCGGCTGTAGCATTTTTTAAAAATCAAGGAAATACCTGTATATAGTTTAAAAGTTGAGTGGCAGTTCTAGGCTTATGTTGTAAAACAGCAGTCTCCACCTCACTGTTTGTCTTAGTTATTTTTGTCATTGGTGAGGCAAAATGCCCAACATCTGAAGTTAAAGGAGGAAAGGTTTATTTCAGCTCACAATTTGTAAAGGTTTCAGACCATTATCGGCGGGCTCCAAGGCAGGGTGGCATGGCAGAGTGGCATCACAGAGGAGGAAAAACAGTTCATGGCGTGGAAGGAGGAAGGCAGGAGGCAGCAAAAGCAGCAAGCAGCAAGTAAGAACAGCACCCTTCTTTCTGTCCCTTATATTCTATCCAGGCTACATGCCCTTAGGGTGGGTAGCACCCACACCCAGGGTGGGCCTTCCTGTTATCCACACCCAGATCTATGCTAACCAGTAAGTGGACTAATTTAGTAATCACACATCCTTAATCCCAGCATCACATACTCTAGTTCTAGCCACCTCTGAAAAGCCCTTCCTATGACCCCATGAAGCTTTAGAGGGACATCCTAGACACAAGCTATAACACCCCACCTCTGATCCCAGAAGCAATCACTTAATACTCTTTAATTGTCTCCATTTTTCCAAATGGCAAGTATATAAGTCACTTTCCTGTCACTGGGACAAAATACCTGACACCCGCAATTTAAAGGAAGAGAGATTTATTTTGGCTCACAGTTTCAGTGGGTTCAGTACATGGTTGGCCAGCTCCAAGGCAGAAGCAGCATGGTGGAAAGGCCTGGCAGAGGAGGGCTGTTCAACCCATGGCAGCCAGAGAGCAGAGAGAAGGGAGAAGCTGAGGAGAATACACCCTTCCAGATCATGCCCCCAGTGACCCACTTCCAACCAGATTCCACCTCCTAACAGCACATTCACTTGTGAACTGATCAGTGGGTGTACCCACTGGGCAGTATAGTGCCCCCATGATTCAGTTCCCTTCCAGAAACCCCACTTTTGAATATACGAGATCTAAGTCATAACATTTTAGCTCTGTCTTTTGATTGCCTCCATTTTTCCAAATGGTATACATATACCACTATATTTGTACTCATCCATGGTAAATTGATGTCTCACAACAGGAGATGAGGGTCTGGCACTTATGCTGTGCTGCATAGTTCCTTATATATCTACCTGACCTTTTCCCTCTTTCCAGTATAATTATAGAACAATTATTGGGTTGAATCTGTATTTGGGGGTCCTTTTTCACAGGATTATAGAGAGATCCTATGCCATTCCGATTCTAGGCTCTTTGTGACCTGTTTTCTTTTTGGAAGTGTTAGAATACTATCTTTATCTGTAGAGTTTGTGAAATTTTTACTGTGATTGCTTTGGTCTCTGTCTGTGCACTTGAAGGGCCACTTTCCCCCTTTTTTTTACATTATTGTTTCATCTAAACAAATAGAGGCATAACATTTACTTGGCATCATGTAGCTATGTTAATGACCCATAAAATACTCTTAGTGCCCTTGAGTAACTGGGGCCCAAATGTTAGATTTCCCAGCATTCACTGATGTGGAAAATACCATTCTTAATATTTTAGGAGAAAGGGAATTATGTGACTAGAAATCGTGGAAGTGCTCCTGTTCTGGTGTGTTCTTAGATACACATCCATATTATTTTTCAACATGAGCATGCAGCATTCCATTTCATTTTCTTATTTTGAATTTTACAGTATGTGTGATAAAATGTATAGACTACACTAACCTGAAATGAACAGTTAAATAAATTTACAAATATATACCCTATGTAAGCACTATTCAGATTAAGATACAGAATTTTTTTGGCACCTTGGAAAACCCTTCCAATCTAGATGTTTGTGTCTTTTTGTTGGGAGAAATTTTCCTGCATTGTCTTTGACCCTGTTAAACAGTATTAGATTTCCTATCTGGATTCTCTTTTGGCCCTATCATCCTTTTGGTTTTTTTTTTTTTTTTTTTTGTGGGTACCGGGGGGTCGACCTCAGGACCTCGCGCGCCAGCATGCGCCCGTGCCGCTGAGCGATATCACCGGCCCCTTTTTTTGTATGTGGGTTCCGGGAGTCGAACTCGGGCCCTCGCGCTTGCAAGGCAGGCGCTTAAACCGCTGAGCCATCTCACCGGCCCTCATCCTTTTGGTTTTAAAATTTTTATTTATTTATTTATTTATTTATATGTTTTTGTGATACCGGGGATTGAACCTAGGAATTCTCTACTACTGAGTTACATCCCTAGCCATTTTTATTTTTTATTTTGAGGCAGGGTCTCAGTAAGTTGTCCGGGCTGCTCTTAAACTTGTGATTCTCCTGCCTCAGCCTCCTGAATACCTGGGATTACAGGCATGCCCCACTGCAGCCATTGAGGCTTCAACTCTAATTTCCAGCCCTCCTATCAGGTTTTCTGAAATTGCAACTATGTTAATTTTCAGAAATTAATACAGGATAGCACGAAGTGGGCACTTCAGGATGAACATGGCTGAAAGAACATATGTACTTGTCTTCATTCCCCGTGAAATCCCACTAAAATAAGAGTTTTAAAAAAAGAGAGAGAAGGAGAGAGCGAGAGAGAGGAAGGAGGGAGGGAGGGAAGAAAGGTGAGGGAAAGAAGGAAGGAAAGAAGGTCCGCAGGCAGGCAGGCAGGCAGACAGGCAAAAAAATGAGAAAGGCTAGGGATGTAGCTCAGTGGTGGAGCACTTGCCTAACATATGTGAGGCCCTGGATTAGATCCTCATTACTGCCAAAAGGGAAAAAAAAGGAAATGAAAAACAGATGGACAAATTGCAGTTGACCTAGAGTAGAGTAGAGAAACCTAGAGTACAGACCTAGAGTAGAGAAAGCTAAATGAAGCCTGAGTGCTGGAGAGGCTCAGTGGCACAGCGCCTGCCTGGTAAGCATGAGGTCATGAGTACAATTCCCAGTGCCAAAAAAAAAAAGAAATTTTCCAGATGTTTAAAAATTTCAACCATTATTATTATTATTATTATTATTATTATTATTATTATTATTTAATATGCGGGTACTGGGAGTTGAACTCAGGACCTCATGCTTGCCAGGCAGGCACTTATGCCACTGAGCCATATCACCGGCCCTCAACTATTATTTTAATATTCTCTGTTTTTTACATTGTCTTTTCTTTTAACTCTTAGCTTGGAATATTAATTCCAAGCTCTTTCTTTCCTCTGCATTATCCTCGTTTCCTTTGAGTTCCCTTTTCCTTGTGTGGATCCCTGTCTTTCAGGTTTCCTCCAAGGACTGAGATCTTGGCTCTCTGTGAATAGAAGACCTCTGTAAACACCGTGGGCAGGTGGTGGGGCTCGCTGCAGGGAGATGAGGTAGGAAGCAGGCGTCTTCGGCTGTCCAGAGATCATTATCTCAGGGCCTGTCCTCGTTGGTTTGCTTGCTTGCTTTTTTTCTTGGGCTGGTGTTCTCACTGGAGGAGTCTTTGTCTGAAGAGCAAAAGGCAGCATTGTGTGCGCTCAGTAGGGGAAGAGGCTGAGGCACCCTCCTTTGACTGCAGCACCTTACACGGCCCACGCACCTATGCTCCACCTGGGTGAAGAGAGGTGGCCCCCGGCAGTGTGGGAGGCACTCAAACCGCTCTTCTTAGCCGCTCTTCCAGACCTGTTCTGTTCTGTTCAGCCCTGTCTTTGTCCTCCAGCCCTACCCCTTTCCCATGCTGGGCCCTGCAGTGTGAATCAGCTTGATTCTCCGACTCTTCCCCTCTCCAGCACTCGGGCTTCATTTAGCTTTCTCTACGCTAGGTCAGTTGCAATTTGTCCATCTGTTTTTCATTTCCTTTTTTTTTTTCCCTTTTGGCAGTGCTGAAGATCTAACCCAGGGCCTCACATATGTTAGGCAAGTGCTCTACCACTGAGCTACATCCCTAGCCTTTCTCATTTTTTTGCCTTTGTGGGCCTGCCTGTCTGCCTTCCTTCCTTCCTTCCTTCTTTCGCTCTCTTCTTTCTTCCTTCACTCCCTCCCTCCTTCCCTCCTTCCTCTCTCTCTCTCTCTCTTTCTCTCTCCCCCCTTCTCTCTCTTTTCTTAAACTTATTTTAGTGGGATTTCAAGGGGAATGAAGACAAGTACATATGTTCTTTCAGCCATGTTCATCCTGAAGTGCCCACTTTGTGCCATCCTACATTCGCTGTGTGATATCTCTGCACTCCTAGTGATACACACCCCATATCCATAGCTCATAGTTGTATATGTATCCTGCTGTTTTTCTTTCTAATGGGAAGATGCTAGGCTGCCCACAACAGGAGCAGGTGATCTTTTGAAGGTGGTCAGAGGTTCTAGATCTTTGTTCTGCAGTAACTTTCTTAGAAGTTGCAGTTTTGTGAATTGTATATTCCCTGTTATCCTTCTCCCTTAGCCACCCTTTTTAGAGTTTCTGCTGCCATCAGAGTTTTGCATGCTATTTCCTAGCTTTTCTGGACAAGGATGCTTAGTCTTGTTTTGAGCCCAGCTGTCCCCACTGATACCCAGGGGTTTCGTATGCTCTCTAATGAAGAATCAATAGTAAATGGCTGCAGGGATGTTGATTCATATACCAAGGATCCTTTTTTGTAATTTTAGATAACAGGAAAATAGGTAAACACAGGGCATCCTTATTTTCAGATTGTGTGTGTGTGTGGGGGTACTGAACCCAGGGTCACACTGAGCTACCTCCCCAGACCTTTTTGAAATTTTTATTTTGAGACAGGATCTCCAAAAGTCACTAAATTGCTCAGACTGGGCTCAAACTTGCAGTCCTCCTGCCTAAGCCTCCCACATGCTGGGACTAACAGCATGTGCCACCATGCCTGGCTCACATTCTTTATATTGGTTGTCCCTTGAACATTATTGGCACTTAGCATGTTGTTTTAATTATTATTCCTTTCTCCTAGGTTGTTATTTCTCTTCCTGATAGATTAAATTTAGTTTCCATGGAATAGACTTGCAGGGAGATTTTCTGCAGGATTTTGGCTTAGTGATAAGTAATGTATTTAATTTAGCACACATTTCATGAGTGTGGAGCACTGTGCCTAGTGTGTGGGGCATACAGAGATAGATTATTTAAGACATGGGCCCAGTCAGTTGAATTGGACAAGAGTCCAATTAGCATTCATTAGCAGTCCTGCTGTAGAAGTAAATGCAACAGGGGAAGTGTGGACCAGGCCATGGGCATCGTGTGGGAGCAGTAACTGACCCTAGCTGAGGCATCGGGATAGTCTGGGAGAGGCAAAGTAGACACTCTGACAGTGGATGTGGCAGGGAGGGCCAGCTCTGAAGGGAGACGCTCACACTGTTCGTGTTTGTTTATCCGCCAACTTGAGTTACCCTGTGACTTGCCTGCCTTTCAAAGTAGGTAAGTGTTGTGCATATCTGGGTTGTTTTTGAGTACTGCTTGCAAACATATGGAATTCTAAATGCACTTTCTATCTTCACACTAATGCTGTTGTATTGCTATATGGCCATATTGTTGATGTTGTTCTCCTAGCCGCAGATTCCTATACATCGTCAATCTAGATGCCCCTTTCGAAGGTCACCGGAAAATCTCTCGCCAGAGCAAATGGGACATTGGAGCTGTGCAGTGGAATCCTCATGACAGCTTCGCACACTATTTTGCAGCTTCAGTGAGTTCATTCAGGGAGTGTCATCTTTTAAATGTGTTATCCAGGGGTGGCAGGTCTATATCCTGTATAGGGAAGAGAATATAATCCTCATTACTCAGTCAGGAAAGAGGTTTGGATGATTCTGCAAGAAAGACAGAGGCAAGTTGAGATTTGTGTGTTTGTGTGTGCATGCGTATGTGTGTTTGCTGCTTCCGTCTGTGTCAGGCCTTGTATTTCTAGGGACTGAATCCAGATTGTGAAAGGGAAACAGGTAGATGCCTTCATTTCTGCGTGTGGTGAGAATTGATTTTCATTAGCAGCAGTGTAACTAGCAGTGCCCCAATGGCAGATGACCCTAAAAGATGTTGTTTTAGGGGAGGGAGGGTTAAGGGAATTATTAATACACAACAAGTAGTTTCTTACAGTCAGTTCTGTGAGACAGTATGAAAACATGTGAAGAAAGCTTAGTAATTTAGAATTTACTTTTATGAAAGCATGTTCACAAATATCAAATATTCTATCTGCATTTTGAACATTATGACAAATAAAGCACAAAACATCCAATGTTAACACTGATCTTTCATGCCTAATTTCGATACAGATATTGACTATTTTAGATATTATAGAAAGGAACTTTTTAAAAATTTCAGTAATGCTTTCATTGTATATACTATTATTCCTTACCAGAAACCTTCAGTGAAACTTAAAAAGCTGGTGTCAAAAGTAGTTATTTATTTTCTTGAATATTCTAAAACACTCCATTTTGAATTAACCTTGGAATTTCCAGGGCATGGAAGATACGCTAATAGAATACCCAAGAATGTGTTTTAAGACAGGCTAATTTTGTTTATGACAGAAATCCCTTTAACTTTCAGATACTAAAAACAACAACAAGAAAAAAAACCCTGTGCTAATATAAAAGGTGTTTTGGGTCAAGTTATTTCTTAGCACAAATAATATACCATGTCAAGCAATTTTTCAATCAAATTCATAAAAGTGTTAAAACTTGCATTTGGACCTGAAAGTTGTTCTGAGGAGGATGAGAGGGAGCTGTTCTGGGCTTGGGCTTCATCAGTTCTGGAGGGAGCAGAGGACACCCTATAACCTGCTCAGAGGAAGGGATTTTTCCTTGATCAGGTTTTGTTGGATCAGTTAACCTCAAATTTTAAGTGTGAATGTTTATAAGTGAATTTTTTTCCAGGGAAAACATGTATAAGTTTTATTTGATCTTCTGAGAAATTTATGACCCCAAAAGATTCTGGGCCAGATCATCTCAGGCATCTTTCTCCAGATTCTGTGTCGTCATTCTTTTCTTCTAGAACAGCTAGAGAGCTAAGCATTTTGCTTCTTTTGCACTGGGTTGGAAGGGGAGCATTTAAAAGAAGCTTCTTTCTAGCCTGGGCTATGCTGTTCTTGGTGGAATGTAGTCTGTAGAAGGTGAGCACCAGGGGCCAGTGAGATGGCTCAGTGGCATACGTGCCTGCCTGGCAAGCGCGAGGGCCCAAGTTCGACTCCCAAAACCCACATACCGAAAAAGGGCCGGTGATATTGCTCAGCGGCACAGGCACCTGCTGGCGCGCGAGGTCCTGAGGTCGACCCCTGGTACCCACAAAAAAAAAAAAAAAAAAAGAAGGTGAGCACCAGAGTGGAAGGAAGCAGAGCTGTGCTGTCAGCTTGAGAAGGAACAAAGACCTGCTCTTCCAGTCATTTCCGAAACAGACTCTGGCTTTACCCACAGATGTCTGAGGTGGAGCAGGTTTTCAGGACTACTCTGAAAGAGGATGGGGCTCTTTTCTTCTCTCCTCTCTAGTTCCTCTCTGTGCTTCTCTCTCCTATCTCTCAAAAAAAAAAGGAAAGTCATTGTCGTGCTTTTCCATTCTCAGCCTCTTCCCTGTGTGTGACGAGGATGGTGTTTCTGTTGGGTGTCACTTTGGGCCCTTTAACGACTCTCTTGCCCTTTGCCTCTGCTCATTTAGTCAAGTTTTTCAACCCTGGCACTGTTGATGTTAGTCTTGGAGCCTTAGCCTGATCTGGTGTGTCCTGTGAATTATAGGAATTTTTTTTTTTTTTTTACAATTACAGTGGTCCATGTTTATCTGTGTGGAATACATTCCAATATCCCCAGTGGATGCCACAAGCTGCAGATGGTTCTGAACCCTATATATACCATGTCTTTTTGATATATAAATACATATGGTAAAGTTTAACAGAGAAATTGGGCACAGTAAGTGACCAACAACAGTCAGATGCGGTGGCCCACACCTATAATCTCAGCTGTTTGGGTGGCTATGGCAGGAGGGTCACAAGTTTGAGCCCAGCCTGGACAACTTAGTGAGACTCTCTCTCAAAATAAAAAATAAAAAGGTCTGAGGATGTAGCTCAGTGGTACAGCACCCGTGGGTTCAGTCCCCAGTGCTGCCACAGATACATAGATAGATAGATAAAATAGTGAGAGATGTCAGCAGTAATTTGTAGATCTTAGCAAACTCAGCATGCAGTTTTTTTCTTTTATTAAGTCACGAAGTCTCACCCCCTTTTACAACATTTTTTTATTTTTATTTTTATTTATTTATTTTTATTTATTTTATTTATTTATATTTATTTATTTTTTTTGTGTGTGGATACCAGTGGTCGAATTCAGGACCTCGTGTGCCAGCAGGCGCCTGTGGCGCTGAGTGATATCACCGGCCCTTTTTTTGTATGTGGGTACCGGGAGTCTAACTCAGGACCTCGTGCTTGCCAGGCAGGCGCTTACGCCGCTGAGCTATCTCACCGGCCCAACATTTTTTTTTAAATAAAAAAAATTTTGGCATACCTGAATTGCCAGCATGATTACTCTTTTACTTTGGAGCCTTTATTGAGTAAAATAAGGGTTACCTAAACATAAGCACTGGGATACCACAGTGTCAGTCTCGTAACTGTGGTGGCTCCTGTGCGACTAACATGCATGGAGCATGCACACTGTGGATATGCTGGATAAACGAGCGATTCACATTCTAGGATCCTGCTCGTCAGAACAATGTACAGTTTAAAAACCTGTAAATTACTTGTTTCTAGAATTCTCCATTTAAAATTTTTGAACCACAAATGACCGTGGATAACTGAAGCACAGAAAGCGAAACCAAGGCTAATGGGAAATTACTATAATCATTTTAAAGAGAACAATTCAGTGTCCTTTACTATATGCATAATGTCATGTAACCATGGGTGTTACTTAGTTCCGGAGTATTCTGTCACTCCAGAGGAAAACCCCTACCCATTAAGCAGTTCCTCCCCATTACCTCCTAGAGAACACCAGCCTGCTTTCTGTCTCTTTGTGTTTATGCTGGATATTTCAAAGAATTGAATTGTGTTATAATAGGTGACCTTTTGTGTCTGGCCTTTTACACTTAGCTTAATGTTTTGGAGGTCATCCACACTGCAGCAGGTATGAGAACTTTATTCCTTTTTATAGCGGAATATTCTGTCCATCAATGGACATCTTAGCTGACTGTTATGAATAGTGCTGATCTGGACATGTATGTAGATGTGCTTGTTTTCACTTCTTCTAAGTGAACACTTAAAAGTGGGATTACAGGGCTACAAGGTAATTCTGTATTTACTGGGGATTGAACCTAGGGGCTGTTGTATTCTAGGCAAGTGCTCTACCACTGAGCTTCATCCCTGGTCCTTTAAAAATTTAAAAAAAAAATTTTTTTTGAGACATCTTGCTGAGTTGCCCCAGGCTGAGGTTGAACTTCTGATCTCCCTGCCTCAGCCTCCCAACTAGCTGGGATTACAAGCATGTAACACCTCACCCAACTCTGTTTGAATTCTTCAGGGAACTACCAAACTGTTTTATAAAGTGGCTAAACTGTTTTATATTCCCAACAGTAATGCACAAGAGTTCCAATTTTTCCATGTTCTCACCAACATTTGTCATTGTCTGTGTTTTTTAAGTTTAAGTCATAGCCACGCCTAGTGGGGGTGAAGTGGCACCTTATTTTGGATTGTACTTACATGTCTGTAATTGGCTTCAAACTTGTGGCAATCCTCCTGCCTCAGCCTTCCAAGTGCTGGGATTATAGGTGTGCACCACCACACCCGGCAGAGTTTTTCTTGTTCTTGATTGGAAGGCAGCCTTTTTTTTTTTTTGACGCGGGTAGCGGGAGTCTAACTCAGGACCTCGCGCTTGCCAGGCAGGCGTTTACACCGCTGAGCCGTCTCACCGGCCCTCGAAGGCAGCCTTTTTCAGGAGTAACAGCTTTAGAGTTATGCAAACCTGAGGTCAGGTCCTAGGTTGAACACTCTTTTGAGCAAGGCTTTTAACTTGCCAAGCCTTGGTTGGCTTATGTATAATGTGGGTGATGGTACCCACTGTTCAGGGTAGTAGGAAAGGTCAGGGGTGATATTTGTTAAGGTGTCTAGTAGTACATAGCCAGGAGACCCTCTGCAGATGGTAGGGAATGTTGTTATAAGACAAGGGGACTTTAATTTTCATTTCGTTTCCATTGGAATCCAATTGTTTTTCCAAAAGATTGAATCCTAACCTTTTCAGAAGAACCTTCCTTACCTATTTTAGATTTGGAAACTGGCATTTCAGGATAAAAGTCTCAGAACTTTATATGTATGTCTGTCTCAGCTAAAACGAAAATCAGTCTATTATATATTCAGCTCAAAAATTATTAGTCTGCCATTGTTCTTAATCATACTAACCTTTATGCACTTCGAGCCAGGTGTGGTGGCACATGCCTGTAATCCCAGCTACTCAGGAGGCTGAGGCAGGAGGATCACAAATTAGAAGCCAGTCTAGGCAACTTAAGGAGACCTGGTCTTCAAATACAAAATGATTTTAAAAAGGGCTGGGCATGTAGCTCAGGGATGGACTGTTTTCCTTAGCAAGCTTGAGACCCTGGGTTCAATCCCTGGTAATGCAAAAAAAAGAAAAAGCTATCCTTTCCATCTTGAAATTCATAACCCAGTGTGCTGGGTTGAGGGTAGCTCAAGCTAATGTTAACTATACTGATTTTTAGTGGCTTTTTCAAATTTAACCTATAGGATCTCTGCCATACAAGTTGGCTTCTACGTGACTTCCTTTTCTCCCCCTTAAGCAGATTGGAGTGAGAACATTTATTCTCTTGTGCATATTATGCTACCCGCTGCCTTCTCTCGTTTCTTCTCAGAGTAACCAGCGGGTCGACCTTTATAAGTGGAAGGATGGCAGTGGGGAAGTCGGCACAACCTTACAGGGCCATACTCGCGTCATCAGGTAGGTACCTGCCCTCCACAGCTCCTAGGGCTGTCTCACTTTGTCAGGGGCCCTTGGGGAGTGAAACAAAGATGCTAATGTGGCTTGACCCTCTGTGCTGCACTGGCCCAGTAGCCAACAGTAATTAGTGTCCCCTAAGGTGATGGCAGAGAACCCAGCAAAGAACCACCAGTATTTAGGAAGCGTCACCACCACTGCTGACCCTAATCCTTGATGACAGAGGCAGCCCGGTCCAGAGTAAGGGATTAGGGCTGACCTTTGCCACAGGACGGGGAGGACGTTATATGACAGAAGCCCAGTCATGGACCAGTGTGGTCCACAGTGCCCAGCCATGCACGGACACCTCAGTGAGCAGCAGCAGCCCTTGGCTTTTTCTCTGCAGCTGTGGGTAGCACACAGGGCTCCAGCATCTCAGTCTGTGCCCCAAATGCAGTTGCCCCCCACTCGGGCCTGCCAGAGTGTCACTGTTTCTGATCAGGGACACGCTTTCTGGAGAGTAGCAGCAGGGGTGCAGGACAGGTGACAATGACCTGGGGTGGTGGTGGGAAAGGCTAACACCTGCAGAGCATCCGGGGCAGCAGCTGCCTTTCTGGGAGTGAGGGTGCGAGAGCCCTGGCCCTCCTGCAAAGTCATGTGAGGGGAGGTTGTCACTGGTTTACTCGAGGTGGCTGTGCTTGAATCTGATTTTGAAAAAGGTGAGATTACTTTATGAGTTCTTCCTTTATTTTGTGGTTTTTTTTTTTTATGTGGGCGGGGTCTGTGTGTTTAAGTTGAAATGTTCCACTTCTTTGCGGGGAGTGGGCAGTAGCATTGGCTGGCAACTACAGGGAGGACCTGAAAGCTTCCTTCCAAGCTCGGTTGTTCATTTTCACAGAACTTCGGAGATCCCCAGGCTGAAGCGAGTCAAGCCCACCAACAATGATGTTTTGATGTTTGAAGCCACCAGAGGCTAGATTTTCCAGTGCTTTGAAACCAGAAACTGAAGTTTTTGTTTTGTTTTGTTTGTCCTGTTTATTTCTGTGTCCCAGTGACTTGGACTGGGCAGTGTTCGAGCCAGATCTCCTGGTCACCAGCTCTGTGGACACCTACATCTACATTTGGGATATCAAGTAAGAACAGTGAGGAGTATAGCCACTTGGTTGTGGGACAATGTGAGACCTTTGTTTTAGAGATCGAGTGTCTTAGTCTGGTTTTCTCCAGATGTAAACCGAGACAAGGATTTCAGTGCCACACACTGCTAGGAGGGGAGAGAAGTGCTGTGAGGGGCTGGGAGAAGATAGGCAGGATCCTGAGGCTTGCAGCGAGGGACCCTCCTGTGACTAGGCAGAGCTTAATCTTCCTGCAGAGCACTGGGTGCTGGAGCACAGGTCCTTGTGCGGACGTGTCCCACTGAGGGCTGAGAAGCAGGGTGCTACCCCATCGTCATTGGCCAGGACCGAATTCAGAGTCTGAATTCCCTGGCACCTCAGCTGTCAGAGTTCTGCAGAGCAGACCTCAACAGCCAGAAATGCCTTGGCAAAGCAACATGGGTCCTGGCATTTGGAAGCTGAGCCTGGGGTTCACTGAAGTGGCAAGTGACAGTGGGGGATCTGGATGGGGACACAGACACATCTGCCTCAGTGGGCAGTGCTGAGATATCTACTCACCTCTTGCTCTTTGTGAGGCTGCCATGCCCATCTCTCAAAGGAAGTCAGCGGCCCCTCACAGTCACCCTCATGGAGGAGAGAGGAAGGGAGTTCCCAGCCCGGCCCACATATCCTCAGAATAGCACTGCCCTTGGCTTGTGGATGCCCTCTTCCCCCGAGCCGTGTTACTCTGCTTCCCTCATGGCAGTGACTTGGGGCCTTTTTCCTGGAAGGTGGGGACTGCAGGGAGAAGGAAGCCAGCTGTTGGGGTGGAGCAGACGAGCGAAGAGCTCCTGGGAGGCAGGTGTGTGCGGCTGACTGGATCAAGCACTGTAGACAGAGTAGCACTTTAGTGCCATTGCTCTAAAGGCAGCTCCCAGGGTCGAAGCTCAGGATCCAGGGAATTGAAGAGGGAAACCTCTTTTTGCTTTGTTTTGAGACATGATCTCACTCTGTAGTTTTTGTTTTTGTTTTTTATGTGGGTACCGGGAGTCGAACTCAGGACCTTGCGCTTGCCAGCAGGCGCTTATGCCACTGAGCGATATCACTGGCCCCTTTTTTTCCTTTATGTGGGTACTGGGAGTTGAACTCAGGACCTCGCGCTTGCCAGGCAGGCGCTTACACCGCTGAGCTATCTCACCAGCTCCTCGCTCTGTAGTTTAGAGTGGGCTTGAATTCACTGTGTAGCCAGCTCTGGCCTTGAACTCACCAATAATCCTCCTGCCTCAGCCTCCTAAGTGGTGGGATGACAGGCATGCGCCACCACTCCTGGCTCATCTTACCTTTTTTTTTTTTTTTTTGGTGGGTACCGGGGGTCGACCTCAGGACCTCACGTGCCAGTAGGCGCCCGTGCCGCTGAGCGATATCACCGGCCCTTTTTTTGTATGTGGGTTCCGGGAGTCGAACTCGGGCCCTCGCGCTTGCCAGGCAGGCGCTTACGCCGCTGAGCCATCTCACCGGCCCCTCATCTTACCATTTTTAAGTAGATATTCAGCAGTGTTTAGTAGTTATTGTGCAGTAGATCTCTAGAACTTCATCTTGCAAAACTGAAAACTCAGTACTCACTAGACAGCAACTCCCCAGACTCCTCTTTACCCAGCCCTCGCAACCATCACTCTGGCCTTTTGATTTCATGGATTTGATCACTCTAGAGACCATGTATAAGAAGACTTGTGTAGTATTTATCTTTTTGTGACCGGCTTATTTCACTTAGCATCATCTTGGGGTTCATCTACATTGTAGCTGAAGGAATGTTGCCCTATGTTGTAGGAAGGCATTTCCTTCCTTTGTAAGAGTAACATGCCATTGTGGGGCCCACTACATTTTGTTTATCTAGTCATTGCTTGCTTCTACCTCTTGGCTATTGGGAACAGCCAGAGTGTTTTTTAAATCCACCTTGGAGGTGCTGTTGGGAGAGTTCTTGCAGTTACACTGTCATGCCTGTCACCTTGCCACTAGGGGAAGTGACACTGGGAAGGGATTCTTTTTCCCTTTTCCCCCCACAGTGGGGCTACCCAGGCCATGCTGAATCACATAATCTACTTTTTTGTGGCTTCAGATGTAATAATTTGAAATTCAAACTCGGCCTCAATTGAAATGGCCGAGAAAGTTCAAAACAGGTCTCTCTTTATATGTTTCTGTTTATGTTCATATCATACCCACACACACACACACACGTGAAATTTTTTTTTTTTTGGTGGGTACCGGGGGTCGACCTCAGGACCTCACACACCAGCAGGTGCCCATGCCGCTGAGCGATATCACCGGCCCTTTTTTCATATGTGGGTTCCAGGAGTCAAACTCGGGCCCTCACACTTGCCAGGCAGGCGCTTATGCTGCTGAGCCATCTCACTGGCCCTTTTTTTTTTTTTTTTTTTTTTTTTTGAGACAGGGTCTCACTATGTAGCCCAGGCTGGCTTTAACCTCGTGACCTTCCTGTCTCAGCCTCCCAAGTGTTGCGATTACAGGTGCGCACCATCATGCCTGGCTTTTTAAGGTCCTCACAGCAGCTTTAACTCTGAGTTCCCACTGAGAGGAAAGTAAAGAAGTGTGTGCAAAGCTGGAAAAGCACCAGGTGCCTGGCAGCTTATGAATTGGGCATTTGACTTTTGGTTTTTATATTTCAGAGACACAAGGAAGCCTACTGTCGCACTATCTGCTGTAGGTGAGTGTGTACCCCCCTGACTTGCTTGCTTCATTCCATCCTTTCATTCCCCATCCCTTCCCATCCATTCCTCCTCACACTCGAACCACCCACACCCCACGTTCTGCCAGGCCGGTGCAATGAGAAGTCCCGTGTTGAAAGGGCTTACTTTAAGTTGCCCAAAGGAGCCAGAGTCAGGGTAGTGAATGTTGATCAGGAACTTTTTTGAGAATTCAAGGACAGGAGTCAGATTAGCTTGCAAACTTTTTATGTGGAAAATGTCAACTGCATATAAAAACAGAAGAAAATAAACTGTCCTATTCATGATCAACAATTGTCATCATATATAATTTTATCTTTTTTTTTTTTTTTTTTTTTTTTTTTTAGCACTGTGATTGAACCCAGGATTTTTACACTGAGCTGTATCCCCAGCTTTATTTTTATTTTTTATTTTTTATTTTTATTTTAGGTTTTGAGATAGAGCCTCACTGAATTACTAAGTTACCCAGGCTGGGCTTGGATCTGTGATTTTCCTGCCTCAGCCTCCCAGAGTGCTGAATCTTACTTTATCTTTACCTTGACCCACCATTCTACCCCTACCCTCATTCAGTATATATTCTTTCTTTTTTATTTTTATTTATTTATTTATTTTTTATTTATTATTCTTTCTTTTTTAAAGACTGTATTGTTTTTCATTTTTCTTTTTTTGTGGGTACTGGGAATCGAACTCAGGACCTTGTGCTTGCCAGGCAGGAGTTGCACTCCTGAGCTGTATCCCCGGCTCAGTATATATTCTTATGAAAGAAGAATCTCTAAAAAAAAAAATAAATAAATAAAAGAATCCCTACAAGTAACATATCTAAAAATATTATCAGTTCTTTAATATCATGAAATACCTATGCAGTATTCAAATTTCTCCAATAATTATAAGTTGTTTGAATCAAAATACTATTTTTTTTTTTTTTTTTTTTTTTTGAGACAGGGTTTCACTATGCAGCATAGTTCACTATGCTGGCCTTGAACTCACTTTTTTTTTTTAGCTTTAAGAAGAGGTTTTTTTTTTTTTTTTTTTTTTTAATTAATTAATTTTTTTTTTTTTTTTTTAAAGACCACAAGTAAACGTTCTCCTGTATTAACAAACTCAAGCATTAGAGAATGTACAAATACCTTTTGGAGAGAAACATTACTCAGTGTAAGATTAAGCCATGTAAAAGCTAGGTAAAAATAGAAGACTAAGGAATGGAATAGTCACAGGGAAATTACATTTTCATACTAGGGAGACAATACAATGTTTACAAATGTGCGTCTGGGGCCGGTGAGATGGCTCAGCGGCTTAAGCACCTGCCTGGCAAGCGCGAGGGCCCGAGTTCGACTCCCAGAACCCACATACGAAAAGGGGCCGGTGATATCGCTCAGCGGCACGGGCGCCTGCTGGCGCGCGAGGTCCTGAGGTCGACCCCCCGGTACCCACAAAAAAAAAAATGTGCGTCCGGTTTATTTCACTTGTATTTTCTCGAGTTGCATCCGTTTACCTATAAAAGTTTCCAGTTTATCTTTCTTTATGGCTGAGTAGTACTCCATTGTATAGAAATACCACATCTTTTTTATCCATTGCTCGGTTAATGGGCATTTGGGTTGTTTCCACGATCTAGCTATTACAGATTGTGTTGCTATAAACATGGGTGCACATATATCGCTGTGGTACGATGTTTTTAATTTTTCTGGGAAGATACCCAGAAGGGGAATAGCTGGGTCAAATGGGCCCTCGAATCCTAGTTTTTTGAGGAGTCTCCACACTGATTTCCACAGTGGCTGTACCAGTCGACACTCCCACAACAGTGGAGAAGGGTTCCTTTTTCCCCACAGCCCCTCCAGCATTTGTTATTAGTTGATTTCTTGATAATAGCCATTCTTTCTGGGGTGAGATGGAATCTCAGTGTTGTTTTAATTTGCATCTCTTGAATGACTAGTGATGTTGAACATTTTTTCATATATTTATTTCTTCTTTGTATTTCTTCATCTGAGAAATGTTTATTCATCTCAGATGCCAATTTTTGGGGTTGGGCCTTTAAATTTGGGAGGTCTGATTTTTTTGAGTTCTTTGTATGTTCTCGATAGTAATCCTTTGTCTGAGGAATAGCTGGCAAACATTTTTTCCCACGTTGTGGGTTGTCTCTTCACTCTGTTGGTGGTTTCTCTTGCTGTGCAAAAGCTTTTTAATAAGATGAGATCCCAGTTGTTAATTCTTTGCGATACTTCCTGTGCTTGAACTCACTTTGTAGCCCAGGCAGTCCTGGCAATCCTCCTGGCAACTCCTGCAATCCTGACAATTGAACTCCTGGCAATCCTCCTGCCTCAGCCTCCTGAGTGCTGGGATTACAGGCATGCACCACCATGCCTGGCTGAATCAGAATACAAATGAAGTCTATACTGGCAAGTGGCTGATTTGTTTCTCATCTTTTTTTAGTTGGTAGGTGTTTTCTTCCTCTCCTTTTTGGTTTTGTTTTTCTTTTCCAGAACTTCATTTATTGAAGAAACAAGGTCGTTAGTCCTGTGATTTCGTTTTGTCCACAGCCTAAGTTATGCTGATTGTATTCCCAGTGTTATTTAACACGGATGAACCCATCCTTGAAATTACTTTCTGATCTACCTGTTTTCATTGCTTATCGAATGTTTTCTTTAGACTTGACTATTTTTTAAATTATTAATTAGGGCTATCAGGGAATGTTCCTACAGCTTCCTGAGGGTAGAACATGGGCACAGGATCAGCATAACTTACAGTGAGGAAGCCCGATCATTATTATATTGGAATCCTTGATAAAAACATATATTTTCTGTCTCTCTTTAAAATTAGCATATGTGATGCATGATAGCGACATTTATTTAGGGGAAAATGTTTTTTTCTTGATATTTTTTATCCCTTTAATGTTGGGTGTGCGGATGTGGGAATCGGGCACCTCTTGTGCTTCTGTACCAAATGCTTAGTGGTTCCGTTGATCTGGCTGCTCCCTTTGGGTGCTGATGATCTGTGACATCACTGGCTGCTGAGGACAAACAACTGAACAGACACATGGTCTGTAGATGCCTGACTCACATTCCCCTCACTTTGTTACTTTGTGCAGCTTTCTAAGTTAGGTTGGTTTTAGAGAAACCCTAAAAAGGAAGCCAGTTTTTTTCAGTCCACTTGTTCCGATTGCTTTCTTTTCTGTTATAGGGCCTTCTAAAAAAACAAAAGTAGGAGTTTGCTTTCCTTTTTGCACCTCAGTGAGATTTCCCAGTGGTGGCAGGACTGTCCTAGGAGAAAAACGGCAAATGAGAGGCTTGTAGACCTTTGTAAGTTGCTCCATCCAGCATCCCCCAGAGGTACAGCCTTGGGTGCTGTCTCCTCCCCAGGGTCTGTGCCCTGTTCACCTGCCAGCAAGCACATTGTTTTTACCCTTCAGGAGTCCGGGAAAAGCATGCCTCTGTGTGCTGCAGAGCGTTTCTTGGTCTGAGAGCTCTTGCAGGCTGGGACTTCTGTCTGATTCTGGTGTTATAGTCACAGTAAAGCAAGTTGGATTGGAGGTTCCCAGAAATCTTTTGGGAGCTTTGTGTTCTGATGAGTCCTCTATCGGGAAAGGCACCCTCACTTGGGACTCTTAAGTAACTGTCAAGAGGAGATGGAACAGCTGGGTGCAGTGGTGCACACCTCTAAGGCCGGCACTTACGGAGCCTGAGGCAGGAGGATTGCAAGTTTGAGTCCTACCTGGACACTTCAGCAAGACTGTGTCTTAAAATTAAAAAAAAGTAAGGTAAAAAGGGCTGGAGATGGTAGAGTACCCCTGGGTTTAATAGCCAGTATGGTTTAAAAAAAACTGGGGAGATGGAGCAAGCTCTTCTTACTTTCTCTAGCTAATTTATCTTCAGTGGTCTCCATCTTTTGTTCTTAGATGATTTGAGGTGCCTAATGTCTCAAGAAAAAAATTAGATAAATTGGATTAGAGGGGATAGAGGGAGTTTGGATAATGGGTACCAAAATACAGTTAGATGGGAGGAATAAGTTCTGGTTTCTACAGACTAATAGCATTACTACAGTTCACAACAATTTACATATTATATATTTCATAAAGAACTAGAAGAGAGAAGTATGGTGGTTCCCAACAAAAAGAAATGATAAATGATTTTTTTTTTTTTTTTTTTTTTTTTTGTGGGTACCGGGGGTCGACCTCAGGACCTCGCGCGCCAGCAGGCGCCCGTGCCGCTGAGCGATATCACCGGCCCCTTTTTCGTATGTGGGTTCCGGGAGTCGAACTCGGGCCCTCGCGCTTGCCGGGCAGGCGCTTAAGCCGCTGAGCCATCTCACCGGCCCGAAATGATAAATGATTTAAAGAGATGAAATGCTGGTTACCCCAGTTGGATCATTACACATGGTATGCGTGTATCAAAGTACTAGTACTCAGGAGGAATTGGTCCACTCTGGGGCTGATTCATCAGCTGAGCTCCAGCTGTCTCTCAGAAGCAGCAACTCCAAAACAAGAGTGAGAAGGCGCAGGCCTGAGAGCTGGGGCGTTTGTGGTTCAGTGGGGATGAGGAAGGGTCAGACTGTGGGACAGGTCAGTTCCCAACCAGCAGTGGGTAACCAGTCAGCGACTGCTCCCAGAGAGACTGCATTTTCCTGCTGACTCTGCTCAGAGTAACTATGGATTTTCTTGGGGATCATTTCCCCAGTTAGTTAACTGTGATCCTGTTCCCACGTTAATTCACTCTCTCTTGACTTCTTTTCATCTGTAATGGTGGAGTTGGTGCAGTCATAGGAGCTGGGTGGCTTTTGTGCTTATTGAGCCAGAACTCATTATCCAGCTCCCCTGGACGTGCGTCACTCTGCTTCTGAAAGCTGCGAGGACAGCGCCTCTCTTCCCCTGGTTTTTCTTTGCAGCTGGTGCCTCCCAGGTCAAATGGAATAAAAAAAATGCTAACTGCCTTGCCACCAGCCACGATGGGGATGTTCGGATATGGGATAAGCGGGTGAGTAAGCTTTTTTCCTTGTAGTTGGTCTTCAGTCTCTCCCAGAGGGTGGAAAAGGATGTCATGAGACCCAAAATATTATGAGTCTTGAGGGGCCCAGGGACTCTGCAGCGTGGTGAGTTGTCATTTTAAGCTCATAGTACTAGGTGACAATTTGCTTCTTAAACAAATTGCTGTTGAACAAAGTTAGGAAAGTAAGGCATTGTGATCATTGGCTAAAAAATGAACCTGGCCTGACCTGCGTTAGAGTCCCACTTTGTTCCTCCTAATGAGGCCATCAGGAAAGTCACTATAACTTCTCTAAGGCTCAGTTTTGTTATCTTCAAAATGGAAGATAATATGGTGAATGCATCGCTGAGGTGAAGCTTTTGGGACTCGGCACTTCTAGAATGATCAGAAGGCTTCATTCCTTGCCCCTGTTTGAGGAGGAAAACTAGTTATTCTAGTGGTTGTTCCTGAATACTTCCAAAATAGATCCCTGAGGAGGAGGGAGCTTGTTATGGTCCATCCCCCTTAGAAGTCTAGACATCCCCTCAGCCTCAGATCATATATTACAGCAGCCCATGTGCTGAAGGCACGAAAAGGTGCCAGGTTCTGGGTATAGTGGAAAGTCAGTTGGAATTGCTGCGTGTTGGCATCAGAATGTGATAGAGGGAACGAGCCTTCCCCTCATCTTGCTGCCAGACAGTTGGGTAATAAAGCCTGGAGCAGTCAACTTTGTAAGTCCTAAGGTGTAAACACTGCTTCCTGTTATGTGAAACCCAGGGCTAGATATCCTCAGGCTCTTCGCAAAGGGCCTGGACGCCCTGACCCAGGTGTTGACCCTACAGTTTCTGCTTTGCTTGTGGCGCTCAGGGAATACTGAGAGGAGGGAAGTGAAGCAGAGACTGGGTGTGGCAGATCCAGGCATCTGGTGGGGATGCAGTGCGCTGGCACGTCTCTCTGCCTTAGGTGGCTCTTAGGGCAGAAAGTGAATTTGTAGGAGTTGGATGGCCACATTTTCTACATTTTAGTTAGTCTGGTAATAGCCATTTCTCCCTTCTCTTTCTTTCTTAAATTGTTATTTGGCTTTATTCAGTTCGTCACTATAATAGCATTTCAGTATAGTAAATGGTTTAAATAAAATATATTTTGTTAATTTACAGTGCCTATATATTTGTCTTAGACTTTTCAGAGACACAGGCAAAATAATTTGGTATTTAACCATGAAATCTCTCAGTTCCTGTTTCCTTATTTTGTAGAGTACTGCTAAGCTCTTCCTTTCTAGTCTCCCGAGTGGTCCTCTAATAGTGCTGACTTCCTCTGCCTTTTATCTATTTTGCTGAAAGAATTTTAACTTCTCTTTTTTACTGATACGTGGACCTTCTGCTCAGGTGGGTTGTGAACTTGCAGATGGTATTTTCTTCTCTCTGGCACTTTCTAGTATCAAAGCAGCACTGACAACAGCAGACATCATAGGGTTAGAAAGTTCAGTGTCAGTGGTGACACTGGAATTCCGTCCGGCTTACATCCGGCTGCGGCTGATAACACTGATGTTTACTAAGCATCCTGCACATAGGCATCTTTCTAAGAGCTTTGTATGGATTGATTATTTTCTCTTTATAGCTAACCTTTTTCCAGTAGGGACTATTCAGAGCCCTATTTTACAGATGAGTAAACTGAGACACAGTTTGATGCCAGGACTGGAGCCCAGGGAGGTTACTTTTGGAGACTGTGCTCTTAACCTCGTAGACTAATGCAAGTTATAAAGTAATACAGGTTGTTTGTAGGGGGAATTTTAAAAGAAAAAATTACTCATAATCGTACTACCAGAGACAAATGCTAACATTTTGGGGTTTTTTCCTAGGCTTTTTAAAAAAATATGGCTTATCATGTTGTATGCCTAGTTGTGTGTGCTTTTTTTCATTTAAAATTACAACCAGTGCATTTCTTCCATGTTATAAGCTCTAAGAATAATTTAAGGACTACTTATAGTGTATCAGACAGCTATGTATAATTGATACAATTTAATTTTTTCCCCACTTACTGGTTGTTTAAGTTGTTTCTAATATTCTGGTGTTCCAAATAGCACCAAGATACATGTAAAGTTTTTTGTGAATTTGGATCATTCCCTTAAAAAACTCAAACAATTTTTTTGGGTTTTTTTTTTTGTTTTGTTTTGGGCTTTTTTTGAGACAGTATCTTGCTGTGTAGTCCATGGTGGTCTTGAACTTGTGTGATCCTCCTGACTCAGCCTCTCAATTGTTGAAATTATAGACAGGCATGCGTAATTATGCCTGGCTAAGTCTCTTGATAAATCTTGCCAAATTTTTTTCCAAAAAGGTTGTACTATTTTGTATGTACAACAGCAGTGACAAATGCAGCTTCAGTAGAATTATTCTTTATACCTTCTAACTTGAAAGTTTTAAAAAATTTTATTTTAGTGTGTATTTCTGAGGTTTCCTTCTGAGTTTGTCCATTTTTATATATGGGTTTTGTTTTGTTTTGTTTTTGGCGTGTGTTTGTTTTCTTTTGGGATCTTAGTTCTCAATCACTTAAGATGGATGATTTTACTGCCTCAGTTGAGGTTGGGTCCCTTTGGATGTCATAAGCCCTTGTTCTTGGGTGATAGGGAGAAAAGGGAATAGGAATGAAAAGGTGAAAAGTACCCGCTGTATATGTCTTTCATAAAGGTCGTACATCAGGCTGGCTTGGGTAGATTTTAGGCTGCCCGGTCCATTTATAAATCGTATGATGGACAGCCAGATAAGTCTTTTGTTGGTGGTGGTTTGTTTGGCTTAAACAAAACAAAGTGGAGTTTCCAAACGGTAGAGACAGTAGCTGGCAGTATTTTGGGCACCAGCACCCAGCAGACTGTCACATGGGAGACACTCAATGAGTTCTTTCTACTGTGACAAACTCAGTGTCACTCTGTTGCAGAAGCCCAGCACAGCAGTGGAATATCTAGCAGCCCACCTCTCCAAAATCCATGGCCTTGACTGGCACCCAGACAGCGAGCACATTCTTGCCACCTCCAGTCAAGACAATTCTGTTAAGGTGAGTGGCACCCACTGGGGCAGTTGCAGGAGCTGGGTTTGGAGGTGTCAGGGATGTGTGACAGCACTTTGGAAGGAAAGCTACAGCATGCCAGCATGGTCTGTGTTTCCTGGGGAGCTGTGCCTCTTGGGGAGCCGAGCAAGTAAACCTGGTTGTGGTTTTTTATTGTGTCTGGGTGTGTTTGAGATGGGGTTTCACTGTGTAGTTCAGGCTGGCCTGGAACTCACTGTGTAGCATAGGCTGGCCTCAAAGTCAGGGCATTCCTCCTGCATCAGCCTCCCGAGTGCTGGGATTACAGTTGTGCACCACCACGCCCTACTAAACCTAGTTATTGTGACTAAGGGGAATGAGGTTGTAGGAGTTAATTGATGACTCTGAATTTGTTTAGGTTTTCTTTCCCTCGGTGACAGGAAGTCAGAGACAAGGCATTTTGAAAGGAAGTTTACTTGGAAAGAAGTTGCAGGGAAGTGATATATATACACAGAGATACAAGTAAAGGAGAGCCTGCAAACTTGTGAAGGTCACCAGGCCTGCAATTACTCTGTCCATGGTAGAAAAACAGCAGTTTTCTTGTGATTATCCTGTCTGCAAAACATATGACCTCTCAGACATCGGTACTGCGAATTCAGAGACAGAGTTGTTTTGCTGGCATTTTCTACCTTACAGGAAGCACTCAAGGTTTTACACATTTCAGTGACTGTTATTTTTGGTTTATCTCAGAATGCAGTGTTTGTTACTGTTTGTCCTTTGTGACTCTGATGTGCTGCGCCCCTTGATCACAATGACGGCAGGGCAGGGCCATCTTTGCTCTGCAGTTCCTCCTGTGGTCAAGTCTTTGTCCCTATAAGGACAGGGATTTGACCACAGAAGTTGGCCTAGCAATTTTGTGGCTCAGTGTCATTAATTCAGTGCTTTATTATACTTACATAGCTATGTGTAATGTCTTTTTGCTATGGTTAGCAAAACTAGAGTCGTACATAAGGCTTAAAAGTTGACATCTGGGGCTGGTGAGATGGCTCAGTGGCGTAAGCACCTGCCTGGCAAGCGCGAGGGCCCGAGTTTGACTCCCGGAACCCACATACGAGAAAAGGGCCGGTGATATCGCTCGGCGGCACGGGCGCCTGCTGGCGCGTGAGGTGCTGAGGTTGACCCCCGGTACCCACAAAAAAAAAAAAAAAAAAAAGTTAACATCTGTCTTGAGGTAGGGTTGTCATTTACTTTTGTGTGTCAGAAGTGGCTATTTTGTTTGTGTTTACTTTGTTTGTTGCAGTTGGTGTTCGTCCTACATCCCTGTCAGTTTATCTCCCAAATTCAGGAACCAGGAACCATCCAGTTTTACATTTGAAAAAGAGATTAATAGTATCTGCTCATGGTTGTTTTAAAGATTAAATGGGATTTAAGGGGCCGGTGAGATGGCTCAGTGGCGTAAGCGCCTGTCTGGCAAGCACAACGTCCTGAGTTCGACTCCTGGTACCCACATACGAAAAAAGGGCCGGTGATACTGTTCAGCGGCACGGGTGCCTACTGGCGCGCGAGGTCCTGAGTTTGACCTCCGGTACCCACACACAAAAAAAAGGATTAAATGGGATTTTAAAAACTTAAGTTTTAAATACATGTCTGAAACGCAGTAAGTAGTTGGGGCATTTCAGCCATTGTTATTAAATTACTTGCATGGTGTGAAAGCAATACAGGATCAAACCTGTCGGTTTTACCTTTCAGCCAAAAGGTCATGTAATAGGCAGGTTGACTGACGGTGATCTGTCTCAAACTGATGATCCTCGTGAAGTCCAGAATTCTCCTGTCATGTCGATAAATGGGAAAGGGGGGATTCTTTGTGTCTCTCCAAGTAGCATGTTTATGGGGGCGGAACTAAAAATACACTATTGAAAGGTGTCTTTGGAGGATAAAAAGCAGTGAGTTCTAAGGCTATGCTAATTATAATACTTGAATTTTCAGAATGCTGTTTATCTTACAAACAATTTTTCTTCTAGTTCTGGGATTACCGGCAGCCTCGGAAGTACCTCAATATTCTCCCTTGTCAGGTGCCTGTGTGGAAGGCCAGATACACGGTGAGTGAGATACCCTAACTCTTGCTAGGAAACTTCTTGGTATTCCAGATGCAAGGACCCAGGGACATTTTCTCTTATTTTCTTTGTGAGACTGTTTTCTCTCTCTTTCTGTCTTGGTTTGGCAGATGTGGTAGTGATGGCATCAATGCTGTTAACGACTTAACAATCATACCCTTGAAATGTTGGTTAGTTTCTGCATTAGAACTGCTGACCACAGCTGGACAGAGAAGGGGACAGTGAAGGCATTCACCAGGGGCAGCAGGGGAGGACAGAGGAGAGAGTTGAGGGGCTAGAAGCCGGTGAACTGTGGAGGAAAGAAGTCTGAGGCCCAGCTCTACCATTTCATGTTTGTGTGCCCTTGGACAAGCCAATTGATTTGGAGCAGAAATTTCCTCCTCTGTAGAATACAAAGAATAACTTTTAGTATGCCTTCCTTTTATTTTTTATGTTTTGGCAGCACTGGGGATTAAACCTAGTGCTTTTGCGTTGCGCTACCTCCCCAGCCCTCTTTTTTTGGAGACAGAGTCTCACTAAGTGTCTAAATTGCACAGGCTAGGCTTGAACTTGTAATCCTTCTTCTGCTTCGGCTCCCAGAATGCTGAGGTTACACGTGTGCACCACTACACCTAGCTCCTTTTCTAAAAAACTGTGACGGTTCAGTGCTATATACTGCATTCACAATCTGCCTTCCTTTTGAAATAAAGTGTATGAATATGCCTGATAAATCATAAAATGCTACAAATAGAAGGGTAGGTGATTATCAGCCTGCCAGTCACTTTTCCATGGCCATATTGATAGCTGCTGATCAAAAGTAATGTATTTCCTTTAATGTTGATTTGAAAGCAAGCACAGGGGTAAATAAAGCTACCTTTCTGCATGAGGCTGTTACTCTGGGGCATTGTGTAGTGATGAAGATAATTGGGCATTAAATTGTTTTTGCATCTGGGATCACATGCCAAGAAATCAGACATTGTTCCTATGAACTGATGCACTTCTTTGCATTAATATGTTTGCTTTAAAAAGTAAAAAATCCAGGAATGTTCCCAGAAGAGGATGTGAAGGTAAATAAATGTGCTCTTAGGTGACTCTGGCTTATTTTTTAAATAACAGAGTCATTACCAACCGAATGGGCTCCTTAGCTACCTGGCAGATTGGGAGTTGCTAAGTAGAACATCAGTCCTGAGGTCACTAAGCTCTCCTCTGAGTAGGTGGAGTCCTGGACCGTGGGAAGGAGGTGCTTCACGTGGCTGCTGTGCCTTTGGCCTTTCCAGTGGCAGGAATTATGTTTGCTGCTCTAGTGGTTTCCCAGGCAGCCTCGTGTGCCCCTTCTTTAGAAGGAGGTCATAGAGACTAGGTAGGATGTGAAACGGCAGTCAAAGCTGTTTTCTTAGTGTAGAGTTTTCAAAGTTCTTTTCCAAGCATTTGGCTTGGGTTTATTGTCATTTGCTGTGGTCCCTTCCCTAAGTTGCGTGCTGGAATTACAAGTGTGCACCACTGTGCCTGGCTTTGTCATCTAATCAGTTTTAGTTAGGAAGAATTCCAGTTTTGAAAACTGAGACTCAGCTGATTCTCCCAGAATAATCCATGTGTTTCCCTTTCTTGCCATAGCCCTTCAGCAATGGATTAGTGACCGTGATGGTTCCCCAGCTGCGGAGGGAAAACAGCTTGCTCCTGTGGAATGTCTTTGACTTGAACACCCCGGTCCACACCTTTGTGGGGCACGATGACGTGGTGCTGGAGTTCCAGTGGAGGCGGCAGAAGGAAGGTGAGTGAGGAAGAAGACTGCTGTCCTTTGTCCTTCTGAGCGGTGATGGGCGGCAGCACCAGGCATGTGGGCCATGTGGTCCAGGAAGAAGGATGCAGAGCAGGGCTGGGCCGTAGGAACCAGAAAGAGAGGGAGTACATCACCTTTAATCATAGGAGGGTAAATGGAGTGCATGGCCATTCCTCTCCCCACAATTCCCCCTCCGATTTTCAGTGTAGTCTCCTGCTTAGAAGAGATCTGCTGCTGTAAGCGATACATAGAGATTTGCTTTTGAACTGTTTCTCGGGCTGAAAGACCATGGGATCAGTGCCCTCAGTGGTCCAGGGAGTTTGCCCCCTCCCCTCTATTGATGAGGGAAATCAATGGTGGTTGTTAGTACTGTCCACTGTGTAAGCTGCAGCTCTCTTCTCAGACATATAATGGTATTTTACCTTCCATCTCCTTGAGGATTTGGCCAAATGTCTTGCTTTGGTTGTGGAGCTCTGGCAAAATGATGGGTGTCTCCAGGATTGGAGTGTTAGGCAGTGTGCAGTTCTGCACTCTCTCTGCCTCTGCCATGCAGCTGACAAGACTCCAGCTGGAGCTGCTCCTTGCAGGTCCTGCCATGAGGCTGAAGTGGGGCTACAAAGCCACAGGAAATCCTTGCATTAAGGCATTGAGATTTGGGGCTGTTTGTTACTGCAGCTAAATCTAGTCATCCCTCACTAATGGAGGGTCATAAGAATGATGGGAATCAGACACCCTTAGCCTCAGTTTCTCCACCAATTCACCTTGCGGGTTTAGATGCAGCCTCTCTTTTCTTGAGTCCTTATTGCCATGATCTCTAAATGTTTGACAGAACAGTAGCATATTTCTTGGTGTTTCCATATTGCAGCAGGGAAAACTAGGCAGCTGGAATGATGTGACTTGTCCAGCATCCTGGGAAATCCCGTCGACCTGGGATTAGAGCAGTTATCTTCCTCCCCAGCTTGTTTTATTTTTAATTTATTTTTTATTAGTACATGTTTGCCATACATAATGAATACATTCATCATAGGAGTTGGTACATGCCACATGTTGCATCTTAATCCTTTTTACTTCCTACCTCCCTGTTTCCTGTAATCTCTTTTATTTTGCTCTTTAAATTATTTACATTTTAGTTTTCTCTTGCTTGTGATCCTTATAAACCTCTTCCAGAAAGGTGACTCTCTCTTTTTTTTTTTTTTTTGGTATTGGGAATCAAACTCATGACCTTGTGCTTGCCAGGCAGGCGCTGTGCCGCTGAGCTACATCCCTGGCCCTCAAGGTGACTCTTGATCATTCTCTTAACTTTTCTGTCTTTGTCTCCAAAATCTCTCTTGCTTCCAGAAACATTAGGCTGCCTGGTTCTTACCCACCAATTGTATACATGGCTTTTGGCTTTCAACTTAATTTTTTGTATTTTGCTATAGAAAATAGATAACATAATTTCCCCCACAGTCTGTCAGGGAAGAGCTGACCTGTAGTTTTGGATTGAAATGAATAGTTGTTAGCAACCCATTTTTAGTTATCTGTGTCATCTTTAAGCTGTGGAATGAGTTGTATAAACTGGAACTATCTAGCTAGTAGTGAAAATTTGATTACAAGATACAGAGTTTATTTTTGTTTGTATTTTTATATGAAATAGATCGAGCAGAAAATTACATAGAACATGTATGGTTTAATAATTATAAAGTGAGATCCGTAACTCCCACCAAGGTCTAGAGAGAGAACATGCCAGGACTCCAGAAGCTTCCTGACTACAATCCCCTTCCTTCCCCCGCAGCATTACCATTGTAAAGCTTTTCGTGGCAATTTCTATTTTTTTTTTAATTTATGGTTTCATCATTTTATTAATTTCTAAACATAGCTTAGGTTTGCCTGGTTTTGAATCTTTTATGAATTTAGTTATCCTGTAGGTATTCTTGTATTTTATTTTCCTTCCAACCTAATGTTGCTCCAGTTTCTTTTTACTGTTTGTCTTGTTAGTCAATTTTTGTTAGACCATGTCATGACTTGGTTTTGATTTTCACTTTGAAGAAGGATCTTTCAAAGAGGCAGGAAGAGAATCAGGATGTTGTGGCCAAGGGGAAAGAATGCTTCATGAAGGAAGTGGTAGTCATTGGTTTCAGGTGTTGCTGAAGGGTGAAAAATGCAGAGTAAGACAAAAGCATTTAATTGAATCAAAAGGAAGTCGTAAGTCATTAAGAGGGGCAATGTTCCAGAGCAGATGGAGGCTGGAAGCTGGATTATAAAGGAGCCTAAAAAGAGGCAGCAGGACCAGTTTTGTTGTCTTCAAAGGCAAGGAGTAGAGCGAGGCAGTTGGTGGAGGCTGCTGACCTCACTCTTTGAAGGCAGGGAGAAGATGCAAGGAAAGAAGCTGGGAAAGCAAGGGCCCTTTGGCGAGGAGTGGGAAGGGTGAAGGGAGCAGGTGGAAGAGCAGAGTTCATAAAGCACTTACACATACCTTTTCCTCAAAGTCAAGGGCATACAAAAAGGCCAGGTGTAGGGTCAGTTGGTGACCTTGAACGTAAGACTAGATGGCGGAACTCCTTAGTGGGGACCAAGAGATGCAGGGAGAGGGAGTGAAGGCATGGGAGGGGAATGAAAAAAGAATCGAGACCTGTTATGTACACGTACAGTACCAACTCTACACCAGGAATGTAACTCTTATGTTCTGCAAACATGTACTAATAAAAATTTTTAAAAACTGAAAAAAAGTTGCTGGGCATGGTGGCGCATGCCTGTAATCCCAGCACTCGGGAGGCTGAGGCAGGAGGATTGCTGTGAGTTTGGGGCCAGCCTGGACTACATAGTGAGTTCAAGGTCAGCCTGAACTGCACAGTGAGACCCTGTCTCAAAAACAAAAATTGAAAAAAAAAAAGAATAGTTGCTGTTTTGTTAGATGTGCTTAGGGATATATTAAAAATTTTTGGTTAAAGATAATAACACAGAAGGAAATAATAAGAGAACTGGCCCTTGATTGTGTTGTCTGTTACCTTGATTTTCCCCACCCATAAAATGAGGTAATTGGATGAAATTATTTCTTTTTTTTTTTTTTTTGTGAGTACCGGGGATTGACCTCAGGACCTCGTGCGCCAGGAGGTGCCCATGTCACTGAGCGATATCACCAGCCCTTTTTTCGTATGTGGGTTCCTGGAGTCGAACTCGGGCCCTCGTGCTTGCTAGGCAGGCGCTTATGCCACTGAGCCATCTCACTGGCCCGGAAATTATTTCTTTCTTTTTTTTTTTTTTTTTTTTTTGTGGGTACCGGGGGGACGACCTCAGGACCTCGCGTGCCAACAGGCACCCGTGCCGCTGAGCGATATCACCGGCCCCTTTTTCATATGTGGGATCCGGGAGTCGAACTCGGGCCCTTGCGCTTGCAAGGCAGGTGCTTACGCCGCTGAGCCATCTCACCGGCCCGGGAAATTATTTCTTACAAGGGAGATTCTAGATGCTGTGTAATTGCTTTAAGTATCCTGTTCTTTCATAAGATCTCTCACAAAGCACCCTGAACCTTTTAGAATATTTTCCTTTTAAGCAGACCTAATGTGCAAAAATATGATTCAGTCAATTAAGAAGATTAAAGGTTGATTATTCATTTTATAAAGAGAGGCATCACTTTACCAAAAAATTATTTTCAACAGTAGGATGCCGTGATGCATTTAAAACAATTCATTTTTACGAAATGTGTATTCATCCCCAGCTCCTCAGGAGCATATAAAAGGAAGAACATTTGCAGAGGTGAAAGTTCAGTGTGACATTAAATCTCAACAACACTCTCCACCTGCTAATTTGCCAGTTATTATTTCACTTCATTTAAGTTCTGCTCCAGTGGGACTTCCTCAGGGAGTCCTATCTAAAAATAGCTCTTCCCATCAGTCTCTGTCTTCTTATCCTGTGTTATTTTTTATGCCACTTATCACTGCCTGGTATTCTGTTATATTTTTATTTGCTTGTCTTCTTTCATCATTGGAATGTGAGCTCTATAAAGAGAGATTATTCATTCCATCATCCTGGTACCTAGAAAAATGCCTGACTGTTCAATAAATATTTTGTTGGAGTCGGGCGTGGTGGCACACATCCTAGCACTCGGGAGGCTGAGGCAGGAGGATTGACACAAGTTCAAGGTCACCCTGCCTTAAAAAAAAATTATGTTGGGTGTATGTATGTTTGAATGAATGAATTGGGACCTGTAACAAAATAGGTGTTAAATCCAGAAGAATTTTTAGGATGCTTATTTGGTGATTTCTAGGGTCCAAGGACTACCAGCTGGTTACGTGGTCCCGGGATCAGACCTTGAGAATGTGGCGGGTGGATTTCCAGATGCAGAGGGTAGGTATTCAATGCCATTGGGCACTATAACTGGATACACTAGAAACCTAACTTAAAAATGCAAGATTCAGTATTTGTGGAAGTTAGAGAATACATGATAGACATTTAATATATTCTGGCTGGTTGGCTGGATGGCTTGGGTATGCCACACTGACTTTGAGGTCTTTAAGAGCCAACTATTCAGCACCTTGAGGCCAAAGAGCTTCTAAATGCCTTTTTCTCCTGTCCCATTAAAGATAGGACGGGTTCCATGCTGAGCAAAAAGCCTGTGGGCTTTCTTTCTTTCTTTTCTTGTACTCTATAGCTGTTCAGAGCCCTTTCATCCATCGACAACACTTCTTCTATGAAGCTGCTCCCAATTTTCTTTCCACACACAATACTTGTTTCTTACATAAACCACAGTGGCAGCTGCTGTGAACTGACTTTCTGACACCTGCTGTATTCTGCTCCATCATGGCTGCCTTCTCCTCATTCAGTGCTAAATCCCTGACAGTGAGAAGCATGTCTGCCTGGCACACTGCCTTGCACAGAACCAGTGGGAAATGCTGGGTATGATTTGCCGCACTGCTTAGTGTCCAGTCCCTCTTGAGTATTTTGGTCAAGTTTCATCACCCTATTGCTTTGCTTTTTCAACCTGTTTTCTCCAAAAAGTTGTATTTACTCCATATACTTTGAGGTTATGATATTTTTACTTCTGAGTTAGCTGAATAACTCCACGAAGGTTTGTGATTTCAATTAATTTTTTTGGAGCCTTGCATAAACTCTGTGAAGAAAAATGTCCAGAGTAGATTAATAGAGTCTACTACCCTGCATATTTAACCAAGGAGAGTTGGTAATGGGTAAAATCTATTTTGACTCTGTCAGTTCTTGGCTGACACATCTCTGTGCTCTGTGTTACCCATTTTTAAGTCACAGCTGGAACCAGACACACTAATCATTTCCACTGACTTCTCTAGCCCCATGTCTTCTACCTTTTGTTGCAGCTCTGTGCCAATGACATATTGGATAGTGATGAGTTCATTGAGAGCATTTCTCTTCTGCCGGAACCAGAGAAGACCCTGCACACACAAGACACTGATCATCAGCACAACTCAAGCCACGGGGAGGAAGAAGGTACCGTGTCAGACTGGTCTGAGGAGAGGGCTCACTACGCATTTCATAGTTATGCAGCAGATGCCCCTGCATGGACTCGCTTTCCAAACTGTTTTCCAACATTGAGCATCTCTCCTCTTAGCCTTAAAGGAAGATCCCCCTAGCAGTCTCCTGGAGGAGAGGAAATCAGATCAGCTGGGCCTGCCGCAGACTCTGCAGCAAGAGTTCTCTCTTATCAACGTGCAGATCCGGAATGTCAATGTAGAGGTAAGTCCTAGCTTAAAGAGCCTGCCTCATGCTTGCTCATGGCAGTTTGTGGGAGAAGGGGCTATTTCAGCTAGGATGTCAGCTAGCAAATAGCTTTGTGGCTGTAACAGGTGAGTCTCTCTGCTTGCTGTCTTAATTCCTAGATTTTTTTAAAAAAAGAGATGTCTATTTCCCAAATGCAGACCTCCCACCCTTGCAGTGCTGGCATTAGAACCCAGGACTTCATGCATGCTAGGCAAGCATCTACTCCTGAGCGGCAATCCCAGCCCCAGGCTTTTTTCCTGAGCTGACTCTGTTCTCCTAGGATGAGTGGAAGCCTGCACCCCTCCTTAGGTGCTCCAATACCTCATTTTGCTATATACGATGCCACTTACTCTGGGAAGTCCTCATTATCATAGGGGTTACTGGGGAAGTTAATGCGGAGCTGACTTCGGGAGCCAAGCCTCCTGAATCCCCAGGCTATCCACACTGTGCTTACTACTGTCCTTACTACTGTCCTTTACATGCTGGTTATTTCCTCGCTGATTTAGTCTACAGTCCTCTTTATTCATTTAGCGCACGGAACCATTTATTTTTTTTACTTTCGGACAAGTATTGAAACTTTTTGCTTCACAGAAGTGCATATCTCTCCAGGAAGGAGTTTTAATGCTTGGTTAGTTTTTCTTTTGCCCAAATTCAGTTAACTGCAGACAGAGACGTGTGCCATTACGTGACTGTCTCACAGTTCTCTAAGCCGGGCATGGTGGCGCACACCTGTAATCCCAGCACCCGGGAACCTGAGGCAGGAGGATCGAGGCAAGTTTGAGGCCAGCTTGAGCTACATAGTGAGTTCAAGGCCAGCCTAAACTACATAGTGAGACCCTGTCTCAAAAAGACAAAAAACAACAACAAATAAAGCTGGGTGTGGTGGCACACACCTGTAATCCCAGCACCTGGGAGGCTGAGGCAGAACTATTGTTGCTAGTTCAAGGCCAGCCTGGGCTACATGGTGAGTTCAAGGCCAGCTTGAACTACATAGTGATACCTTGTCACCCCCAAAACAAAAAATAATTCTCTAGTAAGTATTTCACCTCACTTTATGGATGAGCAGACTGACATACCAGAGGTGAGATGGCTTGTCCAAGATCAGCAACTATTTGGTAGAAGAGGATAATGTTTGAATCCAAGTCTCTGGCTTTCTGGCATGTTTGCTCTTTTCACTGTCCTCCAGCTGCCCTCTCTAGTCGGCAGCACCAGAAATCAACAGATTAATTTGTTATCTATATTAACTCAGCTAATACTCCCTTTGGCCTAGTGGAGAACTGTGTGGCTACCTAATGACACGGTTTAAGGAGATCTTGATTCTTTCCTCAGGAGTCCTTCTTAAACACTATTAAGATATAATTCACGTACCACAGAATTCACCCTTTCAAACTGTACAGTTACTGGTTCTTAGTATAGTCCGAAACTGTGCAGCCATCACCACTATCTAATTCCAGAACACTTCATCACCCTAAAAAACATCGCCTTACCCATTAGCAGTCACTTTCCATTTGCCCTCTGCCCAGCTCCTGGCAGCCGCAAATCTACTTTCTCTCTGTGGGTTTTCCCAGGAGTACTTTTTAAGTTCAATCAGGTTATTTTTTTTAGCTTCTTCCTGCTATATTTTCTCGTCTCAAAGTAAATATGACAAGTTTTAGCCAACTTCACAGCTTTGAGATGAAGCTTTTTTTAAAGTCAAAATATTTTGAGTTTATTAAATTGGTACTAAAATTTAAAAATCTGTTTTGAAAATGAAGTATCTCCCAGACTCATTTGTCTTTGTAAACTCTCTTCCTTTTCCTCAGTTTCCAGGAACATAGAACATTCTAGTAGCTTTCGTAAATCTATTTGCATCTCTCTGGCGGTCTAGCTCAGTGGTAGCGTGCTTGCCTAATGTGTAAGTTCCTGGGTTTGAGCCCCAGTGCCACCAAAAAAACAAAAATGAAAATGAAAACCCATTCGTATCTGAAGACCTTTTGCAGTCTGTCTCCACGACGGTTGTGGGCTTGTGTCTTGCAGATGGACGCAGCAGACAGGAGCTGCACAGTGTCTGTGCACTGCAGCAGCCACCGCGTCAAGATGCTGGTGCAGTTCCCAGCGCAGTACCCCAACAACGCCGCCCCTTCCTTCCAGTTTATTAACCCCACGACCATCACATCCACCATGAAAGCTAAGCTGCTAAAGGTGGGGCCCCAGTTTCTTCTTGCTTTTGTAAGATGAGCTCTGCTCATGTGCCTCAGTGTCTAGGCTGAGTAGGAAAATTGAGTGAAAACTCGGATAGATAAGATGTGGGAGTCATCTGTTTCCTACAGTGGCCTTTTACTTCCTGTGGATACCATTAGAGCAGTGGTCCTTACCTTTTATTAGATCATAGATGCCCTTTGGAAGTCTAATGAAAACTGTGGACCTTTCTTCAGAAACATTTGCACTAGTGCTGCATATAACTTTAGAAATATTGCATATAAATGTTTGAATATGATCTGCTCACAGATTGCCTTAAAGCTATGTGCTGATCCTAGGTTAGAAACCCTGCAGTATAATTTTGTTTATCTGTAGGCAGTAGGCAAGATGTATTCTGAAGCTAAAAGATATTTGATAATCAGAAAAAAAGTGCATATGGTCATTAGAGAGAATTGGTCCTGTAGAAGGCGCTAGCATTATCCTGGAGAGAGGCTAGCTAGCCACAGCCCAGGTATGCGAGGGATGGCGGTGTCTGTGTGTGGGCACCACAGCCTGGCGGCTGCTCTTCAACCCTGCCAGATCAGAAGCTTGATAGGAGGAGGTGCAGCCTTTATTTTAATAAAGCCATGAAGTGAGGTGTGTTGGTGACACCTTTATAATCCCAGCATTGAGCAGGGCGAGACAGGAGGATCAAGAATTCAAGTCCAGCCAGGGCTACAGTATAGCAAGGCCCTGTCTCAAAAAAAAAAAAAAAAAAAAAGGAAAAAATTACGAACCAGGTGCTAACACACTTTTTTTTTGGTTTGAGCAGTATCCTGAGTGAAGGAACTAACATGCCCTGACAAACCCAAACTGGGCTGAGCATTGCTCATCTCTTCCCCATTTTGAAATACACACTCAACTGTTCATCTTGTGGTATCACACGTAACCAGAACTTTTTCAAGTGGCTTAAGAATCCCTGAAATGCTAATTACTGAGATTTCGTGGTACAGTCTTTGGCATTTTAAACTTAGACACTGTTTTACTGCTTAATTTAGACATATAAAAAGATAGATTTTTTTTTTTTTGCATTGGTGTAAAAAGATAAGCTTATGGGAAAGTCTTTAAAGGTGTAGTTCAGCTCTGTCCAATAGAAATATAATGCAGACCACATGTAATTTCATATTTTCGGTAGCCACACTTAAAAAAGTAAAACAGGTAAATTAATTTTAATATATCATAACTTAATCCAGTATATCTAAGATATTATTCTCATGTAACATAAAATCAATATAAAATTACTGAGATAGTTTACAGTTTGTTCTTCTCCAACTCTGATTTTCCACTTACAGCATCTGTTGTTTCAGATGAGGCACATTTCATGTGGTCCAATTCATGTGTCCACCTCAGTGTGGATGCAGGTTCCTGCATCCAATAGCATGCACCTTAAAATGTTACGATTTATTGGTTTTTTCCTCCCCACATTAGGACTTATCACTTTAAAGGACAAAAAAATAAAAATACATTGTAATTTTTACTGAGGAAAAATCTGTTCTCCCTGGCTTGCATCTCCAGTGCAGCTTTCAGTCCAGGCCAGCAGGTGTTACCTCCAGGGTGCTGCCATTTCTTGTGAACGAGTAGGGTTGGGAGAGACCAAGAGGCAGAATTCACTAGAGAGAAAGGATAGTTCTTCTGTTACTAGAACCTGCCCTGTCAAAACCAGCATATGTGGCTCCTTGGCTGCAAAGGGCTCCTTCTCTAGGAGGCTCAGGAAGGCATCCTTCTCTTTGACCCCCCAGAGAAGATAAGAGTGTGTTGTGCCAGAAGCCTCAGACCTGGTCATGCTGCGGCCGCTCATGCGCCATGCTTCTGACCACTTGGCAGAGTAAGACCAACCAAGGATCATGGTACTCTTTCTTTCTTTTCTTTTCTTTTCTTTTCTTTTCTTTTCTTTCTTTCTTTCTTTCTTTCTTTCTTTCTTTCTTTCTTTCTTTCTTTCTTTCTTTCTTTCTTTCTTTCTTTCTTTCTTTCTTTTTCTTTCTTTCTTTCTTTCTTTCTTTCTTTCTTTCTTTCTTTCTGTCTCTCTCTCTCTCTCTCTCCCTCCCTTCCTCCCTCCCTCCCTCCCTCCCTCTCTCCCTCTCTTTCTTTCTTCCTTCCTCTCCTCCTTCCTTCCTTTTTTTTTTTTTTTTTTTCCTGAGACAAGGTCTCACTTTGTAATCCAGGCTGGCCTAAAGCATACTCATGGCAATCCTCCTGCCTCAGCCTCCCGAATGTTGGGATTACAGCCATGTGCCACCACACCTGGCTAATATGGTGCCATTTCTGACTGTGTTTGGGGCCTTTTCTAGATCCTGAAGGACACCTCGCTGCAAAAAGTGAAACGAAACCAGAGCTGTTTGGAGCCCTGCCTGCGCCAGCTCGTCTCCTGCCTTGAGTCTTTCGTGGTGGGCATCATGAAATTGTACCAATTGTTGTGTTGGTGTCTTGTTTCATTTCTTCTCCCTGCAATCTTGGGCTCTCTGATTTTGTAACATCAAACCCCTTTTTTGTAATTCAGCTTTAAGATAGGTTGTGGTTTTTGAGTTTGCTTTTGAAATTTCAGAACCAAGAAGACAGCGCTTCCAGCAACCCATTTGCACTCCCAAACTCCGTCACACCACCTTTACCAACGTTTGCACGGGTCACCACTGCCTATGGGTCTTACCAGGATGCCAATATCCCCTTTCCTAGGACTTCTGGGGCCAGGTTCTGCGGAGCAGGTTGGTGTCTTGTGGTTCTGATTCTAGATCTTAAGAAAGTGCAGCCAAGAGTGTTGTGTATTCTGTGTAAACATCTTCATCAGAGAAGATTTTGTTTTTATTTCCAGAGAACTCAAAAAGACTTTTGTAGTGTTGGAGGGTGTGGTGCCATATTGATGTGTGTGGGCATATCCTAAGAGTGTTCACCAGAAATCAAACCTTCATTTTTTCATTCTGATGACCTTGGATTTTCATCTACTCAGGTCCCTCATTGGGAGGCTAGATCTTCTAGCAGAGATACATAAAATACCTGTGAAGACTTTATCCCATCTCTCCTGGACCCTGGAGATTCTGACTTTGTTCCTGCAGTCATGAACCCTTGCAGTTCCATGAAACTGTGTCTTATCTCAGGGATATTGAAATAGAAAAAAAGCTTGCCCGATCCTGCTTTAGGGTTTCCCACGTCCAGCTTGCTGACCTTGCTGTGCCTGTCTGTGGTGTCCTTTGCAGGCTACCTGGTGTACTTCACAAGGCCCATGACAATGCACCGAGCAGTATCTCCAACAGAACCCACTCCTAGGTGAGTCTGGAGAGACAGAGGAATCTGCAGCCACTGGGCCAAAAGGGGGCAGAAATTTGGGAAGGAACTCCGAGCCTATCTTTGGACAGCTTATTTTAGTTCTTAAATAAACTCCTGGTAAGATTCATTCAAGAATGATCAAGGTTCATTAAATTGAAGAAAAGCTGAGACTTCTGCTGTAAGGTTACTATCAAACCACATGAAGGAGTAGCTTGATAAAAGCTGTTACCGAAACAAGGGAAGTTTTTTTCCCTTTGCAGTACCGGGGATTGGACCAAAGGAGCTCTGAGCTATATACCCAGACCTTTTAACATTTTCATTTTAAGACAGGATCTCACTAAGTCACCCAGGCTGGCCTTAAATTTGTGACCCTCCTGCATCAGCCTTCTGAGTAGCTGGGATTACAGGCCTGTGCTGCTATACTATACCTGGGTGGCAAATTCTTTTTTAATGTGCTTTTCTCCTATTGCTAAAGGATTGCTCATTTTATTATTATTTATTTTAATTGTTTAATATTAAATCAAACTGAAAACATTATCTATAGTTTTATAACACTGATATGCCACTTCTAATATTACCAAAATATGTATAATATATATAAGAAGTATGTTAGAAAAACTCAATGTGTTGGGGCCGGTGAGATGGCTTAGCGGTGTAAGTATCTGCCTGGCAAGGGCAAGGGCAAGGGCCCGAGTTCAACTCCCGGAACCCACATACGAAAAAAGGGCCAGTGATATCGCTCAGCGGCACGGGCGCCTGCTGACGCATGAGGTCCTGAGGTCGACCCCCCGGTACCCACAGAAAAAAAAAAGAAAAAATACTCAGTGTGAAGTTGTAAGTTAAAATGCAATAGCCCTTCCTGTCCTTTCCCCTGTTCCAGGAGCTACTGTTAACAACAGAACATATTTATGTCATCTTCATTATTTTTTTGTGCTTTTTTTTTTTTTTTTTTTCATCCTGTCAGGAAATCTAGTGTAGCAGATAGGGCTATGGACTTAGAACCAAACTGTCCAGGTCCCCAGGTTGGCCCTGTGATTCTGTGATATTGGGGAGCTTATCTAAACGGCCTTAGTTTCTTCAGCAGTAACATGGGGGTGCTCATAGCACCCACTGCCTTTACTTGCTGGAAGCACTAAATGAGCAAGTCCTTGTAAAGGTGTTAAAAGTACCACCTGGTACGGGGGCAGTGCTCACAGTTGCCTGCGACCCCTGGTTTTTAAACTTTAAGGATGTACAGTAATGTGTATAGTACTTGTTCTGTGGTGTGATCAAGATAACTTGGAAACCTTCCTGCTATAAACATGCAGCAGGATACAGCATCATTGGCCGGGATAGTTAGGAATGAATCACTGGACTAAGAAGAAACCTCGGAGTGCAGTGTGTGAGCCCACGCTCCTGCTCCACTGGGAGTTTGCCAGGCCCCACACTAATCCAGGCAGAGGAGACCTTGACCCACAGGATCTGGGGTTCAGTAACGAGGGAACCTGCATTGCACCAGATGCTGTTGGAAAGGCCGCACTAGAAAGCGATCACCTGTTCTCAAAGGGAAGCAATGAGTATCTGAATCTGCATTTTGATCATATGTTCTGCTGGGAACATTTTTCAGCCAGTAGTACTTTATTGAGATGTAATGAACATTGTACAGGTCTGAACTAGACTGCTTGGTGACCAACACTCAGATCAAGAAAGACAGCATTAGATTTAATAAGCAAATTCAGTAGTGTAGCTGGATACAAAGTCAATACTCAAAAGTCAATAGCCTTCCTGTACACAAATAACAAACTTACTGAAAGAGAAATTAGGGAAACAATGCCTTTCACAATAACATCCAAAAAAATGAAATACCTAGGAATCAACCTCACAAAGGATGTAAAAGACCTCTACACTGAAAACTACAGTACTCTGAAAAAGGAGATTGAAGAGGATATCAGAAAATGGAAAGATATCCCTTGCTCCTGGATAGGAAGAACCAATATAGTGAAAATGGCCATACTTCCAAAATTGTTATACAGATTTAATGCAATTCCAATCAAAATTCCAACAGCATATCTCACAGAATTAGAGAAAACAATCCTAAAATTCATTTGGAATCAGAAGAGACCTAGAATAGCAAAGGCAATTCTGGGCAACAAAGGCAAGGCAGGGGGCATCACAATCCCCGACTTGAAATTATACTATAAAGCTACTGTGATAAAAACAGTGTGGTACTGGCAAAAAAACAGACCTGAAGATCAATGGAACAGATTAGAAGATGCTGAAACAACCCCAGACGTACTAAGCCACCTTATCTTTGACAAAGGTGCCAAACACATTTGCTGGAAGAAAGATAGCCTCTTTAATAAATGGTGCTGGAAAAACTGGCTCTACACATGCCGAAGATTAAAACTAGACCCATATCTTTCACCATGCACTAAACTAAATTCAAAATGGATCAGAGATCTAAATATTAAAACAGAAACATTAAATCTGCTGGAAGGTAGGATAGGTAAAACCCTTGAAGACATTGGTGTAGGCAAAGACTTTATGAATAAAAACTCAACCACATGGGAACTATCCCAAAGAATCAATAACTAGGATCTCATCTTATTAAAAAGCTTTTGCACAGCAAGAGAAACCACCAACAGAGTGAAGAGACAACCCACAACGTGGGAAAAAATGTTTGCCAGCTGTTCCTCAGACAAAGGATTACTATCGAGAACATACAAAGAACTCAAAAAAATCAGACCTCCCAAATTTAAAGATCCACTCCAAAAATGGGCATCTGAGATGAATACACATTTCTCAGATGAAGAAATACTAATGGCAAATAAATATACAAAAAAATGTGCAACATCACTAGTCATTCGAGAGATGCAAATTAAAACAACACTGAGATACCATCTCACCCCAGAAAGAATGGCTACTATAAAGAAATCAACTAATAACAAATGCTGGAGGGGCTGTGGGGAAAAAGGAACCCTTCTTCACTGTTGGTGGGAGTGTCGACTGGTACAGCCACTGTGGAAGTCAGTGTGGAGATTCCTCAAAAAACTAGGGTTGGAGGTCCCATTTGACCCAGCTATTCCCCTTCTGGGCATCTTCCCAGAAGAATTAAAAACATCGTACCACAGTGATATATGTGCACCCATGTTTATAGCAGCACAATTTGTAATAGCCAGATCTTGGAAACAACCCAAATGCCCATCAACTGAGGAATGGATAAGAAAGATGTGGTCTTTTTATACAATGGAGTACTATTCAGCCATAAAGAAGGATAAACTGGAGACTTCTATAGGTAAATGGATGCAACTCGAGAAAATACTCATAAGTGAAATAAACCGGACGCACATGTGTAAGCATTGTATTGTCTCTCTAGTATGAGAAACTGAAAGAGTAAATAAGATCCAAAATGTACAATAGACATGGTGAATCAAAAAGAAATTGGTCAATAGGAAAGAGAGACTGGAATAGGGAAAAGAAAGAAGGGAAAGGGAAAAAAAAATTGTATATATATATATAAGATGGTTAAGATAGATACACTACCAATTTTACTTAGTTCATTGAAGAGTAAGGTTTGAGCCAATAATGTTTGGACAATTGAATGCTAATGTCTGGTATCCTGAATAACTAACTTAAAGATAATAATACGTAATGCATTGACCATTGTTACCCTCATATTATGTTGTTTTGAAAATTTGTTCTTTTTTTGATTTGTTTTGTTTTTTCTTCTCTTTAAAAGAAAAAAAAAAAAAGAAAAAAAAGAAAGACAGCATTATCCTCATTCCCAGAAGTTCCTGATCCTTTTCCCCAGCCCCTCATCACCCAGAGGAAAAACCACTGTCCTGACTTTTATCGTCCTAGTTTAGTTTTGCCTTTTCTGGTGCTGGTACTGGAGGTTTAATCCCAGGGAGCTCTACTACTGAGCTACATCCCAACACCCTCCCTTCTCTTTTTGAGACATGGTCTTGTTATGTTGCCTGGGTTGGACTTAACTTGATGATTCTCCTGCTTCAGTCTTCCTCAGTGCTGGGATTACAGGTGTGCACCACTACACCTGGCTTAGTTTTGCCTGATCTTGAACTTCATTGAAATAGAATCATGCAGCATGAACTGTTTTATGTCTGACTTATTTTACTCAACTTAATGTTGCTGAGCTTGATTTGTATGGCTGCATGTGTCAGTAACTGCATTGTAAAGGTATATCACAGGGTGTTCCTTCTCCTACTGATGGACATTTGCACTGTTTCCAGTTCGGACTATTATGAGTACCAGTCTCTTTATGGACATACATAGTAATTTCATTACTCAAGGAGTGGTATTGTGGGTCACAGGATATAGACATATGTTTAATTTTTTTTTTTTTTTTTTGGTGGGTACCGGGGGGTCGACCTCAGGACCTCGTGCGCCAGCAGGCGCCCGTGCCTCTGAGCGATATCACCGGCCCCTTTTTCGTATGTGGGTTCCGGGAGTCGAACTCGGGCCCTCGCGCTTGCAAGGCAGGCGCTTATGCCGCTGAGCCATCTCACCGGCCCATATGTTTAATTTTATTAGAAATTTCCAAAAATTTGTGCACAGTGGTTGTGCCATTTTGCCCTCATGCCTGTGGTGTTTCAGAGCACTGACCGCCCCACAGTGTGTTTCAAACCTTGTACTGCCAATCTTTTCAGCTCTCCTTGTGGTGGGTATGAAATATTGTCTCATTGTGGTTTTAATTAGCATTTCCATGATTGTGGCTAATGGGGCCAAACAGCTTTTGCGGGCTCATTGATCATTTGGTTATCTTTCTTTGTGATGTTGCTGTTCAGGTATTGTACATTTTCTGGGGGTACTATAGTTCTTATTTGTGATATTTATTTTAATCGCAAATCTTTTGTTGGGTGTGTGTATTGATTTTTTCCTAATATGTGGCTTATTTTTCTCTCCTCAATGATCTTTGATGAACAGCAGTTTTTAATTTTGATAATGCCCAATTTATCACTTTTTAATCTTATGGTTAGTGATTTTTGTGTTCAAAAAATCTTCACCTACCCCAAGGTCACAAAAATACACTCCTGTATTTTCTTCTGAAAGCTTTATGGTTTCTGATTTAAGGTCTGTGATCCATTTTGTATATAGTGTGAGCTAAGGGTCGAAGTTTGTTTTATTCAGTAGAGAAAAACAGTTGTTCTAGTCCCAGTTATGAAAAGATTCCCTTTGTTGAATTCATAATAATGTTGCCTTGTATAGCAGGTTTTAAAATCTGACAGTTGTATGCTTCTAATTTTATTATTCTTGTTTAGTTTTATGTTGGCTATTCTAGATCTTTTTGTATTTCCATAAAATTATAAAATCAGCTCAGTTTCTATTTTAAAAACAAACCCTGTTTCTGTTATTGGATTGAAATCATATTAACTCTAGATTGCTTCAGAGGAAACTGACATCTTAACAATATGGAATCCTCTAACCCATTAGCATCATATGTCTCTATTTTTGTGTATCTTCTTTAATTTCTCTCAGCAGTATTTTGTATTTTCAGTGTACTTTTTTAATCAAATTTGTTCCTAGGCATTTGATGTGTTTTACTAAATTTGTTCCTAAGTATTCTATGTTTTGATGTTATTATAGGTGAAACATTTTAAGTATTTATTTTACTAATGTTTGTTTCTAATATATAGACAGATTCATATAGATTGACCTTGTATCTAAATTTACTAATTGCTATTTTAGTATAGGTGCTGCTGAAGCAAGTACTAAATTTACTAACTGATTCTAGCAGTTTGTAGATTTCTTTGAATTATCTTTGTATCCAATCACGGAAGCGTTCTGTCTGCAGTTAAAGCATTTTTCAGTTCTAAAAGTTTTATTTGGTTCTTTTTTTTAAATTTCCTTTTTCTTTCCATATCGTTCCCTCTTGGTTTCATCAAGTGCTAAGAATAGCACTACTTAGAAATATGAAAAGACTACAGTGCATATGGATAATTCTCATTTTCAATGACAGATCTCTCTCGGCCCTGTCTGCTTATCATACTGGCTTGATTGCACCAATGAAGATTCGCACAGAGGCCCCTGGCAACCTTCGTTTATACAGCGGGAGCCCCACTCGCAGTGAGAAAGAGCAGGTCTCCATCAGCTCCTTCTACTACAAGGAGCGGGTAAGTGCCCAAGCCATTGCCTTTGATTCTTATCCTTCTCCTGGGTTCCTGCTCTCTATATCCCTGCCTGCCATGCACAGCAGTTTAGTAATCCCTGTATATTATTTCACTTTCATAAATAGTTTGTTCACAAGAGGCTGATGCTCTGTTCCTTTCAGTTGGTTTTAACCAGGGTGGCTTGTGTGATGGAGAGGAGGGATGAGCTCTACAGTGTTTCATGCTCCATGTGACCCCGTCATGTAACCCCCATCCGTCCAGTTGCTTCATTATTTCAGGCAGAATAAACAGCTTTAGGTCTTCCTAGCCGTTCTGATATTTGTCAACAAATTAAAGAATGTTCTGAAAGCTGGGGTTTTGATATATTTAGAACTTCATAGTTATGAGATCTTTAAAATTGGTATCTGAAAGGTTTTCTACTTCTGTTAAGAATACACTGAAATACCCTTTAGAATGGATCAGTTTATGTAAAAATCACCTGACTTGTCCTTATGTTCCAGAGTTATTAAAGAACCCATCGTCCCTAAAGTAGTTATCACGGAGCTGGCAGAAGCCTTTGGTGGCGGCAGTGTAGAGAATGCTGGCAGAACATAGGAACCTGTTATAAGAATTCTTTCTGTGTTGTCAGATTGAGAATCTGGCTTGAATAGGTTTTAGCTGACATGGTATTTAAACAGTTACCACTGAGCTACTCCGTAAACTGAGTCCTTAGGAATTCTTGGGTATCATTCCCTGCTAAATGAGAAATAATAAATTAATTTGTTTTTAAAAATTGAGTTAGTTTTAAATTTAAAACCAAGTTTCTGTCAGGTATTGGGAGTGTCTTCACTTGGATTGTAGCGTAGCGCCTACCCTTGGCTTGTGGTAGCTGACCAGCCCCAACTGACTTTGTGTAGTCTTAGAGCTTTATGTGACTGAGTGGCAGCAACTTATGATTGAAACGGGACCAGTCTTGTGGCAAAACTTTTCAGTCAAGTAGAGGAAATGATCGTTTGTTGTCTTCTTGGCCAACTTTCCATAGTCCCCTTCCTCAGTCTCTGATGGAATTCTGTCCCCCTGGCTGTCACAGACCTCACTGGAACACCTACTTAACCATATCTTTCTGAAGTCCTTTACTTTCAAAATTTTTAACTCTTTTTTTCTTTTTCTGCAGGCTAGCAGGTAACTGGATAGATGATTTGATAAGCTATTTGGAACTAAGGCATTTAATTGCCATAAAACCCAGACACACTCATGGTTGAATAAATGTGAGAGTTTTCCTAACATCAGGGCTGGGCTGAGGAGATCTTTTAGTCAGAGGCAAATCTGAATTTCCCTTCTGTTCATGTCGGGTGCTGCCTGCCTGTGCTTGGGATGTAATTGGGCAGAATAGATTGACTAGCACTTTTGACTTTGTGGTAGTGTATAAAGCCCATTTCTAGTCAGAGTAACTCCATTTCCAAGATGCGACCTCTTCCAATGCAAAAACGTTGGTAAAACCTGTGTTCATGTTCCTGATGATCTTGCCTCTTTTGCTGCAAACACCATAGTCCTCACAAGGGACCAGAGCTGGGGGCTGATAGGATCTGCTGGGGAGTGGCAGGAGGAATGTGATACTCAGTTTGGGCTAGTTCCAAATATACTGCTTCTCCACAGAAAATAGGCCATTCTAGTACCCTAGTCTGACACAGCATCCAGTCTTTAAGTTTTAAACAGTGATCAAAATAAAATGGGAGGACACTTTTATTATAATCTCACGTGTATTGATGTACAGTATACATACAGAAAAGTTCCTAAATTATGATGGTGGTGGAGTTGAGTGTTTTCACTATCACATAGGTCATTGCAAGACCCTGAGAATCCCTGGACAAGGGAGACACACTTTAATGATTGACATATAGTAATTCTTAGGTTAAATCATATGAAATTGCTGATACTTGACCATTTTTTGATCTAAAAACATTTTCATGCTGTTCATCCTATTAATTTAAGAAAACAAAAAAGATTAAAGTCAGTTACTTGGGTGAATCTGAAGTAACCTTATCTCTCCCTAAAGCTTGTTTATGCCTATCCTATTTAACTAGGGTGGAGGAGGCACTAAACTCGTGGGATTCTGCCGTGATGTCTACATAGGCTGCCACGTCTCCCTTACAGAGCTTGCTACTCCTCAAGGAGCATTTTCTAGTCTTCAGGAGTCTAGTTTCACCTGTCAAATGATAGCACTTTATTATTTTTGTTCAGGAAGCATTTCCAGCTTACTAAATTTTTTTGAGCCCCAGTTTTTCTCCAGCATACTTTTATTCCCTTTTAGATCTCTACTCTTTTCCTGAGAGCTTTAAATGAGGGAGAATGAAGGAGTAGCAAAGATGCCTGCCCCAAGATCTAGCAATGAAGAAATTCCAGAGTGTTTTTGAGATTGTAAAGGCTCTTTGCAGAGCCATTTGGACACTGTTGTTTGTTTTTCTTGTGTTTTTAGCCTGCCCTACTTAGGTCAAATTGTTACATTCACCAAATGTTCCAAGGTTTTTTCCCTAAAAACTTAAAAATGTGAGAGACCTAAAAACCTCTTTGATTTCATAGGAATCATAGGAAGTCAGAAAGCGAAGAGATGCTCACGTAAACAGATTTAGCAAGCAGACCAGCTATTAATAGCTGATGAAATATTGTTCATTCTTAGGATAAATCAGAAGGCCCAGAACTTGGGATAAACATTAGGCATTACCTGATAAATTCTTTTAAAAATCACAACCTTTCATCTCAGCTTTAGTGTATGTTACTAAAAATAGTTTTGGTATAAAACCTGGGGAGGTCTTTGTGTTAATAAAATACCTTCTGATCTCCAGAATCAGGCTGGGTGCTCCCCGTTCAACTCTCTTAGCCAGAGAGCCCTCAAGAGTGTTCCTCCTCCTCCTCCTCCTCTCACTGTTCCAAGGGCTCTGTGTTCCCTGACGTGGCCCTGAAAGTGGCCCTGAAGTCCCATTGTCCAGACATTCAATTTTCTCATCGGTCCCCACCCCAACCACACGCCCCCCCCCCCCAATCAGGTATCGAGCTTGTGGAAGAGCTTCTTCCCTTTCAGGAATGAGGGTGTACTCTCAGCGTTTCCTTCTCATTGATTAGAAAGGGCAGGGGTGGGGGCAACACAGAGTGCTCCCCTATTTCTCTGCTTGCATTATGCTCTTTGCCCTTGTTCAGACACCTCAACCGTTGATTGTAGTCCCTTAATCAGAGCTGTGTTGACAGTAGCCTCCTTGTGTCCCAAAATGTGACTAGAGAACAACAAACTTGAAGCTGGGTTTGGAGTGTGCTGGGTAGGGGTGGGGAGTTGAGGGAGTCGGAACACTGCTGTGCCTTAGGTTCAGATTTTTTCGCTGTTCCACTCCCAGTTTTGTGGTATATATACCTTTTAATCCAGCAGATGTGGGGCAAGCTTTCATTTTATTCTATATTTTTCCCTTTTAATTTTCTTGGTGTTTTTCTTCCCTCTTCCTGGGTGTAACGTTTTCACGCACAGATGTCTCCTCGCTCTGCCCGGCGACGTTGGTCCATACAAGCAATTAACGACTTCCCGGTACTGTGCGCTGTGCAAATGCTCTCCTTAAACTAATCCTGTCTCTACCCAAAGGCCCAAGAATAAAGTGCCACCTGCCTGGCTTTGAGGAACCTGAAATGACAGGCTAACTGGCTTTCAGGACCAGCAACAACAGATTCTCTCTGAGGAGTCCAGCTGCAAGGACTGCCTCCCTGTCCATCACGGGGTCTCGAATGGGTAAATGTCGGGAAGGGTCACAGATGGACTTCTTTGCAAATGAAATTTAGTACTGGGTCCTTGGAGGGAACCCCAGTTAAATGACTTTAGCTTACCTGATTTCACTTGGAGCATTTGTATAATGCCATGGAGTTTCAAACGCCTACCTTTGGCATGGGGGGAGCAGAGGAAGATATAAGAGGCTTCCGCCACTTAGCCTCTGTTTATATAGTTTTGGTCTAGCTTAGAGAGGGACGTGTGCCCACCTGCTTCATTGGCACGATACATAAGCTAGTTTTATCCTTTGGGAGTTTTCCAGAACAAATTTTTTCTTTACCATCAGTATTTTGTATTTGCCGATAAACCTGTGCTATAGCTATCCCCTCTTCTTCCTTCTTTCCTACTCACTCCTATTGGCCATCTCCCCTCTTCTGTCTTCCTCCCATCCCCTTCATGTTTCAGTAGTGCCAAGGTGACCTCAAGGCAGCCTTGAGGCTTCAGGTCAATTTCACGTGGTATAAAGAATGTTTAGAGGAACAGTCCTGTAGCCTTTTTATATAAAAACCAGTTGAAATCAGGAGCCCGATTAGCAAGTACCACTGCTACCAACAACTTGCCAGTGGAGCCACTGACGTGGCCACCTTTCCTCAAAAAGCTGGTCCTAACCAACCCAACTGCTGAAGCTCCACTGATTTTCCAGAAGTCCCTGCTTTCACTGCTCTTTAAAGAGGAACTCATTTTGGCTCCCTGCCCACTGTGCTGATTATGCATTGTTGATGGGGTTGCTGCGAAGCAGTTGGTGGCTTATTCTTGGGCTGTTTTTACATTTAACCCATTTACTGGCATTGATGTTGCCTCCAATTGTAGCAGTAACACTGGTGGTACAGTCGCAAGCTGGCTGTTGGTTGTCATTCAGTGCTGTTTGCACCAATGCCCCCCCTTCTTCCCTGTCTTCTTTGCCATATGCCACAAACACCTTCCCAGGATGTTCAAGAGGGGCATCCTGGAGCTCATCACGTAATAATTTGTCTGTCTTGCTTTGTCTCTCTTCCCTCAGTCCCTTCTCATGAAATCTGTGGGGAAGGGACATTTTCTGTTGATGGAGCGTTGGAAAGACCTAAGAAAAACAAGAGTCCTTTGCCTCTCAGAAGTACCAGTTTTATTGCACAGAAAGTGTCCACACTGAAGCTCGGCAGGGTGGGGCTGGAGCAACACAGGAGGGTGAGGGGCGTTTACTCCCTGGTGCTCTTCCTTAACCCGGATGGAGTAATCTGCCTTAGCCTAGAGTGTCATTGCTACCTGTCTGTTGCATAAACAAGAGAGACTCCCCAAAGTGGCCTGCAAGATATTAAAAGTGAAGTCAGTTTTAGGGGAAGTGTGGATGAAACAGGACTGTTTTTTATTGCCAAGATCCCGGAGGAAAACTCCTGAAAATTTGTCCGTCTTTTTTTAGAGAACAGCCAGGATGTAAGGCCCCAACTAATACTTGATTATAGAGATTTAGGCAGCATTGTTATATGTGAATCTCCGGAATAATTAATTAATCATTAGAATTACTGAGTGATCCCTGTAGCCGGAAAGGAAGACATTTCATATTTAAAGCCAACCACCAAGTTAAAAACACAACAAAAATTAACACTATTTTGTAGTCCTTTAAGAATTGTTGACAATGTTTTGAATTATTCCTTGCTGGATTAATAAAAACTACTAGTGCTGTCCCATAGAGACTTTTCCAGTTTGGTTCCTGAGGCAGCTAGAATCAGGGTGATCCCATGCTGGGGAACCACTTTCTATTGTAGCTTAGAGACAGCAGAGCAAGGTTCCAGAAAGCACTTCCTGTTCATCCAGTACAGATCAAATGGAAAATCCCAGGAAATACAGATTTCCCTAACTAGTGAAGGATGATTACAGAAACTTGTCCAAGACCACCGTCTTTACATTTTCATCAAGTATTTATCGACAGCACACACTGGTTTGTTTCTGCTGATATCTGTAGCCCAAGACTGCAAATGAGGGAAGAGTCCTAAAACATCTCTTCAGACTCTGAGTCTTCTTCTATCCGACCGAAACACATGCGTGGGGCAGACTCTCAAACCCTGCCTGAAATACAGAGTCTCAGCCTGAATTCACAGTCATGATGCTTAGCGGAAGAGTGACTGAAGAACTCAGTAGTTGTAGGGTAGTGTGGGGTAGGCAACACTTGAATCAAACGTTAGTCTTCTTACATACAGAAATGAATCTGTTTAAAAATGGACCACTTACCCATTAACAGGTAGCTTTGTCAGGACTTAACCTAAAGTCATATGCAGTACTGAAAATCTAATTAACAGGAATGGGCTCAGCAACCTGACGGACCTGTTCCAATGCCAGCTGTGTAACTGACCTTGAGTAGGCCTCACCTGCCCTTACACAACAGGCGATCCCCTACGCCAGGGAGCTGTGGTGAGCTGCATGCCACTTGGGGTGAGCCATCCTTCAGCAGGGGCCAATGTGGCCGTGACAACAGGCAAGACCTGAAGTCCTGAGTCAAACATCTGTGCACTTGGATGTGTTCACCGTCAGTTTCCACATAAACCAGGCTACTTGCAAAGGAGCCACTTTGACACGAGCCTTCATATAATGAATAATGTGCTTTTATTAGGTTTGCTTTAAAAGCCAGGAAATTGTAGTTCTTTCAGTGTGTTCTAAATGGTAGCAGACCCCATCTTCCTGATGCCTCCATCTATTTCAGCTGTCATGAATTGTTCAGTTGTTCAAGTGCTTCTCATTCTCTCTTCATAACAAGGAGCCAGAGCAACTTCCTGGAACAGTGTTTAGAAGCCTTCCAGCCAACCTGGAAGACTGAATTAGACGGATCATATTCCATTGCAGGCAGAATCTTTTTAGCATAGATTTTTCAGTGCCCTAAATCTCATTTGAGGTGGTCAGTCGTGTGATACCTGTGAGCATGTCATTTCCGGCTAGTTATGCACCTGTGCTGTTCAGTGTCACAGCAGGGCAGGTGTGCACTAAATGACCCTCCCTACATCCGGTCATGTATGGCATTGCATCCATGTGTGACTACAGCTGTTGCATGTCAGTTAACACTGCCTGGCTCCAGCCCATTCTGATGGGCTGTTTGCCCTTCGACGTGTCCTTCGCTTGCCTGCACCCAAATCAGGGTGTTTGTGGCTAAAGGATAGTATTGTTGATAGTATCACATAACTCTAGAAAAGCACCAGAACACTAGAGCATTGAAGGGCTACCCCAAAATAGTAGATTAAACTTCTTGTATTCGAGAATAATAGGGCCAGGGATATATCTCGGTGGCACAGCACCTGCCTGGCAAGCACAAGGTCCTGAGTTCGATTCCTGGTACCAATAAAAAAAAAAAAAGAATAATGACTTGCTCAGGAGCTTGAGGCAGGAGGATTGAGAGTTTGAGTCTAGCCTGGGCAAATTAGTGCCTAGTGAGACCCTGCCTCAAAATTTAAAAAATAAATAAAAAGGACTGGGGAGGTGGTTCAGTGGGAAGGCCCTGGGTTCAATACCCAGTACCACAACAAACAAAAACAAAAAAGAAAACAAAAAAACAAAAACACATACAAAACTTGGACAGATAAATAGTAAATAGTAACAGAACTGCTTCTTAAGATCAAATGGGGGGACTGGGGATATAGCTCAGCGGCACAAGCGCCTGCCTGGCAAGCGCAAGGTCCTGAGTTTGATTCCCGGTACCAAAAAAAAAAAAAAAAAAAAAAGGATCAAAGGGGTTAAGGTTCCAAATTGATAGTGCAGTGTATGTACTTACATAGTATGATAAACAATTCACAGATGCTTCAGTTAAACTTCTTCACTTACTTGCCCCAACTCAAAGTGTCCTGGGCTTAGTAAGTCCCAAGACACACACCAGCCCTCTAGGAAGTTACATGCATTAGGCACCTTTGGGATTAGTTGGGACACGAGTGGTCAGACATGACTGGATTCAGACCAAGACAAATTCATGAAAGAGTGATTATATAAAAATCACTTGTAGAAAATGAATTTTTTATGAGTAATCTAAATAATAAGCTTTTTTAGATTCCCAAGAGTTTATATGCTTTCATAATTAGATTTTTAGGTTGCACTTTTCAGTTTGTGTAGTTAGCACCCATATCATTTTTTTTTTTTTTTTGGTACCGGGAGTTGAACTCAGGACCTCGCGCTTGCCAGCAGGCGCTTGTGTTACTGAGTGATATCACTGGCCCTACTTGTGCCGCTGAGCTATCTCACTGGCCCCCACCCATATCTTTTTATTGTCCCCTTACTGACCTTGTGAGATTGGACAGGGGAGCTCACCATTAGCCGTAAGTTGTCAACCAGCAAAGAAAGAGTGACATGAATGAGACTAAATCTGCAATAAAAAATTAATTTGCCCAGGGTCATATTGAGAGTAAGACCAATTAGCCTTAGTTCTCTGACTCTTTTCATTTGCTCCTTTTTGTCTCCTTCATTAATAAATATGTCACTCCCTTAGTTGACTCACTTTGGTGACCTCTTTGTTAACTTCTGGAAATGAAATAATATCGAATACAGTATTGCTTCCTTGTCTGGTTATCATCGGAAGATGCCAGATGGGGTGACACTCTATTAATTCTCATTTTCCAGGACATTTCCCATTTCACACACAGATTCCTTACAGAGAGCCACTTACAGGGACGGCTCTGGGGATTGGGGCACTTGCTCATGATCTCCTGTGTCCATTACCCAAATCCTCTGACTCAAGTACTTTTTTTTTTTTTTTGTGGGTACCGGGGGTCGACCTCAGGACCTTGCGCACCAGCAGGCGCCCGTGCCGCTGAGCGATATCACTGGTGCTTTTTTCGTATGTGGGATCCGGGAGTCAAACTCAGGCCCTCACGCTTGCCAGGCAGGCGCTTACGCCACTGAGCCATCTCACCAGCCCTCAAGTACTTTTGACCTTCTAAAATGATTGCTTTTAGAAATCATTCAGGTCTGCTAGAAAAACAGGATAATTCTCCTCAAGCTGCCACATTTCTTTGTCTTCCTCCATAGATTAAGGTTTGCAGAGCCCACACTGCTGTGTCTGAATTAAAATATCATCAAGTTCTCTTGAAACTGAGAAGAAAAAAACTTTGATAGTTTCAGGCAACAACTTTGAACCTAGTACTGAACTCAACCTTAAAATTTGCTCTTCTACATTTTTGGGATCTTTACTAACTTATTTACCTGCTGTTTTTAAATTAATTCATTAATTTTGGCTTCCTGGTATTGATTTTTGAGCACCTGCAGAGCGTAGCTAGCCCTGCAATAGGTGCCTGCTTTCCTGTTAGGATTTGAATCAGGCGCTCAGTGCCCTTTGTCATCCTTCTGTTTCCTACAGATGCTGATTCTTGTAATTGTGGGCATGATGTAATTTAAAGTCTGCATATTACCAATGATGCAGTTACAATGAGCTCCGCAACTATAGGTTTCCACCCCCCAAAGTCCCAGTTAGTTACATCTTGCCATCTCCCCCAGAAATCCAGGAGGTGGAAGAGTAAGCGTGAGGGTTCGGACTCTGGCAATCGACCCGTCAAGGCTGCTGGGAAGGTCATCATCCAGGATATTTCGTGCCTCCTTCCTGTTCACAAATCTCTGGGAGAACTATACATGTAAGTTCAAGATTTCAATTATGCTGTGCTTATTTCTTAGGATGGATAAATCTTTTTTTTTTTTTTTCCCAATGTTGGAAGCTTTTCTTCAAAAGCATTTTTAGGAGAAGCTCAGTGTATTAGCTGTTGCTCCATTACAAATTACCACAAATTTATCAGTTTTGGACAACATACATTTGTTACCTTTTAGTTTCTGTAGGTCAGGATTCTGGGTGTGGCTTCACTGGGCCTATGCCCCAGATCTCACCCAAATGAAACCATGACATTGGCCAAATGATGGTCTCTTTTGATGCTTACGGTCGTCTTCTAAGCTCATTCAGTTGTTAGAATTTGGACCCTTGCAGCTGTAGAAGGCTTCTGTGAATTTCATCTTCCTTGAGACCAGCAGGAGTGGCTCACAGACCCTTCACCTGCCTCACCTGCTTAGGTCAGGCCCACCCAGGATAGTCTGCCATTGAACAAATTCAGAGTCAGCTGCTTAGTAATATAATCAGGGGCGTGATATCCCATCAGTATTCACTGGTCCCACCTGAATTCAGAGCAGGGGGGTTGTGCAAGGTGTATATGGCAGGGGTCAGGAATCTTGGGGACCATCTTAGAATTCAGCCTCCCACACTTAATATGTAAAACAGACCAAACACAGCTATTTTGGTTGAGGGGAATTGGGAGATGGGTGAGCAGCTTGCAGAGGTCAGCTTGTGAGGTTAGCTCTAGCTAACCCTCTCCCCGTCAGATGGAAAGGAGCTTGAGGCCAACACACAGTAAAATACTTTGAGTGACAACCAGAGAGGCGGTTTTAGTGTGTTGAACCAGGAGGACTTAGGGAGTTTGAATGGAGAGAAACTTTTTTATTCTTTTTAAAAATTTTCAGATTGAATGTGAATGATATTCAGGAAACTTGTCAGAAGAACGCCACTTCTGCCATGCTTGTTGGAAGGAGGGATCTTATCCAGGTATTGCGTGTCCCTTTGGGTGGAGCTCTGGGTTTTTGTGTAAGAGCAGGTTGTTTTCACTTGGTAGTTAATGGATTAGCAACATTTTCAATGTTGTGTTTTCTATTTTGTAATTCTTTTCCCGTTCTCTTTTCCAACTTCTAGGGCTAGAGCAGCTTCCCAAACCCCCTGGATATTTTGCTTATGTGTACAATATTTAGTTGCGAAGATCCTAAAGCATTTATTGAATATATATATATTTTTTTATTATATCTCTTTTCTATTCCAATACCACAGTGATTGTTACAAACCTAAATTTGGTAATATCTGTGCCTTTGCCATTTGCATCAATTCTTTTTTTTTTTAACTTTAAAAAGTATTTCATAAAATATTTACCAAAGTGTTCCTTTAGCAGAGATGTTCAGTTTTAAAATATTTAATCTTAATAAAAATTTAAATTGTCTTCATTTTTGGAGGAACACAGCAATGTATTAAAACAAGCTGCTCCTATAGTGTTTTTTAAACAGCTTTATTGTAATGTAGTCTGCATATCCTGTAATTTACCCATTTAAAATGTACCATTCAGCAGCTTTTAGTGTATTCAGAGTTGTGCAGCCATCGCCACGAACAGCTCTAGAACATTTTCATTACCCCCCCAAATCCTGTGCCCACAGCTGTCACTTCTCAATACCTTCTTCCCCCAGCCCTAGGCACCCACTACTCTACTCTTTGTCACTACTGCACTCTTTTTCTTTAGTGTGAGAATTACATTGAGCAGTGGAAATCACTAGTGGTTGTTTTATCAGCTCAGTAATTTCCCCTATAACTCTCCAAACATATCAGTGTCAAACCTCTTCCTTGATTTTTAAGACTGTGGCCACCTAGTTTTTATGAACACTAAAAAAGTAAGTTGAGCAGGGCATGGTGGCACATACCGGTAATCCCAGCACTCAGGAGGCTGAGGCAGGAGGATTCCTGTGAGTTCAAGGCCAGACTGAACTACATAGCAAGACCCTGTCTCAAAAAAAAAAAAAAAAGGGCTGGGGATATAGCTCAGCAGCACAGCACCTGCCTGGCAAGCGCGAGGTCGTGAGTTCGATTCCCAATACCAAAAAAAAAAAAGTGGGGGAGAAAGAAAAAAAAAGGCAACTTAAGCTAATAGCAACAGTGCAGAATTTATAGCAGAAGGCCTAGGTGCAACTTGGCTTCCTAGCAGAAGCAAGTTCTCTTAGACTCAGCCTTGGAGTGTGTTTGTAAAATGAGAACCCTAAGAATAATTTCCTCATAGGTTGGTGAGAAGATTGGTGAATGCAATAATAAGGTGGACCCAAGGTTCATGTCTGAAAAAAACATTCTCTGAGCAAAAACTGCTTCTATGAGCTTTTTGTTTCTGGAGTTTTCAGTACTTTTCTGGCAGAGTTGGAAGGGCAGGCCAGGCCAAGTGAAGTGAGAAGACTCGTGGCTTCAGACAGACGCCGGCTCCAGCACTTTTTTGTTATTTGAGCCTAGGCAAACCACCTAGGCTTTCTGAACCTCAAGTTCCTTGACCCAGAATGGAACTGAGCCTCAAAACTCGTTCTGAGAACTAAATGCAACCGTATCTATGAAGCCTCATAATAGTAGCTGGCAGGTGGGAGATGCCCACTGTGTGGTACAACAACTGCATCATCCTTCGTGTTATGATCCTGTTTCTAGGGACAGAGAAATGGCATTAGTGGCAACACTTGAAGAATTTTTTTTTGTTCTTTATGCCATGTTGAAGACATTGTTTACTGTTTTTTTAAAAGCTGCAGAAATAAATGCAAGCATCACTCTGTTGAAGACATTTAGGAAATATTTGTTATGAAGGGAGGCAGTAACATAGCTAAGTAGTAGCCAGCGTGGAAAATCTATTCTATCTCAGAAATGTATTAACTTCTTTTAGTATCCATTCACATGGGTCATTGATTAGAAATAAGTATAAAGTTCAAGTTTCTCTTTTAAAATAATACTTGTATTTTTCAAGTATGTTGGTCCTGCATAATTTCATTGATTTTGCATGTCTGACTTTTCTTAGCATTTTTATTTGCTTATTTTTTCTTCTTAGATTATAAATTCCTTGATTCAAAGTTTATGTATTTTCCTTTTGAGCTTTACACAGAATCTAGGATACTGTTTTCCAGCTAGTGGGTACACGATGATGTGTTACTACTACAGAAGATTTAAGTACTGTAATTGGATTTTTAAGGGTATCAAGGGGATGGGGGCTTTGGTTATGATGTGGCGAATTCAGCATGAGCCTTAGGTTTAAGCCTTAGCTTTAACACTTAATGGACATCAGTGTTTGCTGATGATTCCAAGCCCTGTGAGATTTCAAGTTTGGAGATACTCCTTAGATTTGGCGTCAGCAAAAAAGAAAGCCAAGTCTGTTTAGCCTTGGCCTACTCTTTAACCTCAGAGAATGTACGAAAACTTCTGAAATGAAAGCAGTCCTTTTCCATTATTTGGCTAAGGAGGGACAGGTCTTAGACATTAAACAGAATACACTTCTTTGCTCCTTGCCAAGCCAGTTCACTAATGCAACAACAGGAAATGTCACAACTTAATGGTCAAACAGATGATCCCTCGAAGTGATTTTGCACTGTCATTTCCCTGAAGTTTTCATAATAAAATTTTTTTTTTTTTTTTTTTTTTTGGTGGGTACTGGGGGTCGACCTCAGGACCTCGCGCGCCAGCAGGAGCCCGTGCCACTGAGCGATATCACCGGCCCTTTTTTCGTATGTGGGTTCTGGGAGTCGAACTCGGGCCCTCGCGCTTGCCAGGCAGGCGCTTATGCCACTGAGCCATCTCACCGGCCCCATAATAAAAATTTTAAAGTTAATGTTTCTCAAGACTCAAGTGCACACAGGTCCCCTGAGGGTCTTGTTTACAATGCAAATTCTGATTCAGTAAGTCTGAGCAAGGCCTAAAGTTCCAAACCTCAGTAAGCTTCCTGCTTCGGGTGCCTTTGAGATGCCAGACTTCTGGCTGTAGATGGAGGACAGGTGGCTCCCTTCTTGGTTTCTGTTCCTGTTGTCGCTAGTTTGAATTTGAGTGTCTCTCTTTGATCTGTCCAGGTCTGGTCGCTGGCTGCAGTAGCTACAGACCTTTGCCTTGGTCCGAAGTCTGACCCAGATTTGGAAACACCCTGGGCTCGGCATCCTTTTGGACGACAGCTGCTGGAGTCCCTGTACGTTTTGAGAACTACAAGTGGGGAAAATGAGTGATGTCAATCGTAGGTCTGTAAATGCATTAGATGGTATTGCCTGAGAGAAAGATGCAGAAGCCTGAGGAATGAGAGGAAGAAGTAGGTTCTTTCCTTTTAGCTCTGAAATAATCTCTGTGCAGAAGGAATTACAACCGTATTCGTTGCTTATGGCAAGGATTTGCGACCCCTCAGACTCTCGTGTCTTCAGAGAGTCCTGTGTCAGTCTGTAAAGCAGAGTGCTAGAGATGGTGAGTTTCTTCTTGGATGTGGTGGGGTTTGGTCCCTGGGAACAGATTAGAGGATTGCGTATTGGTGTTCATGTTCTCCCAACACAAGGACCCTTTCACCGTCTTAGGCAACTCATGAAAACATTGAGTTTATGTTCAATTTATTGAACTGAAATATGGTAAGCTATAATTATAATATACAAAATAATCTACCACTGAGTAAGACACTGGGCTCTCCGTAACATCAAGGCTCAGGACCTGGGCAGGGAACTTCCTGTCCCTCAGGTTGGGGTTTGCTTTCCTTGCTTGCTGAGGCTAGGCCTGGGACATCTGCTTCTGTCCCATTGCCTTGTCCTTAATGCAGGGGTGGTAATGCAATTTATACAGTTCACACGAGACTCCGTTATGACGGTAAGTGTGAAAACACTTAAAAATATTAGGCACTGAGTAGTAGGAAGGTACATTATTTCGTGACAGAGGCAAAGACCTGATCCCTAACTCACAGTCTAACATAGTAGTCCTGAAAGACAAAGGGACAGGATGCCTAAAAGATAAAAATATTCTTTGTCAATCTTATTTAGTAGTTCATATTTGTGCCAGATGTGATGGCACATGCTGGTAATCCCAGGTACTCAACAGGCTGAGGCAGAAGGATTTCAAGTTCAAGTCCAGCTTGGGCAATTAAGTGATATTCTGTCTCTAAATTTAAAAAAGAAAAATCTAAAAAGGGTCGCGAGTGTAGTTCAGCAATAGAGTGCTTGCCTAGCGTGCATGAGTCCCTGAGTCCAATCCTTAGTACTGGAAAAATGAAAAGAAAACTCACATTCGTAATTCCACCTCCACAGTCAGCGACTGGCCTGCTCATCACTCCGTGGTGGTCCGGTGTTCTCTGCACGAGCTCCTGTGGCTTTAGGTTACATGAATGGCATACGTGGGAGTGGCCTGAAGAGCCGCGTGTCTTCCTTGGAGTCGGGGCCCGAGAGCATGCAGGCTGCTCATGCAGATGTCCGGCTGGCCTGTGTGGTTCATGGGAAACTGCATCCGAGTTGGCGCCCAAGTCTGGGTGCCAACCAGGGTTTTCCGAGTAGATACTTAGTTCATTTGTAATTTTCCAATACCCATTATTCCAAAACAAGTGTAGCCAGGCTCACAGTAGGCAGACCCTGGATCTGTCAAGCCCCAGCTCCTGATGGGCTTGTTGAGGCACACCCTGCCTCATGGCAGTAACCGCCGTGACCATGACTGTTGTCCTTCTCCGTCCTACTCTTCATTTGTTTCCTCCTCACATCTGTCTCTTCAGGTTGGCACATTATTGCCGGCTGCGGGATGTTCAGACCTTGGCTATGCTCTGCAGCGTGTTTGAAGCCCAGTCTCGACCTCAGGGGCTGCCGAACCCCTTCGGGTCTTTTCCTAACCGGTCTTCCAATCTCATGGTGTCCCACAGTCGATATGTAAGTATGTGCCTTTTGGGTTTGCGTCTGATTTTTCCCATAACATAAACTTTGATATGCAACAACGTTCTGATGCCAGTCCCGTGTGTCCCCTTCCATCTAGCCCAGCTTTACCTCCTCGGGATCCTGCTCCAGTATGTCAGACCCAGGCCTCAGCACCGGTGGCTGGAACATAGGTTGGTTGGGAGTCATGCTGCCCACGCTGGATAGTCAGTCCTCTAGAAGCTGTGTGCAAGTGGTGCATATGTCATCTGTCTCAGTTGCTTTCCTGTCACTGGGACACAATACCTGACACTCACAACTTAGAGGAGAGGCTTATTTTGGCTCATAGTTACAGTCCATGGTCGGCTGACTCCAAGGCAGGAAGGGCATGGTGGAAAGAAAGCTGCTCGTGTCATGGTGACCAGGAAACAGGGAGGGAAGAGAGGAGCTGGGGAGTGAGATAAACCCTTCCAGGCCACACCTCGGTGGCCCACCTCCTAACAGCAAGTCCACTCACACTAATGGTCCACTCACCTTCCAAAAAGCCCAGCCTCTGAGCAATTGAGGCTCTGGGGCCGACATTCCAGATCTAAACCATTACATGATCTTTAGCCAGTGCATATTCTCCATGTTTTCCTTTGTTTCTCATTTCTTTCTCATTGTGGTGTGATAGGGTTACTGTTGCCAGGAAGGCCTGGCCTTGCATGTTGAAGGGACCATATTCTGAAAGGTCTGTACTTTGCTGGGTTGCTTTGCATCTCATAACCATGAAAAATTGATGCTGGGACTTGGCTACACTTCAGCCCAGAAACCTAACCCTGATTCTTTCTTCATCACATGTTCCTTTCCATGATCATCTGCTGTTCCTTGTCCATCTCATTCCATGGCTGTTTTCAGTTTAGAGAAATAAAGAGTTTAGAGAAATAAAGCTGGGCCCAACCCCAGCTGGCCATAAGGTCTATTCCACGAATAGCTGTCTTTGTGTTTCCTGGATTTTTGAAATTTCATTTTTAAAAATGATCTTAATTTTCTTGATTATAAAAGTTATATATGAGCCAGGCACTGTGTTACATCCCCATATTCCCAGCTACTCAGGCGGCTAGGGCAGGAGGATCACTTGAGCTCTTAAATTCAAGGCCACCCTGGGCAATATAGCAAGACCTTGTCTCCTTAAAAATAAATAAATAAAAATAGTACATGCCCAGTGAAGAAAAGCAAACAAAGTGTTAGAGAAGAAAATAGTAATTATTGATATGTCACTTAGGAATAACATCTATTAACATTCTTGTATTGGTTAGCTTTCTGTTGCTGTGCCAGACAGATACCATAAGGAGGCAGGGTTTATTTAGGCTCATGGTTTTAGAGGTTTCAGTTCATGGTCAGCTGGCTCCATTGCTCTTAGCCCCATGGAGAAGGCAGAAACAAACCTTGGTGGGGGAAACCTTGGTGCTTCAAACATCTAGGAAGCAGAGAGAAGAGAGAGACCCAGAGAGGAAGGGGCCAGGGACCAGATTTGGTACCCAGATCACACCCCTATGATCCACTGCCTTCAACTAGGCCCCACCTCTTTCCATCACCTCCCAATAAAGCCATAAATGATGACCTCACCAGTGGGTTAACCCACCGATGAAGTGAGAAACCTCATGATCCAGTCACTTCCCAGAAGCCTGTCAACCAAGCCTTCAACTCAGCCTTTTTGGGGGGATCCCAACCATAACAATTCTAGAACATTTTCTTCCAATCTGTATGTGAGAGTGTGCATGTGTGTACACACACAGGTGTATGGGTGTTTCTATATGCTATTTCATATTCTGCGTTTATCAAGGACATTTTCTCATGTCATTTAACAAGTCTTTATAAATATTCACTGCATAACATTCTATATCATTGTACCACAATTTGCTTTATTATTATGTGTACTTAGTACCAAGTTCCCTTAGTAACAGCACCTGGACCAAGAGTTCTGTTTAGTTATAGTTCTGAGCCTTCAGTCTGGCCTGTTTTTCTTCTAGGGAGTCAATTGTGCACACCCTGTAGTGTGAGGATTTTCCATTGGTTCTCGTGCCTTCTCTGATGCCCATCTTCCCATCCCCTTTGCTTTCTCCAGCTGGGAGAGAGGCTGAGCACATGTCCTCCCCATGGGGCGAGTCTTCTCCAGAAGACCTCCGTTTCGGGAGTCTTACCTACAGTGACCCTCGGGAGAGGGAGCGTGACCAGCACGACAAAAATAAAAGGTAATCACCTTCTTGGGGGATAGCTGCAGTTCTAGAACTCGATTCTCCAAAAGCAGGCCTCTTGCTTTAAGAAAGATATTAAGTGCCATGTGGAATCAAGCTTTTTGCTTCTTTCCCTCCCTCTCTCCCTACCTCACTTCCTTCTTCTCTCCTCACTTTCTGTCCTCTTTCTATTCTCTCTCTCTCCCTCACACCCTCCCCCTGGGGATGGAATCCAGTGCCTTTGCACTAAGCTACATCCCTAGCCCTTTTTAAATTTTTTAATTTTGAGACAGGGTCTCACCGACTTGCCCAGGCTGGCTTTGAACTCACAATCTTTCTGCCTTAGCAACCCCCTAGAGTGCTGGAATTGTAGGCCTGCACCACTACTACACCTAGCTTCGAGCTTGTTTTCTCTTTAAGGAAGTAATAGGAAATCTTTTCAATTTTATTCAGGCTTCTGGACCCTGCCAACACCCAGCAATTTGATGACTTTAAGAAATGCTATGGAGAAATCCTCTACCGTTGGGGTCTGAGAGAGAAACGAGCGGAAGTGCTGAAGTTTGTGTCCTGTCCTCCTGATCCTCACAAAGGGATCGGTGAATATGAATTTCTTCCTTTTCCTGTCCCTGGCTGAAAGGTTCTGTCATTTCATTTGTCATAACCTCAGACTTCGACTGATGTTTCAACTTTTCATGATAAGCAGAAATTTCTGGAGCATCTTGAGTCTGTTTCGAGCTTCTGAAAACTCTTGCATTTTATAATAAGATTAACCTTTTGTTGGAACGGAAGTAGTTTGAGACCCAGAACTGATTGGAAGGAGAGCTGTTTGTTCACTTCCTTGGCTAATGCATCTCAAGCCCCGCTCGGTGCCCACACATTCCTTTCCCTCGTGGAGCTGACAGTGGGGAAAAATTAAGTAATTGCTAATTGTGACAAATATTAAAGAGAGACAAAACTGATGTTGGGGCAGGGAGAGCAGGAGGGAGAGTGTCAGGAGGTGGTCGAAGTGTACTGGGAAGACCAAGCCGAAGGTCTGAGGTCCGAGGGATGAGAAGGAGCCGCCATCCAGAGTGGCAAGAAGAGCAGCACTCCGTGCAGAGGGAGCAGCCCAGAGAAGTGACTTGTTGCTTTGAAGGGTGAAGGAAGGCCAGTGGCTGGAGCACAGCAAGTAAGAGTGGAATAAAATTAGAGTGGGTAGCCAGGCGCAATGGTGCACACTTATAATCCCAGCACTCAGGAGGCTGAGGCAGGAGGATCGTGAGTTTGAAGCCAGCCTGGGCTACATAGCAAATTCAAGCTGGCCTATGCTCTGTAGGAACACCTTATCTCATAAAAAAGAAAAAAAAAAAAAAAGAGAGAGAGAATGGGTATAGAAGTGCAGTTGGATAGGAGGAATAAATTCTAATGTTCTATAGCATAGTAGGGTACCTATGGTAGGAAACGATTAACTGAATATTTTTACATAGCTCATAGAGAGGATTTAGAATGTTCTGAACACAAAGAAGTGATTAATGTCTGAGGTGATAGATATGCCAGTTATTCTGATCTGATCATTATACATAGTATTAGTGTACAGCGTGAAATGTCACATTGTCCCCCATAAACATGTACCATTACTATGTCGATTAAAAAGATTAGTAAAATATTTTAATAACATAAACAAAAAAACCTAGATTGTAGGCTATTAGGGCCATAGCAGGCAAGGACTTGTAGGTTGTGGGACAGAATTGGGGTTATATCCTGGCTCCGGTAGTGAGCTTCAGAGGGCATTAAGAAGCAACATGCTAAAAATGTAAAATAAAGAGCGACTACTCTGGTTTACACTTTAGGAGGATCACCTTGGCTGTTAGCAAGGAAGGATTGCAGGAGGGTAGAGCAGAAGTAGGAAGGCAATTTGGAGACTGGTACAGAGGTCAGAGAGGTCAGCAGCCTGCTCTGAGGGCATCCTGGAGGTGGAGAGAGATGGGTGGATTAAAAATATGTTTGAGAGGTAGACTCAGCATGACTTGCTAATAAATTGGATGTGGGATTGAGGAAGGAAGACAAAGCTTGGCTGATTCCTAGATTTCCAGCTTACGCAACTGGGCAGGTGGCAGTGCTGTACTCTTAAGAGAGGAGAGACTGCTTAGTCTGGGATCTGCAGAGGTGCAGGAGAGGGACTGCGGAAGTCTTGTGGGCCGTGGGATGTGAGCGGTACTCAGGAAAGCAGGAGCAGGAGCCCGGAGTCGGAGCTGTGAGGATGGTGGGTTTACCTGGGAGCCAGAGGTGAGAGCACAGCGTGGAGTGAGCGCGGCTGACAGCCTGGCCGCCCGCCTGCCTGGGCCTTGGTAGAAGTGAGCGCTTGGAGCTGGGTCCAAGGGGAAGAGCCAGAGGTAGAGCCTCCGAATGAGATGCCAGCGAGTTTGAGGAAAAGCTAGACTGTGATGTGAGTGCTCCTAAGCAAAAAGATTTTTTTGAAAGGAAGAAATGGAAGACTGCCAAAGAGAGTGGGCTGAACACACTGATTTCCTCTCTCCTCAGACTCACCCAAGTGTCTGTACAGAGCTTTTCTGAAAAGGCGTGACTGTGCGAGAAGTAATGTCGCTAGTGAAATGTGGGCTCTGGGAAGCAGACAGGTGGCTGATTTTTTTTTTTTTTTTTTTTTTTTTTTTGGTATTGGGAATGAAACTCAGGACCTTGCGCTTGCCAGGCAGGTGCTGCGCCGCTGAGCTGTATCCCTGGCCCTGGGTGGCTGATTTTTACAGGACTTGATAAGCTGAGCCTGAACTAGCAGTCAGGAAGCAGAAAGGCCCCCTGCAGAACCCCCGCATGACTCAGGAATCAGTGGTCCCTGGTACCTCTGGGAGGGGCTTGAAGGTGAAATTAAAAGCCAGGGTCTTGTTTGATGGCTTTTAGGGTCCCCAGGTTCCCCCTCCTAGTTTTCAGAGCAGGATATCACCCCTCCTATAGAAAGCTGGAAGTTTGTTTTCCAGAGAAGGTGAACACTTTTCCACATTGAATGGGCCACCGGGTACCCACATTGATGAAGGAAGAAAGACCAGGGAGACAGAGCCAACCTCAGAAGCTTTCAGAGAGCTAAAACGGGTCACATACGAAGGATGAGGACAATGGATGGCATCACACCTCTGAGGAACAGTTCTGGAAACAGAAGAGAGTGCACCACTATCTCCAAAATTATCAAGATAATGATTCTTGCCAGATTCTGAACCCCTATTATCAATCATATGTGAAAGCGGACCTTCAGCCTAAGTAAGGAGGAGGACTAGATTTAGCACAGGAAGTGAAAGGTCGGATGCTGATGGAGGGGCTCGCTGTGACAGCCCTACATAGATAGCCCAGTGCCCACTGGGGCCTCAGGAGCCTTGGTTCCAGGGACAGCATATTGAAAATAATGTACCTAGTATATTGCAGTGTTCAGTGTATTTATGGAAGAATCAGATATTTGAGGGAGAGTTTGGAGATGAATTATTGATATGTACATAGCAAACTAAGCACATGAAAAAAAATGAGACAGTTACTAATTCTGGGAAAAGCAAAATGTGCAGGAAAGGAAAAGTGTCTTAGTACATAGATGAATGATGTTTACCTAGGTGAATCATGTACAAGCAGAACACGACCCAGCCAAAATAGAACTGGGGGGAAGACGAGGGGCAGGTGTTGTGTGTGGTTGGGGAGACGGTGAGGGTGGTGAAGGAGTGGCCACTGTGGAAAGTCATAGTCAGTCAGTAGATAATGCTTACAAATTATATTTAAGAAATGGCTTCTTAAATATGCTGGTTCAAGATAAGAAGGTAAAAACAAAAGAAACATTTCAGTGAACTGAAAAGATTTCTTCTAGGGAGTAATGAGGTGTGAGATATCAGGGAATGCTGGGTTTTATAAGATGCATAGAATTATTGGACCTTTTGGGAGGGGGAGTTGAGGCAGGGTCTTGCTATGTAGTTCAGGGTGGCTTTGAACTCACTGTGTAGCCCAGGCTGGCCTCAAACTTGAGGGATCCTTCTGCCTCAGCCTCTCAAGCACTGGGATTATGGGCGTGCACCATCAAGCTGGGCTCTTGACTCAAGCTGCGTGTATACATAGTTCAATTTGAAAAACCAAATGGAGCAATACTTACATTTAGACATTAAATAGCAATGATTAATATGGCTTATTTTAGTATATGTACTTGAAGAAATGCAAATACACAAAATGGCATTTGGGCAACATCTGTTTTCAGAGCATCTCAGTGCAGGAAAGTATACCAGGAAGAGATTAATGATAGCCTGGAGCAATTTGTCTTTTAAAATTAGTTTTTAGGAAAACATAAATCACAGAGATAGGGAACTGAGATACCAGTCCATCAGTCAGCGTAACCCTTACTGACACGTAATGTTTAATTCTTTGGGATGTACAGAGAAACAGGTGTGGTTTGGAATGGGGGCAAGAAGTCTGTAATCCAATCAGAGTTTGAAGCATAAACTCATGAACACCTAAATGATAGTCAGGAATTAATAGCATGAAACTGAATGTGGAGGCCAGAGGATCACAAGTTCAAGGCCAACCTGGGCTACATAGTGAGTTCAAGGCCAGCCTGAGCTACAGGGCAAGACCCTGTCTCAAAAAACAAAACAAAACAAAACAATATCACAAGGTTTCAAAAAGGAGGCAGGAATATTGTAAAACATTCTCAGACAAAAACGTTAAGAGAGCTATTTTTTAATCTGTGAAGCTTTACAAGATAGCCCATCCAGGCTTCAGAGGAATTGGCTGCCCAGCTCCAGGACACGCCAGGGTCTTTTATTCTGTTTTGTTTTTTAATTTGTCTTTTATGCAGTGCTGGGAATCGAACCCAGAGCCTCCCATATGCTAGTCAAAGCTCACTACCACTTAGCTGCGTCCTCACCCCTTTTGAAGAATTTTCAGACAGGGTCTTGGTGAGTTGCCAAGGCTGAGTCCTAAGTTGCGGGCGTGCACCACCACCAGCCTGTCTTTTGGGTTTGGGAAAAACTACCCAGGGCTCCCAGGGCCATAGGTGGTCTCTTTAGGGATGAGCTGCAGCGGTTTCCTCCCCTGCTTATCTTCCCTGCGAGGGTCATTCAGGATCTTCAGGCTTTGCCAGAGCAAATTTGAAGGGTAAAGTTCTCACACATAGGAGGTTAGATACTTACAGGAGGGGTTCAAGCCTTCATTTATTTGGGGAGGATAATGCTAGACAGACTGTTCCTTTTTTTAAAAATCTAAGTTGATTTTTGTTTTCTTGCTTTCCCCCCCACGCAGCGTGTGATGTGCTTGGTTATAGCAGTGGCAAAGTGAGGGGAGTGCCTTGCCTTTTCAGGCTCCCTGTGGGGGTAACTCCTTCCCTAGAGATGCGGATCTGCCCGCTTAAGTTTTGTTCAGCAGTTTTCTGGTTCAGTTTATTAATTTAGTGTCTTATTTATTTGGCTGGTTTTATTTACATTTGTGTGCTTTTTGTTGCATGGTTAACAAACTAGCGTCATCTGCCTTTGGAGTTAGCTTCTGTCTGGAGGCTTTGTAAAATCTCAGAATCATAATTTGATTGTTCTGTGTGTTTCAAGTTCTCCTTCCCCTTCCTTCTCCTGGGGATTTAACCCAGGGCCTTCACACTGAGCTGCATCCCTAACCTATTTTTTATTTTGAGACAGGGTCTCACTAAGTCACTAATTTGCCCAGACTGGGCTCTAATTTGTGATCCTCCTGCCTCAGCCTCCCAGAGTGCTGGGATTATAGGCAAGTACCACCACATCCAGCTCTGAAGTATTTTATCACCCTTAATTATTTGTCTCTTAGGAGCCAAGAACGATCCCTTTCTCCTCTACCAGGTTTCAGCTGCAAAAGCAATACTGTGCCTCTTACTTGTGATCCCCAAGTTTGTCACTTTTCCTGGCCTGTGAGGTCAGGACAGCTCTGCTTGTGTAAGGCTGGGAGTCCCTAAGGCAAAGAATAGTCTTCTGGGAGGATCCGCAGACTTTATGTCTGCGTATAAAGCCTGCTCCTCCTCCTCATAATGGTTTATCAAACCCAATTAAACGACACTGGAATTTAAATGTGACCTTTTGGGTATGACCTTAGCCATAAACTTAATTTATCCATTTGTATCCTGATAAGGAGACAGATTCTTATCGAACCTCCCTACTTTTTCACGAGCAGGCAGTGTGTTTGACACTTACCCGTTGTTTTGAGCAGTTGCGTAGATAAGGTGGATCAGTATAGAATTGTTTCCCAGGGAATTGCTGTTCCTTAGTCTTCCTGATGAAGCAGTGTTATAATCTACATTAAGATCTTTTTTGGATTTTTTTTTTCCTTATGAATTCTGGAAGACTAGCTGGAACAAGGTGTGTTCACTTCAATTTATGTAAGTATAGTCTGTCAGTAAAAAAGATGAAGATGTAGTATGTATCTGTGCCAATATCCCACAAGGAATGTTTATTATCACAAGTGTATACTAATAACTTTTTTTTTTTTTAATGTATAACCTGTTAGGAGGGTTAGAGGTGGAGCAAGAAAAGGAGTTTTCTCTCAGATGTCTATTAGAAAATAGGCCATTGGCCATAATTGAATTTTTTCATCAGTTTTATTCGGTCCTTAGTATTCTATTGTAAAAACTACCTGTTAGAAGGACAGAGGGGAGGAACCAAGCTTGGGCAATTTGCAGAGGTGGCAGCATGAAGAGGAATCCCCGCCCCCATTCAGGGACTTCTGTTTCCTTAGGGAAGTGAGAGACAGCTGGAGAGGAAAACAGAGGCTTGCGGAGAAGCTCACAAAGGGACAGCCCTGTGGGAACAGGAGAGACACAGTGTCGCTGGTTGCGTGAAGCAAGACGCACTTCTTGATGGCGGGCCCTCCTCAAGGGGCACTTGGCTCCCTGGAACAGATGTGGAGGGGGCAGGGGACACAGACTTGCACATCTGCTAGCTGGTACAGTGCAGGAGGAGGGGCAAGGAGTTGAGGATATTTGTAAAGAAGTGATTTTAAAGTCGGTCCTATAAGCTGAGAGTAGTATTGCGTGCCTGTCATTGCATCACTCCAGAAAGCTGAGGCAGGAGGATCGCCACGCCCAGCAGAGGCAACTAAGCAGGACCATACCTCAAAATAAAAAATTTTAAAAGGGCTGAGATGTAGCTCAGTGGGAAGGCCCTGGGTTCAATCCCCAGTTCTACAAAATAAATAAAGTTGGGCCATGTAATTTCAGGTTGACCACAGGGCAAGTGCAGCCAGAAAGGGGCAGGTAGAGTGTAGGGCCCTAGTGGGGTGCATTTGGGAGACACCAAGGTTCACGCTGAGGACTAAAGCAGATTGGGTTGTGCCAATGGGAGCTGAGCCTCACGATCTCTTCCAAGAGGCAGGACCTGTGCCTGGCAGAGAGGTGGAGCAGCGCAGATGTGGCCATCTTACCTCCCACCAGTGGGGAGGCAGGCAGTAAGGTGGACTGGCTGAAGCCAGGTACAGTGGTGCACACCTGTAATCTTATCACTCAGGAGGCTGAAGCAGGAGGATCACAGTGAGTTTGAGGCCAACCTGAACAACACAGAGAGACCCTGTCTCAAAAAAAGGAGAGCAGGCTGTCAAGTTGGTAAAACCAGTGCACTTTCATCTGAAATGTTTCCAAGCCATTCCATTCTTTCAGCGAATCACATGCCAGCCCCCTGCCAGCTGCGGGGCCAGAGGAGGCAGTGGGTTTCCCACAGGCCTCTAAGAGCTGCGGGCTGGCCACCCCTCTGCTCTCACCCTGCCACTGCAGTGACAGTGGCTTCACTTAAGGAGACTTATCTACATTACAGAAGTAGTTCTGCTATTTTTAAAAAAAAGATGCCGGACATGGTCGTGCACACCTGTAGTCCCAGCACTCCGGAGGCTGAGGCAGGAAGGAGTTCAAGGCCAGCCTGAACTATATAGCAAGACCCTATCTCAAGAAACAAGAGAGAAAAAAAAGGAAAACCACTGGTCTGACAGAATCCTGGGGGCAGCTGTCTTTCCTCCTGACAGTGCAGTTTCCTTTGTCTGAGCCAATCTCACAGTGCCTCTCGTTTTGTCCATCTCCACCCGTCTGCAGAGTTCGGCGTGTATTGCAGCCACTGCCGGAGCGAGGTCCGCGGCACGCAGTGTGCCATCTGCAAAGGCTTCACGTTCCAGTGTGCCATCTGCCACGTGGCTGTGCGTGGGTCTTCCAACTTCTGCCTGACCTGTGGGCATGGCGGCCACACCAGCCACATGATGGAGTGGTTCTGTACCCAGGAGGTGTGTCCCACGGGGTGCGGGTGCCACTGCCTGCTGGAAAGCACTTTCTGAGCTCACGGACCATGAGCCTGGTGGAAATCCCAGAGGGCCCTGCAAATGCCAGTGAAAACCTTGTGCTGGGGAAACTCCAGACGTGGCTCATCGCTAGCAGTGTGGGAGCAGGTTCCCCTTGCAGACCGCCGCCGCAGTGGCTGCTCCCTGGGAGCCTTCGTGGTCTCTTTTCTTTGGCTACCCTGGCTTGGGCGTTGCCGGCCGAGGGGGAGGCCAGGGTCACAGAGCCGGACTCTTTCTGTACCGCTGAGCCACCACAGTCATGGTCGGAGGCACCTGCTTGCAGACCCTGTGTCAACCTCCAAGGCGTGAGGCCTGTGCCACCAGCAGGCTCTGTTGATGCCAGTATAGAGACCAAAGCAGCTACAAAAGAGTCTCCTGAGCTACAGGGCAGTGGATATAATTTAATCAACACGTGAGCCCGTGACATCTGGGGCTTTAGAAGATACTGGCATCAGCATTTAATGAGCTGATGGACAGCAGCCACCTGAAATAGGATACTGAAAATGTAAAATGTGATGTACTTAAGAATTCCTAAGATGTATTTTTTTATCTTACCTCCAGCTGCTTTCCCTTGACTAATAAATTCTAGTAATTGTTGAAAAAAAAAATTGTATGTCTAGGTGAATCATTTTTTACCCTACTTAAAATTGAAGTTAGCTATTTGGATAGGACCAAAATCAGTGCTCTGCTTTTTAAAGGAAATGCTGATTGACTTTGGTTATCTGACAGGAGAAAACAGACTTTGACATTTAAGGTTCTTCCCAGTCCCAAGAGTCTGATAATTATTTCTTGTAACAGAAGGAAGGTGAGATTGCATTGTAGCATTGGCATGAAAGTCCCTTCTGCCTCTGTACAGGCTGGTGGAGGTCCAGGGAGCACCTCATTCTTATTTGGGCTCCTTTGCAAACATTACCCAGGCTTATCTGTGCTCCAAGGCCTCATATGTGCGCCATTTCTTTAGAATTATTTTCAACTCTTCACCTTTTTATGTGCAGGAAAGAGCAATCCTCTTTATTTCTGTTGAAATCTCTATTAGAATTTTACAGTTCCAAATGGGCTAATTTAAGGAATATAAATAACTACGTGTCCCATAATAGTAGTGTTGTGTGTCACTGTGTTTCAAACTCCACGTCAGGACTCATTAATGGATTGTGAAATCAATGCTATGGATAAAAACCAGCATTTAAAGACAATGAAATAAGGTAGAAGAAAAACAATCAGAATGTGTTAGCACAGTTAAGGTAAACAATGTTTTGTGTAACGTGTTTACAAGTGTGTGTGTATACACACTTGCACAAGTGTGTCCTCGATCATTATGTAAACTCATCTCTTACTGAAGGTTGGAGTCATAGATGTTATCAAACCACCAGTTTATATGATGCAAACCACCTTGTCCCTGTGGGTCAGGAGACGCCATTACTTAAGTAAAGGGCTTAGGTCCTGCGGTGAGGCCAAAGGCTTAACGCTGGGCTCTGACCCAAGTGTAGGTGCCAGGGTGAGCAGCCAGGTGCGCTGGGTGAAGGAGAGAGGCCCTGGACTTCCCAATTCGTTTGCACCCTCTTCCCTTGTTTGGGTTGTGGCTGCTGTGACAGTGACTCCAGAATAGGTTGACTGATTGACACAGAGATCAAGGATCTGTTGTGTCACTTAGTGAATTCACATTGCAGAGAACAATCTTTTCCTGTTCCGTGCTGCTCAAACTAATGTAAAAATCTGTCTCTGTGTGTCCCCATGGAAAATGAGATTTTTTTTTTTTTTAGATGTTTTTCTTAGTTGATCGTCATCTTTCAAAACAGAAAACTGTTCCTGGAGGGTATGAAGCAAATTTAAGTTTAAAACATTATATAATGTCTTTTTTTTTTTGGTACTGGGAATCAAACTCAGGACCTTTTGCTTGCCAGGCAGGCGCTGTACCGCTGAGCTATATCCCTGGCCCAATGTCTTCTTTCAATATGTGAATTTCTTTGGAATTTCCACGTTACCAGAACAAAAGTCTAATTTTAAAAAAATTTTGCATTTGGAAACCTGGTCTGGATGGTAGCCATGGTCCTCAGGCTCTCAGCCTCAGAATGGATTATTGCAAGCACCTGAGTCCTTTTAGTTTGTAAAAACATTATAAACTGTGTTTCAAAGTATCTTTGAGCTTGGCAAGGAAAACTGGGCCCACAGTCTTATTTGTGTCACACAAACAATAGGTTGCTTAATCAGCTTGCTGGAAAGAATGGGTTGAGCCTTCTAGACGACCACCAGGTTGAGTTTATGTTCTTGTCTCTAGACCATCCAAAACCCAGATGGTATGATGCTTTCCTCATTGATGCCATATAGAATCTGCAGTGTTTACAAATTTTTCTAAATTTCATATAAAAATGCACTCAGGCTGAACATGGCAAATTGACACGCTGGGTACTCCGCCCCTGTTCTGTGGTTCCCTCAGTGGCTGGCAGGAGTGAGGAGCAAGCCAGTGTCATTCAGTGGCTTAAGGCAGCAGGAGCTAAGGAAGGGACAGGAGTCAGTCATTGTGTCCAAAGATGAGGACGCCCTTGGGCAGAAGGGTGAGGGGAGCCATCTGTAGTTTCCGTAAAACAGAATGACTTCCTAGAACGTTGATTTTGTTAGCTGTAGAAAAATAGTTCAGAACACAGGGTTATAAATTGTACTGCTACTTTATGGCTTCCTTTTTCACACCGTCCTCAGCCTGGAGGCAGCAGTCGATATACACACAGCCAAGAGCTGGATCCCAGGTGACAAAACACACTTTGGTTTTCTCATTCTTCTTAGAAGCCAACGTTGTTATGAGAGTCAGAAATAAATTTGCCCTATTAGTGCTCTATCATATTGGCAAATTCGGGTCACCGTAATATCACTGATCTGGTATTTTTTCCTTCAACCTCAGAAGACCTGGTTTTATTCATTAGGTTATTTAGCAACAAGTGAGCAGTGGACAAAGATGAGTCATAAAAGTGTGCACTCTGCCCTGCTGGAGGCGGACTCCTGTAGGAAGTTGATGTAAGTGGTATTATATTGTAATGTATTAAGTACATACTAAGTTTATGTTAAGTATTTATGTAAGTGCTTTTGCCAGCATGTGTTGCTGGCTTCCTGAAAAGGAAAGAATAACTGGTGAGGACCAAGATCATCCAGAGGAAAAAGACTTGGCTGAGCAACTTTGAAATGTGTTACTTTTTTTAATTGTTGAATTTTTAAAATTTTTAATATTTAGGGGCCGGTGAGATGGCTCAGCGGCTTAAGCGCCTGCCTGGCAAGCGCGAGGGCCCGAGTTCGACTCCCGGAACCCACATACGATAAAGGGGCCGGTGATATCGCTCAGCGGCACGGGCGCCTGCTGGCGCGCGAGGTCCTGAGGTCGACCCCCGGTACCCACAAAAAAAAAAAACAACAACCCTAGACCACCAGAGATCAGGGCCTGATACTCTGGGAATGATCTGAATAGTGCCCCTCTAGGTAAAATAAAACTGCCTCCAAATCCTGGGTGACGTTTTGGTGTTTCTGCTTGCCATGGCAGTGTCACTGCAAGAATGTTTCAAAATGGAATCAGATAATGCAACCTTCGAGATTGGCTTTCCCCATGGAAATTCCTCCCATGTTGTGTCAGTGGTTTGTACCCTTTTATTGCTGAGTGTATTCCTTGTATGGATACACCGCAGTGTGCTTAATCATTCAGCTGTTGAAGGACATTAGCATTGTTTCCAGTTTTCAATTTGAAAATTATTTTGTTAACTTTTTCAAAAACAAAAATGTTGACTGGGGATGTAGCTCAGTGGGAGAGCGTTTGCTTAGCATGGACAAGGTCCTGGATTCAATCCTCAGTACTGTAAAAACAAATAAAAACAAAATGTTTTCCCTACAGTCAGTGGAACAGTACATGAAAATACAGTGAATAATCTTTCTCCTGCCTCCCAGCAACCAGTGTGAACAGCCTTGTGTTTACTTATTCTCACACCCTTTCCTTTGCTGCATATGTACAAATACCAGAAGGAAGTTGTCGTTTGTAAAAAGTATGTTTCACACTACAATTTGCTTTTCTCACTGGGAAATACATTTGCTGTCCCTCGGGTAGTAGGCGTCATGTAAAAGAGAAACTTTCCATTTTCAGCAGCATTTCCCTAAGGAAGTAGCAGAAAAGGACTCTGATGTGCTGGCCTTCGGTCAGGACAGGATGGGGTAGACGTGATTCTGCTGTCTCCTCCCTATTGAGCACAGCTGTAAGCCATGGAAATGATGCAGGAGACAGCCGAAGAACTGGAAGGTGGGAAAAGCAGTGAAGTGGGATTCTGGGGCTGCAGAAACAACAAAAAGGAGTATATGACAGCTTCCCACCTAACACAAGATAGTGACCTGCACTCAGTGCTTCCCAGCCCCCACCCTGACAGTGGGAGGTGGCTCAATGGGGAGCCGGGCGGGGAACCCACAGCAAGCAGCTGGGAGGTGTTCTCCTCTACTCTGGGCCTGCGACTCCCTGCTCCCCCTGAAAGACACCTGCTGACCTGAGCACCTTGAAAGGGACCCTGTGACAAGTACCTCTGCCCCCTGGGAAGTACTGACCTTCCCCATTGCACCCAAGACTGCACACCTGAGCCGCTCAGCTGGCAAGGGACATTTAGTGTGGGCCATCTAGCCATCTTTGGCTTTGGGAGTTTACCCAATCTGGGAACCGCCTTTGGCCCCTCAGGCAGCACCAGCAGGGACCTTGGGGTTATGGTGGCACCAGATAAATTGAGTAGACCCAAATAACACAAGAGCTCTGAAGATTAAAGTGTTGTTGCAACCAAAGACCACAGATATAGGCTAGGGCCTGAGTGCAAACCCTAATTAGGATGACCTGCTTAAATAAATAAATAAATAAATAAATGATTTAAATAGGACCCAGAATCTCCTAACGTAATAGCATAATGTCCAGTATATAATAAAAAGTCACCAGTTAATACCAAGAGCCTGGGCACTCACACTTGAATGAGAAAAGACAACTGATGCCAACACTGAGGTGAATAGATAATAGAATTATTTGACAGGGATTTTCACATCCATTACAAAAACGCTTCAGTAGGTAACAGTTAAAATAGAAAACCTCAACAAAAGAGAAGTTATTAAAAAATGAAAATGTAGAACTGAAAATAACAAATAGAATTTAAAAGAAAACAAATTGAGAATTGAGATGACAGAGAATAGAATCAATGAACTTGAGAAGGGATGAATAGACTAGTCTGAACAGAAAAAAAAGACTGAGAAGAAAAATATCAAAGTCCCAGGGACCCATGGGACAATGACAATAGATACATTTGTGTCATCAGAGTCTCAGAAAATGGGATTTGAAGAAATACTGGCTAGGACCCTTCACCCAAATTTAGTTTAAAAACCTACTAATTCAAAAGCTGAGATCTGTCTAAATTTTATTTATCCATGTAGGATAAACACAAATGCATGTCAAGACACATCATAAACCTCTAAAAACTAGAGACAATGGTACAGTACCAGACAGAAGCCAGGCGTTACCTACGGGGAGCACCGTGCAGCTGACTGCATTTCTCATCTGCAGCCATGAAGGCTGAAACAAAGCCGCTAACATTTTTCAAGGGTTGGAAAAAAAATACCTGTCAACGCAGAATTATGTGTCTGACAAAATTATACAAGGATGAAGGAGAAAGAAGACGTTCTAAGACAAATGAAACAAAAAGAATTTGTCATTAGCAGACTTACCCCTGAAGAATGGCTAAACAAAAGGAAATGGTAAAAGCTGGAATCTTGGCGCATGAGGAAGGAAGGAAGAGCAATGAGAAAAGCAGAAATATGGGAGCATGCCATAGATTATCCTTCTCATGGGTTTCATAAATCATATTTGATGGCTAAAAGAAAACTTACGACTTGATACTCAAGGGGTAAGGTAAAGGGACAGACGAAGGAGTAAAATCTCCACACTTCACCCAAAGAGGTGAAAGTGTTGACTCAAAACCACTATAAGTCATAATGGATTTTTTTTTCCAGCACCAAGGACTGAACCGAGGCCCTATCGTTGAGCTACATCCCCAGCCCTTTTGCTGTTTTTCATTTTGAGACAGAGTCTCGCTAAGTTGCCCATGAGACAGATGAGAAACACCTGACTCTCTTGCTTTTCCCCCTGCCAGCCAGAAGGGGTGGAGTGTGGCTGGGCCAGCAGCTGCCTAATCCTCCCCCTGGCTTCTGTTTGCTCCTCCTTGCACCCCAGTGGACTGGGACAGTTTGCTTCACTGTTCTGCCAAGCTATTGAGCTGTGTCCTCCCTGGCTGGCTATCAAACTGCCGTTCTCCACTCCAACATGAGTGCAGCTGAGCAGCATGGTGTCCCCCACCCCTCTGGCCACATCAGACAATACTGTTGCACTTTTGAGAACCCACCATGGCTAAGATCAGGAAGGGAGGAATCTGGGTCCCTCATTTGCATACTCAATATTCACAGCAAGCCTTCCAGAAGATTCCCTGGTTTCAGTCCTCACCCTCGCTGAAACAGGACTGCAAGCTGCTACATAAGTAGACTTCCCAGGCGCTTGTGGGGTTTCAGTCTAGGAGGCCTCTTGTCTGTAGCGTCGCCCCCCGCCCCCGCCGTGCTGCGGCACAGGCCCTGTTATAGTAGAGACTAGCTTTGGTGTTTCTGTAGACCTGCTCATGACAATTTATTTCTTGGGTACTGTGCACTCCAAAGTCCCTGTAAATTTATTAGGGATATTTTCTATCCTGAGTAGTGTGACCAGAACTGTCAGTTTCCAAAGAAAGATGAATAAACACCCAGAGCTGTTAACATCAAACAGCTCTGGAGACCAGCAGCCAAGGCACTGGAAGACAGCGGCCCACAGTGGCCAAGACCCAGTGCTTGGTGGAGTCAGCCTACGGTGTCTGTCACAAGCTGCCATCTGAATGTGATGGCTGGCTGCAGCAGTGACCAGGAACAGGCTGTGTCAACTTGGCATCCAGCATTACCTGGTGACATCAGGACTGCTAGCAGACCTGCACTTTGCCAATTCACAATTTCACACTCAAACCCCACCACAGATACCAAAATTGCTGGGGGCTCCTGCCTCATCTAGCAAAGCTATGTAATGTGTGCCCTTTTGCCTGTTAAGCCAAGACTTGTGTGGACTGCTGTTTTGATTTTTGTCTCTCCTTTAGCAGTGGTGTGTAAAGTGAGTAGCTACTGGCACAAAAACACACATATGGATCAGTGGAACAGAATAGAAGAAGCAGAAACAACTCCAGGCACATTCAGCTCTCTAATCTTTGACAAAGGGCCAAAAACATACGTTGGAGGAAAGGTAGCCTCTTTAGCAAATAGTGCTGGGAAAACTATCCACCTAGGTAGTTTTCCTCACTTTGTCTCTCACTGTGCACTAAACTAAAATCAAAATGGATCAAAGATCTAAATGTAGAAACCATCTGCTGGAAGATAAAATAGGTAAAACTCTTGAAGATATAGGCATAGGCAGGGACTTTCTGAACAGAACCCCAGTTGCACAAAAAATAACATCAAGAATCAACAAAGGTGGGCTGGTGAGATGGCTCAACAGCATAAGCGCCTGCCCGGCAAGCGTGAGGTCCTGAGTTTGACTCCTGGAACCCACATAAAGGAAAAAAAGGGCTGGTGATATTGCTCAGCGGCACAAGCGCTTGCTGGCAAGCGCGAGGTCCTGAGGTCGACTCCCGGTACTTACATTAAAAAAAAAAAAAAATTAACAAAGGTGATCATATCAAATTAAAAAGCTACTGCATAGCAAAGGAAACAACCAACAGAGTGGAGACTTCTGGGCAGATGGCAGAGCAATAAGCAGCAAGTCAACCTCTCCAAGATTCAGAATCCAGACACTGGAAAATAACAACTTGGGGAAGAAAAGGAAGGAGGCGCTTCCCTGGGACTGAGGAAAGATCTTAAGGGAAAGCTGGAGAAAGTTTCTCTTCACACAGACCTCAATGCAGGAAAAGGAGGGGGCAACCTGCACTTTCTCCCTGGCTCCTGGGCTCATGGTGTGAGAAAGGAAGATCAAATCTACAGAGCCACAGTGGGGCAGGTGACTCCAGAGGCCTCCAGGGAGAAATGCACCAGTGGAATGGAGCAGTGAATGTCATGTGCTACAACACCTGGTGAGTGACTCCAGTCCAAGCAACTGCTGTGTCCCCTGGAGAGGGTGCTAGGTTGGACACCATTTTAGGGAGTGGTCAACTGAACTCTGGACTCAAGCAGGCATGGGTTGGCTTCATCCTAGGGTGCCCAGTATTGAAATCCCACAGTGACTGTGTGAGGGACAACCGTGGGAGATGTCCAGGGTCATGGAGCCATGGTCAGGATGGCTAGAGACCCCTAGAATGTTGTAGGTCAAATGACTCAGGTCCCAACCCCATGCCAGAGGCCAGGATCAGCCTGAATTGTGGATTTGAAAGTACTAGAAGCAGATACCTTCACTGGAAGAAAGATGGCCTCTTTAGTAAATGGTGCTGGGAAAACTGACTTTCTACATGCCAAAGATTAAACCTAGACCTATATCTCTCACCAGGCACTAAATTAAAATTGAAATGGATCAAAAATCTAAATATTAAAACAGAAACACTAAATCTACTGGAAGATAGAATAGGTAGAACTCTTAAAGACATAGGTGTAAGCAAGGACTTTATGAACAAAGGGCCTATCACACAGGAACTATCACAAAGAATCAACAACTGGGATCCTATCATATTAAAAAGCTTTTGCACAGGGCCGGTGAGATGGCTCAGCGGCTTAAGCGCCTGCCCGGCAAGCGCGAGGGCCCGAGTTCGACTCCCGGAACCCACATACGAAAAAGGGGCCGGTGATATCGCTCAGTGGCACGGGTGCCTGCTGGCGCACGAGGTCCTGAGGTCGACCCCCCGGTACCCACAAAAAAAAAAAATAAATAAAAAAATAAAAAAAAATAAAAAAAAAAAGCTTTTGCACAGCAAAAGAAACCACCAACAGAGTGAAGAGACAACCCACAGAATGGGAAAAAGTTTTGCCAGCTGTTCCTCAACCAAGGACTTGTATCTAAAATATATAAAGAACAACAACAACAACCAAAAAAACCACCCAAAAACCCAGAATTAAAGACCCAGTCCAAAACATCTGAAATGAATAGACACTTCTTAGATGAAAAACTAGAAATGGCAACTATATGAAAAAATGTTCAACATTGCTGGTCATTTAAGAAATCCAAATTAGGGCCGGTGAGATGGCTCAGCGGCTTAAGCGCCTGCCTGGCAAGCGCGAGGGTCCGAGTTCGACTCCCGGATCCCACATACGAAAAAGGGGCCGGTGATATCGCTCAGCGGCACGGGCGCCTGCTGGCGCATGAGGTCCTGAGGTCGACCCCTGGTACCCACAAAAAAAAAAAAAAAAAAAAAGAAATCCAAATTAAAACAATGCTGAGATTCCATCTCACCCCAGAAAGAAAGGCTATTATCAAGAAATCAACCAATGACAAATGCTGGCAGGGCTATAAGGAAAAAGGAACCCTTCTCCACTGTTGGTGGGAGTGTGGAGTGGTGCAACCACTGTGGAAATCAGGGTGGAGATTCTTCAAAAAGCTAAAACTAGAGGTTCCATTTGAGCCAGCGATTCCCCTTCTTGGTAACTTCCCAAAAGAGTTAAAAGCATCATACCACAGTGATATACACATACCCATGTTTATAGCAGCACAATTTATAATAGCTAAATCTTGGAAACAGCTCAAATGCCCATCAACCAATGAATGGATAGAGATGTGTGTTTTTTTTTTAGTACAATGGAGTACTATTCTGCCATAAAGAAGGATGAACATGAGACATTTCTAAGTAAATGGATGCACCTTGAGACCATAACTTTAAGTGAAATAAATCAGACACACATGTTCAGGTATTGCATGGTTTCTCTGATACGGTAAACCAAAGGGATAAATAAAGACCAAAATGTGTAGTAGATATTGGGAAGTAGGAAGAAAACGTTCAAATGGGATGGTGAAGTAGAAAGGGTGGAGGATGAAGGGAAGAAAGGGAAAAGAAAAAATAGAAGGAATAAATGGAACCAAAGCTTTTATAAATAAGGGGAAGAATGGTTGAAGGGAGGGGGAAGGAAATGGGAAAAAAAAGAATCAAGATATGTACAGGTATAAATTCCCTATGATGAATGTGATCATTATGTGTATCTAAATTGTACCAATAAAATTTAAAAAAAGGAGGGATAGCCAATTGGAAAAGAAAAAAAATGTAAGTACCAGAACCAGCACTCCATCCTCATGCTACTGCAGGCTGCTGGGAGTATCCAGCACGGATCTGGGCTCTGACTGCCTCCTTTGTCTACCAGCAAGAGCAGAGTTGCACCCTGAATTGGACACTACAAACTGAGTGAAGATACAGCCTACAGAATGGGGAAAATTTTGCCAGCTACACCTCGGAGAGGGGACTAATATCTAGAATATATAAAGAACTTAAAAAATTAGACCACCCAAATGAAAGACCCAGTCAAAAAATGGGCAACTGAAATGAATAGACACTTCTCAGAAGAAATGCAAATAGCCAATAAATACATGAAACGATGTTCAGTATCTCTGGCCATGAGAGAAATGCAAATTAAAACAACACTGAGATTCCATCTTACTCCAGAAAGAATGGCTGTCATCAAGAGATCAAATAATGAGTGTTGACAAGGCTTTGGGGAAAAAAGAGTGCTTCTTGTTGGCATAACCTAATACAACCACTATGGAATTGAGGCAGTTTCTCAAAAAACTAAAAGTAGGGCCGGTGAGATGGCTCAGCAGCGTAAGCGCCTGCCTGGCAAGCGTGAGGGCCTGAGTTCGACTCCCAGATCCCACATACGAAAAAAGGGCCGGTGATATCACTCAGCAGCACGGGCACCTACTGGTGCGTGAGGTCCTGAGGTCGACCCCCGGTACCCACAAAAAAAAAAAAACAACTAAAAGTAAAAATTCCATTTGACCCAGCTGTTCCCCTTCTAGGTATCTTACTGAAAGAGTTAAAGATGTCATATTACAGTGATACACACACGCCCATGTTTATATCAGCACAGTTCATACTAGCTGAAACTTGGAAGCAATCTATGTGTCCATCAACATGAATGGATAAAGAATATGGATATGTGTGCACAATGGAGTGCTACTCTGCCATAAAGAAGGAAATTTGTGTCATTTGTAGGAAAATGGGTGCACCTTGAGACTATAATGTTGTAAAATAATTCAGACACAAAAGCTTAAATATCACGTAATTTACATGAGAAACCAAAGTATAAATAAAAAGTAAAATAACAGATAGATAATAGAACACAGGGAGATAGGTGTTTTGGAAAAGAGGAGACTAAGAGATGGAGGAAGGGAGGAGAGAAGAGAGGAGAAGGGGATGAAAAAAGATTTGAAACGTTATGCACATGTAACAACTCCCTATGATGAATGTAATCTTTATGTACTGCAAACATGTACTAACAAAATTTTTAAAAATAAAGTGAGTAGCAATAGGGAGTAGCTTTAACAGCAGTGGAAATGGAGAGGAGGATACGTAGTGATGGGCTCTGTGACTGCCTCAGCAGGACTGAGCTCAGTCCTGGGTTGGCCACCACTGGAGGGGATGACGGATATTAATTAACAAGCACATATCATTTCCCACGCCAATTTAAGTCCTCCGACTCTATTCCCTGGTGGTGGTGGTGATTGTTTCCCAGTAACACTTGTAGTTGAAAAGCAATAAAGACTTTCAGAAACAGGTGACAACTGTGATGCTTGCCATCACTTTGGAAATAGGCAGCTCATTTCCAGAGATGGGTTACAGAAATTCCCAGTGCTGCTGCCGGGAGATGCTGTGAGCACCCTGCCAGGCCCCTGGGTGACCTCACTGCAGATCGCACCAGCCAGAAAGGTGCAGAGTGCAGAGAGTACCCCATTTATCTGCTTTCACAAATATTTTACACTTATTGTAGTGTCACAAAACCACCTCTACTTACTACATTTACTTTGCTGTGTTAAGCCAAGATGCAGTATAAAGGGTAAGAGAACATTGGATGGAAGTTACAGATCTTATCTAAGGTTTTTTTTTGTGTGTCAGGAGAGCATTCTTTCACCCAGGGTGCTTTTGTGATGCCCGGAGCTCTGCCAGCATGAAGTGGCCCAAGCTGCTAGATGCCTGGATGCTCTGAGCCCAAAGTAGGAGCAACATTGCTTTGAAGAACTGGGGCCAGGCCAGATGTTTCTTCTGCCACTTTCCTAATTTAGAAAGAATTGTTCATGGGCAGAACCCAAGACTGTCTGTGTGTCCCCATCTTCTGCTGATGGAATCAGAAATGGAGGAAAGAAAAGATCAGTATTGGTGTCCAAAGTAGGTGCTTTTCTTTTCTGTAAAGAAAATACCCCATCTTATATTCTTGCAGGCTTTTATAAGGCAGGGATCAATTTGTATCTTTTTTTTTTATGTAGGTACCAAGAGTCGACCTCAGGACCTCGCACTTGCCAGCAAGCACTTCTGCCACTGAGCTATATCACCGGCCCTTTTTTTCCTTTATGTGGGTACCGGGAGTCAAACTCAGGACCTCGCGCTTGCCAGGCAGGCGCTTATGCTGCTGAGCTATCTCACCAGCCCATCAATTTGTATCTTGAAGAAATCAAGCTTTTATCCCCCTCCTTCAGATATTTTGGACCCATTTGGGACAACACAGAGGTTAAACATTTGTGCAGTGCTCTTTATCGTTCTGCCCACAAACGGCTTTGGTAGGGTTGGAAATCCTGAAACACATGGCCAAAGGAGCTCAGGGTGTAATTTTTAGAGCCAGGGCTTCTTGACCATTTACATTGTTAAAGCTGAGAAACTGCTAGGAGTGGTGGTGCATGCATGTAATCCCAGCACCCTAAAGGCTGATGCAGGAAGATCACAAGTTGAAGGCCAATCTGGACTACATAATGAGATCCTGTCTCAAAAACAAACAAAAAACCCTGAGAAATTATTAACACTAGGTGGCGGCAGATACCTAGTAAATTTAGCACTTAATCTGAAATAAAGCTGAGGATAAAGGTTAATTCAAAGTAGTCAATACTTGTTTCTCTAGTTATGAAAGGAAAGATTTGCTTATCTGAATTCAGTCTAGATTCACTGATACAATGATTGAACAAGCATAGCATCAGAAAAGTCGGGGGCCAGTGAGATAGCTCAGTGGCACAAGTGCCTGCCTGGCAAGCGCAAGGTCCTGAATTCGACTCCCGGTACCCACATACAAAAAAAGGGCCGGTGATATCACTCAGCAGCATGGGTGCCTGCTGGCACATGAGGTCCTGAGTTCGACCCCCGGTACCCACAAAAAACAAAAAAAAAAGGTCAAAACTGGATGTGGTGGCACATATCTGTGATCCCAACTACTGGGGAGGCTGAGGCAGGAGGATCACAATTTTGAGGCCAGCTGGCACAAATTGGGGAGGGGGGGTCAAAATTAGATACTTGCATCCAATCAAGATAAATGTCTCAACAAATTACGGACATGGAGCCATGCTGAAAAGATAAGTTTTGCAAAAGATGAATGTAAAGTCTGCCCTGAAAAACATTTGTAGAAGTAAAGGATGCGAAAGTTCAACTGAAAAAGACCCAGAGATTTTTAGCTAACTGTGTACTGTGGGCCAACAATGTGCACTGATGGTCAAAGAGCTCCATGACATCTCAGCCTTCCCTGTGGGAGTGGCGAAAGGAATTAGCCCCATTCAGGTGGCTCTCTGGGCCTGGGCCTGAATCACTCTTCAATCCTGGTTAGAGGGACCACGTGCAAAGGTTAAGCAAGGTAGTGAAGAGTTTGTAAACTATGTACTATGAAGAAGTATAGCAAAACTTGGGAGATTTTGACCTGGTCAAAAGAAGATATAAACAAAGAAACGAAAAACTGGCTTTTAATGGCTAAAAGTGAACTAGATTTATTCTGCATTTCTGGGAATCAAAAGTAGGATTAATAGAAATAAGTTACAAGGATACTGATTTCAGTCAGTAAGGAGTAGCAGGAAAAAAATGAAAGCAATTAATGGTAATGACTTTGACAGATTATGGGTGAAGTGTAAGTTCTTACAGTGTTCCTGCTTAGGGAAATAACTGCAGTGAGCCTCTTTGAATATGCAAGGTGAGCTGTCAGAAGGGAGAAGTTACAAAAACTAAATGTCAACTTTCCTGTCTAATAAGGTGAGAGGGATTTTCTTGTTGCCTGGAGAACTATGAAAAGAAGGGAGGGCTGGGGAAAGCCTGGTGCCCTGGAGGGACACACTGAGGGAGTGACGAATGTGCTGAGATGAAGAATGGGTGATAAGTTTCTTGGAGCAGCAATAGACATGAAATCTGAGATTATTTCCTGTTCTGGACCATCACTACCTTCGACTACCATAACCCCTCACAAAAACCTGCTGCACACAGCGACATTTCTCCCCACCCCCATCCCACTTTTTAGACAGGGTCTCCCAAGGTAGTGCAGGCTGGCCTTTAACTCACTGTGGAGCCTGGGCTGGCCTTGAACTCATGGCAGTCCTCCTGCTTCAGCCTCGTGAATGCTGGGATTATAGATGTGCACCACCACACCTGGCTCCTACCTTCCCTCCTTAATTCCTTCCTTCATTGTGTGTGTGTGTGTGTATGTGTGTGTGTGATACTGGAGACTGAAACCAGAGCCTTCACACTGAGCTACAAACCCCATCCCTTTTTAAATTGAGACAGAGTCTCACCAAGTTACTAAATTGCCCAGGCTGGGCTCAAAGATAGATCCTCCTGCCTCAGCCTCCCAGAGTGCTGGGATTACAGGTGTGTGCCATCACGACCGGCAGCAACCTTGAAGAAAGTTGAGGATGGGGTAAGCTCCAGCATCAGGTAAGAGCAAATAATAAATGTGGGCACTGTAGTGAAGGCTGGCTGGCTAGCCAGTGATACTTGGACCAATGAAATCACTATTAAAGGTAGGACCGCAAACCTGGCATGATTTTTTTCTTCTCATGGTTCCACAGATAGAAGATACATTGTTACTCCAAGTCTTAGCAACCTCAGCATATGATTTTTTTCTTTCTTTCTTAAGTCAAGAATTTCACCTCTTCTCTGAAACGAAGCACTTTTTGGCTTCTCTTCGTTGTGTCTGGATCGCCAGCGTCACTACCCTTGTGCTTCAGGAATATTAAGTAAAATAAGGGTTACTTGTTGCTTGATAGTCCGACACCCAGGCAGCGCTGCTGTGACAGGTGGCACAGATAACACGGATGCCCTGGACAAGGGGCAACTCCCATACCAAGCTGGGTGGGACAGGATGGCATGAGACTTCATTCTGCTGCTCAGAACAGCATGCAATTTTAAATTTAGGAATTGTTTATTTCTGGAGTTCTCTGATTTTTTCAGACCAAGGTTGATTATGGATAACTGAGACCTCAGAAAACAAAACCAGGAATAGGGAAGGACTGCGGTGTACCCTGAGACAAGTCACCTGTTGACGCCAGCCCCACCCTGAGCTCAGGGACCCCCGCCCTCAACTCCCCCCCAGCTCCGACTCAGAACCCAGTGTCCCGCCCTGAGTCTGTTCCTCACAGCTTGTCCTGCGTGTCTCCTGTGCAAATCAAGGTCTTGAAAATAAGTCCAACAGCTAATGAATCTAAAGAAAGCAGTGTAATCTCACCAGTCATCAAGGAAATGCAAGTTGGGACAAAAGAGCTTTGGTGACCTGTGCAGTTGTAAGAGCCACCTGCATTCACAGCACAGCCTGCCTGTGTCTTTGGCACCGTACCTCAGTTTCCTCCTCTGCAAAGTGCGGGGAATAGTACTTCTCCCACTGGGGTTTGGAGAATGTATTTCTGAATTTCCACTGTGTTCCAGAGTTCTTTGTGCTCCGCCATAGAGTCTCCAAGAAAGCATTTTCCCCCCGGCCTCCTAATACGCAGCCTCACCACCATGGTCTGCGGAGAACCCTCAGGACTCAGCTCATGACGTGCGTCCTTGTCTGTGTCAACACAGGAAGTGTGTGTGTCTTTCACACATCAATGTGATCAGAGTCGGCACCAACCGTAAACCGTGTTGACAGTGCAGTGAGATCACAGTGCAGTGCGATGGCCGTGGCCTTTCACCTCTGGGCTCCGCCTACCCTGAACTCATAACGTGGGCGCAATCACAAGGGAAGGAGCAGACTAATCCCAGCTAGGGACACCCCACAGACACCTGCCTGGTCACTTCCCCCTCCCCGCCCCAATCAAGGTCACCCAAGCCAAGGAAAGTGTGAAAAACTGTCAAAGTCAGGAGAAGCCCAAAGGACACCACGGTTAACTGTCCAGTGGGATCCTGGATGACATCCGGGAGCCAGAAAAAGGAGATTACATAACGTCGGAAAAAATCTGAATAAAATGTGGGCTTTAGTTAACCGTCATGGATATTAAAGGATAAACTGGGTATGGGATATATAGGAGCTTTCTGCACATACTCACAATTTCTCTGTAAATCTAAAACTCCTCTAAAATAAAATCTTATTTAAATGTGTTTGGTAAGATTTAAAATTTCTCTTGGTGGCAGTAATAACATTCTCCCATAGCTATTCGTACGAGCGCAATAGCGTGGTTAATAGATACTGACAATTTTTTTTTTTTTTTTGTGGGTACCGGGGGGTCGACCTCAGGACCTCGCGCGCCAACAGGCACCCGTGCTGCTGAGCGATATCACCGACCCTTTTTTCGTATGTGGGTTGCGGGAGTCGGACTCGGGCCCTCGCGCTTGCCAGGCAGGCGCTTACACCCCTGAGCCATCTCACCGGCCCAGATACTGACAATTTTTAAAGTCCCTCTCTAAAGAATTTGTGTGTGTGCGTGTTTTATTGGGGATTGAAACCAAGTGCTCTACCACTGAGCTATATCCCCAGCCTTTATTTATTTGTTTATTTTTTTTTTTAATTTTTAGACAGGTTCTCACTAGGTTGACCTGCCTGGCCTCAAACTTTTGATCCACCTGCCTTAGTCTCCTGAGTAGCTGGGATTACAGGTGTGCACCACCATACCCAAAGCCTTAAAAAGATTTTTTTTTTTTTTTTTTCAGTGCTGAGGCTCATGAATGCTAGGCAAGCACTCTACCACTGAGCTACATTCCCAGGCCCCAAAGAGGTTTGATATTATTAATATTACACATTCTTGAAATAATAATGCCACCCAAGACACTATTCTTTCAAAATAGTCTCAGAATTGATTGTAAACAGTAAAAGCAGAGGTTTTAACTCTTAACAGGTCAGCTGAAGTTAGTTCCAAGAATGGTGACTGGAACGGAGTTGGAGCAGTTTGGAGCAAATGATAATATATAAGTAAAAGATACACACACACACACACACACACACACACACACACATTTTTTTTCTCCTGTACTGGGAATCGAACTTAGGACCTTGCACTTGCCAGACAGGCACTTGTGCCGCTGAGCTATATCCCCGGCCCCAAGTAAAAGATATTTAAAAAAGGGGCCGGTGAGATGGCTCAGCGGCATAAGCGCCTGCCTTGCAAGCGCGAGGGCCCGAGTTCGACTCCCGGATCCCACATACGAAAAAGGGGCCGGTGATATCGCTCAGAGGCACGGGCGCCTGCTGGTGCGCGAGGTCCTGAGGTCGACCCCCTGGTACCCACAAAAAAAAAAAAAAAGATATTTAAAAAAAACCTCCCAGGGCTGGTGAGATAGCTCAGCGGCATAAGCGCCTGCCTGGCAAGCGCGAGGTCCTGAGTTCGACTCCCGGTACCCACATACGAAAAAAAGGGCCGGTGATATCGCTCAGCAGCACAAGTGCTTGCTGGCAAGCGTGAGGTCCTGAGTTTGACTCCCAGTACCCACAAAAAAAAAAAAAAAATGTTAGGGAGTTGAGACTTTGTCAGCCGGTCGCTTGCATTGATAGTGTAAGCCTTCAACTTCTCACCCAGTGTTTTAGGTAGCCACTGGTCATTGTCCATCATCATTACTTTTTTAGGGTTTGCAGAATGATGACTTTCCAAATCCATCATGCCTTCTGCATTCAGTAGCTTATATTCTTCTACTGAATAGTTCACATAATGAAATTAAGCTTTTTCATTACGCCCAAACTTTGCCTGGGCATGGTGACATGCCTATAATCCCAGCACTCAGGAGGCTGAGGCAGGAAGATCACCATGAATTCAAGGCCAGTCTGGGCTATATAGTTAGTTCAAGGCCAGCCTGAACTACTAGTGAGATCCTGTCCTATTTTTGAGTAAATGTCTCATTTTTAGGTAAATGGATGCACCTTGAGAACATAATTTTAAGTAAAATAAATTAGACACACATATTTAAATATCACACTGTTTCTCTTGTATGAGAAACCCAAAAGGTAAATAAGGACCAAAATGGATGATAGATATTGGGAAGTAGGAAGAAAATATTCAAATGGGAAGGGGAGCAAGGGAGGGAGGAGGAGGGAAGGAATGAAGGGAATAGGGATTTAAAAAATGAAAAACAGGGCCGGTGAGATGGCTCAGCGGCTTAAGCGCCTGCCCGGCAAGCGCGAGGGCCCGAGTTCGACTCCCGGATCCCACATACGAAAAAGGGGCCGGTGATATTGCTCAGCGGCACGGGCGCCTGTTGGCACGCAAGGTCCTGAGGTCGACCCCCCGGTACCCACAAAAAAAAAAAAAAAAAAGAAAAACAATGGAAGGTAAGCAATAGAAACAAAGTTTTGTAGATGGAGAAGGGAAGAAGGATCGAAAGGAAAGGAGGGGAATGGGCAAAAAAAGAATTAAGATCAGGTACAAATTCCCTATGGTGAATGTGATCATTATGTATGTAAAAAATGTACCAATAAAATTAATTAACCCCCCCAAAAAAGAAGACGGAGGAAATGTTATATATACTGATATATAAAATTAATACTTTAAAACAAGGAAAACTAAAGTTGTGAAACATTATCATTATATAAAGAAGAATAAAATCTTCCATTTTTAAATGGTGAGGACTTCAGTGAGACACTGAAATCATATGGAATATTTTACCTGCTAGAAGTATAGTGACACTTATGTATCATATGGTGATGTTTAGGGGGGAGATTGGTGAAATAACATTTAAATTCAATTTAAAATGACTTAAATTTGTGCCAGGCGTGGTGGCTTCTGCCTGTAATCCCAGCACTTGGGAGGCTGAGGCAGTAGGATCGCCATGATTTTGAGGCCAGCCTGGGCTACATAATGAGTTCAAGGCCAGCCTGAATTACACGGCAAGACTGTCTCAAAAGACCAAAAAAAAAGAAAAAAAAAACAAAACACAAATTTGTATTAAGAAATTCACTATGCAGTTTACTATTTATTAAAGTGTTCATCTATCGGCAAAAAACAAAACAAAAAAAACAACAGTGAATCAACTTTTCACACCATGATTGACAGTTTGTTTCAAATCTTTCTTCACCGCCTATATGCTTATTTCACATTGCCTTTCTAGGTTTGCAAACTCACTTATTTACTTAAGGAAGCTAAGATATCTCCAGCTTGCTCCTGTGCCTGGAGGTGACTTTGGTGTATTCGGCCAAAGGCAGCCAGAACCTGGGAATTTGAGTCCATCAAAGTGCAGATAGATTTGTACAAACCATTTTCTATATCTGGCTCTGAAATCTATGTCTTCAAACGAGATAATTTCTCAAACCTGGTGTCAAACATTCTGGTCATCTTTCAGAGTGCTGATTTTTACTGTCTAATCTCCATAGATGGAACCCAGCAACCTCTCCCTGACGCGTGGGGTTGCTGCCAAGCTTCCTGCTATGTTAGGAGGGCACTGAATCCCGTGCTGCCTTCATGTTAAATTCTCCCCGTCCCCTTCCGTACTTGTTCGTTGACAACTAAAACTTCTAAATCATAACAAAATGTGGAAAGTGTCCCCCTGTCATTTCTCATCCTTACTGGTATTTTTCAGTTTACAAACTGGCCAGTGAGAGAAATGGAGCAAGGCTCTCATTCCAAGTTTTCAGCTGCAAGGCCAGGACACCTTTGCCACTGTATTACTAGGTCAGGAGTAGACATCGTGGGACTTGGTCGCACATGTGGGACATGTAGCCTCATTGTGGACATCATGTCCTTTAACTTTCTGGCTTCTACGCCTCTGTTTCTTTATATGTGTAGGTGGGAGATTATAAGGGGGAAAATGAGCTCATTTATATAAATACTGTGCTGCAATGAAGTGATGGTTTTATTTGTGTACCTTAAACACAAAAAAATCTTTACAGTCTTTGTTCTCCAAGTTATTTAAAATACTGACATTTTGGAATGAGCCTCAGGCTTTCAAGCAAAGGTATTGTAAAGCAAATTGTGTTCTTTGCTTTACTAGTAAGCAACAAATTAACGATATAGAGATACAGATTTATTATCTCTGAGCTCATTGAGTCCGTTTCCATGGATGACGTCCTCTTATAGAAACGTGGAGTTCTAATACATTTGAAAAAAAAATGGATTCTGGAAATGGCTAAATACAAATAAAAGGTATATACTTACCTAATGCTATACAGGAGCTTTAAATTTTTTATATATTTGTTTTTAAAAAATGCAAGATAGAATCTACGTGATGTCATTATAGCTTAGGGCATTAATTAACATCGTGCAGATGACTACAAAAAATGTTTTCACCTCTCTTCCTGATTGTAATAGCTTACTTTGTCCTCATGGACTCTGATGATTTTTTAAAGAATACTTAGTCATTAGGAATGTTGTGTGTTCTGGGGAGTGGAAAAGTACCTTGCAGTTGGAAGTATCCCTGAGGAGTCAAACCAGCTGTGCCTTAGCTTAGCTTAGCAGAGGTCACGAGCAGCCAGGGTCACTGGCCTTTTCCGGTGACACGTGTGCAGTTCAACCTTAAGGGGATTTTGCAAATTCTCACAGGTTCCTATGGCTGATTGGCTCTGGCTACAGTATGCCGAGTTGGAAAACATAAGAGCTGAACTCATAAAATCGAGAACATTAGGTGGGGCATTGTGGCACACTCTTTAATCCCAGCATTCTGGGAAGCTGAAGCCAGAAGATCTCAAAGTCAAAGTCCAGCCCAGCCTGGGCAATTTAATGAGATTTTTTTTTTTTTTTTGAGACAATCTCACTTTGTAGTTCATGTTGGCCTTGAAATCACTATGTACTCCAGGCTGGCCTTGAACCTGTGGCAATCCTCCTGCCTCAGCCTCCCATGTACTGGGATTACATGCTTGCACCACCATGCCCAGCAATTTTTTTTTTTTTGTGGGTACTGGGGGTCGAACTCAGGACCTCAGGTGCCAGCAGGCGCCTGTGCTGCTGAGCAATATTCACCGGCCCTTTTTTCGTATGTGGGTTCCGGGAGTCAAACTCAGGACCTCGCGCTTGCCAGGCAGGCGCTTATGCCGCTGAGCTATCTCACCGGCCCCATGCCCAGCAATTTAATGAGATCTTGTCTCAAAATAAAAAATAAAAATGGGCTGGAGATGTAGCTCAGTGGGAAGGCCCTGGGTTCAATCTCCCCTAGAGTCTCCAGAGGAAACACAGAGTCTCTAGAGGAAACACAGGTCTTCCAAATTCCTGATTTTAGCCCAAAATAGTCATTTTAGATTTTGAACCCTTAGAACTGTGGAATACGAAATTTGCATTGTTAAGCCAACAGGGTCTTTCTATGTAGTCCAAGCTGGCCTCAGATTTGCAGGGATCCTCCTGCCTCAGCCTCCTGAGTGCTGGGATTACAAGCATGTAATGCCATGCCTGGTGGAAAGCATCTTTGTAAGTTCTTCTGTGGCCCAGGAAAAGGTGCAGAGTCAGTGAGGCAGAGAATCAGAGAATAGGAGTCCCGAGGGCCTGTTGGTTGCAGCCTGGCCAGTTCTTACAAGGCGAGACTGCTGACCAAGGACATGTGAGATAGGGGACACTGTCAGAGGCGGTGGCCAAGATCACCAATCACACTGATAAGCAGTTGGAATTGATAAGGCAGCAGTAACTCTGGCTGCCTGAGAACAGTGACAGTTTTGCTCAAGGTTTCCATTGTTGTAGGTCAAATAAGCTATATGCGAGTCTCTACTTGGCTGTAACTTAGGGTGCTCCCAGCACTTGTTACTATCCATAGTTAATGTACACACAAGAAAGCTTAAATCTCCTCAACATAAGTAAGGACGATCCTGAAAATAGTACTTCTCTATATAGAAACAAAAAGCTACTGTGGGGATAATACAGACCGACCCATTTGTTAGGCTGTACTAGTCTAGCGAGAAATACTTTTCAAAAAAGAATAGTTACAGGGCCGGTGAGATGGCTCAGCGGCATACACGCCTGCCTGCCAAGCACGAGGGCCCGAGTTCGACTCCCGGATCCCACATACGAAAAAAGGGGCCGGTGATATCACTCAGCGGCACGGGTGCCTGCTGGCGCACGAGGTCCTGAGGTCGACCCCCCGGTACCCACAAAAAAAAAAAAAAAAGAATAGTTACAGCCGGGCATTGTGGCACATGCCTGTTTTCCTAGAACATGGGAGGCTGAGGCAGGAGAATTACTGTGAATTCGAGGTCAGCCTGGGCTACACAGTGAGACCCTGTCTCAAAAAAACCAAAAACCAAACAAACCAAACCAAAACAAAACAAAAAGAATATTTACAAAGAGTCTTTCTATAGGAAAGTACTCTGTTCTTTAAAGTTACATGAATTCTAATGATCCGGTAAAATGAGGCTTGGTTAGTCAGTGTTTGAGTGACTAATGAAAATTCTGATCTTTTTCAAATAGGAAGGGGACCAAGAGATGGGGGGGAAGGAGAGGAGGAGAAGGGGATGAAAAAAGAATTAAGGCCTGTTCTGTGCATGTACCAACTCCCCATGAGAAGTACTGCAAACATGTACTAATACAAAATAAAAATTTTTCTGCATGGTGAAAAACCACTCAGGTTCTGCCAGGTATGGTGGTATACTCCTGTGATACCAGCACCCAGGAGGCTGAGGCAGGAGGACCATCTCAAGTTTGAAGCCTGCTGGGCTACATAGTAAGTTCAAGGCCAGTCTGAACTACATAGTGAGACGCTGTATCAAAAAACCAAAACCAAAAACATATTCAGGTTCTAAATGGGTACATTTATTAAATGTTATTATTTGTCATATTGTTATTAATAATAATAGGTCATTAACAAGATAATATTAAGGTAGCCGAGCGTGGTGGTACATGCCTGTAATTTCAGCATTTGGGAGGCTGAGGCAAGAGGATTGCCACAAGTTCAAGGCCAGCCTGGACTACACAGTGAGACGTTGTCTCAAAAAACTAAAAAAAAGGAGGTAAACATTGTTTTTGTTGTTGTTTGAAACAGAGTCTCACTATGTAGTTCAGGCTGGCCTCGAACTCACAGTGATTCTCCTGCCTCAGCCTCCTGAGTGTTGGCATTACAGGTGTGCGCCATCACACCCGATTTAAGGAGGTTAACATTGTCATTTATAGAAAGTTTGTTCTCCGCTCTGCCTCTCCTTTTCCTGATTTATTTTAGGAGGTGAATATTTGGTTGCTCTGTAGTTATAGTGACTCAACGACCAAATTTTGCAGGTGACTCGGGATTTTATTTATGGCAGAGTAAAGGATGTATTTTCAGGAACAATCTAGTGAGGATAATATGTAGTGTTTCTATTTTTATTCTAATAGAATTGCCAGGTTATTATGCGTGGTAAAAATAAGGGTGAAGCAATGAATGTGGTCCTGGGGCGGGTTTTCTGAGCTCGGAATGAAGCAGAGATTGGCTTTCCGGAGGCAAAAGAAGAGAGGCCCGGGGCGGGGTCGGGCCCAGCACACCCACCGCTCCTCCCCGCAGCGCGTGCGTCCCAGCTCTACACGCGGGTCGGAAAGGACGCGCCCACTTTGCAAGGTCCTGGACACACGGTCGTCGCTTTAGCAAACACTGACTGAACAGATGCACTGTACAATAAAATGTAGAAAGCTTTCCGTAGGAAGAAGGAACGAAAAGTGGGAAAGGTGTTTGACGTAATTTCTGTGCTTCTTAAAACTCAACCAGAGCAGACATGGTGACAGACGCCTATAATCCTAAGTACTGAGGAGGCTGAGGCGGGAGGACAGTGAGTTCAAGGCCAGCCTGGGCAATATCGTGAAACCCTGTCTCGAAATAAGAGATCAAAAGGGAGGGCTGGGATGTAGCTTGCCTGGCATGAGGGAGGACGCGCGTGCACCCTGCTGCTGTCCCCATCAGCTCCCGCCTGGGGCCTAATGGCAGAGATGCCGGTGCTACCTGGTGGCCTAAAACCAAGGAGAGGTGAGCGCGCTAGCTTTCTCCTGCCCTCAGTTGGAGCGGCCGCCTACACCCTCCAGAAGGAAGGACAGGCAGCGGAAAGTTGGTCCAGACTGAGTGAAGCATCAGACTGTGGGAAGCGACATGGAGAAGAAGTGTCCCATTTAAATTCTCCTCCTTTTCATTTGCCAGTTGCTGCGTTTGCAGGCTCCCTCAGACAGGTCATGGGAAATGAAGTTTCATTCTTGTTTTGGTTTTGTTTTATTTTGAGACAGGGTCTCGCTGTATAGTCTAGGCTGATCTTGAACTCACTGTCTAGCTTAGGCTGGCCTCAAACTCATGGCGATCCTCCTGCCTCAGCTGAGTGCTGAGATTAAAGGCATGCACCGCCATGCCCAGTTTGATGTTTTATTCTCAAAAATGTAACTAAAAAAGAGAAGAATCCAGCGAACATGGTGGTGCATGTCTGTAATACTAGCACTCTGGGAGGCTGAAGCAGAAGAATCACATATTTGAGCCCACCCTGGGAAATTTAGCAACGGAGTGAGACCTTGTCTCAAGATAAAAAAGGCTGGAGATCTAGCTCAGTGAAGGCCCCGAATTCAGTCCCCAGTACCACACACACACACACACAGTACAGTTGAAAAAAGAAAAATCCCTGTGCTTAAGTCTGATGCACAGGCTTTAAGCCCTCTCTGGAGCTTGCTAGAAATTTCACTACAAGTCCCTCGTCACAGCTGCTTTCAAGCCCAGTGACTACACTGCCCTCCAGGTCTCAATTTATTCAGCTCACAAGGTGACATGCTTGCAGGAGCCTGCCCGGTACTCTAGTTCCTACAACTCCGATGAAGGACAGGACGAGTGTGGCTCCATCTTTCATGAGATTAGGAAAGAACTGGTTCAGGTCCACAGCAAGAGGTATGTTATCTACCTTCGTCACAATGCAGCACCATGATAACCCAGAAGGCATCCGAGTAGACATTTGACTTCACATAAGAATGCAGAGAAGGGCCGGTGAGATAGCTCAGCAGCATAAGCGCCTGCCCAGCAAGCGCAAGGTCCTGAGGTCGACTCCCGGTACCCACATTAAAAAAAAAAAAAAAGAATGCAGAGAAATCATTGAAACTTATAGAGAAGCAAAAATGTTCACCTCACAGCCAGGCACAGTGGCACATGCCTGTAATCCCCGCACTCAGAAGCTGAGGGAGGAGGATCACCATGAGTTCGAGGCCAGCCGGGTTACATAATGAATTCAAGGCCAACCTGAACTACAAAGCAAGATCCTGTCTCGAAAAAAAAAAAGTTCAAGGGCCGGTGAGATGGCTCAGCGGCTTAAGCGCCTGCCCGGCAAGCGCGAGGGCCCGAGTTCGACTCCCGGAACCCACATACGAAAAAGGGGCCGGTGATATCGCTCAGCGGCACGGGTGCCTGCTGGCGCGCGAGTTCCTGAGGTCGACCCCCCGGTACCCACAAAAAAAAAAAAAAAAAAAAGTTCAAATCAATACATCATAAATGATTCTTATGCATTAAAAACAAAACAAAACAAACTTGTTCTTTCCTTGAATAATCAATCATCTGGAATTTCTATTTATTTCTATGCACTGTTTATATTTGCATTAGTTGAGAGTCGCAGGAGATGGGAGGTCCTCTTAGGACTCTGCTTGCTGTTTACTCTCTGTGTTAGAGAGAAAAGGGAGTTGCATGGACACCAGGACCCACAGAGAACCAGGACCCACAGCATCTTCGCGCTTTGCATAGACTCCAGCCTCTGTGCCGTGGCTCCCGAGCCGGCGAGCTCACTGGGTCACACCCACATTTCCTACTTCGTCTCACACTGCACTCTTCCCCTCCCCAAGCTCCTTGCTCAGTTTAACCTTCCTCAGACACGACCCTCGTTTGCATTAAATAGATATTTTCTAATGTGCCCTTTTAATTCCTTTGTCCTTTACTTTTTCATTTATATTTTTGTAATGGCTGCCCTGGAAGTTACAATGAACATCTTATAGGAATAGAATTCTGATTGATGTAACTTAATATCAGGGTCATAGAAACATTTTGCCCCTCTGTAGCCACATTCTTTCCCTCTTCGTTGACGCTATTGCCGTCATATAGATAATATCTTTTTGGATTCTGGGAATATTACAGCCGATTTGTAATTATGGCTTTTTGCGACTGTCTTTTAAATCAGGTAAATAAAGTTACACAAGAATGTACTAATCCTGTCTTTTAAGTTTATCTATCTAGTTAAATTTACAGGTATTCTTTTTTTTTCTTTTCTTTTTTAATTTTAAAGAGAAGAAAAAACAAAACAAAACAAATCAAAAAAGAACAAAATTTCAAAACAACATAATAGGAGGGTAACAATGGTTAATACATAACGTATTGTTATCTTTAAGTTAGTTATTCAGGGTACCAGATATTAGCATTCAATTGTCCAAACATTACTGGCACAAACCTTACTCTGCAATGAACTAAGTAAAATTAGTAGTGTATCTATCTTAACCATCTTATATATAAATACAATTTTTTTTCTTTTCCCTTCTTTCTTTTCCCTATTCCCCCATCCCAGTCTCTCTTTCCTTTTGACCAGTTTCTTTTTGATTCACCATGTCTGTTGTACATTTTGGATCTTATTTACTCTTTCAGTTTCTCACACTAAGGAGACAATACGTTGCTTACACATGTGCGTCCAGTTTATTTCACTTACGACTATTTTCTCGAGTTGCATCCATTTACCTATAAAAGTCTCCAGTTTATCCTTCTTTATGGCTGAACAGTACTCCATTATATAAAAATACCACATCTTTTTTATCCATTCCTCGGTTGATGGGCATTTGGGTTGTTTCCAGGATCTGGCTATTACAAATTGTGCTGCTATAAACATGGGTGCACATATATCGCTGTGGTACGATGCTTTTAATTCTTCTGGGAAGATGCCCAGAAGGGGAATAGCTGGGTCAAATGGGACCTCCAACCCTAGTTTTCTGAGGAATCTCCACACTGATTTCCACAGTGGCTGTACCAGTCGACACTCCCACCAACAGTGAAGAAGGGTTCCTTTTTCCCCACAGCCCCTCCAGCATTAGTTATTAGTTGATTTCTTTATAGTACCCATTCTTTCTGGGGTGAGATGGTATCTGAGTGTTGTTTTAATTTTCATCTCTCGAATGACTAGTGATGTTGCACATTTTTTTGTATATTTATTTGCCATTTGTATTTCTTCATCTGAGAAATGTGTATTCATCTCAGATGCCCATTTTTGGAGTGGGTCTTTAAATTTGGGAGGTCTGATTTTTTTGAGTTCTTTATATGTTCTCGATAGTAATCCTTTGTCTGAGGAACAGCTGGCAAACATTTTTTCCCACGTTGTGGGTTGTCTCTTCACTCTGTTGGTGGTTTCTCTTGCTGTGCAGAAGCTTTTTAATAAGATGAGATCCCAGTTCTTGATTCCTTGGGATAGTTCCCGTGCGGTTGAGTTTTTATTCATAAAGTCTTTGCCTACACCAATGTCTTCAAGGGTTTTACCTATCCTACCTTCCAGCAGATTTAATGTTTCTGTTTTAATATTTAGATCTCTGATCCATTTTGAATTTAGTTTAGTGCATGGTGAAAGATATGGGTCTAGTTTTAATCTTCGGCATGTGTAGAGCCAGTTTTTCCAGCACCATTTATTAAAGAGGCTATCTTTCTTCCAGCAAATGTGTTTGGCACCTTTGTCAAAGATAAGGTGGCTTAGTACGTCTGGGGTTGTTTCAGCATCTAATCTGTTCCATTGATCCTCAGGTCTGTTTTTTGCCAGTACCACGCTGTTTTTATCACAGTAGCTTTATAGTATAATTTCAAGTCGGGGATTGTGATGCCCCCTGCCTTGCCTTTGTTGCCCAGAGTTGCCTTTGCTATTCTAGGTCTCTTCTGATTCCAAATGAATTTTAGGATTGTTTTCTCTAATTCTGTGAGATATGCTGTTGGAATTTTGATTGGAATTGCATTAAATCTGTATAACAATTTTGGAAGTATGGCCATTTTCACTATATTGGTTCTTCCTATCCAGGAGCAAGGGATATCTTTCCATTTTCTGATATCCTCTTCAATCTCCTTTTTCAGAGTACTGTAGTTTTCAGTGTAGAGGTCTTTTACATCCTTTGTGAGGTTGATTCCTAGGTATTTCATTTTTTTGGATGTTATTGTGAAAGGTGTTGTTTCCCTAATTTCTCTTTCAGTAAGTTTGTTATTTGTGTACAGGAAGGCTATTGACTTTTGAGTATTGACTTTGTATCCAGCTACACTACTGAATTTGCTTATTAAATCTAGCAGTTTTTTTTGGAGTTTTTGGGGTCTTCTGTGTAGAGTATCATGTCATCTGCAAATAATGATAATTTAATTCTTCCTTTCCAATCATTATTCCTTTTATTTCTTTCTCTTGTCTAATTGCTCTGGCTAAAGTTTCCAGGACTATGTTGAATAAGAGTGGGGACAGTGGACATCCTTGTCTTGTTCCTGATTTTAGAGGGAAGGCTTTCAGTTTTTGGCCATTTAGTATAATATTGGCTGTTGGTTTGTCATAGATAGCTTTTACCAGGTTGAGATAAAGACCCTCTATTCCAATTTTCTGTAGGGTTTTTATCATGAAAAGGTGTTGGACTTTGTCAAAAGCTTTTTCTGCATCTATTGAGATGATCATGTGATTTTTGTCTTTGGTTCTGTTAATATGGTGTATTACATTTATTGATTTACATATGTTGAACCATCCCTGCATCCCAGGGATGAATCCAACTTGGTCAGGGTGTGTAATCTTCTTGATGATTTGTTGGATTCTGTTTGCCAGTATCTTATTAAGGATTTTTGCATCTATGTTCATTAGGGAGATTGGCCTGTAGTTCTCTTTCTTAGTTGGGTCCTTCTCTGGTTTTGGTATCAGGGTAATGCTTGCTTCCAGGAATGAATATGGGAGTATTGCTTCCCTTTCTATTTCATTAAAAAGTTGGAGAAGTAGTGGCTCTCTAAATTTCTTGTAGAATTCGGCAGTGAATCCATCAGGGCCTGGGCTTTTCTTTGTTGGGAGGTTTTTAATTACATCTTCAATTTCATTGGTTGATATTGGTTTATTTAGGATTTTTAAATCTTCTTGATTCAGCTTTGGTAATTCATACGAATCTAGGAATCTGTCCATTTCTTCTGCATTTTCCATCTTAGTAGAATATAGATTTTTAAAATAGGTATAGATGATCTTCTGGATTTCTGCAGGGTCTGTCGTGATATCACCCTTTTCATTTTCAATTGCATGGATTTGAGTCTTTTCTTTTCTTTTTTTAATAAGGTTGGATAAGGGTTTGTCAATCTTATTTATTCTTTCAAAGAACCAACTCTTTGCTTCATTGATTCTTTGTATTGTTTTTTTGTCTCCAATACATTAATTTCTGCTCTGATCTTTATAATTTCCTCCCTTCTACAGGCTTTTGGCTTAACCTGCTCTTCTTTTTCTAGAAGTTCGAGGTTCGCCATTAAGTTGTTTATTTGTGCTTGCTCTATTTTCCTAATATAAGTATTTAATGCTATAAATTTCCCTCTTAGGACTGCTTTCATTGTATCCCATAAGTTCTGGTATGTTGTACTGTCATTATCATTCAGTTGTAGAAAGTGTCTAATTTCTTCTTTAATTTCATCTGTGACCCATTGGTTGTTCAGGAGGGTGCTGTTTAATTTCCATGTGTTTAGGGAGTTTTTGTGATTTCTTTTGCCATTGATTTCCAATTTCATTGCACTATGGTCTGATAATATACATGGGATAATTTCAATTCCTTTGCATTTACTTAAGCAGGTTTTATGAGCTAGTATGTGGTCTGTTTTGGAGAACGTCCCATGTGCAGCTGAGAAGAATGTGTATTCTGATGCTGTGGGGTGGAACACTCTGTAGACATCTACTAAGTCCATTTGTTCAAAAATTTGGTTCAGTTCTATTATTTCATTATTGATTTTCTGTCTAGTTGATCTGTCTTTTTGTGACAGTGGAGTATTGAGATCTCCCAATATAATTTTAACAATGCTTATTTGATTTTTCATGTCCTTTAGTACTTGTTTTATATAGCTGGGTGCACTGGGATTTGACGCATATATATTTATGATCGTTATCTGTTCCTCTTGGATTGTTCCCTTTACAAGGATGTAATGACCATCTTTATCTCTCTGAATCATTCTTGGCTTGAAATTCACTTTGTCTGCAAAAATAATAGCTACCCCTGCTTTTTTCTGGGTTCCTGTTGCATGGAGTATTGTTTTCCATCCTTTGACTTTCAGTCTATGAATTTCTTTCTGAATTAAATGTGTTTCTTGAATACAGCATATTGTTGGATCTTGCTTCTTGATCCATTTTGCCAGTCTGTGCCTTTTGATTGGTGAATTGAGACCGTTAACATTGATGGTTAAAACTGATATGTATTGACTTATACTTGTCATGATATTTTCCTGTTGTTGGTTCCCACTCTTCGTTTGTTTTTCCCCTTTCCCGCTATTTAATTATCTGCCCTGCCTGGTGGATCCCTTCTTTTGGGGTTCCTATCTCTTTCTAGAATGTCCTTCAGAACATTTTGGAGTGCTGGTTTGGTGGTCATAAATTTTCTCAGATGTTCTTTGTCATGGAAGTATTTTATTTCTCCATCAATTTTGAAAGATAGTTTTGTGGGGTATATCAATCTGGGTTGAAAATTATTTTCCTTTAGAGCTTGAAATACATCATTCCAAGCTCTTCTTGACTTGAGGGTTTGTGCTGAAAAGTCAGCTGTGATTCTGATGGGTTTTCCTTTATAGGTGACTTGTCTCTTGTCCCTAACAGCTTTTAAGATTCTGCCCTTCTGTTGAATTTCTGGGATCTTGACTATGATATGTCGGGCTGAAGTTTTTTTTTTTTTTTTTTGATCATGTCTAGTTGGCGTTCTAAAAGCTTCCCTTATATTGGGGTCAAATTCTTTTTCTCTTCCAGGGAAGTTCTCCCTGATAATGTCTCTGAACAAGGTTTTAATGTCATTGATGCTATCTCCTGCTTTTTCATTTATTCCAATTATTCTTAAGTTGCTTATCTTTGAGTCATCTAGCAGCTGCTGAATTGATTTTTCATGGTCCCTTGCTGTTTCTAAGAATTCTTTCTTTTCATGATCACTAATTGCAAGCCTGTCTTCTATATCTGAGATCTTGTCCTCACATTGGCTTAATCTGCTACAAATACTTTCAATGGAATTTTTGTTCTCTTGGATATCCGCTTGTATCTGCCTTATGGATTCCATTTCTTTCCTATGCTGAGTATTCATGGTTTCTATAGTTTTCTTTTTTTTTTTTTTTTTTTTTGGTGGGTACCGGGGGGTCGACCTCAGGGCCTCGCGCGCCAACAGGCACCCGTGCCGCTGAGCGATATCACCGGCCCCTTTTTCATATGTGGGATCCGGGAGTCGAACTCGGGCCCTCACGCTTGCAAGGCAGGCGCTTATGCCGCTGAGCCATCTCACCGGCCCGGTTTCTATAGTTTTCTTAAGCTCATCTATTTTTTTTTTTTTTTTTTTTTTGTGGGTACCGGGGGGTCAACCTCAGGACCTCGCGCACCAGGAGGCGCCCGTGCCGCTGAGCGATATCACCGGCCCCTTTTTCGTATGTGGGTTCCGGGAGTCGAACTCAGGCCCTTGCGCTTGCCGGGCAGGCGCTTAAGCCGCTGAGCCATCTCACCGGCCCAAGCTCATCTATTTTTTGTCTGTATCAGCTATAGTGTCCTTAAGCATGGTCTTCATTGTGGACATTATCTCTGCAGTTATCTGTGAAATTATTTCTGTTTTAATTTTTTCCAGAGCCTCATTCAGTTGCTTTGTTGTTACCACTTCAGATAGGCCAGGTGGGTGGCTTTCGGATTGTCCCACCTCGTTGCCCCCTAGGTTTGCCTTTGGTGAACTGGATGTGTGGGGTTGCATCTTAAGTGTCGTCGCATTTTTTCTTTCTTTAATTTAATTCCTGGGGTGATGTTTGTAAATTACCTATGGTAGGTTACTTTATTGCTAGTGTTGAAGATCCTTAGGAGATGATTACTTCTCTGCAGTATCTTCCAAGTGAAGATTGCTTTTGCGTTTTGAGCTTGCTTCCAGATCCTACCTCTTCAATTTGTTGGATATGAGAAGTTGCTACCTGTTTGGCCCAGTTCTTGGTTCTTTGATACTGTGCCACTGTATTTTCTGTGACCCTTAGTCAATCTCAATCATGGAATATCAGGAAGGAAAGCTGTTTAGAACAATTATTTCACTTTTGGCTATAATGGTATCTATAGCATCAAACACAGCCTAGAAAATGACAGACTGAGCTAACCAGTTATTTGCCACTTTTAACTGTATAAAGTAGAGTTGCGGTTATATAACAAAATCTAAAACACACCAGAAAAATTATATGCAGTATCTAAGGCCTTAATATGTCAATTTTTCCCTCAGGAGTTTAAATTTAAAATGAGTTAAGGAGGAAATAGAGTATTGGGAGAAGAGGAAGGAATTAGATGTAAGGTTAGAGGACCAAGAGGGATCCCACTAACATTGGGAAACTGGTGCAGAGGACTGGTGGGAAAAAGAGAAGGAAGGGATAAAAGGAAGAACAGATCACAACCACAATCACAAAGAGGTTAGAGGCGCTGTTTACACTCATATAAAAACCAGAGAGAATAATGAAGGAAAGAGCAAACAGACAGACAGAAACAAAAACAAAGACAAAAACAAAACAAACAAAACAAAAATAAAACCCCACACACACAAAAAAACCCTTCACCAGAACAAAAAACAAATGAGAGAAAAAAATAAATAAATAAAAAGACTCAGTTCCAGGTGTTGACTCTGCTGTAGGCAGGCACCGTGTGGTGACAGAGTCCTCTTCCATGCAGGTCCGTCCCAGCAAGCCAGGAGCGGCCCTTTGGCGGGGCAGTGAGCAGAGGTGTGGACTCTCAGGCGGAGACCGGTCTCCTTCGCCTGCCACGGTCAGCGCTCTTTCTGTGGGCCTGAGAGCTGCGGCGCCACGCTGAGTCCCGAGCGCCGCGCTGAGTTTCACTGCACCCCCCACAATGGCGCCCAGCCAATCACTCTCTGGCACGGGAGAGCTGCGCCTGAGAGACACTCACCGCTGGCCAGCGCAGCCTTTCGCTGCTCCCCTGCCCCGCCACTGTCTCCAGATCCTCTGCGGGGGCTCCCGGGGGCGCCGGCTGTCACCGTGTGTCCACAGATTTGAGCTTCTGTCACGCCGCGGTTCCTGGGACAGGGAGAAGGCGCCGCGGTCTCCTCCTCCTTCTTTGTTGAAAGTACCCTTCACTCACTCCCTGAGTCCCAAACTGCGCTTCAGAACTTTCCTGGGTCCAGGGGAGGCACCTCCCTCCCTCCTGCGCTCTCCCGGTCACTATATTCCCGTGGTCCAACGGCAACTTTTAGAGAGTTTCACTGCCTGCTTCTTACAAATCCGCCATCTTTTCTCCTCCCCCACAGGTATTCTTCATTTCTTCATATGGATTGAAAAATTCTAGTGTCCTTTTATTTCAGCCTGAAGGACCTCCTTTAGTAGGTGTTGTAGGCTAGGTTTGTTGGTAATAAATTCTCACTTTTTATTCATCAGGGAGTATCTAGTTTCTCTTTCATTTTTGAAGAACAATTTTGCCAGATTTAGAATTCTTGGTTGCCAGTGTCTTTTCTTTCACCATGTAGAATGTGTCACTCCACTGTCTTCTGGCTTCCATGGTTTCTGATGAGAAATCAGCTGTTTGTCCTCCTGAGGGGCCCTTGAATGTGACAAATTGCTTCTCTCTCGCTGCATTCAAGATTCTCTCTTTATTTCTCAACAATTTGATTATTATATGTCTCAGTGTGGGTCTCTGTTTTATTTGGAATTTGCTGGTCTTTTTGAGTGTATAGATTAATATTTCAAAATACACTTCAGGAGGTTTTGACTATTAGTTTTCCAATATTCTTTCTGCTCCTTTCTCTCTCTTCTTCTGGAACTCTGATTATGTGTGTGTTGGTATAGTGATGGTGTCCTACAGACCTCCAAGGCTCTGTTCAATTTTACCATTTTTCTTTTTCTTCCTCAGATGGGACAGTCTCAGTTGATACATCTTTAGGTTCTTTGATGCTTTCTTCTGCATGTTTAAATCTGCTTTTGAGCCCTTCTCACAAAGTTTTATTTATTGGGCTTTTGAATTCCATAATTTATATTTGGCTCTTTTTTGTGTAATTCTATTTGTTTATATTAACCTTTTTTTGTTTTTGTTTTTGAGACAGGGTCTCACTGTGTAGTTCAGGTTAGCTTTGACCTCACTATGTAGTCCAGGCTGACCTTGAATTCACAGTGATCCTCCTGCCTCAGCCTCCTGAATGCTGGGATTACAGGTGTGCCACCATGCCTGGCTTGATATTATCCATTTAGTGAGAGGACTTTTCTTTCTCAAACTTTTCTTTAGTTCTTTATAAATGGTTTCATTTGGTTCTTCAAACATATTGAAAAAAAGCTAATTTAAAGACTTTGTCTAGTAAGCCCAACATGTGGGCTTCCTCAGAGACCATTTTTATTGACTGATTTTTCCCTGTGTGTGAACTATCTTTCTCGTTTGTTTGTTTGTTTGTTTTCCCTATGTCTCATAATTTTAGAGTAAAAATTGAACTTCTTTTTCCCGTGACTAGGAATCAGACCCAGGGCCTTTCATGTCAGGCAATTACTCTACCTCTGAGCTATACCACATTGGACATTTAAATAATATAATGTGGCAACTCTAGAAATAAGATCCTTGTCCATGCTCCCACCAGGTTTTGTTGTTGCTGCTGTATGTTGTTATTGTTTATTTGTTTAGTGCTCTATCTGAGGTAATTCAGTAAAGTCTGTGTTCCTTGGTTATACTGACCACTGAAATCTCTGCTTGGTTTGTTTAATGGACAGAGTTATGCTTAAATGATGGGAACCTTTTCTGAGGGGCTCTGTGTACATGTTGGGGTGTGCTTTCATCAATCAGCAAGTTAGCTGACAATGCCACTTTAGCTTCCTGCTTGTTAAGAGCCTTAATGTCAGCCAGAGGTGAGAGCTCAGGAGCTTCTTTTGTCATTCTTGTTGTATATGCAACCCTATATGTGTATCACCCTCCTGATTCCCAGAAATATATTAGTACTTGCCAAAACTCTGTGAAAATCTCACAAACAGCTTTTCCTTTTAAACTTTCAAAAAGCTTATAACCATCTATAACCCACTATGTATCTCAGAGAGCCACGAAATTAAATAATTGCTGCTAAGTGTTTTTGACAAATGCCCCTAGGAACAAGGCTTTCATTAGGTGAGCTTCAAGTCCGGTGAAACAAAGACAGCCTCTCGGCTGGGTTTCCAGGGACCACCAGACTGTCAGATGATGAGAGTTCTCTGGGAAGCAGACTTCAAAGGAGTTCCAGCTCTGGCGCCTTCTGGTGCTGCCAGAACACTGCATTCCCCATGGTTTTCAAGGCTCCCAGGAGCTGGAAAGAGGTAGCCAGCACCAGAACAATCTTAAAGCTTTGCATAGGTCACTTTTCTTACCACTTTTCTCAAATAAATGCTCCCTGGATGAGGCAAGCTCCTAGTTCATTTATAGAATTCTGAAAAAGTGGATTCTGATGTGTTTTGCGTTTTCTCACTGCCTAATGGAGGGGAGGATTTGGAGGCATCCTATATTTTCTTGGAACCCACTTCAAATATATTGAATCAGCATCTCAGAGAACTGGAATAGACATCTTCATTTTTATAAGCATCCCAGGTGATTCTTCAATGAAATCTGAGGTACTGCTACTTTAAAGTCATTGTTCGCCCACTCCATTTTGAAATCAGCCTTACTGTGCAGGCAAATCAATGGAATTATGTAATATTTTTTTATTATATAGGTTTTTTTTTAGGACTTCACACCTTACAATCAAGGATTACATCACTCTTTTCTTGTTTTCTCCAAGGCAAATAAAGAACACCCACAATCTTAGGAATGCTGTGTCCATACAGTATAGAAATTGCCACAAGCACTTGAGGCCTTTGCTCTCCCTAAAATATTTCTGAATGACACATGCTGCTTGTAGCTATTTTTGCAGTGCCCTGCATGCTACTGGAGAAGGCTGAAGGTAATGTGGTTGGGCAGATTTAAGCCTTTGTGACTGGAGTTCCAATCACATTGCAAAATATGGATAGATGTCAAAGCAGCCATTTCCTGTTCTGATTTCTTGGAAAAATTAACAGTCCGGATAAACGGAACTCAAAATCCAAGTCGATAAGAATGTAAATTAAGGCCTTTTACTTCTGAGGAAGAGGTAGGTAGATGGATGGACCCAAGCACACACCCTATTTCTTAATATTTCAAGCAGTCAATGATGGCATGGCGGTGAGGATTCAGTTGGCCCAAGTGAACGCCCACATAGCATTAACCCTTCACTAACACATCTGAATAAGTAGGCTTATTTTCCAGAGAGACACAGTAAGAAGCTGCTTCGCAAGGCAGCTGTGGCGAGGTAAGGAGGGTGCGTGGAAGTGCGTGCCTCGGGCTCCCTGGCCTGGCTCCCACGCACAGTGGCGGTGTGGCCGTGCGCTGCTTCCCTGACATTTCTAATCCTTGGTTGGCCCCTGTGGGAGGTAGGCGTAGTCACAGTGTGTATGCACGGAGCCGCGGAAAGGACTAAATGCAGTCGTGTAAAACAAGGCCTTGGCAGCACCCAGTGTGCTGTAAACACGAAGCCTGCAGTACGGGCTGGTTGTATTGTTTGGATTAGGGTGATATGAGTATAAAGGGCTCAGCGGTGACTCCTGTGGGGCAGACACCCAAAATCCGCACTGCTTGGTAGGGCAGCCACTGGCCACATGTGGATCCTGGGCGCTAGAAATGTGGCTGATCTGAACTGAGCTGTGCTGTAAGTGTAAACTACCACACATCCCGGATTTCAAAGATAATACCATTTTAAAAGAATAATAATTCTCAAAAGTTCTACATTGGTTACATATTACCTTGATAATTTGGGCTCTATTGGGTTAAATAGCATATATTACAAAAATTAATTTCACCTGCTCCTTTTGGCCTCGTTGCAGGCCTGCATTTGTGGCTCCCCCATAACTTCCTGTACAATGTGCTTTGTTAAGTGGACACTGAGCCCACTGACAGGAGCTGCGCTAGGAGTCAAGCCACGCAGAGTGGTCTAACGGGATGTGGCAAAGCCAACAGGAAGACACCCGGCGGGGGGAGCTGTGATCCGTGGATCAGAGGGGCCATGACAGAGGTGGCACTTGAGCAGGGATTCAGTCCCTCCAGAGACCAGCAGGAAAGTCAAGAGTGCTGATTTGCTGTGGGCTTTGTTCCCTGCGGAACGTCTGTCCACATCCAAGACCCATGAAAGACCACATCTTAACACCTCTACCCCGTGGAAGCTCAACAACCAAGAGAGTCGAGGTCAAGGGTCAAGGTAAGGCATATTTGGAGCTCTGAGTCTTAATCTGTTTGGCTCATGTAACTGTTTATCTACTTAGTGAGGAGGTCAGCATGGCTGGGAAGTCTTTGGACCCTTCAAGGACATCGAAGCAACAATTTTTTAAAAACCAAGTGCCAAGTGAAACATTCTCTTTCCCTCTCGCTCTCTGATTTTTCTTTTTTTAAACTTACTATTGACAATATGCAGTTTGGTCTGACATGTCAGGGCACAACCTCTGCTCTGGACATCTTTGGGCACTTTGAAAAGATAGTGCTGTCTTGCCAGGCTTCTGTTTGTCAAAACTGCTCCCTGAGTAGTATGTAATAGCTGTATCGTTAGGGAGTCCTACTATGTCAGAAAAAGGGAGAGAGGCAATGCCGTGTTGGTTTGTTTTTAATCAGCATGGCTTAGTGAGAAGCAGGTCTGTCCCAGCTACTCAGGAGGCTGAGGCAGGAGAATCATTTGAACACAGGAGTTTAAGGCTAGCCTGGGCAACATAGAATCAGGTTTATTGCTCATAGGTGGGTGATAGGGGTACAATAAGACACCGCACCTGTTTTTCTGTTTCTTTGTTTAGATAGACTTCACATGCCATACAATTGACCCATTTAAAGAGTACGTTTAAAGAGTGGCTCATGGTATATTCAGGGAAGTTATTCACTACAATCAATTTTAGAATACTTTTATCACCTCACAAAGAAACCTATCCCAGAAACTCGTCTAATGAGTTGAATCGTGGCCCCCAAAAGATGTGTCTGCCTGGAATCTCAGAACCTGCCCTTATTTGGAATAAGAATCTTTGCAGATATAATTAAGGTAAGGAGCTGAGACAAGATCATCCTGGATTGAGGTGAGCCCTGAACCTGATAAAAGAGATAGAAAAGCCAAACACACAGAGGCCATGAGAGATGGCAATGTGAATGAAGACAGAAGTAGAGATAAGACTTATGAAATCCCAAGGCAAGGGATGCCAAGGTTGCTGGTATTTTATGAATAGACCACATTTTGTTTAAGCATCTGTTGGTTGATAAGTATTTGGGTTGTTTCCATCTGCAGGCTATTAAAATAATGTCACCTAGGGCGGGTGAGATGGCTCAGCATCATAAGCGCCTGCCTAGCAAGCGCAAGGTCCTGAGTTCGACTCCCAGTGCCCACCCATGAAAGAAAAAGGGCCGATGATATCGCTCAGTGGCACGGGCACCTGCTGACATGCGAGGTCCTGAGGTTGACCCTTGGTACCCACAAAAATAAATAAATAAATAAATAAATAAATAAATAAATAAATAAAATAATGTCACCGGGCCAGGGATATAGCTGAGCGGCACAGCACCTGCCTGGCAAGTGCAAGGTTGTGAGTTTGATTCCCAGTACCAAAAAATAAAAATAAAATTAAAAAGAATAAAATAAAATAATGTCACTATGAACATGCATGAGCAAGTCTTGGCAGACGCACGTTCTCCTGTACATAGGACTATCTGCTGGATCATAGGGTGCCAAAGCGGCCACACCACTTGATATGCCCCCCAGTAGTGTGTGCAGGTTCCAGCTTCTCCATCTTCTTGCCAGTCTTTGCTCTTTTTTTTTTTTTTTCATTAGACCTGTGCTCACACCACAGTGCCACTGGGTACACGCATCCCCCTCTACCCACACTCCACAGCTCCTTCACCTCCCTCATGGCTTCAACTGGCCCCCGCATGGGTACACAGCTCTGTGTCCACACCGCAAGCCACTTGGTTAACACAGCTTACGGCATCCACAGCACGAGCAGTTTCACAGCGCTCTGCGTTGGCCCTGCCAGCCACTTCAGGTACTAAGTTCTTCACCTCCATGCCGCAAGCTGCCCCCAGTGCACAAAGCCTTCTCGTCCAGCACCCAGCTTGCCTTAGGCACACAGTGTGTTTTTTTTTTTTTTTTTTTTGTCTTTTTTTTGAGACAGGGTTTCACTATGTCACCCACCCACAAATCCCCATGCTCCTGAGCCCATGGACCAAGACTGCCATGCCCATAGTCCCCAGGGCCCCATGCACCCCAGCTTTGAGTGAGCACCGAGAGGAGGAAGAGGAGGAGGAGAGAAAGTCAGAGATTTCCTCTAGTCAAACAGTCTTGTTTCCATTTGGCATGGAAGGAGGTGGCAGCCAGCATGGTCCTCGAGCACAGAGCCATGAGCATGGCCAGCACGGAGTGAGCAGCGGGAGGGAGGAAGAGGTTTCCACACCCACCTGGGATCTGCCGCTCTGGCCTTGGCATTTGAGTTCAGGGTTGGAAGCCTCCCTAGTGTACAGGCCCATCACAGACCAGACCCTTTCTCTAATCCCCAACCACATGGAAGCCAAACCTCAGGCCAGCTTCAGGATCGACTTCATCTTAGAATATTCTAGATCATGATTCTGCCAACACATTTCCTGTCCCCCTATCTGCTGCTTCTGAGGCTGATTGGCTCTTTGGGGCACATTGCTTGAGTGAGTCTTCCTAAACTTTTTTGGGGGGAGGGGATTTGAGACAGGGTCTCTCTGTGTAGCCCAGGTTGGCCTTGAACTTGTGACGATTCTCCTGTCTCAGCCTCCAAGTGCTGGGATTATGGGTGTGTGCCACCACACCTGGCAAGTCTTCTTAAACTTCTAAGATTGACAGGACTAAGACCATTTTTTTCAATGCGATTCCTCAGAAACGTCAATGGTCTTGGTGACTATGTGGGGAAGGAGCAGAGGTGGCATTGTCGCTCACACGTGGCTGCTGTGGAACTTATTTCTCTCTGGTCTTCTTTGGGGACTGGTGTGACCTGGATTGGGTTTCCCAGAGCAGAGGCTGAAATGGTGACTCCTGGTGCAGGGATTTGTTGAAGGAGGGATCTCCAGAGAAACTTGGATGGCAGCAAGGAGGGAGGCCAGGCAAGGTAAGTTCAGGGCTCCTCACCTCAGGGCAGGCTCTGGGTGTGAACTCCAAGCAGGGCTGTTCCTATCCTGCCCCAGGCAAGGGACTGGGCTCCTACATTCCCGCCTCCATGAGTCCTGGCCACAGGCTGTCCCCTGAGTACAACAGGAAACTTCCAAGCCACCCGCAGACCAGGCTCACCATCTGCCAAGGTCAGCAGAGGGTGAAGATGCAGCCGTGGGCAGCCACCACCCCAGGCACTGGAGGACAGGGCACGGTGGCCCTGGAGTGCGAGACCAGGCAGGGCAAGAGACAGTGTTTACCCGGCCATTCCCACTCCTCATGGTCATGAGCTCTAAAACACAGTGAACCGTCTTAGACATAATCCACCAAGAGGAAGGGGCAAGCTCGCACCCTGAAGGATAAGGAGACCTCCTCTGTGTGAACCCACATACAGAGCACAGAGGAGGCTTCTTACAGAAACCAGCTTGCTAAGTCTCTAAATTGCCCAGACTGGGCTTGAACTTGAGTTCCTCCTGCCTCAGCCTCCCAGAGTGCTGGGTTTGCAGGCATGCACCATCATGTCCCGCTAGTTTCTAATATGTAGCCCTTGTCTCTTATGACAGCAGCATGCCGTGGCCAGTGCACCCTTCTCCACACCCCTAAATGGGTTCACAAGGACCTGCGGGCCTGGCCCCTGTTGGTCTTCAAGTGTGGCCGAAGCAGATGGGCGGGGGGGTGGTTGGCATGGTCCTGCCTGAGCCCCGGCCTGCTGGCTAGATGGACAGCAAGTGAGCAAGAAGCCCCTCGTGGGTCCCTGCGGGGAGCCCTGCAGGCTGAGCTGTTTGAGGGTGTGGTGAGTGGGCCTCGGAGGCAGAGAAGCCCAGCAGGCGGGCGGTGAGGCGCTTCCCTGTCCCGCAGCTGCTGGGGGGCTGGGGGAGACCCCAGTAGGGCTAGGGCTGCAGGGCAGAAGTTCTGTTCTATGGCAGGCGGGCAGAGCACACTGCTGTCCCAGGACCATCCCAAAGGAGCGGCAGTCGGATGCCCGGGAGAGGCCTGAATGTTGCCACAGCAGCTGCCGCAGATCCCTTCTGTCCTCCGGAGCCCAAGCCGGGAGAGACAAGTGCACCTGCCTAGACACTCTGGGCTCCAGCTGCTGATGCCCGGCCCCTCCCCGGCAGCCGCGCCAGATGCAGACCTGCTGCCCCCCATTTCCACTGGATCCGGGTGGGGAGCCCTGGTTGGAAGCCAGGACGTGACCCCTCACCGTGTCTCGCTGACACTGCGGCAGCCAGGTGCGGGGCGGGGGGGGGCTTAGGAGTCAGATGTAAGTCAAAACCTGCGCCCAAAAGTAGCGTCTTCTTGCTTTTACCTTGCTTTCTTCTGCTCGGTGACACTGATTCTCTCTTCCTCTGCCTCTTTTCTGAGCTCTACAAGACCGCTCTATTCATAGCATAGCCAGTTGACATTGTTCTCCTTAGGAAAGGAAATGAACGTTGGGGAAAATAAAACCCAAATCAAGGGACAGCCTCAAAATTTAAGTCAGGCATGTGGCCCAGGCTGGGCTCAAATTTGTGATCCTCCTGCTTCAGCCTCCTGAGTGCTGGGATGCCAGCCGTGTACCCCATGCCCAACTAAACTTCTTGATTTTGATAATTATGCTGTGGGGATGTAAGCTAATGCCCTTGCTTTTAGGAAATACATACTGAGATGTTTAAATGGACGTGATGTGTCTAATTCATTTTCAAATGGCTCTGGAAAAAATGTGTGTATGTCTGAGTCTGCTGCCTGCTGCTTTCACCGCAGTCACAGGCTAGGAAGTTTGTAAAGAAGTAAATTTCTTTCTTACAGTTTTGGAGGCTAGGAAGTGCCAGGTGGAGGGGCCACAGCTGGTGAGGCCCTTGTGTGTGGGAGGGTTCAGAGTTGGGAGGCGCCTAGGCTTCCCCGCGAAAGAGCCAGCGTGCTGGAGAAACACCTTTATAACCACACCTCTCCCTCGGGAATCCACTCACCCTTCTCGGTTAACTCACGAGCAAATGCAGAGCCCTCATGGCCCAACCACTCATAAAGGTCCCACCTGGTCCTACCTCTTAATACTGACGATGGCAGTTACATTTCAATGTGTTTCGGTGGGGACATTCAAGCTATAGCCGTGTGTGTGTGTGTGTGTGTGTGTGTGTGTACACATGTACATGTGTGTATATTTTTATTATATATATACATAATTCTGTACACACACCTACAAAGAGACAGAGCAGAGAGATGGAAACAGAGAAAGCTCAAGAGTAATGAACAATAATTGTTGGCTCTGGGTGACTGATATAGGGAAGTTCTTTAAAATGCCAGGAAATAGAAGTTGCTCCCATGGCTCAGTGGTTACAGAGAAGACAACTGAGGCTATCTGGGGAGATATATTCATTGGTTCCCTCTTTTTCTTTTCTTTTCTGTTTTGTTAAGACAGGGTCTTGCTGTGCAGTGCAGGCTCGCCTTGAACTCAGTATGTATCCCAGGCTGGCCTTGAACTCGCAGCGATCCTCCTGCTTCAGCCTCCCAAGTGCTGGAATTATGGGCATGTGCCAATATGCCCAGCACACTGTTTTTCTTTTTTTGGGGGGGGGGGGACCGGGAATTGAACTCAGGACCCCACGCTTGCCAGGCAGGCACCATGCTGCTGAGCTACATCCCCAGCCCCCACACTGCTTTTCTTCTCTTTTTGCTTTCCCTTGCTGGGATCCACACCCACTCAAGGGCCAGTGAGCAGCCCTTGCAAATGCCACGGGGTCAGGAAGTCATAGATAAGACCCGGGGTGTGGGAAAAAATACGCCCAGGACCTGTTTTCTCGAAGATATTTCCTGCTCACCTTTCTCTGGTCTTCTAGTCCTTCCTCTAATTCTTTAGACAGCCTTGATTATTGAGAGTCAGAGCTCTTGTGGCCTAATAGCACACATAATTTTGCGGGTTTTTTGAGACAGGGTCTCGCTATGTTGCCCAGGCTGGTCTCAGTTTGTGGGCTCAAATGATCTTCCCACCTCAGCCTCCCAAGGAGCCAGGATTACGAACATGCATGGCTATCGAGTGTATCATGTTGTTTCTATTTTGTGTGTCATATTTTTATTTTTATTAGTGTACATATGCAATACATAAATATTACATTCGTCGTGGGAAGTTGACACCAGCACATAACTCATCTTAATGTATGCCACTTTGAAGTGTTCATGAAAAGGGCCCTGATTGTCTTCCCTGGGACCTGGGAGAAACCATTTCTGCTGAGGCCCATCCACTCCTCCTGGACCTGCTGTCCATCCCAGCTGCGAGATTCCCAGGAGACTCGTCCCGGGGGAGAGTGAGGGGTGGTGAGAGGATGTTGAAGGGATGCCCAACCTGCTCTCCAGTGAGTGATGCAGCCTCCGCCATGCCTGCTGCGAAGGCCCCACTGTACCCGGCCTCGCCTCGGAAAACCAAGGGGAATAAAAGAGCAAGCCTGGCTCTACCCGGCTCTCTGGCTTCCGGCTTCGAGATGCCGCCTCATGCTCGTGCTCTCACGGTTGTGAAGCTTTGCCACGAGTCCTCACCAGAGGTCTTTGAGTCTTCCAAACTACTGTGTGCCAAATAAACCTTTCTTTTCCTTCTTTTTTTTTTTTTTTTTTTCCCTGAGACGGGGTCTCACTATGTAGTTCAGGCTAGCCCTGAACTCACTGTGTAGCCCAGGCTGGCCTCTAACTCCTGGTGATCCTCCTGCCTCAGCCTCCCAAGTGATGGGCATGTACCACCATGCCCAGCTTGATACTCATACATTTCAAAACTTCTTGGGGTTCCGTGGATCCATGGATACATTCTGGAGGATCTTGGATCAAATGGGACAATTTGAGGCAAGAAACAATGGAGAGGATCAGGCCATACGTGATTGGCTGGGAGAGAGAATCCAGGAGCATCTGGAGTGATCCGTGATTGGTGACTGTCAGGTTTGTCTGGATTGCATCCCCAGCCATCTGTACACCTCCAACGCCATCTTGTCTCCCCGGGCTCTGTCCTTACCATGCTGCCCCTCCCTTGACCTTGGCAGAACCTGACTTGTCCCGGTTTCTCGGGTGAGGTCAGTGCAGAGGCGTTGACATGGTATCCAGTGCTACAAAGCCCCACCTGGCCGTTTACCCGGTGACTTCTCTGGCTGGCTCCTTGGGCTCCTGGCACCACCCATTCTCTGCTAGCGGCTCCTCTCCACGCCCACCGCACCCGCGTTTCTTCACACGTTCCACCGGGGAGGCTCGCTGGCCCAGATTTCCAGGTCGCCCACTGAGGTCCAGCGAGGCGCTTTATCACAGCCCTTCTGGGGAACGTTCACCAGACAAAGGCAGACTTCAGCTGAGTGGAGAAACTAGACTGGGGCTCAGTGCCACATGCTTGTCACTCCTAGGTTCCAGAAGTCATTACAAAATGTATTTCAGTGAGGGGCACAGATGTGTGTCCTGTGCCGTTGCACAGGGCTGTGCTTGGCTGTCACTGTCTTGAAGTTCTTAATCATCTCCGAACAAGGGGCCTTCATTTCACAAACTGTGAAATGAAGTGGACAGGAAGAGGTAGTGGACGGCATTCTGAGGATTCAACCACGGACAGAGTGTGCCCCACATACTCTCCCCTCTAAGCCCTGAGCCCAAGACATGCAATGCAATGCAGTGCACCACAACAACACAACAACAAAACAACACAACGCAACACACACCGGGCTTCTGCTTGGAATAGGAAGGCGCTGTTAAGATATGGCTCCCTGGAGCTGGTGCTGGACATCAGAGGCTCTGTCCCGGCTGTCTCTGCTGTCCCTGGACCGTAGCACTGCTTCTCCTCCCCAGGTCTGGGTGTGTCAGGCCGCGACAGACAGAGGGACCGGGCACAGGAACCAGAGCCCATCGCGGGCAGTCAGCATCCACCTCCTGGTCAAAGGCCCCTGGCACTCTGATAGACAGCTTCAGTGTCATACCGAAGAGAAAGTTGTACCTCTGTTCCTCCATTTGTCACCATTTCCAGCACTGCCACCCTGGTCAAAGCCACCATTAGCTCCTGCTTGGTTTACTGAAGTGGCTTCCAGCTGGTCGCTCCCTTCCATCCTTACCCTCGGCCTGTTCTCTCTGCAGTGGCCTGGGGATCCCATTAAGGCAACTAATTCAGCACCCTGCTGGAGGGCAGAAGCAGCCGAGCGAACTACACTGGCAGCAGGATGGAGCAGGGAGCTGCAGCTGCAAACCGAAGGCCTGGTCGCCATGGTGGGAGCCCAAGTTAGATTGTGCCCGTTCTCTGCTCAGATGCTGGTCACATCGCAGAAAAGTCCCCTCCCCTATGGGGGGACGCCTGTTTAGTTCGGGTCTCCGCTCTCTCCTTCCTCCTTCCCTGCCGTTCTGTTCCCTGGGCCTTACTCTGCTTCCTGCTCAGCCCCCTGGAAATGCACAGCAGATCGCTCGGGCCTTTGCACTGGCGGCTCCCTCTCCCCTCAGAGACCCAGGGGGCTCCCTCCCTTGCTCAGTGAGTCCTAGTGAGGCCTGGAGCCCCCCCCAGCCTCCCTTGGGGTGCTCTACTTTGCCAGTCCCCTCCGAGTTGTCCCCTAGGGTTGAGTGGGAATAACCGAGCCTGGCCCCTACCGCAGGACGCTCCCCTCTCCACCCACCCTAGCCAGGCCTCCGGCCAGTGCTGCCTCACCAGCTTCTTAAGGTCAAGGCAGACCCCCAAGTTTAAGACCCAATCCCAAATGGGCATCTGAAATGAACAGACACTTCTCAGAGAAAGAAGTTCAAACAGCAAATAAATATATGAAAAAATGTTCAACATTGCTGGTCATTCGAAAAATCCAAATTAAAACAATGCTGAGATTCCATCTCACTCCAGAAGGAATGCCTATTATCAAGAAATCAACCAATAACAAATGCTGGTGGGGCTGTGGAGAAAAGGGAACTCTTCTCCACTGTTGTGGGAGTGTAGACTGGTGCAGCCACTGTGGAAATCAGTGTGGAGACTCCTCAAAAAACTAAAACTAGAGGTTCCATTCAACCCAGCTGTTCCCCTTCTTGGTATCTTCCCAAAAAAGTTAAAAGCATCATGCCACAGCTATATATACACACCCATGTATACAGCAGCACAGTTTGTAATAGCTAAATGTTGGAAACAGTCTAGATGCCCATCAATGGATGAATGGGTAAAGACAATGTGGTCTTTATATACAATGGAGTATCACATTGCCATAAAATAAGGATAAACTTGAGGCATTTCTAAGTAAATGGATGCACCTTGAGACCATAACTTTGAGTGAAATAAATCAGACACACATGTTTGTTTGTTTGTTTGTTTTGTGGGTACCGGGGGGTCGACCTCAGGAGCTCACGCGCCAGCAGGCACCCGTGCCACTGAGCGATATCACCGGCCCCTTTTTTGTATGTGGGTTCCGGGAGTCGAACTCGGGCCCTCGTGCTTGCCGGGCAGGCGCTTAAGCCGCTGAGCCATCTCACCGGCCCGGACACACATGTTTAAATATCACATTGTTTCTCTTGTGTGAGAAACCAAAAGGATAAATAAGGACCAAAATGGATGATAGATATTGGGAAGTAGGAAGAAAATGTTCAAATGGGAAGGGGAGCGAGGGAGGGAGCAGAAGGGAGGGAAGAAAGGGAAAAGGAAAAAAAAGAGAATAGAGGGAAGAAATGGAAGCAAAGGTTTTATAAATGGGGAGGAGGGGCTGGGGATGTAGCTCAGCAACACAGTGCCTGCCTGGCAATCGCGAGATCCTGAGTTCAATTCCCGGTAACTACAACAACAAAAAAAAAAAAAATGGGGAGGTCAAGAGGGGTTGAAGGGAGGGGAAACAAGAAGCAAGATCTATCAGGTACAGGTACAAATTCCGTATGATGAATGTGATCATTATGTACATCTAAAGTGCACCAATAAAATTAATTAAAAAGAGAAAAAGACGGAGGCAGAGCCAGGAGGCTGATGGGCCCGGAGCAGAGCAGGAGCCTGGTGGTGGAGCCTCGCATGGGTTGCATTTCCTCTGTGTCTCATGTTTGATCACTAAGGGTTTCTTAACATTGGGCGCACAGATAGAATTCATGAGGTCCCTTTCTGAACCAGAGTGGGAGAAAACTTTCTTTACTCTCACTCATCTCTAAGTGATAGTTGGGTTTTTTTTTCATTTACCAATGTAGGTAACAAATAAATCATAGTGGTACCATTGGTTGTGGTGGCTCATGCCTGTAATCTCAGAACTCTGGGAGGCTGAGGCAGGAGAATCACAACTATAAGCCCAGCCCGGGCAGTTTAGGGAGACCCAAAATTTAGGTCTCAAAATTTTTAAAAAATTTTTAAAGAGGTGGGGATGTAGCTCAATGCAGAGGCCTTGGGTTCAATCCCTGGTACCACAAGAAAAAAGAAAGAGGAGTGGTAGTGGGACAAGCCTGTAACCCCAGCACTCTGGGAGGCTGGGGCAGGAGGAGCGCAAATTCGAGCCCAGCCTGAGCAACTCAGTGGATAGCAAAACACTGTCTCAAAATTTTAAAAAAAGGCTGGGTATATAGTTCAGTGTGAAGGCCTTGGGTTCAATCCCTAGGACCCAAACAAAACACAGCCGTGTTAGCAGCGCCAATAGAAACTGGAGGTATTTTCGTGTCATAGTACAGTCGCTGCAGCGACCTTGCAGAGTCGTTTGTGCTGGTCTTTTCCAAATCACTGTATCTTCTAACTTAGTCCTAGTGTCTACATTTAAAAAACATTATTCTGGGAAGAGCACCACAGTTTCACCAGTCCACGTATAAAACGATTAAGCTTCTCCAGTAGCGGTTCTTTTCATTTCCTGGCCGCTCAGGCAGCTCTGGGGTTTGGCTGGCAGGCGCCGAGACCTGCTGGGTCCGCGGGCTCCTGGCGGGCGGCGCCCTGCACGGCGGGCAGCGGGGCCCCAGCGCTCGCCCAGGACTGTCCACCCCGGGGCCGCGCCGCGCTGCCTCGCGCCTCTCCCGCTGGGATCGCGACACCGCCACCTAGTGGTGAGAGGCGGCGCTGCGCTCCCGGTCCCCAGCGGGGCCCAGTTCCAACCCAGGGAATATAGCTCAGCGGCACAGAGCCTGCCTGGCAAGCTCAAGGTCCTGAGTTCGATTCCCCACTCCCCCCCCCACAATCATCAAAAGGACTGGGGACAAATGGGAAAGGGAATTACTTTCCTACTGTGTGGTATTCAGTGTTACTACAGTGAGATGCTCCCTCCCTTGGGAACACGGGGGAGGGGGCTGCTGGTATCTCAGCACCCAGCGCCCGAAGCAGATCCTGGGGTGGGGTCTCCGGGTGCTGAAGGGCGGGCGATAGGTTGGAGGACTTGCTGCTTTTCTTTAAGTCGATCTGCAGAGCCCATCTCCCGGGCTAACCTTGGGAAGCCGCTTGGGCCTGCAGGGCGTGTGGAGCAGAAACTGGCTGGACTCAGGAAAGCCGGGGTGGGGGTGGGGGGGGTCCCCTTAGGAGAGGCCCAGGTTCACCGTGTGGTCTGTGTCCTCCTTCAGCAGCTTCCTGCCCGGGGTTTGTGCCAGGACTGGTTGCTCCATCAAGCTTTACCCACAGGATTTTCAAAGAAGAGAAAGAATTTTAATAAGGGTCTGACGGAGGGAGGGGTGAGCTAAAGCCCTGCGTGCAAAGGCAGAACTCGGCACGTAACTGCCCAGTTGAATTCTAGACATCAACTTAGGGGAAAATGACATTTTAGCGTTATTAAGTGTTCCAGTTCTTGGACAGAGTAGTCTCTCCATTTATGATTCTTCCTTAATTTCTCTCAGAAATGGTTTTCGTTTGTTCTTGGTGATACTGGGGATCAAACCCTGGACCTCAAGGCAAGAGCTCTACCCCTGAGCGGTGTCCCCAGTCTCAGTGTGCAGCCACGCATCTCTCCTGCCAGCCATATCCCTGATACCTGCGTAACTGATGCTATAGTAACGGTGGTACTTTTATTTTCAACTCCTGACCGCTTGCTACTAGTGATGGAAATGTAATTGATTTCTGTAGATTGACCTTGTGCCCCTAATCCTGATAAACTCATAATTACATTTAGTTGGCTTCTTGTAAGTTTTTATTGGATTTTCTACATAGTCAGTTTTCCCCCAAAAAAGAGATGTTTCCTCCCAATAAAGAGATTTTCCTCTCAATAAAGGCTTCCTCCCTAATACGAAAGCCTTTATTTCTCTTCATATCAGTTGTTCTGGTTTAATATCATGTTGAATAAAAGCAGTGTGACATTCTTGCATTCTTCCTGATAGAGGGGGGAAGAATTAAGTCTTTTGCCATTAACTTTGATATTAGCCGCAAGGTTTGCGTAGATACCTTTTGTCAGGTTGAAAATGCTGTGGCCTATTCTTTCTTTCATGAGAGGATGTGATTGGATGGTGGAAATAGATTTGACTAGATTATGTCAAAAAAAATTTTTTTGCATTTATTAGGATGATCACATAGTTTTACTTTTCTTAGTCTGTTAATATGATGAGTATTATTAAATTTATAATTTTTTTTTGGAACTTGGAATCGAACTCAGGACCCCACGCTTGCCAGGCAGGCACCATGCCACTGAGCTATACCCCAGTCCCTAAGTTTATAATGTTAAACCAAGCTTGAAATCCTGAAATGAATCCCATTTATTCATAATGTAGTATCTTTTTAATATATTGTGTTTGATTTGCTTACGTTTTGTCAAGAATTTTTTTTTTTTTTTTTAGATAAAGTCTCACTTTGTAGCCCAGGCTGGCCTTGAACTCACAGCAATCTTCCTGCCTCAGCCTCCAGGGTGCTGGGATCACAGGCGTGCACCACCATGCCTGGCATTGTTAAGAACTTTTGCAATGACATTCATGAGTGATACTGGTCTGTAGTCTTGTTTTCTTGTAATGTCTTTTCTTGTCTTTGGTGTAAGAGTAATGACCTCAAACTAAGAGCTGGAATATGTTGCCTCCTCTTCAATTTCTAGAAGAACTGTGTAGAATTGATATTATTTCTTTCTTAAATGTTTGGTATTACTACTAGTGAAGCCATCTGTTTCTAGGGGCTGGGTATGGTGGTGCACACCTGTAATTCCAGAATCTGGGAGGCTGAGGCAGGAGGATCGCCATGTGTTTCAGGCTACCCTGGGCTCCATAGTAAGTTCAAGTCCAGCCTGAACTACAAGGTGAGACCCTGTCTCAAAAAAAAAAAAAAAAAAAAAAAAAAGACAAAAAATACCAAAACTCATTCAAGAAGTAGATCACCTGAATAGCACTATACCTAGTAACAAAATTGAATTTACAACTCAAAACTTTCAAAGAAAATTTTAGAACCAGATGGCTTCACTGGTGCTTATGGTTTTTTGAAGTTCTTGAATCTGGAAATATATAATTTTAACCAAATTTGGGAAATTGTTAGCCTTTATAGCTTTAAATATTTTTATTTCCTTCTGTCCCTCTGAGACTCCAGTTAAATATATATATATTAGCCCACTTAAAATTATTCCACCGCTCACCGATGCTCTGTTGATTTTCCTCAGTTTTCTTTCTCTTTGGGCTATTTTTTTTGTGTGTGTGTGGGTACTGGGGGGTTGACCTCAGGACCTCGCACGCCAGCAGGCGCCCGTGCCGCTGAGCGATATCACCGGCCCTTTTTTCGTATGTGGGATCCAGGATTCAAACTCAGGCCCTCCTGCTTGCCATGCAGGCGCTTACGCCACTGAGCCATCTCACCGGCCCCTCTTTGGGATAATTTTTAATGCTATTTTTTTTACTAATATTCGCCATTCTTCTTTCCCTATAATTTATAACTTATTCTTAATCTTTTCCAGTGTATGCCATTGAAGACGTAGATTTTTTATCTTAGAAGTGTGATTTCGATCTTTTATTCTGTGTCCAGTGCCTCTATTTACTATGTCCCATCCTTCCTGTGTTGGATACAGTTATAATAACTGATTGAATGTCTTTTTCTACCAGCTCTGTGAGCTGTGTCATTTGTGGGGCAATTTTGTTTTCTCTGCTCATTAGTGGTAGTGTTTGCCTGCTTCTCCGTCCTTTGGGAGTCTTGCCCTTACGCTTTTTAAAACGGATAAGAAGCCGGGCATGATGGCGCAGGCTTGTAATTCCAGCACTTTAAGAGGCTGAGGCAGGATGAGCACGAGTTCAAGCCCAGCCTGGGCAACTTAGCAAGACCCTGTTTCAAAATTTTAAAAAATAAATAAATAAAAAGGGCTGGGGGTATAGCTCCATGTAAAGGGCCTGGGTTCAAGCCCCAGTGCTGAAAAAAAAGGGGAGTGGGTTAGGAGAAGCATTTCTTCTACAGCTAATTATTCTGCACTATTGAGGTGAAGCACTCTGAGAGCTCCACCTGAGGTCCTGAGAATTACGAAGTTTTCCAGCCTGGCTGACGGAAACGGAAGCACTGCACAGCCTCGCGCGAGCTCCAGCGAGTGCCCCCCCACCCCTTTCACTTGGTTTTTGCTGATGTCAGTAGTTTCTTCAGGCGCCTGTTCATCGGTGCTCAGCTGGGAATTGTTGACTGAGGCCTCTGCACTCTCTCTGTGCATCCCTCTTTGCTCTGGTACTTTTCTTTGAGAACCCTAGTCACTGTGGTCTCTGCCGCCTTTCAGCTCTCTCTCTCTCTCTTCAATTTAGGGAGACCGTTAGACCTGACTGCCACCCTGCCCCCGGCCCACTTGCCCCCTGCACTCTGACCCAGACGCTCTTTACAGAGAGTAAACTGAGTCAATCAGGGGCTCACGTCATTTATTTTCCCACCGCCCAGGCATCGCTGTCTTTTGCTCTCTGGTGTCCGATGTCTTAAAAGCATTGTTTCGTATGTTTGGTCGAATTTTTTGGCCATTTCTGGCAGGAGAATAATTTTTCTATGATCGGTGACACAACATAGTGACTACAGTTAATAACAAAGAGTCGTATTCTTGAAAATCACTGAGAGAATAGATGTTAAGTGTTTCACCACAGGACTAGTAACTCTGTAAGGTGGTGCATGTGTTTTGTTGTATTTTAAAGCTAGATTTAATTATTCCACAATGTATAAACACTTCAATACATCATGTTGTACACAATGAATACATACAATTTTATCTGTCAGTTTAAATGTCTGGTAGCAATAGGAGAACCAGCATTAACTCAAAGCCTCATTTTCACCATTACCAAATGATGAGGCTGAATCATATTCCCTCTTTCTGGTCATTTTAAAATCTACCATTTCTAAAACAAAAAGGAAACAGGAATTACAGAAGATACACTTTAAAGGGAGAGGCTGTGGCACAGATCTCGAGTGACCCCAAGACTTTTTTGCACATGGAAGGACAGGTATGTGGTGGGGTCGGATCTGAGAGGGGCTGCTGCAGCACCCGACAGAAAGCTGAGCTCAACTGTCCTTTTCAATAATTTTTAAAAATTTTCCCAATATTTAATTTGAAAATAGAAAAGCAGCTGGGCGTGCTGGCGTATGCCTATAATCCCAGCACTCAGGAGGCTGAGGCAGGAGGATCGCTGTGAATTTGAGGCTAGCCAGGACTACAAAGTGAGTTCAAAGCCACCTTGAACTACATAGCAAGACCCTGACTCAAAACAAACAAACAGGACCGGTGAGATGGCTCAGCGGCATAAGCACCTGCCTGGCAAGCGCGAGGTCCTGAGTTCGACCCCTGGTACCCACAAAAAAAAAGAAAAAAAAGAAAACAAGGGGTAAACTGGATAAGTTAAGTGTGGCATATTCATATAATGGAGCAATATACAGAAACAAGAATGTACTAAGTACTACCATAGCAAACTATAGGGATGACGCTCACAAGCACCATCGCAAGTGAAATAAGGTAACAAAAAAAAAAAAATGTGCCCTGTATTTGCCATTCAAGAAGGTTCAAAAGCGTGCAGAACTAATACGCAGTGTTTGAGAATCAGCACGCTAGTGTGTTTTGGGGCAAGTGGTGAGACAGGACTGTGAAAAGCCTCGGGGTCACTTCTTCGGGGCCGCTCGTGCTCCGCTGCCTGGGCTGTGTGTGTTCACCATGTGAAAACTCGCCAAGCTGCACACTTGTGATTTGTGTGCCTGGCTCTACAAATGGCATTCTTCAACAGAGGCTTACTGTAAAAAGACATCCTTTTTTTTTTTTTTTTTTTTTGGTATGGGAATTGAACTCAGGACCTTGGGCTTGCCAGGCAGGCACTGTGCCACTGAGCTATATCCCCGGCCCAAAAGACATCATTTATAATAGAAAAAAAATTTTGTATACTTAGGAATCAACTTAACAAGTACTAGCCTTTCCCCAGACGCAGAAACAGTAAACTTCGTGAGATGGGAAGACACATGAATAAGTGCCTAGCTCGTGTTCGAAAAGAGGAAGCCTCCAGATCACAAAAATATTCCCCCAAAATTAATCTGTAGGCTTGGTGCAGTTGCTTTCACAGTGGGCTTCCCCATGGACATTGATGAAATTATTCTGAAGTTTATATGAGAAAAAGAAAAATCTAAGTATAAAGCAAGACACTGCTAAAGGACAGGGTGTGGGTTGTGGGATCGTTAATAAAACTTTGACTATAAATGACAAAGACTGCCCATCTCTGCCTGATTACCAATCCTAGGGCGAGGGCTAGGGATGTACAGAGTACAGCCACGTAGAAGTTTAGCCCACGTTGTCTAGTAAATCTGAACATTCAGGTAGCCTAGCAGACAGCAATTGCACCTCCAGGTATGTAGGTTATAGAAACTCTTAGCCTTATATATAGGAATGCTCCTAATAGGGGAGAGGTGAGAGACTCAAGTTCTTATTAAGAGGAAAAGGAAAATGGATACATAAATTCATGCAGTGGAATGTGACACAAAGCAAAAAGACTGATGTATTACAATGACCCTCAACAACAGAATGAATCCTAAAGTAACCTTGAGCAAAATACGCAAGGAGACATAAAGCTAACACAATGGGATATGATTTCATGAAACCCAAAATCAAGCTGATCTTAACAACATATTCTATAGGCATAAACATAAATATAGATAGCAGATAGATAGATAGATAGATAGATAGATAGATAGATAGTTAGATAAGATAGAAAGAGACAGGGTCTCACTACATAGCTCAGGCTGAACTTGAACTCACTATGTAGCTCAGGATGGCTTCCAAGTCAAATTGACCCTCTTGTCTCAGCCTCCTGAGTACTGGGATTACAGGCATGTGCCACCATGCCTGGCAAATGTGATAAAAATATTAAAGATAAAAAGCAAAGGAAAGATAAGCAGAGAAGTCAGGGCTGTAGTTATGAGGAGGTAGCAGGAGGCAGAGAGGTGGAACTTTAGAGAACAGAAGCAGGTATGAGTTTCTGGTAAATTCGTACCTCATAAGTGGTGAGGCAGATTCAAGGAGTTAATTATACTATTTTTGTTTTAAACTGACATATACTCTTGTTTATGTGCAAATTTTTAATTAAAAATAGCAAACAAATCCAGGTGTGGTGACGCACACCTGTAATCGCAGCACTCAGGGGGCTGAGGCAGGAGGATTGCTGTGAGTTCAAAGCCAGCCTGGACCACATAGAGAGTTCAAGTCCAGCCTGAATTACATAGTAATTGTCTCAAAAAAACAACCAAACAAAAAATAGCAAACTAATTGTTAACATGCTGCACACACTTTATTATCAATCACCATGTTGTTCCAAATCAACTTCAAACAGTGACAGAACTTGAAGCAATGATGAAAAACCAGCAGATATGATCAGCAGGATCACGGGCACATTTGTGAGGAGGTGCTCGGCATGCTGGTGCACATGCCGAGCATCTGGAAGAGAGTAGGTGAAGAGCAGGTGGGGTGAGGGTGACTATTTATGTGGTCACTGCCTGAGCAAAGCGCCAAGTCTAGTGACACAAGGCCCTGGGCCTGATGGTAGCCACTGACAGCAGAGCCACAGACCCACAGATGCCCACAGCCCTGGCCTACTCCCAGAGGGTAAATCAGGACAGGTGGGGAAGGGGACTGGCAAGGGGTCCTTGGGTGCTTCTCTTGTTGGGGTGGCCCTGAGGCTCTGAGCCAGGCTTTGCACACAGCACAGGCCCTAGGAGGGCACAGAGGGAGCCCTGAAAATACCTCCCCAAGAGGGGCGAGGGGTAGCCTCACAGACAGGAGACTTCAATCAAAAATCCTGTTCAGGTAGCTCGCCATGGCCGGGCCAGTCACCAAAGCTGCCAGGAACACACTGAGTCCTCCTTTCCATCCAGTGTGGTGGGGGATTTGCCCCGCTCTCCCTCCCGGTCCTCTCCAGGGACCTTGGTCTACTGTGGAGGAGTGAGCCACTAACTCTGAGGGCAAAATGTAAAAGTATGCCAAAAAATTCAGCTTCAAGATCAATAGTATTTATGTTTTCATTCAGTATTTAAAGAACTCAAGCCAGACGTGGTGGCATAGGCCTGTAATCCCAGCACTCGGGAGGCTGAGGCAGGAGGATCACTGCATGTTCAAGGCCAGTCTGGGCTCCATAGTGAGTTCTATGCCAGCGTGAACTACATAGCAAGACCCTGTCTCAAAAAAAAAAAAAAAAAAAATACAAGAAAAATCCACGATGAACATAGTATCCAAACTAAAAACATGATCCAACTGTGCACTGTCATTACCCTGCTTCATGAATACTAGCTTTGGTTCCAATAAAACTTTGCTTACAAAAACAATGGCCAGACACCCCTTCCCAGCTACTGCCCATGAGGTACCAATATGATTTTTAAAAATTCATATATATATATAATAGCAAATCATAAATATGCCATTTCAATCAGTTTGTGTACAATTCAGTGCCATTAAACATGTTCACATTGTGCAACGATGTAATTCTCTTAAATAATACATTAAACTATTATACATTGTGATTACCAAATTTTGGGGTGACACCTTAAATTTTATACCTGAAGCAAGGGTCTCACTCGCTTTATTTAGACCCCCGCCCTGCTTGTCCCTCTCCTTCGTCCCTCCTGGAGACGGAGATCCAAGATTTCTCCCACGGAACTGCCACAGAAGAGTTACTTCAGCGGCGGCGATCAGGTCACCGAGGATGTCCCTCCAGCCAACCACGACGGAAAGCCCCGCCCCGCCTGCGCTCGCCCCCTCCCCCCGCGACGGGACACACCTGGCGGGCACGCCCTCTACCTGCCCAGGGCCACCTGGTGAGCGAGCGCCGCGCCTGGCCAGCCCTACTCGGGTCTGGCCGGACCTTCCCGCCGGCCAGTGAGGAGGGACCTCGGGCTCCGGCCTCGAGGAGCGGCCAATGGGAGCGCGGCATGCAAATGAGCAGGTGCGGTGGCGGCTGTCCCGCTGCTGCTGCCCAGGCTCCCGAGATGTTAGAGGCGCGCCGGGCGGCCGCGGAGCAGACTCCGGGCTGCGAGTTGCGAGCTCCGCTCTCCGGCCATGGCCCCCGCTCCGCCCCCCGCCGCCTCCTTCTCGCCCGCCGAAGTCCAGCGGCGCCTGGCGGCCGGCGACTGTTGGGTCCGCCGCGGGGCGCGCCTCTACGACCTCACCGGCTTCGTGCGGCACCACCCGGGGGGCGAGCAGCTGCTGCGGGCACGGGCCGGTCAGGACGTTAGCGCCGACCTGGACGGACCCCCGCACCGGCACTCGGCCAATGCACGCCGCTGGCTGGAGCAGTACTACGTGGGAGAGCTGCGAGGCGACCCGCAGGTAGGCAGAGCCGGGGACGCACACCCCTGTCCCCTACCCCTCCCACTCCCCACCCCCACCCCCCCCACCCCCTCTCCCGGGCGAGCCCGGATCACCTGTCCTTAGGAGGAGGCCAGGTGTCAGCCTCCGCCCTCCCCTCCTGGAGCTCCCTTTTCTTCAGGTAGCAGACCCCTGACCGCCTCCATCCTCCAACTCTTCCACCTCCCGCGTTCTCCATCTTCCGACCTTTTCCTTCCGCAGCCCCTGGCCTCTGACCACTTAGATCCCCGTTTCTGGCCCCAGCACTCCACACGCCCCGTCTTTTCCTTCCTCTTCCCTTATCAGCCTCTCCCTCTTTGCAACTGGTCTCGTTTCTGTTTGAATAATAGTTTCAGGGTTCACCTCTCCTTCCCTCTCATCCCTCCTCATCTTGCTTCCCCAGAAGCCTGGCTCAGTGAGCTTAGGTTCCCTGGGACGGCCTTGGTGAGGGGAGAGGCCGGCCAGTGTCGCAGTGTGCACTGTGTCCTCCAACCCCTTAGCCCTCCCTTTATTTCTTGTCCTCCAGGATGGCGTGGGTGTAGAAGAGTGAAATGTAAGGCATTTGCCACTTCTGCACAGGAAAGGGGATTAGCACTTTGAACCCAGACTGTATGCTAAGCCACATGCTGTTTAGGGTTGGGGACAGGCTCCCTGCGGTATATAAATCTACAACAGATCCTGGGTTTGGTTTTGTCACCCCATTTTAGGGTGTGGAAACTGAAGTTCAGAGAGGCTGTGTAAATGTCTCCAGTCGAACAGCTTGTTAGTGGAAAAGCCAAGGATATGTGACTCTGACATCAATGCCATCTCCTTCCCAAGGATCACGGGCAGGGGACAAGGTCTCCCCCAGAGGGCCGCGGGTGGGCTCTGTTCCCCAAACCTGGCTGTCGGATTGGTGACAGCAGGGTCACGATGCAGGAGCATAAGCCAACAGGTGTTTCTTTGGCCAGTTCTTGCTGTAAGTACTTTTCGATCTTTGGATGAAAAGAGTGGCCATGGTGGGTCCTGGCAGGCCATCCTGCTTAATTCTGCATCTTTCTTCGGTACCTTTCTTGGCTCCTGACTGGGCTGGAAGGCTAAAAAGCAGCAAAGAGGAAACATACTCATCTCAGGGCAATTATTTAATTACTTGGTGACATCAAAGTCTGGATCGCTGAGGAGAATGCTTTTGAGAAAATAACATCTCTGCCACGTGCTCATTGATGGATAAGGCTCAGCCAAGGGAGAGTGGTGGGAAGAACGTTCCAGCATGTGGGAAGCCTCTGAAGGGGAAGAGCTTGGCACCATGAAGGGCCAGAAATAAAACCAGAGTGAGCAGAGACTAGTGGGCAAGGAGAGGGCTGCTGGAGGGGCCAGAGGTCAGCTGCGGCAGGTCCTGTGGGGCCTCGGGCTGTGGGGTTGGGTTTGACTCTCGGGATGGTGGGAAGCCAAGGATTGGAGCGGGGGTGTGGCCTGGTCAGATTTGCATCTTTGGAAGGTTATCCTCGCTGCAGTGCCAAGAACGGATGAGGGAGCCAGAGTGGATGGGAGGAGACAGGTAAAGGCTGGTTTGGGGCTGGAGGTGCGGCTGTACCGGAGGGGCAGGGAGGGGTTTGGGAAGCTGCATAAGGAAAACGTGGTAGGAGCCCAGTTTCACCTTGGAGGTTGATGTTCAGTGTTGGGTCCTGCTGAAGCAATAGATTTAAAGAGAAGAGAAACTGGGTGCAAAGAGTAACAAGTTGGGGTCAGAATGCTAGACACTGCCAGGCTTGTGTTGGCTGTTGTGCTCCGACCTGCATTGTACCCGTGTCCTGTCCCCATGAGCCTTGGGATGTGGTCTGTCCTCTCAGTATCATGCTTAATGTCCCCCCTGGCCAGTTGCCCAGGATAGCCCCACCTCCCAGCTCTGCCAATCACCCAGCACTAGGGTTTGGTTTTCCTTTGCTTTCCTTGCCTGGCTCCTGGGGAGGACTCAGAGGGGAGACTGAGTCCATGTTTGCTTCGTATCCCTGCTTGCCACTATTGCTGAACAATCCCAGTGTGATCAAGTTGCAGGCATCCTTATTTCTGGGCCCCAACCTGAAGATGTACAGAAAACTACACACTGGCCAGGTGTGGTGGTGCATGTCTATAATCCTATCACCCAAGAAGCTGAGGCAGGGCCGGTGAGATAGCTCAGCGGCATAAGCACCTGCCTGGCAAGTGCAAGGTCCTGAGTTCGACTCCCGGTACCCACCTACAAAAAAAGGGCCAGTGATATCGCTCAGTGGCACGGGCGCCTGCTGGCGCACGAGGTCCTGAGGTCGACCTCCAGTACACACACACACACAAAGAAGCTGAGGCAGGAGGATATCTGTGGGTTCACTGTGAGCCTGGACTAAGTATTCAGTCCAAGGCCAGCCCGAACTACAAATCAAGACTCTGTCTCACAAAACCAAAACAAACCAGAAAAGAAAGAAAGGAGGGCCGGTGAGATGGCTCAGCGGCTTAAGCGCCTGCCCGGCAAGCGCAAGGGCCCGAGTTCGACTCCCGGATCCCACATACGAAAAAGGGGCCGGTGATATCGCTCAGAGGCACGGGCGCCTGCTGGTGCGCGAGGTCCTGAGGTCGACCCCCCGGTACCCACAAAAAAAAAAAAAAAAAAAAAAAAAGAAAGAAAGGAAAAAAGCTAAAAACTAACAGTGCACCTGCAGACTTTTAATCCAAACTTAAGCAGTGGCCACAGTTGTCCCACACTCCAGTTGCCTGGCATCTTCTGTCAACAGAGTTCTCTGGGAACCAGGAAAAGGTTCTCTTTAAGTTAGGGGAGAGGGCAGTCAAAGGAGAAGTCTGGGCTGGGTAGTCCCTTCAGCGAGAACCATGGGTGGAGACGGCACATTTGTGCATGTTTCTCTAGCTGAGCCCTCTAACAACCCTCACTCTGCCTTTACCACCTCCCTCCCCTCACACTGGACCAGTTGAGGTGACAGCCCTGCTCCTGAAGTGTGGGGATCAGGAGGGAGGTGCCCTGGGCCAGCTGGGTGGTTTGGGGCTCATTCTGAATGACGCCCTCCAAAGACCCTTCTTCCCTAGCTTAGTCCTGGGATAGGAGCATCCTGGTCTCTTTCCAGGGAGAAGGTCTGCTCCGTTTACTTCCCCTGTCTCCTACTTCACCACACCCCCTCTGTGGACACGCTTACACACACACTCACACTCGCGCAAAGGCACAAACACAAAACAAGTCAAACTTGTTTGTGCTAACAGACCACGGAGGAGGACGACGCGACACAAGGTTGCTGCGGCCATGGCCCTGCACCTGGGACACTAAGCTGCCCACCTGAGCAAGTGGAAGAGCTGAGGCTGAGCCTCTTGTCATTGCCCCCAGCCCTCAAGGGACAGTGGACGTAGCTTCTCATTCCGAGCAGTAAAGGTAGTGTTCTTCCAACTGTGGACATGGCTGCAGCGCACTTACTGAGCTGCAACCAGCATTTTTCAAAAAAAAAGTCAAGAGAAAGACCAGGAGAGGACTTTGGGTCTAAACCTTCTTCCAAGGCCATAAGTACGGTGTTTCCCAGACTCTGGTCATGCATAAGTCACCGCCACACTGATTGGTAGACCACTTGAACTATTATATTTAATATTTATCTGTAGATTGACTCACTTTTTATTTTACCCCTTACTCACCCTAGGCGATAAGACCAGAGAAATCACAGGTTTTAAATGCATTAAATATACAACTATAAAATAATAAATGTTTATCCTTGTGTATTCCCTAAAATCGTCTTATGCACCACTGGCAGGGTAGAAATGGCACAGCGGATCGTTCTGGGTCAATGAAAGAGATGAACATGCGGGTGGAAAATGTGTGAATGTACATTTTTCTGGTTAGAGAGCTACAGCTTTCACCGCAGTGCATTTGGGGTCATTCAACTCCAAACTGCCACCAAGGGGATCACAACCATTTGAAAGTGACTTGTCACGTACAGACCCGGAGGGGTCTTATCCAGAAGCACATTGTTTGAGACCCCTTGGGGGAGCCAGGCCTCAGTGCTACCACATTGGGGTTACCCACTGTCCGAAGGTCTCCGGGTGCCATGTCCTAATCCCACAGCTGAAAAAAAAAAAAAAAGCTGAAGCTTGGGGAGCTTGCTAAATCCCTACTGCTGCAGCACAGAGCTAAGTCTGCCAGCTGAAGGGGTGAGGTCTACCTGGGCTTCAAGGGGGTTTCACTGCCACACTGGCCTGGGCACCAGCAGCCGCTGTCCTTCCCCAGGGGCATCTAGCAGAGCATCCAGGGTCACTGTGGCCCTGTGCCCACCCTGGAGTAGGGCCCAGAAGTGCTCCCCAGTGCCACCCCGGAATTCAGTGAATGGTTTCGAGGCCCAGAATCGCGGGGATAGGAGTCTGGAATTGAGGTTCTGTGGGGGAAATACAAAGAAAAAGGAATCATCTTTAGAAGCTATCCCAGGAAAGAACCCAGACTGATGCCTGCGCATCATCCCTTTCCTTAATTTCTGTTCATCGCTGGTTCATGTGTGGCCTTCGTTTATTCAGACAGATGCGTGCTAAGCACCCCGTATTCTCTGGAACCCGCCGTGCCCTGAACTAGCCTTGCTGGGCACCCAACCTTCACTCCCAGAAGCTGGCGTTGGCTTTTGTGGATGCTGACCAGCCCCGCTCCTCGCCTGGCTTCTGGACGTCCTACCCTTTGAGTTTCTGTCTGAATTCATTTTCTCTTGGTGCCTTAACAAGAGCCCACAGGCTCAGTGGTTTAAAGGCACACAGATGAATTCTCTTACAGTCCTACAGGTTAGAAGGCAGAAATGAGTGGGCAGGGCAGGGTTCCTTCTAGAGGCTGGAGAACCTGTTTTCTTGCCCTCTCCACCTTCTAGAAGTTACCTGTGTACCCTGGCTCATGGCCCCCAGACATGACACTCGCCTGCTCCCCAGGCTTCCATTGTGCAGCTCCCACGCTGACCCTCCTGCCTCTGCCTTCCACCTAATTGTGTGCTGGTGCCTACATTGGCCACGCCCTCCTGACCCAGGGTCGTCTTCCGGTCTCCATCCCCGGAGCCTTCATTTAAGCGCAGCTGCCAAGGCCTTTTGGACAAGTGAAGTAACATACGTGGTGGTTCCAGGTATCGGGACTTGGACCCCGGGAGAGCAAGGGAGGACTTCTGCCTCCACCCAGTCAACAGCCCCTCCCAGAGGCGGCCACTGTCCTAACCCCGCCCAGACAGCTAATGGGCGCTGTCTCCCAGCTGTATATACAGGGAAGTGTGTGCTGGGCTGGACAGCCTCCTTCTCTGGGAGATCGTCAGTGTTTTCCTAATTCTTTTTTTTTTTTTTTTTTTTTGTGGGTACCGGGGGGTCGACCTCAGGACCTCGCGCGCCAGCAGGCGCCCGTGCCGCTGAGCGATATCACCGGCCTCTTTTTCGTATGTGGGATCCGGGAGTCGAACTCGGGCCCTCGCGCTTGCCGGGCAGGCGCTTAAGCCGCTGAGCCATCTCACCGGCCCTTTTCCTAATTCTCGTTTTGTTTTGTTTGCTCTGCTCTGCTTTGTTTTTGAGAGAGCACTTCACTATGTACTCCAGGCTGGCCTCAGACTCACTCTGTAACCCAGGCTGGCCTCAAACTCATGGCGATCCTCCTGCCTCAGCATCCCAAGTGCTGGGATTACAGGTGTGCACCACCATACTTGTCTTATTTTCCTAACTCTTAACAGCAATTGTCCCCATTGTCTGCTCTGTCCTAGAATTTCCACAGGCTTTTTTTTTTTTTTTTTTTTTTTGTGGGTACCGGGGGTCGACCTCAGGACCTCGTGTGCCAGCAGGCGCCCGTGCCACTGAGTGATATCACTGGCCCTTTTTTCGTATGTGGTTTCGGGAGTCGAACTCGGGCCCTCGCGCTTGCCAGGCAGGCGCTTATGCCGCTCAGCCATCTCACCGGCCCTCCACAGGCTTTTGAAGGGAAAAAATGCAAAGTAACTTGGAAAAAGAAAAGTCAGGGACTTAGATGACCTCTGGTCTGCAGGAGCCTCTTTAGTCTCCCTTCTGGGACATCTTCCCCATCACTACCCTACTTTGGCCAGAGCCTTGTTATTGTCAGTCTTGTAGCAGCCTTCTGGCCGGTCTGTACCCCATTTCCTGTGACGCTTTCTAAAGAGAGCTTGGTTATGTTAGGGTAGTGCTCCCAAGTCTGCAATGGCTCCCCACTGCTGTAGCCTGTAAGTCCAACTCAAATGCTTTTCTCCCACACACATCCTCCTTCCTTCCTCATCTAGGACTGTTCTTCCTTCCGCCAGCCCCTCGTAGCACTTCACCTAGACCAACTTTGCAGCATCCGTAACCTTCCTCCTTAGGGAATGTATTTTCACCGTGTCTTGTTGTCTCTATAATGTTATCCATGGAACCAGAAACTCTGAGGGATAGAGGTGGTATGTGGTTCACCTGGATTTCTCTAGAACACCCTGATGTACCAGGGCATACCAAAAGGGACTAAGAAATATTTGTATGAGTGAATGAGCTGCTTGGAAAATTGAGCTGTGTGCATAATTTAAAAGGTGGCTATACTAGGATATGCTAGATGCTTCATGAATTAAACTATTAAAAATATCTTTCTTTTTTTTTTTTTTTTTTTTTTTTTTTTCTGGCTTTCTGAGAGCAGGTCTCACTATATAGCCCAGGCTAGCCTCGAGCTTCTGGCAATCCTTCTGCCTCAGCCTCCCAAGTGCTGAGGTTACAGGTGTGCAGCACCACACCTGGCTTCTTTCCTTTGTTAACTACAAGGGCTGGGATTTGACTGAAAGGGGTGGCTGGCAAGTGAGTCACTCATTTCTGCTTTTGCCCTCAGTTAGCTGCAGCCACAGTGAGTGGAATGTCTTCCTGGGTTGCTGCAGTTCACTCCTCCAAGGAGTTCCAACAAGGGACAGGGCAAAGTTGACCATGCAAAATCCTGGCCAAGAGCCCGCCTTGCTCCTAGGGCTGTCACCCATCTTCCTGTGGTTCTCAGTACCTGGTTGATGCACACGGGCACGACCCAAGTTGCCCTGTTTACTTCTGGACCTGTTTATTTTTTTGTGGTAACTTTTCATGCTAATTTGTCTAACACTTGTAGTCTCGGACCAGGGCTTTCCAGTCTTCTCTAATTGTCGTTCATCTGAGGTGGGCAGCGGCTTCGGTGACCGCCTTTCCCACCTGCTCTTCTCTCTGATGGAAAAGGAGCTCGGGCATAATTTAAAAATCTGGAAACAACAAACAATATCAGAGCACAGAGAAAGCATAGAAGTGAGAAAAGGAACTTCAGACTCAGGAGTTTATATTGTGAAGCATTACTCCAGTTTTTTTTTTTTTTTTTTTTTTTAAAGGAGGAAAGGTTTATTTAGCTCACAGTTTGTAGAGGATTCAGTCCTTAATCAGCTGGCTCCAAGGCAGGGTGGCAAGGCAGAAGGGCAGCAGTTCATGGAGGCAGAAAACAGCAAAAGCGACAGGAGAGGATCAGTACAAGCCTCTTTCAGTCCCTTACATTGTGTGCAGGGTACTTGCCCTGCGGGTGTGTAGCACTCACACCCTTAATCCCAGGGTTGCACTTTGACATCAGTCACACACTCTAGATTCAGCTACCTCCAAAAAAGCCCCATCTAAAACTGTATGAGGCTTACACAAACCATAACATTCCAATGTTTATATAATTACCCAAATACTTTGGTTTCTTACCTGGATAATATATTACAAATTGGGTTTTTGTTTGTTTGTTTGTTTGTTTTTTGTGGTACTGGGGATTGAACTCAGGGCCTTGTGAATGCTAGGCAAGCACTCACCCACTGAGCTACATCCCCAGCCCTATTGTAAGGTTTATAAGAAGCAGCACCAGCCAGGCATGGTGATGTACACCTGTAACCCCAGAACTCTGAGAGGCTGAGGCAGGAAGATTATAGATTAAGCCCAGTCTGAGCAAGTTAGTGACTTAGTGAGACCTTATCTCAAAAATAGAAAAATAAAATTAAAGCCGGGCATCCTGGTGCATGCCTGTAGTCCCAGCACTCGAGAGGCTGAGACAGGAGGATCACCATGAGTTCGAGGCCAGCCTGGGCTACATAGTGAGCTCAAGGCCAGCCTGAACTACATAGCAAGACCCTGTCTCAAAAACTAATAAATAAATAAATAAATAAATAAAATTAAAAATTAAAAAAAAGGTCTGGGGATGTAGCTCAGTGCAAAAGCCTTGGGTTCCATACCCAGTGCCATAAATAAATAAATAAACAAATAAATGCAGCAGATAAGCAAATTTGAGGAGATTTGCTTTAACATATTTGAACTCCAGGGTGTAGGAGATGTCTTAAAATCCTGTTCTAGGAAGCTGGTGGCCAGAAATTCCATCACAAGTACACGTGATTACTTAAAATGAGCCATGCCAACCACAACAAACTTGGTTGATAATTACCTAAGTGAACTAGTCATACTTTTTCCAATGAAAGGAAGACTAGGTAAGAGTTTTCATTTTCTACACCCTCCTGTGTCCAGTAAGATCTTTTCAGCATTGCTAAGCACTGCACGAAGCTGAGGTTTCCCAATGGACAAGGGAATCAAGGGTTTTTAGGAGATTTTTAGGAATGGCTGATATTTCCACTTACAAATTCCAAATGTTAACAACACCTCCTTAGTAGCTCTTAAGTAGTCCATAATCTGGGTAATAATGAAAATCTATTAAGTTGTGCATCATTTACTCACAAAGAGCAAGGAAAGATCTCAAATTTTTAAATTAGTTCAATACCTACTCTCCAAGCCGGGCATGGTGGCGCACCCCTGTAATCCCAGCACTCAGGAGGCTGAGGCAGGAGGGTTGCTGCTAGTTCGAGGCCCGCCTGGGCTACATAGTGAGTTCAAAGCCAGCCTGAACTACATAGTGAGACCCTGTCTCAAACAAACAAAAAAAGACCTACTCTCCGAGATTGCTGCTGGGGAGGCTTAAGGAGCCCCTACATTAGGTGGAGTAAACACAGCTTCTGCAGTTCCATAGCCTCCAAATCAGGGAGAAGGCAGAGTGGCCCAGCTTCATGGATGCTTTCTCTTTCCCAGGCAAGTCCTCCTGAGCCCCAAGGGTAACAGCCTAACTTGGCTGGACATTGGATGCTATGAAAAAAATTCAGCTGTTCCTTGGAACTAAGTAGAAGAGACCTTGAATACTAGGCTAGAAGTTCACATAAAGTGAGTCTACCTTGAATGACAACCCAAATTTCATAGACGATGAGGCTAGGGGTCAACAGAAGGGAACTGTTTTATCTCTAAAAATAGAAACTGAAGAGTACAGTTATGCATGGCTGAAGAACAGGAATGTTTTGAGAAATGCACGCATTGATAGTGACTTCACCGTGCAGACAGCACAGCCTGAGCTTACACAGAGCAAGCCTGCTGGATAAAGATTATTGCTTGTTTAATGACCTACCTGTTTCATGACCTTTTGGATTTACAACCTGCTGCTCAGATTTATGACCCATCTTTTTTGTACAGTTCTGTACATCTCTTTTTTTAATTTATTTTTTATTTTGGTTTTATGAGATAGGATCTTGCTATGTAGTTCAGGCTGGCCTTGAATTTACTATGTCATCCAGGCTGGCCTCAAACTTCCAGGCTGGCAGCAATCTTCCTGCCTCAGCCTCCCGAGTGCTGGGATTACAAACATGCCCCACCATGCCTGACCCATACATCTTGTTCATAGAGCCTCAATGTCTTTTTTTTTTTTTTGCATAGGGCACCTTGTTTATACAGTACTATAATGTTTGCTGATTATACTAAAGAGTCTAATACTATAGTTTTATGTTCTGTTATACGTTACAGTACTCCATGTAAGAGTTATGCAAATAAAAGCATAACTTTTAAAAGTCATCAAGTTCGAGTTTCTTTTGATCATTTCTTTGTTCTGAATATTGTAATGGACATACTATATACAGTTCCTCATTTAGTGACCAATTCGTCTATCAACCTAGTCGCAGGACCTGAACTCAGTCGTTAAAGGAGGAGTGCGTTACAATTCTACAGGACCACCTTCGTGTATGAGGCATTACTGTGCAGGGCGTGACTGCATTCAGAGTGAGGGCTGCAATTGTGGGTCAGTTCTTAAATCAAGCAAATGATAAGTAGCGTTGTTTTATGCACATGCTGGTTTTTCTGACAAAAGCACAGCGTGACATTCTGACCTTCGCTTTGGACACTCACAGCATTGATCAGAAATGTGCCTAAGGGCTGGAGTCTCTCTTGATCCTTTAGGATCTGAAGGGCCTCACCCGAAGCTGATTGCCTGCCTTCTGACGTTAACTGGCCACTTTGCCAGACCCGAATGTGGCAATGGTGTTGTGAGTCACATTTCCCTGTTGCTTTCCTGGACTTCATGAAATGATCTCTGTTTTTGCACTGATTTTCAGTTTCGCTTTGCATCTTGTTACATTACACACTGTCAGACGATAGCAACCTCCAGCCCCTCACGTGAGAACACTTTGCTGAGACGAGCCAGGCCCACCCGGGAAGGAGGTGGTCAGGGCGCATGAGGGGGGGCTAACCTTCCAAGTCATCACCTGGCTCTTGAATATTGGCATGTTTCTTCCCTTTGTAACTTAAATCTTCAGGGACTTGGATGGCAATGATCCTTGTAGAACCAATAGTAATGTTAAGTTTGTATAATGACTTACATTTTTTTTTGAAATATTTCCCTTAGATTTCCATTTGAACTTTTTGTTTTTGTTTTTTTGTTATTTTGAGACAGGGTCTCACTATGTAGTTCAGGCTGGTCTTGAACTCACTATGGAGCCCAGGCTGGCCTCGCGCTCCCGAGTGTTTGAATGACAGGTGTGCACCACCATCCCTGGCTGAACTCTTAAAGTAGGTGGGGCAGATATAGGCACCTATAGCTCAGAGAGACCCTGGAATCTGGGTCTCTAGTAATCAGTGTTAACCAGAAGCACTGACTGCATACTCATTAGGGATGAGATGCCAGTTAGGGTCCCCTCTTACTCTTCTGATGGGGCTGCAGTCAGGCCTCTGAAGACAGAAGAGGGATCTTCAGGTGAACCTGTTTGCTTCCCAGACCTCGTAAGTCTCTCTGCCTTCAAGGATGATGTGCGGTGGTGTGTGTACCACGCAAGGGAGATTTCCAGAGTGGAGCTGGCTCTTGTCCCCAATCCATGACTCATTCCCTGAGTGCTTGTTACTGATTAATCAGAGGGTCAAACACTCTGCCTCCTGGCAGCTGCCCTTCCACAATGTGAGGGGCTGGAAGGCAAAGCATGTGATGGGTGATGTGTCGCCTCTAAAAGGTGCCTGCGTCACTATCGCTGCGTCTGCACCTGGAGTCTGCCACTTAAACAGTTTTGGTTATCCAGCCTGGAGAAATACTTCCTTTATGAGCACTAGAGCCTGGGAAACATCCTGGATCTTGGGTGACCTGAGATAATAAGGATCTGTGGCCCCCGAAATGCTCCCCGAGGGCCTGACATTCAGGACAGGGGTCTGGTTTGCCTGGGGGTCACTAGTGTCTGGCCCCAGCTGTGGTGGAGAACCAGGGGTGCAGACAAGACCCTGTTCTGTTAAATGTAGCATGAAAGCAGTTGCCAAGCTAAGGTTCCTGTCCTCTTTGTCCTTGTGCATCTCAGAAGGGGCTCTTCTGTGCTGTAATTTCAGTGCTTGTGAGGCTGAGGCAGGAGGACTGCCACAAGTTCAAGGCCAGCGTGGGCTACATAGTGAGTTCAAGGTCAGCCTGGTATACAAAGTGAGATGCTGTCTCGAAAAATAAATAAATAAGTAGGTTGATGGATGGATGGATGGATGGATGGATGGATGGATAGAAAGAGCTCTTTGGGAGCTGGGTAACTTTGTAGCCCTCACCTCCTTCTCAAAGACCTGGCATGGGTCGCAGTGCATCATGTTCTGGTCAATGCTGTCACAGACCCGGAGGGAGGAAAAGGACACCTGGAGGTAGCTGCCACCTCTCCTCTTAGTCATGCAGGTCCCTGGGCCAAGGTAGAGCGCTCCTGAGTCAGGGCCCTGAGGGTCTGTGGATCGTAGCCTATGGTGGTGACTCAGCAGGGCTATGCCAGCCTTTGGTTTGGTCTGGAATGCTGGGTGGCAGAGGTGACTCCCCAGGACAGAGTCACTCCTCTCTGGTTTCCCTTGTCGTGTTCTTTAAGGCCCACACTGGAGTTCATCCAACAGGCTGGAGACAGTGCCTTTAGCAGGAGGGGAACGAGGGAGGGCATGCACGTCCTCCCCTGTTGCACCTGAGTCACCCCAAGGCAGAGGAGGTGGGGACAGCCCCAGCTGTCCACCCCAGGTCCATTCCAGCAGCCAGCCAGGGGCCCTCAGGAACAGGGGTCCCCACAGCAGAGGCAGAGTGGGAAAGCCTGCCAAATTCCCCATGGAAATAACTGAATCCGGGAGTTGGGACCCATGCCCCGCCTTTTCTAAGTAGCTTCCATGCGCCAGGAGAAGGGTAGGAAGGACTGGATGTCAGGGCCAGGAGAACCTGGGCACAGGGGAAAGGGACCTCAGAACGGGCAGAGGACCAAGGGGAAGTGCGGACTTGGGTGCAGAGCCAGGCGGCCCCTGGTGACAGCAGAATCTGCAGGAGGCCACCTGGTGTTGAGCTTCCCCTGAAGCTAAGATCTGTGGCCTTCAGGGGGCTGGACGGACTGGGAAGGAGCTTGGTTGTGGGCTGTTTCAAGTCTACATGTTCCAGAAACTCTGGTTTAATCAATAGTAATCAATACTCTTAAAGGACTTTTGTGTGTGTGCTGCACTGAGTACTGAACCTAGGGCCATCCCGCTGAGCTACATCTCTAGCCCTTTTAAAAATGTTTTATTTTGGGCTGGTGAGATGGCTCAGCGGCATACGCGCCTGCCTGGCAAGCTCAAGGGCCCGAGTTCAACTCCCGGAACCCACATACAAAAAAAGGGCTGGTGATATCGCTCAGCAGCAGGGGCGCCTGCTGGTGCGCGAGGTCCTGAGGTCGACCCCCCGGTACCCACAAAAAAAATGTTTTATTTTGAGACAAGATCTTGCTAAGTCACTAAGTTGGCCATGTTGCACTCAAACTTGCCATCCTCCTGCCTCAGCTTCCCAGAATGCTGGGATTGCAGGTGTGCCCCACAATACCCACCCAGGAAGGGTGTTTTATTAGCGATACAGTGAACCTAGATTGTTCATTGGTTCCGGGGGTGGGAGGAGTATTAAACTAATTGTTTTGGCTGGAAAGGGTAGTGAGTCTGGGGGCAAGTAACACCTGTAAGTTCCAGCTTGTGCATCAAGTACCAAATAAAATAAGTAGCAGGGACAAAATCTTCACATCAAAATGTGTCACATACCAAATTTGAGGCTTTTCAAAGCAGTCTTGTACGAAGGTCAGAAACTTACCAGTATTCTTTTTGTCCAGAGGGAGGATAGCCCAGCTGATTAAAATTACACTGCAGCCAGGAGTGGTAGCACACACCGGTAATCCCAGCACCTAGGAGGCTGAAGCGGGGATCCCCATGAGTTCAAGGCCAGGCTGGGCTACATAGTCAGATCCCCTCTCAAAAACAAACAAAAAAATTTAGACTATAGATTCCGCCCTTCTCTATCATAATAATTACACATAAACCTAGTTCACAAAATTTAATTGAAAGGAATGTGCAAAGATCGAGGGTCCTTCCCACCTTCTTAGGCACTCTATGAATGCCATCAACAGTGTCTTGTGCACCCTCCCTGAAATATTCCACACTTGTGCACACAGTCTTCTCTCTTTATTTCCCACGGAAAGGAATCTTATAAGACACTGCTCAGAAGCCTGCTGCCTTTCTCATCTAATGATGTATTTTACACTTTACATATCAGCAGTGTAGGAAAATTTTCCCATTTACTTTTTTTTTCCCCCTTGGTGATTCTGGAGATTGAATCCAGGTCCTTCCCATTCAGCTACATTCCCAGCCTTTTTTTTTCAAACTGAGTTGAGAACTTGTGATCCTCCTGCCTCAGCCTCCCAGAGTGCTGAGATTATAGGCATGTGCCACCCTGCCTGGCTTATTTCAGTCTTTTGAAATGCTGTCCCTGTTAATGATTTTTGCTAGTATAATAGTGCTACAATATACATTCTGACACAATAATTTTGCATCTATGTGTAAATACATTTCTAATATGTAGTCTTAGATTTGAAATTTCTGGAACAAAATAATGAATAATATATATTTTGTATTTTGACAGATAGTGCAACTTGCTCTCTAAAATGATTTTAGAAATGTTAACTCCCTCCAAAAACATGTAACAATGCCTGCTTGCCACACTCTTGACAACAACAGATCTTATCAGTATTTTTGATCTGTGCCAATGAGTGAAAAAAGTTGCTCCTTGTGTAAATTTTTATTTATAGGAAGCGTGAGAGAGGATTGATGTTTTTTCCTAGTTTCTAAACCTTTTGCATGTAGTAGGCAAACTCTGTTTATATCCTTTGTCCCTCTTAGATAGTTTGTCTTTTTCTTATTGATTTATGATCACTCTTTAAATATAAAGGCTATTAGCTGGGTGTGGTGGTGCATACCTGCAATCCCAGCACTTGGGAGGCCGGAGCCAGCCTGGGCTACATAGTGAGACCCTGTCTCAAAAAAAAAAAAATAGATGCCTGGGATCAGGCATGGTGGTGTGTGTTGGTGCAGTCCTCCCAACTACTCAGGAGGCTGAGGCAGGAAGAACACAAGTTCAGGGCAAGCCTGGGGAACTTAGTGAGACTCTGTCTCAAAAAAAAAAAAAAAAAAAAAAAAAAAAAAAAAAAAAACTTCCTGGGACTTTTGGGGGTAATGAAAATATTCTATAGATCACTGTATCTTGGTTTGGACATTGGCTACAAGGAGGCATATAGCTGTCAAAACTTATCAGACTAAATCCTTAAAGTTAGAACATTTTTTACTATATGAAAATTATACCCAGTGGGGAAAGGGGATGCCACGCTTTGCCACCTAGAACCATGTGGGCGCTTCTATTTTATTTTTCCACTCCTTTTTTTTTTTTTTTTTGGTACTGGGAATCGAACTCAGGACCTTGCGCTTGCCAGGCAGGCACTTGTGCCGCTGAGCTACATCCCCAGCCCTCTATTCCTTAAGAACATATCCATGAGTGATTTCCCCCAGGTAACTACTTAGTATTTCTTCCCACACTTGAAAAATGTTCACCATGAATGGCTGCATTCCCTCTATTAGAGTTCACAGTTCACATTCTTTTATTTCTTCTTCTTCTTTTTTTTTAGCATAAAGTGATGTGAAAAAAGAGATTTTTTTTTGAGACAAGGTCTCAACATGTAGCCCAGGCTGGCCTCGAACTCACAACGGTCCTCCTGCCTCAGCTCCTGAGTGCTGGGGATTACCACACCCAGCAAAAAAAGATTCTTGAACCATTGTCCCAGTCTACAACAACAGAATCTCCGGAGCAAAGCCCAATCTGCGTTTTTAACAAGCGCCCCGTGTATCTCAGGAGCACCGTGCCACGTGTGAGCCATTCTGTCTTAGAAGGCTAAGGGCAGAGCAAGGCTGGAGACGGGCAGCCGGAGGAGCGGTGTGGCAGGGTGGACAGGGCTCACCGGGTGATTAAAGCACCGGACTCCAAGCTCGCAGCATGAGGTGTGATTCAGGGCTGTCGCAGGTGGCAGGGGCAGAGCAGGAAGCCTGGGGTCTGGAGCCCAAGGACCATGGCACAGTCCTGCCTGTGGTCTTAGTGACTATGTGACTAAAGTCATGTCACCTTGCAGAGCCTTGGTGTCTTCATTCCCTGCCTGGCCCCATGTACCATGTTCTGTGTGGCCGCAATGAGAGCAGATGAGATCGCTTAATCAGAACATGTAGATTCAACTGAAAAGGGCCATGTGCATGCTTTCAGCCCCAGCTTCTGCTAAGGCAGGAGTAGGGATGGGTGTTTTTATTTTTATCTTTATTTTTTTGAGACAGGGTCTCGCTATGTAGTACAGGCTGGCCTTGAACTCGCAGCGATCCTCCTGCCTCAGCCTCCTAAATGCTGGGATTACAGGCTTGTGCCACCACACCTGGCCAGGGATGGATGTTTTTAAAACCTAGTCACTGTGTCTTTGGCCCTGTTAAGCAAGACTGTCCACCCCAGGAAGGCTGGAGAGTGGTGCCTTCTGGTTTCTCCGAGTGGCCAGGGCCCTAGGGTGTCCTCTACACTGCTGCCCCCAACCTGTCTGGGCCTGGACAGATGCCACCCTGGGGCCTGAGCCACACATTCTGGTCAGGGAAGCACAGCCAGCAAAATAATAGACTGGATAAGATCCTTTAGACCAGGAGGCTGGGGCAGCGTGGCAGCCATAGGTTCAGACAGCAGTGTTCAGGGGAGGCCTCTCTAAGGAGTGGCGATTTGATGGATGAAAAGGAGTTGTCCTAAGACCTGGGTAACAATCATCCAGGCAGAGGGAGCAGCAAGTGCAAAGGCCCTGAGGTCTGACTAAAATGGGTGCTGGCGTTAGTGAAGCAAGGTGAGTAAGGAGCCATATGGAAGAAAGAGAAGCGAAAGGGACGCTGGCGGGGCTGATGAGTCACACTTGGAGACTGAGCTTTTATTCTGAGAACAGTAGGCAGCCAGCCATTGGAGGGCCTTAAGCAGAAGACTGAAGGAGGCGGTCCGTGTTTTATTAGGTCCTAGCTGCCACGTGAGGGCCGATGGAAGGGGTTCAAGAGTGGAAGCAGGAAGAGGCCATCATTGTTGTCCAGGTGACCAGGGTGAGACAGGTGGAGAGAATTTGGGGTTGTCTTGCACGTGGAGGCACTACAATGTGTTGATGGATTAGATGTTGACACCAAAGGAAGTGAGGAGTGGAGGGTGATGCCAAGATTTGGACCCAAGCAACTGGTTTGATTTATGGAAATAATATTGGGGTGGGACCTGGATTTGGGATGGGGCAACCAAAGTTCACTGGGCTCGTATTAGGTTGGAGATGCCAAGGAAACATCCGGGGTGGAATTCCAAATAGGAGCTGGCAAGATGAGTCCAGAGCTTACTGACCAGTATGGTGGCCATGGGCCACGTGCGTCTATTTATTTATTTATTTTTATTTTTTTATGTGGGTACCGGGAGTCAAACTCAGGACCTCATGCTTGCCGGGCAGGCGCTTATGCCACTGAGCCATATCACTGGCCCATGTGTGTCTATTTAAATTTGATTAAAATCAAATTAAAAAGTTACCTCCTCAGGCATGCTAGCCACATTTCCAGGGTTCAGGAGACATATGTGACTGGTGACTACTATATTAGCACAAATATAGAACATTATTTTTCTTTCTTTCTTTCTTTCTTTTTTTTTTTTTTTTTGGTCTTTTTGAGACAGGATTTCTCTATGCAGTTCAGGCTGGCCTTGAACTCACTTCATAGCCCAGGCTGGCCTCAAACTCTCAATGATCCTCCTGTTTCAGCCTCCCAAGTGCTGGCATTACAGGCATGTGCCATCATGCCCGGCTTTAGAACATTTTCATCAGAGCAGAAAGTTCTAGCTAGAGCTGTGCTCCAGGGCCAGCGGTGTGTCACTCTGGGATAATGGTCCCTAGATTAGGGGTGGGGTCCCGGCATCATTCACAGCGGCTCCTTCTTGCTCTCTCTGCTTCACACCCCAGAATGTGCAGTCAGTGATGTCCCTCATCTGTGGCCTTGTCAGACCGGCACTGACCACCCAGAGGGACAACTCACTCTAGGGTCACTCAAGAAAGTCGTCGCCTGGGGCAGACACACTTGGCTAACTTCAGAAACACGCAGTGGATCTGAACGTTCTCCAGTTAAATGAGAAGGAAAAAGAGGAGGTAGGCTTGAATCCAACTCACCAGTGTTCTGGCACACATCATGCCACCGAGACAGGCCAGCCAACCCCGCTCATCATAAATACCCTGCACTATAAAGAGAAAGGGTTGCAGTGCTGGGCAGGGGCATTGAAATTGTTTCAATCAGGAGCCAGGTGTGGTGGCACATGCCTGTAATCTTAACGCTCTTGGAGGCTGAGGCAGGAAGATCGAAAGTTTGAGCCCAGCCCATCTCAAATAAAAGTTACGGTATCTGAATTAAGAAAAAGTAGTAGTCAGGTATGAAGTAGATTATTTTGTTGTTGTTGTTATTATTTGGGGGGTTTAGTTTTGTTTCTTGTAATACAATCTTTTGTTATTTTGTAAACAATAGCAAGCACAGTTATTTTTATTTCCTAAATCATTAGATTATAAAAGACAAATTTAGTAATATTGCTTCTGGAATTATAATACAGGAAGTTATCTGTCAATCAGTGGTTTATTTCTCTTTTTAAAAATAGCAAAATACAGGGCTGGGGATATGGCTTAGTGGTGCAGTGCCTGCCTGGCAAGCATAAGGTCCTGAGTTCAATTCCCAGCACCACACACACAAAAAAAGCAAAATACAGTATAGAGGAGGCTTCAAGTGTTGCATAGTTGAGCTGAGATTTGTTTTATTGTTGCAAGTCGGGTCAGTGGGGGTGATATATTTTAGACAGCTCGGGTGTGTATTTTCCTTGTGCGTAGGACATCCTGTAAGCTTACCTGCGAGCTCTGAGATCCAGTCTCCCCGAGTGTGCGGAAGAATACACTGGAGGAGCTCACGCCTCCTCTGACTGTGTCGTCAGAGCCGGAACTCACTTCCTCCCCACCCTCCACGGCAGCAAGGGCAGGGTTGTTTGTTTGTTTGGTTTTTCAAGACAGGGTCTCACTATGTAGCCCAGGCTGGCCTCAAACTCATGGCAATCCTCCTGCCTCAGCCTCCCGAGTGCTGGTATTACAGGCGTGGACCACCACGCCTAGCCAAGAGCAGGGTTTTGTTAAGGATCCAGGTGAATGCCCTTACTCACCCTCACCAAGCCACCAGTTCATGTCCCTACCCTATGCTCCTAGGAGGGGGTTTCCCACTATCACCACCCCCAGGTCCCCAGGTTAAACATGCATTGGGGAAATGCACATGTGTATTCAACCCTGCATTCCTGGAAATGTCACCCTAATGGGGGAGGGGCAGAGGCTAGAGACGAGGATCCTTGTGAGTGCAGATGGTCCATGGCAGGAGTTGGTAGAGAATCAAGTTAACAGCGCAAAAACATGCAGGGCCCTGGCATGTCCTGAGTGGTGATTTAGTATTTTTGAGAAGCCATCTGCCTCCTTTTCTGGTGTCCTGCATTTCCCACCTACGCTGGCTTCTGCTTTTGGTGACAGGATCATGGGCAGTGGCATCAAAGGGGCTCATTTCATGAGCAGAAGCAACATCAGCCCCATGGCAACCTGGTCCTTCCCTCCACATCTGAGCAGGAGTGGTTACACCTCTGGCACGAACTTCCTACTTATTTCCTGTCGGTCTTTCTCCTTCCTTCCACAAACACCCAGTCAGTGGCCTGCAGAGCTAGTAACCAATTGCTTGTGGCAATTGTAGGGAGGGTATGGAGAGGGCCTGCTTTGGAGGTTCTGTGGCACAATTGTCACTTACCAGGTGTGGCCTCCCTAGGCAACAAAAGGGTGGCCAGAGCTCAGCCCCTCAGGGTCTGGCTTCTGATTTGGACCTGGCAAGGCCAATAGCTGCTTATCAGAAGTGGAAGCAGCACAGCGGGCTGCTTCATTGTAACTAAGTGTTGGGCCCCAAGGATACTGCTCCCCGGGGCCACCAGGGTGGGCTGTCCACACAAATGGCTTCCAGCAAAGAAGCTGCTCTGGGCAGACAGGGCTCAGATGGCTGTGGCATCATCTTCCTCTCACACCTGCCCTGGGCCCTGTGCTACCCAGTGCACCGGGACACCTTGACCCCCGCTCTGCCTGCAGGGGGTGGGGACAGCTGGACATGGGGCTGGGGCACCATCTCATTTCAGAGAAAGGAGTTTCAGGCACAAGCCAGGCTGAGGGATAAAAGGCCATCTGTCCATCCCTCAGTGCCCAGCCCTGGCGTCCTCGAACAACATCCCTTTATGCAGCTCCCCCGCCCGCCGCAGCCCCCGCCCGCCGCACACTGCCTCCTTTCAGTCCCCTCTGTGCAGTCTTGTTTATTTGCGGTGCAGCACCCAGGCTTTCTGTTGTTCTTCTCTGTCCTCTCCTCCTGTACCCCCCAAGTGTGCCCTCTCCAGGGAAGATGTGGCTGAGGCAGGGACCTGGCCAGAGGCTCGGGGACATCCTAGTGTGTCCCCCAAGAGGGGAGGCAGGGAGGCATATGAAGAATCTGCAGGGACGCACTGGCAGTAGGCTCTAGTCTGCCCCTCCCAGCAATGGAGCCTTTGAGCTCAGTGCCTCAGTTTCCCCCCTCTGTGAAATGCCACCTGCTAGTCTGGCCGGGTGAGTTACGTCCAAACCCATGAGCTACCATCTGTATATATTCACCATGCAGGTGGCTGCCTGGGAGCATGGGGTGGGGTCAGGGAGTGCAGAGCAGAACAGGTTTGAGCCTGAGAGCACTGCGGTGTGCATGACCCCTCCCTGGCCTCCCCCATGCACAGCGCGTCCAAGTGGGGACAGCTGGGGAGGGGCTTCTCAGGCTAAGGACAGGAGCCAAGCCGCCTCTGGTCTAGGAAGGGAGGTACTTGAAGATCGCCCTGCCCCTGCCCTGGCCGACACTATGGAAGTTGTTGGCTGGGAGCCCCTGGCTTCTCTCACCTCCACAGCAGGACAAGATGCAGACTCGTAACCCCTTGGATGCCCACCCATGTGGTTCTCTCTCCTGGTTCAGTTCCCCTCCTTCTGTGGCCCTGTCTGAATCCCAGGGGAAACTGAGTCAGGCCTTGGACTACTTTCTCAGGGTGCCATAACAAACAGCCACAAACTAGCTGGCTCAAACCAGCGCTCCCAGGTCTGGAGGCCAGAAGTCCAAGACCAACGTGTCGGCAGGGCAGGGTCCTTCTGAGGGCGGGAATCTGCATGCCTGCTATGCCTTCTCTGTGGCAGGTCACATTGGTTGTCCTTGTGCCTGTCCTCTTCCCATGTAGACACAGACTGCGGGGGGCACTGAGCAGCTCTCTGCCACTCGGCCCACACCGTGGTGGGCTTGGCACCCTTGGCCTATAGCCTCACTGTCTCTGTCAGTCCCTGGTCTCCACACGACATCCTCCCTGTGCCTGTGTATACGTTCAAATTTCCCCTTTCCATAAGGACTATAGAAAGTTACAATGGACTCGTGACTTCATCTTAATCAGTTACATCTACAGTTACCTCTTTTCAAAGGTCACATTCTGAGATGCCAGGGTTAGGATTGGTGTTTACACATGTGGGGGTGGATGCAGTTCGACCCATGATAGGCTCTGCACTGGAAGGTGACAGCCTGGTGGTCCACGGCTTGCGTTTCCACTGTAATCATCCTCACAGATGTCCATCTCCTCCCAAGATAAAAGCTGACCCTCTTGTTACCCTCCTATTATGTTGGTTTGAAAATTTGTTCTTCTTTTGATTTGTTTTGTTTTTTCTTCTCTTTAAAATAAAAAAAAATAAAAAAATAAAAAGCTGACCCTCGCCACCCTAGATAGGTGGGAGGAGGTGGCCCAGGGTCACCATCTATTGGGCCTTGCCATGGTTCTGGCTCCTCGAGTACCAGCCTGTCACCCAGCCCACCCGGGCCTCTGGCACAGCTGCCCCTGGCACTGCCCACAGTGTGTGCTGGCCAGACTCCCCACCCAGGTTCCCTGTCCTGGGAATTAGGGGTGGAAGAGAACAAAATCCCCATTCCTACCCTTGCTTTTCTGCTAACAGTGCACACCACAGACCAGGAGGCTGCAGCCCACCTGGAGGCTTCAGATGGGCTCACCCCGGGCTGTGTTTCTCATCAGACATGTCGGTTTGGCCACCACCGTTCACTGTTTTAAATGCACATCAAAATTTAACATCTGGAGATTTCACATAAAAATCTAGTTTTCCAGCTTGTTTTAGAAATCAAAGCCAGGCGTGGTAGTGCACACCTGTAATTCCAGCACTTGGAAGGCTCAGGCAGGAGGATTGCTGAGAGCTTGAGGCCAGCCTGGGCTACATAGTGAGACTCTGTCTCAAAAAGAAAAAAGTAAAAAAAGTCAGAAGCTCTGATGACCCGGGGCCCCTATTGCCATGACCTGGCCCTAAGCCATGGTGACACCTCTATTTCACTGTGGTCGACTCTGTTCCCTTCAGCCTCCACAATGTCAAGACCAATGACCGTGGCACCGGTACTGCCTTTGTGCTCCATTTTTCTCCATGCCCCTGGCGAAAGGTGCCTTATGGTTTATCTGAGTTTTGCTTCTCGGTGTCTCGTGTTTTGAGGATGACTGGAGCCCGTACCCTCTCACTTTGTGAAGATGATTCCTGCATGTTGAATATGCAAACATCATGGGTCTCTATCATGAACCACACCCTGCCTCCTCACCTAAGCTCTAGGAACAGGGTAGGAAATCGGGCGCCCTTGCCAGGGAGAAAAGACTTCTTGTTCCAGGAGAAAGGCCTGGAGTGGCACCTGGTCAAGGACCCTGTCAGCCTGGAGCTGAGTTGTAGCATGAGATCTAGGTGGCTGCCCCCGCATGCTGCCTCCCCAGGGACAGTCACATTGGGGCCTTGGCTGCCAATGTCAGGAGCTGCTGGGTGCTCTGGTTGTGGGGTCTGAGGGTACTGAGCTCTGTGTGGAGAGCTGGCATAAGAGGGAGCCCAGAAGGGCAGGTGGGGTGGGCGGAACCGTTGCCATGGTGGGAGCCTGTAGCGCCTCGTGACCAGCCAAGCACTGGCATTGTGCTGCAGAAGCGGTGGCTGGTGCTGCTGTCCCTGTGGCCTCAGACTGCGGCTGGAAGGACCTGAAGAGGTCACAGTGCGCTCCTTACTCTCCACCAAATTGCCTGGCATGTCCAGTGATCTCAGCAAGGAATGTGCAGTGACCGCTGTGCCATCTCGGCAGTCCCATTGGTGGGTCCTTGTACCTGTCTTTCTCTCTCCATGTAAACACAGGCTGTGGAAGGCACCGGGGTAGCTCTTTTCCTGGCACCCTGACCACCCCACGGTGGCCTTTCCACCTAAACAAGCCACTTAGCTCCTCATAAGTGTATCATCCAGCAAGCATTTGAGTGGCAACCCTGTCCCAGGACCTCGCGGTGGGCACATAGCCAGGTCTACTTCAGGGAGCTGGCATCCAGCTTGGGGGAAAATCAACAGGTAAGAGATGGAGTGAGAGAAATGCTTTGAGCACCTGACCTCCTGGGGATTGAACCCCAGGCCTTTGCACTGAGCTGCATTCCAGCTCTCTTTTATTTATTTATTTATTTATTTATATTTATTTTTTGTGGGTACTGGGGGTCGAACTCAGGACCTCATGCACCATCAGGTGCCCGTGCCACTGAGCGATATCACCGGCCCTTTTTTTGTATGTGGGTTCCGGGAGTCGAACTCAGGACCTCGCGCTTGCCAGGCAGGAGCTTATGCCGCTGAGCTATCTCACTGGCCCTCTTTTTTTTTTTTTTTTTTGTGGGTAGTGGGGGGTCGACCTCAGGATCTCGCGCGCCAGCAGGCGCCCGTGCCGCTGAGCGATATCACTGGCCCCTTTTTCGTATGTGGGTTCCGGGAGTTGAACTTGGGCCCTCGCGCTTGCTGGGCAGGCGCTTAAGCCGCTGAGCCATCTCACCGGCCCCCTGGCCCTCTTTTTTTTATTTTTTATTTTGAAACAAGTCTTGCTAAGTCTCTAAGTTGCCCAGGCAGGACTCGAACTCAAAATCCTCCTGCCTCAGCTTCCCAGAATGCTGGGATTATGGACATGGGTCACTGCTCCTGGGTTCTGGCACCCTTCTCATTGCCCCGGGACTGTCTCCTATCCCTCAGGTGGACCCTGTGAGGAAGCTGTCACCTGACACAGGTGGGTCAGACACTCCTGCGAGGCTTACTCATTGACAGCTGTGTTAATCATTCTAGTAAAAGCCAATATAAGTCTGATCACAACATTACTCACCGCTCTCATCAGATACTGAAATTTATCCAATCCAAAGGTGTCCCTCAGACAATTTCCTGATGCTGGAAGTGCTCACGTTTCCTTCGCTTTGGGATTCTTTTTGATTTTTTTTTAAAAGGTCCCTTTGACTCCCATCCAGGATCAGGAGAGTCTTTAAAATAATGCATTGTGGAAGTTTCCAAGAAACTTTTGTTAAAAGCCTTTTAAAGTTAGGGTTCCCTGGTTTCTCCGGGTGCCCTTTACACACTTCTGATTCACGGATGATGTTCGCCTGCAGAACGCAAGGGTGAGCCGAGTTCAACAAGAAACTAAACCCCGGGCGTGGACGCCTGGAAAACAAGGTCCAATCTGCATGGGGGGTGTGCTGCGGCTGCTCCTGTTGAGAGGTCCCTGCAGCCTTTCACGTATGTGTAGGGAAGGTCTTTTCGTTTTGTTTTTTGTTTCTTTGTTTGTTTGTTGTTTGTTGAGACAGGGTCTGTATTGTGTATTCACTGTGTAGCCTAGGCTGGCCTTGAACTTGCTGCAGTCTTCCTGCCTCAGTCTCTTGAGTGCTGGGATTACGGGTATGCACCACCATGCTCTCCTCATGTGGAGAAGGTTTTTAGAGCCTCTGGAATCTCACAACTAGACTGGAGAAAATTAGTCAATGAGAGATGCACTGGAGGACACTTGCTTGTCCCTAAGAAGGTTTAGTTGCTCGTGACACGAACCTACCACTGGCTCTGGCTCTCCTTGGAGTCTCCTTCCGTGTTGGAAGCATGTTCAGTCATGTGCCAAGCAAAGGTGTGGTCCTGTAAGGCCACCGAGAAAGCACCTGCTTCTGGTTACTCCAGGGTTTATTTGTCAAAAGCATATCACTGGTGACATTGCTCCCAGTTGGGCCCAGGCACCTGGAGGTGTGATTAGGCTAGGGCGGCAGACAATGGGAGAAGGGCAGGGAGACACACACACACATCGATGTTCCGCTCCCCTTTGTCCACCTTTCCCTCGTCCTCAGAGGCCGCTGCTGGATCCCGCTCTGCTCTGGGTGGGGAATGGCGGGGATGCCGCACTCCTGTCTGCCGGCTCTCAGGAGGGAGGTGCAGAGCCGTGTGGTTTCCTCAAAATATTTCCAATGGAATGAAAAAGATTTAAAAGTTCTGTTTCCACTTTTACTGAAACTAGATTTTCAGTAATTTTTCAAGTAAAGTCTTCAAACTGGGATGAAGTGAACATTGGGTCTACTTCCTGTTGCAGATAGATTACAAAGTCCCACACCAATGGCTTGAGCTGAGGAGACACATACAGGGAGTGCTCATAAAACAAAACTTTATGATGTCATTTTCCTGCATTAAGAAATATCTCTTAGTAGAATCTTTTTTAATATGTCAGTATAAATTTGCCAGCTGCCTTTCCTTGGGGAAAACTGCCTTTATTTTATTTTATTTTTATTTTGGTTTTTTGAGATAGGGTCTCGCTATGTAAATCAAGCTGGTCTTGAACTCACTATGTAGCCCAGGCTGGCTCAAACTCAGGGTGATCCTCCTGTCTCAGCCTCCTGAGTCCTGAGATTGCAGGGGTGCGCCACCATACCCGGCTATTATTTGATATTGAATTGCCCCTTATTTATGAAATGTTGCAGATAATAATTAGCTATTTTTATTTGGCAAAAAAAAAAAAAAATGGCGGCAATCTCATACCAGTCTTAGCTACCTTCAGATCTGCTCCTGCCTGTTCTGTGTACTCAGATAAACACACTGGGAATCTATGGTCCAGATCAGTCATGGTGAACCTTTTGCCAAACTAAACCCTAAAACCCATTTATTTATCACAAAGTGCCAACGCTGCAATTAAACCTGAATACTGAGGTTTTAGTTTAGAAAACATAACTCCTACATTAACATCTTTCATCTTCAAAGAAAAATGCAATAACATGCGTACAATAGGTTCACCACCCCTGGTCTAGATTGTTGGAATTTTGATCCTTGCATGTGGACACTGCCTGCTCCAGCCCAGAATACTGTTCAAGAATGACATTCAGTGTCTTGGGCCACCCCTTCAAGCAGAGAACTCTCGTGTGTGGCGGTGCTAAAAGACGAGTCGCTCAATTTGTTTTACATTGCAAGAGCATGGCAGGAGTCTCAGGGGGCTTTGGCTGCCTCTTTTTCCCCGCCAGTACTGCCAGTGCCTTTTCACCAAGCTACATCCCAGCTCTTTAAAACATGTATTTTTTTGAGACAGGGTCTTGCTAAATTGTCTAGGTTGGGCTTGAACTTGTGATCCTCCTGCCTCAACCTCCCAGAGTGCTGGAATTATCAGCCTGCACCGCCACACCTGGCTCTGACCCAGCATTGAAATGTGGCCCACAGGGGATGTGTGGATAGAGCATCTAGTGTTTACAAGAGCTGATTAGGCAGCTAAAGAAACAGGAAACAGCAAATCATAGGTCCCTGATGTACTGGACATATAATGCCATTAGACAAGAAAGATAATTACCAAAATATTTGAAAACAACCAGAGACAAGAAATTATAAATGCCAACTGAAGCAGTAAGTATTTACATGTATAACAGTCTTGTTTTTTAAAAACTGGAAAATGAAGAGATCCTCTCTGGCTAGGATGGCTAGGGAAGAAGAGCATGATGGGAAAGAGAATATTGCAGAGTCTCACTGCTGGCTCAGCTCCTCACTAGCTGTGGAGCTGCTCCATGCTTAGGATCCCCCTCTGTAAGACGGGAATAATGCTCTGCCTACTCCATGCAGTTTAGAGGAAGATTAAAGGGCCAGGCATTGAGTAAGCATTGTCCTCATCCTGGCAGGCGATGCTTGGGAAGAAAAATGTAAGGTTTTTACAGAAGATCTTCTTATTCAGAAGATGGCAAGGTATCCCTTCTGGCTACAGGGAAATGGATTACTCCAAGGGTAAACTAGGTGAGGAGTTTGGAAATACAGGGGAAAGACTTTGCACATAGGGAAGTCACAGAGAGGCGGACTTGCGAGGATGGTACTATATGCACCTTGGGGAATGTGTTAGAGGTGGTAGCAGGGCTTCTGGTCAGACTCCGACATGGGAAATTGGAATCACCCTTCCGGAGCAAGGAGAGGTGCTCGCGTCTTCGTGATGCTTCCAGCACGCTTGAGCACGGACATGTATGTGGCTGCATACACGGGGAGCAGTGATGTGGATGGGGTCCCTGGGCAAGGGAAGAACTAGAGGAGGGATGGGGTCATTGGAGTACGTCACTGAGATGCCAGCCCCTGAAGGGAGGCTGATACAGCCAAGACTTCCGGTCCCCACAAAACTTTCCTCCAGGATCCCACGCCTCAGGCTTCCTGTTTTCCCCTGTCCCTGGGCACCTGCTCGTCATTATGCTGTGTCCCAGATCCAGTGGACAGGGCTTCTGGTCCAGCACAGTGCCCTCCCCGCCCTGCCAATAGTAGTCATCTACAGAAGTAAAAGAAGCTTCAGGCCCCCAGCGTGAAGGCGCTGAGGTCAGAAACGTGCTGCCGGTGGAAAGACTCTCCACAGCCCATTGCACCTGGTAGATGGCATGGGGGAGGAGGGCTGGCTGTCCTCAAATATGTACAGGCCTGTCAGGAGACCGAGAAGGACCCTGTGCGAACACAGAGTGACTGCCAGAAACTCAAGGTGGCCAGGGATTATGAGGGATTCCGTGACAAGAGTCAGCAGAAGGAGGCTTCCTGGCCACCTCTGCCAGCAGTGGTTGTGGGGTGCATCTGAGTCTGCACCCTGGGGTGTCTAGGAGTGTGATGTAGGCAAAAGCCTTGAATGAGGATATGCCTGATAACCCTTTCCCGGCCGAGACCACCCTCGGTCCTGCTGAGGGAGGAAGATGGGATTGCAATGAGTAGAGCTGGGGTGCAGAGAAGGGTGAGATCACCCTAAGAAAGGACTTGGGGTCACCAGAAGAAAAGAAATGTCTAGGAGGAGGGCAGCTCAATAGCTTATGGGGTGGGGTGTTCTGAAGGTAAATAGACTTGGCAGGAACAAGATCATCAAGCTACTGACTAAATGGAAAGGGGAGACGCTTGTACGGGGTATTTGGGAGTTTCTGCATATGGTGGTGTAATTCCACTCTTTCTTCTCCTCAAGAGAGTTGAGATGCTTTAAAAAAAAATCCACAGGTTAGCTTGACACTGATAAAGTATCCTGAGATACGCAGACCAAGACAAGACCACGAAAGCCCATTTTTATGTGGGCACAACGTCGTCACTGTCACCATCAGGTTCTCTCAGGTTTACTTGGAAACAAAAATGTAAGAATCGTGACAGCAGAAACCCCAACTGGCTGCTCAAACCGTCTCGTTGGCTTCTTGTCACTGCCCACCTTCCAAGGGCCACCAGCACCGTGGTTTCCTTTAATGACAGCATTCAGAGGGAAGGCCTTCAGCAGGTGCTGTCCCACCTGGCCTCAGCCCACTTGACATCGGAGCCAGCAGGGCCACACGGCTCTCCCAGCACATTGCATTTCCCTCTGGCGCTGCCTCTTTACCAGTGCCACTTAACCTTGAGCCCACTTGGCTGCACCTCTTCCAATTCCCCCCACCCCCACTGGCGGCTGCTAGGGCTCCCCGGCTCCCTGCTCCTTTCTTTCCTGAGAGCACAGTGGCCCTAGGAGTCCCAGCCTGTGACCCCTGGAATCTATTGACTGACCAAGGATAGAGTGAGATGAAGGAACCATTGGGCGTGGCATGGGGCACCCCGCCAGGTGCCCTCTGCCAGCGTGTGACTCACTTTGTCTGACACTTGGAGGAAGACAGGCAGGAGCCCTTTTTCCTGATTGTCACCACTAACTGCTCTCACGCCCTCCAATCTGCCAGCCAGTTTTTGTTCTTTCCCTGATCTTTCGGCCTCTTATTTTCACAGTTTTTTTTTTTTTTTTTTTTTTTTTTGTTAATGGGAAAAGAAAAGTACAAAGAGCAATGACACCCACATCAGTGTCCCTCAGGCTTCAAAAGGACTCAGAGTCCCTGGTTTCTGCCCACCTAGCCCTACCCCTGGGCTCTTCCCGTTCCTGGCTCCCTTGCCAGAGGCAGTTTAGATCTCCTCCTCCGATCTCTTTTCTTTCAATACTGGAGATTGAACCCAGGGCCTTCACACTGAGCTACATGCCCAGTCCTTTTATTATTTTTTATTTTGAGATAGGGTCTGGCTAAGTTGCTAAGTTGCCCAGGCTGGCCGCAAACTTGTGATCCTCCTGCCTCAGCCTCTCACCATGCTGGGGTTCCTGGTATTCCACACCATTCCCGGCCAGGGCTCCATTCTCCTCCCTTATTCGCTCTAAACAGTCCCCTTGTACCTTCTCCTTCCAGGAGCCCGTGGAGAATGGGGCCGCAACCTCTGTAGAAACTCAGAAGACGGACCCTGAGATGGAACTGAGGCTCAAAGTGGTGGACTTGGACAAGGTAGCTGGCCCAGGATGAAGCAGGGTGGTGATAGGGGGCACTGCAGGTGGGAGGGGGTGTGGGGCCAAACGCTGCACTGTTTATGATGTGCACCCAGGGAAGCCAAGGAAGGGACGCGGGTGCCCATGTCTGATGCAAGAGCTGGGCAGGCTGTGTGGCGCCTTGCTGGCAGAAAGCAAGGGTGTCTGCATGGAGTCAACCCCCCGCACCCCAGGAGAATAAGAGGCCTCTCGAAGTTTGGGAGGGGACAATGAGCAGGTCAGCAGGGCTGCCCCAGACCCTGCCATCACTCAGGAGAGTCACTGGCAGGGCCAGGGCCAGGGCCATGAAGAACTGGCTGTAGCCACGCTCTGTGTCTGGGAGAAGCTGCCAGCTGTGCAGAGCCCTGAAAGCCCACTCCGGGTCAGCAGAGTCGGGGCAGACCCCGTGTGTTGTGAGGGGGTCCTGAGGAGATGGGGGTCCTAGCTAGGGTCCCTCCAGCTTGGGGCACGGGACCATCCCACAAATGTGCACATCCAGAATGCCAGCCCTGTGTGTCCTCTGCCTACCATGAGTACCAGAGGCACAGAAACAGGACAGTCAGCCCCTTGCCACAGCCCCCCAAACAGTTCTGACCACACGAGGTGGCTCGGGAGACTGCCAGGAACACAGGCAACCAGGGGAAACGGGCCAGGCCCAGCAGGTTCCACACGGCTGACTGCTTGCTGGTCCCTCTGCCCATAGCTCCTGAGGCGCTGACCCCAGGACTCAGAGACGGCCACTGTCATGTGGGATTGCCACTGCTTCTAGGAGGACCATCCCCGTTGGAAAGACACCACGGGGTTTCTGACTTGAGAGGCTGCAAGGTTATTCCATGCCGTCCCCTGCAGAAAAGGAGTGACCAAGAGGAAATTGAAAGCCAGCGAGAGAAGGGCTTACCCAGGCCACACAGTAGCCCTGCCTGTTCACTGGAACCTGGGTTCAGGGCCCAACCCCAGATGTGGCCACAGTTGGTCATCACCAGCATGGGGCACCCATGATGGCCAGGCCAGGGATTGAAATGGGGTCTTAGCATAAGTAACAAGCTTCTCTGGCAGTTTGGGGGGATTTGGGTTTGCTTTGCATGTGGCAGGACAAAAGGGGAGCCAACCACCTTGAGTGAAAGCCCCTGAGAGCAGGTGGAGCCAGGACCATGTGCCAAAACAGGAAGGGCTCCCGAGGGAGTTGAGGAGGCTCTGGGAATGAGCACAGGGCCAGGAGGCCACTGCAGCTGTGGGTAGAAAGTACTAGCAGGAGCTGTAGAGAGGGATCTCTGAGGCCAGCACCTGTGGCCATGGCTTAGGGCTTGAAGATTGGAAAGAAGCCGGGCATGATGGCACACACCTATAATCCCAGCACTCAGGAGGCTGAGGCAGGAGGATTGCCATGAGTTTGAGGCCAGCCTGGGCTACAATAGTGAGTTCAAGCCCAGCTTGGACTACACAGCAAGACCTTGTTCCAAAAGAAATAAGAAAGAAAATACTAGAAAGAGAGAGCTACAATGTGGAAGCCACAGGGGCAGACTGGCAGGAAAAAACTCTCCTGGCAGGGAGGGGCTGGGGTCTAAGCCTGGCTGGGGACAGCAGTGCCCCGGACCCCTATTGCCATCCTTCTCTGGGGAAGATTTCTCCCCAAGCCTGGCTGACTGCCCTCCGCCTGTCACTGCAAGAGGCAGAGGGATCAATTGCCCTGGGCTCTTTCACCTTCGCATGTGCTCGGAGGGGGACAGGCGCGACCTGCCCACGGCCTAGCTCCTGGCCGCGCTCCAGGCAGCAGACCCTGACTCGCTGTCCCTCCCCGACACACTCTCCGTCACACACTTTCTCCCTGCTGCCCCCTTCCTCCTGTGTCCCTCAGCTGAGGGAGAGGGATAAGGGCTGACCCAGGAGAAGGGGTGGGGCTCCCCCAACCAGGGCCCTGAGGAGAGGCAGCAGAGAGTTGAGCTTTGTCCTTCCCCTCCCTTCCATTTCCTTTCCTTTTTCCAAAAAAGATTCCTACTCCTGTCTCCTTTGGCCACATGGTCAATCTGAGGCCCCTTGGGAGGGAAGAGAGGACAGCAGAGCTGTAGCAGAGCCTGCCGGTGCCTCCCTGGACCTAGAAGCTGAGAGTCAGAGGGGGCCGTGCTGGAAAGAGAGGGGAGCGTGGGGTGTGCCTGGGCAGGGGTGCAGAGAGGAGAAGCGGCACACGTGGGGCCCCGCCTACTCAGAGTGCAGATGCCGCCTGCCGGCCAGGCTCTGTGGAATTTTACCAGAACCATTTCTAAACCACCTCTTCCTTCACCCAGTGGGGCAGGACCCTCTGGGACAAGAATCCAGGCTGCACATATCTCGCTGCTTTCTGGAACCCAGTCAGTCCCAGGCCACATTACTCTTGGCCTCGGGGCACATCAGTCCCATTGCTCTCCATCTCTGTCTCTGTCTCTGTCTCTGTCTCTCTCTCTCTCTCTGTCTCTCTCTCTCGGCACTAGGGATTGAACCCACTGAACTACATTTTGAGACAGGGTCTGGCTAAATTGCCCAGGCTGTCCTCGGACTCTTGATTCTCCTGCCTCAGCCTCCTGAGTAGCTGGGATTACAGGTGGGACCCACCAGCCCAACTACCCTTCTGCCTCTTTCAGCTACCTCATTGCCTTCTTTTCAACACCCTCCCTTGGGAGCCCTCTCCACCCTTCCCACTTTGGGGACCCACCTTCCTTGAACTGCAACAAAGAAGTGGGACCTGAAGGGTTTTCCTAGGTTCCCAGCCCAGATTGCCATGGGCAACATAATTAGCACTGAATTAACTCTTCTTTATTGAGTCCTTACCCAAATCAGAGCCAAGTGTTTGAAATGCATTGGAAGAAATGAGGATTATCCTTGTCCAGATTTAATTTACAAGGAAGAGTTTAAGTCTCTTGCCAAAGTAACTTGGAGGCAGGTTTGCAGCAGGTTAGCAGCCCAACCCGGGCACCTGCCCAGCCCTGTCCTGCCCTGTTCCTCTTTCCTGGGGACAGGGAGAATCATCCACCCAGGCATGGCTCCAGACAAAGGCAGCGGCCAGCTTCCCCAACTCCCGGTCTCTGCCCCTGCCCAGCACTGCGCTCACAGCCCTTGACAGCAGGGGCTGCTCCAGTCGTCCCTAGAGCCTGGCCAACGTGTCAATATTGGCCCTGTGGGTTTAAACCTTTGGGGGCCCTTAGATTAGTCACTGGGAGTGCAGGACAGTAGCACCTGGATCAGAACAGAGGCCTTCATGGCAAACCTGCCTCCAGGGAAGGATGAAGTTCAAGGCTGCGTTTTGCTGGCTTAGTTCACCTCTGGGCTCCCTGCCACCTCCCCAGCCACCAAGTCACCAGAGCAAGAGGCAGGTGGTCCAGAACTGCTCTTATGAACTTGAGGTTGTCCCAGCTGGACAGTGCAGGACAGGCCTGCAGCAACCCCTGAAGACTGCCAGAGCCCCTCCTCGCTGTCCCCGCTGCACCAGACCCCAAACCAGGGACCCTGGGGCCTCTGCACTGAGGGATACGTGGTGCAGGGCTGGCTCAGCTGGTCTGAGATCTCCTGGCTCCGGCTCTGAATCGCAGCATCTATAGCCAAGTGTCCAACCCTCATTTGTAAAATGAGGTTGTCACGGTCCCTGTGTCTCCAAACTAAAGCTTAGGACAGGAGACCAGTGCCCAGGAAACAGGAAATGTAGCTGGGATTCTTGGGGCGCCTGCTCTCTCCCCCACCTGGGGGACTGCTGCCCATCCTCTGCGCCGTCTCAGAGGCTGCTGGGGGCCACACACTCTGGGCTTTGGGTAGATGCTGGTTTCAACAACTACCTTGGCTCTGGGCAGTAGCAGTGGGAGGAGCTGCTTGCACCAGGCAGTTCCCCTGTCCCCACTCCCGGCCCTCTGGGGAGAAGCACTGCTCCTGAGCTGGGGCTGTGCCAGGGATGTGTCCTGTGCCACTTGGTCCCAGTGCTGCCCCAGGGAAGACGACCTGGGGAAGGGAAGGGAACACAGAGGGTGGCCCCTCCCACCCTGGCACCAGGCCCTCCGCCCACTCTGGGGAGCAGGCTGTCCTTTCCCCCTGCCAGTGCCTGCCGGTTGCATTCCTGGCATAGTGGAGGGTGGGGTGGGGGTGTAGAGTTAGGGGAGGGCCCAGTGTGCCTGGGCCAAACACACCCCAACTTGCATTCACTTCCTGGAGCCCAGCCTGTTGCTCAGGTCTGAGTCACCAATGGATGACACCCCCACCCCTAAAAATCTGCCCATCACAGAGCAGTTTCTGGGCATATCCTCACCTTCATCCATGCAGCCCTACTCTAGCTGGGTGACCCTGAGTGCCACACTTGCCCTCTCTGAGCACTAGGTTTTGCATCTGTAAAAGGAGGATTTGTTAGGGTGAGGGTGGCCGTGGAAGCTCCCAGATGCCAAGAAACTGCTGGCACAATCCATGGCCAGTTCTTCCCTCCTTTCCCCATCTGCCTCCTACAAGGCCACAGACCTTCACCAATGCCTCAGGGTGGGAGGGGCCAGGGTCAGATGCCAGATCACAGGAAGAGAGCCGTTTTCATGGGAGGGCAAGGAGACAAGGGGAGCTCAGCTCAGGAGAATAGGAGTGAAATTTATCCCAAGTCCCTTCCCTTCATCACACCCACCTGCAGTCCCTGCTTCTCAAACCCACCTCCTGGCTGCTATGGTGGAAATGAGCAGTGAGTGGGAAGCACCCAGCCCATTAGCACTCAGCTGAGACAATCTTCTTCGGTGACCAGAACTGCTAGGAAAGGACATTTTGTCCATGCATGTGGCAGCTATGCCAAGGTCAAGCACCCAGGTCAAAGGGCCCAGCTCTTGGGAGATTGTGCCGAGGGTGCTGCATGCTAGGGGAGAGGTACAGAGGTCCCCACTCCAAGACCAACTAGCTTCATCTCAAGGGGATTTAACTTCTTGGGCCTCAGTATCTCCATCCCTAAAATGGGGAAAAAATGAGCGGGCCCAGATTTCTGTACCTATATGCACGGTTTGCTCTATTTCCTCTGGAACAGTGGGACTGAGTCCCCTGAGAGCAAGGCCTTGTTAGGGTCCTCCAGGGTGGTGCCTCAGCCATCAGAGAGCACTGGCCCTCCCTAGGCTGGACACAGCCATCAGCAGGGCTGCTCTGTGTACGAGTAGCCTGCACCTACTGGTCTACCCAGGGAGGCACTGAAATCACATCCAAAGGTCACACAACAGACCCCTGAGTCAGGGAATCTGACCCTACGACACCTGTAGACTGCACTCCACAACTCATCTCCAGCCTCCTCCACCCACTCTAGGTCCATCACGGTAGGGTGTGGGATTCGGGCTGGAGTCCCTGCTTGACATCTCTTCTTGTGGCTCAACAATTAAACTAACGAATCCCATGCTGCTGACTACTTGCTCTACAAAATGAGGGCAAAAGGAATCAACAGCTGAGAATTTGATGAGACCACTGCTAGGTTGAGAGAGAGGCCCACCTGGCCACACCTCTGTGCTGTCACTAGAAATGTTTGCTGCCTAAGGTAGCTAAGACCAAATGAAGTGCACAAATGAAATGCAGGCACAGGGTGTCATGTGTGACATGCAAAAGTACAACATATAAAATACAAAAAAATTAGAGACAGATGGTGATAAGAATGCATGTTTTTATCTTTGACATGACAACTAGGGAGGGGGTAAAAAAAAGACACAGCCAAAAACCAATAGAGGATATAATATAGAATATTTTTTAATGTAGAATATTTTTAAGCAATGCAAACAAGACAAGAAAGGAAGAACAGAAGACAGGAAACTGCAAGAAGATAGACCAATTCCAACATTAAATGTAAATAGCCTAAACACTCCAATTAAAAAGCAGGGATTGACTAGAAAGAAAACCAAGACCCATTTGTGCCACAAATATATGTTAATTTTAAAAAGCAGAACAAGTAAACTGGAATAATTATATTTTAAAAAAGAAAATCAAGATCTAACTGTATACCGTCTGTAAGAGATGAACTATAGCTGGGTGTGGAGATGCACACCTGTAATCCCAGCGCTCAGGAGGATGAAGCAAGAAGATCACTGCAAGTTTGAGGCTAGCCTGAGCTACATAGTGAGTTCAAGACCAACCTAAACTACATAGTGGTGCCCTGCCTCAACAAAAACAAAAAAAAAAAAGAGAGCAAGCTACACTATCGAGAGATACACAGCATAAAAGAATAGAAAAACACTATGCAAACATTCACCTCTATGAATATCAGGGTGGACCTACGAAGTGACAGTAAGTATATATGCCACTTGCCTAGTTGGGGAATGGCAAGGAGTGAATGATTTCGTCCGCCTAAAGTGCCCAGAGCCACTTGTGGCCCCTCACAAATGCCCCATGAGTGTGGGGTCCTTGTGGCACTGCAGCCAGGATGGAGCTGCACCCTCTCCTGTAAACCTGGGCCAGCTTCAGAGGCAGGCTTTGCGGGCGCTGCACTGCGAGGTAAGGTGCAGACACAGACCTTGAGCTGGTCCCTCTGCTGCTTTTCCCTGGCGGTGGTGGCTGGAGAGTATGCAGGAGTTCATGTTGGGAGACCCAGGGCACAGCATTGGAAAGAAGGGGAGCACATGCTTCATGCTTGAGGAATCCATCTGCTGTGAGACCAGGGGCTGAGGTCAAGGGCACCGGGGTCAGGAAGGAAGCTGCCTCCGTGCTGGTTAGGATGATGCTCAGGTGAGAAGCTGCGGGCTCCCCTGGGTCACCTTCCGGCTTGAGAAACAGAAAGTGGCCTCTCACCTGAAGGTGACCAGCACCTGGGGCCCACCAATGGGCATGGCAGGAGCCATGACCTTCTTGGGGACTCTTCCCCAGTCCCAGATGCAGGGATAGGACCCGTGACCTTGCCTGCTTGCTCAGGACCCCACACCCCTGCCTCAAGCTGTGATGGTGGCATGCCTTCACTTCCGGCGGGGCTGGGAGACCTGCAGGGCTGAGCCAGCGCAAGAAGGCAGCTTCCAGGACTCCTGAGGGGTGCTCTTGGGCCTGTGTGTTCTCCGCCACCTACAGCTCTTGCATCCCCAGCTTTCCTTGCCTGTGCTACCCACCTTCCCGCCCAGCTCCCTGTCCTGGAGCCTGACCAGGCGCCCACCCTGTACCATGCCTCAGCCTCACTCCAGCTGGAGTGCTGGGTTGGGCCCCCGAGAGGGGAAGATGTTTGCCCACGACCTCACCACTGACAAACAGCAGTGCCAGGCTTTGAAGGTCATTTCCTGGCTCCAAATTTATTGTTCTTGATTTTTAATCCATGTCAGTGCACTGAGTCATCAGAAATCTTCAAGGGTTTCCCATGGCCTAAAGGTGCACCCTCCAGACTTTTTTGATCTGCGTCCCTGTGAGTGAAACTTGCTGAGGACATCCTCTGTTCTGTGTCCATTTTATTCAGTCATGTACAGGTGCAAATGTACTCATATATTCTATGCATTAGGACACACACAGATATGGTTCAAAGATGAGACGAATATGTCACAGATAGAGATAGGGTCTCTCCTGTTTCCTCCCCACCTCTGGGGTGAGCTTGAGTGCCCCTCAGTTCTGTGTACAGCCTGCCTTGGGGACAGCTGGCCTGGAGGGTGCAGTTACAGCTCTGCACCCAGTACAAAGTGTTCATTGTCTAAAGCCTGGCAGATCCCTCCTGCTGTCCACAGAGCAGCAACAAGGTACCAAATAGAAGCCAGACATGGTGGCACATGCCTGTAATCCCAGCACTCAGGAGGCTGAGGCAGGAGGATCACTGCAAGTTCAAGGCCAGCCTGGGCTACATAGTGAGTTCAAGGCCAGCCTGGAACACATAGCAAGTCCATGTCTTTAAAAAAAACCAAAAAACAAAACCAGATAGACCGCAATCACTCTCAACTCCATCTGTGCCCACACTGCCTCTGTCCCTTCCCCTCTCCCCTTGCCAAATCCTTTACGTGATGTGAACAAATCACAGATCATCTGTAAAGCCCTTCTCACCCACATCATACCTGCACATTTGTACCAGTCATCCTGCCTTGCATCATCACTAAACTGTCGCTCTTGGCACGGCTCATCTTGCCAAGCACTTAAGGCAGATATGTTACTAGTATTTTCATTTTATAGCCAGGGAAACAGGCTCAGAAAGGTCAAGTAATTTTCCCAAGGTCATACAGTAAGTGGTAGAGCCAGGATGCGTAGCCCAGACTGATGCCAGAGTCTGTACTCTGATTGAGCACTAAGCTACATGAACCAAAGATGATCTCTTACATCCCTGATGATTCTTTCCAGCATCTGCCATCCGCAGGCATGCAGACACATTTATAGACACGCACAGGCACACACACAATGTTAAGCAAATTTTTTAATGAATGACTGTTCAAATGGATGAATGAATTTCCAGGCCAACACCAAGAAGGCCATCACCCCAGGCTTCTAATTCCCCAGCGCTGGCTGTGGCCTCCTTGGTGCCCACTGAACCCTCAGGCAAGCTGTAGCCAGGGGCTGTGACAAGCACTGGGGTCACCCCCAAGGGAGAAAGGTGGTTGCCCCACAGACTGCATGAGCTGGGGGGGTGCTGTAAGTGGAAGCCGGGGGATGGAAGTTGGAAAGGGACAAATATCAGGGGCCACTCTGTCCCCCACAGGACCTGGTAGACTGGAAGAAGCCCCTGCTGTGGCAGGTGGGCCAGCTGGGGGAGAAGTACTACGAGTGGGTCCACCAGCCAGTTAGCAGGCCCATCCGCCTCTTCCACTCTGACTTCATCGAGAGCCTATCCAAGACGGTCTGGTGAGTCCCGCAGCCTGGCCTGGGCTGTCCCTGTCTCCTGATGGTGCCCGGTGGATCTAGAAGAGGACAGGGCAATGGGGTCCCTCCCTCGGGGTTCTCAGGGAGGGTGGGACATGTCATAGGGGTAATCCTTTATTGTGCATGATTTTGTCTGCGAGTGGGTGACAACCCAACGTGTAGCCAGAAACTACTTTGAAGGCCGCCCCCCTCTCCATGCCTGACTCCCCTGTGGGTTAGCAGCCTCTAATACTCACGGAAACAATTTGCCTTCAATTAGCTCCTCAGCCACAAGAGGGCAGTGTCTACCCAGCTGCACAGAGTCCCAATGTTCCCGGCCAGCGGTTCCTGTCAGAGGCAGGGGCAGAGGGACTGTCCTCCTTTCTCTTCCCCAGCCCCCCACACCAGTGCCACTTTGACCCTAGGTTGCTACATACTTCTACACCTGCTTTGGTGTCACTCTGTCCCCTCCCTCATTGAAATGTGCGCCCCTAGGGAAGCTGGACTGTGTTAAGCCCCCGCCCATGCATTTCTCTCACCTTGGTGGCTCCTGCAGGTACAGTGTCCCCATCATCTGGGTGCCCCTGGTGCTGTACCTGAGCTGGTCCTACTATGGAACCCTCGCCCAGGGCAACGTCCGGCTCTTCAAGTCATTCACATCAGGTAATGCCAGGTTCTTTCCTAAACTCCTTCCAGGGAGCCATCCTGGAGGCAGGAGATCCATGTTTGCCCTGGTCCTGGATTTCAAAGAGCACAGGACCCCAAACCACACTGAAAACACTTCTAAGTAAGTCAGGTGCAGTGGCCTTGCCCATAATCCCAACACTCGGGAGGCCGAGGCAGGAGGATCACTGTGCGTTGAAGGCCAGCCTGGGCTACACAGTGTGTTTAAGGCCAGTCTGAACTGCATAGCAAGACCCTATCTCAAATGCACGCACTTCTAAGTGAGGCCTGTGGACAGAAAAATTCTGTCAGGCTCCCACCCTACCCGAAGTGGGCACAAATCCCGGCGACCCATGAGCAAAAACTAAATAAAGTCGTTTTGCTAAGTGGCACAGCAGTGAAAGGGCAATAGGATGGTGCTTCTCACTGACTCTCGTATCAGAAAAGGTGGGACTGGGCTTCTTTGTAGGAGACTCATTGAGGACCAGGTGTAGAGCACTTGCCTGGCATGCACGAGGCCGAGGTTCCTTCCCCAGCACAGAAGGAAGAGAGAGGGAAAAGAAAAAAGGGGCGCAGTGCAGATGCTTTATCAGGTGGCACCGCTGAGAGCTGGGCTCAGACTGGTCCACAAACACAGAGCACAGCAGAGAACCTGGACAGAACAGAGCGGGGGTGTCCCAGAATGTCCCCAAGCCACAGGGCCACGCCGTGTGCTTCCCAGGGACCGCCTTGTGGGACCCTCTCGCAGCCCCATAGGGAAAGTTTTGTTATTTCCCCTCGGAGCTGAGGAAATGTGGCCATTCCACAAGGTGGGCGTGCTCAAACATCACGCAGCACACAGTAAATACCTGCAATCTTACCTGCCGTGGGTGTACGTGTGTGTATACATCTGTGTGTTACTGGGATTAAACCCAGGGCCAAGTTGAGCTACATCCCCAGCCCCTTATTACTTTTTATTTTGAGATAGGGTCTCACTAAGTTGTCCAGGCTTAGCGTGAAGTTTCAGTTCTCCTGCCTCAGCCTCCTAGAGTGCTGAGATTATAGGCATGCACCATCATGCCCAGTCCTTTTTATTTTTTATTTTGACAGAAGGTGTCACTGAGCTGTAAATTGCTCCAGCTGACCCCCAACTTGCAATCCTCCTGGCTCAGCCTCTCAAGTAGCTGGGATTGCAGGAATGAGGCACCACATCCAGTTTATCAACTTTAAAAATAAATAAATAAAAATAGTGAATGGAGCCTCACAGATGCCTAGCAGGTGATCTCAAGGTCATGTGCCTAGGACGCAGAGACCAGGAGCCCCACAGCTTCTAGTCGGGTCAGGGGACAGAGAGAGAGGTTGACATGGGACACTGTCCAAAGGGCCTAAAGGACTGTGTCTCTCCATGTGGCCACTCTGCCAACCTGCCTGGCTCACTCACCCCTACCCTGAGCCTCGGGTCTGTGCCAGCTGCCCAGGGACCACGGCTTGCGGTGGCTTCCCTCTCTTGATCACCCACATTCCCCCCACGGAGCCCCACATATTCGGATCCCTTTCCCCACGCCCGGGCTCCTTCCCTGCCCACTTCCCCCAGGAACAGCAAGCCAGCGCCCCAAATGCAGCAGATGAGAGGGTCTGTAACCCCAGATACTCGGGAGGCTGAGGCAGGAGTATCACAAGTTGGAGCCCAGCCAGGGTGACTTAGCAGGACCCTGTCTCGAGATTTTATATTTTTAAAAGGGGGTGGGTGGGGAGGGCTGTGCGTGTGGCTCAGTGGTAGAATGCTTGCCTAGCACCAGCGCCCCACCCCAAAAAAAAAGAGGGAGCCACGGCTAAAGCATTGCAGCCTCACCTGCCCCGGGACCGGGTGGGAGATGCGCAAGCTGCAGGAAGCCCCCAGCCTGGCCCAGCCCAGCCCAGCGCTGCTCGGGGCGTGCACGCCCAAGAGCCGAGGCTCCCCTCTGCCCACGCTGCACGGCTCCGGCACAGCCAGGGCGGGGCTGGGAGGCTGCTCACTGAATCGCACACTGTCCCCGGCGTTGCCCTAACAATCACCAACAGTGGCAGCGCCGCGGGGCTGGCGGCCGGAGGGGGAAGGGGAAGCTGAAGCTTTGGCCCGGGTCCCTCTGCCGGATTCCTCCCGAGATGGCACTCAGTACCAGCTCCGGCCGGATGGGCAGCCGGGGTGATGCTGGGGTGAGGGGGCGGGCGGAGGCTTGGCCTATAGGAGGGGGTTTTCCTGAACCGCGGGAGGTGATTGGAGAGCTCCTGGGCGCCTCAGCGCCGGCTCCCACGCGCCTGTGCAAGAAGGGGTCTGTGAGGAGGGTTGGTGATGCAAGCCGTGTGGCGCGAGAGACGCCGCGCCCCGTGCCTCCCTCGCTCCGCAGCTCATCACCAGGGCACGTGCCATACGCAGAGCCCACAAAGTGAGATGAGGGGACACTGGGCAGGGTCCCGGTGCGGGTGCTGCACAAAGGACACCCTGAAGTAAATGCTGAAGAGTTGGGGTGATAGCAAGCATTGCGAGACAAGGGGAGACCCCAGTCCAAGCCTGAAATTCCTAGATGCATGTAAGAGCATGCCTTGAGAACACAGAGGGAGACGGGCACGGGGCCCACGCTTGTAGTCTTGCCACCAGGGAGGCCAAGGCAGGAGGATCAGCACTAGTTCAAGGCCAGCCTGGGCTGCATAGTGAATTCAGGGCCAGCCTGAACTACATAGCAAGACCCTGTCTCAAAAAAATACAAAAACAAAAACACATACAAAAAAGAAGAGGTGGGTAAGAGTAGGACTTCTGGAAATATTAACATATAATCAGATATTCTTACCATATAATCTTGCATATGCACAATGAAAGCTGGCAAAGCCACAGTGCCAGCACCTGGTACCCAAGGCAGACGCGGCGCACCTGGCGTGACAGATGCTACTCCAGCTGGAGCCTGATGGGGAGCTGAGGCTTTGGGGATAAGAAGGAATTTGGCCGTGTGGCATGTTGGCTCCCAGGTGGTACAGGGGACTGAACCCCAGGGCATTTGCACTGAGCTACATGCCACATCCCCAGCCTTTATGTTTTTATTTTCAGACAGGGTCTCCCTAAGTCACTAAATTGTTCGGGCTGGGCTCAGACTTGCAATCCTCCTTGCTTCACTTCCCCGAGTACTGGGGTCACAGGTGTGCACCACCACACCCAGCAGAAGTAAGCATTGTAAAGCAAACAACTCAATGTCCTTCAGTACGTCCTCAATGTCACGCAGCCACCACACCGCCTCTGTCTCATTCCAAAGCATCTTCATTGCCCCAGAAAGAGCCCCAGTGCCTGTGGAAGCAGTTGCTCCCTACTTCCCGCTGCCCCACGGCCCCTGGCAGCCACCACTCTGTTTTGCATCTCCACGAATTTATGGATTCTGGACCTTTTATGTGAATGTGATCGGGCACCCTGTGGCTTCCTTCACTCTGCCAGATCTTGAGGGGGTGGAACTAACAGCTAATGGCTGTGGTCTGGGGTGGGTGTGACCTGAGCCTGGCTCCTCTGGTCTCTGTGTATGTGGGGGACCCCTGATGGACGGGACCCAGTGGGATCAGCCTGGAGGGGTAGGAGTGAGAGGCCAGGAGGGAGGAGGAAAGGGATTGGCTTCACTGGGCCATGTCCACAGCTGAGTGCTGTGGACCCCTGGGAGGACATGGCCAGGGGCAAGCAGCCCCCAGGGCGGGGTTGGAGATGTAGCTCTGGGAGTCGTTGCATGTGGGCATGGCTGGAGTCAGGGATGGAGGGCAGAGGGTGGAGGCTAGAGGCTTCTACCCGAAGGACAGACAAGTTTCCAGGATGGAGCAGGAGAAGGGATATCCAGTCACAACAGCTGACTGCGCCAATGCAAAGTTCAGGATACAATAAGAACCACTGAATCATGAGTTGTACAGTACAAGAATTAAAATCTGAAGCTGGTTATGGTAGTATACACCTGTAATCAGGCACTCTGGAAGGCTGAGGCAGGAGAATCGCTGTGGAATTCAAGGCCAGCCTGGCCTACATAGTAAGCTCAAGGCCAGTCTGAACTACAAAGCGAGTTCAGACCGTCAAGTTCAGACCGTCTCAAAAAATTGAAAAAAAGAAAAAAAGAAAAAAAGAAAAGGAAGTAGAGAGATGCAAGGACACTGCAGGTTGTCATCAGAGGGTTGGCTCTCAGTCACCTCTCACTTGAAGACAATCACATCTGCCAGCCTCCATCTCCCTGAAGCTGCTCCTCGGTTCAGGCCCATCAGCAGCCCTCTCCCGTCTTCTCAGAGGCTCATCCTCTGAGATGTCTGCACTTGGGTTTTCCTGTCCTTCCTGTTCGGATTGTTCGCTTCGCCCATCAGTAGCCCACTGCGTCTCTGGCTTTATTGGGACTGTCCCCTTGCTGAGGTAAGGTTGCCCTTCTAGGTGGGGCGCAGCATCCGGCCACTGCGATGCCTCTTACAGCCCTGGCCTGGCCCCGTGGCTCCCAGACAAGACCATCAGCTCCCCGCCTGCCTGGGGTGACAGGGTGGGGACGTCCAAACCACCAGGCATCCCCTGACTGTGCCTCTCCTGCTCTCCACAGAATACTCAGTGGTGGTGCGGGAGTCCATGTTCCCTGGCCTCTTCGTGCTGGGGATGTTTCTCTGGAGCCTCATCGAATACTTCATCCACCGCTTCCTGTTCCACATGAAGCCCTCCGGTGACAGTTATTACCTCATCATGCTGCACTTCGCACTGCACGGCCAGCACCACAAGGTGAGTAGTGCGGGTGCCAGCCCAGGACCTGCAACTGTGCCTCGTTCCGAGAGCCGCAGGGCTTCCTGGGAGTCCAGCGATGGTTGGAAATGATGGGGAACCAAGGGTGCTTGACATCACATGAAGCAGGGACTGGGTCAGGTGTCCTGACCTGAGCCAGGTGGAGACAGAGTGTTGCATGCACATGCCATTGTTAATCCCAGGTGCTCTGCCTCGGCCTCCAAGCATCATCTTTAATCCTCACTGCAGCTCCGTTAGTCATTCATCTGTTCATTCCGCGAAGGTTCCTGAGTGCCTGCTATGTGCTAGACATCAGTGAAAAAAAACAGACAAACTTCAGCAGGGTGTGGTGGCACACACCTGTAATCCCAGCACTCAGGAGGTGAGCCAGGAGGATCACTGCCAGTTCGAGGCCAGCCTGGACTGCATAGTGAGTTCAAGGTCAGCCTGAACTATATAGCAAGACCCTGACTCAAAAACAAAAAATCTGAAGAAACAAACAAAAGCCTTGCCCTCATGGAATTTCAGTGCTCCCATTCCACAGAGCAGGAAACTGAGGCTTGGGGAAGTTAAGGAAGTAAGGACACCCTCCGTAAGGTCACAGCTGGCACAGCCAAAATACTGTGCCCTATTCTGTGGCCTCCAGAGTCTGTGCTTCCAACCACCCACTGCCTGGAGCTATTCAAGGACTGTGTGACATTCCCAGAAGCTGGGACAAAGCCAGGTCTGGCCCAGGGAGGCTACATTCCCTGGAGACTTCTCTGTCCCTATATTGTGCTGTCCTTGGCTCATGCCAGAGTGACCTCTACTGAGCCACCATACCCTGGACTTTCCTGAACATTTATTTCTGTCTCCTCAAAACTGAGTCTCTGGGCCGGGGATATAGCTCAGTGGCACAGCGCCTGCCTGGCAAGCAAGCACAAGGTCCTGAGTTCAATTCCCGGTTCCAAAAAAAACAAAACTGAGTCTCTTTCTCCCACATTATGTTCCCTCCAGGGTGTAAGTCAGAAAATGTGGTTGACACAAGTAGTGACCAAAATATACAGTGAATGTTCAGAGTTTTTGTTTTGTTTTGTTTTACAGGAAAAGACACATTACCAAGAATCAAAATCCTCCCTCTCACTTCAGAAACATTAATCCCATCATTCTGGGCACTTTCTTTCTTTCTTTTTTCTTTTTTTTTTTTTTTTTGGTAGCAGGAATCAAAGTCAGGACCTTGCACTTGTCAGGCAGGCGCTGTGCTGCTGAGCTATATCCCCAACCCTTCTGGGCACTTTCGAAAGCAGTTCTGGAAGTCTTTCATGAGTGTCTTTATGAGGTGTGAACAAAAGCACTATGTGTGCTGCAGCCAAGTGCCATGGAACAGAAAGCCAGGCTTGTAAAACACTGCTGTGCGTCCTCATCCACCTTATCTAATGGATCTGGCACCATGCAACTTCTGGTTCTTCCCCAAAGTCAAAATGACCATGAAAGGTCAACATTTTGAATCAGGACATCAAGACAGCTACAACAGCACAACAAAAGATGCAAAAGAGGACTTCTAGAACTGCTCCAGAAAGTAGCGAGAATGAGGGGAAAGGTGTGTTTGAAGCAGGGGGGAATATTTGGAGGGGGATTAATGGCAATATGTCTTTTACTGGGATAATTTTTTAATAACTTGAACACTCAACATATTTTTCAGCCAGGCATGGTAGTGCATGCCTGTAATCCCAGCACTCAGGAGGCTGAGGCAGGAGGATTGCTGTGAGTTCAAGGCCAGCTTGGGCTACATAGTGAGCTCAAGGTCAGCCTGAACTACACAGGGAGACCCTGTCTCAAAAAACCAAAACCAAAAAAGAAACTCATATTTTTCAATCATACCTTGTATGATGTAGAAAAAACAAACAAAAACTGAAGACCCTTACACCACGGATACTGAATTTAAACCCATCACTCAGGCCAGTTGATCCACATGAGCTCAGCAGTCAGGATTTTCTGGGAGTGTCTCAGGCTAGGCAGGGTGGCGCCGCCCTGCTGTCCCCAGAGCAGACCTGCTTTCCACAGCCCTGTATAGTGGCCAGTGTCAGGGAGGGTGTCCTGGGCCAACCTGTCACTCAAGTACTGCTGTGGCCCAGGCACCAGGGCATGCCGCATCCACAGCCCTGTCCCTTGCTCCCTTCCCGGTGCCGTCTCAGGTCTGCTACACTCTACTTGCTCCCTTTCCCATCCTCAGGGGAGAGCAAGCTCCCCATTTACAGACACTTCCAAAATACATCTGGTCCCTTGCTGATACCCCAGGAGGACATGAGCTCATATGGCCTAGGCTTTAAGCAGGAACCTCTTCTCAGGTCTCCAGTCCTACCTGTCTGGGAGTGTTTTGTTGTTGTTGTTTTCGGGGTTGTTTTTGGGGGGAGGTTGGTTTTTTCAGACAAGATCTCACTAGGTACCTCAGGCTGGCCTCGAACTCACAGTGATCCTCCTGCCTCAGCCTCCTGACTGCTGGAAACATCTGGGAGCCTTAATCCAGCTGTGACCTGGAGCTGGCTCAGGCAGACTTTCAAGAGAAGTAATGCATGTCCCTTCCCAGCCCTATGCCCTGTGATGTCCCATAAGCAGCTGGAAATGGGCCACGATGGGAGTATTTGTACCATAGGAACTGGCAAATGCTACACATCAGGGCTCACTCTCCACTCTCCTTTAAAGCTTTTGCTAACAGGGGCTTCCCAGCACCCACTCTGGCAGGAGCAAGGCCCACACAGCCACAGGCCTGCTTCCACCCCTCCTCTCCCTGCCCAGTAGTCTCACTCAGGTGCCAGGCCCTTGGCCTGTGGAGTTGGTGATGACACCTTCTTGGGACAAAAGGGCTCCAGTTTGGAAATGGGAGGTGGGGAACATTTCACCAGGATACTGCATTCACCCCTGATGACATTGGCCTCAGTGTCCAGAAAGCCCCCAAACCAAGGGCCTGGTACCAGGGACAAGACTCCTCTCTGGCACCTAACAAGTTCCTGCCCATGTCACACCCAGCCCTGAGCTCTGGAGCAATTTGCCAGGTCCCATCCTGGCTTGGAAATGAGGAGGATACTCTCTTGGGCTTTAAGGCATGGTGGCCTGCCCGCCCCAAAGCCAGCTGTCCCCTCACCAGAAGTCTGGCTGCTCCACCCCACCTTCCCAGTGGAGTGACCGCAGCGAGGCCCCAGGACCACCTCTGACCCCAGGGCCTCTGCACCCGCAGGCACCCTTCGACGGCTCCCGACTGGTCTTCCCACCCGTGCCAGCCTCTCTGATGATCGGCTTCTTCTATGTGTTGAGCTGGCTTATCCTGCCGGAGGCAGTGGGGGGCACTCTGTTTGCAGGGGGCCTCCTGGGCTATGTCCTCTATGACATGATGCATTACTACCTGCACTTCGGCTCGCCGCACAAGGGCTCCTACCTGTATAGCATGAAGGCCCACCACGTGAAGCATCACTTTGCCCATCAGCAGTCAGGTGAGGATGGCCCCATGGTCCTGCCTCCCTTCCCAAGAGCTGGCTCTGTTCAGGGCACAGGGCCTCCCAAGAAGGGTCCCACCCACCTCTCACTGGTGCCCACAGCTGTGCGGAGATAAATAAGGAAGTCAGTAAATGGCAAAGATCATTTCAGCCAATGATAAGTGCCATAAAATGAAGTGAGCTGGTATTTGGAAAAGCAGTAGGTAGAACAAGGGGTACGGCACTGTCCAGCAAAATATTATGTGGGTTACATATGCACTTTGAAACTTTCTAGTAGCCACATTAAAAAGTACAAATAAAGCTGGGCATGGTGGCACATGCCTGTCATCCCAGATGCTGGGGAGGCTGAGGCAGGAGAATCACAAATTCAAGCCCAGCCTGTGCAACTTAGTGACTGAGACTCTGTCTTGAAATAAAGAATAAAAAACAGCTGGAGATGTAGCTCACCCTGGGTTCCATCAACAGCACCACAAAAATAAATTAATTAAATAAAATAAAAATGCATATAAAGCACTGGGAATGTAATTCAGTGGTAAAGCACTTGCCTAGTACGTGCAAGGCCCAGGGCTCAATCCCCAGAACTGAGCTGGACGTGGTGTGTGACTGTGCCAGGAGAATCACAAGTTTGAGTCCAGCCAGGGTAATCTAATGTTCCAAAATAAAAAAGGTTGGGCATATAGCTCAGTCCAAAGGCCCTGAGTTCTTTCCCCAGTATTGCAAAATAAATTTTCAAAAGGGTCTGGAGATATAGCTCAGTGCACAGAGTCAGGGTTCAATTTCCAGAACTGCAAAAATAAATAAATAAATAAAAACTAGACTGGGTGTGGTGGCACATGCCTCTAATTGAAGCACTTGGGAGGCTGAGGCAGGATTGGTGCAAGTTCGAGGCCAGCCTGGGCTACAAATGAGTTCAAGGCCAGCCAGAAGTGCATAGCGAAACCCTGTCTCAAGAAGACAAAAAACAGGGCTGGTGAGATGGCACAGCAGCATAAGCGCCTGCCTGGCAAGCACGAGGCCCTGAGTTCGACTCCCAGAACCCACATAAAGGAAAAAAGGGGCCGGTGACATCGCTCAGAGGCACAAGCCCCTGCTCTCAGGGTGGGGAGGGTCCAGAGGTCGACTCCCAGTACCCACAGGAAAAAAAAAAAGAAAAGACAAAAAACAAAATCAATAAATAGGGGCCGGTGAGATGGCTCAGCAGCTTAAGCGCCTGCCTAGCAAGTGCGAGGGCCCGAGTTCGACTCCCGGAACCCACATACGAAAAAAGGACCGGTGATATTGCTCAGTGACATGGGTGCCTGCTGGCACGTGAGGTCCTGAGTTCGACCCCCAGTACCCACAAAAAATAAATAAATAAAAACTAAACAGATGAGCAAAATTTAATGAAATATTTATTTAACCCAGTATAACCAAACTATTATCATTTCAATGTATAATCACATAAAAACTCTTTAATGGGCTATATTACATTCTTCCTCTTATACTAAGTCTTCAAAATTCAAGGTTTGTCTTGCACTTACAGCACAGCTCAATCCAAATGCCAAATTTTCATTGGAAATAGTTGATCTGTATCCAGATTCTATATTTTATGTTTTATCCAGATTTTACCTTTTTCAATAACTGAATCAAGTATCTGTTTTTAATTGAAATTTAATTCCAATTCAATGAAATTAGAAACTCAGTTCCTCTGTAGCTGGAACTGCATTCCCAGAACTCAGTAACCACAGAGAGCCCGAAATAAAAAGGTCCTGGAATGGGTCACTCCGGTCCCATTAGGGCCAAGACCCAAACGCCTCACACCGGGCCAAGAGCAGCGCTTCTGAGATGGAAATGAACTTGGGCCCGAGAGGAAGGAGAAGCAGCAGGAGGAGAGAGGAAGAGGAAGAGGAAGGTAGAGGCCTCTAACCCGGGGACACCAGACTCAGGTGCCCTGCCCTCGCTCCTGCCAGGACGGGCCGGTAGTCGGGAGGGGCGACAGGGCCAGACGCTGAAATCTCCCTGCCCGCTGGTCCTCCCGAGTCCCTTCCCGAGCACGTTTATGTCTGCTTCTTCCTCAGCACCTCACCTTCTCCCCCTTCACCCGTCTCCTTTCTAGGGTTCGGCATCAGCACTAAACTGTGGGATTACTTGTTCCACACCCTCACCCCGGAGGAACAGCGGCCGAAGACCCAGTGAGCTCCCTGCCGTCCTTCCCGCCCTCGGCCGGCCCTGGCTCCTGCCCCGCGCCCCGCCAGCCGCACCAGCTTTGCAGCCCCAGGCTCGGTGGAGGGTGCCGGGTCTCTCCGGGCAGGACCGTCCTCCTTGCCCACCGAGGCAGGGTACATCTCTCCCAGGGCAGCCCGGCCTCTCCACCGATGTCCCTGCTCAAGCCTCAGCCCACTGGACTGCTTCAGGGCGCAGCCAATGGCCCCCAGGGCATGAAGGAAACTGACCCTTGGGGCCAAGGCTGTGCCTGCCGGTGCCTTAGCCCCTGGAGCTCTCGGGGAGCCGCCTTGTCACAGCAGGGATGGGTTGTGTGCGGCCTGGGCCCTGTCATACCCTCCTCCCGTTCTGGCAAGGGTTTGGTGGCTCTGAGGTGAATGAAAGGCTCTCGCAAGACAAGACAGCATGACACCTCCCACAGGCCACCCCAGACCCCAGCGTGGCCCCTAAGCTGCCATCTGCCATTCGCGGTCGGCCACCCTCACCTGCCTGGACGGGAGCCTGAGGGTGGCAGGCACCAGCCCGAGGCTGGCAGGAGCCCTAACCCTGTCTTGGGGACGCCCCAGTTACTCCAGCCACCTCTCCCCTACCCCAGAGGCACAGCATTTCTCCCCAAGGGAGGCTGCAGATGCCTCTCCTTTGGTGGGAGCCCCTCCCAGCCCCGGGCACTCTTGCTCCACACCTGGCACAGGTGGGCACCGTGTCCTCTCAGGACCTCCCAGCAAGTGCCTCCTCCAGCCCTGAGGAAGCCTTTGTGCCTTGTCCCCCACCCCAGACCTGCCGGCAGATGAGTCCTGCCCTTCGCATAACCAACACTCTCCCTGCTCTGAGGGTCTTATTTATAAACAATGCAGGTGTCTTTAGCCTGGCCCCAGACCAAGGAGCTGGCCAGACAGCCCTTTCTAATCCTATGTGTGGAGCTTACGTAAAAAGAAAGAAACGTTCTGCCCTGGTTTAGTCCCTTTCTTACCCACAAACCACTACTACTTGAAACTTAAAAACTTACTGAGTGGAAAGACTGAAGAGAAGCAGTTTGATTGGCCCTGTGATTTGTACTGTTTACTGCGGGCTATTTAAAGATTTTGGAATAAATATAAAAAACTACACTTGTGAAATACAGATGTAAATGAATTGTATATTTTGAAAAATAAAACATTGAAATCAACAAAGATATACTGCTGTTTGTTGTTGGCGACTCCCTCGGGTGCCACTGTGATTGGGAAGGGGGCAGAGGGGTCCAGGGTGGCCGGTCCAACAAGGAGGATTTTCGTCAGTGATCAGGTTGTGTGGAATTACTGGGATGTGGCCATAATGAAAAAGCTCACTGTTTCTCACTCTCTTTTTTTTTTTTAACAGTGGCAAAGTTTTATTAAAGGTAGGAAAAGAGGCTCTGAAGAGCAAGTTCGGGCCCAGTCAAAGTAGGAAAAGAAGGACACCCTACAGCATGAGGGCGGCCACCACGCGCGCGGGAACAGAGTGGCCGAGCGAGAACACAGTGGCAGATGAGTCCTCTTACCTTAGCCAGCCTCACTCCTGTTTTTAGATTCTCTGTAGACATCATCCCCCCCTTATTGCCTGTATCTGGGGGGGTCCCTCTCATACAACACCTTCATATACCCCTGGGAGGGGGGCTCTTCTGGAACTTACCCAACCCCAGCTGAGACCCATCAAGAAAGTTTCATATTTACACAGGAGAAGGATTCTTTAAATTCCAAGACCAGGGCATGGTGACACACACCTGTAAACCCAGCACTTGGGAGGCTGATGCAGGAGGTCATGAAGTGCAGCCTAAACTACGCAACAAGACCCTGTCTCATAAATAACTAAATTCATTCTGATCAGGGTGAAGTAAATGTGCAGGTTGCCTGACCCTCAGTGATCCTAGCCATTTGCCATGACTGATTCTCCATCAAAGATGCAGCTGCCCTGGCCAAGAACAAGCCCAGAGCCCTCGAGTTGCTGTCTGGTAAGATATTCATACTTCTAGACTCATCTTCAGGCATTTCCTGGCTGACCTCACCAACATCCCTTTTAATTAGGCTTTATTCTGTTCCTTGGTTGGTCTAGCCTCTGATGTCTGCCTCTGAACTTTGTATGATTTCTCTTCGTGTCCAACGCAATGACCAACACGTAACCCGCGGATAAATGTGAGTCGTGTCTGCGTTCATCTCTGGCCAGTAAGTTACATGCGGTCGCTGCTTCTCCACCAGCTCCCTGGCCTCTGCTGCCCTCTGGTGGCAGCACGCAGCCCTGCACCATCATGCCTGGGAAGCAGGTGGGTGGAATTGATTTTGTTTTTTTGTGTTTTGTTTGTTTTGGGTGCCCGGAATCGAACTCACGACCTCATGCTAGCCAGACAGGTGCTGTGCCACTGAGCTATATCCCTGGCCCTGCAACTGATTTTGAATGCCAGCACTTTTAAAAAGAAACTAGCTGGTAGTGGTGGCCACTACTGTAATCCAAGCACTCTGGGAGACAGGCAGGAGGATCGTAAGTTTGAGCTCAGTTTGGGCAATTTAGCAACTTAGCAAGACCATGTTTCAAAATAATAAGGGATGGGGATGTAATTCAGTGCCAAAACCCTGGGTTCAATCTCCCATACTGATAAACAAACAAACAAATAAGAAATTAGAGCTGTGTATATGATCTTTCCAAAAAGCTACGATGGGGCCGGTGAGATGGCTCAGTGGCGTAAGCACCTGCCGTGCAAGCGTGAGGGCCCAAGTTCAACTCCTGGAACCCACATACGAAAAAAGGGGCCAGTGATATCACTCAGCGGCATGGGTGCCTATTGGCGTGAGAGGTCCTGAGGTCGACCCCCGGTACCCACAAAAAAAAAAAAAGCTATGATGGCTACAAAATTTCAACTGGAGTTTTCTTTACAGTTAGGTGCTTGGCCCAATGGATAAATTTGATCTACAAAGGATGCTGCAGGATGAATGTAAGATTTAGAAAATTCCAGGGCTCTCATCTTCACTCAATCCCAGATACCTATATCAAAGGAAAAAAAGAAATTACAGAGAAGAAAACCTCTTGATCTGGTAAAGCATAAAGGCTAGAGCCTACCTTCATCTAGGTTCCCCAAAATGCAAAACCTGAAACAAGAACATAGATGCAGGTAGTGTATTTGGGAGGTGACTGCAGAAGTAGAGAGGGGTGGGCTGGAAAGGGAAAGGTGGGAGGGAGCTGCATAAGGATAATAGTCAGTTTTCCCATTCCTGGGACAAAATTAAAGAACTTAAAGAAGGAGAGGTTTAATTTGGCTCATTTTTCCAGGGATTCAGTCCATGGTAAGCTGGTTCCAAGGCAGAAAGAGCATGGCAGAAGTGTGAGGAGGAGCAGAGCTGCTCAACCCAGGGAAGCCAGGAAGCAGAGAGAGCAGGGAGGAGCCAGGAACAAGAATAAGCCCTTCCAGGTCACACTCCAGTGACACACTCCCCACCCCCACCCCCACTTCTGACCAGCCCACTTCTGCACAACACATTCAACCATAAACTCATCAGTGGGTTAATCCTCTCACAGATGAGTATAGCGCCCCAGGATCCAATCACCCTCCAAAAGTCCCACCTCTGAACACATAAGACTTTGGGAGACATTTTAGATCTAAACCTTAATAGATGAGTATGAGAGTCTCACACAAATTCTGCAAGGGCATCTTGAGAAGCATGGAGAATACCTGCCAAAACTGTCCATGAAAGGACAAAAAGCTGGAATGTTATCCACTGGCTTCCACCCCTCATTTACAGGCTGCTCCCCAGTACACAAGTCATCTTAGTCAATCTGTGTGGCTCTAACAAAATGCTTGAGACAGGGGACTTTATAAGAAAAGAGGTTTATTCGGCTCACAATTTGGGAGGCTGATAGTCCAATCAGGTAGCCCCATCTGTCTGGCCTCTGGTGAGGGACCCTGCCCGTGTCATATTATGGTGGACGACATCGTGGCAGAAGCACATGGGGAAGAGGGATTTAGGGGAGATAACAGGCTTGCACAGAACCTGCTGTCATGAGTATTAATCTAATCCTACAAGAGTCAGAACTACTATAAGACAGCCTTGATCCATTTTAAAGACCTAATCAGCCCTTTCATTTATTTTATTTTTAATTTTTTTTGAGACAGGGTCTCGCTATGTAGCCCAGGCTGGCCTCAACCTTGCAACAATCTCTCTTCCTTAGCCTCCTGAGAGCTGGGATCACATGCATTTGCCACCACACCTGGAAGTTTCCCTTTAATGACAAGAACAGATCTATCCTTATAGGCTCGGGGGTCTGAAGCCTGGATTCATACAAACTAAGTCACCTGAAACACCTCAAGGCAAAAATTTAGTGTAAAACTGGCAGGGCACCGTGGTGTGCACCTGTACTACAGGCTACTCCGAAGGCTGAGGCAGAAGGACCACAAGTTTGAAGCCAGCCTAGGCAATTTAGCAAGATTTCAGCTCAATAACAAATAAATAAAGTCAAATAGACCTGGCTGGTAGAACCACAAAGCTCTCAGAAGAAGCACTTAAAATATTCTATGGAGGGCTGGTGATATAGTTCAGCGGCATAAGCGCCTGCCTGGCAAGTGCGAGGTCCTGAGTTTGACTCCTGGTACCCGCATATAAAAAAAAATATATATATATATATATTCTGTGGAAAAATATATCTTAAATCCAGGCCTCAAAAAAGTTCCCACAGGTAAAATTCCAACGACCATCAGTGCATAATTTTTTAAAAATTACAAAATATGCTGAATGTGGTAGTACACACCTGTAATTCCAGCACTCTGGAAGGCTGAGGCAGGAGGATGGCAAGTTTGAGCCCAGCCTGGGCAATTTAGTGACTTAGTGAGACCCTGTTTCAAAGTAAAAAAATTTTATTTTTTAATTTTTTCATTAGTACACATTTGTAATATATAATGATTACACTTATTGTGAGGAGTTGGTACATGTATATAATACATCTTCATTCTTTCTTTCAACCCCTAACCCTCCCACCCCTCCCTGCTTCTGATACTTGGTCCCCTTCCCATTCGAAAAGTTCTATTTTCAGTTTTTTTCTTCAATTCTTTTTTTCCATCCCCCTTCCCTCTCCTCCCTCATCCCTCCATCTCTTGTCCCCCCATGTGTTTGAAAAAAGATCTCCCTACTTCCTATTTATCTATTTTTAATTTTGCTCACATATGTGAGAAACCATGTGATATTTAAATTTGTGTCAGATTTATTTCACTTAGCATTATGGTCCCAAGGTGCATCCATTTACCTACAAATGCTTTGTTTAGCATTCTTTTTTTTTTTTTTTTTTTTTTGGTGTTTTGAGGCAGGGTCTCACTATGTAGCCCAGGCTAGCCTTGAATTCACAGCAAATCTTCTGCCTCAGCCTCCCGAGTGCTGGGATTACAGGCATGCACCACCACACCCAGCTCAAAGCAGAAAATTTTAAAGAGGGCTGGGATGTAGCACAGTGCAAAGGCCCAGGGTTCAATCCTCAGTACCACCAAAAAAAAAAAAAAAAAAAAAAAAATTACAAAATACACAAGAAAAGAAGTCACACAAGCAAGAGTTGAAAGAAACATGTAGCAGAAATATCCACGCAGACCTCAGACGCTGGGATTGGGCATGGCTCTTCTGTCTTTCCCATCTCTCGCAGCACCCTGAGGCCTGTGTAGCCAGCAGATGTGCGCTGTCATTTGTGCTACTTGTCACTTGTTCTTCAGAGGAGACAGGCAGGACACTCGTGGCACGGAGGGAGGCATCCAGGTGGCCATTCCCACAGCGCTCTAGCTTCTTTCAGCAATGCTACATATTTCTGCATTTTTCACTGTTGGTGCATAGAAACACAACTGATTTTTTTGTGTTGGTCTTCTATCTGCAACTCTGCTGAATTCATTTATTAGCTCTTCTACAATTTTTCATGGTTTCTTTGCTATTATAAGATTACTGCATCTGTGCTGGGTGTGGTGGCGCACACCTGTAATCCCAGCACTTGGGAGCCTGAGGCAGGAGGATCGCCGTGAGTTCGAGGCCAGCCTGGGCTACACAGTGAGTTTAAAGCTAGCATGGACTATGTAGCAAGACCCTGTCTCCAAAAAATGAAAACAAAAAAAATTACTGCATCTTCAATAGAGATAATTTTCATTCTTTTGCCACTTATATGCCTTTATTTTTTGTCTAATTGATTTGCCAGTGCAATGTTGGATAACAGTAATACAACAGGCATCTTTATCTTGTTACTGATCTTTTTTCTTTTTCTTTCCTTTTTTTTTTCTGAGACAGGGTCTTGCCATGTAGTTGAGACCAGCCTTAAACTCACTATGTAGCCCAAGCTGGCCTCAAACTTGTGGTGATCCTCCTATCTCAGCCTCTCAAGTACAGGCATGCGTCACCATGCCCAGCTCCTTCTTTCTTTCTCTCTCTCTTTTTCTTTCTTTCTTTCGACACAGGGTTTCTCAATGTAATTCAGGCTGGTTTTGAACTCACTGCAATCCTCCTGCCTCAGCCTCCCAAATGCAGAGATTATGGGCATGCACTACCATCCATGGCTTTGTTACTGAGGAAGGAAAAAGCATCCAGCCTTTCACCACTATACATGACATTAGCTGTGGCTTCTTCAGAAACACGCTCCACTGTGTTGAAGAAATTCCCTTCTATGCTTAGTTTGCTGCATTTTTTTCTTATGAAGGGGTGTTGAATTTTGTCAAATGCTTTTTCTTTAGCAATTGAGATCGTATTGGCCAGCTTTCCTGGAACTGGGAGAAAATGCTTGACACCCACAGTTTAAAGGAGGAAAGGTTTATTTGGCTCATGGTTTCAGAGGTTCCAGTCCATGGTCAGCTGGCTCCAAGGCAGGAACATCATGGCATAAGGGCGTGGTGGAACAAAGCTGCTCACATCACCGCAGCCAGGAAGCAGAGCACAGGGGAAGAGTGCCAGTGACCCAATCACTTCGCCAAGAGTCTCTCAATCCAGTCAAACTGACAATTAAGATTAACCAGAACAGAGACAAACGTGGAATTATTTTCACTGCTCTAGTCATTTGGTATATCACGATGATTTCACGTCTTGGACCACTCTTGCATTCCCGGAATAAATTTCATTTGTAATAGTATATGATGCTTTAATATACTCTTAGGTTCAGAATGCTAGTATAATGTTGAGGATTTTTGCATCTATATTCCTTTTATTTATTTGTTTCTGCAGTACTGGGCATTGAGCCCAGGACCTTCACAGAACTACATTCCCAGCTCTTTGGTGGGGGGCACAGGGTCTCACTAAATTGCCAAGTTGCTCAAGGTGGCCTGGAACTTGCGATCCTCCTGCTTGTAGTTTTCTGTGTCTTTGTCCAGCACTGGGGAATCAAGCTATAATGCTGTTCTCATAAAATGAGTTGAAAAGAGTTCTGTTTTTGGAAGAGTTTGAGAAGGACTGGTTAATTCATCTTTAAACGCTTGGTAGAGCCAGGCATGGTGGCATATGCCTGTTATCCAGCACTCTGGGAGACTGAGGCAGGAGGATCACAAGTTCAAGCCCAGACAGGGCAATTGAGCAACTTAGCAAGACCCTGTCTCAACATAAAAAATAAAAAGGGCTGAGGGTGTAGCTCTGGGTTCAATAATCCCCAGTACAAAAAATGTAGGGGGGAATTTGCCAGTGAGACCTTCTAGCCTGGGCTTTTCTTTGTTAGGAGGTTTTTTGTTGTTGCTGTTTTTTGTTTTTTGGCGAGGGGTTTTGTCTTTTTTTTTTTTTTGTGGGTACTGGGGGGTCGACCTCAGGACCTCGCGCGCCAACAGGCACCCATGCCGCTGAGCGATATCACCGGCACCACCACGCCCAGCCTTGTTGGGAGTGTTTTGATTACTGATTTGACTTTATTTTGAGACAGTCCCTCTATATAATTCAGGCTGGACTTGAACTCACTATATAGCCCAGGCTGGCTGTGAATTCACAGCGATCCTCCTGCCTCAGCCTCCGACTGCTGAGATTATAGGCATGTGCCATCACACCCATACTTACTATAGGTATGTTCAGATTTTCTGCTTCTTGAGGCAATTCGGTAACTGCCATGCAGCTAGGAATTTACCTGTCTTATCTAGATTATCTAAATTGTTGTTATATGATTGTTCATAACATCCTCTTATAGCCCATTCTGTTTCATTTTCATTTTCATTTCTGATCTTGGTTATTTTCTTTTTTTTTTTTTTTTGTGGGTACCGGGGGGTCGACCTCAGGACCTCGCGCGCCAACAGGCGCCCGTGCCACTGAGCGATATCACCGGCCCCTTTTCCGTATGTGGGATCCGGGAGTCGAACTCGGGCCCTCGCACTTGCAAGGCAGGCGCTTATGCCACTGAGCCATCTCACCGGCCCTGATCTTGGTTATTTTCATCTCTATTTTAGTCAGTCTAGCTAAAGGTTTGTCAGTTTCATTAATGTTTTCAAAGAAACAACTTGTGGTTTTGCTGATTATTTTCGTTCTAGTTTTTATTATTTCCTCCTTTCTGCTAGCTGTCAGATTGGTTTGTTTTTCTTTCTTTTGTTCCTTAAGAGCGTACAAACGGGTTACTGATTTGAGATGTTTATTTATTTTTTTAGGCATTTACAACTATAAATTTCCCTTTGAGTCCCGCATTCAGCGTATCCCCTAAGTTTTGGTTTGCTGTATTTTTTTCATTCATCTCTAAATATTTCTCTTGTGACTTCTTCTTTGACCCACTGATGGTTCAATAGTGTGTTTATTTCCACATACTTACGAGTGTTTTAGTTTTCCTTCTTTCATTGACTTCTAGTTTCATTCCATTATAACTGGAGAAGATACTTTATATAACATCAACTTCTTTAGCTCAGTGTGTAAACCCTGGGTTCAATCCCCAGTAACACACACACTTGCACACACAAACTCAGTAGTTAAAAAATATATATATTTCTAGTGGGCAAAGGACATGGCCGGACATTCACCAATGAGGCCATACAGATGTCGAGTAGCACCAAAAAAAGGTGTTCGGCATCATTAGGCACTGAGGAAATGCCAGTTAAAACCATTTTGAGACACCACAACACATCTATTAGAACAGCTAAAATCAAACATAGTGACAAGACAAAATGCTGATGAGGATGCAGAAAAACTGGTCATTCGGGCCTTGATAGTGGGACTCCACCAACACCAGCTCCCGATGGTCGCGCACCCACCTGGCGGTGGAGGGCGAAGGCTGGCACAGGGACCCCATCTCCAGACCGCTGCCCTGCGCGGAACGGAACCGGCTTCTCGGCGGAGATGAACTTCACGCGCCAGGCCTCCGGTTCCGGCTGGCGACGTCCCGAGCCACATCCTGTTGCTGGGCCTTAATCCCCCTGCCCTTCCTACTCTGTCGGGAGAGTCTTCCTTGGATAAATCACATGGACCCAACACAAGAAGGAAACAGATGTACAGTAATGGAGAGCAATTTCAGGGGCAAAAAAACAAACACCCCAGGCAGCCTCAGGAAACAGGAAACACCTGTTTCCCAGCCCAGTCTTTCCAGACTCCATTCCTGTCCTTTTAGGAGAACGGGACAGGCTGAAGCGAAAATGACTGTATGGCTGTGTACTCCACTGCTTAATAAAACATGACTCACGCATGACAAAGTTCTGCAGCGACCTTAGAGGAAGCGCTTTCTCCTTTCGCTGTGTCTCCCCCACTTGCCTGCCCCACCTATATTACCCAGCACGCCGAGGCTGCCATAAGCACCTCCCCCTCTGGCTTCCCGTTTCTCTCCACCTCGGGGCTGTCCCACCCTGAGTCCTGGACACCAGCGCCCTCTCGGACCTGTTCTTTACCCAACACCCAGTGCGTGCAGGAGGCCCGGCCGGGTGAGTGCTCCAAGACTGGACCTCAGCCGAGTCTAGGAAGGCGGGAAGGCTGTGCCAAGGGCCGGGGGTGCATAACTGGAGGAAGAAGGCGGTCTAGGGAGCCTGGGCACCGCTAGCCCGGAGGTTGGCAGCGGAAGCCTCGCCGTCACCGCCTTCCCTGCGGGCGTCCCAGGCTCAGGGTGGTGGCCTCCGGGGGAGGAGGGCGCAGGGCAGGAACGGGGTCCCCGGGCTGACTGGAGGGAAGTTGCTTGCTCCTCGGGCGCATCTGTGGTGGACGCGCGCTCACATCAGAGGAAAAGAAAACTGCCTGTTGCCAGCAGCCACACGCGACCTCCCCGGCCCCGCCTCCGCGGGAGGCAGAGAAGCGGGGGAGCCGCGCGCGGGACCGGAGGGCGAAGGCGCTGGCGGGTCCTGGCCGGGCTGCAGGCTCCGTCGCGTTTCCCGTAGAGAGGGAGGTTCGTTTCCGCTCTCTGACCTCAAGGGCCGACCGGGACCGGGGCGGGGCCGGCCGAGGTGGGGATGCGGCCGGGGAGCAGTGCGCGCCTCGCCTTCCCTTCGTCCTCCGCCCCGCTCCTGTCCTCCCTGTTCCCCCTCCTCCTCACCCCTCCTCTTCTCCATCCCTTCCTCGCCTCCTATTCGCCCCACCTCGTCCTTCTCAGCCCCTCTTCCTCCTTCCCCTCCTCCTTTTTCCACTGCAGGGGCGCTCAGTCACTGAGCTACATCCCCAGCCCCCCCCTTTTTTTAATGTGGGTATCTGGAGTGGAACTCAGGACCTTGCTCTTGCCAGGCAGGCGCTTAGGCCGCTGAGCTATCTCACCAGCCCCCCTTTTTATTTTTTAATATAGTCTGATTAGTCCATTCGCATCACCAGGACAACCTGGGTTTGCACACATGGGCCACAACCAAGGTACACAATTTCCCTACCTGCTGGTTCTCTCAACTTTCTGGCTGCCAATAACATTGAAACCACCTACCTTCCTGACCAGACTATTTTATTTTTTTAATTTTGTATAAAACTATTTCTTCCATAGACTTCTAACAATCAACTCTAGCCACGTTAACTGTGATACACCTAAATGAAGTTTAATACTAACCCTAATGTGTAACTGCGGTTTACCAAGAGCTCTGTATCACCTGGGATAGCTTTCAGTAGCAATTCACTACGATGGGTCTTAAAAAATAGTGGCTTAAGCGCCTGCCCGGCAAGTGCGAGGGCCTGAGTTCGACTCCCGGAACCCACATACGAAAAAGGGGCCGGTGGTATCGCTCAGTGGCAGGGGCACCTACTGGCGCGCGAGGTCCTGAGGTCGACACCCCCGGTACCCACCAAAAAAAAAAAAAAAAAAAAAATAGTAACAGTAATTAGAGAATTAAAACCCGACAGCAAGTTAAATGATTAAAATCATGTAAAAACTGGAATTTGGGGTGGAGGCATCCTCAGTAGCTGAGCTTGTCCTCGAAGCCCTCCAGCAGGGCTCAGGAAGGTCTGGGGCCTTCCAGGCCAGGGGCTGAGCTCAGAGGGACTCTTGGAGGACACTCACCCCATGCTCCATGGGTTGCTGTAGGCTTCTGACTTCCTTAAAAACTGTCGGCCACTGAAGCTGTGTGAGTGGGTGGAGACCCTATTTTGATTTCTTTTAAGGGATACAGGACGGACGAATGAGGAATTAGAGAAGTGGGAGGGGACCAAAATCACTGAGGTCCCAGAATACCACGGGGTTTGGGAGAGGAGTCACTAAGAATTGAGCACGAGGAAGTCCGGCTCCTACCCATTAGAAGAACCGCAACTGGTGTTGCCTTCGAGGCCAGCGTACTGTTTTCTGCCTTTGTTCCATACTGGGTTTTGCAGGTATTTCTGCAGAGTATCAGATGAGGTCTCTTTCTAAAAACCATTAAGGGAATGGGTAGTGGATAGGGAGGAGGGTTCAGGTTGGGGAGAGTTAAAAATGAATAAAAATCTCTCAGCTACAGAACCCAAAGACATCACATCTCTCCTCATTCACAGCATTTCTCAGCAGTCCCCGGATGGCTGTTTCTGTGGGGACACAGCATTTGCCTCACTTCCCCTCAGGCCCTATGGGCTGCTGGTCCACCTCAGGATCTACTAAAGATGATGCAAACGCTGACTGAACAATCTTCTGGATATGTGTGTTCAAATAGGACATGGGTACTTCTTCTCCCCATCAGACTCCATTTTATTTTTAGGGGCTGCCTTGTCACAGGAGAAAGAGCCATTGACACTCTGCTTCTCTGGCGTCTTCAGGTCACTGGCATCTGAGAGGTCAACTGTAGGAGTTGGAGCTCTCAATCAGATCCTGATGTGAGAATTTCTGGCCTTCTTGATTACAAACACTGCAGAGGTTGCTGGGCCCCTCGCTGTGCTTCTTCAGGTGGTCTGCCACGTATGCTGCCGGCAAATACTTCCCACACACCTGGCAGGACACGTGTCTTCATGACAGGCTGGATGGGACTGCAGACGGTCTCGTGTAGCAAAAGAAGTATTGCAGGGGGCTGGGAATATAGCTTAGCGGCACAAGTGCCTGCCTGGCAAGCGCAAGGTCCTGAGTTCAATTACAGTGTGGAGACTATTTTAATTGTAAAGGAAATTTTAAAAACTTATATTTCTAATACTAGTATATTTCTAACACTACTCAAGGATAAGACTGAGAAACACAGCCTATTCCAGTAATTAGAAAGCTACCAAACTTAAAAAGCCTTAACATTCCAGGTGCCAGCTGCAAGATAAGTGTAACTCAGCCAGACAGTGATGTTTTGCTTATTTTCAAGTCCCAGAGACTTATCCTTTCAAGGACAGCTCAGCTCAGTCTAAGACAGCAATTGATTCCTCCTGCTCACCCGAGCCTTGACATCCCTGGTATAGGATAGAAAGCCCCCAATTAACTTGCCTGAACCAAACCTGTATGACAAGACATATGTAACCAACTGTAAAATATCATGTTATCTGCCTTTTGTACTTCCTTCTGAAAACCTATATAAGAAACTACTCTACCACAAGACAGTGCTGATGATTTGAGACCTGATTCCCATCAGCCCGCTAGCGTAATAAAATTTGCCTTCTAATTCCTCAGGTGGAAAGAGTCTTCCACTTGGTTTGATTGATCAGATTTCTGTAACAACGGTACCAGAGCAAAAAGGAGGACTGCAGGTCTCACACTTGCAAGGCCGCTCAGATGTGTGCACCTGCTTGATATGTCCGTTCAAGTGATCAGCCCAACTTCTGGCTCTGCGGGGCCCCTAGGGAAACAGTGTCTCATATTCTCCCTGCTGCTTCTGATTTTTCTGTCTCCCTAGCGACCACTGCCCCACCAGGCTGTCAGCCACATCACTGGCTTCTATTTTTTATTTTGTGACAGGTCTTGCTAAATTGTCCAGGCTAAACTGGAATCTGTGATCCTCCTACGCTGGCCTCCCTAAGTGCTGGCACAGGCATATGCCACCCTGCCTAGCACCCTCTTCCTTTTAGGCGACTGATTTTCAGGCACCAGGAGAGTAACCTGATGGTTCATTAAAAAATGGATACTTGCCAGGCGTGGTGGTGCAGGCCTGTAATCCCAGGACTTGGGAGGCTGAGGCAAGAGGATCACCACAAGTTCGAGGCCAGCCTGAGCTACATAGCTAGACCTGTCTTAAAACAAAACAAAACAAAAAAATGGATACCTAAATTGGGTGTGGTGGTGCATGCCTGTAATCCCAGCACTCTGGAGGCTGAGGCAAGAGAATCACCAAGAATTTGAGGCCCCCCTGAACTACACAGCAAGACCCTGTCTCCACAACAAAACAAAATAAAACGAAACAAAACAAGGCTTCACCACCTAGGAGATAAGGGTCAAGACAATCCTTCCTACTCTCAAGCTAAAGGAATCTACTGTTAGAAGAAGATACAGTGACTTTGAATGGCTACGAAGTGAATTAGAAAGAAAAGGCAAGGTGCTCTCTGGGAAAGCATTTTTGCATCAGCTTCATTGTAGAGGAGATGATGGACTATTGACACCAGTTTTACCGAGGAAAGGAAGCAAGGGCTGGAGCGGTTTATAAATAAGGTCGCTGGTCATCCTCTGGCACGGAATGAGTGTTGTCTTCACATGTTTTTACAGGATGAAATAATTGATAAAAGCTATACTCCAGGGCCAGTGAGATGGCTCAGCGGCGTAAGCGCCTGCCTTGCAAGCGCGAGGGACCGAGTTCGACTCCCGGATCCCACATATAGAAAAGGGGCCGGTGATATCGCTCAGCGGCACGGGTGCCTGTTGGCACGCGAGGTCCTGAGGTCGACCCCCGGTACCCACAAAAAAAAAAAAAAAAAAAAAGCTATACTCCACCTTAAATAAGACATGCTTGATATCTGGCAAGAGGCAAAAATGTGACCATGAATGACTCACTTGTTTTCTCTTTTTTTTTTTTTTCTTTCCTTTTTTCCTTCTTTCTTTTTTTTTGGGGGGGGTGGTACTGGGGATTGACACCAGGGCCTTTGCACTGAGCTTTTTGTTTCATTCTGGTTTTTGTTTGTTTTTGAAACAGGGTCGCAGTGAGTCACTAAATTGCCCAGGCTGGGCTCAGTCTTTTTGTTTTGTTTCTGGGTTTTTTTTTTTTTTTTTTTTTGTGGGTACCGGGGGTTGACCTCAGGACCTCACGCGCCAGTAGGCACCCGTGCTGCTGAGCGATATCACTGGCCCTTTTTTCGTATGTGGGTTCCGGGAGTCGAACTCGGGCCCTCGCGCTTGCCAGGCAGGCACTTACGCCGCTGAACCATCTCACCGGCCCTTGTTTCTGTTTTTTGAGACAGTCAGGCTTTGCAGTGCAGGCTGGAACTCACTATGTAGCCAGGCTGGCCTCGAAACAATAGCAATCATCCTGACTCAGCCTCTGTCTTGTCACCAGTTCAGACTGGGGAGGTTGATTCAGGCAGCCCAAAGAGGAGATGCAGAGCCCTGGACTGGGTTAAACACCTTTTACGCAGTTGCCTAACCACAGTCCATCTGTTCAGCTGCTTTTGCGGCCCACAGCCGCTGTACACGGGCAGCAGTCCTCAGCTGCTTAGTTTTGCCCCAGGCCTCGTGGCAGTCTACATTTATACCAAAATACACAGTTCGCCGGTAACAACTTCGGTTATATAAGTTATTTACACAGACCAGCACTGACCTTGGCTACAGAGGCTCTTTACACTGTGGTATGAGGGAGATGCATCTGCGCTGGAGTTCTGTTGACGCAGAACCCCCTTCCTCCCAGATCCCCTTCCCTTCACAGCCTGGACCAGAGTGCCGCCATCTTGTGCTTTCAGGTTTCCCTACACAAGGGCAATATCCAGGTGGCAAACATGTTTTATTTGATTTATGAGGTATTGGACAGCATAGGTCTTTCGGTTTTGTTTGTTTGTTTGTTTGAGTACTGGGGATTGATCCTGGGGCCTTTGCACCGGGCTACATCCCAGCCCTTTTTGTTTTTTACTGTGAGACAGAGTCTCACTAAGCTGCCCCAGCTGGGCTGGAACTTGCAGTCCTCCTGCATCCACCTCACAAAGTGCTGGGGTTACAGGCATGCACCACCACACCCAGCTAGCATGGTTTTTAAAATACTTTTTGACTTGGCAACAAGGTATAAAATTAAGAGATTTGACATAAAAATCTAGATTTTTATGGATTTTTATGGCTGCTCTTGGAAAAGTGAGAGGTCATCCACCATTTGGCCCTTTACCCTTGCTGAGCAAGAGATGGCAGCTTGCTGGGTCCCCCTGCCTTCTTTAGACAGCTTGAGGCAGTTTCTCTCATGATGAGACCAGGGTCAGTTACCTTTATCACTGCATAGCTTTTTTCCTACAGGACTCCAAAAAGACAGTGTTTGTACTCTTGTTTCTATCAAAATTGGAGAAATGAAGCCTGGCATAGTGGTACACACCTGTAATCCCAGCACTCTGGGAAGCTAAGGCAGAAGGGTCACAAGTTCAAGCCCAGCTGGGGCAATTTATCAAGACCCGGTCTCAAAAAATAAAAGAAGGGCTGGAGATGTAGCTCAATGCAAAAGTCTTATGTTTAATCCCCCACTTCTGGGGGAAAAAAATGGAGAAATGAAACCTAGACTAGAAAGTTCACATTTCAAGGAAAGGGAGGAAGCATATTTCTTTGTAGCAACAGAGATGATTCCTAGCTCAGCTCACTCCACTCCTTTCAGTTGCCTCCCTGGCTCTTAAAGGTAACCTTATATTCAGCAGGATGTATTTATCAGAATAGGCTAACCTGATGTAACAAGCAGACCTCAGAAGATAATGGCTCATATGTAATAGAAACTTGCTCTCAGTCTCTTCACAGACCTGCAGATGTTCCAGGTCTGTGGGCAGCTCTCCTGCAAGGCCACATCATCCCATGCCTCCCATTGGCAGGAGAGAGTAATACTGTATAGACGGCAGAAACTTGCCTTAGCCCAAAGTAGCACCGGTCACATCCATTCACAGCCCATTGGTGGCAATTAGTCACATGACCACATGGTACCTCAAGGATGGCTGGGAGCTGTAGTTCTACCTGGACCCACATGCCCCAGATCCAACTCTGTTATGGAAGGGCTGAACTGATTTTGGTGGGCAGCAAACCTTCTCTACCTTACATGAAAATGCTGGGAGACGTCTCCCAATATTGAAATCACAGGCACCGAGTCTCCCTTAGCCAAATCACAAATATGCCTGAGATTGTGGACTTCAACAAATTCCATCCACTTCTTCCAGGTATGGATAAATTGGGGCAGATCATCTCCTTAGGGCAGCAAATCCTGAAGCAGTGTGAAAAGATGAAATACTGCCGGAATCAGAGCCAGCGTCTGCAGGAGCGCGTGAGTGGGCTCCTTCAGGCTCTGCAGTGGCTCCGAGACAAAGGGATGAAGAATCTGTCTCCTGAGATAACTGCTGCCCTGGATGATTTTGAAGATGCCCTGAAGAAAGCTACAGAACAGATGGAAAATTTCAACACTCAGTCCAGTATCAGGAAGTTTCTAATGGCAGGTAGTGACAAGATACTCTTCAAGGAAGTCAACCAGAAGCTGGGAGAGGTTTGGGAAGTGTTCATGCTGCGACTTCAGATTGCTCAACACTTGGGCATTTCAAGCATCAGCCAAGGAGAATTCTGGGCCCAGGAAGATCAGAGTGATGCAGAGCAAGACAGACAATTACAGGCACTGCAGAGCCTGAGAAGGGGTGAGTTAGGGGTTTTCTTTTTGGGGGGTGGGGTACAATGATAGGGGAATGTTTTAGTCTTTTAGTGTCACTTCGATTTCCCAAAGGAGCAGGAAGGATGAAGAAGTTTGAGTAATTGTGGTGTTTTGTTTTGTTCTGGGTTCTTTTGTTATTTTGTCTTTGTTGTTTGTTTTGTCTGGTTTTTTGTCTTCCTGAGACAGGGTTCCACTATGTAGTTCAGGTTGGCTTTGAACTCACTTTATAGGCTAGGCTGGCCTTGAACTCACAGTGATCTTCTTGCTTTGGCCTGAGTGCTGGGATTACAGGTGTGCAACACCTGGCTCAGAAATCCTAACACCTTTGAGGCCAGATATGGTGGACACTGGTGAAATGCAGGAAAGCCAATGCAGGAGAAAGGAGATGCTGATAGCTTTCTTTTTCTCCCCGACCCTCTTTCTGGAGATTGAATCCAGGGCTTTTACCCTAAGCTGCATCCCAAATCCTTTTTACTTTTTTGAGACTGGTTCTTGCTAAGTTACCATAAGTCACCAACTTGCCCAGGCTGGACTCAAACTTGTGATCCTCCTGCCTCAGCCTTCTAGAGTGCTGGGTTTACAGCTGTGTACCACCAGACCTGGCACCCATTCTCTCTTTGATGTGCTACTGTGAATTCTAGAAATTCACTCCTTCCAGGTTTAGCTTCTTCAAGACTCTCAGTTAAGATGTAAATTGCCCAGGAAGAATTAAGTAACCTACTACTAGGCAAACACAAATTGAGTACCGTGTGTACAACCAGCACCATTCTAAATGTTAGGGATACAGCACAGAGGAAAATAGAAATCTCTCCTCTCGCCAGGCATGGTGTTGCATGCTTATAATCCCAGCACTCAGTAGGCTGAGTCAGGAGGATTGCTGAAAGATCGAGGCTACTCCTGGACTACATAGCGATACTGTTTCAGAAAACTGAAAAGGAGACAGAAAGAAAGAAAAGAAAGGCAAGAAAGCTCTCTTCTCTTAGAATGTAAAATTTGCTAATAACTGAGTACATTGTTTTATCTACAGATAATGAAAACCTTAAAGTAGGGTGATGAGATGCAACATGACAATGGTACAGAAAGAGTAGTCTGGTGATGGATGACATCTGAATGGGTTTCCTGAATCAGGAGGGAGCTGACCATACACAGATGAGCAGGAAGAACAGTGTGGGCAGAGGAAACATCAAGTGCAAAGGCCCTGAGGTGGCAAAAAATATGATAGGTAGAAATAAATATGGCAAGTGTAAGGAAGAGCCAGAAGGCCAGCCACCTTTGATATAGTATGCAAGGAAGAGAGAGTGGAACCAGATTAAAGTGTGAAGAAAGCTGGATGTGGTGGCGGTGCATGCCCATAATCCCAGCACTCTGGGAGGCTGAGGCAGGAGAATGGCAAGTTCAAGCCCAGCCTGAGCAACTTATCTAAGTAGTGAGACCCTGTCTCAAAAAAAAAAAAAAAATAATAAAAGGGCCAGGAATGTAGATCAGTACAAAAGCCCTGGATCCAACCCCCAGTTTCAAACCAAAATAAAAAAAACAAAAAAGCCAAAGCAGCCAGGTTGCGTCTTGAACAGAACCTTGGAAAGACAAGCAGAGAATCATTGACATGCTTCCACTGTGAGGTGACACACATCTTTCACTTTGTTTCTTGGCCAAAGCAATTCACACAGCTCTGCTCTGAGGTTCTGACAATGACTCTGACAGGTAAAAACTGGGTCACGGTGGTTTTCATTAGCATTTCTGTTTTGCCTAGTATATGATTTTAATTAGCACTTCTATTTTTTGAGTACTTGTCCTTTTTTCCTGCAGAAAATAAAAACATGGGAGCTACACTGAGGCGAGTAGAAACGTGCATGGAAGAAATTAAGGACACCTTGAAGGAGCGTAAGTTGCCAAGTGCCTCGCTGCAACCCGCAGCTCGAGAGCACAAGTCGCCAGCTGTCCAGCAGCTCTGGTCGCTCCTACCCCTGCCCTACCCCACTTTCTGGAAGCAGCCATAGGTTTGGGATGTGCTCATAGCAGGCCCCATTCTGTCCATGAAGCAGCATTTAAAGGAGCTTCCTCCTGTAATCCCAGCACTCGGGAGGCTGAAGGATTGTCCTGAGTTAGAGGCCGGCCTGGGCTACACAGTGAGTTCGAGGCCAGCCTGAACTACATAGTGAGACCCTGTCTCAAAAAACAAAATAAAGGGCCGGTGAGATGGCTCAGTGGTGTAAGCGCCTGCCTGGCAAGCGCGATGGCCCGAGTTCGACTCCCAGAACCCACATACAAAAAAAGGGCCGTGATATCACTCAGCGGCACCGACGCCTGCTAGCGCGAGGTCCTGAGGTCGATCCCCGGTACCCACAAAAAAAAATAAAATAAAATAAAACAATAAGTAAAGGAGCTGCTTGTCCAGCAAAAGATCCCCAGGCACCCGTCAAAAGTGCTAGACTCTTCCCCTATGAATAGCGTCTATGCGGGGCAGCTTCCGGTTACCATAACAAAGAGCGGAGACAATTGACTTAGAAAGCGAGGGCTTTTTGCGCTCGTGCTTTTGGAAGTTTCAGTGCGTGATCAGTTGGCTCCGTTGCTTTGGGGACTGTAGTGAAACAGCATATCGCGGCAGGCGCCGGCGACAGAGCGAAACGGCTCAGCTGAGGCTCCGGAAGTAAAGGGAAGAGGAGGGCACGGAGTCCCACAATCCCTTGGGGCACGTCCTCCACAACCGCAAGGCCTCCCGCTAGGCCCCGCCTCTTAAAGGGCCCACCATCTCCCAGAGCACCCTGGAGAGCTGACCTGTAACACGTGGACCTTCAGAGGACATTGCCCATCCAAACTGCAGCAGCATCGGAGCTTCAACTCATTTGCTGAATGTCCAAGAAGAAATTCAAATCAAATTTACAGTGCTCTCCATTCAGTGAAGCTGTGGGACTCTGCTCACACTGTAGGAAGCTGGGCACAAGGGCGCTAAGATGCGGAAAGTTCAGGGAGCTCGGGACTGGGGTGCAGGAGGGGAGAGAAAGGAGAAAGTGAGCCCGGCCGGCCGCAGGGCATTTAGTGAGCTTGCTCTGGAGTGACAGGATGCCAGGACCCCCTGCACTAAGCTGTGGGGCAGTAGGAGGAGAAACTTTGAGATGAGGAAGATAAAAGTTAAGGATGGCCGGGTGTGGTGGTGTCTGCCTGTAATCCCAGCACTCGGGAGGCTGAGGCAGGAGGATCACGGCAAGTTTAAGGCCAGCCTGAACTACGCAGTGAGACCCTGTCTCAGAAAGTAGAAGCTAAGACTGGAAAGACAAGCAGGATTGGAAGAGGAGGGCAAGGAAGTGCTAACTCTCCTGCTCTTTCTCTGTGGGCCATTTAGAAGCAGAAGACCTTCTATCCTGGGGTGACTCCATTTGGAAGTGCCCCCGCCAGGGGGCCAGCTCTGGCTTATGGCATACCTTCCCACTCGTGTCCTAAGGATGCCACTTCCCCTAGACATCTTCCTCAGCTCTCTGACACATTTTTGTGGGAAGGTTTCTGTTTTGTTTTGGTGTTTTTGTTTTTGTTTTTGCAGTGCTGGGCATTTAACCTGGGGCCTCAGGCACACTCAGTCAGAGCTCTGCGGATGTAGCCCACTGATTCTTTATTTCCTTCTGTCCCTGGCTGAGAGCAGACCTGCCAAGACCTGTGCAGCAGACAGCCCAGGAGCAAATCAAGGAGATTAAGGAGGAGGAGCTATCAGGATCTCCGTGGACCCTGCTGAAGCAGAGTGAATTCAGCAAACTTTATAAGGGAGAGTATCACAGGTCTCCGGTGGCCATAAAAGTATTCAATAAGGCCCAGGCCAAAAGCGTTGGGTAAGCATTTTGTATGGTTCTCATTGTAGTAATATTTACTCTCTGGGACTGCCCAAGGAAGGTGTATTGTCTCCATTTTTAGATGGGAAAACCAGGCCCCAAAGGATTAAATGACTTGTCTTCTACTATTAATGAGCAGAGGTTGGACTTAAACAACTGTCTCTCTACCTCGATTCTAGACCTTCCCTGTTTTATTTGCAGATTTATGAACTTTTAAAAATATGTTCCCTTCCGGGGCCGGTGAGATGGCTCAGCGGCGTAAGCGCCTGCCTTGCAAGCGCGAGGGCCCGAGTTCGACTCCCGGAACCCACATACGAAAAAGGGGCCGGTGATATCGCTCAGTGGCACGGGTGCCTGTTGGTGCGCGAGGTCCTGAGGTCGACCCCCCGGTACCCACAAAAGAAAAAAAAAAATATGTTCCCTTCTAATCCTGTTTCTCAGTTCCACATCCCCTCCACAGACAATATTTCTAGTGCTTTATTTGTATGTGTTTTCTATGTGTTTGTTTGTTTGTTTGTGACAGGGTCTTACTATGTAGTTCAGGCTGCCCTGGAATTCACTGTGTAGCCCAGGGTGGCTTCAAACTCATGTCAACCTCCAGAGTGCTAGGATGACAAGTATGTGCCACCCACATCTGGCCTGAAATTGTTTTCTTTTTTTTTTTTTTTTTGTGGGTACCGGGGGGTCAACCTCAGGACTTCACGCGCCAGGAGGCGCCTGTGCCGCTGAGCAATATCACCGGCCCCTTTTTCGTATGTGGGTTCCGGGAGTTGAACTCGGGCCCTCACGCTTGCCGGGCAGGCGCTTAAGCCACTGAGCCATCTCACCGGCCCTGAAATTGTTTTCTTAATTTAATTTTCAGATGGAAATACAATTGATTATTATAGGCTTTGGACTTGTCTTGATTCTCTAACAGTCCCTGGGCAAGGGCCTGTTCTCTCTCTTTTAAATTAATACATGTTTGCCATACATAATTACATTCATCTTGCAGAATTGGTACATACACATTTCACATCTTAGTCATTTGTACTTCCTCTTTCCCTCCCTGCCCTCCCATCTCCCCCATCTTCATAGTTCCTTCTACCTGCCTGTTTCCTATCATCTGTCTTTTATTTTGCTGTTTAAATTATTTCTATTTTGGGTTTCCTATATAAGAGAAACCATACTGTATGTAACCTTCTGTTATTTCATCTCATTTATGGTCTCAAGGTGCACCCATTTTCCTAAAGATGACTCAGATTTATCACACAATGGCTGAGTAGTACCCCATTGTGTATAGTGGACCATATTTTCTTTATCCATTCATCGTTGATGGACATATAAGTCTCTTCCAAGATTTAGCTATTATGAGTTCTGCTGCTATAAACATGGGTATGCATGTATCACCGTGGTATGATGTCTTTAACTCTTTTGAGAAGATACCCAGAAGGGGAATAGCTAGGTCAAATGGAATTTCTAGTTTTTGTTTTTTGAGGGATCTCCATACAAATTTCCACAGTGATTACACTAGTTTACATTCCCACCAACAGTGTAGAAAGGCACTTTTTCCTTCACAACCTCACCAGAACTTTTTGTTTTTTGAGTTCTTCATGATAGCCATTCTTTCTGGAGTTGGATAGTGTCTGAATGTTGTTTTAATTTGCATTTCTCTAATGGCCAGCAATGTTGAACATTTTTTAAATGTATTTATTGGCCATTTGTTATTTATTTTGAGAATTGTCTATTCATTTCAATTGCCCATTTTTTGATTGGGTCTTTTATTTGGGAGGGTTCTAACCTTGTTGAGTTCTTTATATATTCTAGGTACTAGTCCTGTCTGAGAAGCAGCTGGCAAAAATTTTCCCCCTTCTGTAGGTTGTCTCTTAACTCTGTTGATTCTTTTCTTTGCTATGGAAAAGCTTTCTTATTTGAGATGATCCCATTTGTTGATTCTAGGTGCTATTTCTTGTACCATTGGGGTTCTGTCCAGAAAGTCTTTGCCTATGCCTGTATCTTCAAGAGTTTTACCTATTTTATCTTCCAGCAGGTTCAGGGTTTCTAATTTTATATCTAAGTCTTTGATCCATTTTGATTTGATTTTAGTCTACGGTGAGAGATACGGTTCTAGATTCATTCCTCTGCATGTGGAGAACAAGTGGTCCTAGCATTGTCTTTCCTCCACTGTGTGTTTTTGACCCCTTTCTCAAAGATCAGATGGTTGTGCCCTTTCTCTCTGAGAGTCACACTCAGTGTAATTGAGAAAGTTGAATTGAGCTGGTGGTTCCAGTGAGTCTGTCCAATAATTTACTTGCCCACATTCCTGAAGGCTGATGTTTGTTTTTGTTTTTGTTTTTTTTTTGTGTGGGTACCGGGGGTCAACCTCAGGACCTTGTGCGCCAGCAGGCACCCGTGCCGCTGAGCGATATCACCGGCCCCTTTTTCGTATGTGGGTTCCGGGAGTTGAACTCGGGCCCTCGCCCTTGCCAGGCAGGTGCTTACGCCGCTGAGCCATCTCACCCGCCCTTTTTTGGTTTTTTTGAGACAGGGTCTCACTATGCAGTTCAGGCTGACCTTGAACTCACTATGTAGTCCAGCCTGGCCTTGAACTCACGTCAATCCTCCTGCCTCAGCCTCCCTAGTGCTGGGATTACAGGCATGTGCCACCATGCCCGCTCAGGCCCATATTCTTGAAAAACTTTTGTTTATGTAATTCTCTTAATCACTTGGGAGTCTGAGGCAGTAGGATTGCTATGAGTTCGAGGCCAGCCTCTGATTCATAGTGAGTTCAGAGTTCAAGGCCAACCTGAACTACATAGCAAGACCCTGCCTCAAAAAAATAAAAAAAACAAAGATTATAATAATAAAATTTTCTCTTAATAAATAATACCACTGGGCATGGTGGCCCATGCGTGTAATCCTAGCACTCAGGAAGCTGAGGCAGGAGGATCATCATTAGTTCAAGGCCAGCCTAGGCTACATAGTGAGTTCAAGGCCAGCCTGAACTACATAGTGAGATCCTGTCTCAATAAAACAAAATAAAACTTGAATTTCTTTGATTTTGCTAATCAAGGACACATACGTCAATTTATCAGAACATACACTAAACCACACAGTAACAAAAACATGACCTGTGGGTTTGGCTAGTATAAAGCCTTATAGGTCATAAGATACAATTTTAGCCAGGCATGGTGGCACATGCCTCTGTTCCCAGCACTTGGGAAGCCAAGGCACGAGGATCAAGAGTTCAAGGCCAGGGCTGGTGAGATAGCTCAGCAGCATAAGCGCCTGCCTGGCAAGTGCGAGGTCCTGAGTTCGATTCCCAGAACCCACATAAAGGAAAAAAAGGGCCGGTGATATCGTTCAGCAGCACAAGTGCTTGCTGGCAAGCGTGAGGTCCTGAGGTCGATTCCTGGTACCCACATTAAAAAAAAAAAAAGAGTTCAAGGCCAACCTGAACTACCTAGCACCACCCTGTCTCAAAAATGAAAATAAATCAGCAAATGAATTGATGCCATTCAGTCAGACTGTTTGAAATACCAAAAAGAGATTAGCAGGCCCCACTGTTCTTCACAAATACTTGGGGACTAACTCCGCTGCAAGTTCTACTGAGGCGTCCCATCTGTTGCCTCCACAGCCAAGTTGACCCACCACACCAGGGAGGCTGCTGGCACCTCACCCCCTCCCACACACACTGGTTACCCCTCTCTCAGGGACTTCCGGTTCTGAATGCTAACCCCACTCCTCCCCTCCTAGAATAGTGAGAGAGCATTTCCACAAGGAGATCAGTGACATGCGGAAGTTCGATTCCCCCAGTATCCTGCGTATCTTTGGGATTTGCATTGTGGAAAGAGGTAAGGGGGCTTCTGCGGTTGGTCAAGCTTGGAATGGCCTGGGATCACCTTCCGTGTTTTAATGTGTTGTATTTTTTAGGGACAGCTAAAAGGGCCTGATCTACATAGTGTAGATCTGTTTCACTTTGTTTTCTTTTGCTTTGTTTTGTTTTGTTTTTGAGACAACATCTTGCTATGTAGTTGAGGCTGACCTTGAATTCACTACATAGCCCAGGCTGGCCTCAGACTGGCAGCGATCCTCCTGCCTCAGCCTCTTAAGTACTGGGATTACAGGCGTGCAGCACCATGCTCAGCATACAATGTGGTTATTATCACAGTGAAAATTTTTTTTATCTCAGTATACAACTTCCAGTCTTTCAAGAGAGCAGGGCTTTGGGTCAAGGGTTGATAGGCACAAATGTGGCCATGTCTTCTTCCGCCAGTCCCTTGGGACCCCAAGGGGTGTTTGTGCAGATGCTGGCCTGGATAATGGGCACATTTGTTGCTGTAAAATAATATAAGGTTGCCTGACCCAAACAGGGAATCCACCTTGATCATCTAAAAAATCAATTGCCTGACCTTTTATCAAAAACTTCATGGATTGCTTTTTTATTTTATTTTATTTATTACTTTTATCTATTTTTTTGAGACAGGGTCTCACTATGTAGCTCAGGCTGGCCTCGAACTCTGGCAATCCCGAGTGCTGGGATCACAGTAATGTGCCACATGCCCAGCTTTATTTTTTAATGTGGCTGGGTTTTCTCTCTGTCTTAGTTACTTTTCTCATTTCTGAGACAAAATACCTGACACCCAAAGTTAAAGGGGGAAAGATTTATTTGGCTCACAGTTTGTAGAGGTTTCAGTCCATAATCAGCTGGCCCCAAGACAGGGTGGCTTGACAGACAGGTGTCGCAGAGGAGAAACATTTCCTGGTGCCCACAAGGTAGCAAAAGCAACAAAGGGACCTTATCAGCGTCTTTCTGCCCCTTTTATCTTCTCCAGGCTACTCAGGGCAGGTAGCACTCACACCTTTAATGCTAGTGCCCTTGATCCTAGCATTGTACCATGAATCAGTTCCAGTGTCACACACTCTAGATCCAGCCACCTCTGAAAAAGCCCCACCTGTGACTGCATGAGGCTTTGGGAGACATCTAGACACAGCCATAATACTCTCATAGCATGGTCTCTCCATGTTTTGCTGTGTTGCCTAGAGAGAGACAGAACAGTTCCTGTCTTATCCCCTCTGGAACTTTCTCTACAGCACTGACCAATCTGACATTAAAGCATAGAATCCCAGTCTAGAGGAAACTTATTCTCCTGGGTGACCACAGAGGTAGCTGACTCACCTTGGTGTGTTGGTTCTTGTGTCTCAAGACTATACCCTGAGACCTTGACCCCTGTCTGAGTTTCCTTCCCAGGATTCCTTCCACGCGTGTGCACTAAACTCTTGTAAGCACCGTGCAAACAAAGCACACATTTCCAGCCTTCTTGGGGCTTACAGTTGAGGGGGTGAAACATGATTCAAATAAATACTCAAACACAGGTAGAATCTTGCCATGCTAAACCGGTTGTGGTGGTGCCTATCTGTAATCCCAGCATTTGGGAGGCTGAGGCAGGAGGAGGAGCCACCTTGGGCTACATAGTGAGATCAAGGCCAGCCTCAAAAAATAAAAATAAAAATAAAAATAAATAAATAATAATAATAATAACAAGTTAATAAATACCACAAAGAAGAGATGGAAATTCCGGAGGTGTTGGACCGGCTCAAGGCAGCCAGGGAGCACCCTGTGTGAGGTGGGCATGGAGGATGGGGAGGAGCAAGACTCACCATGGAGTCCGCGCCCGCGGGTGGCAGGACCTCAAGTGGGGCTGCTTCCTCTCCAGCGGGAAGTTCGCCTCGATTCTGCATGGTCACGGAGTACTGCGAGCGTGGGAGCCTGAGGGACGTGCTGGATGAGGAAAAGAACCTCGGGCTGGATTTGCGCGAGCTCCTGGCCCGGGGAGCAGCCACAGGCTTGTACAGGTACTGGTGCGTGCCGGGCGCCTGGGAGAGGGGACGGTGCCTGTGCTAGCTACCGACGAGGACACCGATGAGGATACAGGGCGAAAAGGCAGAAGCCCCAGGGGTCTCCCCGCCACCCATCCTGTCAGTGTTCAATCGGATTACAGCGCTGGAGCAGGAGGACAGGAGGCTTAACCCAGTGAGCAGCGCCTCCCAGAATTGCAGGTTGAATTTTTTTTCAATGAATTTTATTGGTACATTTTAGATATACATAATGATCACATTCATCATAGAGAATTTGTACCTGTACATGATATAACTTGATTATTTTTATTTCCCATTCCCATACTCTCCCTTCAAACCCTCCTCCCGTTCCCATTTACAAAAGCTTTGTTTCCATTCTTTCCTTTTCTCATTTTTTTTTTTTTTTTTTTTTTTTTTTTGGGGAACAAGGGGGACGACCTCAGGACCTCGCGCGCCAACAGGCACCCGTGCCACTGAGCGATATCACCGGCCCCTTTTTCGTATGTGGGTTCTGGGAGTCGAACTCGGGCCCTCGCGCTTGCAAGGCAGGCGCTTACGCCGCTGAGCCATCTCACCGGCCCTCTCATTTTTTTTTTTTACTTTCCCCTTTCCTATCCCCCTCTCCCTGTTCCCCTTCCCATTTGAACATTTTTTTCCCATTTCCCAATATTTATTAAACATTTTGCTCCTTATTTACACTTTCAGTTTCTCACATCAGAAAAACAATGAGGTATTTAAACGGGTGTGTCCAATTTATTTCACTGAAGAGTATGGTCTCAAGGTGCATCCGTTTACCTAGAAATGTCTTGAGCATATTCTTCTTTATGGCTGAGTGGTACTCCATTGTATAAAAAAAAAAAAACACATCTTCTTTATCCATTAACCAGTTGATGGGTATTTAGGCTGTTCCCAAGATTTAGCTATTACAAACTGTGTCGCTATAAATATGGTTGTGCATATATTACTGTGATGTGATGCTTTTAATTCTTTTGGGAAGATACCAAAAAGGAGAATACCTGGGTCAAATGGTGATCTGGCCCGCGGATCAACTCGTGGGTCCCACTTGGAGGAGAAATGGGATGGGGGGACAGGGCAAGAGGAGAGAGAAACGGAGACAAGATGAAAGGTTCCAATCAAGTCTCATTTATTGAGGAAGTGTCTAAGGCACTTATAGAAGCGGGGGCGGAAGCTGTCATCTCACGGGGAATGTAGTGAGCACAGATAGGTCGTCGTCATTTCCGGATTAGGCTGGAGAGGATCATGGGGGGTGTAGGCTGGCGCACCGGATGCCCTCAGGAGGGGGAGGCAGGGCGGCAACCATGAAATTGTCTCATTGCTCCCTACAAAATGGAACCTCTAGTCATAGTTTTTTGAGGAATCTCCACACTGATTTCCACAGTGATTGCATCAGTCTACACTCCCACCAACAGGGGAGAAGGGTTCCTTTTTCCCCCATGTCCCAGCTAGTATTTGTTATTGATTTCTTTTTTTTTTTTTTTTTTGGTAACGGGAATCGAACTCATGACCTTGCGTTTGCCAGGCAGGCACTGTGCCACTGAGCTATATCCCTGGCCCTGGGTGATTTCTTGATAATAGCCATTCTTTCTGGAGTGAGATGGAATCTCAGTGTTGTTTTAATTTGCATCTCTTAAATGACCAGTGATGTTGAACATTTTTTTTTTTTTTTTTTTTTTTTTTTTTTTTTTTTGGTTTTTTTTTTTTTTTTTTTTTTTTTTTTTGTGGGTACCGGGGGGACGACCTCAGGACCTCACGCGCCAACAGGCACCCGTGCCGCTGAGCGATATCACCGGCCCCTTTTTCGTATGTGGGTTCCGGGAGTCGAACTCGGGCCTTCGCGCTTGCAAGGCAGGCGCTTAAGCCGCTGAGCTGTCTCACCGGCCCCAATGGTGTTTTATTTTTTGTTTATTTATTTTTTGAGACAGGGTCTCACTATGTAGTTCAAACCGGACTTGCACTTGCTCTGTAGCCCAGGCTGGCCTCGAACTCACAGCAATCTTCCTGCCTCAGCCTCCCGAGTGCTGGGATTATAGGCTTGCGCCACCATGCCTGGCTACCTTTTTCATTTGCTGTTTGTATTTCGTCATCTGAGAAGTGTGTGTGCATCTCAGATGCCAATTTTTGGATTGGGTCTTTAAATTTGGGGGGTTGATTTTTTTTTTTTTTTTGAGTTCTCTATATATTATGCTAGATAGTAATCCTTTCTCTGAGGAACAGCTGGCGAACACTTTTTCCCACACTGTGGGTTGTCTCTTCACTCTGTTGGTGGTTGCTCTTGCTGTGCAAAAGCTTTTTAATAAGATGAAATCCCAGTTGATTCTTTGTGATACTTCCTGTGCAATCAGGGTTTTGTTCATAAAATCTTTGCCTACCCCAATGTCTTAAAGAGTTTTACTTATTCTATCTTTCAGCAGATTTAATGTTTCTGTTTTAATGTTTAAATATTTGATCCACTTTGATTTTACTTTAGTGGATGGTGAAAGATATGGGTCTAATTTTGATCTTCGGCATGTGCAAAGCCAGTTTTTCCAGCACCATTTATTATATTGCTTTTTTTTTTTTTAATATGTGGGTACTGGGAGTCGAACTCAGGGCCTTGTGCTTGCCAGGCAGGCGCTTATGCCGCTGAGCTATATCACCAGCCCACCATTTATTATAGAGACTATCTTTCTCCCAGTGAATGTGTTTGGCACCTTTGTCAAAGATAGCTAAGTATGTCTGGAGTTGTTTCTGCATCTTCTAATCTGTTCCATTGATCCTCCGGTCTGTTTTTTTGTTTTTTGGTTTTTGGTTTTTTGCCAGTACCATGCTAGTTTTTTATTTTTATTTATTTATTTTTTGTCTTTTTGAGACAGGGTTTTACTGTGCAGTTCAGGCTGGACTTGAACTCACTTTGTAGCCCAGGATGGCCTTGAACTCGCAGGGATCCTCCTCCCTCAGCCTCCCAAGTACGCCACCATGCCCGGCCTGTTTTTATCACAGTAGCTTTATAGTATAATTTCAAGTCAGGGATTGTGATGCCCTCTGCCTTGCCTTTGTTGCCCAGAATTGCCTTTGCTATTCTAGGTCTCTTCTGGTTCCAAATGAATTTTAGGATTTGTTTTCTCTAATTCTGTGAGATATGTTGTTGGAATTTTGATCAGAATTGCATTAAATCTGTATAACAATTTTGGGAGTATGGCCACTTTCACTATACTGATTCTTCCTACCCAAGAGCAAGGGATATCTTTCCATTTTCTGATATCCTCTTCAATCTCCTTTTTCAGAGTACTGTAGTTTTCAATGTAGAGGTCTTTTACTTCCTTTGTTAGGTTGATTCCTAGGTATTTCATTTTTTTGGATGCCACTGTGAATGGTGTTATTTCCCTGATTTCTCTCTCAATGAGTTTGTTATTTGTGTACAGGAATGCTACTGATTTTTGGGTGCTGACTTAGTATGCAGCTATGCTACTGAATTTGGTTATTAAATCTAGGAGTCTTGGGCCGGTGAGATGGCTCAGCGGCTTAAGCGCCTGCCTTGCAAGCGCGAGGGCCCGAGTTCGACTCCCGGATCCCACATATGAAAAAGGGGCCGGTGATATCACTCAGCAGCACGGGCGCCTCCTGGCGCGCGAGGTCCTGAGGTCGACCCCCTGGTACCCACAAAAAAAAAAAAAAGACTAAATCTAGGAGTCTTTTGGTGGAGTTTTTGGGGTCTTCTATGTAGAGTATCATGTCATGCACAAATAATGATAATTTAACATTTTCCTTTCCTATAGTTATTCCTTTTATTTCTGTCTCTTGTCTAAGTGCTGTGGCTCAAGTTTCCAGAACTATATCAAATAGGAGTGATGATAGTGGACATCCTTGTCTTGTTCCTGATTTTAGAGTGAAAGCTTTCAGTTTTTATCCATTTAGTATGATGTTGGCTGTTGGTTTGTCATAGATGGCTTTTATCAGATTGAGGTAAAGACCTTCTATGCCAATTTTCTGAAGGGTTTTTATCATGAATGGGTGTTAGACTTTTTCAAATGCTTTTTCTGCATCTATTGATATGATCATATGGTTTTTGTCCTTGGCTCTGTTAATATGGTGTATTACATGTATTGATTTACATATGTTGAACCATCCCTGCATCTCTGGGATGAATCCTACTTGGTCGATTATATGGTGTAAAATAAGATTATATATTATAAGATTATATGGTGTATAATATTTTTGATGATTTACTGCATTCTGTTCACCAGTATCTTATTGAGGATTTTTGCATCTAAGTTCATTAGGGAGATTGGCCTGTAGTTCTCTTTCTTGGTTGGATCCTTCTCTGGTTTTGGTATCAGGGTAATACTTACCTCCAGGAATGAATTTGGGAGTATTGCTTCCCTTTCAATTTCATTAAAGAGTTTGAGAAGTAGTGGTGTTAGGTCTTCTCTAAGTCAGGTTGCTCTTGCCAGGTTTTGTTTGTTGGTTTCGTCCTGAGGATTGAACTCAGGGGTGCTCTCTCTACCTCTGAACTGTATCTCCAGGGCTCTTTTTTTATTATTTATTTATTTATATATTTTTTTTGTGGGTACCAGGGATTGAACTCAGGACCTTGTGCGCCAGCGGGTGCCCATGCCGCTGAGCGATATCACCAGCCCCTTTTTTTCCTTTATGTGGGTACCGGGAGTCTAACTCAGGACCTCGCACTTGCCAGGCAGGTGCTCATGCCACTGAGCTATCTCACCGGCCCTATTTTTTTATTTTGAGACAGGTTCTCACTATGTTCCCCAGGTGGGACTCAAATTTAAGGTCCTCCTGCCTCAGCCTCTTGAGTACTGGGGTTACAGGTATGTGGCCACCCAGCTTCTTGTGGAGTTAAAAATAGACCCTACCTTTAGGATCACCAGATTTAGCAAATAAAAGTACACATACCCAGTTCAATTTAAATTTCAGATAACTATCTGAAACATGAATATTTACATAGCATAATTACATCCTAAATATTGGGCGGGATGTACAATGAATTTCAGATATACCAAATTTCAGATAAACAAATATTTTTCTTTAGTATAACTATGTACCTTGCAGTTTTGGCATATACTTCTATCTTTTGAAAATTCATTGCTTATCCAATGAACTGGGTGGCTTATGTTTTATGTCTTACGTGGCAGCCCTCCCTGTACCCATACACAGCCTGTGGTTCCATTAGTTCATGGGTCTCAGGAGGTCAAGCACTCACAAGCCACGTGAGGGTATTTGCACAACAATGCCAGTATTACTTACTTAACTTTTTTTATAGTAGTGGAGATTCATCCGAGGCCCTTTATGCCAAGCCACATCCCCAGCCCTGTTTTATTTTTTTATTTGAGACAGGGTCACTAAATTGACTTAGGCTGTGCTTGAACATGCAGTCTTCCTGCCTCAGCCTCCCAGAGTCCTGGGATTACAGGTGTGAGCCACCATGCCCAGCTAACATTTTTCTTTAAATGGGCTTGCTTTTTTAAAATCTAAATAAATAAATATATATTTCTTAAAGACTAAGTAAGGTAAAAAAATAAATAAATGTAAGAGGCATGAGGATCACAAATCCAAAGCCAGCCTGGGCCATTTAGCAAGACCCTATCTCAAAATAAAAAATGTTTAAAGAGCTACAAGTGAGTGTGGCAGCACATAACTGTAATTCTAGCACTCAGGAGCCTGAAGCAGTTCCAGGCCAGCCTGACTATATAGCAAGTTAAAGCCCAGCCTGAACTACATAACAAAATCCCATCTCAATAGCCAGGTGTGGTGGTGCACGCCTGTAATCCCAGCGCTTGGGAGGCTGAGACAGGAGGATTGCTGCAAGTTTGAGGCCAGCCTGGGCTACATAGTGAGTTCAAGCCCAGCCTGAACTGCATAGCGAGACCTTGACTCAAAAAAAAAAGTTAATTAATTAAAATTTAAAAGGGCTCAGTGGGAGGATGCTTGCCTAGAATGTGCAAGGGTTTGAGTTCAATCCCCTGAAAAAAATAAAACAATAACAAAAAACTTTGTTACAGGGCTGGTGAGATAGCTCAGCGGCATAAGCGCCCACCTGGCAAGCGCGAGGTCCTGAGTTCGACTCCCAGTACCCACACAGGAAAAAAGGGCCGGTGATATCACTCAGCGGCACAGGCGCCTGCTGGCGTGCGAGGTCCTGAGGTCGACTCCTGGTACCCACAAAAAAAAAAAAAAAAAAACTTTGTTACTACCATAAATCAAAAACCAGTATTACTTTCCACAAAGAGGGGACCACAAGTGAAAAGAAAAGAATATAAACAGATTCTGGCCAGATGAGGCTGCCTTCTAGCAGGTCTGTAATTCAGATCCACTTCCTCTTTGTACAAAGGAGACAGCAGCTGACCAAGGACGTATCAAGGACACTGTCACCAAACTGAGACTTTTTCCTTGATGGAATCAGAAAGACTGGAAAAAACTAAAAGGAGGAGGATTTTCTCCTGTATAATTCTTTTTATTTTATTTTATTTTTTTGGAGACACGGTCATGCTATGTAGTTCAGGCTGGCCTTGGACTCTCTGTAGTTCAGGCTGGCCTCAAACTCACAGTGATCCTCCTGCTTCAGCCTCTCGAGTGCTGGGATTATAGGCATGTGCCACCACGCCTGGCTCTTCATGTATAATCTTTCATACTACTATATCCTATACCTTGGGAAATATCATACTAGCTATTTTTGTTGTTGTTGTTTATTTGTTTTTTCATTTGTTTTTTGAGACAGGGTCTTGCTATGTAGTTCAGGCTGTCCTCAAACTCACGGTAATCCCCCTGCCTCAGCCTCCCGAGTGCCGGGATTACAGACATGCACTACCACACCCAGCTGACATCATACTAGCTATTAATTTGAATTTTTGGTTGTTAGATTTTGGGGTACTGGGAATCGAACTCAGGATCTTGCACTTGCCAGGCAGGTGCTTGTGCTGCTGAGTTATATCCCCAGCCCGCTTGTTAGATTTTTTGAGACAGGGTCTCAGTATGTAGCCCCGTCTGGCCTTCCCCTTGAGGCAGTCCTCCTACTTCAGCCTCCCAAGTGCCACCACACTGGTTTCATTCCCTATCTACAGTGACCCCTGGCGCCAGATTGTACACAGGCCGCCGGAGCTGTCACACCTGCCTTCACGGTGCATCTCAGCTCTGCTATACATCCACAGCGCATGAGCCCTGTCAGGTCGCACCTCTGCCCCAGCAGTGTGGTCTACGGGGTGCTACTGTAAGGCAGCTGCAATGCGGGCAGCCTCCTCATCCCAGTAGTGACGGGGCATCTGTCCACAATGGCCCTTAATGCTCCCTGCCTTTGTCTGTGTCAGGTTACACCATTCCGGAGCCCCACACCTCCACAGAAACATTAGCAGCTCCAGCTTCCTGGTCACCAGCAGCTACGAAGTGAAGGTGAGCCCCCACACATACCCTCCCAACTCCCAAACCCCCAAGCCCCAGTTCTTTGGATTGGTCAAACTCTCTGTACTGTCAGTGCTTTTTTTTTTTTTTTGGTTTTTTGAGACAAGGTCTTGCTGTGTAGTCCAGGCTGGCCTTGAATTCACTATGTAGTCCAGGCTGGCCTCAAATGCAGAGAGATCCTCCTGCCTCAGCCTCCCGAGTCTGGGATTACAGCATGCACCACCACACCAGGAAGGACTGTCAGTGTTAGGAGAGGGTTGCAGATGTCTCAGAAAGTCTGTGTCTGGTTGTTTCCCTTCTTAATTTATTATTATTATTAGTGGTAGTAGTAGTAGTACTGGGGATTGAACTCAGGGCCTGCACACTGAGCTACATCTCTATCTCCAGTTCTTTTTTTTTTTTTTTTAATGTGGGTACCAGGAGTCGACCTCAGGACCTCGCACTTGCCAGCAAGCACTTGTGCTGCTGAGCGATATCACCGGCCCTTTTTTCTTTTATGCGGGTTCCGGGAGTTGACCTCAGGACCTCGCACTTGCCGGGCAGGCGCTTATGCCGCTGAGCTATCTCACCGGCCCCTTTTTTTTTTTTTTTTTTTTATTGTGGGTACCGGGGGGTCGACCTCAGGACCTCGCGCGCCAGGAGGCGCCCATGCCGCTGAGCGATATCACCGGCCCCTTTTTCGTATGTGGGATCCGGGAGTCGAACTCTGGCCCTCGCGCTTGCAAGGCAGGCGCTTACGCCGCTGAGCCATCTCACCGGCCCTTTTTTTTTTTTCTTGAGGCAGGGTCTTGCTTTGTAGTTCAGGCTGCCCTTGAACTCACTCTGTTGCTGAGGCTGGCCTCGAACTCCTGGTGATCCTTCCGCCTCAGCCTGCCTAGTGCTGGGTTAGAGGCATATACCACCAAGCCTAGCTCTCCAGCTCTTTCCTGAGACAGGTTCTTGGTAAGTTGCCCAGACTGGGCTTAAATTTGAACTCCTCTTGCTTCAATCTCCAACAGTACTGGAATTAAGAGTAAGTGCCACCAGTTCCTTCTTTAATCTTAGAACCAGCCAGGTGGCCAGGGATGTAGCTCAGTGGCACAGTGCCTGCCTTACAAGCTTGAGGCCCTGAGTTCGATTCCAGGTACCAAAATAAAGAACTAGCCAGGTGTCATGGTACAGGCCTGAAATCTCTGCACTCAGTAGGCTGAAGCAGGAGGACCACTGCAAATTTTCAGCCAACCTGAACTACATAGTGAGACCTTGTCTCACAAAAAACAAAACACAGTGGCTGGTGAGATGGCTCAGTGGCATAAAAGCCTGCTGGCAAGCGTGAGGTCCTGAGTTTGACTCCCAGTATCCACATTTAAAAAAATGAAAAAAACAAAACAAAAAAATACAATGAAAAGTTGCTACAAAGACATAGCATTCTAGCCGGGCGTGGTGGTGCACGCTTGTGGTCCCAGCACTTGGGAGGCTGAGTTAGGAGGATCCGCATGAGTTTGCGACCAGCCTGGGCTACATAGTAAGTTCAAGGCCAGCCTGAACTGCATAGTGAGACCCTGTGTCGAAAAAAAAAAAAAAAAAGACACAGCATCCCTACCAGCTGCTTGTAGTCCCCTTACCCACCAACCCTTGTTCCAAAGCAACCAGCCACTCCATAGTCATTTTTTAGCAGCACCAGTGTTACTAAGGAACACAGTAGACAAGCTGTCTTTATTAGGTTTTCAGGGGAACAGAGCTAAAAAGTTATCTGAAAATCTGCCTTGACTTGCTTCCTTTGCTCAGAAATCATTTGCTTATTAAATCATTGCCCATAATTCCCAAATTCTGAAAAAAAAGATGGCAGATCTGTAAGAAGCAGGCAGTGAACCTCTCCAAAAGTTGCCCTCCGGACACTGGAATATAGTGACTGGAGGAGGACAAGAAAGAGGGAAGTGGCTCCCATGGATCCAGGAAAGATCTGAAGTGCAGTTCGGGGCCCACGGAGAAGGTGAAGAGAGAAACCCCAACAAAGAAGAAGGAGGTGGCCACCGGCGCCTTTTCCCTATGTCGGGAATACCGAAGTGACAGAAGTGGTTCAAATCTGCAGACACTCGGTGACTGCCGGCGTCCCCGGGGGCCTCTGTGGAGGAACGCAAGAAGCGGCGGTGCAGAGAAGCAGCGGCCGTGAAGGACACACTGACTGGCGGTGAGTGCTGACGCCCAGCCATCCTGCACGAGAGAGCGACTAGCTGGGCGCCATTGAGGGGGGGCAGCAGCTGAACTTGAAACTCAGGGCAGCCGCCACTCCATCCACGGCTCCAGCGGGGACCTCTGTGGAGGAACACGAGATGCCATGGTACAGAGAAGCACCAGCCGAGAAGGACACACTGACTGGTGCTTTTCTTCCTGGTATTCCAAGACTGAGATTGTCTAAGGATCACAGAAAATACTGTGGCACGGTACCAAGGAACCCAGGACTGGGTCAAACAGGCAGCAACTTCTTATCTCCAACAAATTGAAGAGGTAGAATATTGCAGCAGGCTCAAAACCCAAAAATAAGCTACACCTGGAAGATACCTCCGAGAAGTAGCCATCTCCTAAGAGTTTGAAATACTAGCAATAAAGTAACCTACCATAGGCAATTTACAAACAGCAAGCCAGGAATTAAACTAAAGAAAGAAAAGAAAATGTGACGACACTTAAACAAGATGCAACTCCACACATCCAGTTCACCAAAGGCAAACCCAGGGGGCAGTGAGGTGGGACAAACCGAAAGCCACCCACCTAACATCTCTGAAGTAACAACAAAGCAGTTGAATGAGGCTCTGGAAAAATTTAAATCAGAAATAATTTCTCAGATAACTGCAGAAATAATGTCAACAATGAAGACCATGCTAAAGGATGCTAGAGCAGACACAGACAAAAAAATAGATGAGCTTAAGAAAATGATGGAAGCCATGAATGCTCAGCATAGGAAAGAAATGGAATCCATAAAGCAGATTCAAGCAGATATCCAGGAGAACAAAAATTCTGTTGAGAGTATTTGTAGCAGATTAAGCCAATGTGAGGACAGGATCTCAGATATAGAAGACAGGCTTGCAATTAGTGATCATGAAAAGAAAGAATTCTTAAAAATAGCAAGGGTTAATGAAAAATCCATCCAGCAGCTGCTAGATGATGCAAAGAAGAATAACTTAAGATTGATTGGAGTCAATGAAAAAGCAGGAGATAGCATAAATGACATCAGAACACTGTTCACAGACATTATCACAGAAAATTTCCCTGGTAGAGAAAAAGAATTGGACGTTCAGATAAGTGAGGCTTATAGAACTCCATTAGCCATGATAAAAAAAAATCTTCAGCCAGGCATATCATAGTCAAGATTCCAGAAATTCAACATAAGAGTAGAATCTGGGCTGGTGAGATGGCTCAGTGGCGTAAGCGCCTGCCTTGCAAGCGCAAGGGCCTGAGTTCGACTCCCGGATCCAACATACGAAAAAGGGGCCGGTGATATCGCTCAGCGGCACGGGTGCCTGTTGGCGCACGAGGTCCTGAGGTCGACCCCCCGGTACCCACAAAAAAAAAAATAAATAAATAAGAGTAGAATCTTAAAAGCTGTTGAAGAAAAGAAACAAATCACCTCTAAAGGAAAGCCCATCAGAATCACAGTGGACTTTTCAGCACAAACCCTCAAGTCAGGAAGAGCTTGGAATGATGTATTTCAACTTCTAAAGGAAAATAACCTTCAACCCAGACTGATGTACCCCGCAAAACTATCTTTCAAACTGACAGCGAAATGAAATACTTCCATAACAAAGAACATCTGAGAAAATTTATAACCACCAAACCAGCACTCCAAAATGTTTTGAAGGACATTCTAGAAAGGGATAACAAGGACTACAACTCCAGAAACCCCAACAGAAGGAATCCACCAGGCAGAGCAAATAATTAAAGAGAGGGAGGGAAAAATAAAAATTAAAAGAGGGGGAGCCAACAACAAGAAAATAACATGACAAGGATAAGTCAGTACATATTGGTTTTAACCATTAAAGTTAATGGTCTCAATTCACCAATCAAAAGGCACAGACTGGCAAAATGGATCAAGAAGCAAGATCCAACAATATGCTCTGTACAAGAAACACATTTAATTCAAAAAGAAATTCATAGACTGAAAGTCAAAGGATGGAAAACAATACTCCATGCAACAGGAACCCAGAAAAAAGCAGGGATAGCTATTCTTTTTGCAGACAAAGTGAATTTCAAGCCAAGAATGATTCAGAGAGATGAAGAAGGTCACTACATCCTTGTAAAGGGAACAATCCAAGAGGAAGAGATAACGATCATGAATATATATGCAACAAATACCAGTGCACCCAACTATATAAAACAAATATTAATGGACATGAAAAATCAAATAGGCACTAATGCAATTGCATTGGGGGATCTCAATACTCCACTGTCACAAAAAGATGAACTAGACAAAATATCAACAATGAAATATTAGAACTGAACCAAACTTTGGAACAAATGGACTTAGTAGATGTCTACAGAGTGTTCCACCCCACAACATCAGAATACACATACTTCTCAGCTGCACATGGGACGGTCTCCAAAAAAGACCACATACTAGCTCATAGAACCTGCTTAAGTAAATGCAAAGGAATTGAAATTATCTCATGTATATTATCAAACCATAGTGCAATGAAATTGGAAATCAATGGCAAAAGAAACCACAAGAACTTCCTAAACACATGGAAATTAAATAGTACCCTACTGAACAATCAATGGGTCACAGATGAAATTAAAGAAGAAATTAGACAGTTTCTGCAACTGAATGATAATGACAGTACAACATACTGGAACTTATGGAATACAATGAAAGCAGTCCTCAGTGGGAAACTTATAGCATTAAATTCCTATATCAGGAAAACAGAGCAAGCACAAATAAACAACCTAATGGTGAACCTCAAACTTCTAGAAAAAGAAGAGCAGGCTAAGCCAAAAGCTTGTACAAGGGAGGAAATTATAAAGATCAGAGCAGAAATTAACATATTGGAGACTAAAAAAACAATACAAAGAATCAACGAATCAAAGAGTTGGTTCTTTGAAAGATTAAATAAAATCGACAAACCCTTATCCAGCCTTGTTAAAAAAAGGAAAGAAAGTACTCAAATCCACACAATTAAGAATGAAAAGGGTGATATCACAACGGACCCTGCAGAAATCCAGAAGATCATCTATACCTACTTTGAGAACTTGTATTCTACTAAGATGGAAAATGCAGAAGAAATGGACAGATTCCTAGATACATATGAATTACCAAAGCTCAACCAAGAAGATATAAAAATCCTAAAAAAAACAATAACAATCAATGAAATCGAAGATGTAATTAAAACCTCCCAACAAAGAAAAGCCCAGGCCCTGATGGATTCACTGCCGAATTCTACAAGAAATTTAGAGAAGACCTAACACTACTGCTTCTCAAACTCTTTAATGAAATTGAAAGGGAAGCAATACTCCCAAATTCATTCCTGGAAGCAAGCATTACCCTGATACCAAAATCAGAGAAGGACCCAACTAAGAAAGAGAACTACAGACCAATCCCCCTAATGAACATAGATGCAAAAATCCTCAATAAGATACTGGCAAACAGAATGCAGCAAATCATCAAGAAGATTATACACCATGACCAAGTTGGATTCATCCCAGGGATGCAGAGATGGTTTAATATACGTAAATCAATAAATGTAATACACCATATTAACAAAACCAAGGACAAAAATCATATGATCATCTCAATAGATGCAGAAAAAACTTTTGACAAAGTCCAGCACCCATTCATGATAAAAACCCTACAGAAAATTGGAATAGATGGTCTTTATCTCAATCTGATAAAAGCTATCTATGACAGACCAACAGCCAATATCATACTAAATGGACAAAAACTGAAAGCCTTCTCTCTAAAATCAGGAACAAGACAAGGATGTCCATTGTCCCCCCTCTTATTCAACATAGTCCTGGAAACTTTAGCCAGAGCAATTAGACAAGAGCAAGAAAGAAAAGGAATAATGATTGGAAAGGAAGAAGTTAAATTATCGTTATTTGCAGATGACATGATACTCTACATAGAAGACCCCAAAAACTCCACTAAAAAATTGCTAGATTTAATAAGCAAATTCAGTAGTGTAGCTGGATACAAAGTCAACGCTCAAAAATCAATAGCCTTCCTGTACACCAGTAACAAACTCACTGAGAGAGAAATTAGGGAAACAATACCTTTCACAATAACATCCAAAGAAATGAAATACCTAGGAATCAATCTCACAAAGGAAGTAAAAGACCTCTACACTGAAAACTGCAGTACTCTGAAAAAGGAGATTGAAGAGGATATCAGAAAATGGAAAGATATCCCTTGCTCTTGGGTTGGAAGAACCAACATAGTGAAAATGGCCATACTTCCAAAATTGTTATACAGATTTAATGCAATTCCAATCAAAATTCCAACAACATATCTCACAGACTTAGAGAAAACAATCCTAAAATTCATCTGGAACCAGAAGAGACCTAGAATAGCAAAGGCAATTCTGGGCAACAAACACAAGGCAGAGGGCATCACAATCCCTGATTTGAAATTATACTATAAAGCTACTGTGATAAAAACAGTTTGGTATTGGCAAAAAAACAGACCCGAAGATCAGTGGAACAGATTAGAAGATGCAGAAACAACTCCAGATATACTAAGCCACCTTATCTTTGACAAAGGTGCCAAACACATTCACTGGAAGAAAGATAGCCTCTTTAATAAATGGTGCTGGAAAATTGGCTCTACACATGCCGAAGATTAAAATTAGACCCATATCTTTCACCGTGCACTAAACTAAATTCAAAATGGATCAAAGATCTAAATATTAAAACAGAAACATTAAATCTCCTGGAAAATAGAACAGGTAAAACTCTTGAAGACATTGGTGTAGGCAAAGACTTTATGAATAAAACCCCAGTGGCAAAGGAAGCATCACAAAGAATCAACAAGTCGGATCTCATCTTATTAAAAAGCTTTTGCACAGCAAGAGAAACCACCAACAGAGTGAAGAGACAACCCACAACGTGGGAAAAAATGTTTGCCAGCTGTTCCTCAGACGAAGGATTACTATTGAGAACATACAAAGAACTCAAAAAAATCAGACCTCCTAAATTTAAAGACCCAACCCAAAAATTGGCATCTGAGATGAATACACACTTCTCAGATGAAGAAATACAAATGGCAAATAAATATATGAAAAAATGTTCAACATCACTAGTCATTCGAGAGATGCAAATTAAAACAACACTGAGATTCCGTCTCACCCCAGGAAGAATGGCTATTATCAAGAAATCAGCTAATAACAAATGCTGGAGGGGCTGTGGGGAAAAAGGAACCCTTCTCCGCTGTTGGTGGGAGTGTAGTCTGGTGCAACCACTGTGGAAATCCGTGTAGAGACTCCTCAAAAAACTAGGGTTGGAGGTCCCATTTGACCCAGCTATTCCCCTTCTAGGTATCTTCCCAGAAGAATTAAAAACATCGTACCACAGCGATACATGTGCACCCATGTTTATAGCAACACAATTTGTAATAGCTAGATCGTGGAAACAACCCAAATGCCCATTAACCGAGGAATGGATAAAAAAGATGTGGTATTTTTATACAATGGAGTACTACTCAGCCATAAAGAAAGATAAACTGGAAACTTTTATAGGTAAATGGATGCAACTTGAGAAAATACTCACAAGCGAAATAAACCGGACACACATTTATAAACATTGTATTGTCTCCCTAGTATGAAAATGTAATTTCACTGTGACTATTCCATTCCTTAGTCTTCTATTTTTACCTAGCTTTTACATGGCTTAATCTTATACTGAGTAATGTTTTTCTCCAAAAGGTATTTGTACATTATCTAATACTTGAGTTTGTTAATATATGAGAATGTTTACTTCTTGTCTTTAAAAAATAATAATAATAATAATAATTCCCAAATTCTAAAAGAATGTTCTACTTGCCATGCCTAGATGGCTGTCTCTCTCCCAGCCTTTTGAGTGTCAAAGACAGCCTGACATGCCACCAGACAGCTCTTTCTCCCTCTCAGATGCCTTTGTTTCTCACCAGTGACGACACAAGCTTTCCCAAAGCATGTGTCTCCCCACCGTCCTGGACCTCACCCTGCCCAACTGTGCCTTTCATCTCTGGTCACAGCACGGTGCGCAAGGTCAGATAACATCAGTGCTCAATGAACATAGGAGCAAATGAGTGGGTCAAAAAGGAGTGACCCACCTGAGTGTCTTACCCTTTTTTTCTTTTTCTTTTTCTTTTTCTTTTTTTTTTTTTTTTTTTGAGACAGGATCTCGCTATGCAGTTCAGGCTGACCTTGAACTCACTATGTAGCCGAGGCTGGCCTCAAACTTGTGGCGATTCTCCTGCCTCAGCCTCCCAAGCGCTGAGATTACAGATGTGCACCACCACTCCTGGTCCCCTTTTCTTTTGTCTTTTGTTTTGTCTTTTCTTTTCTTTTCTTGAGACAGGGTCTCACTACGTAGCCCTGGCTGGCCTCTAATTCACAGCAATCTTCCTGCCTCAGCCTTCTGAGTGCTGGGATTACAGGTATGTGACACCATGCCCAGCTCCTTGTCCTTGACCCTAGATTTGGGCACCCAGCTGAGCTTGGAGCTGCTAGTCTTCTGCACAACAGTGGTGCTAGTGTCAGTTGTGCATGGAGCGAGAGCATACACTCCCATTAATTGTGCCTGGCTTTGTTAAGATTACTGCATGGCCGTGCACGGTTGATGAAGATCACTCCCAACTTTCTAAAAGCTGAGAGAAGAGCCAGTCATGGTGGGACACACCTGTAATCCCAGCCCTTGCTGGGATGCAAATTTGAGGGCAGTCTGGGCTACATAGTAGTTAGAGATCAGCCTGAACTATGTAGCAAGACCTTGTCTCAAAAACAAAGGCCCTGTACCCAACACCATATTATTAGCAACAGCTGCCAATTTACCAAGGCTTTCAATTTTTTTGTTTTGTTTTGTTTTTTTGTTTTTCCCAGTAAATGGGATTGACTCGAGGGCCTCAGGCATGCCAGGGCAGTACTCTACCACTGAGCTATATCCCCAACCCTTTTTTTTTTTTCTTTCTTTCTTTCTTTTTTGGGTTTTTTTGGGGTGTTTTTGTTTTTGTTTTTTGAGACAGGGTCTCGCTATGTAGTTCAGACTGGCCTGGAACTTGCTATGTAGCCCAGCCTGGCCTTGAAGCAATGTCAGCCTCCCGAGTGCTGGGATTACAGGCATGCACCACCACACCTGACTTTTTCTTTCTTTCTTTTTTTTTTTTTTAAGAGACTTGCTAAATTTCCCAGGCTGCCCTCAAACTTGCAGTCCTCCTGCCTCAGCCTCCTGAGTGCTGGGATTACAGGTGTGCACCCACTTGGTTTACAAGTGCTTTCTAATCATTATCTCAAGTAATCCTCACTGCCAACATCTGTGTTACATACCAAAGAAATCTCTGTGTTTCTCTTGGTCAATGCACTATGATAAGTTGAACAAATGAAGTCAGTCAACATAGTAGCCACCCAGACAGTAGAAATCAATCCATCAGGGAAGAGACAATTCTCTGACAATCACAGGTATCACCAACCCCCGTCTCTACCCTCCACTCAAGTCTTGCTGTTTCTTTCTGTCTCTAATTCATCTTTCTGTCTAGCTCACAGGATTTGAGTTGAGAGAAACACAGACTTCCATCAGTCAGAAAATTAAGGGGAACAAAACAGCGTACTTCTCACCCCAGAGACTGGAAAGTCCGTTTCATAAATATGACATTAAAGCTGAAATATACAGGTACGTTCCCATTCTCATTCTCATCCCACCTCAGATGAACAGGACAGGAAGTACAAGGTAAACCTCCTCTGAGAGCCAGCCACGGTGGCGCACACCTGTCATCCCACCACTTGGGAGGCTGAGGCAGGAGGAGACCACAAGTTTGAGGCCAGTCTGAACTATATAGCAAGACCCTGTCTCAAAAAACCTAAACAAAAACCCTGAGACCACCTTAATTCTGTGGAGCAGCACTGGGGGGTAATCAGAAAAGTCACTGGGTTTTCTGGAAATGGCTAGAGGGGCACAGGAAAGGAGCTTGTGATGGTGTTCAGTTTCTTGGTTTCCCTTTAGCTTTGGAATCGTCCTCTGGGAAATTGCCACCGGGAAGATCCCATTTGAAGGTGAAGACCATACGGGCTGACTGCTGGTATTGGGATTGGGCCCCTGTCCACGAGACTAGAAACCCCTGCTGGTGCTGACCCATGAGCATGGCCCTGATGTGGGAAGTGTTCTGGTCGTCAGTGGCATCTGTGGATATCCGTGTCTTCTCCATACTAGAAGTTCTGCTTCCCGCCTTCGGCATCCAGAAGGATGTGTGTGAGGCTGCCAGAGCAATGCTTTTGTTTTGTTTTGTTTGTAATTTTTTTTGTGTGTGTGGGTACCAGGGGTCGACCTTAGGACCTCGCGCGCCAGCAGGTGCCCGAGCCGCTGAGTGATATCACCGGCCCTTTTTTCATATGTGGGTACCGGGAGTCGAACTCAGGACCTTGCGCTTGCCAGGCAGGCACTTATGCCACTGAGCCATCTCACCAGCCTGTAATTTTTATTTTTATAAGTACATGTTTGCAGTACCTAATGTACACTCAGAGCCAGGCGTGGTGGTGCACGCCTATTATCCCAACACTCTGAGAGGCTGAGGCAGGAGAATCTCAAGTTTGAGGCCAGCCCGAGCAACTTAGTGACTTAGCAAGACCCTGTCTCAAAATAAAAAACTTAAAAAATGGCTGGGGTTGTAGCTCTGTATGAAGGCCCTTGGGTTTAAGCCCCATTAGTGCAAAAACAAATACCATGATTACATCCATCGTGAGGGTTGGTGCGTGTACATAACACATTTTAATTCTTTTTATGCCCTAGAGCAATGTTTAAATTCTCCCATCTTGGCATTGCCATACCAGGCTGTAATTCTTTTTTTTTTTTTCTGCCAGGCTGTAATTCTAAGGAAATCTACCAGCTGGTGTTTGAGAAGCGGCAACAGGAGCCGCTAGGTGAAGACTGCTGTCCCCTTCTGCAGGAGGTCATTGAAGAGTGCCGGGCCTACGAGCCCTCTGCGCGGCCCTCCATGGATGGTAAGGTTCTTCCTAGTATGAGGGGCATGAGCCATGTGTTTATTTCACAGTTGTGAAAAATTTTTGATTTGATTGATTAATTGATAGATTTTGGTTTTTTGAGACAGAGTCTTGCTATTCAGGCTAGCCTTGAAATCATTAGTTAGCCCAGGTTGGCTTCAAATTCTCTGTGATCCTCCTGCCTCAGCCTACCAAGTGCTGGGATGACAAGTGTGCACCATCACACCAGCAAGATTTTGTTTTTACAAGCTCCAAGAAAGTAGTTCACACTGAGGGGTAATTTCACCCACCAGCAGACATTTGGCAGTGTCTGAAAACACTTGTGACAGTCACAAGTCAGGTGTGGGGAGTGTGCTCCTGATGTCTAATGGATAAGAGGCCAGAGATCAGCCTGGCATATGGTGCTCCCTTGTAACCCCAGCACTCTGGGAGGCTGAGGCAGAAGGATTACAAGTTTGAGCCCAGCCTGGGCAACTTAGTGACTTAGCAAGACCCTGTCTCAAAAAAATTAAAAAGATCTAGGAATGTAGTTCAGTATGAAGGCCCAGGTTTAATCCCCAGTACAAAAAAAAAAAATTAGGCCAGGGTTGGTACTTGGTTTTCTAAAATACGTAAGACAGGGCCGGTGAGATAGCTCAGCGGCATAAGTGCCTGCCTGGCAAGCGCAAGGTCCTGAGTTTGACTCCTGGTACCCACATATGAAAAAAGGACCGGTGATATCGCTCAGCGGCACGGGCACCTGCTGGTGTGCGAGGTCCTGAGGTCGACCCCCAGCACCCACAAAAAATAAATAAATAAATAAATAAATAAATAAATAAATAAATAAATAAATAAAATACATAAGACAGCCTCCACAACAAAGAATGATCCCACCCAAATGTCTCAAAAAAAAAAAAAAAACCAAAGTTGACCAAGTTAGAGGAGAACTTCTTGTCCCAAATGCATGAGTGCAGATGGTGGTTTTGGCATCAGGCAGACCAGGAGACATGGTTTCTATGCCACTGTGCAGTGCACGTGTGTTATTGTGTTTCTAGCCTGGTGCTCAGCTCCCTGCAGGTCTCACTTCCTGTCTGTTCATTCATAGAAATCCTACGGAAACTGTCTGCCCTTACTGAGAAGGGTCTGAAAACCTGAAGCAAGGAGTCCTGGACAAGAGGTGGGAGAAACACAAACTGGACATCTCTGACTTGAACATTTTGATAAATAATTTCCTGTGTCCACACCTCTTGGCAATGTGACTTTGCCACTTGTCCCATCAAGTGGAGTCTCAGCTGGGCCTGGCGGCGTCTGCCTGTAATCCCAGCACTTGGGAGCCTGAGGCAGGAGGATTGTTGGGAGTTTGAGGCCAACCTGGGCTACATAGTGAGTTCAAGGCCAGCCTGAACTACATGGCAAGACCCTGTCTCAAAAACGGAAAAAAAAAAGCGAGGTCTGTTCCCTACCATTTGAATCTGGCCTGGCACTGTGACTTGATTTGGTCAGTAAAGTGTGAAAGAAGTGACAGTATGTCAGTTCCAAGCCTAGACTTCAAGAGGCCTTACAGTGTCCACTCCCTCTCTTGGACCCCTACCCAGGCATGAGCCAGCTGGGATAGTGAGCTGGAGGACAGGAGCCAAATGGAGGGACACCTGTCCCAGCAGAGATGCCACGAGACCAGCCAGCCTCGCCGCTGACTCTGATAAGAGCCCAGTTGAGACCAAAGAACCTTCCAGCAGAGCCCAGCCCCACTTGCCCAGTCACAGAATCAGGAGCTAAATAAATGAATAGTCGTCTTTAGCCACTACCTTTTGGGTGGTTTGTTACACAACAGTGGTCCCTGAGCAAATGCTGGTCAACCCTTCTTGCCACTGAACTGAGTACAAACTCCCCATTTGGATACCCATGACCTCGGATCTCCAACCCCACTTGACTTTCCACGTCAGATCCCAGCGCTCTCCTGCTGTGGACTGCAACCTCTGACCCCCAGAGGACCCAGCAGGGAAGCTGAGTCGGGGAGTTGAGCCTGGAGGGGACTTCAGGGAATGCATGGGCTTTAAGGACCTGTGCCTCTCTGCTCCACTGTTTTTGTAATCATGTAGAAACAGGATCCTACTGTTTCCAGAGCTTTACATTTCTCAAAACAAGCCAGATAATTGGATTTTTCTATTAATTGTCTCTGTTTTTAAAAGTTGGGATCTCATTAAAAATTATTTTAATGTATATGACAAAGAAAATACCGGGCATGGTGACGCATACCTGTACTCTCAGCGCTCAGAAGGTTGAGGCAGGAGGATCACCGTGAGTTTGAGGCCAGCCTGAACTACATAGTGAGACTCTGCCTCAAACAAACAAACAAACAAATAAACAAAAATGTGAGCATAGGAGCTGCCAGACTCAAACCCATGTCTCCAGCACAGGGCCCATTTTCTCTGAACTGTTTATACCTTTGCTAACAGTGTATGTCTTGCTCCAGATACACTCACTCCTGCCTCTACGTGTTGCTTTTCCCCAGAACTCACCCAAACAATCCACAGTAGAAGTGATAGGCATTGCCAGGCATGGTGGTGCACACCTGTAATCCCAGCACTCAGGAGGCTGAGGCAGGAGGATCGCCATGAGTTCAAGGCCAGCCTGGGCTACATAGCAAGTTCAAGACCAGCTTGAACAACATACGGAGACCCTGTCCCAAAAAAACAACAAAAAAAGTGATTAACATTGTTCCAGCCACTGAGGAGACAGCAAAAACACTTGGGTTCTCCAGGCTGGGCTTGAATTTGTAATCCTCCTGCCTCATCTTCCAAGTCTATCTACCTTTACTGAATGGCATGCAAACACCTGAAGCAAGGAGCCCTGGACAAGAGGTCAAGAGAGGCACAAGCTGGACATCTCTGATTTGAAAACGTTGAGAAATGATCTCCTGTGTCCACACCTCTTGGCAATGTGACTTTGCCACTCGTCCCATCAAGAGGAGTCTCAGCCAGGCCCAAGGGTTGGGATTACAAGCGGGCACCACCATACCTGCACATCCCTGTTAAAGCCCCTAGATCCTTGGTCTCCCCAGCTCATCACAACGCTCTAAAAGTGGTCTCTAACCACCTGCCTGGCTCTCTCTCCTGAGGAGGAGGAAGAGGAAGAGGGCCTAGAGGCTTATCCCAGAGGTCAGGTGGGGGCTCTGAGCCTCTGTTTTCTCTTCTGTGAATTGGGTGACAATGTCAGGGACACTGGTCATATTGAGAAGGGGCTGCCACATCACACGTGCTCTGGGGAGCCAACTCCTTGCTGAGTCACTCAGTGCCCCTGAGATAGTTTCCAGTCTGTCAAGGCGGTGACCAGGGCTTTAGAGACCAAGGATTAGGGAGTTTAAAATGCTGGGGGTGGGCTTGGGGAAGGGACGCCTACTGCGGCCCCCTTGTCCTCTGTCCTCACACTCATAGCTCCCTGCTGCCCCCCAGCCTTGGAGAAGAGCCTGGGTGTGCAGGTGAGTGACGGGGTGTCTCCAGGGCTGGCCCGTGACTTGTGGTTGAGTGGCAGGACAGAACAGAGACCCACGGTGGGAAGGCTGTGGGTCCCCACTCCTCAGCACCCCTCCTCTGGTCAGTTTCCATGGTGGCACAGGTCAGGACCCTTGGGGAGGCCCGCAGGCTGGGGAGTCCTACAGAGGCCGGCCGGGCCTGCGCCCTTTTTGGGAGCAGGGAAGGGGACAGCTGGCAGAGCCCCACAGTCTCGGCCTGTTCAGTGGGGATCTGGGACTGTTCTTTCTTTCTCTTTTTTAGCCTAGAACATGGTTTGTTTGGTTTTTTTTTGTTTTGGGTTTTTTTTTGTTGTTGTTGTTTGGTTTGGTTTTTTTTTTTTTTTTTTTTTTTTTTGTGGGTACCAGGGGGACGACCTCAGGACCTCGCGCGCCAACAGGCACCCGTGCCGCTGAGCGATATCACCGGCCCCTTTTTCGTATGTGGGTTCCGGGAGTCGAACTCGGGCCTTCGCGCTTGCAAGGCAGGCGCTTAAGCCGCTGAGCCGTCTCACCGGCCCTGGTTTGGTTTTTTTGAGACAGGGTCTCGCATAGTTCAGGCTGGCTTCGAATTCACTGCAACCTTCTTGCCTTAGCCTCCTGAGTACTGGGATGACAGGTGTGTGCCATCGCACCAGCAAGATTTTGTTTTTACAAGCTCTAAGAAAGTAGCTCCCATTAAGGGTAATTTGGCAATGTTTCAAGACACTTTTTTTTAATTAAGTTTATTGGTACATTTTAGGTACACATAATGATCACATTCATCGTACAGAATTTGTACCTGTACATGATATACCTTGATTCTTTTTTTTCCCATTCCCTCCCTTTCTGTTCAACCCTTCTTCCCCTCCTTATTTATAAAAGCTTTATTTCCGGGGCCGGTGAGATGGCTCAACGGCATAAGCGCCTGCCTTGCAAGCGCGAGGGCCCGAGTTCGACTCCCGGATCCCACATACGAAAAAGGGGCCGGTGATATCGCTCAGCGGCACGGGCGCCTGTTGGCGCGCAAGGTCCTGAGGTCGACCCCTGGCACCCACCAAAAAAAAAAAAGCTTTATTTCCATTTTTCCTTCTTTTCTAATTTTTTTTTTCTTTTCCCTTCCTGCCTTTCCCCATCCTCCCTCCCTGGTTTCCCCTCCCATTTGAACATTTTCTTCCTATTTCCCAATATCTATTATACATTTTGGTCCTTATTTACACTTTCAGCTTCTCACACCAGAGAAACAATGCAGTATTTACACATGCGCGTCCAATTTATTTCACTTAAGAGTATGGTCTCAGGGTGCATCCATTTACCTAGAAATGTCTCAGGTTTTTCCTTCAATTCACTGTTTGTTTGTTTATTTGGGACAGGGTCTCGGTGTGTAGTGCAGGCTGGCCTTGAACTCACTTATGTAGCCCAGGCTGGCCTCAAATGTGGTGATCCTCCTGCCTCAGCCTCCTGAGTGCTGGGATTACAGGAGTGTACCACCACGCCTGGCTTCCATTCACTTTTGACAGTCACAACTTGGGTGCCGGGGGCCAGTCAGACCCACAGATATCTGAGGGGGGACAACAGGGAATAAAAGACAAAGAGACAAATCTCAAGGTTCAAGGGAGAACCAGGAGTAGTTTTGTCTCTAGTGGACCGACTCCCCGATCGCTCAGTGTTGCCCATATTAGCAAGTAGTCAGCGAGAAGCTCAGAGGGTAATGTTTCCTGGAACAGGAGAAGTTTAATATTTCAAAGAGAACAAGATAAAGTCCTTCCCCTGATAGTCTGCATTTTGTATCCAGTCTTGGGCAGGTATTATCTCAAGAAGCTGTGAATATGAGCTTTCCCAACACAGCCAGAGAGCATGCAGCTATTTGCAGACTCTCCTGTCCCTTGAGGCAGGACCACAGTCACATAGTCTGGTCCCTAACATAGTAAAGTATTATTTCATATCCCCTGGGCCCCAACACTCAGGTGTGGGAATTGTGCTCTTGGTGTCTAATGGTGTCTAAAGGCCAGGGATGCCCCTAGCTTGTGGTGCCCACTCCTAACCCCAGCACTCTGGGAGGCTAAGACACATACATAACACATCTTAATTCTTTCTACTTCCCCTTCCTCCTCCTCCCTCCATCCATCTCTTGGTCCCTTTCCCATTTGCAAAAGACCTATTTCCTGTTTCCTATTGTCTATCTTTTATGAAGCTTTTTATTTTATTTATACTTTGGGTTTCTCATATAAGAGAAACCATGGGATATTTAAACTTGTATGTCTAATTTATTTCACTTAACATTACGGTCTCGAGGTACGTCTATTTTCCTACAAAGGACTCAAGTTTATCCTTTATAACAGAGTAGTTCTCCATTTGTGCATAAAGGCCACATTTTCCTCTTTGCTGCATCTCCTGCAAGAATGAAGACCGTTTTCAGCAGTTAGACTGTTGACATTCCAGGGAATGGCGACATCACTCTGAGGGGACGCACAGTTAATGAGAAGGGCTCCAGAGGAAGCCTGCAGAAGGACTTCAACCACATCAATGTAGAACTGAGTCTCCTTGGGAAAAAAAAAAAAAAAAAAAGAAGCAGCAGCTCTGGGTGACAAATGGTGGGGAAATGAAAGGAACTAGCTGCCATTGGCACGACCTGTAGTCACACACACAGCAGGATCAAGGGTGTTACAATGGGCTTCTGTGATAACATGAGGTCTGTGTACGCTCACTTCCCCAGCAACATCATTTTTCAGGAGAATAGGTCTCTTGCTGAAATCTGGAATTTCTTGGGTGAAAAATACCCAAGATTCGGATGAGGGCAGGTGTTGCTTGTTCAGTATCTCAAGCCCCAGAAGATGAATGAATCCTTGAAGGAAATGATATTGCGCTTGTTTCCCACTCAGCTGCTTCGATTCAGTGAGCCACAACAGTCAAAAACAAGGATATCAGAAAACTTTTGGATGGTATCTATGTTTCTGAAAAGGGAACAGTTTAGGTGATGAATAAGATACAAGAGTTTTCCAGCCACAGAAACAAGCTTCTGGATTATAAAACCAATTTGTGATATTTTAATGATGCAATAAAAGATCTCTTACTAAAAAAAAATACCACATTTTTTAATCCATTCATCTGTTGATGTGGACATATAGGCCACTTCCAAGATTTAGCTATGATGAATTGTGCTGCTATAAATATGGGTGTACATGTATCACTGTAATGATGTCTTTAACTCTTTTTAATCATGCAAGAATATATTTTCAGAGCCTTTTAGATATATCCTATTTACTTTTCACTGAACAGTCCTTTGCATTGTCCAAATTTCTTACCTTTATATATTACTTTTTTTTTTTTTTTTTTTCAGTGTTGGGGCTTGAACCCAAGGCCTCATACATACTGGGTAAGTGCTCTCCACTGAGCTATACCCCCAGCCCGCCTATTAATTTTTAGTTAAAATTTTTTAAAAGGTGCCAGGTGTGGTGGTGCACACCTGTAATCCTGGCACACACCTGTAATCCTGGCACTGGGGAGGCTGAGGCAGGAGGATTATCCTGAGTTTGAGGTCAGCCTGAACTACATAGTGAGACCCTGTCTCAATGCTCCGCCCCCCAAAAAAAGATCACTCATATTTTGTTATGTACCTACGTATTCTTTAACATGGAAAGCAATTCAAGATATATTTTGTATAAAGACCATCTCCTCTGTATTTAAGTGGATAGTTCACACAAAGTTAATAAAGATTTCTCTGGCTAGAGACAATTTCTCTTTTTTGTTTCTTTGCATTGCGTAATTATCTGTACTGAACATGCAGTACTTACATAAGAACCACTAAGTGTTCTTCATCCTACTACATAATGTCTGGTTTGCAATTGAGGCTGACCTTGAACTCCCTAGATAGCCCAGGCTGGCTTCCAACTTGTGGCGATCCTCCTGCCTCAGCCTCCAGAGTATTGGGATTACGGGTGTGTGCCACCACACCTGGCCATCCATTTGTTTATAAAATTTATTTCTCCTCATATTAGCCATTCCATAGCCCAACAGCAGCAACTTCCGCAGATAGCAGGAAAAAAGTAGTACAAATGTTGGTGACAGGGTTGGAGGAAACAATATTGAAAAGTCAGTATTTAGGAATCTACCACTTTCAATTATTTATGCTCTCCTCTGCTACCAATTCCACTGAAAATGGCAGCTGAGTTAATAAAAGTTTGACAATACATAAGTTATGCCTGAGGGGTGTGTGTGTTTGAAAAAATCTTTGCTATTAAGTGATGTAACGATTTATAGAAGGCAGTTTACCAGAGTGGTTTGGAGTTGAAGGAACCATATTCCAATTATTTTTTGATCCTATAGGTAAGCTCCTCAAGCCCGTAAGAGAATATATACGAACGGGATCGTCCCACGGTCCTTTACAGGCTCCACAATATTTTGAAATTATTCGATTAGCGACTATCCTTTGGATAAAGAACGCTCCTTCACTAAAGTTTTGGGGAGAAGCAACAGGAGGCACAGATCTAATATTTTTTTCTTCATTCTGAAATGGACCAAGCTAACTTTTCTCCCAACTTCCTCCTGCCAGAAAGTTCAAATTAAGGGCGGGAAAAATCTTTTTCCGCTCTCCTCTCCGGGGGCTGGGCGCGAGGTGACGGACATAAATTTCTACCAATTGTACAAGGTTTCTTCGTACGTAGTCCCGCCTAGTGAATAGACCAAGCACCAGCCAATGAGAATGCAGTTGTTTCAGCTTTCGTCCACCAGCAGAAGAAGAAGACAAAGTATTGGTCACCGGCTGGCTCTGCCGCCCAATAGGAGCACGCCGAGACTGCGGTTTGGGCGGGGAGCTTGAGCTGTTTAGGAAAAGATGGTTGGCCCTCTTGCTCACGGAGTTCTGCAGAGGTAACGACTGCAAATGCAGCCTGTTCGGAAGTTCCGGCGCTTGCCCGCGCCTTCAGGTGAGGTGGCGCTTGCTTCTCTCCAGACCTTGGGCTTCTAGTTTCGGGGTAACTTCCTCGGCCATGGTTCCTGGTTGCGGAGCCTAGGGGGTGGGCTGCGGACGGGCCTGGAACTCAGCGCCCGAGCGGGTTGCGAGGCCTCTGGACAGGCGCCAGTGGCTGGGCGCCGAGGGCCCAGAGTCCCCGCCCTGTGGCCGGGCGGTGTGAGGGCGGGGAGCGCGGGGCCGCCGAGCGGTCGCAAAAAGGGCCGATCTCGGGGGCACCCAGCCCCTTCCCCCGGGCCGAATGCCCGGCTCTTCCCCGGCTCTCGTGGAGCCCCTGTCCCTTGCACTATTTTCAAAGTACCAGAATTTAACTTTTCAGTGCCCCCCCACAGTCACACTGTGACGTAGATGCTGCTGTGATCTCTGTTTCCTGGGTGAATCTCTGTTTCCTGGGTGATCTCTGTTTCTTAAGTGGAGAGGTTAGGAAACCCACTTCTGGTCCCCCGGGTGGTAAGGGGCAGAGCAGGGGTTTGAACCCTTGTTCTCCTGACTCCCCGCTGCCACCTCAAATCCTGCGATTCCGAGGCCTTCGTGTCCGCCTGTTATGGACATTGAAACCAGAGTTTCAAAACTTAGTAAAATAGGACGGGCGTCGTGGTGCATGCCTGTAGTCCCAGCATAAATGGAGGCAGAGGCAGGAGGATTGTCACGACCAAACAATGAGTAAGATGGCAAGAAGCCATGCTCCAGAATGGCGCTGTTCCGTAGAACTTTGTGCTGCGATGAAAACATTTTGTGTCTCTTGTTGTGTATGATAGCCACCTGCCGAGAGTGGCTTGCTTTCTTGTTTGTTTGTTTGTTTATTTGTTGCCTAAGGGTTCCACTCAGGAATTCAGGCTGGCCTTGAACTCACTGTGTAGCCCAGGCTGGCCTCGAACTCTGCTGTCCTGTAATCCCAAATTGGGATTACAGCCATGCGCCACAACACCCAGTTTTTGTTCTGTTTTTTGATACAGGATCTAGGTAGCTAGTCCAGGCTGGCCTTGAACTTGAGTCGGTCCTCCTGCCTCAGCTTCCTGAGCGCTGGGATACAGGCATGCGCCACCACGCTTAGCATTGTTGCATGTTTTTAGTGTCCTAAAAATGGAATTAGTGAATTCATTGCAACCTACTTTTTTCTATTCAATTTTTTAAAATTATTAGTACGTTTACAGTACATAATGATTACATTTGTGAGGAGCTGGTACACGTGCATCATACATCTTCTCTTCCTATTCAGTCTTTTGGCTCAATTACGTATTTGCCAATTTTTCTCTGAAACAATAGGAAAAAAATCAACCTTAAAAAAGAAAATGAAGGGCCGGTGAGATGGCTCAGCCTGCCTGGCAAGCGCGAGGGACCGAGTTCGACTCCCGGAACCCACATACGAAAAAGGGCTGGTGATATCGCTCAGCGGCTCGGGCGCCTGCTGGCGCGCAAGGTCCTGAGGTCGACCCCCCGGTACCCACAAAAAAAAAAAAAGAAAATGTACTTTTAAAAGGTTTAAATGCATGTTTGAAGTTTTGTGTAATTCTTACAAATGTTTTATTAAAGTTATTTACATTTAATAGCCATAGTTACACAGGGAAAGTTTGTCAACATTAAGATTTTTTAAAAAACAGTTCTTAAGGGCCGGTGAGATGGCTCAGTGGCTTAAGCGCCTGCCCGGCAAGCGCGAGGGCCTGAGTTCGACTCCCGGAGCCCACATACGAAAAAGGGGCCGGTGATATCGCTCAGCGGCACGGGCGCCTGTTGGCGCGCGAGGTCCTGAGGTCGACCCCCCGGTACCCACAAAAAAAAAAAAAAGAAAAAGAAAAAAAAACCAGTTCTTAAATACAAATCTGTTGAAGGGAAAAATTGTCAAGTATAAAAATTTTTTTCTTTCATGCCCGAAGACCTGTTTGAGGCAGTTCATGGTTCAGCTTTACAGTCCCAACTTTTCAGTTATATCCTTGCGTTTGAAATAAGCTCCCGCATCACAACTCGCGGCAGTTGTGGCAGAAGGAACCTTTTCCTTTCCCTTAGCAAGGAGTCCAGAAACCAGGAGGGACTTGTGCCCCGGAGCTGCTCGAGTGTGCGTTTTCGGCTTTTCTCAGCTTCCTCAAGTCCTTTTCTGAAATGAGCTTTTGCCGCCCTGTTTGGCCCCAGGATGTGGGCTATGACTTTTTGAAGGACGGCTACCTTGGGGGTCTTGTCGTTGTTTTCCAGCTCTGGGATCGGCTCACACGGGAAAGCCCAGAGCCCCTCCGACGTTTGGAGACTTGCGCGCTGGCCTCTGGTCATTGGGAGCCTTGCTGTCTCTTCCAGGGGGTGACCCGATTCCGACCTTTTGGCGGGCAGTTGCCTCTTTTCCACCCAAACACATTGATTTCTTCCTCGTCCTCTCACTCTTCAGAGTCGCCACCGTGATGGGGCTGGGCAGAGTTCAAGGATGGGGGCGTTGCCGAGGGGCTCAGAGCAGCTCTAGGTGGTGGTGGCGGAGCCGCTGTCTTATTGTCCTGGATGATGATACTGCTGATGGGTCACAGATGAAGCTCTGGTTCACCAGGTCACCTCCCAGCAGCTGGGTCGCCCAGCAGAGAAGGACGCGATGGTGGCCTGGGGTTGAGAAGGGTGGGACGTAGCTTGACTTCTCCCAGATGTCCTCGCTGAGCGCTGGACTCTGCTGCGGCTGCCGGTAGAAGCCCTCTTCGCAGTAGAATCTGGTTATGCCTAGTGGTAGTCAAGATCGTAATCCTGTTGGTGATGCTGATGTCGAGGGGCACGGTCGTGGCCACCCATGGGGATTTGCCACTACCTGAAGGAAATCCAGTCTTCCAGCGTCAGCGAGGAGCGCCTTTCAGAGGAGCGGGTCCCAGGCCAAGGCTGAGTGGGAAGTGTCCCCAAACAGGTGGGATGGCCGAGGTGCGGGAAGGCCCTGCGCAGCGTCTGCCTGCTGCAGTGGGCAGAGATCTCGGATGAAGTGGGGCCTGGGGTGGGGGTGGGGCGGCCCCAGGCAAAGCCCCTTTTCTCTGGGGGTGGGGCGGGTCTCCCTGCACACGACCAGCTGTGCTCCCTGGGCTTTTCACCCCCGCAGCTGCCCACCTGCTCCCTCTGCCGGTCGCACAAATTACTACAGCGAACCGCTACTCAAATCTTTTCTTCTTTCTTTCCCTTTTTCTTTTCCTTTCCCTTTTTCTTTTTCTCTCTCTCTCTCCCTCCCTCCCACCCTCCCTTCTTTCCTTCTTTTGTTTTTGTTTTCTGAGATAGGGTCTCACTTGTAGCTCAGGCTGGTCTTGAACTCACATTGATCCTCCTGCCTCAGCCTCCCTAGTGCTAGTATTAGGGGTGTGTGCCACCATGCCTGGTTACTCAGTATTTTTAAAGAGAATTTACTATTGGGGTTCTATCTTGTCCATAAGTTTTGGTTTACCCTTTTCCCCTCCATTTTCTGTGTTCTTTCTATGATATTTCAGTTAACCAGATCTACTGGCTTATTTTTTTGAGGGGAGGGGTGAGACAGGGCCTTGCTGTGTTGTCCAGGCTGGCCTGGAACTCTCAGTCCTCCTGCATGGCCTCCCAGGTGCTGGGATTATAGGCCTGTGCCACCATCTCTGGCTTTGTCTTGTTCTCTGATTTGTTCTTTTCCCTTTGCTAGCATTGTTTTTATTTTGGGGGTACAGTATCTATTTTGGTAAAAATCTAAAGATTTTAACTAGTTTGATTTGTAAACCTGGCATTTTTGTCTGTTTACTGTTTCTTGCATTGTCTTCCTTTTTTTTTTTCTTCCATTTTTTCTGTTTATCTGCTTTGGTCTCTTTTTTTGGGGGGGGGGTTACCGGGGGGTTGACCTCAGGACCTCACGCGCCAACAGGCACCCGTGCCGCTGAGTGATATCACCGGCCCCTTTTCCGTATGTGGGATCCGGGAGTCAAACTTGGGCCCTCGTGCTTGCAAGGCAGGCGCTTACGCCGCTGAGCCATCTCACCGGCCCTCTGCTTTGGTCTCTTTTTTTTTTTTTTTTTTTTTTTGTGGGTACCGGGGGGTCGACCTCAGGACCTCGCGCACCAGCAGGCGCCCGTGCCGCTGAGCGATATCACCGGCCCCTTTTTCGTATGTGGGTTCCGGGAGTCGAACTGGGGCCCTCGCGTTTGCCGGGCAGGCGCTTAAGCCGCTGAGCCATCTCACCGGCCCTGCTTTGGTCTCTTTTGCTTGTTTGTTTTTGTTTTTGTTTTTGGTACCCGGAATCGAACTCAAGACCTGATGCTTGTCAGGCAGGTGCTGTGCCACTGAGCTATATCCCCGGTCTTGTTTTTGTTTTTTGAGACTAGTGTCTCACTAGGTAGTTCAGGATGGCCTTGAACTCACTATGTAGCCCAGGCTGGCCTCAAACTCTGGCAGTCTTCCTGCCTCAGCCTCCCGAGTGCTGAGATTACAGGCATGGGCCACCATGCCCAGCTAGTCTCTCTCTTGTTGAAGTTTACCCAAATGTCAGTTGACCCTTGAGTTTTTGTTCATTTTTAAAGGGAGACCCTAGAAAACTGATTTGCAACTCCGTGTGAGTGGCTGAGCCTTATCAACTGGAGGACTTTTAATTTTAGGTACATGTACAGAGAGCCATCTATGGGGGATTCATAGCTGTCAGTGTATGAAGATCTTTTTTCTTTTTCTTTTTCCAGTTAAAATTTTTGTATTTGATCTCAGCCAAAAGGCCGAGAAGTGATCCAATTTTAATTTTTATTGATACATGTTTGCAGTACATAATGATTACATTCATCTTGAGTTGGTATGTGTACATAATAAATCTTAATTCTTTTTGTCCCTTTCCTCTCTCCTCCCTCCCACTCCAAGATCTTTTTTCTTGTCTTGGTTTTCTTCAGAAAACGATTCTTTAATCTCTTGCCTTAGGACATAAGGAGTGTACAGTATATAAACCTGAACATTGTGTTCTGGAGTTGTGCAGGAGAAAGAAGCTGGGGAATAGGGTTGGAAGTGTACCACACTGTAGGCTTTCTTCTAATCCCTTATTTTTTATTGCTGAGCCACTTTCCACCCTGGTTATAAGCATATCTGCTTCAAACTTCCAGTTTTCTACAGCATAGGAGGAGGAGGTTTTGTCTTTGTTTTGGACCGACTGGTGTGTATTTGAGTAGGAGTCAAGCTAATCACTTCGTACCTACCCCTTGCCAGGGATTGAACCCAGGGACATTCCTACCACTGAGCTACATCTCCAGCACCCGTCCTCCCCTTTTTAAAGTTTTTAGCCACTCACTAAATTCCCTGGGTTGGCCTAGAACTCACAATCGTCCCACCTCAGCCTCCCAGAGTGCTGAAATTATAGGCATGTGCCACCATGCCTGACTATAAGTGCTTCTTATAGACAGAGAAGTTTACTACCAAAACACTTTGGACTCGAATAACTAATATATTCTCATTTGGCCTGTTTTTTTCTTTTTCTTGGTTTTTAAAAAGTCACCTTATTTAATTGTGCATGCTAGCCTCTTTGGCTAAGAATGATCTTAATCAAGCTATCTTATAATAGCTTTTTTTTTTGCCCCCTCTTCTTTTCTTTTCTTTTTTTTTTTCTTTCCCCCAGTACTGGGCATTGAACCCAGGGCCTTGGTACTGGTCTACATACCCAGCCCCATTGTTTGCTTGTTTGCTTTTGAGAATGGATCTTGCTAAGTTGCCCAGGCTGAGCTTGAATTTGGTCATCCTTTTGTTTTAGGGTCCCAGAGTGCTGGAGTTACAGGTGTGTGCCGCCACACCTGGCTGGTGATATGTTTTATCTGTTTTACTAAAGATATTTTTCACAAACATTGTTTCCCCAGTGATGGCTCAGGAAGCACTGGGCTGTGATCCTCCGGTGCATTTGGATGACGATACAGCAGATCCTGTTGCTGAATTGATTGCCAGCCAAGGAAGACTGCCTCTGCTCCAGCCTGCTCCTACTGAAGTGGCTGGAAGCCAGGGGACGCCACTCCTGCTCCAGTCTGCTCCTACTGAAGCAGTCAACAGCCAAGTGAGACCACTCTTCCTGCAGCCTGCTCTTGTTCAAGTGGTCAGCAGCCAAAGAGGACTACCGCTTCTCCAGCCTGTTCCTGCTCAAGTGGCCAACGGCCAGGGAGGACCACTCCTTCTCCAGTCTCCTCCTCCTCCTCTTCCTCCTCCTCCTCCTCCTCCCCCTCCTCCTCCTCCTCCTCTTGTTCCACTTCCTCTTCCTCCAGTGGCCAGCAGCCAAGAGGGTCCTCGCCTTCTCCAGTCTCCTCCTCCTCAAGTGGCCAGCAGTCAGGGAGTACCACTCCTTCTCCAGTCTCCTCCTCCTCCAGTGGCCAGCAGTCAGGGAGTACCACTCCTTCTCCAGTCTCCTCCTTCTCAAGTGGCCAGCAGCCAAGGGGGACCCCTTGTGCTCCAGCCTGCTCCACAGGTGCCCATTGACCTGATGGAGGAAGTGGAACGGTCAGAAGAGGATGTGGAGAACATCAATCCAGGAAGTTTAGGGGAGTCTAGGCAGGGATCCGGTGCTAATCACACATTCCGAGCACCTTCACTGGAGTCCATGAACAGCTTCATCAGTGGGCTGCAGAGACTCCATGGCATGCTGGAGTTCCTGAGACCTCCTCCACCTTCAGACCACAGCGTGGGGCCATTGAGGGCGAGGAGGAGGGGGCGCACTTCACGTAGGGCGAGAGCTGGAGCATCCCAGAGGACAGACAATGCCAGGTAAATATATATATGAGTTCTGTGGTGCATTGCGGGAATTATGAAACTGGTCAGACCCCCAGGGCTGCCAAGGGTAACTTTTTTTTCCCTCTTTTTTTGAGATAGGGTCTTGCTTGAATTTACGATCCTGCCTCAGCCACTTGAGTGCTGGGATTATAGGCTTTTACCTTTCCGCCTGGCTCAAGGATAACCTTTCTGAGCCCCCTTTCCTTGTAAGACACATAAAAGTGCTTCCTGGTTTACTTCACTAAGTAATGGGGGGAATAAGTTCCCTGATACACTTTGAGAACTAGAAGCAGTTCTAGTAAGTTTTATAACAAACCTCTATAGAAGATGGCTTTGTCCACGTTCTCTTGATGTAGTTAGTGTGATACACGAAGAGGATACTTTTATCAGAAAATTCCTTGATATACATAGAATCTGTGTTCAGAGTGAGGATTATAGAATTTAGATGTTAGAAGATGTCAGTCAAGCTATGTAACTGATAGCCACATGTTTGTTTCCACAAAGGAAATAAACCTAAAAGGCGAGGGGCTGTGCAGTTCAGTGGAAAGAACAGTAATTTTGGAACCAGATCAATATGGTAATAAAACTTTTTACTCAATTCACACAAAAATTTGAACTTTACTAGGACAGTTTGCTTGTAACTTCAGAATATCTTAAGATGAAAATCTGTCTTGTTACTTTTCTCATTGCTGAGACAAAATACCTAACACCCAACGGTAAAGGAGGAAAGGTTTATTTAGCTTACTCTGGCTAGCTCCAAGGAAGGGTAGCATGGCAAAAGGGCATCACAAAGGAGAAACAGTTCATGGCATGGTACGCAGGAAGAAGCAAGCAGCAAGAGCTGCAGCAGCAACCAAGCCTGCATTTATATTTCATACAGGCTACCTACCCTTTGGGCAGTACCACCCACATCCAGGGTGGGGCACCCTTAATCCTAGCATCACACACCCTAGATCCAGCCACCTCAGAGAAAACCCACTTAGGAGCTGGGGGTATAGCTCAGTGGCACAGTGCCTGCCTGGCAAGCACGAGGTCCTGAGTTCTATTCTTGGTACCCCCAAAAAGAAAAAACCCACTTACGACCACATGAGGATTTGAGGGGACATCTAGATAAAAGCTATAACATTCTGTCCCTGCCCCCTTCCAAGACTCATGCACAACCCTTTAAGCAAAAGCATTTAGTCCATTTCCAAGAGTTGCCAGAGTCTTAACAGTTTCAGCATTGCTGAAAAGTCCAAATCTAAAGTTTCTTTTGGCCAGGCATGGTGGCACATGCCAATAATCCCAGCACTTGGGTGGCTGAGGCAGGAGGATTGCTGTGAGTTCAAGGCCTACCTGAAGTACATAGCAAGACTCTATCTCCAAAATAAATAAATAAATAAATAAAACACCCTGAGATTTAAGGCAAACTCTTAGCTGTGAGTGCCTGTACAAATGAAAAGAAAGTTAAACACTTGAAACATACAATAGCACAAGAAAGGTATTTTCATTCCAAAAGGTACAAGGATGGGGATAAAAAGGAATGGGAACAAAGCAAGACCAAAATCCAGCAGGGCAAACATTAAATCCTGTAGTTCCATGTCCAGCATCTGGTGCAATCTCTGGCAAGCTGTAAATTACGGAAGACTTGGGTTGTTCCACCCCGCAGCATTTCTGGCACCCCTCCCCCATGGCTTCTCTCTTAGGCTTGCTTTGCTCCCTCCTTGTAGCTTTCCTCAGATGATCCACACTCCTGGCTTCTCCAACCTTCTGGAGTCTCCACTGTACCTTTGGCTTCACACTCACAGCTTCACACACTGCCCTCTCAGGGGCACACTGCCTGGCCTCGCAGGCCTTCTGAAATCTGGTGGAAGCCTTCTGACCCCACAGCTCTTCCATTCTGCATGGGACTGAACCACTACCACGTGATTGGTGCCAGTGTCTGCCACCAGCTAGAGCAGTAGCCAGGCTTCCTTCTCTCTTGGCTGTAGGTGTCAAGTGTCTGAATTGCTGAGTACTAGGAACCAATGAGAAAAAACTTCCCTAGGCCACCACCATTCTGGAATATGGTGCCCTGGGGATTTCTTTTCAAAGCAAAGTCTTTCGCTTTTGCACTTTCAAGGCTGCAAAAGCTGGAGTCCCGCTGGTTCTTGTAATGTCCTCAATGCCATCTTTTCTATTGTCCTGTTCCTTCTCAGCAACCAAGTTCTCTTCTCCTTCTTTGCAGTCAACAACTTTACTGGAGCTTCCTTTCTGCCCAAACTCACAACATTTTAACTCATTCTGCTGGGCTTTTTGCTCTTGATTCTCAACATAAATCTGGCTAAAAACCCCCAACAGTAGCCATACTTTGCCTCAACATTAGACGACCTTGAAATTTCTCCTGCAAGATTAATTTGTCTGCCCACCTATACTCTTAGTCTCAGGCAAAGTCTTTGGATACAAGCAAAATGCAGACAAATTTTCTGCCAAAGCATAGCACACGTGGTCTGAAGTCCAACAGCCAACACAGTCCTCCTTCCCAGCAGAAAACTCCTGTGGCATTTCTGTCAGGATTCTGGCCTTCTGAGCTCCGACCAGAATCTCTCATCAAGTACAGCTTAAAGCATTCTAGGGCTGCTGCTTCTTTTTTTTTTTTTTTTTTCTGGGTACTGGGGGTCGACCTCAGGACCTCGCGTGCCAGCAGGAGCCCGTGCCGCTGAGCAATATCACCGGCCCTTTTTTCATATGTGGGTACCAGGAGTCAAACTCAGGACCTTGCACTTGCCAGGCAGGCGCTTATGCCACTGAGCCATCTCACCAGCCAGTAGGGCTGCTTCTTAAGCTGGCATCTCCCAACCTTTCCAAACTTCCCATAAGCCGGTTCCAAAAGCTCCTGAACCATATGGTCAGGTACAGTCACAGCAGTGGCACCACTCCTGGTACCAAAATCTGTCTTAGTTACTTTTCTCGTTGCTGAAACAAAATACCTGACACCCACAAGGGAGGAAAGGTTTATTGTAGCTCACGGTTTGTAGAGGTTCAGTTCATAGTTGGCTGGCTCCAAGGCAGGATGGCATGGAGAGGGGCATCACAGAGGAGAAACAGTTCATAGCAGGCCAGGCAGGAAGCAACAAGCAGGAAGCAAACCAGCCTCCTTATTTCATCCAGGATACCTGCCCTTTGGGTGGTGCCACCCACACCCAGGTTGGGGCACCTATAATCCCAGCATCACACCTAGATCCAGCCACCTCTGAAAAAACTCCACATATGACTGCATGAGTCTTTGGGAGGACATTTAGATACAAGCCATAACAGTATCTCGGTATGGTGTTTGCCATTTACTCACTGACAGACTATCCCTGAGCTAGGCAGGTGTCAAGAAACAGGGCCAAGTTGAACAGTTTTTCCTTCAGACTGAGCCAAGAAGCCAAAAGTGGAGAAAACTAGTGAGTTATTCTTCCAGTAAGCTCCTTGGTCACAAACTCCTCTCCTTTTTCTTTGGGGCTGCTTCATTCTGGCTGCCAGTCATCAGTCATTAAATATTTATAACTCTCCACTGCGTGAGAGACTGAACTTTGCCCTGGAGGTGTACTGGAGAACAGCACAAATCAGGGTACCTGTTGCCATGACACATGGGGAGTCTCGGAGTGTAGAAGATACGAGTAAAATGCATCGTTTAATGCAGAGTTGGTGAGCACAGAGGAGGAGGATTTCTTGGGTTCTGAGAGACCCTCGCACTGCTCTTGTTGTCCTTGGTTCTCTTTCTGTGTTCCCACCTAACCCTGGAAATGCTAATTTTGCTATGTAAAAGCAAAATGAAAGAATAATTTTTGAAATATTTACTTCCTTGTATCAGTAGCCTAGCCTAACTTTTGTAAGTATTTAATTTGACAGAAATGTTCTTAGGAATTGCTTTTTCTTTTCTTTCTTTTTTTTTCCTGAGACAGGATCTGGCTGAGTTGCCCAGGCTGGACTCAAACTCATAATCTTCCTGCCTCAGCCTCCTAGAGTGCTGGGATTATAGGTGTGTGCCACCACCCCTGGCATGAAATGCTGTTCTTTTGCATTGGTTCTTGTGGTAGCTGTGACTACTGTCCACTCACAATCTCCAAAAATAAGTTGGTAAACTTGTTTAGCATCTTTGTGAAAAGAATCTGGGCCAGTATGGTGGTACATATTGTAATCCTAGCACCTAAGAAGGCAGAGGGAGGAAGAGCATTAATTTAAGGCCAGCCTGGGCTACATAGCCAGTTCAAGGCCAACCCGGGCTGTATCATGAGACCCTGTCTCAAAAAAAAAAGAAAGAAAAAAGAAAACGTGAGTGATAATAGCAACAGTGGCATATAAGGATCATGGAAAATTGGCTCCTTAAAAACAGTGAAACTGATGCTGCATTCTAGATTAGAATGGACATTGTTGATTGGTGTCCAAAATTGTTCAATGTGGCTAAAATTGAAACAGGTCACGCTTCCATCGCAGTAAATGTATTACAGTGGTGACATTGAAACCTGTAATGCTTTGCTCAAGAGTAATGAAAAATGTTGACTTCCAATATTAGAAGTAATCTAAATCATTTGGTGAAATACCAATACTTTATAGGCTCCTAACGTATAAATTGCTGGAAGCAATTTGGATCTAAGATCCCAAGAGTTTGAAGTTGTCATTGTTTGTCCATAATTCAAGTGGAGATAAAGAATTGTGGGCAGATAGGATGACTGGATTAAGTATCAGTTCCTTTATTTTGTTTTTTGTTTTTGTTTTTTTGAGGTAGGGTCTCATGTAGTTCAGGGTGGTCTTGAACTCACCATGTAGCCCAGGCTGTTTTTGAACTCGTGGTGATCCTCCTGCTTCAGCCTCCCAAGTGCTGGGATTACATGCGTGCACCACCATGCCCAGTACCTGACATATCAGGAATCAGTTCTTTTGTAAAGGGCTCTTTTTTTTTTTTTTTTTCCCTGAGACAGGGTCTCACTAAGTAGTTCAGGCTGGCCTCGAACTCAGGGCAGTCCTCCTGCCTCAGCCTCCCGGTGCTGGGATTACGGGTGTGCGCCACCACACCTGGCCTAAAAAGGGCTATTCTGAAGACAAAGAATCTCATTAAAGTGACCTTGATGAGACCAGCAGGGAAACAAGAGGATTTTATTTCAGGGTTTTAGGTGCAAACTGGCTCAGCTTGAGTTTATGGTGTCCCAGATGGCTGAGCATTGGACAAAGGACAGGCCTCAGTTTTTACACATTTGATCAAGGGGATTGGTCTTCCCCACAGTACTTGTGGGCAGGCAGAAGGAGAACAAAGGCAGATTGTCAAGCTGTAACAGTTTCGTATCTTGATGGCGCTTGGGCATAACAGTATGTTATGGAAACAGGAGGTTCTAAAGTTTTACTTACAGAGACAAAAGTTACTGCTTTTTTCTGTATTAGAACAAAGAACAGGCCAGGCATGGTGGCACACACCTGTAACCCCAAAACTTGGGAAGCTGAGGTAGGAGGATTTCTGTGAGTTCAAGGCTAGCCTGGGCTACACAGTGATACCCTGTCTCACACACAAAAAAAAAAAAGTGAAACAGCTGGCAAAACCTGTCAGGAATAACTTTTTCAGAACTCTGGGAATTAATATAGTAGTCCAGGGAGTAAAAGAAAAGTAGCTGAATGTGTTTTGTGGCTTTCTCTATTCCCATCCCCTTCTCCAACTTCATAGGCATCTTTTTTTTTTTTTTTTTGGTGGGTACCGGGGGGTCGACCTCAGGACCTCGCACGCCAGCAGGCGCCCGTGCCGCTGAGCGATATCACCGGCCCCTTTTTCGTATGTGGGATCCGGGAGTCGAACTCGGGCCCTTGCGCTTGCCGGGCAGGCGCTTAAGCCGCTGAGCCATCTCACCGGCCCTTCATAGGCATCTTGAAAACAAACTATCTGCAGTCACATGAAAGCCAGTGGCTTGGCAGTCGCCAGCAGGAGCAGAATAGGACTGGCACTCCTTCAAAACCTTGCTATTCCTAAGGAATTGTCTTTTTTTTTTTTTTTTTTTTTTTTGAGAAAAGGGAAGGCTGCAAGTAAGATGCAAGGACCCTCAGAGGGCTGGCTGTGAAACAAAGTATTTATGAGGCTTGTTAAAAGGCGGAGCGTGGGGCTGGTGAGATGGCTCAGCGGCGTAAGCGCCTGCCTGGCAAGCGCGAGCGCCGGAGTTCGACTCCCGGAACCCACATACGAAAAAAGGGCCGGTGATATCGCTCAGCCGCAGGGGCGCCTACTGGCGCGCGAGGTCCTGAGGTTGACCCCCCGGTACCCACCAAAAAAAAAAAAAAAAAAAAAAGGCGGAGCGTGGAGGGGCAGGCAAAATGACCTTATAAAGGGGGATTGGCGGATGTTCGGAGTGCTTGAGAGGTGAGGGGAGATATTTCCTGCTGGAACAAGAAGGGAATGGGTGATAAGCTCTCCTCCTTGTTGGACTGTTGCCATGACGACTAAGCAGCCTCCGTATGGGCTAGAACCCACCATTCCTGTCTTTTTGTTGATATAGGGCAACGTTTCTCTTACACTACTTCTGCTGAACGGGGTCGTCGCGATAGGGGGTTGGGTTGGGAGGACGGGTGGTGCCCACATGGAAGCTGGTGCCAGGTGTGTCGGTCAGGAGGAGTTCTTGGGTGGTGAAGGCTCTTATCCCGGATTGGAGAAATCTTGAAAAAGAAGTTTAAAAAGGCAGGGGGCTATAAGAAGCAGCATTGTTATCGTGATTATGGGGTACATGAGAGGGAGAAGAAAAGGGGCCCATGATTCAAGGGTATTATCCCACCATGACCAAGGCAAGGAGGTTTGTCCATAGCCCTACTGTTGGCATTTTTGTCGAGGTAGCTGCGAAGATTTTTTACCTTATTCATAACTATTCCAGACTCATTTATAAAGTAGCAACATTTCTCTCCTAGCATAGCACAAATTCCTCTATCTGTGGCTGTGAGGACATCTAGAGCCCGGTGGTTTTGGAGAGTAACTGCTGCAAGGCTGTTTATTTGATTTTGGAGTGAATGAATAGATGTTGTTATGTCCTCTATTTGTTGATGAAGCTCGAGAGATAGTTGGTGATAGAAATGAGCGGCTATGCTTATTCCCCCAACTCTGAGGCCAGTTCCAAGGACAGAAAAAATGCCTACACTCAGAAGAATCCAGACGTGGGCGACTCTTGTCTTTTTTTTTTTTTTTTTTTTTTTTTTTAATTTTATTTTAAAGAGAAAGAAAAATAGAACAAAATTTCAAAACAACATAATAGGAGGGTAAAAATGGTTAATACATTATGTATTGTTATCTTTAAATTAGTTACTCAGGGTACAAGACATCAGCATTCAGTTGTCCAAACATTATTAGCACAAACCTTTCTCTAGGAATTTTCTTAATGTGACTTGTCAGATGGTGCCCAGCCACTTGCAAGGCTCTGATTCAGTTAGTGTGGTCCAAAAAAAAAAATCATAATTTCTTTTCTCTAGGGCCTGCCCGAGGCAATGCATACTCAGTAGGACAAATGACAGAATAGCCAAAAATCGTAAAAGGAAAATCTGGGGAATGAGATCTTCATAGAGGTTTCAAAAAACCCTCTGATGTGTTCCAGGGAATTTAGAAGGACACACACATGCTAGGCAAACACACACCACTAAGCTATATCCCCAGCCTCTTTTTTTCAACTTTATATTGAGACAGGATCTCACTAAATTGCCCAGGCTAGTATTGAACTTGCAGTCCTCCTGCCTCAGTGTCCCAAGTAGCTGGGGTTACAAGTGTGGGACACTTCTCCCGGGTCCCCCTTCAGTTGTTAAAGTCAGCATTTAATGGCCTGGAAATGGATTGAAGTAACTAGAATTTACCCCCAAATCACTGTAGGTTATTTTTGATGATGGTCAGTTGTGCTGTAATTCTCTCTGTTGTCTTTGCATGCATAGGTCGAGAGCACCGTTGGATGCTTACTTTCAGGTGAGCAGGTCTCAGCCTCACTTGGCGGCCAGCTCTTATGATCCGGAGACTAGGAATCCAGTGTCTGAAGATGTGCAGGCATCAGGTAGTTCTGATTCTGACAGTGACAACTCCGCAGAGTATGCAGAAGTTGTCCAACCAGAAGAGCCTGGAGCTGTTGCCACAGAAGGTCAGTAGCAGCCAGGTTGTGCACACAAGGCTAACAGCCACAAGGCTGTTTCATGTGATTTGTGTCCTAGCGAGTCTCTATAATGGCATTTTACATTCCCTTTTGTTACACATCAGAGAAAAAAGTAGATTCTTTATTTAAAAGAAAAACTTTCTAAATTTTAGCACCTCGTCTGAGTTGTCACTTTGAAGTTCTCATATAATATTTTGTGTCGTGTCAGTGGAACTTTGGCAGCAGGTGAGCAGAGACCTCTTAACATAGATACCCTGCTTACATTAAAAATTCACTGAGTGCTGGGCGGGGAAAGGCAAGGGGAGGGGAAAAAGCCAGGCATGGTGGTCCACGCCTGTGATCTCAGCACTGGGGAGACCGAGGCAGGAGGACCACAAGTTCAAGCCCAGCCAGGTCAGCTTAACAATTTAGCAAGACCTTGTCTTAAAATAAAAAAGAGGACAGTTTGATTTTGTTTGAGATGTGTCTTACTGTGTTGCCCCAGCTGGCCCTGAATTCCTGGGCTCAAGTGATCTTCCTGCCTCAACCTCCTGAGTGGCTGGGACTACAGTTGCTCACCACCACCCCTGACTCCTAGAAACATTTTAAATTGGATTATGGTGGTGGCTGCCTGCTCTGAATTTACTGTGCATAGAAGTTAAATAATATCATGAAGAAGCATTTGGCCAAATCCATAAAGCAAATGACCAGATTTCTCCAACAAATAAGTGACAAGGAGAAAAAGTGAGGAAGAATTGCAGTGGCATGAAAAAGACTAAAGACAACAGTCAAGCTCATTTTGGAGATCTATTTTTGGATTCTGATAAGAATAAATCCACTATGAAGAACAGATTTTTCTTTTTTTTTAACTTTTTTTGGGGGTTTTTTTTTTTTTTTTTTGAGACAGGGTCTTATATAACCCAGGCTGGCCCAAATTCATGGCAGTCCTTCTGCCTCAGCCTCCCAAATGCTGGGATTACAGGTGTGCACCACCATGCCTGGAAAAAGCAGTTTTAACACTACTGGGAAATTTTGAATATGAACTGGATGTCTGAGTAGTAGATGGTATTAAAAGATTATCTTTATTTCATCAGTTATAATAATGATACAGTTTGTATGTGGAAAAAAATTCTTACTGGCCTTGTTTAAGTTTTAACAAGTGTGGGCCGGTGAGATGGCTCAGCGGCTTAAGCGCCTGCCTGGCAAGCGCGAGGGTCCGAGTTCGACTCCCGGATCCCACATACGAAAAAGGGACCAGTGATATCGCTCAGAGGCACGGGCGCCTGCTGGCGCGCGAGGTCCTGAGGTCGACCCCCCGGTACCCACAAAAAAAAAAAAAAAAAAAAAAGTTTTAACAAGTGTGATGACATTTTTAGGGTTTGTTAAAACAGTGCAATGGAGGGTTGGACCAAGATTTGCAAAATATTGGTTATTTTTTTAAATTGAGTGATGGGTATTTGTGAATTAACTAAACTGTTCTATTTTCATTTATTTTTTTATTTTTTTACTTTCATGTATGAGATATCCAAAATACATAAAATAGGCCAGGTGTGGTGGTCCACATCTGGAATCCCAGCCCTGGGGAGGCTGAGGCAGGAGGATTGCCACGAGTTTGGACCAGCCTGGGCTACATAGTGAGACTCTGTCTCAAAAACTAAATACATCGGGCCGGTGAGATGGCTCAGCGGCGTAAGCGCCTGCCTGGCAAGCGCGAGGGCCCGAATTCGACTCCCGGAACCCACATACGAAAAAAGGGCCGGTGATATCGCTCAGCGGCACTGGCGCCTTCTGGCGCGTGAGGTCCTGAGGTCGACCCCCGGTACCCACAAAAAAACAAACAACAAAAAACTAAATACATCAATCAGTCAATCCAAATAAGTAAAATAATAATAATGATGAATTCATTGATGCTACTTGGGAAAATTGTTACCCCTTTTGCAGGAACAGTACCCTTAAAAATAAAAAGCTGTACTGAACTAGGTTTTCTCCTAGCATGTCCTACTAATTTGTCATCTTTTGAACATTGCCTCTCCCGTCATGTCTGTGTACAACCTGGCAGAACAACGAAGAGATGTCTCAGCACTGCAAGAAGTTACCCCTATGAGCCAAGATGAGACCCTCACCCAAAAGGTAATGTGAACGTCTGCTTACGTATTCATTAGTGGTGCCGGAGATCCAGCCTAGGCCGTGTGCCCTATATTCCTGGCCCTTTTTATTTATTTTATTTATTTATTTATTTAATTTATTTTTTTAATGGACTGCTTCACAAATTTGTGTGTCATCCTTGCACAGGGGCCATGCTAATCTTCTCGGTATCATTCCAATTTTAGTGTATGTGCTGCCGAAGCGAGCACTCCTGGCCCTTTCTAAATGAAAGCTTGAATTTTTGATTTATTTTTTTCGGTGGTATTGGGGGTTGAACCCAGGGGCTCGTGTATGCTAGACAAGCACTTTACCACTGAAATAAGTTGCCACGCTGGCCTCACAGTTGGAATGTTCCTGTCTTAGCCTCCTAAGTAGTTGAGATTACAGGCATGTGCCAACATGTGGATTTTCATTTTAAAGGAGGCTGCAGGTTAAAAATGGAATCCTTCAGGCTTTGTAGACAAGATCCAGATGTGGTTCCTATCCCAGTTACTCTATTTGTGTGACTGCTTTCTCATGCTTAAAAAGGTTGGGGTGTTTGAAGATAACCTCCTGTCTACCTAACAAGATTGTCAGGGCTGGTGAGATGGCTCAGCAGCATAAGCGCCTGCCTGGCAAGCGCGAGATCCTGAGCTCAATCCCAGAACCCACATAAAGGAAAAAAAGGGCCGGTGATATCACTCAGTGGCACAAGCGCTTGCTAGCAAGTGCAAGGTCCTGAGGTCGACTCCCCCACATAAAAAAAAAAAGATTAAGTGTCAATTGAAAAAGACAACCAGTGTGCTTTATAAACTATTCAGCAGAACGTGAGTACTATGTGATAACAACTTACTTTAAAAAATAACAGTTATATCCGAGGCACTCAAGAAAGGGCGGCTGAATTGTATCATACAAGCTGGCATGTATTAGGTAGACAAGTTCCACCTTCACCACCTCCCTCTTCCTTATGCGAGGGGCCTGAAGGAAGGTGGGAGGGAGTTTAGACAAGAGCCCCCCATCCCCTCCCAAAAGATGTACCCTCTGTAGCCACAGCTCCTCTGAGAAGCCTGAAACCCTAATTCCTCATCCGTCCTCTAGACTCACAAGCTGTGACAGCCAGAAACAAGCATATTTTTCACATTACCCCTTCATCTAAGGGATGGTGGGGAAACGGCAATAAAAGCTTGAGCCTCCTTCCAGAGATTTTAAAGTCCTTTTTTATTCCACAATACATCATTTTTTTAGGGGGACGGGAGGTCAGACAAGCTGCATTTCAGAAATGCTGTCCTAATGCTGGGCGTGTAATTGCAGCACTTGGGAGACTGAGGCAGGAGGATTGCTGCAAGTTCAAGGCCAGCCTGGGCTACAAAGTGAGTTCAAGGCCAGCTAAACTACATAGTGAAATCCTGTTCAAAAAGACCAAAAAAAAAAAAAAAAAAAAAAAAAGCTATTGTAATGGTGTTTTTTTGTTTTGGTACCAGGAATCAAACTCGGGGCCTCGCACTTGCCAGGCAGGCACTCTGCCCACTGAGCTACATCCCTAGCCCCCTGTAATGGTTTTTAACACCTTTTTACTCTTCTTGCTGGTGCTACTTTGTAGAATAAGGAACAACTTTGACAAGTTTGTGGGGCTTTATATACAGCTTTTTAAAATCTCAGGCTTCTTTTCTTTTTTTAATTTAAAGAGAAAAAATGTAAAGCAATTTCAAAACAAGATAATAGAGTAACAATGGTTAATACGTTGCATATTGTTACCTTTAAATTAGTTAACTCAGAGGTTTTTTTTTTTTTTTTTTTTGTGGGTACCGGGGGGTCGACCTCAGGACCTCGCACGCCAGCAGGCGCCCGTGCCGCTGAGCGATATCACCGGCCCCTTTTTCGTATGTGGGATCCGGGAGTCAAACTCGGGCCCTGGCGCTTGCCGGGCAGGCGCTTAAGCCGCTGAGCCATCTCACCGGCCCAACTCAGAGGTTTTTAATTGTCCAAACAATATCAGAACAAACCTTTCTTTTCAATGAACTAAGGGAAATTAGTAGTATAACTATCTTAACCATCTTGTATATATATATTTTTGCTTTTCCCTTCCTTTTCTCCTTTCCCCCATCCCAGTTTCTCTTTTCATTTGAACAGTTTCTTCCCATTTCACAATATCTATTGTACATTTTGGATCTTATTTACTTGTTCAGTTTCTCATACTAGGGAGACAATACGATGTTTACGCATGTGAGTCTGGTTTATTTTGCTTGAGTGTGGTCTCGAGTTGCATTCAGGCTTCTATTTTGATGTTAATGTTTTCATCAAAATTGCTTTTGTGGGGCTGGTGAAATAGCTCAGCGGCATAAGCGCCTGCCTGGCAAGCGCGAGGTCCTGAGGTCGACTCCTGGTACCCACATTTTAAAAAAAAAAAATTTTGCTTTTGTAAGTGGAACCATGTAACAAGTATGGGGAGAATATTGTGCCTTGTTTCAATAGTTTTTGCTAATTTTTAGGCTGAACAATAATGAATACCTAGAGTTTACCTTATTCTGTTTAATTAAAATCAGTATTTCTCTAAAAAATAAAAAATAATTATACTAAGCCAAGCATAGTGTGACCCATGCCAATAATCTCAGCACTTTGGGATGGAGGCAGGAGGATCACAAGTTGGAGCCCAGTCTTGGCAACTTAGTGACTTAGTGAGACCCTGTCTCAAAAGAGAAGGAAAACAGTGGGAAGGTTCAATCCCCAGGACTGCAAAAAAAAATAAATAAATTACCCAAAAGGGATGATATTGTACTGTATCTTGTTCTGTGTCTGGCTCATTTATTCCCAGTGTATTACATTCTGGAGAGCTTTTCATTCAGTACATACACAATTGAATCTGGTAATACCTGCATTGTGTTCCATCATAGAAATACTTTAGAGTTAACTTTCCCTTGTCATATACATTGTGATTGCTTCTTCTTTGTTCTAATATAAATTACACTGCACTGAACATCCTTGTACCAATTGTCTTAGCAAATATTTGTGACTGTATCCATGGGGTATACAGTATTTCTAGCAGGAAGATTGTGTCAAAGGAAAAACCGATGTGTTTTCAGTATAGTTAAGACCAAATTAAGACAGGCATGGTGCTGTACCCTATAATTCCAGCATTCAGGAGGCTGAGGCAGGAGGATCACCCTGAGTTTGAGGCTAACCTGGGTTGCATAGTGAGACCTTGTCTCAAAAAAAAAAAACCACCAAATTGCTCTCCAGAAATGTGTGTAATGTTACCTTTACATCAATAATATGTAAACATGGCTATTTTTCTCACCCTCAATGGTTCTTGGTGTCATCAGACATCATTTTACACCAGTCTGTGCATATCTGAGTTGATAACCTAATTTTGAGTGTATAACAAACCTATTAGTCTCTATTGTTGATGAACTTGGTACTTGATAGGGTTTTTTGTGTTTTTTTTTTAATGTGGGTACCGGGAGTCGACCTCAGGACCTCGTGCTTGCCAGCAGGCGCTTATGCCACTGAGCGATATCACCGGCCCTTTTTTTTCCTTTATGTGGGTTCTGGGAGTCGAACTTAGGACCTCGCGCTTGCCTGGCAGGTGCTTAAGCCGCTGAGCTATCTCACTGGCCTAGATAGGTTATTTTTAAAATATCTTTGTACAGATAGCTGCTTTTCTTTATTTGAATGAAGGAAAATCCCAAGGATTTAAGAAAATCAAGAAGTAGTGTTCTGCCAGGCATGGTGGCACACGCCTGTAATCTCAGCACCCAGGAGGCTGAGGCAGGTGGATCTCCACGGGTTCAGGGCCAGCCTGGGCTACATAGTGAGTTCAAAGCCAGTCTGAACTACTTAGCAAGACCCTGTCTGAAAACAAAACAAAAAAAGAAAAAGCTGTCCTAGAATGTATCTCAGTGAGAGTGTGTGCTTCGCACATACAAGGTTCTGGTTCAATCCCCAGCACTTAAAAAAAAATCTCATTGCTTGTACTTTTATCTTGCCAGAATTTAGTCTGGAAAAAGAATGACAATTTACAGTTTTCTTTCAGTCTTTTCAATTGGTTTGTGTGATTTTTGCTCACTTCTATTAATTTGATAGTAAACACCACCACCCCAAAGAAAAGTAGGACTCTATTTTAGGGTAGGTCTGATGCTTTCCTACCTATGACTTGGGTTCCCTGGGGATCATTGCAGCCTGCCCTACACTATTACCTACAATTCATACCCTATCCTCTCAAGGGAATCTGAACAGTTTGTGTCCATACAACATCAGAAACAATTTACAGTTTTCTTTCAGTCTTTTCAATTGGTTTGTGTGATTTTTGCTCACTTCTGTTAATTTGATAGTAAACACCCCCACCCCCAAGATTGATTATGCCTTTTCTCATTTGAATCTGTTCTGATTTTCAACCAGCAGTCTCCCCGGAAACCCACCACCCCTCTGCTGACTGCTTCCATGGATGAAGAGGAAGGTGACATTTGTACCATATGTTTCGAACAGTGGACCAGTGCTGGGGACCACCGGCTCTCAGCGTTACGCTGCGGCCACCTCTTTGGATACAGATGCATTTCTAAGTGGCTCAAAGGGCAAACACAAAAATGTCCGCAGGTAAGGACCGTAGTCAAGACCCAGCACGTTAAGTCAAAATTCCTACAGTCACATTAATTTTGTCCCATTGAATCTTTAGTGCAGCAAGAAGGCCAAGCACAATGACATTGTTGTCCTTTATGCCCGAACCCTAAGAGCGTTGGACACTAGTGAACAGGAGCGCATGAAAAGGTAGGTGGTGAGAGTGTGCCTAGCTGCAGTGTTCCCTTTTAGTTCCCTGTAGGCATCTGAAAAAGAAGGGAGCCCAGGCCAGATGTGGTGGCACATGCCTGTAATCCCAGCATTTAGGAGGCTGAGGCAAGAGGATTGCCATGGGTTCGAGGCCAGCCTGGGCTACATGGTGAGTTCAAGGCCAGCCTGAATTGCATAGCAAAACCCTGTCTCAAAAAACCAAAAGAAGGGGCCGGGGATGTAGCTCAGTGGCACAGCGCCTGCCTGGCAAGTGCAAGGCCCTGAGTTTGAGTCCTGGTACCAAAGGGAAAAAAAAAGAAAAGTAGGACTCTATTTTAGGGTAGGTCTGACACTTTCCTACCTATGACTTGGGTTCCCTGGAGATCATTACAGCCTGCCCTACACTATTACTTACAATTCATACCCGATCCTCTCAAGGGAATCTGAACAGTTTGTATCCATACAACATCAGAAATGCTAACTTGAGCTAACTTGAGTCCAGAAGTTCAGGGCCAGCTTGGGCAACAGAGTAAGACTTCATCTGAAAAACAAAAGAGGATCTGGCACATTTATTTCACTGTTTCCATTTTTGCTTCTCATGACCCTGCTCCCGCATACAACAGCCCTGTCTGTTCACAGGTGACTCATAAGTGAAGTTTGCATGTACAGTGCAAAAAAAAAAAACTCAGGATTTTGTAAGCCCTGCACAGTCGCTAATAACATGACTTAAAATATGCTTTAAGAATGTTAAAGAATTGGGCCAGTGAGATGGCTCAGCGGTGTAAGCGCCTGCCTGGCAAGCGCGAGGGCCTGAGTTCGACTCCCGGAACCCACATACAAAAAAGGGGCCGGTGATATCGCTCAGCGGCACGGGCGCCTGCTGGCGCGCGAGGTCCTGAGGTCGACCCCCCGGTACCCACACACACAAAAAAAAGAATGTTAAAGAATTAAAATATCCACCATTGTGAGAGTTGCAGAGGCGTGTGTTCTGTCATATTCCACTGGTAACCATGTACACAGATATGTCTGGTAATTCTATTTCAGGCATTTGTTCTAAAGAAACAAGGATATGTGCAAATATCCTTAATGAAACTTAGTTTAATAGACCAGACCAAGAGAATTAATTAGTTGAGTGAACTGTGGCATATCCATGTGATGGAATATTATACATTCATTAAAACTGATACTGTCTGGTGTTGTGGCACATGCCTGTCATTCCAGCACTGAGATTGAGACAGGAGGATCATTGTGAGTTCCAGGCCAGCCTAGGCTGTATAGCAAGATGCTGTCTCAAACAGACAAAGAAAAAATACTGATAACGAGTGCACATAGGTTATCACATGAAAATGTTATTATTACGATTGCTTTTTTCTAAACTGGAAAACTTCAGATTTTCACAGCTTATTTTAATTTTCACCTGTATTTGTGTTTATTCATGTGCTCCAACAAATATTTATTTGTGTTGAAAAGACAAAATCAGGTTGGATATGTAGCTTAGTAGCAAAATGCTTGCCTAACACTGGCAATTCAATCCCCCAGCACTGCAAAAACAAAAATCCTTTGTGATTTTAATTGCAACTCCATTAAATTCCTTGCATTAACTTGAGAAGTACCATCTCCACGATACTGAGTCTTTCATGCCATGAACATATATAGTATCTATGAAAGTCATTCATAGACTTTGAGTTTATTCCTAGATTGTTGTTAAAACTACCGTTTGAGGCCAGGGATATGGCTTAGTGGCATAGCGCCTGCCTGGCAAGCATGAGGTCCTGGTTCAATTTTGGGTACCAAAAAATAAAATTACTGTTGGGAAAGAATTTTTTTCTGTTACATTTGCTAATGAGTTGTCTGGCATATGGGGAATGTTGTTGATCTGATTTTCTTATATTTGTTGTTTTGTTACCCCCGCTGTCCTCAAACTCAGGGTCCTCCTGAGTCGCTGAGACACAGGAACAGGCCACTGTGCCCAGCTGATCTGATTTTCTTGCTCTTGATTCCAGCAACCTTGCCAAACTGCCATAGTTTGTAGTTTCTCTTGAGTTGTCTGTGAAAATAAATGAGGGCAGCTTTATCTTTTCCTTTCTAATTTCTTTCTTTTTTTTTTTTAGTTTTTTGAGACAGGGTCTTGCTATATAGTCCAGGCAGGCCTTTAACAGGGGGCAGTCCTCCAGCCTCAGCCTCCCGACAGCTGGGATTACAGGCATGCATTACCACACCCAGCTCCTTCCTTTCTAGTTTTCATTCTTTTTTTCTTTCCAATTTCCTTGGAGTGGAATTATATCCTTGTTTTTTGTGTTTCATATTTTGAAACTATTTTTAGGTACATGCACATTTATGATTGTTGGTGAATGTGCTCTTTTCTTATATATTATCCCTCTTCATGCTATATATACTTTTTGCCTTAATTCTAATTGCTCTTTCGTTAGCATTTTTAAATTTCAGCCTTATTTTGATGCTGTTATTTAACTTGAGTATTTTATGAACTACCAACCAATAGCTTATTATTTTCTTTTAATGAAATAATCTTGATCTTTTAACATAAATTTAATCTTTTGTAATTGCCTTAGGGCTGGGGATATATAGCTCAGCAGCACAAGCACCTGCCTGGCAAGTGCAAGGTCCTGAGTTTGATTCCCAGTGCCAAAAAAAAAAAAAAAAGATACTCTGTAATTGCCTTAGCTCAAGCAGTGGGTTGGCTCTGTTCCCTCCATTACTTGTTCTTTAATCCTCATTCCCTGGTCGGAGTCACATTCCTGGCCATCATTGTTCGCTGTAAGCACATCAGTAGGCTGCTGAGTTCAGCCCTGCATGCTGCTGTCCTGTAGTGTTTCTGGACTGGAGAGGTTTTTCTCTCTTATATTTTATCTACTATTGTGGTGTATCTATCACAAAGTGTGTGACACAGTGAACCTACTCGCCCAGCTCTATGGGAAGCCTTGCTAACCCCCCTGTTGTTGGCTTTCCTATTCTAGTGCCTTAGCGAAGGAGCAGATGCTAAGGAAGCAGGCCGAGTTAGAGTCTGCACAGTGCCGGCTCCAGCTTCAGGTCCTCACTGATGAATGCAGTAGACTTCGCACTCGTGTCCAGGTGAGCATGCCTTCAATGCACAGAACCGGAGTCGGAATTGGAAGGCTGGGATGTAGCTCATTGCTAGAGTGTGCTTAGTATGTATAAGGTTTGAGGTTCAATCTCTGAAACAAACTCCCCCAAAAGAAAAAGAATTTCAGAGAAATCTTAAGTATTTAAGCTCATCTCAAATACAAACAAGATCTGCCATAAGTATGACCAGTTCATTTTCTTTCTGATTACAGTGCTTGTCCAAAACACTTTAGGATGAATTCTACCGTTATCAGAATTTTTTTTTTTTTTTTTTGGTGGGTACTGGGAGTCAAACTCGGGACCTTGTGCTTGCCAGGCAGGCGCTTACGCTGCTGAGCCATCTCACCGGCCCTTGTCTTGTTTTTTGTGTTCTGTTTTTTGTTTTTGTTTTTGTTTTTTGAGACAGGGTCTCGCTGTTGCAGTCCAGGCTGGCCTTAAACTCACTGTGTAGTCCAGGCTGTCCTCAAAGTTGCAGTGATCCTCCTGCTTCAGTCTCCCAAGTGCTGGGATTATAGGCATGCACCACCATACCTTGCTGCAATCAGCATTTTTTAAGAAATTAAGTTAGGTGTGGTGGCACATACTTGTAATCCCAGCACTCTGGAATGTTGAGCACGTTCAAGCCCAGTGCAGGCGACTTAGGAACTTAGTGAGGCATTATCTCTAAAAAGGGCTGGGGAGCCAGGGATGGTAGCACATGTCTGTGATCCCAGCACTGGGGAGGCAGGAGGATTACTGAGAGTTCGAGGCCAGCCTGGACTTGAGACCCTGTCTCCAAAAAAAAAAAAAAAAAAAAAAAAACTACTATACAAACTCAGTTCTCTAGGATTCGTCATAATATTTTCATATAATGATAAGAAATCTTGCATTGAATCAAGATAATGTTCTTGAGGGGAGTGTTAATGAAAAAGCTTTGCATTTACAAAATTGTTTTCATTTTAGGACTTGCAAAAACTTATGCAAGAACGGGATCAGGTTTCTGGGCAACGCAGGGGCTCTGGAGCTCCTTTCCTGAACTGCCTGCCCCCCAGCCAGAGCCAGCATAAGTACCACTTGCACAAGGCCTTGCCCGTGTCTCAGACAGGAAACTGCCGCACCATGGCGTACTGTGGCGCCCTGAGCTGCCTGGTGGTCTCGCAGCCTTCTCCTCAGGCCTCCTTCCTCCCAGGTAAACGGTGCAGCACCTTCGCTTCCGTGTTCCTTACAGACTCTGGTTGTTTCTCTTCTCTCCCTCTTTGAAGAACCCAGGACTCAGTAAGGGATGAACACTGACCACAGGCCACCATCCCCTTTCTGTCTGTTCACTGAGTGCAGGTGCTTCAGGTGCTGCTGAGACGTCTTTACTGGCTGTTGTCTTCACTCTGAAAGTGTGTTCACCACGAAGGCAGAAATACTGATAATGATGGTCATGTGATGTGGGTCATTGCTGCACTCCAAAGACAAAGACATTGTGCCTTGTATGTCCCATCCATCTTATGGACTTGGAATTCTTTATTCCAAGGGTTAACTCAAATTGAAACAAAATTTAATACTTATGGGGCCGGGGATTTAGCTCAGTGGTGCAGCACCTGCCTGGCAAGTGTGAGGTCCTGAGTTCGATTCCCGGTACCCAAACAAAACAAAACACCACAAAATTTAATACTTATTTCCTATAGTGTTCAAATTGACAAATTTCAAGTAAGAATATGTAGACTATATTATTTTATTAATACATATGCTGATTTTTCTCTCATCTTTTATGCATTTAAAGCAATTGTAGGTTGCCTTAATGTTGTTGAAAACCAAATATCCACAGCCGTGCGTAGTGGCACTCACCTGTAATCCCAGTGCTCAGGAGGTGGAGGCAGGAGGATCACCACATTTGAGGCCAGCTTGGGCTATATAGGGAGACCCTGTCTCAAAAAACAAGACAAGAAAACAAAAAATCGAATGTCCTCACATGCCAAATTAAATTGTTCCTAAATGTTGGGGATGTTTTCTTCTACTGTCAGCAGTGTATGCTTTCTGCCAGCTTTTAAGGTTCTTTCAGCTTTATTTCCTGTTTCCCTACTTATATACTACTTCGAAACTATGCCCCCCCAAACTTAGGCAAACTTATGTAACGTTGGGGGGTGAATCCCTAGATTACATGTTTCTCTATTTAGTGATAATACCTATAAATCAAGAGGCCGTGGGGAGCCTCCTGTTGAGCAGAGTGGAAGGATTGCTTATAACATTCTTTATCACGTCCAAGAAAATAATGAAAAGATTAGTCATTAAAGAAAAACCTCCCCTCTAATGTTCCTCAGATTGAACACACATTCTGTTCCTTGTTTCTTAATATTCTGTGTCTATTCTAGTCTCCAGATAGGTCTGCTGCATGACTGCTGATACTGATTTGTCCTTGTTCCCTTAATGATTGAGTAAGCAGGTATTCCTGTCCCTAGATTTAAAGCCTGTAATTTCCCTGCTGGTCTCTCTAGCTTTCTTAATTCTATTTCAGAAAACACAATAAATTTTATCCTTCTTGTCCATCTTCAGAAGCTGACGTGTGTTCACTATCTTGAGCCTAGGATTTAAGTAACTCAGAAACGAATTGATAGTAAAAATAAATATTGATATAGCGTAGTAAGAGAACATAGTAACAGATACATTTACTGGGCATGATTGCACATATCTGTAATCCCAGCATTCTTGGAGGATTGAAAATTTGAGCCCAGCCAGGGCAGTTTAGCAACTTGGCACGACATGTCTTTAAAAAAAAAAAAATCAACCAATAACGAATGCTGGCGGGGCTCTGGAGAAGAAGGAACCCTTCTCCACTATTGGTGGGAGTGTGGACTGATGCAGTCACTGTGGAAATCGGTATGGAGACTCCTCAAAAAACCTGGACTACAGGTTCCATTCAACCCAGCTGTTCCCTTTCTTGGTATCTTCCTGAAAGAATCAAAAGCATCATACCACAGCAATATATGCACACACATGTTTATAGCAGCACAATTTTTTGGGGTTTTTTTTGTGGGTACTGGGGGTCGACCTCAGGACCTTGTACACCAGCAGGCACCTGTGCCACTGAGCGATATCACTGGCCTTTTTTTCGTATATGGGTTCCAGGAGTCGAACTCGGGCCCTCGCACTTGCCGGGCAGGCGCTTACGCCGCTGAGCCATCTCACCGGCCCATAGCAGCACAGTTTGTAATAGTTAAATCTTGGAAACAGCCCAAATGCCCATCAATTGATGAATGAGTAGAGAAGATGTAGCTTTTTTATACAATGGAGTACTAGTCTGCCATAAAGAAGGATATGCTTAAGACATTCCTAGGTAAATGGATCCACCTTGAGGCCATACTCTTAAGTGAAATAAATTGGACACACGTGTAAATACTGCATTGTTTCTCTGGTGTGAGAAACCAAAAGTGTAAATAAGGATCAAAATGTATAATGGATACTGGGAAATGGGAAGGAAATGTTCAGATGGGAAGGGGAACAAGGGAGAGGGGAGGGACAAGAAAAAAAAAAAAAGAATAGAAGGAAAAAATGAAAACAGCTTTTGTAAATGGGGAGGGGAAGAAGGGTTGAAGGGAGGGGAGAGGAATGGGGGAAGAAAGCAAGATATACTGTGTACAGGTACAAATGCCCTATGATGGTCTGCAATGTGGCTCAGTGGTACAGCACTCCTAAATTCAGTCCCCAGTACTGAAAAAAGGAAAGAAAAGGAAAAGATAATAAACATTATCTGTCAGTGGGGGATGGGGCTGGGACGTAGAGTGTAGAGTGCTTACCTAGCATTCATGAGGCCCTTGGTTCAATCCCTAGTACCAATAAACCAAATAAATGGTAAATTTTTTTCTGGGCGTGGTGGTACACAACTGTAATCCCAGCACTCAGGAGGCTGAGGCAGGATCACCGCAAGTTCAAGGCCAGCCTGGGCTGCACAGTGAGACCCTGTCTCAAAAAAAAAACAAAAAAAACCTGTCCTTAAAGTTTCCTTATATAAGTTTCCTTTTATAATTCTTTTCTGCCTATCGTTCTATACTTTCAGGCAACCACTGATCTACTTTTTGGTTTTTTGTGACAGAGTCTCACTATGTAGTGCAGGCTGGCTTTGAACTTGCTTATGTAGCCCAGGCTGGCCAGCCTCAAACTCGAAGTGATCCTCCTGCCTCAGCCTTCTGAGTGCTGGGATTACAGGTGTGTACCACCATACCCGGTTTAGTTTGCATTTTTAGAATTTTATATAAATGGAACCATATAGCATTTATTCTTTTTTGTCATCCATATTTTTGTGTAAATCAATAGTTCATTCTGTTTATTGCCGCGTAATAGTCCATTGCATGTATATATAGTAGATTCATTTATTCATCTCTTAATGGACATTTAGAATGGACTGTACTTTTTCCAGTAAATTACCACATAGGTGGTGAGTTTTATTGGTTTTCCTTGTTGAGCAGCTGTTTTCCAGGAACTTAAATGCCAAGAAAAGTGAACAAAGGAGCAAGGTCATTTGCTTTTGGATTAAACTGATTCCAGTTGAACTGTTCTGTGCTCTCTTCTCTGGCAGGCTTTGGCGTGAAGATGCTGAGTACTGCCAACATGAAAAGCAGTCAGTATATTCCAATGCACAGCAAACAGATCCGCGGACTGGCTTTCAGCACTCAGTCCAAAAGCTTGCTGCTCTCTGCTTCCCTCGACAACACTGTTAAACTGACCAGGTGAGTGAGTCAGGAGAGTTAGCCTCCTGGGTCACTTAGCGTTGGACAGTGTCAGGTTAGTGTCAGTGTTACGACGCCACGCCCAGCTCTCTTTCATTGGTCTGAGGCACTGTCTTCTCAGATCTACTTTAAGAATATTCAGGCCGGTGAGATAGCTCAGCGGCATAAGCGCCTGCCTGGCAAGCGCAAGGTCCTGAGTTCGACTCCCGGTACCCACATAACGAGAAAAGGGCTGGTGATATTGCTCAGCGGCACGGGCGCCTGCTGGTGCGCGAGGTCCTGAGTTTGAGCCCCGATACCCACAAAAAAGAAAAAGAATATTCCTACTGGATGTGGTAATGCACACCTGTAATCCCAACTACTCAGGAGGCTGAGAGAAAGATCACAAATTCAGGCTTGGGTAATTTGGTAAGGCCCTGTCTCAAAATCTTTAAAAATCATGGAGATAGCTAGGCTATCTATAATCACCTATAATCACATCACTTGGTAGGCCGAGACAGGAGGATATGAATTCTTGAGCAACTTAGTATAACCCTGTCTCTAAAACATTTTTTTTTTTTTTTTTGTGGGTACCGGGGGGTCGACCTCAGGACCTTGCGCACCAGCAGGCGCCCATGCCGCTGAGCGATATCACCGGCCCCTTTTTTCATATGTGGGATCCGAGAGTCGAACTCGGGCCCTCGCGCTTGCCAGGCAGGCGCTTACGCCACTGAGCCAGTGGCTGGAGGTGTAGCTCAATAGTAGAGCAACCTCAACTCAATCCTGAGTACACTAAAAATCATCCAGGAGGTTATAGTTTGAGATGTAGCTCAGTGGTAGAGCCTTGAATGCACAAGGTCCTGGGTTTACTTTTTAGCACCGCCCCCCCCCAAAAAGCATTCCTTATAAAAGTAAAGGTTACTAAACTGTATTGAGTAGGTATGTATGTTACAAAATATACCTCAAACCATCTGGATGCAAGTAATGCCCTAGAAATGGTGAGGCAACAGTGTGTAGGGTCCTTGGCATCCATACCAGAGTTTGCGTACCAACCTGATCCTGTTCATGTGGATAATTCTGTTGTAAGAGGATGCTCACCAGGCATTCGCTGTCTTTGGTGCCATGATGATTTCTTTCATGGGCTTTGTTAAGGCATTCTTGTCTTTCTCATGCTCTGTGGGTACCGTAAGGCAGATCTGAGTGGGCTGCATGCTTTCTGGCGCACCTATAATCCCAGCACTCAGGAGGCCAAGGCAGGAGGATCACCATGAGTTCAAGGCCAGCCTAAACTACATAGCAAGATCCTGTCTCAAAAAAAAAAAAAAATTTTTTTTTTTCCTTCCTATTTAATTTCTGATGCTCAATACAAGGTGCATCCTGCGGGCCGGTGAGATGGCTCAGCGGCATAAGCGCCTGCCTTGCAAGCGCGAGGGCCCGAGTTCGACTCCCGGATCCCACATACGAAAAAGGGGCCGGTGATATCGCTCAGCGGCACGGGCGCCTGTTGGCGCGCGAGGTCCTGAGGTCGACCCCCCGGTACCCACCAAAAAAAAAAAAAAAAAAAAAAGGTGCATCCTGCTAGTGCTATCAAGCCTAATAACACTTGTGACTTTTTTTTTTTTTTTTTTTTTTTTTTTGAGGCAGGGTTTCACTATTTTGAACTCACTATGTACCCAAGGCTGGCCTCACTCACAGTGATCCTACCACACCTGGCTGTCCTTTTGACTTTTTGGTGTTTTGAGACAAGGTCTCACTATGTATTCCAGGCTGCCCTGGAACTCTTAGCGGTCCTCCTGCGACAGTCCCTGAGTGCTGGATCATAGGCGTGCGCCACCACATGTGGCTCCTTTTGACTTTGTAGGAGTGTTTCAGGGCTGAGGTTATAACAATGGAAGAGCACTTGCATGTTTTTTCTTTTTTTCTTTTTCTTTTTTTTTTGTCTTTTTGAGACAGGGTCTCCTTATGTAGCTGAGGGTGGACTTGAACTCACTTTGTAGCCCATACTGGCCTTGAACTTGCTGTGATCCTCCTGCCTCACCTTGCCAAGCGCTGTGATTACAGGCATGCATCACCACACCCGGCCTTCTTGTATTTTATAATTTTCCTACATTGCTTACTGGTTACTTGTATACTAGGTAACTGGGGAAAAGGTAATAGGAAGAGAGTGGGCAGTGTACTATTTATATGTTCTTTTAGCTTTTTTTTTTTTTTTTTTTTTTGTGGGTACCGGGGGGTCGACCTCAGGACCTCGCGTGCCAGCAGGCGCCCGTGCCACTGAGCGATATCACCGGCCCTTTTTTCGTATGTGGGTTCCAGGAGTCAAACTTGGGCCCTCGCGCTTGCCAGGCAGGCGCTTATGCTGCTGAGCCATCTCACCGGCCCTAGCTTATTCTTTAGCTAAAAGAGGAAATAGCTCGTGAGGAAAGCCTGTGGTCCCAATGCACAGAAGTTTTGGAATTTGAAGGGTTATCTGTAAATTGGTGGTAATCCAGATGGTTTGGATTTGTGGATGTGTTCTCAGTAAGCATTATTGTATTTAAATGATAGTCACTTCCTCTTTGTCATGTATTTGATTCTGTTAATTTGTAACTCTGCAGCCTGGAGACAAATACTGTTGTCCAGACTTACAATACTGGACGACCTGTGTGGAGCTGTTGCTGGTGTCTCGATGAAAACAACTGTGTCTATGCTGGACTGGCCAATGGGTCAGTTCTGGTGTATGACCTGCGAAACACAAGCTGTCACGTGCAGGAACTCGTCCCTCAGAAAGCCAGGTAGGGAGCTACTCCCTTGTCTCCTGGAAGTAGCAGCTGTCTCTCAGATTGTTATTATTGTGGCCCTGTCCCCAGTCGGCCAGCAGTCCCCACAGAGCACAGCTCACCAAGGTCAGCAGGATGACAGGAAGACCTTTAGGAATTGTGTTCATGCTATTTCATGTGGTAGGAAGCTCTGGTACCAGGAATACCCATGTTGCCAAGTGTGGTGACACATGCCAGTAATCTCAGCACTCAGGAGGCTGAGGCAGGAGGGTCACAGTGCATTTGAGGCCAGCCTGGGCCACATAGTTCATGGCTACCCTGAAGTACACAGCAAGACCCTATCTCAAGAAAAATCTCTATTAGAGGGGTTAAGAGCTTTATTAGGTGTGGGGGGATACTGACCCCAGATGTTTAACCTCTTCGGTAGAAGTAAGAATGTGGGCTCCTGGCAGAAAGGTCAGGTGCAGTCCAAGTGTTGGGTTTGGAATGTGAATCCAGATTTCCTTTTCTCCTCAGATGCCCCCTGGTGTCTCTGTCATACATCCCCAGAGCCGCCTCGGCTGCGTTTCCATATGGCGGGGTGCTGGCTGGAACCCTGGAGCATGCTTCCTTCTGGGAGCTGAAAATGGGCTTTTCACACTGTTCTCACGTGCTGCCCTTGGAGCCTGGGGGCTATGTGGACTTCCAGACAGAGAACAGCACCCGACACTGTCTGGTAACCTACAGGCCTGGTGAGTGTGGGCACCCTCGGGGCCTCCGGGGGTGTTGGGGAGCAGATTGGTGCAGAAGAGGGGAGAGCTTGGCCCTCCCCTTCTGTGGCTGCAGTAACCGACTGTGGCAACTCCTGCCTCTCCAGGGAGGATGGGGGCTCCTGGTTCCTTCCTTTGTGAGAACTGGCGCAGCTCCTCCCAGGTAGTGGTCAGCCGCTCTGGGCTCACTCTGTCTTCAGTGGTGGGGTGAGGAGGCCTGCTCTTGAGGTCTCAGGAGAATGACTATAACCCGTAGCCCTGCCCTGACGGGGCTGTGGGTAGTTACTGTTGGTTGGTTACCTGTGGCTTTCATAGGAACCTTTATCCTGGAAGACGGCTGTAATGCCTAAGGCTCTGAGCTGTGACCAGGCATCCATCTCACAGGAAACCTGGTGGGCTCAAAGATGTCATTCTCTGGAAGGCCCTTCCCAGCTTACAGACAGGGCCCAGTACCACTCTCTCTTGTTCTCTTAGCTTTTGTTTGCTTCCCAGCAGAACCTCAGGTACCATCCTCCTTCTGGAATAGCATGCTTTTACTTTCTATAAGTGTTCAGTCCTGGTGTCCTCCCTGGGGAAAAGAAGAAAACCTAGAACTCTGGAGAGGAATTCCCCAGGAGAGGTCTGGCAGGATACAGGGAGTTTTCTAAAACGGGTGGTAATGCTCAGAATTCTTTTATAGGCCAAAGCCTATCATAGGTAACTCGCTTCATCCTAGCTGAGGTTTCTGAATTTTACTGTGCTGTTACTGTTTGCTCCAAAGCTATTCTTCTGGTTTAATATATTCACACTTTCCTACCCAACTATGCTATATGTGTCTGGGGCTCAGGTTCTTGGCTCTTGTCTTGCTGTCATCCCCACGGGCCAGTGCTGGCTTCTCTGTCCCGCAGATAAGAACCACAACACCATGCGAAGTGTGCTGATGGAGCTGTCCTACAAGCTGGACGACGCTGGGGAGCTAGTTTGCTCCTGCCAGCCTGTGCAGACATTCCCTGGGGGACCCACTTGCAAACTGTTGACCAAAAGTGCCATTTTCCAAAGCCCAGAGAATGATGGCAGCATCCTGGTCTGTACTGGCGATGAAGCATCAAATTCTGCCCTGGTAAGTACTGTTTGTTTTGGGGATTTTTGTTTTTGTTTTTTGAGACAGGGTCTTGGCTATATAGTTCACGCTACATAGTTCACTATGGAGCCCAAATTGGCCTTGAACATGCAGTGATCCTCCTGTCTCAGCCTCCTGAGTGCTGGGATTACAGGCATGGGTCATAATGCCTAGCTCAAATCTTTTTTTTTTTTTTTTTTTTTAAGTAGGAAAATTTACTGGGGAATAGGAATAGCTCCTGAGAGACAGGAGGGGTCTGGAAAGGGTTGCCTCAAACATCTTTTTTTAAGAGATGTATATTTAAATATATATGAGGGTTAAACAACATGAAGTCAACAAAGGAAAAAACAGGGTTCATAAGCCAGGTGTGGGTAAAGGCTTAATAATTTTGAATTGGGGTTTGTCATTGTACCATTTTCTCTACTTCTTAGTCTTTTTTGAGACGGTCTCACTATGTAATCCATGCTGACCTCAAACTCACTATGTATCTCAGGCTGGCCTCTAAATTGGATTCTCCTGCCTCAGCTTCCTGGGTGCTAAGATTACAAGCATGTGTCATCATAAAATGGTTTTTTGGGGGGGGGTTTTGTGGGTACCAGGGGTTGAACTCGGGACCTCGCGTGCCAGCAGGCGCCTGTGCCACTGAGCAATATCACCGGCCCTTTTTTTGTATGTGGGTACCAGGAGTCGAACTCAGGACCTCACACTTGCCAGGCAGGCACTTATGCTGCTGAGCTATCTCACCGGCCCTAAAATGTTGTTTATAGTGAAGTTTTGTTCATTTTTGATTTTTTGATTTTTAGAAAGGAAAAGAAAGCACCATTTAGAATGTAGTTTCCATGAGGACTGGGACAAGAATTTCTTTTCGGAGTTGAACACCAACTTTATTTCCCCTGATGGGGGCACCATTCCTGGAGGTACTGGCCTTGAATTCCCAGTGATCCTCCTGCCTCAGCCTCTTGCAATACCAGGTTAATGTGTGGAGTGGATGGAGCAAGCTCCTATTCCATCTCCCAGCTTCAAAAGTCCATTTAACTAGCACTTGGGAAGCTGAGGAAGGAGGATCACCATGAGTTTGAGGCCAGCCTGGGCTACATGGCAAGACTCTGTCTCAAAAAACCCAGAAACAAACAAACAAAAGTCCTCTTGATATATCATCCTTAGATAGAGGACTTAACAGATAAGGAAAAATATTAGCTCTTAGCCAAAGGCTGAGAAACGATTGGGACAGGTATTTTGTCTTATTGATCCTCTGTCCCTAGAAGGGTCAATGCCTAGAAGGTAGCGTGGCACATAGATGGAAGGACCAAGTCTGTTCACAGGTAGACGTTGCTGATTGCAGTGGGCAAGGCCATACCAGTGTGTGTTAGGCGTGTGGGCATTGTGCTGCCTTGTGCAGGTTAGAGTCAGTCCTTTCTTTAGACAGTTGTCTTCCTTTCTCAGTTGTTTGATGATAAATCAAGCAGGTCCCCTGGCTGAACTGTCTGCTGACCCTCCTTTTCTCTCCGCTTGTTTTCTTCAGCTGTGGGATGCTGGCAGTGGCTCGTTACTGCAGGACCTGCAGAATGATCATCCCGTCTTGGACATCTGCCCATTTGATGTGAACCATAACAGCTATCTGGCCACCTTAACAGAGAAGATTGTCCACATCTATAAGTGGGAGTGAACTTTCTGGCGTGCTGCTGGTTGACCTTAAATGTTGTTTGCTAGCACCAAGCAGCCCTGAGCAAGATTCCTGCTTGGTGCCTGCAGACAGGAACTTCTGGTCCCTTCGGGTCAGGATGGTCATGGACAAGTGTATCTGCTGTATCCATGAGGACTGTGACTGCTGCTATTCCATCTGTGTGATTGCATTCTCGGGTTAAAAGCCTTCCTGAGGGCCGGTGAGATGGCTCAGCGGCATAAGCGCCTGCCTTGCAAGCGCGAGGGCCCGAGTTCGACTCCTGGATCCCACATACGAAAAAGGGGCCGGTGATATCGCTCAGCGGCCACGGGCGCCTGTTGGTGCGCGAGGTCCTGAGGTCGACCCCCCGGTACCCACCAAAAAAAAAAAAAAAAAAAAAAAGCCTTCCTGAATCTTTGCTGGAAATCTTTCTTTTCTCTCTGTGTTCTGCTGGACCCAAGGGAGTCCTCTCAGCAGTTGTTTAGGATTTGAGTGTGCACCGAGTTTTTCTGGGTGATCTGACACCCACCACCCACTGAGCACCTCGTTGGGCTGATTGCTACGTCCCAAAGGGGCCAACCTTCTTGGCTCGGTGCAGCGCTGGCACAGAAGAGCCTGTCTTCCACCGAACACAAGAGGGCACTGGAGAACCTTGTATAGAGTGCGATCTGTTTCCGAGCTTGAAGTCTCATAACCTAGTGACAGCCTCATGCACACAAGTGTGTGGTAGTGTGCCCGGTGGTAGTGTGCCCGGTGGCCGTGTTCCAGGCACGCAGTGCTAGGGTGTTGACCAGTGACAGCTGGTGAACTAGAGCCTTAGCTAATGCTGTATGCGCTAAGATTCACTGCATTGTGGGAGCTAAGGAAAGGGACCAGTTGTTTGAACAATGGGGAGGACTCGTTTTTTTCTAGCTTGCCCGGGATCTCAGGATTGGTTTTATCTAAGCTAGTACTTTAAAGACTACTCTTTTTGGGCCGTGGCTGTTGCTCAGCGGTACAGTACCTGCCTAGCAAGCGCAAGACCCTGGTTTCGATTCCTGGTACCAAAAAAAAAAAAAAAAAAAGACTACTCTTTTCCCCCCTGCTAGGAAAAGATGAGTAATATGTCAAAGCTACTTGAGTCTCTCATAATATCAAGATCAGGAGCAGGTGACTAAAGAAAGCTGAGTTGGGTGTGGGCAGCCTGAACTATAGTGAGACGCTGTCTTAGAAAAACAAGAGAAAGTTTAAAGAGTAGAAGGCTGCTGTGGAGATTGGAACAGGCTTTGTTTCCCCCCCCTTTTTTTTTCTTTTTTTTTTTGGTACCACCAGTCAAACTCACAACCTCATACTTGCCAGGCAGGCTCTGTGCCGCTGAGCTGTATCTCCAGCCCCTGTCTCCCATTTTGGAAAAGATCCTAACTAGAACAAACCCCTGTCTGGGGAGCTGTCATTGAGTGAGTGTTTTTTATAATTCCCAGGTAAAGGTTTCCCCTTTTGAAACTGATGTGTGTTTCCAGTTTCCAGTGACTCACCTCTGTCTAACTTCTTCTGAGTGTTACTGGTAACACAGTTATTCTCAGGAAGATACCAATGGTTGCAGACCTGCGTGGACGACAGGGAGGCACCGCCAGCTCTCATTCCAGTCCTTGACTATCCAACACGAGGAGCTGCACTTCCCTCCAGCAGAGGGAGAGCACAGGCTGTGTTTGCTTTGCCTTTGCCTACTGTGCTGAACCGCTGTCTGCAGCCCGACATACTTCCAGTGCGGGCAGGTCAGTGTTCTTGGAAGCAGCGTGGCTAACAGTGTGATTTCTTAAATGTTATCAAGGTGTGAGCCTTTCCCCATAGCTCCAAATTCAAGTTCTTTTCCTTTTTTCCTTTTTTTTTTGAGACAGGGTGTGTAGTTCACTATGTAGTTCAGGCTGGTCTTGAACTCACTATGTAGCCCAGCCTGGCCTTGAACTCATGATGATCCTCCTACCTCGGCCTCCTGAATGCTGGGATTACAGATGTGCACCACCATGCCCGGCTCCTGTAGCTTCAAATTCTGGCTGTGCCTTTTAATGGAACCTTCTATGTGAGGATAGCTTTTATGTTTTATATTTTTGACAATATCTCAAAAAGCCACAACCTGGGAAGAGTCCCCTTTCTCAGGAGATGCTGTTGTCAGTGTGTTGATGAAGTGTGGCTGCCCTGGCCTGGAGCTTCAGCAGCAGAATGGGATTTGAATTAAGAAGCAAAACTCATCTGGCTTCTGCAGATTGGCACAGAGGGTTCAGATGGCAGCCCTCGTCTCCTCTTTCTTTGGGCTGGCTCAGTGTTAGGATTTGATTGCCCTGATGTATACTCAGCGATGCCTGTTGACTCCCCTGAGAATAGCCTGGGGACTCCCTCCCAAGGATACTGAGTGAATGTCAAGTCTCATCAGGCAATACATTTGTCTGGGGTGGGGGCAGCCAGGAACCCAGGGCCTCATGCTTGGTATGCATGCACTATACCACTGAGCTACATCCCCCATTCAAACTTGTATATTTGGAAGTAGATTCAGCTGACTGATCGTTTTCCCTAAAGAAGAAAACCTCACCCTGACCTCTGCCCCACCACTTGCAGGAGGTGACATTCAGACCCAGGCGCCGGTCTCCTGAGCGTGCCAGGGTCTCCCCACATGGTCCCTCCTTGCTGCCTCCAGCGTTGTTTTCCAGGGGAGGGTTTGCAGCTAAGTATGTGTTCTTGTATCTGATTTGAAAACAGGTCAGTAGGATTTCAGTTCTGTGTTTGTCTTTTAATGTTAATATGAAAATAAAGAATTTGCCATGTTTAACAACAGCGCCTGGTGCCTTTTGTCTCGTTGTCTACTCCTCCTGGGAGAGGGTGCTCTGTTTCACCCAGCTCTGGGTCTGAGTTTGACATGATGGCCCCTGCAACTGAAAAGTTTTATTTAAACTGATGAAGTATAGTGGTTGAGGCTTTGGCTGGCAGGTCTACCTGTCGCTGATGGGAAGCTGTGCGTTTGCCTCTTAAGAACCCTCTCCTGGTTATATGGCCATTTACGCTCAGATCCTGAGGTCTCCATTTCCCAGACTCCCTTGCCTGCTGGCTTCTTGGTGTTTCTTTGAAACCTGGAGACTGAAATATGGAAGAAAGAGAGGAGGAAAGGACTTTCTCCCTTTTGTTTCTTTTGGTCATTGGCATCTCTTCTGACAGTGGCAGCAGCAGTGGGCAAGCATGGGCTCCTGGGTTCTCGTTTAGCACTGTTGTGGCCACTTGCCTCAGTTTCTTTGTTCAATTTGAGTTTAGAAATCTCTGTTGCTATAAATCATGATGTTGTAGGATTAATCTGGAAAGGCCAAAAATGTCTTCCAGCTGAACAGCAAATGGAGCATACTAGGTTCCAGGAGGACTGAGTTTATAGGTAAAGCTGACTTTTCATGGAGCCTTGTGCTCCACGGAGGTAGAAATCACCCCTGTGGCTAAGAAACCCAACACCCTTGTTTTTCACAGTGCTCTTTTTGTTGTCCATGTCAGTGAACATCTATAAGTGAAATTCTGAAAACAAAAGTAACTTCTCTTTATCAGTAGCAATCTGTACTATTTTGCCTTTTATAGTTTACATAGCTCTTTCATAATATATTGAATAGTGCATGAAAAGAAATAGGTTCAGCCTGAGTGTTGGCACATACTGGAATCATAGCACCCTGGGAGGCTGAGGCAGGAAGATAAGCTCCTCTGGGAGCCTAGCCTGGGCAGTGTAGTGAGACCCTGACTCCCTAACTTAAAAAGAGCCGGGGATGTAGCTCAGTGTGAAGGCTCTTTTCATTCCCCAGTACCATGAAAAGGAAAAACCATGTTCCAGCACCCAAGAACAGAAGGGAGGGAATGAGGGCCTAAGACAAAAAAGGGTGAGAGGATAGAAGAGAGAGCTGCGAATCTAAGCCAGTGTGATGTGACGCCAAGCTTACACCCTGGTGGAAGTCTACACTTCATCTTTATCACGAAGATGAGTTAGTGACAGTCACATCATTAGCACAGGTCCCCTCCCTGCTGGATCATTACTAGGCGATGCCACTTGTTTCCTGGTTAGAGCCCCCATGCCCACCCCAAAGGAAAGGAAAGGACTACAACTTGTAGCGTGTTGTGGGGAGGGAGGACATCTAGACTCCAGGCTTGGTTCTGCTGCTTACGACGAGAACACTGGGCGGGGTATTCTCTCTGGGTCTTACATTCTTAGTCTAGAGTCTAGGCCCCGCGTGGTCCCTGAGATGTCTGTGACAGTTCAGGTGCTTTATCTGGATAATTTGAAGTTGTCAAGAAGGTTGTTTCTTATGTTTTCACCTTTAAGTCTTTTTCCCGCTCCTGGTCCTGGGGATTGAACCCAGGGCCTTCTCACTGAGCTACATCCCCAACCCTTTTTTCTGTTTCGAGACAGGGTCTTGCTATGTAGTTCAGGCTGGCCTTGAACTCACTGTGTACCCCAGGCTGGTCTCAAACTCGCAGTGATTCTTCTTCCTCAGCTTAGCAACACCTTGTCTTGTAGTAGTGCAAAGGCCCTGAGTTCAACCCCCAATACTACCAAAAAAAGAAAGAGTACATTTTGCAAGGTGACAGTAAAGGTCCCTACTGAACTACAAGTTGCGGCTTCCACCAGGGCGCTGTGGACTCCTTGTGCCCAGCGATCAGTAGGTGAGCAGAGGAATTATGCTATTGGCCCTGTTAAGCAGCCCTGGTCACAGGAGGCGATGCGGCTGCTGTTGCATGCTGGGAGCGGGGAAAATAGCCCGTGATCCTCTTGGATGCCTCCCTGCTCTGTTGTGCTTCTGAGTAAATACTCACGACTCCCACACCACACTGAGAAGAGTGATAAATGGGTGTGATAAATTCAGACACCATTGGGAGGTCCTGGTGTACTCCTGTAATGCCAGCACTCAGGAGGCTGAGGCAGGAGGATCATCATAAGTGCAAAGCCAGCCTGAACTACATAGCAAGAGCCAGTTTCAAAAAACCTAAAAAGTTAAAAAACAAACAAACAACAACAACAACAAAAAAAACCTGCTGAATAAATGGATGAGCATAAAAATGATCTGTTAACACAGAGTTAATTTTCCCAGGGAAATTCAGAAATGTTGAGCCTTATAGGAGGGTCATGAAAGTAAGAAAAAATACTTAGGGTAAATACTTAGGGTAAAAGTGTTGGGACCCCCGGTACCCACAAAAAAAAAAAAAAAAAAAAAAAAAGTGTTGGAATTTCATGGGCCGAAGTAGTTAGCTTTCTTTGATCTTGAAGACTTGGATATGGCAAAAGTCAAAAGCTGCCTGAGGAAATGTAGACCCCCAGTATGGTCATGCAACAGAGCAAAAGTTGCCAACAAGATTCAGCAGGAATCTGTAGGGTTAGTTGTTAAAAAAGCATATTCCTGGATATTATAATCAGAATTATTTTGTAGCATTAGGGAGTTAACCCAGGGCCTTGCACGTGCTATACAAGCACTCTACTTGGCTGTATACTCAAGTTTGGGAAAACTAGTAGGGCATGGAAGTACATGACTGTAATCCAAGGACTCGGAGGCTGAGGCAGGAGGGTTGCAAATTTAATCCCAGTCTGGGCAATTTAGCACTCTATAGATCTCTATATCTACCTGTCTCAAAATTTATTATTTATTTATTTATTTATTTTTGTTTTTGTTTTTTTGAGGCAAGGTCTCACTATGTAGTTCAGGCTGGTCCTGAGCTCACTATGTAGCCCAGGCTGGCCTTGAACTTGCAGCACTCCTCCTGCCTCAGCCTCCCAAGTGCTTCGATTACAGGCATGTGCTGCCACACCCAGCTTTCAAAATTTAAAAGTGAGGGTGGTGGCTAGGGTGGAAATGTAGCTCAGTGCAAAGGCCTTGGGTTCAAATGCCAGTACCTGAAGAAAAAAGAAAAAAGGCTCAGTCTTCCTCAGTCTTCTTCAGGTAGAGAGTACTGCAGGCTCACTTTGGTCCCTGTGGGGCAGGTTTTAAGCTTTACAAAGTTTGCTCTATTGTTGTTTCCCCCTTTCTTCCAGGGCAAGGTCCTCATTCCTAGGTGTTGTCCTTCCTTCTGGGCTGTGGCCTTTGCTCCAAGGGTGTAGCCCTGCTGGGCCTCAGCTAAAAGCCTGGAGTGTTGACCCCGGTGACTGCACCCGAGCAGGGTTTCAACCCGCATGTCTGTTTCCCCAGCACTTCTGGGTTCTGGGTTCGCTGCTCTCAGCATTGTTTCTTACTGCATTTGAAGTTTCGCCCATTGAATGCAGTTTAGAAGTCAGCTAGTGACAAGGGAGATTTGTTCACAGATTTTGGCTCTTTTTCTGTGGTTTCCTTCTCTCCAGTATTTTGGCCTTAAGCCTCAGACACTTTGGGGGCTCTAAATGGCTGCTTGTCTATTTTTAGTCCAATAAGATTGTTACTTCCAGCTGGGTGTGGTGGCGCACACCTGTAATCCCAGCTACTCTGGAGGCTGAAGCAGGAGGATTGTGAGTTTGAGGCCAGGCTGGGTAATTTAACAAGGTCCTGTCTCAAAAAATAAATATAATAGGGATGGAAATGTAGCTCAGTACTTCCTGGCTTCAGTCTTCAGTACAAAAAAAAAAGGCTCTGTGTGGGCTCTCTTCCTATAAGCCACAAATTTTTTTCTTTTTTTAAAGACAGAATTTCACTATGTAGCTAGTTCAGGCTAGCTTTGAAATCACTATGTGGCCCAGGGTGGCCTCAAACTGGAGGCAATCCTCCTGCCTCAGCCTCCCAGAGTGCTGAGATTACAGGTGTGCATCATCCTGCCTGGCTTTTCCCCAGCACTTTTTATTTTTATTTTGAGACAGGGTCTGATAAGTTATCCTTGAACTCTCCCAAGGAATAACTGAGATCATAGGTGTGGCCACCATGCCTGGCCATAGTTACCAATTTTTTTTTTTTTGGTACAAGAAATCGAACTCAGGACCTTACACTTGTCAGGCAGGCACTTGTGCTGTGAGCTATATCCTCAGCCCTCATGGTTACCAATTTTATGCCTATTGGTACTTATCATTCAGAGAGCCCTTCCATAGCTGCCTTCAGAAAACCCCCCTGCAAACCAGGAATGGTAGCACATGCCTATAGTCCCAGCACTTTGGAGGCTGAGGCAGGAAGAGTGCCATGAGTTCAAGACCAGCCTGAACTATACAGCGAGACCCTATCTCAAAAAGATTTATTTTGGGGCCGGTGAGATGGCTCAGCGGCATAAGCGCCTGCCTTGCAAGCGCGAGGGCCCGAGTTCGACTCCCGGATCCCACATACGAAAAAAGGGGCCGGTGATATCGCTCAGCGGCACGGGCGCCTGCTGGCGCGCGAGGTCCTGAGGTCGACCCCCTGGTACCCACACAAAAAAAAAAAAAAAAAAAAAAAGATTTATTTTGTTTTATTGTTTATCTCTCATATAAGTCAGTTTTTGAGCAAGGCCTGGTACATTTAAAAAATGCTTATTAGCTGGGCATGGTGGTGTACAACTGTAATCCCAGCACTCGGGAGGCTGAAGCAGGAAGATCGCTGTGAGTCCATGGCCTGCCTGGGGTACAAAGTGAGTTCAAGCCCAGCCTGAACTGCATTGTGAAACCCTGTCTCAAAAAGACACACACAAAAAAGGTTATATTAATAGATACCCATTGAATGAATAAATTAGGGAAGTGTGACCAGAAACAGAGGGTAAATTAAATTCCTAAGGTAAAATGAATTCCTAGTTTCTTTTCTTTTTTTTTTTTTGAGACAGGGTCTTGCTATGTAATTCAGGTCAGTCTTGAACTCACTGTGTTGCCTAAGCTGGCCTTCAATTCATAGAGATCCTCCTGCCTCAACCTCCTGAATGTTGGGACTATAGGTGTGCACTGGGCCAGGGATATAGCTCTGTGGCATAGTGCCTGCCTGACAAGTGTGAGGCTGTGAGTTCGATTTCCGGTACCAAAACAAAGAGTGCACAACCATGTTGGGCAAATTCCTGGTTTCTGATAGAGGTAGTATATTTCATCTTATTTGATAAGGGATTGAACCTAGAGCCTTGCTTATGCTAAGCACATGTTCTACCACTGAGCTCCACTCTAACCCCAGAGGTAGTATGTATATTTATTTATATTTTTGTTATATATATATATTTATATATTTATATATTTATATTTGCATTGCTATGGATCAAATCCAGGGCCTTACACATGCTAGGCAAGGATTCTACCACTGAGCTACATCCCCAGCCCCAAGGTAGTATATTTTTATATTGAAAAAAACTAGGTGTGGTCATGGACATCTATAATCCCAGCAGTCTGAGAGGCTGATGCAGGAGGACCAGATCACAAGTTTGAGTCTAGCCTTGGTGACTTAGTGTGTGAATTAGTGAGACCATGACTCAAAATAATATTAAAAAAAGATTGGGCATGTAGCTCAGTGGGAAGCCCTAGGTTCAATCCCTAGTGTTGCCAGGTTTTGGAGTACTAGAGTCTCCTGTTGGAGGTTTCTAGATTCTTTCTATCCTGAGCAAAGAGTTGGTCGAGACAATCACAAACAGCAGCGAAGTTTTATTAAAGGTAGGAAAAGAAAGGCTAGGCATGGTGGTGCATGCCAATAGTCCTAGCACTTGGGAGGTTGAGGCAGGAGAATTGCCATGAGTTTGAGGCCAGTCTGGGCTACATGGTGAGACACTGTCTCAAAAAACCAAAACAACAACAACAAAAGTTAGCAAAATAAACAGGCTCTGCAAAGGAAGTTTGAGCCAAGCAAAAGCAGGAAAAGAAGTACACCCTACAACAATGGTGGCAAACCTATGGCACATGTGCCAGCACAGGCATGCAGAGGCCCTCTCTGTCGGCATGCGAGCCAGGTACGTATGAGTTGTTTTTTTCTAGACCTTAGTATTCACGTTTAATTGTAGTGTTAGCACTTCTTGATAAATAAATGGGTTTGGTTGCTAAAAGGTTCACCTCACTGCCCTATAGTGTGAGAGCAGGCCATCCATGCAAGAGAGAACACGATGGCAAAAACTCACTGTGGACCGTCCTTTTCGTATCATCCACTCTTCAGGCTGACGTCAGGTCTAGGCCATCTTATGAAAACCTGCTCGAGTTCTCGGGAGAAGTCCCCATGCAGGGCTTTGGGAACTGCTCTGAGCATGTGTCCTGGGATTTTGTAATTAACAGGTCACACCTACTTTCCCAGCCAGTTTTGGCACCCCCATCTCGATAGTATACACGCACACACACACATACAGAAAGAAAATAGAAAAGTCAATGAGGCAGGAGACCTAAATTAGGTCAACTATATTTCCATTGGTTTGGGGAACTGTGACTTTTTTTTTTTTTTTTTTGTGGGTACCGGGGGGACGACCTCAGGACCTCATGCGCCAATAGGCGCCCGTGCCGCTGAGCGATATCACTGGCCCCTTTTTCGTATGTGGGTTCCGGGAGTCGAACTCGGGCCTTCGTGCTTGCAAGGCAGGCGCTTAAGCCGCTGAGCCGTCTCACCGGCCCGGAACTGTGACTTTTAAAAAAGTTTTTTGGGGCTGGGGATATAGCTCAGCAGCACAGCACCTGCCTGGCAAGCCCAAGGTCCTGAGTTTGATTCCTGGTACCAAAAAAAAAAACAGTTTTTGGTAGTACTGGAGCTTGAACCCAGAGAGCTTTTGCACTGAGCTGAATCTACAGCCTGTATTTATTTATTTATTTATTTATTTTTATTTATTTATTTTTTTTATTATTACTGTTTTTTAATGTGGGTTCTGGGAGTCAACCTCAGGACCTCGCGCTTGCCAGCAAGTGCTTGTGCCACTGAGTGATATCACCGGCTCTTTTTTTCCTTTATGTGGGTTCCAGGAGTTGAACTCAGGACCTCGCGCTTGCCAGGCAGGCGCTTATGCCGCTGAGCCATCTCACCAGCCCCTATTTTTGGTGTTTTGAGACAGGGTCTCACTATGTAGTTCAGGCTGGCCTTGAACTCACTATGTAGCCTGGAACATGAGTTCCATGAGGTGATCCTTCTGGCCCAGCCTCTCGAGTGCTAAGATTACAGGTGTGTGCTGCCACACCTAGCTATTTTTTTCTGAGACAGCATCACCCTAAATTGCTCAGGCTGAGTTTGTTTTTGATTTTACTTTTTGTCTTTTTGAGACAAGGTTTTGCTATGCAGTTCAGGCTGCCCTTGAACTCACTTTGTAGCCCAGGCTGGCCTCAAACTCGCAGCAATCCTCTTGCCTCAGCCTCCCAAGTGCTGGAATTACAGGTGTGCACCACCATGTCCAGCTCAGGCTGTTTGAATTTCCAATCATCCTGTCTCAGCCTCCCAGAATTTTGAGATCACAGGTGTACAGTACCACACCCTACTGAATTATGACTTCTATAAAGTCTAGATTTGCCTAACAAGCCTGAGCTGGCCAAGTGCCCTGTGTTGGTTACTTTTTTCTCGTTGCTGGGACAAAATACCGGACACCCAAATTTAAAGGAGGAACAGTTTTATTTAGCTCACAGTTTGTGGAGGTTTCAGTCCACACTCAGCTGGCTCCAAGGCAGGGTGGCACATGGCAGAGGGCAACAGTTCATGGTGGCAGAAAACAGCAAAAGCAACAAGAGCAAAAAGGGAGGAGCCAGAGAGCATTTGTATGCAGGCTACCAGCCCCAGGGAGGGTGTAGCACCCACACCCATAATCCCAGCAAGGGACCACAAATCAATCACAAAACCTAGAATCCTGCCCCCATGACTGCATGAGCCTTTGGGGGAACATCTAGACACAAACCATAACATGCCCAGATTTCTCTATTTCTTGCTTTTTGGTCAATGTGATCTCAAGATAGGCTTATCCTACTCCCTATCTCCCTAGGCAATCTGTGGCTGGACATCCGATTTCCTTAGTGCTTGATGAAAGATAGGCACTGCTGATTTCTCTGACCATGCCTTTAATTTCAGTAGTCTTAAACTGTTTTAAAATTATCTCCTACTTATTATTGGAGCCCATGCAGACCCAGCATTGAAAAGTAATGGCCCTTGTGACTTCTCAAGGACTTCTGGTCATGTCTCCGGTCTGCCTGCCTGAGATTATCTATGCCATCAGTCTGCTACTGAACATGTACATTTATTTGGTCACCCAGGGCTACATTAATCAATGTTCAAAGTTGGGTGCTACCTCAGGATTGTTTTGTGGCAGTAGCAAGAGTGAGTGGTGGTGTCAACATACTCTCATTCTTATGGACAGAAGCCTCGGGGGGCAATTTGCATCCATAGAATATTCTGTCTCAGAGACTCCTTTTGTGGTCCCTAAGCCTTCGCTCAGCTTTTTAGGTTCTAGTTATACCCTATCTAGTCTTTTATTTTTTTTGGGTGGGGGTGTTGGTTATTTTTATGAGACAGGGTCTTGCTATGTGGTTTAGGCTGGCCTTGAGCTGACTGTGTAGCCCAGGCTGGCCTCAAACTCAAAGCAACTCTCCTGCCTCAGCCTCTGACTGCTGGGACTACAGGTGTGTGCCACCACAGCCAGCTTCCAATCTAGTTTTGACTGCCCACTTGTGGGTCAGGACAGCAGAAGCTGCATTACTGAACTTGGTGATCAGCTCCCTTCACTCTCCAACATGTGGCATTGGAAGAGTGAGATAGGGCAGTGGGAAAAGCCAGGGATTCAGGGTGGAGACTGTCTACAGGTTGGTGGAATTCATTCCGGTCAACTGTAATCCCCTTGTGCAGAGCGGTTAACATCTCTACCACGCCTCAGTTGGATTAGAATCTAACCCATGTCAAATGCATGACTTACGTGACACAGTGGCTGTGAAGAGGCTTTGGGAATCCATCTTCTCATCTAAGCAAAAGGGGACATTAGTGTGGGTGCCACGGTGCTGCTGAGTATGCCGCATGCAGGACAGCAAAAACGGTTGCTGACACACACTGAGTCCTCAAAGGCAAGTTTTGTTACTTTTCTTTCTTTCATTTTGGTACTAGGGATTGAACCTAGGGCCTTAGCACTGAGTTACATCTTTTTTTTTTTTTTTTTTTTTTTAAGATAGGGTCCTGCTAAGTCTCTACATTGCACAAGCTGGGCTCGGACTTGTGATCTCCTGCCTCAGCCTCCCAGCTCTTTCCAGCCTTTAAATCTAAGTCTAAATTCTGGCTTAGAATCTAGACTTCCAGGCAAAAGTCTTCACAGTTTATTACTCCTGGCTATAACATCGGCAGTTCTATATTTTGGGCCAGGAACCTCCCTTGGTTTTATCTCTAATCTTCAGAATTTGGTTTTCCAGTGAAAATCTCTTGCCTAATCTGTCAGTCCTCGCTAGCAACGATCGTGGTCTGTCCTCTTAACTTTATTCAAGGCTGCCCTGCTCTCTAGGGCAGCCAAAACTTTGGTGGCAGGTGGAAGGATGGAGGCAGAGAACCAGCATCTGTAAGTTACTACACACATAAAAGTTTCCCCCCCCAAGTCACTGAACCGGCGACATAATCTACCGGCCATCTTGGTTGTGGCAACCCCAATTCCTTTGGATTTTTTTCTGTGACGACAACCAAGGGAATTAGACCACGCTGTCCCTGCTGAGGTTTTCTAAGACGCCCCGACAACTCCCAGGGTAGGGAGCGCCGCTTCCCTGTCCCACAGGGTCAGGATCGGGTACCCGACCTCCTGCCTCGCCCCGCGGGTGGCTTCCGGGTCGGCGCCGGCCGGGGAGGGGCTCACGGGCGCCACGCCGGCCCGCCCCGCCCCCTCATTTAAATACGCGGCGCCGGCGGGTGCGTCGAGCTCGCAGCGGAACCAAGATGGCGGCGTGTGGACGTGTACGGAGAATGTTCCACTCGCTGGCCGCGTTGCAGCTAGTGCTGCTGCTGGCGGCTGTCGAGGCCCAGAAATTACCGGGTCCGGGCGGCCACAGCCAGGGCCAGGGGCCAGGGGCCAACTTTGTTTCCTTCGTCGGGCAGGCCGGAGGCGGTGGGCCGGTGGGTCAGCAGCTGCCCCAGTCATTGCAGTTTCAGCAACAACAGCAGCAGCAACAACAGCAGCAACAACAGCTCCAGCAACAACAGCCGCCCCAGCCTCCGCAGCCGCCTTTCCCGGCGGGTGGGCCTCCGGCCCGGCGGAGCGGAGCGGGGCCCGGCGGGGCTGCTGGGGGTTGGAAGCTGGCGGAGGAAGAGTCCTGCAGGGAGGATGTGACCCGGGTGTGCCCCAAGCACACCTGGAGCAACAACCTGGCGGTGCTCGAGTGCCTGCAGGACGTGAGGGAGGTGAGGAGGCGCGACGGGGCCGGGAGGGCCAGGCCCGGCGCGGGCCCGAGGGTGTCGCCGGCCTGGAAGCCGCCGATGCTGGTCCGCCGCTTCTCTCGCTTCCTCTGTGCTGCGCTAGCTCCTCTCTCTACTCCTCCCTGCCGGCGCAATCGAGGAGGGGGACCCCACCCCCACTCTTTCCCCACCCCCACCCTGAGCCCTTTTTCCCTCTTTGCCGGGGGGTCTGGAACGAAGACCTCGGCTCCTGGCCGCAATCCGCCAAGGCCCGGAGCGTGCTTCTTTTTGCTCCTGTCTTTTGTGTGTGATGCTCTATGCAGAGTGGCTCCTCTCCGAAAGCCAGTGTAGGATTTTTGTCATCAGTTTCGACCTGGAGAATTTGTAGCAATCTATTGAAACATGAAAAATGGTTGGGTACTTAAACTGTTAAAGACCGGCCTGCTGTTTAGCAGTAGGTGGTGTTCGGCTATGTGGGTAACTCGGGCTCTGTTCTGGTGCGTATTGTAATCAGTAGCAGAATTTATTGTCTGGTCCGTTCTTTTGTATTTCGCAAATCCCTGTTATGTACCCAGTGGGGAAACAAACGAATGTATGCTTTTTTTTTTTTTTCTTCACTTCCTTCTGTCATTTGGTAGTGGACCTCATTTTTAAGCTATTACTCCAAGTGACTTAGAACTCCAAAGCTTGAAAAGTTGGGGCAGGATTTGAAGCTGTAATAATGCATATACTGTACAGTGTGATTGGGTGTGGGGCCTGAGGTCTGAATATAATTTCAACAGTACCTCTTAGATCTAGGTTTGATGTTGCTTAGTGTGATTCAGTTAAGAGGCATTAATAATTCCTTTTTCTAGATTTAATGCTACAGACCTAGTATATATTTGACAGCTCTCAAAGTTTGGGAGCTAATCTTGTGGGAATGCTTTTTTCAAAGGTGTAGGTATATAGAATTCCAAAGGTTAACAAGTAGAATGAAGCTGCTGCTGTTTGATATCATTTCGTTTGGGATATTGTATCATCTGAATTGGCATCCGGAAGACCACTGCTTTGTAGAAATTTGCTACTCTTGGCAGTTTCCCCTTTCATCCCACTGTGATGTTTGCTCTTTATTATTTACAAAAGTAATTCAGAAGAGGAGAAAATATACCGTACATAATCAGGAGACAGAAAGTTTCCAGAGGCACCAGAAATGTGGGATTTTACGTGACTTCTGTATAGTTTGAAGACTAGAAGAATAATTCCTTGTCTTTATTTTTCAGGTAGTCCTATAGTGGATACTGCTAGGATACTTAATTCTATCAAACTTTTTGGATTTTGTTTTGTTTTCTTTTTTGAGACAGGGTCTTGCTATTAGTCCAGGCTGGCCTTAAACTCACTGTGTAGCCCAGGCAGGGCTCAAACTCATGACAATCCTCCTGACTCAGCCTCCCGAACGCAAGTGCTGGAATTACAGACCATTTTGGTCTTTGAGGATATATAATAGGTATTATTTCCTCAAACTAGGATCCTAGTATTGGTGACCAAACAGTGGATTGTGGCAGAAATAGGGTGTTATTGGAGAAAGTGGCCAAAAATGACCTATTTAGGGTGTTCTCATCTGTTCTTGTGCTTGATGGACTTTTGGAAACTTCTGCTTAACAGGAGGAATTGTCCTTTGTGATGTAAGTAGAAGTGTGTAGAAGCTTGCATCATCCCATAAATAACTTTAGTTTGTGTAATTTTGGAGTCTGTTTAAATTAGTGGGTACTTTTTTGGGGGGTTGGTACTGGGGATTGAACCCAGGACCTTTGCACTGAGCTATATCCTGAGCTCTTTTTATTTTTCAATTTGAGACAGAGTCTTGGGCTGGGGCTGTAGCTCAGTGGTAGAGTGCTCACCCAGCACGTGCAAAGGTCTGGGTTCAGTCCCCAGTACTGGGAAAAAAAATCCTCCTGACCCAGCATCCTGGAGTGCTGGGATTACAGGCATGTGCTGCCACGCCCAGCTATTCCTCCGGTTATATACACGGAAAAAGGATAATGAACACCTACATTTATTCTTTAGGAGGTGAAGTTATTAAAGCAGAAGGAAATTTCATTTCACTTACTTTGAGAATTGATTGATTTATATTTGAAAGAACATAACTTGCAAAGTAAACTAGGCATATTTGAAGAGAAATACATGGGATATGTTTTGTGTTTGGTGTTAAGTAAGTAAGAACATTTGATAGAGAAGTAGACATAAGTTTTTCCTTAATCCCTTTGGATACATATTCAAGGAAGGTTGTTCTTTATATATTTGCTTTCAGAATTATGAAGGGATACAGGATGTAAGTTTTTATTTTATTTTGTTTGTTTATTTGTTTTTTTTGAGCAAGGGTCACCCTATGTAGTTCAGGCTGCTCTTGAACTCACTATGTAGCCCAGGCTGGCCTCTAACTCACAGTGGTTGGTCCTTCTACCTCAGCCCCCCAAGTGCTGAGATCACAGGTGGGCGCCTCCATGCCCAGCGGTTTGTTAGTATTTAAAAGGCAGTAAGTAGGGTGGTGTGGTGGTACGCACTTATGGTCCCAGCACTTTGGGAAGCAAGGGAGGAGGATTGCAAGCCCAGCCTGGGCAGTTTAGTGACTTAGCGAGATCCTGTCTCATTAAAAAAAAAAAAAAGAAAAGAAAAAGGTTAGGGATGTGGCTCAGTGTGGTTTACCACAAAAAACAAAACAAAAAAGCAAACTACGTTTTTATTTTAGAAACAACACGTGGGTATGTAGTGTTAGGTTAAGTCTTAAATTCAAAAGAAAAAAAATGTGTATGGGTGCTATGAGGGTTTGAACTCAGAGCCTTACTCATGCTAAGCACTGTAGCACTGAGCTACATTCCCCAGTCCCTTAAATTCAAATATTTTAAGCTTCTCTAGTGTGGTTCAAAGTTACATAGTAATTCACTTACAGAATTTAATTAAAAGTATTTATGTTTACCTTTAGATAATTTCAGTTTATACTCTCAGTTTGTTTAATGTATCCTGTGCTAACAAATCAAAATCTGTGTATAAACTGTGGTAAAACTGCATATTAGCTATAACTAGTTCACAGATTTTCCTCAGGCAGTTTAGCCATTATTTTGAAGGTGTATGTTATGTGGGACATTCTTTTTTATGCTCACAGATGAGTCATGCTTTTAAAAAGGCCCAATGTACCCAAAGGCCCACTCTTTTTTTTTTTTTTGGGTACCGGGGGTTGACCTCAGGACCTCGCGCGCCAACAGGCGCCCGTGTCGCTGAGCAATATCACCGGCCCTTTCTTCGTATGTGGGTTCTGGGAGTCGAACTCGGGCCCTCGCGCTTGCCAGGCAGGCGTGTACGCCGCTGAGCTATCTCACCGGCCCGAGGCCCACTCTTAAATAGTGGATGGAATAGCAGTAAGGGTAGGGGAGTAGTCTTGGGTGTGTGTGTGTGTCTTTCTGTCTGTCCCAGCTTTAACTGTCCTCTACCCTTCTATTTTTGGGGCATAGGGTTAGGAGACTGACTTTTTGTTTTGTTTTGGTTTTCTCCTGCCTCAGCTTCCCCAGTGCTGGGATTGCAGACATGTGCCACCATGCCTACCTAGGAGACTGACATATTTTAAAGCAAATTCTAGGTACTGTGTCATTTCACTCATAAGTACTTCAATGTATGTTTGTGATAAACACAAAACAAATCAAGAACTGGTGTTATTTTTTGCATACAACTGCATCATGAAATATTTCTTCTGAATTTCTTTTTTTCTCTTTCACTTTTTGGTGATACTGGGGATTGAACCCAGGGCCTTGGCACTGAGCTACACCCCAGCCTTTTTTAATTTTTATTTTGAGACAGGGTCTTGCTAAGTCACTAAATTGCCTAGGCTTGAACTTACAGTCCTTTTGCTTCAGCCTTCCAGAATGCTGGAATTACAGGCATGTGCCACTATGCAGGGCCTGAATGTCTAAGTATCTTCTCTGGATATATCAGTGTCAGATTATAAATTTGTGATCTATTATTAAAACTATGTACTTTGTGAATATTTAAGATTATTACATTATTTATATAGTGAAAAGAATTATTTCATGTATTGAAAAGGAATAGCATTTCAGCATTACAAACCATAAACCCACTTTCAAACTCAAAGGTGAATTTTTTTGTTACTCTGTTTTTTTTTGTTTTTTTTTTGGTACCTGGAATTGAACTCAGGACCTTGTGCTTGCCAGGCAGGCGCTGTGCCGCTGATCTATATCCCCGGCCCCTGTTACTCTGTTCTTAATCTTTCACATGACTGTATATTCCTGAGATAGAGGGCTACATTGCTGCTATTATTTCTTTTTTTTTTTTTTTTTTTTCCTTTTTTTGTGGGTACCGGGGGTCGACCTCAGGACCTCGCGCGCCAGCAGGCGCCCGTGCCGCTGAGCGATATCACCGGCCCTTTTTTCGTATGTGGGTTCCGGGAGTCGAACTCAGGCCCTCGCGCTTGCCAGCCAGGCGCTTACGCCGCTGAGCCATCTCACCAGCCCTATTATTTCTTTTTTGTTTGTTTTTTTGAGACAGTGTCTTGCTATGTAGTTCAGGCTGGCCTTGAACTCATGGTGATCCTCGGGCCTCAGCCTCCCCAGTGCTGGGATTACAGATGTGTGCCACCACGCCTGGCCTAATATTTCATTTAATACCTTTTATTTTTTTGGAGGCAGGGTCTTGCTATGTAGGTGAGGACACCCTTGAACTCACGATGTATTCTGGGTTGGTCCTCAGTCTAGGATTATAGGTGTGCGCCACCATGCTCTGGTTCATTTAATACTCTTCATAGTCCTGTGTGGTGGATTGTGATATGTTATCTTAATTGAGAAATAGCCTCAGAGAAAGTGATTTGTCCCTTATTACATTGTAAGTAATAATAGAGCTGTTATTTACCAAGTCCTCTTTGACTTAAAGACCATACTTCCTCTAGTCTGCCCTGCAGTGAGGACAGTTAGTGTGTGACTGGAGAGGGTGCCATGGGTTCGTAAGTGGATGCAAAATGGGAAGGGTCACCTTGAGCCAAAGCCTCTTTCCCTCACTGTGGAAGAGTTGTGCGCTGGGGATGTGGCTCCATGAGGAGCACTGGCTTCGCACGTGTGAGCCTCGGGTTCCGCCCGCAGAGCCACAAAACACACAGTTGAGCAGCAGCAGCTTTGATGCATCGAAGTATTGAAGATGTTTAAGGCAGAGGTCAGCATTACCAGACAAAGCTGTTTTAATTACTAGTTTGAGTTTATCATGAACAGAATTTCTGTTTAATGAAAACAATTTCAGATAACAGGTCACCTGGGCCCCAGCCTGGTGGCGCACGCCTGTAATCCCAGCGCTTGAGAGGCTGAGGCAGGAAGATCACTGTGAGTTTGAGGCCAGCCTGGGCTACATAATGCGTTCAAGGGCAGCCTGAACTACATAGTGAGATCCTGTCTCAAAAAACAAAACAAAACAAAACCCCAGCTCACTTAAAGCCGGATTTGTATCAGTTCAGTAAAGAGTTTAGTTATATTTCCCGACTATTTGAATTGAATCCATGGGATAGCACAAAAAGTGGACTGGATCTACAGCTGGCTCTGCCATTAGCTAACTGTGTTACTATGAGGCAGTCGTTTTACCACTGTGAGTCTTGGTTTCCTCATGTGTTTGGGTAATAGTGTAATATTCTAAGATCTTTTCTTGTTTTTTTTTTTTTTTTTTTTTTTTTTGGTAGTACTGGGGATTGAAGCTAGGGCCTCATCTATGCTAGGCAAGCACTTCACCACTGACCTACATCCCTAGGCCTTTTAAAATTTTGAATTCCAGGCCAGCCTGGACTACATAGCGAGACTCTGTCTCAAAAAACAAAAAACAACCTCCCCAGGAGCTGGGATTACAAGTGTGAGCCACGATGCCCAGCAATTTCTAAATCTTTGTTGTACCTAGTCTGTATGCATTGTTTCCCTTGTACTCTGTATATTGTATAGTTTCTAGGATGTATACATATACTGTTTCCTGAGTCCATATTCATTCACAGAGGGAAATAGCAATTAATCCAATCATTGTTGACTTTAGGATATGACTGTTTTGTTTGAGCCAATATGAAATTTGCTTCTATGCTAACTCTCAGTGGTTGGAAGCCGTGTAACCACATAATGCAGTCATTATTGATCTCCTTTTATGTACCTAGCATTGTGGAAGAGGACTAGTATAAGACAACACCATTGCTTACAGTTGGTTTGATAAATGACATTGTAATCAAGACACAATTATGTAAGAGAGCGTTAATCATTTGATGTCACATAGACAATAAATTCTCTTAGTGCAGTGAAATGAGCACATTTTGGATGGAAACCAGCTCTACTTCTTTTTTCATCCCAGTGCTGGGGATTGAACCCAGGGCCTCGCACACTCTACTGTCGAGTTACATACCCAGCCCTTTCAAGGCGTTTTTTTTTTTTTTTTTTTTGAGACAGGGTCTTGCTTTATAGTTCAGGCTGGCCTCGAACTCACAGCGATCCTTTTGCCTCAGCCACCCAAGTATAGGGATTTGCAGGGCTTTAAGTTTTTAGTTTGAGACAGGGTCTTGTGTTATGCAGGCTGGCCTCAAGCTTGTGATCTTCTCCGCCTCCTAAGTAGCTGGGATTATAGGTTGGTGCCATCATGCCCAGTTGACCTCTGCTACTCTTCACTTAAAACTCGCATCATCGTTTTTTCTCCCACGAGTAAGGACAGCGTGCTTTAGATTCGCTCTGAGTGAAGATACGCGTGAACCTGAGCTCTGTGTGTGTGTGTGACACTTTTCTAGTGGGAGAGCTCTCAGCCCTGTGCTATCTGGACTCATCTTGTGCACCACCAGTGCACATACTTTGGGACACACTGGAACTGGGTTGTCTCCGAAGATACCTCCACTCTGGTGCTTCTCGATTATGTGACCTGGGGGGCATAAGCACAGCTGAAAATGGGAGCCGCTTTGAGGAGTGAAGGGCCCTTCTGACTGAAGTGGAGAGTTTGCGAAGTTTTTCAGGGTCCAGGTGGATCTCATTTCCACCACTGACTGGTTCTGCAGATACTGTAAATCCAGAAATGGGATGTGTTTTTATTCTAACCCAAGATAAAACTCGCAATTCTGCAGGTAACTGAGAGTTACCTATAAAATAGCATTGTCACTAATGGCAAATACTTAAGAAGTCTCTTGATGAGAGTACTTTATAACATATAGTTGCTTAATAATTCATTGTTCTGTAGAAGGGAATAAAATACTTCAACAGTCCAAAAGAAGAAATGCTGCATTTCTCTTCTGTACATTTCTCCTAATGTGCTCAAAACAAATTTAGTCAATAATAAATAACTCATATTTTTATGTATTTTAAAAAGAAGCAATTAAAATGGCTTATAGGCTATCTTGCAAATGAATTTTTCTTCAGCAAACATTTACTTATTTATTTATTTATTATTTTTATTATTTTTTTCCTTTATGTGGGCACCGGGAGTTGAACTCGGGACCTCGTGCTTGCCAGGCAGGTGCTTATGCCACTGAGCTGTTTCACCGGCCCTATTTATTTATTTTGAGAAGGGTCTCGCTCTGTAGTTCAGGCCGCCATAGAATTCATGGTGATCCTCCTGCCTCAGCCTCCCAAGTACTGAGATTACAGGCGTGCGCCACCATGTCAGCCTAGCAAACATCTATTGAATCCTGCCATGTGAAGGCACTGTGCTTAGTGTTGGAAGATACATATGATAATTAGTAGCATTTATTAAGAAAGTCCCTCCTTCCCTCCTCCCCCCTTCCCATCCCATCCCATCCCATCCCCTCTCCTTCCCTCCCTCCCTCCCTTCCTTCTTGTATGTCTGGTACTGGAGATTGAACCCAGGGAGCCATGCACTATAGCTACGTTCCCAGCCCTTTTTTCTTTTCTTTTTCCTTGTTTTCCTCTTTTCTTTCTCTTTTCCCCCCGCCTCTTTTTTTTTTTTTTTTTTTTTTTTTTTTTTTAGAACTTGGAGATTGAACCCAGGGTCTTCACACTGAGCCACATCCCGGTCTTTATTTCGAAATACGGTTGTGCTGAGTCTCTAAGTTGCCCAGGCTGGACTTGAGCTCATGATCCTCCTGCCTCAGCCTCCTAGAGTGCTGGAGTTATAGGCATGCAGCACTCCACCCAGTATATTTCATTTTTCTTAAATTGGGGTTCATATAATAAAATTTAAAAATTTACCTACTTTCAAATGCCTCCTAATCTTGTTAATGGATGGGTCACACTTCAGGGTGCCTAGACTATGAACGCAATGGGTGCTTCAGCTTTTTCAGTTTGAGAAGAATGATACTTTGATAAAACTGGAAGCTGCTTGGTATGCTGTAATTCCAGCAGTTGGGAGGCTGAGGCAGGAGGATCACCATGAATTTGAGGCCCGCCTGGCCTACATAGAGAGTTCATCACCAGCCTGAACTACAGGCAGAGACCCTGTCTGAAAAACCAAACCAAACCAAAACAAAAAATTGGAAGTCACAAGTGACTTTTTTATTTAGTTTACTTAGATAGATTTGAAACTTAAGAGTCTCAAGTGATGGCCCTTAGAATTGTGCCAGTACAAGCCCCTTATCTGCATTAAAATAGAGCGTGGAGGAACTAGAAGTGTGGACTGGAATCTAAAACAATGAAGGCAGAGAACCAGGTGTCTGCTTTTTATTCAGCTTTAATCTTACTGAAAGCAGAAAATGTGGAGCTCGAGTGTGTGGTATTTACAGTACCTGTAAATCCTCCACTGAAGGCTTGAATAGCTACTCCACCAGGGGAGTCAGGAAAAACAGGGGCTGACTTAAATTTCTGGAGCTGTGCACTTGTAACATAGAACAAAATCGTAAGATTTTTTTTCTTTTTTTAAAAAGAGTGTGGTATATATTTAAAACCATAAGCAAGATAAACAGTGAAGTGAAATGGAACCAGTATTACCAGGAGAACATGGATCCAAGTTTTCATTAATTTCACTTTCCTTATTGACCCCACCCCCCACCCCATCAAACCCAGGGCCTTACTCTGAGGCAGGTGCTCTACCACTGAGCTATATCTCCAACTCTATTTTAATTTTTGAAATTTAATTTCTTTTTTTTTAATGAGACGGTGTTACTATGTAGTTCAGGCTAGCCTTGAACTTGAGGGGATCCTCCTGCTTCAGCCTCCTGAGTGCTGAGATTACAGGCCTGCGCCATCATACCTGGCTTCTTTTTATTTTTTTATTTTATTTTATTATTATTTTTTTTGTGTGTGGGTACCGGGGGTCGACCTCAGGACCTCGCACACCAGCAGGCACCTGTGCCGCTGAGCGATATCACCGGCCCCTTTTCCGTATGTGGGATCCGGGAGTCGAACTCGGGCCCTCGCGCTTGCAAGGCAGGCGCTTATGCCGCTGAGCCATCTCACCGGCCCTGGCTTCTTTTTATCCTTTAAAAATTTTCAGTTCTTTGGGCTTGCAAGGGTTCAAGTCGTAAATCAATTCAAATATAAAGAGAAAAAGGAAGGAAAATGAGAAATCAGGTTCAAAGAGTGCGGTAGTATCTAGGAAGGTTTTATTTATTTATTTGTTTGTTTGTTTGTACTGGGAATCTGACTTATGACCTTGCTTGCCAGGCAGGCGCTGTGCCGCTGAGCTACATCTCCAACTCCTATTTATTTATTTATTTATTTAATTTTATTTTTTATTTTTTATTTTTTTTTCCTGGAGACAGGGTCTCACTATGTAGTTCAGACTGGCCTTGAACTCACTATGTAGCCTAGGCTGGCCTCGAACTCACAGCGTTCCTTGTGGTTCTTCCTCTCAAGTATGAGGATTATGGGTGTGCGCCACCACGCCCAGCCTCATTTATTTATTTATTTTTAAATTATTATTATTATTTTTTATGCGGGTACCGGGAGTTGAACTCAGGACCTCGCACTTGCCAGGCAGGCGCTTATGCCGCTGAGCTATATCACCGGCCCTTCATTTTTTTTTTATTTTTAAAAATTTTTTTTTTTTTTTTTTTTTTTTTTTTTTTTTTTTGTGGGTACCGGGGGGACGACCTCAGGACCTCGCGCGCCAGCAGGCACCCGTGCCGCTGAGCGATATCACCGGCCCCTTTTTCGTATGTGGGTTCCGGGAGTCGAACTCGGGCCTTCGCGCTTGCCAGGCAGGCGCTTAAGCCGCTGAGCCGTCTCACCGGCCCTATTTTTGTTTTTTTGAGACAGGGTCTCACTATGTAGTCCAGGCTGGCCTTGAACTCAGGGTGATCCTCCTGCCTCAGCCTCCCAAGTGCTGGCATTACAGGCGTGAACTACCATCCCCAACGGGTTTCATTTATAATTTAAATTTAAAGTGGAAAATCAGGGCTGGATGTAGTTCAGGAGTAGAGCACTTACCTAGCATGCATGGGGCCCTGAGTTTGATCCCCAATACTGCACAGACAAAGCTACAAGAGTAGAAAGTCAGCCTATAAGTCAACATAACAGAATTCCTAAAGTTTTTGCACAGGTCAAATTAGCTTTGTAATGTGATGAACAACATGAGGCATACAGTAACTTTAAGAATGAAGGCGATGTAATGGAGAGCTTGAATAATGAACACAGTCTGCCAGGTGTTGTTCAGTGCCCTTTAGGGGGTATATACCTGTTATATATGAAATAAAGGTCAGAAGAGATGGTCCTCTGCAGTCACGTGCAGCTGTGATAGGAGGAGACGCAGTGTGGTTAGTGGAAAAACAGAATGGGCTTTGAACTGCGGTTCTGGATTCAAATTCTAGTTCACTTACCTTGCTATGACCTTGAACAGATTACAGTAAACTCTTAAATTTTCAGTTTGCCTGTCTATACATGGTCTCTCTTTTCCCTTTTTCCTTTGTTGCTGCAGATGAAGTTGTTCAAAATAATGCTTCATGTTTGCTGTCTTAGGAGAAGTGTAAAATGAATCATAACACTCCACACCTCTTATGTAGTTCTTCCAAGGCTCGAGTCAAGAAAACTTTTAAAGTCAAGAACATTTGTATGGGGCTGGTGAGATGGCTCAGCGGCTTAAGCGCCTGCCTTGCAAGCGCGAGGGCCCGAGTTCGACTCCCGGATCCCACATACGAAAAAGGGGCCGGTGATATTGCTCAGTGGCACAGGTGCCTGTTGGCGCGTGAGGTCCTGAGGTCGACCCCCCGGTACCCACAAAAAAAAAAAAAAAAAAAAAAAAAGAACATTTGTATGACCTGTAATCCCAGTTCTCTGGAAAGCTGAGGCAGGAGGATTCAAAGTTCAAGCCCAGCCTGGGCAATTTAACAACTTTGTGAGATGCTGTCTCAAAATGGAAAAAAAAAAAAAAATTATAAAAGAACTGGGACTGTAGCTAAGTGAGAAGGCCCTTGGTTCAGTGTCCCTCCCCGTTGGTATAGCTTTTACCAGATATTTAAATGTGAACATTTTGAGATTATGACAGGCAAAGGGGGCAGAATACTATGGTTAAAGGTAAAAAAAAAAAATCCATCTTGCCAAATGTTCTCTAGTTCTTTTGGGACAAAGATACCTAATTTTGGAATACACTGCCTGTCAAAGGAAAACTCCATTCTCTTGTATAAGAGTGGAAAAAGTCATTCTTCTGAAGGTAGCATTTCTTAAAACAGATCTCCCTCTGTGAAATGGAATTATTATTTTTTTGTGTGTGTGTGGGTACCGGGGGGGCGACCTCAGGGCCTCGGGCGCCAACAGGCACCCGTGCCGCTGAGCGATATCACCGGCCCCTTTTTCGTATGTGGGATCCGGGAGTCGAACTCGGGCCCTCGCGCTTGCAAGGCAGGCGCTTACGCCGCTGAGCCATCTCACCGGCCCTGTGAAATGGAATTATTAAAAAGAGCTTTTACCAACTGAGATAGAGGCATTGATTGTATCTCTTTATCTGTATAACATAAGATTAAAAAAAAAATCACTGATGTTTTCCTATAAGTTGGTGACTTTGCAGAAAGAAGGTAATTGGTAAGGACTTTTGCTTTTATATTGCTGAGTTGGACGGTTTCTGTGTCCTATGGAACAGCCTGTAATATTAAAGTATAAAAGTTAAGCTTAGTCACATTAAGGACAGTGCAAAATTTTTTCAGTCTGTAAGCTTTGCAGAGCGATTCGGCAGCAGGGTTAATAGACGAAGTTCTGCTTTAAAACACTAAAGCTCTTTGATAGGTTTAGTAGGACCTGTTTATTTTTTGTGTAAATAATGGCCTTTAGTTTGGCAGTTGCTTTTTTAAAACACTGTAACAAGCTTCAATAATTTATACTGTTGTATACTTTCATTTTTAAATTGAAAGTCTTCTGAAATATAGATCAGGGCAGAGAAAGCGGAAGTCAGAAAATATTGATGTGGTTCCCTTTCTCTCAGGGAAGCAGAGTCACATTCTCGAGCCTGGTGTTCTTAGCCTGTTTTCCAGCCTGACCTTCCCCAGGCTGGCTGCACGTCTTGGTGTCCACACCCGCAGTGCATTGAGCAGTGGTGTGGGCTTCTAGGGAGGACCCAGTTATGGCTTTGAGTTTATAGGGACTACATATAAATGTTAGTTGTTGGAAAGACGTTTTTCTTTTTTTTGAGACAGGGCCTCACTGTGTAGCCCAGGCTGGCCTCGAACTCGTGGTGATCGTCCTGCCTCAGCCCCCCAAATGCTGGGATTACAGGTGTGCGCCATCACGCCTGGCAGAAAGATGTTATAGTCAGTGATTTGGGAATTTTCTGCAACAAAATATTTCACGGTACCCTTCCCTTTACAGCCCACAACCCCTTTCTTTACCACCTGGTTTTCTGTGATTGAACCATAAGAATTTTCAAATATCCCATCATATTTGGCTTATTAAAGCAGCATTTTCGGGCCGGTGAGATGGCTCAGCGGCGTAAGCGCCTGCCTTGCAAGCGCGAGGGCCCGAGTTTGACTCCCGGATCCCACATACAAAAAAGGGGCCGGTGATATCGCTCAGCGGCACGGGTGCCTGTTGGCGCACGAGGCCCTGAGGTCGACCCCCCGGTACCCACACACACAAAAAAATTAAATAAATAAATAAATAAATAAATAAATAAATAAAGCAGCATTTTCATGTGGTTCAAACCTCCTCTTCACATTTGAGTAAATAGTGTCTGTCTTTCCAACAGTTTCATTGTTTGCATTTGTATCATTGTGAAAGTACTGTTAAGAGTGGGTAGACCGGGGCCGGTAAGATGGCTCAGCGGCTTAAGCGCCTGCCTTGCAAGCGCGAGGGCCCGAGTTCGACTCCCGGATCCCACATACGAAAAAGGGGCCGGTGATATCGCTCAGGGGCACGGGCGCCTGCTGGCGCGCGAGGTCCTGAGGTCGACTCCCCGGTACCCACAAAAAAAAAAAAAAAAAAAAAAGAGTGGGTAGACCGGAGAAATTAGTCATTTTAGGGTAGGACTTTCATTTACCCTGGGAGTTCCTCTGAAAACAGTTTTTCAACTTCTCATTTATCTGCCTCCACGACCAAAAGAAGAGAACCTTTGTAGATTGTCTTGTTTTTACACATTCATTTATTTTATTTTATTTTAATTAATTAATTAATTAATTTTGTCTTTTTGAGACAGGGTCTCACTACGCAGTTCAGGCTGGCCTTGAACTCACTTTGTAGCCCAAGCTGGCCTCAAACTCATGGCAATCCTCCTGCCTCAGCCTCCCGAGTGCTGGAATTACAGACATGTGCCACCATGCCTGGCTTACACATTCATTTATAGTCAATTAATTAATTAATTATTTTCATGGAAAAGATGATTTGGGAATTTTCTTTCATATAAAATAATGTGTTTTTGTTTTTGTTTTTTTTTGGTACCAGGAATCAAACTCACGACCTCGCACTTGCCAGGCAGGCGCTGTGCTGCTAAGCTATATCCCCAGCCCTCTTGTTGTTTCTTAAAATAATGTGTTTTGAAAACCTTTTCCCCCCGATACTGGGTGTTGAACCCAGGGTCTTCATACTGAGCTACATCCCCAGGCTTTTATTATTATTTTGAGACAGGATCTTGCTAAGTTACCCAGGCTTGGCTCAAACCTGTGGTCCTCTTGCCTCAGCCTCCCACAGTATTGGGATCACAGAGGTAAGCCAAACACGTGGCTTTTCTTTCCCTTTCCCTTTTCCTTACCCCGTCTCCTGTCTCCTGTCTCCTGCCCTGTTCTATTCCTTTCCCTCTTTCTTTAGTACCAGGGATTGCCTGCTAGGCAACCACTGTACCATTGAGTTATATACCCAGCCATTTTTATTTTGAGACAGGGTCTCTCTAAGTTGCCCAGGCTGGCCTTGAATTTTTAATCCTCCTGCCTCAGCCTCCTGAATAGCTGGAATTACAGGTGTATACCTCTATGCACAGCAAAACTTTTCTAACTCTTTTATAATTGGGGGAATATGCAACCAGGTGCAACTGTCGCAGAGGAACTCAACAAATAATACTGATTTTTTTTGAAAACCGAGTATTGGTCTAACAACCTTCTCCCCAAATAGTTACTTATTCTGAGTCCAGCTGTAATCTTTTTTTTTTTTTTTTTTTTTTGAGACAGGGTCTTGATATGTAGTCCAGGCTGGCCTTGAACTCATTATGTAGCACAGACGGGCCTCTCAAATTTCTGACAGTCTTCCTGCCTCAGCCTTCTGAGTGCTGGGATTATAATTATAGATAGGCATGTGCCACCATGCCCAGCTCCAGTTGCAATCTTTTGTTTGTTTGTTTTGAGACAGGGTCTTAACTATGTAGTGCAGGCTGGCCTTGAACTCGCTTATGTAGCCCAGGCTGGCCTCGAACTCGCAGTGATCCTCCTGCCTCAGCGTCCTGAGTGCTGGGATTACAGGCGTGCACCATGCCCGGCTCCAGCTGCAGTCTTTTTTTTTTTTTTTTGTGGGTACCGGGGGGTCGACCTCAGGGCCTCGCGCGCCAACAGGCACCCGTGCCGCTGAGCGATATCACCGGCCCCTTTTTCGTATGTGGGATCCGGGAGTCGAACTCGGGCCCTCGCGCTTGCAAGGCAGGCGCTTACGCCGCTGAGCCATCTCACCGGCCCTGCAGTCTTAACATTTAGTTGATAGAACCTTTAAAAAAAATACCATTCATAGCTCTTGGTAATCATGTGGAGTAGATAGAAGAGATATTGGTCTAATTTCACAGGTTAAAAAACAAGCTGGAAGCTCGGTGTGATGGTGCATGCCTGTAACCCCAACATTAAGTTTGAGGCTAACCCGGGCTATGTAGTGAGACCCTGTCTTCAAAACAAAAAGCAAGCCAGGTGTGGTGGCAGTACCTGTAGTCGCAGCTACTCAGGAAGCTGAGGTGGGAGGCTCAAGCGCTTGAGCCCAGGAATATGAGGCTATGCTGGGAGCGAGACGTCATCTCAGAAGAATGCAAGTACCACAAAACAAAAAGCCCAGTCAGAGAGATTGCTACTTGCCCAAGTCACACAGAGTTTATTTAGACTGGAACCCAAATCTTTTTAAATGCAAAATCTTTCAAAAAGTTGCTTTTCAGCAAACATAGCGGTGCATGCCTGTAATCCCACCACTGAGGAGTCTGAGGCAGGAGGATTGCTGTGAGTTCCGAGGCCAGCCTGGGTTACACAGTGTAACCCTGTCTCAAAAAAAAATAAAAAATAAAAAAAAAAACAAAAATGCTTTTCAGCTAACTTTCACATTTACGCAGATAGTATATCTCCACATTATTGTTCCTTATTGCCTTTCCACATTTTTATATAAATCAACACAGATTCGAACATATACCGTGTGTCCATAATTCTTCAGTTTTTGTTGCTCTCCTCTCTGGGCTCTAATCTTTTTTTCTTTTTTTGGAGACAGGGTCTCACTATGTAGTTCAGGCTGACCTTGAACTAAGAGTGATCCTCCTGCCTCGGCCTCCCAAGGGCTGGGATTACACGTGTGTGCTACTGTGCCCAGCTATATTTTATTTTTATTTCATTTGTAGAAGTTTGATTTGAGTCATTTAAAAATATATTCCACTTCTCTCTTCATTGTGTTGATATTTTCCTTTATATCCTTCAGTGTACTTGTAATATCTGTTTTAAGGTCCTTGTGGGGAAAAAAAGAAAGGACTGGGGATGTAACTCATTCGTGGAGCACTGACCTGGCATGCACAAAGTCCTGGGTTCAATCCCCCAGTACCACAGGAAAAGGTCCTCATGTTAATCCCATCATCTCAGTAATTTCTTGGAATTTTTTTTTTGTTGTTGATTATTTTTTCTTATTATTAGCCCTTCCTTTCTTTCTTTCTTTCTTTCTTTTCTTTCTCTTTCTTTCTTTCTTTCTTTCTTTCTTTCTTTCTTTCTTTCTTTCTTTCTTTCATCCTATCTTTCTTTCTTTCAACAAGGTCTCACTATTGGAGTTCATCTCAGGCTGGTCTTGAATGCCCTATGTAGCCCAGGCTAGCCTTGAACTCCCAGTGATCCTCCTGTCTCAGCCTCTCAAGTGCTGGGATTACAGGCACGCGTCACCACATCCAGCTGTCCTGTTTTTTTTTTATAAGTGGTAGATTTTTGTTGGGCTCAAGGGGATCACTTGTGCTTTCTCTGGTTTCTGCTCTTCCACTTTCTCTGTTCCAGTATTCAGTCTTGCAAATTCTGACCACTTTGGATGCCCTGAACTGTGGTTTCCGTCCTGTTTATCAAGACCATCGAGGTTCGTTTGGGTTCCCTTTGCCTCTGCTGTAGCCAGGAAACCACTTCCAGGCGCTGAGGAGGGTTCACCATACACTCTCCTTGGCTCATTTCCTGCTCTGGGGATCATAGTCCTATGCTGCCTGTTTTCCAGTGACTAAAGAGTATTCATGTATTTTGTCTGGTCGTTCACAGTGGGGTAAGCAAGACGATTCCCATGGTACTGTACTCAATCCTTCATGAGTGAGAATAGAAATAACCACTCCTTGAATTTTAACTTCTGGTATATTAAATGGAAGTGAATGGGGGAAATCTGTGAGAAAAGAATAAGAATTATTTACTGAAATTATAAATGTGCTGTGTACGTGTGTATAAGATATGTATCTTTTGGCTCACGTGTCCTGTTTCTGAAAAATTTATTTTTATTTTTATTTTTTTATTTTATTTTTTATTTTAAAGAGGAAAAAATAGAACAAAATTTTGAAACAACGTAATAGGAGGGTAACAATGGTTAATACATTCCATATTGTTATCTTTAAATTAGTTACTCAGGGTACAGGTGATCAGCATTCAATTGTCTAAACAATATTTTTCCTTTTGAACAGTAAAAATTTATTCAGGTAAATTTATTCATACAGTATGATCAGTGCAGAAGGCATTTTTTGGTAATACCAAACAATTGGAAACAACCCAACACCTGTCAGTGAGTAGTAATTAAATAGGCATTCATACAATGACCTATTGTACTGCTGTGAAAAAGCTCTTTATGTCATATGGAGAGATCTATAAGACCTGATGTTAAATGAAGAAAGAAAAGTTATACCTCAATATGGTGTACCACCTCTTTTGTAATCAAGCAAGAAGAATTAAGCCAGGCATGGTGGTACTTTCCATCCCAAGACTCTGGGAACCTGAAACAGAAGGATCTCAAGTTTGAACCCAGCCTGGGCAACTTAGTGATTCAGCAGGACCCTGTGTCAAATTAAAGTTTCAAAAAAAGAGCTGGCAGCTGGGCATGGTGGTGCATTCCTGTAATCCTAGCATTCCGGAGGCTGAGGCAGGAGGATTGCTGCAAGTTTAAGGCCAGCCTGGCTATACACAGTGAGTTCAAGGCCAACCTGAACTACATGAGACCTTGTTTCAAAAAACCGGGGTGGGGGGAAGCGGCTGGGGATATAGCTGAGTGTAACCCCTGTACCACAGGGAGGGAGGGGGGGAAAGAGGGGAACGATAAAAATGAGGGTTGGGGAAATGTAGCTCAGTGGTAGAGCATTTGCCTTAGTGTGTAAAAGGCCCTGGATTCAATCCCTACTACTGGGGAAAAAGAAAAGATTTCAGTTTATATGTTATTTAGGGCAAAATGAGCTGTCATAACAAACCCAAAAATATCAGTGGCTGCACAGAGAAGCTGTGGGCGACTGCCAGCCACCCTGGTGATCTGAAAGCGGTGCCTCTGTCTCGCCGTGCTTTGTTTCCTAGGGCTTTGGAGATTTAAGCTTTCATCAGGAAAGGAAGTGAGGTCCTACTTGCCTGCTGCTTTTTTTTTTTTTTTCTTAAGCCCTTATCACCCCCCACTCCCACTAAGAATTTTTTCACATACCATAAAATCCACCCATTTAACATCCTGTTCCTAAAGGCTGTGCTCCTGAAGTTTTTTTTTTTTTGGTGGGTACCGGGGGGTCGACCTCAGGACCTCGCGCGCCAGCAGGCGCCCGTGCCGCTGAGCGATATCACCGGCCCCTTTTTCGTATGTGGGATCCGGGAGTTGAACTCAGGCCCTCGCGCTTGCCGGGCAGGCGCTTAAGCCGCTGAGCCATCTCACCGGCCCCTCCTGAAGTTATTTTTATTTTTAATTTTTTTGGTTTTTCTGAGATAGAGTCTCACTGTGTAGTTCAGGCTGGCCTTGAACTCACTATGTGGCCCAGACTGGCCTCAAACTTGGGGTGATCTTCCTGCCTCAGCCTGAGTGCTGGAAAGGGCTGATCAGTTCTGCTCTTGTTCACACTCCAGGGGTGATAATTCTTCAGGCTGTATCTGGATACAAGGGGCGCACTTTCCAAGTGAGAACTCCTCTGGACTCTGAAAGGGGGCACAAAGTGTTAGCAGACAGCTAGCAACCTCTATCTTAGTTGCCTCAGGCATGTTAGGACGAGCCATTGATTTGTCTTTTTTTTTTTTTTTTTTTTTTTTTTGGTGGGTACCGGGGTGTCGACCTCAGGACCTCGCGCGCCAGCAGGCACCCGTGCCACTGAGCGATATCACCGGCCCCTTTTTTGTATGTGGGTTCCGGGAGTTGAACTCGGGCCCTTGCGCTTGCAAGGCAGGCGCTTAAACCACTGAGCCATCTCACCGGCCCCATTGATTTGTCTTGTCAGGAGGTTTACATGCTTCCTGTTTCTCTAGAAAATGTCTGCTTTTATTTCTTCTGTTTGAGTGAGGGAGTGATTGTGGTGCTGAGGATTGAACCCAGGGACTGGTGCATTGGAGGCGAGTGCTCCATCCCTGAACCATACGTCGACACCTGGGTTTTCTGCATCCCGTATGTAGAAAAGTAGATGCTTTTTTTGTTATCAATTTTTGGTGTTACAATTTCTTTGATTAAAAATATGGAAGGAGCTTCAGCCGTATGGTAATCTCAGTTCCAGTTTGGTACTTGCTGTAGGGTCAAGACCCGGGGACCTGTCCCTGCCGGTCAGCCGCAAGCCTAGGTTGATGGACAGACTTCCCTTCTGCTCTGCTCCTCTTGGGCCATGGGTTTTGCTAGCTGTGTTTCTGCAGTGCTGGGGTGAAAGCCAAGGCCTTGGGCCTTCATTTTACTCCAAGAAGACTGTAGAAGGGGAATGATTTCGTGCCAGTCGGTTTGCTTTAATTTCCTCATCTGTGCGAAGGAGCAGTTGTAGGAGTGAGGTAGAGCTTTGCTTCCTGTGGAACGTGGGAACTCCACCGTGATCAGGGCTGCAGGTTATTGGGTGGCAATTTAGTTTTCCTAGAAAGAAGAAGACTTAGGTGTTTTGTTCAAAGTTTGGGACAGTTTATTAAAGTACCTAAATGTACTTTAAAATTGTCTTTAGATAAGTTAAACTAACTAGTCCTATTAATTATTAGCTAACTGGATATTTGTGTGCAAACTTGGATTTGGTTTAACACTTGGGTTTGACTTTTGGCTCCTTATGTTACTGTAAAACTCAGCAACGGAGACCTCTTGCTGTGAGGTCTTCACCCTTCGGCTTGGCTGTGAGCCCTGACCTGTATGTTCGCTTTTAACTTTCATCCAGGGTGATTGTTCAGAACCTTTGTAAAACAGGTGCTGGCTTCATTTCACTGTGTCATGCTTATACCCTTTCTCCATTTTAATTTTAATTTTGGGTGAATTGCCTAATGTTTCTTGATTTAATATAACAGGAGATAAAACACAGAACAATTGGAATCTTTGTTTAGTTCCATTTCAACAACCAAGTTGGAATTCTTTTCAAATTTTGTGGTTAAATTTCCATTGGTCTTTTTTTTTTTTTTTTTTTTTTTTAATTAGACCAGGTCTTGCTATATTGCCCAAGCTGGTTGGAAGTCCTGGTCTCAAATGATCCTCCTGCCTCAGCCTCCCTAGTAGCTGGGACCAGAGATGTGATACCTGACTGCATTGTCTTTTTGAGTTTAGGGTAGTAAGAAGAAACCTAAGAAAAGGGTTTTATTTACTAACAATCTTCTAGTTGTGTCATACTTGCCTAGTTGTCTACATATCTTACACATCTACTTTCTGTCTCTCTCTTTTTTTTTTTTGTGGGTACCGGGGGTCGACCTCAGGACCTCGCACGCCAACAGGCACCCGTGCCGCTGAGCGATCTCACCGGCCCTTTTTTCGTATGGGGGTACCGGGAGTTGAACATTGGACCTCACGCTTGCCAGGCAGGCGCTTATGCCGCTGAGCTATCTCACCAGCCCTTTTTTTTTTTTTTTTTTTTTTTTTTTTTTTTTTGAGACAGGGTCTCACTGTAGTTCAGGCTGGCCTTGAACTCACTATGTAGCCCAGGCTGGCCTTAATTTCTAGTGATGTTCCTGCCTCAGCCTCCTAAGTACTGAGATTACAGGGATCTCAGATGTATGCCACCACACCCAACTCTGGCTACTCTTTTTAATCTAGAGGTTTGTTTGTTTTTTGGTATTGGGGATAAAACCTAGGGCCTTCACACTGAGCTACCCAGCCCTCTTTTGATATTTTAAGACAGGGTCTTGCTAAATGGCTGAGTTGCCCAGGCTGGGCTGCAACTGCCTGTCTCAGCTTCCCAGAGTACAAGGATTAGAGGTGTGCACCACCACCCGTGGCTGAAATCTCTGTGTATGATGTCTAAAGTCCTCCTGATATAGGGCGTATGATATATGACAGCCAAATAATATAAGGGAAACTCCCGACCTACTACATGTCCAAAACACCAAGTTCATGGTCTTTAAAATCGAGGAGTGAATTCTAGGGACATTGGAGGTTAAGAGTAGGAAGAATTTACTGAAAGAAAGCTTCTGTCTAAGAGGGACAAAAGGGGGCCCAAAAAGTGGGTTGCCCGCCGACCCGACCCCCCTTTTCAAGGGGGTTTTATTGAGCAAAGCCACAAGGTGAGGCAGGTGCAAGGTGGCATGGAACTATAATCAACTAATAAGATTACAAGTATAGTTGCTTAGGTAATGTTGATTGAATGGAGAAATTACGGGATGGGTGTGATGGGGCAAAACTGTGATCAACCAATAAGATTACAAGTATAGACTCTTGGGTAATACTGATTAAATGGGGATCAAATGGGGGAAGTAAGGTAGGAAGCACACAGGGGAGGGACAAGAACTTTCCTGGAAGGGGTGGGTTAAGGAGGCTTTGGTCCCCTACCCAAGGTGATTGATGTCTATTTAGAATATCAGTCGCTGCTGTTTATCCCAATGGAAGTGTATGGGTGTAGTCTTTCCTCTTTTCTTGAAGCCTGGCCCTCAGTGAGTGCGCCTCCAGCTACAGTTGTCTTCTGCACTGAAGTCTTGAGAGCCCAGCCCTGTCTGACTGCCTACAATATTCCTTAATAACTTAGCTACCTATAATACTCCCCCCACTACCCCATTTCTGGCGATTGAACCCAGCGCCTTTGCGTTGAGCTATATCCCAAGTCCATTTTTTAGTTTTTATTCTGAGATAGGGTCTTGCTAAGTTGCTCAGGCTGCGCTTGAATTTGTGATTTTCCTGTCTCAGCTTCTTGAGTGCTGGGATTACAGGTTTGCACCACCACACCTGACTGGCTACTCTTTTTTTTTTTTTTTTTTTAGGTAGAGGTATTCTAACTTCAATGATGGAGTTTCTCAGGAAGTTTGTTATATTGAAGTATGTATAATTATAATTAAATTATTTACAGGTGTTATAAGTGTTTTGAAATTAAAGAATGTTTAAAAACCTTGTTAATATTCCTTTCCCTATGGTTCTTACTGCAAATGAGGTGAATAATCCATCTCAGAAAAAAGCATTGTACTTAGCATTAGAAAACCCAACTTAAATTATTGGGTTTAAATAATGAAGAGAAACTAAACTATTAGATTGTATTACATACTATTATTTCACGAAGATTTTAGTGTCATAGCATAGTAACACATTTGGTTCGATTTCTTATTTTTACATATATATTCTGTTAATTTTATTTTGGAAGCAATAATCTCCTGAAAAACAAACTGCCCGCCTGTCTTCCCTCCCTCCCTCCCTCCTTCCTTCCTTCCTTCCTTCCTTCCGTCCTTCCTTCCTTCCTTCCTTCCTTCCTTCCTTCCTTCCTTCCTTCCATTGAATTCAGGACACTTGCAGTGAGCTACATCCCCAGCCCTTTGTATTTTTTGTGACAGGGGTCTCACTTCATAAGTTGCCCAGGTGGGACTCGAACTCGCAAGCCTCCTGCCTCAGCCTTTCACATGCTAGGATTATAGGTGTGCACCATCATGCCTAGCAGATTTTGTTTTTGTTTCTTTTTTTTTTTTTATGTGGGTACCGGGGGTCGACCTCAGGACCTCGCATGCCAGCAGGTGCCCGTGCTGCTGAGCGATATCACTGGCCCTTTTTTCGTATGTGGGTTCCAGGAGTCGAACTCGGGCCCTCGCGCTTTCCAGGCAGGCACTTACGTTGCTGAGCCATCTCACCGGCCCCTTACTTTTTATTTTTGAGGTTTTACTCAATTGCCAATGCTAGCCTCAGAGTTGTGGTCCTCCTGCTTCAGCCTCCTGAGTAGCTGGAATTACAGGTGTGTGCCATCACACCCAGCTTTAGATTTGTTTTGTTTGTTTTGGTACCAGGGATCCGAACTCAGGACCACGAGCTTGCCAGGCAGGCGCTGTGCCACCAAGCTATATCCCCTGTCTCCAGCCCTTAGATTTGTTTTTGAGGGAAGGAGGGAGACTCTAAATATTTTTGGGCAGGAGAATGTAATGATAAGATAATTAAGGAAATTGTTCCTGTGAATATGGATTGAAGGGAAGAAAACTGGAAGGAGATAACTAAGCTGCTGTTGTATTCTTTTGTTTTGTTTATCTTTTTGGGACAGGGTCTCACTATGCAGTTCAGGCTGGCCTTGAGCTCACTTTGTAGCCCAGGCTGGTCTCCAGCTTGCAGTGATCTCCTGCCTCAGCCTCCCCTAGTGCTGGGATTACAGGTGTGTGCCTCCACGCCCAGCTAAGCTGCTGTTGTAATAAAAGCTCCTAGTGTGGGCCGGTGAGACGGCTCAGCGGCTTAAGCGCCTGCCTTGCAAGCGCGAAGGCCTGAGTTCGACTCCCGGAACCCACATACGAAAAAATGGGGCCGGTGATATCGCTCAGCGGCACAGGTGCCTGTTGGCGCGTGAGGTCCTGAGGTCGTCCCCCCGGTACCCACAAAAAAAAAAAAAAACAAAACTCCTAGTGTAAAGACTCTTGCTAGTAGAGATGGAAATGGAGATAGGACTGATGGGGACTCATCACCTAGAAATAATTTAGAAAGCTTTTGTTCATTTGTTTGACACATTTTGGATAAATGTTACTTACTGTGTGCCAAAAACTTAATGGTAAGCACTGGGAATGTGGTGATTTTCTTTTCTTTTCTTTTCTTTTCTTTTCTTTTCTTTTCTTGAGTGAAATCACTTTAATAGCATAGCAACATCTTAGGACCAGGAGCCACCAGTGAAGGAAACACTGGGGCGTGGGGTGGCACCGGACAACCGCAACAGACGGAAGATGGAACAAACAGATTCTTAAAGTGTCAAATGGAGAGACAGCGAGCCAGTGAGGATGGGACTTTTCCTCCCCGGTGTCCTTTGGGCCGGTCGGCGGGCGGGCCAGGGCCTCTGCCAGCTGCTTGTCCTCCTCCTCCTCCTTCGACGGTCTGGGTCCATCCAGCCCACATAGTCCCGGTCGCTTATCCTGTAGTTGGGGTCCAGGCCCTGCAGGCTTTTGACTATGGCCATGCGGCCGGAAAGCACTTTCTGGGCCTGCTGGATGTACCAGGCTGGCGAGCAGCGAGCCCAGGTGCACTGCCTCTGGGTGCATCATCTGTGACCAGGGTCCCTCACAATTAAGGGTCGGAAAAAGGCTTGTTGAGGGAATTGCAGGGAACAGAAGTGGTTGAGAATTAAAAGAAGATTTATAAGAATTTAGTTGGAAGCTAAGGAAAGGGAAATTTTAGTTGTGGAGGTCTACGAAAGAGAAATTTAAGCGGAGGTGGTAGTAATCATAGGCTACATAGAAGCACACAGTTAAAATTAACGACAGAGGAAAGAGCAGTATGGCCTGGGCTGGGCATGGTGGCATTATTCCCACAACTTGGGAGGCTGAGGCAGGAGGATGGAAAGTTCATGTCCCATGTGGGCAACTTAATGAGATGCTGTCTCAAAGTTAAAAAAAGGCTGAGGATATAGCTCAGGACTCCCTGATTTCAGTCCCCAGGGCTACAAAAAATAAAATAGAGAAATAAAAAAAGATCATGGTTTTTGGAAAAGTAGAACTGTTCCTGCAGAATGTGTGTTTCAACTATTTGAGAGGTTTGACAGTGAAAAGAGAGAAGAGGATGTATAAAAGGGAGCATATCCTAGTTAACTAAAGATCTTTCAAGATTAAGGGGGCCAGTGAGATGGCTCAGCGGTGTAAGCACCTGCCTGGCAAGTGCGAGGGCCCGAGTTCAACTCCCGGATCCCACGTACGAAAAAAGGGCCGGTGATATCGCTCAGCGGCATGGGCACCTGCGGGCGCGCGAGATCCTGAGGTCGACCCCCAGTACCCACCAAAAAAAAAAAAAAAAAAAAAGATTAAGGGAATTGGGGCTGTGGCTGGGGCCCTGTGGTAGGTAGAACACATGCTTAGCATGCAGGAATCCTGGGGTTCAGTCTCCATAACCCCCAAAAAAGACTCAGAAATTTACTTTTTTTTTTTTTCCCTTTATGTGGGTACCGGGAGTTGAACTCAGGACCTCGCGCTTGCCAACAGGAGCTTGTGCCACTGAGGGATATCACCAGCCCCCTTTTTTTCCTTTATGTGGGTTCTGGGAGTCGAACTCAGGACCTCACACTTGCCAGGCAGACACTTATGCCACTGAGCTATCTCATCGGCCCAGAAATTTACCTTTAATTTGCTTTTTTTGGGCCGTTCTGGGGATTGAACCCAGGGCCTTTGTGCTAAGCTACATCCCAGTCCTTTGCTGCCCAGGCTGAGCGTGTGCGTACTTGCATTTCTCTTGCCTCACCCTTCCTGAATGCTAGGATTACAAACATGTGCCACCAAACGCAGTTTAGGATCTCCCCCCCCCCCCCCCCCGTCTCTCTCTGTCTTTTGTTTTTTGAGACAGGGTCTCATTATGTATATAGACTGGGCTTGAACTCACTTATGTAGCCCAAGCTGGCTTCAGACTCACCGTGATCCTCCTGCCTCAGCCTCCCAAATGCTGGGATTACAGGCATATGCCACCATGCCTGGCTTTTTTTTTTTTGAGACGGGGTCTCCCTATGTAGTCCAGGCTGGCCTGAACTTGTGGCAGTCCTCCTGCCTCAGCCTGCCAAGTCAAAGATCTTTTTTATAATCGTGTTTTAATAAGATTGACTCAAGATAATTTATGCAAATTGTATTTTGGAATATTAAAACAAAACCAAGGCTGGTGAGATGGCTCAGCGGCTTAAGCGCCTGCCCGGCAAGTGCGAGGGCCCGAGTTCGACTCCCGGAACCCACATACGAAAAAGGGGCCGGTGATATCGCTCCGCGGCACGGGCGCCTGCTGGCGCGCAAGGTCCTGAGGTCAACCCCCCGGTAGCCACAAAAAAAAAAAAAAAAAAAAAAAAAACACATTAAGTATCTCTAGACCAGACTTTTTGTGCACTGAAGCACAGCTGAGTAGCATAGTAATGCATCTTCAGAAAATATTCCTATATTTGTATGGTTACCATGTGTCCTGGCAGGCATATGGGTTTAGTCTCTTCTTTTTCTATTCGAGTAATGTGTGTATATAGTTTTAAAATCAGTGCTGCCAGTTTTATATGAATAACTAATCTATCTTAGCTCTCCCCACTTGAACTCAAAACTATTTTTTTTTATTGGTACATGTTGGTAGTACATAATGATTATATTCATCGCAGGGACTTGGTACATGTACATGACATTTCTTAATTCTTTTTTCCCTTCCCCTCCCCTTCTTCCCCTTAACTCTTTATTTTTGTATTGCCTAATTTTTGAATACTTAAGCTGTTCTCTCTTTTTTTTTTTATATTGGTCGCTCTCTCTATATACTGTATATAAATTTTTTTCTGGGGATTAATCCCGGGGTCTCAAGCATGCTACGGATGTGCTGTACACACTGAGTTATATCCCCGGCCTATCTATCAATTGCTTAAAATTTACGTTTCATCCTCATAAAACACACTCAGCAGTATGTACTCTGAAGTTGAACTTCATAGAACAAGAAATCTTACAAACTAAAGCATAAAATGGACTGTGCTACACTGCAAACAGTATTCAGACAGGTCAGTAGCTGGAATATGGCATTAGTTGGCTGAGTTCTACAGAAAGCTTTTACTTAGCTTAAGATCGATTTTAGTCCATTTCTTCTTGTCTCAGCCTCATTCATCAATCATGAGTCATCACCATACTCACCATACTTTTCTAAACATTTTTAGAAAAGAGATCAAATTTGTTGTTCATTAAGTCTGATTATTTAAAAAATAAAAGTAAACAACAAAAAATACCCCTAAACAACCAAAAGTTGTACATTACTTGTTCTTTCAGAGAACAAGGAGCTAATCTCTGTCATTGCTATTAGAATATTTTAGAATGAAGTTAGAATACTTGGAGAAAACCATGTGATTGCGTCTTCCTTTTTATGATTTTCATTATTATATTTGCTATTCTTGTTGCAGATTATAGTCTTTTAATCTTTTTTCATTTGCATTTCTTTCCTTCCTTCCTTCCTTCCTTCCTTCCTTCCTTTCTTTCTTTCTTTTTTTTATATGGGTACCGGGAGTCGACCTCGGGACCTCGCATTTGCCAGCAAGGGCTTGTGCCGCTGAGCGATATCACCGGCCCTTTTTTTCCTTTATGTGGGGACTGGGAGTCAAACTCAGGACCTCGTGCTTGCCAGGCAGGTGCTTATGCCACTGAGCTATCTCACCGGCCCTTCATTTGCGTTTCTAGCCCCATAGTCATGGCTTTTTATAATCTTGTAGAGTTCTTTATTTTTTAATTTTAAATTTCTTTTTATTTTTATTTATTTTTTATTTATTTATTTATTTTAAGACAGAGTCTCACTGTGTAGTTCAGGCTGTCTTTAAATTCATCATGTAGTCCAGGCTGGCCTGGAACTCAGAGCAATTCTGCCTCAGCCTCCCAAGTGCTGGGATTATAGGTGTGGGCTACCATTCCTGGTTGAAGTTTTCTACATTAGAATGACTAAGGGAGTCTGGGTAATTCGACAGAGATTCTCCTAAATTGGCATTAGTTTTTCAGTTTCTCTCAATAACTCCTGACAACTCCTGTTTATATAAAATGCAGCAATAAATTTATTTTCCCTTTTATAAACATGTGAAAAAAGATTTTTTTTTTTTTCTTTCTTTCTTTGGGGCAGGGTCTTGTTATGTAGTGCAGGGTAGCCTTGAACCCACTTATGTAGGCCAGGCTGGCCTCAAACTCAGCACTCCTCCTGCCTCAGCCTCCCAAGTGCTAGGATTACAGGCATATGCCACCACACTCTGCAAACCTATGCATGTTAAACAGCATTAATACAAAAGCTGTTGCCTTAGCTGTGGCTTTTCACTGGCGCAGAGACTAATCTTTTTATATTTTGTGAAAAAATAAAAATTTCATAACAAAATAATAAGAGGATAATAGTAGTTAATACACAGTGTATCATTATCTTCAAAGTAGTTACTTGGAGACTTATGGCTGTGTCTAGATGTCCCCCTCAGAGCCTCAGGCAGTCATAGGCTTTTTCAGAGGTGGCTGGATCTAGAGTGTGTGACTGATTCATGGTGCAATGCTAGGATTAAAGGTGCTAGGAATGAGGGTGGGTGATTACTAAATCAGTCCACTGATTGGTTTGGCGCAGCCCTAGTCCCAGTAGCTGACACAGTATAGGGATAGAAAAGAGGCTTGTCTTGTCCCTTGCTTGCTTTGCTGCCTTCTGCCCACCATGAACTGTTTCCCTTCTGCGACGCCTGTCTGCCACACCTCCCTGCCTTGGAGCCAGCCAGTTATAGACTGAAACCTCTGCAAAATGTGAGCTAAATAACCCTTTACCCTTTAACTTTGGGTGTCAGGTATTTTGTGTCAGCGACAATAGAAAAGTAAAAAAGATTCTTACAAAGAAGAAACAAACATAATAATACAAAACTTTGTTTTCTCTTTTTTGATGGTTGTTATAGGCCGGACAGGCATAGCTATTAGCGAAAGTGTATAATATGATCTTCTGAGTTATTTTTTATGTGTTTATGTTGGAAGTATAGATTTGTGGAGGGGGGTCCTAAGTATAAAGCATAATAGAGTTAATTAGACACGGTCACTCTATTTTTAATTAGAATCGGTAAGAATTCATGTGCAGGATACATAGTTTTCTCCAATAAGTAAAAAGTAAAATATCTGTTTTCAGCTACTCAATTCAGAATCTTATTTATTTATTTATTTTTTGTGGGTACTGGGGGTCGAACTCAGGACCTCGCACGCCAGCAGGCGCCCGTGCCGCTGAGTGATATCACCGGCCCTTTTTTCATATGTGGGTACTGGGAGTCGAACTCAGGAACTCGCACTTGCCAGGCAGGCGCTTATGCCGCTGAGCCATCTCACTGGTCCCAGAATCTTATTTGTGATTAAACAGAGTCTAATCAAAGATTATATCTCACATGAAAAGAATAATTTTTTTTCTTCAGTAAGCTTTTTTGTTTTTGTTTTTGAGATAGGTCTCGCTGTGTAGTTCAAGCCGGCCTTGAACTCACAGTGATCCTCCTGCCTCAGCTTCACAAGTGCTGACTTCATTGCTTTTTGGCTTCCTGTTAAAACATTATTAAGTATTTTTCTTAAAAATAAAGAATAGATTTGTCTTCTAATTTCTATACCACCATTATTGATAAAGCACACTTTCATGCCTGTTTTTATCCTCACCAGAGGGTGTTAAACTATAGTTTAGGGGTCAGATCCAGCCCACGACGTGTATTTTTGTGGCAGTGGAAATGACAGTGGTTTTTACAGTTTTAAAAGTCTATTGGGGGGCCGGTGAAAAAAGGGCCAGTGATATTGCTCAGCGGCACGGGCGCCTGCTGTTGCGCGAGGTCCTGAGATTGACCCCTGGTACCCACAAAAAAAAAAAAAAAAAGAAAGTCTATTGGGCCAAGGATGTAGATCAGTGGCACAGCACCTGCCTGGCATGTGCAAGGTCCTGAGTTCGATTGCTGGTTCAAAAAAAAAAAAAAAGTCTGTTGGGGGAGTGCACACCTGTAGTCCCAGCACCTGGGAGGCTGAGGCAGGAGGATCACATGAGTTTGAGGCCAGCCTATGCTACTTAGTGACATCTTGTGTCAAAAACAAACAAACAAAAAACCAGTCTGTTAAAAGTAGATGCCATAGGGCTAGGTGGGGAGGCTGAGGCAGGAGGATCATGAGTTTGAGGCCAACCTGCACTGCATAGTGAGTTCAAGGACAGCCTGAACTACATAGTCATAAAAAAACAAGAAAAAAAAAATGATGATGATGCCACAGATATCTCAGAGATTAAGTGTAATCTACAAAGTGTAAGATCATTATTGTTTGACCCTTTATAGGAAAGGTTTACTGACACTTGTCTTAGGCTGTCATATGTAGGGTAAATGGGACACTTTTTAAATGAACTGCAGTCCATCTAAATTGGCATTATCTTCAGTTAGGAAAATATTTTGCTGTCTTCTCATTACATATCTTGCATTTTTATAGGAATTCACTGAGTTTGTCAGTCTTTATAGTTACTTTGAACATTGACCAACCAAAGCTAAGTATGTATATACAATATCACAGACTTTAATTAAACTGGTTTGGATTGTTAGTGTCTACATCTATCTACATGGGTGTGCACACACTCACTTGTTCTTTTGTGCTTCCTGTTCATTGTGTACCTTTTTGTAACACTGCTTTAGAGTGGTACTCATGAATTTGAATATTTTCATTTGTCTGTATAGCCAACATATCTTTGCCTACAACATAGTCATATCTTTGAGGGTATATTTGGATTTTATTTTATTATTTATTTTTTTTGACATAGTATTTTTCCATTTTACTTAGATTTCTTCTAAGTAAACACAGTTTGAAATAATTCATTTTAATACTTGTACAATGCCACAGTTATATAAGTAGTATCATAATATACATAAATAATGATCTCAATATTACTTTAAACTTTCTTTTTTTTTGAGAGCGGGTCTTGCTGTGTAGTTCAGGGTGCGTTGAACTCACTATGTAGCCCAAGCTGGCCTGGAACTCATGGTGATCTTCCTGCGTCAGCCTCCCAAGTGCTGGGATTACAGGTGTGCACCACCACGCCCAGCTCTGTAAACATTTTTAAAACAGGTTATGAATTAACATTTGGTTTGAACAAATGCTATGGATAGGAGTTACCAAACAGACTACCAAATAGGCTAAGTGAAATTTTTTTTTTTTTTGTGGGTACTGGGGGTCGACCTCAGGACCTCGTGCGCCAGGCAGGCGCGTAGGCCGCTGAGCCATCTCACCGGCCCCCTGAATATTAATTGTAATTTGATTACTAATCTTTGCAAGTAAAGAGAACTACTAAAAATGTGCTTCCAAGGGTTTTCCAAAAAAGAAGAAAAAATCTATTGAACTTATATCAAATCGGCTAATCACATTTGTACAGGTTTTTAAGGCATTTCACAATTCCTTAAATACTTTCATGCTGTTATCTTTTTTTATCCTTTAAAAATTTTTTTTTCCATGCTGTTATCATAACACTGTCAATTATATCATTTCAAGTTCACACAGTAAAGCATTCAAAGAGTTCTGATGTTGAAAAATCCCTTCTGAGGCTGGTCGTATTTTCACTGGTGTGTAGACACTTGCAGCTGGTAATCTGTGTGAGTGCTCAGTGAGCTACTTCACAAAGCGGGGCTGAAACACCTGTGATCCCATCCAGAGAGCCCGTTACCTTCCTTGTGAATCCCTCGCTCCGGCTCGGGTGGGTAAGCAGAAATCTGGATATTCACGACAGTTGCACAGTCAGTAACACAGAAGTCAGAACTCCAGGCACCGCACGTGGGTTTCAGACTGCCACTGCGCCTCCCTAACGCTGCGTCTCGAACCCGCTGCGTCTCGAACCCGCTGCGTCTCGAACCCTCGGCTCTGGTGGTGCCCCTCTCAGCAGCGTCCCCTCACTGTACAGCCTTTGTCTGAACAGAGTGCTGCACTGCACCCCCGGGAGTACTCACTGAGTCTGCCTAGTGCCTGGGTCAGGAGTTACAGCCAGCTGTCCTCTCTCATGTCCTTATTGCCTGATGCTGGCAGTGTCTAGTACAAATGAAATGTTCAATAAATGTTTGCTAAATAAATTAATGAACCAGGTAAATTCCAGATGATGTAAACATAAGTATTGCCTTATTTACCATTATATTAATACCACAGAATGAGGAATGAAAGCTGGTAATCTCAGCCTGTTTCCAGCACTGCAGTAACGCTCGTGCTCTCTTCCTGTGTGTGCCACTGCACCTGGGCGCTCCGTAGGCTCAGCCATCAGCGCCCGCGCTGCCTTCGCACGCTGGCTGCGGATCAGCACCGGAGACCATTGCCAGGGAAGCATGCTTCACGAAATGCTATACCAGCACTAGCGGTATTATGTTATGAAAATAAATTTCCTCATGAAGCCTATTTCTACTTCCAAATCAGGTCTTTTTTATGATACAATCTAGGTCTGAGTCCTTTTTATTCTAACTTCCCTTTGTTACCAAAAAAAGTCCATAAAATAACAGTTTCTCTGTTTTAATACATTAATAGAACCACTCTTATGTTTCATCCTCTTCTATGTTTATTTTTTTATTTTTTATTTTTTATTTATTTATTTTTTTTATTTTAAAGAGAAGAAAAAACAAAACAAATCAAAAGAAGAACAAATTTTCAAACAAACTTAATAGGAGGGTAACAATGGTTAATACATTACGTATTACTATCTTTAAGTTAGTTATTCAGGACACCAGACATTAGCATTCAATTGTCCAAACATTATTGGCACAAACCTTACTCTTCAATGAACTAAGTAAAAATGGTAGTGTATCTATCTTAACCATCTTATATATATATATATACAATTTTTTTCCCTTTCCCTTCTTTCTTTTCCCTATTCCAGTCTCTCTTTCCTTTTGACCAGTTTCTTTTTGATTCACATGTCTATTGTACATTTTGGATCTTATTTACTCTTTCAGTTCTCATACTAGAGAGACAATACGATGCTTACACATGTGCGTCCGGTTTATTTCACTTATGAGTATTTCTCGAGTTGCATCCATTTACCTATAAAAGTCTCCAGTTTATCCTTCTTTATGGCTGAATAGTACTCCATTGTATAAAAATACCACATCTTTCTTATCCATTCCTCAGTTAATGGGCATTTGGGTTGTTTCCAAGATCTGGCTATTACAAATTGTGCTGCTATAAACATGGGTGCACATATATCGCTGTGGTACGATGTTTTTAATTCTTCTGGGAAGATGCCCAGAAGGGGAATAGCTGGGTCAAATGGGACCTCCAACCCTAGTTTTCTGAGGAATCTCCACACTGACTTCCACAGTGGCTGTACCAGTCGACACTCCCACCAACAGTGAAGAAGGGTTCCTTTTTCCCCACAGCCCCTCCAGCATTTGTTTTTAGTTGATTTCTTTATAGTAGCCATTCTTTCTGGGTGAGATGGTATCTCAGTGTTGTTTTAATTTGCATCTCTCGAATGACTAGTGATGTTGCACATTTTTTTGTATATTTATTTGCCATTAGTATTTCTTCATCTGAGAAATGTGTATTCTTCTCAGATGCCCATTTTTGGAGTGGGTCTTTAAATTTGGGAGGTCTGATTTTTTGAGTTCTTTATATGTTCTCGATAGTAATCCTTTGTCTGAGGAACAGCTGGCAAACATTTTTTCCACATTGTGGGTTGTCTCTTCACTCTGTTGGTGGTTTCTCTTGCTGTGCAAAAGCTTTTTTAATAAGATGAGATCCCAGTTATTGATTCTTTGGGTAGTTCCCGTGCGGTTGAGTTTTTTATTCATAAAGTCTTTGCCTACACCAATGTCTCCAAGGGTTTTACCTATCCTACCTTCCAGCAGATTTAATGTTTCTGTTTAAATATTTAGATCTCTGATCCATTTTGAATTTAGTTTAGTGCATGGTGAAAGATATGGATCTAGTTTTAATCTTCGGCATGTGTAGAGCCAGTTTTTCCAGCACCATTTATTAAAGAGGCTATCTTTCTTCCAGCGAATGTGTTTGGCACCTTTGTCAAAGATAAGGTGGCTTAGTATGTCTGGGGTTGTTTCAGCATCTTCTAATCTGTTCCATTGATCTTCAGGTCTGTTTTTTTGCCAGTACCACACTGTTTTTATCACAGTAGCTTTATAGTATAATTTCAAGTCGGGGATAGTGATGCCCCCTGCCTTGCCTTTGTTGCCAGAATTGCCTTTGCTATTCTAGGTCTCTTCTGATTCCAAATGAATTTTAGGATTGTTTTCTCTAATTCTGTGAGATATGCTGTTGGAATTTTGATTGGAATTGCATTAAATCTGTATAACAATTTTGGAAGTATGGCCATTTTCACTATATTGGTTCTTCCTATCCAGGAGCAAGGGATATCTTTCCATTTTCTGATATCCTCTTCAATCTCCTTTTTCAGAGTACTGTAGTTTTCAGTATAGAGGTCTTTTACATCCTTCGTGAGGTTGATTCCTAGGTATTTCATTTTTTTGGATGTTATTGTGAAAGGTATTGTTTCCCTAATTTCTCTTTCAGTAAGTTTGTTATTTGTGTACAGGAAGGCTATTGACTTTTGAGTATTGACTTTGTATCCAGCTACACTACTGAATTTGCTTATTAAATCTAGCAGTTTTTTTAGTGGAGTTTTTGGGGTCTTCTGTGTAGAGTATCATGTCATCTGCAAATAATGATAATTTAACTTCTTCCTTTCCACTCATTATTCCTTTTATTTCTTTCTCTTGTCTAATCGCTCTGGCTAAAGTTTCCAGAACTATGTTGAATAAGAGTGGGGGACAGTGGACATCCTTGTCTTGTTCCTGATTTTAGAGGGAAGGCTTTCAGTTTTTGGCCATTTAGTATAATATTGGCTGTTGGTTTGTCATAGATAGCTTTTACCAGATTGAGATAAAGACCCTCTATTCCAATTTTCTGTAGGGTTTTTATCATGAAAGGTGCTGGACTTTGTCAAAAGCTTTTTCTGCATCTATTGAGATGATCATGTGATTTTTGTCTTTGGTTCTGTTAATATGCTGTATTACATTTATTGATTTACGTATGTTGAACCATCCCTGCATCCCTGGATGAATCCAACTTGGTCATGGTGTATAATCTTCTTGATGATTTGTTGGATTCTGTTTGCCAGTATCTTATTAAGGATTTTTGCATCTATGTTCATTAGGGAGATTGGCCTGTAGTTCTCTTTCTTAGTTGGGTCCTTCTCTGGTTTTTGGTATCAGGGTAATGCTTGCTTCCAGGAATGAATTTGGGAGTATTGCTTCCCTTTCAATTTCATTGAAAAGTTTGAGAAGTAGGGGCGTTAGGTCTTCTCTAAATTTCTTGTAGAATTCGGCAGTGAATCCATCAGGGCCTGGGCTTTTCTTTGTTGGGAGGTTTTTAATTACATCTTCAATTTCCTTGGCTGATATTGGTTTATTTAGGATTTTTAAATCTTCTTGATTCAGCTTTGGTAATTCATACGAATCTAGGAATCTGTCCATTTCTTCTGCATTTTCCATCTTAGTAGAATACAAGTTTTCAAAGTAGGTATAGATGATCTTCTGGATTTCTGCAGGGTCTGTCGTGATATCACCCTTTTCATTTTCAATTGCATGGATTTGGGTCTTTTCTTTTTTTAATAAAGTTGGATAAGGGTTTGTCAATCTTATTTATTCTTTCAAAGAACCAACTCTTTGCTTCATTGATTCTTTGTGTTGTTTTTTTAGTCTCCAATACATTAATTTCTGCTCTGATCTTTATAATTTCCTCCCTTGTACAAGCTTTTTGCTTAGCCTGCTCTTCTTTTTCTAGAAGCTCGAGGTTCACCCTTAAGTTGTTTATTTGCGCTTGCTCTATTTTCCTGATATAAGTGTTTAATGCTATAAATTTCCCTCTTAGGACTGCTTTCATTGTATCCCATAAGTTCCGGTATGTTGTACTGTCATTATCATTCAGTTGTAGAAAGTGACTAATTTCTTCTTTAATTTCATCTGTGACCCATTGGTTGTTCAGGAGGATGCTGTTTAATTTCCATGTGTTTAGGGAGTTTTTGTGGGATCTTTTGCCATTGATTTCCAATTTCATTGCACTATGGTCTGATAATATGCATGGGATAATTTCAATTCCTTTGCATTTACTTAAGCAGGTTTTATGAGCTAGTATGTGGTCTATTTTGGAGAACGTCCCATGTGCAGCTGAGAAAAAATGTGTATTCTGATGTTGTGGGATGGAACACTCTGTAGACATCTACTAAGTCCATTTGTTCAAAAGTTTGGTTCAGTTCTACTCTTTCATTATTGATTTTCTGTCCAGTTGATCTATCTTTTTGTGACAGTGGAGTATGAGATCTCCCAATATAATTGTATTAGTGCTTATTTGGTTTTTCATGTCCTTTAGTACTTGTTTATATAGCTGGGTGCATTGGTATTTGATGCATATATATTTATGATCGTTATCTCTTCCTCTTGGATTGTTCCCTTTACAAGGATGTAATGACCGTCTTTATCTCTCTGAATCCTTCTTGGCTTGAAGTTCACTTTGTCTGCAAAAAGAATAGCTACCCCTGCTTTTTTCTGGGTTCCTGTGGCATGGAGTATTGTTTTCCATCCTTTGACTTTCAGTCTATGAATTTCTTTCTGAATTAAATGTGTTTCTGTATACAGCATATTGTTGGATCTTGCTTCTTGATCCATTTCGCCAGTCTGTGCCTTTTGATTGGTGAATTGAGACCGTTAACATTGATGGTTAAAACTGATATGTATTGACTTGTCATGATATTTTCCTGTTGTTGGTTCCCACTCTTTGTTTTTCCGCTTTCCGGCTATTTAATTATTTGCCCTGCCTGGTGGATTCCTTCTGTTGGGGTTCCTATCTCTTTCTAGAATGTCCTTCAGAACGTTTTGGAGTGCTGGTTTGGTGGTCATAAATTTTCTCAGATGTTCTTTGTCATGAAGTATTTTATTTCTCCATCAATTTTTGAAAGATAGTTTTGCAGGGTACATCAATCTGGGCTGAAAATTATTTTCCTTTAGAGCTTGCAATACATCATTCCAAGCTCTTCTTGAATTGAGGGTTTGTGCTGAAAAGTCAGCTGTGATTCTGATGGGTTTTCCTTCATAGGTGATTTGTCTCTTCTCCCTAACAGCTTTTAAGATTCTGCCCTTCTGTTGAATTTCTGGGATCTTGACTATAATATGTCTGGCTGAAGTTTTTTTTTGATCATGTCTAGTTGGTGTTCTAAAAGCTTCACTTATAGGGGTGTCAAATTCCTTTTCTCTTCCAGGAAAGTTCTCCCTGATTATGTCTTTGAACAAGGTTTTAATGTCGTTGATGCTATCTCCTGCTTTTTCATTTATTCCAATTATTCTTAAGTTGTTTATCTTTGAGTCATCTAGCAGCTGCTGAATTGATTTTTCATGGTCCCTTGCTATTTTTAAGAATTTTTCCATTTCATGATCACTAATTGCAAGCCTGTCTTCTATATCTGAGATCCTGTCCTCGCATTGGCTTATTCTGCTACAAATACTTTCAATGGAATTTTTTATCTCTTGGATATCTGCTTGAATCTGCCTTATAGATTCCATTTCTTTCCTATGCTGAGCATTCATGGTTTCTATAGTTTTCTTAAGTTCATCTATTTTTTTTGTCTGTATCAGCTATAGTGTCTTTAAGCATGGTCTTCATTGTAGACATTATCTCTGCAGTTATCTGTGAGATTATTTCTGTTTAATTTTTTCCAGAACCTCATTCAGTTGCTTTGTTGTTACCACTTCAGATAGGCCAGGTGGGTGGCTTTCGGATTGTCCCACCTCGTTGCTCCCTAGGTTTGCCTTTGGTGAATTGGATGTGTGTGGTTGCATCTTGTTTAAGTGTCGTCTCATTTTTTCTTTCTTTAATTCCTGGGGTGATGTTGCAAATTACCTATAGTAGGTTACTTTATTGCTAGTGTTTAAGATCTTTAGAAGATGACTACTTCTCTGCAGTATCTTCCAAGTGGAGCTTGCTTTTAGGTTTTGAGCTTTCTGCCAGATCCTACCTCTTCAATTCGTTGGGTATGCGAAGTTGCTACCTGTTTGGCCCAGTCCTTGATTCTTTGGTACTGTGCCACTGTATTTTCTGTGTCCCTTAGTCAATCTCAATCATGAAATATCAGGAAGGAAAGATGTTTAGAACAATTATTTCACATTTGGCTATAATGTTAACTAAAGCATCAAACACAGCCTAAAAAATGACAGACTGAGCTAACCAGTTATTTACACTTTTAGCTGTATAGAGTTGCGGTTATATAACAAAATCTAAAACACACCAGAAAAATTATATGCAGTATACAAGTCCTATGTATGTCAATTTTTCCTTGAGGAGTTTAAATTTAAGATGAGTTAAGGAGGAAATAGAGTATTGGGAGAAGAGGAAGGAATTAGATGTAAGGTTAGAGGACCAAGAGGGATCCCACTAAAATTGGGACACGAGTGCAGAGGACAGGTGGTAAAAAGAGAAGAAGGGATAAAAGGAAGAACAGATCACAACCACAATCACAAAGAAGTTAGAGGCGCTGTTTACACTCATATAAAAAACCAGAGAGAATAATGAAGAAAAGAGCAAATACACATACAGAAACAAAAACAAAGATAAAAACAATAAAACAGACAGATCAAAAATAAAACCCCACCAAAAAACAAAACAAAACAAAACAAAAACAAAAAAACCCTTCGCCAGAACAAAAAAAAACAAATCAGTGAGAAAAAAAATAAAAATAAAAATAAAAAATAAAAATAAAAATAAAAAATATAAAAAGAATCAGTTCCAGGTGTTGACTCTGTTGTAGGCAGGTACCTTGTGACAAAGTCCTGTTCTGTGCAGGTCCGTCCCAGTAAGCCAGGAGCGCCCTCTGGCGGGCGGTGAGCAGAGGCGCGTACTTTCAGGCAGAGACCAGTCTAGCTCGCCTCCGCTCTCGCCGCCCTTTCACGATCCCTGGGCCTGAGAGGCTCAGCGCGCTGTCTGGAGCGCGGGTTCCCTGCACTGGTTCCCGCCGCTCTGGTTTTTCGCCACGCCCCCCACAATGGCGCCGGGCCAGTCGCTCTCTGGCGCGGGACAGGTGTGGCTGAGAGTCCAGTCTCGTTCGCCTGCTGACCTCAGCACACTTTCGTGGGCTCAATTGAGAGGCCCTGTGCTGCCCTGTCCTGAGCACAAGTTCCCAGAGCAGTTTCCGAGCCGCTCTGAGTTTCGCCACACCCCCCACAATGGCGCCCGGCCGGTCGCTCTCTGGCGCGGGGCAGCTGTGGCTGAGAGACACTCACCGCCGGTCAGCGCCGTTCTCCGCCGCTCCCCTGCCCCGCCGCTGTCTCAGGATCCTCCGTGGGGGCTCCCTGGGCGCCAGCTGCCACCGTGTGTCCGTAGAATTGAGCCTCCGCCGGCGCTCCAACTCCCGGGATATTAGAAGGTGCACGCGCGCGGTCTGCTCCTTCTTTCCTTCTTCTTTGTTGGAAGTCACCCGTCACTGGTGCCGGGGGTCCCAGATTGCGCTTAAGAACTTTTCTGGGTTTCGGGGAGGCATCTCCCCCCCTCCTGCGCTTTCTGGGTCGCTATATTCCCGTGTTCCAATGGTAACTTTTAGAGAGAGTTTTGCTGCCTGCTTCTTACTCATCCGCCATCTTGAGGTCTCCTATTTTTTTATTTTTAAAGAGAAGAAAAAACAAAACAAATCAAAAAAGAACAAATTTTCAAAACAACATAATAGGAGGGTAACAATGGTTAATGCATTACATATTATTATCTTTAAGTTAGTTATTCAGGATACCAGATATTAGCATTCAATTGTCCAAACCTTATTGGCACAAACCTTACTCTTCAATGAACTAAGTAAAATTGGTAGTGTATCTATCTTAACCATCCTATATATATATATACAATTTTTTTTCCTTTCCCTTCTTTCTTTTCCCTATTCCCCTATTCCAGTCTCTCTTTCCTTTTGACCAGTTTCTTTTTGATTCACCGTGTCTATTGTACATTTTGGATCTTATTTACTCTTTCAGTTTGTCATACTAGAGAGACAATACGATACTTACACATGTGTGTCCGGTTTATTTCACTTATGAGTATTTTCTCGAGTTGCATCCATTTACCTATAAAAGTCTCCAGTTTATCTTTCTTTATGGCTGAATAGTACTCCATTGTATAAAAATACCACATCTTTCTTATCCATTCCTCAGTTAATGGGCATTTGGGTTGCTTCCAAGATCTGGCTATTACAAATTGTGCTGCTATAAACATGGGTGCACATATATCACTGTGGTACGATATTTTTAATTCTTCTGGGAAGATGCCCAGAAGGGGATAGCTGGGTCAAATGGGACCTCCAACCCTAGTTTTTTTGAGGAATCTCCACACTGACTTCCACAGTGGCTGTACCAGTCGACACTCCCACCAACAGTGAAGAAGGGTTCCTTTTTCCCCACAGCCCCTCCAGCATTTGTTATTAGTTGATTTCTTTATAGTAGCCATTCTTTCTGGGGTGAGATGGTATCTCAGTGTTGTTTTAATTTGCAGCTCTCGAATGACTAGTGATGTTGCACATTTTTTTGTATATTTATTTGCCATTAGTATTTCTTCATCTGAGAAATGTGTATTCATCTCAGATGCCCATTTTTGGAGTGGGTCTTTAAATTTGGGAGGTCTGATTTTTTTGAGTTCTTTATATGTTCTCGATAGTAATCCTTTGTCTGAGGAACAGCTGCAAACATTTTTTCCCACATTGTGGGTTGTCTCTTCACTCTGTTGGTGGTTTCTCTTGCTGTGCAGAAGCTTTTTAATAAGATGAGATCCCAGTTGTTGATTCTTTGGGATAGTTCCCGTGCGGTTGAGGTTTTACTCATAAAGTCTTTGCCTACACCAACGTCTTCAAGGGTTTTACCTATCCTACCTTCCAGGAGATTTAATGTTTCTGTTTTAATATTTAGATCTCTGATCCATTTTGAATTTAGTTTAGTGCATGGTGAAAGATATGGGTCTAGTTTAAATCTTCGGCATGTGTAGAGCCAGTTTTTCCAGCACCATTTATTAAAGAGGCTATCTTTCTTCCAGCAAATGTGTTTGGCACCTTTGTCAAAGATAAGGTGGCTTAGTATGTCTGGGGTTGTTTCAGCATCTTCTAATCTGTTCCATGATCTTCAGGTCTGTTTTTTTGCCAGTACCACACTGTTTTTATCACAGTAGCTTTACAGTATAATTTCAAGTTGGGGATTGTGATGCCCCCTGCCTTGTCTTTGTTGCCCAGAGTTGCCTTTGCTATTCTAGGTCTCTTCTGATTCCAAATGAATTTTAGGATTGTTTTCTCTAATTCTGTGAGATATGCTGTTGGAATTTTGATTGGAATTGCATTAAATCTGTATAACAATTTTGGAAGTATGGCCATTTTCACTATATTGGTTCTTCCTATCTAGGAGCAAGGGATATCTTTCCATTTTCTGATATCCTCTTCAATCTCCTTTTTCAGAGTACTGTAGTTTTCAGTGTATAGGTCTTTTACATCCTTTGTGAGGTTGATTCCTAGGTATTTCATTTTTTTGGATGTTATTGTGAAAGGTATTTGTGGTGGATTGACAACTGGTGGTCAACTTGTAACACCAGCTGAATTGAATCAGTGTGGTGCCTGGTGTGGAGGGCCCACCTGAGGACTGTTGCCAACAACATAAAAAGGAGAACTGGAGAGGAAGAGTTGATGCTGTTGGTTCTCCTCGAGGAGCTTGTCACGCTGGCTTTCCTGATAGGAACTTGGCTGTTCTCATCGTCGGAGGAGCTCGGGACCTCGTTGTCGCTGAGGATGGCTGTGGTGACTTTCGGGGGAGCTCCGGTTCTTACTCTGAGCGTCGCTTCCTGGTTCCGGGGTAGATCCCTCACCCTGCTGGCACAGATCCTTCATCCCGCTGGTGCAGACTTTCTAGCTTCCACCACTGACCTTTGGGCCTTCCCGGTGCAGATCCATGAAATATACTTGCATGAGACATTGTTGTGGGCCCTAGGCCTTCAGCTGGACTAATGAGGGCATGGTCATGGGCTCTAGGTCTTCAGCTGAATTCATACAGGACACTGCTGTAGGATCCAGGCCCTCAGCTGGATTCTTTGGGTCTTTAGTGTGGACAGATTTCCTGCACTTTTTGTATATGACTCTTTGGGTGACTATTACAAAATAACTCTATAAATTATGTGTCCTGTATTGTATTGTTTCCCTTGCAAACCCTGACTACAACAGTATTGTTTCCCTAATTTCTCTTTCAGTAAGTTTGTTATTTGTGTACAGGAAGGCTATTGACTTTTGAGTATTGACTTTGTATCCAGCTACACTACTGAATTTGCTTATTAAATCTAGCAGTTTTTTAGTGGAGTTTTTGGGGTCTTCTGTGTAGAGTATCATGTCATCTGCAAATAATGATAATTTAACTTCTTCTTTTCCAATCATTATTCCTTTTATTTCTTTCTCTTGTCTAATTGCTCTGGCTAAAGTTTCCAGAACTATGTTGAATAAGAGTGGGGACAGTGGACATCCTTGTCTTTTTCCTGATTTTAGAGGGAAAGCTTTCAGTTTTTGACCATTTAGTATAATATTGGCTGTTGGTTTGTCATAGATAGCTTTTATCAGATTGAGATAAAGACCATCTACTCCAATTTTCTGTAGGGTTTTTATCATGAAAAGGTGCTAGACTTTGTCAAAAGCTTTTCTGCATCTATTGAGATGATCATGTAGTTTTTGTCTTTGGTTCTGTTAATATGGTGTATTCCATTTATTGATTTACGTATGTTGAACCATCCCTGCATCCCTGGGATGAATCCAACTTGGTCATGGTGTATAATCTTCTTGATGATTTGTTGGATTCTGTTTGCCAGTATCTTATTGAGGATTTTTGCATCTATGTTCATTAGGGAGATTGGCCTGTAGTTCTCTTTCTTAGTTGGGTCCTTCTCTGGTTTGGTATCAGGGTAATGCTTGCTTCCAGGAATGAATTTGGGAGTATTGCTTCCCTTTCATTTCATTAAAAAGTTTGAGAAGTAGTGGCGTTAGGTCTTCTCTAAATTTCTTGTAGAATTCGCAGTGAATCCATCAGGGCCTGGGATTTTCTTTGTTGGGAGGTTTTTTAATTACATCTTCGATTTCATTGATTGTTATTGGTTTATTTAGGAGTTTTAAATCTTCTTGATTCAGCTTTGGTAATTCATACGAATCTAGGAATCTGTCCATTTCTTCTGCATTTTCCATCTTAGTAGAATACAAGTTTTCAAAGTAGGTATAGATGATCTTCTGGATTTCTGCAGGGTCTGTCGTGATATCACCCTTTTCATTTTCAATTGCATGGATTTGGGTCTTTTCTTTTTTTAATAAAGTTGGATAAGGGTTTGTCAATCTTATTTATTCTTTCAAAGAACCAACTCTTTGCTTCATTGATTCTTTGTGTTGTTTTTTTTAGTCTCCAATACATTAATTTCTGCTCTGATCTTTATAATTTCCTCCCTTGTACAAGCTTTTTGCTTAGCCTGCTCTTCTTTTTCTAGAAGTTTGAGGTTCACCATTAGGTTGTTTATTTGTGCTTGCTCTGTTTTCCTGATAAAGGAATTTAATGCTATAACTTTCCCTCTTAGGACTGCTTTCATTGTATCCCATAAGTTCCGGTATGTTGTACTGTCATTATCATTCAGTTGCAGAAACTGTCTAATTTCTTCTTTAATTTCATCTGTGACCCATTGATTGTTCAGTAGGGTGCTATTTAATTTCCATGTGTTTAGGGAGTTTTTGTGACTTCTTTTGCCATTGATTTCCAATTTCATTGCACTATGGTCTGATAATATACATGGGATAATTTCAATTCCTTTGCATTTACTTAAGCAGGTTCTATGAGCTAGTATGTGGTCTATTTTGGAGAATGTACCATGTGCAGCTGAGAAGTATGTGTATTCTGATGTTGTGGGGTGGAACACTCTGTAGACATCTACTAAGTCCATTTGTTCAAAAGTTTGGTTCAGTTGTAATATTTCATTGTTGATTTTTTTTGTCTAGTTGATCTGTCTTTTTTGTGACAGTGGAGTATGAGATCCCCCAATACAACTGTATTAGTGCTTATTTGATTTTTCATGTCCATTAATATTTGTTTTATATAGTTGGGTGCCCTGGTATTTGTTGCATATATATATTTATGATCGTTATCTCTTCCTCTTGGATTGTTCCCTTTACAAGGATGTAGTGACCTTCTTCATCTCTCTGAATCATTCTTGCTTGAAATTCACTTTGTCTGCAAAAAGAATAGCTACCCCTGCTTTTTTTCTGGGTTCCTGTTGCATGGAGTATTGTTTTCCATCCTTTGACTTTCAGTCTATGAATTTCTTTCTGAATTAAATGTGTTTCTTGTATACAGCATATTGTTGGATCTTGCTTTTTGATCCATTTTGCCAGTCTGTGCCTTTTGATTGGTGAATTGAGACTGTTATATTGATGGTTAAAACTGGTATGTATTGACTTATACTTGTCATGATATTTTCCTGTTGTTGGTTCCCACTCTTTGTTTGTTTTTCCCCTTTCCCGCTATTTAATTATCTGCCCTGCCTGGTGGATTCATTCTGTTGGGGTTCCTGGAGTTGTAGTCCTTGTTATCTCTTTCTAGAATGTCCTTCGGAACATTTTGGAGTGCTGGTTTGGTGGTCATAAATTTTCTCAGATGTTCTTTGTCATGAAAGTATTTTATTTCTCCATCAATTTTTGAAAGATAGTTTTGCGGGGTACATCAATCTGGGTGAAAATTATTTTCCTTTAGAGCTTGAAATACGTCATTCTAAGCTCTTCTTGACTTGAGGGTTTGTGCTGAAAAGTCAGCTGTGATTCTGATGGGTTTTCCTTTATAGGTGATCTGTCTCTTCTCCCTAACAGCTTTTAAGATTCTGCCCTTCTGTTGAATTTCTGGGATCTTGACTATGATATGTCTGGCTGAAGTTTTTTTTTGATCATGTCTAGTTGGAGTTCTAAAAGCCTCATTTATATGGAGATCAAATTCTTTTTCTCTTCCAGGGAAGTTCTCCCTGATAATGTCTGTGAACAAGGTTTTAATGTCATTTATGCTATCTCCTGCTTTTTCATTTATTCCAATTATTCTTAAGTTGTTTATCTTTGAGTCATCTAGCAGCTGCTGAATTGATTTTTCATGGTCCCTTGCTGTTTTTAAGAATTCTTTCTTTTCATGATCACTAATTGGAAGCCTATCTTCTATATCTGAGATCCTGTCCTCACATTGGCTTAATCTGCTACAAATACTTTCAATGGAATTTTTGTTCTCTTAGATATCTGCTTCAGTCTGCCTTATGGATTCCTTTTCTTTCCTATGCTGAGCATTCATGGTTTCTATAATTTTCTTAAGCTCATCTATTTTTTTGTCTGTGTCTGCTCTAGCGTCCTTAAGCATGGTCTTCATTGTGGACATTATCTCTGCAGTTATCTGTGAAATTATTTCTGTTTTAATTTTTTCCAGAGCCTCATTTAGTTGCTTTGTTGTCACCACTTTAGATAGGCCAGGTGGGTGGCTTTCGGATTGTCCCACCTCATTGCCCCCTAGGTTTGCCTTTGGTGAATTGGATGTGTGGGGTTGCATCTTGTTTAAGTGTCGTCTCATTTTCTTTTCTTTCTTTAGCTTAATTCCTGGGGTGATGTTTGTAAATTACCTATGGTAGGTTACTTTATTGCTAGTGTTCAAGATCTTTAGAAGATGACTACTTCTCTGCAATATCTTCCAAGTGGAGCTTGCTTTTGGGTTTTGAGCTTTCTGCCAGATCCTACCTCTTGAATTTGTTGGATATGAGAGGTTGCTACCTGTTTGGCCCAGTCCTTGATTCTTTGGTACTGTGTCACTGTATTTTCTGTGTCCCTTAGTCAATCTCAATCATGAAATATCAAGAAGGAAAGCTGTTTAGAACAGTTATTTCACATTTGGCTATAATGGTACCTAAAGCATCAAACACAGCCTAGAAAATGACAGACTGAGCTAACCAGTTATTTACCACTTTTAGCTGTATAAAGTAGAGTTGCGCTTATATAACAAAATCTAAAACACACCAGAAAAATGACATGCAGTATACAAGTCCTTAATATGTCAGTTTTTCCCTCAGGAGTTTAAATTTAAAATGAGTTAAGGAGGAAATAGAGTATTGGGAGAAGAGGAAGGAATTAGATGTAAGGTTAGAGGACCAAGAGGGAATCCCACTAACATTGGGACACTGGTGCAGAGGACTGGTGGGAAAAAGAGAAGGAAGGGATAAAAGGAAGAACAGATCACAACCACAATCACAAAGAGGTTAGAGGCGCTGTTTACACTCATATAATAACCAGAGAGAATAATGAAGGAAAGAGCAAATAGATAAACAGAAACAAAAATGAAGACAAAAACAACAAAGCAAACAGACAAAATAAAAATAGAACCCCACCAAAAAAAAAAAAAAAAAAGAAAAACAAAAAACCCTTCACCAGAACAAAAAACAAATGAGAGAGAAAAAAATAAAAATAAAAATAAAAAAATAAAAAGAATCAGTTCCAGGTGTTGACTCTGCTGTAGGCAGGCACCATGTGATGACAGAGTCCTGTTCCATTCAGGTCGGTCCCAGTAAGCCAGGAGCGGCCCTCTGGCTGGGCAGTGAGCAGAAGCGTGTACTTTCAGGAGGAGACCAGTCTAGTTTGCCTTCCGCCCTCAGCGTACTTTCCACGGGCCCCAGAGGCGTGGCGCCTCGCTGTCCCGAGCGCGAGTCCCCAGTGCTGTGTTTTTATGCCGCTCTGATTTTCGCCACACTCCCGCACTATGGCGCCCGGCCAGTCGCTCTCTGGCGCGGGACAGCTGTGGCTGAGAGACACTCACCGCCGCTCCCCTGCCCCGCCGCTGTCTCGCGATCCTCCGTGGGGGCGCCCTGGGTGCCAGCTGTCACCGTGTGTCCGCAGATTTGAGCTTCTGTTGCGCCGCGGTTCCTGGGATGGGAGAAGGTGCGCGGGGTCTGCTCCTTCTTCTTTGTTGGAAAGTACCCTTCACTGGTGCCGGGGGTCCCAAACTGCGCTTCAGAAATTTTCTGGGTCCCGTGGTGGCATCTCCCCGCCTCCTGCACTCTCCTGGTCACTATATTCCCATGGTCCAACGGCAACTTTTAGAGAGTTTCGCTGCCTGCTTGTTACTCATCCGCCATCTTTTTTCCCCCACCTACAGTTTCTTACACTTACAATCTTAAAAGAACCATGAAAACAAGTTGGTGACAAATACTTACTATAACTGTATCACAGATCCGAGGAATCAGATTATCAGAGAAGAGGTAAGGCCACCCAGCAGCAGCTTATAAAACGCCACAGACCTTAAAATTGCAATTAGAGAGACCAAAACATTAGTTTATACTAAACCAAGATTAGGAAAACCTTCCACCGCTGACGTTTTCATGTTCTTAGTTTTTGAATGAAGTAATCAGCTGTGATGAACCAGTGGGAATTCACTCTGTAAACCAACTTGGCTAAGAAGCCAAACTGGTTGAGTGGCGCGGCAACGTGAAGGTACAGGTGGAAGATGGAGCAGAACGGCGGCACATGGGAGCCATTCTCACATCTGTGAAACTGTGCTTTTCAAGATGGTTTTCCCAACAGTTGCCATGTTCTCAACCAATTCTGTGGGATCACTCTTTAGATCTTTGCAATTTCTGATGTGCTTCTTCAGCACCACAAGATAATAATGAAGTGCTGTCATTAGATATCTCTGAAGCAAACCAGGTCTTCATTCTGGCAGTGCTGGCCTCCTGCCCACGCGATGTGACAGAACACGCACTCGCACTTGGGGTCTCAGTCCCTGCCGTGGACTGCCCCGACAAGGTCTCCCAGCCGCCTGGAGGCGTCGCCCTCTTTTTTTTCTTTTTTTTTAATGTGGGTACCAGGAGTCAAACTCAGGACCTCGTGCTTGCCGGGTAAGCGCTTATGCCGCGGAGCTATCTCACCGGCCCTTATTTTTGAGACAGGGTCTCGCTATGTAGCCCAGGCTGGCCTCGAACTCGCTGCAATCCTCCTGCCTCAGCTTCCCGTTTATTTGGATTTTAAAGTGGGTTGTGGGGTTGGAATTGGTTGAGAGTTATTTTGTTTAGTTTTGTTTTTGAGATGAGGTCTGGCTCTGTTGCCCCTGTTAGCCTTGAAATCTTGGGCTCAAACATTACTGCCTCAACCACTCAGGAGTGCTCCATCACACTCAACTTTATTTCGAGTTTTAATACGAGTGGCTAACTTCTAGGAAAAAAACAAAAGCCCTAGTTGCCTGCTTATATTTTGTAATTCATCATGTTTTATTGATTCTAATATGTGCTTTTTATCTTTAACACCTTTGATATCAGAATGTACTTGGATTTTATGACATAATTATACCTGTAATTGGCAGAGGCTTTCTTCCCCTAGTAGTACCTAAAATAAATGGTGCGTCACAATAAATTCAATAAAGTATGGTTCATATGGTTTTCAGAAAACCTAGACAGTGTAAGCCCGTGTTGAGATCTGTAGGAAAGGCTGGTTTGCTCCTGGCCTGCCCTTGCCTTAAGATCATAGTTTTTTGAAATGCTGGCTTAAAGCAGCGACCATCAGATTTCCTACCTTGGGCAGTTCTTGGGCTGGACTTCTGCCCACATGGCCCTTCAAAAGGGCATGCACTTGATGGGCTTAGCAAGTGCCCTCAAGGCAAAAGTGAGATTGGAGCTCTCCTCCTATGCTTTTAAGTAAGTATCCTTTTTCCTTTAGCTCTGCCTTGGTAATTGGTATTGTTAGCTCTGTGTTGCTTTTTAAGATTTTTATCCCCCCCCAACATTTTTAATTGTTTATAGTTAGAGGGTTGTTCTGAATAATCCAGCCTACCATTACCAGAAGTAGATAACCACATCCCCCTTCCCTGTTAATTCACATGTGCATTAGATTTAGGGTATTTAGTGGTTAAGCATTTTGTAAACGGAAGACCTGGAAGTTGAACTATAAAAATTAAACGGGACTCAGATTTTGGGAGGTAGAACTCAAGAGTCATTAAGTCAGTGGATAATACTCATTTCAATTTAAGCACACACGTGTGCACATACATGAACACAGAGGAAAGCTTGCTTTTCTTTGGTTACAAAACAAAGGGTGAAACAGAATATTTTTGTTACCTTTGCTCATAGTATGCCTTTGAGTTGGTCTAATACACGTGAGGCACTAGAAGTTGAGTGCTTCCCAATGTGGAAATTCAGGCTTGCAGTGAAAAAATGATTACCATGACCCACTTCCTGATGGCTGCGGTGATGCCTGGTGACGGAAGAGCGCCTGTGCCGTGCTCAGGAGTTGTGCCATGCCTGGTGCAAATTTATGGTTTCAAGTCTTACATTAACCTTACAACTTTGAAGGTGGTTTAATTTAAGGTTCAGGTTTCCCTCCCTCCCTCTTTCTTCCTTCCTTCCTTCCTTGCTTGCTTGCTTGCTTGCTTGACAGTGAGTATTTTTCTAAACCACTGTTACACTTTGTGTCTAGATGTCCCCTCAAAGCCTCATGCAGTCATAGGTGGGGCTTTTTCACAGGTGGCTGGATCTAGAGTGTGTGATGCTGGAATTGATTCATGGTGCAATGCTAAGATCAAGGGCACTAGGATTAAGGGTGTGGGTGCTACCCACCCTAAGTAGCCTGGATAAGATAGAAGCGGCAGAAAGATACTTAAGGTGCCTTGCTTGCTCTTGCTGTCTTCTGCTTGCCATGAACTGGATCTCCTCTGAGATGCCCCTCTGCCAAGCCACCCTGCCTTGGAGCCAGCCAATTATGGACTGAAAGCTCCACAAACTGAGGGCTAAATAAACCTTTCCTCCTTTAACTTTGGGTGTTGGGTATTTTGTCTCAGCAATGAGAAAAGTAACTAAGACAACCGCCTTACATCTGGATGGCAAGGTATTAGCAATTTGACTTCTTCCTATCTATTTTAAGATAAATCCTATAGGTGAGATGTAAAGGCTTTTCTTCTTATTTGGTTTCCTAAAGATTTCTCTTCTCTGTATATTTTTTCTTTTCTTTTCCTTTTGGCTTTTTTTTTTTTTTTGGTACCAGGAATCAAACCCAGGGCCTCGTGCTTGCCAGGCAGGCACTGTGCTGCTGAGCTACATCCCCAGCCCTTTCTTTTTTCCTTTTTACCTAATCATTTTCTGTTACATTTACATGCTGCTGTAGCTGGGGAAATGACAGGTTTTTAATCACTTAACAAGCGGGTTTGCTTATTACTTCCCTTTCTTTAATCAAATGATTTGTTTTGCTCTGGATTACCCAAGGTGTAGTAGTAAAGGTATAGGTTGTTGCTGATTCTTGAAGGTCTTGAGGTTAGCTATCTCAGATCGGTCTTTTCTTGAACATCCAAACAAATGTTTTAGAGCAGTGTATCAAAGATGTGAGAAAACTGGGCATGGTAGCGCATGCCTGCAATCCCCACACTTGGGAGGCTGAGGCAGGAGGATCACTGTGAGTTCGAGGCCAGCCTGGGCTACATAGTGAAACCCTGTGTCAAAAAGATGGGGGTTGGGGGGATGAGAGAAAGTGGATCAAATTGGCATGAATGTAAAGTGTGGTAGTGTACTTTTGTCCCCACTGATATTGAAACTTGTAATTGACAAAGACAAGAAATAAATATACTTGTGCCATAAGGAAAGAAATTTTTTCCTTCTGTGTGATTTGACAGCTGTTAATGTGTCTTGTAACATGTTCATACATAGTATGTTAGTTTATTATGGATTAAAACCAACATCGATGTTTGCATTCTGTACAATGAATTGTCTGGGATCATTGTGCACTAAGAGGGTCATGAGGAAGCCAGACTGGGGTTATTCCAGGCAGTGAATAATTCAGAATGCTCTGAATTACAAAACCGAGTGTGTTAATGGTTACCAGGTTATAAACATTTACCAAATGTTTACATTAGTGACCCTGCCCTGTTGTTATAAAAGCAGGAACAAGCATATCACACACACACACACACACACACACACACACGCCCTGGGGATCAAACTCAGGGCCCCGCTCATGTCAGGCAATGAGCTGTATCCCCAGTCCTGCAAGTTTTCTTCTTAAACTTGTCTTTTTGCTTAAGAAACTTTTTGGCGTTTTGAGACAGGTTTCACTATATATGCAAGGCTGGCCTCAAACTTGCCATCCTCTTGCCTTACCCTCCCAAGTGTCGTGATTACAGGCATGCATCACCACATCCAGCTAGTTTAATACATTTTTTGTTTTTTGTTTTCTCTCTTAGCTTTTACAACCTTGTAGTAGTTAGAGCAACTACTATAAACCAACAACCATAGAACTACTTTTTGGTGGGTCTGATTTCACAAACCGTTAACCTCTAAGGAAACAAACATGGCGACTCCTTTCTGAGCTGCTTACATGCTGTCAGCTTCTGGCCTTCCAGAGAGGCAGGCATTTTATTTTCAGTAGTTTCACAAAACTTCATTTGATTTGTTCTGTGACATGATCATGGAAATCCCCTTCAGGTTTTCAGCATGTTGTAGCTGCAGTCAGAGATCTACTGTAAATAGAATTTATTTATTGCTGATACATAGAGTTAGTTTGCCATCTGCCCTTTAAAAAACAGGGTGATGTTAGGTGTGGTGGTGCGTGCCTGTAATCCCAGCACTCTGGGGGACTGAGACAGGAATATTACAAGTTTGAGCCCAGCTTGGTCTCAAATAAAAATAAAAGGCTGGAGATGTAGCTCAGTGCAAGGGCCCTGGGTTCAATCCCTAGTACAAAAAAAAAAAAAAAAAAGAAGGCCGGGGATATAGCTCAGTGACACAGCGCTTGCCTGGCAAGCACAAGGTCGTGAGTTCAATTCCCAGTACCAAAAAAAAAAAAAAAAAAAGAAAAGAAAAGGTGAGACTTTAAGTAATCACGTGAAAAGTAACTTTTCTAGGCCTTACTAAAAATTTTTGTTTATTTGTTTATTTTTTGTGACAGGGTCTTGCTATGTAGTTCAGGCTGGCCTTGAACTCACTATGTAGTGAACCCATGGCCATGCAGTCCTCTTGCCCCAGCACTGGGATTATAGATGTGCGTCACTGTGCCTGGCTGGAAATATAATTTAGAAGGCTAACAGATCCCACTGAGATTTGGTAGATAAAGGATATAAAAGTTTGTCTTATTACTTTGGACTGAGACCAGACAAAAGTCATTGTTAAATGTGTTTTAGGGTTAAGGAGGTCCATTTGTCAGAGTACAGAATAATTAGCTTTAATGTCTTAAAGAGGCTCATTTCCCCCCATATTTCCTTGAATTTAACTGGGTGACTCACTGCATTTAGTATATAGCATGTATAACACCATAGGTGTTTTGTTTTGGTTTGGTTTGGGTTTTTTTGAGACAGGGTCTTGCTGTGTAGTCCCAGCTAGCCTCAGACTCACAGCAATCCTCCTGTCTCAGCTGCCCAAGGGCTAATATTACAGATGTGCACTACCACGCCCAGCTTATAGGATTTTTTTTAAAAGCAGAAAGACCTTCATTATCATGTCATAGCTTAACTCAACTACTGATTTCTATTTGTCTCTGGGCTGGCTTCTTTCGCAGCCTTCACTTTCTGACAAGGTGGCCAAAGTAGCTTGTCATTGTCTGAGCCCCTGAACCAGTTAGGAATATATATGTGGGTCATCTTAGACTGCACTCGTTTTCCATCTCTGGTGTGGGGCCCTGCCTGAAGCATTTGGACTAAGTGAGATGGGGAACAAATTCCCCAAAGAGAGCCAGTGTGCCGGGAAAGCACACAACGAAAGTTCACCATGTGTAGTGAGGGGTCAGAACGGAAACAGTGATTTTTATTTTTGGGAGCTTTACTAGGGGTTGAACCCAGGGCCTTCGAACTGAGGTACATCCCAAGTCAACCCCCCCACCCCTTTTCATTTTTTGTTTTGAGACAGAGTCTCACTAGATCATTAAGTTACGAAGGCTGGGCGCAAATTTGCCATCCTTCTGCTTCAGCCTCCTGCAGTGTTGGGATTACTTACAGGTGTGCACCACCACACACAGCAAGGGAGTTTTACTTTTGGGGTGACCCGAATCAGGAATAATCCTGGATCCTACAAAACCCCAGGAGGCCAGAACTTTATAATAATGAAGTTTTGGTGGTTTGCTGATTTAAATAGTTTTGTACTTTTATGTAATCATATCTGTCTATATTCAGGATAGTTTTTTTTTTTTTGCGGGAGATGGGGAGAGACGGGGTCTCGCTGTGTAGTTCAGGCTGGCCTTGAACTCACTGTGTAGCCCAGGCTGGCCTTGAAGTTGTGGCAGTCCTGCCTCAGCCTCCCAAGTGCTGGGATTATAGATGTGTGCCACTGCAGCTGGTCAGAATAGTAATTTTTAACCCTTTCTACTCATACATTTTTGGGCTGGAGGTGTAGCTCAGTGGTAGAATGCTTGTCTGCAGTAGCATACACAAGGCCCTGGATAGCCCTAGTACCACAAAAAACAGACAATGAAATATACTGTTAATGTTCATAAAAACAAAGAAAGGTTAGAGAAATTCATACTTTATTTCTTCCACAAAAATAAGATGTGCCCCCCCAGTCCCTCTTTTTTGTCATTTATTTGCCCTTATTTCATATGTTAAATAACTAGTATTCCCCACTTATAGGTCAAGAGACAAGAGCAGACCCCTAGCATACAGGAAGTGGAATTGAGGTCAAAATTTTCTCTTAGAGAAAGTTCAAGAACACCAGCTTTTAGCAGACTATTAAGTGATCCAAAAGGTTTCCTTAGATTCTTTTTCTGGGCAAAGGTATTTTCCTTTCTTAGTTTCCTAGTCAGGTAGGATTTTGTAGCATCTCAAACATTCTCCATTGATATTTACATTCTTCCTGTGGTTTTGTTGTTGTTGTTTTGTTTTATACTGGGGATTGAACCCAAAGCCTTTGCACTGAGCAATATCCCTAGTCCTTTTTTAAAAAAATTTGAACCAGGGTGTTGCTAAGTTGCCCAGGCTGATCTTGAACTTGGTATCCTCCTGCCTCAGCCTTGCTGAGTGCTGAGATTACTGGCATGTGCCACTATGCCTGGCTCTTCCTGATATATATGTTATATATACTGTACTTCTTTATTTACATCTTAGAATATGTTAGGTTTTAAATAATTGACATTTACATGTTTTTGTTGTTTCTCTAATTTCCTGCAATGTGTTTTTATTTTCCTAGTGTAGGAAATCACACTAAATTGTAGTGGAGAAAATTTTTGTTGTATTTTTTACTTCCCATCAACTATTATGTGCCTTGTACATTCTGGGTATATTTCTAGGGTTGAGAATACTCCTGTCTTTACTAAAATCATGTTCTTAAAACCCTGAGAACATTAATCCAACACTGTGAGTGTATGCTGTGAAAGCCGGTTGCAGAAGAGCATTGGAATTGGGGTGTGGGAGAGGAGGCCTGCGTAGAGGTTGTCACTGAGAGAATGAGATCAGCCCAGGTTACAGAAGAAAAGGAGACTTAAACTGGAAAACACCGAAGAAGGATGGCTAAGGAGAGCATGGTGAAGGAGAAAGTGTGGGCCGCGCAGGAGAAAGAGAGAATCACATATAAGCCACTGGGACGTGAGGGCAGCTCCTGGGAAGAGGTGAGTCCATGCTCAGAGGCCGGGCTTGGGGACAGACATTCAGACTGTTAAAATCGATGGGGGAGCTGGGGGTGCAGCTCAGTCAGTACAGCACTTGCGTAGCATGCAGGGGTTCCATTCCCTGCACTGCAAAAACCAACAAATAAATATATTAAAAAAAAAAAAAAAGAAAAGAAAAGAAAAGTAAAGGGAAAATAGGCAGGGAAGAGGAGGCAAATCTGTGGAAGAAGAATTACGGGACACTCCTGTCAATCCTGTTCTCTGGGAGACGGAGCTTCACTCCCTGCTCCCCCTCGAGCACAGCTGAGCTCAGTGCGTCGCTTCCTCAGCAGATCACCGCAGAGGAGAGGGCGCCTTGCACGGTGCAGAGGCCTGGCACATGCCACTGTGGGCCAAGCTGAGGCGACAGGGTCTGTTTACAGCATACATATCTCTGCTGCACGTACCAAGGATGGCACTTCACCTTCGCGGCCTTCTCCCCAAAACCTGGAACCCGTGAGAAGAACAACACGCACTTCCCAGCTGAGGAATATTCTACCAAATACCTGGCCACATGTCTTCAGAACTGCTGATCTCATCCAAAACAAGAGAGATGATGGCTGAATCCTAACGGGAACCTGAAACAGAAAGGAATATTAGACAACTTTTTTTTTAGCAGAAAAAAAAATTACCTATATTACCTAGTGTGTTAGGGTTCTACAGAGAAATCAAAGCGATAGGGTAGACATGGAAACACAGAACTTGCTTTAAAGAATTGTTTCATGCTGTATGGAGGCTGACAAGGCAGTCAGTGAGCTGGAGACCCAGAAGAGCCCGTGGCATAGTTGTAGCCCAAACGAGGGCAGCCTCGGGCCCAGGAAGAGCCAATGTTCCAGCTTCAGTTCGAAGACAGGAAAAAGCCAGTGTGGATGTCTGCTTCAAAGCAGCCAGGCAGGAGGGACGTCTCCTTCCTAATGGGAGCGGGGTGGGGGTCATCCTTTTTGTTCTGTTCAGGCCTTCAGCTCTTTGGCTGAAACCCACTTACGTTGGGAGAGAGCAGTCAGCCTCGCTGTACAAAAAATGTTAATCTCATCCGACCGCTGTCCTAGACACACCCAGAACTACAGTTGGCCACTTGACTGGGTGCCTTGTGGCCCAGTCTGTTTGCATGCAGAGTTAATCATCACACCTAGTAAAATCTGGATCAAGTATGTATTTGTTGGTTCTTTAGCTGTGGCAAATTATGTTACATAACAGTGTAAATTGTTAATAGGGAAACTGCACAAGGTATCTATGGTAGGAACTCTGTGCTGTCTGTGCAACTAGTTTTTTTTTGTTTGTTTGTTTGTTTTTTCTTGAGACAGGGTCTTGCTATACAGTTCAGGGTGGCTTTGAACTCACTGTGTAACCCAAGCTGGCCTCGAACTTATGGCGATCATCCTGCCTCCATCTTCTGAATGCTGAGATGCACCACCCTGTCCAGCTTAAGCCTAAAGTTATTCTAAAATGAAAAGTTTATTTTCGAAAATAGTAAGATTTAAAATAAAAAATAAATTTTGTTTTAGCCATGTTTATTTTGGGTGATGTTGACATTCAAGACAAGTATATCAAGAAACCGAAGGGCTGGGGATATAGCTCAGTGGCGTAGTACCTGCCTGGCACGTATGAGGTCATGAGTTCAAGTCCCAGTGCCAAAGGAAAAAAAAAAAAAGAAACTGAAGAGATGACTGGCTATGATGGCACATTCTGTAATCCCAGCTACTCAGGAGACTGAGGCAAGAAGATTGTGAATTTGAGGCCAGCCTGGGCAACATAGAAAGATTCTGTCTCCAAAGGAAGGGAGGGACGGAGGAAGGGAAGGGGGGATAAGATAAACATCAGCGTTCAGGGCTGAAGATGAACATGAGGTCGTCATCAGTGGAGATACTATAGTTTATGGGGAGATGTGATCTCTGGGAATGAGAGCAAGGAAAATGTGGGCAGAGAATGAAATTCTAGGCATGTCTAGAGTTAGGGGAAGAGAAAAGTAGGTACTGGTAAGATTCTTGGGACAGTTACTGTCTAAAATGAAGAGTTAAAGAGGAGAGGACGGGGTAAAGGAGAGGGATTTTTTTTTTTTAAACATTAGCAGAAACATTAGAAAGCCTAGAGAAGGGGTAGAAGGACCACCCTCAATGGTAAAAAATGATGTGTAGCAGAAATAAGTCACTTTAAGTTCAACTTAAAGTGAACAGAAGATGCACAGTGACGGAGCGGTTGATAGGTATTAAAATGCCACGTTATTTTCAGGTGAGATTACAGGTTTGAAGACAGAATTTTGCAATGTTTTTTGCCTTTCTCTTTTCTTTTGGCTGCTTCAGTCCCCTGTGATACCTGCAGGGCCAAATTAACTGACACATAAAACTTCTTCGTAGGGGAAAAGATAAGCTACAGTAAATTTTAGAAAAGTAAAATAGCAGAGCACTGGGGATGTGGCTTAGTGGGAGAGCGCTTGCTTACCTTGTATGAGGTTCCACTCGGGGTGGGGGCAGATTGTTCACGTCCTCTAAAGATATCTCCACATTCTCATCTCCTCACGTTTATGGATGTGTATCCATGGAGACATGGATGAAAGCCAGACGGGTTAGTCAGACTTCCATGTTATAAAGCAGGCACTCAGTGAGTTAACAGATATTGTAGTACACTTAATGGTTTAGGTACAGTCTTCAGTAAAAGCATTCAGACATGCATATTCTTTTGTTTTATTACCTGTCCTTCATCATTAAGTACCTGGAAGACTGGCATATAACCAGAAAGCTTCAATTAGATTGAGATACTTGTTTTTGCTAATATTAACATTTGCATGGTGCACACCTGTAATCCCAGAAGTTGGGAGGCTGAGGCAGAAGGATCACTGTGAGTTTGAGGCCAGCCTGAACTACATAGTGAGACCCTGTCTCAAAAAAAAGTTTTTTTACATTTTCCCCCTAAGCCCAATAAAGTATTCAGATAATTTTACAAATATACACCAAAGTGGTGATTCTGCTAAAATGTCAAATGTTGGGTTAGTAGTACATCTACTCGGTAGTTTAAAAGTTTGTCATATGACAAACACAGAATATAAAATGAGCATTTAAAAAGCTCTTAGGTATATAAGTATATATTTTGTATGAAAATCAAACTGAAAGTTGAAGACTATCTGTAAATAAAAATAAAAAGCTTAAATTCTTTGCTTCCTAAGGTTTCATTGTCTTTTGAGACAGGGTCTCCCTAAGTCATTAGGTTGCCCAGGCTGTACTGTGACTTGCACCCCTCCTGGGAGTGCTGGAGTTTGCAGACGTGTGCTGCCACCCCCAGCCTGTTGCTTTTTTTATATTAGCATATTGGTTAGCATTAAAAAGTTCTCTCTCTCTCTCTCTCTCTCTCTCTCTCTCTCTTTTTTGCTGTGCAGGGGATTGAGTCCAGGGCCTTGTCTGCTCTACACTACGCAAGTGCTCTACCACTGAACTACATTCTCTCTGTATTAGTGTGTGTCCATAGCATGTAAAAATTTTTTCTTTTAAAATTTTATTTAACCAACTTTTGTATGGAGAACACAGATTATACACAAAAAAAGTGGTGTCTAGTGTAAGGAGTGAGAGCATAGCTGAAACTGTGATGGTCTCTATGTGGGCTATTTCCATAATGTAAGCAGATACGAACAACTCTGTTATGGCTTTTTTGTTTTGTTTTGTTTGTTTGTTTGTTTGTTTGAGACAGGGTCTTTGTAGTTCAGGCTGGCTTTGAACTCACAGAAATCCTCTTGCCTCAGCCTCCTGGGTGCTGGGGTCACAGGTGTGCACAACCATGCCTGGCTCTATTATGGTTTTTAATGAATTAATATAGCAATTAACTGCATTCTTATAAAGGAAATGTGTTCAGATTTTCACATTTCAGGAACAGTAAAGTACTTTATAATTTGGTAGGAGGAGGTTTTACTTACTACACTTTAAAGACAGTAGATAGCAACTGTTCCATCTGACCAGTCCTCAACCCCCACTGATGTAGAGTTTGAAAAGCTAGTTTATGTTCTTAAAAGTTTAACAAAACTAGAAGGAATGCAAAACCTTTGATATTAACATGCTGTTATGTGACTGTGTGTGTGTGTGTGTGTGTGGTACTGGGGATTGAACCCAGTGTATTTGCACTGACCTACACCCTTTTTTATTCTTTAAATTTCGAGACAGTGTCTTAGTAAGTTGCCAGGCTGGGCTTAAACTTGGAATCCTCCTGCCTCAGCCTCCCACACCTGTGGATTACAGGTGTATGCCACTGTGGCTGGCATTTACTTTTTTTTACCTTTATAGAGCTTTATTTACTGGATAATTATCCACTACTATATAATAAGTGAGCTGAAGTGAGCAGTAAGACTCTCCACTAAAGGAAAATTTTAATCATAGAGGTTTTTAGATGCTGAAATACACGGGAAGCCCTGTTTGAGGCTGGGTATGGCGAGTATAGGCTAATGTGTGGGCGTGCGCTTGGCTTAGAGGTGTGAGGAGGTAGAGGTGGACAGTTTGCGACACTGGTAGGCGGAACTCCTGGCAAGCTGCTGGCCAGCTGCAGAAAACTTCGAGCAAACAGAGAATAGACTGAAACCAGAGTGCGACCCGGACTGAGTGCGAAGCAGGAAGCAGAGGAGCCTGGAGGTCGGGAAGCCAGGTCCCAGGAGCTCTGAAAGAGGGTGCGCAGGTCTGCGAAGAGCTTGTCCTGACGTAAAGGGCGTGGGCCTTTGACTAGTTTTTCTTCTGCTGAAGGAGAAATAAGAGGAGTCCTCTTTTACAGAACGTGGACTAGTTTGTTGTTTTTCTTTTGTGCGTTGGGGGGTGGTTCACATACTAGCTAGTGGAAAGAACATAAGTGGAACAAGAGCAAATTTGGGGCTGGGGATGTAGCTTTGAGTTTGATCCTCAGCACTGAAGGGGGAAAAAGCACAGAAGTACTTGCTTGTTTCCAGCACCTTGCCTGCCATATACCTTTTCATGCCTTAATGTCTCCTGGAAGGACTGATTTTTGTTTTCGTAGAGCAAAAGGGATCTGTTTGTGTGCATGTGTTTGAGAGGTTTAGGAATTTGCAGTTAACTTTTACAGTAATACTACGTAGGTGAATTATCACCAGCTGTAATTTTCTCTGTATGAATTAGTGACTCTTTTTCACAGAAATCTTTTAAATCTTAGACTAATTGTTCCTGAAACCTAGCACATTTCTGAGCCACTAATCAACCTTTATTCAAAAATAGAAGCAGGGCCGGTGAGATGGCTCAGCGGCATAAGCGCCTGCCTTGCAAGCGCGAGGGCCTGAGTTCGACTCCCGGATCCCACATACGAAAAAGGGGCCGGTGATATCGCTCAGCGGCACGGGCGCCTGTTAGCACGCGAGGTCCTGAGGTCGACCCCCCGGTACCCACAAAAAAAAAAAAAAAATAGAAGCACATTTCAGTAATTTAATAATTAGCTTAAAGTTAATCTGTTGCTAAATGACACAAAGCAAAATGCAACATAAGTTTATATACTCCAAACTGAATTCCTTCAGTAGCATAAATAAGTAAGGGAAGGCACAGGAATGATCCTATTTCTTGCTACAGGAGAATCTCTCAAGAGACTTTTTATGCCAGCCTGTGTAGGAGGTAAAATTTTTGCCACTTGCTGCCCTGTATTATGAAAACTGATTAACACACATTAACAATAACGTTGATGTTGATTATTTTATACAGAAACATAATAAATGGTTGCAAGTTCTTTGGAGCACAGAATCATATTGAAGTATATTGATGGGATTGATGATTCAAAGGGAACTTGTGCCAAGTATTAAGTTCTGTTTTGTTTTTGTGTAGTGGATCTTTTTATAACATGAATAACTACCCTATTTTATTTTTCGTCAGTCTGGATCAGAGTCACTAGACAAAAACAAAGTTATAATTTTGGAAGTTTAGTGACCTGATCCAATTTACAGTGAAGGAAAAGTAGCAGTTGGTGTATTTTTAAATCACTCCAGTGGTCATGTGGTCAGTACTTGGGAATAGTCCATGCGGTTGGTGTCTCCAAATCTGGTGTGACTGTCCCCCATCCCCGGTTTCACCGTGAAGCCCTGTGAAGGAGACTGAGGGAAGTTGCACCTTTCACTTTACCAGCTCATTGTGATGGTCTGCGTTGGCGAAGAGTGAAGGTGGCCAGTGATGTCACTGACTTTACAAGTTGAGGAAGTGGATGTTAATAAGTTATATACATCAAAAAGTAAAAAAAAAATTTTTTTTGAGACAGGGTCACCCAATGAAATCCAGGCTGACCTTGAACTTATAGTGTAACCCAGACTGGCCTCAAACTCACTGTGATCCTCCTGCCTCAGCCTTCCGAGTGTTGGGATTACAGTCAAAAAAATAATTTTATCCATCTACTTTCCCAAAGTTCCTGACCATAAATAGTTCTTTTCTTGACTTTCCTTTCATCATGATTTAAGGAAGCCCCATCTGCTGAATTTAAGTGCCCAACTCATATTTAGCAGGAATAAATTGAGAAAAGTGTAAGTCTCACCCCACTTATTGAGGAAATCCTGTCCTAAATAATTTTGGAATAAAGTATGGCTTCAATAAATAAAACGAGTATTGTATGAAATTTTTTTTTTTTTTTTTTTTTGTGGGTACCAGGGGGTCGACCTCAGGACCTCGCACGCCAGCAGGCGCCCATGCTGCTGAGCGATATCACCGGCCCCTTTTTCGTATGTGGGATCCGGGAGTCGAACTCGGGCCCTTCCGCTTGCAGGGCAGGCGCTTAAGCCGCTGAGCCATCTCACCGGCCCTGTATGAAATTTTTTTTAAGACTGATCTTATGCAAACAGTAATTCCCTGGTTATTTCCTATAGATGACTGATTTGTGTTGTACCTTGTTCTTTAATTACATCTGCCATTTGTTTGCTCAGGCCGTGACTGAGAAAGTTGGATGCATAAGGGTTAGTTGAAGTTTTCTTGTAAGCCCATAATAAATCTAGATTGATGAATTGTATCTTTGTATATGAGTCTTATTATCATCAGATGATTCTCTCTTTTGAGACAGGGTCTCGCCTTGTACTCCAGGCAGGTGTTGAACTCACTGTGTAGCCCAGACAGGTCTTGAACTCAACATCCTCCTGCCTCAGCCTCCCATGTGCTCAGATGGTTATTTCTATAAAAGATCTGTTTACCAAATTATGGAATTTTTTTTTTTTTTTTTTGTGGGTACCGGGGGGTCGACCTCAGGACCTCACGCGCCAGCAGGCGCCCGTGCCGCTGAGCGATATCACCGGCCCCTTTTTCGTATGTGGGATCCGGGAGTCGAACTCGGGCCCTTGCGCTTGCTGGGCAGGCGCTTAAGCCGCTGAGCCATCTCACCAGCCCTATGGAATTTTAATAGACAGGGAAAACTTAGTTTTTGGAAGCCACAAGAAGACCAAAATGATAGCAAAACGTGAAAACTAAAGTTAAAACACCTGTGAAGTCTATGCCTATTTTAAAGAATGTTTTGGAAAATTGCCACTTATGTAATTAACACTGTTAAGCTAGGATCCGTCTGAATAGTCAAACTTTAAAGAAAGAAGTAATACAACAAGGTCCTGTAATTCAGCTGTGAACTTAAATACAAGTTATAATGTTTCCAAAGCACAGGTTAAATGCTGGCTTAAGCAAAAGGACCTGTAACTTCTAAGTTAAGACACTTGAAGGAAAAGGTGGTAATCCATTCCTGACCATGTTGTGTCTCAAGTAGATGCTGTATATGCTTTGCTCACAGAAAAAAATTGTTTGTTTTTGGTACTGGCGGTTAGACCCATGGCCTTCACACTGAACTATAGCCCCCTGCCCATTTGGTTGTTTTTTTTGTTTGTTTTTTTTTTTTTTTTTTTTTTTTGGAGACAGGGTCTTGCTGAATTGCCAAGGCTGGGCTTGAATTTACAACCCTCCTGCCTCAGCCTCCCAAAGTGCTGGGACCACAGGCATGTGTCAGCATGCCCAGCAAGGAAAATTTTTATAAAGCCTATTTTCTGCGTATTCTGAATTAGGTCATAGCTGTGTCTTAAACTATATGAACTTTAAACTTTATTGGATAGAACTTAACTCTTAGTAGGAAAGGTGAAGGACCAGTAGGAAAGAAAAACTAGAAAGGTGTTTGCCAGTTTCATCTAGTTATCACTCATTTCCTTTTCTAGAGTGCCTTCTGTTATGTCTACTAATGGATAAAATTCTTAAGAGCTTGAATGTGGAAAAATATTCTATTATTTTTGGTTTTTTGGTTATTTTGAGTTATTTTTGGTTTTTTGAGACAGGGTCCTGATATGTATACAGTTCAGGCTGGCTTTGAACTCACTGTACTGTAGCCCATGCTGGCCTTGAAGCCATTCTCCTACCTCAGCCTCCTGAATGCTGAGGTTACAGTTATGCAGCACCATGCCTAGCTGGAAAAAAGTATTTTAAAAATATACCTTCTTTCTCCCCTTCTCCCCAGTAGATCTTCTGGTATGTTTGAAATGGGCTGCAGCGGGCTGGTGAGATGGCTCAGCGGCATAAGCACCTGCCCGGCAAGCACAAGGGCCCAAGTTCGACTCCCGGAACCCACATACGAAAAAGGGGCCGGTGATATCGCTCAGGGGCACAGGCGCCTGCTGGCGCGCGAGGTCCTGAGGTCGACCCCTGGTACCCTGGTACCCACAAAAAAAAAGAAAAAAGAAAAAAGAAATGGGCTGCATAACATCTTTACAGCCTTTAGCAATGATCCCTAAAGCCAAATCCCACCCTTACGCAACACACAGCCACACTGAACCAGCTCCACCAAGCTGACACTTTTTTATAATTTTTAGTGGTGCCAGGGTTGAGTCCAGGGCCACATGATAGCTAGCCAAGGACTCTGAGCACAGTGAGCTATATTTCCAGGAGGCCCCCACCCCTAATTTTTAGAGTTTCTCTAAACTGCCTACGATGGTCTCCAATGTGTGGTATTCTTGCCTCAGCCTCCCAAATTGCTGGGATTGCAGGCATATGGCACCATGCCCAGCTTTCTTGTTGGTTCTTAAGTCTGAGCATGTGTCGAATCACTTGGGAGCCCCAGTAAACACGGGTTGCCAGTTTTTTATTTAGTAGTTCTTTTTTTTTTTTTGCGGGTACCGGGAGCCGAACTCAGGACCTTGGGCTTGCCAGGCAGGCGCTTATGCCACTGAGCTATGCCACCGGCCCAATTTAGTAGTTCTTGAGTAGGGGTCCAGGAATTTGTGTTTCTGACAAGTGATGCTGATACTCATGCATTTTTAAAACCACTGCAGCTTGGATGAATATTTTTGCATATTTGGGTTGGCCTCCTTAGGTGAATGTCAGATAACATTTTGCAGTTCACCTTGTTCTAGGTAATTTGTGTTTATTGTTGTGCAGGGCATTACAGGGAAGTAAAATTAAATTTTCACTTGCAGTTTGCAAGTTCAACCTGATCTTATCTTAAAAACTTCTTGCCTTGTACAAAGCAGTTCATAAAACCCATTTTGTCAGCTCAGGGCCAATGAAAAGCCATTTTTATTACCCATAATTAACCTAATTGAGAGGAAAGGAGCAGGCTTGGGGGAAAGGCTAGTACTGAAACAAGTGAGGAAGCTCAAAAATTGCTTTCCTGGAATTAGTATTACCAGCCTCAATTTGAAACTCTTTGTTTTTAGAATTGTGACTCTCCTTACTCAAAGCTACGGCTCAGTTTGTAGGGATTAAATAATTTGCCTATTATTTTCCACCCGAATCTTTCCAAGGTCGCTGTAACTTCAAGCATGAGATGAGCTTGCTTTGGCGGCAGGAGCTGTGTTCCCGTGCGGGACGGGGCGGTGGCCGGAGAGCAGGTGGACAGTCCAGCGCGGGGTGCTGCCCTTCTGCTCCCCACACGTCGCAGCTCCGTCCTTGTAGGCACCTAGCACTCCAAAAGCTGTTTCTATACATTGTGCCTTTACAGTAGAACTGGAAAGAGGTTCCGTGAAAGTTTTAAATATTTTTCCCGGAAAATCGTCGTCAGTCATATGTAGTCTTATCTTACTTCAGACCGGGAGTCATTACCTAACGAGCCTTAAGTGATAAAGATGTAATTCATTTTTTAAATCTTAAAATTGAAAAATGTCTTTTACTTTTAAAAATTCTTATGTTTTAAATTTAGAATTCATCACATTTCATGGCCCAAAATAGCATATTGAGTTTTTGGCCTCTTCCATCCTGCCAGTGCCAACAAATGCCACGCCATATGGCAGGGCTGCAGTTCTGCTCGGAAGCCCACGCGCTGCGGAGACGCCGCCCGGCGTGAAGTGGAGCCGCTGCTCCCATCCCCGCGTCTGTCTTGAGCCAGCGTATTGACCGGGTGTCGTAGGTTCCGGTACATCACAGTCTGCTGCGCTTGAGGCTTTCAGCTCTCCTACCAGCTTCAGCATTTGACCACGTTATAAAAACACTCAGAATTTCTTGGAAGCTCTAGCCAACTTCAGAAAGGAGCTGCTGAATGACAACTACAAGAGAGTATGCACCTTTTAGGATCCAATCAGTAAATATTTAGTGTATCTTAAGTGCTAGCACTCCGCACCCCCCCCTTCCTTTGTTTTCTTTTTTGTGGTACTAGGAATTGAACCTGGGCACATTAGGCAGGCACTGCACCACTGTGCTACGCCCGGCTCCACCCTTTCTTGGTGATAATGCCTTCTTCTTATACTTGCCCCCAGCCCTAACCAGATGTCCAGAAGGAACGGAGATTGCTAGTATGGATTTCAGATGTTGGTGTGAGTGGAAAGAGGGACAGGAAGGGATGAGAGGGCACATGAGAGGAAAAAGGGAGCTGAACTCCATCAAGGCTCATTCCGGTGGGAAAGTATCACTGTAATCCACTGGCGAACTTTTTAGAGACGAGAGTGCCCAAACTGCAACCCCAAACCCACTTATTTACCACAAAGTGCCAACACTGCGATTAAACCGGAATACTGAGGTCTTAGTTTAGAAAAACCAACTGTTGGGGTCAGGGATGTAGCTCAGTGGCACAGCACCTGCCCAGCAAGCATGAGGCCCTGAGTTTGATTTCTGGTACCAAAAGAAAAGAAAAGAAAAGAAAAACCATCTGTTATCCGATACTTGGCTGCAGGGGTGACTTGGGTCATGAGCCAACAGAGAGGGCTCTGCGTGCCTGCCACAGCTTGAGTGCCATAGGCTCGCCACCACTGCTGTAGTCCATTCTCGAGGGCTCTGCCCCATGACCTAAGCACTTTTCCCCAACCCCTCCCAGCATCGCCATGCTGAGCAATTAAAGTTCCAGCACATGCACCCTGGGTTGATGGGGCAGTTCCCTTCCCGTGTATTTTAACCAATGATGCATCAGCCACAGTTTTTAGAAATTCTTTTTTTTTTTTTTTTTTGGTGGGTACCGGGGGGTCGACCTCAGGACCTCACGCGCCAGCAGGCGCCCGTGCCGCTGAGCGATATCACCGGCCCCTTTTTCGTATGTGGGTTCCGGGAGTCGAACTCGGGCCCTCGCGCTTGCCGGGCAGGCGCTTAAGCCGCTGAGCCATCTCACCGGCCCTAGAAATTCTTAAAAGGATGAATTTCAGGTGGGTTTTTTGTTTGTTTGTTTTTGTCTTGATCGTTTCTCAAATTTTCATTTGAAAGCTGATCAGTTTCCTCTGGGGGAATTGGATTGAAATGAACAATGATGATGAATTCCTTTATAGGTGTACAGAGGAACTGCAGAAGCCTCCCACTCTACCCCACCCTGGTACTGAGGATTGCACCCAAAGTCTTTGCACTGAGCTACATCCTAGGACACCCCTCCCATTTGTTTGTTTGTTTATTTTGAGACTGGATCTCTTTATTTAGTCCAGTTTGGCCTTGAATTCACTATGTAGCCCAGGCAGGGCTTGAACTCTTGGCAGTCCTCCTGCGTCAGCCTCCTGAGTACTGAGATTACACGCATGTGCCATCATGCCCAGCCCAATATGATTAAATTTTTGAGACAGTGTCATTGCTAAATTGCCCAGGTTAGGCTTGAATTTTTTTTTTTTTAATGTGGATACCGGGAGTCGACCTCAGGACCTCGAGCTTGCCAGCAAGTGCTTGTGCCGCTGAGCAATATCACCTGCCTTTTTTTTTTTTTTCTCCCTTTATGTGGGTTCCAGGAGTCAAACTCAGGACCTCGCACTTGCTAGGCAGGCACTCATGCCGCTGAGCCATCTCACCAGCCCTAGGCTTGAATTTATGATCTTCCTGCTTCCTTCTCCCAGAGTGATGGGATTATAGACATACACCACCATGCCCAGCTAGAAGCATACTTCTTTGTTTTGTTTTGTTTTTGTTTTTTTGGAGACAGGGTTTCCACATGTAGCTCAGACTGACCTTGACCTCATTATGTAGTCCAGGCTGGCCTCAAACTCTGATCCTCCTACTTTAGCTTCCAGAGTGCTGGGATTATAGGCATGTGCCACCACACCCTGCTAGAAGCATCATTCTTGATAACCTTATTCTTCCCCCATCCTCCTGTTTTTCCTTGCGAAAACAAAATAGTGGGTTTGACTTTCTGAGAATAACATTAATTCTAAAAGTGCTCAATGGGCCAGTGAGATAGCTCAGCAGCATAAGTGCCTGCCTGGCAAGCACGAGGTCCTGAGTTCGACTCCCGGTACCCACATACGAGAAAAGGGCTGGTGGTATTGCTCAGCGGCACGGGCGCCTGCTGGCGCGTGAGGTCCTGAGTTCGACCCCCTGGTACCCACACACACACAAAAATAGTAAATAAATAAATAAATAAAAGTGTTCAAAAGAATAGAAGGAAAAAATAGAAACAAAACTTTGTAAATAAAGAGGGGAAGGGATATTGAAGGGAGTTGAGGGGAATGGGGAAAGAAGAAGAAGCAAGATACATCATGTACAGGTACAAACTCCCTATGATGAATGTGATCATTATGAATATCTAAAATGTACCAATAAAAAAAAATAGCCAGGCCTAGTGGCGCACACCTGTGATCCCAGCACTTGGGAGGCTGAGGCAAGAGTATTGCTTGAGTACAAGGCCACCCTGAGCTATGTAGTAACTTCAAGGCCAGCCTGAACTGCATAGTGAGACCCTGTCTCAAAAACAGAGTGCTCTTTGACATCCTTAATCATTTCTTGTTTTGTCCAGCTTGATTGTATCTCATAGCTTTTGTCTTTTCTTCAGTGTTTTGTTTCTCTTATTTTTGTGTTTCATGGTGCTGGGGATTAAACCCTGGGGTCTGGTGCATGCTAGGCAAGCACTCCACCACTGAGCCACATCCTCAGCCCCACACCCACCTTCGGTCTTGATTTGATTGTGTTAAGAGAATCGATGTTGAAAGGCCTGAAAATGTATCAGAAAAGAAGACATTTGGGAGAGAGCTGTTTATGCTGGGGTTTGTTATAGAAAATCACTACTTTAGAATGCACAGATGTTATTTAGAGATTATGGAGAATTCTTGTAAAGATTGCATTTTTATTAATGCTTACATTAATTTATCAGTATTTCTATCGCTTCAGTGTTTATAATTTGATATAGTGGTGATTGTTAATGTTTAGTTAGTAGTACCGTTTTTTTTTTTTAACCAACTGTAGGATGACGTCTGCGCAAGAAGAAACGTAGAGACCTTTCGAAGACTTTATCAGATTTTATGCATATTACTAATGTTTATAAACCCTAGCAGATCCAGGTTTTTAAATATATCAAAAAAAAAAGAATCAAAATAGATTACGTAGTTACTAATTCTCTATGATGAATGTGATTTTTATGTATATCAAAAGTGTACCAACAAAATTAATTTTATTTTAATTTTTTTAAATAAAATTAATTTTAAACAGAACCTCATATGCATCTGAACTCTAACCAGATTCATTTAGTTTTCTTTGCTGGATTTATTTTGCTATAGTAAGATTTGAGCAAATAGTCATTTGTGTGAGACAATTACATTTATGTTTTTGTGTAAGGTCATTAAATATTTGACTATACATGAAAAAAATTAAATGTACCAATTAAATTTTCCCTAATTCAACCTAGGCACCTTTGAGCTACACAGCTTTTAGAATGGTGCGGTAATGGCCTGTGCTGTCTTAATTCAGATGGAAGGCCAGCAGCCAAACTCAAGCTGTCCTTCATTAGCACCAGTAGTTCAAACTGGATTCCACAGGTTCTCTCCCTCTCTCTCTCCCTCCCTCTCTCTCACTTAGTTGAAGCTGCCCTCAAACTCTCAGCGATCCTCCTGCCTCAGTCTCCTGTGTGCTGGAATTACAGGCATGCGCCACCATGCCCGGCATAAGTATTTTCAAATAAAATGATTTTTAAAATATAATCCCAGCACTTGGGAGGCTGAGGCAGGAGGATCGCTGAGAATTCGAGGCCAGCCTGGGTTATACAGTGAGTTCAAGGCCAGCCTGAACTACATAGCGAGACCCAGTCTCAAAAAACAAAAACAAAACAAAACAAAAATACATATGTAATTTGACTTCTCAGTGTAAGGTTATAATGAGTTATTGTCAGTCAAGTTTGTTAGGCCTTGTGTGTGTGTGTGTGTGTGTGTGTGTGTGTGTGTGCGCACCAGCTGTTAAGACCACAGCATTGGTTTCAAGTAATGAGCCAGATTGCTGTGTGTTTTCATGTTTTCAGAATAGGAGTATAACTTTGCTGGAGATGAGTGCATTAGTATTTGACAGAGCTGGCCGTCTCGCCAGTACTTATATACACTAGTAAATGCGCTATGCCAGCTGTTCTGCTGATTCTTGCGGTGAGGGCCACCTGACCTTACTAGAGCTAAGGGCACTGAGGAGGTCTTGTTCTCAGCGTAGCCCGGTACTATTGTGCGTGTGACAGTCAGTAACCAGGGGTCTGGTGGCCCTGACTGTGTCTTCCCTTTTACCCCTTTGAGAACGCAATATGTTCCTGTAGAGGGAGTACAGAATATTAATCAGTTGTATATATTATTATTCCTACTACCCACTCAGGAAGCACACAGGTAACAAAAGTCAAGTCCACCGCACTGTATTTAGCATAACATATTTCAACTATGGGAAACCATTATTGAACCAATGTTGAAGTTTTTATTAAATCCCTGTAGTGATCTCACCATGTACTAGGTAGAAGACGGAAAAGAAATAAGCCTAAGAGTGGTCCCCATAGGGCGCCTCGCCCTCTCTCTCAGGTCTCTGCCTTCTGTGCAGAGTCTTTGCAGCCCCTCCCATGCCTGCACTGTGCCCTGCGCATCTCTTCCTTAGAGCCAAACTGTGAGTTCCACTCACTTCAAGGCCCATCTCAGACGTGTCTTCCTCCATGCAACGCTCTCTGATTTCCTTTCTATCGTCCTAGTCAGTCTTGGGCTTGATGATGCTTTTTTCCTTCTTTATAATATCACCTCCTCTTCTTTCCCCAAATAAACTCCACATTCAAGTCACTGATGATTAGATGATTATGTGTGGACTCATGTTTGATCTCCTTTACTACACTAATTTACTAGAGCCAACATCTGTATTTCATACAGAAATAAAAGGAAAAAACCTCCCAGTTAACCTGTAAAGTAAAATCCTTTTTAAAAGGTCAGTGGGTGTTGAAGATTCATACAGAAGCGTAGCCCTTTAGTAAATTAGCTCTGTTAAAGGGCATAAAGCCGATGTTGATCACTGTCCTTTGGAAAAACAACACTCATCTGCTATCCCAGGAGACAAATGAGAAAAATAAATTCTGATCGAGCAGGAATATGAGAGGAATGAGTTCAGGGAAAATTTTCCAGGACTAAAAGATTGGGTTTATCTGATTAGATAGCAATGTATTCATTTTGCTTTGGGCAGTGGGCTTGGACTAGGTTAACAAATGAATAGTTTGTGAGATTGGAAGTTTACTGAATATTTAATGAATAAATTCCCAGGAGAGTTTACCTACTGCTGCAGCAAAATATTTCCAGCCTAGAGGGGGCATTGGTTTGTGGCTGCTTTCAAGTTTTTGCAAGGGCATAAAAGCAGGCTTTCGGTTGATAATTTTTGTTTGTTTTCCCTGGGGTGAGTCTAAAGCTGTTGTCAGGTGCCTAGAAAAGGAACCTACTCCTTTGCGATCCTTAGCTGTTTCAATTTAATAAAGTCGATGTAACTGTAGAATGTGCCATCCTTTTTGGTAGTACTGGGGATTGAACCAGGGACCTGGGCATTGAGCTACCTCCCCAACTCTTGAAAACATTTTTTGAGCTAAGTTGCCAGGCTAGGCTTGAACTTGTGATTCTCCTGACTCGGACTGCCAGAGTACTGGTATAACAAGTGTGCACCACCATGCCTGATTTGAATGTTCCGTCTTTTAGATACCATCCATCTCCCAAACATTTGTTTTAAAAACTGGGATAGCTTCCAGGTTAGTTTTGTGAATCCTTTGATTTCTCCAGCCGCTCCTTAACTCAGCCAGTTCACCTTGGGGAGATCATAGTTCTAGACTCATTCTAACTGTAAAACATTCTCCTAAGTGAATGGAATGGTTGGCTTAATTGAGAACATTCACACCCAAGCTTCTCAGTAGTTTATTCTGAAGCCTGCTGTTGTGACTTTGACCAGAGGAGAATGATTAAAATAAAGCATCACTAGACATCATAGTATGCAAATTACTTGCCTTAAAAGACTTGAAATTCAGTAAATATTTCTATTTTAAATTCCACATCCCAGATTTTATAGACTCATAAAATTGGAAAGGACCTCAGCCAGTGTTCAACCAGTGTTTCTTTTTTTTTTTTTGTGGTACCGGGGGTCGAACTCAGGACCTCGCGCTTGCCAGGCAGGCGCCTATACCGCTGAGATATCTCACCAGCTAACCAGTGTTTCTTTTTTTTTTTTTTTTTTTTTTTTGGGTACCGGGGGTCAACCTCAGGACCTCGCACATCAGCAGGCCCCCATGCTGCTGAGCGATATCACCGGCCCTTTTCTCATATGTGGGTTCTGGGAGTCGAACTCGGGCCCTCGCTCTTGCCAGGCAGATGCTTACGCCGCTGAGCCATCTCACCGGCCCTAACCAGTGTTTCTTAATTATTTTTTGTTTTGTTTTGTTTTTTTGAGACAGGGTCTTGCTTATATGGTTCAGGATGGCCTTCTTAATTGTTTCTTGTTATAAATTTTTAAAAATACATACAAAATTTTGTATTTGATTTCAAGACAATCTCAGGCTCATAAAATGTATTGATGAATCCTAGATGAGAAATCCCTATTCTAGTCCAAAGCCCGCCCTCGGGGTCTAGAGAAGCTGAAGCCATAAATGTAAGGCCATAAAAGTCCTGTAGCTGAATTCTTCTGTTAGTCAACTTTTTCCATTATTCTGCCCCTTTCCTTAAAACTAACTCTGAATTGATAGAACTTGGAGGAAGAGATAGGAGTTTTAATCCTTAAAATCCATGATTTCAGCTTTGTTTTATTCAACTAGGAGAGTAAAGTACAAGAATACCCAAAACATTGAGTCAGTGATTTAGAAAAGCCAAATAAACAGCAATTTTTTTTTATAACTCACTGTGGTTATTTAGGTATAATCCAGATCCCTAGCACAGTATATCTCATTATTTCATCATTTTCTTATCCGGACTGCCAGTAGCTAAATCCGTCGTGTACTGTCAGACCGATCACTCTCGAGCACAGATTTGTCCGTCATGTCTCCTTCTTCCTTTTCTTCCTTCTCTCAAAGGCCTCTGAGCCATACTGCCTATCCCACCTTTTGGGGGATGCCTCAATTGGGAAGCATCACATAAGCTTAAGTTGTCATTTATTATCATTATTTACATCCCAGTTTTATTGTCTCCTATCAGTGTACCTTTGCTCAGGTTGCTCAGTGTCTTCAGCTATAAAATTGGACACAATCCCATTTATTTTGCAGTCTCCTGTTGTAAGAAATAAATGTAGCATCTGGCTCAGTTAAGTGGCAACTTTTATGTCCCACCACACCCATCACATTCTTAATTGGAGTCATGCAAGTGTCTCCAAGTACTATCATTTATCCAGCGTTAACTAAATGCCTTGTCTGTTTTAGTCACTTATGTATTGGGGTGGAGAAGCATGTTAGGTCCTCTTTTTCCTCTGTTCATAATAGTTTCTGTATTGGTGCTAATATGTGCAGCCTCAGTCTCTTCTATAAAATTTGATCATTAAGTTAACAGATTTATGAAACTTTCAATAAAATCTCCCCCCAACTTTCCATTGTAAGAGGGCAGTTGTTTTCTTTCCAGGGGGTAATTCAGGTAAGAGCGCCTTCTTTTGGAATCCCAGATCTCTGGCTTCAGAGTGATAAAGAACAGCTGATAACCGCAGCTTGGCTCAGCTTCTAATTTGATGCTTCTGCAGGCTGGGAGCCAGCACTGCCTCTGATTTGTGGATAGGGGTCTAAGTAGCGGTCCTAAACCGATTAGAAGGATCTCAGTTCTTAATCCGCTATTGTGATCGTGTTCTTATTATCATTTGAAAAAATCATGCATACCCAAGTAGATATTTATTCATAAAATGGAAATTATTTCAATATTTCACATATTTAAAAATACATTAAAATATAAATTAAAGATCGAGTTTTAAAGAAAAGCAGCAGCAGCAGCTCTGCTCCTGAGCCCCAGAGGATCGTGCAGCTTCCTTTTTGGAGGACCCACTGCAGCCCTTTCCGGAGCTCACTCTTCTGTCTGGTTCTTCAGGCCACTCATGTTCTGTGCTTGCTTTATTGTTGATTTCACTATTGAGTTATGCAGCTGGGTTGTAAAATACCTGAGGTTGGAGACTAACTAGATAAGGTCTTTTGTTTCTTTTGTATCCTGCAACAATGTCTAGCACAATTTTGGGTACATAATTATTGAATATATACTTGTTAATTTATTTCTTGGGATCATTTTAGAGTATTATTTCATTGTTTTTTCTTTTTTTTTTTTGGGGGGGGTCTTTGAAGCAAGGTTTCACTATGCAGTTCAGGCTGGCCTTGAGCTCACTTTGTAGCCCAGGCTGGCCTAAAACTTGCAGCGATTCTCCTGCCTCAGCCTCCTAAGGGCTGGGATTACAGGTGTGCACCACCACACCCAGCTCTATTTCACTGATTATTAGTCAAAGAAAAAATGTTCTTAACCTTAGTCTACTTCAGTAATTCTGGGTTTTGTACTCTGTACTGCTCTTCCAGGATTAGACAATCAAGCCTATACACATTAACAATTTGAGGGGAATAGATACATTATATTTGATGAAGTGATTTGATTTGGACATCAGGGGAATGCTGCCGTCTGAGAACCAAATCTGAGTTGGCACCCACGTTTTTGTTCCTGAGGCTTCTGTCCTTTAATTCCTTATCAAACAGCAAAGTGCTAAACCCTGCCATTTTCTTTTTAATCAGATTTTATTGGTACATTTTAGATATACATAATGATCACATTCATCACAGAGTATTTTCTTTTTATGCTTTCTCTAATTTGTGTTGGCATTGATGTTCTCACTGTTGCCAAAGTTGTGTAAAATACTACTTTGTATTTTATACTTTGTATTTTATACTCTGTTCTGTTTTTCTTTTTTTTTATTTTGCCAACGGAAATCGAACTCATGACCTTGAGCTTGCCAGGCACGTGCTGTGCCACTGAGCTATATCCCCGGCTGTTCTGTTTCTCTTAATCACTACTATGTCCTTTGACTCTAAAGACAATAGCTATGTGGTTCCATAAATCTCAGGAGCCTAACATCACAACCTTGTTCTTAATGACATTTCTTTGTTCTCATTTTTCTAGAGGAACTAAGTATAGGAAGAAAGTACAAAAACCGTTTATAGTCAGTTGCAAATCAAGATATCAAAAGTGATGAAAAACAAACTCAAAACTTGGAGCTCGCATCTGTATGGATTACGTGATTCCTTCATGAAGAGTATAGTGCACTGTAGCTACTCATATAATTCACTAATTTTAGATCAAAACTGTTACCAGTTACAATTTAAGATTTGGGGATTTAAAATGTTATTTTATTTGCCTAATAGATATATTAGTTATTTTTCTTCGTATAATAAACATTCACATTTGAGCGGCTCATACTGACATTTATTTTTCTTGCCCATGGCTGTGCAGGTCGTTTGGGACGGCTCTGCTGCAGGCAGCAGGTTGGCTTCAGATCTGCTCCGCGTCTCTCCTTCCCCTTGTACTACCAGTTACCTGCGCATGTTCTTCGCGTGGGGAAAGGCAGGGGTGCAAAAGTACAAGCCAGGCCTCCCAAGTACTAACAGCCTCTGCTCATGGCTGTGTCTACTAAGATTACGCTGGCTAAAGCCCGTCAGCGATCCAGCTCACCTTCCATGGTCCAGGCTGTATGTCAGTTCCCGGCGGGAGGCAGAGCAAACTGCAGAGGATGGGGCGACAGATCTGGTGTACAAATGCGTGCGAGTGAAAAGCTGGGGGAAGTAATCTAGTCTCCCCTGTAGGGGAGCAAGCAGTAACACAGTCATTAATTCACTAATATACTTCCTATGGGCTACGAAGATGAGAGTTTTCATCTTGACTACATTATTGAAAAAATTCTCCAGTGCTCTAGATTTCTTTCAAAAATGCACCTTTTAACCAAAGTTATTGTTTATTTATTTATTTATTTATTATTATTATTTTTTTTTGTGGGTACCGGGGGGACGACCTCAGGACCTCACGCGCCAACAGGCACCCGTGCCGCTGAGCGATATCACCGGCCCCTTTTTCGTATGTGGGTTCCGGGAGTCGAACTCGGGCCTTCGCGCTTGCAAGGCAGGCGCTTAAGCCGCTGAGCCGTCTCACCGGCCCAAAGTTATTGTTTAATAGAAATGTGTTCAAGCAGCGGATTGTGATATTGCCTTCCATGTGTTGAGAAAGAAAATGGCTGATTGATTGGAAAATCGAAGAAGTAGATTAAAAAGGGAATAAAACTGGCGTGGTGGTGCACACCTGTAATCCCAGCACTTGGGAGACTGAAGCAGGAGGATCGCTGCAAGTTCGAGGCCATCCTGGGCTACTTAGTGAGTTCAAGGCCAGCCTGAACTACAAAGCAAGATCCTGTCTCAAAACAAACGCCATAAAATTGGAAAGTATCAGGTCAAAGGAAAGTGTTCTATGTTGTTACTGCTTTGGTACATTTTGCTCTGTTCTTCCCATTTTCCAGTTTGTACCATCAGCTAGGAAGGGATGATGGTTCATATGTACTTTCTGGAACATTTTCCCCCAGCATCTAAAAGATATAAAAGTGCCATTTTATTCCCCATAGTGAAGAAATATATTCAATTGGATATTAAGATTTCTTGTTCTGAGTTTATTTTGGTAGTATTGAAATTTTGAGTTTTTTGTATTTATTTATTATTGCTTTTTAAAACATCATGTCTTTTTTTTCTCTTCTAGCCTGAAAATGAAATTTCTTCAGACTGCAATCATGTAAGTATGGATTTTCTGTAACTCACCATATGTGCTTTATATATATGATGACATATATTGGGATGCTTTTCTCGTTGTTTTAGGAAGCTTTATGTTTTCTTAGATTCTCTCAATCTTAAAAGGATGATAAACTTTAAGAACTATGGTAAAATCTACAAATTCCCCTTCATTGCAGAAGCCAGCAGGTTGTGCCAAATAATATTTATGTACTTAGGCTTAAATTTTCCTTTGGGGGGGGTTTGTTTATTTGTTGTTGTGTTAGTTTGTTTTTAAATTATATTATTATTATTTTTGTTTTTTGAGACAAGGTCTTGCTATGTAGTTCAGACTAGCCTTGAACTAGTAGCCCAGGCTGGCCTTGAAATTGTGATGATCCTCCTGCCTCAGCCTCCCAAGTGTTGGGATTACAGACATGTGCCGGCATTCCCAGCAAAACTTTCCTTTATTATAACTTCTATATGAAAATAATTAGTTCTGTGCTTATCAAGTTGACAACTTTTAAAATACTGTATTTTTTCTTTAGTCATCTATGGGTAGTAGCACATTAAAACAAGACTAATTAAATCTTTGCAAAAAGTATTGGTGCTGTGGTTGAAGTCTATACAAAGCAGAAGGGATGCAAAGTGAATTTTGTCCAGGTAGGTTGATGTCAGGAAAGGCTAACTAGTGAGTTAGGTCTTCAAAAAGGCACATATCTGGTGGGCAGCACTCTGCCACATTGTAGTAGGTAGACTGGATGGGGGACTCCAAAAGCTGACAAACTGGCTGCTTAGGTTAACTACACAGGGAATGCAAGGCCAGCCTGAACTGTATATCGAGACCCTGTATAAAAACAAAAAAAAGAAAGCACTGTTAGTAATGAAATCTCAGACTCTACCACGTCTGAACTGCTGAATTAGACTTTCTGGTTTGAGCGTAAGTTAGCTTCTGCAACCTATTTATTTTTTTCTCTGAAAACTTTTATCAGGGACTTTAATTTTTTCTTGATACTAAATGATTTTAATTCATAATTTTTTTTTTTTTTTTTGGTGGGTACCGGGGTGTCGACCTCAGGACCTCGTGCGCCAGGAGGCGCCCGTGCCGCTGAGCGATATCACCGGCCCCTTTTTCGTATGTGGGTTCCGGGAGTCAAACTCGGGCCCTCACGCTTGCCGGGCAGGCGCTTAAGCCGCTGAGCCATCTCACCGGCCCCAATTCATAATTTTTTAAAAATTACTCTTTAGTAAAAGAAAAAATGTTTGAATGGTACTGCTTTTATTTTGTCTGCATGTTTTTTCCCTTTTATCTGTGGATGTAATGACATTTTATGTTACTTTTTGTTATCTGGCATGTAAGTATGCTTTTTCTGACTATGTAATTGGTTTTTTATCATGTATAGTGAGCACTGATGATAAATGTCATACTATTCTAACTGGAAACTTTTTTCCTTTGCATGGTTTTCTCTTTGAACGTAGTTGTTGTGGAATTACAAACTGAACCTGACTACTGATCCCAAATTTGAATCTGTGGCCAGAGAGGTTTGCAAATCAACCATATCAGAGGTAGGTGGTAAAAGAGTGTTGTGAATACTTATGACTTAGAAGAGAAGGTTCACATCTCTTGACCAGACCAGTCATTAAGAGAGGAATGACTCAGACATTTTATTTTTCTTGGAATTCACATCTGTCTTGGTTGCGATATAGGAAGGGGGGTGTAATTAGACTTCTTTAGTTAACACCACCTACACTGATAGTTGGATGCTGTTGACTGGGACAGTTCAAAATCAGGTTCTGTTGGTCCTCACACATCCCGTGCACCTGTGGAGGTTATCATGGCTGTTCTCACACCTTTCGCACCTGCCATGCCGGAGGCAAATCCAGAACTGTTTCCCCAGGAGGCTTATAAACATTCATTAGTGCTCTGGCTTGGCGGTTGGATCAGTTGAGCCACAGAGGCCTATGCTTCAAATAACAGGAGTTGGTGCTAGGAAGGTTCCAGATACTCACATTCGTACAGTTATAAATTGATACTGAGTATAAAGACAAAAACAATTAATGAAAATGGATAGCACTATACAGATACTAATGGGTGAATTTTTTGAATTATTTATCTTGGCTCAGTGTAAAGGTCAAATGATATTAATGAAAATTGTGGGATTTTTTTGTTTGTTTTGTTTTGTTTTGTTTTGGAAACAGAGTCTCACTGTCTAGTTCAGGCTGGCCTTGAGCTTACTATGTAGCCCAGGCTGGCCTCGAATTTGTGGCAGTCCTCCTTCGTCAGCCTCCCAAGTGCTGGGATTATAGTCATGCACCACCTTGCTGGCCTGAAAATTGTGGTATTTGAAATTTCTCTTTTTGGGGGGGAGGTTCCAATCAGTAATAGAAACCCCAGAAAGCCTTAAATTTTTACACACTGAAATATGAAAATTATGGAGAAAATGTTATTTTTCTACTCAAGTTATAGTCAATGTTCTTGCAACATATTAATCTGTCCTTGAGTTGGCACTATTGATGACAAAGTCAGAGCCACTTCTTCCAGAGCTCTGAGGGAAGACCCTGTCCCATCCAGGAGACCCCTTAGCTTGTGTTTCCTGTCGGTGTCATTTCTGGGTCTGGTGGAACCTATCAGTACTAGGCCCTCCAGTGCTCAATCAGACATGTTTTAGTCTTTTAAAGCCATGACCCTCCATATTTACTTTGGGGCTTTAGAACAGAAGAGCATGTTTTTGAAAAATTAATCTTTAGCTTCTGGCTTTAATAGCTGACATCTTAAACTCCGTTAGCTGGCTATATGACTAAACTTCCAACTTGAAAATCTCAGGAAGAAAAGTGATTACTTAATGATAGAAAAAAATACTAACGAAGAAACAATCCCAGGCTTGAACTGTAAATTTGTGTATATTCTCACTTTATTCTGGAACTATTAGTTTTAAGGAGGGGGATAGGGATGTAGCTTAGTGGTGCAGCACCTGCCTAGTAAACACAAGGCCCTGGGTTCAACCCTCAGTACTGGAAAAAAAAAAAAAAAAAAAAAGAAAAGTAAATAGATTGCTTTTTCTTTTTTTGGACACATTAAAATATATGTACATTTTTTTTTTGCCCCATTCTATATCAGCATTAAATAGTACGGGTTTGATTGCCATGTGGAAATTTAATTCAGAGTATATACATACCCATCATGATAATTTCACTCTTTGCATTAGGCTGCCTTCCTCATAATGTAACTGGTGACCTTTTGTGGTGACCCTGTGACCTTTTGTGGGGTTATAGTTTTTTTTTTTTTTTTTTGTGGGTACCGGGGGGGTCGACCTCAGGACCTCGCGCGCCAACAGGCACCCGTGCCGCTGAGCGATATCACCGGCCCCTTTTTCATATGTGGGATCCGGGAGTCGAACTCGGGCCCTCGCGCTTGCAAGGCAGGCGCTTACGCCGCTGAGCCATCTCACCGGCCCGGGGTTATAGTTTTGTAAAAGATCCAAGTGAGAAGGACACCTCTCTCCCTATAAAGAGATTATACAGGAGTCAGGAAAATTAAGTACCGTATCAGGAAGAACATAGTTGTCAGAACATCTTTTATTCTATGTTACCTTCTTTTTTTTTTTTTTAGTTTGGGAATCCTATTTTCATGGAAAAAAGGAACATCACAAGAATACTTGCAAACCAAACTTATTTACTCTCCACAATTGAGCTAAATACTCTAAATACTCAAGCATTTTTCTAATGCACCCCAGGAATCAGCTTCCCAGCCTCTTCAATTGCCTGTCTGTCTGTCCGTCCGTCTGTCTGTCTCTTTCTCCTGAGGATTGAATTTATGGCCTAGTACATGCTAGGCACATAACTGTATCACATGTTGATGTTTTAATACTGATTTTTATTTTTGTGGTACTGGGCTTGAACCCAGGGCCTTTACACTGAACTAAGTGAGGGCACTGAGTCCTTTTTTTATTATTTAGAGACAGAGTCTCGCTAAGTTGCCCAGGAAGGACTTGAACTTGTGATCCTCCTGCCTTAGCCTCTCAGGTGCTAGGACTAGAGATGTGCTCCGTGGCTCCCGGCTTATGCTGCTTTTGCTGTTAATCTTAGTGACTCTGAGGGAAAGTATTATCCAGCAGAATGGTTGAAACTTCTCATTCAAACACTATACCCTGTTGTAATTGGTGGTAATCTGAAATACAAATGTGTACTACCTCTCCACATTTCAGGAAAATCTCAAGTAATTGAAACTAAATATATGTTTGGCTTATCATTAGGGCTCTGATTCGAAATGTGCTCTTAGTTCTTCCGCAGATTTTTAAACTACTGATTGCCCAGTATTAAGGTTTATATGAATACTTCTTTATGCCATTAAGTCCTAAAACCCAGAACTAGTTCTGTATTTAATACAGGATTTTTTTCCTGTGGTTGAATTGCAAATGCTGGGATTTTTAAGTGGTGGTTTTCTTTCTTTTGCTTCTGAACTTAATGTTGTTTTGCTAAACAAACAAATTTAGGAATACACTCATTTAGGATGACTGCAAAAATGACATCAACATTCTAAAATGTGGCAGCATTCGGCTTGGTGAAAAGGTATCTATCACTTTGGCTTCACCAAAGGGAACCTGTGAACTCGATAAATGAAAACCATGGGACAACTCACTGGGGGCAAACTTTAAGACGGCCGTGACCTCAGAGTTGAAGTAAAAACTTGCCCACTGTTTTTTAAGTGTTACAAAAAAGTGTTCAAGGTTAAACTGAGAGAATGTTCACCTTGACTACTGAAGATCTCTGTTGCCTCTGAAGCCACTATTTACTTAAATTGCTAAGGTTTCTTCCTTAAAAGTAAACAAAATCTTTTATTTTAAACTAAGTTTTTGACTTGGTCTGGATTTGCTACTGGAGTTAAAGAGACCCAGTGGCCTATAGGACAACTTGTGGAATGATCTGTTGCAGTGATGGTGAACCTTTTTGAGCTTTCAGTGATACAAACAGCTTGCTGTAGGTTCACCACCCCTGATCTGTTGGTTTCAAAAAACCAGTTAAATCTGAGCATGATGGTACATGCCTGTAATCCCAGCACTTGGGAGGCTGAGGCAGGAGCATTGCTGTGAGTTTGAGGCTAGACATAGTGCATTCAAGGCCAGCCTGAACTATGTAGTGAGACCCTGTCTAAAAAAAAAAAAGGGCTGGTGAGATGGCTCAGCAGCGTAAGCGCCTGCCTGGCAAGCATGATGGCCCGAGTTCGACTCCCAGAACCCACATACGAAAAAAGGGCTGGTGATATCACTCAGCGACACGGGCGCCTGCTGGCGCGCAACGTCCTGAGGTCGACCCCCAGTACCCACACACACACAAAAAAAAGACAAAAAGTTGTTTTATATGAGCACAGAATACTTGTAACACAGCCACTTTGTTTTGAACAGATTAAGGAATGTGCTGATGAACCTGTTGGAAAAGGTTACATGGTTTCCTGTTTGGTGGATCACCGAGGCAACATCACTGAGTATCAGTGTCACCAGTACATTACCAAGATGACGGCCATCATTTTCAGTGATTACCGTTTAATATGCGGCTTCATGGATGACTGCAAAAATGACATCAACATTCTAAAATGTGGCAGCATTCGGCTTGGTGAAAAGGTATCTATCACTTTGGCTTCACCAAAGGGAACCTGTGAACTCGATAAATGAAAACCATGGGACAACTCACTGGGGGCAAACTTTAAGACGGCCGTGACCTCAAAGTTGAAGTAAAAACTTGCCCGGTACCCACAGGATCTGAAACCAGTTGATCTGTGACTGTATTTCATGTGTTTGTAACAAAATGTTTCAGCATTGTATGGGGAAGTGGAGGGATTAATATCAGCTCAGGGTAGTACTGCTGGGATGGTGGTATGCACCTATAATCCCACCTGCTTGGAAGGCTCAGGCAGGAGGACCACACATTCAAGGCCAGCCTGGGCAACTTAATGAGATTCTTTCTCAAAATAAAAAACAGATAAAAAAGGCTGGGATGTAGCTCAGTGGTAGAGTACCCTGGGTTTGATCTCCAGTGTGGCAAAAAAACAAAAAACATTATTATCTTCAAAATATTACATATAGTACACCTCTGGCAAAGGAGAGACCTGAGTTCTCTAATCTTTCTCTTCATGTTTACCATTAAAAAATTAGCAGACACACTGGTTCATCTCCATTTGTAAAGTGAGATATTTAAATATTAGAAAACTTTAACATATGTGGAGGTATTTCTAACTTATCAGAACAAAGGTGCTCTGTAATTGTGATATATTATTATCTTCATCTCAGAATTGATTATAGTAAATGCAGAAAATAAAATAACTCACTAGCTAGTTTCTTCTTAGTTATAGCTATTTTATGTTTGAATTATTAGCCTGGCAAACAGAAGGTCCCAGTGGAAGGTTGGCCAGGTTTATCCTGAATTTGCTTCTCAGCAAAAATGAAAGAAACTCTTGAAAAGTAGTGAATGCCAGTGGGAGGGGGAAGAGGTGTTCTGAGACCTCTGGCATCAGCTGTTAGTTGCTGTTGCTCATTAATCTGTTGTTTAGGGCATAGGATGGAAAATAAAACCTCTCTCTCCATCTCTGTTTCTCTCTCTCTGTCTCTCTCTGTCTCTCTCTGTCTCTGTCTCTCTGTCTGTCTGTCTTTATGTCTTTATTTCTCTTTACTGGGGATTGAACCCTAGGCCTTCACACTGAGCTACATCTCACTGTGAGACAGTCTCACTTAAGTCCCTCAGGCTGGGCTTGACCTTCTCACTCCTGCCGCAGCCTCCCGAGTGCTGGGATTAGGGTGTGCACCGTCACAGCTAGCGCATTTGTCTCTTTGCCCTCTCTTTGTTTGCGGTCTGCAAGTGTCTTTGCAAAGGGAGCGTGGTGTTAGAATCCCAAAGCTGAGGACAGTGGCTCACATGAAGGTTTTAGTGCTGGGTTTTGTCTGGTTGTCACCAAGCCCTGTGCCCCTCTATAACCTTGGCATAAAGCTTTCAGACAACTAAAGAAAGATCAGTTTTAATAAGGACAGATTGTTTTCCTTCCTAGAAGACTCTAGAAATGACACAAAAGCCTTCAGTCACCCCGATGATTCAGGAAGCTCCTCTGACTTTATGTGGGTTGATGGCGATTATGTCCAATTCCAAACCTTACCTCTTTGAAAATCTCCACATGGTGTTTTAGCCACACTTTTGAAGAATCAGTGATGACACTTTTTCACATTCGTGATCCTTGGTCACAAGGTAGAGTAGACCGTTACCGTCCCCTTTTCTTTATAGTAGTTCTTGCCTTTGACATCAAGGTTTAGCTTCCTCCAGCTCTCAAATTGTTAACATAAAACATGCTTTCAGCTGCATATATCAGTTTCTAGGTCTGCAGTGGGTCGAATTAGCAGTGGGAAGTAGTACTGCTGGAGCCGAAGGCTGTGACAGAAGTGTTTAGTCAGGGTTTTTGTTTTGTTTTTTTGTTTGAGACACAGTCTTACTATGTAGCCCAGGCTGGTCTCAGATCCTACCTCAGCCTCTCAAGTCCTGGGATTATAGGCATGCACAAAGTTTATTTGCCTTTGATAAAAATAACTAAAAATGTTTGTATGGATCATCAGTGCACCTCTTGGTCATTTCTGTCTTTTGATATGCCTACCAGTTGGGTGAGCTTTCTGTTTTTACCAGCTCACCACCTTCACATCAAAGGGTTTTCTGTATCTAGGGGACAGGGAGATGGGCTTGTGCCTGTGCGCCTGCCTCACGGAGAAAGCATCTCCCTTCCTATGCACTCCCTTCTGGGGCCACAGCCACATTTAATGGGAGGGAGCTGTTGACTCTTCCTTGCTTTTTCTGACTATGGCTTCGTTCTCCAAAGTCAGTTACCTATATACGAAAATTATCTGGCTTCTGACCACAGAAGAGATAGGCTCATTAATCTCAGATTTGCTGCCACTGAAACATGGAAACTGACCTCCAGAGGTGAGAGGAAAGGCTCGTGGTTGATCTGTTTGTGCCATGTTTGTACGAACACAAAAACAGCATGATTTTAGAACTATAGTAGCTGAGCATTGTGGCGCACACCTGTCATCCCAGCACTCGGGAGGCTGAGGCAAGAGGATCGCTGTGAGTTTGAGGCCAGCCAGGGCTACATAGTGAGTTCAAGGCCAGTCTGAACTACATAGTGAGACCATGTATTTTTTTGGGTACCGGGAATGGAACTCAGGACCTTGCACTTGCCAGGCAGGTGCTTGTGCTGCTGAGATATATCCCTGGCCCAAGACCATGTCTTTAAAAAAAAAAAAACCTATAGTGATTTTTTTTCCAACGTACTAAATGTTAGAACAAAGAAAATATATTAGCAAAATCTGTGGAATTTCTCTAAATAAATATTGTTAAAATAAAAGGGCAAAAAATAAATAATAAATAATAAATAAAAGGGCAGTAGGCTGGTATGGTGGCACATGCCTGCCCAGCTCTTGAGAGGCTGAGGAGGGTCGTGTGTTTGAGGCCAGCCTGCACTGGATGGTTGAGTTCAGGACCAGCCTGAATTACATAGTGAGACCCTGTCTCAAAAAACAAAAGAAACAATGAAAGAGCAGTTTCCCAAAATTCCCAAAAATAAAAGTGTAAATGATTTACATCAATTGAAGAAAAATAGGGTGTGGCCTCAAAAGGAACTAATTGTAGACCTGTACCATAGGATCACTACTTTTATGCGTTTAATAATTATTTTATTATTTCTTGCTTTTAGCCAATTACTTTGAGTAATTTAGACATTCTCTTTCTCTCAAAGTAGATTGTAGGAGGCACCAGAGACATCAAAATAAAATGATTTATACCAGAGGTGAAAGCTGGGTTCTTACCTACTTTTTTTTTTTTTTTTTTGTGGGTACCGGGGGTCGACCTCAGGACCTCACGTGCCAGCAGGCGCCCGTACCAGTGAGCGATATCACAAGCCCGTTTTTCATGTGTGGGTTCTGGGAGTCGAACTCGGGCCCTCGCGCTTGCCAGGCAGGCGCTTATGCCGCTGAGCCGTCTCACCGGCCCTTACCTACTATTTTGAGATTAGGGTTCTCCTTTGTGGGTTTTTTGTTTTAGTTTTTTAAGGACAAAGAATACGAGGGAGAAAAATTAAGTCAGACTTCTAAAACCTGACCAAGACACTGGCAGTACTTTTCAAGGAGACATTTTAAAACATTTATACAGATATGTTATGCGCTGGGGATATAGCTCAGTGGTAGAGTGCTTGCCTAGCATATGCAAGGCCTTGGGTTCAGTCCCTAGCACCCCCCCATTAATTCCATTTACAGGGTCATTTGTTATTCATATCTCATGTCAGCATACTAGTAACCAGACTTTTCCAACCTAATTTTATTTTCCCATAGATAATGTGCAGGTGTAGGTTACTCACCACTTTCTTCACCTTTGATAATCAGCCATGGAGTCTGCATTGTCAGATGTTCATGCGTATGTCGTTATGTAACTCAAAACGGGTAAACCAAGTGGCACAAAGGCTCTGGGGAATTCCTGAACTGTCTTTCTTTGAACAAACTTACCTGTTCGAAATACACAATGAAAAGATTTAGTGGAAGTGATGATGTGACCTAATGCCAATGTGAGGTGTTTGCAATTGCTGTAATTAAAATGAAATCCCTTAAATCTAATAAGGAACAAATGGAACCATTAAGAAACATAATATCCTAAGTATTTAATCTTTCTGACGGCATGTTTAAAACGATTATACACCCTAAATATACAGGGGAACGCTTAGCAGACTCATTACAAGGAAATCATTTCCTTACCTTTATAAAGTGCAAGTATTGAAGGTTGAACTTTTTTTTTTTTTTTTTTTTGTGGGTACCGGGGGGTCGACCTCAGGACCTCGCGCGCCAGCAGGCGCCCGTGCCGCTGAGCGATATCACCGGCCCCTTTTTCGTATGTGGGATCCGGGAGTCGAACTCGGGCCCTCGCGCTTGCGAGGCAGGCGCTTTCGCCGCTGAGCCATCTCACCGGCCCCTTGAAGGTTGAACTTCTATCAAGAGTTAACTGTCATGTTATTATTTTTAACCTTCTTTTGATGCTTTATAATAGTGGTTTTCCATATGACCCAGCCTGTCAGATCTTGTGATGAAAAAGTGCGAGTCTTTTTTTTTTTTTTTGCGGGGGGGTGGGTACCAGGGGTCAACTTCAGGACCTCGTGCACCAGCAGGCGCCCGTGCCGCTGAGTGATATCACCGGCCCTTTTTTCGTATGTGGGTTCCGGGAGTCAAACTCGGGCCCTTGCACTTGCCAGGCAGATGCTTACGCTGCTGAGCCATCTCATCGGCCCAAAAGTGCAAGTCTTTTCTTTTGATTCTTACAGCCAAAAGTGTGGTTCTATAGACTTTTTATACATTATTATATGTGATTAAGATTTAAAGTTTTAAAATTAGAAGAACTAATTTAATTGCTAGTGGCCATCTAAATTTTTATGAGCTACTAAACTTTGGACTAGGGTGTTGTTATAACATAATATTTATAATAATCACTAGAGTACTATAACTAATAAGTGATTGTTATGTGTCTGTCCAGATCTTTATCTTCGATTTGTTTCTTTGGGAGATAGAAATGTATAGGCCTTGTTTAAGTGGTACTCATACATTAGGAAGAAAAAAGTAAGTCTTCATATTTCTGGGGTGTCTGCTTTTCTCAGTGTCCTTATTTTGTTGTTGGTCATCCCTCAGAGTTTTATTTATCTGTTCAGAATTTCTTTCCCAAAGCACTTTTTGGTCATCCCATTTCTAATCATTGGATAAACTCCTCTACCTAGTGAAAAAGGTCCAGGCCCAGCTAGAGTAGGAAGGTGTGAGAATCTGCTGGTGCAGTGTGCCTCTTTATCACTTTCGGGTCAGCAAGGCTTTTGAAAACTCATAACTATGAACCCTCCTCAGAAAAATATACAAAACCCCATATAAAACTTAGAAGTTTCATAGACCCGACACACGCACCCAAACTAAACCTGGGACCAGAAAAATAAATGATAGACTGTTAGCTGCTTTACATTCTGAAGCTTGGTTGAGTTGTGTAGCTCCTGAGTCTCTGCTTGTTCATCTGCACAGTAGGTACCAGAACTTTTTATCCCTTCTTCATGGGTTGGTTAGGAGAGAACATGAACATTTTCATGAAAACACCCGGAAATTAATGTGTTGTAGAACCAGTTGAATTACAACAAGATAGAAAATACATAGGTTCACTGAAATTTTGCCAGAAGTACATGCTTCCCTACCTGGCTTTAGGAATCTTTTTATTATATACTGATAGTTTCATAGACTTGTATTTTACAACAGTATTTTATGTGCATATAAATAGGTAGGACCACTATATTTTCAGTTGCTTTGGTTTTTATATATTAATGGTTATACCGCTCACATTGTTGTAACGTATCTTATGAGTATAGAAGTTTAGGACACTTGAAACTATTTAGGGGAACTTTCTTTTGGTACACACTAATGAATGCTTGTGGTTGCTACAGGATGATACAGTGTACAATTAAAGGTAATTGGATGGTTTTAGAAAAACTTTGAGAAGCAGTTTGTATAGATGGTGGATGGTGATAGCTTTTTGTTTTTGTTCTTTTTTTGAGACAGTCTTGCAGTGTAGTTCAGGCTGGCCTTGAACCTGTAGAGATCTTCCTGCCTCAGCCTCCCAAGTGCTGGGATTACAGGCATGTGCCACCATGCCTGGCCAGTAATAGTCTTATTGAATCATGTTCAGATCAATCCAGAACATCAAAGTATTCCGCTCCAGCTGTATATACTGGGGAGCTTGAGGACAGTGCAAAGTAGAAAAAGGAGACAGGGAGTCTTTATAATATCCTTCCTCAATGGATTTTGGGGTTTGTTTTGGGTTTCTTTTTAATTATTTTTTGGTACTGGGGATCGAACCTAGGACCTTGCACATGCTAAGCACATGCTGTACCATTGAGCCACATCTCCCAGCCAGGTTTGTTCGTTTCTTTTTAACATGACTGAAAGCCCTAGTTAGGAAATGCCTGGCTCTTAGAGGTAAATGTATAGAGATTTGTGCAATGTTACTTCAGTACTGACATGATCTGTGATCAGAGCACTGAGCTGTCATTTCTTAAGAATTTTCTGACATTTAAGCTTTAAAAATTCAGGTTCTTGGGCCGGTGAGATGGCTCAGCGGCATAAGCGCCTGCCTTGCAAGCGCGAGGGCCCGAGTTCGACTCCCGGATCCCACATACGAAAAAGGGGCCGGTGATATCGCTCAGCGGCACGGGTGCCTGTTGGCGCGCGAGGTCCTGAGGTTGACACCCCGGTACCCACCAAAAAAAAAAAAAAAATTCAGGTTCTTACTTTTGGTTCTAACCTATACTTAAAATTCCCAGGATCTTTATTTCATTGGTAGCATATGGCATTTATATTCTAACAAAGATTATTGAGGCCATTTTCTTATACTTTCATGTGTGTTTGACTCTCACTTGATTTCTTAGTAGAACATCAATAAGCTAGCAATATGTTGGGGTTTTTCCTTAACAAAATGATGTTTATTTGAAACCCACGTGGTGAAAGTTATAAAATATTAGTGTCCTTGCTCTTCTAGGATGCGCATTCTCAAGGTGAGGTGGTATCATGCTTGGAGAAAGGCCTGGTGAAGGAGGCAGAAGAAAAAGAACCCAAGATCCAGGTCTCGGAACTCTGTAAGAAAGCCATTCTTCGAGTGGCTGAGCTGTCCTCAGACGACTTTCATCTAGACCGGCATTTATATTTTGCTTGCCGAGATGATCGTGAGCGGTTTTGTGAAAATGTGAGTCAGCTCAGAAGCTGTTCTTCTTTTCTTCCTTTTCTTTTTAAACATCTTTAATACTCTATTCCAAAATAACATAAACCATCACAAATCCTTGCTGTGGAAAAGCCACTGAAATGGAAGGTGGAAATGGTCCCAAGATGACAGAAAATAGTATCGGATGCTCAGCCTCAAAGATTTAACATGCAGCTTACAGTTGGCTTCTCCAGTCTCCACACATTTTTTCCTACTTTATCTCACTTCTCAGTTTTAGTTCTTAGAAGTCTATTTTATCTTTAGGAATCTTATTTTACCAGGGACTGTTCTGATTTATTCTGTGGCTCAAACATATACATGGTTTTGGCTAAAATGAAGAAAACAGCACGTTTTAACTTTTAAAACGAAACCCTTGATTACTAACCTAATGACCCATGACTCTAGCATGATGTTGTAAGAAAGACTCTGACACTTCTCTCGCTTCTCTACCAGTGTACTTAATAGAAAGTTCCGTATGGGATTGTGGATTATGTACAGCATAACTACTTAGCAAAGAGTAATAATAATATGTATGTTTCATCTTACAGACACAAGCTGGTGAAGGCAGAGTGTATAAATGCCTCTTTAACCATAAATTTGAAGAATCCATGAGTGAAAAGGTATTTCTTTGAACCAAATTAATATTTTATTAATTTCTTAAAAGCTTTCACAAATCTCTTTACAGTTGTCTCACAGTGTCTACAAGGACTTGATTCTAGGACTCTCCATAGATACCAAAATCCGGAAATGCTCGTTCCTTGTGTAAAATGGCATGGTATTTACATATAACCTGTATACATTGCATGTCACATATACTTTAATCACCTCTAGATTACTTACAATACCTAATACAATGTAAATGTTGTTTAAATAGTTGCTATACCGTACTTAGGAAATCCCTGTAGTTAGGGAATAATGAAAAGAGAAAAAAAATCTGTTTTAGTGCAAACACAGTTTTCTTTCCCATAAATAGTTTTAATCTGCAGATGCAGAAGCTGACTATACCAAAATATAAATGACTGAGAAAAAGCAATATCTTTTCAGCATTAAGATACTTGGTTTTGGGCCGGTGAGATGGCTCAGCGGCATAAGCGCCTGCCTTGCAAGCGTGAGGGCCCGAGTTTGACTTCCGGAACCCACATACGAAAAAGGGGCCGGTGATATCGCTCAGCGGCACGGGTGCCTGTTGGCACGCGAGGTCCTGAGGTCGACCCCCCCCGGTACCCACAAAAAAAAAAAAAAAAAAAGATACTTGGTTTTAAGTAGAGAACCAAAACATAGTTGTCTGATGCAGGTATAAAATAGAACATCTCAAGTGTCCATACCACTTGTCAGTTTGATTCTGGTGAAGTTTATACCAGGGATGTGGTTGAAGAGAGGAAGGCTGCTTTGTGTCAGGTTACTGTGATAGGCTCCACAGGTTTATGTGTTTAGAACAGCTGCTCTTGTTGCATCAGTCAGCAGTTCACTGTAAAATTTCAGGGTTCCCCATCCATGTCCTCCTACCTCTTCCCACACTACTTTAGCACACTTGTGCTGATTTCTTTTTTTTTTTTTTTTTCTTTTTTAGGATAAGAGTAGGAAAATTGCCGGGTGTGGTGGTGCACGCCTATAATCCCAGCACTTGGGAGGCTGAGGCAGAAGGATTGCTATGAGTTCGAGGCAAGCCTGGGCTATGTAGCAAGTCCAGGCCAACCTGAACTACATAGTGAGACCCTGTCTCAAAAAAAAAAAAAATAAAAAAAGTAAGAAAATTTTTTGTGGAATAGGGAATAGGAATAGCTCCTGAGAGACAGGAGGGGTCCTGAATGGGTTGCCCACAAGTGCTGAATTTTAACTGAACTTACCGATAGGCATATTGGTAGCAGCTGCAGTTGTTGAGCTGTGCTTGTCTCAGAGGTACACAGGTGAGCCATGTGAATGGTCTACAGCTGTCTTGCCACACTCTTTCCTCAGTGTCGAGAAGCACTGACAACCCGCCAAAAGCTGATTGCTCAGGATTATAAAGTCAGTTACTCATTGGCCAAATCCTGTAAGAGTGACCTGAAGAAATACCGGTGTAACGTGGAAAACCTTCCCCGGTCCCGGGAAGCCCGGCTCTCCTACCTTCTCATGTGCCTGGAGTCAGCTGTGCACAGAGGTGCGGCTTTGTGTCATTTATTCATCTTATTCCTTTCTGGATTCACGCTCTAACACTCTTTATGCCTTCAAATATCAGTTGCCTCCTATATTTATTCTTCTGAGTATTTTTAATTTTTAAAACGCATATTATGTAGCATTGTTAAGAGGTGAGGTACCATGGTTTAGCACATCAGCTTTGGGTCAGAGAGACTTGGCTTTGAATTGTGGCTCTATTTTAAACTGGCTTGGTGGCCATTTTTTATATTTTTCCTTATTTGTTTTAATCTCTCTTAAATTTTCCTTGTTGGCATTTATAGCTTAAAGAAGCTGAGACCTAAAGTGATTATTTGAAGTGTAGTCTTTTCCTACTCTAAGTGAATAGGCCAACAGGGATTATTCTTTTTGGCTTTCATTTTTACTGCTAGTGTTTTTTTGTTTGTTTGTTTGTTTGTTTGTTTTTAATGTGCGCATACTGGGAGTCAAACTCAGGACCTTGCGCTTGCCAGGCAGGCGCTTATGCCGCTGAACTATATCACCAGCCCTACTGCCAGTGTTCTTTTTTTCTTTTTCTTTTTTTGTGGGTACCGGGGGTCGACCTCAGGACCTCGTGCGCCAGCAGGTGCCCGTGCTGCTGAGTGATATCACCGGCCCTTTTTTCGTATGTGGGTTCTGGGAGTCAAACTCGGGCCCTCGTGCTTGCCAGGTAGGCGCTTACGCCGCTGAGCCATCTCACCAGCCCCTGCCAGTGTTCTTACTGATGACTTGGGCCGGGTGTGGTGGCACACGCCTGTAATTCCAGTACTCAGGAGGCTGAGGCAGGAGGATCACTGTGACTTCAAGGCCAGCCTAGGCTACATAGTGAGTTCAAGGCCATCCTGAATTACATAGTGAGACCCTGTCTCCAAAAAAAAAAAAAAAAAAGACTTCTGGGCAGGCTGGGGATGCAGCTCAGTGTTTGAGTGTGTTCTTAGCATGCATGAGACCCTGGATTTCACCCCAGCATAAATAATAAATAAAAAGACTTCCAGTAGCAAAACATTTGCATTATTAGTTTAGTAGGAGAATAAAATCTGTATAATGCAGAACATTGGCAGGATAAACCTGAGTCTGGAGTTTAAGCCCACTTTGTGCTGCAAAAGCTTTTGCCAAGTGCTAAGCTTTTCAGCTGAAATATTAACATTCCAGACAGAAGTGGATACTTTCATCCTCATGCTCACCTCCTAATGGTATGACTTCCACCCAACCTCAGGGCGACAAGTGAGCAGTGAGTGCCAGGGGGAGATGCTAGATTACCGACGCATGCTGATGGAAGACTTCTCTTTGAGCCCTGAGATCATCCTGAGCTGTCGGGGGGAGATTGAACACCACTGTTCTGGACTACATCGGAAGGGGCGTACCCTGCACTGTCTGATGAAAGTCGTTCGAGGGGAGAAGGGGAACCTTGGGATGAACTGCCAGCAGGCGGTAAGGAAAAATGTTCTGCTGCTACCTTGACTGTCACTTGTGTGTGTGTGTGTGTGTGTGTGTGTGTGTACGTGTGTACCGGGGGGTCAAACTCAGGACCTCGTGCACCAGCAGGCACCCGTGCCATTGAGCGATATCACTGGCCCTTTTTTTGTATGTGGGTACCGGGAGTCGAACTCAGGACCTCGTGCTTGCCAGGCAGGCGCTTATGCCACTGAGCCATCTCACCGGCCCTGTCACTTTTTTTTGAGACAGGTCTCACTGTGTAGTTCAAGCTGGCCTTGAACTCACTGTGTAGCCCTGGCTGGCCTTGGACTCGATCCTCCTGCCTCAGCCTCCCAGAGCACTGGGATTATAGGTGTATGCCACTGCATCCAGCTTGACTGTCATTTTACCAGCTAAACAGCTTCTTCCTGAAACTATTCCATCTTCCTTTCTCTGAATCATTTCTGACATGGTGAAGATTAGGTACTAAGGACCAAGTAGGATATTGTTTCTTTGAGCATATATTAGTAAAATGTAGAGTCTGCTGCAGATCAAAAGTTTGTATTCATAATCAATAAAGAGAATATAATTAGGTAGAGAAAAGTTCATTTTTTGCTGGAGTTTTAAGAAAGGATAATTTATCAAATTGGATTTGTGAACCGCAGAATTAAGGCAAACCAGGTTCTGATAAATCAGGAAAAGTCCTTCACCAAAAGAGAATTGTCTGTTTTAATTGGTTTCATTGAGTTGAAGCTGAAGAGTGTTCACATGGAAATTTTCCAGAAGTTCTTTTATTACTGATGTGCAGCACGACCTGAAGGATCAAAGAAGGACGTCATTTTCTTTTTTTGGTTGGTTGGTTTTTTGTTTTTTTGAGACAGGATCTTGCTATATACTCACTATGGCCTTGAACTCACTATGTAGCCCAGGCTGGCCTCGAACTCACAGTGATCCGGACAAGAGTAGACTGTAGTGTACATAATTTTATACACACACGCATGTACACACACCATGGTGGGAAGAATAGAGAAATGTAGCCTCTCCTGAAATACCCAGCCCAGATGAAGGCTTCTGGGACCTGCTGTGGTTTGAGTTTGTCATGGTGTCCCTCCTCGTGAGCAGCCCTGGCTGGAGAATCCGTTAGGAAACCTCTGTGCCGGCAGATGTGCCTGGGCTCCAGATCAAGACCGGGTCAGTAGCCAGTGTATGCTGTACTTGCCTTCAGCACAAGAATACTGTGGAGGGAGGTCAGGAATAAAACCTGTCTTTTACTCAGCCTACACCTGTAGTAAAATATACAGAAAAAAGAAAATAGACCAGTTTGACTTTATTTTGAGGCATCTAGTTCACTCCCGGGGCTTTTTAAAATTTAGTTTTTTGAAAGAACGAGTGACTCAACCTGAAAGATAAATAAGTACCGCCCACATCACCCTTTGTGCCCAGAAGGAAGTGCTTTCCAAACCTAGAGGACAGCCTCAAATAGTGAACTGTGTGGCTCTGCCTGCATTGAGACTAGCCAGTGGGAAAGAAACACTTCCTTATGCGCCCATGGCTTTAGCTTTCACAGCAAAACAGAAGGCATTTCTCCAAAGGGAGAAATCTCCTTAGTTGCTGTCTTCTGTATTAATCCTCGATCAAATTGAGGAATGTTTTGAAATAATTTATTTTGAGTAGGTTTCTTTATTTTCAAAGTTTTCTTCTTTGATATAGCAGACGTTGGTACCTGTCTGTGATTTACCATTAATTTTCTCTGTTCTCTGCTTGAATTGATTTAGTGATCTGCTTTTTTTGTTTGTTTGTTTGTTTTTGTTTCATTTTTTGTCTTTTTGAGACAGGGACTCGCTATGCAGTTCAGGCTGGTCTTGAGCTCACTTTGTAGCCCAGGCTGGTCTCAAACTTGAAACAGTCCTCCTACCTCAGCCTCCCAAGTGCTGGGATTACAGGCATGCACCACCACGCCCAGCAGGATAATTATCTTTTGAGTACATACTCTTCCAAATTCATCACAATCATGAACTAATAAGTTCTCTTCAGTTATGGCCAAATGAGTTCAGCCCAATTATTTCATGGCCTAATCATTTCTCCATAGCTTTCTCCAGGGCTTCCTGGGTGTATCAAGGACTAAAATAGATGCACAGTCTTGTAGCAGTTCACCTGCTTTGTGTGTATTTCCCACACTCCTGTCACTGAATCCCAGAGTGGGATCCCCTGAGCCCTTAGCCTACTTGGCTGTAGTATTAATACTGTAGTATTAATACTCCTATTATTACTGGCTGCAGTCCAGAGCAGTCAGCATGAGTTCTCAGCACTGGCCTGTCAGCCATGGAGATGGAACTGACACAGTCCTTGCAAAGACACCCAAACTCTTGTTTTGCCTCTTAACTGTCCTCAGAAAAGATGTAGCTGTTTTGGTCTTTGTCACCAAATGTCATAAGTAGCATTGATTATCATTTTGCTTACAAAATAGTCTTCCTACCAACTAACCACAGCATTTTGTAGTTTCTTCAAGTTGCCACCAAAAATCGGTATAGAGAACTTCCATCCAATAATATTAGAAATCTTAACTATTCCTCTTTTTTTTTTTTTGTGGGTACCGGGGGTCGACCTCAGGACGTTGTGCACCAGCAGGCGCCCGTGCCACTGAGCGATATCACCGGCCCTTTTTTCATATGTGGGTTCCGGGAGTCAAACTCGGGCCCTCGCGCTTGGCAGGCAGGCGCGTACGCCGCTGAGCCATCTTACCGGCCCCCTCTTTTCATTATTGACTTCTTTTGGGGTAGATTATAGAATTGGGAGGCTGGGTGTGGTGGCACATGCTGTAACCCTAGCACTCGGGAGGCTGAGGTAGGAGGATCGCTATGAGTTCGAGGCCAGCCTGGACTGCGTAGTGAAACCCTGTCTCAAAAAGACAAAAAAAAAAAAAAAAAAAAAAAAAAAGCTAATACCAGGCAGAGCTGGAACCATTAACAGAACTTGGATTATCTGACCAAAAAAACTTTTTCCTCTGTGCCTGAAACCCCAAATCCCTTCTCCTCAAAGACAAGAGACTCTGAGGCACCTTTTCTCCTGCCTTTTTTTTTTTTTTCCCCCGTTTTCGGTTTTGTTTTTTTGAGTTAGGTACTTACTATGTAACCCAGACTGGCCGTGAACTTGTAGCAGTCCTCCTGCCTCAGCCTCCCAAGTGCTGGGATTGCAATTGTGTGACACTTTGCCTGGCTTATCAGCCCTTTTTTTTTTTTTTTTTTTACTTTATTTCATAGCAGAGGATGAACCAAGCAAAAGTACATGATAAAGACTGTATCTGGGCTGGGGCTATAGGTCAGCATCATAGCACCTGCCTGGCAAGTGCCAAGGTCCTGAGTTCTTTTCCCGGTACCAAAAAAAAAAAAAAAAAAAAGAAAAGGCTGTATCCTCAGGCGTGGTGGTGCACGCCTATAATCCCAGCGCTCAGGAGGCTGAGGCAGGAGGATCCCTGTGAGTTTGAGGCCAGCCTGGGATACATAGTGAGACCCTGTCTCAAAAAAAAAAAAAAAGACTTATATCCTCAACTGAGTGGAATGGTACGTGCCTGTAATCCTAGTACTTGGGAGGTGGAAGCAGGAATATTGCAAGTTTGAGCCACACCTGGGCAATTTAATGAGACCCTATTTCAAAAGAATAAAAAGGGCTGGGAGGTAGCTCAGTGGTAGAGCACATCTGGGTTTGATCCTAGGTACCACAAAAAATAAATGTGTGTGTGTGTCCGTATGTGTATCCTTAATTTTAGTTTCATAAGATTAGACAAACATTTTTCTGTATAGTTACATTGCAAGCTGTGATTTAACTTTTGGCTGTATAAAAATAGGGAATTAGGGGCCGGTGAGACGGCTCAGCGGCTTAAGCGCCTGCCTTGCAAGCGCGAAGGCCCGAGTTCGACTCCCGGAACCCACATACGAAAAAGGGGCCGGTGATATCGCTCAGCGGCACGGGCGCCTGTTGGTGCGCGAGGTCCTGAGGTCGTCCCCCCGGTACCCACAAAAAAAAAAAAAAAAAAAATAGGGAATTATAAGTACAGTGGACCCTCGAGTCACAATCGGCCTGACATACGAACACTTGGGTTATGACCGGCATTTTATTTTATTTTATTTTATTTTATTTATTTTTTTTTTTTTGTGGGTACCGGGGGGACGACCTCAGGACCTCACGCGCCAACAGGCACCCGTGCCACTGAGCGATATCACCGGCCCCTTTTTCGTATGTGGGTTCCGGGAGTCGAACTCGGGCCCTCGCGCTTGCAAGGCAGGCGCTTACACCGCTGAGCCATCTCACCGGCCCATGACCGGCATTTTAGTTTGAACTTACGACAGTCTTGAGTTGTGACCCAAGAGCTGGCCGTTTATGCTTCCAGATGGTCTCAGACACAGACTTAAGCCTTACAGAGTTCTGGAAGGAACATTACAACACCCTTTCCTGTGTGGGGTTAATTGAGAAATCCTGGGCCGATGTCTCTCTGAGGTCCCTGAGATCTGCCTGTGTACAGGAGAGACTCTGAAGGCTGTGTAGAGGAGCCCGAGCCTTCAACTGACCACTTGAATTGCAGCCAGCCTTCGGGAACAAATTGAGTTTGTAAGTCAAGGGTCCGCTGTATTCCTGTTTTCAAACTCTTTCTGCAAGTTCAATGAGATCTTGCACGTCTGCTTTTAATAAAGCAGAGCACACTTTTGCTTTGCTTTTTTGCAGTACTGGGGATTAAACACAGAGATGCTCTATCACTGAGCTATATTCCTGGCCCTATTCATTTTTTTAAAATTTTGATACATTCTCGATAAATTGTCCAGGCTGACCTTGAACTTGCAATCTTCCTGTCAGTTCAGCTTTCTGAGTAGCTGGGTTTGTGCATGTGTATCACAACCCCACGCTGAATACATTTCTTTTAATATCAGTGTCATCACAGAAAAAATTAAGTCATTTTTAAGACCAAATCAGGTCTCTAACAAGAGTTGTGTAGTTTCTTATTTTGTTTTCAGTGCTCAGGATCAAACCCAGGGCCTTGCTCATGCTAGGCCACTGAGCACCATCCCTGACCCTAGGGAGTCCTTTCTTCTCGTCCAGCGAATTCTGGCTTTTCCCCCCAGTGTCAGGTTTAGTAATTTGATTAACAAGTATACAGAGAAGAGGAAGGAGAGAGCCTGCATAGTTATATTGTGAAGCTCTAGTGTTTTACAGATGTGCAGGCATGGTTCAGAACTGTAGAAAAGCAGTCTCCTCAGTGACTTACCCAGAAACACGCAGCTAAGTGGAGAAACCAGTCAGAACGAACTTGGTGGGAGAGTTCTTGAGTTTGGCCAGTGATCACTGTGTACCTTGTTAGATGACATTGTGATGTGCCAGACTGAGAACCCGATGACACTGCTTTTCTGGTGCCTGACTTTCTTCTTAATTTTTTAAAATCCAGCTTCAAACACTGATTCAGGAGACGGACCCAGGAGCAGATTACCGCATCGACCGTGCTTTGAATGAAGCGTGTGAATCTGTAATACAGACAGCCTGCAAACACGTACGATCAGGAGACCCGATGTAGGTTACCTTCCTTGTGGTATTCGTCCATGTTGTGTTTTACTTGGCAGCATGGGAAACTTTCCCAAAATGGCTTTTGGGTGGCTTATTTATAACATTTGAGTGGAATTTTTTTGAGCAGTAAGATATATCGACTTTTGCTAAAGCTAGTATTGGAATTCAGACTTCCGATCTGTCTCTGTCTCCTTCAGGTGGCAGAGACACTTAGACCCAGCACTGTGACAGTGTTTGTTGAGTGACTGAGCACGTATGGGCCTATTCATAAGGTCACTCAATAACTACCTCTAATGTAGATGGAAACGGGAGAGGGAAGTACTCGGGATAAAGTGACACGTTCTCTGGCACTCTGTACTGTTCATCCTTTTTGTATATTAATGCATTGTATATATTGGCTACACTATAGTCATTAGAAGGTAGTTAATTATAATTGAAATGGAAAACAAACTGGTAGCCAGAGGGTGTGGTCATGGACCAAATGAAGACTGGACTTGCACCCATGATCTAGGAAAGCTGAAAATGGCTATGGTAAACATTTGATTCTCTTGCATTAGTTTTATTCTACACAATGTAAAAACAGTTCTCAAAACCAGGTTGCAAGAAAGAATAGGTTTCCTGTTCTATAAAAATCCTCATAGCCTGCAGCTGGCAGGACCCAGCAGTAAGGGAACGCGGCCCAGGCTGGTCATCATTCTGCTGTGCGAGAGCTCCTGCCGTTCCTGCTGTGGCAGCGAATTAAAGCAGTGTTCTTCCTTCAGACCTTTTGGTGCGTGGAGAGAACACGCTTGAGACTAAGCATATTCACCAGTATAAAAATAACTGCATCGACCAAAAAGTGTGGGGGAAGGGAAGAAAGGGGAACTGCTGCAGATTTTTAACAGATTGAAGATATTTTTCAAGTACAATGTGTGGACCTTTGCTTGGTCTTGATTTGAACAAGCATACAAAAAGACATGAGATTATTGGGAAATTTAAACAATGAACAGGATAGTACATGATATTAAAGATTTTTATTTATTTATTTTTCATTGGTCTTTTTGAGATAGGGTCTCACTATGCAGTTCAGGCCGGCCTCGAATTCAGCTGTGATCTTCCTGCCTTAGCCTCCCAAGAGCTGGGATTATAGGCGTGTGCCTCCACGCCTGGTGTATTAAGGATTTTTAAATTTCTTGGCTGTGTGGAAACAGTACTGTGTTCTCATATTTCAGAGAGACATGCTGAAGTGTTTACTAAAGAAATGATACAGGGTCTGAGATTTGCTTCAAATCTCAAACCCCGGCCAAGGGTCTTAAATACAAAGCAGTCTTGGCCACAGGCTGATAAAGTTCTGGGCAGGGGAGGTACACAGTGTCATTCTCACTTTTGTGGGAGTTGGAAACTTTTTGTGATAAAGTGTTAAAAATAAAGCAGCTGTGCACAGATTTTGTATGCTGAGTGGCTCCTAAATTGATAGAAGACATAATCACTGTCAAGTTCAGTTAGTTTAAGTGATTCTCAGAAAAATAAATCTGAGTACCCGAGGAAAATAGCTAAAGGGCTTTCTCTGTCAATCACAGGAAATATTATATTAAAGTGAGAATTCTGAACCTGTCGACAGAACACCTCTCTCTCTCTCTCTCTCTGTATAATTCCACCTCTCTTGTGGCTAGGATCCTCTCGTGCCTGATGGAACATCTTTACACGGAGAAGATGGTGGAAGATTGTGAGCATCGTCTCCTAGAGCTGCAGTATTTCATCTCCCGAGACTGGAAGTGAGTATTTCAAAGCCGGCATAAGGCACTGCCTCGCCTATTCTCCTGTGTAGTCAGTATCATGTCTGTGAGGGGTGGAGGGCGTCTTTTGGTGATGGGGACTGAACCCAGGGCCTCGCACATGCTAAGCACCTGCCCTGCCAGTGAGCTGCACTCATACCCGGACATGTGTATTTTGTAACAATGAGTAGGGAATTATTTTCAAATTCTGGGATAACTAACACAAACCTCCTGAAAGCCCATCTTAGTGCTTCCAGAGCAGTGAGAGCAGTCTCTTGAAGCAGAGTCAGCCCACTGCAGCTCTACTCCAAGCATCCCTGTTCCTCACTACTTTGGAAGTTAGGGTCAAAATGTTTCTAATGCTTGCCGGGCATGGTGGTGCATGCCTGTAATCTCAGCACTTTGGAGGCTGAGACAGGAGGATCACTGTGAGTTCGAGGCCAGCCTGAACTGCACAGTGAGACCCTGTCTCAAAAAGACAAAAAAAAAAAAAAGTTTCTGATGCCACAAACATCTCTCTAGAAAGAACTCTGACACCTGTGGGGACAACACAGACGTCTTCAGATAGGAGTCTAAGAAGATAATAATGCATTTATACCTTTATTGATTTGCACTGGGAATGGGAATTTGCTTTCATTTCTTTAACTATTTAAGGTTATTGAATTTATTGTATCTTAAGAGGTTCTTGTGACAACTTGATTCTCGAATTCCCTTTTCTCTTCCTGTTAGCAAGAAAAGGGAGAGTGGATGTGGTGGTTCATGCCTGTAATTCAAGCTTCTCGGAAGGCTGAGGCAGAAGGATTAGAAGTTCGAGGCCAGCCTGGGCAACCTAGCAATGCCTGACTCAAAATTTTAAAAGGGCTGGGGAGGTAGCTCAGTGTTCCCTGGGCTCAATCCCATGTACTGAAGAAAAAAAGAAAAGGAAGAGAGGTGAAGGAAGAAAGAAGGAAGGAAGGGACAGTAGATAGGGGTGAACTAGGAAGTCTCTGCTACAGTCAAAACCACTGGTTTATTGGCTGCATTCCCCTCTTCCTGTGTTTTATTTCCCTTTCTACCTCTAGTGCTGTCAGTACTGGGTCTGACTGCTGAAACTGTGGTCATTAACCTTTGCTGGTGACTAATCTCTTTTTGCCCACATATTTCAGTAGAACAAGATTACCCAAAGATATGACATGTTTCTAGCATTTTTTCCTTCAAGTTAGCCCTGGAAAGGACCACAGGAAGCTGGGCAGTGACTTCCCTGTGCTTATTCCGGCCATGTAAACTGAAATAACCAAGAGTTCCTTGAGTGTGCCACCTGAACACAAACCGTGCTTTCTCCTCTCGTTAATTCCTTCCCCAATGAACAGAAAGTGCTTCATATGCTGGTCAAGGTGACACATGCCTATATATTCCCAGCACTTAGAGGGCTGAGTCAGGAGAATCAAAAGATTGAGGCCTGTCTGGGGAGAACTTAGTAAGACCCTGTCTCAAAAAATAAAAAAGGTCTGGGGATATGGATCAGTGGTAGAACAACCTGGGTTTGATCCCCAGTACAACCAAAAAAAAAAAAAAAATCCTTCATAGTTTTAGTCTACTTACTAAATATCATCCTCTTTCCCATTAAATAACTATATCCAGCAGTTGATAATATAATGTGGACAGAATTAAGCATCCCGTAGTCTGATTTGGAGAAAAACAGGCTCATCACCATCCAGTCCCCAGATTCAAAATTAAATGTCCCATTTCATAACTTGATAAACTTATTCAGGGAAACTAAAAACTAACTGCCTGACCTTGCATGATATAGGAAGAGGAGCGGTTTTACTTTAGAAAAACTTGAGTAGAACATTCCGTTTATCTTGCTGTTTCCTGATTTTGTTGAATCTAGTGTATCAGGTAGTCTTGAACTACATTCATACTGAGGAAAAAGTACTTAGTAGCCAGATGTGGTGGTGCACACCTGTGATCCCAGACCTTGGGGAGACTGAGGCAGAAGGATTCCCACAAGTTCAAGGCCAGCCTGGGCTACATAGTGAGTTCAAGGCCAGCCTTAAATATATAGCAAGACCCTGTGTTTAAAAAAAACACAAAACAAGCCAGGCGTGGTGGTGCACGCCTGTAATCCCAGCATTTGGGAGGCTGAGGCAGGAGGATTGCCACAAGTTTGAGGCCAGCCTGAGCTACATAGTGAGTTCAGGGGCAGCCTGAACTATACAGCAAGACCCTGTCTCAAAAAAAAAAAAATCAAGTAGTTAGTAAAAAGTGGTAAGCCCTAGTTTTCTTTTTCAGCCCAGTCATGTGAACACTGCCTAAATGTAGCTTTAGGTAAGTTAGGTAATTTATGTAGCCAAGATAGCATGAAGGTAGAACACAAGTCTTTTGTGTGAAAGTTAACAAACTTCTACAGATTGGTCACTGTGTGTCCATCAAGAACAACATTCAGGAATATACTTTTGTGCATCTGCCGTCTCCACTACCCTGTGGGTGATGATCAGTGAGTTACACAAGCAAGAAGCATAGGCAGTAGCAGCTCTCTTTCCACCTTGCAGGCTGGACCCGGTGTTGTACCGCAAGTGCCAGGGAGATGCTTCACGGCTGTGCCACACCCATGGTTGGAACGAGACCAGCGAGCTCATGCCCCCGGGCGCCGTGTTCTCCTGTCTGTATAGACACGCCTATCGCACGGAGGAGCAGGGACGGAGGGTATGCCCGCAAAGCTGGCTTCTTATTTTCATTTGTTTTTCAGTCTTCTGCTCTGTAGTGTTCTGGTTTCTCTCATCCCAGCAGACTTCTGTAGTATATTTGATGGGGAGGGGATTGCACTGCAGTTGTTTCTCCAACTTCCGCCCATCTGATTGCAAGGCGAGTGGAGGAACATTTCCAGGATTTTTAAGTTACTGAAATCTGAATCCCAATGGACAATTTAATTTTGCTGCCTTTATTTAGCTTTAAAGATCCATTAGAAGTTTCTAGCCAGGATCCAAATGGCTCTTTAGCCCTCTGCCCTTGACAGCTGGGCCCACACGCCTGTGTGGATGTGGCAGCTCTGGCAGCGCACTAGTCGGAGCAGCGACTCAGTACGCCCGTGTCTGGGTGCTCGTCTGTCCCGGTTGCTACCTTCGGATGCGATGTTAGCATGTGCCCGACTCTCCGGCAGCATCACCTTGCGGTGTCACCCTGCCTTGCTGCTTGCCCGTGCTTTCTAAGAGACCCTATTACAAGGCAGAACTGCGTTTGTTTTAGAAGGCAGCCACGGCATTACCTCGTGTGTGCCTGCAAACACCCTCTGGGCTCAGTCCGAAAGGCTGAATGCCTAGGATTCAGAAAGAGGAAACTCAAGTAGAAAAATGTTGTATTTTAGTTGGTGCAAGCCTAAGCCGGTTTTTGTTCTATGCAAGAAACATGGGACTTTGTTACATTTTTCTTCATATAATGAGTCTGTCATTAACCCCGGGGCCTCCTATTTCTGGCATCTGGCTAGTCACAATAGTAGGCCATTCCTACTCTTATGAATGAAGAAAGGAACGGGATCTTTAGTTAGTTAGTTATTTTTTTGATGTGTATGTGTGGTACTAGGGATTGAACCCAGGGCCTTTGCACTGAGCTACATCCCTGGTCCTTTTTTTTACTTTTTTATTTTAAGGCACAGTCTCACTAAGTTGCCCAGGCTGGGCTTGAACGTGGTGATTCTCCTACCTCAGCCACCCAGAGGGTTCATATTACAGGCAGGTGCCACCAGGCCTGGTTGCGTTAGGTTTTTTTTTTGTCTTTTTGAGACAGGGTTCAGGCTGGCCTCAAACTTGCAGCGATCCTCCTGCCTTCAGCCTCCCAAGTGCTGGGATTACAGTCATGCACCACTACTCCTAGCCTGCATTAGCTTTAAAAAAACTTTAGGCCACACTTGGTGGCATACACCTGTAATCCCAGCGCAGCTCAGCCAACTTAGTGAGACCCTGTCTCAAAAAAGGGGACTGGCCCACGGTGCACATGTCCTGCCTGATGGACTTTGCAGGGTCTTCTCCCACCTCCCACACATCACTACTGTCATATTTTGCTGGCCTTTCAACCGATAAAACTGGTCATTGCCTTCTGCTGCCTTGGAAAAAAAAAGGGGGGGAGGCTGGGAATGCAGCACAGTGCAGAGGCCCAGGGTGAGGGTGGGGGTTAAAAAAATTTAGGTGACATTCTCATAACCTGAAATTACCCATTTTATTTATTTATTTATTTATTTTTAATTTTTTTTTTTGTGTGTGTGTGTGTGGATACCGGGGGTCGACCTCAGGACCTCGCGCACTGGCAGGCGCCTGTGCCGCTGAGCGATATCACCAGCCCTTTCTTCGTATGTGGGTTCCAGGAATCGAACTCGGGCCCTCATGCTTGCCAGGCAGGCGCTTATGCAGCTGAGCCATCTCACCGGCCCTATTTATTTATTATTTTAAAGAGAAAAAAATAGAGCAAAATTTCAAAACAAGTTAATAGGAGGGTAACAATGGTTACTACATAGTGTATTGTTATCTTTAAATTAATTACTCAGAGTACAAGATATCAGCATTCAATTGTCCAAACAATGTTAGCATAAACCTTTCTTTTCAATGAACTAAGAGAAATTAGTAGTGTATCTATCTTAACTATCTTTCATATATATATATATGTATATGTATATATATGGTTTTTTTGTTTTGTTTTATTTTTGCTTTTCTCTTCCTTCCCCCATCCCAGTTTCTATTTCCTTTTGAATAGTTTCTTCCCGTTTTACAACATCTGTTGTACATTTTGGATCTTATTTACTCTTTTAGCTTTTCACACTAGGGAGACAATACGATGTTTACACATGTGCATCTGGTTTATTTCACTTATAAGTATGGTCTTGAGTTGCATCCATTTACCCATAAAAGTCTCCAGCTTATCCTTCTTTATGGCTGAGTAGTACTCCACTGTATAAAAATAACACATCTTTTTTATCCATTCCTGGGTTGATGGGCATTTGGGTTGTTTCCAACCCATTTTATTTATTTTATTTTATTTATTTATTTATTTTTTGAGACAGGATCTCGCTACATAGTTCACGCTGGCCTTGAACTCACTATGTAGCCCAGGCTGGCCTTGAACTCACGGTGATCCTTCTGCCTCAGCCTCCCGACTGCTGGGATTACAGGTGTGTGTGCCACCACACCCAGCCTAAAATTACCCATTTTAAAGAGAAAAAAATCAGTGGCATTTGGTACATTCACAATGTTGTACAGTCACTATCTTATCTAGTTTCAAAACCTTCCATAACTCCAAAGGAAACCTCCCACCCACTAAGGAGTCAGGTCCATCTGCTGCCCCGGCACGTGGACTGTTCAGGAAGAGAAACTGGGTCTGCAGTGACAGCTTTCTTATGGCCCTTCCAAAAAATGCGAGTTTTCACCTTTTCTCCCTCAGTTCATCCCACATACTCATCTAGAAGACTCTGGTCCTGACCTGTAGTGACTGGGGCTCCTGCACTGGCTCCTTGGATTAGGTCAGTTTGAACTCTGTGCTCCTGAACCAAGTGTGTGTTCTCACCTGCGTTGGCTTTAATGTAGCCATATGCACAGAGTTCAAAGTTAATTTTGCTAAACAGAAACTCTAACCTAATCTGCATGGATCTAGCTCACTTTCCTCAGGATATTCTCAGAAAAGTGTGTGTGTGTGTGTGTGTGTGTGTGTGTGTGTGTGTGTGTGTATTATTATTATTATTATTTTTTTTTTTTGTACTGGGAATCAAACACAGGACCTCACACTTGCCAGGTCCCCAGCCCAAGTATATCATTTTTTATAGTATATTAGAAAACGCCAAATACAAGAATTGGAGTCTGAGAGATAGGGACTTTAGAAGATTTCTGAAACATTTAATTCTTATTCTAGAAGAGATCATGGTATAAAGTTTGCAAAATTACATTGGTACCTCGGTTCACAAACTTCTTTCTTTCCACGATTCTGGTCACAAACCAAATTGGACGAGAACTGAATCCGATTCAGTGGTCAAGTTTAATGTTGACCTTGTGGGTCAACAATTTGATTCTGTTCTGGTCCAATTTGGTTTGGGACCAGAATCGTGGAAAGAAGTTCGTGAACTGAAGCACCACTGTAAACTGCAGGGTTATTTGTTAGTTCCCTGGCAGCAGGTTTGCTCTGTCTGGAGTCTTCATGTATTTTCCTTGTGACCTTTAAAGCCTTTTGCCACTGTTTCCTGTCCAGCTCTCTCGGGAGTGCAGAGCTGAAGTCCAGAGGATCCTGCACCAGCGAGCCATGGACGTGAAGCTGGACCCTGCCCTCCAGGATAAGTGCCTCATAGACCTGGGGAAGTGGTGCAGTGAGAAAACAGAGACCGGGCAGGTGAGCGGCAGGCACCCTGATCGTCTTATGATGATAGCAGTGTTTTATGTGGGGCACACAGTGGAGTTTATCTCAGGGCTTACTTCACAGATGTGATTTGTTATATTGGGTGTTCTCTCTAGACGAAATACTTAGGAAAATATTCTTTGGTCTTATATCAAGAATAATTCACTTGAGGCTTCTGCTGTATATTTTTTTGTTGTTATTGTTATTGCCCAGTAACTTGAATATTATTTCATGTGTTGTAAGACATTGTAGAGTTTATCTCTAGCTGTTAAAAATGGTAATGTACAAATGGGAATAGACCCTTATCTATAACATGGGTAAGTTTTGCTTCACCTGTAATAGATGTTTATTAAAAAAAAAAAAAAAGAATAATTGTATTTTTCCAAACTGGGCTTGGTGGTACATGGCTTTCATCCCAGCACTTGGGAGGCTGAGGCAGGAGTATCACTGTGAGTTCAAGGAGAACCTGGGCTACATATGGTAATGAGTTCATGGCCACCTGAAATACATAGTGAGACCCTGTCTCCAAAAAAAAAAAAAAAGGAAAAAAGAATAATTGTGTTTTTCTTAAGTAGCTACTTTTTTATATTATGATTAATGTGTTTTGTAATTATTTTCCCTCTTTATGTTGCCCCTTAGAAAGCTTAGAGCCAAAGATATGGCCTGTTTCTAAAAAGTATATAAGACTTGATGGTAGGCAGTTTTGTACTAGACTTACTACTGGCTCCATCCTACTTTCCTTAATGTATTTTCTTTTTCTTTCCTCTTTTTTACTCACTTTTAATTCATTTTCTCTTGCCACTTTCTCCTTTTCATGCTTCTTATAAACCCCCTTAAGTCCTTTCGAGATAAGCAAAGTATAAATTTATTCATATATACCTGTATGCGTGAATAGGGTGCATGCCTTAAATAGCACTACATACCTATAATCTCGGCGCTCAGGAGGAAAATCGCCATGAGGTCAAGGCCAGCCTGGAATGCCTAGTGAGACCCTGTCTCAAACAAAGCAAATAAAAGATACATGAAAGTAAACTTAGTTGGCCAAGTTGAGTCTCAGAGAAGTACATTGAATTCTGTCCCTAAAAGTCAAGTGTAATCTTGAGTAGGCGTCCGTCCCGTTTGTCATACCCTGTCCATTTAGGAAAGCAGGAGGAGTAGCTCCCAGGAATTATGGGCGTGCTCTGAGTGGTTCTTCAGGATTGTGTGCTTGGTTTAGGGGAAAGGAAGAACAGGTGCACAGTAGCAAGTTCCTTGGGAAGTCAGCATGTCTTCCATTGTAAAGAAGGGTAATTAGCAGTGATCATTAGCTACTCATTTAAAGCCGTGTTAGCACTAAAACAAGGAGTGAACTCGGGCTTCCAGGCTCCATCTGTACCTTGACAGTGTTCCTTCTGGAACGAAAGTGTTGAAAAGTCGCAACTGTAGGGCCTGGACCTTTTAAAGAAGCAACACAGCTGCCCACTAGGTGTACTGTGTGGAGGAACTTCTCTTTCAGCAGTCTGCTTCAAGAGCCTGCTACAGTTCCATTGGGCTTATTGTTAGAAAATGCCTGTAGTCTGGCTTTCTGCTGCCCCTGACCAGTGGAACAAAGGCTGTGTTCATACGGAATCCCAGGAAACAGTTTGCCTCATCCCCTCTGCGCAGTAAACATCAAGAAAGTGCACAGAGTTGCAGCCTGTCACTGAGAAGCTAAGCCTACCTAAGAAAGGGGTCTGTGAATAAAATGTTTCCCTTAGCCATTTACTTATTGTACTCCCAAAAGTGTGGTGTTTCCCCAACCCCTGCCCCATTCTGGCTGTTGTATGATTCCTCTTACCTTTCTCCTCCCTTTCTATTCTAATTCTAAACAGAGTGTCTTGCAGAACGGCAGTAAACTGAATAAATAGCTGTTGATATTCTTGGGAAAGTGAGCTGATGTTCCGTTTAAACCTCTAAACCTCGGAAAGGAATAGTGGCAGACTAAGGCTGCAGGGTTCCTCCAACTCAGGCAAGATATCCAAACCCTAATATGCCCACTTGTTTTTGGAATTTCCCTTATAGAATCTTTTTGCTGAGGGCTGGGTTAGAATCCCAGTTATGACATACAAAGCTTTCAGCCCTATGCCTATATCTGGGCCCTCAGTCCCTGTCTATTTTGCCCATAAAGAGTCTTAATGTAATCCATGTCTTCACCTGTGAATGTGTTGCTCAATGATCATTATCAAAGTGCAGATTTAAAATGGGAGGTAAAATTATCAAAGGACAGATTAAAAATGGAATGGCAAGCTGGGCACGGTGGCATACACCAAGTCCCAGCACGTGGGAGGCTGAGGCTGGAGGATTGCCGTGAGTTCAAGGCAGTCTGGGCTACATAGTAAGTTCAAGGCCAGCCTGAACTACATAGCAAGACCCTGTCTCAAAAAAAAAAAAAAAAAAAAAAAAAAGAGAAAGGAATGGCAGGGTGTTGATGGAGTGGGAGAAAAAGCCTGGTGTGATTTTTAGACTTTGAGGCCACTAGAGGTTTGACTCTTATTGGACTTATAGATTTGGTCTTCCATGGGATTTGTACCCCCTTGGCCCTCTCTGTCACCCTGCTATATCAAGTAGTTATCTTTTCATCTGTGTGGAGAATCAAATAAAGCTGCTCTGTTCAGTCAGGTAGTTTTAAAAGGAGCTGGGTGTGGTGGCATATGCCTGTAATCACAGCACTTGGGAGGCTGAGGCAGGAGGAATGCCGTGAGTTTGAGGCCAGCCTGGATTACAGAGCAAGACCCTGTCTCAAAAAAAAGTGGGGGGGCCGGTGAGATGGCTCAGCGGCTTAAGCGCCTGCCCGGCAAGCACGAGGGCCCGAGTTCGACTCCCAGAACCCACATACGAAAAAGGGGCCGGTGATATCACTCAGCGGCACGGGCCTCCTGGCGCATGAGGTCCTGAGGTCAACCCCCCGGTACCCACAAAAAAGGGGGGGGGCTGGTGAGATAGTTCAGTGGCATAAGCGCCTGCCTGGCAAGCGCGAGTTCCTGAGTTCGACTCCTGGTACCCACATATGAAAAAAAGGCCAGTGATATCGCTCAGTGACACGGGCGCCTGCTGGCACATGAGGTCCTTAGGTTGACCCCCGGTACCCACAAGAAAACAAAAGAAAAGGAGGTCCAGTGCAAAGGCAGTAGACACTGGAGTCTCAGCTTCCCTCTTTCACTCATGCAACTCATGAATGCCACTCGCTTTCCTTTATGTATGCAGGAGCTCGAGTGCCTCCAAGACCATCTGGATGACTTGGCCGTGGAGTGCAGGGACATAGTGGGCAACCTCACGGAGCTGGAGTCAGAGGTACGCTGCATGCAGCTCCTGGGAGGAGAGGGGCCTCCAGCAGCCGGGCCTCTGATGCTCCGTTCTACTGTCCCTACGCTCTTGAGAGTGTGGGTCCCTGTCAGTCAGAAGAAGCCTCTCAGATTCTCCCCGTGCTTGTAAAGAAGGGTGCCACGTTGGCTCCTGACCCTTCCTGCTGCTCCAGACAGCGTTCCATACACTAGCCTTTCAGCCTCCTTCACAGGGTATCACAGTGGTTAGGCCTGTCTCCCCCTCTAGAAGAGAGAACCACTGTACCTCGAATCTCCAGATCACATCCAAGAGTGGCCCATGCAGTCCTTGTGCTTAGCTCTTTTAATTCAGTTGTTTGGTAATGTTTGTATGTTTACTGAGATGAAGACTGCTGGTTACGTATGGAAGATTGAGCACGTGTGTTTCTTCCTGTTCCATCCTGAAAGTCACTAAAATATAAAAGACGAGGTTTAAAAACTGCATAAACGTGGGCATTATTCAGAAATAGATTATTACTGTGACAAGGAGCAGCTAAAATGTTAAAGTTACCTTGTGGGGCAGAAATCAGAAAAAGAAATTGCTATTTTTTTCATCATCAACCTTGTAGTACTTGAATTGTCAAAATTGGCAAGATACAAAATTAATTTCTCTTTTAGTTATTTGCTTTCCATATTTCAAAAGTTTGTTGCCTCCTCTGGTTTTCCGACCTCTCTTCTCCCGTCCTCCCTGCGCTCATGGCTCGGTGTGTCACTGTCTCGTGGACGAGGCTCCTCGAGCAGCAGTGCGCCCAGGCTGCTGTGCTGCAGGCACGAAGCGGGTGCTCCCCAGAAGGGGGTGTTCCTTACCTGCTGGCAGCCAGTGACCTGTCATGAACTTGTAACAAAAGACAGATGTCAGTTGCCACTGTTTTCAGTTTGAATTACTTAGTGCTTCCAAAAAAAAACTGCACAGCCCTTATATGCTCTAATATTATTGCTAAATACTTTTCTTAATTCCGCCTCTTTTATTGAGACACAAAGGGAATCTGTCTTTAAGAAATTTGCCTTTCAGAGTACAGTGGAGGACCCCTTCTGTGTATTCTGGGGCCGTCTGACTTAAATACTAGAATAGCTTCTAAATGTACATGTTAGGCTGTTTGCCCATCCAGGCTGCTGATTGAGGAGAAACTGCTACCTCTGAACTCCTGGCTCTTTGAAAGCAGAATGATCCATATATTTAATCTTCTACAGGATATTCAAATAGAAGCCTTGCTGATGAGAGCCTGTGAGCCCATCATTCAGAACTTTTGCCACGTAAGTAATGTCTAGAGGAGCAGGGTTAGAATCAAATGGGCCTCTGTCCCTGAGGGTGTTGGATCATCTCTGTCTCCAGCCTCATTCCTCCTGAATGATGATAGTCAGCTTTGAGAAGTGAAAGCTGGAATTGTTACAAGATGGAGAGATGAGGTCACTGCTGGGAAAGCTTGCTCGGTTAGCTCTGTAGGTGAGCAGGGATGCGGGTAGCAGCCATACATGAGATGCCCTTTATAAAAAAAAGACACAGCATAGAAGCCCCCAGTAGTGTGGCACAGTTGCTTCCTAGGAATTAATAGTAATACTGGATTCCCCTTCCAGTTGTCTCCTTTCTACCTCAGCGGTGAGTCAATGTATCGCTTACTCACTTAGTGAACTACCTCAAGTGTGGAAGTGAAGCACACCCAGAACAATTGAGTTCTGCCCACAGAAGACCATGTTAGATATGATCCCAAAAGCCAGCTGTTGGCATCACATAGGACAGTGAGTAAAAGCCCTCATAGTACAGATGCTTACTCATGCAGCAAAACTTGCTGTTTAAATTTTAGTCCAGTGAATTTTTTTTTTTAAATGAGCGGGTACCGGGAGTCAAACTCAGGACCTTGTGCTTGCCAGGCAGGCGCTTATGCTGCTGAGCTATATCACCGGCCAAGTCCAGTGAATTTTTACCTTTCCTGGTTTCTCAGGTTTATTGTGAATAATTCATAATGTGTCATTTTTGTGATTGCTTCCAGAATCTGTCATGTTCCTTTTTTCATGGTCTGAGGTACAGGTGTCATTTATTAATTGTTACAAATGCAGTTTAAGTGTGCGCTGTCTTCCTCAGGATGTGGCAGACAACCAGATAGACTCTGGGGACCTGATGGAGTGTCTGATACAGAACAAGCACCAGAAGGACATGAACGAGAAGTGTGCCATTGGAGTCACCCACTTCCAGCTGGTCAGTGACACCTGCCTGTTGATTTCCTATGTCGGACTTCTTTCTTTCAACTCAGATTCAGCACTTGAATAAGAAAGTTAGACCAAGGGCAGGTGAGATGGCTCAGCAGCATAAGCACCTGCCTGGCAAGCGCGAGGGCCCAAGTTCGACTCCCGGAACCCACATACGAAAAAAGGGCCGGTGATATCGCTCAGCGGCACGGGCGCCTGTTGGCACGTGAGGTCCTGAGGTCGACCCCCGGTACCCACAAAAAAAAAAAAAAAAAAGAAAGATCAAGGGGGCATGATACTTATACGTGCTTATAATCCCAGCTACTTGGAAGGCTGAGGCAAAATGTTCACAAATTGGAGGCCACCCTGTCTCAAGAAGCACAAAGCACTAATGATGTAGTTCAGTAGGAGAGTGCTTAGTGTGTGTGAGGCCCCTGGGTTTGGTCTCCAGCACTGCAAAAATGAAAAAAAAAAGAAAAGGTTAGATCAAAGTCTTCGTAGTTAAATATGTAATGAAAGAAGAGTTTTAGCCCTGCATGGTGGCACACACCTGTAATTCTGGCACCCTGGGAGACTGAAATAGGGGGATCATAAGTTCAAGCCCAGCTTGGGTAACTTTGTGAGAGCCTGTCTTAAAGCAAAAAATAAAGAGTTGGAGATGTAGCTCAGTACATCGTACTTCTGTAGAGGGAAATAAAAGGTATGTCAGTGTAGCAGGCATTTCCTTCAAGCAACTGAGATCATTCCACTGAGGTAATGGACCTCTTCTTGGGGTGCGCAGCCAGCCTGCAGTCCACTGCAGGGTTAATGAGCATGCTGCCCCGTGGTCTCTGGATTCTAGTGCCAGAATATAAAAATGACAGCACAGTCTTGGGGAATTCAAGGGAAAAAATGCTGAGGCAGGCTGGAGGGTGAAGGAGAAAAGTTGCTTCATGAGAGTGTCCTGGAACAGAACCCTGCAGGAAGTGATGAAGCATACCACACGAGATATGGAGGAGAGCACTTCCGGTCGAGGGGGCAGCACACGACTGACTACAAATCATCACAGAGAGCTGCTGATTTCCCTTCTCATCATCTTTCAGGTGCAGATGAAGGATTTTCGGTTCTCTTACAAGTTCAAAATGGCCTGCAAAGAGGATGTGTTGAAACTTTGTCCCAACATAAAGAAGAAGTATGTAGCTTTTAACTGACCTGTTGTGCTTCCCCTAAGTCCCTCTTAGCCCTGTGTGAACACCTCCACGTGCCGCCTTTGGTCGCGAGGCCACTGACTCCCAGGTCTTCATCACTTCCGGGAGACGCCAGCGTGGCAGTCTCATGTGCTCAGCCCGTAGGCTAGAGGAACAGACTCGGTCTTTCCAGGCTCAGCTGCCCAACTGTGAACACAGAGTAAGGCTGTGTCCTTAGAGAAGCGATTGCAGTGTGAATGGGAGGTGACCGGCTTCCTCCCAGCCCCGTCCCATTCTGTCATCTCTCACTGAATTAGATAGCCAGCAAAGAAGCAGAACCTTGATGCTTAGTGAGGAGACTGGGGAGCTCGACAGCATGGCTGCCCCGTGCTTCCATGCCACTCTTTGAAAAGGCACATTTCCAGAACACATTTCCCCTCAGAAACCAGGCTCCTCTTTTGCCCAGGTTTCTAGATCTCTCGGGATTGTTCCACGGTGTGTCAGAGGCACAGTCCCAGAGCTGAGAAGAGCGTTCCTCTGTGGGGACGTGATTCTGACAAACAAGTGTTGAGCTGTGCTCGTACACGTCTGGCCTCTGCTCCTGCAGGAACGTGATCAGCGCTCAGGTGGCTGGCTGACCTCCCTGACATGTGGCGGGGCCTTATCCTCAGAGATACGTTCCACAGCCCCCAGTAGAGGGCTGACGCTGCAGATTGTACCGAACCCTGTATATACCAGGTTTTCCCTGTACCCGTACACCTGTTAGGAAGTTTAATTTATAAAGAAGAGGCAGTAGGAGATGAATAAGAATAATGAAATATCTGGAGTGGTAGCACACACCTGTAATTCCAGCACTCTGGGAAGCTGAGGACTTAGCAAGACCCTGTCTCAGAATAAAACCTGTAATAATAACAATAACAAAAACAATAATGAAGTAGACCAGTGGAAACAGTGTACTACAATAAAAGTCATATGAATGCCATCTCTTCTTCCTCTTACTCTGTCTGCCGCTCACTGTCTCATTGCAAGCACTGTGTGGTACGTTTTAGGAATTTCTGCATATAGTTTTTCCTTATATCCAGAACTTGCACCTTTTCACTTAAAGGACACACTTTACAGCTTTTCTCTGCCACATCTAAGTTGCCAGTGTCACTACTCTTGTGCTTTGGAGTGATTGTTCAGGAAGGGGGGAGACTGCGATACAGTCAAAGTACTGCTTTTAGCACCTTGAAAAAAAGAGACTTACAGGAAAGACATTGTAAACATGACAGAGACAATGAGTTCCGAGTCCTGGTGTAGCCCCTGCCCCAACCCGGCTCCCAGGCCCTCTGGCTCACGCGGCTCCGGCCAATCTCACGCCTTCTTTGCTCGGCAGGGTGGATGTGGTGATCTGCCTGAGCACCACTGTGCGCAACGACACCTTGCAGGAAGCCAAGGAACATAGAGTGTCCCTGAGGTGCCGCAAGCAGCTCCGTGTGGAGGAGCTAGAGATGGTAATGGCACCTGGAACCTGGAGGGGCGGGGAGGGGGGCAGTTGGCTGGGCCAGCTGGGAGATTTTTAGCAGCTGTTGTGATGGATGAGATATGGAGTCATGCACTAAAATTTTATCATGTGATTATTACCTTCCCTTTTCACTGTTTTGATTTTGAATAGACATTTTTTTGTACACCAGTTGTGTTGGTACAAGCCTGTAATCCCAGCACTTGGGAGGCTGAGGCAGGAGGATTGCACTAAGTGTATGCAGTGAATGTAAGGCCAGTCTGGAATACTTAGTGAGATCCTTCCTTTTTTTTTTTTTCTTTTGAGATGGTCTTGCTATGTAGTTCAGGCTAGCCCTGAACTTGCTATGTAACCCAGGCTGGCCTCAAACTCACGGTGATCCTCCTGCCTCAGCCTCCCAAGTGCTGGGATTACAGGCGTGCGCTACCATGTCCGGCCAAGATCCTTTCTTCTTAAAGAAAAAGTTGTGTTTTTTTTAACCACACACAACTGGAAGTCTACCACTAAGACAGACTCTTAGGTATGTGATGCAGTCATCGGATGAATACATCCTCAAGGATTGAGGGTCTTCCCTCTCCACTCTGGTGGTGTTGGTATCTACTTCACCCTAAGGCTGGTTTCCCTCATGGTTGCATGATGGCTGCCTGCAACAGCTGGACTGTCTACTTGCTCTACTCTTTGTCTTCAGCAAGAAAAGGAAGAAAAGACAGAGAACCAACCCTTCCTTGCGGTGAAACACAGCGCCTTCCCTTCAGTTTGTCTGTGGCAGCTTGGGGTCTGTGCCCGTCCCCCAAGCAGCAGCAGTCTCCAGAGGCACCCCATGGACTAATGAGCCATGGCTTCCCCAGGCGGATGGTTCTGGGGACGTCCTTCACAGTATGCATCAGAGAGGAAGATGCTTGCTTTCCTTCTGAGGTCGAGCCCAAACTGTGCTAAAAATAGTTTTACTATGTTTTGTGCTGTGGATCGTAATGTTCATTTCAGTCTAAGCAAAAACTAGTAATGGAGACCAAACACCATTAATATCCCAGAAGTTACCAGATGTTCACATACACTGCAGTGATTGAATGATTACTCTGTTTTGGTAAAACAATAAACGTAGACCCCCACGTTGACATAAAGCTTTTAACGCTCAGAAGTGGCTTTCATGTAATGCTACTTTATTTCTCCGCACTCCCCTGAAGGACAACCGTGGTGTTTCAGGGTAGACACGGTATTTCATTTTGCAGAGAAGGCTCCCGGCCATGTAGCTGTTTGGCAGGCTTGGGAATAAATCCCAGCTCTCCTGGTACATGGCTGTACTGCTGCCACTTGCGGGAGATGTGGTCACTAGACAAGGTCCAGTCAGCAAATAGGTCTACAGGACATTTGCCGTCTCCAGCCTAACATAAGCCCACCTGTCCCTGCTGCCTCTTATGCAGACAGAAGACATCCGTCTGGAGCCGGATCTGTATGAAGCCTGCAAGAGTGACATCAGGAACCACTGTTCCACTGTGCAGTACGGCAATGCTCAGGTGACTTTTCGCTTTTTTAATTGCAGAGGTCATGTGGAAGTGTCATTTTAATAACTAATTCTTTGTTGGTGGGAGGGGACCCGCCACATGCTATCTAGCCTCATGTCACGCCAGGCTACTCTCCCCAGAGCTCCTCCCCATGCTCCCCCGTCTCCTTTTCATTCTCTTCCTCTTTCCAGTTACTTCATCCTGCCCCACCTTGTCTGCCTTCAGAATTCCTAGTGATCTTTTAAGTGCCTTCTCCTCTCATAGCTTCCCAAGACTCTGTACCTCCAGAATTATCCCATTACACCAAATAACTGCCAGCTGCATCCCCAGCCCCTTTTATTTCAAGATAGGTCTTGAACCTGAGGTCCTCCTACCTCAGCCCCTGGAGTAGTTGAGATTATAGACCACTATACCCAGTTGGCACACAAAAGTTTTTAATTAGAGCCTACATAAGAATCATCTAGGAAATTTTCGGTGTTTTCTGTAGTACTGGAGATGGAACCCCGGACCTACATTGAGCTACATCCCCAGTCCTTTTTCCTTTCCTGTTCTGTCCTGTCTGGCTATACAATTCAGGCTGACCTTGAACTCCCATTGATCCTCCTGTCTCAGCCTCCTGAGTACTGGGATTACGGGCATGTGCCACCATGCCTGGCTTGAAACAAGTGATTTTTTAAAAATGTTTTCTCACTACCTCTTCTAGTTAAGGTTAGTTTCGTGGTATTTTAGCCTCTGAGATAATTCTTTCATTATCTTGTATCTGCCATTAGGGATGCAAAGTCTGAGCCAATCTGATTCTCATTTCTTTGTAATCTGTTGCTGATAAATTTGTGTTTTGTAGGGTTTGGTTTGGTTTGAGTTTTAGTGGTAATAAGGATTAAATCTATACTAGGAAAGTGCTGTACCACTGAACTATATCCCCACCTCTTTTTACGTTTTATTTTGAGACAGGGTCTCACTAAATTGCTTATGCTGGGCTTGAACTTGGCGATTCTCCTGCCTCAGCCCCCTGAGCTGCTGGCCCGTGTGACGTGCCCAGCTTGTTCGCTGTGTTTAATGCGGTCTGACGTCAGGGAGATACAGTTAGGCACAGTTTCTTGTTTTCTTTATCCAGGTTGGCCCTTTTGACTTCAGAATTCATTTCTGTTAGCTCTGGGATATTCTTAGTCATTATTCTTTCAAATATTTCCTTCATAGCTGGGTGTGCTGGTGCACGCTTGTAAGCCCAGCTACTCAGGGAGCTGAGGCAGGAAGATCACAAGTTCAAGGGCAACATGGGCAATTTAATGAGACTCTGTGTCTATTTTTTTTTAATGGGCTTGGGCTGGGCGTGGTGTCGCACGCCTGTAATCCCAGCACTCAGGCTGAGGCAGGAGGATCACCATGAGTTCAAGGCCAGCCTGGGCTACATAGTGAGGTCAAGTCCAGCCTGAACTGCATAGCAAGACCCTATGTCAAAAAACACCACCACCACCAACAAAGGCGGGGCTCGGGTGTAGCTCAGTGGTAGAACACTTGCTACCTTGTGTGAGACCCTGGGTTCAATCCCCAGTGCCACACACACACACAATTGCTTCTCTTTTCCTTCCCTCAGAATTCCTATAAAGAATTGGAGCATCTGAGCCTGTCTTCCGTCTCTAACTTTTTCTTTTATGCCTTCTAATCTTTGTTACTTTGTATAACTACCTGTTACTGATTCTTGTGAACTTTTTCTTTCTCTATTGTTCTGAGGATATTAAAGATTCTTTTGAATTATCGTTTTGCTTGCTCTGTTACCTTTTCCCTCAGTTGTGAGTCCTTGATTCATTTTATCTGTCTTTCTTAAGCTATGCCTTTGCTGGTTGCTGATTCCTGGTTGTGCCTTGAGGATTTGAGAGAAGGCTCATGACTCCATGCTGCAGCCCTGGATGCTGCAATTTCCCCTCTGCTTTCCTTGTTTATGTTTTTATTATGTGTAAGGTTTGGTGTGGAAAGGGAAGAGTTCAGGATATACACTTAGCTCAGAATCTATCCCATGATGCTTTTGCTTTTATGTCCTCACTCATCTTTTCTGTCGTAGTTAGTTGTAGCTTGCCCTGGGGGATGGTATTTGTCAGGGCCAAGGAGCGGGTCTGACACGTACATAGCATCTACTAGTCCCTTTTCCTATGGTATATGGTGAGTTGAGCTGAACCTGCTGGCTCGAGCTTCCTCTTGGGTCAGAGTTGTTCCTCTGGCACATGCAGAGAGCCTCGTGTGTGTCCCGGAGGAATCTTGACCAGGAATGGTTCTAGAAGGCAGAAGAATCCAGGAAACCAAAGTGGGTTCCCTTCCTTCTCGTCTCCTCATTGCAGCCTGCTAGTCAGCCTGGATTTTTACACTATTTGGTTTGGCACTGGCCTTAAGGTTGTAATTCTGTAAGTGCTGAGGAAGTCCTGATTCCTTTTGCCTGGGAACTAGAAACAAAGGTGTTTGGGTAGAAAAATGGGGGCATGCATTAAGAACTGAATGCCCTGATGTACCCCCACTTGACTATAACTCTTTATATCATAGATTATTGAATGTCTGAAAGAAAACAAGAAGCAACTGAGTACCCGCTGTCACCAGAAGGTATTTAAGCTGCAGGAGACAGAGATGATGGACCCAGAACTAGACTATACGCTCATGCGAGTCTGCAAGCAGATGATAAAGGTAAGGGCCATGTGCAGTGTACGTGAGAATATGACGGTGTAAATCTTTTTCCATGGTGACCTTTTAAAGCTGGGGTTCCTAGGCCAGCAGCGTCTGCCTCTCCCAGCAGCTTGCAGGTTCCTGGGCCCCGCCCCAGATCCGCTGACTCAGAAACTCAGGGTGTGGAGCCGGCCATCTGTCCACAGCCCTCCCAGTGATGCAGCGCTGCCTCAAGTTGGAAAACCAGAGCTGAGTCATAAGTAAATTGATGTCCAGTAAATACATGATTGGTTTTGAGGGTGGTTAAGGGTAGGTGTACTGATGAAGCCACCATCCAGTGTCCTGATCAGACCATCTCCCACCCTCAAAAAGTTTGTTTTATTTTGCTTTTTGAGACAGCGTAGTAGTTCACACTGGCCTTGAACTATGTAGCTCAGGCTGGCCTGGAACTTACAGCAATCCTCCTAACTCAGCCTCCAGAGTGGTGGGATTACAGGCATGTGCCACCATGCCCATCTAAGATTTTTCTGTTCTGAAGTTCTTTTGCTTTAATTATTCCTCCAGTGAATATTCCTTAATCTCAGAAGTTTCTTGATCTATCCGCACGTATAAAGAAAGAAACCTTAAGGCTCCAACTATTTTTTTGTTTCTTCGTTTGTTTGTTTGTTTTGAGACAGGGTCTCACTATATAGTGGAGGCTGGCCCTGAACTCACTATGTAGCCGAGGCTGGCCTTGAACTTATGGCTGTCCTCCTGCCTCAGCTTCCTGAGTACTAGGATTACAGGCGTGTGCCACGGCAAGGCTCCAACTCTTTATTTCAACATTCATTCATTCATTCATTCATTCATTCATTCATTTATTTATTTGAGACCAGAAAAAACTTGCTATTTCAGGTAGTCCTTGAACTCGCTGTGTAGCCCAGGTTTGCCTTGAACTCACAGCAATCCTTCTGCTTCAGCCCAGTGGTGGACTTATAGGCATGCACCACCATGCCTGGCTATCCTTTTCTAAAAAACAAATTTGAAAGATAATTTTGACCATCACAAGTGTTAGTCTCAAGCCAGGTGTGGTGGCATGTGCCTATAATCCCAACATTCAGGAGTCTGAGGCAGGAAGATCAAGAGTTTGGGGTCAGCCTGGGTTGCATATCAAGTTTGAGGCCAGCCAATGAGATACATAGTGAAATCCTATCTCAAACATCCCCTCCAAAAAGTCTAAGTCGCTTTACCTAGGCCTAGTACAGTTGAGTTCTGAAAATGTGGAAATGCCAGGCTCTGGTTTGAGAGAGCATTGTAAGATTTTATAAAAATCAGCCTACAATCCATATGCTCGTATTAAGAAGTCAATAGATTATAATCATACATGCTTTAGGAAGAGAGGCTTGATGCTGAAGTGTCCCAACTAGAGTTTATCATATACTGTGACACTAAAGACCTTTAGATTAAACAAATAGAGTTTAGGCTGGGCATGGTGGTGCACGCCTGTAATTCCAGCACTTGGGAGGCTGCGGCAGGAGGATCACTGTGTGTTCGAGGCCAGCCTGGGCTACCTAGTGAGACCCTCTCTCGAAAAAGAAAAAAAAGAAATAGAGTTTCTAAAACTGAGCTCTGATGTGCAGGAGAATAATATACAGGGGCCAGCCCCTCAGTGTTGATAGGACTGTAGCCCTTATAGTTAAGATGAACCAGCTGGGTGTCGTGGTGCACATTTGTAATCCCAGCACTTGGGAGGGTGAGGCAGGAGCATCACTGTGAGTTCAAAGCCAGCCTGAATAGCAAGACCCTGTCTCAAAAAAAAAAAAAAAAAGATGAACCAGAGGCAGCCTTACCCCAAATCCCTGTTCGCATTGGTTGATGGGCAGCTCCTACGTTTTTCCCACTGGGGCTGAGTAGATAGTGGCTTAAAGGCTGAATGGCAACCAGGTACAGTGTTGTATTCATACTCGAACAGTAAAGTTCGTGGGCTGGTGTGCACTTTAACATAGCCATAGCAGTAGGGGTCAATCCCATGCAAAATAGGAACCAGAGAGGTTGTGGAGAGAAATGTGAGAAGCATACAAGAGCATGAGTCCAGAAAGGGAACGTGGGGCTGGGTGCTCACTCAGGCCTGGCTGTTCACTTCTCTGAGCGATGCTTTCCTGCTGCTACTTTCATGAGCTCTCAGAGGTGTGAGAGTGATCATGAGTGGGTTAATTGCCAGACTTGGATAGCTGATTTCATAAAACCTTGTTTCTTTGCAGAGGTTCTGCCCAGAAGCAGATTCTAAAACCATGTTACAGTGCTTGAAGCAAAATAAAAACAGCGAACTGATGGATCCCAAATGCAAACAGATGATAACCAAGCGCCAGATCACCCAGAGCACAGGTACTGTGCTGGTTCAGCTCTCCAGGTCCCATTGGGTATAGCTTACGTAGAACGGAGTGGGCACAGTTACCCAGTTTTGCCACAGGTGCTTTGCTGCCTTGAACTTAGGAGCCTGGGTGTAACAGAGTGCATTCTGCCTCCATTGCACAGTATCCAGGAAAATAGGGTAAGGGTCAGGGGAAAGAAGAGGCTGAAGATCTGGAAACTGCCCTTAAGAACATACAGAAGGGCCAGGCCTGGTGGCGCACACCTGTAATCCCTGCACTCAGGAGGCTGAGGCAGGAGTATCACCATGAGCAAGACCTTGTCTGAAAAAAACAAAAAAAAAGGAACGTACAGAAGGAATCAGTGCTAGAGCCTCTTAGAAAAATGTAGAGATTTAATACAACTCCATGAGTGTGGCAGATTATGCTGGTAATCTGGTTTAGAACAGAGAAATTTGAGCGCTGGGTTGATGTGCAAACCATGTTAGGTATTTCTTTCTTGGTGTTTTCAAAAATACCTGTCATGGGCAATACCTATCATATCCCCTTGATATTTTTAATAAAGAGCCAGAAACATCTGCAGAGCCTCTGCAAAATAGAATGCCTGGGGACCCGTAGTACTTTTGAACTAAATCACATCGCTCATTAACAACAGCGGAGTAAGAGTTCAGTAGATGTTTACTGAATGAACAAATCAGTGTTTGTAGTCATGGCATTGATGTGCATTGTCTTATAGTTGTGGTTATTGTCCCCTTTTGGAAAATAGATTTCTAAAATTTGTGAAAATGTCCTGATGTAATATTTTATGTATTTACTGCTTTCTGCCCTAGATTACCGCTTAAACCCCGTGCTGAGGAAAGCCTGTAAAGCTGACATTCCGAAATTCTGTCATGGCATCCTGACCAAGGCCAAGGATGATTCGGAGCTGGAAGGCCAAGTCATCTCTTGCCTCAAGCTGCGATATGCTGACCAGGTAAACTGGCCGGGCTCCACATGCCAGTGTGCAGGAAGCCGCCTTTGTCTCTGTGGGAGCGTTCTCTATGAGTCCTAGGTGGCTCCTGTTTTCCCAAGGCCTTTTTTAGGCCTTCTCCAAGCCAGAGGCTAAGGGGTCAATAAAAACCTGACGTTTTCTGACATGCTGTCCCTCCATCACGTGTAGCGGCTGTCTTCAGACTGTGAGGACCAGATCCGCATCATCATCCAGGAGTCGGCGCTAGATTACCGCCTTGACCCGCAGCTCCAGCTGCACTGCTCAGACGAGGTAGGAGGCAGGGGTGAAACTGTGGCCAGAGCTGCTGAGGGAAGAAGGTGTGAGAAAAGTTCTCTGCTGTGCTTTGTTTCTCTCCAGCCTGGAACTCCTGGTTAGTTGCAGGCCCATCTTCAAGGCTCTCCACTGTCTTGAGTCCCAGGTTCTGTCTTGAACAAGGGTATTTTTATTATCGCTTCCCACGTATTATCTGTTCTTCCCCTTTCCTTATTCTGTATCATCAACTTAGAACACCCTAAGACCAGAAAAATAATGATGCTCTCTTCATGGTTTTGAGGAAGTGTCGTTCCTTGGAAATTATTTGACCTCATAGCAAGAAAGGTCATATGAAGAACTCCATTCAGCATGTGTCAATTTTAGGAAATCACAGCAAAAGATATTTCAAAGATGCCTACCCATGAAACTGCAAAGAAAGTAAACTTTGTTAGCTTTGCTTCTAGGCTGTTTTCAGAACGTGTGTGTCTGTCTGTCCAAGTTGAGAGACTGGGCTGACTGTGAACTCTGTAAATACTAAGCATTCGCTTTTGGACTTTGGCTGGGCTATCTGCCTCCCCGCTGTGCAATCCAGGAGGAGTCTCTTTGATGACAAGTCTGGGGCAGACTGACTCCTGTGTGTTTACTAGCTGCAACTCCTTGCCGACCGTCTGCAGGAGACCAGAACCTGGGCGCAGGAGGGTGTGCTCTGCACCAGGAAGCTATTTGAGATGCACATGTGTTTAATGGCCCGATATCTGTCAGTAAGCAGCAAGAGCAGACGCTGGTGTCCAGGCTGGGCTGGACGCAGCAGGCTCCTCGGCTCTGTCCGTGCCCAGTGGGATGGCCTCATTTCCCTCTGTCTCCTGAGCAGATTGCCAGTCTCTGTGCTGAAGAAGCAGCAGCCCAGGAGCAGACAGGTCAAGTGGAGGAGTGTCTCAAGGTCAACCTGCTCAAGATCAAAACGGAAATGTGTAAAAAGGTAGCCACCCCCTTCTGTTTTCCCTCACTCGGTCCACCCCCTCTGTGTGTGCATGCATCTGTCTGCCTGTCTGTCTATCTGTGCACCCATGTTGCCCAGACTGGCCTTGAACTCCTGGGCTCAAGTGATCCTCTGGCTTCAGCCTGCCAAGGAGCTGGAACGGTCGGCCCCACGTCACTGCACCTGGCTTTGCTCCCCTTTTCCCTTTCTTCCTTTTAATGTTATGGCCTCTACTCCTTAGTAATAAAATTGAAAATGTAAGCTTTCCTGCTTAGTGTTCTTTTTTTTATTTCTTTTTCTTTTTTTTTTTTTTCCTGGCATTCATTGGTGATTGAACTCAGGGTCTTCATACTGAGTTATGTTCCCAGTCATTTTTGAGACAGGATCTCACTATGTAGCCCAGGCTGGCCTCAAACTCACAGTGATCCTCCTGCCTCAGCCTCCTGAGTGCTGGGATTATAGGCGTGTGCCACCGCACCTGGCCAGAGATATTTATTTTGAGACCAGGTCTCACTAAGGCACTAAACTGCCCAGGCTATGCTCAAACTAGAGTGCTAGGATTACAGACATTTGCTACCAAGGCTGCGTCCGGTCCCCCCTACCCCCCAGTATTGGTTGAATCCAGAACCTTCACACTGAACTGTATCTCCAGCCCTTTTTTTTGTTTAGTTGATTGTTGAGACAAGTTCTCTTTATGTAGTTCAGGCTGACCTTGAAAATGATCCTCCTGCCTCAGCCTCCCAAGTGCTTGGAAGCCCTTTTTACTTTTTATTTGGAGACTGGGTCCTGCTAAGTTGCTACATTGTCCAGGCTGGGCTTGAACTTGCTATCCTCTTGCCTCAGCTTCCCAAGTGCTGGGTTATAGGTGTGTGCTACCACACCCGGTCCTGATCAGCATTCTGTATTGTTCCTTCTTACAAACCTTAATTTGGTCCTTGGCCATTAATCTTCAGTAACTTAAACATTTGTTCAGATGAATTAATGATTGATGACTATGTCCCATCCTCTGACTAGACCACCATTTCCGGCCCCGTGAATGCAATGCCAAAGCAGAACGTCAGTACCACTCTACCAATAAGTGTTGCACATTCATGCAAATCAATAGAACTGAAGATTTAGTTCATTTCAGAAACATCAAATAAAAACAAATTTATCAAAATATGCCTTCTGACCTACATTATCTTGCAGTATTGAAAATGAAATAATATATTTGACCTTTATTAAAAAAAAGTTTAATCATGTTTAAAAGTTTCATTGTTTAGAATATCTTTAAATTTAAATAATTCATCTTGCAGTAGAAGTTATGCTCTGTGCATCCTTTTTTCCTCTTTTGAGGATGTATGACCTTGTACTCTGATTTTCAAATTTCACATTTTTTTAGATTTCTTAAAATTACAAAATAACTATATTATGCCAATAAAAAATAATATTTAGATACTTTAAAATAAGACATAACAATACCAAGAATCCATATTTGATCCTCCAGTCACGCACAGGCCCAGCTTTCCTAAGCACATGCCAGATCCCTCAGAGTGGTTAGTGAATTAAATCGGAGAGCAAATTCTGCACTGTGTGCCTCACGGCCACATGGGCCCCTCTCCCAGTGTAGTCGCCGTTAATCCTGGGCCTTCGCTCCTTGCCCTGTTTGTGTGCGTGTAGTTTTTACAAGCAACAGATCTGATGCATTTCTTTACAAAAGCTTTCTCCTCAATGACCTTCTCTTTCAGGAAGTGTTAAACATGCTGAAGGAAAGCAAAGCAGACATCTTTGTGGACCCAGTTCTTCACACAGCGTGTGCCCTGGACATTAAACACCACTGTGCGGCCATCACCCCTGGCCGCGGGCGCCGTAAGTCCCTGTGCCCACTTAGCCCTGGCTATGCTCTTAGGAGTTGCAGCTTCACTGCCCAGCCACAGGCAGCATCCCCTGGAGGCCTGGTTCCTGCCACCGAAACTTGGCCTTAGTGGCAGAACGAGTTTAGGAATAACCCTGAAGGTTTGAAGTGATCTAACCATGACCAGAGCTAAGGATTTGGTAAAGGGGGAAGATTGAGTTCTTATCAAGGAAGCAAAAGCCAAGTCATAACCTTGGCCATCTTCCCCCACCCTTGCCCAAACTGAGCTTCCCTGAAGCTACGGAGGGCACAGTAGGCAACTTCTGTGAGGTGGGAACCCGGGGAGGTGGAAAAGTTGTTCTGAGCCCAGTGAGCCCAGTGAAAATAAGTGGTCTCACCTGGCAGTTGCATCCCAGCCCTCACCACATTGGACCTTGCATCAAGTTCCCGAGAATGGATTTGACCTTTTCGAGTCTAACTATCTGAGTCGTCGGGTAGTTGGGGATCCTCCTCCCCAGCAGACGTCTCTGTCCTGTACAGTTGCAGATGGTTCTCACCCGTTTCCTCCCACAGAAATGTCCTGCCTGATGGAGGCCCTGGAGGATAAGCGGGTGCGGCTACAACCCGAGTGCAAAAAGCGCCTCAATGACCGGATTGAAATGTGGAGTTACGCAGCAAAGGTAAGGACCAAGAGAGTCTCTAGCGTGGCCATCTTTTCTGTCAGTTCCTGTCTCTTTGAGGGATTTGTTCTTGTCCTTGCTGGGAGATGAGCAGTAGGTGTATTTCGAAAAATCAGTCAGCGAGCCTTTAAAACTCCCTGGCTAGGGCCAGATGTATAGCTCAGTGGTAAGAGACATCATGCCCACGAGAAAAGAAAGAAATCCCAGGGTCTTTAGGCTTATTTGTATCACTTTTTTTTTTTTTAATATGCGGGTACCTGGAGTCGAACTCAGGACCTCGCACTTGCCAGGCAGGCGCTTATGCTGCTGAGCTATATCACCAGCCCCATTTGTATCATTTTACACAGCCTTTGGGAGACCAAGTACATTCGTAAGCAGTGTGCAGCCGGCCTGGGCCATGGAGGAGGATGGGGTGAGGGGCTTCAGGACATGTGGCACGCAGGCCAGCAGGCTGGGGGAGAGCGATAGACAGGGCTGTGCGTGTTGCCCTGTAGTTTACAAAAACACTCAGCTGGAACCTCAGACCCCAGTGATGTAAGTAGGGTGATTATTCCCTCGCTTTACCGTGGAGAAAACTGACTTCAGAGGTTGTGACTTGCCCTAGGTCCCCTGGGTTTCTAGGTCCATGCTTCTGTATCAACTGCACCTCCTGGCTCTGTTCTGTGTATATTGGGGTGAACATAGGAGCAGCTCAGGTGTTTCTGATGCAGACCCTTCCCAAGCACCCCGGCTGAGACTCTAGAGAATAGCTTTGCTTGTGCCCTCAGACCCTTTTGGTCCCGGTTCTGCTGTAGCAGGCTGCACAGAGGTCCACTGGAGAAGGTATAGGAACCATATATGTGCACAAGTGATGTGGGGGGAAGTCCGATCTAGGGGTCTAGCCCATCCGGGTCGTGGCTGCACGTTGCGATGTAATGGTGAGTAAAGCCAAGAGAGAGAACGTACATCACAATCTCAACATGTCTCTGTTTCAAACAGCAGCAAAAGTCAAAACCTAGGAGACCCCGTGGCCTTACACCAGTGCTCCAACCACTCCCACCCTGGCCCTAGCCACAGGTCTTCATCTGTGACATGGGCATGATGAGCCTGCCCTCGGGGGCTGGGGTGAGCAGGACACAAGTGGAATTATGGGAGCCCTTGCCCTGGCAGATGCGGTCACGTCCAAAGCCCCAGGGGCTGTTTGTGTGTTAGCGGTGGTGGTCACTATGAAGGAGCTAGCGTGATCATGTCTCTTTGTAGCACATAAGACCAAGCACTGCCAGCTGCCCGCTGTCCCCCAGTGCATCATACTGCTGTGTCCCCTTCCAGGTGGCCCCAGCAGATGGCTTCTCTGACCTTGCCATGCAAGTGATGACATCGCCGTCAAAGAACTACATCCTGTCCGTGATCAGTGGGAGCATCTGCATATTGTTCCTGATTGGCCTCATGTGTGGACGGATCACCAAGCGAGTAACACGAGAGCTCAAGGACAGGTAGAGCCGCCTTGACCACCAAAGGAACTCCCTGCCCAGTGCCCGGTTTGTACAGCCCTCCTGTATAGTGTACCCTCTCACCTCACCCTTCTAAGAGGTGACACCGACACCCACGATAGAGCAGCAGCAGGTGCCCACTGCATTGTCCCGTCCAGACTTGGCCACGCCCACGGTGTCCTCTTCCGCCTCTGCCGCCGTCTGTGCAGTGTTCACAGCTGGCCACTTTGGTGGTTGCCTTGTTGGTGAACTTGGGTTTACCTGCCTGTAGACAAGTGTTTCTCCTACAGCAAAACTACCGATTCTTCCAGAACCAACTCACTTGACCTGCAACTCAAATGCTTTTTTTAGAAAAACTACCAAAAAAAGGAAAGAAATTTTTAAAGAAAGAAAAAAAAAAATGTATATAATAACACATCTCCAGGCTTGACTTGGGCAGCAGGGTTATTTCTTCCATGTAGCTTTGTCAGATGAAGACAGGACTTGGAGAGGACGTACACGCCCAGTATGCGGTCACTGAGATGTCTGGCTCATCTCCTGGTAGCACCTTTGGGCCATGCCAGGCTGGGGACTTCACTGAGTAGTGGCTGGAAGCCACTAGCCAGGCTGATTTGGGTCCTGTTTGCTTCCAGCTATCACCGAAATGAGCCGCCGCTGGTCACAGTCCCATGGCCATGAGTATTTCTGTGATCTCCTTACCACAGTGCAGTAAGGTGTGAGCCTCCCTGAGCTGAGGGCAGTGGACCGGGGGCGGCTCAGAAGTCTGTGAAGTGGGACTGTACATGGATCTGCAGAGAGAGGCTGGATTCTGAGTGTGCAGGCAGCAGGAGCCGTCACCTTCCTCCCTGGGATGCTGTGGGGCTGTCCCAGCGAGGTCAGCCCTGCTGAAGGTGCCAGTACTCTAGAAGTTCTCTGCCACCAGGAGCAGTGACTGACAGGATCCTGTGAAACGGGGTGGGGAAGGCAGGGCAGGAAGGAGAGCAGGGGTCTCAGCCACGCGGCTTTGTTTTTCCAGCTACAGCGCAGATCAGAGACGGTGGCTCGTAGAGATTCAGTGTGGTCTCAGGGTGACTGGCTTCCCACCTGGCCTCCCCGCGTGCTCCGGGCAGATTCCCAGACAGGCTCCTCTGTGCCCCACATGGCAAGTGATCACATTAAAAGATGGAGGATTTTCTCCGTTCTTCTCTCTCTCTCCATTGCTGTGTGTACACACTCTAGTAGGCACTGGTTAAGTGTAGTATTGCGGTGACTCATCAACCATTCTGGGGCTTTATAGGGGCACCATCCTGGCCATCCTCCCTGTCCCTCCTGTGTGGAGATGACAGGTTTGGGGCACAGGAGGGAGGGGCCTGGGCATCCTGGTTCAGCCTGGCTCACCTTTGGTTGAGTTGGGGCCATGGCGTCACAGTGGCTGCATGGGAGGGCAGCATGTACAGTAGGAGATATATTTATATAATATATATTTTATTAACCTGTTAGTTGTCCACAAAGTATTATAAATCATGTGCCTAAAACTGTCCCCGTAGACCCAGGCCCCTCACAATGCCCCTCCTCCTCCTACCCGCTTGGCACAGCCCATGTGTGCCAGCACCTGAGCAACATCTGTCTTCCTTGAAGTCTGTTCAGTACAAGCTGTGTCCATTGCGGATCAGTTGATCCAAATACTCCACGTCTAACCTGACTGATGTATCTTTGAATACTGTGGTTTTCTTTCTTTTCTTTCCTTTGACATTTTTGCTGCCTTTCCTAGAGGCAGTGGATTCCACAAGCCAGCTGTATGTCCCCGGCCTAGGGTAATACAAGTCACCAAGGAAAGCTGCTAAGCTGCCTGGTCCCCATGGTCCTGCTCTTAGGGTCTTCCCGATTTGCAGCAGCTGTCCTGAGATTCTTCAGTCTCACGAGACTTGAAACACTGCAGTGCGAGCACCACACATGCCTGCACGCTCTGCAGACTGAGCTGAGCTGGCGTGGGGGACCCCTCCTGCCCCGGGGCTTTCTATGGGGGGCACCAGGCAGGCACCAGGCATCGCGGGATGCAGCCAGCGTTATGGCAGTGTGCTTTCCAGGATAGGATTCCTATTTCCTGGAGTGAGGAATGTCACTCCCTGTCTCTGCAGCCTCCCTCCTAACACGTGTAAAGCATCCTTGTGGTTCTGATGCGTTTCCATATTTGTGTTCTTTCTGAGCTGACAGGAAATCCCCTTATTAGTCTGCAGCAGATTTGGAATTTTGATGAATTTGATTCATGAAACATTTGTCATATTTAGAAATAGAATAGAAAGGATAACTCTGCTGGTATCTGGAATTGCTTGTTACAAGAAAGTCTGCACTACCCTCTTTGGAGGAGTGGTTTCCTATGACTGGAAAGGTCTTGAGCAGACTTTCCTTAGTCCGGGGGACACAGCGTCATCTGCACTGGTGGCCCAGTCCTACCCATTCTACACCTCATTTGGCATCACAGAGCAGGTTCTGAGGCACCTGGGTCCCTGACCTCAAGGGTCAGTCATCGGCTCTGGCCTTTATCTGTGCCCCTGATGTCTAGCCCAGGAACAAGAATATAAGTTTCTGCTAGGATTTGGGCCAAGGCCATAGCTCCGGGTACATGCTGAAAATTACAGCAGCCAGGTCACTGTCATCTGGCCTTGCCAGCTCATGCCAGTATCTCAGAGACTCTTAGACAGTGCTCCACCTCCCTCCAAGACTCCAGGAGCCTGGCACTAGGGCAGGAGGCACGGGGCGTGGGGGTCAGAAATTTGAACGGAATGCCAACGACGGGACTAACTGCTCCCTGCTGTGGGGCTCTCCCACAGAAGGGGACTGTGCGAGTGAGACGTCCTCTGCCTTGGTGCATCCCTGAACTACCCTTCCATAGCTCCTGTCCCACGACAGTTCTTTTGGCAGGTCATGCTGACAGGAGAGCCATACCAAAGGCTTAGGTCCATGCCCCAGAAAGCCCTCATCCTCTGCGTTCCTGGGAGACCTATGGCTGCCACTCCCAGGCCTGGTTCTGTGGATCCAGCCGGCTTGTCTGAGCCAGCGGGTGTACCCGAGAACCGCGGGAAATTCTAGGGCAGGCGGCGAGCTAGCATTTAATGAGCAGGTGTCGACAGGAACTCCCCGCAGGTCCCTTGGCAGTGCTGTCTCATTCTGTGCTTGCTGTCCTGGGAGACAACAAAAAATTTGCCGGGGGGAGGGCACTTTCCTAGAACATGTAATAGAAAGTTACTGTCAGATTTCATGTCTTCCTTTTTCCTGAGGTCAACTGATAGAAGAATCCAGTGGCAAGGACATTGCCATTCGCATTTTATTAGACAGATTGGGAATTACGTAGTTCAAGGCCTTTGACCTTCCCAGGAGATGTACTCTTGGTATCATTGTGACTTCTGAAACTGTTGGTCCTCTCCACCTGTAGGCTTGTGATACCACTTCTGTCCTAAAGATCCCCCATAATGCGTCATTGGTGGGGAGAGGGCTTCCTGGGCCTCCTTTCCTAGCTGGTCTCAAGTGCACTTGAGCAAAGGCATTCCCTTCCCACTCCTCCATGCCCCATCACAAAACCCCCTTCTCCGCGTGCACCCATCTCAGTGTGTAAGAACACTTAAGCCTCAGAAGTCAGCCCAGCCTGCCATCTGCACCCTAAATTGTGGCCATAGACCCACAAGAAGCACGTGGCTTTGTGGATTGTGTGCATTTTGGTATGTTTACTTGGATTTCGGCTTCTTATGAGTTAGAAAATCTTGAAGCTCGGAATGCTCCCTCAAATTCCTTGCCATGTGAGTACTCCTGAGTGTGGTTCCTGGGGGCCTTCAGAGCCATCTCCCAACTCACCTCTCCACCACTTGGCTTTGGCTCCTGGGATGTTCCAGGCCAGATCTGACACTCCGTCCTCCTCCTCCTTCCATTTGTCCGGTCTGCCACCCTCTACCCACACTCCGCCTCGGTCCCTCCGCCAGGATCACATGTCAGAGCAGTCGCGTCTAAGTCAAATCCCCCTTCCCACCCAGGCCTCAGTCAACAGGTGAGTGGACTTCAGGGTGACACACTCCCCCCGAGCCATCTGGTGAGACTGCTGTGGGGACACAGGAACGGGACTGTGTCGCCAAGAGCACAAAGATGAGGGTGTGTACACAGGCTGGTGGTGACAGGATCCCAGTGGGGATCTCCTGCCCTGGAGAGCTCTTCCCAGGCGAGGAGGAAGTGTGGACTGGTTCTGTGTGTTGTGTTTGGCCGTTCCCCCAGCACAGCCTGGCGTCTGTGCCCAGAGCCCACCCTCTGCCACACTTATTCCTCTGCAGGTGGTTGCAGAGGTCCCCAGGTTGGTCCTGGCAGGAAAACAGGCTGCGCACTAGTGCTGCACGTGATCTTGGGCGTCTGATTTTTTTTTTTTTTTTTTTGGAAAGTAAAAAAGTACAGTTAACAAGCCTCTTTTGTTTTTTTTGTGGGTACCGGGGGGTCGACCTCAGGACCTCGCGCGCCAGCAGGCGCCCGTGCCACTGAGCGATATCACCGGCCCCTTTTTCGTATGTGGGTTCCAGGAGTCGAACTCGGGGCCTTGCGCTTGCCGGGCAGGCACTTAAGCCGCTGAGCCGTCTCACCAGCCCAACAAGCCTCTTTTGTAAATGGGTTTCCTTTCTATGTATAAAATCCCGGCAGTTCCTTGTTTTTACATGTTCATGCTGTGTAATTTTGAGATGTTACTGAGATTCTGAACATAATGTGCATTTTTTTCTGTACAGATGAAATGGGAGAATTTAATAAAGAGTTTGCAGGTTTGTACTTGTTAAATCTTCTCTGTGGTGACTGGGAGGACTCTCCAACCCCCTGCTCAGCTGGTAGAAGTTTATGGAACTGAGCTGTGACCTCACCGTGGCCCATTGAGTGCCACAAGGTAGTCCTGCAGGGCAGGTAGAGGAAAGGAGCCCTGCCCCATGTTCTGCATGCCAGGCTGGCGCTGGGAGCCCTATCTGGGGTTTACCGACTCGAGCTGGCTTGTCCGGAGTCAACTCGTTCCGCTGCCACGGGGGGAGCAGGCCTGGAAGCTCTCCAGCCTGGGGAGGGCCAGCCCAGCGAGAGGCACCCGGTCTCCTCCCCACCCGACAGCCCGGCCCTGCGTTAGCGGCCCTTTCTTCTGTTGCCTCTGCTCGCAGCAAAGGTACTGTGCACCTCCGTGTTGAAAGTGAATTGCTCGGGAGCTCTGCCCGCTAGAGGGATTCTTGTAGTCGTGTTCATTCTGTGACCCCAGTGGGGAATGGGTATGCAGTGAGGGAAGTGCGGCCTGGGACCCCTCCAGTCTGTGTCGGCACTGTCACTTAAGAGACGGTGGCCTGCGCACAGTAGAGGTGAAGAGAAGAAGGAAGGAGAGGGATTTGGGGGCCCCCTGAGTCCTGAGCAGAGGTGCTCCTCTGTCTGTAGCCCCTGTGTGTGAGGAGTGTGGTGGCAGAAGCCCTCAGTCTCTGAGAGAGGCTGCTGGGTTTGGGTCTAAGCTCTGGAAGTGGGGACCAGGGTTGGGGCCCCTCGTCAGCAGTGCCCTCCTTCCAGAGGCCTTGTGGGGTTGCCGGGGCCTGGAACCTGGGGCTGCTCCTCTGCCCTCCTGAGTGAAAGGCCCCTGCAGGCAGACAGGGAGCAGTGACCCGGGTCAGGGTTGGTTTGAACTTTTCTTATCATTATTCCCTAAAAAGTATAGCACAGCTGTTTGCATAGCACTCACATTGTCACAGGCATTATAAGGAAGGGAGGTGACATCAAGTATACAGCAAGTTGCGCACAGGTCCCATGCAAACCCGCCCACCTTCTGTAAGGGACCCGAGCACGGCAGTTTGCTGTCTGTGGGGTTCTATGCGGGAATGGGTGCTCTGTCCCACAGGTGGAGAGTGCGCCTTCTCTGGAGGGACAGGGTGGCTTCCGTTCTGTTCACTCCGTAGCCCAGGGCTGGGTGTGGTGGAGCGGTGCCCAGCCAGGGGCGGGGGTGGCACAGAGCCCAGCCCAGCCAGATGTCGTGGACCGGCCTGGCGCCCTGCCCAGGTCTCCAGTCTCCTCCGTTCCTCTGGGGACTCGAAACGTGTTTCTCCCATGCTCCAGACCGTGCTCTGGGTCTGCTCAGACTGTTCGGCCTGACGACGCTCGGTCCTCCATCGATGGTGACCGAGTGGGTGTGTTTGACAGTGGAAGTCAGAGGCACACATGTACCAGAGTGGTCATAGGTCAGCATTTGGGGATCATTCCCGGGGGACGTCTCTACCGCTTGCCTCACTTCATCCAGCTCTAGCCTTCTGCACCTGCAGCGCAGCTCATGCCCTCCAGTAACTCCTTTTCTGTCTCCCCGAAAGGCGAGTGACAGTGTAGTGGGACCTTGTGGGCAGCTGTCCCCCAACTTCATGGCACAGGTCCAGCTTCTCCCGTAGGTGGGACATAGCCATCCCATACAGCAGGGGCCGTCTTTACCCTCAGGAGATAGAAAAGCCTGGCATTTGGGTTTTTTATTTTTTTATTGTTGTTTGGTTTGTTTTGAGTATGTGTGTGTTTGTTTTTGAACTGGGGATTGAACCCAGGGCCTTTGCACTGAGCAATATCCCCAGCACCAGTTTTTTTTATTTTGAGACAGGCTCTCACTAAGTCACTAATATTGCATGTGTTGGGCTCCAATTTATGATCCTTCTGCCTCAGCCTCCCAAAGTGCATGGATTTCAGGTGTGTACTGCCATGCCCAGCTGCCATGGAAGTCTTAAAGTGGAGACCCACAAAGGAAAATGGAAGACACTGGATTTTGGGTGTCCAGGTCTGCGAGGCTGCGGGAGGAAGAGGAGAACCTCAGCCCTCTGTCACCTGGCCTGGGCCCCGCTCTGCCTCCCAAGGCAGCCACAGCCAGCTGAGCTGGGGCCCCAGGACCTGAATGAAGTCCTCCTCCAGGACCCAAGACACTCAGAGGGGCAGGTGCTATCTTAGAGCCACACAAATTGGGAGGGAGGGGAGGCCTGAGGGAGGCTGAGGCGAGCAGGCTCAGCGCAGGGGTGAGGAAGTGGGGGATTGTGCTTCTGCCCAGGGTGTGACAGGAAGTAGTGTGGTGCAGTAGTAGGTGCCCGTTGGCAGGGCTGGCATTGCCCACAGGGAGGTGTATGGCTCTCTAGGCTGGATCCATCTCCAGGAAGCAAGAAGTCACACCCAAGCCACAGGTCACTGACTTGTAGGTGACTCAGCAGAGAGGTGGGACCTTTCGTAGCCTCAGGCCTGCCCTGCACCACACATTGGACCAGGCTGAGGCTGGGACAGGGAAGGGAGGGCTCTGAGGCAGCTGAGGGGCAGCGGGGTTGCCCACCTGCCGGAAACAACTCCAGGATCACTTAGCAGCTGCACACCTCAGAGAAAGCACAGGGGACATCAGAAGTAAAGATGCAGCGTCTGCTACCACTCCGTGAAAAGACAAACTGCACGGAAACAAGCAGAGCAACAGGCCATGAACAAGCACGTGACCTCGAGCAGCATAGGTGTGTGTCAGGCCTGCCAGAGCCTGCTTTTGGCATGCGTGACACGGGAAAAACCGAGACGAATGTCCAGTCCCTATGAAACTTCATTCTAGGGAGAAACATTGTAACTATGAAGATGACTCAGCCTCAGTACCAAGCAAAACTATAAATTAAAGTGAAGTATTTTACCTATAAAATGATCGAAGATGAAGACAGATTAATTGTATCATCATGCTCTCTGGACTGGAAATTCTCTCTGTAAATGTATCCTGCAGGTATAATTTAACTCTGCTTCTGGATACAGCGGGTATTTACAGCTCAATAGTGGTCCCAGAGAGAACAACTAGAGAGGCTAGAGAAACCAGTGATTTGTGTGGTTTGAGCGAGCTGTAGAAGCCACAGTGACTAAAGGCTGAGATTGTGGCCAGGGGAGTGGACAGATGCAGCTGCCTGCATTTGCAACTGGCCAGAGGCCGAGGACCCTGGGCAGGGGGCTGAAGGTGGGAAGGGACACTTGAGTATCTGAGCGTCTCACCTCCTGGAGGGACAACACCGAGGGCAGAGGGCCTCACATAGAGGCTAGGACTCGAGCCATTTGCTGAAATCTGAACCTAAAAAGCTCAGCCCAAGCCAGGCGTGGTGGTGAATGCCTGTAATTCCAGCACTGTGGAGGCTGAGGCAGGAGGATCAAAGGTTCAAGCCAAGCCCAGACAATTCAGTGCCTTAGACTAAGAAATAAAAGGGCTGGGGATGTAGCTCATTGTGAAGGCCATAGGTTCAATCCTTAGTACTAGGGGGATGGGGGGCAAACCTGTGTATTGCAGAGCAGAATTCTGCATAGTCAACAAGGTTGAGAAGGTAGTGTCCCTGATCTCTCAAAAGGAGAGACAGCCGGGTGCAGTGGCACACGAATACACAAATAAGACAGTCTATAGACTTCCACTAGTAAACATAGAAGAAGTTATGAAATTTGAAAATTGGCATTTGACAGTCATTCTAGCAGTGGTACTGGCAAGACACCAACAGGTGATGACACATGGATGAAAGTTCCGAGCATTTGGTTTATTCTTTTGTGTTTGGAATACGAGATAGTCACATATTTTCAAGGTAGCTCAGCACAAATTACTTAACTATAAAGGGGAAAAAAAAGTAACTGAGAGTAGCAAAAGCTAGCAGATTGAGTGTAACCATGTCGAAGTCAGCATCACCAGAAACACAACAAATGGACATCACAGGCCTCCTGGTACCGGGCACCAGGACATTGTAATGTGCTTCTTGCTAAGTGCAGGGCCTCACTCTCACCCTGAGCCAGTAACCCAGACTGAGGGACCTGCGCTCTCCAGTGTGAAAGGTACAGGTGGAGAGCTGTTCTGAATCCAGGGGAACTGCAGAGCCGTGATAACTAAATGCAATATGTGATCTTCAATTGGGCCCAGAAAAGAATTTTATTTTGTTCTAAAGAATATTGATGAGCCAGACATGCACACCTGTAATCCCAGCACTCAGGAGGCTGAGGCAGGAGGATCGCTGCCAGCCTGAACCACACAGTGAGACCTTGTCTCAAAAGAAAAAAGAAAAAAAAAAAATTGACATTGTGGTGCATGCCTGTAATCCCAGCGTTCTGGAGTAGGCCCTTCACAAAAGAGGCTGAGGCAGGAGGATTGTGAGTTCACGCCCAGCCTGGACAATTTAGCGACTTAGCAAGACCTTGTCTCAAAATAAAAAATAAAAAAGGGTTGGGGATATAGGCCAGTGGGAAGGCCCTGAGTTCAATCCCCAGTACTTCCCCCCGATATATATATATTTATATATTATTATTAGCGTTGATAACTGTATTCATCAAGGTCACTGGGTGTCAGGTAAATATAGAAAGAGAAATTGTCTTTCTATATAATAGCTATAAACAGATAATGAAATTACATTTATGATACCATCAAAAAGCATCAAGATCCTAGAAATAAGTCCAACAAAATGTAAATAAAATGGGATATACTGTATGCACACATTGAGACATTCAGTATTATAAAGTTGTTGGTTCTTCCCAAACTGATACATGATGTCAATTCCAATAAAAATGTTTTTTGTTAGAAAATTGACAAGCTAATTCTAAAGTTTATATGAAACTATAAAGGACCTAGAATATCCAAGGCAATCCTGAAGAGCAACAAAGCTGAAGACTCACTCCCTTGGGGCCAAGACATTCAAAACTGAATACAACACAGGCAGCTCAGCTGCCCCAGTCCACTGCATTTGGACCAGTGGAGCAGAACGCAGAATCCGAAACCCATTTTACACCACAGGTGGTAATGCAGTGTGGTGGGAAAGGACAGCACTTCTAATAAATGGTGCTGGGCCAACTTGATATCCACAGAAAATGAGTTGTAACCTGTATCCTTGGCAAAGCATAATGAAAACTCAACTGGATTATGTATCTAACTTCAGAAGGTAAAACTTTTAGAAGAAAACATAGGAGCATATCTTTATGGACATAAGTATATTAGTTTTCCCATCCCTGGGATACAATCTCTGACACTCATAACTTGAGGAAAGCTCTAATTTGGCTCACGGTTTCAGGAGGTTCAGTCTATGGCCTAGCTGGCTCAATAAAGAAACATCATGGCAAAAGGGTGTGGTGGAGCAAAGCTGCTACCTGTGGCAGCTGGGAAGTAGATCAGGGGTCAGCAGCAGAGAGGAAGGAGTGAGGAAAAACGAAGGAAGGACCACATACAGACCCTAAGGTCACACCTCCAGGACTCACTCAGACACACCCAGACATGTGTTCCGCCAATCCTCAGTGGGTCCCAAAACCAGTCAAGTTGACCCCCACCTTAACCATCATTTAACCATTTTAAATATAACACCAGAAAACAAAGCAAAAAATAAGAGGAAAGAAGAAAAGGCAGGCTGGGGATTCAAGCTCAGTTCTTAGAGTGCTTGCTTAGCATACATGAAGCCCTGAGTTCAATCCCCACACCACTGAAAACAAAAAAAGTCAATTGTATTGGAAAAACTATAAATTGAACAACATCAAAATCAAGAGTTTGTTGTTTATCAAAAGGTACCATTCATTAACAGGAGTGAAGAGAGCCCCAAACTGGAAGATACTCAAAAGGTAAGATTTCTATTTGGACTTGATGGAGCCCTCCTACAAATCTTTGAGAGAAAAAAATCAAACCAATAGAAAAATGTACAAAAGACTGGAAGGGGGCTGGTGAGATGGCTCAGCGGCTTAAGCGCCTGCCCAGCAAGCGCGAGGGCCCGAGTTCGACTCCCGGAACCCACATACGAAAAAGGGGCCGGTGATATCGCTCAGCGGCACGGGCGCCTCCTGGTGCGCGAGGTCCTGAGGTCGACCCCCGGTACCCACAAAAAAAAAAAAAAAAAGACTGAAAGGGCCCTTCACAAAAGACAAAATCAGTAAGGCCAACCATGAAAAAAGCCAGGCATGGTGGCGCACACTTGTAATCCCAGCACTTGGGAGGCTGAGGCAGGAGGATCACTGTGAGTTCCAGGCCAGCCTGGGCTACATATTGAGTTCAAGGCCAGCCTGAACTGCATAGCAAGACCCTGTGTCAAAAAACAACAATGAAAGTGAAAAAGGGCTCAATCTCAGTCACCAGAAAGGCCCAGATTAAAGCTACCACATAGATAAGACAGCTTTGGGGCTGGGGATATAGCTCAGCAGCACAGCACCTGCCTGGCAAGCGCAAGGTCCTGAGTTTGATTCCCGGTACCAAAAATAAAAAAACCTTTGTTTCATTCTGGCAGCGATGTGGAGCAGTTGGAATTCTCCCTCACTTGTTTACCTGGCTCCACAACCTGGAAGGAAGTGCATGTGGTGTAGGTTTACTTTGTAATTGACACTCCTGTTTAATGGCCTGCCCTTCCTTCCTCCCTTCCTATTTCCTTTTTCTTTCCTTTTTTTTTTTTTTTTCCTCCCCCAGTACTGGGATTGGCCCAGGGAGTGCTGAGCTACATCCCCAGCTTTTTTTTTTTTTTTTTTAAATTAAGTTGCTCATCTTCCCTTGAATGTATGGCCCCCCTGCCTCAGCCTCTTTAATGGCATTTTTCATGCTTTACTATTACAATCAGACAAAAGCCTGAATGTCTTACATTAGAAAATAAAGAAGCCCCTCTTTCTCACCACTAAACACCGACACCCAGTCTGTGCCTAATGTGGTCTCTCGCCCTTTCTACAGCACTGGCACTGCACACGCCCTCCTCAGAGCCCCCGTCCTCCCCTCCCACTGTCCCTGCAGGCCCTCAGGGGCTCAGTCCTTGCGTCCCTTCCCTCACCCTCTTCCTTCACTAAGGTACCCCCAAATTGTCGTGGGATGCAGTGACTAATAAATGTTACCTGTCTCCACTATCCCTGTGCCACGACCAGCACCCTCCACCCTCCAGAGAACAGCCTGTGCCTCTCGGGCTTCTTCGCCTCAACTTCCCCTTCTCATTGCCCTCCTACCCTCAGGCCCTGGATCTCCACCCAGAGCCCCACCGGCTCCGAGCCCCTGGCCTCTGACTCTCCTCCAGCCCAGGACACTCAAGTGGGCTTCTTTGCCTGAATTGATTTGTCACCACCTCCATCCCCCGTTAAAAAGGACAAGGAGTAGCTGGGTGTGGTGACGCACACCAGTAATCCCAGCATACAGGAGGCTGAGGCAGGAGGATCACCATGAGTCCAAGGCCAGCCTGGGCTACATAGGGAGTTCAGTCCCAGCTGGAATACATAGTGAGACCCTGTCTCAAAACAACAAAAAACAAATGAACTACTAGCCATTTCCCAAAGTGGTTGTGCTTAAAAACATGGGTATTAACACCTTTTTTATTAGAGACGTTCTAGCAGGTGTGTGGTAGTGTCTCAGGGTGATTTTCTTTTGCGTTCTCTAATGACTAACAATAGCATGTATCTTTTTACCTGTTGATTTACTATCCATATACATTCTGTGTGCATGCACATGGGGGGGGCACTGAGGATGGACCCTAGGACCTCACGCGTGCTGGGTAAGTGCTCTGCCACTGAACTACATCCCCGGCCCCTACGTACAATCTTTAGCCAAATGTGCATTCAAGTATTTTTATCTCTTTTTATTGGATTTTCTTACTACTGGGTTTTGAGTTCTTTGTATATTTTCTGGATGCAAATCCTTCATCAGATACCATGCGCTCTTCAGCGATGCAGTGATGCCAATCCTGTCATTAAATGGTGGGGTATAGACATCTCTCCCTTTAAACCTGGGAAGATTTTTAAGGCTGCTTGGCCACTAGAATAGGGCAGAAGTGACACCAAGTGACTTCTGTGGCTAGGTCGTAAGATGGCACTGCGGGGCTGAGGTGTGGCTCCATGGCAATATGTGCTTGGTGTGCACAGCACCCTGGGGTGGAGCCTCAGTGCTGCAAGAAGAAAAAGAGGTGCCACACTTGGTGCCTGTTGGCTGATGATGGCCACTGTGGAACCCTAGTGTGGCGCTGTGAGCAGGCATGGCCACAGGGAAAGGCCCCTGCGAGCGTCCCACTGGCAAGCACGTGGCTGCAAATGCTGGCCGTGTCCTCGCACAAACCCAGAGACGGTTCCTGCTCCAGCCTTTAAGCCACCTAGCCAATGCCACCCGGTCTTGGCCACACAGCAGATTTGTGAGCAAAAGAAATGATTGCCGTTTCCAGGCACCAGGTGAGGCGGGGTGGGGCACTGCCCTGCAGGAGATGGTGACTGGCGTCAGACTCTCCTTTCTCCTGACCTTGCTGTGTCTAGCCACCCATGCTCTACTGCTCTCCCCTTAATCAACCTGCAGCTCCTGGAAGACTCGTTAGCTTCTAAGCTGTAGGAAGATAACGAAGTCCTTTAACCTCCCTGAGCTTCATTTTGTCTTCAGGAAAATGGGAATGGTAGCGCTGCCTCTGTGGGGTAAGAGCCTGAAATGAGCTGATCCATGTGAAGGATTTGGCAGGCCTGGCGTGGCTCAGGCCACTTGGATTTTTGCCCAGCGTTGTCTGTCTTCTGTGTGGATCATCATCCCCAGGGGCCCAGGGCCCGGCTCCTACCAGAAAGGCACTGGGTGGATGGGGTGGTGAACATCTTGTTCTAGAGCCTGACAAGCAAGAAGCATTCGGGGTCAATCCTGGCTTCTCTCCCTCCAGGTCTATTTCCAGGTGAAATGCATCACCCTCTGAGCTTCCTGCTTCCAAAACAGAGTGACACTGTTCACCAATCAGAGGCGACTACAGAGCTGTTTAAGGTACAACCTTGACACAAAGTGAGCCTCTGGTCCACAGTAGCTGTTAAGCCAGGTGTGTGGTGAACACCTGTAATCCCAGCACTCTGGGAGACTGAGGCAGGAGAATTGTGAGCTCAAGCCCAGTGTAGGCAATTTAGCAAGAGCCTCTCTTAAAATAAAAAGAGCCGGGGACGTAGCTCAATGGCCGAGTGGCGCTGGCTCAACCCCCAGTACTAGGGAATAACATTTCCACACAGGCATCTGGAGAGGCTACTGGCTGGTGCATGGTTTTCTCCCGCTGGCTCAGGGGGTGCGTTCCAGGTATTCAGGGAGCACCCAGTGATACCTAACTTTCATCTTCAGCTTTATTGAAATGTAACCCACACACCGTGGGGTGGATTCACCCAATCACACTGTACCTTTCACCCCATTTGTATTTCTTCATCTGACAAGTGTGTATTCATCTCAGAGGCCCATTTTTGGATCGGGTCTTTGAATTTGCAGGGCCTGATTTTTTTCAATTCTTTATATGTTCTAGATAGAAGTCTTGTCTGAGGGACAGTTGGCTAAAATTTTTTCCCATTCTGTGGGTTTTCTTTTCACTCTGTTGGTGATTTCTTTTGATGTGCAAAAGCTTCTTAATAAGATGAGATCCCAGTTGTTGATTCTTTGTAGTATTTCCCATGTAGTTTGGGTTTTGTTCATGAAGTGTCTGCCTACCCCTATGTCTTCAAGGTTTCTACCAACTTTCTCTTCCAGTGGATTTACTGTTTCTTTTTTAATATTTAGATCTTTGATCCATCTTGACTTTAGTTTACTGCATGATGATAGACATGGGTTTAGTTTTAGTCTTCAGCATGTAGACAGGCAGTTTTTCCAGTACCATTTATTTATTTATTTATTTGTGTGTGTGTGTGTGTGTGTTTGTGGGTACCAGGGGTCGACCTCAGGACCTCGCACACCAGCAGGTGCCTGTGCCACTGAGTGATATCACCGGCCCTTTTTTCGTATGTGGGTTCCAGGAGTCGAACTCGGGCCCTCACGCTTGCCAGGCAGGCGCTTACGCCACTGAGCCATCTCACCGGCCCCTCCAGCACCATTTATTAAAGAGGCTAAGATAATCTTTTATTTTTGTTTTTTTGGTTTTTTTTTTTTTTTTTTTGGTACCAGGAATTGAACTCACGACCTCACGCTTACCAGGCCGGTGCTGTGCTGCTGAGCTATATCCCCAGCCCTAAGGATAGCACTTTCTGATTGGCTCCAGGTGCAGAGCCTGGACACCTGTCTCCTGGGTCTCTGTGATTGACAGGCCACACCCACTTGCCCAGCCAGCTGGCCATGCCCTAATCTCCTGCCTCAGTCGCTCAGAGGCCTTGTACCATGGCTCTGCTAGACTTCAGCTGTGAATCCTGGGAGTGAAGCAAAGAACACCTCGGGGTAGACTTTCTCCTCTGGGCGAGACTGTCTAAATTCCTTTTCTCAAAGCTGCTTCTGGGGGGCCGGTGAGATGGCTCAGCGGCGTAAGCGCCTGCCTTGCAAGCGCAAGGGCCCGAGTTCGACTCCCAGATCCCACATACGAAAAAGGGGCCGGTGACATCGCTCAGCGGCACGGGTGCCTGTTGGTGCGCGAGGTCCTGAGGTCGACCCCCCGGTACCCACAAAAAAAAAAAAAAAAAAAAAAAAAAAAAAACTTTAAAAAAAAAAAAAAAGCTGCTTCTGGGCTTTGGTGACTTTAGTCTTCAGGGCTTGCTAAATCATCCCTGTGTCAATGGACCGAAGAGACTTAGAGGCCACGCATCTACCTGAAGTCTACTTCTACCTGAAGTTTTCACAATGGTTCTCTTCCACCCATGCCCAGGTGTGACCCTCAGGAGCACAGTGGGGACAGGGAGCAGCTGGTCTGAGCAGAGATGAAGAACACAGGGCCCTGGAGAGCCAGAAAGCTCAGGTGACCAAGTCACAGGGCGAGCAGCAATCACAAGTGCTGTGCTCCGTGCAGGGGAAGAGTTCACCACTTAGACAGCTGCAGTCAGCTCCCAGAGTGCCCCGTGCCCCTGTGGTTAGTGCTAGAAGTAAACAAGTAACACACCAGTACCAGCAGCCCTTGGCGACTTCAGCCCAGCTCCTGTCACAAGCGTCTGGCAGATAGGGCTGGGCCTAGATCCTCTGCCTCTCGGGGAATCCCACGGCAGACTCCTCGGGTCATTCAGTTTGGCCCCCTCCCACCATCTCCCACCAACTACAAATCCCAGGGGTCAGGCCATGCCCCTGTGAGAGTAACAAGAACGCAGCTGTCATCAACAGAAGAACATTGTCCTTGGTTGAATCTCAGAAAACAAAAACCCCCGCATGGTGGGGCGTGCCTGTAATTCCAGCTGCCCAGGAGGCTAAGGCAGGAGGATCACAAGTTCTAGGCCAGCCTGGGCAACTTTAGAAGAACTTATCTCAATAGATAGACAGACAGACAGATAGACAGAGGCCTGGGGATGTAGCTCAGTGGTAGAGTGACCTGGGTTCAATCCCCAGTACCATAAAACAAAACAAAACCTGTCATAGCTCATTTGATGAGCAAGTGAGTGGCTGTCATGATGGATAATTTTATGAGACAACTTTGCTAGGCTGTTGTGCCCAGCTGTTTGGTCAAATACCAGTGTAGATATTTTTGTGAAGCTATTTTTCAGATGGGATTAATATTTAAATCAGACTACTGAGTGAGGTGACAGCGCATGCCTGTAATTGCAGCAATCTAGAGGCTGAGGCAAGAGGATTGCTGCACGTTCAACCCTAGCCTGGACTACATAATGACACCCTGTCTCAAAAAAAAAAAAAAAAAAAAAAGAGGCTGAGTAGGGCAGATTAGCTTCATAATATATTCAAGACTATAAGAAGACTACAGTCCCTGAGAAAGAAGGAATTTGGCCTTCAGACTTGCCAGCTTCTGTGGTCACCTGAACGCCCCCCCCCCTTTTGGTTAATACAGAGGCCTAGGAAAGGCAACCTTAAGATCCCAGGCCTAGGAGAGGCAACGCTGGCATTCAGGGCCAGGCCAGGGGAAGCCCAAGGTCCCGCTGGCCACCACTGGAGGCGAGCTGGGCTGCTGAGGGGCTGAGGGTCACCGAGGTGGCAGAGCCTTGGGTGGGGACAGGCAGCTGGAGGAGAGGGCACTTTCTGCTTCCCGGCCCCATTCTCTCCCCTTCCGCAGTGGTCGCACTGAGTCGCCAACCTTTATGCCTCTGACTTGGGGCTGTGACCCTGACCACATCACTCCATGTGAGGGGCGGTACCAGCCTAGGGACACTCAAGTCACAGCTTCCGGCGCCACCTACTGGTGGGTGCTGCAGACCGAGGCCAAAAGCGGATTCTCCTGTGGTCTGTGAGGCCACTGCAGCCGGATCCCTCATTCAAGAATCCTAAATTCAGGGACAGTGAGATGGCTCAGCGGCATATGCGCCTGCCTGGCAAGCGCGAGGGCCCAAGTTTGACTCCCGGAACCCACATACGAAAAAAGGGCCGGTGATACCGCTCAGCCGCATGGGTGCCTGCTGGCATGCGAGGTCCTGAGGTTGACCCCCAGTACCCAGGAAAAAAAAAAAAAAAAAGAATCCTAAATACATTTAAATGTTTGTTTTTCTTTTGTTTTTTGAGCCAAGGTATCACTATGTAGTCAAGGCTGCCCTTGAACTTGCAGCGATCCTCTTGCCTCAGCCTCCCCAATGCTGGCATTACAGGCATGCACCACACTGCCCAGAAGCCATTAAATTGTAAACTTTTTATTTTTATTTATTTATTTTTTTTTTTGGTGGGTACCGGGGTGTCGACCTCAGGACCTCGCGCGCCAGCAGGCGCCCGTGCCGCTGAGCGATATCACCAGCCCCTTTTTCATATGTGGGTTCCGGGAGTTGAACTCGGGCCCTCGCGCTTGCCGGGCAGGCGCTTAAGCCGCTGAGCCATCTCACCGGCCCTGTAAACTTTTTAAATCTTGAAAATATTATAAGCCAGGTATTGTGGCTCATGGCTGTAATGCCAGTACTCCCAGGCTGAGGCAGGAGAGTTATTGTGAGTTAGAGGCCAGCCTGCACCACATAGCCAGAACTTGTCTCAAAAAGGCAAAGCAAGGCTGGCTTGGTGGTGCAACCCTGTAATCCTAGCATTTCAGAGAGACCAGCCGGGGTTACGCAGTGAGTTCAAGGCCAGGCTGCAGTACAAAGACAGACCCCATCTCAAAATTTAAAAAAAAAGAAAGAAACCAAACATTATAAAGGATTTGCTTTCCACTTTTCCCCATTCCCTTAGCCAACTGTGAAATGAAGGCACAGGCTAGGGTTGGAGACCCTGGGAAGCGGTTTTTACAGACCCACGGGGGAAGAAAGGCAGACACACGAGAAAGGGGACAGTGGGCACAGCAAGGAGGCTCCTGGGGAGTGAGGCTGCTGAGGAGGTGCAGGCTGCAGCTTGGGTTGGGGATGGAGCTCTTCTAGCCCGAGCGGAGGGTGAGGGGCGACTCCAGGACCCGAGCTCAAGGCTCTGCGCAGCACAGAAGGGATGCAGACATCTCTGTGAGCTCCGGCTCCATCCACCGCAGACCCTGGAGTCACTCGAGGGTCACCCCTGCAGCGCTGCTGCCAGCCACAGCACGGGGACCTGGGTCTGCCGGCTGAGGGGGTGAGGGTTTTCAGCCTGTGAGCAGATCAGCCTGCTGTGCTTTGGCAAGAAAATCCTGCAGGGCGAGGATGCCATGACAAAGGATGCAGGGAAATCACCACGGGGACAGTCACAGCCCTGAGAGCAGGGACACAGGGACAGTATCCACCACAGCGAGGGGACTGCGGGCGGCCTAGGAACTGCAGGTGGAGGCGGAGGTGAGCCTGGAGACCAGATGATGCCCCGTTTCTGGTTTGGTCCACTCTTCATGAAACAGAACGAGGAGGAGGTTTGGAAGACCTCATGGAGAGGTGCTCCGGGACATCTTAGCCTGAGGGATTCCCAGATGTAGCTGTTAAAAAGTAGAGTGTCGGGAATGGTGGTGCATGCCAGTAATCCCAGCTACTCAGGAGGCTGAAGCAGGAGGATGTCAAGTTCATGGCAAGTCTGGGCACTTAGCAAGACCCTGTCTCAAAAAATAAAAAGGACTGGCTTCTCCCATAACTCAGTGGTAGACTGCCCTGGGGTTTGATCCCTAGAACTGAAAAAAGTTTTGAGGAGCTGAATAAAGACCAGTGACTTCAAAATTTGCAGTGAATGAAGAAATCCCTATGGTGAAGGCCAGGATTTCATTGTCCCTATATCACTAGACTATCAGAGTCCCCTTATTTGAGCTCCTAAGAAAGCTGCATACAAATGAGCCCCAGAACCAGTGTTTGACAGTCTGCACATGGCGTCATGCTTGTGGGCCTGCGGGTGGCTGCGTGGTGGCTTCAGCCTGGCTCTGTGGGCTTGGCTTGCAGCTCTCCCACCCACTCTGCCCCACAGCTCCAAGGACAGTGGTCTCGAGCCCATGAAAATGCACAGCAGCTCCTGGAGTCCGGCTCCGCACTTGTCCTTCTGCTTTCTGCTCACCTAAAGAAAAAGGTGGGCGGAAGCCACCACCATCAGTGGGATGGGAGATATCCCCAACTCTCGTGCACTGCGAGGTCACACAGCAGGAGGGAAGGAGGAACTGAACTAACATCCAGTCCACCTGGCTGCTCAGGCTCCTTCCTCTTTCCAGTCTCTGGGTCACCCCAGCCAGCACCGCCCTCCCGGCCACCTGTCTATCCTTTGCTACACGAGAGCATCCTGGGTGCCATGATGCAGCATGGGCATGAAGGTCCCTTGAGAGCCCCACACGCGGCTGTTCCCACAGCTGTGTGACCTTGGAGAGCCATGTTGCGTCCTGGCCTGTGTCATCTGCTAAAAGCTTATCACCTAAGGTTGTTGTGAAGATTAAATAGGATGATATGAAACAATACAAAAAAACTTGCCTTTGTTCTTTTTGGTGCTACTGGAAGTTGATCCTAGGACCTTCACACTGAACATTTCAATTATTTTGAGATAGGGTCTTGCTCAAACTTGTGACTTTCCTGCCTCAGCCTCCCAGAATGCTGGGAATACAGGCCCACATTACACACTCACCAAAAAGACTCTTTTATACAGTTTGTTTCATTAATGGGGATCAAATGCAGAGTTGAAAATACTCAAGTATTTTCTTTAAGGCCCCACTTAATTTCACCTTCTTTCATAAAGCTTTAAATAACTACCATTTCTCCTCAGAACTCTTAATAGTTGGCCTCCAGTGGCTTCTGGAAACAAAGGAATTTCCTGGAAAGCTCTTTATTGTTTTTAACTTTAATTTTTTGGGGGGTTGGGGGTTTGAAATGGATCTCCTGTGTAATTCAGGCTTGCCTTGAACTCACTACATAGCCCAGTCTGGCCTTGGACTCACAGTGATCCTCCTGCCTCAGCCTCCAGAGTATTGGGATTACAGGAGTGCATCACCACACCCAGCTTGGAAATCCCTTTAGAAATATTCTATTCTTCAGGTTTGTTTATTCCGGTTCCCTCATAAGGTGTTTAGATTTTCCCAAGAGATTCTAGGGCAGCAGCCCTGGTCTTTACCACAGTAAGGAGTTCTTCCCAAGTAGCCCTCTCATCCACTTAAGACTTCCAGCTGAGTCCTGTCACTTGAGGATGTATGTTCGAGGCCTCACTTTCCTCACTGGTGAAACAGAGATGTTCTCACCTCTTGGCCACAGTTTCAGTGAAGCACAGATGAGGTGACACAGTTAGGGCTTTGGGCACATTCCTGACAGAGCCTGGCCAGGAGGCTCCTTCACTACTCACTCAGTCAGCCCCAGACTCTAGGCAGTAGCTGCATGGCACCGAGCAGTGTCACCCAAGTGCACCGTGGCTCCTTTACGGAAGCTGGGATAATGAGAGGGAAGTGGCTGCTTTTTTCAGTGTCCTCTTCCCCCAGGTTCTTGTGAGCAAGAACCTATACACCTTATTTTCCACATGAACACAGGCTTACATACAGGAATGGTGTGATGCATCAGATGCTTAACATGAGTCAAGGGTAGGCAGGATATCAAGCGCAGTGACAGCCACAGCAGCTGCAGGAGGAGAAAGGAAGTGTTTTCCTTCCGGCCACTCTAGAACCGCATGGGAAGTCAGTGTATTAGTCAGTGCTTACGGGAGCTTGCAGGGCTGGGGCGAGGCCCCTCAAAAGCCTGCACATGCTCTGAATTGGATTTAATGCAGGACACCGAAATTTACAGGATTGGGCCCATAGACTCCAATGTAGAAGAGTGCAAAAGATCTGTCCTCGCACTTGAGATCCAAAGGATCCAGCCAAAGCCTGGAGCCCACGGCAGTGTCCGGTCCCTTCCACATTAGGAGGCTGAAGGATTCGATACTGAAGACCAAGGGGCCTGCGTTAGAAGCTGAAGCGTGTGGGGCGGCACCCCGAAAGGCCAGTGCTGGTGGCTGAAGAATCTCCCAAAAGCCAGGAGATGACACCCAAGGCAAAGGCGAGGACCCAAGCTCCTCTGAAGAGAACAGCAGAAGCCCCAGTGAGGAAAATCAGCCACAACAAACCTCTTTCAAGGAAATCAGCTGAAATCCTTCCTCCCCTTCTCCCTTTTACCCTCCTTAAAGTGGGTCTTCCATGCCCAGAACCATGCTGACTCAACTCATCTGGGTGTTCCCCACTCAAGTTGACAATGAATTAACCACCACAGTCAGATACGGGCCTGTATCCTCCCTACTTTGGTTTCCAAATCAATCTGTCCTTCCTTCGTCCTTTCCTTTTCTCTTCTTTTTATGGTACTGGAAAATCGAACATCCAGGGTCTTTCCACTCAGCAATACTCTCCGTCCTTTTTACTTTTTATCTGGAGAGAGGATCACATGAAATTGCTAAATTGCCCAGCATGGACTTGAATGTGTGATCCTCCTGCCTGAGCCTCCCAGAGTGCTAGGATTACAGGCTCAGGCTATCAAGCCCAGCCAAATTCTTTCTCACACTTTGATAACACAGGCATACCTGGCTTCGTGTACCCTGTTTATGCTGTGATGGCAGATAATGTGCCACACCAAGTTACTGCAGGTGATGGACATTTCACAGGTCACATGGCAAGAGGAATTCAATGAGTGTTTCTTTATTTACATACTCAGTAACATAAAATGAAAATCTCACTTGAAACTTAGCTGGCCAGAAATATAGTGCATAATGTTAACACTGCATTCACAGAGAGTAGCAATGGTTGATCACTCCATGTGTCCAAGTCATTTTGGCTCTTGAGAAAAGATCCTACTCACTGAAGTGCCCAGAATGTCCTCAGGATGACCTGCACAGGAAGAGAAAGGCGCTCAACAGAACCGCACACTTACAAACATAAGAAATGAGTTACCGGACATTGTAATCATTACGGTGGAATTTTACACATCCCAAGAGGTGAGCAGAGAGTAAAGTGAGAACTAGAAAACCCATCACTGACACGAGCTACTGGACTTTCTACCCCACACTCACCTGTTCTGAGGAAGGAGAGGCTATGTGGTGTGAAGGCAACTCACACTACAGGTAACTTTCTTTTTGTCCTCATTCTTCCTGTCCATATCCACCATCTGATATCCTAGATTAGAGACTAGTCCCAGGCTTAGAGAATGGTGCTCCAAACTGCAGTTTTCATGTGCAAAGAGAATCCTAGCATAGGTCTTTTGAAACAGGTGCTAAAAGTTTTTCCCCTCCTCTTGTAATCTTTCTCTCTGACAGAAAAGCAAGGAGGCAGAAGATATTTTCAAAGGACAAAAAGCTAAGTGCATCCAAATCTCATCAGAAAAATTATCCATGAAAATGTTTGATTCTTTGAGGCACACTCAGTACACAGAAATCAGAATCACTCAGGAAACAACCCTAACATTTTATGGAAAAAGAGAAGCCAAAAGAACCCTAAAAACACTCAATTCTCGTGAATATGTTTAACAGTATACTAGTGGTATGGGCAACTATGAAGGACAACAATTATCCCTGAAATAGGAAAGGCTATTGGATGTAGCATTTTAAAGTAGAGACCCAGGAATGCTGATGTGGGACGGAAGGAGAAGAGAACTATCAGCTATGTACTCCCTACTGCATTGAAACCACATGGACTCGACATTACACATGACTTCATTTCGTCCACGACCTCCTGTGGACCTGTAGGTTTCTCCCACACTCATATGCCCGGAAATGGCACGAGCTAGGTGGCTCATGAAGAAAACCTGACACTTTTCTTTGGAAACTGCCACATCTGAGCATCAGAAAAGGTTTCCCCAGGAAGGTCTCTTCTGGAGAAGTCAGTCTCATTTTTGGACAGGCAGGATGCAAACCCTGGCTAAAATATGAAAGGATTCATCTGGCACAGGACCCCAGACGCCTTGAACTTTTATGGCTCAGACGAGTAGGGAGCAGAATCTCAGTCCTCTGGCAGCCAGATGTCATCGGGGTGGTCGTGGAAGTCCGTTGGCCAGTGAGTGGCGTTGGTGTGGTACCCGGGGTCCCTGGGGTTTTACTGCCCCCGTCTAAAGGCAGAATCCCTCACTTCCCTGTGCCCTGCTCTACCCCATCTCTCAGCACATCCTGGGCACAGGCAGCCAGCAATGACACTCTTGATTGGCGTGTGTGGTAAGATGGGCTGGATGCCAGTGAATGGGACCTGCAGAGCACGGCCCAAGGTGCAGTGGCAGCCTCTCCATCCGACTGGGGCCCCTTTCAGGAAGGACGCACTGGGAGATGGGCCAGGCACCCGCCGAGGTACAGAGAGAATGCAGCTGCCTGTGATCCCGAGGTTCTGTCGGCAGAGGTCAGAGAGCTGGGCTTACATCTGCAGGAAAGGCAGCCAGCACTTCAACTTGAGGTAGTGAGGCGCTCTCAAGGAAAGACAGCTGGGCGATGGGACAGAGGGGTGGTGGAGGCGGGAGGGGACTTCTCTGAGGCTCCAGTGAATGCTCCGAGCCGAGACAAGCTGGGAAGGAGCAGGAGTAAGGTCGGGCGAGGACTCGAGGTAGACAGGTCCCCACGCCACCCTCGCTGCCGCGGGGCTCACTGCTCAGCTCCGAGGTCGGCTCCGCTCGCAGAGACCTAGGCGGGTCGGGGCCCGCGCTCTAAGCCGCCTCAGCCAGGCGGAGGCTGAGGCGCCCGGGGGCGGGGCCTCGAGAGACCCAAACAAGCCCACATGGCGGGGCGGGGCCACGCGTGACGTCAGCGCGCGTGCGCGCTCGCCCGTCTGCGCGCTCGCCCGTCCGCCCGCTCGCCCGCTCGCCGTACCCTTGCTCGGCCGTAAAGCGCGGAAGGTCGCTGTCCCGGGGCACCCGGAACTTTATTTCTTCCTTGCGCTTCTTTCTCATGTCCTGTGAACCTTTTTCCGGTCCGCGACGACGCCCGGCGACGGTGGTGTGCGCCTCGCTGCCGCCAGGGTGTCTCTCTGAGCGCGGCCTTCCCCGGCCCGGGAGGTAAGGAGCGAGCTGCGGGGCCGTGTGGCCTCCGTGTCCGCGCGGCCTCGGCGTCCCGGACGCGGGGCGTCCCCGTTTTGCGCTCCCCTCTGACCTCGGGGTCCCCGCTGTTCCCGTGCCCGGTCGGTTCCGCCTACTCCTCCTCTCCGGGAGGGGCGTCCGGACCCAGGACTCCGTCCCGCGAGTTGTCGGGCCTCGGCGACCCGCGCCTGTTCCGGGCCTGCGCACCGGCTGTGGCCCGGGGACCCCGCTGCCGGCCGACCCCGGGCGTGCACACCCTGCCCGGCTCTCCCGGCCGTCGGTCTCTGCAGGCGGATTTGTTTTCCCGCCCGGGAACGTGCGGTGCAGCGCGCTGCGCCGACTCCTAGACTGCGGCAGAGGCCGGCGAAAGAAATCACCTGGCAACGTCTGGGCCGGGCAGTGGGCTTTCTTCTTAATGAGTGACACTTTGGGACTGTTGTGCTTGATACTCGGGTTTGAGTCAGTCCAAGCCCATTTAGCGCACGCAGGTAAGCACGCTGCAAAGGGAGGTGTGTGGGGGAGGTGTGGCGGGGAGACCGCTGCAAGCGTCCTCTTCATCGTGGTAGGGGTTGTGTTCGTTTTTATAACTCTTTTGACCTATTGCACTCCAGGCCTGCTGGATCCTCGGAATCTGGTGATTGAACCCAAGGCGTTCACATTGATCTACATCCCCGGCCCTTGTAGTTTTTATATTTTTAGGGGATTTTGTTTGTTTGTTTTTGAGACAGTCTCCCTATGCAGTTCAGGCTGGCCTCAGCTCGCTGTGTAGTCAGGCTGGCCTCGAACTAGTGGGGAACCTCCTGCCTCAGCTTCTGAGTGCTGGGATCACAGGCGTGCACCACCGCTCCCAGCAGCACTTACTGTTTTTGAGGCAGGGTCTTGCTGAGTTCTGAAGTTGCCCAGGCTGGGCTGAACTTGTGATTGTCCTGCCCCCGCCTTCCGGAGTGTCGGGATCGCAGGTGTGTAGACGCTGTGTCCCGCGAATCTGTTGCTTTAAAGCAGGACTCGCAGATGGCTGGCTGTGCTGAGGCAGGCGCGGGAGATGTGTTAACTCACTGCGCTCACGCAGTCTTGTGACCAGCATCCGGCCTACCTGTTCGTGATGCTGTAGCTCAGGACATTAGTGCTTGCAGGGGTCGGTGTAGCAGTTCTGAGCAGCAGCAGTCCGGGTCCTGAGGTGGTTTAGCAGAAGTTATCTTTCTCAGTAGAGAATATTACACCCCGAGGGGGTCAATTTCAGTTTCAAGAATTTAAGAGCATAAATTCTTTGTAAACCAGAGGCTGTTGTATTTCTTTGAGTGTGACATCTTCAGTGCCTCCCTTCCTGCCTTTACCTCCTTTGCTGTCAAACCTGCGGGAGAAGCGTGGTGCCTCCCTTCCCTTTCTTGTTTATTTTAAGCTGTCTGCCCGCTGCCAGCACCTCTTCAGTTTCTTGGAGGTCATGATGAGCACAAGGTCAACACGGTTTTTTCTTGGTTCTTTTTTTTTTTTTTTTTTTTTTGTGGGTACCGGGGGGTCGACCTCAGGACCTCGCGCACCAGGAGGCGCCCGTGCCGCTGAGCGATATCACCGGCCCCTTTTTCGTATGTGGGTTCCGGGAGTCGAACTCGGGCCCTCGTGCTTGCCAGGCAGGCGCTTAAGCCACTGAGCCATCTCACCGGCCCTTTTTCTTGGTTCTTATCACGCTGGGGTCCCCCACACCCCCGCTCAGCACTGGAGATTGAACCCAGGGTCTTCGCAATGAGCGCCCCCCCATACATTTGCGGCACTTAGTGTTTACCTTTATCTTAGGAAATGGGTACACGTACTTAGTATATCTTGATTCCTTGTATTCCACTTCCTCTCTCCTCCCTTCCCCTTGCTCCATTTCTAGATCCCCTTCTCATTCCTATTTTTATTTTGTACTTTATACTTCGGGTTTTTCATGGAAGAGAAATGATGCGATATTAAGCTCATGTGCCAGATTTATTTCACTTAACATTGAGGTCTCAAGATGCATCCATTTTCCTACAAATGACTCAAATGTATCCTTCTTTAAGGCAGAGTAGTAGTCCATTATGTACAAATCCCACATTTTCTCTTATCTGTTCATCTGTTGATGGACACATAGCTGCTTCCAAGATTTAGCTATTATGAATTGTGCTGCTGTAAACATGGGTATGCATATATCACTGTAACATGTCTTTAACTCTTTTGGGAAGATAGCTAGAAGGGAAATAGTTGGTAGAATGGAATTTCTAGTTTTAGTTTTTTGAGAGTTCTCTATACTGATTTCCATAGTGGTTGTACCAGTTTATGTTCTCCCCAATAATGTGGAAGGGCTCTTTTTTTCCCCTTTCCACCAGCATTTGTGTTTGTTTCATATTTTGATGATAGTTATTCTTTCTGGAGTAACATGGAATCTTTTTTTTTTTTTTTTGTATTCTTTGGGGTTTTTTTTTTTTTGAGATAGGGTCTCGCTGTGTAGTTCAGACTGGCCTTGAACTCAATATGTAGCCCACGTTGGCCTCCAAACTTGTGGCGATCCTCCTGTTTCAGCCTCTCAGGTACTGAGATTACAGGGGTGCACCACCTGTAAGTCATTAATAAGACAAAAATATTAAAGCAGAAACTAAATCTGCTGGAAGATAAAATAGGTAAAACTCTTAAAAGACACAGGCACAGGGAAAGACCTTTTTTTTTTTTTTTTTTTGAGACAGGGTCTCACTGTGTAGTTCAGGCTGGCCTTAAATTCACTATGTAGCCCAGGGTGGCCTCAAACTTGCAGTGATCCTCCTGCCTCAACCTCCTGTGTTGTGTTTACAGGCGTGCACCACCATGTCTAGCTGCAGGGATCTTTTTACTTCTTTTTTTGGTTTTCTGAGGCAGGGTCTTGCTACGTAGTTCAGGCTGGCCTCGAACTCCTGATGGTCCACCTGCCTGAGCCACCCAAGCGCTGGGATCACAGGTGCGCACCATCACGCCCAACTTCAACCTCTATTTCTATTTTGCCACTTTACACTTGCAGCTTTCTCAACTTCCTTGTCTCTACTTAGTTCACTGTCTTCCTGGCTACTACAACATAGCTTCTGAGGGAGCATTTTATTTTATTTTATTTTATTTTATGTATTTTTTACATACGACTGACATTTTACCCCCTCAGTTTTATTTATTGACTAGTGAGGGAGCATTTTAGCAAACCTCTTTCAAAAGCGTAAAAAGTCAAGTGATTTTACTTAGAAGTTTGTACTAGGTAACAGATGCTTCCAAATTCTTAAATTACTCCAGTATTATTTATATTAGCATAACATTTAATGTGTAAATGTTTAACAGGGAACTGTTGGTTAATTTAAAATACACCCGTAGGAATTTATTAAGCCATTAAAATTTTGCTTTTCAAGGAGTACTTAATAAAGAAGGTAAAATGTATTGAACATGCAGCTAAAACAAAACCACCTATTTTCTGGGTAAAAAAGACCTGCTTTATGTGTGTACACTCAGTGCAAGTAAAAATACTGTAGTTACAATTCCACAGCATCACAATTTGAACAGAAGCCAAGTGTTCTCTCCTTTTTTGCAGGTGACACCCTGAGCCTTCTTTAAACATCATTTATTCCACCTTGAAACCCATCTGTTTTAGTTTTTTCACCATCTTTGCAATCCCTTTTTTTCTGCTAGGAGATGAGCTTAACGGTTCCGTTTTCACAGCAGTCCTGTCTTTGCTCACCTGTTTTTGCTTTTTTAAGTGGCATGGAGTAGCAATAAATGGCAGATTCTAGTGCCAGCCTGGCAGGGTTTGAATCCTGACTCTGCCCCTGACTAGGATTTTAGATGTTGGGACAGTCATTTCACCTAATCTGTTGTTTGTGTTTGTTTGTTTGTTTGTTTTTTGAGACAGGGACTCACTATGTAGTTCAGGCTGGCCTTGAACTTACTGTGTAGCCTAGGCTGGCCTGGAACTTGCAGCGATCCTCCTGCCTCAGCCTCCCAAGTGCTGGGGTTACAGGCGTGTGCCACCTTGCCCGGCACTTCACCTAATCTGTGCCTCCCTTTCCTGAAGAAAATGGAAATAATGATAATATCTACCTCACAGTGTTGTGAGGGTTAGATTAGTTGTACACCAAGGAAGTGTGTGGCACATCGTAACTACCTATAAAAATATGACTTTTTACAGAAGTTCTTTGAGGTACTTGGGTATCGCATTCCCTCCGTTGCGCGTTCTCAGTCAGTGCTCGGTGTGCTTCCTGGGTACCCGTGTGAATGCTGGGAAACGGGGGGACAAGCTCTAGCTGCTCCGTCTCAGAGTCATCCTGGTGGGAGAACCACCACCGATCCTGGTGCTGCTCCTTCCCGCCTTGTCTGGTTTAGTCCTTGCAGCAGCCCCGCGAGGTGGCTGTTCCCAGCCCGGGAGCAGGTGAGAAGCCGGACGCAGAGCTGCAGGACTTGCTCGGAGTCCTCCAGCTGAGGCGAGGTGGCGAGGCTTTCACACCCTGCTCTGCACACTGAGCCCGGGCTCCCCGCGGTGGCTGTGCTCACGGTGTGGTGAGCTCCGTGCTGGCAGGAGGGCGGGTGTCATGGGCCATCCCAGAGGGGCCGCTTAGCTGTGCGCGGGTGTGTTTTAGTGTTGCATTGATGTGCGGTAGGCTGTGACCCGAGGACATTGTCTGTGTTGCAGGAGGGTGGCAGGAGCTGTGCTGATAAGGGGACAGTGTGCACTGTCCCGGGGAGGAGGGGACGGTAAGCTGCGAGTCTGAGTGGGGCTGGGGCTGGTCGGTGCCAGCGGGCGGGGACGGAAGAGCCTGAGCCTGGATGCAGAAGCAGCTGGGAAGGACCTTGCGCTCTGTGTGAGGAGTTTTGACTTCGTCCTGAGAGAGTCATGGGAGGGCCGGAAGCAGGGCCTTGAAATAAGGTTCCCAGGGCAGAAGACCTGTTCGGCTCCTGTGGATCCTGGGTGTGGGAGAAAAGTGTGCAGACAGGAGGTCGGAGCCCTGTCTGGAAGCCACTGCCGGAGTGTGGGAGGGACACGGTGGCCCCTGTCCTCATGTGTGGCAGGCGGTGGAGTGAAGAAGATGGTCTGTGGGAGACTTAGGATGTGGCCACGTCAGGCTTGACGAGTGACACGGTGGGGGAGATGAGAATGGGGGCATCCTGGTGCCACCTGGCTTCTAGTAAGTGGGAGCTCTGGGCAGCAGCGAGAGCAGGCTGGAGGGTGAGGGGGTGGCTACGTTGGACTGTGCTGGTCACTTGTGGGAGAGAGCGGAGGTCGCCGCTCTGCACTAGAGCTGTGAGGTCTGAAAGAAAAGCAGAAATTGCCTGTTACTAGAGTGTGGTTTAGAGTGAGGGGTGAAATCATGTCCATGTTGAGGTCTTCAAGTGGGTGATGTCTGAGGTGATGGCACTGCTAGCTGTGAGCTTTGGGGCCAGGTCAGTGTCACCTGGGATGTGGCACTTCCGTGTCCTTTTCAAGCAGGGGTCCATTTGAGGTGCTCGGGCCTCAGCATTTGTTGTTGTTGGTTGAAACAGTGTCTCCTGGGAGGTGCGGGCTCTTGTCGCAGATCCCTGAGCACTCAGAGCAGCAGTTGGTAGTCATGTCAGCTCCACTGATGGGTCGGGTTTGGGTACAGGTACCCAGGGCCTTTGCACTGAGCTGTCTCTCTCTTTCTAAAATTGGTTTGTTGTGAACTTTCAGACACACTCAAATGTATGATCGTCCTGTATCAGCCTCTCATAATGCTGAGATTACAGGTGTATGCCACCCTCCCTGGCTTGGGTACAAGTTTTGATTCATATGGGTCCCTGAACAGGTGAACAGCTGCCTGTGTTGCAGCAGAATCTGTGGTTAACGAATCCCAATAGTGTGTGCTCTTAATCTGGCTTCTGCCCTTTGTGAGGTGGGGTAAAGGTGGAAATTTTATTAAAAATGAGAAGAACTGGGTCAAAGTAGAGAAGTTTGAAACCTCAAGTTTGACAAGTACATCACTGCCTTTTATTTATTTATTTATTTATTTATTTATTTATTTATTTATTTATTTAATGTGAGTACCGGGAGTCGACCTCAGGACCTCGCGCTTGCCCGCCAGGCGCTTATGCCGCTGAGCCATCTCACTGGCCCACTGCCTTTCATTTAAACCAGTGGTGGCGAACCTATGGCACTTGTGCCGCAGCCAGCTGTTTATCATTAAAAGCTCTTGAAGGTTCACCATTGCTGATTTAAACTAGTATTTGAACTTATCAGGGATATGGAAGAGCCCAGTATGGTCTTTTATTTGTTTTGAGACGGGGTCTCATTAAGTTGAGTAGCCTAGCCTCAAACTTGAGATCTTCCTGCCTCAGCCTCCCAGAATGCAATTACAGTTGTGTGCCACTTTGCCTGGCTCAGTCATGTTGCTTTAATAGGTACTGCACACCTCATGGGCATCGTGTGTGGTCTAGATCCAGTAGGCATTAGAAAAATGTAAACGAGGAAGGAAAACATGCTACCAGGACTCAAAAGTACGTATTAAGAAACACTGAACCTAAATATCCTTAATTCATGTATCAAATGAATGTCCTTGGAGGAGGATGTCCTCTGTGAAGTGTTGTACCTGGGCTTCTGGAGGTGGATTAAGATCTTCTCTGCTCACTGTGTGTGACCAAGCCGCGGAGATCCCCACGTGGCTGGAAGGTGGCGGTGGCCTTCAGAGGTGCAGGCCACCTGTGGAGGTGCAGAGAAGGCACTGAGTGAGGCAGTGGCTCTGTGAGTGCGTCTTTCCCAGGTACGCATTTAATCACTAATTTTAATAACATTCGGTGTCAGGCATGGGGTGCTGTCGATGCAAAGTGTTGAGGTAGCAGTAATCCATCCTAAGGGGGTCTGGATGTGGTTGGTTTGCTTTTAAAGAACAGACAAATGTGGACTGTTAAATGGAGAATGAGTAGGTACAGTCATCCCCTTTCCTTTTTCTTCCAGACAGGGTCTCACTAGGTCACCCAGGCTGGCCTTGAACTCGCAGTGATCCTCCTGCCTCAGCCACCTGAGTGCTGGGATTACAGGTGTGTGCCACTGTGCCTGGCTGTCACCTTGTTATAAAGGTTGGTAAGTTATGATCCTTGAATGCCGCATTTCAGTTTACATTGGGCCATATTAACTATCTTAACTAGGGGTTCATGGAGCCCATTTTATATCAAATCAATTTGTGTCAAAAAACTTTAATATTAATATGTGTTAATATCTTTATGTCTAACATAGGGTAGAGTGGTTCACAGTGATGGCCATGTGCTGTCCTCCCCCACACATAGGAAGCTGAATCGTTTAGCCCCCATCAGGTCGATATGAGGGAGCAGACAGAGGCTGCATGCTGCCAAGCCATAGCATCTCTCTGAAACCCCCCAAAATAACCACTGTTTTTTCACTTTTTCTTCCAAGTGGAATCTTCAGAGTGGTTTCTTTCTAGATCTCAAATTTTTAAACTCATTCTCCGTGGGTCTTTGAGCCCTGTTCCTTGTGCGTGTGCACTGCTTTTTTTTTTTTTTTTTTTTTTTGTGGGTATGGGGGGTCGACCTCAGGACCTCGCGTGCCAGCAGGCGCCCGTGCCGCTGAGCGATATCACCAGCCCCTTTTTTCGTATGTGGGTTCCGGGAGTCGAACTTGGGCCCTTGCGCTTGCCAGGCAGGTGCTTACGCCGCTGAGCCATCTCACCGGCCCCTGTACTGCTGTTTTGACTTCACAGATGGCTGGAAATGTTCACCAAGGGCCCTGTGCATCTGGGCCTCTTGGGCAGGCGCCTCCCTCTGCAGGGCGTCCCACTGACCGGCGGGCCGGGGGCCAGTATCCACCAGCAGTCGTAGCACCAGAGCTCTGTATGTGGATAGGTAGTGTGGCTTCTTGTGCCTTGTTAGGCAGGGACCAGTGTCCAGGGCGTTTGTCCGTTAGGGTTTTAGCCACATCATGCCAGGGTTTGAGCCATGTTATCCTGTGCATCAGGGGACAAAGTGCAATAGTGACAGAGGAGCGGTCGGCTCCCTGACCTTCCTCATGTGGCCTGTTGTATAGGTGTGCAGTGTAAGAAAGGAAATCCATGAGATTAGGTCCTATGGGATTCTCATATGTAACAATGCAAAAAACAATAAAACCCCGAGACTAAACCTGTGCGTGCAAGCTGGGGATGGGAAAGGTACTGGCTGCTTCTCTCAGACAGTGTTCTCCTTCCCTTGTTGTGAGCAAGAATGCACACGTGTCTTCCACACCAGCACATGGGTGGTGTGCCTAGTGCCAGGTCCTTACTGTGACTCAGCAGGGAATGGGATATCAGGCGCAGTGACAGCAGCAGTAGCTGTGGGAGGGAAATGTGCTCACCCCAGCTGCGCCAGCGGAGGATGGAGTCAGAGCCAGGCTGCATTATCCTTACCTCAGTTTCCAAATTTGGTATCACAGGTACAAATGGCTTTCTATACGGTATTTATCCTCTGTGATGGCAAATACACTGAACCCAGTTATTGCAGATGCGGGACACTCCACAGGTGACATGACAAGGGAAATTAAAATGTTTATTCATGTTCATAATACCTAGTAACATGAAAAGAAACTCGTTGAAAGCCAGCCAGCTAGAAATACAGTGCAGAGTGTTCACACTACGTTCATGAAGGGCAGAAAGGCTCAGTCGCCCTGTGTGTCCAAAGTCACCTGGGCTCTGGAGAAAAGATCCCATTTACCCAGATGGCTGGGATGTCTTCAGGATGATCTGCTACCTCTCACAGAACAGAAAGGGGTGCAACAAAACTGCACACTACAGATAATGAGTTACTGGACTTCACAGTCATTACGGTGGTAGGTTTGTACACCCCAAGAGTTGAGCAGAGAGTAGAGTGTGAACTAGAACACAAGCTGCAGAACTTTACCCCACAGACTGAAACGCGCTTCCCTTCCTTCGACCTCGTCCAGCACGGTGATGCTGGGGTGTAAGGCACTAGAACTGGGGTCGGAGAAGGTGCTCCGAGCTGCAGGTCTTGGTGTGCAAAGGAAATCTTGGCACAGATTTTTTTGAATAGATACTAAAAATATCCTCCTCTCCCCTAGTAGTTTCTGTCCTTTACAGACAGAAAAACAAGGAGGCGTTTGCGGAGTAGTAAAAACAAGTGCATTTGTCTATCATGAGAAAAATGGCCCATGAAGAAATGCATAGTTCTCCAACAGATGCGCTCTGCTTGGAGAAGTCAAGAATCACACAAGAAACAACCACGATGTTGAGTGGACAAAGAGAAGGCAGAGATGTAAAAAGTACTCAATTTTTGTGAAAACAGTGCAGTGATGGTGATGAGGGACCACAGTGGTGAGCACTGTGGTGATGTGAATGAGAGGGCTCACAATGCAGCACCTTCAAGTGGAGCCCAGAAGTGGTGGCGCAAGGCGGCGCTGCCTGACAGACCCTGGCTCGCTCGCTGCTTCCTGCGTGTACACAGTGCGTGGAGCCCAGGTGTGCGCTATGGGTTTACTGTTCCTCCCGAATCCATGTGCCTGCCACTAAGTCCAGTGTGACTCTGTCCCTTAAGAAAAACATGCCTATCTTGTGTGGATGCGGTTCTGCTGTTTATAGCAACTCTGGGGTGGGTGCAGAAGGAAAAGTAAAGTGGCAGCACCTTATGCTGCAGCGTTGCCCAGTGGTGATCAGAGCTCTGTTGCAGGTATTAGGACCCTGGCCAAGAAGCATCAAAGCCATAGACATAAACCTGTAGCTCAGCCCTGAAAGCAGCCGGATGGGAGTGCGCTGCAGGACAGGGTGTAATGGTTGATACATTATGTCAGCTAGAGAACTTTAGAAGTTTAAGCTGCTCAGCAGGGGGCCGGGGTCCTCACTTTGTAAAAGTCCTCATCCTGTGTAAGAGGAGGGCAGGGAGATGCTGTGAGTGCTACACCCACCCGAGGGGGTGGGAGCCTGCTTACAATATGAGGTTTATGGGGCTGACTCCCTCCTTTGTGCTTTTCTTGCTTTTGATGTCTTCTGATGCCTTGAACTGTTGCCCCTCAATGATACCACCTTGCCTGAGAGCCACCTGATTACAGACTGAATCCTCCACAAACTGTGAGCTAAATAAACCTTACCTTCCTTAATTTTGAGTGTGCAGTATTTTGTCTCAGCAACTAGAGAAAAGTAGCTAAGACACAGGGTCTCCAGGGACTTGCTGCAACTGGAGGCCACTGAGATTCCCTTGTGTCTTGGGTCCCCTAAGGATGGTGAAGGCACATTCAAATGCCAGCACAGGTGTCTGTAAGTCACGGGATGAACAAAGACAGCCGTTATGGCTGTGGGCATCTTGTTAAGAAAGCACCTGCCACTCCATGCTGCCGCTACCACTGCCACCCAGGTGGCAGGAGAGGGAGGGCACTATTTCAGGTACCTGCAAAAGCAGGGCAGCAGACTGAGAGCTGGGGATCTATTTCTAATCTTTCAGTTACTTTCTCGGAGACAGCCTAGGAAAGCGAACAGGTAAGATTCTTGTGTGTCCAGGAGCAACACCCCAGGGAGAGCACACCACCCAATGGCAGCTCTTGGGGTCACAGTGCAGCTGGGACTTAGTCACAGGGCTGAATGATCCCTGGCCTGATGGGGATCTCCGGAGAAGGACTGGAAACAGTCCTGTTCAATAAGGTTGAAGGATATCAAATAGGTGATCTAAGCAGTAAGCTGTTGTCCCTTTTTAGCTCTTAAAGCATTCTGGATAAGGGCTGTTGTCAAGGCCATGGCAGTCTAATGGAGGGGCAGGCTTGCCTACGCAAGCTCAAGTCAAAGGACCATGGCAACGCTGCAGAACAGCACCTGGGGAAAGCTATGTCAAGGGAGAAGGCACACAGAAAACTTGCAAATCTGCATCTTTGTTGGTTCAAGATCAACATACTGTTTCTAGGTTCAAAAAGATTATCTAGGTAAATTTGCTGGCAAAAGAACAGAAGGCACAGTGCCTCCCCTACAGATTATTTCGAAGAGAGAAAAGTACCCAGCTACCTAAAGCCCAGAATTCCTTGCCTCACACTGGTATGCTATCACACAGGGTGAGCTGCTATGGCCCCGCTGTCTTGAGAGATCGGGTAACACATGCAAGGGTGTTGTGCTTGTCCTTATAACTGCCAGCGTCACAGCTGTCCTCTAGATCTAGTGCTTCTCAGCAGCAGCCCAAAGTGCTGTAACATCTACGTACAGCAGGCAGGGCTTCTGCTGCCCTCAGCTGCTGACCACCCGAGAGTCAGGGAGGAGTCTCTTCGCAGCACTCCCATCAGGACCAGATAGAGAAAACAGCCAACTGACCCTGCCTGTGTGTGCAGGGAAGACTGCAAGCTGGGCAAGGACTGTACTTCCAAGGGAGGAGACAGAGATGCCTATAAAGTGCCAAAGAGAAATCTCCATGATCCAGGGCATTCAGTTAAACAAGTGATGGCCCAGAAGATCACCACCTTGCAAAGGGGTAAGAGAATGACCCCTACTTATGGAGGTTTTTAAAAGCACAGTCCTGAGCGCACTTGGCCCCTCCTCTGTCCCCTCACAGCAAGACAAACCCTGCTGGTTCAAAGGGGAAGAATGACATTAGCCACAGGAGGCCAGCACTTCTAGCTCTACAGTACAATAAAGTCCAGACATCCCTCCTACTTAGAAAGCACAGCTAATTAACAGAATAGTAATTAGCTAGAGATTAACAAGTGCAAAAAAAGATACAAGCTTTAAAGTCTACCTTGACTATACTGTGATACTTCTGTGTAATACATTGAGGTGGCTTTTACTTCAATTTGGAACTTAAGTGGTGACACTTCTATGTAACAGTTAAAGTGCAAATTTACCGCCACAGTTGTATTGTCTGTGCATAAATGAAGAATTTCTTTCGGACTTAATTCCAAATAAAATTTCATTTACAAAGACAGATTTGGAGTGGTGCAAACATATGTGAAAGCATGCGGATACCTAGAACTCGACACCATCCGCTTCTATCTGTCCCAGTGAGCCTGTTCACTGCCTGTAGGTGTCCCAGGGCTGTCCCTCTCTCCCAGGTCCTCCTTGGCTGCTGCCGCCCTGCTCAGCGCTCTCCTGGTTGCCTAGAAGCAGCAGGTCTCAGCAAGTGAAATGCACACTTGCTCCAAAACACCAAGGCCCCTAAACGGAATTCTAACCACACTCGTCCTTAACAAATCAACTAAGATCCCCACACACATAGGTGGACATCGAAGTCACTAACCATGCAGAAGGGGTGGCTGGGGAAACAGCAAGATGTCTAGGAGAAGCCAGCCTGCCTGAGTGGGTCACAGGTTCTGCAGCAATTCTGGGTAAGGCAGACACCTGGGAATGTTAAACTGCTCTCATGAAATGATCTTTAATACTCCCACAGGTTTAACAGAACCAATGCTTCCAAGATACCAAGACGACGAAAACTACAGCTGATTTGAAATTTCTAGTTTTTTTACACTTAATAAAACCCCCCAACAGAGTAGGGCAGTTTATATACAAGGGAAAATGATGTATTGGGGCTGGATAGCTCAGTCTGTGACCTCCAAGCGTTACCGTGAGGAAACAGACACTCCTCACAAGCGTGCAGGGCACTCTCAGGTGCTCCACTGCAGAGGGCATGGGGATGGCTGGAGGAGAAAGCAAGCCTGGGCGGTAAGAGGAAAGCAGCCCTCTAGCCTCACAAACTCAAGGCCGCTGCACTCAAGAACTCCGGATGTACTCATCTCTGTGTGGCTTTGCTTCTTTCATGCCAGGGGCGTAAAGTTCAGGTTTCACTGTGAACTCAGCATGAACAAGGTTTAGTTACTCATGCTGGCCGGCCTGACCGTCCCCTCCCTGTTCTAAAGGGAGAGAAACACATGCTGAGCTTGTGAGCTGAGGGCGCAGGACAGAGGGGAGGCCGAGTCACGCAAGGAAGAAAATCGAGAGGGGACGACTGACCTTTGAACAGCAGAAAGGAAAGCAGTGCCATTTTCACAGCAGAAAACCCAGCACTGGTGGTGACATACTTTTTGTAGTAAGACTCTTCTGCTGGGAAAAGCAACACAAAAGGTAACATGGTTTTTCCAACATTGGCATACTTGCTTACCACTCAACTAGGAAACAAAAAAACCCACCTCATTACGGAGATGATAAGCAAGAGATGAAGAAAATCACAGCTAGGCTGCCCTGGCCACAAGGTGTGAGAACTGGCTCCAGGGGGCAGACGAGGATGGTGCCAGTTAACGGCTTGTCTCCTACAAACCTGACAGCGTCCACATGCTGCCTACCCTCAGTGAGGTAGATGATCGTCCTTTTGCTAGAGGTATCAGGTGCCAGCCCACAGTGCAGTGGGACGGGACAATGATCTGCCTGGCTAAAAGGCACAGGCTATTTCAGGGGCTGCACCACATACACAGGCTTCTCTGAGGAACTGTAGCCCAGGGAGACGGATTCTTCCCTGAGGCCTGCACAACACTGCAGGCCTTGCTTTGACACAGAATTTGAAATCAGGCTGTCACCTTAACACAGTTCTACAGGGGTGCTTGCCTCTTTCCTCCCTGTCAGGTACACTTCCTGCCACTATGGGAATCTGAACAGGATGGATGTGAAGACAAGAAAGGCTACGGAAGTTTAAAAGCAGGTCAAATTCAAAGTTATATCAAGGAGATAAGAAACGCGAGGCAAGGGTTCAGTGAGGAGGAACCGGTCAGGGAAAGGGAAGCTCTCACGGTGACGCTCCTCAGGTGAAATGATGGGGAGGAGGTGACAGTGCCTGGCATTACTTCCCATGCAAGTCACTCAGCTCCACGTCATCCTTTCGGCGCTTGTGCGTAAAGAGAGAGGCAACAGGGTAGAGCTTGGCCTTGGCCTGGAACCGGCAGCCAGCGATGTCGATCTCGTATTCTCCCCGGTTGATGAAATCCGCTGTGACCACCTGCTCCTCCCCAGTGTCCTCGGAAAAGTTGTGCACGAAGCCCAGGCACACGTGGCGCTCCAGGGTGTAGCTGTAGGCACTGCTGGTGGTCTGGCCGACATACTGGCCATTCCGGTAAATAGGCTCCCCCCACCATGGCCAGAGGTCCAAGTCCGTGTCGTGGTCCTCCAGTATGAACATAGTGAAGCGCTTGTACACCCCATTCTGCTTCTGCTGCAGCAGGGCGTCCTGGCCCATGAAGTCCATGCCCTAGGAGAGAGGAGCGGCTGAGACAAATCGCACTGTAGGGGGCCCCTCCCCACGGTCCTGCCAGCTGCCTTCCCTGACATGGCCTTTTACCCCCATGTGAGAGCTGCACACATTTTTCTTTTTTTGCAGTACTGCGGATTAAGCACAGGGCCTTTGCACTGAGCTTTCCCTAACTCTTTTTATATTCTTAATTTTGAGACAGGGTCTTGCTCAGTTGCCCAGGTTGGGCTTGAACTTGTGATTCTCCAGTCTGACCCTCCCAGAGTGCTGGGATTAGAGGTGTGTACTACCAATCTGGCTTTTTTCCTAATTTTTTAAATTTTATAAACAGATTTCAATCACCAGATCACACAGAATAATATTTAGAAAGAAATCACACAAAAATACTTGCTAGAATTGTTTTAGAATTCTTTTTTTTTGAGATGGAGTCTATGTTGCCCTGGCTGACCTCAAATTCCTGGGCTCCAGTGGTTCTCCTGCCTCAGCCTTCCAAGTAGCTGGGACCATAGGTCTGCACCAGCACACCCAGCTAAAGATAATGTTTGTATGTTACCCCAGCCAAAAACCCATGCAGTTCTGTATCAGTGCATACATATTTATAAATGCCTGTGTACAAGAAATGAGAAAACTAACAGTGATTACCTGGATAGTATAACATAGGCCATTGTACAGCTTTTTCTTTTTTTCAAAATGAGTTATTACTGTAATATCACAGAAAAACCGTTACATGTAATAGCTGAAAAAGAGAACTACGGGTTTCCTGTACTGATGAGGAACAACTGGCAGGACGCTGTGCTGAGACAGCACCAGGTCAGTAAGAGTGGGTGGGAAGCATGCAGTGTGCTATCGCCATCGCCGGCCGGAGCCTGGATGGGCTGCAGAGGCAGACAGACTCGTATTCCACGGAACATCCCCTGCAGCTGTGCGTTTCTAAAGTGTTCATCTACTTAAAAATATTAAGCAGCTGACCGTAAGATAACTAACTGGTACAAACCCACGTGGCACATTACTAAACCAGAATCAACTCAGAAAACCTTCCGGCCAAGTGTCGATCCTTCAGAGAGGAGGGCGCTGACAGCAGCCTCGATCGGTGTGCTGTTCGTTATCCCACCGGACACTACCCTTCCGAGGGTCCCAACCAGCCCAGCGCCTTCGCCCACCGCCTGCCACCTCACCCTCCCGTCCCAGTGCCGATCTCGACCCTCGGAATGAAGCTGGGTGAACACGGTACCTTCTCCAGCTTCACCCGAGACTCTCGTCCACACTCCAGCGGCGTGGTGCGCGTGTTTAAATCCTGGCCCCAGAAGGCAAAAAACTTCTCGATTCGGAGGCTGCGGAGGGCGTAATACCCAGCATTCCGGATTCCGTACTTCTGCCCAACATTCATCACTTCATTGTACACATGCAGAGCATACTGGAGGGAGGGGGAGAGGAGAGCTCAGCGCCCGGCGGCCCTCCAGAGCAAACTTGGAGCAGGCTGGAAGCAGCAGTGCTAATGCTGCTACGTGGACAAAGCAGGAGTTACACAAACTCCAGGGTGTCTCACCCTTGAGCCGTGGTCTAGAGCCAGCAGTAATGAGCTGGGGTTCCCTGACCTGGGCGACAGGCTCCACCAAAGCAGGATCCTTACCTTTCACTTCCCTAAGGTGACTTCAGTACACAGCAGTTATCACACAACTCAGAAGCGCTGTTTGGTGAATGACCAATTTAACTTTCTAGAAGAACCCACTCAGGTGACCTCTAGTCTCCACCCAGTTCTGGCTTTGTTCTCTTGCTCCAATTCCCAACCTGTGCTAGTGCTGCACACACTGGCCCAAGCTGCAAAAACCCAAGCTCTCACATGTAACTCTAGACATGGACACACACTGCACCTGACTTTTCACACATATGAAGCCACATCTTGGAAGAACCACGATTACTGTTTGTGTATGATGAGGTTGAACCCTAGAAATCCCAGAGCCTCACCTAAAAATAAAGACTATAAACAATATAACTGCATAAGGAAATAGGCTAACATCATCACTCAGAGTATCTCGGAACAAAGACATCCTTCCCCATTCGCAGCAACAAAATGTTCATTGAATAAACTTTAATGAAGAGTTCAAAATACCTCCAAAAGTCACCAAAGAACTTAAAATACGAGAAAAAACACAGCACATGTTTGACTACGAGATCCAGTACATCATAAAACTGTCAATTTTCAGCTGAGCGTGGCAGTGGCCATCTATATAATACCAGCACTGTGGCAGGCTGAGGCAGGAGGATCCCAGGTTCAAGCTCACCCTGGGCAACTTGTCAGACCCTGTCTCAAAAAATAAAAAAAGGCTGGGGATAGAGTTCAGTGTGAAGGCTCTGGGTTCAATCCTCAGTACCACAAACATACAGACACAAAAGTAACATGATCCAAAAAGTATAAACAGGGTTTTTGTGACAGTCCCACTAAGCTGACCTTGATATTTCTGCCTCAGCCTCCCTAGGGGCTGAGATTACAGGGATACACCATCACACCCAACTTTTTGCTTTTTCATTTTAAAAAGAGTTCATGAGAGAAAACAAACAGGAATTGTTCTTTTCCAGAGTTTTCCAATATAACGCAGGATAAGCACTAAAAATATCAAAACATATAGACTGAAAAACAGTGTGGCTCTGAGCCAGGCATGGTGGTGCGTTTACTGAGTACTTTGTAAGTGCCAAACACTTAGATGATGGGGATATAAAGGCTAATAGTATAAAGTGACATGTTGAACAAAATAAGTAAAATATATTTTACTAGACAGTGGTATGTGCTATGGAAAAAAGTAAAAAGGAAGGAGCCAGGCATAGTGTACACCTGTAATTCCAGCTACTTGGGAGGCTGAGGCAGGAGGATCACAAGTTCCAGACCTGCACAATTCAGTGAGACCCTGTCTCAAAACGGGTGGGGACAATAACTCAGTAGTAGTGTCTCCTTGGGTTCAATCCCTAGTACCAAAAAAAAAAAAAAACATACTGGGCAGCTCAGGGAGAGTAGGGTGTTTTAACTTGAAATAAGGTCTTAGTGGAAGGTGACATGCAAGTTAAGACCCAATGGAGGGGACACTGTGCCCTTAGGAGTGTCTATCTGGAGAAGGACAGGCCAAAGGAGAGCAAAGAATTCAGTGGAAGGCAGAAGGCCATCTAGCAGGTTCCAAGGCCAGCAGAAGGCAAAGAGGCAGAGAAGCAACAAGGTGGAGGACAGCAGCACAGACCACGTCAGGCCTCAGCTGGCTTTGACTTGGCTAGAGAAGGGCTCTGAAAAGTCGATCAGCCCCACTCACAAGGGAAGTTAAAAACTGTTTCACACCTAACACACTGGCAAAAGCCTCAAGTCTGACAGCTGTGGATTCATGCAATAAAGAAAAAAGATGCTTCCACACCGCAGAATTTTTTATAATAGCCAAGCACTGGAAACACCAAAATGTCTATTAGTACAAGACTGGTTGAGTAAATTATGATTCCACCCTAAGATGCAATACTGTAAGAAATAAGGGCTGGGAAATAGCTCAGCAGTATAGCACTTATCTAGCAGAAGCGAGGCCCTGGGTTCAATCCCCAGCACCAGAGAAAAAAGAAAAAAGGGGAAGCTCTTGTTCCTGAGGTGCAGACACAGAAAGGTCTCTACGGTGCTGTTAAGTGGAAAAATCAAGGTGAAGGACGGCGTACTTGCATTTGGGTCTTTACAGGAGGGCTAATAACTCCTTTTGAATATGCTTGCATGTGCATAACAATCTCCCTGTCATTATAAAAACAAGTACTAATACAGGTAGTTTGTTAGAACTTGTCAGATGGTACTGACCAGTTTGATGATTTTGTAAAACCTCTTGCAGGGCTAGGGATATAGCTAGGCGGCACAAGTGCCTGCCTGGCAAATGCAGGGTCCTGAGTTCGAGTCCTAGTACACACACACACACACAAAAACCTCTTGCATACACCCTATCTAGATTCCCAAGGCCTAGCCAGACCTAGCTCTCCAAAGCTGCCTGTGTGCAGGAGTTCTGGGAAGACCAGCCTGTCCCGGGTCCCGGCAAGGACCCCTAGTGCCCTCACCTCGATGGGGATGTACAGCATGAAGCCCGGCTCGCCTGTGTGGGTCATGCTCATCACCCGGATCCCGTTCGCATAGCCCACGCTCATCTCCTGCAGAGACAGAGACAGCAGTGAGTGTAAATGGGGAGGCGGCCCCGGGACCCTCTCGTTCTAAGGAGAGGCACACGAAGGAGGGCTTCTCATCCTGAAAATGGAGCACAGCCTTCCCAACGTCTCTTACCACCACCGGGTATGGAGTGCTAGCCAGGCTGACAGTGGAAAGGGTGGCACTGTCTTTGATGCACATGAACTGTTTCCCCTTCCCAAATCCTCATTAAAGATGATGCCTGGTGCCCACTGAAAACAATTCACTTGTTGCCCAGCTCCTCATTTTCAAAGCAGCTCAGGTACCTAGCGGGGCCTGTCCTGTAAAGGGAAGCAGGAGTGTCGGGCTGCATGGAAGCAGACCGCTGCCACAGGGAACCAGGAGAGGAAGCGCACGTGCCAGGGCAAGCAGGCAGAAGGAACTCTGTGAGGGATCTGCTCACGGCTAATGTGGGGTCTTCTGTTGCTTTCTTTCTGCCTCAAAGAAGAGGGGAAACCAGAGATAACTGGTAGGCGGATCCCAAATCTGGTTTGAACTTCAAAGAGTCCCTGTGGTAACTGTCCTGCAGTTGAGTGTTCCAGGACCCTGAGACCTGTCCACTGGGTCCCTGGTTATCAGCTGTTACTCAGTCATCATTGCTTTTACTCTGTCACAATTTGTTCCACTCAGCTACAGTGGCCACTAACAGGAAAGAAAATATGTAAGTTGCTTAGGGATTCAGCTATACCGTTTCTCCTCTGAACAGGCTACGTATATACAGAAGTGCCTGTGTGTGAAAAAGAGGAAGCAAGGACCAGGGAGAAAAACCTGGTCTTTTAGTGTCAGTGTTGTAATCTTCTAACTTAAAATTTTAATCCAGTGCAACAGAACCATAAGCATAGAGATGTGACAATCAGAAAAGCTAACTCACTTTAAAGATTCCCTCCTACTTACTAAGTAAGGGAAGCCTCAAAGGTGAAAAATAAAAGAATTACTCAGTCATTTTGTTTGTTTAATAAAAGTCAGAACACTTTGTTGGAGTTAGTGACAGTAAGAATATGTATCTGCCACCACTGTAAAAAAAAAAAAAAAAAAAATACTCTCTGTCCATTTAAAAAAGACAACTTTACCAGCACCCACCTTGCAAAACAGAGTCGGGAAGTGGTCTGGAGTCATAGGGGCATAGGACAGTTCAGACAGCACATCCACGGCTCGAGGGCCGATCAGGTTGAGGGCTGCATGGGAAAGAATAACAGATGTCAGCTTCTCCAGGCGAACCACTGGGCCGGTGGGAAAAGCTGGTTCAGGACACATCACCGATGACCAGGCCAGAGTGGCAGGACCACAGGAGTGACCCTTTGCTTGGGCAAGCCCAGGGTAGACGCCAAGCACCCCGATTCTGGCCCACAGCCTCTGCTGACAGCACTGCTGGATGCAGTTGCTGACCAGGCTCACCCTGGTTTACAAGAAGACTACAGTGAGATGGGGTCGGGAGACTGAGTCCTGGCCAATGAGACACCTTCGGGGCTGGCCATGCCTCCCCGTCAGCCCTCCCCACCCAGATGCCTGTTCTCCTCCTCTTCCCAGCGTGGCTGGAAAAAGCCCCAGTTCCAAGTCAGTACCTGGAGGACAGCTGTCTACCCACTTGGATCTCTAATGTCTGTGACAGCAGCTTATGCTAGTTAACATGTCAGCCACCGTACTGCTGGACACCACTTTCATTCAGTAAGATTCTGCAGTTTGCCAAGCTGGTAGCAAGGAGTGAGGCCTATTTGCTACTAGTGACAAATCAGTAGTGAGGCCTGGGGACATCAATATTGGCAGGGGGCAGGGTGTGGGAGAACAGGAAGGAGAGCCACTTCCCAACTAGGACTGCTGAGAAAGAAGCAGGAGATTAACTTATCCTTAAAAATTATGTACTCAGGGCCGGTGAGATAGCTCAGCGTCATAAGCGCCTGCCTGGCAAGCCAAGGTCCTGAGTTCAACTCCTGGTACCCACATTAAAAAAAAATAATAAATTAGGTACTCAAATTGGGTGTGATGGCGCATGCCTGTAATCATAGCTCTCAGGAGGCTGTGGCAGGAGGACTATTGCGAGATCAAGGCCAGCCTGAACTACATAGTGAGACCCTGCTTCAAAACAATACAAAAATTGTGTACTCATTGAAAAGAAAAGGTAAGGGGAAATCCTGAAGACTGTATTACTTAGATAATAAATATAAAAATACTTTAAATTTTTTTTTTTTTTTTTGGCTTTTTTGAGACAAGGTTTCACTATGCAGTTCAGGCCAGCCTTGAACTCACTTTGTAGCCCAGGCTGGCTTCCCAAGTGCTGGGATTACAGGATTACATGAGTGCACTACCACACCCAGCTTAAAATTCTTTACTCATTCATCAAATGAACACTTGCACTCCTATATGCTAGCTGTAGGGGAGATAGCAATAAACGAACAGAAACCAAAGCACTCACATTACACTTCCCTGATAATAAAGTGGGGAGGTGTTAGAGGTCACCTATCTATGACTAAAGCCCCTCTTTGTTGCTCACTCTGACATCATTTCCGACACCCCTGTATCTCTGCCTCCGTCCCACCCGCTGCCTGAAGGCCCTCACCCGTGTATTTCCAGGTGACGTCCTCCAGCACCAGGTTGCTGTCCTCAGGCATGTGCTTCTTAAGCCAGGCCCAGCAGTGGACCTGCTGGTCGGTTGGAGAGATCATGAAGAAACTGAAAGGGAGACACCGAGAGTCAAAACCAGAGCAGAGAGAGGATCAGGAAGCAAGTTCTCGTCTAGTTTCAAAGCTAGATAATGAAAAACAAAATTCTGGCTTCCTGTTGGTGCCAAGAAAGACTTACTAACATGAAGGAAGGCATCCTGTCCAGGAGGGTGACTAACTTCTACACTGGCTCTGATGTGATTTCCCGGGTCCTTGCTGATTACTGTAGGGCCTATGACTTGGCCATGAATTCATGACCCAGTTTTTCCGTCCCTGGGATAAGCAGGTCTCCTGGAGAAGTGCTTGAGGGGCTCTGCTCTGCTTACAGAACCCTTTGGGGAGCAGCATGTCAGGGCTGAGCAGTGGCAGCAACCTCACCTGCGCTTGCTCAGGCGTGCAATGCTGCAGTCGTTCTCGTAGCCCCCGGACTTGTTGAGCATGCCTGTGTGTACAATGTGGCCCACAGGCACATCCAGGTCGTTGGAGAAGAGGAACTGCAGGACTTCTAATGCCTGGTCCCCGGAAGACTGAAGGGGAGGAAATGAAGCAGGGGCAGTGAGCACAAGAGAAACTGGTTAGTCACATGGCCAACAGCCCGAATCTGAGGAAATCCCATGAGCCAGCACCCAAGAGACAGTAACTGCAGATTTACTCAATGGTAAGAAGCTCCAGGGAAAGCTACTATTGATTCTTACAGTCAGTGGGCCTCTCCAGGCAAATTAAAAACCAGACAAAAGGAGCTACAAATTCAGAAGAATGCAGTATACAAATGAAACCTGAAAGAGACCAAAATTCTTACAGAATCAGTTTTGAAGTGACAGATGAAATACAGGAGGCATTCAGTAAATATGCGGTTTTCCAGTCTATTATTTGGATTCCCAAACACTTACTGTTATCTCAAACTTTGTGAAAGAGGACATGTCGATAACACACACTGCCTCCTTACAGCACTTGACTTCAGCCTCCACAATGTCAAACCAGTCTGGCTTGTAGAAAGTCTTGCTCTGCTCCAATGCAAGGAGGTCTACAGAACAGAAAACAGAAGGTACAAAGGAAAGGAGGGACTGTACACTGGGGACTTATATAATCTAGTGTAGCCTCACAGTCCTTTTTGGTATTTTTCCAGGAATACATCCAGCTACATACATTTACAATATCCAGTCCCAGAAAAAATGAACAAAAATGGTACTTCTTACCCTTGTCAGGTGGAATAAAGTACTTTGGCCTCTCAAATCCATGTTTCTCCATCCATCTGGCCCCTTGAGCATCCAGCCGGTCATACAGAGGAGAAGTACGCAGCTGCCTACCAGTCTGGAAGTCCCAACGAGGAACCTTCAGGTCGTATATCAAAGCTAGAACAGACAAGAACAGTCTGTCACAGCCCCAAGTCACACACTCAGAGCTGAGTACCCAATATCCACTAGCCCCTGGAGTCACTCCTTTTCAAGAGAGCATAATTTGCAGGCTGATACAGCCTAATTCGTCACGTATTACCCAGTATGACAGGCATGCTGCAGAAGGACACTACGACTCGGCTTACATTATCCCTGTGTAAAGCTATCTAGTAGCGACTCGTGCTCTCCGTTGACAATTATACTTCCACAGTAGTACACAGACAGGACGGGAGAGAGGCCAAGGGGAAACCTTGCTCAACTCCACTGCTGAGAAGGCAGCAATATCTAAGCGAGACACAGGTGATGATGAAGTGTGAAAAAATGGCACTTGATTCTTTGCCTGTGTTGTTGGGATCTCAGACCTATTACAGACATTTCCTCCTCTCTTAATATTTAACCCATTTCTGAAGTGAAAGGGTACATAGCATACCTTGATTTGGTGGCTCTGAAATCTGAGAAGCTGCAATGTATTGTCCCAGTGACATTATTCACATAACAAAGCTAGGGTCAGAATTCATTTCTCTTAATGTCCAATCTGCAACAGCAATAAGTAAAAAGAGCCAGAAAGAATATGATCTCTAGTCTCTTCCAAAGACCTGACTCTGTCCAAGCCAAAGGTACACTGGGGGTGGGGAAGGTTGGGAGATTGAGGAGGAAGAGGCCACATTAAATTTCTTATAATGTGACAACTTGTCAACCTCTTCTGATACTTTAGGTTCTACCTTTCCTTTCCCCTGTCCTATCATGCTTACAAATTCTGAGAATCACAGAAGGCCACCAAAAGTGTCACATCACCAAGGAGAAGCTCAAATGCAATTATAATTTGCACAGGTGCTATAGTAACAATGGGTGGGGAAATCTAGAATTACAATAGTTGAATATCTTAGCTAAGATATTTGCTAAAATTAAACTTAGCAGTTCGATACACAGCTGCTAGTCCTTCATGTCCCGTGGATCGAAGCTATGTGCCACGAGGCAGAGCAAACACTCAGGTGTTAAAGGCCTCACCATGGATGTCGTCCAGCTACTAAGACAACAGCGCATTTGTAACCAAGAATGGTGAGCACAGCCAATGTAGAAACTTACTCTTCCATGTAAACATGCCCCATATATTTATAAATTATCCGGCAAGGTCTGAGAATAGTCCTCAGCGTAGGAAAATGAAGTTTAATTTCTGATACAAATGCTGTCTCTTTTTTTTTTTTTTGTGGGTACCGGGGGGTCGACCTCAGGACCTTGAGCGCCAGCAGGCGCCCGTGCCGCTGAGCGATATCACCGGCCCCTTTTTCGTACGTGGGTTCCGGGAGTCGAACTCGGGCCCTCGCGCTTGCCGGGCAGGCGCTTAAGCCGCTGAGCCATCTCACCGGCCCACAAATGCTGTCTCTAAAGGCTTGCTGGAAAATAAAGACAAGGTGGAACAAGTTAAAATGAAGAGGCCGATACTTCAGAGTTGGAAGGAGGCAAGGACAAGGGGAGGGAGAGCAGGAATGAATGCTTTGTATTCACACGAGAAGTGCTTTCTTAGCTTGCTAGCAAATGACAGAATGATGACAAGTCACTCAGAGAAGCCCAAAGCTCTGAGAAAACCTTGGCAAATCCTCTGCCTTGGAAAGAAAACAGCACTCTCAAAAACCAAGTGGGTGGCTGGGAGGCTGGGGGCCTGGAGATGTAGCTCAGTGTTAGAGCATTTGCCTAGCATACGCAAGGCCTGGACTTGATCCCCAATACTGAAAACAAAAACAAACCCACAAGTGGGGAGTATGGGAGCATCACAGGACCTTTTAAGGCAAACCAGAAAGGAGGCATTGCTAGGAATATACAGGAAGCACCTGCAAAGCACCCATAAATCCTACTCTACTTTCCTGTTCCCAAAAGTAAACAAGGTTCAGTATACTAACAGTGTTCTATAAATATCACATGGGGCATAAGGCCCCATCCCAGGCCTGAAATCAGATGCCCAATTCAAAGCAGTTATTTAAGAACTAAGGAAAAATCTGCCCTCTGAATGATAAGATAGGTCACCAGAAAGATGCCTGCAGCTACGTGCAACTAGGGTAAAGCTTCACTTACGCATGACTTCCATGACCCGGTGGCGCAGAAAGGTACGGCTGCTCTGGAGGGCTCCAAAGCGTTTCAAGTCCAATTCCCAGACATTTTCTGAGGGATAACCATGTACTATCCATTCAGCGAGGTACCTGTTTAGATGGGGGACAAATGTCATTGGGCCTCAGATGTGACGCACGAGAGGATAAAAACTTTACTCATTAATCTGTCATTTGCTAGCAAACTAAGAAACCACTTCTCATGTGAATACAAAGTACTCATTCCTGCTGTCCTTCCTCTTGTCCTCACCTCTTTCCAACTTGCCTCAGGTATGAGACACAAGAAGATAAAAACAATATCCCACAAATCAAGAACCAGAAGAGGGCTGGGCACGTAGCTCAGTGATACAGCACCTGCCCGGCATGCACAAAGCCCTGGGTTCAGTCCCCAGCACCGGGGGAAAAATAAGAACCAGTGGGATCAAAATTGCTTATGCTGTCATAGACAGTGAGCGATTTGGGGTGCAATTTCCTAAATTTTTCACAAAAAAAAAAGAGATCCAAGACTACAATCATAGAACCACTAGGAGGATTTTAGTGCTAATAATGTTCCTAGAAAATATTTAAGACATAAACCACATCTACGAAGAAACAAGACCACACATACATGTGTACTCTGATGTACATATCTGATGGTGCTTTCTATAAAGAGGTCACCTGGGACATGCTGTTATCTGATCACATTCCCTGCTCCAGATGTTCTCAGCAACTCCTGTGACTGTTTTCAGAGCTGTGCTGCAAGAACTCTTCACTCAAGAAAACTGGCCTTACCCACTAAAAACTTTTTTTAAAAATTATGCTTAAAATATAATTACAGGGCCGGTGAGATGGCTCAGCGGTTTAAGCGCCTGCCTTGCAAGCGCGAGGGCCCGAGTTCGACTCCCGGAACCCACATACAAAAAAAGGGGCCGGTGATATCGCTCAGCGGCACGGGCGCCTGCTGGCGCGTGAGGTCCTGAGGTCGACCCCCCGGTACCCACAAAAAAAAAAAAAAAAAATTACAACACAGGTTTAAATTGTACAGGTCTATTTATGTGCATATTTTTTTTGGATATTTGCAAAATATTTGAAAAAACTCCCTGAGGAACCATGTCATCTAGATGTATGGAAAAATTAAGAAAAAAGATATGCCATGAATGCATTATATAGATAAGTCTGTTTTATCGTTTACTACCACAAAATAGATACAAATGTATTATTAAAGTTAAAATCATCAATACTTACATTCCTAAACAGACCATATATGGTGCCATTTGCAGTCAAGAGAAATGTAAACAAACAAAGATGTAGTATTAAACCGTAACTGTATAAATCCACTTCACTAACTGTGGTAATTTCATAGCTGCCTCCTCTTGCTACTGGGGTGAGCCCAAGTGTTGGGAGTATCCACTTAAAACACCACGAGACACTGCTCATCTCTTACAATCAGCTTGAGTACCCAGAACCACAATAAAAAAGCGATCTCCTGGTTCTTGAGCACTTTTACTGTTTTCATGTAATATACAAAAAATGTTAACTGATGGTTTAGACGGTCGGTAAGGCTTCTGGTCAACAGCAGGCCATCAGTCGTTAGGTGATTGGACAGTCAAACGTTACAAAAGGAATTCAACTGGGAGCAGAGCCCAGTGTACTCGGAGCAGCCTTCCACTGCTGGGGCTGGTGACCTCCGCCCAGGAGAAGCTGCCACTGCCGCAGCCACAGCAGGCTGTCACCGCCATCACACCGTGAGCAGGAGGCCCAGACCGAGCAGATATCCACCCTCAGCTCTGCCCACACCAAGCCCAGTGCCAGGAGTGGTGGCTGGTGGCCTTGCATGGGGTGCTTGCAGGTAGGTACAGAAAGATCACCCCAGAAAAGTAATAGTAAAATGGTTCAGTGTAAGGAGTGGATGTGGCTTGTGGTTTCATCAACAGATTGACACTAAGGAAGATGTATTTGGAGGCTAGCCTGCCATAAAGAACCCCAGGAAGTTCCCTCCCAGTGTAGGAGATGGAGAGACTGGAGTTTGATGTGAAGGAGAAAAAGGGACAGAGGCAGCAAATGCAGCAGGCTCGGGGAGTTCCAGCTCAAGGCAGAAAGTATGCAGCAGACCAGAACCATCTTAGACGCTACTCATATGGTAGGGACCCTGCATGCAGTCACCAGAACAACAGAACAGAGGCATGGGGGACAGACTGGGGGATTAGAGAGCACTCAAAAGATGAACAAAAGGTGTCGACCACAGTCTGCCAACACCCTGTGCAGGGCCAGGTGGTGCAGGGTGCTAATGAACAGCACACAAGGAATGAGGCAGACCAGTGAGGCAGGATGTGTGGGGGTTACAGACCATGATTCTGCAGGGCCCCTCCCTTGCCACAGTCAGCATACAGGACAGCAAAGAAGAGGATAAAGAGAATCAAGGAGCAGAGACCCGAGATCAGCATCCACCTCAATTACCCATGCAGGTGCTCAGAAAACCCCAAACCATAAGATGGCAAAGAGACAAAAGCTGCCAGTCCACCAGCTGAGAATCTGAAGGCTCCCAAGGCTGAGCAGGACAGGACTGAGTAAATGCCGTTTTACCTTCTCTCATCTGACACCCAACAAGAAGAAACAAATACGGAGTGAACACAGGATCGAAGCGGAAGACCTGAAGTGCTTCCTTCTGCCCAGTGACCAGACAACTAGAACTATTTGCATTACCTCTGCAGCATGGAGTTTTTGTTATTTTTTACCTAAAGAAGCCTCTTAGTTAACAACAAACATGGGTTTTTTGAAGTCTATCTTTTCCACTATACCTTCAAAGGTTTTTAAATTGTTTTGTATCTGGTCAGGTTGAGATTTTTCAGAACTTCATTTTTAATTTCTAATAAAAATTTATAAGCCTGGCACAGTGGTGCACACTTGTGAGCCCAGCTATCTGGGGGCTGAGAGAGGAGGATCATAAATTTGAGGCCAGCCTGGGCATTTAGTGAGACCTTGTTTCAAAAAAACAAAGTAAAAAGGGCTGAGGATGTAGCTCAGTGCCAAGGCCCTGGGTTCATTCCCCAGTATAGCTAAACAAAATGTAGGTATGTATGTGGATTTCAACTGTGTGGAAGGGGTGGCACCCCTAAACCTCAAATTATTCGAGGATCAACTGTACATATAAAAATGATCATCGTAACTATTGTTAAGGGTGCTGTTCAGGGCATTAAATACATTCACATAGTTATGTAACCATCATTTCCAGAATGCTCTGTCTTACAGAACAAAAACTTTGTACCTGTTAAACAGTGACTCCTCAGTCCCTCCTCTCCTGACGACTGCTGCTGTGCTGTCTCTAGGAATGTGACCATTCCAGGGACCTCACACACATGGAATTATACAGTATTTGCATCCCTTGGTGACTAGCTTATTTCATTTTTATTAGTACATAAAATTTTAAATAAAAGCTTGATTGCCTACCTCACTCCCCACACCTGGCTACTTCTAAACTTAAAATACACACTCAAAGGACCAACACTGCTAATGAAAAAATGCAGGCTCTGTGGGTGACTCCAAAAGAGTTCCCAAAACAGGTTCCAAAGTGACAGTTCTGGAATATGGGAAGAACTTCTCGTGGTGTCTTCAAAAGAGGTAACTCAAATTATTTGATATATATCATTATTATTATACATATAAACTATGTATCTTATTACTAACATTGTAGATTAAGTATGTTACACAAGGTACTAACAGGCAACTCTAGCTGGGCAGGGGCTCGCAAGCTGCTGTGTTCAGAGCTGACGCGGTGTGAGGAGACTTACTTCCCAGCCCCTCCACCGAAGGACAGGCCAGCGGAGTTCATCCCTGCCAGGACAAAGTAGCCGCAGACCACAGGGGACTCGCCCATGATGCACCTCATGTCTGGCGTGAAGGTCTCAGGGCAGTTCACCAGCTTCATGATCTCCAGTGTCTCCAATTCTGGCATCCGACGCAGGAGGGAACTCAACAGGGGCTCTGAGCGATAGAAACAAACCCAAACACAGTCGTCAGCTTTAGGGAGTTTAGAAACTTGTTTCAAGCTCTTACACTTCTCCTCTCAGAAAGTCTCTTGGAAGGAGTTTTTTTAAGAGCCAGTTGAGCCTTTTATCAAAAGAAGAAAGCTTGATGAAATTGCAGGACACACCTGCAAAATGCTTGCCATGAAGACTGAGAAAAACATTCTGTAGAAAGGAAAGGCAGTACAGGATAGCAAGTAATATAAGGGGGTAGAGACTAATCTCAGGGGACTCAGCAGGAATGGGAAGGTTCTTACATGGCACCTGAAGAATCTTAATGAAAAACAATGTTTTCAGCCAGGTATGGTGGTGTACACCCGTAATCCCAGCATTCTGGGAGGCTGAGGCAGGGAGATCCCAAGTTGGAGCTCAGCCTGGGCAATTTAGCAACATCCTGTCTCAAAACAAACAAACAATAAAAAAGGGCTGGGGATGTAGCTCAGTTCAATCTTGGTTCAATCTCTAGTAAGAAACAAAAAGCATCTGGGCAAGGTAGCACCATGCCTGTAATGCCAGCACTTGGGAGGGTGAGGCAGGAGGATCACTGTGAATTCAAGGCCTGGCTGGGCTACAGAGTGAGTTTAAGGCCAGCCTAAACTGCACGGTGAAACCCTGTGTCAAAAAAAAAAAAAAAAAAAAGGGCCGGTGAGATGGCTCAGCGGCGTAAGCGCCTGCCTTGCAAGCGCGAGGGCCCGAGTTCGACTCCCGCATCCCACATACAAAAAAGGGGCTGGTGATATCGCTCAACGGCACAGGTGCCTGTTGGCGCGCGAGGTCCTGAGGTCAACCCCCCGGTACCCACAAAAAAAAAAAAAAAAAAAAAAAAAAAACCTACTCCTGAAAATGCTTTGAAAAATATACTATCTTAACAAATAAAACACATTGTTTTTTTATTTCATTTATTTTTGTTTTGAGAAGGGTTTCACTATGCAATTCAAGTTGGCCTTGAACTCACAGTGATCCTCCTGCCTCAGCCTCCCGACTGGTAGGATTATAGGTGTGTGCCACCACGCCCAGCTGACATTACTGTTATAATCTACTTCACATACCAAAGTGATCCCAGTCTTCCTGTAGATTCTGAATTTCCAGCTGGTTCTTGCCCTCAGTAAAAATGGGTTTCGGGTTCTTCTCAAAGCCCCCAGACAAGATGCCACCCTGCCAGTTCCGAATATAAATTCTTCCATCAGGGTCCACGATAGCTGAGGACAAGAAATGACAAGGGAGTGGGAGTACAAGAGAAAAACAAGGATTTAGAGGCAACCAGCTTTCTAGATGGACAGAAACAAAACACAACACCCCTGAACAGCTTTACTAATGAAAAAGCATCCAATCCACACAGGCATGTTAGCTTTCACACACCTTGGGAGGTCCGGGGAGGATCATCCCACACAGATTTACAGAGGAGATAGGTTCTCTGACTGTCTCTGCCCTTATCAGGAACTAGGCACTGTGCCAAGCCCTCACTCCTGAACTACAGGACTGCCACTGTGCCAAGCGAGTCTCATGGCAGAGGACTGCAGAGCCCCTTGGAGTTCTGAGACCTCCCACATGACGTCATAACCCTCTCCTCCAGCACTGGCAGCCACTCAACTACCCAAGTTTATGATTTACCTCCAACATTTCTACACCTGACAGCATTCAAATTAAAAACTCAAACACATCCCAAATAGTCTCAATGACCTGTTTGGAATTAAAATTAAGCTGGCAAAAAACAAAGGCAAAAAATTGCTTAGTGGCATGCCCACGTGAGCCATCCTTTCATAGTTATCAGAGAACAGTTAGAACTGGGTCCACCTCCCTGTAACATGCTCCAGGAAAGGCACGATCTGTCCTTAGCAGAAAGTCTTCCTTTTCAGAGGACAGGATACTAGCAAGGAGATAGGATTGTAAAAAAGTACAAGTCCTCACTTGGTGTGTTGTTCTGCAGAGGGGTCTCCAAGGGGCGAGTCAGAAGGTAGAAGTGTTCGCAGGCATGTAACGGGATACTAACCGGCTCCTCGTTGGATAGACCCAGCTCGTATGCCCACTACAAATGGACAGATTGATTGGGGGTGGGAAGAGGAACAGAAACACAAATGAGCAAGTTCAGCCTCTTGAAAAGAGATTAATTTCAAGCGGCTTCTGTGTGCTCCTGCTACAGTGGCAGAGTGGGAAGCCAAGATTCAGCCTGCTTTACTTAGTGCAAATATTTGGGTGGGGAGCAACACTATACTTTTTAAACCATAAAAATGACTTTAATCAAAGGAAGACAGACTGAAAAGCCAGTCAAAGGAGACCCTTTTAATAAATCACCTGCTCTCAACTATAAGCTCCAAATACCAATCATTAAATGAACTTCACATAGCAAAAACTGTTTTCTAGGTCACCTTAAGACTACAGAGTAGAGGAAAGAGACCAATCTGCCCCAAAAGTTGAAGCAGTTTAGTGTACTGGAAACTGAACCCATGGTCCTGACACAGTAAAATAGCCTAGTATGTTACCTGCAAGGTTTAGAATGAGCTATAAAACCACAGAAAGACTCAAAAGGTCAGGAGTGGTGAAAGCCCAGCTACGTGGGAGGCTGAGGCAGGAGGATCAAAAGTTCGAGGCCATGGGGATAGAGCTCAGTGCTCCCTGGGTTTGATCCCCAGTACTGAAGATATTAAAAAAAAAAAAAAAGACATCTCTACCCCAAAAAATCCAAGTTAAATAGGAAAACAACAAACCAGTATTGCTGTTAACCTACCTGACCAGCACAGTTGACAAAAAACTGGCACTCAATCTGTCCTTTATCTGTCTCCACACCAGTAACTTGACCTTTTTTGACCATTACATGAAGAACACTTGTTCGGTCATAAATCTGAACACCTGTCCCAAGGTAAAGAGAGCTGGTACATCATCTGCTGTCCAGAATTAAGACATCCACAGCACATTCTCTACCCAAAGAAACACTGAAGAAGTAGGTCAGTGTTTCAGTTTCAAAAACAAAACCCCCTAAGGAATTATGTCCTGACATGGTATAAATATGTATTGGCCAAGACTGAAAATAGCATGTTAATTGAAGAACAAACATGAATACACAGTAAATTCTGGGGGGTCCTCAAATACAGAACAGGGGGAAGAGAGTTTAAACAGAGGTTCTTAAACCTAATTTGTCCACACTATGAATCAGTTTATCCAAAGTATGTGACCCCCTGGCCACTAGTAAGTCTCCCCTCATTCATTCCAACTCCGGGGCATGATTTCCAGGTATGTCTTAACCTTAAAGCGTCTCGAGCCTAGGAGATGGGTGATTCCCTTATATCTGAGATGCATTAATTAGCACTAAAAGCAGTTCCTGAAAAATGTGGCCGTAAGGAAAAATGCTTATACAGATACTATATTTAAAAATTGTAAGATCCAGTATTCAAAAACAGGAAGCTGAATACCCCAATGAGAATACTTTCTTCGACTTGAGTTGGTGTCACTGTGTACTGTAGTCACTTTCTTAAATAACCTCTTCCTTCCAAACCCATGTTAGGAAAACGCAAAAGCCTGCTCACCATTCTGGGAGGCGGCACTTGCCAGGGCCAGGGCCACATCGGCGGAGGACACCACTGCATCCTCAGGAACGTGCATGGCCCCCACCAGGTCGTGCATGTTGAGGAAAGGGTGCAGTTCAGCCACTTTCTTGGGGGAGATGATCTCAGAAGGGATCCCTATAACACTGCCACAGAACACAAGGGGACAATGACATGCATGGGCCCTTTGGCAGAAGTCACTTTGCTAAAGTCAGGACAGGCCATCTAGCCTCTCACATACTTCAGTCTTGAGTTGATGCGCTTCAGGGAGATCAGCCGGTCTTGTGTTTGGGCCAGAAAGACTGAGCCTGTCCTTATGTAACCTGTAAGAAAAATCAGAGAATTGAGACCAGATCAAGGCACAGTGGGATCTACTCAATTACAGGTTAGACCTGTTGTGAATCCTAGGCACATGAGTCAGCTTCCTTCAAGCTTCTGGTGAAAATCTGCACCAGATGCATAAACATTCTCAGCTCACAGTTTTGATATATGACCGTTATTACACTTAGGTCAACGACAATCCTAAAATGTAATGGGTCTTAGTTCTTGTGAAGAAAATGAATCCATCAGATAGCTTAAAATAAAAAAAAAATATACGTGTATATGTGTGTGTGTATATGTATATATATATATATATATATATATATATATACACACATACATATATAAAAGACAGTTAAGATAGTTATACTACTAATTTCTCTTAGTTCATTGAAAGAAAGGTTTGTGCTAATATCGTTTGGACAATTGAATGCTGATATCTTGTACTCTGACTAACTAATGTAAGGAAACAATATGCAATGTATTAACCATTGTTACCCTATTATCTTGTTTTGAAATTTTGTTCTATTTTTTTTCTCTTTAAAAATTAAAAAAAAAGGGCCGGTGAGATGGCTCAGCGGCTTAAGCGCCTGCCCGGCAAGCGCAAGGGCCCAAGTTCGACTCCCGGATCCCACATACGAAAAAGGGGCCGGTGATATCGCTCAGCGGCACGGGCGCCTGCTGGCGCGCGAGGTCCTGAGGTCGACCCCCCGGTACCCACAAAAAAAAAAAAAAAAAATTAAAAAAAAAATAGAAGTATAGTCAGGATAATTTAAGTAATTTCTTTTTTTTTTCTTTTTTTTGTGGGTACCAGGGGTCGACCTCAGGACCTCACGTGCCAGCAGGTGGCCATGCCACAGCGATATCACTGGCCCTTTTTTCGTATGTGGGTTCCGGGAGTCGAACTCAGGACCTCGCGCTTGCCAGGCAGGCCCTTATGCCGCTGAGCCATCTCACCGGCCCCAGTAATTTCTTAATTTCTCTCGAAATCTGCAGATAAATATGCCCTTCACTGACATGACAACAAGGTCCTAGTTTGAAGGAACCGAATCTTAGAGCCTGGTTTTTAGAAACAGTAGATCTACTAGCCCCGGAATGGCCTCAGCCTGTGACCTGTGCGCACTGAATTTTACTTTAAGACAGACAAAGGGTTCTGCAGCTATTTTCTGCTCCCTGTCAACGATTACAGAGGTAATTACCACTGCCTATGCATCTACACAGTACAGCACAATTAAATGTTCTAATAGTCTGCATGTGCATTTTTGTACAAAACATTAGGTAGAGGGGGCTGGTGAGATGGCTCAGTGGCGTAAGCGCCTGCCTGGCAAGCACAAGGGCCCGAGTTCGACTCCCGGAACCCACATACGAGAAAAGGGCCAGTGATATCGCTCAGCGGTACGGGCGCCTGCTGCCACGCAAGGTCCTGAGGTCGACCCCTGGTACCCACAAAAAAAAAAAAAAAAAAAAAAAAAAAAAATTACGTGGAAAAAAATTAGATTTATAGTAACATGCTTAATACATTTTAGTTTTTAAAAATGAACCTACAGGGCCGGTGAGATGGCTCAGCGGCTTAAGCGCCTGCCCGGCAAGCGCGAGGGCCTGAGTTCGACTCCCGGAACCCACATACGAAAAAGGAGCCGGTGATATCACTCAGCGGCACGGGCGCCTCCTGGCGCACGAGGTCCTGAGGTCAACCCCCCGGTACCCACAAAAAAAAAAAAAAAAAAAAAAAAAGAACCTATATAAGATAGATAAAAAAAGAAGCCAAGCATGGCAGCACATGCCTGTAATTCCACCACTGTGGGTGGGCCCAGGCAAGAGCCTGGGCAATTTAGCAAGACCCTGTCTCAAAAATTTAAAAAATAAAAAAGAATGGCTGGGAATAAAGCTCAGTGCAAAGGGCCTTGGGTTCAATTCCTATTACTGCAAAAAAAAAGAGAAAAGGAGCTGAACAGGGTACCAACTAGGATGGTAGTCTTTTGGTGGGTATTCAGTAGGGAGAAAGTTTCCAATTTTTGTTTTTATGTCTGCATTACTCACATTTATTACAATGTATATTATACAGGATAGAGCTACATAATTACATATTACAATATATTTATTACAGCACAGCATATATGTTTAAAATTTTTATTTATTTTTGAGACAGGGTTTCACTACGTAGTCCAAGCTGGACCTGAGTTCATAATCTTTTGCCTCCACCTCCTAAGTGCTGAGATTAGAGGCATGTGCCACTAAGGTTGGGTGTTTTTAAAATTTTTAAATTTACCCATTAAATAACTTTTAAAGTCAATTTTTTTTTAATGTGGGTACCAGGAGTTGAACTCAGGACCTCGTGCTTGCCAGAAGGCACTTGTGCCGCTGAGCGATATCACCGGCCCCTTTTTTCCTTTATGTGGGTACCGGGAGTCGAACTGAGGACCTCGCGCTTGCCAGGCAGGTGCTTACACCACCGAGCCATCTCACTGGTCCCTTTAAAGTCAATTTTTCACCGAATTGAAAAATCGGCTTGCTGGGCATGCTGGCACACACCTATAATCCCATCACTTGGGAAGCAGAGGCAGGAGGATCACCATGAGTTTGTGAGTTCGACGCCAGCCTGGGCTACGGAAGCAAGTTCAAGGCCAGCCTGTACTACACAGCAAGACCCTGTCTCAAAAAAATCCAAAAAAAAAAAAAAAAAGGGCCGGTGAGATGGCTCAGCGGCTTAAGCGCCTGCCCGGCAAGTGCGAGGGCCCGAGTTCGACTCCCGGAACCCACATACGAAAAAGGGGCCGGTGATATCGCTCAGCGGCACGGGTGCCTGCTGGCGCGCGAGGTCCTGAGGTCGACCCCCCGGTACTCACAAAAAAAAAAAAAAAAAAAAAAAAAAAAAAAAATCCAAAAAAAAAAAAAGAAAGAAAGAAAGAAAGAAAAATCAGCTTAATATTCCTGCATCTACGTCTCTTTATCTGTAGCAGAATGACCTTCCCTAGGCTAGTGATATTGCTCAGTGGTAAAGTACTTAGCAGCACTTAGAAAGGCCTGGGGTTCAGTTCCGGTACTACACATACACAAAAAAAAACAAGCAAGCAAACACACCTATAATCCAGCATTCAGAGGGTTGAGGCAGGAAGATTGCCTGTGAGTTTGAAGCCAGTCTGGGCTATATAATGAATTCAAGGCCAGCCTGAACTACACAGCAAGACCTTGTCCAAAGGAAAAAAAAAAAAAAAATGGGGGGGAGCCAGTGAGATAGCTCAGCGGCATAGGCGCCTGCCTGGCAAGCGCGAGGTCCTGAGTTCAACTTCCAGTACCCACATACAGAAAAAAAAGGGCCGGTGATAATCGCTCAGCGGCACGAGCACCTGCCGGTGCGCGAGGTCCTGAGGTCGACCCCCGGTACCCACAAAAATAAATAAATAAATAAATAAATAAATAAATAAATAAATAAATAAATAAATAATTTTTTTTTTGGCTGGGAATGTAATTCAGTTTGAAGGCCCTCCACTCAATCATCAGTACCACACACACACACACACACGGCAGTAACAATTCTCATGGTAGTGCAGAGGTACACAGCACTGGTTACCAGAGAATACTCGTTGAAGCCCCCAGGCTCTCACCATGTCAGTAGTCCAAGGATGGGGGTGACAGATATGGACAATACCTTTACACTCCCTTGCCAGACTTCCTAACTGCTCCCCATCCCCACCCCCACTTGTCCCACAAGCATCAAAAACAGGACAAATCAAGGGTTCTAGGCTGTGACCCAGAACAAATGCCAGGCTAGTCTATCTCAGAAGGAGGCTACAACCCACACCCCTTGGAAATGGAGCTAAGTGAGTAATGCCAAGCTCAGCAAAACACTGATTATGAACCAGTGGACAGGAAGTCAGCTGTGCCATCTCTAGGCCATTCTGTGGACTCTCTTCCAGCTCAAACCCCGGTTGATATAATAATTCAAGCACCCCGTTGCCATCAAACTCAATCTAACCAAAAGGGACTATTTCCCTCCTGCCCAGGCTGCAGCAGGCGTCTTCCCCAGAGATTCAGACAATACAACAGAACCATTTTTACTAAGTTCCCTCCAGAGCCCTTACCTCAAGAGGAATCAAAACCAAGTTCAATGACACCACAGGGCATCCTCTGATGCCCCCACCAGAGGGCAGGGAGGAGGGGGAGGTAAGGCAAAGTGGTTTCATCAACCAAGAGAGCGGGTGGGTGTGGCTCTGGCTTCTGGCTAATCCATCACCTTGCAAAACTGACAGACCCTCTTTCCACTTATTATCAAATGGAATCACACTACTGATTAGCATTCCTGTTCCTGAAACAGTTCCTACTTATCCCAGTGCTATTGAGCTTATAGTAATTCCCTTTGTCTTTTCCCTTCTAGTTATAAAATAACAAGAAACACATGTCCGTGTTTTATAATAGTAATTGGAACTTCAGTGGGTTAAACTATGCCTTAACTGTCAAATACCTGAACTTAAGTTCTCCTCTTTGTTTAGGAGCCAACTGTTGCCATTTTTTATACTTAAATGAGTAAAATACATAGGAAATGGCCCAGGAATTATAGGATCTGGAGGCTCTAGGTTCAATCCCCAGCACCAAGAGAAAAAAAGAATTACAGGATCTGAAAAAGATCTGGGACACTGATTGGATCCCCTCATTTTACAGACAAGGAAACTGAAGACAGCTCAGTAACCTATGTGACTTGTCCATGGTAAGACCCTGGCTGGTGGCAGAGTCTGGACTAAAACCCAAGTTTCAGAGACCAAACCATAGGCAAACCTGGTATAAAATCAGACATCGTAAATACTAAGAGTGTGGGGTTAGGTGGAGCGGTAAACAGCAAATCACCTGCTTACCTGTTTGGATCCCTGTTTCTTGCTCTAGTTGTTGGTAGAGTTTGTTTGAATAGTCTGCCATCTTCTGCTCGATGGTCAAGTGCCTGGCAGTGCTCAGGATGCCAGCACAGAACCTGGTAGAGCCAGCAGCCAGCCTGCAGGATGAGTGCAAAATGCTATTAGGTAGACTCAGGTGCCTGTGAACACAAGTTCAAGGTTCCTCAATACAGTATTATCTGTAATATCAAAAGATGGAAACAGGCCTGGGGATGCAGTTCACTTACTTAGCCAGAGTGCATGAAGCCTGGATTCAATCCCCAGAACCACACCCAAAAGAAAGGGAGAGAAAGTGGGAGGGAGGGAGGAAGAAAGACAAAAAGAAAGAAACTTAAATGTACACTGAGGTGGGACTGATAAAATTTTGGAGATCATGTATACAGTGGAATACTACACAGCAAAAAAAAGAGCTCCTTTTACACCAACATGGGATAGTCATAATGAAAAAAGGAAAGTGAAGAACAATGTTTAACACCTCATATAAAAGAGGGGAAAATAAATGAATACCCATATATACATATACATGCCAACCAATACATATCTGCTTATACTGTTTACGTAGGGAATGTACCTGGAACTTAACTTGCCTCTAGGGTGGGAAACTTGTAGTCAGAGATCAAGGATGGGAGGGAGACTTTTCTCCCTCTACACTCCACATATTTTCAATTCTGAACCATATAAATGTATTGCCTATCCAAAACTAAAATCTAAACTGAAAAAATGTTCTCCAATTTGTGGTAGGCAACAGAACATAGAAACGCTTGAGCCCAAATACCTAGCTCTGCAAAACACCTACGTATCAGGTAAGCAGGTGAGTGGTGAACACGTCTTTTCCTCCAAATAACTTAGCCCTCAGCAAGCGACCACCTGTATTGGTGCTACTGGAGTTTAATGAGTTTATTCTTAACAATTCTACCTGTGTCCGATCATCAGCTCCCTAAAGAAAGACACATTTCCTTGGGGGTAGTCGCACAATCCTGTAATCCCAGCTACAGGAGGACGAGGCAGGAGGATAGCAAGTTTGAGGCCAGCCTGGACAAATACCGTAAAATTCTACAAAAAAGGGGGTGGGGGTGCTGAGGATACAGCTCAGGAGTAGAGTCCTTGCCTAGCATGCACAAGGCTCTGGGTTCAATCCCCAGTACTGAGAAAAGAAAAAAAAAAAAAAAGAAGAAGAGGAAGAGGAAGAGGAAGAGGAAGAGGAAGAGGAAGAGGAAGAAGAAGAAGAAGAAGAAATGCTTCTATCATCTGACTGACACATAGCCACTGTGCAGAGCTGTACCTGGGAAGGGAGCCCGTCTCTGCCAGGCCAGCACCCGTTTGGTGGCCCTGACAGTGGCTCTCAGCCTGGGGTGGACCTTAGAGTCCCTTGGGAAGCTTCTGGACATACTGATGCTGGGCCTCACCGCCACAGATTCTGGTTTGTTCTGGGAATATGAATGTGTTCCAAGCTCCCCAGTGACTCTAATGGGCAAGTAACACTCTGACCGCCCTGAGAGGGAGAGCACTGGTGACAGAGAAGAGGGACAATGATTGTTAAAGGGAAGCGGGAAACCATTTCACAAGCCATTGTCAAGGTATAATTATTTTAAAACATCAGGCTTACAGAGTCTGTTAGGTCAATTCTAAGGTATTATATGATATTAGATCAACAAATTAAACCAGAAAATGAATGTCCCTAGGGTTTCCCACTTAGTAATATTTACAATGAAACAAGTTAACAGTTTTTATGGATAGAACATGCCTAACAAATTTTTTAAAATTTCAAGCTGGGTATGATCCCAGCCACTCCACAGGCAGAGGTAGGAGGAATAAAAGTTCAAAGCCAGCCAGGGCAACTTAATGAGATCCTGTCTCAAAATTTAAAAAAATATATAAATAAAAAGTGCTGGGGATGTAGCACAGTGGTGGAGCATTTGCCTAGCATGCACAAAGGCCTGGGTTCAATCCCCAGCACTGAAGGGGAAACAAATTAAAAAGGATTTGACAAAGTAAGAGAAAGACTTTGAGCCAGATGTGATGGCACACACTTGTAATCCCAGCACTCGAGAGGCTGAGGCAGGACTTAAATCTGAGGCCAGCCAGGACTACATAGTGAGTTCAAGGCCAGCCTGAGCTATCTAGTAAGACCTTGTCTAAAAAAAAAAAAAAAAAAAAAAAGACTTGGAAGCATTATGAAACCCTACTCTTGATGCACACCATACGGGAAACTTCCCCAGAACTGATAATCCACCTGCAAATGTATTTCTCTTCTTGAAGGTCCAAGAAGCAAGAGAAAGTGTTAATATGAAAAAGGAAACAAGAAAAGTAAAAGATCAGAAAAAGAGGGTTATTTCTGAGAGGAGTGGGGCTATTCTTTGGCACTGAGCTCCCTAGGCTTTTTCTCTTTTTTTTTTTTTTTTTTAGTACTGCTGAAGCAAGGGCCTTCAGACTGAGCCATATTCCCAGCCCTTTTTTATTTTTTTGTGAAAGAGTCTCACGAAGTCCCTAAATTGCCCAGACTGGGCTCAACTGTGATCCTCCTGCCTTAACCTCCCAGAGTGTTGGGATTATAGGAATGCACCACCATGCCCAGTGCAGGAAAGCACCTTAATTTATAACAGCATCCAGCTCTCCCAAAATCCTGTACCAAGAACAGAAAGTGCCCCACATTCAGCCAGATCTTTTTTTTTTTTTTGGTGGGTACCAGGGGTCGAACTCAGGACCTCACGCGCCAGCAGGCACCCGTGCCGCTGAGCGATATCACCGGTCCTTTTTTCATATGTAGGTACCGGGAGTTGAACTCAGGACCTCGCGCTTGCTAGGCAGGCGCTTATGCTGCTGAGCTATGTCACCGGCCCCATCAGCCAGATCTTTGAAGTGTTGGGGCTGGGGATACAGCTCAGTGGCACAAGTGCCTGCCCGGCAAGCGCAAAGTCCTGAGTTCGATTCCCAGTACCAAAAACAAAAACAAAGTGTCTTCAGCAAGCTAGGCATGGTCATACCACCTGTAATCCAGCATTCAAAAGGCTGAGGCAGGAGGACTGAGTTTCAGGCCAGCCTAGGTTACAGAGAGAGTTCAAGGCCGGCCTTGACTACATGGCAAGACCATCTCAAAAAAACAATAAAGTAAAATAAAATAACAAAATAAAATGTCTTGAGCAAATGAGAAATTGAAGGCCTAAGACTATACAAAAAGGCAGTAACACAGATTAGTAAAATAAAATTCATTTGTAGCAGTAAAGCAGTTGTAGCAGTACTAATGCTGAACAAATATAACAGAAAACAATTTAAGTCATTACTTCTGTTTATAGCCCCACATTCCACACTTCTACACTATCCATTGCATAGGGCTATACATGTCTTACCCTGAAAAGACATAGAAACAGACTCTCCTGAGCAAAACCTGAAGCTAGAGTTATCTCCAAAAGGAAGCTACATAGGTATAAGCAACCAAGCATCTCAGTGTGCCTAGGACAGTCTCTGTTTACACACGTTGGTCCATTTATTAACAATAACCTTTTTACCTTTTGGGCTGTTTTGGTTTTTGGAGACAGGCTCTCACTATGTAGCCCAGGCTGGCCTCAAACTCACACCAATTCTGCTGCTTTCTACTCCAGAGTGCTGGCATTACAGGAATGGGCCACCTTGCCTAGCTTTTTTTGAGACAGGGTCTCATTAAGTCACTCAATTGCCCAGGTTGAAATCAAACTTATAATCCTCCTGCCTCAGGCTCCTGACTACTGGAATTACATACTTGGATTGCAGGTATGCACCATCATGCCCAGCGGTATCCATGCTTTCCCAAGAGTTGTACAGTGGTTATGTAGGAGGGTGGTCTTGTTCTTTTGAGAATATACACTCTGAAATGCTTAAGAGTGCCAGAGCATTAGGTCTGAAGTTTGTGCTCAGACTGTCAAAAATACTCATCATAAAGGGTGTGTACGTCCACCTTGCTGTGCCTGCGTATTCTACCCATCCACAGGAAGGAGTGCTGCAACAGGTGCATCATCATGTGGACAGCCAGGGATCTGGGTGAAGGAGGTGTGGAGGTTCTCTGTAGCGTTCCTGCAGCTTTTTGTGAATTTGAAATTATTTCAAAATAAATTACTAAAAAAGACTGCTCAGGGCCCCTGATATGGCTCAGCAGTACAAGCGCCTGCTGGCAAGCGCGAGGTCCTGAGGTCGACTCCCAGGACCCACGTTTAAAAAAAAAAGACTGCTCATTGGGCCTGGTGTCACACGCCTGTCATGTCAGCACTTGGAAGGTAAAGGCAAGAGGCTCGAGAGTTCACCACCCGGGCTATATAGTACATTTGAGGCCAGCCTGGACTCCATGGTGAGACCCCGTCCAATAAATAAATAAATAAATGCTCAATATTTAATGCAAACGTAACAATTATTATGGGATTTACAATATGCATAGAAGGAAAATATACAACAGCAAAAAGGACAAAAGGGGGTAAATGGAATTATTCATTGTATGTCTAACATCATCTGTGTGGTGGTATAACATTAATTCATGATGGACTATGATAAGAGCGCATATTGTGGGGCTGGGGGTGTAGCTCAGTGATGAAGTGCTTACCTAGCACACACAAGGCCTTTTAATTCTCAGCACCACACACACACACACACACACACACACACACACACACACACACAAAACTTACTGTAACCTCTACAGCCATTTTAAAATAATTCAAGCCAGGTGTAGAGACACACAGTTGTAATCCCAGCATTCTGGGAGGCTGAGGCCAGAAGATCACAAGTTCAAGTCCAGGCTGGGCAACTATGTGACTTTGTGATTTAGCAAGACCCTGTCTCAATATTTAAAATAATTAAATAATGTAGATCAGTATAAAGGTCCTGGATTCAATTTCCAGTCCAAAGAAAGAAAAAGGAAAAGAAAACCACACAACTATCACAGCCACGAGGAGTCTGAGGAGACACAATGATTTAAGTACAAAGGATCCCAGATGAGATCCTAGAATCGAAAAAAGGGTATTAGGGGAAAAGTTTAAAAATATAAATACAGCCCTTTTTTTGGCCTCCTTGGACCTCTGGAGGCAACGTGGGTCACCAGCAGCTCTACTGGAGTCACCTGAGGAGATTCAGCTAGGGCTCTCGCTCTTGCCGTGTATGCTCAAACCAACATGGTCTGATCCAGAAATATGGCCTGAACATGAGCCGCCAGTGTTTCCGTCAGAATGGGAAGGATACAGCTTCATCGCTGGACTAAGTGATCTTCCTTCAATGGATTATCCAGGACATCCACTCAATGAAAGAGACCAAGCTAACTCTTTGTACATAAAAAATTTAAAAAGCTTTCAAAAAAATATGAATACAGTATGGATTTGCATTAATACCAATATATGAATATTGGCTTATTAAGTGAAACACTCTAAGTAAGATATTAGTAAAAAGTGGATGTGGGTATAAAGTAAATAGGAATTCTGTACAATCTTCACAATTTTTCTATAAATCTCAACATATTCTCAAGTTGGTTAATTAAATGAAAAACAGTAACAGAAATTCTGTAGACACTTTGGTATCAGCTCACAAGCCATAGGTTTTATGCTGCTGGATGATTACAACAAAGACATCAAGATAAAATGTGCTATCAACACACATACACACTTCCTTTTTAAGACAACTGATTTGTTGAAATCTGCCAGCTCTAAAATGCACAAAACATGAACATTAGGCGATTCCTAAACAAAGTGCAGGACATTTTATTTTTGATTCTTCTCATGCGAGCAACACTTAGACTGGCTATGTTTGGGACATTAGCAGGGAAAGGAGCGAGAATGAGGGCGGCCCATGCCATTAGTGCAGCACAGCCACAAGCCAAGTCCAGCTTGGTCCTTACCTGCCCTGCTCCAGAAGGACGATGTCCTTCCACCCCATCCTGGAGAGGTGATAGGCCACGGACGTGCCCATGATTCCACCTCCACAGATGACCACTTGGGCCTGGGCAGGCAGGGTGACAGAATGGGCCTCGGCAGCCGACCCATTGCTTCTCGCCAAGCACCAGGTCTGCCATCTTGGGCTGGTTCTTTGTCTTCGGATAATCGACAGGAACCGGTGAAACATCTTGTCTGTCACCCACCAGGAGATGTGCTCTCACTCTGCTAAGGAGATCCCAAGAATTCAAACTAGACAGAGAAATCCAAACACATTTGATTCCATTTAACTCAATGCATAGGACTAACGAGAAAAGGAACAAGGAACAGTAATCATTCATTGCCAAATATCTGAGGACGTGCTGAGTTTCAGACACTTGGGTAGGTATAGGTACAGTAGTAAAAAATAAGGAAGTCCTCTGCCTTTATGAAACTTAATGTTTGAGAGTTTGTGTGTGTGGAGAGGAGGGGGCAACCAACATACAAATAAAACAAGGAAACAAAGCTAATGTGGTAGAGTAGGGCAATATTTAAAATACAATGGTTAGGAAAGACCTCCGATGAGGTGACATTTGAGTAGAAAATTGATGGAGGAGAAGGAACCAGCTACACAAGTGTTTATACAGGGTAATGAGCACGTGCAAGCCTCTGAGATGATTCCAGCAACAGAAAGGAGGCCAGCATGGTAAGGGGAAAACAATCTAAGACAAAGCGGGAGAGACAGAGAAACCAGTTGCACACAGTCCTCGGAGGTCACTTTGAGGAAGTGAGTTTTTATTTTCAGTGCAAAGAAAAATCTCTAAAGCAGAGGAATGAAATGATCTGGTACATTCCTCACAGTTCAGTCCAATGCTGAGGTAGAGAGTGGATGGTGGAATAAGAGGAAAAGCAGAAAAGCAGAAGCTCCCGGGATAACCCAAGGGGTACAGCATGGTGGCTTAGACAAGGAAGGGGCAGAGGAGTCACAGAGAGGAATGAACTGTTCTGGAATAGAAATGTCAAAGCTTTCTTGCCAACCAACAGGATATTAACGTTGGAAAAAGTACTAACAAGGATGATAGCAAAGTTTCTGGGCTAATCAACTGGTGCCAATTAGTATGAAAGACTAGAAACAAGAAGGAAGGGAAGAGGCAGGGGAGGAGAGTGAGGGAGGAAGTAAAGGTAGGAGGACATACAGTCAAATCTTACATGCTTAGGTACAAGGTGTAACCGAAATACAAGGTAAACGTTTAAGTTTTTATAATCTGTTACAATGAAAGACATATTGCCATTAACCCCCTCAGAATACTCCCCCTTCAAACACAATTACTCCATCATTCTTGCTGCCTTTCTAAAGCAGTTCTGGAAATCTTCTTCCATGAGTGTCTTTACGTGGTGTGATAAAAAATACAGTGACCGAGTACCGAGTACCATCTGAGGGAAAGGCAGGCTTGTAAAAATATCACTGTGTATTCTCATGCCTTTATTCACCAAATCTCGCACCATGTGACTTCTGGCTCTTGCCCAAAGTCAGATGATCATGAAAGGTAAACATTGTAAATTGTTTCAGGACATCAACTGTGTAAAGATACACAATAAAGGACTTCCAGAACTGCTTCAGAAAGTGACAAGGATGATGGGATAAGTGTGTTGAGACAAGGGGGAGTATTTTGAGGGAGATTAATGGTGCTGTGTCGTTTACTATAATAAAGTTTAATTTAAACATTCACTGGCCAGGTGTGTTGGCATACCGCTGTACTTGGGAGACTGAGGCAGGAGGATGGCCATGAGTTTGATGCTACCCTGGACTACATGGTGAGTTCAAGGCCAATCTGAACTACGTATTAAGACTCTGTCTCAAACTGAAAGAGTAAATAAGATCCAAAATCTACAATAGACATGGTAAAACAGGAAGAAACTGTTCAAAAGGAAAAATATTGTTTAGACAATTGAATGCTGATAACTTGTACCCTGGGTAACTAATTTAAAGATAACAATTTGGAATGTGTTAACCATTGTTACCTTCCTATTATATTGTTTTGAAATTTTGTTCTTTTTCTCTTTAAAAAAAAAAAAAAAAAAGACCGTCTCAAAAAACAAAAATGACAATAAAAAAATCCACTGTACTTTTCTATTGTACCATGTATGTTAAGTCTGGGATACCCACCAGGCATCCAAGTGAGCTGGGATATCCGTCAAGCAGAGCTGGATACAGTACATGCCTGCAACTTAGGGAAAAGGTTTGGGGGTCCTTAGCCTAAATATAGTGTATAAACCCTGGCACTCAGAAAGGAACTAGAACTCTGAGGTTCCCTAGCACTAACAGGGATTAGAAAGGAAGGACTAGAGACAAGGACTGACCTCTGGTAGACACAAACAATGCCCAGATAGAGGGGCCAGGTCACAGATGGAGAGTGGCCAACAGCTATGCCACTGAAGCCAAAAGATGAAAGTGTTTCAAGAAGGGATTAACTACCGTGCTGAAAGATCAGGCAAGATGACCGCGTGTCCACAGGGACCGAATAACATAGAAGGGCCCTGGTGTCCTCGATAAGAAAACATTTTCATGGGAGTGTTAGGGATGAATATAGACTAGAGAAAATTGAAGAGCGGACAAAATGAGGGAGCAGAGACAGCTCCCTACATTCTGCCCTGAAGAGGAGCAGAAAAATGAAACAGAACCTGGCATGGTGGTACACACATGTAAACCCAGCACCTGGGAGGCAGAGGCAGGAGGATCACAAGTTCTAGGCCAGTCTGGGCTACACAGGAAGTTCCAGATCACCCTGAATCACACAGTGAGTCCCTGCCTGGGGATAAGACAGGACGGGACAGGATGGGATGGAGGGAGGGGAAGGGGATTGGAGGATGGAAGGAGACAGAAGCCAGAGAAAAAAATTTGGGGTAAAGCAAGGTTGTTTACTTTTTAAAGATGGGGGATAATAACAATTCTTCACTTCTAGTGGGAATAACCCAGCAAAATGGAAAAACAGAAATAACAACAAGAAGTGGGGTCCTCAGGAAGGGAACAAGAGCTGGAACCCAGAGCTCAGCTGAAGGATGGGAAGCTTGGTGTTTCTATGGGTGACATGGTAGAGATTTAAGTATTAGATGTCTTTTCCTGGAAAAGAGGAAAGGATTATTAATCATGGTAGGCTTATCATTTACACACGCGTCTCAGAAGATAATGAAGCACACATTTCTACAGGACAATTAACGTAACAGGTAACAAAAGGAAAAAGGTGATGGCTAGAGCCATCAGGGAAGGGACACACAGAAAGCAGAACGCAGCTGAGCCTTGGAGGGGTATAATCTGGACAGAGACAAAGAGAGACAGAAAGTGTGCACAGCAGAGGTACAGAAGAGGTCTGTGATGTCTGCTTAGGATGACAGGAAGAGACCTGCAGTGAAGGCCGAAGGGTCTAAAAAGAGTGCTGGGTAGCAGGAACTGAAGGTGGAGCCATACACTCAATACTTGGTCTAATATGGTTCAGGATACAATGAATTAAAGGTTTTAGCAAAATCTAACAGCAAAACAGAGGACTGTTCAAGTTTTGAGAAACTTAACACCAAGCTATTGGCGGGGGCCAGTGAGATGGCTCAGCAGCATAAGCGCCTGCCTGGCAAGCGTGAGGCCCTGAGTTCGACTCCTGATACCCACATACGACAAAAGGGGCCAGTGATGTCGCTCAGTGGCACGGGTGCCTGCTGGCACGCGAGGTCCTGAGGTCGACCCCGGTACCCACAAAAAAATAAAAATAAAATAAAATAAAGGGCCGGTGAGATGGCTCAGCGGTGTAAGCGCCTGCCTTGCAAGCGCGAGGGCCCGAGTTCGACTCCCGGAACCCACATACGAAAAAGGGGCCGGTGATATCGCTCAGCGGCACGGGTGCCTGTTGGCGCGCGAGGTCCTGAGGTCGACCCCCCGGTACCCACAAAAAAAATAAAAATAAAAATAAAAATAAAATAAAATAAAAAAATAAAAAACCTATTGGCAGGCTATGTCAGCATCAAAATACAGGAGGACGAGGACTCAGACACCGTGGGTGGCAGACACGTGGGCATCAGGGCAGTACACTGGTAATAAAACTGCTGCCACCTCCGTGTTCAGCACCCAGACCCACAAATGGCTCCCCATCAGCCTACCTCATGTAAGGGAACCAGTGCAGACAGACTGTGCCAAGAGGGAGCTCATGAGAGTGGAGACCTGTTATGGTCCTACTAGATGCCTAGATTCCTTTCAGGCCTTATCCCAAGACATACGAGGTGTGATTGAAAGTGGTGAACATTTAAATTTCAAAATTTTAATACAGTAAAAGACACACTGCCATTTAACTTCCCTCCAAAATACTGCCCCATGCTTCGAACACACTTAACCCCTCACTCTTCCCACTTTCTGAAGCAGTTCTGGAAGTCTTTTCCTGAGTGTCTTCATCTGTGCTTGTGGCTGCCTGAATGTCCTGAAACAATTCAAAACACTTAACTTTCATGGTCATATTGCTTTGAGGAAGCGCCAGAAGTCGTACAGTGGCAGATTGGGTGAATACAGTGGATGAGGACACACCCTAATATTTTTATGAGCCTGATTTTCCATTGGATGGAACTCAGTGGCATTCACCATATTTTTTAATTATGCCACATAAAGATACCTATGAAAGAGGACTTCCAAAAGAGGACTTTTCAATCACACCTCGTATGTCTTGAGATAAGGCCGGAAAGGAATCTAGGCATCTAGTAGGACCATAACAGGTCTCCACTCTCATGCGCTCCCTCTTGGCACTGTCTGTCTGCACTGGTTCCCTTACATGAGGTAGGCTGATGGGGAGCCATTTGTAGGTCTGGGTGCTGAACACGGAGGTGGCAGCAGTTTTATTACCAGTGTACTGCCCTGATGCTCACGTGTCTGCCACCCACGGTGTCTGAGTCCTCGTTCTCCTGTATTTTGATGCTAACATAGTCCGCCAATGATATCAGAACAATGATATCAGTGTGTTCAAAGTGAGGGAAAACATTTCAAGGGAGATTAATAGCAATGCGTCTTTTATTGTAATAAATTTGTATTTAATTTAAACATTCACTATGTAGTATTTTGATCATACCTTGTAAGCTTCTCCACAAAGTTAGTCTTTCGGTAACCTCATCTACACAAAGCCAGCTCTTTCCACAGCTAACTTACTTCAAACTTCCCCACTGTGCCCTCTAAACCACCCTTCCCCAACTTCAGTGCCCACCCATTTCACTAACATTCTCACCACCTCCTGTCCCAAGGGAAAGAGTTCTCATGAGGGAAGATGCCACAGCAACATCCCTGTTCCACTAACCTGCCTGTCCTCCTGGCATGCCAACCACTACAGGCCAGTTATGCTCAGAAAACAGCCTTACTCCTAGGCAGGGCATGGTACTGCACACCTGTAATCCCAGCATTCTGGGAGGCTCAAACAGAAGGACTGCAACTTTGAGCCCAGCCTGGGCAACTTAGTGACTTAGTGAGACCCTGTGTCAAAATAAAAAATAGAAAAAAAGGGCTGGAAATGTAGCTCTGTGTAAAAGTTCTGGGTTCAATAATCAGCACTAAAGAAAAAGAAATCAAACCAAAACAATCCTATTCCTCTGGGGTGCTCAGTGGGAGCCACAGTCAGGTCTCCACACTCAGCTGAGCTCATGACACAGGCAGCCTCCGCCCACCTCCTGTGCTCACTCTTCAAGCACACAGCCTGTCTCAGCACACGCCCGGACGTCCTGTGAACTCACTGCACCTGCACCTCACACTGGCCAGTCAGGCTCACCAAAAACAGCCCTGGGCCCTCCCCTTCCCCTCCCCCTTCTCCCTTCCCTGCACCCAGGCCCCCTTACTCTCCTTTGCTCTCACCACCTGCACCTTTCCATGCCTTTTGGCTCCTTTTGTCCTCAACATTTAAATGGACTCATTCCCCTAAGGGATTTAAGAAATGAAACAAAGCCAGGCATGGTGGTGCACACCTATAATCCCACCACTTGTGAGGCTGAGGCAGGAAGATCACTTTGAGTTCTAGGCCAGCCTGGGCTACCTAGTGAGTTCAGGCCAGCCTGAGCTACATAGTGAGACCCTGTCTCAAAACATGAGAGTAGGGCCGGTGAGACGGCTCAGCGGCTTAAGCGCCTGCCTTGCAAGCGCGAAGGCCCGAGTTCGACTCCCGGAACCCACATACGAAAAAGGGGCCGGTGATATCGCTCAGCGGCACGGGCGCCTGTTGGCGCGCGAGGTCCTGAGGTCGTCCCCCCGGTACCCACACACAAAAAAAAAAAAAAAAAAAAAAAACATGAGAGTAAAGTAAAGTAAAAGTAAAGGGCAGGGCAGAGAAAAGAAGAGAAAGGAAAAGAAGAGGAGAAGAGAGGAGAAGAAAGGAGAAGAGAGAAGAAGGGAGGAGAGGGGAGGGGAGGGAAGGGGAAGGAAAGAGAAGGGAGGGGAGGGAAAGGAAAGGGAGAAAGGAAGGAGGAGGAGGAAAGGAAAGAAGGCAGGCAAGGAGGAAGGAAAGGAAGGAAGGAAGAAAGGAAACAAAACCTCTACCTCCACAACTTTCTTCAGGTAGCAATTTTTTTTTTGTGTGTGTGGGTACCGGGGGTCGACCTCAGGACCTCGCGCGCCAGCAGGCGCCCGTGCCGCTGAGCAATATCACCGACCCTTTTTTTGTATGTGGGTTCCAGGAGTCGAACTCAGGCCCTCATGCTTGCCAGGCAGGCGCGTACACTGCTGAGCCATCTCACCAGCCCAGGTAGCAATTTTTTATTTTAAAAATGCTAAAAAAGCTGTGACCAGCCGGGCATAGTGGCACATGCCTATAATACCAGCACTCAGGCTGCTGATGCAGGAGGATTGTTGCAAATATCAGACCAGCCTGATCTGGGCTACACAGTGACTTCAAGGCCAGCCTGGAATACAAGTGAGACCTTGTCTCAAAAACAAATAAGCAGGGCCGGTGAGATGGCTCAGCGGCTTAAGCGCCTGCCTTGCAAGTGCGAGGGCCCGAGTTCGACTCCCGGAACCCACATACGAAAAAGGGGCCGGTGATATCGCTCAGAGGCACGGGTGCCTGTTGGCGCGCGAGGTCCTGAGGTCGACCCCCCGGTACCCACAAAAAAAAAAAAAAAAAAAACAAATAAGCAAACTGTGATGGCCCATGCTTGTAATCCCAGCAGTCTGGGAGGCTGAGAAAGGAAGATCACAAATTCGAGCCCAGCCTGGGCATTTACTGACTTAGCAAGATCCTTTCTCAAAATAAAAAAATTTCAAAAAGATCCAGGGAAGCCAGGTGTGGTGGCACATGCCTGCAATCCCAGCACTCGGAAGGCTGAGGCAGGAGGATCACAAGTTTGAGGCCAGCCTAGGCAACTTAGTGAGATCCTCTCTCAAAAAAATTTAAAAGAGCTGCAATGTAGCTCAGTGCTAGAGCATTTACCTAGCATGTGCAAGGTTGAGTCCAATCCCCAATATTGAAAAAAAAATCTAAATCACAAAATATGGTCTTGCAAACCCTCGAATACAGAAAGAATTAAGATTCCCCCCCACAAAAAAAAAAAAAAAAAAAAAAAAGATTTCCCATCACACAAAGTTCATCAATACCAATAATGATGGCATTTTCACAGAATTCCAGTTCCTGCAGCAATGGGCTACCCCAATACTACTTGTGGCCACCACCCTGGTCTTAAGTCCTGATTTACTCAGACCTTAGTAACTGGACAATCTGCCAGTGAGTTTCTTAAACAAAAACTATTTCAGGCTGGGCACATAACTAGGTGGGACAACACTGGCCACTTTCACTTGACAATAAATTAGTGAAGAGAAAGGATGGCTTCGTTCTCAGGTTTTCATGTCTCATCCCGCGCTTTCCTGAATCCAGGCTTTGGCCCCAGTCGTCACAGCTCAGACACTGCTCTGCCAGGAATCTCAGCTTGCTGGTTTCCAAGGACACGGTCCTGGCACCAACACGCCAGGCTCACTCACCAGATGGCTCCTTCCCCTCACACACACAAGCCTCCTGACTGGATCACCACACCTCTTTCCTGGTCACCACCTTGCTGACTCCTGTCCTCTGCCCCTGGCCCTATGGGCTCTCTCAGGCTCATTTCTCTCTCCTCCACATGCTCCCCACAGTGGCTTCAGTTTCCCCATGATGGCGGCCTAACACCCCACATCCTAATGGTCAGACCTCACAGCTCTAGTGCAGAGCGGCGACCTCCGCTCTCTCCCACAAGTGACCAGCACAGTCCAACGTAGCCACCCCCTCACCCTCCAGCCTGCTCTCGCTGCTGCCCAGAGCTCCCACTTACTAGAAGCCAGGTGGCACCAGGATGCCCCCATTCTCATCTCCCCCACCGTGTCACTCGTCAAGCCTGACGTGGCCACATCCTAAGTCTCCCACAGATCATCTTCTTCACTCCACCGCCTGCCACACATGAGGACAGGGGCCACCGTGTCCCTCCCACACTCCGGCAGTGGCTTCCAGACAGGGCTCCGACCTCCTGTCTGCACACTTTTCTCCCACACCCAGGATCCACAGGAGCCGAACAGGTCTTCTGCCCTGGGAACCTTATTTCAAGGCCCTGCTTCCGGCCCTCCCATGACTCTCTCAGGACGAAGTCAAAACTCCTCACACAGAGCGCAAGGTCCTTCCCAGCTGCTTCTGCATCCAGGCTCAGGCTCTTCCGTCCCCGCCCGCTGGCACCGACCAGCCCCAGCCCCACTCAGACTCGCAGCTTACCGTCCCCTCCTCCCCGGGACAGTGCACACTGTCCCCTTATCAGCACAGCTCCTGCCACCCTCCTGCAACACAGACAATGTCCTCGGGTCACAGCCTACCGCACATCAATGCAACACTAAAACACACCCGCGCACAGCTAAGCGGCCCCTCTGGGATGGCCCATGACACCCGCCCTCCTGCCAGCACGGAGCTCACCACACCGTGAGCACAGCCACCGCGGGGAGCCCGGGCTCAGTGTGCAGAGCAGGGTGTGAAAGCCTCGCCACCTCGCCTCAGCTGGAGGACTCCGAGCAAGTCCTGCAGCTCTGCGTCCGGCTTCTCACCTGCTCCCGGGCTGGGAACAGCCACCTCGCGGGGCTGCTGCAAGGACTAAACCAGACAAGGCGGGAAGGAGCAGCACCAGGATCGGTGGTGGTTCTCCCACCAGGATGACTCTGAGACGGAGCAGCTAGAGCTTGTCCCCCGTTTCCCAGCATTCACACGGGTACCCAGGAAGCACACCGAGCACTGACTGAGAACGCGCAACAGAGGGAATGCGATACCCAAGTACCTCAAAGAACTTCTGTAAAAAGTCATATTTTTATAGGTAGTTACGATGTGCCACACACTTCCTTGGTGTACAACTAATCTAACCCTCACAACACTGTGAGGTAGATATTATCATTATTTCCATTTTCTTCAGGAAAGGGAGGCACAGATTAGGTGAAGTGCCGGGCAAGGTGGCACACGCCTGTAACCCCAGCACTTGGGAGGCTGAGGCAGGAGGATCGCTGCAAGTTCCAGGCCAGCCTAGGCTACACAGTAAGTTCAAGGCCAGCCTGAACTACATAGTGAGTCCCTGTCTCAAAAAACAAACAAACAAACAAACACAAACAACAGATTAGGTGAAATGACTGTCCCAACATCTAAAATCCTAGTCAGGGGCAGAGTCAGGATTCAAACCCTGCCAGGCTGGCACTAGAATCTGCCATTTATTGCTACTCCATGCCACTTAAAAAAGCAAAAACAGGTGAGCAAAGACAGGACTGCTGTGAAAACGGAACCGTTAAGCTCATCTCCTAGCAGAAAAAAAGGGATTGCAAAGATGGTGAAAAAACTAAAACAGATGGGTTTCAAGGTGGAATAAATGATGTTTAAAGAAGGCTCAGGGTGTCACCTGCAAAAAAGGAGAGAACACTTGGCTTCTGTTCAAATTGTGATGCTGTGGAATTGTAACTACAGTATTTTTACTTGCACTGAGTGTACACACATAAAGCAGGTCTTTTTTACCCAGAAAATAGGTGGTTTTGTTTTAGCTGCATGTTCAATACATTTTACCTTCTTTATTAAGTACTCCTTGAAAAGCAAAATTTTAATGGCTTAATAAATTCCTACGGGTGTATTTTAAATTAACCAACAGTTCCCTGTTAAACATTTACACATTAAATGTTATGCTAATATAAATAATACTGGAGTAATTTAAGAATTTGGAAGCATCTGTTACCTAGTACAAACTTCTAAGTAAAATCACTTGACTTTTTACGCTTTTGAAAGAGGTTTGCTAAAATGCTCCCTCACTAGTCAATAAATAAAACTGAGGGGGTAAAATGTCAGTCGTATGTAAAAAATACATAAAATAAAATAAAATAAAATAAAATGCTCCCTCAGAAGCTATGTTGTAGTAGCCAGGAAGACAGTGAACTAAGTAGAGACAAGGAAGTTGAGAAAGCTGCAAGTGTAAAGTGGCAAAATAGAAATAGAGGTTGAAGTTGGGCGTGATGGTGCGCACCTGTGATCCCAGCGCTTGGGTGGCTCAGGCAGGTGGACCATCAGGAGTTCAAGGCCAGCCTGAACTACGTAGCAAGACCCTGCCTCAGAAAACCAAAAAAAGAAGTAAAAAGATCCCTGCAGCTAGACATGGTGGTGCACGCCTGTAAACACAACACAGGAGGTTGAGGCAGGAGGATCACTGCAAGTTTGAGGCCACCCTGGGCTACATAGTGAATTTAAGGCCAGCCTGAACTACACAGTGAGACCCTGTCTCAAAAAAAAAAAAAAAAAAGGTCTTTCCCTGTGCCTGTGTCTTTTAAGAGTTTTACCTATTTTATCTTCCAGCAGATTTAGTTTCTGCTTTAATATTTTTGTCTTATTAATGACTTACAGGTGGTGCACCCCTGTAATCTCAGTACCTGAGAGGCTGAAACAGGAGGATCGCCACAAGTTTGGAGGCCAACGTGGGCTACATATTGAGTTCAAGGCCAGTCTGAACTACACAGCGAGACCCTATCTCAAAAAAAAAAAACCCCAAAGAATACAAAAAAAAAAAAAAAAAAAGATTCCATGTTACTCCAGAAAGAATAACTATCATCAAAATATGAAACAAACACAAATGCTGGTGGAAAGGGGAAAAAAAGAGCCCTTCCACATTATTGGGGAGAACATAAACTGGTACAACCACTATGGAAATCAGTATAGAGAACTCTCAAAAAACTAAAACTAGAAATTCCATTCTACCAACTATTTCCCTTCTATTTTATTTTTTTTTTTGTGGGTACCGGGGGGACGACCTCAGGACCTCGCGCGCCAACAGGCACCCGTGCCGCTGAGCGATATCACCGGCCCCTTTTTCGTATGTGGGATCCGGGAGTCGAACTCGGGCCCTCGCGCTTGCAAGGCAGGCGCTTATGCCGCTGAGCCATCTCACCGGCCCACTATTTCCCTTCTAGCTATCTTCCCAAAAGAGTTAAAGACATGTTACAGTGATATATGCATACCCATGTTTACAGTAGCACAATTCATAATAGCTAAATCTTGGAAGCAGCTTATGTGTCCATCAACAGATGAACAGATAAGAGAAAATGTGGGATTTGTACATAATGGACTACTACTCTGCCTTAAAGAAGGATACATTTGAGTCATTTGTAGGAAAATGGATGCATCTTGAGACCTCAATGTTAAGTGAAATAAATCTGGCACATGAGCTTAATATCGCATCATTTCTCTTCCATGAAAAACCCGAAGTGTAAAGTACAAAATAAAAATAGGAATGAGAAGGGGATCTAGAAATGGAGCAAGGGGAAGGGAGGAGAGAGGAAGTGGAATACAAGGAATCAAGATATACTAAGTACGTGTACCCATTTCCTAAGATAAAGGTAAACACTAAGTGCCGCAAATGTATGGGGGGGGCGCTCATTGCGAAGACCCTGGGTTCAATCTCCAGTGCTGAGCGGGGGTGTGGGGGACCCCAGCGTGATAAGAACCAAGAAAAAACCGTGTTGACCTTGTGCTCATCATGACCTCCAAGAAACTGAAGAGGTGCTGGCAGCGGGCAGACAGCTTAAAATAAACAAGAAAGGGAAGGGAGGCACCACGCTTCTCCCGCAGGTTTGACAGCAAAGGAGGTAAAGGCAGGAAGGGAGGCACTGAAGATGTCACACTCAAAGAAATACAACAGCCTCTGGTTTACAAAGAATTTATGCTCTTAAATTCTTTTTTTTTTTTTTTTTTTTTGTGGGTACCGGGGGTCGACCTCAGGACCTCGAGCGCCAGCAGGCGCCCGTGCCGCTGAGCGATATCACCGGCCCCTTTTTCGTATGTGGGTTCCGGGAGTCGAACTCAGGCCCTCGCGCTTGCCAGGCAGGTGCTTAAGCCGCTGAGCCATCTCACCGGCCCTATGCTCTTAAATTCTTGAAACTGAAATTGACCCCCTCGGGGTGTAATATTCTCTACTGAGAAAGATAACTTCTGCTAAACCACCTCAGGACCCGGACTGCTGCTGCTCAGAACTGCTACACCGACCCCTGCAAGCACTAATGTCCTGAGCTACAGCATCACGAACAGGTAGGCCGGATGCTGGTCACAAGACTGCGTGAGCGCAGTGAGTTAACACATCTCCCGCGCCTGCCTCAGCACAGCCAGCCATCTGCGAGTCCTGCTTTAAAGCAACAGATTCGCGGGACACAGCGTCTACACACCTGCGATCCCGACACTCCGGAAGGCGGGGGCAGGACAATCACAAGTTCAGCCCAGCCTGGGCAACTTCAGAACTCAGCAAGACCCTGCCTCAAAAACAGTAAGTGCTGCTGGGAGCGGTGGTGCACGCCTGTGATCCCAGCACTCAGAAGCTGAGGCAGGAGGTTCCCCACTAGTTCGAGGCCAGCCTGACTACACAGCGAGCTGAGGCCAGCCTGAACTGCATAGGGAGACTCTGTCTCAAAAACAAACAAACAAAATCCCCTAAAAATATAAAAACTACAAGGGCCGGGGATGTAGATCAATGTGAACGCCTTGGGTTCAATCACCAGATTCCGAGGATCCAGCAGGCCTGGAGTGCAATAGGTCAAAAGAGTTATAAAAACGAACACAACCCCTACCACGATGAAGAGGACGCTTGCAGCGGTCTCCCCGCCACACCTCCCCCACACACCTCCCTTTGCAGCGTGCTTACCTGCGTGCGCTAAATGGGCTTGGACTGACTCAAACCCGAGTATCAAGCACAACAGTCCCAAAGTGTCACTCATTAAGAAGAAAGCCCACTGCCCGGCCCAGACGTTGCCAGGTGATTTCTTTCGCCGGCCTCTGCCGCAGTCTAGGAGTCGGCGCAGCGCGCTGCACCGCACGTTCCCGGGCGGGAAAACAAATCCGCCTGCAGAGACCGACGGCCGGGAGAGCCGGGCAGGGTGTGCACGCCCGGGGTCGGCCGGCAGCGGGGTCCCCGGGCCACAGCCGGTGCGCAGGCCCGGAACAGGCGCGGGTCGCCGAGGCCCGACAACTCGCGGGACGGAGTCCTGGGTCCGGACGCCCCTCCCGGAGAGGAGGAGGAGGCGGAACCGACCGGGCACGGGAACAGCGGGGACCCCGAGGTCAGAGGGGAGCGCAAAACGGGGACGCCCCGCGTCCGGGACGCCGAGGCCGCGCGGACACGGAGGCCACACGGCCCCGCAGCTCGCTCCTTACCTCCCGGGCCGGGGAAGGCCGCGCTCAGAGACACCCTGGCGGCAGCGAGGCGCACACCACCGTCGCCGGGCGTCGTCGCGGACCGGAAAAAGGTTCACAGGACATGAGAAAGAAGCGCAAGGAAGAAATAAAGTTCCGGGTGCCCCGGGACAGCGACCTTCCGCGCTTTACGGCCGAGCAAGGGTACGGCGAGCGGGCGAGCGGGCGGACGGGCGAGCGCGCACGCGCGCTGACGTCACGCGTGGCCCCGCCCCGCCATGTGGGCTTGTTTGGGTCTCTCGAGGCCCCGCCCCCGGGCGCCTCAGCCTCCGCCTGGCTGAGGCGGCTTAGAGCGCGGGCCCCGACCCGCCTAGGTCTCTGCGAGCGGAGCCGACCTCGGAGCTGAGCAGTGAGCCCCGCGGCAGCGAGGGTGGCGTGGGGACCTGTCTACCTCGAGTCCTCGCCCGACCTTACTCCTGTTCCTTCCCAGCTTGTCTCGGCTCGGAGCATTCACTGGAGCCTCAGAGAAGTCCCCTCCCGCCTCCACCACCCCTCTGTCCCATCGCCCAGCTGTCTTTCCTTGAGAGCGCCTCACTACCTCAAGTTGAAGTGCTGGCTGCCTTTCCTGCAGATGTAAGCCCAGCTCTCTGACCTCTGCCGACAGAACCTCGGGATCACAGGCAGCTGCATTCTCTCTGTACCTCGGCGGGTGCCTGGCCCATCTCCCAGTGCGTCCTTCCTGAAAGGGGCCCCAGTCGGATGGAGAGGCTGCCACTGCACCTTGGGCCGTGCTCTGCAGGTCCCATTCACTGGCATCCAGCCCATCTTACCACACACGCCAATCAAGAGTGTCATTGCTGGCTGCCTGTGCCCAGGATGTGCTGAGAGATGGGGTAGAGCAGGGCACAGGGAAGTGAGGGATTCTGCCTTTAGACGGGGGCAGTAAAACCCCAGGGACCCCGGGTACCACACCAACGCCACTCACTGGCCAACGGACTTCCACGACCACCCCGATGACATCTGGCTGCCAGAGGACTGAGATTCTGCTCCCTACTCGTCTGAGCCATAAAAGTTCAAGGCGTCTGGGGTCCTGTGCCAGATGAATCCTCTCATATTTTAGCCAGGGTTTGCATCCTGCCTGTCCAAAAATGAGACTGACTTCTCCAGAAGAGACCTTCCTGGGGAAACCTTTTCTGATGCTCAGATGTGGCAGTTTCCAAAGAAAAGTGTCAGGTTTTCTTCATGAGCCACCTAGCTCGTGCCATTTCCGGGCATATGAGTGTGGGAGAAACCTACAGGTCCACAGGAGGTCGTGGACGAAATGAAGTCATGTGTAATGTCGAGTCCATGTGGTTTCAATGCAGTAGGGAGTACATAGCTGATAGTTCTCTTCTCCTTCCGTCCCACATCAGCATTCCTGGGTCTCTACTTTAAAATGCTACATCCAATAGCCTTTCCTATTTCAGGGATAATTGTTGTCCTTCATAGTTGCCCATACCACTAGTATACTGTTAAACATATTCACGAGAATTGAGTGTTTTTAGGGTTCTTTTGGCTTCTCTTTTTCCATAAAATGTCAGGGTTGTTTCCTGAGTGATTCTGATTTCTGTGTACTGAGTGTGCCTCAAAGAATCAAACATTTTCATGGGTAATTTTTCTGATGAGATTTGGATGCACTTAGCTTTTTGTCCTTTGAAAATATCTTCTGCCTCCTTGCTTTTCTGTCAGAGAGAAAGATTACAAGAGGAGGGGAAAAACTTTTAGCACCTGTTTCAAAAGACCTATGCTAGGATTCTCTTTGCACATGAAAACTGCAGTTTGGAGCACCATTCTCTAAGCCTGGGACTAGTCTCTAATCTAGGATATCAGATGGTGGATATGGACAGGAAGAATGAGGACAAAAAGAAAGTTACCTGTAGTGTGAGTTGCCTTCACACCACATAGCCTCTCCTTCCTCAGAACAGGTGAGTGTGGGGTAGAAAGTCCAGTAGCTCGTGTCAGTGATGGGTTTTCTAGTTCTCACTTTACTCTCTGCTCACCTCTTGGGATGTGTAAAATTCCACCGTAATGATTACAATGTCCGGTAACTCATTTCTTATGTTTGTAAGTGTGCGGTTCTGTTGAGCGCCTTTCTCTTCCTGTGCAGGTCATCCTGAGGACATTCTGGGCACTTCAGTGAGTAGGATCTTTTCTCAAGAGCCAAAATGACTTGGACACATGGAGTGATCAACCTTTGCTACTCTCTGTGAATGCAGTGTTAACATTATGCACTATATTTCTGGCCAGCTAAGTTTCAAGTGAGATTTTCATTTTATGTTACTGAGTATGTAAATAAAGAAACACTCATTGAATTCCTCTTGCCATGTGACCTGTGAAATGTCCATCACCTGCAGTAACTTGGTGTGGCACATTATCTGCCATCACAGCATAAACAGGGTACACGAAGCCAGGTATGCCTGTGTTATCAAAGTGTGAGAAAGAATTTGGCTGGGCTTGATAGCCCGAGCCTGTAATCCTAGCACTCTGGGAGGCTCAGGCAGGAGGATCACACATTCAAGTCCATGCTGGGCAATTTAGCAATTTCATGTGATCCTCTCTCCAGATAAAAAGTAAAAAGGACGGAGAGTATTGCTGAGTGGAAAGACCCTGGATGTTCGATTTTCCAGTACCATAAAAAGAAGAGAAAAGGAAAGGACGAAGGAAGGACAGATTGATTTGGAAACCAAAGTAGGGAGGATACAGGCCCGTATCTGACTGTGGTGGTTAATTCATTGTCAACTTGAGTGGGGAACACCCAGATGAGTTGAGTCAGCATGGTTCTGGGCATGGAAGACCCACTTTAAGGAGGGTAAAAGGGAGAAGGGGAGGAAGGATTTCAGCTGATTTCCTTGAAAGAGGTTTGTTGTGGCTGATTTTCCTCACTGGGGCTTCTGCTGTTCTCTTCAGAGGAGCTTGGGTCCTCGCCTTTGCCTTGGGTGTCATCTCCTGGCTTTTTTTTTTTTTTTTTTTTTTTTTTTGTGAGTACCGGGGGGACGACCTCAGGACCTCACGCGCCAACAGGCACCCGTGCCGCTGAGCGATATCACCGGCCCCTTTTTCGTATGTGGGATCCGGGAGTCGAACTCGGGCCTTCGCGCTTGCAAGGCAGGCGCTTAAGCCGCTGAGCCGTCTCACCGACCCTCATCTCCTGGCTTTTGGGAGATTCTTCAGCCACCAGCACTGGCCTTTCGGGGTGCCGCCCCACACGCTTCAGCTTCTAACGCAGGCCCCTTGGTCTTCAGTATCGAATCCTTCAGCCTCCTAATGTGGAAGGGACCGGACACTGCCGTGGGCTCCAGGCTTTGGCTGGATCCTTTGGATCTCAAGTGCGAGGACAGATCTTTTGCACTCTTCTACATTGGAGTCTATGGGCCCAATCCTGTAAATTTCGGTGTCCTGCATTAAATCCAATTCAGAGCATGTGCAGGCTTTTGAGGGGCCTCGCCCCAGCCCTGCAAGCTCCCGTAAGCACTGACTAATACACTGACTTCCCATGCGGTTCTAGAGTGGCCGGAAGGAAAACACTTCCTTTCTCCTCCTGCAGCTGCTGTGGCTGTCACTGCGCTTGACATCCTGCCTACCCTTGACTCATGTTAAGCATCTGATGCATCACACCATTCCTGTATGTAAGCCTGTGTTCATGTGGAAAATAAGGTGTATAGGTTCTTGCTCACAAGAACCTGGGGGAAGAGGACACTGAAAAAAGCAGCCACTTCCCTCTCATTATCCCAGCTTCCGTAAAGGAGCCACGGTGCACTTGGGTGACACTGCTCGGTGCCATGCAGCTACTGCCTAGAGTCTGGGGCTGACTGAGTGAGTAGTGAAGGAGCCTCCTGGCCAGGCTCTGTCAGAAATGTGCCCAAAGCCCTAACTGTGTCACCTCATCTGTGCTTCACTGAAACTGTGGCCAAGAGGTGAGAACATCTCTGCTTCACCAGTGAGGAAAGTGAGGCCTCGAACATACATCCTCAAGTGACAGGACTCAGCTGGAAGTCTTAAGTGGACGAGAGGGCTACTTGGGAAGAACTCCTTACTGTGGTAAAGACCAGGGCTGCTGCCCTAGAATCTCTTGGGAAAATCTAAACACCTTATGAGGGAACCGGAATAAACAAACCTGAAGTATAGAATATTTCTAAAGGGATTTCCAAGCTGGGTGTGGTGATGCACCCCTGTAATCCCAATACTCTGGAGGCTGAGGCAGGAGGATCACTGTGAGTCCAAGGCCAGACTGGGCTATGTAGTGAGTTCAAGGCAAGCCTGAATTACACAGGAGATCCATTTCAAACCCCCAACCCCCAAAAAAATTAAAGTTAAAAACAATAAAGAGCTTTCCAGGAAATTCCTTTGTTTCCAGAAGCCACTGGAGGCCAACTATTAAGAGTTCTGAGGAGAAATGGTAGTTATTTAAAGCTTTATGAAAGAAGGTGAAATTAAGTGGGGCCTTAAAGAAAATACTTGAGTATTTTCAACTCTGCATTTGATCCCCATTAATGAAACAAACTGTATAAAAGAGTCTTTTTGGTGAGTGTGTAATGTGGGCCTGTATTCCCAGCATTCTGGGAGGCTGAGGCAGGAAAGTCACAAGTTTGAGCAAGACCCTATCTCAAAATAATTGAAATGTTCAGTGTGAAGGTCCTAGGATCAACTTCCAGTAGCACCAAAAAGAACAAAGGCAAGTTTTTTTGTATTGTTTCATATCATCCTATTTAATCTTCACGACAACCTTAGGTGATAAGCTTTTAGCAGATGACACAGGCTGGGACGCAGCATGGCTCTCCAAGGTCACACAGCTGTGGGAACAGCCGCGTGTGGGGCTCTCAAGGGACCTTCATGCCCATGCTGCATCATGGCACCCAGGATGCTCTCGTGTAGCAAAGGATAGACAGGTGGCCGGGAGGGCGGCGCTGGCTGGGGTGACCCAGAGACTGGAAAGAGGAAGGAGCCCGAGCAGCCAGGTGGACTGGATGTTAGTTCAGTTCCTCCTTCCCTCCTGCTGTGTGACCTCGCAGTGCACAAGAGGTGGGGATATCTCCCATCCCACTGATGGTGGTGGCTTCCGCCCACCTTTTTCTTTAGGTGAGGAGAAGGCAGAAGGACAAGTGCGGAGCTGCTGTGCATTTTCATGGGCCCGAGACCACTGTCCTTGGAGCTGTGGGGCAGAGAGGGTGGGAGAGCCACAAGCCAAGCCCACAGAGCCAGGCTGAAGCCACCATGCAGCCACCCACAGGCCCACAAGCATGACGCCATGTGCAGACTGTCAAACACTGGTTCTGGGGCTCATTTGTATGCAGCTTTCTTAGGAGCTCAAATAAGGGGACTCTGATAGTCTAGTGATATAGGGACAATGAAATCCTGGCCTTCACCATAGGGATTTCTTCATTCACTGCAAATTTTGAAGTCACTGGTCTTTATTCAGCTCCTCAAAACTTTTTTCAGTTCTAGGGATCAAACCCCAGGGCAGTCTACCACTGAGTTATGGGAGAAGCCAGTCCTTTTTATTTTTTGAGACAGGGTCTTGCTAAGTGCTCAGACTTGCCATGAACTTGACATCCTCCTGCTTCAGCCTCTTGAGTAGCTGGGATTACTAGCATGCACCACCATTCCCGACACTCTACCAACTTTTTAACAGCTACATCTGGGAATCCCTCAGGCTAAGATGTCCCAGAGCACCTCTCCATGAGGTCTTCCAAACCTCCTCCTCGTTCTGTTTCATGAAGAGTGGACCAAACCAGAAACGGGGGCATCATCTGGTCTCCAGGCTCACCTCCGCCTCCACCTGCAGTTCCTAGGCCGCCCGCAGTCCCCTCGCTGTGGTGGATACTGTCCCTGTGTCCCTGCTCTCAGGGCTGTGACTGTCCCTGTGGTGATTTCCCTGCATCCTGTGTCATGGCATCCTCGCCCTGCAGGATTTTCTTGCCAAAGCACAGCAGGCTGATCTGCTCACAGGCTGAAAACCCTCACCCCCTCAGCCGGCAGCCCCAGGTCCCCGTGCTGTGGCTGGCAGCAGCGCTGCAGGGGTGACCCTTGAGTGACTCCAGGGTCTGCGGTGGATGGAGCCGGAGCTCACAGAGATGTCTGCATCCCTTCTGTGCTGCGCAGAGCCTTGAGCTCGGGTCCTGGAGTCGCCCCTCACCCTCCGCTCGGGCTAGAAGAGCTCCATCCCCAACCCAAGCTGCAGCCTGCACCTCCTCAGCAGCTTCACTCCCCAGGAGCCTCCTCGCTGTGCCCACTGTCCCCTTTCTCGTGTGTCTGCCTGTCTTCCCCCGTGGGTCTGTAAAAACCGCTTCCCAGGGTCTCCAACCCTAGCCTGTGCCTTCATTTCACAGTTGGCTAAGGGAATGGGGAAAAGTGGAAAGCAAATCCTTTATAATGTTTGGTTTCTTTCTTTTTTTTTTAATTTTGAGATGGGGTCTGTCTTTGTACTGCAGCCTGCCCTTGAACTCACTGTGTAACCCCAGCTGGTCTCTCTGAAATGCTGGGATTACAGGGTTGCACCACCAAGCCAGCCTTGCTTTGCCTTTTTGAGACAAGTTCTGGCTATGTGGTGCAGGCTGGCCTCTAACTCACAATAACTCTCCTGCCTCAGCCTGGGAGTACTGGCATTACAGGCATGAACCACAATACCTGGCTTGTAATGTTTTCAAGGTTTAAAAAGTTTGGGCCGGTGAGATGGCTCAGCGGTGTAAGCGCCTGCCTGGCAAGTGCGAGGTCCTAAGTGCAACTCCCGGTACCCACATAAAGGAAAAAAGGGGCCAGTGATATCACTCAGCGGCACAAGCGCCTGCTGGCAAGCACGAGGTCCTGAGTTCGACTCCCGGTACCCACATTAAAAAAAAAAGTTTACAAGTTTAAAAGTGTTTTTAAAAAAAAAGTTGGCTTGTGGGTGGGGTGGTGCATGCCTGTAATCCCAGCATTGGGGAGGCTGAGGCAAGAGGATCGCTGCAAGTTCGAGGGCAGTCTGGACTACATAGTGAGACCCCGTCCCAAAAAACAAAAGCAAAAACAAACGTTTAAATGTATTTAGGTTTCTTGAAGGCGGGATCCAGCTGCAGCAGCCTCACAGACCACAGGGGAATCGCTTTTGGCCTCGGTCTGCAGCATCCACCGGTAGGTGGCGCCGGAGCCTGTGACTTGAGGGTCCCTAAGCTGGCACCACCCTCACATGGAGTGAGGCTGTCAGGGTCACAGCCCCAAGTCAGAGGCATAAAGGTCGGTGACTCAGTGTGACCACTGCGGAAGGGGAGAGAATGATGGCTGGGAAGTAGAAAGTGCCCTCTCATCCAGCTGCCTGTCCCCACTCAAGGCTCTGCCACCTCAGGGACCCTCAGCCCCTCAGCAGCCCAGCTCGTCTCGGCTGGTGACCAGCGGGACCTTGGGCTTCCCCTGGCCTGGCCCTGAATGTCAGCGTCGCCTCTCCTAGGCCTGGGATCTTAAGGTTGCCTTTCCTAGGTCTCTGTATTATTCAGGGCTCTGAGAAACAGGACCAATAAATTAGATAATGATAGACAGATAGATAGATAGATAGATGATAGATAGATAGAATGAAAGAGTAGATTTAGAAAATTGACTCAAGCTTGGTGCAATGGTGCACAGCTGGAGTTTGAGCACGCAGGAGGCTGTGGCGGGAATACTGAGTTTAAGGCTGTCCTGGACTACATAGTGAGACTCTGTCAATAAATAAATAAAAGCAAAAAAAGAAAGGGAGGGCAGGAGGAAGGAAATGAAATTGATTCATCACTTGTAGAAGCTGGCAAATCGGAAGTGTTGGAGCAGCCAGCAGGCTGTAAATTCAGGGAATGTGTCACTTCATGTCCACAGAAAGTCTGTAGGCCGAATTCCTTCTTCCTCAAGGGAGGAAAGGCCTTCAACTGCTTGGATAAGGTCCACCCATGCTGTGGAGGGTAGTGTGCCAGCCACAAGGCTTTTTTTTTTTTTTTTTTTTTTTGAGACAGGGTCTCACTATGTAGTTCAGGCTGGCCTCAAACTCATAGTGATCCTGCTGCCTCAGCCTCCCAAGTGCTGGGATTCTAGGCATGCACCACTATGCCCCCCAAGTCTATTGATTTAAATGCTATTCTTATCTAGTTCTTTCACAGCAATGTCTAGACAGGTATCTGATGAAACATCTGCACATCAATAGCCATATAAATTTTAGGGTTTCCTTTTAAATTTACTTTAAAAAAATCTTGGGCTGGTGAGATGGCTCAGTGGCGTAAGCACCTGCCTTGGGCAAGCGCGAGGGCCCAAGTTCGACTCCTGGAACCCACATATGAAAAAAGGGCCGGTGATATTGTTCAGCGGCACGGGCGCCTGCTGGTGCACGAGGTCCTGAGGTCGACCCCCAGTACCCACAAAAAAAAAAGAAAAAAAAAAATCTCGTGTAGGGTGCAGGTGTAGTCCAGGGGCAGAGTTCTTGCCTGGGATGCATGAGGTCCCTGAGAGAGACTAGGGCATTTGGTACCTTGTCCCTGAAATGCCCTTTTTGTGTTCCCAAGAGTCTAGCCAAGTCAAGAGGACATTGTAAGCAGACAGAGATGGGACTGTCCAGGTAAGTATTATCTGAGGGCCACTGGGAAATGGGCAACCTAGGGTTATCTGTAGGAACTGCCTTCCTGACCATATGCTAAGTCAGCTTTCTTAAAATGCTGGTCATACAATGGGACAAAGAACTAATAATGTCACTATGTAGTTCAATCTATAAACCTCCTCCCTTCATAACCTGCTGTGATTGCTCTGCTGGCTGCCAGTGTACTGCCAAGTGACGCTGTTGTTAGGTTCGAGTCCCTCGTGGATTTGGCCCAGTGGAACTGTTGGACCCAAACACACTTCTTATGGACATTCCATCACTAGTAAGTCACAATTTACTCTATTCTTTCAGTTCATTAGTCATTGTTTACTTTCATTATTTTACTTTCATTATTTTATCCTTTCCTCTCATTATTCAAAATGGAACTGAAAGTTAAAAATCCTGTGGGATATTAACAGGAATTGCATTGACTCATTTAATGCATCCATGGAGAATTTCCATCTTAACAATATTGATTCTTCCAATCCATGAATGCAGAATATCTCTTCATTTGTTTAAATCTTTAATTTCTCTCATCAATGTCTTTTTTTCTAAGATCAATGTATTTTATATATTTGGGTATTTTTGTTTGTCTTGGTCTTTATCTTTGTTGTTGTTTGAGACAAGGTCTCACTACATTGCCCAATCTGATTTTGAACTCCTGGGCCTGAGTGATCCTCTTACTTCAGCCCCTACAGTGTCTGGGACCACAGGTGTGCACCATCTTGCCTGGCTGATTTGAGATTTTTTGTGGGGGGGGGGTACTGGGAACCGAACTCAGGACCTCATGCTTGCCAGGCAGGTGCTGTGCCACTGAACTAAATCCCCAGCCCTGATTTGAGATTTTATCAAATACATTTTCTGTCTTTGATTTGCGTTTGTGGGTTTTGTCCTTTACATTATTAACATAGAACATTATATTAATTGATTTTCAAATGGTAAACTAATCTTGAATTCTTGGAATAAAATCCTACTCAGTTAATGTGTTTAATCTTCTTTACATGTCAGTAGGTCAAGTTTTGTAATGTTTTGTGGAAGGTTTTCATTCACAAGGGGTATTGATCTGTGGTTTCCCTGTGATGCCTTTGCCTGGCTTTGGTGTCAGGGTAATACTGACCTGACAGAATGAGTCAGGAAATATTTTTCTTCTGTTTTCTGAAAAAATATTATTCCTTCCTTAAATATTTTCTAGAATTCACCAGTGTAATAGTGAAATCATTTTCACCAGAACTTTTCTTTCTTTTCTTCTTTCTTTCTTTCTTTTCCCTTTCTTACTTTCTTCTTTTGCAGTACTGGGGATTGAAGCCAGGTATTCTGCATGCTAGACAAGGGCTCTACTGCATACTACTGAGACCCATTCCCCATCTTGAGCTTTTCTTTGTTTTTTTTTTTTTTTGCGGGGGGGTACCAGGGGTTGAACTCAGGGCCTCGCGTGCCAGTAGGCGCCCGTGCCGCTGAGTGATATCACCGGCCCCTTTTTATCGTATGTGGGTATCAGGAGTCAAACTCAGGACCTCGCGCTTGCCAGGCAGGCGCTTATGCTGCTGAGCTATCTCACCGGCCCTTGAGCTTTTCTTTATAGGAAGATCTTTAATCAATCATTCAATTTGCTTTACTGTGACAAGTCTACTCGTGTCTTAGTTACTTTCTGTATTGATGGAACACAATACGTAACACCTACAATTTAAAAGAGAAAAGGTTTATTTTGGCTCACATTTTTAGTGCATAGTCAGTTGCCTCCAAGACAGGAAAGCATAGTGGAAGAGCCTGGTAGAGGAAGGATGCTTACCTCATAGCAGCCAGGAAGCAGAGCGGAGTGGGGGAACCCAGGAGGGAGCTAGACCCCGCCGGGCCGCGCCCCCAGCGACCCGCCTCCTCCAACAAGGCCCTGCCTCCTAACTTCAAGTTTAGCTGTAGCAACTCAGGATCCAATCACCCTTCAACAGTCCCATCTCTGAGCTCATGAGGCTTTGTGCGGGGGGGCATCCACATATAAACAGTAACGACTCATATTTTTAATTTCTTCTTCTTCCTTTTCCACTTCTTCTGGTGGCGCTGCTGGTGGTGGTACTGGGGATTGAATCTAGGGTCTTCCTTCATCTTGAGCTACAACCCCAGCTCGTTTGTTTTTGTTTTGTTTTTTTGAGACAGAGCCTCACTATGTCACACTAAATTGTCCAGACTGGGTTTAAACTTGCAATCTTACTGCCTCTTGCTCCCAAATTCTTGGGATGACACGTGTGCACTACCATGCCCAACTCTTCCACACTTTTTTTGGGTGAATCTGAGGACCAAACCCAGGGCCTTGAGCATGGTAAGCGAGTGTTCTACCACTGAGCTACATTCCCAGCCCTACAAGCTTTTTGATTTCTGTAGGTTAGTTGTAATAATGTCCCCCTTTTTCTTTTGAATTGGATAATTTTGTCTTTTCTCTCTTTTCTAGACGTTAATGAAAATAAATTTTTAAAAGGTACCATCATATTTATAGCAACTTGATTCATGATAAATAATGAAAGAACTCAAAAGTCCATTGATAGGTGAATAAACAAATAAACAATTAAATACTACCAGCAATTTTTTTGTTTTTTGTTTGTTTGTTTGTTCTGTTTTTGAGACAGGGTCTTGCTATGTAGCCCAGGCTGGCCTTGAACTCACTATGTAGCCCAGCCTGGCCTCAAATGTGCAGTGATCCTCCTGCCTCAGCCTCCCGAGTGCTGGGATTATGGTCATGCGCCACCATGCCTGGCTACTACCAACAATTTTAAACAAACAATTTAAGCAAAAACCTGCTGATATAGCAACAACATGGATGAATCTCACAGACACTGTATGGAGAAAAGCAATCCAGACATAAAAGTGTGTATGTCATGTAAGTCCATTTATATGAAATTCAAAACAAACCTAATCTAGGGTGATAGATACCAGAATTTCTTAGAAGTTGCATATTGAGGAATGAGAATTGATTGGGAAAAGGTATGAAGGAAACTTCTGGAGTGATGGAAATATTCCATACCTGACTAGGGTGTTGACGACACTAGTACATACGTTTTCAAAATTCACTGAATTGGGCTGGGGGCTAACATATAGCTCCATGTTAGAGTGCTTGACTAGCATGTCTGAGGCTCTGGGTTCAATTTCCAGTAGCAACAACAAAAATAAACCTTTAAAAAAAATAATTGCTCTATGATGAATGTGATCATTATGTTTATCTAAAATGTACCAATACAATCTAATTTAAAAAATAATTAAATTGTAAAAAAATAAGACAAAATACAAAAACTTCATTGAATTATATACTTAAGGTCTGGCAGTTGGCTATGTAAACAGTACCTAATTTTATAGAGGTATATATAATTATGTGTTATTATTGGGATCCAATATGTCCCCCAAAAAGGTCCATTGTGTTGCAGGCTTGCTTACTGATGGGCTTTTGGAAAGTGACTAGATCATGAGGGCTCTAACTTCATCAGTGGGTTCATCCACTGACAAGATCATAATTTGAGGCATTTTTGGGAGGTGACAGAAATAGGAGGTGGGAAAGCTGGGCACAGTGGCACACACTTATAATCCCAGACTTGGGAGGCTGAGGCAGGAGGATTGCCCAGGTTTACATAGTGAGTTCAAAGCCAGCCTGAACTGCATAGCGAGACCCTGTCTCAAACAAAACAAAACAAAACAAAACAAAAAACTAAAATGTTTGGACAGTGGTGAATGACCCAATGATTTCTTAGGTGAACTAATTAGAACTCAACAAACATAGGGCTTTCCGGAAGAAACTAGGCCTTGCAGAAAGGAATCAACCTGTAGTTGTTGAGAACCCATATAGATAGTTTGGATCCATCGTAAAGCTTGCCAAAAACACGAAGTGAAATTCTCCACTAAGCAGACTAAAGAAGATACACCACATTTTAAAACCACTGTCAATTCCACTAGAATTAGAATAAAAAATATTTATACCTCTTTTACAATAGAGTATTTAGATCTTAATTGTCAGAAAAATATTTTTCATTATTAGAAAAGAAAATACTGGGCTGGTGATATGGCTCAGCGTCATAAGCATCTGCCCGGCAAGCACAAGGTCCTGAGTTTGACTCCCGGTACCCACATACGAAAAAAGGGCCAGTGATATTGCTCAGCGGCACAAGCACTTGCTGGCAAGCATGAGGTCCTGGTACCCACGTAAAAAAAAAAAAAGCTTATAAACTTGTTTCCTCTGGTATCTGTTACTCCGTGGCACAAAAATAAACAACACGTAAACATGCAAGAACTTTTTGAAAAAGAACAGAAATTGGAAATAAAATTATGTATGTAATCAAAGAAGAGTCAGAGCTCAAGTCTGAACTTAGCCAGTAAAGGCAGATGATCTGAAGAGTTATTTTCCTTTGGAAGTGCATTAACAGCCCATAAGTCTTGCTCTGTAAGAAGCGACAGTCTAGATAGAAGTTTCAAGCCACCAACCCAAGTAACTTCGGCTCTTGGGTGCCCGGCAAAGTCTTCCTTTTCTGCAGGGTAGAAAATATAATCCACAGTTACAGCACTTCAGGAATGACGGGTGGTCACTTCTGGAATTGCAGTGTCAGGAAAGTAATGTGAATACACAGAGGACAAGCTGAAATGGTGTTTTCAGCTGTTACGAGGACCTCTGTTTTCTCCAGCTGTGTTTGTATCATCTGACTTTGCTACGTTTGGTGCCTGCTGTGCATCACATACACAGTTCGGTGAGATATGTAGGTTTGGGGGCCAAATTGGAATAGATAAAATTCTTGGTCCCCATGAAGACTGATACATTTCCTATAGCAAGTCCTTCATAATTCAACTTGCCTTCCTTTATGAAACTATACAGTGGAGAACCAGGAACAGAGTTGAAGTCGCTACACACACAATGGGACGGAAACTGCCATCTTCTGGTGACCAACACTGGGAATCTCAGCTAGTATCGTTGCCAACTGAGTCAGCTTCATATCACCTCACCTTGGATTTCACAACACATACGTAGTAGCTACACAGACGGCAGGCGAGGCAGCACAGGGCACTTTGCGTTGCAAGAGTAGAACTAACCCAATACTGTCTCTGTCCAAGAGAGGGCATCAGGGCGGCAGAATTCCACTGGGTTCACTGATAAGAGTGAAAACTTGGGACGTCTGAAGCAAATGGCGCAGCCATTGGGTTTCCTTCCTTACTTTCACGGTGATAACCCAATGATTCCAGACTTGGCCTGATATCTGTTCCACAGTGATCTTGAACTTCTTGTAGACACAGTACATCTGCACCAAAGTGTTTAATTTCTTTCAGAATATTGGGAAACCTACAACTCCAGTGTAACACTGGCTGCCGACAGTGTCTGTAAAGGTGCAAATTATCTTCCAATAAATCTTGAGAAAGTATATTATAGGACGTCACTGAAAAGTCAAACTTGTTCACAATGTCTTCACATTTGGGATCAACATTTTTGTCTCCCAGCATCTTGGCATTTTCTTTATTATGGTTACCTACATATTCCCAATTCCTTTTTATCACCTTGGTGTTTTCTTCTCATCTCCGAGTTCATGACGTAACTAGACAGATGAATCAAGGAAGTGTGGCTCAGGTGGTCGGGTCTCCAGTTACAATATGGAAACTGAGTTCTAGAAGCAAACAAACAAGGTGGCCTCCACTTCAGTGAGAAATGCCTGCCCCTGAAGTACAGGTAGGGAGTGCAAGAATAGTGTCCAGGCCACTTCATACAACTAGAAATATGTCTGTTCCAGCAACACCGCTGCAGATTCTCCCACGGTGTAGTCCAGTCTCCGCCCAGACTCATTGGATGATGGGACACCTGGGGTGTACAGTGCCACGTTCCCATCTTCCTCTCCGAGGGTGTCCAGTTCCCAGGCCTGGGGCTGCACCAAAGCCTCTAGAGCACTCTCGCTGGCCTAAAGCTCCCCAAGGTCCCTATCACTTGGAGTCCCCGGCTCCCAGCCCAACTGCAAGACATCCTCCAGCCCTTTTTATATTTTTTATTTTGAGACAGGGTCTTGCCAAGTCACTGCGTTGTCCAGGCTGGGTCTGAACTTACGATCTTCCTATCTCAGCCTCTCAGAGTCTTGGGATTACAGGCAGGCAGCACCACCCAAAATAAAAATTTTAAAGCTTGTAGGTAAAAAGAACACGGGCATGTAATTTCTAGAAGAGATGTCACCATAGGTCTTCTAGATTTGAATGTAAATATGGAAGAGATTTTCTTGGGAGAACATCAACAGGATTTCACACCCCTAAAAATATGAGCTGTTTCAGGAAGAAACAAAATGGCTCAAACATTATATAACCTTTTCAGGAAGATTACAAACTGAGAGAAGAGGTATCCACTAGGCACAAGCTGAAAAGCAGTGGTGTATTAGTCAGCTTTGCATCACTGTGACAAAATACCTGAGACAATCGATTTAAAAGGAAGAAAGGTTTGTTTCAGCTCACAGTTTCAGAGGTTCCATTCTACAGTCGGTTGGCTCCATTGCTTTTGGGCCCAAAGTAAAGCAGAACATCATGGTGAGAACACATGGTAGAGCAAAGCTTCTCATCTCATGGTGGCCAGAGGCAAAGAGACAGACAGGAAGGGGCCTGAATCCCAATATCCCCTTCAAGGACACCCCCCACAATGACCTAACTCCATTCACTGGGCCCCACCTCTTAAAGGCCTTACTACCTTCCAATAGCACCACAGGCTGACAATCAAGCCTTTAGTATAGGGGCATTTGGGGGACAGTCTAGATTCAAAGTATAAGCCTGGTGTGGTGGCACATGCCTGTAATCCCAGCACTCGGGAGGCTGAGGCAGGAGGGTTGCTGAGAGTTTGAGGTCAGCCTGGGCTACATAGTGAGTTCAAGACCAGCCTGCACTGCATAGCCAGACCCTGTCTCAAATAAACAAACAAACAGTGGCTCTTAAGAACTGCTGGGACCTGTATGTAGTGAGTTTGAGGTTAGCTTTGGGGTCCCTATGCTTGGCCTTGTCCTCACAGCCTGACACCCAGAATTATATCCACATCCCAGCAGTGTTCCCCAGAAAGTCAAGCCCACTTGCACCACAGCAGAGTTTCCATGGAGTTGGCCCCCAGTCCTGAGAGGGTGCCGGCTAGGGGCCAGGGGTCACTCAAACCCCAGAAGGAAGTGGTTGGCTTGCAAGGCCGTGCTTTGGGATGGCTGCAACCTGCAGGACAGTGCTTAATTCTCTAAGAAACGTGGGCCATGGTGCAGAACTACTTCTCTGGTTACGGTGGGATTCTGCAGGCCTCAGGCAGCCCCCTAGGGTAGTGTGTAGCAATTTGCTGCCCTCCTGCTGGCCCATGGCCTGTGTGTCCAGAGGCAGACTTGCTCCCAGGAGGGCCCAAGCCAGCCAAGGCCATCCATCACGTGCTCCTCTGCCCGTCCACTTCACCTGGCCCACAGTCACGTGGGTGAGGGTGCAGGCACCAGGGCTGGGCTCAGCCTCCCATGCCACCCAGAAAGACGTTTGTAAAGCACCCTTTTCCTTCCAAAGGTGCAGCTCCAGCCTGCTGTCCTACGAGCCTACCGGTGGCACCTGTCCAGCGTGCGGTTACCTCCTGACTGTTTAATTCATGGCTGGGGGTTGGGATGAGTTTCCAAAGAAAGGAAACAACTCCCCTGGGGTTTTGCCCAGTTCCTGTTGCCCCACAGGATACACAGCTGAAGCCCCAGCCTCCTCATCTGAGCCTGGGACTGGGGAGTGGAAGCTGTCCCAGCCTGGGTACAGCCATCGGCCACTAATCCCCAGCCTTGGAATGTCTGCAGGCCAATCAGCAGGGTCTCTGAGGGCTCCCAGAGGGTGCCAATAATCCTGCAATGATTAGCAGGGGCCACGAGGTCAGTGCACACTGCTCTGCCTGCTGTTGGTGAGGCAGACTGGCCAGGCTGGGAGGAGGCCCAACAATGGAGGCATCCTGAGGAGCTGTCTCTTTTCAATCTAGCATCAAGCGCCAATGACCGGAGGCTGTTTGGACACACTGAGTACTCACTGGCCTCCCCCTTTTGTCTGCCAGCCCAGCCTGACTCCTCGAGTTTGTGAATAGCTCCATCCAGCCCAGGGAGGAGCTGGACGGCTGAGCCAGGCTGTCCCTTCAGTGCCCAACAGGCCCATGCTGCAGCCGGTGCCCTCCCCAGGGCCGGAAGGCCAGGGCCATCGGCTGGGCCTCCTGTCTGTGCTCCTGGCTCTCCTTGGCATCGCCTGGGCAGAAGTGTGGCCACCCCAGCTGCCAGAGCAGGCTCCAGTGCCGGGAGGTAAGGAACACCTGGTAAGGACAGAGGTGGAGAACCCACTGTGAGGTGTGTGAAGCGGGTGCTAGGGGCTTCCACAAGCCAGGTATCAGGCCTGAGCCCCGGGTTGTGCTGGTGTCATTTGATGAGAGACCTGAGCCTGGGGCTGGGGAGGAAGTAGGATGAAAGGGATGGGCCGAGGGTTGGGGCTGAGGAGGAGCCCCAGAAGAGATGCAATGGCCGAGAGGAGCTCCAGTCAGGGAGCTGAGAGGAGCCCAGGCCTGGTCCCTCCCCACACTCTGACTTGGCCTCTCGTTCTCTCCACTGACCCCACCCCAGCACTGTCACAGCACTAGACTCTCTCTTCCCACCCCCTTCCCTCCCCACCTTCAGGTCTCTCTCCATCTCTGTGCTCTACACCCTCCCACACACCCACGTCTCATCCATCTTGGGTCTGGTGTTCTAGAGCTGGGATTGACTCTCACCTTGCTAGGGGGACAGGCCCAGGTCCAGCTGCTGGGTAGCCTGACCTTCTCTCCTGGCCCCCAGCCCTGAGCAGAAAGGAGAGTTTCTTGCTCCTGTCCCTGCACAACCGCCTGCGCAGTCGGGTACAGCCCCCCGCGGCCAACATGCAAAGAATGGTGAGTGCCCTGGCCCTGCTCTACAGAGAGGACAGCCAGCTAGAGGGAGGGACAAAGACCCACGGGGGGTCAGGGAGCCATGCCAGTGCCAGGCATCCTTCCGCCTGGTAGGGCGGGCACAGACAGCCAGTCACCTTGGCCACTGGGGGACTGAAGCCCTGGTTCCCGGGGGCTCTGCAGCTTCCTCCTTCCCAGGAGGATCTTCAGTGTGGGAAGCCAGGCCCCTCTCCTCGTGCTTGTGAAGAGCAGACCTGGGGCTTTCCCTGGCATCCCATTGCCATGGAAACCAGAAGCCATGGAAGGGTGGGGGATCCCCTTCTCCGGGGAAGAGGAGCTGTACAAAGGAGTCCAGCAGGAAGGGAGGGGTGGGGAGCCAGAGGGAGATGTGTCCTGCCGGGCTGCAGAGGGGCTGTGTGTGAGCCGGATCCTGCACGTTCATTTATTCACATTCCATGGCAGGAACCGCGGTGGCAGCAGAGCGTTCTCCACCACCAGGATGGAGGCTGAGCAGGGGGGGTCTGTCATCCTGGGGCTCAGAAATGCTGCCCATAGCCTGGGACCCCTGCAGCCCCATCCCCCGTTAACAGGCCAGAGAGCGTGGGCGGAGGAAAAGGGGAGGCAGGGTTCCCCATGGCTGCTTCCCATAAACTCCTCAGAGGCTAGCCGTGTGGGTGGCGACCTTGAGAGCTTGGGGTCAGTTTCCCAGGATGTGGGGGTGGGGCAGCGAGGGGTCACTTCTCCCCCTTTCCCTGCCCTGCTCCTCTGCCTCTGCTCCCCTCCAGCCCTCACCAGAGGTAAAATCACAATGCGCATCTGCTCAGGCAACCTGAGCGGGGCACCTTTCTCCCTACATTCATTTAGTCCTTACAGCGATCTATCCCGTGGGAACTTTTTGGTCCCCACTTTATAAACGATGCTGTCTCGTGGAGATTAAGTGACTGCTGGAGGTCCCATGGCCTGACTGAGATGGCTGGGCTGGAGCAGGGAGGGCCATGGCATAATGATTGCAGAAAGCCCTTCATTTCATGGGGTTGTGAGTGGTGGGGAAGAGCAGGTGAGCCCAACCCAGAGAACTCTGCTCACTGGGCCAAAGTGCTGAGGCCCAGGAGTCCTGTCGCATCTCATCTCCAACCAATATCACTAGGTGCTCCAGGGGGTGGAGGGCCTAGGAGACCCAGAAAAGAGGAGTGGGCTGCTGGGGCTGTTTGCCCCAGGAGGGAAGGAGGCAGGAGGGAAGCTTGGCCAGGTGGGAGCAGCAGAGTGCTTCTGAAATGGCCAGGGCCAGCTTCACCTAAAGGCAAAACAAGCCAGGCCCGCTGGCACATGCCTGTAATCCCAGCACTCTGGGAGGCAGAGGCAGAATCTCAAGTTCAAATCCTGCCTGGGCAACATAGCAAGATCCTGTCTCAAAAAATGAATGGGGATGTAGCTCAGTGGTGGAACACCCCTGGGTTTGATCTCCAGTCACACACACACACACACACACACACACACACACACAGGGAAGCAGTCTGCAAGGCTTGGATACTACCCAGGGTTTACATTACCTAATAGGGAAAATGACAGCAGAAGCCCACCCTGTCACCTGGACTGGCACTGCTTCCTAGGCAGGGCCTCAGGGTGCCCATGTAAGACACTAGAAGATGGTGGCTTGATACTGGGCAGAGCAGGGCTCTGGGTCAGGTGTCAGGTTCCAGACCCACCTGAGCTTTCCCAACTTCGGAGAGAGACCGCCTGGGGTGCTGCCTGACCTCCCCTGACCCCACGCAGTGAGGGAAATCAGCTCAGAGCATTGGGCAGCCAGCAGGACTCCTCACCCAGTGCTCTCCTCTCACCACGACCCGCTGCACTACAGGTGCTCAGACACAGCAGGGGAGGAGAGCCAGTGCCCAGCAGTCTCCTCCTTCCCCCTAAGTCCTTCTGTGCATGTCTGTTTGTGCCACCCCAGGACTGGAGTGAGAGCCTGGCTCAGCTGGCTCAAGCCAGGGCAGCCCTCTGTGGCACACCAGCCCCAGTCCTGGCATCTGCCCCACAGCGCATCCCGCAAATGGGCTGGAACATGCAGCTGCTGCCCGTAGGCTCGGTGTCCTTCGTTGAGGTGATCAACCTCTGGTTCGCAGAGGGGCAGCGGTACAGCCACAAGGCAGCTGAGTGTGACTATGACGCCACCTGCACCCACTACACTCAGGTGAGTGAGTCACGGGTGAGACCAAGGGTCCCATAGGGCTAGGTGGGGCATCTCTGAAGATGCTACACTTTGTCCTAAATATTTGGGTTCCTTTTCCTCCAGTTTATTTGGTTTTACTTTTTGTAACTTTGTTTGTCTATGGCATGCTACCAGGGATTGAACCGAGGATCTTTGTACTGGAATATATCCCCAGATCCCCCTCCTTTTAAATTTTGAGACAGGGTCTCTAAGTCACTACGTTGTCCGGGCTGGGCTTGAACCTTCAAACCTCCTGCCTCAGCCTCCCAGAGTGCAAAAACAAGTGTTTTCGTTGTTATTAGGGCTGTTTTCTATTTCCTATCTTGTGTGGGTTTTTTGTTTTTGCTTTCCTGATGGTGGTGCTGAGGATTGAACTCAGGGCCTTTGCACTGAGCTACATCCCCAGCCCTCCTCACCATTTTTAAATTTTGAGACAGGGTCTCACCAAGTTGCCCAGCTCAAACTTGTTAATTGCTGAGCTCAAACTTGTGATCCTCCTGCCTCAGCCTCATGATGTTTTTTTTTATTTTGAAGTATATATTTAAATTTCCAAAATATATTTTCCTTACTGACTTCTAAATTATCTGTTAACTTTTATTCCATTGAATTAATACAATGTGGCCTGTAGAATACTGATTCTTTGATCTTTGTTGAAGCTTGCTTTGTCATTTAGTGAGAACTCAATGCTTGCAAAAGTTCCATAGATTCCTAAAAAAAGCATATTCTCTAATGCATATGACTACATCATCACATCTTCCTGCCACAACCCAGTCTGGTGTTTGTCATTTTTAGTGGCTACTAGAGAGTTTGCTTAGCCGTTCCTGTGTATTGATCATTCTTGCTTTCTCCAGGTTGTCACCGATTCTAAGACTCTACATCTAAGTTTGAAGACCTATACCCGTTAGACCTGCCACCCAGTTTTGCTAGATGGCCTACCAGTCCGAACTTCAGCAGCCTATGATTTTTCAGGCTGACCTTCGGGTTGGGCTCAGCTGGAATGTTCTCTGGTCTTTACTGGTCCCAGGCACTGGGAGTTAGCTGTCTAGCATGGCCTCAAATGGCTCATCTCTGCCCCATGAGCCTTTCAACCTCTAACGTGCTATCCTAGCTTGTTCATGGGGTGGCTGAGCATGGTTCTACGAGCACGAGTGGAAACTGCAAAGTCTCTTGAGGCCCAGGTCCAGTATTATTTCTGCTGCACTCTTTAACCCAACACAAGTCACAGGGCCAACAGAATTCAAGGAGTGGGGAAAAGGACCTCATTAGTTGCTGCAAGTAGACACAAAATCACATTTACAAGAGTGGACTAGGGCAAGAAGTAAAAGGCTGGGGCTATTTTTGCAGTCTATCACAAGGCCCTCGATTTTCAAGCCTTTCTTTTGTCATTCTCCTTCATCTACCTATACTCTTTCCTTTCTCCAAGTATCTCCTAATCCTCACCTTCTACTCCCCTCTCCGCTCAGAAAGACTTGAGTGGATTCCGATGCTCACCATCCTTACAACCCTCCCCAGCACTGCCTCCCCAGCTGCTGCTTCAAGGCCCCCAGGGAGGTAGGGGAGCCAGCTGTCTGCCTGGATTGTGGCCAAAGCTGTGTGCCCCGCACTGAGGTGTGCTTTGCCTGTGCTGCTGGCCCCTAGATCGAAATGGGGATAGTTCTTGATAGGGTTTCTTTTTTTGGGGGGGACCAGGAATCGAACTCAGGACCTCATTCTTGCCAGGCCGGCGCCGTGCCACTAAACTATATCCCCAGCCCCTTGATAGGGTTTCTGAGCCACTGTGTCTCCTGCAGCTCGTGTGGGCCACCTCAAGCCAGCTGGGCTGTGGGCGGCATCTGTGCTCTGTGGGCCAGGCAGTGATGGAAGCCTTTGTCTGTGCCTACTCCCCCGGGTAAGCCCCTGAGACGTGGGCTGCGGGAGGGCAGGGCAGGATACTTACCCCCAGGCTGAGATGCCCACCCACACACTCTTCCGTCTGCACCCTTGCTGGGAGTGGGAAGAAGAGGAGAGAGAGAAGGTGTAGAAGATTCTGGCCATGCAGAACAGAGCTTATCCCTGGATGTCCCTTCCTGGAAGCATGACCAGGCTTTAAAAGACTTTGCCGAGGGTTTGGAGGTCACTTTTCTCTCCTAGCAAATCTTCCTGTCTCTCCCAGCTCCCTGACTCCCTGCTGCCATTTGCTCTCACAGAGGCAACTGGGAGGTAAACGGGAAGACAATTGTCCCCTATAAGAAGGGCGCCTGGTGTTCACTCTGTACAGCCAGTGTCTCGGGCTGCTTCAAGGCCTGGGACCACGCAGGGGGGCTCTGTGGTGAGTGCCCCACCCTGCCTGCAGCAGACACATCAGAGCGTGGCCTGGAGACCCTAGGGTGGGTGGCAGCAGCCTAAGAGGCTATCCTGGAAGCCTTGGCCCTCAGCACCTGGGGTGGCACCTGCCTGGCCTGTCCAGAGGAGGCCCCTTCTCAGTTTCCTCCTCGTCTGATCAGAGGTTCCCAGGAACCCATGTCGCATGAGCTGCCGGAACCATGGACATCTCAACATTAGCACTTGCCACTGCCACTGTCCGCCTGGCTATACAGGCAGATACTGCCAAGGTGAGGGTGTGGAGGGAGGTGAGCCGGGGTATGTATACACCTGCCATGTCCTTGCTGGGTTTGTACATTCCATGCTTTCATTCAATAAGCATTCATTGAGCCCCAACTTTCTACCATACCCTGAGCTCTGCAGGAGACTCAAAATGGAATCAGATTTGGCCTCTTAGGCTATGGGACAATGGGAGGAGGATAGAATTAGGAAATAGGAGTGGAATCTTTTTTTTTTTTTTTTTTTTTTGGTTTTTTGAGACAGAGTCTTGCTATGTAGCCCAGGCTGGCCTTGAACTCCTGGCAACCCTCCTGCCTCAGCTTTCTGAGTGCTGGGATTATAGGCGTGTGCCACCTATGAGTGGATTCTTGTTCCACTTTCCTGCTCCTCACTTTATGGGCATGGGCTAGTCACCTCCCAAACCCCAAGTTGCTTCTTTTCACAATGAGACCCAGATCAAACAAGCCAAGCATGGCAGCAGTTGGAAGCCCTGATGGGGGTGTTCTTGCTGGGGTTGGCACCCCTGACTGTTCAAGGCTGAGCCCTTTTACCCCTCTCCATCGTGCCAGTGCGGTGCAGCGTGCAGTGCATACACGGCCACTTCCGGGAAGAGGAGTGCTCCTGTGTCTGTGATGTCGGCTACGGGGGAGCCCAGTGTGCCAGTGAGTCCCCGCCAAGGCTCCTGCCAGAACCCCCTTCACTGGGGTGCTGGACCCCACTCTACCAGCCTGCGGGAGGCCACTGTGTGCATCTCTTCCCTACTCCCTGTTCAGTGGCATCACATTGATAGCTTGGAACTGACCGTGTGGGGGCATTTACTCCACTGAAACTGGCACGTGCTGCAAGCTGTGGATCTTTTTCTCCAGAGAGAGCCGTTACACATTTACCAGCACACCACTCGCCCCCGCCCATTTCTAGCTGGGAGCAGGTGGCCAGAGGAAGGGGCACCTTGAGCTTAGCTCCCTGGCAGGGTGGGAGGCGGTGGCGATTCTGAGGGTGGCACACACAAACTCAGCTCCCTGCCCCACCCCAGCCAAGGTGCGCTTTCCTTTCCACACCTGTGACCTGAGGATCGACGGGGACTGTTTCACCGTGTCTTCAGAGGCAGACACCTACTACGGAGCCAAGATGAAATGCCAGGTGACAGCTGAGCCCTGCCTTCCCAGGGACCCCAGGATCTCACACGAGGGTGGTCATGGAGTGACCTTTCAGCGTCTCCTGACCTCCCTCTCTTCGTTAGTATAAAGCAGAGGTCACAGATTCAGAGCCACATAGAAGCCAGGAGGTCACTTAAGGACATGGGGGACCAAGGGACAAAACCCCATATCCAAGGAGCTGTCCTGACTCAGCTCCAGCCGCTGATTGCCCTGCAGAAATGTCAGGTCAGGGTGGCCAGAACTCAGGGTTTTCAAAACCAAAAATCCAGATCTTTCATTGGCATCTCTGGGATGTATCTATGTTGGCAATCAATTCAAGTACTGTGTATTTCAGATACTGTGCAGTTGAGACAAAACCCTCATGAGGTGGGACCCTGCCTGAGCCTGTGGGCTGTCAGCTGGGCCCCTGTTCACAGAGAGGGAGAAGCAGGGGAGGGAAGGGGGACCCCAGTCCTAGATGCCGGAGGTTGTCAGGGTTGGGTGTGAAGACAGCCGGGCCAGCACACACGCACACATACATGGGGCTATGGTGAGGTGAGGTGCTCTGATGGGCAGGAAGGGCTGGCCTAAGCTCTAGGGGCCCTGCCAGCATGACCTGGGTTGGGGTTACAGGGAAAGGGCGGGGTGCTAGCCCAGATTGAGAGCCAGAAAGTGCAGGACATCCTCGCCTTCTACCTGGGCCGCCTGGAGACTACCAACGAGGTGACTGACAGCGACTTTGAGACGAGGAACTTCTGGATTGGTGAGTATCTTGGCTGGTTGGGGCACGGTGAGTGTGGGGCTTGATGCCTTGTATAGCTCCCAGAGTCCTGGGAGTGGACTGTGGCAACCAGCACATCCACCAGCAGCTTGCAGCAATGTGGAGAGAGCTTGGTGCCTGGAGTGGTAGTCAGGCTGCCAACCTCTTCCCAGGAGAGAGCTGCAGGTAGGGGGTGGGGGCTGGAAGACTGGGACAAGGGCCTTAAGGACTGGAGGTAAAAGGCATTAGGTGGTAGGCTCCTGGGTTCAGGGTCTGAGTAGGGCCCAGGGCTCTCAAGTGGTGGGCAACCTTGGCTACCGACTCAGGGCTCACCTACAAGATGGCAAAGGACTCTTTCCGCTGGACCGCTGGGGAGCACCAGTCCTTCACCAGTTTTGCCTTCGGTCAGCCTGACAACCAGGGGTGAGTCTGGGGTGGCCACCCTCCCCCAGGCCTCTTTCTCCCCTGGGCTTGCTTGGCTGAGCCTTCAGATTCCACTGAAAAACCCTCTGAAAGCCTGGCCCTTACCTGCCAGGTGCCAGGGAACTTGGGGTACAGCTGGTGCAGGCCCAGGGCTGAATGAGGGAGAAGGCACATCCCATGAAAGAGAAGGAACCTAAGAAGGCCTCATCCATCTACCTGTCCCTATTGTCCTCTCAGCTGTCCCTCCACCTGTCACCCACCAGCCCCTCCCTTGGCCGGGCCACCTGCCCTCTGCCTGCATCACGACACTGATACCAGCACTCTGTAGCTGTCTACGGCCTGCATCCTTCATGCACACACCCACCCTTCCGCTTTTCTATACCAAGGATTTTCCAGTTATGTGGCCTTGTCCTGATTTTTAAAGCCCAGGAATGCCCAGGGTAAGGGTAGCAAGGGAGGAGGAGCAGAGGCTGTATGGTCACCAAGGGCTCCAAATATCTCCCCAGCCCTCCTTGCTGGCAGCCAGGCCTAATCAATCTCCTGGCACTTCTCCTGCTGGGACAGAAGGAGATGGCCCTCTCTGTCCCAGGCCCACCCCACTGGCTGGTGTGGCTGAGCACTGCCATGGTGGGGAATTTGGTGACACCTCCTGGCTTCCCTGAGTAGAGCTGCAGTGCTCTAGAAGCAAGATGGGAACTTGGGGGAGGGCCTGGTGGATGCAGATGGCCTAATGGGGTAGTTGGTTTAAAACTCACCTGGACTCCTAATTTCATTCCTCCATCCGGTGCATCCCTATCCTGGTCCCCCAGGTTTAGCAACTGTGTGGAGCTGCAGGCATCATCTGCCTTCAACTGGAATGACCAACGCTGTAAAACTCGAAACCGTTACATCTGCCAGTTTGGTGAGGGCCCTCCCTCGGCTCCCCTCCTCTGGTTCCTGTCCCCTGGGGCACTGTTAGCCCATTCCAGGCTGCTAGGATATCCAAGTCACAGGCACCAAGTGTGTTTGAACACACAGGACCACAGATGATGTCCTGCTTAGGCCTTGGATCCGCAGGTGTCCGAGGCCCAGAGGGCGGACAGTGGGCTCAGCATTGCATATGTAGTAAGTCCATGGAGAGGCAACACTGCAACCACATCTTGCTGGGGATTTCTCCAAGATCTTCTGTCATGAAACCTGCCACCTGGAGACCTATCTGGTCCCTTGATGTTCCATGATTCTCTAGAGCTATAGGGGAGGCCAGAGGTGACATCTGGCCTGGCACCAGTTACCAGCAGCACCTGCTAGCAGGGTTTGGGCACATGGGATCACAGCCATGGGTACTTCTGGACCGAGCACAGCACAGTCCCCATCCCAGGACTGCCTTGGCTGTCACCAAGGGCCACCCTGTTCTGCTTCCTTTCCAGCTCAGGAGCACATTTCCCGGTGGGACCCAGGGCCCTGAGCCTGACCAGGCAGCTCTCCCGCCAGCCCCTGGGTGCGCCAGCCCTGCTTGCCTGTCTGCTCACTTGGGCGAAACCGCGGCCAGGCTGGGGCTGCATGCCTAACATCCGGAGATCTCAGACCTTGCAGGAAGTTGGGCAGAGTGGCAGTGAAGCCAGTGCAGGAAGGGGAGGAACCTGACTTGGGAAAAGCACAGCCTTGAACCCTCAGCTTGCTTCCCTTGGAAGATGGGCTTTCAATGTGCTACAGCAGAAGTTAGAGCCTGCAGTTGGAAGGGCTGAACTCTCTGGAACAGCTGGAATCTTCCTCACCAGAGGCACCCACAAGGATTAAACTAAGTTATAAACCAGCCAGACTTCCAAGTGCTCTTTTTTCCCCTGATCCTTGGGATTGAACCCAAGGCCTCTGCACAGAGCTACAACCCCAGCGTCCCCCCACCCCCTGCTTTTTAACTTTTTGAAAGAGTCTCACTAACTTCCCCAGACTGGAGTTGAACTCTCAATCCTCCTGCCTCAGCCTCCTCGGTACTGGAATTACAGGAGTGTACCACCATACCATCTGCAACTGGACTTCTGGAAAAAGAATTCAGATGACTAGAATGCTCTTGTGTCTGCTACTCGCTTTGCCCCTCCCCTTTTCCTGCTCAATCTCTGGGCACTTCCAGGCTCCCCAGTAACTTGAAGACCAGACACTTGTCCTGTCTCCACTGGTGGAGCGCTTTTGCATAGCAGGGCTGATGGTACAATCAGAATTTGTCCAGTCCCACTGCCTCATCCAGCACCTCAAACAGCACAGCTGACACTTAATAAACACTGTGTCAGGCAGTATAATCAACACTTGACACCTACTAACTCATTTAACCACGTAACAGTTTACCCTGAGAGACATTTGGGCAGCGTTAGTTTACTTACTAGCCCAAGCTTTGCTCGGGCAGGTGTCATTTCAACCAGTTGATTATTATATTAAATAAATTTTCTAAAATTGTCATTTTTATATGTCCTGGTATATTATAAAAATTTAAAAATACGCAATTTTTGGTCATCTCGTATTTAAATAATTGGACTGGTAAGTGGTTAAACACTCACATCCTCATTGAGAAAGGAATATTACTACTCCCATTCTACGGTTGAAGAATGGAGGCACAGACAGGTTGAGTAACTTGCCCAAGGTAACACAGCAATCAAAGCTAGGCAGTCTGGCTATCATTTAACCCTTCCGTTTCCTTTTTCTGGTTCAGCCGTTTAACTGGGGGCGCGCAGCAAGCTATGTAGTGCCTAGGTTCAGAGCGCGGGCACACGCGGGGCCTTCACACAGATGTTCCCAGTATCAGCAACCACTGCCAGCGGAAGGAGACCGACAGTCGTGGCAGGTCCAAAGCCCAGACCCCAGGCCCCTGTCCATGGATCCGCCCAGGAGGGTGAACCTACTCTCCCGCCTTTATCCTGTCCAGCAATCAACAACAGCCCCAACTCTGGTCGAGGGACCCGAGACGCAGCTTCCCCACGAGCCGCAGACAAGAGACCACTTGGGGGTGCGCGCGACACCTGGGAGCCAGGCCCGCGCAAGCGCAGCGGAGGGGTCCGCGGGGCCCCGCCCCCAATCCCGGCCCCGCCCGCCCCCAATCCCGGCCCCGCCCGCCCCCAAATCCTACCTGAGGCCCCGCCCCTCCAACCGCCCCGCCCATCTCCAGGCCCCGCCCCCGCCAAGAGGGTTCCCCCCCAAGCCCCTGCGAGCCCGCCTTGCTTCGGTCCCCGGCTCCTTGGGCACTTAGCTCCGGACTAGCCCGTTTGTCACCTGGTCGAAGTCCTTCCGCGGGCCGCCGGGGGACCGTGGCACGTTGCTGGGTGGGCTCCCCGCGGGTGGCAGTGATGCTGCTTGGCCGCCCGGGGGAGGAGAGTCGGAGCCCTGCGCGCTCGCGAAGGGCCGGGGACACCGGTCCGCGGACCCCAGACCCGCCCACGGGGCCGTCGTGGTCGGTAGGGCGGGGTCGCCTCCCGAGTCTACGCAGGTGTGGACGCCCGAGTGCGGGAGATCCGCCTCGGCCCGCGCAGAGGCGTCACTTCTGCGGTTTCCGTGCAGAATCGTGGGGGACGGTTCTCAGCCAGAGGCGCTCCCTCCCCTGAGGCGCTCCTGGCGTTTTTATCTGGGCTTGGGTGGCGATCCGAGAAAATACAGACTAGGCCATCAGCAGGCGTTGGCTAAGTGATTGATTGTAATACAGAAAGATTCTGCACTTCATGGCGGATCCCCGAAATAAGTTCTGGAAATTTTACAAGCCCTGACCCACGGTATGTCTATCTCTGTGTGGTTTTATCTGGGGAATTTATTTTCCCTTACCTGGTAAACTCTTCTGGGCCAGCGTGCATATTTTACCTAAAGTCTGTAAGCATCCACGGATCTTCTTTCTTGCATTGGGGAAGTGATGGGAGAAAATGTGTATTGATCTGGTTCCCTAACAACCCCCAACGGGGGTGTAGCTCAGTGGTAGAGCGCGTGCTTAGCATGCACGAGGCCCCGGGTTCAATCCCCGGCACCTCCAGTACGGGAGAGGCTTTCTTATGCCGGTAGCATTTCCAAAAAAAGCCTGTTCATTTAACTTTCAAGGAAACAGGAAAAGGGAGCCAGCTGAGCATGGCTAATCCAGGTGTAGGAATCAACCTCTGTTCTTGGACAGAGCGAGTAAGAAGGAACTCCTTGTGAGGCTTTCTCAGAACTGGGAAGAGAACTCCTTCCTTCTTAGGCTTTCTCAGAACTGGGAAGAGAACTCCTTAGGATGCCTTCCAGCTCAAGCTCGTGTTCTAAATGTGGTTCTAAAAGAGAAAACCTTTCTTTTTTTCAAGACGCGGTTTCAAAATATAGTTCAGGCTGGCCTCGAATTTGCTGTAGTCCTCCTGTCCTCCTGCCTCAGCCTTCTGAGTGCTGCTGAGAAAAATGTGTCCGGCATTTTTTTTTTTCTAGTGTTCTCTTGGACATAAACCTGGTGATTTGTTCCACTTTTTGTATGTTTTGGTTACAAACCTCTATCTGTAAAAACTTGAGCTTGTGCTTCCAATGTTTTGATGTATTACTGATGAACTGTCTCCATGTAGTACAATACTAAAACATTATGTACATTATGAAAAAGACAAATAAAAACTTTAAAGGGTAAATATAAACATGAATGTAACCAAGTTTTCATCATGCACCCGAGGGAACTGGCTTGCGGTGCACTTGGGGAAGGGTCCCTGCAGGCTGTGCCTACAGAGGATCCTAGCTTTGCAGCCTAGGGTGCCTAAAGATGGAGGCATCCCTCGGGCATTGCCTTCCAATGGCCATAATTAACACACCCACCCTGCCAACGAATGTGTTTTTTATTTTGAGACTGGGTCTCAAAAAGTTGCTAAATTGCCCAGGCTGGGATTGAACTTGAGATCCTTCTGATTCAGCTTCCCAGAATGCTGGGATTAAAGGCCTGTGCTGCTATATCCAACCCCCTCCCCCCCCCAAAGACCTTCACTTTAGTATACTCTTTGTACTCTTCTATGGCAGGAGCCAGTAAATCCCTCAAAGCCTTGCCTTTGATGGTGTTTTGTCCTAGGGGACCACAGGATAAGCTATCTCGCATGGCACGTCATGGGCTGCTAGAGTCCCATCCCTTAATACTAGCTGGATTTTCAACGTCCTCTGGCCACTTACAAGCCTTAGATTGCCCCTCTTTCCTTCACAGCTTCTTTATCCACTGCTGGCCCTATTTTTGTATTAATCTAAATTCTTAGCTTTAAGCCACAGAAACTAAATCTGGCGACTCCAGGTAGAAGTAACTTTGTGGAAGATAATTGTTAGCTCTCAGAAGCTCTGAAAGGGTTGGAGAATCAGATCTGGAAGAGATCACACAGCAGAGCTGTGGGAAGGCCCCGCTGCCTCTGCTGGGCGTGGTAGAGGCACCACTGAAGTGGGACAGGGATGCCACCATCTTTGAAAACTGGATGGGGACCAGGGATGTAGCTCAGCGGCACAGTGCCTGCTTGGCAAGTGCAAGGTCCTGAGTTTGATTCCAGGTACCAAAAAAAAAGAAAGTAAAGAAAAGCTGGATGTAGCAGCTGCCACTACTACCAAAGGCTAAGTTGCTGCATCTTCCCTTCATCAGCTTTAATTTAAAGCTGGGCCTGTGGCTCTGACTGGAAGAGCCAGTCCCTCACTGTTAACTCCTGCTTGTAGGCTTTAATATTGGAAATGATCTGCCCTTTCCTTTCTTCCAGGGAGCACTGTGAAAATGATTTAACTACTTTTTACTGGTCTGAGAAATTCAGGGAAATGTGTCTGGGAGTCAGCTTGGTGAGCTGTGGGGACCAGTTGTTGAATGTGTCCATCTCTTTCCACTTCTCTCCTTTCCCTGACTCTTATTTATACATTGTCTTGGTGCCTCTGTTTCATTCTACTTTCTTCCCACCTGAATGCTTACCTCCTGTCTTTGAGCCACCTGCTGCCATTCATTATGACTCCCATTCGCTCACAGTCCTACTCCTGTTCTGCGCAGTCCTGCAGCACAGCTGATGCGAAGTGGGGTGTGTCTCTCAGGAAGTCCTTCCAGGGCCATTGTGAGCTGTGACTGTGGAGCAAAGCCCTCCACCCCACTTCTAACCCATGGCGTCTGTGATGGTTACTTTACTACGTCAGCAGACATCCATTGAGCAGCGACTCCCTGCCCTGCCTTGAGCCAGTGAGGGGGCTAGAACAGCAGCAGACTCCCCACCCTGGACCCTGTGTGGAGCTGTCCTCTTGTGTGGGGAATGCTGACGCAAGGACCACGCGCCCATAGTGGAGCACAGGTGGCTGCATCACCTGACTTCACAGGCCTCCCTGGAGTGGGCTTCAGCTGCCTTTTGACTTTGAAGCCACATATCTCTAAAATGTAGGTGAAAAAAAAGACCTACATTGCTAATCCCAGCACTCCAGAGGCTGAGGCAGGAGGATTGCTGCAAGTTTAAAGCCAGCCTGGGCTACATAGTGAGTTCAGGACCAGCCTGAACTACATAGCGAGAACCTGTCTCAAAAAAAAAAAAAAAAAAAAAAGAGGGTCTGGTGCAGTAGCTCAGTGCAAAGGCCCTGGGTTCAACCCCCAGTACCCCCTGAAAAAGAATTTTTGGGCCCCTGCATACACTACTTAAATATGTTTTGGATTCCTGGAGCCTGAAAGCCGTGCCTCTCGCATTTCTTCTGTTTCCAGCACAGTTGCAAATGTCTCTGCTTCCAGATCACACTTTTTGTGCACATAGAAAGCCTGCCCTGCATTCGGGGATGTGGCAATGGGGTTCTACCTGTTCTTGCATCATTGCATACCAAGGGTCCCAGAGGAGAGGAGCTCCAGTTTGGGCCTGGGTGCCCAAGGGGCCTGACTCATGGTTGCCCTTAGAGTCAACTGATGGTTCCACTACTTCTCCCCACCCCAGATATGACCTCAAACATTGCTATAGAGACCCCAACCCCAAGCAGTGTAGCCACCAGCTGGCTGCTTTCCCCAGGCTGCAAGGGACTCTGGGGCTGGTCTGAGGCCAAGCAACCCCTCCAGACCTCATCTCTGCCCAGATGGTAAGGGGGGGACCCCAGGGTCCTCAGCACCCTCTTCCCAAGTTTACCCAAGTCCTTCGGTTCTCTCAGTCCATTCCATGCAGCCAGCCCCACACATGTTCTGGGGGGACCCTCCATCCACCCTAAGTGGGGACATGTCCCTTCTGCTAGCAGCACCTAGCGCCAGTATAACCAAAACTGCAACTGAAGGACAATGGTCCTCATGTGTGGGGAGTGGCTAAGCTGGAGATCGACCACATTCGGGGCTGGAGCAAGGCCAGCCCCGAGACCACGGAGCGCCAGAGGCGAGCCATGTGCACAAGTAGTTGGGACCAGAGCAAGGCCAGTCCAGCAGGTGTCTGCCGTGGTGTTCCTCCCTGTTGACTACAGCACAGATAGCTCTGACAATGTTTTGCTTTCAGTGTTCTCAGCAAAACACGGAGACCTTGAACTTTCAGCCCCCTTGCACTCTTCCCCCGTTTTTACTGTGTATAAATAAAGAGGCAGACCCTGCTGGGTTATCACTGTGTCTCCATCAGAGAGGTCAGGTCCCACCCTGTCCCAGCTTTTTTCTTTTTCTTCCTTTGTCTTTTTTTTTTTTTTGTACCTGGGATTGAACTCAGGACCTTGAGCTTGCTAGGCAGGTGCTGTATCACTGAGCTATACTCCCAGCCCTTTTATTGACTTTTCGAGACAGGGTTGCACTATGTAGTTCAGGCTGGCCTTGAACTCATTTTGTAGCAGGCCTTGCCAGCTTTTTTCTATGTGTCTTGTTTTTTCTTAATCTCCTGTCACCCGCTCTCAGGACCGTGCTGGCTGCACGGGTCATGGCACTCATGAAGTCCTGTTCTCTGCCTCCTTGAGTTCAAGATATCATTATAAACTGGCCTGCAGAAATTATGGCTCCTTTGTATCTCCTCCTCTTCCTCCTCCTCCTCCTCTCCCTCTTCCTCTTCCTCCTTCTTCTTCCCAGTACTGAGGATTGAACCCAGAGCCTTTGCCCTGAACTACATCCCCAGCCCTTTCTAAAATTGTTGAGTCAAGATCTTGCTAATTGCCCAGGCTGGGCTCAAATTTGCAATCCTCCTGCCTCAGCCTCCCAAGGGCTGGGATTAAAGGCATCCACCACTATACCTGGCTGTATGTTCTTTTAAAAATTATCTCCTGGGCTGGTGAGATAGCTCAGCGGCATTAGCACCTGCCTGGCAAGCACAAGGTCCTGAGTTCAACTCCTGGTACCCACATACGAAAAAAGGGCCGGTGATATTGCTCAGCGGCACAGACGCCTGCTGGCGCGCGAGGTCCTGAGGTCGACCCCTGGTACCCACAAAAAAAAAAAAAATAATAATCTCCGGCTTACACTTAGCTAGTGTGCCTAATTGTTAACCATAAATTCTACCATAACCCTTCTAATTTGAATTTCAAGTTCTAATTTGAATTTCAAATGCATCAAATTCACTTTAATGTGGCTATCATGTCTTGTACCAGGTTAACCTGAGTCTGGACTCAGGAAGGTTGTTCATCCGAGGGCTCCAGTTTTGTGAACTTGAAACTGTTTTGTAGAAAGTGCTCACTTTGCTTCTCGCCCTGAGCCACCCTGGCTCTTTCGGTGGCAGCAGCAGCAGCCAGCACAGGCTTAGCACAGGGCCAGGTGTGGGGTGTGGGCCTGGCAGTGGGCAGGCCAGCGCAGGCGGCTGGGCACACACTCGCTGTCCATCCCGGGCGGGCAGCAGGAGGATACTCGAGAATTAACCTAGACCAGGGCTGGTGTTTGCTCAGTGCACACGAGGATCCATCCAGGTAGCCCCTCTCCTCCCTGTTGATGGTACCACCCCAAATTCCAGGGCCGGGCAATGGGGTGATTCTGACTGTGGGTCAGGCCTGAAAGAATAGCCGTGGGGTATCTTTGTTTTGAAATGTGCTGAAAGGATCATTGGTCTCCTTGCTTAGGGGTTACTTCTAGGATGACCCCGGGGAGCCCTAGCCCAGCCCTAGGTAGAGTGACTTGGGTCCATCAGAGGCCAGGTGAGGCTGTCCATCAAAGGGACTGGAGCTCTGCCTCCCCCCAGAGCTCAGGAGCAGGGCAGGGACCTGTGTGCACTTGTCGCTTCCCCTGCACCTCTGCCCCATCTCTTGCTCTCCCTTTAGATTTGGACATGGCTGAAGAGCTCAGGCCTGGCCCTGGCCGTACAGGACAGAAGAGGCAGCAGGACACACCTGGCTTCCGGTGAGTCTGTCCGGGTCCCCACTGGGAGGGAGGCTGGCTGCTGGCTTGTGTGGGTTCCCTGAGACAGGACAAGGAGCCCAAAGGCTCCCTAAGTACAGTGTCTGCACACGGCTCAGGTTGTCAGCCCTGTGAGCAGGTCCTTGGTCTCTTGGGCTCAGGGTTTGTCTGTAAACTGGGGGAGCAGACCCAGCACATTCGGGTGCCCCCATACCTGACATAAACAAAGCCATCCTGCTGATGGGGAGGGGTGTCCCTCCTCCTGCCCAAGCCCAGGGCTCTGGGGGAGCCTCACTTGTGGATGTTGGGGGCTTTTCCCAGGTATAGATATTTGGGAGGCAATAAATGAGAACTTTTCCGGGTGACATCTTGCTTAGGAAATGTAAAGAAAAACTTTTTTTTTTTTTTTTTTTTTTTTTACGCCAAGGAGGGATGAAATTCAGGGCCACCTTCTACTTGGTCTGTGAGTGTGAGTGCTCTGCCACTGAGCTACATCCCCAACCCATTTTTTATTTTTTATTTTGAGATAGGCTCTCGCTAAATTTCCCAGGCAGGACTTAAATTTAGATCCCCCTGCCTCAGCCTCCCTGTGTGCTAGGATTACAGGCATGTGCCACTATGCTCAGCTAACACAGCCTTTTTTTTTTTTTTTTTTTGAGACAGGGTCTCGCGTTGTAGCCCAAGCTGGCCTTGAACTCAAGGCAGTCCTCCTGCCTCAGCCTCCCGAGTGCTGGGATTACAGGTGTGCCCCACCATACCTGGCTTTTTTTTTTTTTTTTTTTCTCCTAAAACAGGGTCTCACTGTGTACTTGAGACTGGCCTTGAACTCACCATGTAGCCTAGGCTGGCCTCCAACTCGCAGCAATCCTCTCTCAGGCTCCCAAGTGTGCAATTACAGGGATGTGCCACCACGCCCCACAATAGGGCCATTTTTGAGGTTAGATGGAGTTCCTCAGTTCTTCACTTTCAGTTGCCTTCATCAGATTTCATATTTTCTACCTTGCCTTTTTTCCCAGCAGGTTCGGATTCAGCCTTCTGCCCTCCCTGGGCACTTTGGGCCGGGACTGCTCATGGTAGGGTACAGTCTGAAGCAATGGGGAGCAGCCCTGTAGGGCAGGGACTCCGACTTCTTTCAGAGGGGCCCCTGGCATTCAAGCTCTGGAGCAGGGGTGGCCTCCTCCAGGCTTCACTGTGCCTGGAGGACTCCAGTGAGGGCAACCAAGTGCCTCTCTAGATGCTGCGTAGCATGGTGGGAGGCTGTGGTGGTGTTGCTGGCCCTCTTGGGATGGTCCCCAGGGAGGGACAGGTGGCGATGGGGCTCTGCCCAGCACGAGGCTCCTGGATGGCTTCTCAGTGAGAAGTCAAGTCTAGGCCCTGGATTTGGACCCCCAAGTGGAATTTGTCAGTATGGAAGGCAAGTTGCGGTAAATTTAGCCCACACAAGTACCCTCGGCTTGCCCCATGGCCTGGCCCAAGGACACTTGAGGAGGTGGCTTGATTTCTGCCCCCAGAGCCATTCCAAACGTGCCTTTTGTGTTTTGTTTCCCTTTTGGTGCAAGTCCCAGGCTTGCTGACTGTGACCATTAGCCCTGACCAGGAAGCAGCTGCAGCCGCTGGTTCAAACTGGCTGCTCCCTTGGTACCTATTGGGGACATAGGCCTCACTGCCGGCAAAGCAGGGCAGGGTAGGGAGGCCCCCAGTCCGGAGGGACCCCTGCCTGCGACGAGGTGGGAACAGGAGAGCCCTGGCCCTACTCCATCCAGCCTGTGTGAATGTGGGCAGCAGTTGACAAAATTCTGTTCCTTTAAACTGCTCCTCCCTGCTTACTTTTAAAAGTATACTTAAAACAAGTAATTTGGAGAAACAAGAATGAAAAAGGAAAAAAAAAAAAAAAAGTCTTTTCATGCATTGGCCGGGAATCGAACCCGGGCCTCCCGCGTGGCAGGCGAGAATTCTACCACTGAACCACCAATGCTACAATAACAAAAGCCTCTCATGGTGGCCCAGATGGTCGGTGGTAGGTACTATTTGGGGTCTGGTTTCTGTCCAACCACGCCTAGAACGGTCTCTGGGAGCTTTGACCTCAGCCCTCCCTGAACCTGGACCCCACATCACCTGCTGAGGCGTCCCAGCCCTCCCACAGCCAGCAGTCGGCTGCCTCTCTTTTCTCCTCCTGCTGATACCGGAATCAGTAGCAGCCCTGCGATTCCTGCCGCCCACCCAGATCTCCTGGAGCCAGAAAGCGGGGGTGGCCGGAAACCTCGCTAGCATTCTGGGGACCCTGGCCGGATGAATGGGAGGGGTCAGCATTCCGGGTGTCCTCCGTTGTGCCCCCTCTTGGGCTGGTCCTGATCTGGACACGGGGACCACAGTACCAGAAAGTCCTTCCAGAACTTTACCCTCCCTGGAATGGATCCCTTCCCCTGCCCCCAACTCTCCACTCTCCTCCCTGTCCGGCGGCGGGGGCGGGGGGTGGGGACCTAGCTGCTTCTCCGCACCGACAGCGCACCCTTCCTGGACCGGTGCCCTGGAGGCTCAGAGTCTGTGAAAAGGGGTCAGGCTGGCCCATGTGAGCCTGGGACCTTTTGGGGGCAAGGTCATCGTTTTCTAGGGCTTGCAGGAAAGGGGCAGGTGGCCTGGCCACAGTTCTAACCCTGTCTGCTGGCCCTGCATCCTGCCAATTCCCATGCCAGGATTAAAGGCTCTCACACCCCTACCTTGGCTTTGGGCTCTGACTTAACTCTTCCCTTTCATCCTTTGCCAGACTCAGATCCAGGACATCTGCAGTGCCTGGCTTAGGCAGAGGGGCTTTTGGAGGCAACTGTCTCCCTCCTGCCACCTGGAGCCACAAGGAGGGGTGCCTTATCAGAACTCAAGCAGGGGGAAGCTGGTTTGCTGTGGTCTCGCAGAGTAACCTTGGGCAAGTCGCTGGGGTCTTCCAGTGGAGAATCTTGGCATCCTAAGGAAAAGCTGCATACTTCACTTTCCCCAAAGTCAGGGACCAAGAAGACTCTGGCCCTGGACAATGACACACACCCCACTTTCCCTACTATCTATCCCCACAGCAGCAGCAGCAGCAACTACGACTTGAACTATGAGCTGCACAGCGACGACGTCCCCTATGGGTGGGTGCATCCTTCCCCAGGTCCCTGGGAGAGCCCACGAGGCTGGTTGGCCTGAATGCCCCCGTCCTGTCCTTGTAGGGTGTATGGATACCAGAGGATCCCCCCGCTCATCAACCAGGTGCCCTCTAAGCTCCGGAGAACTTTCATTGGCTTGGGGGTCAAGAGCAGCTACAGTCCCTACAAGGCCTCTAGGAGTAGACCCCTGTCCCCCGAGCAGATAAAGCGTGAGTAGGGTCACAGCTGCAGTGCTAGGGAGGAGCTGGGTGGCTCATGTGCAGTGCAGCAGGCCCAGGAGCCCTGGCAGCCATGCTCTTGGGCCCCTGTGGCTTCTGTGGGCACCAACCCCAGCCCCTTCCCAGCAGTGCGGACTGAGGAGCTGCGCTCCATCCGGGGGGAGCTGAGCCAGATCAAAGCCCAGGTGGACAGGCTGCTGGAGAGTCTGGAGCTCATGGACCAGCACAGGGCCCAGGCTGCAGGTCAGGCTTCAGGGGCAGCCCCGGGCCATGTTCTCAGCTGGCCCCAGCTTGCTTTCCCTGCCTTGGAAGATGTTAGGGTGCCCAAGGGACAGCGGGGGTTTTATCTGGAGGCCTCCCCTCCTTGGTGTACCTTGGGCTCCCTCTGCCTGTTCCTGTGGCTGGGGGTAGGTTGGGGAGGGTTTGTGGTTCTGGGTTGTCCTGTCACCTCCACACACTCAGTAGCTATTGGGAGTCACAGCTGGGTCTCAGCCCATCAGCCTCGTGTCCTCTCAAGCTCTAGATCACCTCTGGGTCCCTGAGGGGGTCTATTGGGCCCTCCAAACTTGGCCGTCGACTGGTGATTCTTTTGTTTTGTCTTGGTTTTTTTTATGAGACAAGGTTTCATTATGTAGCCCAGGCTGGCCTTGTCTCATAGTGATCCTCCTGCTTCAGCCTTCTGAGTGGTGGGATTATAGGTGTGTACCACCATGCTAACTGATTTTCTGCACAGGGATAAAGGACAGTGACAAGAACAGGGTCCCTGGTAATGAGGACTGTTCATGCAGAACTACTGAGGCCCAACAGGAGCCCAGGGGCCAGAGGGTCCATCCGGAGGCTGACAGCTCAGAGGGGAGGACAGCCACAGAGCAGGTGGTGAGTGGTCTGGTCCCACTTCCTTCCCCACCCTTCTTGTGTTGGGCCCTATGGCCTCCCTGTAAACAAGGGAGGGACTTAAGTTTAGGCAGGTTTGTGTGGGGAAAGCACTTCTAGCCCAGAGCAGCACTCACGTGAAGGATGGGCTCTGCCTTGCTGTTTATCTCAACTTTGGGCAAGGTTAGCCCAGCAGTACTAAGGGCTACTGCCAGGCATCTGGGCACTCAGGTCAATTCTGGGCTGAAATACCTCCTTCCAGAAGGCAGAGGGAGGAGAGGTGTAAGCGCTGTAGAGGGAGTATCACAGGTGCATTCCAGGGCCCTGGATCCCTTGCATAAGAACCACCTGGTAAGTTCCTTAAAACACTTCCCTGCCCTCCCCGGCCCCACCCCCACTGACTGCCCCAGGGTCCTTGAGCTGTCTGCACAGCACCATGCTCCTCAGGCTGTGGCACACCGGCATTCCTGGATGGAGAAGGTCCAACCCTGGACCGAAAATGGCCCTTTATGCAGCATTAAAGGGCCTGAGGTCTGTATTCCCCAGCCTCCACTATCTGTGGTCTGTAAGGTGGGCCAACGTCACACTGCCGGTTGGGCCCTCCCAGCAAGGCCAGGGCATGGGGTTGGCAGTGGTAAAGTCCCCTCCTACCCCTTGCCAGCTGTTGTCTTTGGCCTGCTGGGCTCAGGGGGCCCTCACTGCTGCCCAGGGCCTGAACCACAACTGCCCCAGGAAAAGAATGGGCGAGATGGAAATCCAGGTTCCCAAGTCTCAGTGGTAGAGGATGTACTTTGGATGCACCAGGCCCCAAGTTCATTCCCCAGCACCTCTAACCCCTAGGAAAAGAATCCAGAATGGCCCTGGAGCTGCCAAAGCTCCCAAGATACAGGGGTGTGGAACTAGATAAATGTTAGCAGGTGGCCCTCTTTCCAGCTGTACTGTACCTCCCTGCCCCCTCTGCTTCTGTTTTCCTCTACAGATGCAGAATCAAGCATCTGACCAGAAGGGCAACCAGTAGCAAGTGGGAACCCTTACAGCCTCATCAGCTCCATACGTCTTCCCAGGTGGCCCCCTGCCTCGCCTTGCTTCCTTTCTGAAGGCCTCCCTCCCGGTGGTACCCATGCAACGCAAGCACCCATTCTGGTGCCAGGACAATGGAAGCGGAGGCATGGTTCAGCCAGAAAGCCTCCCTGTAGTGTTGGGTTTAGCTTTGATGATTGTTTCCAGAATCCCGGGGCTGGCAAGGTTGGAGGGAGGCTCTGGATGGCTCAGCAACAGCGCCCCATCCTCACAAAGCCGAGGCCTAGTGTGCAGGAGGCACCCGGAAAGCACAGGGCGCGCCACCAGCCCTTGCTGTATGCAGACACTACCTTAGCTGCTCCCCTCCTTGCCCCACACACAACCACTCACAGCAGCCGGACCAGCTTTCTCCAGCCGGTGGTGAACCACACTCGTGATCCGCCATTCTAACACTGAGCTGTTTAAGGCCCACAGCATGGGCACCACCTAACCCACTTTGCTTCCAGACTCTGCCCCTACATAGCCATCCTTCAGAAGAGCAGTGTCCCTTTTTATGTCCCGTTTCTACCTTGTCTTCCATTAGTATACTGTGTATTTCAGATCTGCTCTAGGAAAATGTATTATGTCAGAAGGAAAAGAATAAAAGGTGCACTTCTTCCTGGTCAGTTATTTGTGGTCCCAGAACATTCTGGTCTTTGGGCTGCCCTGGGCCTGCCCTTCCTATAGAAGCTTAGGTGAGCCCTTGAGACACACTTTGAAGCTCATACCAAACTGGGGTGCAGACCAGGCTGCTGTGTCTTTTGAACGGCAGTTCACCCGGCTCTCTCTAATCCAGTCCTGAGCACGGACCAGCAGAATTTAGGAGCCACACAGGGAAGTCTCTACCTTGTGGTCAGCTCCACCCTAGGAACAGGGCCCTAACATCCCAGTATCCGGGAATTCTCAGTGTGGACCGCTCACCTGCCCTCTTCCCAGCCCACGCCACTCAGGGCCTCCCAGGAGCATAGGGTGCACAGAGAACAGATGATGAAGTCAAGCCTGGAACCCCACTTTTCACCAGCACTGGCTACAGCCTCTTGGACTACTCTTCTGGCCAGAAAAGGATGGGATATGGCTTCCACCCAGTGCGCAACCCTTTCCAGTTACCCAACCCTGAGCTGTGGTCTTGGCTAGCACTAAATCAGGGCCAGGGGCTTGGGGTAAACCCAGATTGCTCCTGGGCCATGCAACTCTCTCCACTCTCATCAGCAGCTTCTCCTCCAAAGCAGTTTCCCACATTAACCCCTGCAGCTGCTTCAGTAGTTCAGCCTGTCTCTTTTGCTAAGAGGCAGAAATATTTAAGGCTGTACCATCCCAAACCCTTGAGACAGGGGCCCGAGGACACGTGACCCAGCTCAGAAGAGCCTTACCCTTTTAAAACTTAACCAAAATCTACAAGACATTTTTCAGATATAAAAAGGTTTTTGTTTTAGCTCAGATATTAAGAAGGCACAGACCCCTTGCCCATACTCTCAAAAGTAGCCCAGTTTACATGAGAGGGGGTCAGTGGTAGACTGAAGGGGTCCACCTTTTACAAGACCATGGCTCCACGTCTCATTTTCCAAGTGAGTCCAACAGAAGTCCTTTCCAACGTGGGAGTCAGACCGTTTTCACAGGTTTCCTCAACTAGGTCGTGTCTGGGGGCCAGCTCAAGTAGCAAAGTTCCTTTAATAAGGAATAGTTTGTAAAAAGCCATATCTAGGCAGCTGTCCGGTGCATCCACTGTGTCCACCTCTCCACATCCTCTCCTGTGCTCCAACTTCTGAGCTCGGCGCAGTCAGGAGACCGGCGGCGCAGGTCCTTTTGGGGCAGAGGCAGCCCGGTCCTCGGCGTATGTCGTTGCTCAGGCTTCAGCCTTAGGGCGGGGCGGCGGCGCCCCTCCGACGGGCTGCGCGCACCAGGCACTGCTGCAGCACCGGGTAAAGGCGCTGGCAGCCCTCGAGGCCCAGACGCAGGGCCTCCGCCCAGCTCTCAGTCTGGCCGCCCTCGCCGCTGCCTAGCAGCCCGGCGACCTGATTGAGCACGGGCATGAGCGCCACGGTGAGGCCGGCGGCGGCGCGCTCCTCCTCGAGCCGCGTGGGGTCCAGCAGCCAGGTGGGCGCGGGCCCCGGCGTGAGGCTCAGGCCGCAGCCCACCACCAGGTCGTACATCTCGACTCCCGCGTCGGCCAAGGCGAGGGCGGCGGCTGTGAGCGCGGCGGCCAGCGCTGAGCCGCCATCCTCCAGCAGCAGAGCAGACACCTCGAGCTGCGCGCGCGGGTAGCGACCCAGGCGCACGGCCGGCTCCAGCGCCTCCTGCAGCGCCAGCGCCAGCTCGCGCTCCTCGCCGCCTCCAGGGGGAGCGCGGCGCCGGCGGCCCGAGAAGGGCGCGCGGCGGAACTCGCACACTAGGCGGCCGCGCAACGCGGCGGGGGCTTCGCCTCCCGCTCCCGCAGGGCCGCTACCGCGCTCGCCGCCCTCAGCCTGGCGTGGGCCCGATACGGCGCACAGCACCTTGGTGCCTCCGGCCTCCAGGTAGGCCGAGCCCTTGGCCTGGCTCAGCAGCCCTGCGCGCGCGTACACGGGCCGCAGCCGCGTCGGATCGCGGGGAGCGGGCGCCTCGTCCTCGTCAGTTGCGTATAGCTGCGGCGGCTGTGACTCCTCTGGCCCGCGGATGCGGCGGTGATCCCCGGGCATGGCAGCGGCCACCGTGGGGGCCGCTTCCGCCCGATGCCCTACTTCGTGCGGGCTCTTCCGCCCGCTTAAAGACGCGCGCCCGCGCGAGGGCTGTCGGGATGGCGGTGGGAGGGCGCGGCCACACTGCCCCCGCCGGCCTGGAGGGAGAACAGCGAGCACCTCCTGACCCTGGGGCTGCAGTCTGGACGCCTGGGCCGGCCAGCAGACCTCTAGCCTCCTAAGCTAGGCCTATCTCAGGACGTAGGTCTTCTTCCTTTTACCTGTGAGGGTTGTAATTATTTTAATTTTGCACTTGTGTGACTGTCTTACGTGTTCCCACTGCCTTGTCGAAGGGAGGACTTTCAGCCCTTCTTACCCAGTGCCCTGGCTGGCATAAACACGAATGGATGGATGGAACGTCTTCGCTCCTGCACAGGGCACCGGACTGTGAAGTCATCTTTTTTATTTTTCTGAGACAAGGTTCAGGCAGGCCTTGAAGTCACCCTATAGCCCAGGCTTGGCCTCAAACTTCCCGTAGTTCTCCTGCCTTGGCCTCCCAACTGCTAGGATTACAGGCATGCACCACCACACCCGTCTGTAATCATCTTTCTACCTCTACCCAGCTCTCCTCACCTGGGGCATACTCCTTGAACCCCCTCCTTCTCTCACAAGCCAAGTGAGGGGTCCCTTTACCCCCAGCATAGATCTGCTTCTCCCAAGGCTGAGGGTGATCCTGGGCCCCAGGGCCAGCCACTACATTCAGAGAACTTTTCTCTTGCACACTGATTCCAAACCTTGATTTTAGCTTTGGACCGACTGGACTTCTTGTCTCCATCCTTACTGAACATCAAGGAAACAAGAGGGGGCAGGCACTAGAGTGGGGGAGGCAACGCCTGTACCCTGAAAACCTTCTATATGAGACCACCTGATCTCTCCTTGGCAGCTTCAGAGGGAGGAGGGGGACACAGGCCTAAGAAATGGAGTTCTCCAAGAGGCTCTAAGAAAGGTGCTTCCTTACTTCAAGTAACCCAATAAATCATTTCTATTGACTTACGAATGCCTCCCCCCATCTCACCCCACCTCATCTGCCTCCAACTCCACAAATGTCTGAAGGCAACCCCAGGGGCCATTCCCAAAGCTCAGGGACTGGGGCTGGACTTGGTGAGGAATGCAACAAGGAGCCAGCTGGAGCCACAGCGTATGTCCTGCAGTCACCCAGAGCAGTCATGGGCTGTCAGGCGACATCCCAGGGGAAAGGGGATAGGGATGACATGGTGTCCTCATGTATTGCACATGGTCCTTTTATTCTCTGAAGCAAAAAGGCCTCCCACCTGCAGACCCAGAGCTTTCAGGTCAGAGGCGTTTTCTACAGACATGAGCATGACGATGTTAAACAGCAGTCCTGGGTAGTGGTTTTAGACAGATGGTGCTGACGTGTTGGGCTCCGAGCAGTACTGTGAAGGGACAGTCACAGGATGGACCCCAGGCATGTTCTGGGTACTGCAGGGTTAGAGGACAGATGGGGCTGTTTGAAGGTCCCCGAATTCTAATGCCCTTGTGGCATATGGAGAGCTTCTAGCTGGTCTGATGCATCCAGGTAAGGGGGGACATTCCCAGCAAGAGCTGCCCTTCCCCTCAGTTCTTCACATCTCCCAGGTGCAGCTGGGCAAAGGAAGTCGCCAGCTGCAGCGCCTCCTGCAGGCAGCCCACGTTTCTGCCTGTGGCCTGAGCAGACACATCCTTGCCACCACCTTTGCCATCCATCAGGCCTGACACCTGCTGCACCCACTCGCTGGCTTTTAGGCCCCGGTTGGCTGCATTCTGGAAGACAGGAAGGGGAAGCGGGAGTCAGGACAGAGAATGGGACTGGGGGAAAGACAAGAAGGGGGAGCCACCAATACCCACCCTCGCCCTGGGCAAGGACAGACCCTACAGCTGGGGCAGTAAGTAGCCAGTGCAGTGCTGCAGGCTGGAAGGGAGCTGGGCAGGTTTCCACTGCAGCTTTCTGGGCCTGGGCCTTTGCCTGAGCCTGAGTGGCTGGTGGCCACTGCCATGACCAGGAAAAGTGGCAAACCCAGGTATCAGCCAGCACAGTTAAAACATTTTCACCACAGAAAAGGCCTGAGGACGAGGGGTGATGGAGAAAGTGACAAACAAGTGGGCAAGAGATTGGCTGCTTCTCACAGGGGCTGTGGGCCCATCAACCAGCCTCAGCAAACAACGGGAAGAAGAATCAAACTCTGAGAAGCTACAGATTTTGCTTCCCATCAGCCTGGGGGCTTGCAGGATTTGGAGCAAGGCTATGGGCGGTTCTGACCTGGGGGACTTGACACAAGCATGTGATCTTGCCAGCCTCGTTGTCCACTGTGAAGAGCATGGCAGATGTCTCAGGGGAATGTGTCTTGAAAAGCTTCAGGGCTTCATTCAAGGCCTACGGGGAGACCTGGTATCAGGCCACAGCCCTGTGGCAGGGGCCCTGTTCTGCACAGGTTTGTAGAGCTAGGCCCGAAGAGCACCACCGCACTCCCTGGTTCCAAGAGCAGGTGCTATCCCTGGGAGCCCGAGTGGAGAAGGACCCAAGCCAGGGCTCTGCCCACACTCTGGAGCCGCTCCTGTCTCCAGCCACAGATCTCTCCACAGCTCAGCCTCACCTCAGCCCTAGACAGTAGACCCTCAGGTGACCACAGAGTTCAGAGCCACAAAGCCCACCTGTCTACCCCCAGAGGGCTAAGGCTGGGAGGGAAGGGGACATGCAGTGAAAGGCAGGGCAGTGCCTGGACCCCAGCCCCAAGTTGCCTTGGCCGAAGCACCACTCTCCATCTCTAGGATGACTAGGGGCTGGTTGGGGTTGCTGTCAATGAGCTGCTTTGTCCTCTCCAACACCTGTAAGGAGTCCGGAAGAGAGGCTCAGGCAAAGGCCCAGCCCCAAAGCTGCAGCAGAAACCCTCCCAGCTCCCTTCCAGCCTGCAGCACTGCCAGACGTACTCGCTTCTGGACGTCGGCTTTGCTGGCTCGGTCTAGGTCATCCATGACCTTCTTTAGGGATTTCAGAGTCTCCCGCATTTCGTCCTTCTGCCACTGGGGAATAACTGCAGTGGCCAGGGCCTAGAACCAGAATGGAAAGATGTGTGGGTCAGGGCCACAAGGAGCCAGGACTTGAAGCTCCAGCCCAGCTCCCCCGTCTGCCTTTGAACCAAGATCCTCCCTGCCAAATGTTTGAGGAAGGAGAGAACAAAAATGTTAAGTGCTGGCCTTGACCCCAGGTGCTTTATAGCGACCACAGCAGCTTTCCCAAGCAGGGCTAGAGAGAAAGGAGCCACATAAAGAGAGTCCAGCTCTCACATAAGACCTGGTCCTTTCCAGCTGTGTTCACGGATCTAAGAGGTCCCCTTTGCGAAGACACAGGATGACAGAAGTCGACCCAAAGGCCATTCCCCTGAGAACCAGGGACTGGCCGCGGTGACAGTTCTTCAGGAATAGGGGATCTCTGTCCTCAAGCCTAAGAACGAGCAGGTCCAGGGGTGGGGGACCGGGCAGCCCCTACCTCACCAAGGTCAGCAATCTCCCTCTGCACGTCCTTGTTTGGTGCGGTCTGGGCCTTTACTTTGGACTCCATAGTGGAGAGAGATTTCTTCAAGCTCTCCGCCTTCCTGAGGGCCTGGAAAGGAGACAGACCTGTAAACTCTGAGCGGTAACTGTTAGCCTCCCTGTGCTGTCCAACAGCTGTGGAAGTGCTGATGACAAGGTTGTGCAGCAACAAACCCCAAGACACCAGAAGTTTCTTTCCTTCAGGGATCAAGTGCTGGCAGCTGCTACTCCAGAAAGGAGTAACTTCCTCACACACTGGGCAGGCAAGGGCTGCACCATAACTCAGGCTCAGGGAGTCCCAAGTCAGGAACTCTTTCACCTCATGAAATGACCACCCCTCAGGATGTGGCACCCCCAGAGCAACTGTCCCTCTATGCCACACATCTTGCACAAGGCACACACTGCTTAGGATGTGCAAAGATGCAATGGTTGGGGGGGGACCAGAAGCCACAGCAAAACTCTGGCTCACCCAGAGTAGGAGGCAGAACTCACATATACTTAAAAGATTAAACACGGCAGCCAGGAAACCTTGTGCAGTGCTGCCTTTCCTCTGCCAGGCAGGGTAACTGGAGGACACCTGGGGGTAGCACAGTCTGCACTTTCTTTCTGACTGCAGTGACCACAGAACCACGCACTGTATGGGTTCACAGACTGGGCACCCCGGGCTCTTCCAATAATCACACAGCAGCCATTCTGCTCACCTTCTGGGCTTCAGCACCTGTGACGGCAATGATCCTCCGGATACCCTTGGCAATAGCTTCTTCCGTCACAATCACAAAAGCTCCTGTGTGACTTGAGTTCTGCAGATGCCTGAAGGGCAGAGCATGAGTCCTCAGTGAAGAGAAGCCCAGGTGCCCTGGACCGCTCTGCCCCCTGGGAGCTCAGTGGCTGGGACAGCTGGGCCCATGGAGGCAGCTGCCCTAGGGAAGAGTGGGTAAAGGCTTTCATGCGAAGGAATCTCAAGCACAGCACCGGCTAAGCAAGGGCAAGGGAAGCAGTGTGATGGGAAGAACCTGGGCTCTGAGCTGCAGCTTTCTCACATAAAAATGGGGACAATTCTCCCTCACATAGCTGTTGGGAAATCAAACGACAGAAACATGGAAGTGCTCTAACATCCATCCAATATTACTGCTGGTGGGCTCCACATGACATTTTTGGTCCTTTGATGGAACATAAGCTTTATTTTTATACATCAAGTCCCTGACTTATAAACATTTGAGTTTCAAACTTTCACAGATCCCAACGGACCTCGAATTACAAACATTCATAGAGTCAAACAAATCACAGAAGTACCTCACGTATCTGCCAGACATGGTCACAGTTGTGCTGCTGTGTGCTTACCGTACCGTGTGATAGCGTACAGTAGTACAGTGCTTGATTAGAGCCCATGGTGTCCGGAAGCCAGAGGAAAAGCTGTGGTGATGTGGAGGGGACTGCTAGGAAGCGCAAAGCCATACACACTGCACGTTTGTGTCAAAGGTGTGTAACACTCGCTTTGTTGGACTTACGAACTTGTTGGACTTACATTCTCCTAGAACGGAACTTGTTCCTAAGTTGGGGACTTACTGTATCCTGCTCTCTAGATAAGAATACTAGGGCTGGGGATGTAGCTGGCAGACCACATGCCTAGTATGTGTGAGGCCCTGGGTTCAATTCCCAGTACTGCAAAATGAAACAAAAATCACAAAATTTTAGCCAATTATGCCTCTAATCTCAGCATTTGGGGAGGCTAAGGCAGGATGAGCTCAAGTTAGAGGTCAATACAGGGAATTTGGCAAGATCCTGTCTCAATTAAAAAAAAAAACTTAAAAAAGGATTACTTTAAAAATCTTATTATAGCTCCTTAGGTAGGTCATATTCCCCAGTTGCTCAAAGACCCTAAATGTTCAGTAACCCTCAATTATTCTGTGCATGTGGTATGAAATCTCTGAAAGCTGTGTGCTGTGGTCTAAAGAGTGTCAGCAAGGGGCTGCGGATGTGACTCAGTGGTAAAGCACTTGCCTAACGTGCATGGGCCTGGGTCCAACAACCAGCACTGGGGAAAAATACAGCATATATAGTGTCAGCAAATAGGTTTTGGGCAGAGGCCTGGAACTCAATGCCCCAGACCCCAGCCTCCCCTCCACACACCCCACCTGCTGCCCGAAGCCTGCAGGAGGCCCTGATGAGGCTTGACTGGGCCTTAAGGATGTTCTTCCCACCAAGCTTCTTTTGGAATAAAGAACTTTCCAGGCCACCATGACCTCCCCCAAAAGAACCCATAAGGAGCTGGGGCTTTAGCTCAGTGGTACAGCTCTTCCCTACGTTCAATCTCTGGCGCCAAAAAAAGGAAACCAAAAAGATCCCATGAGCCACAGAGGAATCCAAACTGGCAGAAACAGTGACTGTCCAAGTCAGTTGAGCCAGGTCTACCACGTGATCTGCTCAGGGGCCCAAGATGACAGGCTTACTTCCTCAGGTGCTGCTCAAGCTGGCAAAGGAAACTGTGAGGCACCAGCAATGGATAGGGGGCTAGGACCACATCAGGAACTCCACGAGCACCCCATGGCTTTGCTGCATCCTGAATTCAAACCAGCCTTCTTGTTAGGATCAGTGCAGGGTACAAGAGCAAGCAATTTTTGTGGTAAGTCTGCTTAGGATGTTTTTCACCACCTCCTCCTACGGCCATTTCATCACAAGCCCAGGAAAAGTTACCACCAGACACTGAGAGGTCTGACTGGAGCACTGGCATGCTAGGGAATGCTATTTGACAAGTAACTTTCTGAGGACTTTGTTTCAATCTTAGGAAAATGAGAGTTGGAAGCTGGATGTGGCAGAGCACCTGCCTAACATGTACAGGACTCTGAATTCCACCCCCAGCCCTGGAAGAAAGGAAGAAAGGGAGAAAGGGAGGATGGGAGGACAGGAGGACGGGAGGAAGGGAGGAAGAAGGGGATGGAAGGAGAGGGTAAGAAAAAAAGGAAGGAGGGAGGGAGTTGGTCTGTCCAGCTGAAGAGCGATGCCAAATGAACAGGCAAGTGACCCCACCTCTTGCAGCTCCTCACAGTACTCACGTTCCCCCGCAGAACTCAACGGAAGTGAGGGAGCCAGCAGGCCCTGAGGGGTCATCCAACAGCTCGGACACCGGGACCCCAATGGAGACGACTCGTACAGGGTCAGGATAGGTCTCATCGAACACAGCCCTCAGGCCTTGGATGGCTTTGGCTGCTGCCAGGGGACAGTCCTGGGTGTAGACAGGCTGCCGTAGAAAGAAGACAGGAAGGAAAGCTGGGCATAGAAAGAAGTGGCAGAGAGAGTGTGGCCCTGCAGCAGGACTCCTGGGTCCTGACTCTGGCTCTGCCTGGCATTCGGCCTCGACCTTCTACAACAGCACACCACGTATGAGTGGCAGGGACCAGAGGGGTTTTCCATCTCTTTTGTTATGCTGTGAGCCAAATCTCATGTAGATGCACTGTATGTAAGCAGGCGAAATTGAAGAGCTTTGGCTGTCATGAGGGGACAGGTCATGGACCTGGCTCCCTCTGGCCCTCCCCCTCCCCCGAACACGACCTCTGCCCCCTACAAAAGCAGTTTGAGAATCACTGCTTCCAGCAAATCAATGCTGCAGGACAGAATACGGTACAACGGAACAGGAGCGCATGGACCACGGGCTTCCATGATAGAATGGGATGGGGCAGGAAGGAGGAAACTCACAGCCGGACCTACCTTGGCTGCCTCAATCATCTTGTTAGCGATCTCTTCAGCCTTCTTGATCTGTTGGGTGGACATGGCTCCCTTGGCAGTGAAGTCAAACCGAAGGCGGTCAGGAGCGACCAGTGAGCCTTTCTGATCCGCCTCCCCAAGCACCGAGCGCAGGGCGAAGTTCAGAATGTGGGTAGCTGTGTGGTTGCTCATGATGGGTCTGCGCCGGGGCTGTAAAGGGCAGAGGTGGCAGTGGACAGGTCTGTAACAGAAGGCTGGTTGTCCCCAAGGACTAGTTTTTAGTTGGGCACGCGGTTGCTGAGAGAAAAGCATCATTTCCCTGCAGGTTACTGTGGCCATGTGACTAAGCTCTGCCAAAGAGTGTGCAGAGTGAGGTATACTGTCCCCTTCCTCTCCACTGCCTGGGTCAGAGATTAGTCAAGTAAGGCCTATGGGCCAAATGTGGCCTATTATGTGCTTTTACGAATAGCTTTACTGGACCACGGCGGCACTCATTTGCTTACACACCATCTCTGGGTGCCTGTGTGCTACCTCAGCAGAGCTGGGTAATGGATCAAAAGCGTGTGGTCTACAAAGCCAAAACTACTTAGTACCTGGCTATGCTTTACAGTTAGCCATATCACGCTGTATCCCCAGCATTCTCAGTGCAAAGACCCTAGGCTCAGTCCCTAGCAACACACACACACACACACAAATTGTCAATTCTCAACCTGGACAAGAGATCGGTTTGTTACCTTCCTGGACCATGAATCCTTTGGCAAACCCCCAGAATGATAGTGGAGCAACACGTGAGGAGAAACTGGGGGGCCCTAAGACTGTGGGGCAGAGCTTCACATCAGCTTGGGCTTTTAGGCACAAAATAAACAGTGCGATCTCATTTAAAGCTATGGCTATTTTGGAGTGTTGTCACATGTGACAGAGCCTGCTCATTAATTAATATAGGCTCCATGGCTCCTGAAGAACTTGAGGCTAGAAAAACAGTCTATGAAACAAGTCTACGGGATCTCAACCAAAATCACTGATGAAATCATTGAATTGGGAACATGCAGGTCTTACTCTTAGTCAAATCCTTAACAACCTAGAAAAAGCACCAAAATTTCCTCTTGCACTCTACTTATAATTTCAATTAAGAAGGACAACAGGGCCGGTGAGATAGCTCAGCAGCATAAGCTCTTGCCTGGCAAGCGCGAGGTCCTCAGTTCGACTCCCGGATCCCACATACAAAAAAAGGGCCGGTGATATCGCTCAGCGGCACAGGCACCTGCTGGCGCGTGAGGTCCTGAGGTCGACCCCTGGTACCCACCAAAAAAAAAAAAAAAAAAAAAAAGAAGGACAACAATGATGAGCCAATTTAAAGCCAGAGGAGGAAGTATTGGGATTTGGACCAAAAATGTCCCCCAAAAGCTGGGCATGGTGGCACACACCTACAAACCCCAGCAATGGGGAGACTGAGGCAGGAGGATCGCCACAAGTTCGAGGCCAGCCTGGGCTACATAGTGAGTTCAAGGCCAGCCTCAACTATATAGCAAATGTCTGTCCCAAAAAAGAAAAAAGTAAAGTGTCCCCCGAAAAGGCTCCCGTATTAAGAGATGGGGCCTTTGGAAGGTGATCGGATCATGGCTGCTTACCTCATCCATGGAACCCATTGCTGATTTCATAGATGGACATGCTACTAGGGGTGAGGCCTGCCTAGAGGGAGTAGGTCACTGGAGGAGCACTTTCCAAGGTTGTACTTGTCCCCAGCCCCTTCCTCTCTCTGGTTCTTTCCTCCCTTTCTGTTTCCTGGCTGCCGTGGGTTGAGCAAGCTCTCTCATACCACGCCCTTCTGCCTTACCATTTCTGCCTTGGAGCCCAATAACCATGGACTGAAACCGTGAGCCAAAATAAATCTTTTCTCCTTTAAATTGCATATGTCAGGTATCTGGTCCCAGCAATGAAAAGCTGACTAATATGGGAGGTGATTACTACCCTGATCTGTGGGGCCCAGCAAAGCGCAACTCACCTCATCAATGAACAGTCGGACCTGATCGCCCACTTTCAGGCTGCCGTAAATGGTTCCTATGTGCAGCACATACCCTCCTCGTACCTGAGCGTTCTTCACTGTGAACTCAGTTTTCTAGAGTCAAGCAGAAGGCTAATAATTAATTTTCAAAAAATCTAATTAATTTAAATTAATTTTCAATTCTCGCTGTATAAATTCATATACAAAAAATTCTCCCTTTAGGAACTGGGCGGGGGGCAGTGCAGATCAGTGCTACAGCACTTGCCTAGCACACACAAAGCCTGGGTCCATCTCCAACACAGAAAAAGAAGAAAAATTATCCCTCTACATATGTAATCACACACACATACGTATTCTCTATGATACCCTTTAATGGTATGTACATATACACACATGCCACTAATGTTTTTTATATATAAATTATACACACACACGCATGCATGCACAGTACTAAAGAGCATCTTAGAGAATTTGAAAGCCATTCTAAGGAACCAGACACCTAAGGAGACCAGGTGACTCCAGACCAAATTCAGCAGAGGCACAGCCAGAGGCTGTTTCCTATAGAGGCCTGCCCCTTGGAGAGCTGCCTCTCTGTATTTATAGAACACATTGGAACTGAAGATCAACCTTTGCACCTGGCTGCAAGGGGCTTCCTATAGGGGACCAATGGCCAAGAAAGCAATGGGTTCAAGAAGCGGCTCCCTCAGTTACAAAACAGTGACAGTGGTATGCAGGGTCTGCTCCCTGAGGCCCAGAGTGCTGAAAGCAAAAGCAGCTACCCCGCTCCACGCCTGCCCTCCTGCCGCCTTACGTCCTCGCTGCTGTCGTCCACCTTCACCAGGTAGCCTTCGTCGTAGATCTGCCCCCCTTGCTCAGCGTAGAAACAAGTCTTGTCCAGCACCACTCCGCACTCCTGGCCCGTGGACACCTCTTCCACAAACATCTTCTCCCTCCGCAGGGCCAGCACCGTGGCCACTGCACTCTCAAACACTGCCCGGTGGAGAGGCAGATGGGGAGAGGCAGGGTCAACGATATCGCTCACAGTATTTTTTTCTTTCTTCTTTTGTGGTGCAGGGGATCAAACCCAGGGCTTTTGCATATGCTGATCAATCAACCTACCACTGAGCTACACCCCCAGCTCCAATTCTTTTCCTGGATTCCATTTCCCAAGCTCTTCTTAGGTCCTAATTGCTTAATTTTATTTCAGTTTTGTTTGTTTGAGATAGGGTCTCACTATGTAGCCCAGCCTGGCCTTGAATTTCAGGCAATCCTCCCGTTTCCCCAAGTACTGGGATCACAGGCATGTGCCACCATGCCCTGCTTCTGATTTTATTTTGGAAGCAAGCCTATTAGATTCCAAGAAAGAACTAGCACATTGATTTTCCACCAGAGAATGCAACACTAGGTGGGGTGAATGACTGTTCCACTTTCTAGGACTGCGGGGTTTCCTGGGATGCAAGCTTTCTGTGTTAACACCGGGACAGCTGTAAACAAACAGAACAGCTGATCACCTTAACTCTCAGACACTGAACAAAAGCATGATAAATCTGATTAGCTCTTTAAGAGTAGTAATAAATCCCTTAGTCCAAGGCTAAATCACAAAGAGTGTATTCAATTTGTGGGCTTGCTTTGACAGATTTTGGTATAAGTAAGATTGGTCTCTGCCAGAGCAAAAAAATCAAAATCATGCATTGTTTACTCATTTCTTTGGTTTCTTAACTTTACTTATTTGTGGAAAGAAAACTAAGACAGGGTCTCACTATGTAGCCCAGACTGGCCTCCAACTCATGGTGATACTCCTGCCTCAGCCTCCCAGAGTGCTAGGATTACAGATGTGTGCCACCACACCCAGCAGTTTCTTAACTTTAGCATGCTATTACATTGATGCAAAATTTAATAGCCATGATGGCCCAGGTGTGGTGGCACACACCCATAATCCCAGTTTAACTCCTTCCTTGGGAGGCTGAGGCAGGATGACCATAACTTCTAACAAGACCCTGTCTCAACAAAACAATAGCCATTGTGTATTGTTTCTAGGTCAGTTGCCTGGTACCCTCTTCTAGGTGGGCTTTTTTTTTTTTTTTTTTGGTGCTGAGGACAAAACCCAGGGCTTCCAGCTTGCTAGACAAGTGTTCTACCACTGAGCTAAATCCCCAGCCCTTCCTCTAGGTGTTATAATTACAGCAAACTGGTAAAGGGTACATGGAACCTCCTTACAATTTTTCTTTTTTTTTTTTTTTTTTACAGCTTCCTGTAATTATTTTAAAATAAAGAGTTAGGAAAGGGCCGGTGAGACGGCTCAGCGGCTTAAGCGCCTGCCTTGCAAGCGCGAAGGCCCGAGTTCGACTCCCGGAACCCACATACGAAAAAGGGGCCGGTGATATCGCTCAGCGGCACGGGTGCCTGTTGGCGCGTGAGGTCCTGAGGTCGTCCCCCCGGTACCCACAAAAAAAAAAAAAAAAAGTTAGGAAAACCACCAGCCAGGGGTATCATGAGAATAAAAGTGCTCAGCATGGCTGTGGAGCCACACAGGAGAGACTGAGAGATCTGTGGGGCACCTAATCTTCAAACTCATCTCTCAAAAGCTCCCCAAATGGGCTAGGGATACAGCTCAGTGGCACAGCACCTGCCTGGCAAGCGCGAGGTCCTGAATTCGATTCCCGGTACCAAAAAAGAAAAAAGCTCCCCAGATAAGGGACAGACAGCTCAAAAGTGGCCGGAGCCCAGCAACACACCATAGCTGCCACTGGAGTCTGAGTGGTAGTTATACTTTGGAGAGTCATCTGTGGCCTCCAGGCCCTCTGCCCGCAGCTCTTCGATAGCATAGATGTCCAGCATAATGAGGTCTTCCCCGCCTGCTCCCTTGCCCTGTGACTTCAGCTGCCACACAGAAATGAACGTTAGTGACTTTAAACTAGGAGAACAAGAACTTGAAAGAATTTTAAGTTGCAGAAACTATGCCCCAGAATTTTTCAACCTGGGCACTACGGAAAGTTTGGGCCACAGCATTCTTTGTTGTCTGCTGTCTGCCTGAGTTCTGGGGTGTTGACCAGCACCCCAGACTCCATGAACAAGATGACAGGAGTATCCTGCCCCTGGTCATTAAAACCAAAAATGTCTCTGGACGTTACTGCCAAACGCACCCCAGGGAGAGAATCACCCCGTTTGAAAGCCACTCTTCTAGGGAATAAAGAATTTCAAAGACTTTAATGGAAGGGAAGTCGTCCTTGCTTTGCAGCCATGTCATGCCTGGGTAGGTGCTGGGCTTCCGGCTCACTCTCCATGTTCTTTACCTGGGCCAGTTTCCGTTCCTCTTCGAAGCCATCCATATCTACCACCAGGCCCTTCTCTTCAGCAATCAGTCCAGTGAGGTCCACCGGGAACCCGTAGGTGTCATAGAGTAGCCAAGCGGTGTCACCTACACAGCACGAAGGAGTTGTGTCAAGGTAACGTGAGCAGTGAGTCCCCTTCTCTTCCACGACAGCTCTCCAAGGAGGATGCCGAGAGTGACAGAAGGGATTAGAGTCAAGGCAAGTCAGTACTGGACCTGTGGGTCTGTGAGAATATCCACCAAACCTGGAACTGAGCTGGAGAAAGCACGAGGGGTGGTCTCCTTGTAAAATTCCACCGCTTGATCTGAACACTAACTAGTGCATTCAGCTTGAGAAAATTCTACTAGACTTTCTCTTCATACATTATACTTCAATGCAAAGAAACAAAATCTTTGGAACTTATTTTCCCATCTGGTAAAAAATAAAGCAAGTTATAAAATGGTATATATCCAGTATTCCTTTTTGTCTTACTTTGTTTTGTTTTTTTATTTTTTTTTTATTTATTTTTTTTTTTGTGGGTACCGGGGGGTCGACCTCAGGACCTCGCGCGCCAGCAGGCGCCCGTGCCGCTGAGCGATATCACCGGCCCCTTTTCTGTATGTGGGTTCCGGGAGTCGAACTCGGGCCCTCGCGCTTGCCAGGCAGGCGCTTAAACCGCTGAGCCATCTCACCGGCCCTGTTTTGTTTTTTTGAGACAGTCTTTTTTTAAATTTTTTTTTGGTACTGGGAATCGAACTCAGGACTTTGCGCTTGCCAGGCAGGCGCTTGTGCCGCTGAGCTATATCCCCAGCCCAAGACAGAGTCCTTCTATGTAATTCAGACTGGTCTTGAACTAAGTAGCCCAGGTGGGGCTTGAACTCATGGCAACCCTCCACCTCAGCCTCCCAAATCCTGGGATTATAGGTGTGTACAACCACACCCGGCTCCAATGTTCCCTTTTTTTTTTTTTTTTTTGTGGGTACCGGGGGGTCAACCTCAGGACCTCGCGCGCCAACAGGCACCCGTGCCGCTGAACGATATCACCGGCCCCTTTTTCATATGTGGGATCCAGGAGTCGAACTCGGGCCCTCGTGCTTGCAAGGCAGGCGCTTATGCCGCTGAGCCATCTCACCGGCCCCAATGTTCCCATTTTTGCTTGAAAAGTATACACACAAACTCACAAAAGTATACACATTTACATGCATTTGCATGCACACAAAGAAAAAAATCCTTATTAGTTATATACCAAACTCTTTAGAGTTATTACCTCAGGAAAAAAAAAAAAAAAAAGTTGTTACCTTAGAATGAGTGTGGAAAAGGATTTTCACTTTTTACTTATGTATTGAATACCTTACCACAACGAAGTATTACTTTTATAATTCTACTCTAACTTATATTTTACACGACACAGAGCTGTTTCACTGAGTTACGCTCCGCCTGGGCAGACACGGGAGCCCACCACAGTCTCACAGCGGGTCTGCCATCCCCAGACGGGTGCCACAGCCCAGATGGAGGAAGACACAAACTGGGGCTCACCCGGAATGGTCTTGCAGTCCCCCAGGCTCTGAATTTTCCGGTCCAGGATGCGACGTCCCCTGCTGAGAGTCTTGAGAAACTGCACTTCTTCTTCATTAATAATGTCCTTCACCATGTCTGGGTCCTTCTTTAGCTCAGGAAATGCGTCTCCCTGACAAAAGGGGACTCAATGGCTCCAGAGACTAACCTGACCCCTCTTAAAAAGGCCTGTGAACAGTACGCTCCCTCCCACTGGGTGCGGCTTCAGCCCAGAGGGGAGCAGGCAGATATACCCACCAGGGACTGCACGACAACGTCGACTAACGTGGCAAAGAAACCCCTGCTGGCGTTGAGTTTCTCGTGGGAGTATCGGACAGCCCGGCGGAGAATCCGTCGCAACACGTACCTGTAAGAGGCAGACCCTAGAGCCCTGCTAGACAACATGCCTGATTCAGGGCTGTGTCCTAACTTCCACCCAGAACAACACGACCAATTTTCCATCGTGCTCTTGCCGACTTTCTTCTAACCTAAGCCTGCTTCTAGTGCTCCCCAAGGTCACTAAGGTTGATTCTGACGTAAACGCAGTTAACACACCCAGGACTACACGTCAAAGGTTACCCAGAGTAACCCTTGTTGTCATCCTTCTGTTTAGCTCCCCACAATGAGAGGCAAAGACAGGCCAGATGCAGACTTGCATGTACTCCCAGGCCCTCCTCTCAGTAATGGAGTTTCCTAGAGCTAGTCAATACTCACCCCTACCCTGCTCCTGCCACAATCCTACCAGACAAACTGAAATATAATCCTTATTGTTCTTTACTTAGCAAAGAAGCCTTACTCTCTTAAATGGCATCTTTTTAACATGAGCAGAAACCCCCTTACCCCTTAAAAAAAAAAGATTTCGGGCCGGTGAGATGGCTCAGCGGCATAAGCGCCTGCCTTGCAAGTGCGAGGGCCCGAGTTCGACTCCCGGATCCCACATACGAAAAAGGGGCCGGTGATATCGCTCAGCGGCACGGGTGCCTGTTGGCACGCGAGGTCCTGAGGTCGACCCCCCGGTACCCACAAAAAAAAAAAAAAAAAAAAAAAAAAAAAAAGATTTCTGGGCCCATGATATAGCTCAGCGGCCTAAGCGCCTGCCTGGCAAGTGCGAGGTCCTGAGTTCGACTCCTGGTACCCACATATAAAAAAAAAGATTTCCCCTTGCCCCCTCCTACACAGAAGACAAAGGAAACAATAATAAAATATGGCTTTAAATTCCACATTCCATAAAAAGTCCTAAAGTGAAGCATGGTAGCACAAGCCTCTAATCCCATACTCTGGGAGGCTGAGGCAGGAGGATTTGCCAGCCTAGACAACTCACTGAGACCTTGTCTCAAAAAAAAAAGAAAAAGAAGGGCTGGGGTTGTAGGTCATGTCCAAAATGCCTGGATTTAATCCTTATTCATGGCGTCTGTCCCAACACTGTGTAATATACTTACCCCCGCCCCGTGTTGTCAGGCCGGCCGCCGTCAGCCAGGGCCACGGTGATGGTCCGAGCGTGGTCAGCCAGTACTCTGTAGGCCATGTCAATCCCATCAGCATCCTCAGTACCAACTTTCCCAGTATAGGGACGGGCACCTGTGCCCTAGAGGTGAAACCCATAAGATGCCCCATGAGCAGACAGCCCTTCTGGTGCTGCCCTGCCAAGAGGTTCCCAAAGGACTGAGGACCATTAAGGAGAAAGGATGCCCATCTTGCCAGATCCTCTAATCCCAAATAGGTGACAGTAGAGGGAGCAAAGGGCCTCCAGGTAACCCCCTACATGCAACAAATAGCACTGCCTTGTGCCTAGAACCTCATGCTACTGGCAAGGAAGCAGGCAGATGGTAACGGGTACCTTGGGCCAGCAAAGCAAATGGTCATTTATCTTTGACAGCACTGCTACAAGTCCAGCCTGGAAAGCTCCACAGAAGTTTCAGTGTTTGCAGTAGGACCAGTACCTTCTGAATGGCTTCAAAGTAGGGGACAAAGAGATCAGTGTCATAGTTGGACATCTTATCCTGCAGCACGGACACCAGTCGCTCCAGGCCCATCCCCGTGTCAATGCTTTTCTTGGGAAGAGGTTTCAAAGTGCCATCAGTCTCCCTGTATAATGAAGAGGAAGAGAAGCTGAAGCAGGGATCAGGCTACCACCCCTCTAGACCTGCTGGTCAAAACTCACAGCAGTTTGCAGGCCGTGACTGCTTATCACATGCCTCTGTCTGGTTTCACAAGAATGGGGGGCAGAGACAAAAGAAAGTGAAATATTCAAGGGGCCATTTAAATGAGGCAAAAGTGTGAGTGGTGGCACATGCCTGTGATCCCAGAACTCGGGAGGCTGAGGCAGGAGGATTGGTGTGAGTTCAAGGCCAGCCTCAGCTACATAGGGAGTTGAAGGTCAGCCTGAACTGCATAGTGAGACCCTGTTTCCAAAAAAACCAAAACAAAACAAAATAATCAACCCAAAACAAAACACAAATCTGAGATCACAGACTGGGCTACATAATGAGTTCAAGGCCAGCCTGGACCACATAGTGAGACCTTATCTTAAACCCAAGCCCACCCCAAAACGAGAGAGAAAGGCAAGCTTCAAAGAAAAGAGCTATAAAACAGCAACCCAAACTTCATCAGGAATGACATCATAGAACAGCCTTCAGGAAGGTATTACATGGGGCTAGGGGTGCAGCTCAGTGGTAGAGCACACTTGCCAAGAAGGAAGCCCCGGGTTCAATCCTCAGCACTAAAAAAATGAAAAGATATTATGTGAAATAACTAGTTTATAAGAGAATAGGCGTAGCTCTGTCCCAAAGATCAGCAAAGAAACTTAAGAATAAAATTTTAAAAATTGGGCCGGTGAGATGGCTCAGCGGCGTAAGCACCTGCTTTGCAAGCGCGACGGCCCGAGTTCGACTCCCGGATCCCACATACGAAAAAGGGGCCGGTGATATCGCTCAGCGGCACAGGTGCCTATTGGCGCACAAGGTCCTGAGGTCGACCCCCCGGTACCCACAAAAAAATAAATAAATAAAAAAAATAAAAATTGCTACAAGATCCCATGATGCCTCTGGAACCTGAATCACCACTGCTCCATGTCCTCAAAGACGAGGCCCTGAAAAGAGCCTTCAGCCATGAAGCAGGAGCTGATTCTCCTTTCTCTACTTGGCTCCAAGAAAGACTCTTCACAGGAATGGAGCAGGACCCCACTACCTGTTATACTGGATGAACACAAGGTTCCAGATCTCGAGCACGTTGGGATCATCCTGGTTGACGAGGTGTGCGGCATCCCGGCCACCAATCCGGTCATAGTGAATCTCGCTGCAGGGACCACACGGGCCTGTGTCACCCATCTCCCAGAAGTTATCCTTCATGTTGCCGGGGAGGATTCTGGTGTCATCCAGCCTGCATGGAGCAGAAGAGGTTATGCCCAGTTAGAGCCACTGATCAGACTCTGCCCAGCCTTGCTCCCATCGTGAAAGGAGATCTTGTGATTTCTGGTAAAGGAGGCCCACTCTGGCAATTCCTGACATTAATTTAAGCCTGTATACAAACCCTACTAAAGGGCAGAACACACCTCTTCTCAAGTGTTATTACGCCGTGATATGAAATATATATATGTATGCTATGATCATAACTCAAAAATATACAAAAAAACCAGTGTGGTGGCACACGACTGCAATCTCAGCTACCTGAGAGGCTGAGGCAGGAGAACTGCATGTTCGAAGCCAGGCTGGGCAATTTACCAAGACCATATCTCAAATGAAAAGGTGTGAGGATATAGCTCAGTACTCCCTGAGTTGAATCCCCACTACTGGAAAAACAAAACAAAACAAAACAGAATATAACCAGAATTTAAGCAAATGTTTTCTCTACAAATATTCCTTTATTTTTCAAAATGACTGTTAGGTGTAGGTGTAGTGTGTTTCCACCAAAACCCACACTGAAATTTAACTGTCAGCCAGGCAAGGTGGCATGCACATGTAATCCCATCACTCTGGGAGACTAAGGCAGGAAAATAGCAAGTTTGGACAATTTAGCAATTTAGCGAGACTCTGTCTCAAAATTAAAAAGGGCTGGCCAGGCGTGGTGATGCACACCTGTAATCCCAGCACTTGGGAGGCTGAGGCAGGAGGGAGGACTGTCATGAGTTTGAGGCCAGTCTGGGCTACACAGTGAGTTGAAGGCCAGCCTGAACTTCACAGCAAGACCCTATCTCACAAAACAAACAAACAAACAAACAAAAAAAACCAAAAAAAATGAAATGAAACATAAAGGGCTGGAGATGTACTGAAAGGTGGCAGGTCCTTCTTAGCCATAATCCCTCATGAATGGATTAATGCAGTTCCTGCAAGGATGAGAGCAAGGGTTTTTTTCTTTTTTGTGTGGTGCCGGGGATCAAACCCAGGCCCTCATGCATGCTAAGCACATGTCCTCTCACTGAGCTACAGCTGCAGCTCCACAAAAAGAATCTACTAAGATTAAAACATTTCCAAATATTTGGCTTTGGTAAAAAGTTGCAAAATTAACAGAGTACTCAAAAAACTGTACTGCTTAATAAACAAAGTTCAGATACACATGAAGCCAATAAAATAGGATTTAAAAACCAGGTTTTCCTATAATTATGCTTTTTTATTGTTTTCTTTTTGAGACAGGATCTCACTATGTAGTTCAGGATGGCCTTGAACTCACTATGTAGCCCAGGCTGGCCTCAAACTCTTGGTGATCCTCCTGCCTCAGCCTCCTGAGTGCTGGGATTACAGGCATGCAGCACCACACCCAGCTTTTATAGTTATTCCTTAGAATTATATTAAAGCTTCCTTTTTCCTCTCCTGTTTGATGTCATTACATTACTACTCTCTTGAAAAAGACAAATACATACACAGGAGGATATAAAAGTAGGAAAAAGACCTAGAAGATTTTATGTGGAGTGTCACACTACTAACAACAATTAATCTTAGGGAGCTTCTACTTCCTATTTTCTACATTTCTATATGATTTAAAATTTTTTTTACAATTCTAATTTTTGTAATATGTGCATTAGCTACACAATGGTTTTTTTCCTGGTGCTGAGGATTCAACCCAGGGCCTCAGGTATGCTAGGCAAGCACTGTAACACAGTGATATTCCCAGGCCCTGGATATACAACTTTCAAAAATATATAAACATCAAGCCAGGCACATTTAAGACAGGAGCCCATCAATGTACACTGTAAAAAGGAAGGTCACCAAAGAGGAAACATCTCCCATGCTTCCAAGGGAAGCCACACAGTCAAGCAAAGCAGTGACCCGTCCTGGAGAACGACACTGACAGGAGCTAAGTGGCTGCACATGTGGTCCCAAAAGTAACCCCCGAGGAGCCTCCGCTGACCTTGATGGACATATAGTGAGAGGTTAATTTTGAGATTTCATCTTACTCCAGTGAGAATGACTAGCAAACCAAATGCTGGCAAAGACTAAGAAACAAAGGAACCCCCTGCATCTTTGCAGGAATGTAAACTATTATAACCACTATGGAAATCAGCATGGAGATTCCTCAAGAAAACAAAAATAGAAATTCCATTTGACCCAGCTATCCCTCTCCTGGATTATTTTCCTGAAGGAGTTAAAGACATCATAATATAATGTACATGCATACCCATGTTTATAGCAGCGCAATTCACAATAGTTACATTATGGAAACAGCCTAGATGTCCATCAATACTGAATGCATAAAGAAAGTGGAATAAACCAGGCATGGTAGTGCACACCTATAATCCCAGCACTCAGGAGGGTAAGGCAAGAGGATCGCTGTGAGATCAAAGCCAGCCTGAACTACATAGCATAGTGAGACCCTATCTCCAAAAAAAAGAAAGAAAATGGGGTGAGTATACATGGCGGAATATTATTCACCCATAAAGAAGGATGAACTTGAGTCATTTGTAGGAAAATGGATAGTTCTTGAGACTTTAATGTTAAGTGAAATAAGCCAGCAACATGAGGTGGAATATCACACGGTTTCTTATGTGAGAAACCCAAAATATAATTAAACAATAAAATAAAGGAGAGATGATAGGAAACAGGGAGGCAGACTTTTTGGAGATAGAGAGAAAGGGAATAGGGGAAGAGGGAAGAAGGGAGCAGGATATGGGATTCAAAATGATCAAGATACAGTATGTATGGGTACCAATTCCCCAAAATGAATGTAATTATTATGTATTGCAAACATATACCCAATGAAAATATACATATAAAAAGCAAAAAAAAAAAAAAAAGAGAGAGAGAGAGAACTATATCAGCTTTCAACATGATCAAACACACCAAAAGCAATGAATCATGGTGGTGCAGGCCTGAAATCCCAGCACTTGGGAGGCTGAGGCAGGAGGATCACCGTGAATTTGAGGCTAGCCTGGGCTACATAAGCGAGTTCGAGGCTAGCCTGTACTACATAGTGAAACCCTGCCTCAAAAAATAAATAAATAAGGGATGGTGAGATGGCTCAGCAGCGTAAACGCCTGCCTGGCAAGCGCGAGGGTCTGAGTTCGACTCCCAGAACCCACATACGAAAAAGGGGCCGGTGATATCGCTTAGCAGCACGGGCGCGTGCTGGTGCGCGAGGTCCTGAGGTCGACCCCCAGTACCCACACACACACACACACACACACACACACACAAACACACAAAATAAAATAAATAAAATAAAAGCAATGAATACATGAAAAGATGATTACTCCCAGGACTGCAGGTATAGCTGAGTAGAAGAGCACACACCTCGCATGTGTGAGGCCCTGTGTTCAATCCTGAGCACCACCAAAGAAAAAGTTAAAAAAGATATGGGCCTGTGAGATAGCTCAGCGGCATAAGCGCCTGCCTGGCAAGTGCGAGGTCCTGAGTTCGACTCCCAGTACCCACATACGAAAAAAGGGCCGGTGATATCACTCAGCGGCACAGGAGCCTGCTGGCACGTGCGGTCCTGAGTTCGACCCCTGGTAACCACCAAAAAAAAAAAAAGATAATTATTCCTAGTCACCCTCAACGAACCTTCAAAATGCACACCCCAAAATGAAAAATGGCAATGTATTCCAACTCATCAGAAGACTCTAGCACTGGCTTAGGCATCACTTTCTCTATACTCTGAACAAGTCAGTTGCATTCTTACCCCAAATTTTGCCAGATCTGTTTACATTCCAGATCTGGTTCTAAGCCAGCTGCTTCATCCCCTCCAAAGTAAGTAACGTAGAGTCTGTCAACTGGAATGCCAAACTCTTGGGTGAGAAGTTCCAGAGCCATCTTACATGCTAATTCCTACAAAAAGAACAAAAAGATATAGAAAATGGCCAGACCAAAATCAATTTAGTATGAGTAAAGACCACATCAGCCAGGCCTGGTAGTGTATGACTGTAATCCCAGCCATTCCAGAGGCTGAGGTAGGAGGACTGCAAGTTCCAGGCCAGGCTGGGCAACTTAGTAAGACCCTGTCTCAAAAAATAAAAAAGGCTGAGTGTGTAGCTCAGCGGTAAAAGACCACTCATTCAATCCCTATTACTGGGGAAGGAAGGGAGAGAGGGAGAGAGGGAGAGAGAAAGGAAAGGAAAGGAAAGGAAAGGAAAGGAAAGGAAGATCAGATCCTGGGAACACAAATTCAAAAATATAGTATTTTCACTATAAATGCAACCAAATTCAGGATCAATTTACTACAGAAACCTAAATTGGTGAAATTAGCAAATTGCAGGTACTGCCAGGCCTGGTGGCACATGGCTGCAGACTCAGGTACTAGGGAGGCTGATACAGGAGGATGGCAAGTTTGAGGCTAACCTGGGCAACTTAGTGAGACCTTATCTCAAAATAAAATAATAAAAGGAGGACTGGGGATGCAGTTCAGGGCTACCGAGATCCAATCCCCTGTAGCGCAAGCACACGGACACGCACGCACACACACACACACACACACACACACACACACACACACACAAAAGTTGTTGGTACTACTTTGTGGAAGCCTGGGAATTCATAAATGTCCTTCACTCTTCAATCCTCTAGATGATATTTCATATTTTAAAAGACACAAACTTAGAACCCAGTTCCCTTAACAGAAATGATCCATTCACTCAAAACTCCCAACAGTTCTCCTCTGCTGAGCTCACCTTGAAGTAATCTCCAAAAGACCAGGAGCCCAGCATCTCGAAGAAGGTGTGGTGATAAACATCTTTGCCCACGTCATCCAGGTCATTGTGCTTGCCCCCAGCCCGGATGCACTTCTGTGTATTGGCAGCTCTGCTCAGCTTTGCCAAAGGGTGAGATGGGTCAATTGTGTTCAGGAAGATGGGTTTGAACTAAAAAATAAGATGGGGGGGGAGAGCTGCAGGTTATGTCACGTGACCACAAGCTGGCAGGAGAGACCACACACAGGCTATGCTTTGGATTTAGTGAGCCTAGAATATTTAGTAGCAGGTGGCCCAAATGGAGCCGAAGCAGAAGCAGGGTCTTTGAGTGCAGTTTCTTCATGCACCTCATTCCTCTAGGGCCTCCGTCACTGCCAGGAAACTACCTGTGCAGGGGAGCTGAGCAGCCAAAGGTTGATGTGTGAAACCTGTGCTTCTTCCTCACAAGTCTCCCATGTTCAGGGCCTGTATCATCCTTCTGGAAGGATGCTATGCTCACTTGTGAGTAAAGGTGAGGAGGAGGAAAAAAATTGAGACACAGCTAGGGAGTAAAAGCAGCACAAGTCGATGAATAATTCGACAGGTTCGGAGACAGTATTTTCTTGCTCTGAGGATTTATCAAGTCATACTTTGATATATTATTGTTTGGGTTTTTTGGTTTGTTTCTATTTGCATTGTTGGGGAATACTTTTTAAAAATTAAAAGTTATGTTCCTTGGTCACACTAGCTCAATCATCACACGTGGCTGGTGGCTACCACATTGCATAGCAAAGACAGCAACACTTCCATCACTGCAAAAAGTTTTATTAGACAGTCCTGTGCAAAATCATGAACTCCTGGGCCGGTGAGATGGCTCAGCGGCACAAGCGCCTGCCTGGCAAGCGCGAGGTCCTGAGTTCGACTCCCAGTATCCACATACGAAAAAGGGCCGGTGATATCACTCAGCGGCACGGGCGCCTGCTGGCGCGCGAGGTCCTGAGGTTAACCCCCGGTACCCACCAAAAAAAAAAAAAAAAAAATCATGAACTCCTTAAAAGCATAAACTTTCTCACTTATCGTTATGTCTAGTACCTTCCATGGTACCTAAAAATGAGCAAATGCCTCATAAAATGCCATTTTTAATAGCTAAAAGAGGGAAAAGTAATAAAACTATCTCTGATCCAGAGGCAGTACAGCACAAAAGTAACAGAAATGAATGCACGGGCTCAAATCCACCTCCTCACCCTTAACAACCATAGAAGCGCGTGCTGCTGACCTGAGCTTGCAGCACCTTGGGAGGGTTAGTAACAGAGTGGAGTTTAAATGAGTTTCTATATGTGAAAGACAGAGCAGTGGCTGGCACACAGCAAGCGCTATATGCAGGCTAAGTTACTGTTATTAAGAAAATGCTTACAAACACTGAAAACACGGAACCTGTGGTTCTTACAGCGTAGCTCATGTGAGAAAAGACAAAAGTTCGTGTCCATGGGGCTGGTGAGATGGCTCAGCGGCTTAAGCACCTGCCTGGCAAGCGCGAGGGCCCGAGTTCGACTCCCGGAACCCACATACGAAAAAGGGGCCGGTGATATCGCTCAGCGGCACGGGCACCTGCTGGTGCGCGAGGTCCTGAGGTCGACCCCCCGGTACCCACAAAAAAAAAAAAAAAGTTCGTGTCCAGGTATGCCTGAGTTCAACAGAACCTTTCCAGTGTTCCCAAAAACCCATCTCCTTGAAACAGTCTACCTAAAATTACTGCCTCCATTTCTATATGTAGGCAGAGGGCTCCCATATAACTAAAAACATTTTTCATGATTTTATAGCTAATGTTATACAAGGTAGAAAATGTTCCCACTAAGCTGGGTGTGGTGCTACACACCTAATCCCAGCTACTCAGGAGGATGAGGCAGGAGCATTCCAAGTTCAAGGACAGCCTGAGCAACTTAGCAAGATCCTGTCTCAAAATAAAGAAGGGCTGTAGCTCAGTGGTAGCACAAGGCCCTGGGTTGGATTCCCAGCACCAAAGGTAGGGTGGGGGATTACTGAGTACTTCCTGCATGCCAAATACCGTGGTAAACATTTTGTATGCACTACTTCATCCACTTCTTACTGCAATGAACAAACAGACATCATTACTATTTCTTATTTCACAGATAAAGAAATAGGTTCACAACGTAGAGCTCTACAAGATCACACAGTAACAGAACCAGCATTCTGGCTGATTGCAGGTACTATACTTTTATCGCTGCTCTGCTCCCTCCTTTGTGGACGAACAGCCAAGAGGAAAAGAGCAACTCCTTACCTGGTTCATGCCTGCATTGGCAAAGAGCAAAGTGGGGTCATCCAATGGGATGGTGGCAGATGAGTGAACATAGGTGTGCTCATTTCTTTTGAAGAAATCTATAAATCGCTCCCGGATTTCACTTGCTGTTAGAGTTGAGTTCATCTTTTTTTTTTTTTTTCTTTTTTTTCTTTTTTTTTAATTTTATTTTAAAGAGAAGAAAAAACAAAACAAATCAAAAGAAGAACAAATTTTCAAAACAACATAATAGGAGGGTAAGAATGGTTAATACATTGCGTATTACTATCTTTAAGTTAGTTATTCAGGACACCAGACATTAGCATTTAATTATCCAAACATTATTGGCACAAACCTTACTCTTCAATGAACTAAGTAAAAATCGTAGTGTATCTATCTTAACCATCTTATATATATATATACAATTTTGAGTTGAGTTCATCTTGAAAGTCACCCCTGAGAACTAACCAAAAAATAAAGGAAAATTAGAGAAACTGAAACTCAAAATTAGGCATTATATAAGGCTCCGGCTTCTCAAGCCAAGTCAAAGTAGATACAAATAAGCTGTTTGATGCTAAACCTCTAGGTTGTAATGTCCAAGGCTAAAATCATCAAAGCAAAACCTGCTGCACCTGCAGATGGCAGCCTCAACTCTTCCTTCCCATGCCAACCTCAAGAGTCTCAATGAGATTACACAGGTAGAGCACGAGGTGGTTTATGTCTATATTCATTCATATGAAAAATATGCACTAGGCATCCACTACCAGGAGTTAAGAAACAGTGATAAAGACCCTCATAATCTTTATAGTCCAAATGACAAAGAGGGAGAAGCTCAGGGGACCTGGATTTCAATCCCAGTTCCAAATCCTTGAGGGGAATCACTTCCTTCAATACAAGGAGAGGCCAAGTGTGGTAGCACACAGCATAAGCAAAGGGAGGGGAGGCTGAGGCAGGAGGATCACTTCGAGTTCAAGGCTAGCCTAAACTCATAGTAAGAACTTGTCTAAAAATAAGTAAATAAAATTTGTAACAAAGGAGAGGTTCACACCAGATGACCTCTAAAGATCCTTCTAGCTCTTTGTTATGCAAAGTTCCTATCCCCCAAACCCAGGGTCTCTAGGTTTGGTGACATCTTAGTGAGGCTGCTGTCAGCGGCTCACCCAAGAGTGGGACCATTTGTACAAGGGACACCCTGCAAACAGCAGGAATGCACCTACCTCTATAAAGCTTAAGCAAGCCAGAGCCACAACTGGAAACCTGCTCCATTCCCAGCCATTAGATTACGAGGCATGAGCATGGTGTCATGGGGCTCACTAAGAGTGAAAGAGCAAGATCAAAAGAAGAAAACTGGAAAATAACACAACTTTACAAGCTCGAAGCTTTACAATATCCCTGAGAGGCAGGCTGGGGAGAAGTGACAGGATTTGGTCAGGATATAATTACTGGCTTTGCACTAAACTGTCACGCAGGACCAGTGTCTAGAAAAATGGAAACCATCTCACCACATCATCTGAAAGTCTCCAGGGGCTGGGGCTGCAACTCAGTGGTAGAGTGGCTGCCTCGTGTGCATGAGACGAGGTTCTGGGCTCAAGCCCCAGCACAGGAAAAAGTCCCTAGAACTCCAGACTCAGCTCTAACCTTAAATAAGTCACTTTGGCCTCAGTTTGGTTCCTTTTTTTTGGGAGAAGGGGGGCTGAAACACTGTTTCAGGGTCTTGCTATGTAGTCCAGGCTGGCCTCAAACTTGAGAACCTCACAAGAAGGGGAAGAGGGGTTCGAGGGAAGGTAGGGGAAGGGGGAAAAAAGAATCAAGATCTATCATGTACAAGTACAAATTTCTTGTGATGAATGTAATCATTATGTACCACATACCAATAAATTCAATTTAAAAAAAATTTTTTTGAGAACTTCTTGGCTCAGCCTCCTGAGTGCTGGGATTACAGGAATGCACCAGCATACCTAGCTTTTGAGTTTGGTTCCTTTTCTGCAAGGGGGAAAAAAAAAAACAAAAACAAAAACCGAATACCAGTATCTATTGTGTGTTCAACCAGGGTATTGTGAGGATCTGTACTCCCAGCACTCCAGGAGGCTGAAACAGGGGTATAGGGTGTTGAAGCCCAGCCTGGGCAACTGAGCAAGACTCTGTCTCAAAATAAAATATAAATATAATATAAAAATAAAAATAGAGCTGGGAATTTAGCTCAGTGTAAAAACCCTGGGATCAATCCCTACTACCACAAAAATCATTAAGTAAAAAAGAGCAGGGGACCAGACGTAATGGCACACACCTGTAATCCCAGCACTTGGAAGGCTGAGGCAAGAGGATCACAGTGAGTTCAAGGCCAGCCTGGGACTACATAGGGAGTTCAAGGCCAGCCCGAACTACATAGTGAGACCCTGTCTCAAAAACACAAAACGAAACAAAACGCTGGGGATGCAGCTCAGTCCAAAGGCCCTGGGTTCAAATCCCAGTACTTTGAAAAAAGAAAAGAAAAGCCATCCTGTATTTGGAAGCTACTACTTCAAGTCACTTAAAGTTAGGGTAAAATGTTTTCCTTATGAGGAAGAGACAATAAAGAAAGATGTACACAGTGTTACTCTATGTTTAACAACAATTCAACTGATTTATTCAAACTCAAAGAATTACTCAAAAAAAGCTCTTTGGGCAAAAAGCTGATGAAAGAGGCTGAGAGCCAACGAGCAGACTAGAATTGTACAGATGGGGCTTGCTGTCCCTAAGGAGTGATAGTTCAGGTTTTCAGAAACTGTCACACCACACTCTTCCTCGTCCCTCCTCAACACAGCTCTCAATGAATCTTCACAATGGTGGCAAAAAGAGAATTTGCAGAGATAGTTCCATGCTCTCCCCTCTAAATGGGCTACCTGAGGTAAATAAGTAGTTAATTTCTGAAAGACACATGAATTTCCCATGATGCTTATGTCATTCAACATTCTAATGATGCTTAGTCATTCAACACAATGAATGGATACTGTATGCTGGAAACCAGTGTGAACAAAAGCCTATGATGGCTGGATGTAGTGATGCTTGCCCATTATCCCAGCGCTCGGGAAGCTGAGGCAGGAGGATCACTGAGAGTTCAAGGCCAGCATGAGCAACATAGTGAGTTCAAAGCCTGCCTGAGCTACATAGTGAGACCCTGTCTTGAAACACCAAAAACAAACAAAACCCAAAAGCCTATGCCTTTCAGAGAGAGACTGTAACATACAGAAATAACTGCAGTGTTCTTTAGGATTTGATACCTTGACTACAAACCCAACCAAGCCTGGGACTATTAAAAGCTGTGCCGCCCACCCCCATCACCACTGGTTCATTATTCAATATGAATATACCGGAAGGCTGTATGGGATACAGAGGCAGCGCAAAAGCAGAACCTCAGATCTCATCTCCTAGTACACAGGGGCTGTAAAGGTCCTGAGTACCTTCTATCAACTGTAGCTCCAGCCACAGGACCTTGGAACATGTTCTCCATGTGCCACGTAAGCTATCTGCCCCATGCCCACTCCTTTCCCTTTCCCTATTAATTCTTTGGGTGGGCGGTGAACTTGGTCCTTAGAGCTGAGCTACATCCCCGGCCACCTCCCCTCCAAATCGGGGTCTCACTAAATCAGAGTCGCCCAGGCTGGGTTCCAATTTATGGTCCTGTCTCAGCCTCCCAGAGTGCTGAGATTAGAGCACACCTGGCTAATTTCTCAATTTTGATATTTCAATTCCAAAGAAACTTATTTAGGGAAGCCTCCATTTCTTCAGCAGGTTCCCCTTCTTTTTTACTGTCCCTTCGCCCCAAGTGTCCCGCTCAGAGCTGCCACAAGCATTTGATGGCTGTGCAGTGCACACCTCCCTGTCAGGCTCAGTTCCATGGCAGTGATCCGGATTCACTTAGTGGTGCGGCTCACCACTAAGGTCTATCCTCTGTATCTAGTCCCGCGATTGCCAAATGCGCATGCCATGATTAGATATCCGGGCCTTTTATGGGAATAGCAAGTTTTAAAGTAACTTACATACCTCAGCAGACGGCAATGCAGCCTACCTGAAAGAGTAATAGCTGAACGCGACTGAACCGGTACCAACCATTCCGTTAATCCTTTACGAACGGAGGCTCCCAGCGGGACTCCACCCACCTGGGCTGCCCGCTCTCCTCCCCATCGCCCCTAGGGGATTAAAACCGTCCCCGAGAAGACCTCCGCTCCCAATGGGTCCTCGGCCGCAGCCGCGCTCCTCCCAAGCTCCCGGTGCTCGGCCAGTGCACACCAGGCCACTCCGCCTCCGGCGCTCCCGGGGGCAGCCAAAGGCCACTCCCGGGCCCAGGCCCGCCTTCCCAAGGCCACGCGGGGACTGGCCCCGGGGCCAGCAGTAGCTGCTGTGCTTACCCCAAGCCCCAGCCGCACTCACTGACCAGCAAGGCTCCCGAGGAACGTCTCCTTCCCCCCGGTCTCCGTCCCTAGCTCCTCCCTCAGTGCCCACCACCGGGCGCCTGCTGATACCTGCTCGCGCAGACGCGCAGACGCGCAGACGCGCAGACGTAGCCGAACCCGCCCTAGGCCGCAGCGGGCTGGAACCCCGCGTCGCGGTATCCAATCAGAACGCGCCGATGGAAAGTGTCCCACTACGCCTCACCCATACGAGATATATGTGGTCAAGGAAGATGCCAATCAAACTAAGCACCAGTGAACTTCCTAGTTATTTTCTGAGAAAGCGGCTCTAATTCGGCTGATGCAATGGCGAAGAAAAATGATTCGCGGTGTGTCTTGTGACCAAGTTGGATGGCTGCTTGCGGAGGCCGAGATTTTTTTTTTCAGGTTGACAGATCCTTTTAATAAGTATGTCAATGACAAATTTGTTTTTAAATGAATACATTGCTAAAAAATCACGCAAGAGCATCTTTTTGTAATTACTAAGAAAAAGTTAAGACTACTTTTTCTACTGCGGAAATGCTATGCAGATGCAAAATGATGGAAGGTTGATAGAATAATGACTCTCAAGTAGCATAACCATCGTGTGTACAATTTTGAAGCTGCCCTTCTGTGCACCAAATCTTTTTCAATCCACTGCTCGAACCCACCGGGCACTTTTCTTTCTTTCTTTCTTTCTTTCTTTCTTTCTTTCTTTCTTTCTTTCTTTCTTTCTTTCTTTCTTTCTTTCTTTCTTTGTTTTTTTTTTTTTTTTTTTTTTTTGTGGCACTGGAGATTGAACTCGGGGCCTATGTGCATGCATTTCTCATCTTCGGGTTTAACCTGGGCCTCAGGGTAACTGGGGCCTGTCCTGTCCAGCTGGAGGCCTTGCGCTGACATTTCGGTTTCCATATGCAAAGTCCTAATAGTTGACATAGTAACAAGACATAGTAACTGCATTGGGTTGAGGTGACAGGTCTTGGTATAGTTCTGTACATTTTAGTCGCGGGATGATATGCAGACCTCAAAAATACAGCCCTTGGGGCCGGTGAGATGGCTCAGCGGCTTAAGCGCCTGCCTTGCAAGCGCGAAGGCCCGAGTTCGACTCCCGGAACCCACATACGAAAAAGGGGCCGGTGATATCGCTCAGTGGCACGGGTGCCTGTTGGCGCGTGAGGTCCTGAGGTCGTCCCCCTGGTACCCACAAAAAAAAAAAAAAAAATACAGCCCCAACCCCCCACCCCCAGCCTGGTACTGTGAACAGAACTGAAGGCCTTCACACTGAGCTACCTCCCAACCCTTTTTATTTATTTATTTTTTTTTTGAGTTGAGATCTCACTAAGTTGCCCAGGGGCTGAGGCTCAAATTTGTGATCCTCCTGCCTCAGCCTCCTAGAGTGCTGGGATTGTAGGTCAAATTTTCATGTTTTCATGGATACACTTATTCTTGTCAGACCTTCTTGAATTTGATACGGAAGAAATGATATAACAGTAGTTAAAAGACATCACTCCCTCTATTATCTAAAAGATAATAGTTGATATTTATAACTGAGGCATCGTGTCAAACATTTCACACAGGTCATTTAATTTCATTTTTAAGCTGCTTATTAGGTATGCTGGTGATACAGGGAAAATAACTCTCAACCTGTCAAATGTTCGATCTGCTGCCGAGTTTGTGACCTCGTAACATCAAGAAAGGAAGTTGTGAACCAAAGGAAGCAGTTAGGAGACTTTTATTGAAAATAAGGATAAGAAGAATGGCTCCTGGATTTCCAGGAGGGGTCCTGATTGGGTGGCCACTGAGGCTCTTTGACAGGGCAATTTATACAGCATGGGTACATTGTGGGTCAAGCTACAATCAACCTATAGGATTACAAGTATAGTCGCTTAGCTTATATTGATGCAATAGGAAAATGAGTTATATAACAATGGTATATGGAAAGAACAAACACATTCTTGGAAAGGGATGTGTCCAAATGTCTTGGTCACTCACTTATGTGTCTGATGCCTTTCTGGGCTCACTGGACCAGGTGGTGCTGATTACAGTGTACTCTGAAGCTGCTGTTTCTCTCTAGGTGGGCTTGCAGACCTGGTTCTTCAGATTCGTCTCCAGCCACAATCTTTGTCTCTTCTGTGCAGACTTCCTCAAGGGCCCAATTTGTGAATGAGGAAACTATCTTGCCCAAGTTCACACAAAATAGTAAGTTGCAGAGCCAGAGTACAAATTTTTGTCTATTTAACTCCAAAGCCTATGTTTTAAACCACTTCTTTATTGTGGTGCTGATATAACTTGGTTATAAACCTTGCAAAAAATTACTTTCACATGTAAAAGAGAATCCTTTACAAATATCAAAAGCATCCTACACAAATAAAACATCAAGCTCCAAAGCCAATTTAAAAAAAATCACTTGATTTAACTACCCAGTTCCAGCAGCTCAGTAGTGGTAAATATCATACTTAATATTTGTTGTGCACTTAGTATATAGTGGGTACTGATCTAAGCTTTTCATCACCACAAAAAACTTATAATGGACTATTGTCCTTTTTTTAAAACCCCTTTGCAATACTAAGGATCAATCCCGGAGTCTACTTGCATGGTAGGCAAGCACTCCACCACCTAGCTTCACTCCCAGCCCCCAAAAGCAAGGATTTAAAAAGCTTGACTTACCTGAGGGATGTGTATTCCTCATCTATTTTTATTAACCAAGTGTGTGATGACTATGTGTTAGTCCCGGAGGATCAGCATTTTAAAGAGCAGACACTACCCACCCCTCATGGAGTTTCCAGTTGCAGAATCAGAATTCTGCAACAAATGACAAAACGCCACACAAGTGCGCCCCCTGCAGGAGGCTAGCGCTTGTCATCGCTTCAACTCCGTCCTGGACGCATGCGCAAAGCCCTGTTCCAACCCGTCAGTTAATTGGCTGACAGGGACCGCTTCCAGGCCTCAGCCAATGACGCTTGGGCTTGGCTTAGACTAGGACAGGCGGTTGACGTAGTGTAACCGCCATGCTGAGCTGCGATGGCTGGGGCTGCTGGCCATTTCCGAGGCCGACCCTGGGGGCGATTTCAACTCGCCTTGCCGGTGGGCAGTGTGAGTGTATGTCGGGGTAGAAACAGACCCTGTTTTTCACATTAAGGCATTTTCCTCGCTTCTACCCTGAGGAGGAGGGGAAGGGAGTAATAATAGGTAGCGTCTATCGAGCCTTAGCGTAAGTTAGGCCTGGGCCCAAGGCCTGAGCCTTGTGATCCTCCAGCGTTAAGGCCTCATGGAGTTTGTACCGCAGGCCCGGTTCCAGTTCTCTTAGAGGTCCCTAGCCTTCCCCTCTCCATGCCCCATGTTGGACACCAGGTTCAGTCTTAGCAGGAGTCTTGCGTCGCGGACGGTAGCTGTTGGGGTGGATGTAGGGGAGTCTAGAATCTGAGTACTTATTTTTGTTATGGTTTTTACAGCATTTTTTTTTTTTTTTGAGACAGTGTCTTGCTAAATCCTGGGCTCAAACTTGTAACCCTCCTGCCTCAGCCTCCTATAGTGTGTGCTGGGATTATAGGCATGTGCCCTGGAGCCCAGCTTAATGCTTATTTTTAAGTGGTTTTATTTTATTCTTATTATTTGGCGGTACTGGGGATCAAACCTACGGCCTTCTCACTGAACTACATTTGAGCCCCACCCCTACCTTGTTTAAATTGCCCAGGCTGGGCTTGAACTTGCAATCCTCCTATCTCAGCCTTCCAGAATGCTAAGATTACAGGCATGTGCCACCAACGCCAGGCTTGTTTGTTTTATTTTACTTTTTTTAAAATATTTTTGTTTGTTTTAATAGAAAAAGCAACACAAGCTAATAGTTTGTACAGGAAGGCTAAGCACCAAATTCAGGACAGCTCTTGTCTCTTCAGAGGGGGGCGAATATAGAGAGGGCTTCAATTGAAGTGCTTTTGATGCTGGGGATTTAAACCTGGGCCTCGTGCATGCTCAGCAAGTAGTGTCTACCACTGTGCTACATCCCCAGCCCTCTTTTTTTTGGCAGGGTCTTGCTATATAGTTTATGCTGGCCTTGAGCTCACTATGTAGACCAGGCTGCCCTCAAACCCTCAGCAATCTTTCTGCCTCAGCCTGCCGGATGTTGGGATTACAGGCATGCGCCACCACGCCTGGCTCCCAGCCCTCCTTTCAATCTTGTTTTATTTCTTAAACCTTGTGGTGGGAAGTTAGGTATTTATGTCCCCATTCTTGTTTGCCTGGAATCCAATTTTAAAAGGAAAATGCACACATGGAAAATAATTTCAGAGGATAGATTGTACACAACAGTAAGGAAGTTTTCTCCTACCCTAGCCTAGAGCCTATCACCCCAGAATCATCTTCTAATACCATATTTTTTATTGTTAGTATCTCTGTTTGCAATAATAATTACATTCATGTTGGGGAATTGGTACATATACATACTCCCTCTTTGATTCCTCCTTCCACGTATTTTCTGTAGTATAGCATATGCAACGAGTTTGGATTTTTTTGTTTTGTTTTGTTGCACAAATTGAAGCTATTATATGTAATCCTGTAACTTTTCATTTGTTTGTTTGTTTTTGTTTTTGAGACAGAGTCTCCTTATGTAGTTCAGGTTGGCCTTGGATTCACTGTGTAGCCCAGGCTGGCCTCGAACTCAACATTGATCCTCCTGCCTCAGCCTCAGGAGTGCTGGGATTAGAGATGTGCGCCACCACACCCGGCCTCTCCTGTAACTCTTATGATTTAATTCTTCATTAAACTTCTTTTGAGAAAATTATTTAACCTCCTTTAACCCTGTGAAACAATGTAAGTTCTCCGGCAAAATTTTCTTAGGGTTCTCTCTCACTTGAGTGATGTTCCCAAGCAGTTTGCCTTTTTCTTTTTTGTATGTACACACCTGGCCACCATTGCTTGAGATTAGATTGTTGTAGTGGAAAATTGGCAAAAAAAGAGACGTTAGAATTTTCTCAGGTTGCAAGAAAATACCTGCCTTCTTTCTAGGGAAGTGATTCAGTTAGATATGGGGAAAGCAGCTGTCTTAATCCTTGTTTTACATCGTCTAAAAGCCCAAAATATTTCCTTTTTTAAAATTCTTCCAGGGCTGTGGATGTAGCTCAGTGGTACAGCACCTGCCTGGCAAGTGCGAGGCCCTGGGTTCGATTCCCAGTACCAAAATAAAAATAAATAAAATAAAATTCTCCCAATTAGTTACACAACTTTTACATAGGCGAGCTGGGCTTCTAACCCAGAAAGGGATAACTATAACAAAAGTCATGTATTTGCTAATTAAGCTGCTCTTGACAGTTCCCCCAGCAACCATATTTGTTTAGTTCCACAAATGGGCTTGCTCTTTCATGTCTCTGTTGCTCTACCTGCAGCATGTTGCCCTACCACATTTCTTAGGTAATTTCAAAGCTAAAATCTGGGGAGCGTTGGTGTCACATTGCCTGTGGTACTGGGGATTGGACTCAGGGCCTTCTGGAAGAGCTACATCCCTAGCTCCTCCTCCCATTTTTCCCTTAAATTTTAAGGCGAAGTCTTGCTAAGTCGCAAGTTGCCTACGCTGAACTTTTTTTTTTTTTTTTTTTTTTTTTTAAGAGTAGGAAAATGTATCAGAGAATAGGAATAGCTCCTGAGAGACAGGAGGGGTCCCAAATGGGTTGCCCACCCAGGCTGAACTTGAACTTGCAGTCTTGCCTTTGCCTCCCAGGGTGCTGGCGTTTACAGGTGTGTCCCACCATGCCCACCTAAGGTGGGACAAGTCCTTAACTAAACGGAATGTTTCACGGGGCTGATGGCCAACATTTCTCAGTCTGGAAAGCGAAACAACTCTTTATCCACTTTGACTCCGTAATGGTTCTCTGTTTAATAGTCTGTGCGAGCGTCTTCTACGCCATCGTGTTGGGCGGGAATATGATTTGGTTCTTTGGCTGGAGAATCAGTTGATACGAGCTTAGGCATTGTAAGATAACCAGTCAGTCGGGTAAGAAAGAGCGCAGCACCAGCCCAAAGGGGGTGAGTGCCAGGTCTGACGTCACTGCGGCGCGCCGCTTCCGGTCCCCCGCGCGGTAGCAAATGATTTCTCTCTCGGTGGGACGGAGCCGGGCTTGCCCTGACCCTCCAGAGCCCACGATCTCCCCGCGTCCGCAAGGAGCCCGCCGGCGCCAGCGTCCCACACGCGCCCGGGACCATGGCTACTGACTCGTGGGCTCTGGCGGTGGACGAGCAGGAAGCGGCCGCCGCGTCGGTGAGTTGGCTTCACCTGTGGAAGGGGCTGTGGGGGACTAGTTCTGGCCCGGGTCTTGGTCCCTGGGAAAAGACATTCTGTAAGTTGGCCGGCTCAGGGATTGGAAGGGAGGGGAGGGATGGAGTCTCGACCTTAAACTGGCTTTATTTATCCAGCCATCTCCCAAATTACGTAAATGCAGGTGGGTGCTCCCTGTCTGTTTTCCTAGAATCAGAATAGAGCATACCTTGCACTCAACGACCCTGGAATGTATAGTAATGCCCTTTTTAGGTGTCATTTTCCACCTTCAAATTCAGGGCTTCTTGGGCTCAGGGACCTTGTCTTACTCATATTTCTGTATTTTCTCTAGCTTGCTCTTAGTTGATGACTGACTAAATGGGCCCCGAAGTCAGTTAATCTCCTGATAGGCTTACTTTTGTTGATTTTTTCTAAGCCTAATACATTGTAAATAAGATGTGAGTTAAACATTACTATGCAGGATTAATTTCCTCCACCTAAACATTATAAATTCTGGTAGAGCTTTGAACCTATTTCAGTTAATGAATACTCTTCCAGAACTCACAGAATTATGTTTTTTTAAATACAAAAAGTTTATTCTGGCTCACAACTTTATTTCTTATAGCTGATAAAGTTATGAAAAAGTTATTAAGCCAGGTGTGGTGGTGCAGCACTGCCTGTACTCACAGCACTTGGAGGCTGAGGCAGGAGGATTGCTTGAGTTTGAGGCCAGCCTGGGCTACACATCAAGACTCTGTGGCAAAAAAATAAAAAGTGAAAGTTATGAATGTACATATTAAAAAAAAAGTTTTTAAAAACAATGGTGGGCCGGTGAGATGGCTCAGCAGCGTAAGCGCCTGCCTGGCAAGTGCAAGGGCCCGAGTTCGACTCCCGGAACCCACGTACGAAAAAAGGGCCGGTGATATCGCTCAGTGGCACGGGCGCCTGCTGGTGCGCAAGGTCCTGAGGTCGACCCCCGGTACCCACAAAAAAAACAAAAAAAAAAAAAACAAAAGAAAAGGTCCCACCGGGCACAGTGGCACAGGCCTGTAATCCTAGCACTTGGGGCTGAGGCAGGAGGATCATAAGCCTCAACTACATAGCAAGACCCTGTCTCAGAAAACCAAAAATCACAACAAAACAAAAAACTAGTGGTTCCTACATGTTTTCTTTTTTGAGGCGGGGGGCACCGAGCGTCGAACCCAGAACTTCGTGCTTGCCAAGCAGGCGCCGTGCCACTGAGTTATATCCCCGGCTCCCTTACCTGTTTTCCTTCCCAGAGGCAACTGTGTTTTCTCTTAAAACTGACTGATAGTATCTATTGCCTTGTTTTTATTTTACTACTTGAACTCGGTTTTGGATATTTATTGATTTTTGACTCTCTCCTCCTTCCTTCACCATCAACCATCACACATATGTTTTTTATAGGCTATTTTTCATTGTAATACAATTTTAATTAGATCAGTATTGTTTATATAAATTATACTTGTGCTTATTACTAAATACTGTACCTATTACAGAATGCTTTGTACATTTCTCTAAAACTTACTTTTCTTGAAATCTTTGCTTTCTGTTTTTGCTTCATGATTCATGGATTTTTTTTTTTTTTTTTTTTTTTTTGGATGCAGGGTCTTGCTATGTAGTTCAGGCTGGCCTTGAACTTGTGATCCTCCTGCCTTAGCCTTCTGAGTGCTGGGATTATAGATGTGTACCATCACAGCCAGCTCTCCATCTTTACTTTATTTTGGTGCAGCAGTTAGCATTCAGGAGGTGTATGGGAAACAGAATTAAAAAAAAATACTGTATACCTAAAAGTACTTATTTAAAAAAATACCTATTTTGCATTATTATTTGGATGTTAATTTGGCTGAGTATAGAATTATAAGTTGTAAATTACTTCCTTCCCAATTTTTATTTATTTATTCATTTTTTATTAAGTTTTTGTTTTGTTTTGTTTTCTGAGACAGGGTCTTACTATGTACTTCAGGCTGGCCTTAGACTCACTATGTCATCCAGGCTGGCCTTGAACTTGCAGCTGATCTCCTGCCTCAGCCTCCTGAGTGCTGGGATTACAGGCATATGCTACCACACCTCTCTCTCCTCCCAATTTTTAAAGCATTGTTCTGTCGCTTTCTAGATTTTTATTTTATTTTATTTTACTCTATTTTATTGTATTATTACTATTTTTTCAGTACCAGGAATCGAACTCTTGACCTCGCACTTGCCAGGCAGGCACTGTGCTGCTGAGCTATATCCCTGGCCTTCTATTTTATTTTTGAGGCAGGGTCTCCCACTATGGTTGTTCAGGCTAGTCTTGAACTCACTATGTAACTGAGGCTGGCCTAGAAGTCACAGCAATCCTCCTGCTTCAGCCTCTGGGGTGCTAGGATTACAGGTGTGCACACAATGCCCGGCTCTTAGAGTTCTACATTTGCTTTTTTTTGTTGTTGTTGTTTTTGTGGGTACCAGGGGTCGACCTCAGGACTTCGCGTGCCAGCAGGCGCCCGTGCCGCTGAGCGATATCACCGGCCCTTTTTTTCATATGTGGGTTCCGGGAGTCGAACTCGGGCCCTTGCGCTTGCCAGGCAGGCGCTTACGCCACTGAGCCATCTCACCAGCCCCCTGTATTTGCTTTTGAGATGTATGAGACCATTCTGATTCTTGATGTGACTTGTTTTTCCCATTCTAAACTTGGACAATCTTCCGTTTGTCTCCATTATTTAGAAAATTCATAGTTAAGCACAGTTGCATGTGTCTGTGGTCCCAGCTACTCAGGACACTGAGGCAGGAACATCACTTGAGTCCAGAAGTTTTAGGGCAGCCTGGGTAAGAGACAACCTGTCTCAAAAAACAAAATTCATGACAACATATCTTGGTATGGGTCAGTTTTCATCCATTTTCCTGAGTACTGAGTAGGTCCCTTCAATCTGGAAAATCAAGGTAGGTGTGGTGGGGCACATCTGTAATCCCAGTACATGGAAGGGTAAGGTAGCATTGCGAGTTTGTGGTCAGCCTGGGCAACTTAGTGGAACCCGGTCACTAACAAAAATGAAACATCAATCTGGAAAACTTTCGTTCTTTAGGAAAATTTCTGGAACAATTTCATTGTTAATCGTGTCCACTTTTTCTCTTTATTCTCTCTTTTCACAACTCTTATTAGTTGTGAGATTGACTGGTTGGTTGGTTGGTTGATTTTTGTGGTGCTGAGCATCAGAGCCTCACACATGTTAAGCAAATGCTCTAAAATTGAGGTACATCTCCACAACTCTTGTTTGTTGAATGTTGAATCTCTTGGACTAGACCCTGAATTTTTTTGACTTAGATTTATGGAGGTAGAATTTACATATAGTAAAATTAACTCTTGCACTAGGCATGGTGATGCACACCTATAATTCTAGCACTTGAGAAGTTGAGGCAGGAGGATTGTGAATTTGAGACCACCCTGGGTTACCTAGTGAGTTTAAAACCAGCCTGGACTATGTAGCAAGACACCGTCTCAAACAAACAAATTAACCTCTGTTTGTGGTACAGTTCTGTGTTTTTGGCAGTCATACACTTGTGTGACCACCACCACAGTCAATGTAGAGAACAGTGATGTTGAACCTTATAGAGCTTTCAGTGATTTAAACAGCCTGCTGCGGTATGCATGCCGTTGGTTCACTCTGCCCCTACAAAAGTTTCCTGAACTTCTCTGCAGTCACCCCCTCCTGTCTACTCTTCTCTGGAAACTGCTGATTTGTTTGTTGTCAGTATAGTTTTTTTTTTTTTTTTTTTTTGTGGGTACTGGGGGTCGACCTCAGGACCTCGCACGCCAGCAGGCGCTTGCCAGGCAGGCGCTTACGCCACTGAGCCATCTCACCAGCCCTGTCAGTATAGTTTTACCTTTTCTAAACCGTCAAAAAATAGGATCATGGGCCAGTGAGATGGCTCAGCGGCATAAGCGCCTGCCTTGCAAGCGCGAGGGCCCGAGTTCGACTCCCGGATCCCACATACGAAAAAGGGGCCGGTGATATCGCTCAGCGGCACGGGTGCCTGTTGGCACGCGAGGTCCTGAGGTCGACCCCCCGGTACCCACAAAAAAAAAAAAAAAAAAAAATAGGATCATACAGTATGTAATCTTTTAGAAAGTCTAGCTTTTTTTACTAGCATAATGCATTTGAAATTCAGCTGCATTGTTGCATATATTAGAGGGTTTCTTTTTTGTGTGTTTTTTTGTTCATTTTTTTGGTGATACTGTAGTACTTGGGGACTGAGGCAGGAAGATCATAAGCCAGCTTAGGCTATTTAGTGAGACTCTGTCTCAGAAATAAAAAGAGCTGGGGATGTAGCTCATTGGTAGAACACCCCTGAGTTTGATCCTCAGCACTATAAAACAAAACAAAAAATCTTCTGTCATTGAATGTCTCTCTTTTTTTTTTTTTTTTTTTTTTTTTTGTCTTTTTGAGACAGGGTCTAACTATGCAGTTCAGGCAGGCCTTAAACTCACTTTGTAGCCAGGCTGGCCTCAGAATCACAGCAATCCTTCTGTCTCAGCCTCCCGAGTGCTAGGATTACAGGCGTGCACCACCACACACGGCTTGAATGTCTTTTATGGTTAAATATTAAAATGCTTTATACTTTGTACCTCATCTTATATGCCTCAGCCCTGTTACATATTTTAGATATTAATTATCATCATAGGAATAAGGTAAAGGGATTTGGGGTACAGCTCAGTGGTAGAGCACTTGCTTAGGATGCATGAGACCCTGGGTTTAATCCCCAGCACTGCAAAATAAGTAAAATAATAAAAAGAGGACATAGGTCAGTGCAAAGGCCCTGGGTTCAATCCCCCGTACAAATAAATAAATACATGTATTGAGCATCTGTTATATCTCATGCATTGTGCTGAGGACTTCATAGTTAATAAGACTTCTTACTGTGCATGGTGGCACACACCTGCAATCCCAGCACTCAGGAGGCTGAGGCAGGAGAATAACTGTGAGTTTGAGGCCAGCCTGAACTGCATAGGGAGACCCTGTCTCAAAAAACAAAACAAAACAAAACAAAAAAGACTGTTCTCTGTCCTTCAGACTTTTTTTTTTTTTGGTACCAGTTTGCTGCCAAGCTATATCCCTGGCCGTGTCCTTCAGAATTAATGAAGGATTTTTATGGCTTTATGAGGATTTCTTTTTTACTATTTTACTTTCTGTTTTGTCTTTCCAGTATGTTCTCCCTCTACTTCCCTCTACCCCAAATCAGTACAGGCCAAAACAAGGAACTTTGTACCAGTGTCCATCAGTACAAGTGGGGCCCTTTCATTCCCAACTAACCACCTGAATTGGCCAGCTTTCCTGTTGCTGGGACAAAGTACCTGACAGCCACAACATAAAAGAAGAGAGGTTTGATTTAACTCATGTCAGAGATTTCAGCCCATGATTGCCAGGCTGCAAGGTAGGAACATCATGGCAGAAAAGGGAGGGGAGCAGAGTTATTCACTTCATGGCAGCCAGCAAGCAGAGCCCCAGAGAAGAGCGCCAGCTAGAGATACACCCTCCAAAGGCAGTGCGGATACCTGCCTCCTCACAGCAACTCAGCTGTGAGCATCAGTGTGTTAATCCACCGGGGAGTGCAGCACCTCCACAATCCAGTCACCTCCCCAGGAGTCTCTTAATCCAGTCAAGATGGGGCATGGTAGGACACACCTGTAATCTTGAGCACTCAGAGAGGCTGAGGCAGGAGTATCACAACTTCAAGCCCAGGGTGGATGAATTACCAAGATCCTGTGCCAAAATAAAGAAGTGCTGGTGGGTAGGGGGGTGGCTAGGGATGTAGCTCAGTGTGAAGGCCCTGGGATCAATCCCCAGTACTACAAAAATAAATGAGTAAATGTTTGAAAAACAACCTTTTTTAATCCCATCTCTTCACCCTCCCTCTTTCATTCTTGGACTTGGAGGAAACAGAAATGAACCTCAAGATGTAAAGAATTTGGTAGTGGTTTTAAAAAATAACCATTTCTCCATGCATGGTGATGCATGCCTGTAATCCCAGCACTTGGGAGGCCGAGGCAGGATTGCCAGGAGTTCGAGGCCAGCCTTGACTACATAGTGAGTTCAAGGCCAGCCTGAAGTATATACTGAGATGCTATCTAAAAAAAGAAAAAAAGAAAGAAGATAACCATTTTATTGTGGCAGTTTTTCTTCTTGTTATTTTGTTTTGTTTTTGAACTATATACCAAGACTCAAAACCCCCCCTCCCAAAATTAAAGAATTAGTGTGCTTGCTTTGCACTGGATCCAAGTAGAACTATCCTCTATGCTTAAGGTATTATGTTCTAAAAGGAGAATAAGTCTGGCTAGGATATACCTAAATTTCCAGTGTTCGACAAAGTCCTGATGATTTTTTCATTGAAATGTTTCTTTGATCTGCCTCTTCCTTTCTATTCCCATCCCAGGCTGGTGGGTATTTTGATCACACAGTGTGCCTTATGCGTTGGGATGTTCCCAGTTAAAATGTTAGACACCCAGCACAAGGCAACTTGAACCTGACACTGCCTGTCAGCATGCTGAAGTGCTTCGGCTCGAACATATCCTGCAGCATAACTTAGACCTACCCACAGATGCTTTGAGTCTCCTACTTGGTTCTCTATCTAAAGCGAGACTGCATTGGCCAGTGTCTCTTTAGATTTCCTCTTGTTTGGAACATGAGAGAATGACAACTGCAAGCATATGCCACTGAATCTTTGTAATTGGGGCATTCAATAAACTCACAAATTATAATTCTTTCTAGAAATTATAATTAGGAAGTATAGATTTTGAGCTCCTTGCAATCATCTTTTTTCCCTACTGCTGTATTTATAGGAAAAATTTTTTTTTTAATGTGGGTACCGGGAGTCGAACTCAGGACCTCGCGCTTGCCAGCAGGTGCTTGTGCCGCTGAGCAAGATCACCGGCCCTTTTTTTCCTTTATGTGGGTACTGGGAGTCAAACTCAGGACCTCGCGCTTGCCAGGCAGGCGTTTATGCTGCTGAGCTATCTCATCGGCCCCTTATAGGAAATTTTGTTTATTCTCATTCAGATATTCAGTAAGCAGTGGTGACATATGCCTGTAATCCTAGCACTTGAGAGGCTGAGGCAGGAGAACTACCTGAAGTTCGAGGGCAGCCTGGACTACATAGTGAGTTCAAGGCCAGCCTGAGCTATACAGTGAGATCCTGTCTCAAAAAGGAAAAAAAAATCAGTAAGCAAAAGGAACCCAACAGAACCACCTAATGAATGAGGCATTGCTAGTGAATACACCTAATGAGTAGATTTTAAGAATGGCTCTTTTCTCACCTACTTTCATTAGGTAGGCTCTGTTGATTCAAAATATTTTAAGTGATTTTCCTGACACTTACCCCTCCCTTTACCATATTCTTCATTTAGTTGAGCAACTTGCATCTAAAGGAAGAGAAAATCAAACCAGATGCCAATGGTGAGTAACTAAAAGCTAGTTTGGCAACAAATGTGATTTCCTTTAGTACTATATTTCTGTTTTAGCATAACAACTACTTGGGGGGAAAATTGTATTTGTACTAGATAGGTCTATCAGATACTGACATTTGTTCGATTTGGGAATCAGTGAACTGGATGTTTGACCAAAGTGTATTCTGTATAAGAAATGAGGATCCCAAAAGGTTTATAAATTATTATAAGTTTATTACTCATTATAGGAGTGTTTTGCGAAGGATTATTTGTTGCTTTTCAAAAAACTGTTCTTCAGTTTGGGATTAAATAGATAAAGTATAAACAACCTAATTATTTACCTGTTCTAATTCTGCACTCCTCTGTCAAAAATTTAATGGGATGGGGACAGAGGCCCAGTGGTAGATCACTTGCCTAGTATGTGCAAGACCCTTGGTCCAATCCCCAGCACCTCAAAAAAAAAAAAAAGAAAATCTAAATGGATAGGGAATGTAACATTTACCTTACTCTGAATTCACTTACTCTTTTTCTGAACATTTTTATGTGACTACATTATGTGGCTATATAGTTCTGTTAACCAACAGTGTAAAGCGTAGAATTTTAATGACATTATTATATTCACATATTGAGAGAACATGTTTTGCACAGATATTCTTTTTTTTTTTTTTTTTTTTGTCTTTTTCAGACAGGGTTTCACTATACAGTTCAGGTTGGCCTTGAACTCACTTTGTAGCCCAGGCTGGTCTTGAACTCACAGCAATCCTCCTGCCTCAGTCACCTGAGTGCTGGGATTACAGGCATGTACCACCACGCCTGGCCTGCACAGATATTCTTGTGTTAACATCAAGGTGGTTTCTGATCATGGCTATTGTAATTATCTTTCTATACTAGTGCAGAAATATTGATGCTATAAGAGGACCTGGAATTGAATATAAGCAACAGTGTTTTAAAATTTTATTTAAGGAGGCCAGGCATGGTGGCGCACACCTGTAATCCTCACACTCGGGAGGCTGAGGCAAGAGGATTGCCCCAAGTTCAAGGCCAGCCTGAACTACATAGGAAGACCCTGTCTCAAAACAAAACAAAACATCCTTTATTTTAGGAGTGGCTTGGTTTCCTCATTTATTTTTTTGGTCTTCAGGCATTTACACTTATACAGTCCTAGAATTTGAATTGTTTCCATTGTTGGGTGGGGAATGTGATCTTGATTGATGACTACTTTGTGTCTGATAAAGGTGCTATTGTCAAGACCACTGCTAATGAAGAGAAGACAGATGAAGAAGAGAAAGGTAACACAGCCTTAAAGCTATATAATTGAGGTTCTGTCTTCTAAGAAACTGAGTGTATAATAGGCTTCTTTTTTTTTTTTTTTTTTTTTTTTTTTTTTTTTCCCAATTTGGCTCTTTTTTAGTCTGGGTTGGAGTACTAGATTTTCAACTTAAATAATCAATAGATGAAGGGATTCTAATGGTTAACATTTTAGAGAAATTTTACATTGACTCACTGATGAACTTCAGCAGTAGTAGGAACTATTCCCTGACTATCTTGTATAGGCATTATAAAAGAAATTTTATGTGCTAATATTGTTTGGACAATTGAATGCTGACATCTTGTACTCTGAGTAACCAATTTAAAGATAACAATATGCAATGTATTAACTGTTGTTACCCTCCTATTACGTTGTTTTGAATTTTTTTTTTTTTTTTTTCCTTTTAAAAAAAAATTTTTTTTAGCTGGGTGTGGGGGTGCACACCTGTATTCTGAGCACTCTGGGAGTTTGAAGCACTATGATGGCAAGTTTGAACTCAGGCTGGTCAACTTACCGACTTAGTGAGACCCTGTCTCAAACTAAAATATATACGAAAGGAGTGGGGATATAGCTCCTTGTGAATGTCCTAGGTTCAATCAATCCCCAGTACTTAAAAAAAAATTTTTTTTTTTAATTTTAAGTGTATCCCCATTATCTAATAAAATTAAACTCAATGGTAGTTTTGTGTATCTAACGTGGATGACAAGATTTTTTTTTTTTTTTTTTTGAGGAAAGGTATTGCTTTGTGGTTTAGGCTGAACTCAGTAAATAGCACATGGTGGCCTCAAACTCATAGTGATCCTTCTGCCTCTGCCTCCCAAATGCTGGAAGTGCTGGTATTACAGGCATGCACCACCATACCTGGTTTGGATGACAAGACGTGAACAACAAATACCTTATCAAGATACAGATTTTATTAATTCCTGGGGTTTTTTTTTCCTTCATTGTGATGACTTTGTTAAGCTAATAATTTTAAATTTATATTGAGTGCAAATTGGGAAGTAAATATTTGGATCCAGACAAGGAATAAATAACCTTGAAAAGTAGGGCTGTTAAAAAAAAAAAAAAAAAAAGTATGTTTGTTGTAACAGAATTTTGAAGAATATGAGGCCAAAAAAGATGACGTATGGGCCTGGGATATAGCTTAGTGGCCCAGCGCCTGCCTGGCAAGCTCAAAGTCCTGAGTTCGATTCCCGGTACCAGAAAAAAAAGATGTTGTATTATTACATATACTGGGGATTGAAGTCAGGGCCTTTGCACTGAACTATGTGTGTAGCCTTTTTTATTTTGAGGAAGGGTCTCACTAAGTTGCCCAGGCTGGGCTCAAACTTAACTTGAAATCCTCAAACTTAACTTAGGCTCTCAGAGTGCTGGCATTACACACATGTGCCACCACACCTGGCTAACCTTTCTCCTTGATGGAATATGCTAAGCTAGGCACAGTGCCACATCACTGGGGGAAAGAGGGAGAAAAGCCATTTTAATTATATTTATAAATCAAAACTTTGATCTACGTTGAATCAGAAGGCCCAGTAAAATTCATGTTATTACTTGAAATATCAATGGCAGCTAAATTCAAAAGAGGTCATGGTAGATTTCACAGACATTTAAAAGTCTTTGCCCCATTTTTCCTAACAGAGGACAGAGCTGCCCAGTCTTTACTCAACAAGCTGATCAGAAGCAACCTTGTTGATAACACAAACCAAGTGGAAGTCCTGCAGCGGGACCCCAGCTCCCCTCTCTACTCGGTGAAGTCTTTTGAAGAGCTCCGTCTGTGAGTATTTACTTTCTGATTCTTCTTTCTGCATTTAGATAGAGATGCTCGCCCTGTCATATTTTTTCATATAGCAGAACATTTTTAGCTAATGTGAGGTTAATAAGTAGATTTAGCTGCTATGGGCTGTCAAATAAAATTTTCAGGCAATCTGTAAAGGCTTTTTTTCTTTTTTGTGGGTACCCGGGGTCGACCTCAGGACCTCGCGCGCCAGGAGGCACCCGTGCCGCTGAGCGATATCACCGGCCCTTTCTTCATATGCGGATACTGGGAGTCGAACTCAGGACCTTGCACTTGCCAGGCAGGCGCTTTTGCCGCTGAGCTATCTCACCGGCCCCTGTAAAGGCTTTTGCTGCATTCATATTTAACTCAGTTATTGTTATTTACAAACTAACACTGAAAAGGAGAGAAAAAAATTTCACAGATGTTTTTTGCATTCATTAATCAAAGAGACTGACTTTCATCTTTAATGGTTTTTCTAGAAAACCACAGCTTCTCCAGGGAGTCTATGCCATGGGTTTCAACCGTCCATCCAAAATACAAGAGAACGCACTGCCTTTGATGCTTGCTGAACCGTATGTATCCTGATACAACTCTATTCCTTCCCTCTCTCCCTCCCTCCCTCCCTCCCTTCCTTCCTTCCTGAGACAGGGTCTCAGTATGCAGTCCAGGCTGGCCTCGGAACTCTCAGCAATCCACTTGCCTCAGCCTCCTGAGTGCCGGAATTATAGGCATGCACCACCATGCCCGGCATTTTTCTTTTTCTTTCTTTTTTTTGGGGGGGGTACTGGAATTGAACTCAGGACCTCACGCTTGCCAGGCAGGTCCTGTGCCACTGAGCTAAATCCCCAACCCCCGTTTTTCTATTTTATTTAATTTGTGTGTGTGTATGTGTGTGGTATTGGAGACTGAATCCAGTGCCTTACACGTGCTAGGCAAGCACTCTACTACTGAGTTGCATCCCTAGGCTAAAACTTTTCTTTTATCCTGCCTCATTTTCCTATGTAGCTGGATTATAGGCATATGCCACCATAGCTGTCTGTTCTTTATTTGTATTAACTAACAGCTCCCTGACGTGTATGCTTCTGAACAGTTTATTTTCCCGTGCAGTTCACAGAACTTAATCGCCCAGTCTCAGTCTGGTACTGGCAAAACAGCTGCCTTTGTGTTGGCCATGCTCAGCCAAGTAGAACCTGCAAACAGATACCCTCAGGTAAGGACTTGGTGAATTTGGTTTTCTTATTAACAAACACCTAGAAAAGAATTCCATTTGATGGATTAAAATTCAGGCTATTACTGCTTTTTCATAAACTGAAGCTGAAGCACCCATAGTATGGTCGATTTTTTGGTGATAACAAAAATCTTACTCCACTTTTCCATGGTTTGCCAGTTCTGGGATACTGCTGACAGACATGACTCTTTCACTTGCAGGAAAATCCTGTCTGCAGCTGTCATCCATTAGAAGGTTGTCACAACTTTCTGAGTAATTGAAAAGGAAGCACATCTCCATTTGGAATTTCAGATCCTCGCTCATGGGAGGGTTTTTGTGCTTCAGTGGCCCATAGTTGTTTTCAAAGGTTTTTACACAGCCAGAGTTCTGAACCCTAAGGATTCTAGCTTATAGCTGTGCAGCTGAAAGAATCAAATGTTACACACTTTAATTACATATTCTTTCCTTCAGCCTCACATGGAAAAATGACTAGGTTCTAGTGGGAATTACTCTTGGCAAGAGATTTTTGTCTTGAACTCTCATTCTACAATCTTTCCCTATCAGTGTCTGTGCCTCTCTCCAACGTATGAGCTCGCTCTTCAAACAGGAAAAGTGATTGAACAGATGGGTAAATTTTACCCTGAACTGAAGTTAGCTTATGCTGTTCGAGGCAATAAATGTAAGTATGAGTATGTGATACTAAATCATTAACCTACTGGTATCATTTCTTATTAGTATGAAAAATTTCAAAATATACACAGTATTTAAAATAATACAATAAGAATGTGATCATTACGTATATCTAAAATGTACCAATAAACTCTGATTGAAAAAATAAAATAGTACAATGAAAGCCACGTGGTGGCACACATCTGTAATCACAGCACTCGGAGGTGGAGGCAAGAGGAAAACAATTGTGAAGCAAACCTGGACAAGTTACCAAGATCCTTTTCAAAATAAAAAGAGCTGGGGATGTGGCTTGGTGGTAGACGTCCTTGGGTTTAACTGAACACTCTTGGGTTCAATTGCCACAAATAAGTGAGTAAATAAATACATACATTCATAGATACATACATACAAGCAAGGCAGGTGTGGTGGAGCACACCTGTAATCTCACTGAACCTTTCTGGGAGGCGGAGGAAAGAGGATCAGATGTATAAGTCCAGCCTGAGCAATTTAGCAGCTTAGTGAGATTTCATCTCAAAAACTAAAAAAAATGGCTGGTGATGTAGCTCAGTGCCACACACCCACACCAAAAATTATTTTTCATGTTTTTATTGTTTATATCTTTACTATATATTTTCATCATTTTTGCCTATGTGTCCTAGGTGCTATCATTATCTTGCCCCAAAATAGTAACACAAACAAAAATACTAGCATTAAGATGGGTGTTATAGGGCTGGGGAATATAGCTCAGTGGCACAGTGCCTACCTGGCAAGTGCAAGGCCCTGAGTTCGATTCCCGGTACCAAAAAAAAAAAGGTGGGTGTGATGATGTATACCTCTAATCTCAGCACTGGGAGGTGGAGCCAGGAAGATTGTGAGTTTGAGCTGACCCTGGCAACTTGGTGACTTAGTGAGACCCTGTCTCAAAATAAAATATTAAAAATGGTTTAGGGATGTAGCTCAGTTCAAAGGCTCTAGGTTAAATCTGCAGTACTACCAAAAAAAAAAAAAAAAGAAAAAGAGAAAAAAATTAGCATTAAATACATAGTATCTTGAAGGGGAAAGCTGGCTTTGCCTTGGAAACGCCCCCAGCAAACATCTCATCTCCACAGTGGAAAGAGGTCAGAAGATCAGTGAGCAGATAGTCATTGGCACCCCTGGGACCGTCCTGGACTGGTGCTCCAAGCTCAAGTTCATCGACCCCAAGAAGATCAAGGTGTTTGTGCTGGATGAAGCCGACGTGATGATAGCTACTCAGGGCCACCAGGATCAGAGCATCCGCATCCAGAGGTAGGAGCTCGGGCCAGGAGGAGCTTCGCGGGCCTCCTCTTGCTTGTGTGGGGTTGTCTCCTCTGGGCCGTGCAGCAGCGTTGGTTTGTGGGTCACTTCCGCATCAGTACTGACCGCACTCCCAGCCTGGGCCGTGACAGGAGACCTGGGACCCTGCGCCACCCCTGTGCCTCCTGGGTCTGCTGCTCCTCCCCCGCCCCGGCTTCTCTGGCCCCTTTGGCCTGCTGTGGTTAGAGCCCATCCGAGCTGCGGAGACTGGGCTTCTGCTCCTTGTGGTGACACCCGCGGGCCTTGCAGGATGCTGCCCAGGAACTGCCAGATGCTGCTTTTCTCTGCCACCTTCGAAGACTCTGTGTGGAAGTTTGCCCAGAAAGTGGTCCCAGACCCCAACATCATCAAACTGAAGCGTGAGGAGGAGACACTGGACACCATCAAGCAGTATTACGTCCTGTGCAGCAACAGAGACGAGAAGTTCCAGGCCTTGTGCAACCTCTATGGGGCCATCACCATTGCTCAAGCCATGATTTTCTGCCATGTGAGTAGCCGCTGGGCCTGCGGGGGCTGCCCCATCCCCTCCCCGGCCAGCCCCACCACCTGCTTGGGAGGCTAGATTCCACTGTGTGAAAATGAGACTCATCCCCACCATCCCTGGTGTAATCTTAGGTTGTTGAGTTTAAGGGGAAGACTGTGATGAGCCAAGCATTCTTTGATCCCACTTCTTAGAAAATGCTTGGGGAAAAAACAAATCTAAATAACATCCAATGAAATAATTTTTGAACCTTAAGGATATGGACTACTTAGAAACGCAGATCTTTGGGTCAGTGTACAATCTTCTAGAGGAAAAGTAAGAGGAGTTAATTCATCCAGACAAATCATGTGGCTAAAATTCTGTGTGTGAGAAATTTTAATCCTAATCTGCTCAGTGAATTAATCAGAGGCTTTTTTTTTTTTTTTTTTGGTGGGTACCGGGGGGTCGACCTCAGGACCTCGTGTGCCCGCAGGCGCCCGTGCCGCTGAGCAATATCACCGGCCCCTTTTTCGTGTGTGGGATCCGGGAGTCGAACTCGGGCCCTCGCGCTTGCCAGGCAGGCACTTATGCCGCTGAGCCATCTCACCGGCCCTAGAGGCTTGTATTTTTATCGTGATAAGTCGTGTTTCGGTGGGGATCTTTGCTTGATTTTTGTATAGGTCTTCCTTTAAAATAATTCTCTCTGCTTCAGACCCGCAAAACAGCTAGTTGGCTGGCAGCAGAGCTCTCGAAGGAAGGCCACCAGGTGGCTCTGCTGAGTGGCGAGATGATGGTGGAGCAGAGGGCCGCGGTGATCGAGCGCTTCCGAGAGGGCAAAGAGAAGGTGTTGGTGACCACCAACGTGTGTGCCCGAGGTGAGCAGAGATGGCCCTGCTCTGCCAGCCTCGGGGTCCCGGGCCCCAGTGGCGAGAGAAGTCTTCACATGCAGGACACTGGGAGGCGTTCAGTGGGGCGGCGGCGACTGTCCTTTCTAGGAGAGTCCAGGCTCCCTGCTGCAGCAGAAGGGAAGCCAGGAGCCCCAGCCTGGTGGGAGGAGCCACTCAGGCTCTGCCTGCTTGGGAAAGGACCTGCTCCCCGGGCAGCACCATGGGTTCCGCTGTCTGCAGACTTTCTGATTCCCGGGCTTGTCGCACCTGCCAGACAGACTCTGTCCTCCTCTGGTGCTGCTGCAGGCCTGTGGGTGCCGTCCCGTGCCCACGGCCCGGAGGTCCTGGCCTCCTCTTCCACCCAAAGTGGGTGTGTGTGGCTGACGGTGACGGCGACTTTGCTTCCCACCCTGACTGCCTTGCGCACCCCACCCTTCCCGCAGGTATTGATGTCGAGCAGGTGTCTGTCGTCATCAACTTTGATCTCCCCGTGGACAAGGATGGGAACCCCGACAATGAGACCTACCTGCACCGGATCGGGCGCACCGGCCGCTTTGGCAAGAGGGGCCTGGCCGTGAACATGGTCGACAGCAAGCACAGCATGAACATCCTCATCAGGATCCAGGAGCATTTCAGTGAGTCCCGGGGACACCTCTGCCCGGTGCCCTTTTCAGAGGGACAGGTGGGCAAGAGGTTTTCCCGTGGCCCCGAGAGGGACCATCGTCCCTGTGCCCGTCCCTTTCCTTTCATGTCCCCCCCCCAAGACCTTCCGGGGAGCACACGTGGGGCCTTCAGGGCCAGGACTGGGACAGAGGATTCCCGGTGGCCGGGCTGGGAGGCCCGAGGGACTGAGTGTCAGTGCCAGTGACCTGGGCCCCACTCCCCCTGCCCAGGCTCTGGAAGCCTTTGTGGTTAGATGACGGATCCCTGGGACCCAGGGAGTGGTGTTCCTAGGCCAGGTGGGGACCTCTGCCTCCTGTCTCCTGCTGCCGTCCCCTTCGGGGTGACTCGAGCTATGGCAACCCTGTGCTGGTCTCTTTCCCCCAGATAAGAAGATAGAAAGATTGGACACAGATGATCTGGATGAGATTGAGAAAATAGCCAACTGAGAAGCTCCCCGGTCCTTGGTGCCGCCCTCGTCACCTCCCTGGGAGGGAGTCCAGTGCTCACACGGCCCCGGCCTCGACAGTTACCACAGAGACGAAGGCACGAGGAAGAAACTACCTACCTCATTAAATTATGTTTGGACTTGACCAAAATTTGTGGAAATGATGGGGAATGGTAGGTTAATTGTTCATACAACTTTGGAGGATTAGGCGTGAATATACAAAATTTGGAAAAACCGTCTTTTTTTGGCCAGCATTTTCCGCACAATATGCTAATCTAGATGCTGTAGCTGATTACTTGTCCATGATCCCTTATGACAATCCCTGCTTGTTCTCTGGCTTGGAGTGTGTGGGCCAGCCTTCAGAACATGTGGAAGTGATATAGTAGAGGTGAAGAGGGAACACAGGGAGGAGCCCCAAGTTGGATGTTTGGAAGCCTAGTCATTTTGTCTGGAGGATGGCATGAGGCAACAGAGCAGCCCTGTGAGCTTCTGCTTTGGACTTGGCATGGAACAGATGTTGCCAGCCCCTCTGTCCTAATGCCCATACCAGGAAGGGATTTGCTGTGATGGACCAAAATGCCAACCTTGGGACCTTTGTATGCAGGTTTGTGTCTCAGGACTGTGACTTGTTCTCTTCAGCAGATATAATCTGTGTAGTGCACATTTGATTATTGGTGGGTCCTTGCCTTGTGCTTAAGCAAGTTCTATGGAGTAGGCACCTTGAGAATCAGTAGTAGCCCAGGCTTGCAACAAAACCTGGCTTCACAGGCACTTGCAGTATCCTTTTTATATTTCTCACCCCACCTTTACCCATAGTATCCTCAAGAAGCTAGGCAGTGATTTGAGGTTTGAATTCTCAGTGAAAATTGAGGGTTTGTTTCCAGTGGCTAGGCTCAAGGCAACTCCATATGTGGTCAACAGAAGTCACGAATTTTTGCTCTGCCTTCAGATCCCACAAGGCAGTTTTTGTCAGAGCTGGGGAATGATTACAGATATTTGGCATCTTGATTGTAAAGGGATTCTGAATGTCTGTGTTTACAGTGCCTGTGATATAAACAGGTGAAATTAGGGACTACTAGATGGACTACAGCCACTCATCTATCCAAGGCAAGAATCATCACCAAGCCCTTTGGTCTATCCTTACTTGGCCTTTGTGTATAGAATATACACAGAGCAAACAACAGAGGTGGACACTTCTCCACTTGTCCATATGTGGCCAAGACTGTTGGTACCCCCACAGTGACAGAGCAAAGATGAGATGAACTCATTTGCAAGAGTAGTCTGAAATCCCAGCCCAAAGTTCTCAGCTCTTTGGCCTTGATACAGAAGACCTGAAAGAGGAATTTTACTTTTTGCTTCTATTTTTCTTTTTTGGAGGTGCTGGGGATCGAATCCAGGGCCTTGTACATAGTAGAAGAGTATTCTACCACTGAGCTATATCTCTAGCCATGGAAGAGGTTTTAATGTGATGAGAACTATTCTAATTTTAGATCTTTCTCTTAGATATTTCCATGTTTTAAGATCAGATCTATCACCTGGGAGGGGATGTGGCCAATGTCAGCCTCCAGGTGGTTTCCTTAATCTGCTATTATGAAGAGGGAAACTGCCAATTCTACCACTTTCTCCCGTGGGTATTGGACTACGTAGTGTTTTCTCAGTGTTTCTGGTCAACTTTGACCCTTCTCAGGAGTCTCATAAGAACAGAAGAAATTTAGTGCTTCCCTGAAGTCCTGTGAACAAATCTTGAAATAACTAAAAACAAGGCCAATACTTAAAGACTTACTATACGCCTTCCAACACACATAACCCATCTACCGTTTTTGTTTTTTTGGGGGAGGGAGACTGGGAATCAAACTCAGGACCTTGCGCTTACCAGGCAGGCGCCATGCCACTGAGCTATACCCCTGGCCCTCAACCCATCTACTATTGCAGCCCTAAGTCTGAGAAGGAAAATGGGTAGGGAGGTGTTGCAGACTCTTCAATAGTAGAAGTAAATGGGCTTCTGGTAGAAGTGTTTATCAACAATTCTTAATCTGGGGTTTTGAACCTCTAAAAAGTCACTGGATAGGCTTTATCTACAAGGTATATGCATTGGTTTGAGTTTAAAGGTATTTTATTAATGAGGCTCCCAAAGGATTATGCATCTTTTAAAAACCTGAAGGTCTAATGTGGATACCTCTGGAGTCACCCCAGTGTCACTGTGAACCATATTCCCTCACAGTCCATATTCATGCTAGTGCCTGTCTCCTAGGGCTCAATGGTCTAGTTGCTTCTGTAACCTCGTGCAGCCTAGAGACATCAGTGATGTAAAACTATGTTGTTTGGTGAGCTTTGGTTCCCAGGGATTTTAGTCAAATTCATTCATTTATATGTATCTACAAACTGATAAATTGCACTCCAGAACAGAGAAATAAACTCAGGAAATTTTTGGTCCAGTGGAAAATTCTGGATATGTTCATTATCCACAAACTTGGATTTTTTTGGGGTTTTTTGAGTATCTGTCATTCACTGGCTGTATGCATAAGAACTAATTAATTGTGGATGTATTTTTTATTGATGTTAACTATGAAGGATTCATGTTACTAAGACATCGTTTTTAAGTATAAGAAGGAAGTGCATGCTGTTGTTGCTGGTATTAGTAATAAGTGGAGAATGAACACGTTAGTCCTGTTGCCTTTTTTCTGCTGGTAAATGAGAGGATGTGAGCTAACTATTCAGGAAGCTGATGCCAGTAAAATGCAGAGTCCTTTCGTTCTAGTCTCTTGAGTCTTAGGAAAAGAGTAGAAATGGGGCTTGGAGTTAAGTCTTCTTCTATGTTGTTTACATCTCTTGAAATGTTCCTTATCTTACATGTAGGCTATTTCATATAAAGTGCCAATGGTATTCAGAAGATAAGTATTTCTGAGGTTAGAGAAATTTCATGAAAGAATGGAGTTTGCAAATAACAAAAGCAGGAGTCTGTGTGACAAAAGAGTGCCCCAGGCAGGAGAAAAGTACATTAAAACTAAACCAAGTTCACTAGGATAAAGGAAGTACACTGGGGAGTACTGAGGAGAGCAGCCTGGGCATGTGGGCAGAGGAAAGTCTCAGAAAGAAAATGATGATTGATTCAAATTATTTGATCACACAAATTATATTTTGATCACCAATTAGAATGTTTAAACAGGGGCCGGTGAGATGGCTCAGCGGCTTAAGCGCCTGCCTTGCAAGCGCGAGGGCCCGAGTTCGACTCCCGGATCCCGCATATGAAAAAGGGGCCGGTGATATCGCTCAGCGGCACGGGCGCCTGCTGGCGCGCGAGGTCATGAGGTCGACCCCCCGGTACCCACAAAAAAAAAAAAAAAAAAAGAATGTTTAAACAGTATCTCAGTCCATTTGTGCTCCTATAACAAAATCCCTGTGACTGGGTAATTTATAAAGAACAAATTTCTCACAGTTCTGGAGACTGGGAAATTCAAGCACCGGCAAGGCTGATGTCTGGGAAGAGCTGCTGTCTGTACCCAATAGGGTTCCTTGCTGCTGCATCCTCCAGAGGGGAGCACCACTGTGTCCTCAGGGGGCAGAAGGGATGGAGGGCCAAGTGAACACTCCTTCAGCCTTGAGCCCCTTTACAATGATGCTAATTCCACTGCCGAGTCTGGTGGTGCACACCTGTACTCCCAGTGCTCAGGAGGCTGAGGCAGGAGGATCCTCATGAGTTCGAGGCCAGCCTGGGCTATAGAGTGAGTTCAGGCCAGCCTGGACTACATAATGAGACCCTGTCTAAAAATTAAAAAGAAAAAAAAGATGCTAATTCCTTTTAGCCTTCATGGTTCAGTAACCTTCACAAAGACCACATTTCTTAATATTGCAGTAGTGGAGATTAAATTTTAATACGAATTTTAGAGGAGGTATCATCATTTAAACCATAGCAAGTGATATTTGGATTTAGTAGTAATTTTTCGTAGGTTCTTATCACAAAAAGGAAGTGATAAAATTAGTTTAAATTAGTTAAAATTGATCTAGCAGATGTCCAGGGTTTTGGATACATTGGAGGTAGGAAAGGCTGGAGCTGAGAAATCAGGTTTCATTGTATCAGTCCTGTCATGCAGCCAGTGCTGAAGTGTCATTGGTCATACTGAGAACATATAAAAGGAAATGCACTGAAGGAATTGAGGAAGAATAATGGGCTTTTACACTTGGTTATTACCAAAAGGATTTGTGGCTCTTAAAAATCACTTTTTCTCTCTAGCACGGCCCCCCACAAAATTAGTTTCACTGTACATAATAATTCTGGGAAGAAACCTACAAGGTGGGAAAGAACAGAGGTACGGAAAGAACAGATGGCATTAGGGTTGAATCTCATATACATTAGTGTGTATGATTTCAAGCCTGTGACGTTAGAAAAGGACTCACCAGGCATGATGGCGCATATCTATAATCCCAGCACTTGGCAGGCTGAGGCAGGAGGATTGCCAGGAATTCCAGGCCAACCTGGGCTATACAGTGAGTTCAAGGATAGCCAACTACATAGCAAGACCCTGTTTCAAACAAAAAGGGACTGACCCCTCCTTCACCAACAACCCCAAGGAATAGACTTCAGGGACCGCCAAGGTTTCTTGTGGGCTTGGACATAGTCAGTAGATTCTTAGAAACCTGTTGCATTTTTGCATGAATTTGCTTTTCTGCTTGAGAATAAATATTCCTTATTTTGTTGCCCGACTCCTATTGCATCATATTCCAAAAATGACACTGGGGGTGAGGACCACTTGGGGACTGTGCTAAAGGTCTCCCTGACCGTGCTTATTCTGAGTCAGAAAGCAGGCTTCCTCAGAGCAGCTTTGAACATCTAGTGTGAAGTCAGAGGCCCGGTGAGGGCGGTGGATGCTTCTCCTTGCCTTAGCAACTGTACTGGCATTTAGTATCCAGCAGGGCAGGGGGCTGCTCCATTGCAGGGCCAGTCATGAAATAGTAGTGGTAGGTGAAGCCGGACGGTGGCTGGCTCGCACGTCAGCTGCTCAGATGAGGTAGCTCTTCGGCCTTAGCCATATCTCCTGGGCAGAGGAGGGACAGGGATGAGGGAGCAGACCTTTTGTTTATGCAGCCCTTTAACCCAGAACTATGCCACCTTTTGCCCGGGTGGCAGAGGGGTGTCTAGACAGAACTTTCCTGGAAGACTACTCATTTTGTAACTACTGTTACATCCTCATCCTTATGATTCCAGCATCCTTGGCATTCCCAGTTGGAGAACAGGCAAATGGTTGTAGGTTCTTATTTTGTCCCTGAGAGTAAATCTCCCACTGTTTACACCAAAGGACAGCTCAGCCCTGGTCCAGGTGTATGGCCAAGTGTGCCAGGTTTATTGTGCTCTAGTCTATTTATCTTTCTCTCAGATACTAGTAGCTACTTTTGAGTCCAGGTTTAACAACAAAATCCCAATGATGAGGTAGTCTTTTGTAATTTCTGAAAGATTAGGCCAGAGAGACATCTTGTTCTATTAATCTGATTTCATAGTGTTTAACATCAATGGAGACAGCAACTTCAGCAAAACCTCCAATGCCTCCCCTTCTCCCCCACCCCATACTGGGGATTGGACCCAGGGGTTATCAATCACTGAGCTGCATCCCCAACGTTTTCCAAATTTTTTGAGGACAGGATCTCACTAAGTTGCCCAGCCTGGCCTTCAGTTCGTGATCCCCCTAACTTGTCCTCCCATGTACCTGGGATTACACCCAGCCCCATGGATCTTTCTGGTTAACTGACCACACTCCATGATGACCATTTCCAGACTCACCTCAAACTTCCAACCTAATACCCTTCAGCTGTCAGCAGTTAATCTGCCTGTTCCAAGAAATCAGTCAACATAAAGAAATTACCTCAATCTTTTACCACCAGACTTCCCTCCATTAGGCACCTGTCCTTCCCTCTTCCTATTCCAGTGGGAGATATATCCTTATAATCTATATTTCTCTACCAGTCCACCAAATTCCCTCTCCGGGCTTTTTAAGGCTCCATTCATTGTCCTCTCATATTTTCAACCTTGTGCACACCCTTAGCTCTTTATCAATATTTTCACATATTCATACCTGATGACTAAAATTCTACTGTTCCTCTATTCTTCATCTTCTTTTCTCATATTTCTTGATGGCCAAAAGTCTTGGTTTGTTTCTATGCATTGAGTCCTACTCCTCAAAGTCTGCAGCCTGACTTCTGCCCCACGGCCCCCTTAAAATAGCCTCCACCAAGGACACTGATGACCTACATGTTCCTAATCCAAAAAATATATTTTGGTCATCATATCTCAGCAGAATTTAACAAACGGACAACCCCTTCTTCGAGCCATTTTTCTAGTGAGTCAAGTGACACACTAGTCTTCCTTTTCTCCAACCATTTCTCAGCTCCTTTGCAGATTGCTTCATTCACCTCTTAAATGTAACTTCTCCACAGCTCTGTGCAGACCATTTCTTCCTCTCTCTAGTACAGGCAATTTTGTTCATTCCGGTGGCTTTGTCTGTTGTCAACTCCCAAGACTTGATGTTGAACTCTGGTGGCAGAAACAGTTGCCCACATGACAACATAACCAGCACGGAACCCATCACCTTATCCCATCACCAAACACCACCACTCCACAAACCGACTGTGCTCAAGGCTCTTCCTCCAAGTTAAATTCACAAAATGGCATTATAGTCGCCTGTTGCTCACACCAGAAACCCGGAATTCATCATGAATCTTCCTCTCCTAAAGCTAATAGTCATGAAAACTCTATAGCAGTTATCTATTGCTGTGTCTTGAGTCAGCCCAAAGCAGTGACTTAAAGTAACAGCCTTTGTCATGATTCTGATTATCTGAATGACTACTGGTCTCCCCCAGGCTCACTCTTTTTTTTTTTTTTCCCGAGGCAAGGTCTCGCTGTGCAGTTCAGGCTGGCCTTGAACTCACTGTGTGGCCCGGGCTGGCCTCGAACTCACTGCGATCCTCCTGCTTCAGCCTCCCGAGTACTGGGATTACAGGCGTGCGCCACCATGCCCGGCCCCGGGGTCACTCATGCAGCTGCCTTCCCCCAGGTGGTGTCCGGACTTGGCGGGGAAAGCCAAGTTCCTCCGTGTGTTCTTTTAACTTCATGTCTTGGAAGGTGATCTCTTGATTCCTTCTAAGAGGAGAGCGCTGAGGCAGGAAGATCGTAAGTTCGAGCCTATTTCATAATGTTTTAAAGAGGCACGGGGATGTAGCTTAGGGCGAAAGCCCTGGGTTCAACTCCATTACTGAAAAACATACAAACTGGGTTTGCCTGCTAGGGGAGGCGGCCAGGCTGCAGGACAGGCAGGGCGCAGAGAGGTGACGTCGCCCGCCGGGTAGGAACTGACGTCACCTTAGCGCACGGCGCTTCCGGTCTGCGTGAGCCGGGTTTCACGCCGGCTGCTGGTGAGGGCAAGTGTGCAAGGGCTGAGTGGTGCAGGTTTTCTCGAGTTGCTTTCTCTTCTCCGCCATGGCCACAGACTCTTGGGCCCTGGCGGTGGACGAGCAGGAGGCAGCCGTCAAGTCGGTGAGCGGCTTCAGGCGGGAAGAATATGACGGGCCCAAGCGGACCGGTCTCGAGCACCGGGACTGTCCGAGTTGGGCCGGCCTGCGGCCTGCACGCTCCTGCAGTTTGCCGCGGGCGGTCACTTAGTCGGAGGTCCTGGGGCTAAAGAAACCGTTATCGAGCTTTTTATCTTCATCCGGGCTAAAGAATTTCTCCTGTGGTAATCTGTCCGCGCTTCGTATGCTGTACTTCTTAAAGTGCGCCGCTTTCTCGTGATGATTCTAAAGGAAGGCATATTTAGATGCTAATTCTTTTTCGTTAAGTTTTTTGGAGCGTTCTTGGGCTACTTTATCTTTAACGATTCTTATATCCATGCTTAACGTGGCTGGGTTTGTAGCTCTTTGTAGAATAAAAGATTCAAGTTTACCATTGCTTTTTTTTTTTTTTTTTAAGACTATAGAGTCTCGCCACGTACCGTAGGCTGACCTCGAACTCGCTGTCCTACCTCAGCCTCCCGAGTGCTGGGATTACAGGCAGGGGCCACCATACCCGGCTCAAATTTAGATTTAATGTTTCAATCAACTGCAGATGTTGGAGGGAGACACGAATTGTTTCATTGATGTTTAAAGTGACATTTAGTTTCATATATTGCTGCTTTTTATTGCTGAAGATCTTTTCAGCTGGAAGGTATAATGTAAATTGTTGGTTTATGTCCAAGACACTAAGTTTAGGTTTGTTTGGTGATAATAGAGTTTTGGTTTTAAAACCTTAAACCCAGTACTTGGGAGGCTAAGGCAGGACCATCACATGGCCCAGAGTTCGAGGCCAGCCTGGAATACATAGCAGGACCCTATCTTAAAACACAAAACAACAACAACAACAAAAATGTAGGGTTTTGTTTGTTTTATGGTAGCCTTAACTAACTTTTTAATGCTTGAATTACATTTCTTCTCCAGCCATGGTTTGTTTTGTTTGTTTGAGACAGGGTCTCACTATGTAGTTTAGGCTGGCCTTGGACTCAGTGTATCCCAGTCTGGACTCAAACTCCCAGCGGTCCTCCTGCCTCAGTGCTGGGATTACATGTGTGCACCACCATGCCCGGTCCTCCAGTCATGTTTATTGTTTCAGGACTATTTTCAGTTTGTCAGCAGGTATTTGAAATGGACTAAGCCCAGGGGAGTATAGGAAGCAGATTTACAGTCTAGACAGAAAGGCTAGAATGGGGGAAATGTTATGAAAATGGTAAGGATAATCTGATAAATGAGCTTTGGAGCAATAAGAGAACATTTATGAGTAGAAAAACCAGATACTTTATTTTATTTTATTTATTTATTTATTTATTTATTTTTTGTGGGTACTGGGGGTCGAACTCAGGACCTTGTGTGCCAGAAGGCGCCCATGTGGCTGAGTGATATCACCGGCCCTTAAACCAGGTACTTTCTTGTGAGCTGGATATTAGAAAGTGAATCATATTTGAGACAGGTGTCTTAGCTACTTTTCTCTTGTTGCTGAGACAGAATACCCCACACCCAAATTTAAGGAAGGAGAGGTTTATTTAGCTCACAGTTTGTGGAGGTTTCAGTCCATAATCAGCTGGTTCCAAGGCAGGGTGGCATGGCAGAGGGGCAACAGTTCAAGGCAGCAGAAGACAGCAAAAGCAACAAGAGCAAATAGGGGGAGCAAACCTCTTTTCCTCCCTTATAGTGTAAGCAGGCTCCTGGCCCTGGGGCGGGTATAGTACTCATACCATCTGAGTGCCCTGCTCTTGCTCAGGCTCAGGATGTTTACGAAGTGAGGGCCCGGCCCCCTGCTGAGTAACTTAGTTAAATTTCTCATATTGACACAATGTATCAACCATTACAACATCTTGGAGCATAAATAGCCACCCTGGGACATGTCCGCTATAGCACTAGCATGTAGAACTGCTGAGTTACTTAGTTAAGCTTCTAATCTTCTCAAGTTGACACGATGTATCAACCATTACAACAGGTGAAGATAAAAGGCATTTTAGGAGGACAGCATACAGGGAAGTGTTGGACAGGAGTCAGAACTCATTTTTGCTCCAGCTTAGGTTATCAGGTTGGGGTAGGGACGGTATAGAAAGTATTACAGAGAATCTACTGCGAACCTTAACTAAGAACTCAAGAGTAAAGCCTGTATTTAGTAGGTTTGAGGTTTTAATGAGAAATACTGACAGATATTGGACATCAGAGAGCAAAATGTATTAGGAGTGACACCTAAATGAAAGGAGATCAGTGTGCAGGTTGCTCTGATTGTCCAGAGACTGAGGACATATTTTGGGCAGTGGAAATGAAGATGAAGGAGTGGAATCAAAAGATACTGTGAGGGCCGGTGAGATGGCTCAGCGGCGTAAGCGCCTGCCTTGCAAGCGCGAGGGCCCGAGTTCGACTCCCGGATCCCACATACGAAAAAGGGGCCGGTGATATCGCTCAGCGGCACGGGCACCTGCTGGCGCGCGAGGTCCTGAGGTCGACCCCCCGGTACCCACAAAAAAAAAAAAAAAAAAAGATACTGTGAGCTGGGCATGGTGGCACATGCCTGTAATCCTAACACTGTGGGAGGCTGAGGTAGGAGGATCACAAGTTCCAGCCAGCCTGGTCAGTTTAGCAATTGAGTGAGTCCCTGTTTCAAAAAGGGTTGTGAGGGGGCTGGTGAGATGGCTCAGCGGCGTAAGCGCCTGCCTGGCAAGCGCAAGGTCCTGAGTTCGACTCCCGGAACCCACATACGAAAAAAGGGCTGGCGATATCGCTCAGTGGCACGGGTGCCTGCTGGTGCACAAGGTCTTGAGATCAACCCCTGGTACTCACAAAAAAAAAAAAAAAAAGGGTTGTGAGGGCCGGTGAGATAGCTCAGGACATAAGCGCCTGCCTGGCAAGTGTGAGGTCCTGAGTTCGACTCCCGGTACCCACATATGAAAAAAGGGCCGATGATATCGCTCAGTGGCACGGGCGCCTACTGGCGCGTGAGGTCCTGACCCCCGTTCGACCCACAAAAAAAAAAAAAGAGTTGTGAATGTAGTTCAGTGTGAAGGCCCTGGGTTCAATCTCCGGTACCTCTGAGAAAACTGCATATGAGGATTTGCTGACATAATACAGAGAAGGGAGATAAAGGCGAGTGTTAATATCTTCAACTTTTATTCTCTAGGCATTGTTACTAAAGTGCTAGTAACAGGAATAGGAAAGTGGGCAAGAGGGCAGATTTGGTCTGGAGAATGACTGTGGGTCTAAATGTTCTAAGTTCAAGGAAAGTCGGCATCTGGTAAGTATCTGTGTTGGGAGCCCCCAGATATTTTCAGTTGTTTGGTGATTTGCCTCGAAGACTTAGGATATAGTTGTGCTAACAGCTATGATTTCTTTCTTTGTATTTCTTTTCTTTCTTTCTTTTTATTTTTTTTGAAAATAGGATCTCACTCTGTAATTCAGGCAGGCCTAATTCAGACTTCACTGCATAGTCCAGGCTGGCCTAGCACTTGCAGCACTCTTCCTGCCTCAGCCTCCTGAGTGCTAGAATTACAAGCTTGTACTACTGTGCCCAACTTCAAATCTGAGGCTTTTTAAATGTATGATGCAGGGCTGGGGATGTAGCACAGTGGTAGAGTTAGCTGTGTAATATATATGAGGCCTTGGGCAGTACCACACACGCACAGGGTGACCCTAATCTTACTATGATATGAATGTCACCAGTATATTCCTAAACATACTTAGTATCTGGTTCTAACCATCCTGCTTATAAATGGTTTGTTTGTTTGTTTGTTTGATTTAGATAGGGTCTTGCTGTCTTGCTCAGGCCAGTCTTGAACACCTGGGTATGTTTTAAAACAATGCTTCCTAAGGGTTGGAGAAGATACCTCTTTTTTTATTTAAAAATTTGTTTTGTTTTGTTTTACTGGTACATTGTAGATACGTATAATGATAATATTCATCATAGGGAGTTTGTACCTGTACATGATATATCGTGATTCTTTTTTTCCCATTCCCCTCCCCTCCTTTCCATTCAACCCCTTTTCCCCTTTTTATTTACAAAAGCTTTGTTTGCATTTTTTCCTTCTATTCTTTTTTTTCTTGTCCCTTCATTCTTTCCCCTCTCCCCCCTCGCTTGTTCCCCTTCTCATTTGAACATTTTCTTCCCATTTCCCAATATTTATTATACATTTTGGTCCTTATTTACACTTTTGGTTTCTCACACCAGAGAAACCATGAGATATTTGAATACATGTGTCCAATTTATTTCACTTAGGGGCCGGGGATATAGCTCAGCGGCGCAAGCACCTGCCTGGCAAGCTTAAGGTCCTGAGTCTGATTCCTGGTACCAGAAAAAAGAAAGAAAACCCAATTTATTTCACTTAAGAGTATGGTCTCAAGGTGTATCCATTTACCTAGAAATGTCTCAATCTTATCCTTCTTTATGGCAGAATAGTACTCCATTGTATAAAAATGCCACATCTTTATCCATTCATTGGTTGATGGGCATTTGGGCTATTCCAAGATTTGGCTATTACAAACTGTGCTGCTATAAACATGGGTGTGCATATATCGCTGTGGTATGATGCTTTTAATTCTTTTGGGAAGATACCAAGAAGGGGAATAGCTGGGTCAAATGGGACCTCCAACCCTAGTTTTTTGAGGAATCTCCACCCTGATTCCACAGTGGTTGCACTACTCTACACTCCTACCAACAGTGGAGAAGGGTTCCTTTTTCCCCACAGCCCTGCCAGCATTTGTTATTGGCTGATTTCTTGATAATAGTCATTCTTACTGGAGTGAGATGGAATCTCAGTGTTGCATCTCTCAAATAACCAGTGATGTTAAACATTTTTTCATGTATTTATTTGACATTTCTTCTGCTTCAACTGAGAAGTATCTGTTCATTTCAGACACCTATTTTTGGATTGGGTCTTTAAATTTGGGAGGGTCTGATTTTTTTTGAGTTCTTTATATATTCTAGATAGTAGTCCTTTATCTGAGGTACAGCTGGCAAAAATTTTTTCCAACACTGTGGGTTGTCTCTTCACTCTGTTGGTGGTTCCTTTTGCTGTGGAAAAGCTTTTTATTTTATTTTATTTTATTTTTTTGTCTTTTTGAGACAGGGTTTCACTATGCAGTTCCAGGCTGGCCTCAAACTCAGAGCGATCCTCCTGCCTCAGCCTCCCAAGTGATTACAGACACGTGCCGCCATACCTGGCCTGGAAAAGCTTTTTAATGAGATGAGATCCCATGTGTTGATTTTTTGTGATATTTCCTGTGCGATCGAGGTTTTGTTCATAAAGTCTTTCCTTATACCAGTGTCTTCAAGAGTTCTGCTATTCTATCTTCCAGCAGATTTAGTGTTTCTGTTTTAATATTTAGATCTTTGATCCATTTTTATTTTAGTTTAGTGGATGGTGAAAGATATGGATCTAGTTTTAATCTTCAGCCTGTGGAAAGCCAGTTTTCCCAGCACCATTTATTAAAGAGGCTATCTTTCTTCCAGTGAAGGTGTTTGGCTCCTTTGTCAAAGATAAGGTGGCTGAGTATGTCTGGAGTTGTTTCTGCATCTTCTAATCTGTTCCATTGATCCTCGGGTCTGTTTTTTTTGCCAGTACCATGCTGTTTTTTCTTACAGTAGCTTTGTAGTTTGTGTGTGTTTGTTGTGTGTTTTGTTTTGCTTTGTTTTTTGAGACAGGTTCTCACTATGTAATCCAGGCTGGCCTCGAACTTGTGACGATCCTCCTGCCTCAGCCTCCCCAGTGCTGGGATTATAGGCATGCGCCACTACACCTGGCTCACCCCTTTTTTAATCACGTAGGCTTGTGTACTTTCACGCTGCCCCATGTCAAGACACTGCCTCCTGGGAGAGGCAGGATTAATCATCAGAAGCCTCCTTGCTGAGAGTGAATCTAGAACCATGGCAATGAGGGGTTGATTGGCTGACTTTTTTTTCCAGTTCTGGGGATTAAACTCAGGGAGCACTGCGGTATATCCCCAGCCTTTTTTAGTTTTTTATTTTGAGACAGGGTCTTGCTCACTTGCCCAGCCCGAGCATGAATTTGTGATCCTCCTGCCTCAGCTTCCTGAGTTGCTGGGATTACAAGTGGGTGCCACTACTGTTGGCATCAGTCAGGCTTTCTGGAGATCACGCTAATCAGTGTGGTCCAATTAGGGGACTCTAGATGGTCTCAATCACATTTTCAGGCCATCCCAATTGTAGTTATTTCAGCTCCATTGTATACATCCTGAAAATGAGGAGTAATCAGCCAATCGATAAGACCTGGTAAAATACCTTCCTGGATCTGTGTCAGCCTTCCCATTGGCCATCAGAGAAAGGTTGTCTACTCCTAAGGAGAAAGTGTGTGGCTCTGCTTTTTCTCTGGAAAAAGCTGGTTTCTAAAGAGCTTAGACGAATACTCTTACTATGGGACTTCCTTCTCCCAAAGGCCCAGAACAGGGTCAATTAGAAAAAGGTCGAATTGGACGGGGCATGATTATTTAATAAAGTGTTTAATACGCCCTCAGGAACCAGTGGTTACCAGAAGGAGAGTGACTTAGTACATCAGCTCAGAGATCTTGGGGGTAGGGCGTGGGCCTAGGAGATGATTTGGAAATTCTCAGAACCTAACAACATACCTTTATAATACCATCTTTGTAGCTCACTTCTTCCTCTTACCAATTCTTAGAACGTAGAAAATTAGTTCTTATGAAAGTAGAGACTTGATTGCAAGTTTATTAATTATTGTTCAACTGGCACTTTCCTTTGCAACTTACTAAGCAAGTTTGTATTTCAAAATTTAAAACATTTTTATATCATGGACTTGGGTTTGTCAATTGTTTCATTGTAATAAGTTTGCAGTACTAGGGATAGAATCCAGGCCCTTCACACTGAGCTACCTCTCAGGGCTTTTTATTTATTTTAAATTAATTAGTCAGTTATTCTATTTATTTTGTTTTTGAGGGTCTCACTATATAGTTTAGACTGGCCTTGAACTCACTGTGTAGTCCAGGCAGACCTCAAACTTGTGGTGATCCTCCTGCTTCAGCCTCCTGAGCACTGGGATTACAAGCACGCATCACCATGCTTGGCTTTATTTTTTTATTTTGAGACAGGGTCTCATTAAGTTCTCTATGCTGTGCTCAAACTTGCAGTCCTCTTGCCTCTGCCTCCCAGAGTGCTACGATTACAGAGGATTATAGTTTATTTTCTGTTTAATACAGTGTAGGTTTCAGGGTTAAAAAGGAAAAAGCAGGGTTTGGAGGTATAACTCAGGGTAGAACACTTGCCTGGTGTGCTTTAGGCCCTGGAAACAATCCCCAGTGCTTCGGGCGGGGTGGGAAGCTTATTGAGGTGTTTAAGGGGTATGATTCTCAGAAAGGAACTGAAAAGACGTAATATTTAGTAAAGATTAGATGTTCTAGAAAGAGTATATCTGGGAGGAAAGCAGAGGTTTTGGATTCTTTTCCACTCTTTCTCCCTACCATTACATTTAGCACCCCACCCCCACCCCCAAGCTGCTGAAGGTGCTGGAATGTTTTTCCCCGGGCTTTTAGCAATCCTGCATTGAGCGGAACAGACCAGCTTCCTGACTGTAGTTGTGCAGTAGTTCTTGCCAGACTGTCCCTGGGGAGCTCTTCCTTGCCCCAGGCCTTTGACTGGGGCCTTTGCTTACTCTGTTTCCTTTTGTTCCTATTTAGATGAGCAGTTTGCAGATCAAGGAAGAGAAAGTCAAACCAGATACCAATGGTGAGTCACTAGTGCCTACGGGCCAGGCACATGTTACAGGCACGCTCACTGCAGTGAGCAGTGGAGCTTTCCTTTAGGGGCGTGTTTGGCAAAAGACAGCACTGGAACCCAGAGCCCGAAATTAGATTCATTACTGAAGAGGCAATACGTCCATTTTCCAGATTTTTCAAACCCCTGACTCCCTTAACATCAAGAATTACTGTTGCAGGCTGGTGAGATGGCTCAGCAGCCTAAGCGCCTGCCTGGCAAGCGCAGGGTCCTGAGTTTGACTCCCGGTACCCACATACGATAAAAAAGGCCGGTGATATCGCTCAGTGGCACGGGCGCCTGCTGGTGCACAAGGTCCTGAGTTCGACCCCTGGTACCCACAAAAAAAAAAAAAAAAAAAGAATTACTGTTGCATCTGTTCGCTTCCTGCTATTATCTTGAAATATTTTTAAACTTTTAAAAAATTGAATCTGGGGTCCACACACAGAAAGTATAAAAAGGTGCGAGGCCTCATCCCCAGGCCCCCATGTGGTTGTTTGCTGGGGCTGTCCCAGTGAAGCTCCACAAAGCTGGGGGGTGTGAAGAATAGCAGCGTTTCAGCTCATGGTTTGGAAAGCCAGAGTGTCAGCAAGGTTGGCTACCTCCTAGGCAGGGAGGAGGACCCTGCTCCAGGCCTCTCAGTTCTCTGGTTTGTTGCAGTTAGTGGTCACATGGTTTGTAACTGCATCTCCCTTGTCTCTGCCTTCATCTTCACATAGCAGCCCCCTGGGTGCATGTCTGGTGCCCAGTAGTACCACCTCTTTTTGTGGTGCTGGGGATTGAACCCAGGGCCTCAAGTACACTAGGTAAGTGCTCTCTCACTAAGGTACATCTGCAGCCCTCAGTTTTCCCTTTTTATAAGGACCCAGTTATATCGTTGGGTCTTTTTGTTTGTTTGTTAGTTTTTTTTTACTTTAAAATGTCAGTACTTGCTGAGCGTGGTGCCACACACCTGTAATCTCAGCACTTGGGAGGCTGAGGCAGGAGGATTGCCACGAGTTCAAGGCCAGCCTAGACTACATAGTGAGTTCAAGGCCAGTCTGAACTACATAAGAGAGACCCTGTCTCAAAAAACAAAGAAAAAAAAAAACAATTACAGAGTCAAATACGTGACAGGTGGCAGTCTGCCCTTGCTACCAGTCATATTGGATTAGGGCACACACTAGAGCAATAGTCTCCAAACTTTTTACCTTTTTGGTGCGAGGAACCAGTGTCATGGAAGACAGTTTTTCCACAGGGAGGGGGGAAAAGAGTATGGTTTCAAGATGCTTCAAACATCCTGCAGGGTTGTAAATGTAGATAAATGTTGCTGGCTCATGCGCTGCCCACCTCCTGTTGTGTGGCCTGGTTCTAAACAGGCCAGAGATTGGTACTGGGCTTCTTCCCATGGGTTGGAGACTCCCACTTTAGAAACCTTAGCTTAACTATAATAATACCCACAGTCACAAATAAGGTCACATTCTCAGGTACTGGAGGTTAGAGCATGAGCATGAGAATTTCAGGAAGACATAGTTCAGCTCATAATGTCTCTTCTTGTAAGTGACCACTGTTACTGGATTTTTGGCATTCTTCCATAGTTTTTTTTTGTACCAGAAATCGAACTCAGGACCTTGTGCTTTCCAGGCAGGCGCTGTGCCACTGAGCTGTATCCCCAGCTCTTCCTTAGTTTTGTTACACAAAGCAAATAGTACAAACATTGATTCTCAAGCCAGGCATGGTGGCACATGCCTGTAATCCCAGCACTCAGGTGGCTGAGGCAAGAGCATTGCTGCAAGTTCAAGGCTGGCTTGGGCTACATAGTTCAAACCTGTCCTGAACTACATAGCAAGACCCTGTCTCAAAAAAAAGATTTTTATGTCAGAACATGGTATTTTCTCTGTTTTATAACCACATGGTATCATTATAATTTATTTAACCAGTCCTCTATTGTTAGATGTTTAGGTTTGTCCCATTCTTTTGCTCTTATAAATAGTGTTTTATGGACTAACCATGAACTTAAATTTTTTTTATATGTATGCAGTGTTTTTGTGGGATAAATTCCCAAAAGACATATAGGACAGGGCTGGTGAGATGGCTCAGCGGCATAAGCGCCTGCCTGGCAAGCGTGAGGTCCTGAGTTTAACTCCCGGTACCCACGTTAAAAAAAAAAAAAAAAAAAAAGATGGATAGGACAAAGGCATATGCATTTGCAATTTTTTTTTTTTTTTTTTAATGTGGGTACAGGGAGTCGACCTCAGGACCTCGCACTTGCCATCAGGCAGTTGTGCTGCTGAGCAATATCACAGACCCCTTTTTTTTCCTTTATGTGGGTACTGGGAGTCGAACTCAGGACCTCGCACTTGCCAGGCAGGCACTTATGCCTCTGAGCCATCTCACCGGCCCTGCATTTGCAATTTTTATAAGCGTATTCAGAATGCCCTTCATCCATAGGTGTCTTATCAATTTATATTTCTAGCAGCGCCGCATGTAACTGTTTCCCTATGGCCTCATCACGAGTGTTTAATTGAACTTACTTATTTTTAATCAAACATTTAGAATTTGGCCATTCTGATAGGTAAAAAATAGTAGGTTGTGTTTGCTTATAGAAAGCTGTATTTTTACTTAAGTAAGTCAAGTGACAAATTTTTCTTATGTACTTAATAACTTTCTAGAAGTACAATCCATTAAACATAAAGAAATGCCAATTTTTATATTTGGGTCACTGAAGCAAGTTTTAGTATCTTCATTGTCCCATCTTTTAGGTGGATTTAAGAATTGCCTTTCCAAAAAAAAAAAATTTGCCTTTCCAGTGACAACTGTTTTCTTCTGTAGGTGTTGTCAAAACCAGTCCCGCTGCAGAGAAGACAGATGAAGAGGAGAAAGGTAACCACTCGAAGGCCTGTGGCAAGGGACGGAGACTGAGCCTGGCCTTGCCTTCCTGGAGCTGGGGGCACTGAGCTGCAGATGAGAGGATGAGGGGCTCCACCGAGGACTGGGGAGGAGCCGTAGGGAGACAGTGCTGGTCAGGAGTGCTGTGTCCTGGAAGCCAGAGGAAGTGTGTCCAAAGCAACGTGTCAGCTAGAGGTAACAGGGTATTAAGAGAACAACTAGAGCCAGGCACAGTTGTGTATTTCTGTAGTCTCAGCTGCTTGAGAGGCTGAGGCAGAAGGATTGCAGTTTTGAGGCCAGCTTGGGCAACATAGCAAGATCCCACCTCAGAGAAAAATAAACTACAAATTGACCATTGGATCAATTTGGCATGTGGAAGTCATTGAGGACCTTAGCATGGGCTATTAAGGGTATACATTGAACAGAAAAGGGAGGAAAGAAAATGAGTACAGACAACCCTTTTAAGGAATGTTCCAGAAAGGGGGAGGTAATGAATGGGAGGAAGTAGGTTTATAAAGAGATGATAAAACTGGTTCAAGTTCTAGTAGGAGTGGCCCACTGAAGGGGACCGGTGACAATGCAAGGAGGCAGTGCAGAGAGAAATGTCCTGTGCACAGGCGGGGGTGGGCCCCCATGAGGGCAGGTGTACAGCTGAGGTCCAGAGTGAGAATGTGGAGAACTTGAAGGCTTGAGGAGAGAGGAGAAGGTAGCACGGAGGTTTCAGGAGCAAGATGAATTAGTAGACTATGGGAACAAGAAGACCTGCTGAGTCGATCAGCCCACTTGAGTCTTGTAGTCAAAAATGTAAAAGGAGCTGGGTGCAGGGGCACTGCCTATAATCCTGCCACTCAGAGGCTGGGGCATCAGGAGCTCTACCCCCGCCTGGGCAGTTTTAGCAATTTAGTGAGACCCTGTCTGGAAATAAAAAATAAAACAGGCTGGGGCTGTAGCTCAGTGCAGAGGCCCTAGTACCAAAAATTTAAAAAGGAATTTAAAGGGAGAACTGCCAATTTGGTGGTTTTCTCCAGCCATGCATGGCTGCCCGGGTGCTAGGGCTCAGGGAGGTAGAGCACTTTCACAAGGGTGGGGCTTGATTTTATGTAGCTACAAAATCTACTGGTTTCTTGGACAGAGGACAGAGCTGCCCAGTCTTTACTCAACAAGCTGATCAGAAGCAACCTTGTCGATAACACAAACCAAGTGGAAGTCCTGCAGCGGGACCCCAGCTCCCCTCTCTACTCGGTGAAGTCTTTTGAAGAGCTCCGTCTGTGAGTATTCATTGCTCTCAACAGCTCTTCCTTTCTAGTCCCTCCCATATAAAATTTAGCATCTCAGACATTCCGATAGGACTTTTACTTCTTACTTATGCTTTTAAAATCTTTATTTATTTATTTTAAAGGTAGTGAGGTTTTATATTTACTAAGGTAGGAAAAAGAAGTATGCACTGCAGGGTGAGAGCAACCACTAAAAGTGCTTACGATGGCCTATAAAAGTTCAGTGTACTTACTTTGAGTAAATAATAACTCACCTGATTCAGAAGCAGAAAAGTGGGCCAAGCATGGGTGTAGCTCAGTGGTAGAATGCCTGCCTCACATGCCTGGCTTCCATCTCCAACAACATGCACTCATGCACGCATGCAGAGTGAAGAAACGTGAACGTGAACGATCTCACAGTGACAATCTTCTGCCCTTCTCTTAGCAACCCTGTTGTCCTCTTCTTTTTTTTTTTTTCCCTGAGACAGGGTCTTGCTGTGTAGTCCAAACTGGCCTTGAACTCGCTTATGTAGCCCAGGCTGGCCTCGAACTCATGGCAATCCTCCTGCCTCAGCCTCCTGAGTGCTGGGATTACAGCTTTACCGCCACGTGCCACCACACCCAGCTTATAGGGTTTACATTCTTAAGAGTTTGTTAGCTACTTTTAGGAAGTATGTTAAAGGAGTCTACATTCCTATTACCAAAAGTAGAAAGTAGCTTTTGACAGCTCCAATTAAAAAAAAAAATCCAGAACCCAGAAATAAGCCTTATAGAGGGTGTATTTATGGCACTGTGCTTAAAAAGGACTTTAATGTCATTATTTTAAAAGGCAGAGAATTAGGAAGGTCTGTACCATGTGTTTTGTTTTCTTCAGTAAGTAAAGCGGATTTAAGGTGGTTGGGTTAATGTGCATGCCACTACGCTGGCTGTTTGCAGGAACACAACACGTACCTACCACTCTTGCTGCCTGCCAGGATCCAAATCATAGGCAGAAAATAGCTAGTAAGAATATGGTAGAATAGGGCCGGTGAGATGGCTCAGCGGCTTAAGCGCCTGCCTGGCAAGCGCAAGGGCCCGAGTTCGACTCCCGGAACCCACATACGAAAAAGGGGCCGGTGATATTGCTCAGCGGCACGGACGCCTGCTGGCGTGCGAGGTCCTGAGGTCGACCCCCCGGTACCCACACAAAAAAAAAAAAAAAAAAGAATATGGTAGAATAAATGGGTTATTTGCCTTTGTTGAATAAAATCTGCAGCATGGTGTGCCCTGTGGGCACACAGAGGCTACGTTCCTGCTTTTATTGAGTAAGGAACATTGAAAATAAGAGAGCTGACTAGTTGTTAAGGAAGTAATTGTGCAGAACAAGTTTTTTAAAGTGTGATCTTTAAGGTTTTCAGGAAATTAGACTTTTCTCTGTGTATTTCCCCTACCCAGGACTTTATTCACCAAATCTGTCATCCCTGCTTGTGTTCTTAAACTTATCAGGGCAATTAGGTGCATTCTGTTGTTTCCTGAGACTGAGAGTTTGTCCTTCCAAGATCAGTGGGTATTTTTAGGTTCCTTTCGTATAAAAGAGTTGAGCTCTCAGTTCAGCCACTGATGAATTTGAAAGTAGGTTCTCTCCAAGTTAGTTGTTGGAAGCCAAAGGAAACAAAGAATAGAACCTCAGTCACCTAATATACTTGGAGTTTTTATCCTTAAAAGATTTGAGATCTAAGCCAGGTGTGGTAGCCTATACCTCTCACCCCAGCATTAGGGAGGCTGAGGCAGGAGGATCACCTCAACTTCAAAACCAGCCTGGGCTACGTGGTTGAGCTCAAGACACACACACACACACACACAGATTTGAATCTGCAAAATAAAAGTAATGAGTCAGTGGAAGCTTTTAGATTGCATGAGTCCTGATTAGGTAATGGCTTTGTTTCCTTGGCAAATCAGAAACTGCCTTTTTTTTTCCCCACAAACAGAAGACACCAATTTTTTTCTTTTTTCAATTTTGTGTCTGAGAACCAGAAGAATTTACCTTTTAGAGAGCCTGTTAATCTCTAGGAAAAGCTTAGAGAACAGAAGTGTTGATTTTTCAGACTTAAAATTGGCTTTTCTTCTCTTTTTTTTTTTTTTGAGACAGGATCTCACCATGTAGTCCAGGCTGGCCTTAAACTTGTGGAGGCCATCCTCCTGCCTCAGCCTCCCAAGTTCTGGGATTACAAGCATAGCAGTTTGGCTTTTCCTTAGAAACAATATACTGTGGTTTTTGTTAAACACCTTGTCTATTTAGAGGTAGCACAGAGCACATTGTAAATGCAGTGTAAGAGGAGTTCAGTTGATATTTGTTGTGTATTTACTCATTTAAGAAGTTGGTGGCTGGATGTGATGGCACATGCTTGTGATCCCATCACTTGGGAGGCTGAGACAGGAGGATCACTACAAGTCTGAGGCCAGCCTGGACTGCTTAGTTGAAGGCCAGCCTGAACTATACAGTGAGACCCTGTCTCAAAAAAAAAACAAAAAAAGAGCCAGGCATGGTGGCACATGCCTGTAACTAGGGGGCTGAGGCACAGGGATTGTCTAGTTCAAGGGCACTCTGAAGTACATAATGAGACCCTGTCTCCAAAAAAAAAAAATGTTAGTGCTTTGCTTTTTCTTATTGTTGTGTTGTATTTTATTTTATTTTTTTATTTTTGAGATAAGGTCTCACTTTGTAGTGCAGGCTGGCCTTGAACTCACTGTGTAGTCCAGGCTGGCCTCAAATTTATTATCCTCCTGCCTCAACCTCCCAAGTGCTGGGATTACAGGAGTACATCACCAGACCCAGCTTTGTTTTTTATTTTTTATAGTGCTAGGAATTAAACCTGGAGTTTTGCATATGCTAGGCAAATGTTCTACCACTGAGTTGTATCCCTAGCCATTTTTCTAAAATTTTGTTTTTGAGACAGGGCCTTACTAAGTCGCCTACCCTGACCTTGAACATATGATCCTCCTGAGTAACTGGGGTTATAGGTGGGACACTACCACACCACACCTGGCAGATTTGTCTCTATTGTTAATTTTGACTAAACATGATAGCAGTCTGAGCGTTTGTAAAGTTCATTCTGATACGAAACCATCCTAACCTATTTTCTCTGTATCTGCTCCTAGAAACTGGCTTAGTCAGTATTGTTTCTTCTTGGTTGTCTTGCATATTTGCACAGCGGGCTTTGAAGGATCGTAGAACACAGAAAGACTGGTTCAATTTTAATATCTGTACCAGGAGATAGACTGAAACTGTGGGCTTGGGATGTGGCTCAGTGGCAGAGGTCCTGCTAGCATGCACAGCACCCTGCATTCAGCCCTCGGCACTGCAGGACACACGCACCCTGGAATCCCATTTCCTGCTGTGTTTTATGTTATGAATTAGTACGATAAATACTACTCTTGCTGTATCCAGGGAATGCTTGGCTTCCAAGACCAACCAGATTTGTGGGTTTTGGAGCATGAATTTCTCCAAGAAATGGAAAGGAAAACAGTCTGTACTTTATGAATTGTATAGTTCTGCAGATTCAGATTAGTAGGGACAGGTCGGGTGTGGTGCACACATCTGTGATTCCAGCGCGTAGGAGGCTGAAGTGATTTGGGTTGGTTTATTTATATTTTTGTGGTATTGGGGATTGAACCCAAAGCATTCACACTGAGCTACATCCTCATCCCTTTTTTATTTTGAGACACGGTCTCGCTAAGTCCCTAAGATGCCCAGGCTGGGCTCAAACTTGCTGTCCTCTGACTCAGTCTCCCAGAAGGCTGTGATTATAGGCATGTGCCGCCACACTTAGCTTGAGTTGGTTTTAGATAGCGTTTTCAAGCCATTAAAAAATGTCTGATAGAGGTAGGCATCATTCTTGCAAGACATAAGGAAAGATAGGATTATAGGCCTTAAAACAATTTCAGCTACTAAAATCCATCCTGTGTCTCCTTTTTCTCCTAGGAAGTCACAGCTTCTCCAGGGAGTCTATGCCATGGGCTTCAATCGACCATCTAAGATACAAGAAAATGCATTACCCATGATGCTCGCTGAACCGTGAGTGAAGACCCAAGTGACCGCTTTCAAAGTTGGTTTACTAATGTCGCCATGAACAGTTGTTACTGTTTCTGAGTACCAAATGGGCTGTTTGGGGGACGTGTTTCAGGAAAATAGCTTGGCAGGTGTAGAGAGAATCATGGATTTGGGTACCTTTCTTGTCTTTCCCACTTTAAAGTAAAAACTGATAATGATCGTGCTTTATTTTATGTAATATTAAAAATTGGCTTTTTAGAAATGATTTGAAGCTGCGCCTGGTAGTGCACTTCTGTAATCTCAGCCCTCTTGGGGGCTGAGGCAGGAGGATCGCAAGTCTGAGCCAGCCTGGGCAACTAGCAACTTAACAAGACCCTGTCTCAGTGACAGGGCTGGGTTGTTGGAGCACTAATACTGAGCCGTCTCTGGTGGCTCTTTCCGCTGAGCCACACACGTCCCCCGGACTCAGCTCCTTTTGCATGTTCACTTTTCCTATCTCCATGGAAATGTTAGTAGCCAATGTGCATTCAGTTTCATGTGATCCAGTGCCATGGGGATTGGTGGCATTTTAGACATTAAAAAAAAAAAAAAAGTGCAAAGAAACCTGAGGGGATGATGACCTGTCCAGGTCGGAGCTCACTCGTAGCAGGCAGGAGAGACAGGACGGGAAGGAAGGGTTTATGGGATTCTGACTGTCGACCGGACCCATGTTTTGTTCCACCCTAGGATCAGTAGCTCAGACACCCTCAGTTGCCTGTGGCCCTCTCTGTTAGACCATGGACCGAAGTGGCTTTGGCTTCCTTGTCTGAACCCTGACCTCTAGCTGCCTCCGCCAGAGTCCCAGAACTGAATGGCTCAGACCTCTGATCTTGACCCCTGATCTTGACCTAATACATAGCCTGTGCCCCAAAGTGAGGCAGGCAGCCTCCCAGCCAGGCCCTAAAAGCCAAATCCACAGGCTGGTCCCGCTTTGAGCGTGTGCCCAGGACTGACTCAGCCCCTGGGTCTGCACTGCCTGCAGAGCTGGTTCCCCAGGCGTGGATCTGGGGCTTGGAATGTGGCAAGAGCTGCTTTGCTTTGCCTCACTTTGCTGTGCTCTGCTGTGCTCCGCTCTGCTTTGCTTTTTTTGTGCGAGTGTGTGTATGTGTGTGTGTGTGTGTTTCAGAGACACCATAATACTTTTTTTGTTGTTTTTTTTTTTTTGTGGGTACTGGGGGTCGACCTCAGGAACTTGCATGCCAGCAGGTGCCCGTGCCGCTGAGCGATATCACTGGCCCTTTTCTTGTATGTGGGTTCCGGGAGTCGAACTCAGGACCTTGCGCTTGCCAGGCAGGCGCTTATACCACTGAGGCATCTCACCGGCCCCATAATACTTTTTTTTTATTTTAAAAATTAAAAGGGCTGGGGGCCAGGTGTGGTCACACACCCGTGTAATCCCAGCATTTGGGAAGCAGAAGGATCACCACCAATTTGAGGCCAGCCTGAACTACACAGAGACCCTATGGGGCGGGGCTGGGGATGTGGCTTAGTGCAGAGGCCCTGGGTTCAGCCCCTGGTACCATCAAAGAAAATTATTTTGACAATTTTGAGCCCTACAGAAAGGATGTGAAGAACAATACCAAGAGCACCCCTGTAGCCTTATCCTAACAAGTAAAACCTCAGTCCATTTTCTCCTTTTCCCTTCTTTCTCCCTCTCCCACCCTGCCTCCTTCCCCTTCCTTCCTTCCACCCTCCTCTTTCCCTTTTCTTTCTTACTTTTTTTTTCCTCCATCCTCCCAGCAAATAGAAAAAACAAAAACAAAACATGGGTCCAGTCGACAGAATCCCATAAACCCTTTCTTCCCGTCCTGTCTCTCCTGCTTGCTACGAGTGAGCTCCGACCTGGGCAGGTCGTCATCCCCTCAGGTTTCCTTGCACTATTTTTTTTTTTTAATGTCTGAAATGCCACCAGGGCCGGGGATATAGCTCAGCAGCACAGCACCTGCCTGGCAAGCGCAAGGTAGTGAGTTCGATTCCCGGTTCCAAAAATAAATAAATAAATAAATAATAAAAAAATAAAATGCCACCAATCCCCATGACACTGGACCACATGAAGTTGAGCGCGGGTTGGTTACTTACATTTCCATGGAGGCTGAGCGGAAAGTGCCACCAGAGATGCATGTGGCACCGCTCTCACTCTGTACTCTGCACTCCTGATTTCCCTGGGGCCCTTGGGTACAAAACTAGGGCATTCTGTGCTAGAGTCGAGAAGGAGGATTGTGTGTGAACCTATCTACAACAGTCATTATTTCTTTTATATTAAAGCTGTTTTTTTAATGACCTGTAAAAAAAATGTTTTCTTTAATTTGTGCTCAGTGCCATAAAACAGGATAATATAGAGAAGCATAAAGAGGGAAAATATCCCTCTTTTGAGTGAATGATTTCATGCTTCATCGTTTTGCCAGTAATCATTTCCTTTCTGTCCCTCCTCCATCCAGCCCACAGAACCTAATCGCCCAGTCTCAGTCTGGCACTGGAAAGACAGCTGCCTTCGTCCTGGCCATGCTCAGCAGAGTGGAACCAGCAGACAGACACCCTCAGGTGGGTGAGGTGGGGACCCTGACCGGTCAGGGGCTCGCCTGACCGGAAGGGGACACCTACTGACCCCTCAGGCAGAGCGGGTGTTGGCACTCGGCCCTGCCAGGCAGAATTCATGTGGAAGCCACAGCCCCAAGCAAGCCAGGCTCCTACCAGGCCAGGGCTGTCTCCCGGAGGCTTGGTCCCCAGCCGAAAGGAGGGCCTGGTTGAGGAAGATGTAGTTCCAGCTCCCTGCACTGGTCAAGCCTGTAGTCTTACTAAATTCATCCTTTCCGATTTCTCCATCAGTGTCTGTGCCTTTCCCCAACATACGAGCTGGCACTTCAGACGGGAAAGGTGATCGAGCAGATGGGCAGATTTTATCCGGAGCTCAAGCTCGCTTATGCTGTTCGAGGCAATAAATGTGAGTACGACGGATGAGATCTAAGTGGGGTGGGGGTGCTAGGTGTTTGATTTTGAAGATGTGATGATGTATTCAGCTTTTAGTTCATTCTGACCCTGGAGCCCTGTTGCATTGCTCTCAGTGAATCGATTTAAGTACAGACATTCCTTGTTTAATGGCCGAGTTCCATTCCTGTGATTTGATTGCTAAATGAGGAATTATATGTAGTATGTATATTACCATATATAATTATATGTAGTATACATATGAATTATATGTAGTATGTATATTTATATTTAGAACAAAGAAATGGTCAAAGGAGGCTGGGCATGGTGGCACACACCTGTAATCCCAGCACTCAGGAGGCTGAGGCAGGAGGATTGCTGTGAGTTCGAGGCCAGCCTGGGCTACATAGAGAGTTCAAGGCCAGCCTGAACTACATAGTGAGACCCTGTCTCAGAAAAAAGGAAAGGAAAGGAAAGAAATGGTTAAAGGAAACTCTAACTTGATGACTTTGCTTTTATTTATATAGCTCTTACATGCAGTTCTGTAGTGTATAACAAAACATAAAACTAGTCCTGTACAGGTACAGTCAGCAAAAATTACAGTACTTTATAAACAAGGTATATAACACAAAAAAGACACTAAGGCTCTATCAACAAGATGTGCAGAACTGTACGAAAAGAAAGACGGGTCATAACTCTAAGTGGCATGCCTTGGTCATAAGTCCAACGGTTGTTAAACAGATGGGTCATTAAATGAGGAATATCTGTATTTGCCGATTTGTTTATAGTTCTCCCTGGCGCACCCCCCCCAATCCTGGGGCTCAGACCCACCTGACACATGCGAAGCAGACACCCTACCACTGAGCTACTCCCCAGCCCACCTGTCCTCTTCAGTCTTAAGATTTTAAGTTGTTCAACATCGAAAACTCTGCGCGGCTCCTGGAGTTTGTTTCTCCTGTACTGGGAATTGAACCCAGTGGCTTTACACTACATCCCTATCTCCGCCCCCCCCCCCTTTTTTTTAGACAAGTTCTTACTAAGTTATCCAGGTTAGGCTTGAACTTGTGATCCTCCTGCCTCAGCCTGCTATAGTGCTGGAATTACAGGTCTGCATCTGGAGTTCTTCACTAAGAAGACAGGGTTTTGAGTTCTCAGATTAGCAGGACTGGGGGTGGCAGGTTGAGGTTAGATTCCTTTAGCAGTAAGCACCAGCTTGAGTAAAGAAGAAACTGGGAGAATGTACAGTTCACTGGCTCTAATCAAAATAAAAGGTCCCTCCCAATTCTTTCATCCATGTGTTCTGCAGAATGTCAGGTAGAAAGTATGGATTAAAATGAAGGGGGAAGAGGTTTTGAAGATTCATTAGAAGGTTATCAGTATGTAAAAGAATTTTCCGTACATCAAGAAAAACCAAGCAGTCTACTAGGACAGTGAACAAAAGAGTCCCAGTTGAACCAGCTCCTCACAGAAGGAATTCAGATGGCTACCAGAGTAATGCGAAGAGATGCCGAGCCTCATCGGTCCACGGGGAAGTAGAGAAGTGGAAACCCTGGCCCCTGTGAGCTGGGCAGAAGCCAGTGTCTGATGGTGACTTGCTCCAGCAAGTCAGGAATGCAGTGCAGTGTGCACTTCTGGCAGCCGGGGACATGGATGGCCCACATTGGCAACAGTTGGGCACTGCCTAGAGGAACCCAAGAGAGGCACCCTCGTGACGGACACAGCCCTGATGGTCCAGAGTGCGGTTCTCACTTCAGGACCTCAGCATTTTCTCTCACTTTGTTTTTCTTATGCAGGTTGTGCCTATTGCTGTTTGTCATAGTAGATGCTAAAACAGAACCTGAGAAACTTTAGAAGTACGTATTTAGTAATTTAAAAATAATGTAGCTCAGTGGTAGAGTCTTTGCCTAGTATGTATAACTAATGTTAATAAAAATAATAGCCAGGCATGGTGGCCACACACATGTAATCCCAGCACTTGGGAGACTGAGACAGGAGTATCGCTGCAAGTTCAAGGCCAGCCTGGACTACATAGAGAATTCAAGACCAGCCTGAAGTACACAGCAAACAAACAACAAATAATAATGTACCTTTATGAATGCTACACCCAGACTTAACAAATAGTAATTAAGGTAGTTGCCCATACATGGTGGCACATAAGTGTAATCCCCACACTGGGGAGGCTGAGGCAGGGGGATTTTCATGAGTTTGAGGCCAGCCTGAGCTACATACCGAGTTCAAGGCCATCATGGATTACATGGCAAGACTCTCTCAACAAGAAAAACTGAATTGTGGGTATTAAGATGACAACCAGATTCATCAGGGAAGTTTACACATACGGAGAGCTCTTGCACTTGTAAGTTTTACAAAATTCAGATTTTTCTCTTGATAGTGCAGGTGTTATAAAGACAACAAATGCAGTTGATTTCTTTTTTCATTGAAGAGACAGCTTTTTCCTCCCATTCCTAAGCTTTCTTTGATCATTTTCAGAAAGCATGTATCAAATTCTCAACTTGAATATCTGTAGTTTGCCTATCAGTTTACAAACAAAAATGGGTAATTTATTGCACCATACAAATAATAAAAATAGGCTTTTTCTGAAGAAAGTCACTGCATTTTGGCAAAAGTAGCAAAAGCACTCTATCCAGAAATTACGCAGTTGGGTGTTCTCAAACCAGCAGGCCCAAGTGAAGCATACAGAAGCACGAGCCTGCCCTGGATTGTTCTCTGCCACGGCCTTCACTGTGTGTGAGGGGCTGACGTAGTCACGGCATTTAACTTAGCATTTGTGAGACATTAGATTTTATTTACAAGCAGTGGGCACTGGGAAACTACCTTTTTGTTGTTGTTATATGGGGTTTTGAATCCAGGAGTGCTCTGCCACTCTGCTAATTCTATGTATATCTATCTGTATATATGTGCTATATATATATATACCGTTGTGCTATTTATATTTTTTGAGATTATTTCACATCTGTTCCTAAACATTTTCATACTTTATTGGTGCCATCCATTTGGTGCATCATATTTTGCAGATGAGTTACATGTTGTGTGTGTGCGTGCATATTTTGTGTACACCACAAAATTTCTGATAGTGGAAGTGTTATTCAGAGGTTATGTGCATTAGTAATTTTGATAAATGGTTGTATGAGTTTCAACTTAAACCAGCTTGAGAGTTTGAGAGCAAGGTAGTGCGTATGTCAGACTTGGCAAATCCTACTGTCACGTGTGGCTTTCCCCATGTGTGTAAACATCTCTGATGAGTATGATGGTGATATTAATACTCGATTTTTAAGATTTTTTCATTTTTATTAGTACATGTTGGCAGTACATAATGATGACATTCATCATGGGGAGTTGGTACATGTACATAAGACAACTTTTTACTTCCTTTTTCCCTTTTTTTTTTTTTTTTTTTAAGGTGGGTTCTCACCATGTAACCCAAACAAGTTTGAGAGTATTTTTTTTTTAAATACTCTCATTTGTTTTATTTTTTAAATCAAAAAGTATTTGTAGTATTTTTTAAATCAAAAAGTTTGTACTTACAAAAACTAGCTAACATAAGTGGAATCACTAGAGACCACAGCAAAAAAATCATTGTGCCAAGATCCTGGGAAAAAGACTTGTGTGATGTGAAATTACAGGAGAAAGTAGAAGGGAAGTGACATCTGCTGAGGGTCCTTTGTGTGGAGTTTGATGCTCACCAGAGGTCACTGACACAGGTGTCGTTCTACCCACATCACAATAGAAGAAAGCAGGGAGGGCTTAAGGGTAGAACTTTCATCTTTTGAAATCTGGAATTACATTGTTCTGCTAGTCCTAGAAGTACAGGCCAGACTTTGATTTCCAGAGCTGGCTTTGCCTTGGAAACGCCCCTAGCAAACATGTCATCTCCACAGTGGAAAGAGGTCAGAAGATCAGTGAGCAGATAGTCATTGGCACCCCTGGGACCGTCCTGGACTGGTGCTCCAAGCTCAAGTTCATCGACCCCAAGAAGATCAAGGTGTTTGTGCTAGATGAAGCCGACGTGATGATAGCTACTCAGGGCCACCAGGATCAGAGCATCCGCATCCAGAGGTAGGAGCTCGGGCCAGGAGGAGCTTCGCGGGCCTCCTCTTGCTTGTGTGGGGTTGTCTCCTCTGGGCCGTGCAGCAGCGTTGGTTTGTGGGTCACTTCCGCATCAGTACTGACCGCACTCCCAGCCTGGGCCGTGACAGGAGACCTGGGACCCTGCGCCACCCCTGTGCCTCCTGGGTCTGCTGCTCCTCCCCCGCCCCGGCTTCTCTGGCCCCTTTGGCCTGCTGTGGTTAGAGCCCATCCGAGCTGCGGAGACTGGGCTTCTGCTCCTTGTGGTGACACCCGCGGGCCTTGCAGGATGCTGCCCAGGAACTGCCAGATGCTGCTTTTCTCTGCCACCTTCGAAGACTCTGTGTGGAAGTTTGCCCAGAAAGTGGTCCCAGACCCCAACATCATCAAACTGAAGCGTGAGGAGGAGACACTGGACACCATCAAGCAGTATTACGTCCTGTGCAGCAACAGAGACGAGAAGTTCCAGGCCTTGTGCAACCTCTATGGGGCCATCACCATTGCTCAAGCCATGATTTTCTGCCATGTGAGTAGCCGCTGGGCCTGCGGGGGCTGCCCCATCCCCTCCCCGGCCAGCCCCACCACCTGCTTGGGAGGCTAGATTCCACTGTGTGAAAATGAGACTCATCCCCACCATCCCTGGTGTAATCTTAGGTTGTTGAGTTTAAGGGGAAGACTGTGATGAGCCAAGCATTCTTTGATCCCACTTCTTAGAAAATGCTTGGGGAAAAAACAAATCTAAATAACATCCAATGAAATAATTTTTGAACCTTAAGGATATGGACTACTTAGAAACGCAGATCTTTGGGTCAGTGTACAATCTTCTAGAGGAAAAGTAAGAGGAGTTAATTCATCCAGACAAATCATGTGGCTAAAATTCTGTGTGTGAGAAATTTTAATCCTAATCTGCTCAGTGAATTAATCAGAGGCTTGTATTTTTATCGTGATAAGTCGTGTTTCGGTGGGGATCTTTGCTTGATTTTTGTATAGGTCTTCCTTTAAAATAATTCTCTCTGCTTCAGACCCGCAAAACAGCTAGTTGGCTGGCAGCAGAGCTCTCGAAGGAAGGCCACCAGGTGGCTCTGCTGAGTGGCGAGATGATGGTGGAGCAGAGGGCCGCGGTGATCGAGCGCTTCCGAGAGGGCAAAGAGAAGGTGTTGGTGACCACCAACGTGTGTGCCCGAGGTGAGCAGAGATGGCCCTGCTCTGCCAGCCTCGGGGTCCCGGGCCCCAGTGGCGAGAGAAGTCTTCACATGCAGGACACTGGGAGGCGTTCAGTGGGGCGGCGGCGACTGTCCTTTCTAGGAGCGTCCAGGCTCCCTGCTGCAGCAGAAGGGAAGCCAGGAGCCCCAGCCTGGTGGGAGGAGCCACTCAGGCTCTGCCTGCTTGGGAAAGGACCTGCTCCCCGGGCAGCACCATGGGTTCCGCTGTCTGTAGACTTTCTGATTCCTGGGCTTGTCGCACCTGCCAGACAGACTCTGTCCTCCTCTGGTGCTGCTGCAGGCCTGTGGGTGCCGTCCCGTGCCCACGGCCCGGAGGTCCTGGCCTCCTCTTCCACCCAAAGTGGGTGTGTGTGGCTGACGGTGACGGCGACTTTGCTTCCCACCCTGACTGCCTTGCGCACCCCACCCTTCCCGCAGGTATTGATGTCGAGCAGGTGTCTGTCGTCATTAACTTTGATCTCCCCGTGGACAAGGACGGGAACCCCGACAATGAGACCTACCTGCACCGGATCGGGCGCACCGGCCGCTTTGGCAAGAGGGGCCTGGCCGTGAACATGGTCGACAGCAAGCACAGCATGAACATCCTCATCAGGATCCAGGAGCATTTCAGTGAGTCCCGGGGACACCTCTGCCCGGTGCCCTTTTCAGAGGGACAGGTGGGCAAGAGGTTTTCCCGTGGCCCCGAGGGGGACCATCATCCCTGTGCCCGCCCCTTTCCTTTCATGTCCCCCCCCAAGACCTTCCGGGGAGCACACGTGGGGCCTTCAGGGCCAGGACTGGGACAGAGGATTCCCGGTGGCCGGGCTGGGAGGCCCGAGGGACTGAGTGTCAGTGCCAGTGACCTGGGCCCCACTCCCCCTGCCCAGGCTCTGGAAGCCTTTGTGGTTAGATGACGGATCCCTGGGACCCAGGGAGTGGTGTTCCTAGGCCAGGTGGGGACCTCTGCCTCCTGTCTCCTGCTGCCGTCCCCTTCGGGGTGACTCGAGCTATGGCAACCCTGTGCTGGTCTCTTTCCCCCAGATAAGAAGATAGAAAGATTGGACACAGATGATCTGGATGAGATTGAGAAAATAGCCAACTGAGAAGCTCCCCGGTCCTTGGTGCCGCCCTCGTCACCTCCCTGGGAGGGAGTCCAGTGCTCACACGGCCCCGGCCTCGACAGTTACCACAGAGACGAAGGCACGAGGAAGAAACTACCTACCTCATTAAATTATGTTTGGACTTGACCAAAATTTGTGGAATCAATATGGGACAATCAAAGAAAATTACATTTTGGAAAATATTCTTCTCCGTACCTTTGAAAGCCACAGTGTGCCCTGTCCCTCCAATAATCTGCTTTCTGTTGGTATGACTGGCTCCAGACCCCCGTCTTCTCTCTGGCTAGGGTGCTAGGACCAGCCCGCACCCCTAAAGTGATAGGCGCGTGGTCTCCAGGAGGGCTGGCAGGACACGGCGCAGCCAGCACCCTGACGCTATGAAGAGCCCTGGAGCCAGCCGCATCGCTGGACCTGTTGGGAAGGATTTTCCTGCCCTGTGGTTCTTCTGGAATCTAGAGATGTCCCCAGCATCCCTCTTCCCTTGGCTGTCTGGAGCAGAAGCGCTCCCTCTTGCTCTCTCATGAGCATCTTGGGTACTGTGGTGAACTTCCAAATGAGGGTGGGGGGAACAGCCCAGAGGTGGGTGAATACCAGCTCCAGAGAGTTCACCCAGGCCGGGGTGGGTGAGTCCTTGAGGCTCGGGCCTGCCTTCTCCTCCTTCCTGTTGTTCCATCAAGTGGAACTGAGACTCCGGGACTTTGCGAAGCCCCACCTGGCCCACCGTGGTTCTCATTCACGGCTGTCCTGTGGTGGTGGAGCCACACAGCCGTTTGGAGAGGAGGTGACAGCCTGTGTAGGCTGCAATGAGGCTCTTACCCACAGTGGTAGCCTTGATGGATTACATAGTTCATACATGGTATAAGTAGGGACAGAAATTTAGCTACATGCATCATTTATTATAAGAAATTTTAAATGTAATTATGAGAAACACTTTACTAATCATGACTTATTTTTATTTTTCTGCTTATTAATTTGTGCTCATTAAAAATACTGTGTGTATATATAACCTGAAAGTGCTCTCTGACCCCTCTGCAGGGTCACCTTTGCTACCAGCTTGCTGGACTTTCTGTCATATTCCCCTCTGTGTAGAAGAAAAGTGTGATTTTCAGCCAGATGAGGTGGTACACACCTGTAATCCTCACTACTTGAGTGGCAGAGGCAGGAGGATTGCAAGTTCAAGGCCAGCCTAGATAACTTAGACCCGGCTTAACTGACTGAAAAGGGCTGCTGATGTAGCAGTGGCAGAGCGCCTGCCTAGCAGCTGCCAAGCTTGGGCTTCAGTCCCTGCACTGCAGCAGCAAACCAAGCGTGAGTTCTCTTCACGCAGCTGCGCAGCCTGCTGCTTCACTTTCAGCGTGGCGAGGCTGTGCTGACACGGAGCGCACACGTCTACTGCTCGTGGGGAGCAGCTGTCCTTGCAATGTGGGACCGTCCCAGTGGGCACTTTGCAGTTCCCCCAGCAATCAGCTTGGTGTGGGGTATTTCTGGCTTGTGCTGTCACCCACAGAGAACCACAGTGAATGTCTCTGTCCTTGTCCCCGAGCATGGGTTAGAATCCTAGAATAAATGCCTACAAGTAGAGTTGTTAGGTCAAAGAGAGGGAAGTATTTAAAATCATAAATCATAATACATTGCCAATCAACCACACCAAAAAATTTTCACCAATTTATGTTCATTGCGTGATTACAAAAATACCCATTACTCTTACATGCTTGTCAACTCTATATAGCAATTTTTTTTTTTTTTGTGGGTACCGGGGGGTCGACCTCAGGACCTCGCGCGCCAGCAGGCACCCGTGCCTCTGAGCGATATCACCAGCCCCTTTTTCGTATGTGGGATCCAGGAGTCAAACTCGGGCCCTCGCGCTTGCCGGGCAGGCGCTTAAGCCGCTGAGCCATCTCACCGGCCCAATTTTTTTTTCTTTTTTTGTTTTTTTTTCAGACTCACTAGTTCCAGCTGGGCTTGAACTCACTATGTAGCTCAGGCTGCACTTGAACTCATAGTGATGGATCCTCCTGCCTCAGCCTCATGAGTGCTGGGATTACAGGCATGTACTACCGCACCCATCCAGATTCCATTTTATTTTAAAAGTCTGAATTTTATGTCAGGACTACAAAAACTATCTTAATCCCAGCACTCTTAAGAAATGAACCCGTTATCTCCTGCAGAGGTGACTCTCGGGTGGTAAATTTTTTTTTTTGTGGGTACCGGGGGGTCGACCTCAGGGCCTCGCGCGCCAGCAGGCGCCCGTGCCGCTGAGCCATATCACCGAAAGTGGGTTCCGGGAGTCGAACTCGGGTCCTCGCGCTTGCCGGGCAGGCGCTTAAGCCGCTGAGCCATCTCACCGGCCCCATCGGGTGGTAAATTTTCTAAGTTCTTAGCACTCTTACAGTGTTAGCTAGGCATGGTGGCATGTGCCTGTAGTCCTAGCCACTCAGGAGGGTGTGGCAGGAGGATCACCAGCATCCAGGAATTTGAGGCCGGCCTGGGCAACATGAGACCATCATCTCAAAAAAAATCATTGTGTGCATTGTTTGGCTGTGAGAAATTTGGTTCCACAGAGGGTGAGCACATGGCAGTCCTGTGTGTGGGAGCGGATGCAGGTGAGGTCTGGTGAAGACGGGGCCCCGGGGAGGTGTGTGCCCCCCACAGCTGGAGGGTTGGGCCTCAGAGAAGGAGCAGGGACAGAGTAGGCAGTGTGGCAGAGGGAGACGGGAGGCCAGACTGGTGCAACTTAAGGCCCCTTGGACTCAAAACTCAGGTGATCCTTTCTGTGAACTAGCAAGGGGGCAAAAATGCAACACAAGTGCATGGTGGGCACACGCAGGTCACACCAGCAGGCGGCCGGCTGGGCTACATAGCACCTCAAAGAAAAGGCCAAGTGATGCTGGGCAGAGCTGAAAGCTGGCTGGACTCCAGCCAGGAATGCACTGGCCCAGGTGTGGGGTCCTTGCACTGATGCCCTGAGGGAGACCGGAGCAGCCCCGCCTGCCTGGAGTGACCTGCGCCCAACTGGTCCTGCGCTGCAGGAAGGGAAACAGACACAGGCTGCACAGAGGGCAGCACAGACCTCACCTTGCGACAGGTGAATGACGATGGCCACAGGGGCCGCCCTGGCTTTGTGATCCCCTCAGATCCTTGTTGTACAGAAGGTACCAAGCCCAGAGGACCCGGCTGTACAGAGCAGCCAGAGGGGACGGGTGAGGCTTGGAGGAGCAACTGCTGTGGGCAGAGGAAATGCAAGGAAACCTCGAACCTGAAAACCAAAATCTCAAAAGCCATGAAGAGGCCTGATGCTAAGAAAGACTGAAGAACAGGTGAAAACAAATCCACCCCCAATAAAGCATGTTGGGATACTCGGCAAAGGCAAGTTCATTTGCTCTCACCAAGTTGCCCAGGCTGGTTTGAACTTGTGGTTCTCCTGCCTCAGGCTCCCAAGTGCTGGGATCGCAGGCATGCGCCACCATGCCTGGCACACTTCACTTTTTGTACAAAAGCAAAGAAATTGTGAAGTATATTAGGCAAAAGCAGTCTGTGCTCATTTATAAGAGCCAGCTGTTAAATCATTGCTAGCTTAACCCTGGCCAGGGTAGGAGTATTTACACCGCAGGAATAAGGCTTTGTTTTCACTCAGGATACCCATGGACAGAAAATTAGAAATTTTAGGGATCAAATAAAGAATAAACGGCAATCCTAGGGTATTTTGTTTGCAGTGTTGGGGATTGAACTCAGGGCATCCTATAAACTACACAAGTCCTCTACCACTGAGCTACCTACTCAGAACTACATACCTGGAACTCAGTAGGTAGCCGACTGGCTTCAAACTCACGGCGTTCCTCCTGCTTCAGCCTTCAAGTGTTGGGATTACAAGCGTGCAACACCATACCCACAATCCTAAATGTTTGAATCCTAAATATGTCTATGTAGCCCAGGCTGACTGAACTCGTGATCCTCACGCCTCTGCCTCCTAGGTGCTGGGATTAAGGCACATGTCACCACTCCCAATTTAATTATACTACTATTAAGAATAAGAACAATGCAGATGTCCTAGCAAGCCCCAGCCTGCCTGCATCTCAGGAGTGGAGCCAACAAGACAACTCAGTGGCCATGGGGGAGCGGGCCACGCACGCATTTGCAAGCCAGCCTCCGTGGGGAAGCTCAAGAGGAGTCTGCTACCCCGGAGTTTCCAGAGGGCACGGCGCGTCCGCGCCCAGGCCGAGCGGAGAGCGGGTGTGGGCCGCGCGCTCCCCGTGGGGCTGACCAGCTGCACCCTCTCGCGGCCGGTGACCACGCTCACTGCCCACCCCGGCAATGTCCGGCGCGGGCGGCGGGAGGAGCCTCCGGAGAAGCCCCGGCGACTTGGCGCAAGAGGGAGGCTGCCGGGGCAGGGAATGCCGGGGCGCCGCCAACGCCTTGGGGACGATGGCTCTGCGACAGCAGGGGGGCCCGCCCTCGGCCCGGCGCCACGCGGGTCAGAGCTGCTTCTAGCAGCCGTTCTCCTCGGAGCACCCTTCCACGGCCGTCGGTCCAGCCACAGCGTCGGAGAGTGAGAGCGAAGAAGCCAGGGAGAGTCTGGCCCAGGCCCTGAGGGCGCACAGGCCGGCAGAGAAGCAGAGAAGGCGACGACCCGCAGCCACAGCGCGGAAAACCGGAACAGGAGGTGCAGGGGCTGGAGGATGTGCGCATGCGTCAGGCCTGCGCAGAGGGGGCCTCCCCAGGCTGCCGTCTTTCGTGCCGATCCTGCCCTTACCGACGGCCTTGTAATACCCAGCTGTTATTAAACTGTGAGTGAAAATGCAAATTTCTGTAGATTGACACAATAAAACTTTATTTCTTGCTCCCATAGTTTTTTCTTTTTTTTTTTTTTTGAGACCAGGTTCTCACTATGTAGTCGGGGCAGGCCTCAAATTTGCTGTAATCCTCCTGCCTCAGCCTCGTGAGTTCTGGAATTACAACACCCTGGTTGCTCCCATAAAGTCTAAAGTTGATGTTCCTCTTTGGTTGACTCTTCTGAGTACTTTCTTCTTTGATTCCTTCCCTTTATTATTTGTTAGTGTCATTATTATTGTTTTAAAATTTTTAAATGTACTTTTTGGAAATAGGGTTTCACTATGTCAGGCACTGCTGGTTTTGAGCACAGCGATTCTCCTGCCTCAGCCTCCCTAGTGCTGGGATACTGATACTGATATGGCACCAATACTGATATGTTATTCACTAAAATCCACACTTCGTTCAGATCTGTTTTCTCCTACTTTCCTTTTTCTGCTACAGGATCTCACACTAAATTTAGCTATTTTTGTTTTTTTGTGGTACTGGGGATTGAACCCAGGGCTTTCGTACTGAACTATATCTCCAGCCCTTTTAAAATCTTTATCATTTTTTGGACCAGGCTCTTGCTAAGTCACTATGTTGCCCAGGCTGTCTCTTCTTTGCTGTGACAATTTATCACATTTGTAATTGATGACCATGACTGTTTTGTGGTGTATTGGCAGGGATTTTCTAGGATGATCCACTACTGGAATTTGTCCAGTGTTTTTCTCAGGATTAGCCTAGTTATGGGATACTGGGAAGAAGAGCACAGAGGCAAAGCAGTGTTTTAGCCAGGCATGGTCATGCACTCCTGTAACCCCAGCACTCGGGAGGTGGAAACAGGAGGATCACTGTGAGCTGGAGGCCAGCGTGGGCTGCATAGCAAGATCCTGTCTCAAAAAAAAAAAAAAAAGCTGTTTTTGGTTTTTGTTTTTTGGTTGGGGGAGGATAATGAGGATCACTGATTCCTAATTTACACTCAAAAAGGGATCACCTGACCTTTTTTTGTCATCCTTTTGAGGCAGGGTCTCACTATGCAGAATCAGGCTGGCCTTGAACTCCCTATGTAGCCCCAGGCTGGCCTCAAACTTGCAGCAATCCTCCTGTGTCAGCCTCCCAAGTGCTGGGATTACAGACATGTGCCACTACGCCCGGCCCCCAGCTCTTTTCCACTTACTTATTTTTGTGGTAGTGGGGATTGATCCCAGGACTTTTATACTGAGCTATATATTCCCAGCTCTATTTTCATTTTTATATTATTTTTATATTTTATTTTGAGACAGGGTCTTGCTCAGTTGCCCAGGCTGGGCTATTCCCCTGCTTCAGCCTCCCAGAGTGCTGGGATTACAGATCATCACAACACCCTGGCTGAACACATGATAGATACTGGTATTCCTTTTTTGTTTTTCCTTGTAGAAAAGGAACCGAATTCAAAAGCTAGGTGTGCTGGTGCATGCCTGTAATCCCAGCACTCAGGAGGCTGAGGCAGGAGGGTCTCAAGTTTTTTATTTTAATTAAATTTATTGGTACATAATGATCACATTCATCATAGGAAATTTGTACTTGTACATGCTGTATCTTGATGGGCTTTGACAATCCTGGTACCTCTTTTAACTAAAATAAATATATCTTGTCTGTGTTTTATTCTGTGGTCATACCCCTAAGCAGGACAATGGTGGTACCTAGGCCAGGGCTCCGATACTCAAACAAGGTGCCTCTCCAGAGGAGACTCACCAGGGAAACTGAGGCATGGCCACCGGCACTTGTGTGGACTCAAGGAAGTGAGTCTCTTGAGAGAGCCCTAAGAGTCAATGTGGGGGTCATCAAGTTCCCTCTTCCCTGCCCCAGATCAGAAATCCCAGAAATCCATGCTAGATGGCACCACAGGACGCCTGGGGCCCTGGTGACAGGGAGTAGCCTGCGCCTTCAGGCGGATGGAAATGGCTTTCGTGAGATGGGAACTGTGTTGTTTCAAAGCCCCTGGGAGCTTGAGCGGTTTTGTTACAGCAACATAACCTAGGATCCTCAGCACCTGCGCCCTGGGAATGACTGGTTCTTGCTCAGCTGCCCTAAAGCCAATCTTGATAGACAGGCTCCGTCCATGTGCACAAAACTCAGGGCTGGGGTGCAGCTCAGTAGTTGAATGCTTGCCCAGCATGCCTGAGGCTCTGTTCAATCCCCAGCACCACCAAAAACCGAAACCCTGTTATCATACAAAACTCCCAAGCAGCTTCTTCACATTAATCCACTATTTCAAGAGAAGACAGCTGGGTGTGTGGCACATGTCTGTAGTCCCACCACTCAGGAGGCTGAGGCAGGAGGATCACTGAAAATTCGAGGCCAGCCTGGGCTAGTCAGTTCAGGGGCAACCTGAAGAGAGGACAGTCCACCTCCTCCAGATTTAAAACCTCCATCATGATAGAGGGCTTTAACGAGCAAGGGACATGGTACTGCATGCCTCTGATCCCAGCCACTATGAAGGCCAAACCAGGAGGGAGGCAGAGGCAGAAGGTTCACAAATTTGAGGTCAGCCTGGCTGGGCAACTTAGCAAAATCCTGTTTCAAAATAAAAGGACATGGAGATGTAGCTCAGTGGCAGAGTGCTCTGGGTTTCTCAGCCTCTGGCAAGGGGAGCCAATCTGTGGAGACCAGGAAGTCATCAAAGAGAAAAAGGTGTCTGGTAAGTAGATGATGAAGTACAGCATCACACTTCCCACAGCCTAACTCACATGGTCAAACAGAATGGGGATAAACTAAATGTGTGGATACCAAAAAGAGGATGAAAAATCTCCCATCTTAATAAAGGGGCCAGGCATGGTGACACATGCCTATAATCCCAGCATTCAGGAAGCTGACGCAGGATGACTGCTCTGAGTCTGAGGCCAGCCTGGGCTACATATTTAATTCAGTGTCAGCCTGAACTATGTAGCAAGACCGTGTCTCAAAAAACCAAAACAAACAACAAAACCAGTAAGGAAAAACAGCATGAAAAACTCAAATCTAAAAACCAACTATGAGGGGCCGGTGAGATAGCTCAGCGGCTTAAGTGCCTGCCTGGCAAGTGCGAGGTCCTGAGTTCGACTCCCGGAACCCACATACGAAAAAAGGGCCGGTGATATCGCTCAGCGGCACGGGCGCCTCCTGGCACGCGAGGTCCTGAGGTCGACCCCCGGTACCCACAAAAAAAAAATAAATAAATAAAAACCAACTATGAGCTAGGTGTGGTTGTACAGGTGTGTAATCCCAGCACTCCGGAGGCTGAGGTAGGAAGATCGCTATGAGTTCAAGGGCAGCCTGGAATATACATATATAATGTATATATATGCGTATATGCAACTACTTTTGGGGTTAATATTCAGTTCTATGATTTATTTGGCATTTACTTTGTGAATGGTTTCTAAATTCACTTTTTTTTTTTTTTTTTGAGACAGTGTTTCACTAACCCACTATGTTGGCTGGGCTGGAACCTGCAATACTCCTGTCTCAGCCTCCCAGAATGCTGGGATTACAGGTGTGTGCAACCATACCCTGCCAATGAGTTGATTTTTAACCAAAATCCTCACAGTCCCTCCAATTTAGTGTGCTGGTGACTTCATAGAGTGCAGTCCATGAAGCCAGACTCATGTTTAAGGGGAAAGTATCTGCGGAATTGTTTTGCCCCCTCTGTCCCCAACATTTTTTTTTTTTTTGAACCGGGAATTGAACTCAGGACCTCGTGCTTGCCTGGCAGGTACTGTGCCGCTGAGCCTTATCCCCACAACCACCACCACCATTCTTACCCATTACTCATCACAGCACCTTGGGATTCTCTGATACACCTTCTGTGATCGGACCCATTTCACAACAAATGACTAGGTTTTTTGTGTTTTCTTTTTAATTCAGAAAGAGAAAGGGAAGGAAATTAAAAAAAAGTGTTTAAATAACTATTGCGGAAAAGGTGATCTAGGCTGAGTGCTGGGACCTACCTCTTCCAGAATAGGGATTAATGGTTTAAACAGAAGAAAAAAAAGAAACAAAAAAGAAATAAATTATTCTGCTCAACACTGTTTGGCATAATTGCATTGTTTATCATCTCAACACTCGGAACAGCCCCTCGCGGAAGCACTGAGATGAGACTGGCAAGAAGGGCGGGCGCCTCGCGCTCGGCGCTGGCGGGGACCTGAGAAAGGATCTGCGGGGGACCCGCGTGCCACCCTGCTGCTTCGGAAACTGGGAAGGCGAAGATTCAAACGAGTTCTCCTTACAGACCGCTTAGGGGCGCCCACGTCCTGCCCACCGCTCCCAAGCACTGTCCCCAGTGGGTGACTGTCCCCGGCCAGCTGCGGCCACGGCACCGACGGCCAGGAGGCTGCGCGGAGGCGCCAGCCCTGAAAAGAGCGGCGCTGGTGTAGACGCTGTCGGGAAGGGGGGTCCTTGCCTTGCCGTGGGAGCTTCACAGAAGCCCTTTCCCCACTCCATGTCCCACCCTGCAGGTGGGAGTACCGTCAGCAGCCCTAGGGACCTGAGCCGGGCCGCTCCCAAGCAGCTTCCAGGCGGAAGCCCCGACGGCCGGCTGCCCAGCCCTTGCGACTCGGCTCGGAGGTGCGCGGGCCGAGGGGAGCCTGCGGGCGGCGCGGGAAGGAAGCGTGGCGGGGCAGCCGGAACTGGCGGCTCCGCGGGAACCGGAGCTGGCGGCCAAAGCAAAGCCCACCCTCAACAGGAGGCTTCTGCTCCTCTTCGGGGTGGCGGGTGAAGGAAGAAGGGGCATGCGGGGCCAGCCGGGCTCCGCTCCAGCCTTCTTCCCAACGTGCTGCTCCCCCGAGGGCCAGCCAGACATGCGCGTGTGCTGTGTGAGAGGCAGACAGACAGACAGAGGGCCCCAATCCTAGGCAGCTTTCTGACTTTTTTCCAGAGCAACAAGTAGGCTGGTGAGGAGGCCGCGGCCTAAGGAGGGAGATGCCGGGGTTGACTGTTGGGGCAGGGCCCGCGTGAGAAGCACCTTACTTGGGACAAGGCTTCCTGGTCCCGCCCTGCTCCTGACACCCGCTACGGAGCTGGGCACGGCCCACCCCGCGCCTGGGCGAGTGAGGCCCTGGTTCCCGGCGAGACGCGAAACGGGCTGGTCGGAGGCCGCAGCGGGGAGGCGGGCGGGAGGGCCCGCCGCGACCGTTTCTTTGGTGACTCTGCACTCACCCAGCGGGCCTGGCGGACGGAGGAGACGCGCAGCCTCTGCCGCTCTCGGGGCTGGGGACACCGGCTCCCCCCACCCGGTCAGCCTCGCCCGACGCCGCCCCGCCACCTCCTCCTCGGAGCCCCCGGTGGAACCAGCTGGCCAGCGACCGAGACGCTCCTCTCGTCGAACCTGAGAAAAGTAGTCCTTCGAGCCCCAAGCAGCCCCCACATCTTAAAAAGCGGAAAACAAAATCCTATCAAAAGCGGAAGGGATGGGGATTGACCGGCCGCCGGCCCGCCTCCGAGGGCCATTGATTGGAAGAGACGGGTCCCAGCGCCGGAAGTTCGCTAGTCGCATGATTGGCTAGGAGAAACAGAAGTTCCGCCCGACTGCAACGCGGATTGGTGCCAGGCCCGGGGCGGGTTCCAGAGTCTTGTGATTGGCGGAGGACAGCAGGCGCTCCCTAGACTGCAGCATGATTGGTCCAGGCCTCGCCACACGGTTCCAGATTGCCTGGCGACGCCCAGGCGTGGGGCGGGCCTCAGCGCCGTGCGGCTGGGCGGGAAGGGTAGCTGAGAGCCCAGCTCAGTTACCTCGGTAGACCTCGATCTTGCTGGCCTTGGCCAGCATGTCGATGATGTGGGCCTCGAAGTCCGCGTCGTGCACTCCCGTCTTCCGGAACTCGCCCGCGTACCGGTTGTTCTCCCAGTAGTGGTGCCAGTTGCCGCGGCTGTCGGCCCCGAAGCCGTACACGTTCACCTGCGGGGAAGGGTGGCAGGGTCACCACGACTGGACACAGCCTGGGAGGCCGGAGGCACCGTGGAGATGCAGGGGACACCCAGGCCCGGCCCGCGGTCCCTTTCAGTTCTCCTTCCTCTCCAACCCCTGCCAACTTCCTCTTTTCTTTAGTTTTGAAACAAGGTCTTACTACATATGTCGTCCAGGCTGGCCGCCAACTTTACGATCCTCCTGCCTCAGCCTCCCGAATAGCTGGGATTACAAGACTGCACCATCATGCCCAGCCCTATAATTTCCTTTTTTGAAATGGAGTACTTTTTAGTATTTGAAATCTGGTGAAGTACTTACAGAAATGGGTTTGCCAGACAAGAGCACTACCCCAGCCACAGGAGCCCCTGGCCACTAGTGAAACGTGGTTCTTGTAAGGGCTAACCTGCATTTTTTTTTTTTTTTTGCGGGTACCGGGGGTCGACCTCAGGACCTCGCGTGCCAACAGGTGCCCATGCCGCTGAGCGCTTTCACCGGTCCCTTTTTCATATGTGGGTTCCGGGAGTCAAACTCAGGACCTCGCACTTTCCAGGCAGGCGCTTAAGCCACTGAGCCATCTCACCAGCCCTAACCTGCATTTTTAACACAGAATAAACCCGGGGCAGCCAGGCGTGGTGACTCAATACCTGCAATCCCAGCACTCAAGAAGCTGAGGCAGGAGGATCGAAGCAAGTTCGAGGCCAGCCTGGGCTCCACAGTGAGTTCAAGGCCAGCCCGATTTACAAAGAGAAAGCCTGTCTCAAAAAACCAAAATAAGTAAATAAATAAAAGAATAAGCCTGGGCCTAAGGGTTGTGGCAGACAGACAGCCAGCTCAGATTACTACTTGGTTGCTATCCTACTTATGATTATTTTTTCTTTAGGAGGAATAATACCAATTATAGTAGTAGTAGTCTATTTCATTTTTCAGTAAGTTTAATTTTTTTTCAAAGAGATGAGGTTTCATTATATTACCCAGGCCAGTTCTGAATGCCTGGGTTCCAGGGATCCTCCTGCTTCAGCCTCCCCAGTAGCTAAGACCACAGGTGCCACACCTAGCTATAAATTTACCTTTTTAATTTATTTATTTTGTTGTTGTTTTTTTTTTTTTTTTTTTTTTGTGGGTACCAGGGGGTCGACCTCAGGACCTCGTGCGCCAGCAGGCGCCCGTGCCGCTGAGCGATATCACCGGCCCCTTTTTCGTATGTGGGATCCAGGAGTTGAACTCGGGCCCTCGCGCTTGCCAGGCAGGCGCTTAAGCCGCTGAGCCATCTCACCGGCCCTATTTTGGTTTTTGAAGACAGGGTCTTACTATGTGGTTCAGGCTGGCCTTGGCTTCACTATGTACCCCAGGTTGGCCTCAAACTTTCTGTGATCTTCCTGCCTCAGCCTCCCTAGTGCTGGGATTATAGGTGTGTTATGCCACCAAAATTTATTTTTTTTTTTGGTGGGTACCGGGGGGTCGACCTCAGGACCTCGCGCGCCAGCAAGCACCCGTGCTGCTGAGCGATATCACCGGCCCTTTTTTCGTATGTGGGTTCCAGAAGTCGAACTCAGGGCCCTCGCGCTTGCCAGGCAGGCACTTATGCGCTGAGCCATCTCACTGGCCCCCAAAATTTATCTTTTTAATAAGTGATTTCAGATTCAGTAACAGCATCAAAGTAACAAAGTTTAAGAAGTGCAAATCTATGCAGCTTAGAAATGGGGAGGACCTAAACCCCATGGTTTTTGCCTGCATTTTTCTGCTAAGACCCAAGAAGGGTGGCTTTGCTTCCCTCTGTTGCCCGAGTCCCGCCATTTCCGCTGCACTGGAGCCCACCCACCTCATCACACACATGCAGGGCGAAGAAGAGCACCAGCATCCCCGTGGAAGGGTACCGCCCATGATGCTCCGTCCACCTGTCATGGATGTACTTGAAGAAGGCCGGGTTGTAGATCTGGACCTGGGGGAAGCGTTAGCAGGCCCGTGAGGGGCGGGGCGGGGCCAGGAGGCTGGGGCCAGGCTCTAGCAGTGTCTACCAGCACCTCTGCCCCTGGTCAGGGCCCAGGTGTGGGTGCTCCATGGTCCTGTGGCCTCTGCTGGGGCAGGCACAGAGGCCGAGGGGATCCAGAAGGTTCCAGAAGGGCACTGGGCCACCCTGGAGCCACAGGCTCAGGCACACCCTGGGTAAGGGCAGCACTGTTCTCAGGAGAGGGAGAAAAGCAGGGGAGAGGTGGGGAGCTGACCTTCTCTTTGTCCACTCGAAGGAAGGACTTCACAGGCGCATAGGTGCTGCAGGCAGAGAGAAAGAGAACATTTCAGAGACGCTGCTACCTTTTGGCACTGATCACAGGATCAGCTTGAAGATCTTCGGAATATAAAAATGTTCTAAAATTAATTGTGATGGTTACACCACTCTAGGAATATTGTAAAAAGTCACTGGATTGTATACTTTCAATAGGTGGGTTGTATAGTAGGTGAATTATATCTTGATAAAGCTCTTGAAAAGAAAATACTTGGTACTGGGCACACGTATACCTGTAATCCCAGAATTTGAGAGGCTGAGGCAGGAGGGTTGCTACAAGTTCAAGGCCAGCCTGGGCTACATAGTGAGTTCAAGGCAAGCTTGGACTCCACAGCAGACCTTGTCTCAATCAATCAATCAATCAATGAAAATAAAGTAAAATAAAATAAAAAACTTGGAGAACTGGATTTCCTACGATTCCAGCTGTGATGGGACAACTGCACAGAAGAAAGTTCTTGGAACGCAGAGCCCTGAAGTGGGGAGGCACTTCCTGGAGAGAAGACTAACACCAGGCTGGTTCTTGCATTTTGACCCCATGCAGGGAATGGTGCCGAGCAGCTGTGCCCTGCTAACCCACCGCCCCGGACCACCCTCCTCACCCGTCCCCCTCAGCCAAATGTCCAATGAGAACTCTATGGTCTGTCCCCGGAGACCCCTCCCACAATGCTCCTGTCACCCACACTCCACTCCCAGCCCGCAAAAAGCCTCACAATCGGATCTGCCCTGTGGACAGGGCACTGGCAATCCACAGCAGGTCCAGGGCCTTGAAGGGCACCAACACGAAGCTGACGTTGGCAGGCAGATTCTTGGCACTCTCAGGGTACATGAAATGGTGCGTAGTCCGGCTGCCAACATCTTGCTCAAAGCCCACAGTTGGCGCCTGATTCATCCTGCAAAGGAAAGAGGGTGACATGAGAAGAAACTGCCATGGAAACTGATACAAGATTCTTAGAGGCCGGGCGTAGTAGTGTACACCTGTAATCCCAACACTGGGGAGGCTGAGGCAGGAGGATTGCTGAGAGTTCGAGGCCAGCACTGGGGTACAAAGTGAGTTTAACCTGAACTACATAGCGAGACCCTATCTCAACTCCCCCCCAGTTTTTTTCCTTAGGGGACAATTCTTTGCTGTCCATCAAAAATGCAAGTGACGGCCTGTGACATAGCTCAGTGGCTGAGTTCAACTCCCAGTACCTGCATATTTAAAAAAAAAAAAAAAAAGCAAGTGAATGTACACTATGACCCAGCAATTCCTTCTATACCTTTATGCTATAAAAATGGTTGCAGAGATATGCAAAGATATGTATAGGCTAGTCAATCAATCAAACAATAAAGAACTGGTTAAGGCTGCCAGGCATGAAAGTGCATGTCTGTAATCCCAGCACTCGAGAGGCTGAGGCAGGAGGATCACTACAAATTTAAAGCCAGCCAGGGCTACATAGTGAGTTCAAAGCTCACCTGAACTAGAGCGAGGCCCTGTCTCAAAAAAACAAAAACAAACAAACCAAGAAGGCATCCTATCCTTTCAATCTGTACAAAATACTAGGAAAATAAAATCCAGGCTGTCATTTTTGGGGAGCACCTTACATCGCAGGTGAACCCGCTCCGAACACAAAGCTCTTGGTCTTATCTTCTACCATGACGGTGCTCGAGGGCCTGCCTGTCTCCTGAGGACCACCTGTGGAATCAGGACTACCCAGAGGGGGTGACCAGAACCCAGTCCTCCTCTGGAAGCCGAGTGCCCCTGGGCCTCCTCAGCTGTCTGTAACCGTTCTGTAAAACCCGTGCAAATGTTCCCGGTCCTGAAAGCAGCCAGACTGTCAGCTGCGCTGGCTGCGGACTCCTGTACTGCAGGTGCCCATGCCGTCTTCCTGCTCCTCATCCAGAGATGCGGCACAGAGCCAGGGCTGCTCAGTCAGGATGCTGCACCCCTCGAGGCACGGCGCTGTGCCTCCCACCTCTTTCCCTTCCCTGGGGCACTGGAGGTGCCGGGGTGGAGGTCATAGAGTCTGGAGAGAGTCTCTGTTCTTTTTTTCTCCCCCATAGTAGGAGGGACTGAACTCAGGGCCTCTGCATTGAGCTACATCCCTAGCTTTTAATTTTTATTTTAATTTTTATTTTTTTGAGACAGGATCTTGCTGTCATTGCCCAGGCTGGGCTTGAATTTGCAATCCTCCTGCCTCAGCCTCCCAGAGTGCTGGGATTACAGGTGGGCACCACTGCACCTGGCTGAGTCTCTGTTCTTAACCACTCAGTTCTAGTCTGGTTCAAGCAGATGCCTAGAATCTTCCCTGCAAAACCTACGGGGCTTCATGCCCAGAACAGGGATCAAGATGCTGCTTTCCTGTCCCGGATCCAAGACCTTAGACGAAATGTCCTTCTGCCTGCTGGCCTTCAGGGTGCAGAGACACTGTCTCCCGTATCTGTACGCTCCCATGAGTAACGCTGCACAGGCTGGGAACTGCTGCAGCTCTGCACATAGGCACAGGAGTCCTGCAGCCACCACGGCCACAGTCTGTGCCTGCCTCCTGCCACGTCACCTCGGGCTCTGCGGGGAGCAGCGCAGGCTGGAGAGGAGCCTGCGCAGTACGCATCATCAGTGCTGGCAGGGACTTCTCTCGGCTGCCTGCAGGAGGGAAAGGGCAAGTAAGAGGCAGGAAACTGGGCCGGTGACCCCAGGCTGGGCAGAAGCTGGCTCTAGATTCATGCTGGTGAACCTAAGAAGCAAACTTCATCTCCCCAGAGCCAAGGGCTAAGCCGGCCATGCAGAGCAGAGGGCTGCACCGTGCTAGGCTGGCTTCTGGGACCCGCTGCCTGCCTTCTCACCGCACCAGCAGCCAGAGTGCTCTCTAATCTCTCCCCAGCTCCTGTGTGGGAACCCCCTGCCTCTCAGCCCTGCGGTTGGCCCTGCTGCACTGCCTGTTCTCCCCCATTCCCCTTCCACCCGCTGCCCAGGCACCAGCCTGCAAGGGTCTGGGATGAGAGGAGCAAGAGGCCCCAGAAGATGTTTCATAGTCTCCATGGAAAAGAGAAGGAATGTCATTGCCCAAGCCGGGCTTGAACTTGTGATCCTCCTGCCTCAGCCTCCCAGAGTGCTGGAATGACATGTTCATCACCACACCTGGCTGGAATATATATTCTTTTTGAGACAAGATTTTATTTTGAGGCTCTCATTCATTCTGGAGCAGTCAAGTCCTGAAAAGGGTCCAGAGGATGAGCTGGATCTCTGGGAGTTGGGGGTACAACATTCCAGAAACTCGTATGTCCAGATGCTTCCTGCAGCCAAAGCACTCAGGAGGGACACAGAGAGGGACACTCTTACTTAGCGTGCAGTGTCTGGCTGCCTAGTCCTTTTCATTCATTCATATATTTACAGCCTTCTATCCAGGCACTGAGCTAGGAACTGCAGATATATCTGATGGCCAGCTGAGGCAGGAACAGCCCACCTCCATTTGGAGGAGTCCATATGGAGGACTTACAGAAGGAGGTGAGCCGGGCGTGGTGGCACACACCTGTAATCCCAGCACTCGGGAGGCTGAGGCAGAAGGATCGCTGAGAGTTTGAGGCCAGCCTGGGCTTCATAGTGAGGTCAAGGGCAGCCTGAACTACATAGTGAGACCCTGTCTCAAAAGGAAAAAAAAAAGGAGGAGGAGGAGGTGGTGTAGGGGGGCGTTCAGGAGGCGGGGGCGTTCAGGAGGCAGGACCCCCATCTCATTGTAACTCACTGTGGCTTTCCCTGAAGAGTCTCATATTGGCCAAGGACATAGATAGGTCTACAAATAGTCACCTCCACTGCCACCTGACTGTTTATACAGACCGACAGACAGCCAGTAACCATCGGGTTACTCCACCCCGTGGATGACTCTGGAGTCCACTCTGAAATGCCACATCTCAAACGGGCTCCTGAACAGGTACCACTCATGTGTCCTAAATGTCTGAGGCTTCTGACATTAGAGAAACTCCACCCTGGCACTTCCCAAGCACCACTGAGGTGCCCAATCAAAGCTCCCGCTCAGTGAAAGTGCTCAGGCATCTGACAGCGTCTCCCCTGGGCTTCCTGAACACCCCAGGACTACGCCAGAGGAAGGGAGGCTTCGTTCCCCAATCTCAGCAACCTCTCTGGGGGGACAGAACCCCTCCTAGCTCCCATCGTGTCCCCCTCCTGTTTGAACCGTCAAACAGTGAGTGGAGGACGGGGGTGATCCCAGGAGGCGCTGGCGTGCTGGACGAGGTCCAGGACCCTCCTCTCCCCCTGACCCAGCACTGTCTCCCATCCCGAAGAAGGTCCTGCAAGGAATACGGAAAGCCTCGGAGAAGAAGGTCTTGCAAGGAATATGGAAAGCCTCGGAGACATACCGCTGCCTCAGTGTTGCCATGGAGACAGCAACAGTTTCTAAGACAAAGCCACTCCTCCCACCTCCTGGGAAACCTGGCCTTTCTGCGATGCTCATCCTAAGAGGTGCTTAGTAAAAACCAGGTGTTTTCAGTGTCTTTTATTTTTTTTTATTTTTGTGGCACTGGAGATTGAACACAGGCTCTTGAGCACACTAGCCAAGCACTTGACCTTTGAGCTACATCTCTAGTCCTGGCTTCAAACTTGTAATCCTCTTGCCTCAGCCTCCTGAGTACACATGTATGCCACTGTGCCTGGCACTACCTTTTCTTTTTTTCCCCCCCTACTACTGGAGATTGAACCTGGGGCCTTTGCACTGAGCTGCATCCCAGCCCTTTTTTATTTTGAGACAGAGTCTCACTAAGTTGCTAAGGTGCTCAGGCTGGGCTTGAACTTGCCATGCTTCTGCCTCAGCCTCCCAGGGTTCTGGGATTCCAGGCAGGCACCACCAGGACTGGCATTATCTTTATTCTCAAGCTGCTTCTTCCACCATGGAGTGGTGGTAAAGGATTCCCACTGTGGCATATCCTGTCCCCAGCCAAGTCAGGGTCTGAACCAAGAGAACAGCCATGTGGAGGCCCTGAGTCCACCCTGTGTTCTCTTTCAGGCCCAGGCCTCCCTTGCTTGGTCTCTGTCTGTACAGAATGCCCTCCCAATTTAACTTCCCTCCCCTCCCCCTCCCCTTCTCTTTCTTTTCTTGCTCTCTTTTTGTGGTGCTGGGGATTGAATCCAGGCTTCACACATGCTAGGCAAGTGCTCTGCTACTGAGCTAAATGTCTAGCCTTTTTATTTTGAGACAAGGTCTCCCTAAATTGTCCAGGCTGGCCTCAAACTTTCGATCTTCCTGAGTCGCTGAGATTACAGGCATAGACCCCTGCACCCAACTTCCCTCAGCCTTTCTTTGCTTGAGGCTGGGCACAGGTGTGTCTGAAAGCTTTACGGGGATGGAGAGAAGGGGCAGCTGCCCAGGGTAAGCCCAGGACACTCCTTTTCCTGCTCGCCCAGGATATGGGTCTTCCATGAGCCTGCCAGAAAGAATCGCCTCCTGCTGTCAAGCAAGATGCTAGAGGGGTGGGGGCCTCACATCAGGCCTAACTGCTGAGAGGACACGCAGGTAGGAAGGGCCTCTGGTGGGAGTTTTCACCAAACATCACAGGTCTGGGTTCAGCTTTCTCCAAAGGAATTCAGAGCCCTAGAAGCTGATGCAGGGCTCCAGCAAAGTTTAGATTTGGAATACTGGCCACCCGCCCACCCGGCACAGACAAGGGAGCTCTTGGCCTCTCTTGAAGGTTCGGGGGCCATGCTTCCTTAGCGACCCTGGCAGCTGGCAACTTGGACAGTGACAGGCAGGGCTAAGGAGTCAAATCCCCTCCCAGAGGCCCGGCCTGGCCACCCCCACCCAGCAGGAGCTCACCTCATGATGAAGTTGTGCCCGTCCACATCCGGCCCGTAGCCAGAGCCCCGCAGGTTGCCCGAGTTCCCCACCACGGCACAGCGCCGGCACTGCTGCGGGTCGCGGAAGCGGTAGGGGTTCTCGCCAGGCACGATCTGGAACAGCTTCTCCAGCACCTCGTTGGTGTTGTGCGACTTAAACTGGGGCTGCAACATCTGTGGTGGGGAGGGAGCTGTGAGGAGGGAGGAACACCCGCCGCCCCTCCCCGCCCTGGGTGTTGGGGTGTGGGGGCTTCCTGAGCAGTGAGGATCGCCCCCCCACCTGGGTCCTAGTGGGCCTCACTTTTCAGAGAGGGCACCCTGCCAGGCATGGGCTCCTTGATCCAGAGAGCGCTCAGGACGACAGTGCTATTCAACGCGTCTGTGGGCCGGTGAGATGGCTCAGCGGCATAAGCGCCTGCCTGGTAAGCGCGAGGTCCTGACTTCGACTCCCAGTACCCACATACGAAAAAAAAGTGCCGGTGATATCGCTCAACGGCACGGGTGCCTGCTGGCGCACAAGGTCCTGAGGTCGACCCCCGGTACCCACAAAAAAAAAAACAAAAACATATTTGTAGGGGCTCCCGCAGGTCTGTGCCACAAAGCAAAGCAGTTTCCCTCAGCTCCTTCCTAATCAGCCCGTAGGGGGCACCCCTGAGTCTCAGATGTGTGGCAGGGGTCACGGAGCCCAGACCAGGGCAACATTCACCGAATACTGGGACAACCCGCTCAGTCCTTGACCTTGAAACTGACCTTGAAAGACAGGCACATGAACGCTTTCAAAGCCATACGGATGTAATAAAATTGGTCCCCTACACCTCCCACCACCTGCTGGAATCCAAACCACTGAGTCAACAGAAAATGAGGTGGGGCAGCAGTTCAGTGCTTATGAGGGCCAGGCAGGTGACTGGCACAGTACAGAAAAGGGGCCCACAGCAAACAGGACACCATGCACCTTACTGAAGAGTAAATTCAGAGGTGGCTCAGTGGCAAAGTGTTTGCCTAGCATGTGTGAGGCCCTGAGTTTGTTCCCCAGCACTGGAGAGAGAGAGAGGACAGACAGAGTGAGAGAGACAAATTCAGATAATTGTTTTGATCCATACAAGAGAAGCTAAATAGAATTTTATGTAAGCTATCCTGACTTTTTTTTTTTTTTTTTTTTTTTTTGAGACAGGGTCTCACTATGTAGCTCAGGCTGGCCTTGAATTCGTGGTGTGCACCACCACACCTGGGTGTTTTACTATTTTTTTTTTTTTTGGTGTTTCTTTTTGGTTTTTTGTTTTCTTTTGTTTTGTTTTTGGTTGAGACAGGGTCTCACTATGTAGTTCAGGTTGACCTTGAACTATGTAGCCCAGGATAGCCTCAAACTCACAGGGATCCTCCTGCCTCAGCCTCCCAAGTGCTGGGATTACAAGCATGCACCGCCACACCTTGCTGCCCAGCTGTTTCTAGTGCAAATATTTTAAAAGCACTTAGTAAACTAGACTTGGCCCATAGCTAGGGCTTTAAAATACTGGAGCCTGAACCCTAACCCCATGAGTCTGTAGACAGGCAGGAGCTCCTCAAGGACCAGAGATCTCTGGAAAGGGAGCCTGGCTGTGGGGAGCAGGCAAGCATCTCAACTAAGGGATATGTCCGGTGCTCCAACAGCTGCTGGGTTTATCCCTGTGCGCAGGAGGCCTGACCCGCTCCCGAGCATCCACGGCTGCCCACAGTCCTGTTCTGGCTCTATGTGGTCATGCCGAGACTGTCACCACGGCAGACCTTGTCCATGCTCAGAACCTTGAGTTTCCCATAAAATGGAGGCTGTGACTACAAGCAGGCAGGAACCTTCAAGGGCTCTGGGCTGCGATGATAAGGGCCTGAGGGGCACCTGGGAGCCCCTGCTTTGCAGACCCAGGTCCTGGGTGCCTCTGAGCCTGGGCCAAAAGGCAGGACCTGGGGTTTTCTGATAAACCTGGTCACACAAGCTCATACTCACAGTGTCTGTGAAAGCAAGAGAAAGAGGAGTTGCCCTGTTCCCATTGTCTGGATGGGGAAACCAGGGACTCGGAGCTGCCTCCCAAGTGGGGACTGTGGGCAAACTATGGCCTCAAGGACACTGCTCTGCCCTCGGCCTAGACAGCAACCAGGTGGCACTGCAGCCTGGAAAGACTGCTCCAGAAACAATGGGCTCCAGGCAGAGGGCAGTGAGAGAAGCAAAAAGGTGCCAGGACCTAAGATTGGTGGACCTTGCCCTCCCTTAGCCCTGAGGGTATTCTGCAGTGCTTTCTTATCCCAGCCCAGAGCAGTCTTTTCTGGCAACTATAAAGAACCAAGAGGCACTCTACTGGTATTTATAATTACTCTCAGACAACACATCCACAGCAGGATACTTTCAAAATTTAGTTTCTGGGGTCTCCTAAGAGGTCCACAGATGCTGAGGTGTGAGCCACACCACCACACAGCGGCGCTAGCTGGGGCTGAGGGGGTGGCTGCATCCTGCCCATGGCATGGCCCTCATTTGTCCCACGTTCTCATTTGGGCTGCTCCTTTTTTCTGTGCGACCTGCCTAGGCCAATAAGCATTTCTTGTCTATGCTGGGCTCCTACAGGCATCGAAAAATACTAGTTCTCTACTTTCAGGTCAAAGCTCACTTTGCTCTTCAGTGATTTGTGATCCCGCAAGCAGGTCTCCCACTTTGTCAAGATGCTGGGATCCAGAAGACAGAAAGCTCAAGCTATAGAGGGGGCTCTAAGAGTGACTCCAAAACAAGGGGACAGGCTCCTCGAGAGGGGACAGCAAAGGGGAGGCAGGAGAGCCACAGGTCTCACCATCCACCACCTCTGGACATCTGGAGGGAGATCCATGTTCTCTCGAGTCCAGACAGGGGAGATGTTGCTGTCAAAGTGGCTGTCGAACCAGTCGGAAGTGCCGGCATCACCCATGCAGCGGCGGCAGGCGCAACTCTTGCCCGAGAGCCCCTCCTTGCCGAGGCGCTGGAGGCCGGCGTAGCCAGGCACCAGCTTTACCCGGTGCGTCCCGCCCAGGGCCCCAGAGTCCAAGTAGGGCAAGGTGGTCATGCTATGGTGTGAGTATGTGAAGAGCAGGGACATGATGAACACCAGCAGGAAGGCCACCGAGAGGAACCACACCCGCAGGGAGCACTTCATGGCGCTGGTGGGCAGGTGGCTGTCACCGTGGCCACTCCTTTCCCAGTCCACCAAGGGGCTGGCCACGGCACAGCCTGCCTGTTCTGGCAGTACGTGCAAAGGGCATAAGGGCACGTGCTGTGGCAGGGGACCCTCACCAAGCCCTCCCTCCCTCTATGTAAGGAGAAAGCTCGTCGGCAGGAGTGGCTCCCCTGTCCCCAAGCCACTTTGGCCCCTGCTTAGGGGTTCATCAGGTTTCTCTGTCACTAGCTGGGCCACAAAGGCTCTGCCTCTCCTGCCACCCTGGCAAGGGGGAGGTCAGTCCATGCCAGCCCTCTAGTCCCTTGGCAATGCTGGCTGCCAGCTCTGGAGGTTCCCCTCTTTGGTGGCTTGAAAAGGTCCAGTCTGGAACAGTCGGGGTCCCTGTGGCTCATGAGCAGACGCTGAGGCAGGCCCTCGTCCCCCACAGCAGGGAAGCCCCGGAACTCTGATCACAACAGAGCACATGTGGCTTTGGGGAGCCACATTCCACGCAAGAGCCCTGCCCACCCTGGCCGCCAGGGGAGGGGAACCGGGCTCCACCCGTGACAGAAGGAGACCGGGAAGCCCCGTGGGTGTCAGGACACCACTGCAGAGACCAAGGTCTCCTGGTGCTGGCTTCTACCCCACTGCGTCCCGTCAAGTGCTGCTCTCTTCTGGAGCTCACACTCCCAGCTGCCGCGCCGCAGGGGCTCGCAGAGCACCTACTCCTGCTGTGGGGTCCTCTGGGGCTGGGCACAGCTGCTGCTCGTGGAGGACTGCATCCGAGCCGTCAGGGTCAGCAGAGCGTGCGTAGAGCTCCCCACCAGGCCCAGGCCTCCTTCCTGGAGCTGATGGCCTGGGCTCAGTGGCTGGTCTGCCCATCCCCACTCCCCCGAGGCCAGTCTGTCCTGCTGAAGCTCGCGCTAGCAGTAATCCCCTGGCAGGTTCCCCTCACTTGTCAAGCGCCAGGCTGCCGCAGCATGACCCTGAAATTGCAGAGAGGAAAAAGAATGTGCAGAGAAATCACACATACACACTGGCTCTCCCCCAACCCTGCCCCCAAGTCCCAGAGGAGACAAGGCCCACTTAATCAAAGAGTGGACAAAAGAAAGGGCTCTCCCCTCTAACCAGCCACTGATAGTGTGCTCTGCCTGACTCCCAGGCCTCAGAGGACTAGATTAGCCCAGCATCTTCACTTATTAGCCAGAAGGTAAACAAGGACTACGGTAAACTGATTTCCCTAGAGTTGAGTCATGCTGAAGTACTAGGTTCAGCGCTGTTTTGTGTAGTTACTTTCAGGTGAAACTTAAAAGAAAACAGCCCAACAGCCAGGCGTGGTGGCGCACGCCTGTAATCCCAGCACTTGGGAAGCCAAGGCAGGAGGATCGCCGCAAGTTCGAGGCCAGCCTGAGCTACATAGTGTGTCTAGGCCCACCCGAACTACAGACCCTCGAAAGAAAAGAAAAGAAAAGGGCCAAGAGAAGATCCTAGGGGACTGAATATGACTCCCCAGCATGATGCGCTCAGGGGCCTCCCAGTAAAAAGGGAGGGCTGGGCCCAAGTCCTGCAACTTACCCCCTCTTCTCTCCCGGTGTGGGTTATAAAGGACACCCAGATGCAAGTGAACCACGAACAATCCCTCCTGCCCTGGGGTGGGATGCGGGGCCAACTGTGTCAGGAGGTGCAATTGCCAGACTCAGGACCCACTGATGAGTCCTCTGGGCAGTGGCCTTCAGTTGTATCTCACGGATGAATGAGAACACTGGGATCTCCAGTAAGGCTGAGATCCCAAGCTGCCCTGGCAGACAAGAACAGGGAGAAGGGGCTACTTTTATAGTATTTGGGTATTGGCCTTAAGGAAAGGCACTTGAATCCATGCCTTGGCAATCTCTTAAAACTATCTCCTCTCCAGATCAGCGCCTAACCCAGCCCCTAGGACTGTAAGCCCTGCGCCCATTCCCTCTCCTGGTTGAAAGCCCCAACCAGCTTTGCTGGGGTTCACTGGCTGCTGCCACCAGCTGCACAGGTCTCCAAGGCTGTGTGTTCAAGAAACTCAGCTGCCCCCTGCATTTGTGATAGCTCGGATTTCTGGGGCCAAGCCAAACCACAAAGGCAGCGGGGAATGGAACCATCATGCTGGAGTGAGGAGATCACTCAGGGAGGGAAATGATGCACACAGAAGAACTGGATTTCTTCACTTAAAAGTCATGACCTCAGGAGTGGTGGTGAGTTTTGAGCCCGGGCCCAGCTAACTCCAGGCACAGAAAGCAGCCTGGTGCTCCCTGAGCTACGCAGGGCTGGAGGGGAGAGGGAGGATGGGCACAGGCTGGCTTCCCAGGTCACAAGTTAAGCTGCACCAGCAGCAGCACTAACTCAGATGTGCTTCTTTCAGTGTTCTCCATGGCCATTTAGCAGATGACGATCCACAAGTGGCCTCTGGCTGAACACAGCGTACAGAGGAACCCAGGGTCAGTTCTCCCTCTGCCTGCTTCCACGGCCAGCATCTGAGGAAAAGCGCTTGAAGCCGCAGGGCCCGCTCCTGGGCTCCTGGACCTGAGGAGAGCCCTCCATGGCGTAGGTACCCCTGGAGGCAGTGATTTTGCAGACCAGGCAAGTGACAGAGGAGCCACCACTGGGGAGACCTGGCTTATGGGTGACAGCTCCACTGTGACACTGTGAAGGCAGGGCTGAGTAGAAGCTGGCACAGGAGGCTTCCAGAGGAAATAGCCAGAGACGTCACTAACTCCTGGGGATTCTAAATCAACACGGGGGCAGCCGAGGTAACTGGACTGCTTTCCTGAAGAGAGGAAATGCCTAGTTCAATGTGTTCGGGAAGAGCAAGGACTTGAGTCCCTGGCAAGCCCTTGCGCATGGAACCCCACATCCAGGATGTTAATGGGAGCTAAAGCTGCTAAACTTGTGTTGAGGGTGAATAGAGGCATAGGGCAGGGCAAAAAGCATTAGAGGCCTCTGGACATGCATTAAAACCCAGCAGTCACCCAGAGCTGGCCTCATCTCATTTCCACCTGTGGCCCACTGCCTACCCGGGATCTCTCCCTTTCACTCTAATTATTCACGACAAGCCCATGAACCACCAATATAAAGTGCTGAGGGCAGGGTACGCCTTTTGGCATCGGCCCCTGCCTCTGCTGCCAGCGAAGGGAAGCAGGCCCATACTCCTGGGTTCATCCCAAAGATACTTAGGGGCCAGCGCTGCATGGGGACACGGGGTGGAACAGGACACACACAGTCCAGGCCACAAGGAGCTTACAGTCGGGCATCACAAAGCAAAGGCGGTTACCACGTGCTGTGCAGAGAATGACTGGCACCTGGAAGAGGAGAAAAGGCATCCAAAGAGCTTCAGGAAGAAACCAGCCTGGCCTATTAAAAGCATGGCATGGAGCTGGGGTGTGGCACGAGGCCCTGGGTTCCATCCCCAGCACTCCAAAGAAGAAAAGAAAGAAAGAAAGAAACAAAAGAAAGAAAGAGCACAGTATTAAGGCCAGTTTGTGAGAGGAAGCCAGGAGGCTTGATTAGAATTTATTACAAATCTGATGGGTGGGTTCTGAGAAGGAATGTGTCATGACCTGATTTCTACTTTAAAATGGATCTTCAGAGTAAACTGTTTAAATTACTAACAGGGCCAAGACTTTGGAAAAAATGTGGAGTATTAAGAACAGTGAGGGCTGGGCGTGGTGGCAATGCCTGTAATCCCAGCACTCAGGAGACTGAGGCAGGAGGATCACTGCGAGTTCGAGGCCAGCCTGGGCTACAAAGTGAGTTCAAGGCCGGCCAGAACTGCATAGCGAAACCCTATCTCAAATAGACAAAGAAAAGAAAAGGAAAAAAAAGAAAAGAAAGAAGACGGGCTGGTGAGATGGCTCAGCGGTGTTAAGTGCCTGCCTGGCAAGCGCGAGGGCCCGAGTTCGACTCCCGGAACCCACATAGGAAAAAAGGGCCGGCGATATTGCTCAGCGGCATGGGCGCCTGCTGGCGCGCGAGGTCCTGAGGTCGACCCCCGGTACCCACAAAAAAAAAAAAAAAGGAAGAAAGAACAGTGAGGAGCTGGGCATGGTGGCACACGCCTGTGATCCCAGCACTCAGGAGGCTGAGGCAGGAGGATCACCGCCAACTCAAGGCCAGCCTGGGCTATATAGTGAGTGAACTACACAGTGAGACCCTGTCTCAAAAAAAAAAAAAAGGACAGTGAGGAGCTGGGTGTGGTGGTACATGTTTATAATCCCAGCACTCGGGGAGGCTGAGGCAGGGGATTGCCAGTTTGAACCCAGCCTGGGGAACGAAGCAGCTCAATGCAAAGGCCGTGCATTCAATCCCCAGTAAAACACACACACATGGAACAGTGACACTCGTGGGTGGCACTGGAATCTGGTATTGGTATAATGCTTTGGAAGATAACTTGGCGTTACTTAAAATGGACATAAGTATATCCCCATAGGTGTAAGTGTGTGTGTGTGTGTGTGTGTGTGTGTATGTGTGTGTGTGTGTTTTATTTTAAGACAAATTAAAAAACACCTTCCTGGGCTGGGGATGTGGTTCAGTGGTAGAGTTCTTGCCTTGCATGCACAAAGCCCTCGGTTCGATCCCCAGAACCACAAACAAAACAAAACAAAACAAAACAAAACACCACCTTCCTCTCAGAAAATATGGTGTCTTTAACAGAATGGAAGATCAGAAATTTCCCTCAGTCCTAGTTTATTTTGTGACTTCCCAGGTTCTTGGTAAACGTCCTCAGAAATTGTTTTCCCCCTCAGGGTTGGGTAGGAAGGAATGGTTTCTCACCCAAAGGTGTGGAGGATTGCTGAATTACGAAGTAAATTCTATCTGCTTGTCATACTAAGTAGATTTAAAGCTTAAGCCAAACCCCAACAACAGGATTGAATGTTCCATTTCATTTTCTCCCCAAAACTCACTCAAGTGACTCTTGTCCCCCATTTGGACAACCCCCTCCTTTTTTTGTGGTACTGGGCTTGAACCCAGGGGCACTCTACCACTGAGCTACATCTCCAGCCTTTTTAATTTTTCATTGTGAGACAGGATCTTGCTAAGTGGTCCAGGATTGCACATGCCTATAATCCCAGCACTGAGGAGGCTGAGGCAGGATGATCACTGCAAGTTCAAGGCTAGCTGAAATCCATAGCAAGATCCTGCCTCAAAAAATAAAATAAAATAAAAATAAAAATCATAAATAAATAAATGGCCCAGGCTGGCCTCAAACTTGTACTCCTCCTACCTCGAACTCCCAAGAAGCTGGGATTAAAGGGCCCTCTTTTTTGTAGTTTAATTCATATACAATAGAATGCAGAGATCTTTCAGTACAAAGTCCAACAGCTTTTACCTATGTGTTCATCGATGTGACCACCCACTTAGAACACAGGACTCTTCCACCATCCCAGGAGTTCCCTTTGCTCCTTGCTGGAGCTGCCCCTCCACTTTTCTGACTTGTGGGACCAGAGGTGAGATATTCCTGCTCCTGCACTTCCTGTGAACATGTGCACTGTTCTCATGTGTACCCAGCTCCTTTTGCTCACCATTATGTTTTAGAGATTCATTCATGTTGCTGCACCAATGATTTGTTCTTTTCCATGTTTGGCTACTGAGTTGTTTCTAGTTTGGGGTTGTTATTGCCAAAACTGCCATGAATTTCTTGTACCGGACTTTTTGTGGACACACACTCCCATTTGTCTCGGGTAAACATCTGGGAGTGGAATTGCGGGGATCCTAGGGTAGGTCTGTGTGTAACTTTATGAGAAATGATCAGATGATTTGCCCAAGTGGTTGTTGTGTTTTACATTCCTACCAGTAATGTATGAGAGTTTCATTTGTTCCACAACCTTGACGTTTTCAATCTTTTAATTGTAGGTGTTCTGGTGGGTGTGTATTTCTCTGTCTTTCTACTACCAGGTGTGTGTTGTGCAGCAGGAGATATGTGTAAGAATGTTCTCAACAGTACTGTATAACCCTTGACAACTGCAAACCCAAATGTCCATCAAAACAGAAGGGATGAATTATGGTACAGTTAAGACATATGTGGGCCGGTGAGATGGCTCAGCGGCTTAAGCGCCTGCCCGGCAAGCGCGAGGGCCCGAGTTCGACTCCCGGATCCCACATACAAAAAAGGGGCCGGTGATATCGCTCAGCGGCACGGGCGCCTGCTGGTGCACGAGGTCCTGAGGTCGACCCCCCGGTACCCACAAAAAAAAAAAAAAAAAAAGACATATGCTAAAAAATGAATGAACTCCAGTTTCAGTCATCAACAGGGATGAATGTGACCAAAACGATATGCAGCAAAAAGATTAAATCATGGATGAATGCCCACAGCATGAATCTATGAAAAGTTTAAGAATATGCCAAGATAAGGAAGACATTGTTTACACTCTATGTATAGATAACAAAACAATAGGGGAAATCCAGGGAGCTACTTGGAATTTGGGAGCTTTCTCTGGAAGAGGAAGGAAGGTAAATAAAATCAAGGAGGGGCCCACAGAGGCTTCGGGAGCACTGGGTAATATACTACCTCTTATTCCTGGTGGGGGATTCAAGGGTAATTTTTATGCTCTCTCTTTACAGAGGACACATATAAACTAGGTGCACCTATAATCCCAGTACTCTAGGAGGCCAAGGCAGGACAATGGCAAATTCAAGCCCACACTAGGCAACTAAGCAAAACCCAAGATCCTGTCTCAATACAAAAAAATAGCTGGGCATGATGGCACATACCTGTAATCCCAGCACTCAGGAGGCTGAGGCAGGAGGATTGCTGTGAGTTCAAGGCCAGCCTGGGCTACAGAGTGAGTTCAAGGCCAGGCTAAATTACATAGTGAGACCCTGTCTCAAAAAAAAAATGAAAATAAAAAAGAAAATTAAAAAAAAAAAAAAAAAAGAAAAAAAATATATATGGTTGGGGTCAGGTATGGCGGTGCACATCTGTAATCCCAGGGCTTGAGAGGCCGAGGCAGGAGGATCACCATGAGTTCAAGGACAGCCTAAACTACACAGTGAGACCCTGTTTCGAAAAACAAACAAACCGGACCAAAAAAAAAACAAAAAACAAAAAAAGAGCTGGGGATATAGCTCTCATTGTGTTGGTCCTGGATTCAAGGCCTAGTACTCCAAAGGAAACACACACACACATGCACACGCACACACATGCACACATGATAAAACTATTTGAAACATGTGATGCATTTCATAATAAAATCTGAATCAGAGAGGAGGGGTGCTGGGATCAGACCGAGGGCCTCACGTATGCTAAGCACACGCCCTACTATTGAGCCTTCGGCTTCGTAAAAAACTTTTTTTGTTGTTGTTGAAACATGTTCGTTTGTTTGTTTTGTTTTTATTTGACACAGTTTTACTCTGTAGCCCAGGCTGGCCTCAAACTTGCAATCTTCCTGTCTCAGTCTCCCAAGTAGCTGGGATTATAGGTGTATGCCACTCCTTGGCCTTAAAACACATTTTATTAAAGAACTATGCTGGCTGAGCCGGAGACCAGACAGGAGTGCTCGCGGTGCTGTGGGTGGTGGAGGTGGGGAATGCGGATGACAGGAGAGAGACAGGAACTGGAGAGCCATTGAGGCCGGGGCCTGAGCGACCTGGTGGATGTGGATGCCATTCGCTGATACAGAGAAGACAGGAAATGTATGGGTTTGGGTCAGAAAAATAAGATTTCTGTTTGTGACAGGTTAAATTCAGGATGCCTTTTTAGACTCCCATGTACAAATGGCAACAGGCAGTTGGACATACGTCTTAAACTCCTGGATGTGGTCAGAGGCAGAGGGATAGATACATCTCGGAGTCATCACAGCACAGTTCATTTTTTTATTTTTTTTTTTCACAGTTCATTTTTAAAACTAGAGAACTAAAGAAATGATCTAGGGAGGGGCTGACTTATAGGAGAGAAGGCCGCCCAGGATGTGGCCCAGTGCAACCTTCACAAGGCCTTATGCCAACAAGCACAGGAAAAGATGCTCATTTCCTCAGGGAAATGCAAATCAAAACTGCAAACAGGCTGGGCATGGTGACCAGCTTCTGTCATCCCAGCACTCTGGGAGGCTGAGGCAGGAGGAGCAAAAATTTAAGCCCAGTCTGGATGACTCAATGAAACCCTGCCTCAAAATAAAAGATAAAAGGGGGGTGGGGGGATGACTGGAGATGTAGCTCTGTGCAAAGGCCCTGAATTCAATCCCCCAAACCAGAAAAACACACACAATCAAAATACTACTTCCTATCTACTAGCATGGCTATAATAAATAAGAAACTGTCACCATTATACACTGCTGGTGTTAATGTTGAAATGGTACAGTTGCTTTCAGAAAATAGTCTGGCAGTTCCTCAAAAGGTTAAACACAGAATTATCTTATGACTCAGTGATTCCACTCTTAGGTATATACCCACAAGAAATGAAAGCAGGGCCAGTGAGATGGCTCAGCGGCATAAGCGCCTGCCTGGCAAGCGCGAGGTCCTGAGTTCAACTCCCGGAACCCACATAAAGGAAAAAAAAAGGGGCTGGTGATATCGTTCAGCGGCACGGGCGGCTGCTGGCATGCGAGGTCCTGAGGTCGACCCTCAGTACCCACAAAAAAAAAAAAAAAAAGAAAGAAATGAAAGCATACATCCACATAAAAACTTATACATGCTGGGCACAGTGATATCATCTGTAATACCAGCTACATGAAAGGCTGAAGCAGCACAGTAGCAAATTTGAGGTAAGCCTAGGCAACTTAGCAAGACCCTGTCTCAAAATTTAAAAAGCAGGGAAGGTAGTTCAGTGATAGAGTGCCCCTAGGTTTTATCACCAGTATCACACACACACACACACACACACACACACACACACACACACACGTACACAAATGATTTATACCAGCACTATTCATAATAGCTCTAGAGTGGAAACAATGCAAAGTTCCATCAACTGACAAATTAATAAACAAAATGTAATATATCTATGCAATGGAATTTTTTTTGTCTTTCTTCTATCGTTTCCTTTATTTTATTTATTTATTTACTTTTTAAAGACAACAAGTAAACATTCTCATGTATTAATAAACTCAAGCATTAGAGAATGTACGAATACCTTTTGGAGAAAAACATTACTCAGTATAAGATTAAGCCATGTAGGGGGCTGGTGAAATGGCTCAGTGGCGTAAGCGCCTGCCTGGCAAGCGCGAGGGCCCGAGTTCGACTCCCAGAACCCACATATGAAAAAAGGGCCTCGACTGGAGGAGGACAAGAAAGAGGGAAGTGGCTCCCAGGGACCCAGGAAAGATCTGAAGCGCAGTTTGGGGACACCGGAGAAAGTGAAGAGAGAAACTCCAACAAAGAAGAAGGCGGTGGCCTCCGGCGCCATTTCCCTGTGTCGGGAATCCCAACGCGACTGAAGCGGTTCAAATCTACAGACACGCGGTGACTGCCGGCGCCCCCGGGGGCCTCCACGGAGGAACGCGAGAAGCAGCGGTGCAGAGAAGCAGCGGCCGTGAAGGACACACTGACTGGCGGTGAGTGCTGACACCCAGCCGCCAGGCGCGCAAGACAGCCACTAGCCGGGCGCCATTGCGGGGGTGGGCAGCTGCTGAGCTGAGAACTCAGGGCGGCTGCCACTCCATCCACGGCTCCAGTGGGAACCTCCGCGGAGTAACGCGAGACGCCGCGGTACACTGAAGCACCAACTGAGAAGGACACACTGACTGGCGCTTTTCTTCCTGGTATTCCAAGAATCTCTTAAGAGTTTGAAATACTAGCAATAAAGCAACCTAACATAGGCAATTTACAAACAGGAACCCAGGAATTAAACTAAAGAAAGAAAAGAAAATGAGATGACACTTAAACAAGATGCAACCCCACACATCCAGTTCACCAAAGGCAAACCCAGGGGGCAGTGAGGCAGGACAAACTGAAAGCCACCCACCTGACATCTCTGAAGTGGTAACAACAAAGCAGTTGAATGAGGCTCTGGAAAAATTTAAATCAGAAATAATTTCTCAGATAACTGCAGAGATAATGTCCACAATGAAGACCATGTTTAAGGACGCTAGAGCAGACACAGACAAAAAAATAGACGAGCTTAAGAAAATGATGGAAGCCATGAATGCTCAGCATAGGAAAGAAATGGACTCCATAAAGCAGATTCAAGCAGATATCCAAGAGAACAAAAATTCCATTGAAAGTATTTGTAGCAGATTAAGCCAATGTGAGGACAGGATCTCAGATATAGAAGACAGGCTTGCAATTAGTGATCATGAAAAGAAAGAATTCTTAAAAATAGCAAGGGACAATGAAAAATCAATCCAGCAGCTGCTAGATGATGCAAAGAAGAATAAAGATTGATTGAAGTCAATGAAAAAGCAGGAGATAGCATAAATGACATCAGAACACTGTTCACAGACATTATCACAGAAAATTTCCTTGGTAGAGAAAAAGAATTTGACGTTCAGATAAGTGAGGCTTATAGAACTCCAATTAACCACGATCAAAAAAAATCTTCAGCCAGGCATATCATAGTCAAGATTCCAGAAATTCAACATAAGAGTAGAATCTTAAAAGCTGTTAGAGAAAAGAAACAAATCACCTATAAAGGAAAGCCCATCAGAATCACAGCGGACTTTTCAGCACAAACCCTCAAGCCAAGAAGAGCTTGGAATGATGTATTTCAAGTTCTAAAGGAAAATAATCTTCAACCTAGATTGATGTACCCTGCAAAACTATCTTTCAAAACTGATGGAGAAGTAAAATACTTCCATGACAAAGAACATCTGAGAAAATTTATAACCACCAAACCAGCACTCCAAAATGTTTTGAAGGACATTCTAGAAAGGGATAACAAGGACTACAACTCCAGAAACCCCAACAGAAGGAATCCACTAGGCAGAGCAAATGATTAAAGAGAGGGAGGGAAAACAAAAATTAAAAGAGGGGGAGCCAACAACAAGAAAATAACATGACAAGGATAAGTCAACACATAACAGTTTTAACCATTAATGTTAATGGTCTCAATTCACCAATCAAAAGGCACAGACTGGCGAATTGGATCAAGAAGCAAGATCCAACAATATGCTGTATACAAGAAACACATTTAATTCAAAAAGAAATTCATAGACTGAAAGTCAAAGGATGGAAAACAATACTCCATGTGACAGGAACCCAGAAAAAAACAGGGGTAGCTATTCTTTTTGCAGACAAAGTGAATTTCAAACCAAGAATGATTCAGAGAGATAAAGAAGGTCACTACATCCTTGTAAAGGGAACAATCCAAGAGGAAGAGATAACAATCATAAATATATATGCAACAAATACCAGTGCACCCAACTATATAAAACAAATATTAATGGACATGAAAAATCAAATAACCACTAATACAATTGTATTGGGGGATCTCAATACTCCACTGTCACAAAAAGACAGATCAACTAGACAAAAAATCAACAATGAAATATTACAACTGAACCAAACTTTGGAACAAATGGACTTAGTAGATGTCTACAGAGTGTTCCACCCCACAACATCAGAATACACATACTTCTCAGCTGCACATGGGACATTCTCCAAAATAGACCACATACTAGCTCATAGAAACTGCTTAAGTAAATGCAAAGGAATTGAAATTATCCCATGTATATTATCAGACCATAGTGCAATGAAATTGGAAATTAATGGCAAAAGAAACCACAAGAATTTGCTAAACATATGGAAATTAAATAGCACCCTACTGAACAACCAATGGGTCACAGATGAAATTAAAGAAGAAATTAGACAGTTTCTGCAACTGAATGATAATGACAGTACAACATACCAGAACTTATGGGATACAATGAAAGCTGTCCTAAGAGGGAAATTAATAGCATTAAATTCCTATATCAGGAAAACAGAGCAAGCACAAATAAACAACCTAATGGTGAACCTCAAACTTCTAGAAAAAGAAGAGCAGGCTAAGCCAAAAGCTCGTACAAGGGAGGAAATTATAAAGATCAGAGCAGAAATTAACGTATTGGAGACTAAAAAAACAATACAAAGAATCAACGAATCAAAGAGTTGATTCTTTGAAAGATTAAATAAAATCGACAAACCCTTATCCAACCTTATTAAAAAAAGGAAAGAGGGCCGGTGAGATGGCTCAGCGGCTTAAGCGCCTGCCCGGCAAGCGCGAGGGCCCGAGTTCGACTCCCGGAACCCACATACGAAAAAGGGGCCGGTGATATCGCTCAGTGGCACGGGCGCCTGCTGGCGTGCGAGGTCCTGAGGTCGACCCCCCGGTACCCACAAAAAAAAAAAATTAAAAAAAAAAAAAAAAAAAAGGAAAGAAAGTACTCAAATCCATGCAATTAAGAATGAAAAGGATGATATCACAACGGACCCTGCAGAAATCCAGAAGATCATCTATACCTACTTTGAAAACTTGTATTCTAATAAGATGGAAAATGCAGAAGAAATGGACAGATTCCTAGATACATATGAATTACCAAAGCTCAACCAAGAAGATATAAAAATCCTAAATAAACCAATAACAATCAATGAAATCGAAGATGTAATTAAAAACCTCCCAACAAAGAAAAGCCCAGGCCCTGATGGATTCACTGCCGAATTCTACAAGAAATTTAGAGAAGACTTAACACCACTACTTCTCAAACTCTTTAATGAAATTGAAAGGGAAGCAATACTCCCAAATTCATTCCTGGAAGCAAGCATTACCCTGATACCAAAACCAGAGAAGGACCCAACTAAGAAAGAGAACTACAGACCAATCCCCCTAATGAACACAGATGCAAAAATCCTCAATAAGATACTGGCAAACAGAATGCAGCAAATCATCAAGAAGATTATACACCATGACCAAGTGGGATTCATCCCAGGGATGCAGGGATGGTTCAATATACGTAAATCAATAAATGTAATACACCATATTAACAGAACCAAGGACAAAAATCATATGATCATCTCAATAGATGCAGAAAAAGCTTTTGACAAAGTCCAGCACCCATTCATGATAAAAACCCTACAGAAAATTGGAATAGATGGTCTTTATCTCAATCTGATAAAAGCTATCTATGACAAACCAACAGCCAATATCATACTAAATGGACAAAAACTGAAAGCCTTCTCTCTAAAATCAGGAACAAGACAAGGATGTCCACTGTCCCCACTCTTATTCAACATAGTCCTGGAAACTTTAGCCAGAGCAATTAGACAAGAGAAAGAAATAAAAGGAATTATGATTGGAAAGGAAGAAGTTAAATTATCATTATTTGCAGACGACATGATACTCTACATAGAAGACCCCAAAAACTGCTAGATTTAATAAGCAAATTCAGTAGTGTAGCTGGATACAAAGTCAACACTCAAAAATCAATAGCCTTCCTGTACACCAATAACAAACTCACTGAGAGAGAAATTAGGGAAACAACACCTTTCACAATAACATCCAAAAAAATGAAATACCTAGGAATCAATCTCACAAAGGAGGTAAAAGACCTCTACACCGAAAACTACAGTACTCTGAAAAAGGAGATTGAAGAGGATATCAGAAAATGGAAAGATATCCCTTGCTCTTGGGTAGGAAGAACTAACATAGTGAAAATGGCCATACTTCCAAAACTGTTATACAGATTTAATGCAATTCCGATCAAAATTCCAACAACATATCTCACAGAATTAGAGAAAACAATCCTAAAATTCATCTGGAACCAGAAGAGGCCTAGAATAGAAAAGGCAATTCTAGGCAACAAAAGCAAGGCAGGGGGCATCACAATCCCTGATTTGAAATTATACTATAAAGCTACTGTGATAAAAACAGCATGGTATTGGCAAAAAAACAGACCTGAAGATCAATGGAATAGAACAGAAGATGCAGAAACAACTCCAGACATACTAAGCCACCTTATCTTTGACAAAGGTGCCAAACACATTCACTGGAAGAAAGATAGGCTCTTTAATAAATGGTGCTGGAAAAATTGGCTCTACACATGCCGAAGATTAAAATTAGACCCATATCTTTCACCGTGCACTAAACTAAATTCAAAATGGATCAAAGATCTAAATATTAAAACAGAAACATTAAATCTCCTGGAAAATAGAATAGGTAAAACTCTTGAAGACACTGGTGTAGGCAAAGACTTTATGAATAAAACCCCCATCACACAGGAAGTATCACAAAGAATCAACAACTGGGATCTCATGTTATTAAAAAGCTTTTGCACAGCAAGAGAAACCACCAACAGAGTGAAGAGACAAAACACAATGTGGGAAAAAATGTTTGCCAGCTATTCCTCAGACAAAGGATTACTATCGAGAACATACAAAGAACTCAGAAAAATCAGACCTCCCAAATTTAAAGACCCAATCCAAAAATGGGCATCTGAGATGAATAAACACTTCTCAGATGAAGAAATACAAATGGCAAATAAATATATGAAAAAATGTTCAACATCACTGGTCATTCGAGAGATGCAAATTAAAACAACACTGAGATTACATCTCACCCCAGAAAGAATGGCTATTATCAAGAAGTCAACTAATAACAAATGCTGGAGGGGCTGTGGGGAAAAAGGAACCCTTCTTGACTGTTGTGGGAGTGTTGACTGGTGCAGCCACTGTGGAAATCCGTGTGGAGACTCCTCAAAAAACTAGGGTTGGAGGTCCCATTTGACCCAGCTACTCCCCTTCTGGGTATCTTCCCAGAAGTATTAAAAACATCGTACCACAGCGATATATGTGCACCCATGTTTATAGCAACACAATTTGTAATAGCTAGATCGTGGAAACAACCCAAATGCCCATTAACCGAGGAATGGATAAAAAGATGTGGTATTTTATACAGTGGAGTACTACTCAGCCATAAAGAAGGATAAACTGGAGACTTTTACAGGTAAATGGATGCAACTCGAGAAAATACTCACAAGTGAAATAAACCGGACACACATTTGTAAACATCGTATTGTCTCCCTAGTATGAAAATGCAATTTCACTGTGACTATTCCATTCCTTAGTCTTCTATTTTTACCTAGCTTTTACATGGCTTAATCTTATACTGAGTAATGTTTTTCTCCAAAAGGTATTCGTACTTTCTCTAATGCTTGAGTTTGTTAATACATGAGAATGTTTACTTGTTGTCTTTAAAAAAATAATTAAAAAAAAAACAAAAAAAAAAAGTTTAACAATAAAACTGGTAATTATAATGCTACATTAAAAAAAAAAAAAAAGACAAGATCTCACTATGTGGCCCAGGCTGTCCTTGAACTCATGGCAATCCTCCAGCCTCAGCCTCGCAGGTGCTGGGATTACAAGTGTGCACCACCATGCCCAGTCTGTTACGGTCTTCAAAGAGGTTTGTGGTCACAAATTTGACAAATTTGGAGAGACCATGGTAACAATAACCATCTCCTGAAAAGCTGGTCAATGTTGAATCGCTAAGGCTGAAGGAGGAAGAGGCAGCCAGGACAGTGCCAGTCAGGGGCGGGTCTGTCACCCTTCCCCAGTCTTCCACCAATGGGAGATTCACGCTTGGGTGGTTCCCAAGGAACAAGGAAACAACAGAAACTCAAAGAGGTCCTCACTGGCCCGCAGGTAAAGGGAAGGAAAAGCAGGAGCAGAGGATTGGGGAACAAAGGAGAACAGCGGAGACTGTCGGGGAGGCTGTGGTAACTTCCGAGCCATTCTCTGTCAGACCCCAGGAGCAGACCAGCCATCAAATTAACCTAATGAAACACAGGACAGCACAGCCTCAGATGAGCACAGCTGAACACAACCTTCTTGGCAAGCAGAGAAAAGAAACATCAGAATAAGGCCTTGAGGATAGGGGGATGGGGGCTGTCTGCTGGGAGGGCTGGAGAGAGTGGACAAAGCCAAGCCCCAGACTGATTGATGAAGGGCCTCTTTCGAGCCGCTCATATGCAGCCTGGGGATCGTCCCGAGCTTCACTCCAAAGGCAGCAGACCACAGATTGTTACTCAAAGGGCGCGATGCTTTCGGAGTCTGCGGGCATTTCCGGGGACAGCCTCTCATTTAGTATTCTCAGGAGTCCCAGGCCAGCTGAACAAGGTCAGCCAGGCGGAAGTGAAGACTCCAAGACCAGTGCTTTCTGAACAGGCTTCCCCCAGCCACCCAAAGCCTCCCTGTTCTCCAGATCCCTGCCCCCCCAGCACCCCAGCAAACTCCCTGCTTCCTGGGTGAGGCGACTGCCAACCCTGGTGAAGGTGCTCTGGGAAATCTGTCATCATCATCATCATCATTATTATTATTATTTATTGGGGGTACTAAGGATGGAACCCAAGGGCACTCTATCACTGAGCTACATCCTCAGCCCTTCTTACTTTTTTGAGACAGGGTCTCGCTAAATTCCCCAGGGGAGATTCAAATTTATAATCCCCCTGCTTTGGCCTCCTTCAGGGCTGGGATTATTACAGACAGCTAAATTAGATAGAAATTAACAGAGTCCAAGAGATGCGCCCTCAAAGAAGTCAGCACAAAAAGAGAAAGACGTCAGAATTGTGGTTGGCTGGAGAAGTATTTGAAGAAGGCCAGGCCTCAAGATGGAGATGCAGTGGCCAGGCCCTCATTCCTCCCTGAGGAATAAACAATAATTTGAGATTATACTGTAATTAGCACCAGCTGGGCCAGTTAAGTCCAGCTAGGCATCAGACATCCAAATGGGTGACCAGAACAGCCTGACCCATGCCTTCCCCAAAATGCCTTTGTTCTTTCCTGTACCCTTGCTACATGACTCATTTTCCTATTGCATCAGTATTAGCTAAGTGGCTATACTTGTAATCCTATAGGTTGATTGTGGTCTGACCCACATTGTACCCATGTTGGGATTTTGCTGTATAAATTAGCCCTGACTAAGGGCCTCAGTGGCCACTCATTCAGGACCCCTCCTGGCAATCCAGGAGCTATTCTTCTCCTTATTTCCAATAAAACTCTCCTGACTTCCTCCTTTGGTTCTTGACCTCACTCCTGGATGTAGTGAGAGCAAGAACCCAGCAGGTCAGGAGTTATATTTTTCCTATATCAGGATTACAGGTGTGTCCCACCATGCGTGGCTAGACATTACCTTGAAGAAGAGACAGAACACCCGTCCCTTTCACACAGCTCGAACTCAGCAAGTCGTGTCTTTGACGTGTCTGAGAAGTGGTTGCCTCACCTCTGTGTGCTTGGCTAACTGAAGTCATCACATTGCAACATCCTGGCTCCAGCCCCTGGCACATACCCCTCCCAGCTCACCAAGTGACTCAGGTGCTTCCTGCTCCCCTGGTACAACCTCTGGGCAGTCTCTGACTTCCGCCTGGACACCTAGCCTTCACTTGATGTCCAGTGCGAACTCAGCTCTGGTACCTCGGGTGCTGCCCAAAGCTCACAGCCAGGAAGTCAGAAAGTGAGAGCTAAACCATCTCTTCAAACCAAAAACAGGGACTCTGGCTAACCTTCAGTTAAGAAATAAACCATCAGGGCTGGTGAGATGGCTCAGCGGCATACGCACCTGCCTGGCAAGCGCGATGGGCCTGAGTTCGACTCCCGGGACCCACATACGAAAAAAGGGCCGGTGATATTGCTCAGTGGCACAGGCGCCTGCTGGTGCGCGAGGTCCTGAGGTCGACCCCCGGTACCCACAAAAAAAAAAAAAAGAAAGAAAGAAATCATCAGTCTTTCCAATGCTGCACCCTGAATACACAGCCTCTAGACCTGCCTAGGAAGCCTGCGGCCCTTTAGATCACTACCTGCTGAGTCTCTGCCCTGCTCCCTCAGGAGAGAACCCCAGTTTGATGGGGGTAGGGGTTTGTTCACTAACTAACTACACATGTACACACTGAGGCAGGAAATAAAGTCTAAATTCTAGACTCTTGAAGAACAAAGTTATCTCAATAGCTAGGCAGACAGGTCAGACAGAAAGGCTTGGGGAGGGGAAAAATGGGGCAAGGAATAGAGTGGTTAGAAATGTAGTGAAGGTCCCAGGTGTGGTGATGCAGGTCTGTAATCCCAGCACTTGGGAGGCTGAGGCAGGAGGACTGCTGTGAGTTCGACGCCAGCCTGAACTACATAGTGAAACCCTGTCTCAAAAAAAAAAGCCCCCAAATACATAGTAAGTTCAAGGCCAGCCTGGACTACAAAGGAAGACCCTGTGTGAAAGAAAGAAAGAAAGAAAGAAAGAAAGAAAGAAAGAAAGAAAGAAAGAAAGAAAGAAAGAAAGAAAGAAAGAAGGAAAGAAAGAGAAAGAAAGAAAGAGGAAAGCAGGCAGACAGGCAGAAAGAGAGAGAGTAGTAAAGGGCAGTGTGGCTTCTGTTGAGTCTGTTTCTGCTCCCCAGGAGCCAGGCCACTTCCTATTTCCTTTTTTTTTTGTGGGTACCGGGGGTCGACCTCAGGACCTCGCACGCCAGCAGGCGCCCGTGCCGCTGAGCGATATCACCGGCCCCTTTTTCGTATGTGGGTTCCGGGAGTCGAACTTGGGCCCTCGCGCTTGCCAGGCAGGCGCTTACGCCGCTGAGCCATCTCACTGGCCCCCCATTTACTTTTTATCTAATATGATGGTCTGGTAAAAAATACACGAGTAGGACCAGTGAGATGGCTCAGCGGCTTAAGCGCCTGCCCGGCAAGCGCGAGGGCCCGAGTTCGACTCCCGGAACCCACATACAAAAAAGGGGCCGGTGATATCGCTCAGCGGCATGGGCGCCTGCTGGCGTGCGAGGTCCTGAGGTCAACCCCCTGGTACCCACAAAAAAAAAAATAAATAAAATAAAATAAAAAAATAAAAATAAAAAAAAAATACACGAGCATAATCAATTACACTTACATATTTGCATTTGTTGCCATCTGCATTTTCTCTATTTTTTTTTTTCTTTTCCTTTCAGTGGATTGATACATTATGCCCACCCACACTACTTTTTTTCCTCCTGGTTTAGAAATGCTATTCCTTGCTGGACCTGGTGGTACACACCTATAATCCCAGCATTTAGGAGGCTGAAGCAGGCAGATCATAGGTTCTAACCCAGCCTGGGCAATTAAGAAACTTAGCAAGACCCTGTCTCAAAATAAAAGAATAAAAAGGGTAGCTGGGCATGGTGGCACATACCTGTAACCCCAGCACTTGGGAGGCTGAGGCAGGAGAACTGCTGAGAGTTCAAGGCCAGACTGGCTACATAATGAGTTCAAAGCCAGCCTGGAATACATAGTGAGACCCTGCTTCAAAAAAACCTAAACAAACAAATAAATAAATAGGCTGAGAATACAGCTCAGTGTGAAGCCCGTGAGTTCAATCTCCAGTACTGGGGAAAAAAGAAAGAAAGAAAAAGTTATTTCTCTTCTTTACTCATTCATTCATTTGTTGTTTGTTATGTTTTTTGAGACAGGGTCTCATTCTGTAGCCCAGGCTGGCCTGGACCTTGCAATCCTCTTACCTCATGTTCTTCTTTTAGTGATCATCATCAATGTTTAGCATACATACATTTTCCCCATGAAGTCTAATTTTCCAACAGTGCCATTCTCCTCAACAAGGCAGAAAGTTGGTGTGATTTAACAATGAAATCCTCCAGTTTACTCTTCCTTGATGATGCGACTAACAGTTCTAGTTTTCCTTTTACAAACTAAAAGCCCAGTCAACACTGGGCTGTGCTGTGCATCCTGCCATCTGTGGCTGACACTGCGGGCTGCCCACAAGCAGTCACTTGCCCTTCTTCTCCTGCCAAGATTCCTGACTTGTTCAGGCTGCTGGAGACCCAGTCCCAGGAGATGAGGCGAGACTGGTCAAAGCCAATCACAGCCAGCCTGTTCCCTTTTCATCAGGAATTGGCCTAAGGACAGAGCTACTTAGGCCAAGGAGACCTAAGTAGATATCTGCTAGGGCTGTCTTGGAAAAATTCTCCCCACCCAAAAAAATGCACATAAAGATAAAGCTTCCTTACTCTTGGCACCGCCCTGTCTTCCTGCTTGAGATGTTAAAGGGTGGTGATGCAATGTCTGGAGCTATAGCAGTCATCTTGCAACCACAGAGACATCTTATACCTGTAAATGGCAGAGAGAGACCCAGGGTCCTTCATGTTGATACTGCACAACTGCCCCAACCCTGGGACTCCCTACCTCCATACTTCTCAGTTATCAGCTAAGCCAATGCTGGTGGTGGTGGTGAGGAAGGGTCTGGGGATTGAATCCAAGGCTTCATCCATACTGAGCAGGCTCCCTACCACTGAGGGACACCCACAGACTCAACAGGTTTTTGTAGTTTAAGTCACTGGATTATTTACCAACATGATGTATGGATTTCTTCCTCCCTCCGCTCTCCTTGCCTCCCTCCCTCTCTCTCTCTCTCTCCCCTTCTCTCTCCCTTCCTGTCTCTCAGCAGAGCCTCCCTGGGTGTGCTGGTGCATGGCTGTAATCCCAAATACTCAGGAGGACAAGGCAGGACTACTGCCAGCCTGGGCAATTTAGTGAGTTCCCCTCTCAAAATAAAATTTAAACTGGGCGTAGTGCAGCATGCCTGAAATCCCAGCACTGGGAAGCAGGGGGATCCCCATAAGTTCAACGCCAGCCTGGGCTACATAGTAGCCCAAGGTCAGCTTGAACTACGTAGTGAGACCCTGTTGCAAAAAACAAACAAACAAATAAATAAAAGAGGTGGGGGTGCTGCTCAGTAGTAAACCACCTACTACATGCAATGTGCTAAGTGCAAGGCCTTGGGTCCAATCCCTAGTAACCCAGAGACACATACAGAAAAGGACAGAGAGAAAGGGGGAGAGTCTTGCTACAGTGCCCAGGCTGGCCTCAAACTCCTGGGCTCAAGCAATCCTCCTGCCTCAGCCTCCTAAGGAGTTGGGAGTATGGGGTACATCACCACTCAGTTCAGTGTGTTAATTTCTGAATCACTGTTGGCCCTGGCGACCTGCTCCTTCCTCCATGGGTTTACTTTTCTTCTTACTGAAGGACATATTTAGTGGTCCTTTCAGCAAGAGTTTCTTGGGATAACACCATCTTAGGATGTCCAGAAACACTTATTTCACTTTTTTTTTTTTTTTTTTTTTGGTACTGGGAATCAAACTCGGGACCTTGTGCTTGCCAGGCAGTTACCTCCTTCTTTTTTTTTTTTTTTGTGGGTACCGGGGGGTCGACCTCAGGACCTCGCGTGCCAGCAGGCGCCCGTGCCGCTGAGCAATATCACCGGCCCCTTTTTCATATGTGGGTTCCAGGAGTCGAACTCGGGCCCTCGCGCTTGCCGGGCAGGCGCTTAAGCCGCTGAGCCATCTCACCGGCCCCTACCTCCTTCTTGAATGCTAGCCGGATATAGAATTCTAGGTTGATAAGTCTCTTCCCTAGGATCTGCCTCTGTTCTTGCATTTTTTTTTTTTTTTGGAGACAGGGTCTCGCTATGTAGTTCAGACTGGCCTTCAACGCACTACATAGCCCAGGCTGGCCTTGAATTTATGACGGTTTCTGCTTCAGCCTCCCAAGTGCAGGATCACAGGTGTGCGCCACCATGCCTGGCCCTAAGACCTGCCTCCGGTATCTTCTGGCATCTAATGTTGATGAGAGATTGTCTGAAAGACTAATTGCCAATCCTCTGAATTCTTTTTCCCTTTAGTAGAGTTGCTGTTTTGCAGTGCTGGGGACTGAACCTAGGGCCTCCCATGTACCAGCCAAGCACTGTTCCACTGAGCTACCTCCCACCCTCCTCTGCAAGTTGTTAACATTCTCTTTACAGTTTCACTATATTATGACTAGTGAGATATTATTTGATTTTTGTATTGTTTCTTCAAATCTGGCTTTTTGTTTGTTTTTTTGTTTGTTTGTTGAGACAGGGTCTCGCTTTGTAGTTCAGGCAGGCCCTAAATTCTCTATGTAGTCCAGGCTGGCCTTGAACTCTGAATTCCCTTACCTCAGTCTCCAAATACCTGGAACTACAAGCACTCACCACCACGCCTGGCTTTTCCTAAATTATTAATACGGTACACTTTCATATTCATGTTTCTTTCCCAATTCCCTTTCTTTAATGGACTGTTTTATCTCTTTGAAGATCCTAAACCTATTCAAAATGAAGACATTTCCCAATTACTCTTATTTTTGCTTCTTCTAGGGTAAATTTTTCTTTCATTTTGTTTCTTCTTTTTCATGCTTTTCCTCCTGTGTTTCAGAACTTGTATATAAGCTCATCTTTTTTTTTTTTTTTGTGGGTACGGGGGGTGTCGACCTCAGGACCTTGCGCGCCAGCAGGTGCCCGTGCCGCTGAGCGATATCACCGGCCCTTTTTTCGTATGTGGGTTCCAGGAGTCGAACTTGGGCCCTCGCGCTTGCCAAGCAGGCGTGTAAGCCGCTGAGCCATCTCACAGGCCCCAGCTCATCTTAACTTATCTTTTACGTTTTACTTTTTCCCTCTCTATCTAGGGGTCTTCACATTTGCTTCCCCAGGTCCCTGTGGATCCAAAGTCTAGAGTCAAATCTAGTAGCATCAGCTGAGCCTGGGACTACGCTACTCGGTTAAGTCTCTGAGTACCATTAAAATAAGCCGCAGCCTGAGGGGGTGGTCTGCTGCACTGTCTTCCGCTAACTTTCCCGGCCCTTGGCCTCTAGCAGTGCTGACTTTAACTCCACCCCTCGTGCGGTGCATTTCAGCAACGTTACCCCAGTTTCTGCCTCTGGACTCAGAGACCAGCGGGCCTGCAGCTTCAGCCTAGCTTTCTTCTTTGTGTTCCTGTTCCATTCCTCCCGGGGATGTTTATCCACTGCATGGGAGGTATGGGATGGGAAGAGAGCGAGAGCAGGACTGTTTTTAGAATTTTATCTTTCTTACATTCGACTGCTGTGTGTTTAGGGTATAAACTTACAGTGCCATCTTGACGGGATGGGTTGGATTAAACTATTCACACCAGGGAACTGAGGATCCCTGCCAACACCTGTCTCTGGGGAAGGGATATCACACCATCTCTAACCAGAGAGCCGGAGCTCCAGCCAGCACACTGAAGGAAGCAGCCAGAGACACCCTGGGGCGTGATGACTGAAAGTCCCAATTAACACATTCCACCTCCTCCTTCACTCCAGGCCCCAGTGGGGTGGGTGCAGAGTATGCGACCGCAACAACGGGGGCTTTCAGATGTGGGCTGAGCAGGCCCTCACAGACAAGGGCAACTTCCATAACTCTTGGCCATTTCAGTCTTTCCCCTGGCTAGTGAAATATGCACACTGGCCAAGGGACACCTTTGATGAAAGACCCACCTGGCTCTCATCAAATCCTAGTCGGGGGCTGGGGATACAGCTCAGTGGCACAGCACCTGCCTGGCAAGTGTGAGGTCGTGAGTTTGATTCCCGGTACCACCTCCCCAAAAAAAATTCCTAGTCAGCCTGCAGCAGGCCCAGCCTGACACTTCAACATGACTCAGAAGATCAGTGGATTCCGGAGCCAGATTCGAGGCTGTCACCAAGCAGCAAATTACTCACTCGCTTTCTTGTTTGATTTACTTACTTATTTATGCAGTATTAGGGACTGAATCCAGGGCCTCTGCACTTAGTTACAACCCCAGCCCATTTTTTGATTTTGCGACAGAGCCTCATTAAGTCACTATGTTGCCCAGGCTGGGCTTGAACTCTTATTTTCCTGCCTCAGCCTCCCAGAGTGCTGGGATCATAGGCACATGCCACCACGTCCAACTAGCACATCATTTTTAAATTTCAGTGAGCTTGGTGGCACACACTTTAATCTCCATACTCTGGGAGGCTGAGACAGGAGGATCATGAGTTTAAACCCAAAGTGGGCAATTTAGCAACTTAGATCCAGTCTCAAAATAAAAAATACAGAAAGGGCAAAAATTCCAGGCAAAAAAAAAAATTTTTTTTTTGAGATGGGATCTTTCTGTGTTGTTTAGGCTGGCCTTCAACTCCAGGGTTCAAGCAATTAGCCTGCCACTGCCTCTCAAGTCTTTACAGCTATGCACCCTGGGCTGGCTGCATTAGTGGCTGAGGGACCAAAATACCAAGAAGGGAACCCTACCTCCATCCTCTTCCCCTATGCCTTATTACCTCTGTTACTGCTGAGCACCACTTTGACTTCCGGTCTCTTTTCTTGACTCTCTGAGCCTTATATTTCCACCTATTTCCTTCAGCTGCTAATATATCCTGAAGGTTCTGCCTTCAGACTCTTTTACTTCTTTGCAGCTCTACTATGCACCATCCCCTTCCAAATCTAAGCGCCCACTCTCCTGCCCTGGGCTCTAAACCTGCATTCCCAACTGCCTCCTTGGTGTCTACATGGCTCTTCACACTTAGCTCACATCGTCCAGCATTCCAAAGTATATGAGGCCTGGCATGATGGTGCGCACCTATAACCCTAGCTATTTAGCAGGTTCAGGCAGAAGAATCGCAAGTTCAACTCCAGCCTGGACAACTTAAAATAAAAAATGAAAAGGGCTTGGGATGTGATCAGTGTCCCCTGAGTTTGATCCCTCCTATCATTAAAACAAAACAAAACAAAACAAAAAGCATATGAGATAGAGTGTCCTCATATGGATCCAAGGTCAGATCCCTTACCGTAAATAGCATTCAGAGATCCCCAAATGAGGCTCTCTTCCCAAGGCTCATCTCTCATCATACCCTACCCTCCAGGGTTTATGAACTAATTGGATCACAAGCAAATTCTGGCCCACATTTATTAAGATCCTTAACTGAAACTAGAAAACTTGTATGTTTCTACCTCCCTCATTTAATGTATGCACTGTAAGGTAAAGAGACCATGTTATTTAATTCATCACCTCTATCCCACTGTAGGACCCTGCACTGTCCTACATATAGCAGGCATCAATAAATGTCACCAAACTGAGTGTCATCTCTATATATAACCTCAAGGTTATAAGAATCAGAAGAAATACAGCGGCCAGGAATATAGTGCAGCAGCACAGCGCCTGCCTGGCAAGAGCAAGGTCCTGAGTTTGATTCCTGGTACCAAAAAAAAGAACCAGAAGAAATACAGAAATACACCTGTAATCCTAGCACCCTGGGAGGAGGAAGCAGGAGGATCATAAGTTCAAGCCCAGCATGGGCAACTCAGCAAGACCCTATCTCAAAATAAAAAATAAACCAGGCGTGGTGGTGGATGCCTGTAATCCTAGCACTCAGGAGGCTGAGGAAGGAGGATTGCCACAAGTTCGAGGCCAGCCTGGATGACATAGTGAGGTTGAGGCCAGTCTGAACTACACAGTAAGACCCTGTCTCAAAAAATTAATTAATTAATTAATTAAAAAATTTAAATAAAACTTTAAAAAAGGGCTGGGGATATAGCAGAGTGCAAAGTCCCTGGGTTCCATCCCAGTACTGGGAAAAAAAGAATCAGAATACTAGTTATGGAAAAATGCTTTGAGCCTGTGATAGTGGCACAGGCCTCTAATCCTAACACTGGGTATCTAAGGCAAGTGCACTGCAAGTTCAAGACCAGCCTGGGCAAATTAGTGACTTAGCAAGACCCTATCTCAAAAAGAAAAAAGAAAAAAAGAAAAAAAACAAGGGCTTGTAAATGCAGCTCAGTATGAAGACCTGCAGTTCAATCCCTAGTACTGAAGGAAAAAAAAAAAAAAAGCATTGAACCATTTTTATAAATTAGAGAAGTGTCCAGATGATAGTGATCATTCTGCCCCCACCCTTCTGTCTCTGACACCTGTGAGAGATTTCTCTAACTTCAAGAACATGAGGGCTCAGGTATGAAGCAGATTTAGCAAGTCTCAGGCAGTGGGAAAGCCTGAGAAGCTTCGAGGGCAGGACTTGCTCTGAACTTTCTGTCTTTGGGACAATGGAACTCTCTGGTCACTTCCCTAAGAAACACACACTGGGCTGGCGGGGTAGCTCGGCAGCAGGGTACTTGGCTATCACGAGCAAGGCCCTAGTTCGATCTCCCCAGTACTGCAAAAACAAACACTGCAGGTTACTAGCGTCCAACTGTCCAGCTAGTGCTCTCAGATCACTGATCTGTTCGCCTGAGCTCAGTCTCCCAAAAGAAAAAAAATACCTAGAAGAAGTTGAATTCACATTCTAGCTTTACCACTTGTCAGCTATGAACCATTCAGCCTCTCTGATCTGTGTCCTTAGCTGTAAAATGGAACCATCACCCTTCTCCAAGGGGTTCCGTAAGGATTAGAGGCAAAAAGCTCCCAGCTTGGTGGCTGTTGTCCTGGGCTAGGCAGGTTGAAGGCCACAGTTCTGCTGACCCTGGCCAGCATGAGTCACCCCTAGGCCAGAGCCCCTTGCCTTGGAGAGGCATTCGGGGCATAAGCCCTTCCTGTGCAGCCCTGGCCACCCCAGGCCCCCACTGCCTTGCTTCAGAGAGATTCTTTCCTGGCCAACCCCAGAGGCAGGCACAGCTTCCAGGAAGGCCAAGGTCTGCAAGCCAGCTCTGCCTCGGTTGACCTTTGTTCCTTTGACCTTTGCTGAGCAGAGAAGGGACTGTGTCCACCCTGAGGCAGAGCTTGTGGGACAGGCTGTGTCACCTCTTCCTCAGGCACTGCTTCATCGGACCCCAGGGAACAGAGGCCTGACCTGAGCCTGCTCCAAACAGCTCCTTGAGGCCTGTCCCCTAGCTGTCCACACCCACGGCTTGCTAGCCACAGGTCAGCAAGATTCTAGGGAGGACAAAGGAGGGATTTCTGCACAGGACTGGAACCTCAGGCAGAGGAGAGGAAGAAGGTGGGCGGGAAGGCAGAAGAGAAGTCCTCTGGAGATGTGGGAAGTGGAGAATGGGATGGATAAATAATGGCCCAGGGAAAGCCAGAGAGGAGTCTGCAGTGCCATGGGTTTGGACCTTCATCTCCCAACTCTGCCCTCTGCCTGCCTCCATGGGGCAATGGGACCAGATAAGACCTGCCTAGGGTGAAGGGACTAAGGCATGGACAGTCTGTGATTTCATTTAAAGACAGGTGCTTATGTATGCACGCAGACGTGTGTGTGTGGGGGGGAGATACAGAGATAGAGAGACAGAGAGAGAGAGAGATGCAGAGGGAGGGACAGGGAGAGAGACGGGGGACTCTAGGGCCTTCACACTGAGCTACATCCCCAGCCCCTTCTTTTTTTCATCTTCAGCCCTTTTTATTTTTTATTCAGAGACAGGGTCTAAATTCCCTAGGCTGGGCTCAAACTTCCTGCCTCAGTCTCCCCAGTGCTGGGATTACACACATGCACCACCATGCTCGGCTCACATCGGATGTTTAATGAAAGTTCACTGAGAGCCTTCGGGGTCTGCCTTTCCTTCTGTACTCGTCCACTGTCTAGAGAATGCTTTGAATGGTAAGGGAAAAGCAGAGGATGTACTCATGCAACAAGTATTTGTTGGTACACACCGGGGAGTGGCACCTAGCATGGGGGGTGCCCTCCCTCCCCACTGGGCCACATCTCCTCTCTGGCAACAATCAGGCCCACTTCCTAGTGTGCAGCAACAGAGCCATGGGGTTTTGTTTTGCTCTCTTTTCTTTTGTTTTTTGGTTTTTTTTTTTTTTTTTGGAGTATTGAGGATGGAACTGAGAGCCCCAGGTAGCACTCTACCACTGAGCTACATCCCGAGCCTTTATTTTTTATTTTGAGACAGCATCTTGCTAAGTTGCCCAGGCTAGGCTCAAACTTGCAATCATCCTGCCTCAGCCTCCCAAGTAGCTGGGGTTACAGGTGTATGCCAATGCACCTGGCTTTGGGTTCCTGGGTTTTGAGGACTTCCCAGAGTCCCTCCAGCCTGCCCACCATCCAGACTTCTTGGCTGTGACTGCTCTCAGAAGCGCTGCCCTTCCTCAGGCATGCCAAGGGGCAGCTGACCTCCAAGACTGGCACCCCAGGTCTTGCCCTCTTTAAAGTGGAGCTGGTAGGGCCGGTGTCTCAGCGGCTCAGCGGCATAAGCGCATGCCTTGCAAGCGCGAGGGCCCGAGTTCGACTCCCGGATCCCACATACGAAAAAGGGGCCGGTGATATCGCTCAGCGGCACGGGTGCCTGTTGGCGCGCGAGGTCCTGAGGTCGACCCCCCGGTACCCACACAAAAAATAAAAAAAAAATAAAGTGGAGCTGGTGACCTGCTACCACGGTCTGTACCAGGAAAATAGTCACTAATAGAGTACTGATGCTGAGGACACAGCCAGCACTTCAAGAAGTGAGGGCAACCCTCAACTTACGAGCTCCCCTGAGGAAGGGGCTGCACTCCCATCAACTTCATCCCAACCTAGGCAGCCCTCCTGGCTCTTCTCAAAAACACTGGTCAGTCCCACCCTCCCCAACTCCTGCTTCCCCCAAACCACATATATTCTCTTGCCTGGTTTGGGAGGAACCAGGAAGAGGAGGCTTAAAAGAGTCTCATCTGCCTTCTCACCAACTCCAGAAGAGGGGTAAAAGGAAAGGAAAGTTGGGTATGGTGCCACACACCTGTAATCCCAGCTACTCGAGAGGCTGAGGCAAGAAGATTGCAAGTTCAAAGCCAATCAGGTGACTCAGCAAGACCATGTCTCAAAATGAATTTTTAGGGCCAGTGAGATAGCTCAGTGGCATAAGCGCCTGCCTGGCAAGCACGAGGACCTGACTTCGACTCCCAGAACCCACATACGAAAAAAGGGCCTGTGATATCACTCAGTGGCACGGGTGCCTGCTGGCACACAAGGTCCTGAGTTCTACGCCCAGTACCCACAAAAAGAAAAAAAAAAAGAATTTTTAAAAGGGCCAGCGGGCCGGTGAGATGGCTCAGCGGCTTAAGCGCCTGCCCGGCAAGCGCGAGGGCCCGAGTGTGACTCCCAGATCCCACATACGAAAAAGGGGCCGGTGATATCGCTCAGCAGCACGGGCGCCTGCTGGCGCGCGAGGTCCTGAGGTCGACCCCCCGGTACCCACAAAAATAAATAAATAAATAAATAAATAAATAAATAAATAAAAATAAAAGGGCCAGGGATGTAGCTAGCACTAGCGCTCTTGCCTAGCATATACAACCCTGGATTCAATCCCCCAGTACAAAACGAAACGAAACGAAACAAAACAAAACAAGAGTGTGTGTTCCCCAGATTACCTTCAACCCTTCCTTCTGTAACACATGCACCCACAGGGCAGATATCAGTCCATGTCAGAGGGACCCACTACCTCAGAAGGCTTCCTGGAACAATCCTGGGCTCGGCTGTCCAACCCGGGAAGGAGCTGAGTCAGGGTGATTGCACAAAGCTGTGGAGATGGAATAGGGCGTTCCTTCCCTAGATCCCGAGCCTTGGCAATTAACAGCAAGAATTCCTGAATCATCTGGGGGGAAAGGATGGGGTTGTGCCTCTACTTTCCACAACTGCTCTTTCTTCTCTTCCCAAGCCTGGACCCTGGCAAGGGGCTCTGGTCTGTGTTCTATTCTTCCCTCCACCTGCAAGCACTGGAAGGTTGGCCACCTGCAAAAAGACTCAAGCCTGCAGGGGCTGATGGAGAAAGGCTACGCTTGGGTACATCCAAGTCCTTCAATGCATACGTTAGAAGGAGAAGCCTCCAGAACAGTTTCTACAGCTCTAAACTCCAGCCAGGAACTGGCCCAGGCCTGGAACCGAACTACCTGACTTAAAATTCCAACATTTGGGCCAGGGATATAGCTCAGTGGTACAGCGCCTGCCTAGCAAGCACAAGGTCCTGAGTTCGATTCCTGGTATCAAAAGAAAAAAAAAAAAGAAAGAAAAATCCAACATTTATCCCCACATCCTCTGCGGGATGACAGAACAGAGAAGGGAACCAACACAATGGCCAGCACTGTGGGCCTGCAAGACACAAGCCCAGGAAGCCAGGCGCTAACTGCTTCTCTGGAAAGAAAAGCTGCAAGCAGTGTCTGCAGAGTCTCTGCAGACACAGAACCCAACAGGATTCCAGGCCCTCGGCACATCAGAGGGCAGCGGCAGAGCGTCTGCTGGCACGCTAGGATGGGCTTTCCCTGAAGCTCTGACACACAGAACAAGCTACAGCCCCTGAGAATGCTGGAGGACCTCTTGGATGCAAGGTCCCAGAAGCCATACTCCTTCAGAGCGCTCCCCTCCCCCAGGCCAGTGGCCAGAGTGCACGAGCAGCTTGCTCATTCAGCTAATCCAGGCTCACACTTGAAGGTGCAGATGAGAACAAAGTTCTCCGTCATCGGGCCCAGTAATGTGCCAAACCTCGTCCACTGGGCTGGTATGGCCTCCGGCTGTCACCTTTCACTCCTCATGGCCCACTCATGGTACCCAGGTAGAATGTATTACCTCTGCGACCGGGCGACATTTGAAGGAGACAGTCCAGGCTGCACACGTGGAGGCCCTCTTTGAGAGGGGCAAATTTCTCTAAAGAGCTTCAACATTAGCATCAGGGTGGGGACAGGAGGCTGTAACTGATGGCTTAACCTCCCTTTTTCAATCCATCCTGTCCCCATGTTTCCCTAAGGCAGTGGTTCTCTGGATTTCTTGTGACTTCATCTGTATGTCTGGCATGCAGTGGGGGCACTGTGGGCGCAGTGGGCAGCAGCTGAGAGTCTGGAGACTCTGCCCAATACCTGGCAGGACACAGAACTGGTGCTGTAGGCTGGAAACAGCTTTGTGGCCAGGCTGTTACCTACCTCCTTCATCAAGACTACATGACTTCAAAGCGTTGTTTAGGGTTTTTTTCTCCAAACCTAGAACAATCTTTTCCCCAACCCACCCAAAAAACTTCCATCAGCCAACTTCTTATCAGTTTCTATTCTTGTGGCCCAGTGGGAGGAAGGAACCAGGTGCGGAGACTTCCACAGTTCCTGCCAAAATCAGATGCTGGAGAACAACCAGCCTTTTGTATGGCAGCCTGTGGGCTAGGCAGGGCCTAAGCACTGTGTTAAGAGTGGGTATATCCCAAGGCTTACTGAGAACAAGACCATGCTCCTAAAAGGCATCATGTAGATGCCAATCTCCTGGGGAACCAAGGAAGACAGCATGACCCATACAGAGTCAAAGAGCCCTGGGTAGAGAGGAAGAAGTAGGCCAGAAGCAAGGATTCATGGTGGTGTCCTTAGACAAAGACACAGGTCAGCTCCACGAGGCCAGAGTGTGGCAAAAAGGCACATAGAGTTATGCTGGCCCTACTGGGTGGCAGAGGCAGGAGGATCTTGAAGTTTGAGGCCAGGCTGGGCAACTTGGCAAGACCCAATCTCAAAATTTTAAAAAAGGGCAAGGGATGTAGCTTAGCATCGCTCGTTTAACATGCATGAGGCCTTGGGTTCAATCCCCAGCATGACAACAACAACAATAACAACAACCACCACCACCAAAGATCCTAGAGGTCTCTCCAGAGAATGGTAGAGCACAACAGGGTCCAAAAGCCCTGGAAACAAACCAGTAACACGTATTTTGCAAGCCTGGCTGTTTTTATTATTTGTATACCCTATCTCTAGCTTTCTTTTGTTCTCCTTTTTCTCTTTTTTTTTTTTAATGTGGGTGCCGGGGGTAGAACTCAGGACCTTGCGCTTGACAGCAGGCGCTTATGCCCCTGAGCGATATCACCGGCCCCTTTTTTTTCTTTCATGTGGGTACCGGGAGTCGAACTCAGGACCTTGCACTTGCCGATCAGGCGCTTGTGCCGCTGAGCTATCTCACCGGCCCTTGTTCTCCTTCTACATTTAGTAATGTCCTTTGGAAAGGTCAGCCTGTGGCAGCTATGCTAATGGAAACCCAAAGATGTCTGCATCCATGCTTGGTCCAAAAGAGTAAAGGGGAGCAACTCCCTACCCCACCCCCCAGTCATGGCCCTGGGAGTGGAAGTAGAGAAGCAGGGTAAAAGGACAGAGAAGACTGGGTTTGGGTCCCTTGCTCAGTCATCGTGTCTCCTACAAGGTCTCTTTCCAATAGAGACCTTGGAAGTTCCAAGGCCAGCCTGGTGCCATCTGGAAACTTCCAACACCAATCCCACAGGTGGCTTTGGGAAGCAACCCTACCTTATGCAACCACTTTTCCCTGTTATTAGGTTCAGCCCAGAAGGCGGTGGTAGAGGTCAGGGTGTAAATTGGAGAGCCCAGTACACACTTGCTTTTACTTCTCTCTGGTTGAGCAATCTTCCTCTTCACCAGGAACTGATAACCCTGTCCTCAGTCCCCATCTTCAAGGATGATTCATCCTCCTAGATCCAGCTTGAGCTCTAAGCTCCCTGCCAAAATGACATCCATCATGACATGCACCAATGCCACCAGCTTCAGACGGATGGGGGGAATATACAGATCTTGATTCATTATAACGGCCCCAGGGAGCAGGTTTTGTCATGTGTGCAGGGGTGATCTGGAGGCTCAAGGAGTGGGGCTAGTGCTGAGCGCCTGCTTTCAAGTCCTTTGCCTTCCCTTGCAAGGCTGAGATAGCCAGAGGGCCTCAGTTCAGGACTGGCTCTGCTAGTTGAAGGTTCTATGTCTTTGGGCAAATCATATCTCTTTGGGCTCAGGTCCTCCATCTTAAATGAGCAAGATAACCATACAGACTCCCTGCTGAAATGACTGTAGGCTATTAAGTGCTAGATACTGAGTTTCATTAAGTTTCAGCCTCACCGAGAGGAAGGAGGAGGGACTACAGGAGACCCCACAGCTCAGCCTAAGGAGATGGGGTGTTTCAGCCAGGTTGGGAGACCACTTTGAGGCCAGCCCAGACTGGGCGTGATGGTGCCAGCACTCGGGAGGCTGAAACAGGAGGATCACTTAAGTTTGAGGCCTGCCTGGGCTACATAGTGAGTTCAAGGCCAGCCTAGAATACAAAGCGAGACCCTGTCTCACCAACCCCCCACTCCCCCCCAAAAAAACCCAGCAAGCCCAGGTAGAAACAGGCAGACCAGGGGCACCTGGGTACCAAGTGGAAGGGGCAAGCAGACCACACCTGTCAGTCTGAGCTGGCAAAAGTGCAGGAGGGAAGGACTGGCAGTCAGCAAATATCTGAAAAGGAGGAAAGATGCACAAGGGGGATGGGCAGAATGAGAGAATTTGATCCCAAACCCAGAAGAGCCCATCTTACTGCCTGAGAATCAAGGAGCTGGCAAGAACTGCCCCCAAAGCTCCCAGGACCTCCAGAATTTTGTTAATATAAAATTCCACACTCTTGCTGGGTGTGGGGATATATCCCTGAAATCTCTATACCTGGGAGGCTGAGGCAGGAGGATTGCCATGAGTTCCAGGCCAGCCTAGGCTACACGGTGAGTTCAAGGCCAGCCTGCACTACCTAGCAAGACCCTGACTCAAATAACCAAAAAAACAAAAACAAAAACAAAAACAAAACCCTCCAAACTCTCAAATAGGCCCAATCCCCTCACAACAATACACTTCGCTTTCTGGATCACAAGCCCCAGCGAAGTGATCCACCCAAGGCAAGAAGCCTATGCAAGACTGAACTTGAAGTTTCCTCTTACCAAGGCTGAGGCTTGAAGTCCAGGATACACTGCTGAGATCTTACTGTTCTACATTTCTCGCTCAGCCAAGCTGGGCCAAATATCTGTATTCTCACAAATTGGAGGTGACAGGGAACTGAGGCCCAAAGAGAGCTTGTTTTGTCTTTCTAGACTTGAAACTAATACCACAGTACTGGGTATTCTCTTCCAAAGAAGTCAGAAGGGCATAACGCTTCCCAGCAGGAAATCCCCAACATAATCCAGAAAGCACAGCAGCTCTAAAGCTATATTCTGATGCAGCCCCTGCAAGAAACACCATGGGAGCAGGGTAAACACCTATAAGCCAGAATGATGGGGAGACAGCCCCTGGACAGAATCCAGGCAGAGCCGCACTAAATGGTGTTTACTGGGATCTGACTAAGCCACCATGAGGGAGGGTCTCCCTTCTCAGACAGATCCCTTCCTAATGTTAACCAGCCACCGCTAAGACTGCACTGGGCCACAAAAAGAAGGCCTGTGCCAGCTCTTTATCCTGTAATACAGGGAGTGAGTCATTCCTTGTGGATGGGCAGCTGAGGCAAGGAAGTGGTTTATATTCAAGGGCCCTATGACCATTAATCCTGATCTGTCAACTACTTTGGATGAAGAAACACCTAGCAGATTAATGCTCCTAGGTGTACCTGGGTGGGTCTTGGGAGCTTGAGCACTATATATGGTCCCTCATCCCTTTCAGGCACTGTTCCCTTCCTATTCTTCCTGGCCACCATGAAATAAGCAGCTTTACTCTACGAGGCTCTTCCACCATAAGGTTCTTCCTTGGAGCCAGCTAACCATGTACTGGACCTCCTGAAACCATGAGTTAAATTAAACCTCTCCTCCTTTAAATTGTGTGTATTGGGTACTATGTCTTGGCAAAGGGAAAGCTGACTAATACAGCCCCCAACCTGCAAGGCAGATGACCTAGGTCAGTGATGGTGAGCCTTTTAGAGTTTTCAATGATAACAAACAGCTGGCTATGGCGTGTGTGCCATAAGTTCACCACCACTGAGCGAGGGACTTGTTTCAATTTGCAGTTCTCAAGTGCATTCCTCAACCTCTAATTCCAGATCTGTAAATGGAATGACTCACTGATTCTAAATTCCATTGTACATTCTAGCATTCAGTTTTTAACAAGGTAAATGACAGCAAACACTTATTAGTCTATGCTGGTGTTTCTGATATATAAGTCAGAAAGCTATTACAAAGTCCCCAAAAGCACACCAGACGCTGCCTCACTACATGATGTCATGAAACAACAGCCAATTTTCCTTTATGGAACCACTGCTTCCCAAATTGCCCTCACTGTGCCATGTCACCTAGGTCTGGCCAGGGAAAGCAAAGAGGCATCCAGGCCAGTGCTCAGGCCAGGGCTGAGCATGGGCTGCAATGTGGAATTCCCTGTGAGAATCTCAGGAAGGGGTGCTGGGAGGATGGAGACCTGCTCCAAGGGCAGGAACTTCCTACCTCCTCCTATCAGGGGGAAATGGAGGGGGCAGCATTCCCCTTGCACTCAGCCAGCCATACCTTCATACAGGTGCAACCACACATTCCCTTTAATCAAAGGATGCTGTGAGTTGGATTTATGACCTTTGTAATTGAAAAAACCAAACTGATACAATGCCCCCCATGACCATTTTCCATTTTATTTAGAAGAACTTTAAAAAGCCCCTAACTATGTCATTTGTCATTGACACAAAAGAACTGCCCTGGACTTGTACTTAAAACCCCTTTCCTTAATAGGTCAAGCAAGCTCAGAGACCCACTAGAGCAGAAGTGGCTTGGGAGCCAATGCTCTGGGATTCCCAGTAGTAGCTCAATTCTGGCCATGACCAACGTCCTCCCACCACTGACACTGAGGTCATGCAGTCAGTAAGAGAGGCACTGATATGCCTAGCCTTCCAGGGTGACCTGGGGACAGCAATGCCCACTGCCAAAGCCTCCCAGCCATAAAGATTCAGCAGAGAAGGCTGCTATTCCTTTTGCTATCTATGCTCTAAACCAGCTGAAGTACTCAAGGGAAATAGAACATGACCCTGAGCATAGAATGGAATAAAAATCAGGTTCCATTCCTCATCTTACAACAGATTTTTGGGCAGAGGGAGGTAGAAGAGTCTTTCCAAAACTCTTTCTCAACCTCTAAGGGTCACCTCTGGCTTTTCAAATGATACGAGACATACCTATCCCACTAACTTCCTGAATACTATTCCTTAGATAATATATCTTACACTACCCCGAAGCACCTCAAATCAACCGCTCCAACCACAATCTATGCCCCTCAAACCTGGTCCTCTTTCTGTATATCCAGTTTCTGAGAAAGGGACCCAAACATCCATCTAATTCTGAAACGTCGAGTCATCTGTGACCCTCTTCCCTGTTAACCTCTCACAGCAAATCTATTAAAGCCCAATTGACTTTTACCACTTGGATCTTTCTAATCTTCCAATTTCTCTCTACACCTACAACCATCCATTGTATCTGTCATCTTTTACCTATAGTAGCTTCCTAACTGCTAAACTCCAGATCTACTAAAGTGATTTTCTCCAATTCTTTTTCCACACAGAAGCCCAAATAATCCTAATGCAAATCCCATCAGATTCCAAACAGTTTTGGAAAGAATCCCGCACTCCCAACCCCTCCCAGCAAAACAATCAGACCTCTCAATGTTCTGGAGCAAAGGGACTCCGCAAATGCCAACATGGCCCCAGGTCTCTCTGGCTGAGTGGGACACCGTGAAACCAGGATGGAACAGGTAGGTCTGAGAGTTGCTGTTCAGCTCAGCACCCTGGCCCATGTCCTGGGGTTGCTTTAAATTCCTGCGTCTGGCTTACAATCAGTCTCACCAGGACTGCCCCCCACCTCCCATCCCACCCCAGTACAGACCTCATCTGACCCCAGATGGTAACTGGAGCTGGCGCCAGGCAGGGGAAACCCAACTGGACTGAAGCCAGGTGCTGTGTATTTCAGAAAGAACAGACAATTGAGCAAGAGCCACAAATAAGACTGTCAGGAGCTGCAGGCTACCCAGAGCCAGCAGCTAAGGATAAAACCCAAGGAATCTATCTCTACCCTCTTATCAACTTGACCCCTGGCCTCCTTACTGCCCATGGGGAACAAACTGACATTAACAATGCCTCCCACACTTCCTGCAGGTACAATCTTCTGCAGCCAGCCCAGCATGAGCCCAGGCGGGAAAGCCTGCCCTTCCTCCTTCCCTCAGTGGGGTTTAGGGCCCATCTCGGCCCAGAGCAGTCCGTCTTGCCCCTCCTCCTTGAGCAATGAGCCAAGGAGCCAGTGCTCTACTCAAACTGGTCTCCTCAGGGTCCCCAAATGCACCCTGCCTTTTCTGTTCAGGCCTTTGCGTCTTGGCATGTGTGACCTATTCCTCACCATTTTCCTTCTCTCAGTACCATGAGACCCTGCCCTTCCCAAGCAGGTTCTCAGCTCCTAGCAGATATGCCACCTGGTGGGATGGGCTCACCCCACCCTGAGAAAACCTGGCTGGAGCAGAGCTCAGGGGAACAGTGTGGGGAATTTAGACAGAGAGAACAGGAACTCTGTTAACAGTCTCCCCAGGGCCTGACTGGTACCCAGCATAAGAGAGGAGGAATGTGGTGAGAGACCTGCCTGAACCCAGCCCCAGCTAGAGCAAGAGTTGGAAGGGGGTGACGAACTACTGACAGGAGACCAGCGCCCTTGGCTACAGGAGCCTACGTGCTCCATCCTGAGTCACACAGCACTGCTTGGGGGCTGCCAACAGAGGGCCTGCTGGGTTCTGCACTAGACGAATGTCAGGGTAGGCCCACTACCCAGGATGGGCAGGAACTGTTAGGACTGGCAGCATGGGTAGAAGAAGATTCCCTCTATAGTGCCTCACCTCAGTTCTAAAGGAAGTGAAGAACACAGACAGCTGGGTATCCTCGATGGAAACCACAGGAAATGCCACTTGACAGATTAAAACTCACATTTATCTTAGAAGTTTGCCCACTGTTGCTTTAAGGTTAAGTATGGACTGCTTTGCAGATGCTGAGGAAATTCCTTCTCCAACAGCTGCCACTTTGGCACTGGGCAGACCTCCCTGACAGAAACTATTTACCTGCTCCCTACCTCACAGCATCTTCCTAAGGAAGCGCTCCTCCCCAGGAAGAGCGTGGACGGGGTCCGCGTTCTTCTCGCTCTCTTCAGGTTTTCTGTCTCCAGAACTACCCAGGCACCAGGGGCTTCCCCTAAGCTCTGCCAAATGCCCCAGGAGTCCTGCAGAGACCAAACAGCCATGGGAAATGCCAAGCCCTCTGGGACAGGAAGCCATAGAGAAGCCGACCACTGGAAACTCCCCTGTGGGTGACTACCCGACCTGGGCCAGGCCTCACGCTGCACAGCAGAGGGCAAGGAGGCGCTCCTCCTCCCAAGCCTTTCCCAGCCAGCCTCATCCCCTCCAGGTTGCTGTTTTTCTACACAGCCCAAGGACACCACACTGGCCCAAAGAAACTTTCATTTCCTCCTGACGCTGGTTCCAAGTCACTGTCTGCATCAAATGACAGGTATTGTATCTTTAACTAGATTTGCATGGGGATGTGGGTTGGGGGAAAACCCCACTTATGGAATAAGGGAGACTCAATGTGGGAAAGGCAGCACAGAGGAGGGGGTGGAGTGGCGGGGTGACATAGCAAGGAGATTCCCACCTCATCCCTACAATTGCCTTACCTGTTCCTCTTCCCTCGGTCTACCTCCCACCTTCTTTCTTCACCACCAGCCCCATCCTCTCTAAATTCTCTTTAACCACAAAACAAATAACTTGTGGATTTTTTCCTCACCAGAGCAGTTCCCTCTAGACCAATTAGCTATTTGCATTTGTTGCTGATTCTCTTCCTCTGAAGGCTGCTGACCTGCTAAGCTGGGAGCTTGGTACCTGCCCACAGGGCTAGGACTACACACCTGACACCTGAAGGATTTGCAGAGAAGAAACAGCAGGGTGGGGACTCCTGGGGAGGAGGGTGTCACGGTAACACATCCAGGGTCTTCACCCTGCAATGCTGCAGGAAGAGAGGAAGAGAGGAAGAGAGGTCTTCTCTGCCCACTGACCATGGCCTCAAGCGCTAACCACACAACAGTGGGGCTGCCATCTGTGTCCCTGTGGATATCCCCACTCCGATCCTATATTAGAAGAGGAGAAAAGGAAAAAGGATGGTAATGGGCCTAATCCAGGCAGGGGTGAGGAACAAGCCTGCTAGATGGAGAACAAGGCCTGAACAAGGCCTCCAAGGCAAGAGACCCAATTTCTGCTGGCTCCTCTCCCACCTCAGCAGGAACAGCTAACCCTCTCTGGGCCTCACTGTTTGCACAAACAGTGCAAACCTATCTGCAGGAAGTCGCTGGGCTTAAATTTTTTAATATCTTTTTTTTTTTTTTTTTTTTGTGGGTACTGTGGGTCGACCTCAGGACCTCGTGCGCCAGCAGGCGCCCATGCCGCTGAGCGATATCACCGGCCCTTTTTTTGTATGTGGGTTCCGGGAGTTGAACTCGGGCCCTCGCACTTGCCAGGCAGGCGCGTACGCCACTGAGCCAACTCACCGGCCCCAAATTTTTTAATATCTAATACCAGAAGTATGTGTGCTGTGTTAGTATTATTACTGTACAAGTAAAATTTTATTTTATTTTATTTTTGGGGGTTTTTTGAGACAGGGTCTCACTCTGTATAGTCCAGGCTGGCCCTGAACTCACTATAACCCAGGCTGGCCTCGAACTCACAGCAAACCTCCTGCCTCAGCCTCCCAAGTGCTGGGATTACAGGCATGCACCACCATGCCCGGCTGCACAAGTAAAAATTTAGCATTCAGGGGCTGGGGATGTAGCTCAGTGGTAGATTGCCTGTCTAGCGTGAAAAAGGCCCTGGGTCCCATCCACAGCTCTGGGGGGGAAAAAAGGTAGCATCCATATGAAAATTTTTTAAAAATTATATTTTTTCCCCTCTGGATGCCCCTTGTCTCTTAACTTCCTTATTGTAAATGTAGTAGCCCCTTCCATTTATAGATGGGAAAATATCACAGAGATTTGAATTGAGGCAAACAGCCCTGTTCAGTCCAAAAAGTGGGAATGCTCTGCTCTGAGGATCTGGGGATAAAGTACCCTTCGGCATAGCTCCTCCTGCCCCTACCTGAGTGGACCCTGATCCCTTCCCAAGGGAAGAAACTCCCCCAGGGCTCAGCTGGGGGTGGCTGGAGCACTAGGTGAGATCTGCAAAGGCAACATGAACATGGGAGTGACAGTCTGTTGTAATTACAATAATAATTTATAAAGAAGCAACAAGGAGTACTTGAGAACGGCTGGCTGGGGGCACAGCAGCAGTCCCTGGTGAGTCCAGCATAACTGGAAGAGAAGGCTGCTTTCCTCAGATGCAGGGAAAGTTCAGATCCTCTCTTTGCAAAATGTCACTTGGAAATGTCTGTCCCGATAGTTAACAAAGATATATCATTAGCGACCATTCTGAGCACAGAGGGAGGAAAACGCAGGTCCCCAGAGAGTTGAGCCAGAGCTTACCCAGAGAGCTGGTAAGGGCTCGGTTATGTGGGAACATGAGGTGGGAGGGAGGCTGGGACACAGAAAATGAGAGAGGTAAAGGGAAAGGAAAGAGGAACCCATCCTGGGCTGAGGTGAGGAGGGAACAATGTAACAGTGCTGAACTGGCCACAAAACCCCGTGCTTTCAGGATGCAGAGGGCCTCTGGGCCTCCTCAGGGCTGAGGCCCCAAACCTCAGGCCTCTTGGGGACAGAAGTATTGAGTGCACCAGGATTCCAGGTATGCTGTCAACATCCATGTGCCACTCCCCCAAAGCAAGGGCATGTCAGCTCCTGCAAATCTTTCTGCCTCCTGACTGCCCCATTTCAGTTGAAGGAACCAACCCTCATCACCCAGGCAATGAAACACCAAATTCCAGCCAATGAAGTGTTGCTTTCAGAAGATGATACTGACTTTCACAACCTCTCTCGAACCAGTCCCCTTTTCCATTTCTACTGCCGAGTCCCAGCTTTCATTACATTTTACCTGGACCATATCTAGTTTTCCATATCCTCCCTCCCTTCTCTCCTTGTCCCCTGATGACCCAGCTATACCTTGCTGCATACCAGTCTGCCCTGGGCCTGCTCAGAAACTTGTCACACTAAGTAACCCCTTTGCAACCTGCCAAGTCAAATCCCTGTCTAGCACCTTTCTGCAGTCTTTTTGCAGCGTCTGCAAGTGCGCATCTCCTCTTCTGGGCACTTCTGCTTCTGAAGACAGTCTGGAGAGATAGCCTACCATGCCACCAGTCCTTCCCTCACCCATGGAGGGCACATGGCCCAGGCTGGGCCAAGCAGTTATTTCCTCTCTGAGCTGTGAATCACAAGCTGTGGTGACAAAATTACTAAACACAAGAAGATAAACCTACTGTGTATATAAAAACCTACTGTGTGTACAATAAAGAGGTTTTGAACTCACCTAAAAAATTAAAAAATTAAAAAATTAAAAAAAATACTGAATCCAGCCAGAGTAGATTTACCCTGGCAGCAGTGGTACCTCCAAAAGCCTACCCTTTGGGTCCTGCCATACCCACTCCAAGACCCCGAAGAGCATGTGGGGTCTGCGCCATCCCTCTGATTCTAACAGTTATCCTGGCCTTCTAAGGAAGCCCTTTCCTGACAAAGTCTGAGCCTCAGCACTTTGCTCATGTGGGACTCAGAAAACAATACCCCATAGTGAAAGCCTCAAAACCCAAGTTTCTAGATGACCTTTTCCTGTCCTCTTGTCTCCTGCTCCCCCTAACTCCCTCCACCCCAAGGCAAGCCATAGAAACTAGAACCCCTTTCCATAAGCAAGCTGTAAAGCCTAAAAATGTTACTCTACTTTTCTTCTACCTGAACATAAAGAAATCCTCTAACCTACCTTGTCTGAGAGATCACGCCCCCATTTCAGAAAGGTCCTGTACCATGCTCAGGAGGAAGGAAAGAGTCACAGAGAGATCAAGTAGAATCTGAACAGACAGCCCTTGTTGTGTTTCTCCACTCAACCTAGGCACTGGATCATATCCTTATTGTTCAATCACATTATGTTTTTGAGACAGGACCTCCTTATATAGTTCAGGCTGGCCTGGAACTCAAGGTGATCCCCTGCCTCAGCCTCCCAAGTGCTGGGATTACAGGTGTGTGCCATCACACCCAGCTCTGTCCAGTCATATTTTACATGGCCGTCTTATGATTCATCCAACCCAAGCATAAAAATATACAGTTCACCCTGGGGTCTTTGCAGCTTCAATCTGAACACCCCCATGTCACATAAATTATGATCAAATAAATTTACTATGCTTTTCTCTTGTTACCTTTCTGGTACAGGGGTACAACTTTTTGGTAAAGGGTACCATGACCCTTTACAACGGGCAAGAAGGGGATCATCCCCTTTTGACTCTTCAATCAATGAACAAGATCTTCTCATTAGTTTTGAAATATATCCTCTAAGCTCTAGTAGAAAGGGACAACTCCCTAAATGTGCCCTGTGATGGCCTCTCCCTATCTGGTGGCCTGTTCAGCTCACCAGCCCACAAGCACTGCTGGAATTCTCAAGGCCCATACCTCTCCTGATGCCAATCCCCCTTCTGAGCCCTTTGCACAGATGACTTCTATCTCCTTTAAACCTACAAGCCACCAGCTCTACCATCTGGCCTTCCATTTCAGACAGACTGGTGTACTTGTCTTACCCTCCTCCCAGAGTGCAGGAACTTGGTCATGTTGTCTCCTCCACAACCCCCAACATAATTCTTGCCTCAAAAAAAAAAAAACAACAAAACGGACTTTTTTTTTTTTCAAATGCTAGGTCTCACTATGTAGTTTATACTGGCCTTGAACTCATGGTGATCTTCCTGCCTCAGCTTCTCAAGTGCTGGGATTACAGCCATGTGCTACCACACCTGGCTTGCATCAGACTTTTTGGGACAAATTACACCAAAGGACAATTATAAGTTTGCTGGGCAAGATAGACAGCAAGTGACTAAAAGCATGGGGTGTATAATGTCAGAAGATCTGAGTTCCAATCCCAGATCCCGCTACTAGCTGGCTGAATTTAGACAAGTCTTATAAATCCTCTAAGTCTCAGTTCTTCACCTGTGAAATAGCAACAAGGATGCCAACCTCACAATGTTGCTGTGAGGATTTGCTAACAAGTGAGAACATCTACCACTGTGCCCAGCTAGCAGTAACTGCCCCAAAACAGCAGCCATTATTGGAGCCTCCGTGTTAGAAGCAACTGGCTCAGCAGATGCTCAGCAAGAGGGTTGGAATCAGGAGTCCTGGGACTGCTGTGTAACCCACAGTACATCTCCCTGTTCCTCACTAACCTACCTGATTCTTTATCTGCCTTCTATCTGTATCTATCACTATGTCTAAAACTACCTCTCATTACAGGTGTGGTGACATAAGAGATCAGCCTGGGCTACATAGCAAGTTGAAGACCAGCCCAGATTACATATCCAGACCCTGTCTCAAAAGACATAAATCAATCAATCCATCCACCTACCTGTCATGGCCTATAAACAGAAAATGTTCTGCAAAGCACCATATGATTCCTCTGCTTATCTACATTCCAGATTCCCAGGCACCCTGTCTAGCGTGCAGCCATGGCAGGACTTCACCTGGCAGGCACCCCAACCCACTAGGTCTGGGAGGCAGGCACAGGGGAGAAGAGGGCCTGGCACAGCTTCTGCTTCACTATGTCTCGAAGCCACCCTTTCCCAAAGCCTTGGCTCCTCAATGTCCTGCTTGGTCATGGGACCTTCCTTCAAATAACAATGGGTTATTTAGGACTGGAAAATAACAGTGGTTACAGTGGGGCTGGCAGCTCAGGCACCACAAGTCACCCCTCTCATTAACCTAGCCAGCCCTGCTTGGGCAGCATCAGAATGAAAGAAGGCGGCCAAGTGTAGTTGCCAAAACAAGCCTGGGTGAGGAAGTAAGGTGGAAAGTCTCTTAAAACTTTACATCTGCCTGAATTAATTTGCCGCTCACTGTAATGGCCCCAAACTAGTAGTTTTCGAAGTGCCCCAAGGAGCCGGGTAGAAATGTAAATTCTACCTAGGTTCCAACAAGACTAACTGAATCAGAAAACCGGTAGTATGGCCAGCGCAGCAATCTGTGCCTTAATCAGCTCTCCAGGCGATTCTAATGCCTGGTCAAGTACAAAGAACTCTGGCTTAAACCTTCAATTATGGGATACTCTGCTTTAATTCAAGCACTGAACACCTACTATGTGCCGAGGACCGAGCAAATGAGGTTATTTCAGAAACGAGGACACATTTGAAGAGCTTACACAGTCTAACAGGGACCAAAATCAAGTACACAAATAGCAGGAGAACAAGGCAGAATGTGGTACAGAACAACACAAAAGAATCTGCTTCCCACCATTCGCCCCCACCCCTGCCCTCCAGATCTCATGCCATGAGAAGAGAACAGGAGTTGTAGGAAAGCCAAACTGCTCACCTCACCTCCCCGGCAACTCCAATACTAATGTTTCAGACTTCTCAATCCCAGGTGGCACTCTTAGAGTCCTCACCAAGCCTTGGCTTTGGGGGGAAATGTTCCCACAAGGCCACATCTGGTGGTTCTTTTTGGGCTCCGGAAGTGCCCGGGGGCTGGTCAGCATGCCATAGCACCACAGCGCATCACAGCAACGCACTCAGGGCAGGGTCACTCCCACCGCCCCTGGCAAGCTTGCAGAGTGTGCAGATGCAGACAGAAACACGCACACAGACTGTTGGCCCCCTGGCCTCCCTTCCCCCGATCTCAAGTTACAAGGTTAAAAGCATCCTATTCACAGCCAAGGGGAAGGGCTGGGTCGGGGGTGCTGAAGAGGAGATCAAGACGGCTTACTCAGGACCCCTCGAAACTCCGGGAGTACAGCCTCCCTTCCCTTCTTCCCTTCCTGCCTGGAATCTAGGGATTGGGATAAAAGGGACAACCCAAAGGAAAATCTGCCGAAGGAAGATGACAAAACAAAAAATAAATTATAAAGGCAAGTCTGCGGCCTCTCCGAACTCTTGTTATCCTTTCCCTTCAAATTCTGAGCACCAGGAAACTTGAGATCGCCGCCTACAGACTCTGTGCCTTCCTCCACGAAGCGCTCAGAGCACCTAGCAGGCAGCCCTCCCTGAAAAGGGCAACCCCCTCCAAAGTTAGCAGAAGCAAAAAAAAAAAAAAAAAAAAGTTAGCAGAAGCCACATGAGGCTTAGGGGTGTGGTCTGTCACAGTCCCTTTACACCACACAGTCTCCATAAAGGTACCCAGTCCCTTCCATCTCAAAGGGACTTCCAAGCCCACCAAACATAAAAGGAAGGGATGGCCAACCAGGTTCCAGACATCCGTCCCAAAGACAAGGTACAACTGTGAGTTACTGGCTAGGAATCACTGTTTCCCAGGAGTCCAAGGGTGCCCGGAACACCCCTCACTCAGCAGCTTTGGCTGAAAGCAGCTGCAGGCTCCTTTCACCAGCAGCACCTCTCTCTCCCCCAGCACCACCTTAGACTATGCTCTCAGGTCCTTTGCGCAGCTGGGAAGCAAGAGCCAAGATGGGAGATGGATGCAGTTGGCAAGGGATAGAAAACAAAAGGCTAAGTCGAGCAAGCAGCAATGGTTGGATGCCTCCTCCCCAGGCAAAGAGGACCAGAGCCATTATGCAAAGGAGAGGGCAACAGATGTGGTACCAAAGATAAAGGGGAAACTAAAGTGAGCTCAGTCCAGAGCTGCACCAGGGGCTGGGAAGTTTGGTCCAGTCACAAGGGAAAGGCGGCAGGGAAGAAATGAGTCTTCCATCCCAAGGCACGGGAGGAACAGGAGACAAGGGTCGGGGCTCAGGCCAGCGCCCACAGGACTGGCACACTGGCCAAGTTTCTGGCTTTCACCATGCCTCAGTTTCTCCAAAGTAGGAAGGAGGTCAAAGTGCCAGGTCTTACTAGAGAGAACTGGGCCACAGAGGGTGGCCAGGGAGCAGTGCTAGGTAGGAGAAAGACTGTAGGGGAAAGATGAGGGACGTGCTAATGGTGCAGACAGCTTCTGACCAAGAAGAGTGGGGCGGGGGTCTCCAGCTGGAGGTGAGGCCAGAGCGCCCAGGGCTAGGGGTGCGAACTGCAAGGCAGTGGACTCTAAGTGGAGCCTGGGGCAGGGTGCGCTTTCAGGGCTGGGGCTGGGGGTTGCAGGAAAAGGGTGGAACAGGAGCTCCTGGAAGGCTGGGAGCGGCTTGACGTGCAGGAGCAAAAGGCGGGGATCAGGATCGAGGCCAAGGCAAGCGGACCCCCGCCCACACGGTGCCCCGACCCCAGGGAAGTTGTGGGTCTGGACCCGGCCAGTCTGCACGGCTGGGCCGAACCCGCTGCCCGCGCACAGGAGGTCTGGGGCAGCGTGGGGCCCGGGGCGCTCCGCATCCTGCCCGCCCTCATCCCGCCCGCGCACCTCAGTCAGCGCCGAGCGCCGCGCGGGCCATGCTCGCCGCTCCTGCCGCCGCCTCCGCCCGTGCTTAAAGCCGCCGCCGCCGCCGCCGCCGCCCGCGTCCAGACCCGTTAGCTCCGCTGCTCTCCGATCCGCCAGCAGCGGGCCAGTCGCGCCCTTGCCTGGCCCTGCCCTCCCGAAGCGCCACCGCCGCGCCTCAATCCGGCCCCTCCCCCCACCCCAGCCCGGCTGAAGGGAAGGGTGGGGGAAGGGGACGAGTGCCCCCTCCCCATTCACATCCTCTCTGTCTCTCCCCTCCAACCCCTCCCGCACCCGCGAGGTCTTCTGGGATATGGAGTCCAGCGACCGTTGAGCTGCTAGGGGCGCCCGCCTCTGGGACTGCTATTCCCAGAAAGCACCGCGCTCCAGCCCAAGGAACTGTGGGCTTTGTAGTTCTGTCGGGGTTCAGGGGGCTACGGCACAGGAGGCAAAGGGTGGAAAATCTACGTTCCCCAAAGGACCAGCTCCGAATGGCTGAGACAGAGGCTGTGGAGTCTGCGGTGCCTCGGGTTTGAGCCGGATACCTGGATCCTCAGAGGGGTGCAGACTAGCAGAGGATGCTTCTCAGACGCAATTGCGGGCAGCTGCGGCCGAGCCTGGATGGAGGGAACTGTTTCTACTCGCTCTGGCTAAGAACCACGACCCGAGCCAGATGGGTACATGCCCCGGCCCTTCAAGCTGGACCTGCGGTGGGGCCGGTGCGCCCAGACTGGAAAGAGAGCCCCCGCCCCCAATCCCTGGGATCCCGGAGTTTGGCCTCGCCAAACTCGTGTTCCCCACCTGTGAACACTATGTCTGTGGGTTCCCTAGAGCCCTCGCCCACCGAGATGCATCTCGTCATCTCCCTATTCCAGTTTCTCTCTCCATCTCTCTGTCTGTCTGTCTCTCTCTCTCTCTCTCTCCCCCCTCCCCTGCCAATCTTTCTACTGTTTAGGGTAAAGTGCAAGTGCACACACATCTTAATTATTTTTCCATGTCTCTTCTTAGCAAGTCCTTTCCCGAACTTTGAAACCTATATAAAGCTCCAGACACAGTTTCACCCTTCAGGTTTCTTCCCCACTGGCCAAGGGGCAGCCTGTAAGTCAGTGCTTCTCAAACCTTGCTGTGTAGTAGCTCCCCGTGGAGAGCCTTTCAAACACAGATTGCTGGCCCCCACCCGCAGTTTCTGCTTCATTAGGTCCCGCGTTTCTAACAAGTTCCCCGGGGACGCTGATCTTCCTGGCCAGGCGAGGCAAAACACTTTTTGCCCTTGGTGTTTGTTAGCTGCAGTTCTGGCATTGTCCTTCAGGGATGACCCTGCTGTGGGGCAATAATAGTATCTGAAGAGCCAGGCTGTGGAAGATAGGGTCCCAGCATGATTTAGCACAGGAATGATAAAAACAGAAAAACAAGTGATGGACTGGGGATATAGTTCAGTAGTAGAGTGCTTGCCCAGCGTGGGTGAGGCTTTGGATTCAAACAAAAATACCTCTAGGGCAAGCTCAGTAGAATCTGCTACATCCTGGTGGGCTATGGTCTAATATAAGCTGGGGGAAAAAATAAAAAATAAAATAAAATATACTGGGGGGAATGAGAGGTAGGAATAAATCACTATCTTGTCAGGTATGGAGAATTGCTTTCATTTCATACCAGGCTATTACCCTGCTATTCTTAGAGCTGCAAACCACTGCAGGGACGCTTGGTGAACACTACCCCCAGGTATGATCCTAAACTTTGTGTGTGTGTGTGTTGTTGGGAGTCAAGCATGGCAGAGCCTCAAGCATGCTAGGTAAAGGCTCTACCACGGAGCTACAACCCCGCACAATTGTAGGCTCTTCAGTTGTAAGGTGACCAAGATCCTCTCCTTGACCAAACTCTTAAGGAGCTTCTATTAAGCCTTCTTCTCAACCAGACCTCAATTTTGTGTTGGGGGTGGGGTGGGGTACTGGGTATTGAACCCAGGGTCTTCACACTAAGCTACATCCCCAGCCCTTTTTACTTTTTATTTTTAGTGTTTTTGTTTGTTTGTTTTGTTTTTTTTTTTTTGCAAGACAGGATCTTGCTATGTAGTTCAGGCTGGTCTTGAACTCACTGTGTAGCCCAGGCTGGCCTCAAACTGACATTGATCCTCCTGCCTCAGCCTCCCAAGTGCTGGGATTAAAGGCGTGCACCACCACAACTGTCTTTTTTTTTTTTTTTTTTTTTTTAATTTTGAGGCAGGGTTTCACTAAACTGCTCAGGCAGGACTTGAATTTGCCATCCTCATGCTCCCCGCTTCCCTCAGTTCTGGTATTCATAGGCATGTATCCCAGCTAGACCTCAACCTTGGCTTATAAAAATGACACTCTCAACAGAAATACAGTCATTTCATCCCCCATCCCAAGCACATTAAAAACCTTAAACACTAACACTAAGAGCCCAAGGCCCCAGGGCTTGGTGACACACATCTGTAATCCCAGCACTCAGGGAAGCTGAGGCAGGAGGATTGCCACAAGTTCAAGCCTGAATTACATAGTGAGACCCTCAAAAAACAACAAGAGCCCTGGCCCATATCCCTAGGATGACCCTAGCCCCTCTTCAAGTGAATGCCTGAGAAAACTCAAAGCCGCCAAAGGAATTTATTATAGCCAACACCTAACCATTCACTAAAATTGCAATTGTGATTCTTGCTTGCATTTGTGAATTCTTCCTCTCTCCCTTTGAGATGTTTATGATATTTAAGTCTCCTCAAATTTTGTCAAGGACCTGCAAGCCGTTACTTTGAAATGTAATCATCAGGAAGAACACAGCCTCTATGAGAGGAGAGAATCCTGACTTCATTAATTGCCAGCTGACACACAGCTGAGCCCCTGCTTGCCACCTTCCCTGCTTCTCCCTTCTCCCTGTAACGCACCAGTCATCTGTACAAACGCAGGCTGAGCGCAACTCCTGCTGGACGCTTCTTACGGACACAGTGTATTATGGATTAAAATCCACCCTTACTCACATCTGGCTTGGTTTATCTCTGACGAAGTGGGTACCTACTTCGAGTCCCAGAGGTACAGGCTGTAACCTTGCCACCCCGCTGGGCCCATTCACCCACCGTCAAAAAAGCAAGTTATCCCTATGTCCTTGGGCAAGTAGCCAAGTGGCTCCCAGAGGCATTGGACCCACTTGAAGTTTGACTCAGGAATGGTTTTCTGTTTCCTTGAGATTTGTGTCCCATCACTGGGCGTAGGGGACTAAGGAATCCCCATTCTACCCATAACATCAGCAGCCCGGCTCTTGTTGCAAGGACTTTGCCTCTGCACCTATGTCAAGTGCAGTGGCAATATTCCCTTACAGGCCTTTCTGAGTTTGCGTCCATCTCTCAAATTACTGTTAGTAGATTATTCAGGAAGGATTTGCATGCCCTTCCTTGAGCAAGGTAGAGAGCATTTCTCTTCCACTTCAACAACAGCCCCATATCATTACCCTAATCAAACCCTAATTGTTGGATTTGTTCTCCCACTTCCCCTCACCCCCTGTGCTTTCTGCCCACCTAGATCTGCCAGGCTGTCTCAAGTCCATCTGGAGTTGCCCTTGCAAAGGTTCTAGCTCTTTCTTATGAACATTACCCTTGTGCAGCACTCCTACTTGGGTCACTCATTTACAGATTAGCTTTCCTGGTGAACCGTCCAGTGCAGGAGAGGCAGCCCCACATGGCTAAGAGCCCAGGACTTTGGAAGCAGAGAGCCACTAAGTAGCAACGTACGGAGGAGAAGCAGACTCCCTCCCTCCCTGGGCTTTTGTTCGGGCCACAGATCCGATGCTCAAAGTCTGACCAACCTGGCAGCTTAATGATTTATGTGATCTGGAGCAGGTTACACAGTTTTGTCTTTTTTTTTTTTTTTTTTGCCGTATTGGGAAATGAACCCAGGGCCTCTACACTGAGCTACATCCTGAACCTCCCCTCCTTTTTTTGAGACAGGTTCTAAATCTCTAAATTGCCCAGGCTGAGCTCAAATTTACCATCCTCCTGCCTCAGCCTCCCAGAGTGCTGGGACTACAGGCCTGTACCACCACACTGACTTTCTTCTGTAAAATTGGAATAAAAATAATAAGTCCTACATTCTAGAGTTGTAAAGATTAAATAAGAGAATCACCATGACCTTGGATAGGAAGACTGTCAAAAAGAAATCAGGTTGCCAGGTATGGTGGTGCACACCTGTGATTCCAGCACTCGGGAGGCAGAGGCAGGAGGATCACAGGGAGTTTGAGGCCAGCCTGGGCTACATAATGAGTTCAAGGCCAGCCTGAACTGGATAACAAGACCCTATCTCAAACAAAAACAAAAACAAAAACAAAAACTCAAACACAAACAAAAAGCCAGTTCCAATCATCCTATCCTTGCATTCATTACCTGCTGTCACTACAGTATTCTCTTGCTCAGTGGCTACTCTCTCTTTTTTTTTTTTTAAAGTTTCCAATCAGATTTTATTGGTACATTTTAGGTATATATAATGATAATGATCACATTCATCATAGAGTATTTGTAACTGTACATGATATAACTCGTTTCTTTTCTTTTCTTTTTCTTTTTCTTTTTTTTTTTTTTTTTTTTCCCCATTCCCCTTTGGTGGCTACTCTTTAAGATCCTGTCTCAAAAAAAAAAAAAAAAAAAAAAAGAAGAAGAAGAAGAAAAGAAAAGAAAAAAAAAAAAAGAAAAAGGAAAAACAGTTGGGGATATAGATCAGTATGAAGGTCCTGGCTTCAATCCCTAGTACCAGCAAAAACTAAAAATGGAAATGTGAGGTTCTGCGTCTTTTTGTATCAGAGCATTTTGTACAATATTTCCCTTTCTGTAAGCCACTTGTTCACATCTTTTGCACATTTCCTGTTGGTTTCTTGGTCACTTTTTCCTCTTTAGTTATAGGAAGACACATGTAACACCATTTACCATTTTATCATGGTAACTTTTGTTGCTTTGTGGTTTTTTGAGATAAAGTCTCCCTATGTAGTTCAAACTAGGCTTGAACTCACTGGGTAGCCCAGGCTGGCCTCGAATTTGCTACGGTCTTTCTGGCTCATCCTCCCAAATGCTGGGATTGCAGGCATGCGCCACCACAACTGGCCATGGTAACCATTTTTCGGCGTACAATTCATCGGTACTAAGTACTTTTATATTGTTGTGCGATCCGGACCACTATCTATCTCCAAACTCTTGCCATGGGGTAAAACTGAAGCTCTGTATCTATTACATACTAACTTCCATTATCTCTTCTCCCTGGGCCCCACAACCACCATTCTACTTTCTGTTTCTATGAATTTGACCACTCTGGATACATTTTAGTGGGCTCATACAGTATTTGCTTCTTTGTGACTGGCTTATTTCACTTGGCATAATGTCCTCAAGGTTCATCCATGTTGAAGCATATGTCAGAATTTCCTTCCTTTTAAAGGCTGAACAATATCCCGCTTGTATGGATAGAACACATATTCTCTATCCATTCATTTGTCAGTGATGACTTGTTTCCATCTCTAGCTATTGTGAGTAATCCTGCCATGGATGTACAAACATCTCTTTAAAATCCTGCTTTCAATTCTCTTGTGTATATGCCCAGAAGTGGAATTGCTGGATCATATGGTAATTCTATTTTTATTTTTATTTTCTGGTAGCACCAAAGATTAAACTCAGGGCCAGGCCTGAGCATGGTGGCAAGCACTTTATGACTAAGCTGTACCCCCAGCCCCTTTTATTTATTTTTTTTTCTTTTTCAATCAGATTTTATTGGTACATTTTAGGTATACATAATGATCACATTCATCATAGAGAATTTGTACGTGTACCTGATATAACATGTTTCTTTTTTTCCCATTCCGCTACCCTCCTTTCAACCCCTCCTCCTCTCCCCATTTACAAAAGCTTCATTTCCATTTTTTCCTTCTTTTCTCTTTTTTTTTTTACTTTTCCTTTCTTTCCTTTCCCCCTTGCCCCTCCTAGCTTCCCCTCCCCATTCAAACATTTTCTTCCTATTTCACAATACCTATTATACATTTTGGCCCTTATTTACACTTTTGATTTCTCACACAAGAGAAAAAATGCAGTATTAACACATGTGTGTCCCATTTATTTCACTTAAGAGTATGGTCTCAAGGTGCATCCATTTACCTAGAACTGTCTCAAGCTTTCCTTCTTTATGGCAGAGTAGTACTCCACTGTATAAAAAAAACATATTTGAGACAGGGTCTAGCTATGTAGTCCGGGCTGGGCTTGAACTCACAGTGATCCTCTTGGCTAGTTGTTTTTTTTTTTTTTTTTTTTTTTTTTTTTTGGTCTTTTTGAAACAGGGTTTTGCTATGCAGTTCAGGCTGGTCTTGAACTCACTTTGTAGCCCAGGCTGGTTTCCAACTCACAGCGGTCCTCCTGCCTCAGCCTCCCGAGTGCTGGGATTACAGGTGTTTGCCACCACACCCAGCAGGATTTGCTAAATTGCCCAGGCTGGCCTCGAATTGTGATGATCCTGTTTCAACTTCTCCAGTAGCTGGGATCACAGCCATGTACCACTTCACCCAGCTCAGAGCTTCATTCTTAGCAAAAGAGAAGCCAATTAAAACTGAGATATCAGATTGCCAAAGATCAAATACTTCATCTTGGCAATAGTGTGAACAGACATTCTCATACTCTGCTAGTGTAGTAGGAAATCTGTACAGCCTCTGTGAAGAACAACTTGATAATTAATATCTTCAAAATCACAAATATGCAAACCATTCAACCTAGTAATTTGTCTTCTAATAAAGTATCCTATTTGCACACATTCAATGTTACATACAGAGGAAGATATTTGTTGCACCATTGTTAGCATGAGATTTAAAAATGAGCTAAAGGTAGATGATCCAAAATAAATATGAAATTGGGCCAGGCATGTTGACACATGCCTGTAATCCCAGCACTTGGGAGGCTGAGACAGGAGGATTGCTGCAAATTCAAGGCCAGTTTAGGCTACATAATGAGTACAAGTTCAGCCTGAACTACACTGTGAGATCCTGTCTGAAAAAAAGCAAAAAAGCAAAACAAAATAAATGTGAAATGAATGGAATTGAGGAAGCTTTGATTGATGATGTCTTTGTAATCATCAAACTATTAGAGGGGTAGGGGGATGTAGCTCAGTGGTAGACTGTTTACCTAGCACATCAAAGTCCCTGGGTTTGATCCCCAGAATTACAGAAGAAAAAAATTGGTTGAAAATTACAGTTAATAGGAAGAAACTGTTCAAAAAGAAAGAGAAACTGGGATGGGGGAATGGAGAAAAGAAGGAAGGGAGAAGCAAAAGAAAAAAAAAATATATATATATATATATGAAAGATAGTTAAGATAGATATACTACTAATTTCTCTTAGTTCATTGAAAAGAAAGGTTCATGCTAATATTGTTTGGACAATTGAATACTGATATCTTGTACTCTGAGTAACTAATTTAAAGATAACAGTATGCATTGTATTAACCATTGTTACCCTCCTATTACGTTGTTTTGAAATTTTGTTCTATTTTTTCTCTTTAAAATAAAAAATAAAAAATAAAATTACAGTTAAATAGGAGGAGTTAGTTCGTGTGTTCTATAGCACAGTAGGGTAACTATGATCTACATGTACATTAATTTATGATACATTGCAAAATAAGTAGAAAAGAAGAATCCGAAGACTCTCAACACATAGAAATGATAAATATTTGAGGAGATGGAAATGGTAATTACCCTGATTTATTTTTTTGGACAGGGTTTTGCCATGTTGCCCAAGGTGGTTTCGAACTCATCATTCTCCAGCCTCAGCATCTGGAGTAACTGGGATTACAAGCATGTGCCACCCCCACACCCAACTGTTTTTTCCTTTTTTTTTTTTCCAGTATTGGGAATTGAACTCAGGACCTTGCACATGCTAGGGAATGCTCTACTACAGAGCTATACCACAAGCTCTTTTAATTTAATTTAATTTTGAGACAGAGTCTCACTGAATCACCTACACTGGCCTCAAACTCTCAATCTAGCTGCCTCGGCCTTTGGAGTTGCTGGGATTACAAGCATGCGCTACCGTGGCCGGTTTGATTTTTCTTTAGTTTTAGTTTTTGGTGTTTGGAATCAAACCCAGGGCCTTGCACATGCTAAGCATGAGTTCTACCACTTCTATCCTCTCTCCCTACCCTGATTTGATCACAACACACTGCATACATTTATCCCATTATTGTGCTGTCTCCCATAAATATATATAAATGTTAATTAAAAATTTAAAAATAGAAAAAAAAAATAAAGCAAAGGATGTAGCTCAGTGGTATGGTGCTTGCTTAGCTTACTTGAGGCCCTGGATTTGATTCCCAACATCAATAAATAAATATACTTAGAAGAGTAAGGTAGGATTGCAAGTTTGAGGCCAGCCTGGGCTACATAGTGAGTACAAAGTAAACCTGGACTACATAGCTAGACCATGTCTAAATTTTTTTTTTTTATTTAAAAATTGGTTAACTTAATAAAATTAAGTTCTTAGTCTTTATTTTTTTGTGCCAGGAATTGAACTTAGGACCTTGAGCTTGACAGGCAGGCACTGTGCCACTGAGCTACATCCCCAGCAGTTCTTAGTCTTTGGAAAAAATGAACTGCTGGTCATGGTGGCACATGCCTGTAATCCCAGCACTTGGGAGGCTGAGGCAGGAGAATTGCCGTGAGTTTGAGGCCAGCCTGGGCTACATAGTGAGTTGAAGGCCAGCCTGAACTACACAGCAAGAACCTGTCTCAACAAAAAGGGATAAAAAAACTGAATTGGCTGGTAGCTCTTGTGAAAGGTCATTCACCTAAAATGTATACGTATTACCTATCACCTGTGTGCCAAGCAGTGGCACACATTGTGAAATATTCTGAAATTGTAAGATTAGACCCTATATTCTTTTTTTCTTTTTGGAACCAGGAATCGAACTTAGGACCTCGTGCTGCGCTTGCCAGGCAGGAGCTGTGCCGCTGAGCTATACCCTTGGCCCCTAGACCCTATATTCTGAGAGCTTGAGATCTAGTTAACTCCTCTGACAGCCATTAAAAAGGTCAAGATTTTAAGTTGCTCTTTCAATTGTATCTTTGGAGACTACTGTTCCACTTTGCATAGATCAGAGGAGCATTTTCTTAAAAGCCATACAAAAGGTAGGAAGCTGGACGTGGTGGTGCATGCCTGTGATTCTGGCTACTCAGGAGGCTGAGGCAGATGAATTGCAAGTTCAAGTCCCACCTGGGCAACCTAGTGACTTAGCAAGACCTTAGCTCAAAATTTAAAAAATTAAAAAGGACTGGAGATATAACTGCAAAAGCTCCAGGTTCAATCTTTAGCACTGTTAAAAAGGTGAGGGGTGAGGAGAAAAGTGGTGACTAAGATAGAAGTCTCCAAACTGGGGATGTGGGTCATTGATAAAAGGCTTGCTAGTACACAGGAGGCCCTGCATTTGACCCCCAGCAATGCAAACACAAACAAACACAAGCCAGGCCTGGTGGCACACCCCTGTAGTCCCAGCACTCGGGAGGTTGAGGCAGGAATTGCCGCGAGTTTGAGGCCAGCCTGGGCTACATAGTGAGTTCAAAGTGAGCCTGAACTATATAGTGAGAGCCTGTCTCAGAAAAACAAAACAAAACAAAACATTGAGGCGAAACTCTCATAGTCTAAGACTGACCATGTTAAAGCATATAATTAAGTGGGCTTGGTACATACAAAATGTTTTGTAACCGATCCCCCTGTCTCATTCCCAAACATTTTTATGACCCCCTAAAAGAAAGGCCTGTACCCATTAAGCAGTTACTTCCCATTCTCCCCACCTCCAGCTGGGGACAACCACAAATTTGTTTTCTGTCTTTATGAATTTACCCATTTGAGGTTCTTCATGTAAATGGGGTCACTCAACACATGGCTATTTGTGTCTGACTTTTTTTTTTTTTTTTTTTTTGATACTGGGGATCAAATCCCAGGCCTCACACAATCTAGGTAAGTACTCTACCACTGAGCTATACCCTCAGCCCTGTGTCTAATTACTTATATTGAGCATGTTTTTGAGGTTCGCCCATGTTGTAGCATATAGTAGTATTTCATTACTTTTTCATGGCTAATATTCCATAGTATGTATCTATCGTATTATGTTTATCTAAAATATTGGTGTTGGGCATGGTGGGGCACACCTGTAATCCCAGCACTTGGGAGGCTGAGGCAGGAGGATTGCTGAAAGTTTGAGGCCAGCCTGGGCTACACAGTGAGTTCAAGTCCAGCCTGAACTACAAAGCAAGACCCTATCTCAAAAAATAAACAAACAAAACGAAAACAAAAAACCCAATAAATAAATAATAAAGTATTCATTTCTAAAAGTTGGGAGAAGAAACTGAACATAGCTACTTTTGTCTAACAGATCTGCACTGCCTCTGCAGCACTTATTAACATCCCACAGAATCACTCTTTGGAAAATACCGCACAGGACATTTGGCATGGCAATGGTTGGACACTGGGGAAAGGGGCTACTTAATGGCTCCTCCTCAGAAAGGATTGGCTGTGTGGTTATAATTATAGCAAGTCTGTTTTTATTTGCAACTGGAGAAGGGTGTACAATATTGTACCTATAGTCAGCGAAGCTGTATTGTACACCTAAAAATCTGCTATGATGTAAGATCTCATGTCAGGCACACACACAAAAACATAATATCCACTTGACTGTAATCCCAGCACTTGAGCGGCTGTGGCAGGAGGATTGCTGCGAGTTTGAGGTTGGCCTGGGCTATAAAGTGAGCTCAAGTCCAGCCTGAACTGCATAGCGAGACCCTGTCTCAAAAAGACAAAAAACAAATGAAATAAAACAAAAACATAATATCATTTTCTTCCTGAAAGACCCAGGAGAGTTTAATAACCTCTCTTACTTTCTTCCCTCAGTTTCCACGTCTTCACCATTCCCCCAGGCATGAGGAAGCGCTGTTGGTGCCCCTCCAAGGGTGACCCTGTACAGTGACAGTGCCCTCATCCCGTTCCCCAGCTCTGGGGAGTGTTGGCTGCACATGTCTCAAGCTGTCACCCTGTTCTGGGGACTTTTCCTCAGCCCTTATGAGCTGCTTTTCCCAGAGAGGCCTGGGAAGTTATGCTCCCCTCTCCCATTCCCTAGTGGCCCACAGCTCATGAATGACTGATGTGGGGTTCAAAGTCCAGCACCTAAGAGGGACTTTGCTTCTAAGAGGGACCAAGAAAATCAGACAGAGGCTAGGCTGAGGCGAACCCACATCTGTGCTGGTTTCTTCCTGTGCCCTATCCTCCTTTTTCACTCCCTTGGACAAGAATACCCATCTCACGTTTCTAGCTAAATGGACACACCTTGAGACCATACTCTTAAAGGAAATAAATCAGACACACATGTGTAAATATCACATTGTTTCCCTGGTGTGAGAAACTGAAAGCGTACATAAGGACCAAAATGTATAATAGATATTGGGAAGTGGGAGGAAACTCTTCAAATGAGAAGGGGAACAAGGGAGGAGGGGAGGGGGAAGGAAAGAAGGGACAAGAAAAATAAAGAATAGAAAGGAAAAAATGGAAACAAAGCTTTTGTAAGTGAGAGGAAGAGGGGTTGAAGGGAGGGGAAGGGAATGGGAAAAAAGAATTAAGATATATCATGTACAGGTACAAATTATCTATGATGAATGTTATCATTATGTATATCTAAAACATACCAATAAAATTTTTAAAAACGCCAAAAAAAAAAAAAAAAAAAAAAGAATACCTGTCTCAGGCTCAGCATCTAAGGAACTCAACCTAAGAGCACCTTGTGGGCAGTCTTGGCTCCCAGAGGGATTTCCTGATATCAGTAGTAGCCACTCATCAGGGTCCTGAACATTTCACCTCCAAGAAGCCTTCCCATATTTGGACGTCTCACCTGGGCAGAATGTTGCTTAATAAGGAGAGCCAGGTGTGGTGTCACACACTTGTAATCCTAGCACTCTGGGAAGTTGAGGCCGAAGGATTGCAAGCTCAAGCCCAGCCTGGGTAATTTAGTAATTTAGCAAGACCCTCCCTATCTCAAAAAAAAAAAAAAAAAAAAAATTAGGAAGGGCTGGGGACGTACCTCCACGGTAGAGCACTCCTGGGTTTCATCCCCATATCAAAAGAAAAAGGTAAGGGGAGCTGGGGAGATACCTCAGTGCAGAAACCCTGGGCTGGGGTGTGATAAGGAGGTTGGATGGATGCCTGCTGTGTGCCAGTCAGTGCGCATAACCCTTTGTGTACATTAGCTCACTGAATCCTCCAAACAACCCAATTAAGGAAATATTATTGGATTCGTACAGATAAAGAAGCCAAGGCCCTGAGAGGTTGAGTAGTTTTCTCACACAGCGTGCGAGCTGCAAGGATTCATCTGATCTCGGAGCCTTGGATTTTATCACCAGACTCTACACTATAACATCTTTTTTGGGCTTTGTACACCCCACAGTGGACCCACATGCAGAGAATTACATGTTTTTGTATCTGCTGCTGATAAGCTGCAGGGAGGGCTTACTTTCTTTCTGTTTTTTTTTTGGTACTGGGGATTGAACTCACGACCTCACACTTGCCAGGCAGGCGCTATGCCGCTGAGCTATATCCCCGGCCCTCTTTCTGTTTTATTGGTGCTGTGGATTGAACTTTGCTGCTGCTGCTTCTTTTCTTTCGCAGTACTGGAAATAGGACCCAGAGACTTGGCCACGCCAGGCAAGCACTCTACAACCGAGCTCACCCCAGCCCCAAAGACTTCCTTTAATAAAACCTTCCTTTCCTATCTTTGCTTCTCAGGCCAGAAGCCAGCCCTGGAGCTGTCACTCCTCCACTCCCGGGCCTGCCCTAGGAGGTGGCATGAAGCCCTTTGCCTCTGAGCTCTTGGGAACACACTCTGTTTTCTTGAGGCCCCGCCAAAGCTGCAGTGGCAGGAATCTGCCTCCCACTTCACTGCAGAGCCGGGGATCTGCATTGCTGAGAACGGCAGGAGTGGGGGCAGCTCCTCTGCCCCAGGCCTCTCGGGTTTACAGAAGAAGCAGGCGCAGTGGTAGGGAAGAGCCGAGGAAGGACTGCTCTGGATCTATTTATTCACTGAACAAATTGTTTCTAACCATCTATACTGTTCTGGGCACTGTCCAGGGCCTGAGGATACAACAGAGAACAAACCCCAAATCCTGCTGTAATGGGGCAGGATATGTAAAACACCAGAAAAAGAAAGTCATATTAATGGCTAGGTTTTTTAAAAGCATTTATTTTAGTATGTACTATGGAGTCGAGCATACACAACTAAGGCATTTGATATATTTTCCAGATGGAGACGGGAGACGCACAGTAGGTGAATGTCTAGCTAAATTCACACTGCTAAAGTGGGCCCCCCCCACCTCTGTTGAGCACTGAGACCGACCTTAGGAATCTCAGCACAATCCCCCCTTCCCTTTTTGTCTGCTGTTGGAACTCAGGGCACCAAGCATGGTAGGCAAGAAAGTGCTCTACCCTGGGCCTTTGTGCTGAGCTCCACCCCCAGCCACAGGCTTTTTTTTTTTTTTTTTTTTTTTTTTTGAGACAGTGTCTCACTATGTAGTTCAAGCTGGCCTTGAACTCACTATGTAGCCCAGGCTGGTTTTGAACTCCCAGCAATCCTCCTGCCTCAGCCTCCCCAGTGCTGGGATTACAGGGGTGTACCACCACACCTGATCATAGCTACTTTTGTGTGTGTGTGTGTGTGTGTCTGTGTGTGTGTGTGTGGCAAAGTTTACTTGAAAAAGTAGAGGAACTGGCTCTGCAGAGTGAGCTTGAGCTGAGTAAAAGAGGAAAAAGCAAGATGAAAGTACACCCTAGAGGACACAGGGTGGGCTTTTGTGAGGAAAGCTTCGATAGCCCTGGCTACTTATTAAGGACTCTAGATTTGGAAAGTAGATTCCTGCAAGAAAGATTCAAACAATACTGACAAAGCTCAAGGTTCCTTGCCCATCAACACCTGTAGCAGTCTCGGCCCCGGGGACACATTCCCTGCTGGTTCTTTTCCTGTACATACACATACTCTGTCTGTATGCTTTTTCCAGCACTAGAGAAGAGTGAATGGATGCAGAGCAGTCCCGTGCTCAGCTCCTTCTAGAGTCAACCTCCACTTTACTTTGGGTGGGGCCACTGAGCTATATATCCTCAGCTCTTTTTAGGTTTTGTTTTTTTTTTTTGGTACCAGGAATTGAACTCAGGACCTTGCACTTGCCAGGCAGGTGCTTGTGCCGCTGAGCTACATTCCCAGCCCCGAGCTCTTTTTAAAAATTTACTTTGAAGCTGGGTTTGGCGGCTTGCCTGTAATCCCAGCACTCGGAGGTGGAGGGAGTAAGATTGCTGCAAGGTCAGCCTAGAATACATATCAAGACTTTATCTAAAATATATATATATATTTTTAAATTTTGAGACGATGTTTTCCTAAATTTCCAGGTTGGCTTTTTATTTTATTTATTTTTTTGGTCTTTTTGAGACAGGGTTTCACTATGCAGTTTAGGCTGGTCTTGAACTCACTTTGGAGCCCAGGCTGGCCTCAAACTCATGGTGATCCTCCTGCCTCAGCCTCCCAAATGCTGGGATTACGGGCGTGTGCCACTTTACTTGGCATACGTATTACTTTTAACACAGTGGCTTTCCACACATACTGTTCTGCAATTTGTTTCTTTTTCCTTAATAAAATGTCTCCAACATCACTCCTTACTGTTCAAGCCAACTGCTGCCTAGTATTCCATTGCATGGACACACCTAGTTTAGTTTCCAGGACCCTAGAGAGTGATACTCCGGGTGTTTGTAATTTTCGGCTATGACAAACAATGATGTTATTCAGAATTTTGGAAAAGCTCCTCAGATTGTCTCACCACAGCGGAGTTGGAAAGTATTTTCGGGAAGAACCAGGACAAGCACTACATCCAACATAGCTTTTGACACTAGAGCAAGAGTTGCGATTTTTTTAAATTTTATTTTATTTTTTTTGTGATTTTTATTTTTATTTATTATTAAAAAAATTTTTTTTTGAGACAGGGTCTCGCTATGCAGTTCAGGCTTGCCTTGAACTCACTATGTAGCTCAGGATGGCCTCGAATTCAAGGTGCTCCATCCTACCTCAGCCTCCCAGAGTGCTGGAATTACAGGTGTGCGCCACCAAGCCCAGCTTTTTTTTTTTTTTTTTTTTTTGGTCTTTTTGAGACAGGGTCTCGCTATGCAGTTCAGGCTGGCCTTAAGCTCACTTTGTAGCCCAGGCTGGTCTCGAACTCACAGTGATCCTCCTGCCTCAGCCTCTTGAGTGCTGGAATTACAGGCGTGCACCACCACGCCCGGCTTTTTTTTTTTTTTTTTGCATTAAAAAAAAAAGTCTTTCTCGAATGTATTTTCCTCTCAAGAAAGAAGGTAGCGACAGGGTCCTCCATAAAATTTTTTTTTTTTTTTTTTTTTTGGTACTGGGCTGGAACTCAGTCTTCGCAATTTTTAATTTTTAAAATCTCTTGCTTCATTTGGAACAGGGTCTCACTATGCAGTTCAGGCTGGCCTCGAATTTGTGGCAATCCTCTTGCCTCGATCTCCTGGGTGCTGACAGGCGTGCGCCACCGCGCCCGGTGACTTTTTAAAACCCTTAGTCTGGTTAAATTGATACATTTCCGGCTGGGCTGGAACTTGCGATCCTTCTTCAAGCCTCTCAGAACGCTGGCATTACAGGGCCGTGCCACCACTTCCGGCTCTGGAGAGTTGAAACAAAAGACCAAATCCAAACGCAACACACCCAAACCTAGAACCTGGCGTTCCAGCGAAACGGGCCTGTGTCTTTAAGACGCACCGGCACCGCTGGGAGTTGTAGTTCGGGGGAAACCCGTGGAGTAGCCCTCCGGCCTCTGCTCCCTCTGAATGTGGAGACTGCCGCCTTCAGCACAGCGCGGCGCTGAGCACGTTTCGGCCTTGCGGTGCTTCGGCCGCGACTTGGGGTCCCGACGGGCCCGGGGAACGCGAACCAGCCCGAGCGCGCACGGGCGGACTCCATTTCCCAGGGTGCTCCGCGCGGTCGCGTTAAAGAGCCCGCTCCGCCGGTCCCGGCCGCAGGTACGTGGGTGTGCGTTGGCGCGGGTCTCGCTGCCTCCGGCCCACAAGCCGGGTACAGCTTTCCTCACGCCCTGTGGGAGGTCAGCGTGCCCGCCGCGAAGAGTCTCCGAGAACTCTGCCCGCACCCACCTGCCGCCCGGGACTTCTGCCGTCTCGCTTCCCCTTGGACCCGGTCTTTCCGCGAGAGCCCCTGGGACCTTCCTGGTGCTGCGGTCCTTGGGGACACCCGGGGCGCGGAGGGACCCTGCCCTGGCCCTTGAGACAGGTGGGGTGCTAGTTGCCATTGCAGCTCTGGTATTGCAACGAGGTCACCTCCTGCCTCAGTTCACCCCAATCAGGGCTCATCATTACGCGTGAATCTCAGTGGTGTGCTGTGTAATTTCCAATATGATTTTTACTCTCGATAAACTTCTTTCTGTTTTCAAGGAAATCAAATTAGGGCCGTCTTTGACCCCCCTGCCTTAAATTGCTAAAATGTGCGAAGTCCCTGCCTGGGCCACCTCGTCAAAAATGAAGGGCAGCAGGGTGTGGTGACTCATACCTGTAATCCCAGCACTCTGGAGGCTGAGGCAGGGGGATTGCTGCAAGTTCGAGGCTTTAGACTACCCAGTGAGACCCTGTTGCAATGCCCCCCCCCCAAAAAAAAACCCTTAAAGAGCAAAACAAAGATGAGGAGGCTTTATTATTTTATTCTATTCCTGGCTTGCTGAAGACATTAAAAAAAAACTTCAACTTGGCCACAGCAGCAGATAAAGTTGTATTGAAAGTGGGCAGGATAGTGGAATAATTAGGGACCTGTATTCTAAGGTTTCTGTGAAATGCCATGGATGATGAGGCAGACTGGAGAGGGGGGTGTTGTTTCTCCAGTGTGGTTAAAAACACAAACATGGAGTTGGGGACACCTACCTGTACTCACTGTGACCTGAGGTGAGCTGTTTTCTCCAGGCTGCAGTCTCCTTATCTGTGACTGGTGGACAAGACCCAATCTGTAGGGCTGTCATGGGTCATAGGGCTCTTGGGTGGGCTTTGTGCCTGGAAAACACCTTTGAGTATTACTTACTGGTATCATTCCCCTTTTTGTGCTATTAAACTGCTCTTGGCTGGTTGGGCATGGAATACCTTTAAGCTTTGCTTGCTTCCTCGGGCCTCCTGATTGATTGATTGATTGATTGATTGATTTTTATTGATTTTTATTTTTTTTATTTTTTTTTGTGGGTACCAGGGGTCAAACTCAGGACCTCGTGCGCCAGCAGGTGCCTGTGCCGCTGAGCGATATCACCGGCCCTTTTTTCGTATGTGGGTACCGGGAGTCGAACTCAGGACCTCGCGCTTGCCAGGCAGGTGCTTATGCTGCTGAGCCATCTCAGCGATTTTTTAATTTTTTTGAGATAGGGTCTTGCTATGTAATCCAGGTTGGCCATGAACTCCTGGTGATCCTACTGCCTCAGCCTCCCAAGTCGGTACTGGGATTACAGTCGTGTACCACCATGCCTGGCTTGAATTTCTCTACTTTAGGAATATGTTTGACCCAGAGAATACTTCAGAACCTTCGTTCTGTCCTGCTTCAGCAGTTAAACTCTGCAGCTCCCTTGCTTTGCTGGAAAGACCTGCCATTCACTGAGCCACTGCCATGTGTCACATATTTTACATTTAATGCCAACAGTAGCCATAGGAAATTGATACAGTTGGGAACAGTTTTCAGATTAGGAAACAGAGGCTCAGGTTAGGTAACCTGCCCAGCATCACACAGGAAGAAGCAGAAATGGAGAGAAGGCCCTGGGAGCTAATAGCCAACCCACACTGTTCCTGTGCCTCTGCCTCTGGTGGGTTCAGTCCACCTCTTCTGGCCGTAACCTGTCACGTGCACGTGCGTCTTAGACACTACGCTGAGCCTGGCTGGGCTCAGGCCTTCTGGGCCGTTGTGTTCTCCTTGGGGTGTTTCTTTTTCCAGTGCCTTTGCTTGGGACCCAACTTCAAGAGTCTGGGTGACCTAGGTATCCCCATGGCTGCAGCATCTATTCACTTCTGTAAATGGAGATAGTATTTACCCCACAGGGGTATTGTGAGGATGAAAAATCAGTGTCTTTTTTTTGAGACAGGGTTTTGCTATATTGTTCAGGCTGACCTTGAACTCGTAGAGATTCTCCTGGCTCAGCCTCCTGAGTGCTGGGATTACAGGTGTGTACAGCATGCCCAGCTGTCACCTGGTATTTGTTTAAGCCTTGTCATATTACAATAGTTAGTACATATTGAGCAGTTTAAGTACATTTACTCCTTTTCTTATATGGGTATCAGACGCAGGGCCTTGTGCATGCTAGGTGAGGGCTCTTTCACTGAGCTACACCTATAATGCCCCTTTTGCTTTTTCTTCAGCCCTATGAAATATAAAACAGTGTAATAGGTAAGAGAATAGGCCAGCGAAAAGGGTCAGGTTCACATTGGGTCCACTGCTTGCTTGCTAGCTGTGTGACCTTGGGTAATTTACTTAATCTCTCTGTGTCTTAGTTTCATCTGTAAGAATACAAATGTTAAATTATAAGTTTCCTTGTTTTTTTTTTTTTTGTTTTTATTTTTTTGGTGCAGGTGATTGAACCTAGGACCTTGCACATGCTAAGCATGCAGTTTACCACTAAGCTACATTCCCAGCCCCAAATGAAAGATTCTTTTTTTTTTTTTTCCTTGAGATAGGGTCTTACCATGTAGTTCAGGTTGGCCTTGAACTCACTATGTAGCCCAGGCTGTTGTCAAACTTGGGTGATCCTCCTGCCTCAGCTTCCTGAGAGCTGGGATTACAGGCGTGTGCCACCACGCCTGGCCCAAGTGAGACATTCCCATTCTTACCGTGATTTTTCTTTTGTGGTTGCCAAAAGGGGGCTGGCAGTATGCTCCCTGTGTTAGTTTAGGTCCTGGAGAAGCAGACACCAAGATGGGGTTAGGTGTACAAGAGTTTATGGGGGCAGGGCCGGTGAGATGGCTCAGCGGCGTAAGCGCCTGCCTTGCAAGCGCGAGGGCCCGAGTTCGACTCCCGGATCCCACATACGGAAAAGGGGCCGGTGATATCGCTCAGCGGCACGGGTGCCTGTTGGCGCGCGAGGTCCTGAGGTCGACCCCCCGGTACCCACAAAAAAAAAAAAAAAAAAAAAAGAGTTTATGGGGGCAGAAGAGCAGCCAGCGGGATCCAGGTCTGATCTGTGGGAGGAGGCAGCGGGGCTAATGTCTCAGACTGCAGTGCGGTCCGGGCCAGGAGCCCTGGAGCCTGTGCCGCGGTTGGAGGCTCCTCTGATCGCCTGAGCCTTGCAGAAGCCAGAAGGCGGTGCGAGTCATTGCTGGGGAGCAGGAGGTGGGAAGCGGAGGCTCCCTAGAAACAAGTGGTGATTCAGACAAGCAGTCAGGGCTCTGTCAGTCACACTCCCTGCCTCTGGGGGGTTGGGGGTGCCACCCTGTAGTCCCTTGGTGCCCCCTTATCCGGGAGGGCCAGGTAGGCATCCTTGGAAAGCCTTCGACCTCCGGGGTCTGGCTGGGTTCTGTAGGTCCGATTTCCTCTCTGCATTGCTCTTCTGGGCTGAGCAGGGAACAGAACGATTAACCTCTTTCTCTTTCTCCTCCTCCTGCTCCTTTTCTTTTTCCTTCTCTTCCTCCTCCTTTACGGTACTAGGGATTGAATTGAGAGCTTTCACACTGAGCTGCATCCCCCACCCTTTTTTATTTCTTATTTTGAACCTAGGGTCTTCACACAGAGATACATCTCTAGCCCTTTTTTTTTTTTTTTTTTTTTTTTAGACAGGGTTGCCAAGTCTCCCAGGCTGAGCTCAAACTTGTGATCCTCCTGCCTCAGCCTCCCAGAGTGCTGGGATTACAGGCACGTGCCACAATGTCTGGCTGAACGGAGCAGTGTCTGTTATTGCTGAAGGCTTTCTGTGAAAGCTCAGAGGAGCGTGGGAGTTGCTAAGTGCTGGTGTCCAATCAACGGTAACCATAGGTTTGGTGGAAGCTGAGTCTGGCATAAGAGACTGTCGGTGGGTTCAGGCATTCTGTTGGCCTTTGGTCAGGCCTGGGTTGACCACCAGATGCACACTCAGAGCACGTCTTGAATGTGGCACACACGTGGCATGTGGTTGCTTCGTCATCCCTCCACACTGAGCTTGGGGACTGGAGGGAAAGGGTGGTGGGTGGGCTGCTTTGAGGGACAGCAGCGCAGCCCTACCAGACATATGTGCTCCTATGGGCTCATTCTAGAGTGGCCTTGGAGGCCAGGGGCTCTGATGTCCGATTGGTTTCCCTTCTGGTAGGACCATGGGAGGCGTCTCTATCCTCACTGTCCCTATACTGGACAGTGCCCTGGAGGAAGATGATTGTCTGGGAGGAGAGGTCCCTTCAGTGTCCCCCGACCAAGCTCCCCACAGCTGCCACCTGTTCCAGGGAATTAGCCTCAGCCCGAGGAGCTCAAGAGCTTAGACTCTTTTGTCCCATCCCCTGGCTCATAGCCATTGACTGAGTGATGCAGGGCTGCTGGTACAGAAGGTGCAGTTCCTTGCTTAAACTGGGACCAACACTTACCCTTGTTCTACATGCTTCACTTCTCCTCTCTCCCGAGCGTGTGCTCCCCCAGGAAATCACATGGACCCACCTATTAGTGCAAAACTCAGGTCTGGCAGCACTCACCTAAAATCCCAGCACTTGAGGCTGAGGCAGGAAGATCATCGTGAGTTTGAGGCCAGCCTGAACTACATAGCAAGACCCTGTCTCAAAAAAAAAAAAAACAAACAAAAAAAAACCACACACACCATGTGACCCAGCCGTCCTTACTCCCTGTGTCCACCTAGAGACATGAAGTCTTGTGTTCATACACACCTGTACCTGAATGTGTTCATGACAGCCCAAGCTGGAGATGGCCCAGGTATCCTTTAGGGGGTGAATGGAGAAACAGATCGTGGTATCCCTTTGCCAGAGGATACTCAGCAGAAAAAGCACTGGGCTATTACTGATATGTGCAAGAATTTGGATGCATCTCACAGGTGTTATGTTGGAAGAAAGATGCTAATTTCAAAAGTTTATAATCTGACAGTTTTGAAAAGACAAGACTAGCTATGGAAAGCAGATCAGTGGTTGTTGGGTTAGGGATGGTGGAGGGTATGACTAAAAAGTGATAGCATGAGGGAGTTTAAAAATTTTTATCCATCTATCTATCTATGTCTATATCTGTCTATCTATATTGCAGTACTGGAATTGCACCTTGAGCCTTTGCACTGAACTACATCCCTACCCCTTTATTTATTTTGAGACGGTCTTGCTAAGTCAGTATATTGCCTAGGCTGTGCTCAAGTTTTCAGTCCCTCTGCCTCAGTCTCCCAGAGTGCTGGGATTACAGGTGTGAGCCACCACGCCTGGCTGTGAGGGAGTTTTTTGGGTGAAGGTGGTGGCAGCTACAGGAATCTGTATTAGAATTTACGAAACTATATATCAGAAATATGATAATTTAAAAAAATATTCACATACATCCATATATTGCTTCCTCAGGAAGCCCCACCCTTTGGGGCAGAATGGGACCGCCAGAGGGGGTCGATTGGACTGTTATCATCCTGACTTGCCAATACAAGGACAGCGTACAGGTCTTTCAGAGAGGTGGGTTGCTGTCCTTCCCCACTTTGTCCGTAACCTGGAACTTCCCAGCCCCATCCTCTTCTGAGCCCTACAGCCCTGGGAGCGTGGCACACCATACTTGAAACCAGACTCCACCTCTTCCTCAGCTTGGGACCTCATACATGCCATGGCACCTCGTTGGGCTATAGTTTTCTCATTTGTAAGATGGGAGCTAAGTAATAGTACTTAGCTCACATAATGGGGTAAAGAGTTACTAAGGTGCTTTGTGGTATGCTACTGAATCAAAGAAACCAAATAATGATCCAGGTATAGTGGCACACACCTGTGATCCCAGCACTTAGGAGGCCAAGGCAGGAGGATTGTCCTGAGTTCAAGGCCACCCTGGGTTACACAGTGGGTACAAGGCCAGCCTGAACTATGTAGTGACGCCTCATCTCAAACAAACAAAACAAAAACCAAATAATGAGTGTTCCCAGGCTGGGCAGGTGCTGTGGAGCAGGGGAGGGAGGCTGGGTTCAAGTCCCAGCACACCTTCTGTCCACAGAGCTCGAGGTGCGGCAGAAGCGGGAGCAGATCCCCACCAGGACACTTTTACTGGCTGTCGAGGACCCCGAGGTCCCTGTGGGCAGTGGAGGAGCCACCCTCAATGCGCTGCTGGTGGCTGCTGAACACCTGAGTGCCCACGCAGGCTTCACTGTGAGTGCCCCTGGGTGGCTGCCCTTCGGGCTCTTGTCCCCATCGGAACCACATAGTGTAGTTTCCAAGATCCCTAGCTCTTCTGGCTCCAGTGCCCAGGCCAGTTCAGCACTCGGCTTGTGTTTTTGGATCTGTGAGTTAGGGCTACTCATGGCTGCCATGCCATCCAGATGAGGGCACGAGGCAGGGCCAATACATAGAGTCTGTAATCCCAGCACTTGGGAGGCTAAGTCAGGAGGATTGCTGCAAGGCGAGCCTGAATTATGTAGTGAGACCCTGTCTCCAAAAAAAAAAAAAAGAAAGTAGAAGGGAGGCAAGAGGGAGAGGATGCGAGGGGGAGTAATGGGGGATATGATCAAAATGTATCATATATATTGAAATCCCCCAAAGACGTGAAACTAGGGGAGGGATTGTTTAAGGAGGGCAGTGAAAATGATCAAAATACATTACGTGTATGTACATATCTGCCAAAACAAAACCCATTTATCCGTATAACTAGTGTGCATTAATAAAAAAAGATGTGGAAGAAAAAGAACAAGGAAGGAAGGAAGCTGGAGTCAGCTCTCACTGTGAGGCCTTCTGTCTTTTCCTGAAAGTTCTAAAGTTTTGCTCCCTTGGACTCTTTCCCACCCGGCCTCTGTGTGCTGGGACTGAGATGCAGCTCCCCTGGGCAGGACATGTGAGTCCGTGTCCCCACCGCGCTGTGTTCCACACACCTGGCCCACTCACTCAGGCCCCCTGTGGCACAGGCACTGGTGCACTTTGGCAGTGGAGGTGGTGCAGCAGGGATGGGAACACTGTGGTTGCCATGGAGCTGACACTGCTGGGTCACTCTGCAGCCTCTCTCCAAGCAGAGGGCAAGGAGGTGGCCCAGGTGGAGGGCTGCTTGACTCCGGCATCCAGGAGGGACCAGGGCTGCCCCAAGCCTGCCTGTGGCCATTGGTCTTGATTTTGCCTTTTGCCATTTCTGTACTCAAGTGGGCTTTGGTTGAATGGGTCCTTCCCTGGACAAGAGGGTGCCATCCTTCAGGTGCCATCCGCCCAAGGCCTCTGCCAATAGGGCTGTTCCACCCCGACAGGTGGTCACATCTGATGTCCTGCACTCTGCATGGATCCTCATCCTGCACATGGTGAGTAGAATTCGGGGCGTGGGCTGTGCAGAGGGTTGGATCCCTGATTCCCAGGGTTGGGTGGGACTTCAGTGGTGTTTTAGCATTTTGTGTGAGCAGAGTGTTCATCCTGCAAATTCACAAGAATCAGAATCTATCTAAATGTCCAAAAACTGGGAACTGGCTAAATACACACAGCATATCCTCCTGGTGACATTTTAAAGAGCTTGAAAGCCCGTCTGTCTCTGCGCATTGACATGGAGTGAGACATGTTAGCTTGCTGAGTCACTCGACTCCTTACAGGCCTCAGTTTCCTCGTCTGTAAATTGAGGATGGCAACAGTTCCTCCTTCGTGTGGACATGGATGTGGATGCAGAGGTGCTGATCCACATAAATGCTCGCAACAGGGCCTGGTGCACTCTAAGAGCTCCATGAAATGTATTTTCATTGCTAAGTGGAAATAGCCAGATGATAGAAATTTGTGTGGAATGATCTCAGTTTAATTGGAGTGTGGTTGAGATAATTGTAGATCTACATGCGATAAATAATACAGAGAAAAGTCTTTGTAGACTTTGCCTGGATATCCCCAGAAGTAATATTTTGCAGAATTATGATTTAATATTCCAGCCAAGAAAATGACATTGACACAATTGCCAGTCTCGCTTCCCCAGTTTTACTTGTACTCGTGCCTGTCTGCCTGTGTGTAAATTCTGTCATCCCTGCCTTTTCAGGATGGTCCTATTTTTGTTAAAAAGAAATTAAACGAAATATGCATAAAAGGCTGAGCACAGTGGTGCACATATGTGATCCCAGCTACTATGGAGGCTGAGGCAGGAGGATTACAAGTTCAAGGCCAGCCTGGACAACTTAGCAAGACAGTGTCTCCAGTTAAAAAATTTAAAAAAGGGATGGGGATTATAGCTCACTGGCAGAGCAACCACAGGCCTTGGGTTCAATCTCTAGTTAAAAAAAAAAAAAAAATAGTGATAGGATATAGTACTTCAAAATGAGGGCAGTAGTTAGTATCCCTGAGGGATAGTTTTTCTTTTTGCATGTTTACACTTTCTAAGTTTTTGTAGTGATTGTGTTGATTTAGAAAATTGTAAGGGAAAATAACCAGATAATATTTTTTATACATCCTCTGCTCGGTGCCTGCCGCCCTTGCCCAGCTAATGAGGTGTCCCAGTTTCTCTGTCCCCAGGGCCTCCTTACCAGTCCCTGCCCCCACCCAGGGCCGAGACTTCCCCTTTGATGACTGTGGCCGGGCCTTCACCTGCCTTCCTGTGGAGAACCCTCAGGCCCCGGTGGAATCCTTGGTCTGCAACCTGGACTGCTTACTGGATGTGATGACCCACCGGGTAGGCTGGGTGGTGGCCTAGGGGGTCTTGTCCCAGTCACTCAGTTAGCGTCTGTGCCTGCTCAGATGGGGCACACAAGGAAGAATGGGTTTCAGGGTTTCCAGACTTACTCAGAGCCTTAAGAAGTTAGTTTTGGTCTCCTTGAGGGGGAGCTGTGGCACCAGGTGGAGTAGGGGATACATCAGCATTGAGGGACCTCTGGCACTTCAACAGCAGACTCCCTTTGGATGAGGTGGCTCTGGAGCCTGCAGGACAGGCCACCAATTGCATCCTCCTTTCTCTCTCCCGCCATCTCCTGCAGCTGGGCCCAGGCTCCCCGCCAGGTGTGTGGGTCTGTAGCACCGACATGCTGCTGTCTGTTCCTGCAAACCCTGGTGAGCCTGCAACCGCCTGGGACCACCTTCCCTGGCCACAGCTGGGGCTGGCTCTCTGTCTCTGGGCCTGCTCCACCACCCTGTCAGAAGGGAGGCCTATGGTGTGGAGAATGAAGGCCAGACCAAGAGGCAGGCTTTCCCCTGCCTTCTCATCCTTCTAGAAGATTCGGTCTGCCTGTCTGTGGGATGGATATAACAGTCCTGCCCCTTTTGCCCCACAGGGCATTGTGGAAGGACTTTGGGAGAGGAGGGGTTGCCATTCTTCCAGAGGAATGTCCCTTTGACTTTGGCAGCCGTATTTCCCCTCCAGGGGTGCCTGGATGCCCCAGTCCTGGGCTCCTGCTTCCTCCTGGCTGAGGAATTCCCTGCCTTGTGTCAGAGACCCTGGGAGCCTCTTGATTGTGACACCTCTCACAGGGATCAGCTGGGATGGCTTCCGGGGAGCCAGAGTGATCGCCCTTCCTGGGAGCCCGGCCTACGCTCTGAATCATGGGATCTACCTCACAGACTCCCAGGTACTGCCTCTGGGGCAGCAGAGCCAGCCTGTGGGGGCCTTCCAGGCCATGCTCAGGGCCACCTTTTGGCTGGATCTTCCAGCACAGCAGGAGCCTGGCGACAACTCTGGTGCTCACTTACTCTGTTCCCAAAAATGCATTTCATGCTGACCACATGCCACACTCTGGGCTTGGGCTCTGAGGCTGTGAAGATGATGAAAGCTTGCCTTCCGCCATCTGTGGGTAGAAGTCTCAGGCGCTGGTGTCCCCATGAGTACACTGGTACCTGCCAGATCTGCCTCCTAAGTTTTCACTTGGTGACACCTGTGGCTATGCCACCTTCCTGGTCCTCTCTTGCTCCCTTTCCTAACTCTGTTCCTCCCCGGACATAGGGCGTCGTTTTGGACATTTACTACCGGGGCACCGAGGCAGAGATACAGCAGTGTGTCAGAGCTGATGGGCAGGTGCCACTGGTATGGCTGCTGGGGCTGGGTTGGGGACCTTTGGGGATCTTTTGGGATAGAGGAGGGAGAGTTTGTTTTCCTTCTTGGAAAAGAGCTCTACTCCTTCTAGAAGATTCCAGGGCAGGCTAGAACCAGAATCTAAAGAAGTTTCTGGAATTGGCATTCAGGGGAGCAGCTGGAGCCAGAATCTGAGGAAGGGGTAGCCTTGGAATTCTAGGTTTTATTCTGGATTGGAAAACTGAGTTAGGGAGCATGGTTGGAAGGAGGTAGGGACCCAGACTCATGCTTCCAGAATGAAGGAGTTGGGGGCAAGGTCTGGGACTGGGCCATGGGGAGGTGAAACACTGGGTTTTAGAGGAGGCCTGAGAATTGAGAGCGGTCCCAGAAGGTCCCTGGGTGGGAGCTACCCCAAGTAAGCCTGGGGTCCAGGTGCTGAGTGGCTCAGAAGACCATGGTCCCTGATTGGCATGGCACCTGGCCTTGTGTGGCCCATCTGCATGTGCCTTCCCTGGTTATTCTGGGCCTGGCCCCAAGGTCCCCATCTGACCCTTGCGGGGGTCTCTCCAGGTCTCCGGGGTTGTCTTCTTCTCTGTGGAGACTGCTGAGCACCTCCTGGCCACCCACGTGAGCCCACCCCTGGACGCCTGCACCTACATGGGCCTGGACTCCGGAGCCCAGCCTGTCCAGGTGCCAGGGATGGGGCACCCCTCCTGGGTGGGGTGAGGTGCTGGGTGACCTCAGGCCAGCTCCTTCTCTCTGGGTTGGCATCTTTGCAGATGGGACTGTCCCAGCTCAGCCTTGGGATTTCATAGTCCATTCTCTGCTCCAACAATAGCTATGCTCCTTACCCTCACCCCAGCTGTCTCTGTTTTTCGACATCCTGCTCTGCATGGCTCGGAACATGAGCAGAGAGAACTTCCTGGCTGGGAGGCCCCCAGAGATGGGGCAAGGTGACATGGACATAGCAGATTATCTGCAGGGTGCCCGGGCCCAGCTGTGGAGAGAGCTTCGCGATCAGCCCCTCACCATGGGTGTGTAGTACTATCTGTCACCTCTCTGGGCTGGGGATGAGGACCCTCAGAATGTTGCATGTTGGCCTAGGTAGCTGCTCATGGACTGGATAATGACCCTCTCGCTGAGCTGTCTCTCTTCCTGTCTCTTTTTGGGGCTCCGGGCCTAGTCAGTCCACTTGGCCAGGTTGTGGAACCTCTGGACCTCAGCTTCCCCTTTGGCCCAGCAGGCTGTCACCATGCCTTCCCTCCTAATGTCTGAGGAGGATGTGTCTGGCACCAGAGCTGCAGCGGGCATGGGGTTCGGGTCGGTACTTGTGTCTTTACAGCCTATGTCCATGACGGCAGCTACAGCTACATGACCTCCTCAGCCAGTGAGTTCCTGTGCAGCTTCACACCGCCCGGGGGCCCCAGGGTGCAGATTGTCCACTCCCAGGTAGAGGTGAGACCTCTCTTCCCCTCAGGTGGCTGCTGGGTACCTGGGGTCAGGTGGGCTGTGGGCTCCAGGGAAGGGAACGGCCCATGCTGGGAACACATCACCTATGAGGCAGGGTGTTATCTCCATTTTATACATGAGGCACTGAAGGCTCAAAGAGACTGAGTAACTTAGCCAAGACCACCGAGGCAGTGGGTGGCCAAGTCAGGATTCTGCATTGAGACCTGCTTGATTGAGAAGCTGAGGACCTTTTTGTGGGGTCTGCTCGGGGACACAGGAGCATGTAAAGTGGTGGGCCTGGGTTGGTGCCATGGTGCTGAGGAAGGGGACAGGTGGATCAGAGGTGGCCCTCGGGGTGGTGGTGGGGATAGCTGGGCAGGTGTGATGGGAAGAGGCCTCAGGCTGGCCCAGGGGGGGACCTGGCCAGCTGGAGGGTCGGGGGAGCAGTGGGCCTTGCTATCCCACACCCAGGTGCTCAGCTGTGGGAGGATCGGGGCGGCCCATCTTCAGCCCTCATGATCCTCCTCCTCGGCTTCGTAGGAGCCGCAGTTCCTGGAGATCGGGAGCTCTGTGGTCAGCTGCTTGCTGGAGGGCCCCGTCCACCTGGGGCCAGGGAGTGTTCTACAGCACTGCCACCTGCAGGTGAGGCCTGAGAGCACGGGCAGAGGGAGCGATGGCGAAGGGGCCAGTGTCCTGCGTTTGTTGGGGGGTCCCTGTGCCACCCGCCCAGGGTGCCTGCCCTCTTCCTTGCAGGGCCCCATTCACATTGGCGCCGGCTGCTTCATGAGTAACCTAGACAGAGCTCAGTCCGAGGCACTGTGTGGCCTGGAGCTGCACGACCTGGTCCTGCAGGGACACCACGTGCGGCTGCCTGGCTCCCTGGGCCGTGCCTTCACCCTCTTTGGCCGTCTGGACAGCTGGGAAGTAGGTGCCTGCCTTACGTGCCCTCACCCCTATTGTCAGGCTTTGGGGAATCCCTGAACATCTGGTCCTTACTCCACTGCAGGGCCATCTGAGCACCAGCCTGAGGGACAGGCTGTGGGAGGGTATGGCCAGGAGAGTCTCAGCAGGCTCTGCGAGGGGCTGAGTAGGGATTTTTATCCCTATCTTACAGGCTGGAGATTTGGGTTCAGAGGGGAGGTGACCCAGCTTGGGTCCTAGAGCCAGTTATGGAGGATCAGGTTTAGGATCCTGAATTCTGTTCAAATTCTAGTCACCTGGGCAGGAGCACTGAGGTTGTTTCAGGACAGTCTCAGTCCCCACCCAAGCAGTTCTCTGTCCTCTGGCCTAGTGTCCCTAATGCCTTCCCTTTAAGGCCCCCCACACCCCTAACTGCTTCCCCTCTTCCCCCTAGAGACAAGGGGCAGGCACATATCTCAACATGTCCTGGAGTGAATTCTTCAAGAAGACGGGCATCCGGTAAGGTGGATGCCCTGAAGGGCCTCTGTGGGCCTGGGCAGCCAGGGTGGCAGCTTCTTGGAGGTTTGTCCCTTCCTCTGCGCCAGAGTAGCCCTGGCCCCTGTGTCATCCCACTGAGCCTGGGAAGTTTGGGGCAGCCGAATTCTCTCTAGTACTTCCCCTCTGGGCAATTCCAAATGCCTGGCTGTGCTCAGACTTTGGGACTTTGGTTCAGTGGTCTGGGAAAGATGGCAAGGCAGTGTGCGTCTCCTGGAATTGCCCACTTGTGCTGCCACCTAGAGGAGTTAGTGCTGTCCTGGTGAATGGACAGGCAGGTCAGGGCTTGGGGAGGAGGCTGGAGCTCTGGCTTCCTTCTCACTAATGCACCTCTCTCCACCTCAGAGACTGGGACCTATGGGACCCAGACACGTCCCCCACTGAGCATCACATTCTCAATGCCCGCCTCTTTCCTGTGCTGCACCCCTCGAGGGCCCCAGGGCCCCAGGACATGCTGTGGATGCTGGACCCCCAGGAGGATGGAGGCAAGGCCCTGCGGGCCTGGCGAGCCTCCTGGCGCCTGTCCTGGGAGCAGCTGCAGCCGCACCTGGACCGGGCTGCTACACTGGCCTCCCGCAGGGACCTGTTCTTCCGCCAGGCCCTGCGGAAGGCAAGACATGTGCTGGAGACTGGGCAGGACCTCAGCCTGCGCCCCTTGATCCGGGCTGCTGTCCATGAGGGCTGTCCTGGGCCCCTGCTGGCCATGCTGGACCAGGGTGAGTGTGCTGGGTGTTAGCGCTGGGGGGTCAGGCCAGGGTCACTTTTGCTCTGGGCTGTCAACTGAGGGGACGAGGGAGCCAAGCAACTCTACAGCAGTGGATAGACACCTGAGTTTACTTCAAGCTTCTGGGAGGCTTCATCTCCCTCAGCGAGGAGCTGGGCCTCTGGGTGCTCAGTGTTGGGAAAGCTTCATGTTCTGTGCTGGGGGGTCCAGGACGTGGGTGCCGAGCTCACCAGAGCTCTGGGGGATGTGGGCAACACTACCTGGGGTCCCAGACACACTGCCTGGGGGCTCAGAGGCCCAGGCCTAGAGATAGCACCTACCTCATTAATGGTCCCTCAGAACAGTGGCACTGGAACATCATCCCTGTTTAAGTCCCTCACCCGCAGCCATATGGCTACTTGGTGGAGACACTGAGACTTGAACCTAAGTGGTTTGATGTCTGAGTTCTTAATTTCTATGGGTGCCCCAGGTGGGGGTGAAGGGGTACATCTGGGCTTGGCTGGGAGGATGACAAAACCCTGCTGGACAGGGAGTGGGGTGTATTCACAGGCAGGGACATGCCTTGGGCAAAACTGTGAGCGGGGAGGTGTCTGAGTATCTGCTGAGTAGCCTTTGGGGGCTGAGGGTGTTGGAAGCTAGTCCCTTCCCCTGCACTTCTAACTTCTGGTTCCTTCAGTTGCAGCAGGGGCCAGAGACCTTGGCGTGGCAGCTCGGGCTCTGGCCTGTGTGGCGGATGTACTGGGCTTCATGGCAGAGGGCCAGGGAGGCTTACGGAGCGGGCCGGCTGCCAACCCTGAATGGGTGCGGTCCTTCTCATACCTGGAGTGCCGAGACCTGGTAGGGGGCGTGGAGGCACTTGCCCACGCGAGGGACAAGTGGCTGAGCAGGTGAGTGCTTTGAGAAGCCCCTGGCCCTCTGGGGAAGTAGCTCCTGATGGTAGAATCCCAGAGAGAGGTGGGGCACCCTTGGGTCACCCAGAGCAGTTAGATCCCCCAAACCAGGTAGTCTTTCCCCAGCTTGGGGTTCCATGCAGGAATCTCCCTTCTCTCCTGGCAGGCCAGCCTTGCTGGTGCGAGCTGCTCGCCACTATGAAGGGGCTGGGCAGATCCTGATCCGCCAGGCTGTGATGACAGCCCAGGACTTTGTCTCCATGAAGGTGGTACAGCTGCCGGCACCTGGGCAGTGGGTGGTGGCCGAGTGCCCAGCCCGCGTGGATTTCTCTGGTGAGCCCCTTGTGGGAATGGGAATGAGGGTAACTGCCCCAGGGCCACGCTGGCAGGCTCTGTGAACAGCTTGTCAAACTGCCACAGGGGGCTGGAGTGACACACCACCTCTTGCCTATGAACTTGGTGGGGCAGTGCTGGGCCTAGCTGTGCGAGTGGACTGCCGCCGGCCCATTGGGGCCAGGGCACGCCGCATCCTGGAGCCCGAGCTGTGGCTGGCAGTGGGGTCTCAGCAGGATGAGAAGGCTGTGAAAATAGTGTGCCGGAGTCTGGATGACCTGCAGGATTACTGCCAGCCTCATGCACCAGGTCAGGGCACCCCAGGACAGCTGCAGGTGGGGTGGGGTACCCAGCCGGCTGGGAGGGGGCAGAACCTGGAGATCCCTCTGTGCAGGCCAGTGGGGCATGGCCTGAGGGCTAGCCAGAGTGGTTGGGGAGTCCCGAGTCCTGCCTGGGCACATCCAGGCACAGGAAAAAGAGATAACCTCAAGCCTTTTTGTAGCTTGAGAATGGGGTTTGCACTGCTACTAGGCTTTTGTCCCACCAGATGTGCCCCATGCTGGGCTGGGAAGCTGCAGGGGGAGGTGGGCTGTTGGATTGGTGTCCGAGGAGACCAAATTCCTTGCTTTGTACCCTTTCCTCTGCAGGGGCCCTGCTGAAGGCAGCCTTTATCTGTGCGGGGATCGTGCATGTCCACTCCGAGCTCCCGCTGCGCCAACAGCTGCTGCAGACCTTTGGTGGTGGCTTTGAGTTACACACTTGGTCTGAGCTGCCCCATGGCTCCGGTCTTGGTGAGTGGGTCCTGGCCCTGTTGTCTGCCTACTGTGTCACAGCTCTCCAGCCTCAGCTGTGATCCCCCTCCCTGGCCTATGCACAGCAGAGAGTGGGATGGGACTGAGCTGGGCAAAGGCAGTTCATGCCTGGCACCTTTTCTCTGCACCCTGTAGGCACTAGCAGCATCCTGGCTGGTGCTGCTCTGGCTGCCTTGCAACGGGCTGCAGGCCGGGCTGTGGGCACAGAGGCCTTGATCCACGCAGTGCTGCACCTGGAACAGGTGCTCACCACAGGTACGTGATGGTCCGGGGCAGAGGGAGGTCTCTGATACCTTCCTAAGTGCATTGCGGAGCTCCTCTCTATCGGCGTGGGATTTTCCAGTAGTCGCATAGCTGCTGCTCCTTAAAAGTTTTGGGATTATAGGTGTGCACCACCACACCCAGCTCAAGTAGTAGTCTTTGTGACCCTGCCTCTGTCCAGTTTGTCCTTCACCAGAGCTGGGTTTGGAATAGAGGACGGACCCTTGGCCTGTCCTCCTGGCGACTTGCCTCTCCCTTGGGCAGTGACCATCTGTACCCACACTGCTCCCTGGCCATATGGTGGGGCAGCAAGGGCCCTGCCCAGAATATGATCTAACAGGATGTTCCTGGTGCCAGGCTTCTCTTCTGGCCACGATGGCACCTTGGAATCCATTCACAATGTGGAGAGGCCAGAGATTTGACTGGTTCCAGATCCTAGGGTGTTCTGTTCACCCAGGCCTCCTCTCAGCAGGATGCTGGAAGGAAGCTGCCATAGAGACATGCAGATGCCTGATTATGGTGTCTTCTCCCAGCCCTTTGCAGCCCAGCCCCCTGCTTTCATTGTCATGACTCACATCCCCTAGTAGGTAGTCATTAACGAAAGGGTTCCATGGTTCCATTTCCTTTTGAGGAGGTTTTTTTTTTTTTTTTTTTTTTTTTTTTTTGTGGGTACCGGGGGGTCGACCTCAGGACCTCGTGCACCAACAGGCGCCCGTGCCGCTGAGCGATATCACCGGCCCCTTTTTCGTATGTGGGATCCGGGAGTCGAACTCGGGCCCTCGCGCTTGCAAGGCAGGCGCTTACGCCGCTGAGCCATCTCACCGGCCCTTTTGAGGAGGTTTTGATTCAAGTTCTTATTTTGGTCAACTGACACCTATTTATTGAGAACCCACTATCGAGTCCTGGGGATAAAGTGAATGAAAACAAGGTTCTTGCCCCCAACAGTCATGAGGAGATAGATATTAACAGCCTCTCAAGAGAATGTACTGTGTCAGACTGTGGTAAGTGCCCTGAAGGAGAGGGGCACTCTTAGGAGTTTGACATTTCCATTCTACCCTACCACTGTGTTCTGGCTGTTAAAGCCTCAGCTGTATGCTGCCACTTGCATTCTGTACTTTTTAAGTCCTTGCAAGCCCTCCCTCAAATATTGAGGGCCTAGCTACAATGGTGCACACCTGTATCCCAGCACTGAGGGAGGCTGAAGCAGGAAGATCACAAGTTCAAGTCCTGCCTGGGCAACTTAGTGAGATCCTATCTCAACATGAAGGACTGGGGATGTAGCTCAGTGGTAGAGTGCCTCTGGGTTCAGTCCCAGGAACACACACACACGCGTGCACAGAGCCTGTCCCAGAAGTAGTTCTTGTTTTGTCTGCTTGGTCCCTTTCATTCTTTGAAGGCCTTGTGCATGCTAGGCAAGTGCTCTACCACTGAGGTACATCCCTAGCCCCCTTAATATTTTTTTGAGATAGGGTCTAATTTGCCCATGGTAGCCTTGAACTTGTGATCCTCCTGCCTTATCTTCCTAAGTGTCTTAAGATTAGAGGCCTACACCACCTCACCTGGCTTTGTCATTTTATATAGCAGCATGGGGAAGAGATCATACTTTTTATTACTACAGCAAGGTGTATACAGCTCTTTCAAATTAAATAAGAGAAAAATGTGAGGTACTAAAAAGCCTATTTCTAACAAACATTCTGAGAAGATAGGATACAGGGGGATCATTAGGTCACAGGGAAGTCCTGTCCCCGCTGCTCTGGCTCAACTCCCCCGGGAGGGGAGAGGTTAGTGTACAGTCCTGGGGTGTGGTTTGCCCCAGTTACATTTATACATTAGGTCTGCACTGAAAGGCAAGCCTTGTGAATTCCAAGCTTGGCTCTGGACTGCAGCCCCCTCCCTTGCTGGGGGTGGCTTGTTCCTATCCGGAGCCACACAGCTCACCTGTCCCAGCTGGTCCCAACCAAGGGTATTGGGCCAGGAGCTTGGGCTGGGCCAGATAGGCTTCCACAGACATAGGGCCCTGGGCTTGTAGGAGGTGGCTGGCAGGACCAGGTAGGTGGCCTGATGCCTGGCATCAAGGTGGGGCGCTCCCGGCCCCAGCTGCCACTGAAGGTGGAGGTGGAAGAGATCACTGTGCCTGAAGGCTTTGTCCAGAAGCTCAATGAGCACCTGCTCCTGGTGTACACCGGCAAGACCCGCCTGGCTCGGAATTTGCTGCAGGTAAGCACAGCACAGGGTGAGGGAGGCAGATGGCTCAGCTGGCTGGGACACTCATAGTGCCCCCTTGCCCTTCTGCAGGATGTGCTGAGGAGCTGGTACGCCCGGCTGCCTGCCGTGGTGCACAATGCCCATAGCCTAGTGCGGCAGACAGAGGAGTGCGCTGAAGCCTTCCGCCAAGGTGAGCTGCTCTTCTGGTGGAGGGCACCTTGTCACTTACAGGTCTCAGAGGCCAAGGGCCTTTGCAAGGCTTAGCACATCTGATATTAGGTCCTGGGGACAGAAGTCTCCTGTGTCTAATCTCAGGTTTCACTTGGACAGGAGGTGAATCTCAAGACCAAACCTGCTTCCTGGGAAGGGTCCTCCAGCCCTGCCTACCAGGAAGCAGATGGGGAAGAGGCTTGGCACTGTGTGAGGGTGGGGAATTGGGCAGAACAGGGCTTCACGTGTGTGCTACATGGTTCTTTCTACTGGGTACCATGTAGGTTGGTTCGTGGACTTTAGTCTGCAGCCCTGTGCAGGAGGCTTTACTACTCGTTTCCAGGCAGCGCTGAAGCTGGGTTACCCCTGACACCTGCACTTCATTCACTCCAACAGGGGCACCGAGTGCCTAGGCCTGGGGAACACAACTCCTCACTCTGCCCCGCCCACAGGAAGCCTGCCTCTCCTGGGCCTGTACCTGACCTCGTACTGGGAGCAGAAGAAGCTCATGGCCCCAGGCTGTGAGCCCCTGGCTGTGCGGCGGATGATGGACATCCTGGCCCCCCACGTGCATGGCCAGAGCCTGGCAGGGGCAGGTGGTGGGGGCTTTCTGTATCTGCTGACTAAGAAACCACGGCAAAAGGAAGTTCTGGAGGCTCTGCTGGCCAAGACCGAGGTACCGGATGGTGTCAGGGTTGGTAGTTGATAGGGGAAGAGAGCTCACTGTGGCCTGCCAGCTCACCAGGGCCTGTATCTACAAGCCCCCCCTAACCCTGTCCTCAGCCTCCAGAAGGCCTGAGAGTTGGCCAGAGGCCTCTGACCACCTCCCATTCTTCCAGGGCCTTGGCAACTACAGCATCCACCTGGTGGAAGTGGACATGCAGGGCCTGAGCCTGCAGCTGCTGGGGAGTGAGGTCTCCACCTGATGTCCAGTGCCATAGGGCCAGGCCCTCTGAGTAGGCAACACCAGAGCTACAGCTACCATGCCTTTCCTTCTTTTGGGGAGCTCTCAGCCTGACTCCCCACCTGCCTCTTTGAATTTGCCTCACAGAAAGCAAGACTTAGGCCAGAGAGGCAGTGTTTGTCACCAGGACTTGGCCTCTGTTACATCTGGACTAAGGGCCGAAGCTCAGTGTCCCATGTGGCCTTTACAAATCACATGACCCAGTGGAGCCATGGCCTTCTCTGTCCACTAGGGTCCCGGGAGAAGGGGATGATAACCAGTCATAGCAGATGGCTGGGGTCCCTTGGTACGGCTGACCCTGGAGGCCCTTTGAAGCTTTTCCTGTGGTCTGGGTTAAGGTTGCAGACTCCATGCTCAAGACTCTGCTGCCCTCCTGGAGAAGTGGGTGAGGGTGGGGCTCCATTCCCAGGGCTGTGGCACTAAGCAGGGGTGGGCCTGCAGCAAGTACCTGCCAGCCCAGGCGTTAGCCAGCAACCACACAGTGCCAAGTGATCAGTGCTTGTGGGCCAGGGGTGTCTCAAGACTGACATTCTTGGAATAAATTCACTTTGCTTTGCAAGGTTGTCCTCAGAAAGCTTTTTATTGTTTTTGCCGGGAGCAATTCCCACTTCCCCTGGCACTTTGGGAAACTGTCCCTGGGATGACCGGCTCATGGTGCTGTAGGCCCACGAGGGAAGTGAGGGGCCAGAACTGGATGAGGGTCCTGGAGTGGCTGGGAGGTGTGGGAGGAGGCTGAGGCTTTGGGCATCTGATTTCACGTTTCAGTGTGACTGTGGACCTGTCCTGCCCCAGCGCAGCCTGCCCTCCCTGGAACCAGCACACTGGCATCTTCCCAGCAGTGTCTTTATTCTGATGTTTCCTCATAAACATCACAGCCTGTCCTTGATGTCAAACCTAATTCCAAGTCCCCACATGCATCCAGGTCCTTGGGGGCTGGCAGGGGCAGCATGTTTGCTACAGTTTGGGGCCACAGAATGACTGCCCACACAGAAGGCTGGCCTGGCCTGCACACTGCCTGCTTTGGTTTTCCCCATCTGGTGGGCAAAGGCTGCCCCTGAAGCACACCCAGCTAGGTCTGAGGGCGAACGTGGAGTGAGTCCAGCCCCATTTTCTGCTGACATTGGTGGAATGGTCTGGGCTGCCAGAGCTCCTGGAAACTGGACAGCCACACAGCTCCTTGGCTGTGGCTGCTGAGGGAGCAGGCACTGAAGTGTGATGGCTGGGTGGGCTCACCCTGGCCCCTACAGGCGCAGCCGCTTGATGTCCTCATGCCGGAAATCTATACGCAAAGCCAGCACCTGGCGTACTTCAGCAGGAGTGAGGCGCCACGTCAATGGGCCAGAGTTGGCACCCCAGTAATCTAGGATCTCAGTCACCTGTGGGGAAGAATGGAGACCAGTCAGCAAGGTGGGGCTATCCTGTGGGGAGGCCTTGGGCTCCACCAAGGGCAAAGCAGGGGTGCCCAGGGAGGGGTAGGATGCTGGCAGACATGAAGGAGTGGGAGGAACCCAAATTTTGTCTTTGGCTGTTTCTAGTCACCTTTCCCTGGCTAGACTGAGGGAGTCCCACATACCCGCTCCAGATTCAGGATTGTGGCCATCTGGGAGAGCCGGGCAAACTTGTCTCGGATGGTCCAGGTTGTCACCGTGGTAAGGTAGGCAATGAGTGATCTCAGCTCCTTGTCAAACTGCAGCCCACCCAGCTGCAAAACAGAGGCCTTAGTCTGTGTAAGCCTCGCCCGATGGTGAAGCAGAACCAACCACCAGCTGCCCCTCAGGTGGGGCGCTGTGGCTACAGTGTGCTCTGGACCTCAGAAGCCAGGGCAGGACTGGGTGAAGATGCACAGGATCTAGAGGGGGCAGAGGGCGGTGTGACATTTCCCTCAGGGGAAATGAGAAGTCCTGATCTTACCCGGTTGAAGGAGGATTTCAGCACCACTTTCTCTAACTCAACGGCAACAAGGCTGGTCAGGAGACTGGTCAGACTGTCATAGATGACAGGGGACAGGCTGGCCTGCAGAGAGGTGTGACATCCATGGGAGCCCCCTCCGGTCCCTCTGCTTCCCACTGGAGTCTTCAGGGTAGGGGACAGTTACAGGGCACAGAAAGGCTTGCAGAGTCTGCCACAGGAGGGACAAACTGCAAGTTCTAGTGTGGCAGATAATTCTGCAAGCCCTCACTCACCTTGAACTCTGACATTTGCTGTTCCAGGTTAAGGATGAACTGTTGTACCCAAGGGTCGTTGGCCTCATAGTCATTGAATTCTTCCTATTGTCAGGAAGCAAGGAGGGCTGGTGTCACCATGGACCTATTTCTCAGAAGTACCACCACGCCCATTTCATCTCTATCCCTCTAAGAAAACAATGTGAGAGGTCCTGCCTCCCTGTAGCTTGATGCCTCTAGTTTGTTTATTAATTTAGAGACAGGGTTTTGCTTGAACCGGCAGTAATCTTCCTGCCTCAGCCCCCTGAGTGCTGGGATTACAGGCTTGTGCCACCACACCTGGCTCTGATACCTCCAGTTTAAAATCAGCTTGATCCCCAGGCTGGCAGAACCTGCTGCTGCCATTACTGCACCTCTAGCCAGCAAACTGTCCTGGGCTGGAACAGTGGCCCCAGATTGCAGTAAGGCTCTGGGCCGTTGTTCCCTCCTGCAGCTCATGTTCTATAGGAGTAAAATCATTCAGCTAGGGAGACAAAGGCTACTTAGTCTATGATAGGTGAGGCAAAAAAACAGCCCAGTAAGCCAGGGATGGTGGCATACACCAGCAATCCCAGCATTCTGGAAGGCTGAGGCAGGACGATTGTGGAGAATTGTGAGTTCAAGTCCAGCCAGGGCAATTTAGCAGACTTAGCAAGACCCTGTCTCAAAAAATAAAAGGGGTGGGGGATGTAGCTCAGTGTGAAGGCCCTGGGTTCAATCTGAAGCACCACACAAAGAAACAAACAACAAACCAACCAACAAACAAACAGGGACTTGTCAGGTCAAGTCCCTTCACGTATTTGAGCCCTCCGACTGCAGGAAAAGCTGTTTCCTGGGAGGAAGCCTATCTCGGTGGGCGAGGCAGCAGGTAAGGTCCAGTCTGTTCAGACAGCTGCACTGCGCTCCAACTGGGGGAAGAGGGCAAGGAGGAAGCCCAGACTAGATGGCTGCTGCGGTCAGGCTGACCTCCTCAATGTTGTGGGAGACGGAGAGAAAGGTGTTGATCCACGGCTGCACCTGCGGCTTCACTGCTGTGCTGCTGAGTTCAGCCAGCCCTTCCTGCACAAAGACAGGGCAGACACATCTGAGACAAATACCCCACCCCAGCCCTCTCTCTTCCTCCACCCCTTCCTTGACTGCAGGGCTCTCTTGCAGCGCTGTGGCTCTCTGCATGTCTGGTGGGAAGCATAGCAGAGATCATGCTAATAAAAGGAATCAGGAACAGTGCATCCAGATCTGTACAGATTTGGGTCTAGAGATGAGGCCCAGGAGCTGTTCTAGTAAACTCTCAAAGAGATTTCAGAGTGCCTGGTGCTAGGCAGCACCTGTGCCTAAGGCCCAGCAGCAGATCAGAGTAACCATGTGGTGCATTTACTCTGAGCATCTTTCTAAGGGCTCTTGTCATTGTGAGGCCAAGTGGAGACTAGAGGACCAGACATGCCTTGTCATTGTGACAGCTGAATTGTGGAAAATCCAGTGCAGCCTTTAGTCTCCAGGGATCTGCATAACTTCAGTGGTTGGCATGCTACTCCCCACCCCACTCCTCTCCATTTCCTTGTTTATGGTGGCACCCACAGTAAGCCACTTAACAAGTCTCAGAGCAGCACATGGAGACAGGACCTGAGCAGCAGCTGAACCTAGGCCTTACCTGCAAGAGGTCTCGGAATTTGTTGGACACAGCAGCCAAATCGGAAAGGCAGCTATCAAACTTGGCTTGGGCCTGCTCCCCTCCAATGCCCTGGCTGAACAGTTTGGTGCAGTCACTCTAGGGGAGAACATGGCCCTTGGTGTTAGACCACTGGGTTTGATCACTGGCACAGTGAAAACAAACAAATGATGACAGTCACCTTATTGGACACTAATAGACTATGCTATTGGTATACTATATCATCTTTAATTTTACTCCATGTTAAGGCCTTGAGGGGTAAATTCCTAAACTGCTCTGTATTTCACTGTTCTCTGTGAGCCTGCCTCAGGAGCCCTGTTACTAGACCTGTGTGCTGGCTCCAGCCTCCTTCTCAGTCACCAGCCCTCACTCCACACCAGCCCCTTTCCCGAGGCTGAGTCTAGCAGTGGGAAGAACTGGGTACCTCACGTCCTAATACTTAGCAAAGCAATTGCTCCATGCTGTTATTTTTAACTGTGGTTACAATTAATAACATCCGCTGAATGCTTCTCACGTACAGGGTGATTTACAGTATTGCATTCATCCCACCACAACCCTGTGGAGCAGGGGTCCTGGTCTCTTACAAATGAGGGGATGAGGCTTAGGGGGGTTACAGAACTTGCTTAATGCCACACAATTGCTCAGAGATCAAATGGAGATTAGAAGTCCATGTATCTCACTTCAAAGCCCAAGCAATTTCCACTACACTCTGCTGCCTTCCTTTAATAAATAATAGCAGTGGGCTTTGTACAGGGTTTGATGAACCTTATCTAATCTCTTACATTTATAGAGGGCTTTTTCATTAACAAGCACTTTATTATAAAGTTCTTTCAACCCTGTTTTCATTAGACTGCCCAACAAAAAACTTAAAGTAGGGCAAGATGGAGGCCTGTACTCATTTCATGGATGAGAGAACTGAGTTTCCACACATTAAGGGACTTGGCAAAGGTCACATGCCAAGTATGTGCTGGAAGATCTAATTCATGTGTGTGTGGTGTTTTTTGTTTTTGTTTCTAGTACTGGGGATTGAACCCAGGGCCTCTGGATGGAGCTACATCCCCAGACCTTTTTTATTTTTTTGGGAACTGGGAATCAAACTCAGTACCTCGTGCTTGCCAGGCAGGTGCTGTGCGGCTGAGCTATATCCCTGGCCCCCCCACCCCCGACCTTTTTTAATTTTTTGAGACAAGGTCTTGCTAAGTCACTAAATTGCCCAGGCTGGGCTTTTGGGACTTGGTGATCCTCCTGCTTCAGCCTCCCAGAGTGCTAGGATTATAGATGTGTGCCACCACACCTGGCTCTAATTTGAATTCTGATCTTCCAACTCTTGGGCCAGATGTCTCCGCACTGATCCATATATGCTTTGCTACCATGTCAATCACCAGTGAATCCCTATATGTGTGGGCCTATGGCAGGGAATGGTCTGGTCCCTATGAGGATGAGTGTACAGGGCTCTCTCAAAATGAGACAGCCATAGTTACGGAAAGCTGACAGCAATTTCTCTTGTACCTCCAGAGTCTTCTTCAGAGTGGAGATGTTTTCACTACAGACTTCCACATTGTTCAGAGTCACCTGGGAGAAGGAGAAAAAAGAATGTGACTTTCCGCCCACTGGGCTTTCTGGTCACTCTAGTGCCAGACTGGCTGACAGCTGGAGGCTCAGGAAGTGCTGGCTGGGGTTTAGACTCAGGCTGAGGAGAGCCTGTACCTGTCAGCTCAGATCTCAGATGGGCAGAATGGTGAGACAGCTCACCCTTTCTTCTGTGTTTGATGCCAAGGCAGCAAAGCCATCGGACTGCATATACACTGAACCCGGGTTCCAGGTCTTTTTGCTCCAGGTTACTTCCAAACCAAAAATGATGGGGCACACCGGTCTAGGATAAGTTTTGGGGCTTCAAACTGGCAGGCTTGGGTCAGGGATGTGGAGTCTGACACCTAGCAGGCATTTCTTGACCTATTATCTCACTGACCCAACAGATCCCTCCTCCCATATTATCAAGCCCAGTTCACAGGAGGTGGAAATGAGGTTCCTCAGAAAGTGAACTGGTTCACCAGTTCTGAGCACTTGCTAGGGGCCAGGCACTGTTCTAGACATTGGGGAGAAAGCAAAAAAACCCAGACAAAATCCACCCTGTTGGGGCAGAGGGTATAGTTCAGTGGAACTGCACATATTTAGCATGTATGAGGCCCTGCATTTCATCTCCAGCACAGAACAAAACAATGATGAAAAATCCACTTCCTCATAGAATTGATCCTCTAAAAGAGAAATCAGATAGTAAACAAATACATAATGTCAGGTAGTAATAAATGCCTTGAAGAAAAATGAAACAGGCACGGGGATAGAAACTCCCCCCAAAAAGCCATAAAACTGGAGCCAGGAATTCAGGAGTCCCTACTTGGGGCCAAGGGCTCCTCCTTTCGTTACTCACCTACCCTAGAGACTAGGTGTAGAAATACCAGTCATAAAAAGAGCACTTGATGGAAGTGATAGTCAAGGCACAGACTGCTATGGCTGTTTAGAGGAAAAGAAAACTATTTTGGTTTGAGGCAGTCAAGGAAAACTGTGGCAGAATTGCTGGCTGAGCTGAACTTAAGACTCTACCTATCAGATCACTGTCCCTCTGTCCCTTTTTTTTTTGTAGTGCGGGACGGAACCCAAGGCCTTGTGCATGCTATGCAAGTGCTCTACCCTGAGCTACATCCCAGCCCATGGATATTTTCTCAGTGGTACCTAGTTTTCTGACTGTCTGTCTGTCTGTCTGTCTATCTATCTATCTATCTATCTATCAAGACAGTCTTTCTAGGTAGTTCAGGGTGGTCTTTTTTTTTTTTTTTTTTGAGACAAGGTCTCGCTATGCAGTACAGGCTGGTCCTGAACTAGCCCAGGCTAGCTTCAAACTCATGTCAATCCTCTGCCCAAGTGCTGGAATTACAGATGGGCGCCATCACGCCCAGCTCTAGTTTTTTTTTTTTTTTTTCCTGGTGCTGGGGATCGAACACAGGGTCTTGTGCATGCAAGGCAAGAGCTCTATCACTAAGCCACATCCCCAGCCCTCTAGTTTGTTTCTTGTCTGTCTTTTCCACTAGAATGAGATCCCATGAAGGCAAGGATCTGGCTGGTCTTTACCACCCCTGTGTCTCTAGTACAGCACTACGACTTTTTTTTGAGACAAGGTGTTGCTGTGTGGCCCAGGCTGTCCTCAAACTCTAAGCAATCCTCCTGCCTCAGCCTCCCGAGTGCTGGGATCACATTGTGCACTACCACACCTAGCTCCACTATTACTTTTTTTTTTTTTTTTTGGTACCAGGAATTGAACTTAGGACTTTGTGCTTGCCAGGCAGGTGCTTGTGCCTCTGAGCTATATCCCCAGCCACTATTACTTCTTCTTTTTTTTGGGGGGGGGGGTACCAGGAATCGAACTCAGGACCTCATGCTTGCCAAGGAAGGCGCTACACCACTGAGCTAAGTCCCCAGCCCCAACTTCTTGATGATGAAAATATTCTAAACCTGCACTGTCTAGTAAACTTACAGAGCATGTGAAATGTAGTTTGTAAAAATCCAGGGACTGGATTTGAATGTGAATTTAAATAGTTACTTGTGGTTAATGGTCACATGTTGGGTAGGTTGGTTCTAGAATCCATAATAGCACCTGATAAACAGAAGCTTCTTTTTCTTTTTAGACAGTCTTATTATGTAGTCTAAATCAGCCTTGAACTCACTACATAGCCCTTGAACTAGAAATCTTCCTACCTCAGCCTCCCAAGTGCTGGGATTATAGGTGTGTGTTGCTATGCCTGACTTTTGCAATCTCTTAAATCAACAAGTGAGTGAGTGAATACTCTGGAAAAGGAATAATAAAAGCAAATGCAGAGTGGCAGAAAACCCCACAAGGTATCTGGAGAGTAGGAGTCAGCTGACAGACATGCAGGGAGTGGATGACCCGGAGCTAGAAAGGTGTATCAGGTCCAACTAGCACTTGAGTGCTATGGTTGGTGCTTTGCCCTGTGCACGATAGAGTGGCAGTGAGGATTCTTTAGGGCAGGTAAATGCCACATCAGCCCAGCTGTGGTCTGGGGATACTGGTCCAGAGGCTGTGAGTGGCAGGAATTAGTGTTTGAGGGATCCATTCTGGACTGGCATGCTGGTGGCGTGGCCAGGAGGCCAGATAGGGAGGAAACCTGAGTCAGTAACTTCAGGATTTCAGGATAAAAGGAGACTGCCAGCCAGGTGTGGTGGCACACGCCTGTAATCCTAGTATTCAGCAGGCCAAGGTGGGAGGATTGCTATGAGTTTGAGGCCAGCCTGGGCTACACAGTGAGTTCAAGGACAACCTGAACTATATAATGAGACTCTGTCTCTAAATAGATGAATGAATGAATGAATAAAAATAAAAGAGAGAAAGAGGATTCCAGAACCCCAGGGAGTACCTCCTGGAATCTCAGAGTGCTTCCCTTGCCAGTGTGCGCTCAGTCACTACTGAAGAATCCTGCTGCTGATAGCACTGCTTAGGCCATTCATCTGTGGATTGGAAAGGCTAAAGATGCTCCAACACCAGCCTGCCCACACTGCAAGTTTCCTGAGGAGTAACTGCACTGTCATGGTGGCCGAAGGACAAAGACCACATTAATGTTTTTGCAAGGCATTTGAGGGCACCAGGAATTGTCATGAGGGGAAAATGGGTTTGGGTTCAAACAGTATTGATTTACAGTTTCCCTTGTACCTTGCAAGCATGGACTCACTGGGCTTATCCTTTGCTCATGGCAAATGCTATGTTAGTACAGTTGGGGAATTCATCTTGACAGTCAAATGAATCAAAGTGACATAAAAAATAGGCTCTAGGTGGGAGCATTTAAGTGTTTGGCATCGGGAAAACTAGAAATCTGTCATCAAGCACTTAGTATCATTTTTCTTTCTGGCCTTATCTTCTGGGCTCTCTGACAATGCAGCTGTCTCAGTGGGAGGTCCTCACAGAGCAGTGCATGTGTGACGGACACTGGCTGGCCTTGGGGATGTGTGGTCGAGTGGTGGAACACAGGACTGGAAAGGTACATGGGTTTAGGATGCCTTAAACAGCCAATCAGGCAAAGACGTTTAGCTTTCATGTGGTAGGTAGCAAGAAGCCAGTGAATGCTTCTGAGCACAGAAATGAAAGAATGATGCTGGGTGTGGTGGTGCACGCCTGTAATCCCAGCACTCAGGAGGCTGAGGCAGGAGGATTGCCATGAGTTTGAGGCCAGCATGGGCTCCACAGTGAGTTCAAGGCCAGCCTGAACTATATAGTGAGGCCCTATCTCCAAAAAAAAAAAAAAAAAGCAAGTTCTATGGGGAGGTCAAAAGGAAGAAAGACAGTTCATGATCTGATGATGCTGGCTGCTGGACATTTGGCAAAGGCTGCCCAGCCAGGCCTAGAGCTCATGATCCTCCCTCCCACCTTTGGCTCTTGAGTTGCAAGGATTTTAACACATGCCTTTTCAGCTGGTTTGAGCTAACATTCTTTTTTGGCAACAACCATGACATCCCTGATTGACAGAACTCATACCCAGGGAAAAATATTTTCAATGATAGGAAGAGAGTGGGCTGCCTACATAGCCTTCATATTGGATCTGACGACTAGTTAGTGAGGTTCACCTGTAAAGGGGCAAGATAAATATTAGCAAGTTTAGGCTTCTGTCTCTGAAAGCATCAGCTTTTGAGGTCAGAGATCCCTTTAAGAATCTGACAGAAAAAAAAAAAAAGAATCTGACAGAAGCTGTAATCTCAGCACCCAAAAGGCTGAGTCAGGAGAATTGACATGAATTTGAGGCTAGCCTGGGATACATAATGAGTTCAAGGCCAGCCTGGGCAACATAGTGAATTCAAGGCCACAAACAAACAACAAAAAGATACTCCTAACAATCTGATAGACGCTAAGGGCCTTGTTTCTAGAAAAGTACATGTACACATTTTTGTATCCAACCCATCTGTGGACTGCTCTGTTGAGAGCTCTGCTATTAGATGTTCCCTTCAATCTTTGAGCGAAGACTCATAGTTGCCAATGTGGAGAACAGAGCACAGCTGGACCTGTGACACTGCTGTTCCCACTCATGTCAGCATGTGCAGCTGGGTGTGGCGATACCTGCCAACAATCCTGGCACTTAGGAGGTTGAGGTAGGAGGATCATGGATTCGAGGCTAACCTAGGCTATCAGTGAAACCCTGGCTCAAAAAAACAAAACAAAAGAGAACAGAAGAAAAAAAATGAAAACGAAGCTTTTGTAAATAATCAGGGGACGAGGGGTTGAAAGGAGGGGAGGGGAATGGGAAAAAAAGAAGCAAGATATATCATGTGCAGGTACAAATTCACTATGATATATGTCATCATAATGTATATCTAAAATGTACCAATAGGGGGGCCGGTGAGACAGCTCTGCAGCATAAGCGCCTGCCTGGCAAGCACGAGGTCCTGAGTTCGACTCCTGGTACCCACATAAAGGAAAAAAGGGCCGGTGAGATAGCTCAGTGGCACAAGCGCTTGCTGGCAAGTGCGAGGTCCTGAGGTCGACTCCTGGTACCCACATAAAAAAATAAATAAATAAATGTACCAACAGGGCCGGGGATATAGCTCAGTGGCACAGCACCTATCTGGCAAGCACAAGATCCTGAGTTCGATTCCCAGTACCAAAAAAAAGAAAAGTACCAATAAACTAAACCAAACCAAACCACAAAATGACAGCATGTGCCAGACAGGCCTATGAGCTTCAAACTCCTATGTGTTGTCTTTGGCTCATTACAAACTGGCTTTTACCTCGTACAGATCCTTTCATCTCTGTATGCTTTTCCTTCCCCAACTGTCAGACAACTGGTAGAATTCACTACTTCATCACATCTGTCATTCATTGTGCATAGCTAAGGGCTCTAACAGGGCCACCTTCCCAGAAGAAGTTGCTAGAAAAGTGGTCCTGGGAGGCCTAAAGGACTGCACCCACCTGTGCTGCAGGACTCTCCACAGACATGCAGTCGGAGGGCCTGGTGCAGATGTTACAGTTGGTTTTGTGGCAAATGTGTGCCAAGTTGGACACCTGGCATGGCCCCTGAACAGCTGGGCAGAGCGCTTGGGAATGAGCACTCAGGAGAGCTGGGCAGCCGAGCTCCTGGCAGGAGAGTGGCATATCCTGGCTCAGGGTGCTCAGAATAGGTCCCTGGGTAAGCAGTGGTTTCAGAGCCTTCCAGGAGGAGCTTTCCTTAAAGGAGTTTCCCTTCACCCAGACACAGGAGGAAAAGTCTTCAACTTAAGGCTTTTAGAGTATGGCTCAGAGGCTGCAGTTTAATCTGACAGGAAAAGCTGACCCAGCGTCGTGACCTGGGGACCACTTACCAGGAAGGACAGCTTGGCCTCATCAGTGCTCTCAATGCCTTTTGTGTCAAATTTGCCCTGCTGGAGGCTGCTGTGCATGATGTTCACGGCACTTGTCACCCCGCGCTGGATGTCCTGTAAAGTGGTGGCTGGGAAGCCCATCCTCAGCTTGTTGGACAGAACGCCCCTAAGTGGCAGAATGGCATATGGGGAGTGACAATACCCAGCTTGGCCTCCAAGAGCATGGGACCAGAGTGCCCACTACCCTGACCCAGCAGGAGAAAACCAATCCTTGAGACCACTGTAGAAGACTTCAGGAGCCAGGGTATGACACCACCAATACCCCTTTAGAGACAGAGGAGATTGACCAATTCCCTCCTTTCTTCCTTCCTCTCTCTCTCTTTCATTCCCTCTTGAGAGACAGGGTCTCACTCTGTAATTCAGGCTGGCCTTGAACTTGTGACAGTCCTCCTGCCTTAGCCTCCCAAGTGCCGGGATTACAGGTGTGTGCCACCATCCTCGGCAGTTTTTTTTTTTTTTTTTAATGATGGGACACTGATTTATTGAACAACAGAGCTGGGGAAAGGGGCAGGATGGACTCAGCTTCTGGTCCATACCTACATTATCCGTTCCATGATGGCACGGATGATGACACTGTGGTTGTCCCTTTAGCCAATTCTTCACTTCTTTTTATGTGAGTACCAGGAGTCGACCTCAGGACCTCGCGCTTGCCAGGCAGGCGCTTATGCCGCTGAGCTATCTCACTGGCCCAATTCTTCACTTCTTATGAGGCTTTCAGTTATCACCACTGAGCGCCAACAGAGGAGGCAGTATACTTAGTGAAAGGCAGTGCAGGAGATGAAAGAAAAGGTTTTGAGTTGATCAGTTCTGGACTCTGTATTTCACTATTCATGGAGTGTGTGATCTTTGACAAGGGATGCAATCTCTCCCACATCTACAAAATAGCTAATAGTTCTAACTCACAGGGTTATTAGAACTAAAACTGAGCAGAGAATTAGCATAGTGCTTGGCCTGAAGGAGGAGACTATGGTTCTTGCTACAGCTAATGCTTTTGTTGAACCACCTGCTCTCTTTCCTAGGTCTAGGGGCCAATGGCCCCTCCAGCGCAGTCCAGGGAGCAGAAATTTGGCACTTAAAATCTGGCTGACAGCTACTTGGAGCCAAAGATGTTGTGCTAAGGACAGGAGCTTGTGTCTTGAATAGAACTGAAGTAGAATCATAGAGAAAAATGGGAAGAAACAAATGAGCCTCCGGAATTAACCACAACCAGAACCTTTGTGCCTAGAAAGGAGAAGGGGGTCAACCATACCTGAAATCAGCCTCCAGCTCTCTGGTGGCGAGGTTGATCATGGCGCAGAGACAGTCAATGCTGGAGCTGGACAGAGCCCGCCCGATGCACTTCTTCACAATGTAGAAGACGTCATCCACCATGCTAGAGGTCAGCTGGCCCTTCTCATAGGTGTCCAGAGCCACAGCCTACCCAAAAGCAAAGCTCCCAGTAAGCGTCCCAGTGCTGCATGTTGGGTGCTGGATGGCTCTGATTATACTGCTCCTGGTTCTGCTTCCTTTTCTACACTTTGTCTTATATTTCCCCATCATGGCTATTCTAGTCACAGCTTGCTAAAATATTTCACTTCTCTACTGATCACTACATTAAGAAATATAATATTTAGGGCCTTTATCATTCATTCATTTATTTATTATTTTTTTGTTTGTTTTTTGAGACAGGGTCTCATTATGTAGTTCAGGCTGGCCTCAAACTCACAGTGATCCTCCTGCCTCAGCCTCCCAAGTGCTGGGATTACAGGCATGCACCACCATGCCTGGCTCATTTATTTATTTAGGTTTTTTTGAGATAGTCTTGCTATGTAGTTCAGGCTGGCTTTGAACTCACTATGCAGCCCAAGCTGGTCTTGAACTCCCGGTAGTCCTCTTGCCTCAGCCTCCCAAGTGCTGGGATTACCACCATGTCTGGCTCTAAGGGCCTTTGTTTTAGTGACATCCAGTACCTGGCATGTTAGACACAAGAGAGGCCCTACTTCCCCACAATTCCTTACCTACATACCTCCAGGGAGACAGGGAACAAGCAGGCTCCCTGGGGAGCTGAGCTATTCTTTTATAATTCTTGGGAAAGAAATCCCAGCTGGGTATATGAGGAACATGACAAGTTCATAGATACCCTCTTATCACACAAAGCAGTGCTGCTCAGTCTATATGCCAGTGTTCTCAAAGCGGAAGCAAGAAATATGACAGACCTCAGCCATCTCCTTCAGCCTGGCTTCTTGGACAAACAGCCCCCCTTGCAAAAGATGTGTGCTATGTCCTACCTTATTGACAGTCTCCCTCATGAAGTACTCCTCCATGGTAATATAGTAGCCAATTAGCTCCTGCATGGTACAGCTCAATAGGCAGTTATTGAGGAGTTTGTCCAGGCACTTCTGGTGCTCTGTGGGACAACCAAGAAAGGAGTACTCACTTTTCTTCCCCAGGGGGAATGAAGCAACATTTTTCATTTACTTTGGTTCCTTTCTGGGTTTTGTTCCAAATAGGCACATATTTTAGATGATTATAATTCTAGCATAGACGCAATTTTGTACTTTGCTTTAAAACATTAAAGTATTCTCATGTTTCTGTATACTTATTTTTTCTTTTGACGGTACTGGGGATTCAACTCAGGGCCTCTGCACCGAGCTACTACTTATTTTTTATTTTGAGATGGGGTCTTGCTAGGTGGCTAACTTGCTCAGGCTTGGCTTGAACTTGCCACCTACCTGCCTTAGCCTCCCAGAGTGCTGGGATCACAGGCGTGTGCTACCATGTCCAGCTGGCTTACTTACTTGTAGTGGTTTTGTGACATTTTATCGGATGGATAATCCGTACTGTTTTAACTGCTTTCCTACTTTTGGACATCTAGGTTATTTCCAAATGTCTTGCTATTACTGGAGTTAATTGGAGATCATGGTAATTGGAGATTACAGTGAATACTTTTGTACAAATAACTTTAGTTTTGTTTTCATTATCTCCCTAGGATTAATAGGATTCAAAAGATGTAAGTTTCTAGGGGAAAGACTAAAATATATTAGATATAAAGAATTGTCTGGTAAGAGCTTCTGTGATGATGGAAATGTTCTATATCTATGTTGTCCAATTTGGTAGCCAATAGCCAGGGCAGTTATTGAGTGCTTCACATGTGGCTAATGGGACTGAGGAGCTGAATTTTAAAATATAATTTTAATTAAATTTGAATTTCAATAATCATATGTAGCTGGTGGCTAATATACTGGACAACACAGCTCTGAACAGTAATGGCCATTACTGACGTAAATGAACACCAAAGTCAAAATGAACATACAGTCTCCTTCCTCCGCCATGTTTTTTTGGTACTGGGGATTGAACTCAGGGCGCTGAGCATGCTAGGCAAGCACTCTACCACCGAGCTACACCAGCCCCTCTGCCATGTGTTATTGGCACAAACCATACGAGTGCCACAGATGCTGGGTGGGTCTTGAGTTCCCAGTATATACATGAACAAGAATTTAATGGTCGTCTTTTTCTTTTTGAGACGGGGCCTTGCTATGTGGCGCAGGCCGGTCTCAAACTCCTCTGCTCAGGCCAGGGATGTAGCTCAGCAGCGCAGTGCCTGCCTGGCAAGCGCGAGGCCCTGACTTCGATTCCTGGTACCAAAAAAAAAGAAAACAAAAACAAAACTCCTCTGTTCAAGCAATCCTGCTACTTCAGTATCCTGAATAGCTGGGACTACAGGTGTGCACCACTGGATCTAGCAAAGGTCATTTTATTTTATTTTTTTTGGTACTGGGAATTGAACTCAGGACTTCGCGCTTGCCAGGAAGGTGCTGTGCTGCTGAGCTATATGCTCGGCCCCAAATGATCATTTTAAATATTTGGAAAGTCAGCCTGGCACAGTGGCATATGCCTATAATCTCAGCTACTCGGGAGTCTAAGGCAGAAAGATTGCTTGAGCCCAGAAGCTCATGACTAACCTGGGTAACAGAGTGACACTTTCTCAAATCAACAAAAACCTAGACAGCCAATCTGTAAGTGACACTGGACTGTGGCCTATCATTTTTTTCAATGTCATTTTTCTCTTCAAAAATTGTCACTGGCAGAAATGGATGACAGGGAAGAGGGGGAGACTTCCATGTATATATATGTATGTGTTTATATATACATATACATATACATATATATATATATATATATATATATATTTTTTTTTTTTTTTTTTCCTCTAAAGTTTTATTGCCTGGTGTGGTGGGACACGCCTGTAATCTCCGCACTCTGGGAGGCTTAAGCAGAAGGATCTCAAGTTTAAGGCCAACATGTGTAAAAAAAAGAAAAAGAAAAAAAAAATACTAGAACATTTCTATCATTCCTAAAAATTCCCTCATATAGATATACATGTATTTTGTACTATTTAAACTACTTATCACATGTACTACTTATCTCCTAAATATCTAACAATAAGAATGTAAAGCAGAGCTGGCACAAAGCAAGGTGCAGGGAAAAGCATTTAAACCTTGGCAGCAATTTTCCTTGCCTATAAAATTATTAGACAGCCTCAAAGGCCCATTCCAATTCTAAAACATGGTACACTGAGATTTCCTCCAGAGAGTCAATGTAGCCAGAGACACGAAGAGGCTAATGAGCCCCAGTTGTTTCCTTAGTAAGAGATGTGTGGCTTAACTGTGACAAGACAGTGCCAAGTATATGTGCCAGCCCTCCTGCAGAATACAGGAAACAGGTTTACCTTGCTTTACTTCTTCTGAGGCCATGGAGTCCCCCACCTCAAAATCTGAGCTGATCCTTTTCCTGAGGAAGCGTAAGTACAGCTCACTGCGGGCATTCATCAGGGTGACCTCAGTCAGGATGGGGTCCAGCTCCCTGGGACACACAGAGAAATAGGAATAAGGAAGATACTGGATTCCTTCAAATAGAAGAGCTACAGGGCAGACAGCCCCCAACTTCCCTCCCCATTGGTGACATAAGGGTCAGCTCTGCCAGATGGTCATCCTGGCTCTGCTGGCTTGGTTATAATCAGAGACAGCTATCAACCACATTTTCCACAACTTGTTTCCCCTGAGTCATTCACCTCCGAAAATTGTGCTGTGGCTAAATATGAGGCTAGGAAGGCATTTACTTCTGTGGTTTCAGTAACAACTATTAATGGTTTATGTGAAAGAAAACATACTTCCCAATCTCTAATTTAGCCATGGTGGGACTTTAGGATACACCATGAAGCTGTGTCTCACACACATTCATCTAACCCAACGAACAGCCGTAACAATCCTAAAAAACAAAGTTAGAGAACCTGCACTTCCTGATTTCAAAATTTACTACAAAGCAATCAAGTGCTATAGCAATTGAGACCATGATTACTTGATTACTACAGCAATGAAGACCACGATGTACTGACATAATGATGTATAAATGGAATAAAATTGAAAGCCTGGATAGTTGATTGATTTTCAATAAGACACTGAGACAATTCAATAGGAAAGAATGGCCTTTTCAACAAACCGTGTTGCGACAACTGATATCCACATGAAAAAGAATGAAAATGAACCCCCACCTCACATTATATACAAAAATTAACTTCCTTTGCATCCTGTAGAGAACTTCTCAAAACATAAATCTGGCCATATCATAGCTCTCGGGTATGTGACCCTGAATGGCTTGACTCTAATGATCTTTCCATATTCATCTCACTTTAGGCTCTTCCCAACTCTCTGCACCTCAGCTGTACTGACCTTCTTTTAGTTTTGTAAATATACAGGACCTTTGCACATGCTTTCCCTTCTATTTGGAACACTCTTCCTTATTACACACTCCCCTGTACCCTGTTAGTATATCGCAGTGGTTAATAGTATGAACTGTAGAGCCAAACTGCTTGGATTCTGTTTCTGGTTCTGCCACCTTCTAGCTGTACGACCCTGGGTAGATCATTTCACCTCTGTAAGTGCTAATTTCATCATCTGAGAAATGCTTATAGGTTAAATCAGTGATTTTTTTTTTTTTTTTTTGTGGGTACCGGGGGGTCGACCTCAGGACCTCGCGTGCCAGCAAGCGCCCGTGCCGCTGAGCGATATCACCGGCCCCTTTTTCGTACGTGGGTTCCGGGAGTCGAACTCAGGCCCTCGCGCTTGCCGGGCAGGCGCTTAAGCCGCTGAGCCATCTCACCGGCCCAAAATCAGTGGTTTATAACTAACAGTGATTTTGGCCCTAGGGGACTACTAGCATCTACTGCAGAGGACAGACACAATGATACTGCTAACTCTCCTATAAGGGACAGGACAGTGCCCCTGGACAAAGAATTACCTAGCCAATTAACTTCTGCCAGTAGTACAGAGGTTAAGAAACCTTGGGTTAATTTTCTTATTTTGAGATAAATCTTGCTGTTGCCCAGATGGTCTCAAATGCCTGGGTTTAAGGGATCCTCTTGCCTCAGTCTCCTGGGTAGCTAGGACTACAGGTATGCACCTCTATACCCAGCAGATAAAATGGACTTTAATACAGTATTTGTTAAGTGCCTAGAACAGTATCTGGCATATAATAAATATTATAAGTGTTAACTTTTATTACTATCTACTTGATAGACCACAGATGTCATAAAGAAAATAACTCTGTCTAAACCGGGCATGGTGGTGCATGCCTGTAATCATAGCACTTGGGAGGCTGAAGCAGGAGGATCACTGAGTTTAAGCCCAGCCTGGTCTACACAGTGAGTTCCAGGCCAGCCTGAACTACATAGGGAGACCCTGACTCAAAAGAAAAAAGAATTGTTATCTATTTTGCTCTCTTTGCTACCAAACAAGGACTAGTATGTGGCACATAATGCATACTTAGAAAAAATTGATGGAATGACATTTTTATAACATTTGAATTTCTTTTTTTTTTTTTTTGTGCTGGGGATTGAACACAAGACCTCATGCATGCTAAGGGATAAACACATGATCTACTACTGAGGTATACCCCTAGCCTCAATTTTCTTTTAATAAGAATATTTTACTTTCATTATAAAAAAAGTAAAAGCTTAAAATTTTAGGAAAATAGTTACCTTTGGGAGAGAGGGAAGAAGAGAGTTACTGTGGAGGCTTCAAAATTACTGGTAATGATTTTTATGAAACACACATGTTATAGGGACACTTGTTTGTATTTTTCCATTACAAAACAAGAGTAATTGATAGATTTTTTTTTTTTTTTTTTTTTTTTTTGTGGGTACCGGGGGGACGACCTCAGGACCTCGCGCGCCAACAGGCACCCGTGCCACTGAGCGATATCACCGGCCCCTTTTTCGTATGTGGGTTCCGGGAGTCGAACTCCGGCCTTCGCGCTTGCAAAGCAGGCGCTTACGCCACTGAGCCATCTCACCGGCCCTTTGATAGATTTTTTATTATTTTTTTTTTTTTTGGTGGGTACCAAGAGTTGACCTCAGGACCTCGCACTTGCCAGGCAGGTGCTTATGCCCCTGAGCCATCTCACCAGCCCTTGATAGAATATTTTAAAAACATATACCATATTGTAAAAAGTAATCTCTTAATAACATATCACTACCAAACTGTTATGGGTTGAATAAAATAGGATCATTACCTTGGTTCGATTTTTTCTGGTGCAGAATTTCTCAAATTATTCTGGACAAGCCGGAACTGCAATATACCACAGAAATGAGAATATTTTTCCCTACCCCTGCCCATCCGCATCTATTTGTTTCCTGCTGGTCACTCCAAACTTCTGGCATAGAACAATGTTTAGGTTTGGTTTGCTCACTAGGTTTACCTTTCCTTCAAGCCAGAAGTGGGCTTTCAGGATAAGGGGCTGCAGACTTGCTTTTGGTTTAGACGCTAACGCTCACCTCTGTTACTATGTTTAAAAGCCCAGAAGACTACAGTCCAGAGCTTCCTACTCTGGAATTGTGAAAATACAATTGCATGAGGCCACTCCTGTTCCATGTACTACTTTTACTTTTTCTATTCAAAAGAGTGGAGCAGAAAAATAAAAGTTCTGAAAAAGCAAACATTACCTTCAGCAATTAAGGAACTAAGGGGAAATTCAAGGTGAGTTACTTGACACTCCATGAGGCCTTAGGAAGGGAAACCCTCATGGTATCACTGGAGGTCTCTGCCATAGAGAATGGGGCTCGTGTTTCTAATGAGTTCTTTCCGGAGTCCTTTCTCTTCCCAGTCTTGTACTGAAGCCATCATTATCCTGACGATACCTCTTTTAAGGTGGTAGTGGGTAAGATTCAGGTTAGTCTGCATTTACTATCTTTTCTTCTCTCTAAACCTTTTTTCATTTTTTCTCCTCCGCTTTATTCTATTCAGTGTCCCTGCCTAATGCTGGCTCCAAACCACTAGTAGCTTTCCCTGCTCACCTGCTGCTGGTAGTCCCTCTGCTTGGTGAACTTGTCTACCACCTTCTCCACCTGTCTGTCACACTCTATTTGAAGGTATTTGATCAGGGTGTAAAGTCTTCCTGGTCCATAATAGGTCTCCACTATGGGTTGGTGGGTCTCCACGATGCGGGCAATCCCTAGAAGTGAGAGGGTTGGATTCCAAAGAGTCTTCCCACAAAATAAACACCTTTCTCACATCCAGGACTAACCCAAGTGTAACTTAATCCTTTTGGCTGCTTCACTGTTCAAAAAGAACAAAAATAGTTCTAGTTGCTGCTGGGAGTTGCTAAGCGAATTTGTTTGTTAAATATACCACAGTGACTGGTATACCAACAGGCACCTGAAGAGTTGTACTGATACTGTTTTTATACCACAGTGACTGGTATACCAACAGGCACCTGAAGAGTTGTACTGATACTGTTTTCTCCAGCAGCATCGCAGAGCCTTTGGAAATCACGATCTCTTTCCAGAAATTTATTTTAGAGTTAAAGACTCTTATAGGCTTTGGTTCATTTTTTTTTTTTTTTCTTTTTTTGTGGGTACCGGGGGTTGACCTCAGGCCCTCGCACACCAGCAGGCGCCCATGCTGCTGAGCAATAACACCGGCCCTTTTTTCGTATGTGGGTTCCAGGAGTCGAACTCAGGATGTCACGCTTGCCAGGCAGGCGCTTATGCCGCTGAGCCATCTCACCGGCCCTAGACTTTGGTTCTTGAGAACAGGGAGGATCAAAATATTGGAGAGACTGTAACTAATCTTGCTAATCAGATAACTAAATCTACAAGTTAATTCTCTACTAAATCAATACACAGTAAATTACAGAATTAGGTTAAAGGCATTAGGCTAGAGGGGAGAAAAGAAAGGTTAGGATGCAGGTGTCAGGAATGTCTCTGGCTTCTCTATGGTGCCAAAAGAGGCTCACCTTCAAACAGGAGAGTGAGTGTATCTGCGAAGATGACTGCAGCTCGTCTGTCACTCATGTCTGACCCCAGCACCAGGAGTAGGTTCTCCTCAGCTTTACTGGCTACCTGAAAAAAAAAAAAAAAACAAAGCAGAAATCCACATATATTTCTCAGACTTAAGGCCAGCCTCATAATAGTGTGCTTTCAGAAAAGGCCTCCCGCTGGGCATGATGGTGTACACCTATAATTCCAGCACTTGCGAGGCTGAGACAGAAGGGTCGCCCTGAGTTTGAGGTCAGCCTGGGCTACATAGTGAGTTCAAGGCCAGTCTGAACTACATTTTTTTTTTTTTTTTTTGTGGGTACCGGGGGGACGACCTCAGGACCTCACGCGCCAACAGGCACCCGTGCCGCTGAGCGATATCACCGGCCCCTTTTTCGTATGTGGGATCCGGGAGTCGAACTCGGGCCTTCGCGCTTGCAAGGCAGGCGCTTAAGCCGCTGAGCCGTCTCACCGGCCCTTGAACTACATTTTTGAGACCCTGTTTCAAAAAAAAAAAAAGGAAGAAAGAAAAGAAAAGGCCTCCCATTGGCTCTGTCTCCCCATGTTTGCCTTGATGTGCAAAGACCCAGGAAGCTCCAAGGGACCTCCCTTGAGGAGCTCTGGTCTGTCTGAGATAAGGAGTTTAAGTATTGTAGCAGATCTTCCATTCAGAGGGATAAATAATGCTTTTCTCCTATCCATCTATCTATCTATCTATCTATCTATCTATCTATCTATCTATCTATCTATCTATCTATCTATCTATCTATCTATCTTTTGAGACAAGGTCTTGCTATGTAGTTCAGATTGGCCTTGAACTCACAGTGATCCTCCTGCCTCGGCCTCCCGAGTGCTACTTTTCTTCTCTTTGAAAATATGGACTGCCTTAGCAAAGAGAGAGATGCTCTCAGCTTCAAAACTCAGTTCTAAGTGTCACTTGTTATCATTAATAGTGCTTTGTCAAGCTAGGAAGACAAGGAATTTGGGTACTGTGGAAGGGTCTTTTAAGGGATTAAAAATAGAAGCCATTTCTAGAGGATGCAAAGTATTGATTTAATAAGTATGAAAGAAGTGGGTGTGGTGATGCATGCTTGTAATCCCAGCACTTGGAGGGCTGAGGCAGGAGGATCACCATGAGTTCAAGGCCAGTCTGGGCTACATAGTGAGTTCAAGGTCAGCCTGAAGTACACAGTGAGACTCTGTCTCGAAAAAAAGGAAGCAGAGAACAGATGTATTCATCTTTTAATTTATGTTTTAGAATGAGTAAAACACATTCTTAAATATTCAAAAGTAACAAAGGTGTGTTCAGCAAAAAATAGTCCTATCTCTTGCCTACATCTCTGGATCTTTTTTTTTTTTTTTTTTTGTGGGTACCAGGGGGACGACCTCAGGACCTCGCGCGCCAACAGGCACCCGTGCCGCTGAGCGATATCACCGGCCCCTTTTTCGTATGTGGGTTCCGGGAGTCGAACTCGGGCCCTCGCGCTTGCCAGGCAGGCGCTTACGCCGCTGAGCCATCTCACCGGCCCTGGATCTTTTAAAGTATCCAAAGCATGCTGTGCTTCTACAAGTGTATATCTGTGTTGCTACCCTCACTAAACAAGAATGTCAGCTTGCTCTTTTGTACCTTGTGAGTTTGAGGCCAGCCTGGGCTACATAGTGAGTTCAATGCCAGCTTGAAATACATAGAAGACCCTGTCTCAAAAAACCAAAGGCGGGGGAAAAAAACTGTACCCATACTGTGCCCTAATCTGCAGGCAGAGAACCATACTATCATCCTGCCAAGCAATCGGGGTCCACACCTGCTTACAGAGGTATTCAGAGAACTTGCTTAATCCTTCCTCATGCAAACCCAGCAATGGGAAGATCTTGAAGAAGCGCTCCACCTGGGGCAAATCCCCTTCCTTGGTGGCGATGGCAAACTTCTCTGCTACAATGGCTTTGAGACGCTGTTCAGCTTCCTGCAGCAATTTCAGGTTGGCATCAATCATGCTCCCTGCTCAATGAGGAGAAAATGAGAATTAATGGAAAGAATGGTATTGTGTCAGGTCCATGCCACTCTGTGTACCACTATTCATTTGACAAATGTGTATCGAGCACTTACTGTGTGCAAGATACTATGCTAGCAATAAGGATGAATCAGCCATGATCCCGCTGTTACAAAGTTACAATCAAGTAAAAAAGACAAGTTTTGTGCATAGATAACTATAATAACATTCAGTGTATGTTCAGTTACAAAAAAGATGCCTAAAAGTCTTGTTTTTTTTGCCTAAAAGTCTTATTTCTGGTTGAAGTAATCAAAAAAAGCTTGCTAGGGAAAGTGACATGCCATCTCTCAAAGATGGGCAGAAGTTTGATACCTGAGTAGGAGGAACACACATTCCAGAAGAGAATGACATAAGCAAAAGAACAAAAGCAGAAACAGGAAAAAGGATTTGCAAAGTATTGCAAGTAGTATATGTTCTGATGTAAAAAACTCAACAAATATTTGTGCAAATGAGTGGGTGCATGAGTGAACGCCTCTAGAAAGACAGGGTGAGTCAAGATTATGGAAGGGCCAGAATATCAGGCTAAGAATTCATTTTATAAGTAGGAATATGGTCAACTGCAAAGAATCTACTGGCCCAAGAATCAGTAGATACAGATTCAGCTTCCTTTTCCATAAAATGGGAACAACAACATCGCCCTGGGATGGTAGGGACCTACATAAAGCCTATTGACAGATAAGAAACTTCCTAACAACACGTGCTTTTTTCCTGGTTGAGTTTGCCTCTTTCAGATTAGAGATGCTTCCCTCTAAACTAGAAATCAACAGTCTCGCATGCCAACCTTCCTTGCCCTGTCGGCTGAGCTCAATGACTGACTTGTCCAGGCACAGGTAGCGATGAATGTGGGCTGCAGCCTGCTCGTAGTCTTCATTCCTCAGTGCACTCTGAACTCCATCCATGCAGAACTTCAGGTCCAAGATGTCATCAGCTCTTTGAATGGCCTGATAGAGACGGTTCTGCAAAAAGACTTCATGCTTAGAAACAACGTTCTTTCTTTCAAAAACTTCTCTCCAAAAGGCAGGGACTCAAAAGCTGAATCTGGTCAACCACAGGTCCTTTTCAGCTTTAACTGGTGAACTCATGAACCATTATTATCACTCACTTGATGATATCAAGACACTAAAAGTTATCATGTGGATTTTATTTCATTTTGTGGTACTGGGGATTGAACCCATAAACTTCTCACTGAGCTGCATCCCTAGTCCTTTTGTGATCATCCTGCCTCAGCCTTCTGGAGTGCTGGAATTATAGATGTGAGTCACCATACTTGGCTACACAATTTTATTAATGTAGTGAAATAATTCATTTTAATGGAAGCAGGTATGGAAATAATCCATATTTATAGTTGGGTTATTTTGTTAAAATTTACGTTAAATCAAAATGTATCTGATACTCTGGAAACATGAGACATTGTAATCAAGTAATAAAGAAAGTGGGGGGGGGCCGGTGAGATGGCTCAGCGGCTTAAGCGCCTGCTCGGCAAGCGCGAGGACCCAAGTTCGACTCCCGGATCCCACATACGAAAAAGGGGCCGGTGATTATCGCTCAGCGGCACGGGCGCCTCCTGGCGCACGAGGTCCTGAGGTCGACCCCCCGGTACCCACAAAAAAAAAAAAAAAAAAGAAAGTGGGGGGGCCGCCAAGATGGCTCAGTGGCACAAGCGCCTGCCTGGGAAGCGCAAGGTCCTGAGTTCAACTCCTGGTATACACATAAAGGAAAAAAAGGGCTGGTGATATCGCTCAGCGGTACAAGCGCTTGCTGGCAAGCGCGAGGTCCTGAGGTCGACCCCCAGTACCCACAAAAAAAAAAAAAAAAAGGAAGTGGGGAGCCATGTGGTGGCATATGCCTGTAATCCCAGTACTTGGGAGGCTGAGGCAGGAAGACCACTGTATTTTTTTTGTTTTTTTTTGAGACAGGGTCTCGCTATGCAGTTCAGGCTGGACTTGAACTCACTTTGCAGCCCAGGCTGGCTCGAACTCTTGGAGATCCTCCTGCCTCAGCCTCCTGAGTGCTGGAATTACAGGCGTGTGCCGCCATGCCTGGAGGATCACTGTGAGTTTGAGACTAGCCTGGGCTACATAGTGAATTTGAAGCTAGCCTAAACTACATAGTGAGATCCTGTGTCGGAAAAAAAAAAAAAAAAAAAAAAAAAAAAAAAGGCTACAAGAAAATTTAAAATTATGTAGGTAGTTCATATTAAATTTCTTCTTTGGGCTGGGGATATAGCTCAGTGGCACAAGCGCCTGCCTGGTGAGCCCAAGGTCCTGAGTTTGATTCCTGGTACCAAAAAAAAAAAATTTCTTCTTTTCCAATATGGGTCACCCATTTCATTTCCTTATCTAATTGCCCTTGCTAGAAGGGATGTAGCACTCTTTGTCTTGATCCTTATTGGGGGGGGCATTCTTTCCTTCACCAGTATATTGTCAGCTATACAATTTTCATAGTTTTGATTTATCAGGCTGAGGATGTTCCCTTCTGTTCCAAGTTTGTTGAGTACTGTTTTTTTCTTTGTTGTTGTTGTTTGTTTTTTTGAGACAGGGTTTCACTATGTAGTTCAAACTGGCCTTGAACTCATTACGTGGCCTAGGCTGGCCTTGAACTTATGGTGATCCTCCTGCCTCAGCCTCCCAAATGCTGGGATTATAGGTGTGTGCCACTATGCCCGGTTATTTATTTATTTATTTATTTTTTGCGACAGGGTCTCATTATGTAGTTCAGGCTGGCCTTGAACTCACTATGTAGCTAAAACTGGTCTCGAACTTGCAGCGACCCTTCTGCCTCAGCCTCCTGGGTGCTGAGATTACAGGCATGCATAACCAGCTCTAGAATCCTTTTTGTATATTGCTAGATTTGCTCTATTATTTTGTTGAGAATTTTTATGTCTATATACACAAGAGCAATTGGTCTGAATTTTTCATGCGGTATCTCTGTCTGGTTGTGGTATTTCATATTAGATTTCTATTGGATGGTGCTGCTCTAACCTTTAGACAGCGGCTTCTTTCCCAAGCTCTATTAACTCAGACATGAAAACATCAAAAGCACAATGGGGGCCAGTGAGATGGCTCAGCAGCACAAGCACCTGCCCAGCAAGCGCGAGGTCCTGAGTTTGACTCCCGGAACCCACATAAAGGAAAAAAGGGCTGGTGATATCACTTAGCGGCACTAGTGCTTGCTGGCAAGTGCGAGGTCCTGAGGTCAACTCCCGGTACCCACATTAAAAAAAAAAAAAAAAAAAAAGCACAATGGGATTACCTTGGCCAGGTCAAGCTGACGGACTTTGCTGGACACATTCTCAGCTAGGTTGCAGGTGAAGGTGATCATTCCAGCCAGCTGCTGTGCATCTCCCTCAATCAACTGCAGATTGGGCCTGGAGACATACATTATTAGCATGTACATATCCATAGGGCCAGAGGGTAGGAGTACGAGATGGAAAGCATTTTTTTTGTAGACGCGAGACTGCATCTTATACTTCTTTGCAACTCAGCTTAGTTCACTCTACACACAGCTTTCTCTAATGAGTATTTTACTGTGAACTCAGACTTATACTTAATAAAAAAATTAATGTCTTTCTTTTTTTGCATAACTGGAGATAGAACTTAGGGAATACTAAGCTACATCCCTAGCCCTTTTAATTTTTACTTTGAGACACCTGACTAAAAAATTAAGTTCTAAAACTATTAGAGTCACCCCTAAATAGATATAGCCAAAGAACTCGAGAATTGATTCTTCTAATTGCGAAGTGAGCCTAAAAACTACTAACCAACAGCTGGGTGTGGTGGTGCATGCCTGTTATTTCAGTACTTGGGAGGCTGAGGCAGGAGGATTTCTGAGAGTTCGAGGCCAGCCTGGGCTACAAAGTGAGTTCAAGGCCAGCCTGAACTGCATAGCGAAACCTTGTCTCAAAAAGACAAAAACAAAACAAAACAAAACAAAAATTACTAACCAACAACATAAGAGAATGCTGAGAAACTTTGGGGGTGGGTATGGGGGATTGAACCCAGGACCTTGTGGATGCTGGGCAAGCACTTTACCACTGAGTTACATCCCCGGTCTTTTTTTTTTTTTTTTTTTTTTGAGATAGGGTCTTGCTATATAGTTCAGGCTAGTTTTGAACTCACTGTGTAGCCCAGGCTGGCCTTGAACTCACAGCAATCCTACTACCTCAGCCTCCTAGAGTGCTAGGATTATAGGTGTGCGCCACTACACCTGGTTCAGCCTTTTTTTTTTTTTTTTTTGTGGGTACCGGGGTGTCGACCTCAGGACCTCGCGCGCCAGCAGGCGCCCGTGCTGCTGAGCGATATCACCGGCCCCTTTTTCGTATGTGGGTTCCAGGAGTCGAACTCGGGCCCTCGCGCTTGCCGGGCAGGCGCTTAAGCCGCTGAGCCATCTCACCGGCCCCAGCCTTTTTTTCTGAGACAGGATTTCACTGTTTCTCAGGCTGGCCTTGATTTTGTGGTCCTCTCCTGCCTCAGCCTCCAGAGTAGCTGGGATTATAGTGCATGCCACCACACCTGGCAAAGAGTGACTTTTATGATTAGCAAATACACAAAATCCATAAAAGCAATGGTTTTCAAATTTGCGCTATGCATCAGCATCACCTGGGTGGCTTATTAAAATACACATTCCTGGGTTCCGTGCCTAGAGTTTCCAATTCAGTAAGTTTGGGCTGGGACCCCAGAACTGCATTTCTAATAAGTTTCAAAGACTCTTTGATAACCACTGAACGTTACCATTAGGTGTTCACTTAACCTTGAGGTAATTACCTTGAGGTAATATGCCTCTCTATTTAAAATTTGACTGGCACTTTATAACAGAAAAGAAAAATAATGACTTATCCAATGATGCTTTTGGAATTTACATCAGCCCCTGCTGTGATGTATAGACTCACCCCATTCGGTGGAGAGCGACCATCTTACTTTTGATGGTGTTCTGTTGTTCCAAAAGAGCATCCAGCTCTCTTTCCACCACTTTCTGAAACACAGGGAAACATCCTGTCATTGGAATGGTAAGAAGGAGCCTTAAAAGTTATCTAAACCAACCACTTCGCTGAAAGGCAAGCACCATTTCAAATTCCTTTCCTTCCACTGTGCTCCCTTGGCTTAAATGCTTCACTTATATGCACTTACATGTTGCATAATGATCATTATCTTATGCACGTCTTATTCCATCCAGATGACCCCTACACTGGGAGGAAATAAACTTTTATTCACTATCATTAGCACAGTATCTCATACAGATAGGATTTACAACACAGTGTGTAAATAAATGAAATTTATAAAGTGGTGGTCATAAAAACAAAAGAAAAACTTTTCTCAGTTCACAGTCAGTACTGAGAGGGAATAAATACAATTCTGTATTGCTTAAGCTATTTACCGTGCCAACTTAGTTTATGTATTCTTCTTATGCTTCAGTTTCTTTTGTAAAATAAGCTATAGGGCTGTTGTGGGAATCAGACAATATAATACACAAGGTGCTTAACAGAGTACAGGTTTAGCTATATGTTTTTATCAAACTACTGTCCAGAAGGAAACCTTCCCTGGCAGTCATCAACTACAAACACAGAAACAACACTGTTGCATCTATGAAATTTCCTTAATTTTTCCTCCAAAGGTGTTTTGTTTTGTTTTGTTTTGTTTTTTTTGAGACAGGGTCTCACTATGTAGTCTGAACTGGCCTCAAACTCCCAATGATCCTCCTGAGGGCTGGGATTACAGGCCCCTATGCCACCATGTTTTGCCCTCCAAATTACTGATTGACTCATTGAGTGGAAAGCTAGGAATGCTACGTCAAGAACACTAAATTTTCTTTTTTTTTTTTTTCTTTTTTTGGTACTGGGAATCGAACTCACGACCTCGCGCTTGCCAGGCAGTTGCTGTGCCACTGAGCTATATCCCCAGCAAGAACACTAAATTTTCAAACACATGTTGTTGAAAAAAGTATCAGAAACTGCTAGAGCTGATGCAATTTAATATTTGAAAATATTTAAAGATATCAGTGACCCCTCCCCCAGGCTGATTTGTGCTCAGCCTTACTTAAAAATTTGGTTTGGAAAAACAGCTGCTACACTTTAGATCAGAGCTTAGATCTCTTTATTCTGACTGGCAGGGAACCCCAAAAGACATTTGAAAGTGAACTGACAACATCAGGTTGCCACCGAAAAGTTTAGAGATAGAAGGTAGAACAAAAGTTTAGAGTTAGAATGTAGAACATTTTTTGTTTTTCAAGACAGGGTCTCCTATGTAGTTCAGGCCGGCTTCAAACTCGCCACCATCCTCCTACCTCAGCCTCCTGAGTGCTGGGATTACAGGCCTGCACATCATGCATGTCGAATATTATCAACCGAAAGAAATTTTAGACTAGTCCACGCCCCTCATTTCACAGAACATCAGAGGTACAAGAGATGAAGTGACTTGTCCAAGACTAGACAGTTATGCCTGAATCTTTTTTTTTTTTTTTTGTGGGTACCGGGGGGTCGACCTCAGGACCTCACGCGCCAGCAGGAGCCCGTGCCGCTGAGCGATATCACCAGCCCTTTTTTCCTATGTGGGTTCCGGGAGTCGAACTCTGGCCCTTGGGCTTGCCAGGCAGGCGCTTACACCACTGAGCCATCTCACCGGCCCATGCCTGAATCTTAAAACTCCTAGCTAGAAAAGATGGTCTGAGCCTGCCACCCGTTACTTGAAAGCCTGAGGACGAGGACCCAAAGTCCCAGGCCACTATGAGAAACCCAACGAGACCCCGAGACACACACACACTCAACTGTCTACAAAGCTAAACACTAAAATTTAACTGAAACGCTAAAATTACACCCCTAAACCATTTCCTGCAAGAGAAAGTTTTAAAATTCAAGTTCATTGGCAAAGACTTCTCGCCTAAATGAGATACCGGGAAATGTTTCCTAATTTTCAACTTTAGGTCAGTGCAATTCTTATTTGGAGAACCAAGCGACTGCCCCATACTCTCAGTCTAACGTCACCCGAGTGAATAAAGACTACAGTGTATATTCAATGTCGGGTTCGGGGAAAGAAGGTGCAGATCACCCAGGTATCGGGGAATTCAAGCTTGAGGGCATCTGACAAGTGAACAGAGTAGACAGGCCTCCTCAAATACCTCTATACGCTCAAGCTTCTTTGGTAGGTGCTTTTTAACTTCCCCCAGTAAGGAGAGAGCTCCCCCAAACCCGGATTTCCCATGACGGACGGCTCCTAGGCCCAACGACCCTGCATCCTCCTGGAAAAAGAGGCTCGGCCCCCCACCTCCTCGCCGCAGAGCCGTTCGTACACAACTTCCAGCTCCTGCAGCTCTGTCAGGGAGCGAATGAGCTCGGTGGAGATTTCGGAGCAGCGGCCTCCTCCCACCCCCTCTGATGGCTGAGAGAGCCCTGATGACTTCTCAGGTACCCCGAGGTCCGCCATCTTGGTCTCCATCCGTCACTTCCCGGCCCGCGAGGTTCCTTCCCCGTTGGCGCTTCAGGACTTTTGGGCTGCCCACTGTAGTGCCCAACAAACTCATTTTTAAGACTACTTTTTAAAAAAACTATTAATTTTCTATCACCCTGTAAAGTTAGGATAATATGGTATTTTAAAATAATTTTAAATGCTGACGGAAGCATTTAAAAAATTTTATATATACATTCTTCAGGCGCGGGTTGGGAACCTTTTTCCGTCGCGCGCTGGCGGAAGGCCCCGTCTTGAGGGCTAATGGCGGACGCCGGCGGATTAACGGTGCTGGTGGTTTAGGCTTCGAAGCATTCAGAATCCATCGGATACCTACGCCATCCTCTCCGCTGTAAGGTAAACAAGTAGCCTTACGACTTCTCCGGTCTTGGGAAAGTTGAGAGCTGCCACGTAGGAGGGTCTCCGACACTTTGGCGGGAGTCTCTGCGGCACTTTAGGCCTGAGTGTTTCGGCTAGGGCCCAAGGACGTGTAGGGGAATGCGTGGGGAAAGAAAACGTCGTTTTGTTATCTTTTCCTGCTCTGTCCGCAGAGCGCGAACGAGTCTTGACTCAAAAGAAGGCTTGTACAAAGTGCCTCGTTTTTAGGCCCCGGGGCCTGTGAGATCCGGAAGGTATGAGAACGAGCGGGAAGGACATCTGCTGCAAGAAACTGAACCAGAAGATGGAAAGACTTAAAAAGTATAGGGGCCGGGGGTATAGCTCAGCGGCACAAGCGCCTGCCTGGCAAGCGCAGGGTCCTGAGTTCGATTCCCGGTACCCCCCCCAAATGGCCGGGGATATAGCTCAGCGGTATAGTGCCTGCCTGGCAAGCGTGAGGTCGTGAGTTCGATCCCCGGTACCAAAAAAAAGAAAAGAAAGAAAAAACTATAGGTAACAGAAACAGTCGCTAGAGCCAGAACTTTGGTTTCAGTTTGTGCTTTGGTAATTAACTTGTTTCGTCCTCTGAATCTCAGTTTTCCCTTGTGCAAAATGAGGAATGATACCTATCTAGAAAACTTTGTGGTCAGAATGTGATAATTCTGTCTTGGAATATGGAAAAGGGACGGAGTAATCGTGTAAGCTACTTGTAATCTCATAGACTCTCACAGACGTGGGGGAAAGTTGCATTACAAGCCTTCCAAGTATTAACTGTTAATGTTTTCCTGGTACATAGTTCTTTAGTACTGACTGGTTTTTCTCCAGAATGCACCTTCATTACCCAAGGTAAAAGTGTAGGTGGAGAACCTGGATCCACCTAGGTTTGGGGAAAATGAATCCCTAGGTTTGTAGTGGATAGTATCAGTTAAAAACCGGGGAAAATAGCCTGAGTTATTCCATTCAATTACAGTGAAAGAAAAACATCTTAATTGGAGCGGTTCAGGATTTCAGGGTTAGCTGATTGTTTCTCTTATTTTTCTTCTATTTTTTGTGATCCTAGGAGAATATTAAAGGTATATAGGAAAGTCTCCCATTCTGGATCCTTTTCTAGACTGGACGATTGATTTTGTCACACAGCAAGCAGGCACAACCGAGGAGCAATGTTTATGAGAACAGGTCTGTAATCCCAGCACTGGATGCTGAGACAGGAGGATCACAGCCAGTTTGAGGCCAGCCTGCATTATAAAGCGAGACCCTGTCTTAACAGCAACACCCTTCTGCCAACCTAACTGCTCCTTGAATATAGAGCTGTATATGAGGTGCAAAAGAAAGCTATACAGAGATACCAAAATCATTGTTAGATTATCATAGGTCAAAAGTCTTAAAATATAAATTGGGTTTTGAGGGAACAGGAACTCACAGGGCATGTGAATTGGTAGGGTCTCTTGTTTTGTTTTTTGTTTTGTTTTTTGAGACAGTCTTCCGATGTAGTTCAGCCTGACCTTGAACTGTGTAGCCTAGGCTGGCCTTGAACTCACGGTGATCCTCCTGCCTCAGCCTCCCAAGTGTTGGGATTACAGGTGTGTGCCATCACACCTGGCGGCAGGGTTTCTTTGAAAGGCTGTTTTGCAGTATCTCTCAACATTTCATATGCATGCTGGGTATGGTTGTGCATAACTGTAATTGTTGCACTTGGGAGATTGAGGTGGAAGAAGTGAAATTTCAAGGCCAGCATGGCTACATGGCGAGTTCAGTGAGTTCAAGGCTGGTCTGAACTACCCAGTGAGACCCTGTCTCAAAAAACCAGAACACATTTCATATGTATGAATCCCTTAACCCACCAATTCCACTTACAGGAATTAATCTGAGAGAGAAACTCACACATATGTAAGTGACCTACATGTAAGGTATTTTCTTTGCAGCACTGTTTATAATAGCAAGAGATTGGAAACAACCTGAATATTCATTAGTAGAGTATTGGCTAACTGACTTACATCCATTCATTGGAATACTCTGCAACTGTAAAATAAAAATGAGAAAGCCTTTTTATTTCTATCTGAAGATAGTTACATTTAAAAAAATAAGTTGCAGTATAGTGTGAGTTTATAAAATGTAGTACCCAACCTTTGGTTAAAGGAAAGAGATAAAATATGTTTTTTTTATATATATATATATATATATATATATATATATATACTGTAAATGAAGCATGGATGGATACAGTGTAATTTGGTAAAATTGATGCACCCAGGAAGAATTGGGTTTTGAATTCTGAACCATGTCAATACTGTATATAAATATAGACCTATGTAGTTTTTTGATTAAAAAAAAATCACCATTTGCTGTATACTAGGCAAGTGACCTTTTTGCGGGGGAGGGGTACTAGAGATTGAGCCCAGGGACTTTGCACTAAACTATATAAATCCCCAGCCTTTTTAAAAAAGTTTTTGAGACAGGGTCTTGTTATTGCCCAGGCTGGGCTCAAACTTGCTATCCTCCTACCTCAGCTTCTTACAGTGAACGCCTCTCTGCCCAGCTAAGTGATTTAATTAATTTCCGAGCCTCAATTTTCTTACCTATAAAATGAGTAAACAATGCTTACATTGTAAGATTCTTGTGAAACTAGAAGCAAAGCAGAGGCTGGGCATGGTGCTACATGCCTATAATCCCAGCATTCAGGAGGCTGGGGCAGGATGATTCCTGCGAGTTCGAGGCCAGCCTGGACTACGTAGTGAGACCCTGTCTCAAACAAACTATAAAGTAAAAAGTAAAAAACGAGAAGTAAAGCTGATAACATGGTGCCTGGTACTGTATGTAGAAAATACTCTTACCAGTAATTATATGTGTGGTATTTTTCAATAGGCTTTATTTTACTCTGTTGGTTCAGCTTCCTTTAACTAGATGTCCCTATACAAAAATTTCTGTAAAAAGAACAATTGCTCAGCCTATAATCCCAGCATTCAGGAGGCTGGGGCAGGATGATTCCTGCGAGTTCGAGGCCAGCCTGGACTACGTAGTGAGACCCTGTCTCAAACAAACTATAAAGTAAAAAGTAAAAAACGAGAAGTAAAGCTGATAACATGGTGCCTGGTACTGTATGTAGAAAATACTCTTACCAGTAATTATATGTGTGGTATTTTTCAATAGGCTTTATTTTACTCTGTTGGTTCAGCTTCCTTTAACTAGATGTCCCTATACAAAAATTTCTGTAAAAAGAACAATTGCTCAGCTTCTTTTCTGTTTTTGTGTCCTTAGCTTGCTTTGATTGATCTTGTTGTTATAAACCAAGGCCTGGAATACTGAGGGACTCAGTTTTGCTGTCATCATGTTCCTTTACAATTTGACCTTGCAGCGAGCCACTGGCATCAGCTTTGCCATTCATGGCAACTTCTCTGGTGAGTTCTCTAGCTACTATCTTTGTAGATTGAAATGAATTAATACATACTATGTTTTGCTTATATCTTGTGGAGGAAATATTTTCCATATATAAGAAAATAGTTGTTGGTAAATGTGAACAATTCAAATCTGGCTTGAGAATTATGTTAAGTTGAGTCCTATTTTCTGATACCTAATTTCAGATGTGTTTCTTAGCTTGCGGTGTGTAATGATTTTTTTTTTTTTTTTTTTTTTTTGGTGGGTACCGGGGGGTCGACCTCAGGACCTCATGTGCCAGCAGGCGCCCGTGCCGCTGAGCGATATCACCGGCCCCTTTTTCGTATGTGGGTTCCGGGAGTCGAACTTGGGCCCTCGCACTTGCCGGGCAGGCGCTTAAGCCGCTGAGCCATCTCACCGGCCCTTTTTTTTTTTTAATTGTAACTTTAAAAAAATTTACTTTTATTACATGTTTGCAGTGCATGATTACATTCATTGCGAGGAGTTGGTATGTGTACATAACACATCTTGATTATTTTCTCTTTCTCTGCCTGGTGTCCATAGTATAATGATTCTTATCAGAGGTGTATATTTATTTCTTGGTGTTTTTGTTGGTGTTAGGTTGTCTGGATATTGCTGTGAGGCTGTAAGTCATGATCCTTGATACTGAGGTTGAGTTTAAATCAGGCAAGAAGAATGTGTGGAGGTATTTGTCAGGTTATCAGGGATAGTAGTTATTTTTTTAAAAGGACGGTTGGACCTTGAGTTGGCTTGAAAAGATTGTAGGATTTTTAGGTAAGAAAGATACAGTTTAGGTAGGGCTTGCTGCTTGGAGAGAAACGTCATTTGCTGCTGTTTGTTCACCATCTACATTGTGCCATGAAAAATGAACGAGGTGGTGGGGGATAATTTTTTCTTTTTTATTAGTATATGTTTGCATGTATAGTAATTACATTCGTGTTGGGGGTTTGGTACACCCACATATCGTAGCAGTGAAGGGCTCCTTTTAGAAAGAGGAATTAAAGCCGGATTTGTGAAATTTTGGTTATCAGATTAAGAAAAGAAACATTAGGTAATAGAGCTTTACAGAAAAGGAGGTACTAATGTGTATAAAATAAAACCTCTTCTTGCCACTGTAGATCAAACATTTGTGAGTTAAGTTAATCTCCCCAGTAATTAGGCAACTCGTGAGAATTTTGTTGAGGTTCCCGTTTAACACCTCTTGTATGGTACTTAAGCAGAAGCTAATCTGCAGAATTCACCTTTCATGTTAGCATTATTTTCTCTGGTCCTTTTTATAGCTCGTACTGTGCTTCTGAGGGGTTCACTTGAATATTCTTTGGTACCTTTTTGTTTTGTTTTTTGGGTTTTTGAGACAGGGTCTCACTGTGTAGTTCAGGCTTGTCCTGAACTCACTATGTAGTCCAGGCTGGCTTTGAACTTGCAGCGATCCTCCTGCCTGAGCCTCTCAAGTGCTGGGATTATAGACATGTGCCATCACGCCCAGCCGCTACCCTTTTTTTTGGTACCGGGAATTGAACTAGCAACCTTGTGTTTGCCGGGCAGGCACTGTGCGGCTGAGCTATATCCCTGGCCCCAGCCACTACCCTTTTTGAAAGAAATTATATGCATGAATTAGGGGATAAGAAAGTGAAGTGTATGGGTTTCTAGACTGGGTGGCAGAGAAATTAACAGTATGTTGACAACAAGTTGGTTGAGCTTGGAGGGGGAGTTTGTGAAGGAGGAACTTATTTTAAACAGTTAATGTCAATGCATCATGGTAGAATTAGAATAATAGGCATGTTGGGGACAAAGTTAGCTGTTATGTGTATGAAGGTGTTGATTTCCATTATAAGAGTGAACTGAAGTGGGTTTTAGAAATAACAGAATATGTATTAGTTGGCAGCTTTAGAACTTTCTTGGGACACTACATGCAATTACACAGAAAGTTAATTCATTGTAATGATTTCTTAGAACAGTACCCTTCAAGATGGACTAGAGAAAGTGTCTTTGGAAGATTTTGTTTATTTTTTTTGGAAAGCATCCATACGTGGCTGCTGGATTTTTTTTCTTTTGTGATGCTGGGGATCAAACTCAAGGCCTCATGTTTGCTGGGCAAGTGCTCTGCCACTGAGCTACCTCTCCAGCTCCTGTAATGTTTTAATTATGAAGTTGTTAAATATTATACTGTTGGCCCTCTGTGTCCATGTATTCTGAAGCCAGGGGTTCCAGATCTGTGAATTCAACCAACCACAGGACAAAAATATTCAGAAAAAAAAGAATTGCACTTAACATGTAGGAAGAGCTTCTTGTCATTATTCCCTAAGTAATACAGTGTAACAACTACATCCATAGGATATACATTGTTAGGCATTGTAAGTAATCTAGAAATTATTTTTAAAAAGCTTTTTTTAAGAGACAGGGTCTTGGGCTGGTGAGATGGCTCAGTGGCGTAAGCACCTGCCTGGCAAGTGCGAGGGCCCGAGTTCGACTCCCGGATCCCACATACGAAAAAAGGGGCCGGTGATATCGCTCAGCGGCACGGGCGCCTTGCTGGCGTGCAAGGTCCTGAGGTCGACCCCCCGGTACCCACAAAAAAAAAAAAAAAAAAGAGAGAGACAGGGTCTTAGGCTGGGGACGTGTCTCAGTGGTAAAACACTTGCCTAATGTGTAAAGCCCTGGGTTTGAGCCCCATCACTGTAAAAACAGCTAACAACAACGAAAACGAGACAGGGTCTTGCTGTGTTCTTCAAGTTGACTGGGAACTCCTGGGCTCAAATGGTCCTTTTGCCTTAGCCCTCTAAGTAGCTGAGACTATGGGTGCAAGCCACCATTCCTGGCTTTGATTTAAAGTATACAGGAGAATGTGTGTAAATTATGTGGAAATACTATGCATTTTATATAAGGTACCTGAGCATCTATAGAAATGTGTTATCTGAGGGTGTCCTGGAACCATTTTTCATGGATACTGAAGGGCAGCTGTACATTAACACCATATAGGCAGTTCTCAATTGTATAGATTGATGGCAAATCTTAGAAAAATAAAAAAAAAAATTTAAAGATAACTTCGTAAACCCCCTCCGTTGTGTTTTTTTGTTTGTGTTTTGAGACAGGGTCTTACTATGTAGTTCAGGCTAGCTTTGAACTCACTATGTAGCCCAAGCTGGCCTTGAACTCACAGAGATCCTCCTGCCTTAGCCTTCTGAGTGCTGGGATTACAGGTGTTAGCCATCACTCCTGGCTATTTTTTTGTTTGTTTGTTTTTTGAGACAGGGTTTTGCTATGTAGTTCAGGCTGGCCTTGAATTCACTATGTAGTCCAGGCTGGCCTCGAGCTTGGCGGTGATCCTCCTGCCTCAGCCTCCTGAGTGCTGGGATCACAGGTGTGTTCCACCACTCCTGGCACTTGTGACCCTTTTTTAAAAGCTTTCTTTGGTGCCACTTTTGTTAGATCACTTCAATTCTGGGAAAAGTACTTTTTAAAAACGAATAGAACTAGTACTGAGTCCCCAGCTTAATTATAATTCTCTTCAGTGGCATTTGATCTACCCAGGTTATTTTTTGGATGAGTTGTAGTTGTTTATGATTTTTATTTTTTGGTTATCTAGGAACCAAACAACAAGAAATTGTTGTTTCCCGTGGAAAGATCTTGGAGCTCCTTCGTCCAGACCCTAACACTGGCAAAGTACATACCCTCCTTACTGTGGAAGTATTTGGTGTTATCCGGTCACTCATGGCCTTTAGGCTGACGGGTGGCACCAAAGACTACATTGTAGTTGGCAGTGACTCAGGTCGGATTGTTATCTTGGAATACCAGCCATCTAAGAATATGTTTGAGAAAATTCATCAGGAAACTTTTGGCAAAAGTGGGTGCCGCCGCATTGTTCCTGGCCAGTTCTTAGCTGTGGATCCCAAAGGGCGAGCTGTTATGATTAGTAAGTGACTTTCTTTTCTAGTTCTGTTGAATGGGTCTCTGATTAAGTGCTCATTTGGGGATAACAATGCTGTGATCTTGGCAGTGCACCAGTGTATCACTTACATCAGTAAAGTTTGGCATTAGATTTAGATTTACTCTGGTTTAGAGTTGCATTTTTAAAAGTCGTAATTCCTTTTAAAACAGTGGGGAAAATCTTAAGGTACCTATTTTCTCACCTTGTTGGAAGTAGTTTTTCAATGTCTTTACCTGTAGCAAAGACTACGATGAAAAGGTTTTGTTACTGCACGGTGAAAATAGTTGCTTTCATCAGCCTGAAGTGATGATTCACATTCATGTCTCTTCTCTGATAAATTTTGAAGAAAATTCTGTGTATCTGATCAGGCCTGTAGAGGGCAACACTTTCTGAGTAGTCACAAAATCATCTGCTCTAATCTCTAATTCAAAGAATAAACCTATTTATTTATTTATTTATATTTATTTATTTATTTAGCGACAGGGTCTCGCTATGCAGTTCAGGCTGGCTTTCAACTAACCATGTAGCCTAGGCTGGCCTCTAACTCATGGCAATCCTTCTGCCTCAGCCTCTAGAGTGCTGGGATTACAGACAGGCACCATAACGCCTGGTGCTAAAGCTAACAATTTTATTATTTTTTGGTTTCCCAATGTCCTTAAATTGAGGGCACATTAAAAAATTTTGAGGAGTTAGTGGGCTATTAAGATTCCTATTAGGAAGGATGGGTCTGAAATGATGGTATTATTTACTAACAATAGAGTGCAGAATCCTCAGCTGTTAACATCTGTGGAGTTTGTGCTAGCTCTTAATTTTAACAAGAATAATCTTTTAAAAATAGTCATGATTTTAATCTACCTGTTCTGTAAACCTTATTATTTGGAAATCTGATGTGTCTTGTCTCTTTTAACTCTAGGTGCTATTGAGAAACAGAAATTGGTGTATATATTGAACAGAGATGCTGCAGCCCGACTTACCATTTCATCTCCCTTGGAGGCCCACAAAGCGAACACTTTAGTATACCATGTGGTTGGAGTAGATGTGGGATTTGAAAATCCAATGTTTGCTTGTCTGGAAATGGATTATGAGGTAATGGACCAATCATCTCTGTGTTGCCCTAATTGTTTTATTGTGTGGATCTTTTTTTTTTTTTTTGGAACAGGGTCTTACTGTATAGTTCAGGCCGGCCTCAGACTTACTATGTAGTGTAGGTTGGCTGTTGGGCTCATTATGTAGCCCAAGCTGGCCATGAACTCAAGGCAGTCCTCCTGCCTCAGCCTCCTGAGTGCTGGGATTATAGGCATGTGGCAGTATGCCCGACTCATTGTGTAGATCTTAGATCTGTTCTGTCAACAGATACCTTCCATATTCCAAGTGCCTTCCTGAAATCCTTTGGAATGTTTCAGAGCTTAACTGATTGGCTATGTCAATGAGGGTGAACCTTGTAGAGATGAGTGCCCAAGCTGCAACCCCAAATCACTTATTGCAAAGTGCCAACACTGTAATTAAATCTGAATACTGAGGTTTTAATTTAGCAAAAACAACTCTTTTGTCATTGACATCTTTTGTCTTGCCAGGCATGATGGCACACGTCTGGAATCCCAGTAATTGGGAGGCTGAGGCAGGAGAATCACCATGAGTTTGAGGCCAGCCTGGGCTATATAATGAGTTGAAGGCCAGCCTGAACTGCATAGCGAGACCTTGTCTCAACATCCCCCCGCCCAAGAAAAACCCCCATCTTTTGTCTTAAAGGAAAAACAATACACGTGCCATAGGTTTGCCAGCACTAGACTATGTCGTAGCCTTTGGTTTGGTTTTTTTGGGGTTTTTTTGGTGGGTACCGGGGGTCGACCTCAGGACCTCATGCGCCAGCAGGCGCCTGTGCCTCTGAGTGATATCACCGGCCCTTTTTTTGTGTGTGGGTACTGGGAGTCAAACTCAGGACCTCACGCTTGCCAGGCAGGCGCTTATGCCGCTGAGCCATCTCACCGGCCCAGCCTTTGCTTTGTTTTAAACACACTGCATGTTAACCAAAATATTTGTTGGGAAAAGTTGCATAGAGAAGGTACAGCTGTGTTTAGGAATTTTTCTAAGAGAGGTAGAGGAAGGCAGAGCATTCTTTGCCTTGAATGGAAGGCAGTATCATCTAGTAGCAGGCTCTCTGGATCCAGGATTTGGAGATCTGTGTCCCTGTTCTAGCCCTGCCGTTATATAGTGGTGTGAACTTTGTTAAACCATTTGGCTTCTATGGGCCTTTGTTTTCTCATTTGTAAAATGAAGGGTCCCTGATGTCCTTTAGATCTAAAAGTTCTTCTATTTATTTATTTATTAATAGTACTGATCAGTCTTTGCGCCACTGTACTACCTTATAGGAAGCAGACAATGATCCAACAGGGGAAGCAGCAGCTAATACCCAGCAGACGCTTACTTTCTATGAGCTAGACCTCGGTTTAAATCATGTGGTCCGAAAATACAGTGAACCTTTGGAGGAACATGGCAACTTCCTAATTACAGGTACTCTTCTTGCAGAATTTCTCTCTATCCTTTACCTGGTCCATTTTATGTCCAAATTTAATAAGTTTTACATAATTGTGTTTGGAAATTAATCCATTTATAGTAAACCTGAGTACTCTATGTTTTAAGAGTTCATGTGGTAGAATAATAGTGTTATTCTTTGAAAAGACATGAAATGGACATATCTGCTGGGCGGGGTGGTGTACGCCTATAATCCTAGCACTCAGGAGGCTGAGGAAGGAGAATCACTGCGAGTTCGAGAATACCTGGGAGCCCAGTCTGGACTACATAGTGAAGTCAAGGCCAGCCTGAACTACACAGTGAAACCCCGTCTCCAAAAAAAAAGACAAATCTAACAAGATAAAAATGTGTCTGTGAATTAGAAAACCTACAGGAAATACTATTTTGAAAACTACTACCAAAATTGATCCAAAAAGAATTTAAGAACTTGGAATAAACCAGTATGTATCGATTAAGAAATTGCAGCAGTAGTCGAAGTTCTCTCCTACAAAAGATTTAAGGTTCATGATTTTCAGGAAACTTTTATTATCTTGTTGAAGGTTATATATTCCTTTTAAAAACAAATTTCCCTAAAGGATAGATGGTAAAGCTTTTTAAAGGATAAAACTACCACTTTGGGTCAGTTCATTATATTAAAAGGCTAAAGGAGGACAGAACTGTATTTGTGATCATTTACGTTTCAACAAGCTTGGGGAAGATAGTGACGTGTAGTATTTTCTTTTCCCTTTTTTTTTTTTTTGGGACTGGGAATCGAACTCAGGGCCTCGTGCTTGCCAGGCAGGCACTGCACCACTGAGCTATATCCCTGGCCCATGATCTAGTATTTTTGTTTTGAATCAGTTGCACTTGAGTTGTCCAAAGTGAAGTACTTAATGTCTGTTGTTGAGAGAGGATTTTGGAAAATAAGAGGTTTTTTTTCCCCCTAGTACTGAAGATTGAACCCAGGAGCCTCATACCTACTAGGCAAGTGCTTTACAAAGCTATAACTGCAGCTTTTTTTTTTTTTTTTTTTTTTTGGGTCTTGCTATGTAGTTCAGGTTGGCCTCAAACTCAAGGCGATCCTCCTTACCTCAAGACTCCCAGGTGCTGGGATTATAACTGTGTGCCACCTTGCCTGGCTTTTTTAGTTTAGTTTTTTTTTTTTTTTTTTTTTTTGAGGTAGGGTCTTGCTGTGTAGTCCAGGGTGGTCTTGAACTCGCTATTTAGCCCAGGCTGGCCTTGAACTTCCTGCAGTCCTTTTGCCTTAGCCTCCTGTGTGCTGGGATTACAGGTGTGCACTACCATGCCTGGCACTCCCAGCCTTTTTTGAGATAGAGTCTTGCTAAGTTGCGTAGGCTGGCCCAAACTTGAATCCTCCTCTCTTAGCCACCCAGGTAACTGTGATGACAGGATTGTGCCACCACGCTGGTGAGACAGCACTTGTCTTAAGCATTAAATCTTAGAGATGAATATTGGAAAATAGATTACACACATCACTTGCTGTAACATATTACCACACATTTTACGTACAGGGGCTTTGTTCATTCAATTTTTTTGAGGGGGGCCCATTTTGAGATGGGGTCTCACTATGTAGTTCAGGCCGGCCTTGAGCTCACGGTGATCCTTCTGCCTCAGTCTCCTGAGTGCTGGAATTACAGGTGTGCACCAACATGCCTGGCCTATGCTGGGTATTGAATCTAGGGATTCAAGCACACCAGACAAGTACTGTACCACTGAGTTAACCCCCCAGCTCTGTTAACAAATTTTTATTAAATTTCTGTAATCAGTACATGTAGTAGTCAGTCTACTAAGTCCTGGGACTGCAGTGGAGAAAAATTAAAAGTGATACCTCCCTTTGTGCAAGATTGAGTCTAGTGGTCAATACAGAGAAGTAATCCAAAAAAAATTGCCAGATACTGTACCAGATGCCTTAATAGCGTAGAGTGGTCCCTGTCCTAGGAGGGACTATGTTAGAGAAAGTTTTGTGAAGAGGTGCTATGTGAAGGGAGTATTTGTTGCAGCCATGCAGAGGCCCAAGTGAAGAAAGAACATGGATCCATCAAAGAGCACAAAGCTCATTGAAGTTGGATTATTAAAGAGCTGGAAGAGGAATAGTGGTGAATGGTAGTTACTGAAAGACTTTTTTTTGTTTTTTTGATACAGGGTCTTGCGATGTAGTTCAGGCTGGCCTTGAACTCGCTATGTAGCCTAGGCTGGCCTTGAACTCAGCAATCCTCCTGCCCCAGTCTCCCAAATTCTAGGATTACAGTTGTGCACCATAATACCTGGTTAGTTTCTGAAAGACTTTAAGCTGAGTAATAATAACCTGATAGAGGTGGGCACTTCATTCATAAAAGTTACTGCTTAACATTTTGACTAGTGGAGTGATGGAGGGGATTAAGATCATAAGCCAGGAGTCTGGTCCAGAAGCTCCTTCACTAAGAAGCATGGCAGCATGAGAGCCAAACAGGTAGAAATCAGTAGGGCTGTGGGAAAGAAGAGAATTAAAGGATGATACTCACATTTCTGATTTGGTCTGTTTGTTGATGGTAACCTCAGGTGGAGGACCCAGGTCGAATGGGTTTCGGAAGCTACTTGAGTTTGCTTATGAATCCACTGTATTTTTTTTTTTTTTTTTTTTTTGTGGGTACCGGGGGTTGACCTCAGGACCTTGCGCGCCAGCAGGCGCCTGTGCCGCTGAGCGATATCACCGGCCCTTTTTTCGTGTGTGGGATCCGGGAGTTGACTTGGGCCCTCGTGCTTGCCAGACCGGCGCTTATGTCGCTGAGCCATCTCACCGGCCCGAATCCACTGTATTTTTAAAGTATCTGTGGGATGCTCTTGTCTGGTAGGTGATTAGATTACAGGTGTGAGCACTGAGTTCTAGGTTGGATATAAAAATTTAGATGAATTACTGAGGCTAAATATCTTCCATATAAACACAAACTATATTCCATATTTAGCATGGATAAGAAGAAACACTTGGAATATTTCTCAGGTCAGGCATGCACTGCCATCAAGTACCGAAAGAAAAGGAACAGAAAGTGAAAGTAATTCAAGAGTGTGTGAAGTCACTGCTGAATTTTGTTTTCTCTGACAGTTCCAGGAGGGTCAGATGGTCCAAGTGGGGTGCTGATTTGCTCTGAAAACTATATCACCTATAAGAACTTTGGTGACCAACCAGATATCCGATGTCCAATTCCTAGGAGGCGGGTAAGGTCTTTGCCATAAGAGGAGAGATATTTGTGTTTGTGAAATGTTTTGAACTTTTGTAATTGCAGTGTAGTTTTGCATCAAGTTTTAGTTTCTTTGTTGTAATTTATTTTTTTTAAAGAGATGGGGTCTCTATATGTCGTTCAGGTTGGCTTTTTTTTTTTTTTTTTTTTGAGACAGGGTCTCGCTATGTAGTTCAGGCTGGTCTTTTTTTTTTTTTTTTTGTGGGTACCGGGGGTCGACCTCAGGACCTCGCACACCAGCAGGCGCCCGTGCCGCTGAGCGATATCACCGGCCCTTTTTTCGTATGTGGGTTCTGGGAGTCGAACTCGGGCCCTCGCGCTTGCCAGGCAGGCGCTTAATGCTGCTGAGCTATCTCACCGGCCCAGTTCAGGCTGGTCTTGAACTCACTATATAGCCCAGGCTGGCCTTGAACTCACAGCGATCCTCCTTCCTCAGCCTTCCAAGTGATGGGATTACAGGTGTGAGCTACCATGTCAGGCTGTTCAGGCTGGTTTTGAACCCGCTACATATCTCAGGGTGGCCTTGAACTCAGCAATCCTCCTGCCTTAGCTTCCCAAGTGCTTGGATAACAGGTGTGAGCCACCACACCAAGTTCAAAACCAAGATTTTAGCTAGAGTGCGCCTTCCAAGAATCAAGGAAATTTATTTAGAACAGGCCTAGTGATGGATGGTTTGGATATCCATGGATGGATGGTCATGTCATGGATGTGTGTTTTATTTCTAGCCTGAAATGATGCCTAAATTTCATGTCTCTTTTCTGACAGTTTGTCTGGAGATGGTTTTTGCCTTATTGATCTGATCCGGCTGTAGAATGGAATTATGGCTGTTTCTTAGTTACCCAAGATTTATTATATTTATAGTAGACAAGAACTTTTAGTTTTTGGTCAGCAGGCTGCTCTGTCCTGGGTCTTAGGTAGCCTGTTCAGTTTATTGATAAAGTGCTGAATTTCACAAATAAATACCTATTTCTTTCATTTTTTTTTTAAAAGTACCTATTTCTAATCTGTTGATTGTATATTTGATTCTGCTAGAATGACCTGGATGACCCTGAAAGAGGAATGATTTTTGTCTGCTCTGCCACCCATAAAACCAAGTCAATGTTCTTCTTTTTGGCTCAAACTGAGCAGGGAGATATCTTCAAGATCACTTTGGAGACAGATGAAGATATGGTAAGTAGACCATGGATGGGAGGAGGAAAATGAAAAGGGAAAAAACAGCCATTTGTTCTCATCTAGTTTGATAAAAGTTTCTACCCAGGACCTTGCCTGTATTTGGCAAGGGGTCTACCACTGAGTGAGACTTGCAGCTCCCATAGCGATAATTTTTCTAGGCTAAATCATTTGAAAATAAGTTGCAGGTGTGATGACATTTAGAATGTGCCTTCTCAAAACAAGGATGTTTTCTTACATAGCCACACTGCTAATATAACACCCCAAAAATTTATATATGATTGCTACATTTATATATAATTAAACAATTTTCTACTCTGGTTAATAGATAGATACCTAGTCTAGTAATCTTGTATGTACTGACACTGTACACTGCTACTGAAACGATTATTCTCAGTTGGTTACAGTTGGTATGAATAAGAATTTTTCATGTCTGCTAAAAAATGGTAATATGCATGGTTTGTTACTTCTTTTATCCTATGCAGGAACTCTGAATAATTGGGCCATTTCTTAGGTAGCTGTTTAGATCAAGAATTGCCAAACTTGTTTCGTAAATACCAGGTTGTAAATATTTCCAGCTTTTGTGGGCCATATAGTCTCTGACCTAACTTGTGGACTCTGGCATTACAGCAAAGAACAGCCACCAACAGTATGTACACAAATGGGCATGTCTAGGCTGTGAGCTGCAGTTTGTTCACTCCTGGTTTAGATAATGAGTTCAGTATTTTATTTACTACTTAGCTTATGCTATTTCATATAATATTGGGCTTCTTCATGGCCATGCCTCGCTTGCCTGAACACTAGAATCTTTTCTTTTCACTCCAGGTAACTGAGATTCGGCTGAAGTATTTTGACACTGTGCCTGTTGCTGCTGCCATGTGTGTGCTTAAGACAGGCTTCCTTTTTGTAGCATCGGAATTTGGAAATCAGTGAGTACCCCTTTTATTACCCTGACTCACTCTGGTTACTTAAAAGTTGGTAGGAGGAAGGTTTGATTTCAAGCCTGGGGAGATTTTCACAAGAATATTCTGAGTTTTTCAAAACAAGTTTTGCTGTCCTTTCCCCTTTACATTCTTCTTTTTTTTTTTTTTTTTTTTTGTGGATATCGGGGGTCGACCTCAGGACCTCGTGCGCCAGCAGGTGCCTGTGCCGCTGAGCGATATCACCGGCCCTTTTTTTCGTATGTGGTTTGTGGGAGTTGAACTCAGGTCCTCATGCTTGCCAGGCAGGCGCTTATGCCGCTGAGCCATCTCACCAGCCCCTTTACATTCTTCTTGTTAGCTTTCTTCAGTGGCTTCAGTCAGCACCTCTGTTGATGTTTGCAAAAAAGGTCATTTGAGTCTAAATCTTTCCTGGACATTTCACTGAGTATTTATTGAAGTGCTTGATATTAAAGAGATTGTACAGATCTAAAGCTGAAGATTATCATCTATCCTCCCAACATCAGTATTTCTGTGGAGTCATTTCTGGCAGCTGAAATGTAAAATGTCAGTTTTTTTGTCCTTTAATGCTTTCACTCAAATGCTGAGTTCTGCTTTGACTTCTCTATCTATTTTAGTGGTGTTAAAGTAAATCACTGTTTGCTTATTTCATTAACCTTTCCTGTAAAACGTGGCCTTTATGGTTAGCTTATCAGATAAGACACAAAGATAATGAAATTATTTCTTCCATCCCTGTGTTAGAATCTTTGATTCTAGCCTCAATTTAAGGCTAATACCCAAGACTTCAAATTGCTTACCAGAAGTAAAATAACATGGTCCTTTCTGTATCTGCCAGAGTGTATGCAGACCACTTTATACCAATCTCACATTCAGTTTCCTTGTAGTTAAGATACTAAGATTCTGTGCTATTTCTGCCTTGTCTCCAGTTGTTCTCTCATTCTTGCCATGAGTTTTACTTTCGCGCAGTGTCCTCATTCCTATTGTTTCTTTTTTTTTTTTTTTGTGGGTACCGGGGGACCTCGCGTGCCAGCAGGTGCCCGTGCCGCTGAGCGATATCACCGGCCCCTTTTTTCGTATGTGGGATCCGGGAGTCGAACTCGGGGCCCTCGCGCTTGCCAGGCAGGCGCGTAGGCCGCTGAGCCATGTCACTGGCCCCCTATTGTTTCTTTATTTCTCCTTTGCCTAATGTGGACTTCGTTGTTTATCTCTTTTTTCTGGTTTGTCCCTCTGTGCCCATGGGGAGTTGGTTCCAGGACACCCCACCTCCCAAGGATGCTAAAATCTGAGGATGCGCAGGTCCCTTATACATAACCTATGCAGTCCTCCTGTGTACTTTGAATCATCTCTGGGCTGCTTGTAATACTTAGTAGAATGTGAATGCTATGTAAACAGTTGTCATACTCTGATGCTTAAGGAATAATGACAGAAGTCTAAATGCTTAGTAGGGGTGTGTGCGTTCATTTATGTGGTGCTGTGGATGGAACTCAGGACCTTGCTCATGCTGTGCAAGTGCTCCACCACTGAGCTACATCCCTAGCCCCTTTTTGGAGGATTTTTTTTTTTTTTTTTGGTCTTTGAGACAGGGTTTCACTATATAGTCCAGGCTGGCCTTGAACTCATTTTGTAGCCCAGGGTGGCCTCAAACTCACAGTGATCTTCCTGCCTCAGCCTCCCAATGCTGGGATTACAGGTGTGCCAACATGCCTGGCCTTTTTGGAGTATTTCTGACCTGCTTTTAGTTGAAATGGAAGATGTGGAACCAGGGGATAGAGGGGCTGGCACCCGTACCTGGTTTCACTTTTCACCCTTAGCCTGTCACCATGTTGTTTATTTTTTATTTTTATTATTAGGTCTTTTTTTTTTTTTTGGAGACAGAGTCTCACTATGTAGTTCAGTCTGGCCTTGAACTCCAGCAATCCTCCTGCCTGCAGCCTCTGAGTGCTGGTATTACTGGTGTGTGCCACCACGCCCAGCTTACCTATTTTGTAGTTTTTTATAAAAGGAAGGTTAAAAAAAAAAAAAGGAATGTTCATTGTGGAGAAATAAGAAAGGGTATAGAAACACAAATGTCTTAATTACTCCAGACAGAAACTCCATACTTATTAAGTTTGCGTTCTCCCTCCAGCCTGTGGTAACTTCTAATCTACTCTGTTTCTATCTTGTCTCTTTTTTTTTTTTTTTTTTTTTTTTTTTTTGTGGGTACCGGGGGGACGACCTCAGGACCTCGCGCGCCAGAAGGCGCCCGTGCCACTGAGCGATATCACCGGCCCCTTTTTCGTATGTGGGTTCCGGGAGTCGAACTCGGGCCTTCGCGCTTGCAAGGCAGGCGCTTAAGCCGCTGAGCCATCTCACCGGCCCTCTATCTTGTCTCTTTAGATACTTCATATAAATGGTGTCATACAATGTGCACCCTTTTGTATGTAGGATAGTATTTAGCATAGTATTTTCAAGGTCCACACTGTAGTAGCCTGCATCAGCATTTCATTCCTTTTAATGGCTGGTAACATTCCATTGTATGTATGTACCATATTTGTTTATCTATTCATCTGTTGGTAGGCACTTGGGTTATTTCTGTCTTTTTTGTTTTTGTTTTAGAGACAGGGTTTCTATGTAGTCTAAGCCATTCTTTGAACTTGCTGTCCAGCGCAGGCTGGCCTCAAACTTATGATCTTCCTGCCTCGGTCTGTTGGGTACTGTGATTATAGGCATGTGCCACCATACCTGGCTATTTCTACCTCTTGGCTGTTGTGAATACTACAGCAGTGGACTTGGAGTCCACTTGCAAATACCAATTTGAATCCTCTTTCTCAGTTCTTTCACTTATATTCCTAGGAGTGGAGTTGCTGGGTCAAGTGGTAATTCTGCGTTTTAATTTTTTGAGGAACCACCAAACATCCGTACCAGCTTTACTATTTTACATTCCCAGCAGCAATGTATGAGGCTTCCATTTTCTCAATATCGTTGCCAACACTTGTTATTTTCCACTTTTAAAAATTATCGTCATTAGCCTGGCGTGGTGGCACATGCCTGTAACCCCAGCAGCACTTGGGAGGCTGAGGCAGGAGGATTGCCATGATTTCCAGGCCAGCCTGGGCTACTTAGCAAGACCCTGTCTCAAAAAAAACCCCAAAAAACTGTAGTCATGGGCTGGTGAGACGGCTCAGCGGCTTAAGCGCCTGCCTTGCAAGCGCGAAGGCCCGAGTTCGACTCCCGGAACCCACATACAAAAAAGGGGCCGGTGATATCGCTCAGCGGCACGGGTGCCTGTTGGTGCGCGAGGTCCTGAGGTCGTCCCCCCGGTACCCACAAAAAAAAAAAAAAAAAAAAAAACTGTAGTCATTGTAGATGTGAAGTGGTAGTGTATCTCATTGTGATTTGATTTACATTTTCCTTGAGCGTCTTTTTATTTGCTGATTAGCCATTTGTATATCTAGAGAATTCTTTTAAATTCATTTGCCTGTTTTTTATTGACTTTTCAAGTTATAAAAGTTCTTTATTCTTGATACTAGATCCTTGTGAGATATGTAATGTATACATTTTTCTCCCCATTTTGTTGGTTGTCTTTTCACTCTCTTGGTAGGGTCCTTTGATGCACAAAAGTTGTAACTTTGGGAGGGGTGCTAAGGATTGAAGCCAGAGCTTTGCACATGGTGAGCATGCATTCTGCCACCGAGTTACATGTTCCAGGCCCCTAAAAGTTTTGAAGTGTTGATTAAGTCCAGTTTTCCTATTTTTTTGTTGTTGTTGCTGTTTTCTTCAAAAATTTTATAGTTTTAGTTTTTATGTTTAGTTTGCTCCATTTGATATAATCTTTTGGTATGAGACAGGGGTCTTCCTTCATTCTCTTACATGTGGAAATCCTGTTCTGGAACCATGTTTTGAATATAGCATTATTTATAATGCTCTACATTATTTCATTATGTGGATATGAGGTGGGTTTTTTGTTTGTCTGTTGGTTTATGAGATGGCCTTGCTGTGTAGTTCAGGCTGGCCTTGAACTTGTGATCTTCTTGCCGTAGCCTCTTCAGTGCTGAGATTATAGGTGTGTGCCAGTGTGCCCAGCTTCAAATTTTCTATTTTCTTTTTGTTTTTTGTTTTTTGAGATAGGGTCTTGCTATGTAGCCAGGCTAGCATCTAACTCAACAATCCTCCTGCCTCAGCTTCCTGAGTACTGGGATTACAGGTGTGCATCACCATACCCAGCTTTTAATTTTCTTTCTTTCTTTTTTTTTTTTTTTTTTTTGGTACCGAGAATCAAACTCAGGGCCTTGCGCTTGCCAGGCAGACGCTGTGCTACTGAGCTATATCCCTGGCTAATTTTCTTAGATAAGTTTTTATTTATCGTTGGATAGACTTTCTTAAATATACGTTCTACCATGTTGCTGAATTACTCTAGTCTAGTAAAAATTTATCCTAATTTATACTTTAGCAGCAATTGGTGTCTGTTTTTCCACACTATTAACAATGGTAGGTATTACTTTTATATATACATATATATGTGTATATGTATTTATTTTTGAGACACGGTCTTGCTGTGTCATTCAGGCTGGCCTTGGACTCACTATGTGACTCAATCTGGCCTTGAATTTATGGCAATCTTCCTACCTCAGCCCTCCGAGTGCGGAGATCACAAGCATGTGCCACCACAGTTGGTTCTACATTATAATCTTGATTTGACATTTTCTAGTACTGTGCTTCAGTTTTCTTACTTATTGAGGAGATAATAATAGTGCATACCTTATTGTATTTTGTAGGTATTTAATAATACCTAATTACTTTTAAGTGTATAAGAATATATTAATTATTTTTGTGTTTTAATCATTTAGTAAATATTGATTACTCCCATTCTTATTATGTTCTAGTAATGGAGAAATTTTTGGAAAATGAATAAAAGAACAGATTACCCATGATCCTATTCCAGAACAGTTACTTTTGAAAGAACTGTGTGTCATTTTATGTTATATTTTGCACTTAAAATTTTTATTTTTTATTTTCAGGCTGGGCATGGTGGCTCACGCCTGTAATCCTAGCACTTGGGAGGCTGAGGCAGGAGAATTGCTGTGAGTTCGAGGCCAGCCTGGGTTACATAGCAAATTGAAGACCAGCCTGAACTACATAGTGAGACCCTGTCTCAAAAAAACAAAAAAGGGCCGGGGATGTAGCTAAGTGGTACAGCACCTGCCTGGCAAGTGTGAGGCTCTGAGTTCGATTCTTGGTACCAAAAAAGAAAATAGAAAAGGAAAAAAAGTCCCTTAAAAAAAAAATTTAGGGCCGGTGAGATGGCTCAGCGGCTTAAGCGCCTGCCCGGCAAGCGCAAGGGCCCGAGTTCGACTCCCGGAACCCACATACGAAAAAGGGGCCGGTGATATCGCTCAGCAGCACGGGCACCTCCTGGTGTGCGAGGTCCTGAGGTCGACCCCCCGGTACCCACCAAAAAAAAAAAAAAAAAATTTAAAAATGTTTTTGTGTAAAAAAAATTTTTCTTTTGTCTTTGTCTTGAACTCAGCTTCCTGAGTGCTGGGCTCACAGGCATGCGCTACCATGCCTGTCTTTCTTTCTTTCTTTCATTCATTTTCTTTCTTTCTTCTTTCTTTCTTTCTTTCTTTCTTCCTTCCTTCCTTCCTTCCTTCCTTCCTTCCTTCCTTTTCCTTTCCTTTCCTTTCCTTTCCCTTTCTTTCTTTCTTTCTTTCTTTCTTTCTTTCTTTCTTTCTTTCTTTCTTTCTTTCTTTTTCTGTTTGTCTGTCTCTTTCTTTCTTTCTTTCGTTCGTTCGTTCGTTCGTTCTTCTTTGAGATAGGGTCTTGCTATGTAGTTCAGGCTAGCTTTGAACTCACTATGTAGCCCAGGCTGGCCTGACCTGGCCTGGAACTCTCGGTGATCCTCTGGTCTTGGTCTCCCGAGTGGTGGGATTACAGGCGTGTGCCACCATGCCTGGCTAAGATTTTTATTTTTGTTCATGGTGAAAATTTTCTCACATACGTAAGACAGAATAGTATAATAAATGTATGTATCACATTTCCCAGATCCTATCCTTGAGTTGCTTTGAAACAAATCCTAGATATCATACTTCATTATTATCACCTAAAAGAATAGCAGCAATTTTTTATTAAAACCAAATAGCTCTAGCATTATTTTGATAAATAGGCATTTTCTTTGGTGAATCTTTCAACTAATGTCTCTGTTCTTTGCACCTCTGCAGTTACTTATATCAAATTGCACATCTTGGAGATGATGATGAAGAGCCTGAGTTTTCATCTGCCATGCCTCTGGAAGAAGGAGACACATTTTTTTTTCAGCCAAGACCACTCAAAAACCTTGTGTTGGTTGATGAATTGGACAGCCTGTCACCCATTCTGTTTTGCCAGGTATGGGCCTTTTTAGTTGTCTCCAGTGAGCAGTGCCAGCCAACTGGTTTCGAATGTCAGACATAATAGGTTTTCAGTTTTTCTCTTGTTAACTTAAGGTGTGGTCTAAGATCTGAATATCTATGGAGGGGCCAGGGATATAGCTCAGTGGCACAGCGCCTGCCTGGCAAGTGCAAGGTCCTGAGTTCTTGGTCCCCCCTCCCCCAGTAAAAATTTATGGAATCCCTTGTGTGCAAATGTTGAAGCAGAGAGAAGTATGGGAATTGAAAAGCATTAATACATCTTTGAAGGTTTTTTAGCTATATAACTCAAGTTTAGTGGTGAAGAAGTATTTTCTTTGCCCAGCCTTCTCAGGCTTCCCCTCTGTGGAGACCATTACTATTAATAATTTCTGGTTCCTTTCAGGCAGTTCTGTCTGTATCTGCAGTTATATGTGTGCTGATCTTTTTCTTTTAAAGTGAATGGGTTCCCACACTACACAGCATCTCTACCTTGACCTTTTATCACTTTGTGTGTGTGTGTGAGTGTAGACAGTGGAATCAGTCAGCTACAGGAAATTACAAATCACATCTTCAGGGAGGAAGCTGAAATGGCTCAGGATGAATATTGTGCTTCCTATTACCAGAGCTCAGTTGTAGCAGCTAGAAATGTTACCAGGGTGCTGTGTCCTAGGTTGCTGGGGTTTGAGTAACCACTAGGGACCACAAGATCTAGTTAATTACACTTCTGATGGGAGGCGGCTTGCTTACTGTGTACTGGGGAAACCAGTCAGCATTCAGGAACTCTGCCTACTGCAACTAACAGGTCTGAAATTAGCTGCTTTTGTTCTTCTTTTCCAAGTGATTGAGGGTAAATGATAGTTCGGGGTATTAACATGACATGAATAAGAATGATTTCTATTGGTGACAAAGCTCGGGTACAGATTATGTTGTAGTTTGTTACTTTCATTTTTATTCTGAAGGAAGTACTTAATTTCAGATGGAGGTTGTACAACACTTCACTAAATGTCAAAGTTGCTTTTCTAACTAGCCTTTGGAAAAACTTGTTGCTTCAAACTTGTTTACTTTGTGGAATACTGGGCCTTTTTCTCTTCATATCCCAGGGTCACTAGTCAGTATATAAACCTTTTAAACCAAAGAATAGCTTGTCCCCTGAGCATCAGGACTGTATTTGAAAACTTAGCACAAGTAAACATTTTCCCCTTTACTTTCTCTTTGTGCAGATAGCTGATCTGGCTAATGAGGACACTCCACAGCTGTATGTGGCCTGTGGTCGGGGACCCAGGTCATCTCTGAGAGTCTTACGGCATGGACTGGAGGTAAGACGGGAATTTTCTAGATTTTTCTGCAGGGTTTGGTGGGAAGCATGGACACACGGCAGTGTATGGCTTTACTACTGTGAAAAAGTATGTTCATTCTTCCGTATTTCCTTAAAAGTTTAGATTTGTCTATTCCTTAACTTGTTAGCATAGTAATTCCAGGCTCAGAGGCTAGAAAATGTCAATCGAACATTTTACTGCTAGTCTTAAGTCTTTTTCAAGGTAGGCTGGCTAGTTGCTTGCTTGCTTGCTTCCTTCCTTCCATTCCCTCCCCCCGCCTTTCTGGGGTGCTGGTGATCAAATGCTGTAACTGAGTTCTATGCCCAACCTCTGGTATCTTTCTATATTTATTATTGCTATATGCTTGGTTTTTGTTTGTTTGTTTTTTTTCCTTTTTCTTTTTTTCCACTTTTTTTTTTTTTTTTTTTGTGCTGGGGATTGAACCCAGGGTGTCGTGCATGCAAGGCAAGAGCTCTACCACTGAGCCACATTCCCAGCTCATGCTTGTTTTTAAGCTGTATCATTTTGAATGTTTCTTTAGAATTGCACCAAAGTGAATGGACCTTTTAATGATATATATTTGTAATTATCTTTTCATATCCCACCCTTTCTTATCATCATGGTTCTAGTGTTAATGTTTCTCCCAATGCCCCTGGGCTTGATCTTTTTTGCCTTTTTTTGAGATAGCTTTGAACTCACAGCAATCCTACTACCTCAGTCTCCCATGTGCTGGGATTACAGGTCTGCACACCCATACCCAGCTTCCTGTGACAATTTTTTTTTTTTTAATTTTTATTTTAAAGAGGAAAAAAAATAGAACAGAATTTCAAAACAAGATAATAGGGTAACAATGATTAATACATTGCGTATTGTCATCTTTAAAGTATTACTCAGAGTATAAGATATTGGCATTCAATTGCCTATGATAATTTGATAGAGCAAGTGGTTTGAGGCTTGTTGCCTGGTTTTCATAAATTTTTCTTGGAACAAAGCCAAGATTCAAGAGCATAAATTAGTTTTAAATTACAGCTCTACCACTTAATAGATACTACTAAACTTTTATTTCTTGTTATTTTATTTTATTTTTTTTAGTTTTTTTGACATTGCTGGTATTACAGGCATGTGCCACCATGATGGCTGCTTTGGTTTCTTCTGTAAAATGTGCTTAGTATTGGTACTTGTTTTAAAGGATTATTTATTGGATGAGTTAAGTGGGATGATGCATGTGAAGTATTTAGTTTGAGATACAGTATATATGAAATGTTAGCTATTGATATTGCTGCTTCAGGAATTATTTATTTATTTATTTATTTTTTGGAGACAACATCTTGCGATGTAGTTTAGGGCTGGTCTTGAACTCCCTGTGTAGCTTAGGCTGGCCTCAAACTCATGAGGATCTTCCTGCCTCAGCTTCCCAAGTGCTGGGATTACAGGCAGGCACCACTATGCACCACCATGCCCGACTTTTTTTTTTTTTTTTTGAGAAAGGGTCTTGATACATAATTTAGGCTGGTCTTGAACTCACTGTGTAGCCCAGCCTGCCCTCGCACTCATGGCAATCCTCCTGTCTCAGATTCCCGAGAATTTGTGTTTTTTTTTTTTTTTTGTGGGTACCAGGGGGTCGACCTCAGGACCTCGCACGCCAGTAGGCGCCCGTGCCGCTGAGCGATATCACTGGCCCCTTTTTCGTATGTGGGTTCCGGGAGTCGAACTCGGGCCCTTGTGCTTGCCGGGCAGGCGCTTAAGCCACTGAGCCATCTCACCGGCCCGAATTTGTGTTTTTGACTGCCAAAATATTCATAGTTCAACAAAATTTTAAATAATCTGGACCCAATTTAGAGCATAGATCTTGATTACTTAACTGCCCACTGGATGAAACAAGCACTAGTGAAACTAGTGAAATAAGCACTTTGTACAGAAAAAAGCATTAACAGAAAGCTTTTTGTGGTGTGTAACAGGGAAATGATTCAATCATTTTTTAATCCCTGTGCTTCATCTTTGTAAAATAGAGACCTGTGTTGTATATAAAAGTATTTTAAAGCTGGGCATGGTGGCTAATGTTTGTTATCCCAGCGTTCTGGAAGTTAAGACAGGAGGATCTGAAGTTTAAATCTGGCCTGGGCAGTTTAGAGACTTAGTGAGGCTTTGTCTGAAAATAATTAATAAGGGGCCTCAGATGGAGTTCAAAAGGCTCTAGGTTCAATCCACAGTACCACCCCCTGCAAGAAGTATAACCACAATACTGTGTAATTTATAGGAAGAATAGCAGTATATTCAAAAAAGGTATTACCTTTTTTAGTTCACTGATGTGCCAGTAGTAGAAAGACTTAAGAACTCCATCACTAAAATTTGTAATGAGTATGCTGTATTCCATACCATATGTGTAAAACTGACAGTCACTTGTTCAACTGAGATCATAATCTAGTCAGAACAAAGTAGAACAAAAAGACATGTAAGAAAAAGCAATCTTCCTGCCTCAGCCTTCCATAGTGCTGGCATTACAGGTGTGTGCCACCACACCTGGCTTGGTTACACAGTATTAAGCTGTTTAATTTATTGCCTCTAGATCATTTAAAAATATTTAAGAAACTGTCTTAGTCACTTTCTCCTTAGGACAGGTTTATTTTAGCTCAGGATTTTAGTCCATAGTTGACCGACTCCAAGGCAGGAAGGTAGTGTTGCACAACTTTTGTCAGTGGACAGCGGAGAGTGAAGGGGAAGGAGCCAGGAATGGAGGTGTACACCCTTCCAGGTCACACCCCCAGTGATCCTTCTCTTTCAGACCCCACCTAACAGCATGTCAGCTATCATGCACCCATAATCCAATCACCTTTTTTTTTTTTTTTTTTTTTTTTTGTGGGTACCCCGGTACCCTCAGGACCTCGAGCGCCAGCAGGTGCCCGTGCCGCTGAGCGATATCACTGGCCCCTTTTTTCGTATGTGGGTTCCGGGAGTTGAAATCAGGACCTCGCGCTTGCCAGGCAGGCGCTTACGCCGCTGAGCTATCTCACCGGCCCCCAGTCACCTTTCTAAAGCCCCACCTGTGAGCACACAAAGCTTTGGGGACATCTAGATGTAAACCATAACAGAAATTTATATTAGAATGGTTGCGTATTTACAAAGAGACAGAGTTCACATATAACCCACTCCCAGTTTCCCTACTAGATCATTTTGAGGTTTTTCTTAGTTACTTCATTTACTCTCATTTTTGCAAATGTATAGGATATTTCAGGATTGTTGAATGTCCCTAAAGAGCATAATGATCTGATAGGAAAGATGACAGTACCCTCTGAAGTAGAGACTGATTTTTATGAGTGCTTAAATGAGGTAGAGATGATGGGCAGCCAGGGTGGGTAAGAGAATATTTTTCCTAAAGACTGTAGCATTTGAATAACTGTATGGAGAGAGATGGGATTTGGCCTTATGGGAGCTAGGGAAAGAAATGGGGAACTAATTTAGATGACTTCTTTTGTTCCTAGTGGTTATGGACCTTCCTAAGGAGGATGTAGGCATGCCATGCCCAAAATAAGCATATGGTTTGGCTATAAGAACTATCCTCCCAGACATTCTATGACTTTTGGCTTAAGTCTGGCAGTACCTCCAGTCATTTTGGTTCTTAGGCTCTTTTTTCACTGATGATCCCATCCTTTTAATGCAGCTTACAGTGTGGGCACTTCCTTTGCTGTTGGGACCTCATTATCTAGCATAGTAAAGCAAATGGCTGAGTTCTTTCCTTTGCCTCCTTTCCTCTCAGGTGTCAGAAATGGCTGTTTCTGAGCTACCTGGTAACCCTAATGCTGTCTGGACAGTACGTCGACACATTGAAGGTAAGCATTCCTTGCCCAGAGCCTGGGAGCCATTGACATAGACTTCAGAGGCTGCATTCATAATATTTCTATACCACATCATCTAGCACCACATACCAGAAACTCCTGGCCCATCACTGTAGTTCTGAGGCTCTTTCAATCAAGATAACTTCAGCTAATGCTCTTTTTTGTGCAAGAGATTAAGGGGGGGCATAGGACAGCTATTTTAATAATGTAAACATTTCAGTGTGATAGAATTGTTGTGTTTCCAACTTTATAATGGTATGATATGAGGGAAAATTGAGTTTTCATTTTTTTTTGTGTGTGTGTTCTTGGCTGAAATCACAGTGAAATTCAAGGTGGTATTCTAGGAATTAAGAGATTTGGTAAAGCTTGTTAATTGGTCATATCTGGTTATGTTTAAGGAAAGCAGAGATGATTGAGTGGACTCAAAATTTTAGAGTGGAGGAGAGTTTAGAGTTCCTGCATACAAATGGTTACCTCATCCTAAAACTTTGAAAATGCATAGTATTACATCAGAGAAGGCTTGACAGTTGAATTTCAGTCTTACAGAAATAAAACTTGGTTCTCATTTTTCCTTTGGTTCCTTGGAACTGTAGGTCATTTCTGTCCCAAGAACCTCATTTATTGCTTTCCCCTTGTGAATGTGGGGTTGGTGAGTAAGATCACCCTGGCCAGAGACAAAGCTTTTTCTAGAATTCTATAATTCTGCTTGGTGTTTAGATGTTCTAGTTGAGTGGAACAAATTTAAGGGAGCTTGGAATTGTGTAGGAGGAAAACTTCTTTCTATTAATAGAATACTGCACATTTTTGTGGATTTTGTTTTCATTGTAGCTGTTGGAATCAAATTAGTAGAGTTGAAAGAGGAAAAAGTGAACATGAAGTTGGTAGGCTTGTTTTAGCTGAGAATATATTAGATAATTAATTTTTAAGCCAGTCCCACCTTATATGTGATATCTGCATGAAGAAGCTGCTCAGTGTTGATGTTCACCTTTAGCTTGGTAGCCTACCGGTGTTTTGGTTTTTAAAAACATTCCCTAAAGACTGTTGGCAGTAGAAAGATGCTTTTGTTTCCTTTTGGTAGCAGAGCTAAGAATTGAGCCCCAGGCCTTACACATACTGGGCAAGTACTCTGCCACTGAGCTCCATCTCCAGCCCCATTAAAAATTCTTTTGAGGAGGGTTCCATTAAGTTGCCTATGCTGGCCTCAAGCTTACAGTACACTTGCTTCAGTCTCCTAGGTGGTTGGGATTATAGTCCTGCAACACCACACTTGTTTAGAAAGATCCTTTAAGAGAATTTAGCATGATCTCCCTTTTTTTCTTTTAACATTTTAGATAAATTTTTTATTGTGTGTGTGTGGGTACCAGGGGTCGACCTCAGGACCTCACACTCCAGCAGGCGCCCATGCCGCTGAGCGATATCACCAGCCCTTTTTTCGTATGTGGGTTCCGGGAGTTGAACTCGGGCCCTCGCACTTGCCAGGCAGGTGCTTATGCCGCTGAGCCATCTCACTGGCCCTACATTTTTTATTTTAAGCCAGATTTTGGTTTACAGAAAAGTTACTCATTTTTATGAAGAAGGCAGAAAGTCCTAAAGGGTTGACTCTTACTTAGCACAACACATCTAGATAATAGGGCTGGAAAACCTTGTTTCCTAAATCCTAGTCCAGTGTCCATTTGACTTGACACTAGTAGAAGTCTGTGGGTCTTGCTGGTTTCTTTCTGGATAAATTCTCTACTTGTGTACTCTGTAGTCATTTGAGTGCCCACTGTATATTCAGACTAATGAGCAGAATTGCTCCCTCAGAGCACTTGCCATCTGTCAAAGGAGATGGAGGGCTGGAGGTAGTGCCGTGGTGGAGCACTTGCCTAAGCAAAGCCCTCCATCCCCAGCACTGCAACAGAACTAAGCAAGAGGATAAGTGTGCAAAACTCTTTTGTGCTCTTACGTGACGAAAGGCATGAGCATGCTGTCGGGTTAGAGGAAGGCAGTGGGCTTATGCTTGAGGATCATGCAAGGCTCTGGAGAGAAATGTTTGCTTAGCGATAGACAGTATATTGTATGATGGAACTTGCAGTTGAAAAGTTTTCTCCTCTATTAAATATCAAGGCCTATGAAAGGACTATATCTGATACATTTCACTCTTTACATACTATAATTTGGTTCATTACCCAGAAATACAGGTCAGGTTCTCTTCTATTCATTTTCTTTCCAGATACTCCAAGTTACTGTTGAGAAGTTCTCTGTCCACATGTGTTGCAGTCTTCAGGCAAATACTAACCTTGGCTGGTACTTGGTGATGCATACTACCAATACCAAGCCTTTTTTTCTCTTCCACAGGTGGCTGGTGAAGGTGCTGATCACCACAGGTGTGTACCTATTGCTAGGGTCTACTGTGGGTTCTTACAGTTCACCCAGGGAGAGGGACCTCCACAAACTATTGAGGCATCTCCCAGGGTAACTTTGCAGTTGGAAGTCCTCTAGATTTTGAAAAACATAGCCAATTGTCTTTTACTAAGCTGAAAGATCTGGTAACTAGTAAACTGTAGCTTCACACTTTGGAGTTGTCCCTTCCAGGTGTACTGACTGGAAGATTAGGCTCTGGAGAGAGCTTTGGAGTATACTCAAGACTGCTGGTCAAGATAAGCACCAGGTGGTCTGAATACAAAGTGAGAATGAGATACTGTATAGGAGGCTTGTGTAATCTAGAAAGTGGCTCAGTTTACCCTTTGGAGTGAGCTGTGAGCTGTTTGTTGAGCCTTAGCTCCTAAAGCAAAGAAAGTTGAAGAGTAAAGCATTCTTTCTCTGGGTGCCTCAGCAGCATGCAGATATGAGACCTGTAGATACATCTCCAGCCCATTTTTTTATTTTGAAACAAGGTCTCACTGAGTCTCTTACGTTTCCTAGGCTGGCCTTGAACTTGTGATTCTTTTGCCCTAGCCGCCTGGACTGCTGGTATTACAGGTGTATGCCACCACACCCAGTTCCGATGTTCCTTATGACACCTAGAACCCCTAGAAAAAGGCAACATGGATATTTATAGTTCTTAGTCATTTACCTTGGCTGAGGCATGACTTTGTTCTGAGAGCCAACTTTGAACTTACTATCCCTAAAATGTAAGAGTAACTACTCTGCTGCAAGTCTTCCCAGTGGAGAATGGGGTAGAAATTACCTTGTTCTTGGTCTTCACAGAGTACCACACTAGGAGGAAATCTGATGAAAGCAGCTTTTAGACATAAACCCCTGCCCTTGAATTTGTTGAATTGTCTAGCCGAAGTACGATCCTGTCAAGTTGACTATCTCTTTTATATCTGAACAGTATGGGGTCTTGGTCAGAGGGAAAGTAGAAACCCAGGAACCCTCCTTCCTTTTCTTCCCCATTCTCTTGCATGTAAGTCAGAAGTTTGTAGGATTTCTCTTCTGGAAACCTTTTTTCCCCCTGACTGAAGGAAGAGGCTGGGAATTGTTGCCTTTTGTTGTTTGGCTTTACTTTACTGTGACATAGTTTTAGTAAGGGGAACATGGAAATGTCGAAGTTTTCAAATAAAATTAAGTAATTTCTGTTTCTGCACAGCAGAGATTTCTCTTTCACGAACTTGAGAGCAGTAAAACTCCAAGCTTGGTATTATGTGGACATGGATTTTTGTTTTGTTGTAAGCTATTAAGACATCTATTTCAGGGAACCCACATCTTATTCATGTTATAGTGAATGGTGGTTAGTCTTACAGAGCCATTTTATAAGATTTCCCCAGAGTACTTGGTATATGTGACAGTTTTAACAAAATAATTAAAAACCAAATGCTTCTTGTCCAGTGTTACTGCTTATGATTTGGAAAATTAACCTTTACTCTGTGGATTCCTGGCCTAACCTTTAGAGTACTGTACACCTATTGGCAAAGATCCTTGCTCTTCAGCCACACTGTGCCACATGTGCATTATTAGTTGAAACGGTTTTGCCCAGACAGTGCTTACCCTTACTATGTGGAGCTGACTCATAAATTATATTTATTTGTATTTTAAAGAGCTGATTGCTACCCATCAAATTGATTTTTTTTTTTTTTTTTTTTAATGTGGGTACCAGGAGTCCACCTCAGGACCTCGTGCCTGCCAGCAAGCGCTTGTGCCGCTGAGCGATATCACCAGCCCTTTTTTCCTTTATGTGGGTACTGGGAGTTGAACTCAGGACCTCGCGCTTGCCAGGCAGGCGCTTATGCCGCTGAGGTATCTCCCTGGCCCCAAATTGATTTTATATTCTGTTAATAGGTCAGAACACTACTGTGGGCTATACCAATGCATACCTTCACTTGACCCATCCTTTTATAAAGAATGCTGATTTTCCTGAAGTCATCCTGTAATTTAGTTCAACTAAACCTCATTTGCAGTGGTCAAAACCAAAAAACAAAAAAATGTGTTCTTAATGTGAGTGGGGTCAACACGCTGTGTGGCACTGAGCGCTGATAACAGCAGCTCTGGTAATAGCTGCTATTGTTATGAGTGAGGCAGCCTCCAATTTAGTGCTTCGTCTTGTTATTTTTTCCTTTGTTTACCTGATGTCTCTTTAAAGTTGGGGAGAAGAGAAACACACAGAAAGTGGGGAGTTGATAGAAAAATTCACATGTAAAGTAGGAAAGTCTCTTATTTAAAAAGTTAACATGCAGTGCACATTTATCAGCTTTATGGCAAATATTGTGGGTGTGGAGGACACAGAACTTGTCTTGTTGTGAAATAGATACAGGAAATGGATGCCTTTTATAGGAGAAGCTTTGGGGTGGCTGTATACCTCATGTTCTCTTACCCTGAGAAACTAATTAGTGTTTATCTGACTACATTGCATTATGAAAACCAAATCCTAAAAAACCAGAGGTCAAGGGCTGACAATATAAACATCACCCTTCCCCTTATTTCTTGGTTGATGTTCTTACATTGTTCCCAAAGTGACTGGCATTCCCAGTTTTCAATCCAAGAATGACCTAATCTCATGGAGGCTAAGTAATCTATTTTTATCTCTTAGAGTTTGTATTTTTACATTATTCTGTTTTTGTGGTTGTTTTTTTTTTTTTTTTTTTTTTTTTTTTTTTTTGATACACTATGCAGTTTAGGCTGGTCTTGAACTCACTTTGTAGCCCAGGGAACTTGCAGCAATCTTCCTGCCCCAGCCTCCTGAGTGCTGGGATTATAAGTGTGTGCCATCACACCTGGCCCATTATTTTGTTTTGGAAGAAGCTAAGGGATCTTTCCTGGTTAATAAGGAATATTTCCTTTTTTTTGGTACCGGGAATTGAAGGACTATCTCTTGAGAAGAGGTTCTGGTTGGCAACTAGCACAAATGTGCAATAGCTAAATAAGTAAATATTCAAAATGTCTTCATGCTTCTGATTCTCTCGTATTGTCCCTGGTCATTTCTTCAGCAAATGTTTCAGTAAAATACTAGTTTTCGAAGGTGCTAAAGGCAGACCTTTGTATTCAGTGTACATAGGCATTTATCTGTAGGCTCTGTGACCCTCAATTATCTTTTGTATCACCCTGGTGTGTGTGTGTGTGTTGTGTGGTGACTACACATAGAAGTGCCTTGGAAGATTTCTGAAAACTCTTAGTGTTGTATTTGGCTTTGTAACTCTGATGAGTTCTTAGCTAACCAACTCCTTTCTTTTCTTTTCCAGATGAGTTTGATGCCTACATCATTGTGTCTTTCGTGAATGCCACCCTTGTGCTGAGTATTGGAGAGACTGTGGAAGAAGTGACTGACTCAGGGTTCCTGGGCACCACCCCGACCTTGTCCTGCTCCTTGTTAGGAGATGATGCCTTGGTGCAGGTGAGGATTCTCGGAGCTTGCTTACCTTACCTGCTTTGTCCTCTCTTCGCTGTCATTGAGCTGCTTTCATTTCTCTTCACCCTTGCTTGCTAGAAAGTGGGAGGAGACATGCTATTTTATCAACGTAAAGAACTGCATTAAGACTTAAGTCTTGGGCCGGTGAGATGGCTCAGTGGCGTAAGTGCCTGCCTGGCAAGCGCAAGGGCCCGAGTTCGACTCCCGGAACCTGCATAAAGGGGAAAAAGGGCCAGTGATATCGCTCACCTACGCAGGTGCTTGCTGGCAAAGCACTAGGTCCTGAGGTCGACTCCCGGTACCCACATTAAAAAAAAAAAAAAGAAGTGAACACTGCAAAACATGAACTTTTTAACAGTTGGTCTTGTCTGGGACCTGCTAACTGTAGCTCTTGATCTCACAAGGGTGACAGATCAGACAGTTGTGAAGATCATTGTAAGTTACGAGTCAAATGGTAAAGTTGGTTTTCCTTCTTTTACTGACTCTAGGTGTATCCAGATGGCATTCGACACATACGAGCAGACAAGAGAGTCAATGAGTGGAAGACACCTGGAAAAAAAACAATTGTGAAGTGTGCGGTGAACCAGCGACAAGTGGTGATCGCCCTGACAGGAGGAGAGCTGGTGTATTTTGAAATGGATCCCGTATGTTACTTTATCATGCACTGTGTGACGTAGTGTAGAATCCAGTTGCTAAGATAGGAGTTGTCTTCTCTACTTGTAGGTTAATTCACAAGAAAGAGAACTGGGAATGAAAATGTCTAGAAGCCCTCTGCCCCTTTCCAGAGGCGGAAAAAGGAGTAGTTGATGCCTGATTCTAATTAGAGTTGTGAAGCCCTCTCTTAGCAGTGGAACACTTAATCCTTCTGTACTTTATTTATACTTTTCTGACAAGTATTTGGTATAGATTTATTTTCTGCCATCTGAATCCCATTTCAGAAATTTTCCTTTATTCGTCTATGTGGAAGGATGTAGAGTACACTAAATTATCATGCTCTCAGGAAATCTCTAGTGTGGTTGAGATTTTGACTGTCATATTTGAATTCTTGCACCCAGAGCCACTCAAAATCTCATGAACAGATAAACAGTTTTACATATCTCCATTTCTCGATAACTAGGTTGGCTTAGAAAATTGGCAGCACATTGAGCTTTTCCAAAGGTCTCTTGATTTCTCAAAGACATTAATTTTGCTCGCCATTAACTTGTTAATGTCAGTCTTGGAGAGATTCTTGGTCATTGTTTATATAAGAGGAGTGAGAAGAGGCAGAAAGAAACCTAACAGTCTGTCTTCTGTGCCTGGGCCCAGGGTTTTGGAGTGAACTGGAGCATCTAGATCTCACTGTGTCTTCCTCCTGTAGTCAGGACAGCTGAACGAGTACACAGAGCGGAAGGAGATGTCAGCAGATGTGGTGTGCATGAGTCTGGCCAACGTTCCCCCTGGAGAGCAGCGGTCTCGCTTCCTGGCTGTGGGGCTGGTGGACAACACTGTCAGAATCATCTCCTTGGACCCTTCAGTGAGTGAGACCCTGTGCTTCAGAGGTCTTGTGGCTGGAACCTGAGCATCTGGACCCCAAGATCTATCTACTGCTCCTCTGTCTCTTTGTTTTTTGGTCTGTCTTTTTCTCTGCCTCTCTGTGTCTCTCTCTCATTTTGTGGTGCTGGGGTCAGACCCAGGGCTCCATTCTTGTTAGGCAAGTGCTTTGCCACTGAGCTGCACTCCCAGCCCTGTATCTGCCGTTATCTCCTGGTTATCATAGTAGCATACCCCAGGACACTTGTGCTGTGGTTTTAGAATGTTAATTTGAGATTACTAAATGTTTCTTTGGCATAAGCCTTGCATCTTTTTTTTTTTTTTTAATAGTTAAAAAACCAGTATCTGCAAGACCGTTTGTATGCAAGGAATTTTACTTGCTCAGGGCATTAGATGACTTTCAGAGAAGAATGCTTTACTTACTTAACTTTTACCCTAATTCACTTTGAAAAAAGGAAAGCAACATCCTCCCAATACTTACCCTGAGATTTAGTTTAGTAACCCACTACCCTCTGAGAACTCACTCTTGGGGTTTTCCCTGCCCACAAGAAAGTTCTTCCTTTAACCTTAGCATTAGATTTCTCTTGGTGTGTTTTTTGTTTTTGTTTTTTCTTTTTCCAAAATTGGCCATTTTCTGTGCTTTCTCCCCCATAGGACTGTTTGCAACCTCTAAGCATGCAGGCTCTCCCGGCCCAGCCAGAGTCCTTATGTATCGTGGAAATGGGTGGGACTGAGAAACAGGATGAGCTGGGAGAGAGGGGCTCTATTGGCTTCCTGTACCTGAACATTGGGCTGCAGGTAAGAGATTCAGAGGCTCACATTGCCAACAATCAGGCCTTCTGCAGGTGTCTTTTTGGGCTCATGGTTTTCGATGGCTATTTTATAAAAGTAAGCAGTGATGCTTTGGGTTCCACTTTTCTCAACACTTTAAAACATGGGGCTTGGAAAAAAAAGTATTTTCAGAGTCTCTCTTTTTTTTTTTTTTTTTTTTTTTTTTTAAGATAGGGTCTCACTATGTAGTTCAGGCTGGCCTTGTCAAACTGTCAGAGATCCTCTTGCTTCAGCTTTCTGCTTTAGCTGGGATTATAGTGCACCACCACACCTGGCTACAGAGTCATCCCATTTGATAAAAATGCTTTGTGATTGTTGTTCTGGGTCAGAACTAGATGGAGTTCTCAGGAGTCACCTATAGTTCCTACAGTATTCAGCTTTTTGAAATGAATGCCTCACAGTTCACAGTTGGCTCCTTTAGTGATAAAGGACCTATGGGTGCTTCCTGTTGTCAAAGCAGCTGAGCTCTTCAGCCCATGAAAAGCAGAAACCTAAGGACAAGAGGATCAGTGTTCTTGATCGTGTACTTTTTATTTTCCTTAATGATAATTTGTACAAATAAGGTAGCCAAGTACTTTTGGTTTTTAATTTTACTTTCTCATTTAGAAATTCTCAAAACACATACAGAAGTTAGAGCCTAGTACAGTAAACCTGTTTCCTCTTTCCTGGAGTGTTTTAAAGCAAATCAAATTATCTATAAATACTTGATAATGTTCCTTTAACAGATATTTGCTTAAGGTATTAATATTATCATACCCATCAAAATTTAGTAATAATTCCTGAATATCATCTGCTACTTTGTCCATCTTAGTTTTCCCTTCCAAAAAATGTTTTTATAGGTGGATTTACTTAAGATCTCAGTAAAGCAGTCTATACTGTGCATTTGCTTCATGTGTCTTTTTATATCTCTCTTAAACTGACCCATCCCCTTTATTAAAATTTTTTTTTTTAAGGGACCGAGTCATTTGTTCAGTAGAATTTCTCACCTTCTAGTCTTGGCAGAGTCACTCCTTGTGTGTCCTCTGTTTCCTTAAACTAGAGGGTGGATCCAAATCTTGCTGTCCATTAGAAATACAAGGTGAACTATGCATATGATTTAATTTTCTAGTAGCCACAAAAGGGACAGATGAAGTTAAGTTTTAATGCTTTATTTAATCCAATATGTTTTAAAATCATTTCCATATGTAATCAATATAAAAGTTACTTGAAATAACTTGAAACACTCTTTTTTTTCTTTTTCTTTCTTTTTTTTTTGGTGCTAAGTTTTTGAAGTCTGGTGTTTGGTCCTTGAAACTAAACAGCCCATCTCACTTCTGACTAGCCACACATGCCTTGGTTCTGGTAGGATTGGCTAGTGCAGAACAGGAAGTTTATTATTTGGGGGGTGCTGTTTACTCCCTGTTGCATCACATTAGGTATGGAATGGTTGTCCCACTTTTAGTGATGGTGAATTGTTTGTGTTAATTTTGTTTTAAAATTCTCCGTCAACTTTTTATTTAATAGCTACTGATACGTATTTCCTAGATCATGTCATTAGGTTCTGGAAAGGGTAGTTTTCTATTTCATATAGGAAAAGGATGTTTCTCTTTTTTGTTTGCCCTTTTCCAGAGTTAAGGAGTTAGGACCATAACAGTGTCCCTTCGTTGGGGACTGATAAAGTGAGTTTTGTTTTGTGGGTACTGGATATTGAGCCCAGGGCCTTTGCACTGAGCTACATCCCAGCCCTTTTTATCTTTTGAGACAGGGTCTTGATGAGTTAAATTGCCCAGGCTGGGCTCAAACTTGTTCTCCTCCTGCCTTACCCTCCCAGAGTGTTGGGATTACAGACCTGTCCTGCTTGGCTGTTTTTTTTTTTTTTTTTTTTTTGTGGGTACCGGGGGGTCGACCTCAGGACCTCGCGCACCAACAGGCGCCCGTGCCGCTGAGCGATATCACTGGCCCCTTTTTCGTATGTGGGATACGGGAGTCGAACTCGGGCCCTTGCGCTTGCAAGGCAGGCGCTTACGCTGCTGAGCCATCTCACCGGCCCTTGTTTTTGTTTTTGAGACAGGTTCTTGCTGTGCATTTCAGGCTGACCAAGCTCACTATGTAGCTGAGGCTGGCCTTAAACTTCCCGAGTGCTGGGATTTACTGGTGTGCACCATCATTCCTGGCTGTTTGTTCTTTTTTAAAGTAGGGTTACAAATTTGTGGTTTTTTGGTTTTTTTTTTTTTTTTCCCATACTGGGAATCGGAACTGAGGACCTTGTGCTTGCCCGCCAGGCACTTGTGCCGCTAAGCTATATCCCCAGCCTGAATCTGTGGGTTTTTAAATATTTGTTCTTCAAGCTAATGGCATCTTTTTGTTTGCTTTGTGTTTTTCTTTAGATGTTAAATTCCCTCATTTTAGACAAATATGAAGTGGAGTTTTTTGTTTTAACATGACTTGCTGTCTTTCTTTCACAATAAGATATACCACATGCATCTGGGACATTCTTGCTCCAACCTTGAATCTGTTGTTCCTCTTTGGACCCTTGTTTAGAGACCATACTCAGTAGACCTGGTTTTTTAAGCTGTGGGTCTGTTTTTTGTTTAAATTATTTTATTTTATTTTATTTTTTGTCTTTTTTTGAGACAGGGTTTTGCTATGCAGTTCAGGGTGGCTTTGAACTCACTCTGTAGCCCAGGCTGGCCTCGAACTTGCAGCAATCCTCTTGTGTCACCATGCCTGGCATTGTTTTTAAATTGTAGGAAAAAAATGTAACACACATGGTTAAAAAAATTTATAGGACATAATAGTAAGAAAGAAATGTTCTTAGTAGAAGCTTAGTAACTATTTGAATGTAGTGAGGGAGCAAATGAATGGCTAAATACTAGGATTTTTTTTAAACCATGAAGTGATTTCCTTCTGTCTCTAAAGGTAATCATGGAAGAGCTTTCCTCATTGATAGGATCCCATTACCGAGTAGTCTTCACCCATTTTTCTCTTTATTAGAATGGTGTGCTGTTGAGGACTGTCCTAGACCCTGTCACTGGAGACCTGTCTGACACCCGCACAAGGTACCTGGGGTCCCGTCCTGTGAAGCTTTTCCGAGTTCGGATGCAAGGCCAGGAGGCGGTAAGTAACAGACGGGCCCAGGCAGCACATTTAGATGTTACTGACACCAGCTGAGAAAAATCCCTCTGTTGTGTAAGCTTTGCTTTTGTTAGTTCATTGACTGTCTTAAGTTTCCTTCTTGTGGGAAGTCCTCGAATCTATAACTTGGAGCTTCCTAACACGGGTTCCGTTGCTCTGTGCCATGATTTAGTTATAGAAGAATTTGGATATTGATCATGTTCCTTTTCAGGCTAGATAAAAAGGGCTGGGAATAGCTGGAAACCTCTCATCCTGGGCACCACTTAACTATGAATAATCTAATATTGTCATGTTTACTCCAGGCAAACAGCAGGAGATGGAAGCATTGCTGTCTTTTTTTTTTTTTTTTTTTTTTAAGGAGGAAAGGTTTATTTCAGCTCATAGTTTGTAGAGGTTTCAGTCCATAGGCACTGGTTCCAAGGCAGGGCGGCATGGCAGAGGAGAAACAATGCATGGCAAGGTAGGCAGAAAAAAGCAGCCTATGTTTTGTAAGTAAGAATATTAGCATTGCTGGCTGCAGTGGTAGTTCTTCAGTGTCGCAGCTGTCCAGTCTTGAGGTGGTGTTCCTGTTTCACACAAGTAGAAACAAGCTCAGAGAGATAGAGGCAGCCTAGGGTGTGTAGTTAGGAGCACATACTTATAGCATACTGCCTTTTCTCTAGGCCTTCTTGTCTTATGGTGGCCTTTTAAGTTTCTCAGTCTGTGGAGTATTCTATGGACTGAAATTTGCAGTTAGGGCATTTGGTCAGTGTATCATGTTTGCGCTTTTCCCAAGCTTATTGGACATACTTGTCTCTCTTTAGGTATTGGCCATGTCTAGCCGCTCATGGTTGAGCTATTCTTACCAATCCCGTTTTCATCTCACCCCCTTGTCTTATGAGACCCTGGAGTTTGCATCCGGCTTTGCCTCTGAGCAGTGTCCCGAAGGCATTGTGGCCATCTCCACCAACACCCTGAGGTGAGTAAGTCCTGTTTTTGGAACCCAGCCTTTCTGTCAAAGGCTCAGCATGTGGTTTTGCCAGTGTTGGAAGAGGTTTTGGAGAGATGTCAGAAAGCCAAGTCTTCATCATGAGAAGAGTGTGTTGTAATTAAAGCTTCATTTGGCTCAGGATTTAAGTAAGTGGGAGCCAAGTTTCGATGTTTGGAGTTTAGCTTCTGTTTATAATTTCAGGGCCAAGTTTTAATACTTATCAGTCCATTCCAGTCTTGAGATTTAAGATTTTTATCTCCCAGTGAGAGACTAGTGCCACTGAATTAGTTTTAGAACAAGTGTTGGATTACTGATAACATTTTCTTAGTCATATTATTTACAGTATTAAATCTTTTAACCTGAGTGTGTTATTTAGGCCTTTTGCAAATTGGCGGAGTTAATAACTGACAATATTGACTCGTGTGGGGCCGGGGATATAGTTCAGGGGCACAAGCGCTTGCCTGGCAAGCGCAAGGTCCTGAGTTTGATTCCCGGTACCAAAAAAAAAAAATTGACTCACATTTAAAGTTGTTCATACCATGGTTGTAACTATTGGTTGTTCACAGTGAAACTATCACAGCCTGTTGATAAGTCATTAACCATTGCTTATCCGGTGAACTTGTTTCTGCAAAACAGCTTTCAGGACCTTTTTGCAGCTATTATCTTCTCGGTCTCCAACTTTCAACACTGGTTTCTAGGTCCTGAATGAGTAACCTGTTAACTCCTCTGTTTCTCATAGGATTTTGGCATTGGAGAAGCTAGGTGCTGTCTTCAATCAAGTAGCCTTTCCTCTGCAGTACACACCCAGGAAATTTGTCATCCACCCTGAGAGTAACAACCTTATCATTATTGAGACGGACCACAATGCTTACACTGAGGCCACAAAAGCTCAGAGAAAGCAACAGATGGCAGAGGTGACAAGTGATCCTCAGGGGTTTAGTTAAAAGGCGTGCATGTGAACATCTGTGGAAAAGCTTAAACCCTCATAATCATTGATTATTTTTCAAGATCAGGTCTGGGGACATAATTCAGTTGTAGGGCACTTGCATAGCATGCACAGGGGCCTGGGGTTCATTCCCAACACGGTGGAGAGGGGGACCCCAGGCTCTTTTCAGCTCCTTTAAGCAGAGTCCTTTCCCCAGGTCCCTGATTTTAGAGGCTTTCTTTTTTTTTTTTTTTTTTTTTTTTTTTTTGGTGGGTACCGGGGGGTTGACCTCAGGACCTCGTGCGCCCGCAGGCGCCCGTGCTGCTGAGCGATATCACCGGCCCCTTTTTCGTATGTGGGATCCGGGAGTCAAACTCAGGCCCTCGCGCTTGCCAGGCAGGCGCTTATGCCGCTGAGCCATCTCACCGGCCCTTTTTTTTTTTGTGGGTACCGGGGGTCGACCTCAGGACCTCGTGCGCCAGCAGGCGCCTGTGCCACTGAGTGATATCACCGGCCCTTTTTTTGTATGTGGGTTCCAGGAGTCAAACTCAGGCCCTCGGTGCTTGCCAGGCAGGCGCTTATGCTGCTGAGCCATCTCACCGGCCCCTAGAGGCTTTCTTGTGATTCAGAATTAATGCACTGTTTTGTGGTAATCAGAATTCATTTCCTTCTCTGGAACGGAGTCCTTGAGCTTCCAAATACGTTAAGTTACGTTACGTTAGGTGTTTCCTGGATTTGAGCCCAGAGCAGACAGGTTTCCCGCAACACCAGGTCTTTCCAGAAGCCATTTCCTAGGAGGAACTAGAGCCCCAACTCTGTTGAACTGAATCCAGCAAGGGAAATCAGATGGGCTAGGTTTTAAAAGATGGGGTTTTCATTTTCACATTTCTCAGACCAGTAACCCAGTATTTGCGACAGCTGATACAAGTTCATTTTGGCATTTTCTTCTCAAGTGGAAGTGGTGGTATCTGGTTTTTCAATTAGTGATCTTCTTTCCCCATGTCTTGCACCTCTCCCTTGAATTTTTACTTTGGGAAGTCCTGGTTTTGGAGGACTGAGTTTGCTGTTTTACATATTGAGCATGCCTTCCAGTGTTCTTGCTACTTGCCATCTTCACACCTCTCAACACCCTACCCAGCTGTTCTTGCTTTTTGGATTTAGGAAATGGTGGAAGCAGCAGGGGAAGATGAACGGGAGCTGGCTGCAGAGATGGCAGCAGCATTCCTCAATGAAAATCTTCCTGAATCCATTTTTGGAGCTCCCAAAGCTGGCAACGGGCAGTGGGCGTCTGTGATCCGGGTGATGAATCCTATTCAGGGGAACACACTGGACCTTGTCCAGCTGGAACAGAATGAGGCAGCTTTTAGGTAAGCCCAGGATAGTTCAGGGTTTGCTGGGCGGGACCCAGGAGTTCTTTGACTTCTGGCTAATGCTTGTCTCTTGTCCTCTGCAGTGTGGCTGTGTGTAGGTTTTCCAACACTGGTGAAGACTGGTATGTGCTGGTGGGTGTGGCCAAGGACCTGATACTGAACCCCCGATCTGTGGCAGGGGGCTTTGTCTATACTTACAAGCTTGTGAACAATGGGGAAAAAATGGAATTTTTGCACAAGGTAGGAACCAGGCATTGATTCGCTTGTATCCTTCGTTCTAGTGAATTCTCTGACTTCTGCTGAAATTGCAGGTCAAGTCTTTTGGGGACCAACTCAGTGATTCCAATCCATTTTTTGGCAGCACATGGAAAATGTTGGGGCCTTCATGCTTCAGTGGTGCTCTAATGCCTCCCTGTCACAGGAAGCCGGGGTGCTAATGCTAACCACCCACTGTGAGGAGATAGATGCACACTGGTTGTCTTCCTAAGCAGGCAGTAGTTTGATACCAAAATTCAGCAGTTTTAAGGAATTAATATTCTCCAGGAAGTAACTGTTTCATAGGAACAGAGTTTCAGTTTGGGAAGGTGAAAGTAGTTCTGGAGATGATGGCAATGGTTACATAGCAGTACAAATATATTTGATGGCACTGAGCTGTGTACTTAATAACAGCCAAGCACATGGCTCCTTTAGCCTAACTGTAAGGGGAGTGTCCTCTAGGAATTAATCGTTTTACAGACTGTTCATTGTGCTAAACTTACTGTTTCTCCCTTACAACTAAGATGTCACTTTTCACTAAGAAACTGTTACTACTTAGATGTTGAAGCTCACTGTTGTTTTATGGTGCCAGTTAAACCTAACACAGGCTCTGAACAGCATTTATTAGGGCTTTTTTCTCACTTGTGGCCTTGAGCCACTTGCTGGGTGAATGGCCTTATGTGGGACCTGTTTACTTGAATATGCCGTTTCATTGGGACTGTTGCATGGATGGTTTATTTCTCTGATGAGCAAAATAGGGTCTCTTGCTGTCCTTTTTCTGACAGGCGCCTGTAGAAGCAGGTGCTTCTGGGTCAAGGGAGTAGGATTAGCATGTGGCTGTGTGTGCAGGTAGTTTCATGACCTGTTTTTCCTCTCACAGACTCCAGTGGAAGAGGTCCCTGCTGCCATTGCTCCTTTCCAGGGGAGAGTGTTGATTGGAGTGGGGAAGCTTTTGCGAGTCTATGACCTGGGGAAGAAGAAGTTACTCCGAAAGTGTGAGAATAAGGTAAATGTGCTGGTGGGGGGGCAAAGATCTAGCTAATAAGGCAGGAGTGGGCATTAGCAAGGTAGTGGGCACCAATTCTTAAAAACCATGTGATTTTATTAGGACCATGTTGTATTCCCCCAATTCCAATCACAGAATTAGGCCCTTGATTGAGTCTTGCTTGAGAAGGGTAGGAGTAGATCACATTTCTTAGCTTCTTTAAACCAAGAACCTGCTTGCTTTTATAAGAAATTTAACTGTGAAAGTTGAGCATATATTTTCACTATATTTGAAAAATAGCTCTTTTTCCCACCTTCTAGGCATTTGTTTGTTTTTATTTTTTCGTTTTTTGAGATAGGCTCTTGCTATGTAGTTCAGGCTGGCGTTGCATTCACTGTGTAGTCCAGGCTGGCCTTGAACTCATGGTGATTCTTCTTGCTTGGCCTCCCGAGTGCTGGGATTGTAGGTGTGTACCACCACGCCCAGCAATTTATTGTTGACTGGTATTCTTTGCTGTGTGCTGTTCTACAGACCCTATGTTTGTTGTAGTCAGAGAAAGCTGTGGGTTCTGAATTCCAGGATTATATCCATTGCTGTCCTTGTTTTTCCCCAGCACATTGCCAATTATATATCTGGAATCCAGACTATCGGGCACAGGGTAATTGTGTCTGATGTCCAAGAAAGTTTCATCTGGGTTCGCTACAAGCGTAATGAGAACCAGCTCATCATCTTTGCTGATGACACCTACCCCCGATGGGTCACTACAGCAAGTCTCCTTGACTATGATACTGTGGCTGGGGCAGACAAGTTTGGCAACATTTGTGTGGTGAGTTAATGTTGTTTCCTTGGGGTCAGTTAGTTGTAGGAAAGCTTGCTCAATCTGTGCTGTTGGTAAAGCCAAGGAGCCAGGATGATGATCTCTAATATGGGATGTTAAAATTAAGGGCATAAAATTCAATATTGATGGATTTAGCTTGAGCTAATGGCTAATATTTGCTTTTACTTCTTTTTTTTTTTTTTTTTTTTTTTTCGTGGGTAACGGGGACAACCTCAGGACCTCGTGCGCCAGCAGGCGCTCGTGCCGCTGAGCGATATCACCGGCCCTTTTTTCGTATGTGGGTTCCGGGAGTTGAACTTGGGCCCTTGCGCTTGCCAGGCAGGCACGCCACTGAGCCATCTCACCGGCCCTGCTTTTACTTCTTGCTAGAATCTTGGCTTGTCTTTTTAAGTCCAGCCTGATTTCTCTCGTCTGTGTTCTTTGGTCCGTTTTTGCTCCTGGCTATGCTGAACCCTGGCTTGTGGCTTGGTTCTCTTGAGTGTCTTGCCACTCACAGCTCCCCAGAGCAGGTGCAGGAGACTTGGGCCTGGGCCTCTGTCTAGGTAGTGCCCCTGCTTGTTTGCAAAGACTTAGGGCAAATATAGTTTGGTAACCCAGGTGAGCAGACTCAGACATCCCTCTGATTTGTGTCACTTTTGTAGGTGAGGCTCCCACCTAACACCAACGATGAGGTGGACGAAGATCCCACAGGAAACAAAGCGCTGTGGGACCGGGGCTTGCTCAATGGGGCTTCACAGAAGGTAAGATTGCAGAAAGGGCACAAGGGAAGGACTCTTGAGTATCTTCCCTGTTGCCCTCACTGGAGAAGGTTTTTAGTGAATTATCCACAGTGCCCATGACTGTGCCGAGTGTTCCCCTTCTTGGAAATCCCTGAGCTGATGATACGAAGGCCTGTAATGGATGAATATTGGATTTCGTAAGGTGCTCATGTCACTATCCCATTTAGTACATTTTCTGAGACATTCTGTTAATCAGTGTAAAAATCTCTTGGAAGAGTAGTGCAGTCCTCAGAAAAGAGGGCCGTGAGGTTTACTGCCAGCACCAACCAGCTGTTCCCTGGGTCCCAGCTTCGCTCTCCTGTAGGCAGGTGGTTATTTAGGAGATTATCTCTGAACTTTTAAAAATAGATCTGTTTTAGAGAACAAACCTAATAGTAGCTATTATAATTGTTTTTCAGGTATTTTCTTACACATTAAGCTGTAGACAAAGAATTTTAAAATAATTTTAAAGTTCAGTAATTTTTGTATTTTAAATATAGTGAAATGTATCTGGAAGCACTGCTTGCTCTTGGGAACCAGAACAGCTTCTTGGGGCGCTCATGATCACCACACTGTTTTCCACATGCAGGCGGAAGTGATCATGAACTACCATGTTGGGGAGACAGTGCTGTCACTACAGAAGACCACACTGATCCCTGGAGGCTCAGAGTCTCTCGTCTATACTACCTTGTCAGGAGGAATTGGCATCCTTGTCCCCTTCACATCCCATGAGGTGAGAGCCCCCACGTCACTTTGGCCTTGGCCCCAGTAAGGTTGTTTCTGGGTGCTGAATCCACCTATAAGATCAAGTCCATTTGTCCTTATTTGTAATTAGGAGTGTTCCAGAAATTTTATAAGGTGACTGTTAAAAGTCCCAAGGAGATAGGAATCCTGAGTGCATTTCCCCCGGAGAATGGTCATTCATCTTATACTGCACTAGTTCTGATGGAGGCACAGGGTTATTCTGAGCCCAGTGCCCCTGAGTGGAGCACCACTGACATGGAAGGGCAGGATGATGAACCCTGGAGTGATCAGTGCCTCATGGAATCAGTTGTAGGACTGGCTAAATTTGGTTTGTCCCAACAAATCTGAATCAGGACTCTGACCTCAGAGGTCATTCTTTGCACATGACATTCTCCCTTATACTATAAATACAGTGAGGTTTCTTTTTGAGTTGTAGCTATCCTGCTTAGCAGAAATACCTGTGACCATTAGGAGAGTGGGCAGATATTAAATATTTATTATCTGTTGGTGTGGTTAAAGTCAATGATTTGTCTGTTCCTTGTGTTTCTGGAAACAATAGAGAAGCAGTTGAAATCACTTTTTTTGTCTGTCTGAGACAAGGTCTCGCTATGTAGTTCAGGCTGGCCTTGAACTTGCTATGTAGTCCAGTGATCCTCCTACCTCAGCATCCCAAGTGCTAGGATTACAGATGTGTGCCACTGCACCTGGCCTTTTTAGGTTATGTTTTGGAGACAGGGTCTTGCTATGTAATCCATGTTGGTCTTGAACTCACTGTGTAACCCAGGCTGGCATGAAACTTGTGACCCTCCTGTCTCAGCCTCCTGAGTGCTGGGGTTATAGGTGTGCACTACCACATCCATCTGAAAACACTTTTTATAATAGAAATCAGTGATGCATTCTTTGTTTCTTCCACCAGGACCATGACTTCTTCCAACACGTAGAAATGCACCTGCGGTCTGAACATCCCCCTCTCTGTGGGCGGGACCACCTCAGCTTTCGCTCTTATTACTTCCCTGTTAAGGTAGGTTGGGGGAATCCGGGTGGAAAAGGGCACCCCTGTTCCCCTCAGCCTTTTTCTGTGGGCCTCTGTTTCTTGATGGAGGCAGTAATGGACATATGTGGTTAGTGATATTGCAGGACCTCTCCCTGCAGGGCAGATCAGAGGGACGAGGCTGCACCAGATTTTGGCACTCTGAACTCCGGTTACTCAGGGTCAACTTAGAATATGTCCTTGGCTCTGCGATTGGGGTTCGGCTGCCTGGAGAGAGTAAAAAACTTCCCACAGCTGCTGCTTTTGTGTGTACCCTTTTCTTTGGATGTCTAACCCTTTTTTCCCCTCTGACTCCTCTGTGTCTTAGAATGTGATTGATGGAGACCTCTGTGAACAGTTCAACTCTATGGAGCCCAACAAGCAAAAGAATGTGTCTGAAGAACTGGACCGAACTCCACCTGAGGTGTCCAAGAAGCTTGAGGATATCCGGACTCGTTACGCCTTCTGAGCCCTGTACTTCTGTGGGGCTTGCTAGAGACTCTGTGTTTGGTTGCATCGTCTCCCCCAACCCCAACCAGGCTTCTACCCTGTGGCAAGACAAAGATGACTGGATAGTTAAGACTGCAGTATCAATGCTAGTAGCTCTTTCCCCCTCATGTCTTCCCTTGGAATGACTGACTGAATGAATGAATGGTTCCTCCTAAAATTGGCACTGAGATTCACTGTCTTCTCCCTGCCTAGTACATGAGACATCACCCCAGGCTCCAGTATGGAGCGTGATGCTCCCTATTCCTGAAGCTGTCCTGCATTGATATTTCTTGTCTACTTTTGTACACACCCTTAATTTTTAACTGGTTTTCCTGTAAATACAGTTTTGTACAATGTTATTTTGCAGGAGGGAGACAAGCTAAGGTGGGACCAGGCTGGATGCAGTAAGGTTCCTGAGTTCTGCTCTGGAACTTAACCTAGAAATACAAACCTGGTTTTCAAGGTGGCTGGTATCTTGTATCTTTTTCTGGGTGTGAGAATTCAGGTTGGAGATTTAAGCCTGAATTGGAACAAGAAGACCTGAGCTTCCTTCCTTCCTTCCAGGTACCTATTTGGACTTCTGGCACCCTGTGGCCTCCTATTGTTGGCTCCATAATGGTGGTTGCTTTGGCTTCTGGTACCTCGCTGTGCAGATGAACCTTGAGCTCACTAACCATGCAGACATCTGCTATTCCCATTTATGAGAGATGGCTGATATTTCTCCCTCCATCTCAGCTCCCTTTTACTCTGAAGTCTTAGAGTGATGGGTTTAGGATGATTCCCAGCTGGCAGTGTCATTTAATGATGTTCCCTTCGCTTCCATGGCTCTTTGTCCTGTGACTACTTGGACAGGTCAGTAAATACAGACAGACCCTGGTACTAGCCTGCACTTGGAAACAGTGAGTATATGTGGGCCCTGTTGAGAGGCAGTGGGTGACTAGGTGGGATGGGGGTTGTTTGTGCAGCATACATCTTAGCCTAGTTCTAGAGGGCCTTGGAGGTGAGTGTAAGGGAGCACTGAGCCTACTGGCCGGAAGTGACCCACTTTCAGAAATGTTCCAGCCCACGCCTGGAAATTCCTCCTGCCTAGCTATGTGGGAAGCTCTAGTCTTTTCAGCAGTCCTTCAGTGCATTGAACCCAAAGAAACCTGAGCTCCCTGCTATTCTCAGTACTTCACAAAGTAAAACATTTTTTCATCTGCCTCTGTTCAGCCACCTAAATGGGCAGATTCTCTGCAGCTGGCACTTAGTGGGAATCAGGAACAGAAGTGATTAGACACAACCTCTGAGCAGCCCACAGTCCAGCACAGAGGTTTCCTGATGCTGTCATCTGCAGCTAAGTAGCTCTTTAATCATGATTTGGTTTTAGAGTAGTTAGTAGAGACCTAGGTTTGGCCAGGAATTGAGTCCCTAAATAACATGCTTGCTTGCTTTCTTTTTTTCCTCTCACTTAGCTCATGGATTTGCATAGGAGATGGTACTTCTGAATTGCATTTGGGAAGCCTAATTTCATAACTTTTTTTTTTCATAACTTTTTTTTTTTTTATGGCCCTAAATCTGTTCTGACAAATTGAAGCTGATGTGCCATTGTCTGAGACACTCAGCAGAAATGGTCGAACTGTGGCTCTTTGTCCCTAGCCTCCTTCATAACTCAGGTTTGACAGGAAGAGTTTATAGAGCCAAGTGTGGTGGTACACGCCTGTAATCCCAGCACTCGGGAGGTTGAGGCAGGAGAATTGCCTTGAGTTCAAGGGTAGCCTGTATTATAGAGCAAGACTCTGTCTCAAAAAAACAAAACAAAACAAAACAAAAACAGAGGAAGAGTTTATAGAACCAGGAATTGTCCCTGTTGAGCTTCCTCTGCACTGTCTATCAGTTTGCTTGTCCTCTAGAGGAAGGGCTCTGGCAAGTGACATGTCTGGAGTGCCAGCACCAGGAATGAGGCTTGAGTATTTTGAGTGGAAGAATCTCGTTCATCGCTGCTGCCTCATGACCTACGAAAGGTGTTTAACAGATATTTAGCCATCGGGTGGGGCTGGATTATAGGCCTCATCTGTGTAGTTGGTGAGAGGACCTAATTGGCTCCTTTGGCTAGATTGAAGGACCAGGTAAATAGGACACTGTCTCCAGCCATGCAGAACTCACCAGGCTGCTCAGGAACTCAAGAGGGAGGATTATCTTGCAACCCCAAGGCCTCTGCTCTTGGTCAGGTTTGCTCCCACCCTGCTCCTCTGTTCAGCCCCTGTGACTTGGATCTAAGAGAGGACCACAAGGTTTTCAGCTGTCTCAGCTTTCCCCTGACCTCAAGGGCAGAGGTGGTGCAGATGTTCTTTCCTTTGGAAGATCTCTTGCCAAGAACAGCATTCCTTGAGGGGAAGGGGTTCGAGCTGAACTGTGGCTGGAATGTTGCTTTTCTTGGTTTGTGTAGATGCATTGCTGGTAGGACAGCTGCTAGGGCTGGGAAAGGCGCTCAGCGCTCACTGTCTCCCAGGGAGAGTGCTGGGCTCCAAGATGAGGCCGCTGGTGACCACAGCCAGGAATGCTGAGGCATTCTTCCCACGGGATCAACCTGGCTTTCACATTTCTTTCAATTGCTAAATTCTGCTTTCTATTTGAAGTGGAAGTGTTTGCATGAGTCACTCTACTTGTCATTTGCATATGAAATATTGTATGTGCATATTTTAAGTTTATTGCATCCTTAAAATTAATTTCCAAGGGCTGGCTATATCCACAGTTAAGAAGAAATACCTCTCGCTGAAATCAAGACTTGTCCAAAAAAGTAATGTAGAGGGAACAGATGGCTCTCTGGTAGAAACACAGTAAACACTGCTTGGCTGTGGGTGGTTTGTATTTGGGGACCTGTGAGTCCAATGTGGAGGGCTCGTGTGACATTTGGGTGAACTGAAATCAGCAGGTACAGAGGATACAGTGTCTGAAGCATCCCCGTCATTGGTCTGAACCAGTACAAGCAGGAGCTGTTTCTTGAGAAGCTCGGAAAAGCCACCGGGAGTCTTTCCAGCCGCTGGAAGAGCGTGTTCACTGAGCACACCCTCTGCCCCTCTCAGGTCTGCTCTGTTCCAGAGGCCAGAGGAGACATAACCTGGCAGTCACTGTCCCTCTGAGAAGGTGAGGAAGCCAAGTCTGTCGGAGCACACAGCAACGAGTTTCAGAAGAGCCGAAGGCACCCATATCAGATTAACTCAGAGCGAACAGGCACAGCCCTGAACTTAGGGGAAATCAGAAGATCCTGGTTCTTATAAAATGAAGGGGGAGTGGGGTTTTATGTCAGGAATTGGTAGGAAACAGCAGCGGCTCACACCCCAGCTGAATGTTAGAACTGTGTGTATCAGAATAGACTCCTGGTCCCTGCTCAAAAAGTTCATGATGCCAGGTATGCACACATGTAATCCCACAACACAGGAGGCTGAGGCAGGAGGATTGGAGTGAGTTCAAGGCTATTCTGGGCTACATAGCTCAAGGCCAGGCTGGCCTCAAAAAAACAAAACAATTTTATGATGCCAGGGCTTCTGAGGATTTCTCAATGACTCAGTGATCAGACATCAAAATCACAAGTTGTAATAGGAAGGGAACATTGCTGTTTGTTCAAACTGAAACAATCAAATGTTATCAAAGAAAACCAAGTTTGGAACTTCTGGTTTTGGAAAGGAGGCTGGGAGAGCCCACCTGCAAGTAGCTGAAAGGTGTTGATTACCACCATACCTCAGCCCACCCCACATCCAGCTGCTCCATCCACACCTTCAGGTTCCAGAACCCAGAGGCAAGCGAGTCTCAGTTCCCAGCCTTTGCCTGCCAGAGCCTGGTCCTCACTTTTGCAGTCCACAGACCCACCCCGCAGAACTCGCCCCTTTTTCTGACTACGAACGAAATCTTGGAATGAGAGTTGCTTTTGATGAGGTTGGGGAGTCTCCCAAGCTACTTTTGGGCCATGGAGATAGGTAAGCTAGTAACGTGTGGGTCTCGTGAGAAGTCTTGATATTGCTGTGGGTTTTTGGCATCCATTGCCGTTAGGAGGGCGCTGAGGACTCTTGCCTTGACAGCTGATGCTGTAACTGGAGGAAGGCACTTCACCACATAAGTGATCAGAAACAACACTCCATCTGCCGAGCACTGGGTGTCCACCTCCGAGCTTGATCTGAGTTTCCTGTGTAAAATGCAGAAAGCGAGACTGACCTGCGGCCATGGTAACAGGAGACTGCTGAGTGTCAGTGGGGAGTCTGAGGGGGCACGGTCCTGGGACGCCTTAAGCCTCTCCCATCCTGAGCCACTGCCCTGTATGGGTGCTTTGAAAGAAAGCCGTCATCCCAAGCCAGGAGGCCCTAGGGGCCACAGTGGCGTTTGACCCGGCTTCCGTGAAGCCCCTGGCCGTGTCCCCATCTCCTCCCCTCTGCCCTCCTGCAGGCGGCCTGAATCAGCCTTGGCAGGGCTGCACAGAGGCCACTGCTGGGGGCAGGGGTGGGGACTTGGCCGGGCACATTCCAGCGTGGGCAGATTGTCCTGTTGCAAGTTCAGGGAATCCATTTTTCTCCATCTAATTAAGAGCATTTCTTACGAAAAGAAACAAAACCCAACTTACATTCATTGGCATTTAGAATGTCTAGGTCCAGACCAGCATTCCTGCACGAGGTGCTGTGGACCCTTAATGGAGGGTTCTGTGCCCACATTCAAGGAAGTTCTCAGGTAGTTTGAACACAGCCCCCCAAGCTGCGTTGTGGTTGACGGCGCCTAAATACTCCAAATACGGTCTAGGAAAATTGGGGAACTTGCTATGAAAATTTCTCAGTAGAGATTATGGTGCTGTGCCTGTGGGTCCCACAGAACCCAGGTACTGTGGCCCAGGTAAGGAGTGTGCCCATGTCTTGGAGGTGTGGCTGAGGGACGGGCCACCCACAGGAGTTCCCACAGGGCTGTGCCTGAGGCTTTAGGGTTAGACCTCAGTAACCAGTTGTGGAATCTTGGGTAAGATGTCACGAGCCTGTAGAATGGCAGGGTCACTTCTCTGTCCTCAGCTGTGATGGGAGGGATCAGAGAAAGGCCTTTCTCACCCCATGCCCCTGTGCACACTCTAATCATTACATCTGCTGTCTGTAGCTCTCTGATAACGGGTTTTGTCAGGGGCCCTGTGTTCCGGGGACGGGCCAGGCAGGCCTTCGGAACAGCACTTACAGCCCGGCTGGTGGCCAGGGTTTGTTTCATAGGGACCCCCACCACGCCCAGCCACAGTTAGAACTGTCCGCTGGCTGCTCCCTGAGTTTGATCCTTTCTACTCTGAGGCAGGCTGGGGCCACGTGGCCCCGCCCAGCCCTTGCTGGCTCCAGTTCTAGTCTAGTCAGAGCTGCAGTGGCTTGCGTTCCTGCTGTCCTCCTCAGATAGGGAGCCTGTGGGCTGGGGCAGCCGCAGCCTCTCCTGCCTGGCATCCACTGTCTGCAGCCCCTAGGAATGTGCTTCGGGCCCTGGAGCCCCTTAAAGCCACCAGCAAGCCTTAGAAGACTGCGTCCTGGCCTGTGAACAGGTAAGCACGGGGTTTTCTCTCAGGCGGGGCTTTCCCTCTGGCCTGACAGCTAGCTTTCCCTCACCAATGGAGCCGTCACAGCAAGAGGGACTTGAGCTAGGCTTGACAGACGCAGCCAAGAAGCTCGGAAGTACGTCTCAGGAATGGTGTGAATTATCTGCTCTGGGTTTCTTTTTTTTTTTTTCTTTTGGTACCAGGAATTGAACTCAGGACCTTGCCAGGCAGGTGCTTATGCCGCTGACTATATCCCCGGCTGGGTTTCATTTTTTAACGTTTGCTTTTACAGCCTTTGCTCAGCCTGGGCAACTTAGTAAGACCTTGTCTGAAACAAAATAAGTGAACAAATAATAACAGCTGGGGTTATAACTCAGCGCAAAGCTCGCTGGGTTCAATCCCTAGTATTCCATTACCACCAAAAATAATTTTTAAAAATTATTATTAAATTCTTTGAAAGAAAGGGGGATCCAGGTGTGGTGCACGCCTATAATCCCAGCACTCAGGAGGCTGAGGCAGGAGGATGGCTGTGAGTTTGAGGCCAGCTTGGGGTACATAGTGAGATCCTGTTTAAAAAAAAAAAAAAAAGTAAAAGGAAGGGGAAATTCAGTACTTTTGAAATCAAAATAAAATGAAGTGTTTTGCTTTTACAGTGTTCTATTTTAAATGCATATAAACCAACTGACTGTAAGTCATGGTTAAGGTCCACATGGTATTCACCATGTTATCAAACCCACCCCAGGATGCCCTTGTCCCTTGACTGTGAAGTTGGATTGTTTCCAGGTGTTTTTGCAATTAATAATTTAATTTCCATGGACAACTCTGTGAAAGCAACTTTTTTTTTTTTTTTTTCTTTTGGTCTTTTTAGTTTTGCTGAGTTTTTCCACTCTCCCTGGAATGTATTCCCCATCCAGAATAAATACTTGGAGCAAAGGACAAGAATGTTTTTGTAGCTACTCTCTCGTTACATATGGGCTCATCTCACTAATAAGAATTACAGAACTAATTTACTAATTTCTGGGGCTGTGGTGGCACAATGGGGTGGGTGAGAGACTTGTGTTCTTTGGAGTCTTTCAGGAAGGGGGAGAGAGGCAATCTAGCATAGTGGTTAGGAGCTTGCATACAGTAGCTGTCTGACCTTGAACTCTCAGTAACTTCCTGTGCCTCAATTAGTTCATGGGTAAAGAATTTTTTTTGGTATCAGGAATCGAACTCAGGACCTTGAGCTTGCCAGGCAGGCACTTGTGCCACTGAGCTATATCCCCAGCCCAAGAATATAAAAACAACTCAGGGGGGGCCGGTGAGATAGCTCAGCGGCATAAGTGCCTGCCTGGCAAGCACGAGGTCCTGAGTTCGACTCCCGGTACCCACATTAAAATACAAAACAAAACAAAAAACAGGGATGTTGGAAGGAGGTAGTGTATATGTTTGTCTAGGTCTTCTGCTTAACAAAGCTTGTAAAGTGGCCAGGGAAAGCCCCAGGCTGGGAAGAGTTCCCCGAGGGTGGCAGCCTGGGGCTTTCCCAGGCCATTGTACAAGCTGAGCAGATTGAGAAGTTCAGGGGCACCTTCTTCCCCAGCCTTGCTGTACCTGGAGTGAAAGCCCTCATCTCTTATTAGTGGACCTGTTGATTAGGCTCTTCCCTGTCTTGAGGCTGGAGGACTGGCCCTCAGGATCAGGTCTCCTCCGAAGGACCCCAGGCTCTCAGCAGGCGCATGCCATCTGATTGGGATGCCACCCTTTCCATCTTCCAGGCACCTCACCTTCCTCTCAGCACAGATGTAATGGATCCCTGGGTGGAGTGAGAATTCCCAGAAAGTTGTGGGTGACCTTTCATTCCCCACCCTGCTGCCACTGTGGTAGAGTCGTGAGTGCCACACGGGCACAGCAAGATGTGCTCAGCGCCTGGAGCCACTGGGCCTGGAATCCAATCCTGGCTGTGCCGCTTCCCGCCTGTGTGCATCACTGATCCTCTACGAGCCTCCATTTCTTCATCTGTGAAAGGGATGTGAATACCTGTGCCATAGAATCGCATAACACATCTGGCCCTTAAGGGCCTGCTACCATGAGAGACTGCGGCTATTGGGAGCCTTTGGGAGGGCAGCAGAATTAGCCATAAAGATAAGAGTCATATATCCATTTTTCTTTTTTTTCCAATCAGATTTTTTTTTGGTACCGGGAATCGAACTCACGACCTCGTGCTTGCCAGGCAGGTGCTGTGCCACTGAGCTATATCCCTGGCCCCTTCAATCAGATTTTATTGGTACATTTTAGATCTACATAATGATCACTTTCATCATAGAGCCATTTTTTTTTGGTCAACAAATATTTATCAGGCTGGATGGCTATGGTGCTGGGAGCCAGGGAGAGAGCTGTGTAAGATAGGCTCTCTGCTCTTGGAATAGGCATGCACGCCATACTGAGAAAGTGGGGGACAATGACATCATTGGTGGGGCATTCAGGAAATGGCTCCACGCTGGGGAAGGGTGAGGAGCTCCAGAGGGAAGGGAAAGGGAGCGTGGGATGAAAGGAGAGAGGTCACTGAGCTCAGACTGTGAAGAACCTTGAAGGTCAAGTGAGAACTGGGACTTGGTCTTGATGTTTAAACAGACTTTGACATCCTGTGCTGGCAACTTCGGCTGGGGAGATAAAGTTGGGGGCCTGGTATCCCCCAGCCTTCTACACTATCTCAGGGGTTTTAGTGGCACCTGAAATAACAGTAGAGCCTGGTATCCTCAGGATAGGCCTGGTGCGGGAGTTGGGGGCCCTGGCTTCTGGCTCCCGGCCTAGCCACCAGAGGTCAGGGATCTCTTCCCTGGCCTGGTGAGAGCTTAGCACAATTAGGTTCGATGTAGATCTTCCTGCCTGGGGGTTATAGAATGTCTCTGGAGGTGGCAGCTGCCCCCACCCTCAGACTCAGCCCCTGTCTCTGAGACAATATTGTCCCATGGCCTTCCCCGACCCAGCCTTGGGCGGAAGAGACATCTTGTCAGGAATGGGCAGTCTGGCCCTTTGGGCCTGAGGGAGACTGCATGGAAGTCTGAGAACCATGGCCTCCAGGGGAGTCCTGGGCCCCACTGTCCTGCATGATTAAGTATGAGAGCCATGTCCTGCAGTTGTAGGGTGCTGTCCCCTGGGACCTGGCCTGGAATCAGCCTGGGGACCTACCTCCCGGGCTTCCCAGGGGCGGCAGGGAGAGCAGTGTCTATCACAGCCTGGAAGAGCCAAGTGAGAGCCAGCCAGGCTGCCCTTGGGCTTCTCCCGGGTAGGTGCTGTGGATGGGCTGGGACCTGGCTACACTCAGGAAGGTTCAAGGTGATGAGTTTGAAAAGCTAAAGAGACATGGACTTCCTGGCAGCTCCTGGGAAAGAGCAAGCCCCTGTTCCAAGGCTTTCTGAGATCCTCGAGAAAGGCTGTACTGTGGCCCAGCACTCTACCACCAGGACCCAGCCCCACTTCTGTCTCCGGCCCCCACACATCTTCTCAGTGGTCTCTTCCCTCCAGCACACTGCTCTTTCCCAGGAGCCAGTGCTCTCCACTGTTTGTCTTTCAACTTTCTCATCTCATTAAAATCTCTTTGCAAACTTTTTTTTTTTGTGGGTACCGGGAGTCGAACTCAGGACCTCGCGCTTGCCAAGCAGGTGCTTATGCCGCTGAGCTATCTCACCGGCCCTTTGCAAACATTTTTAAAACCATCTTAATAATTTTAAGTGTAGAATTCAGTAGAGTTAAATATATACAAACTGTCACACAACAGATCTTGTAAAAATGAAACTGTACCCATTAAACAACTCCCACAGCCCCCACCCCCACCAGCCCCGGTAACTGCCTTTCTACTTTCTGTCTTTCTGATTTTTTTTTTTTTTTTTTTTTTTTTTTTTGAGAGGGTCTTACTATATAGTTCAGGCTGGCTTCAAACTCACCATGAAGTCCAGGCTGGCCTGGAAGTCGTGGAGATCCTCCTGTCTCAGCCTCTCAAGTGCTGGGATTACAAGTGTGCAACACCATGCCTAGCTCTGTCTCTCTGATTTTGACAATTCTACCTTATATAACTGGCATCATGCAGTCTTTTGTGATTGGCTTATTTCACTTACCATAATGCCCTCAAGGCTTATCCATACGATAGCCATGACAGCATTTCCTTCCTTTTTAAGGCTAACATTCCATTGAATATGTACGTACCATATTTTGTTTACCCATTCATCTGTCAATATTTGGGTTGAGTTCCATCTTTCCGCTATTGTGAATAATGGTTCTGTGAAACTGGTGTACAACTATCCCTCTGAATCTCTGCTTTCAATTCTTATTGGTCTGTACCCAAAAGTGGAAATGCTGGGACATATGGAAATTCTGTTTTTAATTTTTGGAGGAATTGCCATACAATGTGCAAAGTTCCAGTGTCTCCACATCATTGTCAAAGCTTCTGATGGTGGTAGTTTTTTTTTTAATAATAGCCATCCTAATTGATGTGGAGTGGTCTCTCATTGGGGGTTTGACTTGTGTTTCCATGATGACTAACAATCTCTCCATATACTTGTTGCCCATTTGTATATAATCTTTGGCAAAATGTCTATTGAAGTCCTTTGCCATGTTTTAATTGGGTTATTTGACTTTTTGTTATTTTGATGTAGGAGTTTTTTGTTTTGTTTTGTGTTGTTTTTTTTTTAATGGTACTGGGGATTGAACCCAGGGCCTTCACATTAAACTATAATGCCAGTCCTTTTTTAAAAACAAAAAAAATTTTTTTGGTTCCTTTGAGACAGGGTCTCACTATGTAGTTCAGGCTGGCTTCTAACTCGAGGCAATCCTCCTGCTTCAGCCTCCCAAGTGCTGGAATCACAGATGTGCATCACCATACCCAGCAAAATTTTTGATTTTGATATAAGGCTTTCTAAGTCACTAAATTGCCCAAGCTAGGCTTGAACTTGTGATCCTCCTGCCTCAGCCTCTCGGAATGCTGGGATTATAGGTGTGTGCCACCATGCCTGGCTGCTTCCTTCATGTTATAGATGAAGAAACTGATGCCCAGGAAGTCTCCTAGCTTGCCAAAGCCCATGCAGGTGGGAGGTGCCAGTGCCGGGATATGGGTGGGGATATAGGATGTATCAGCTGTGCCTCCAGCTGCCTTATTCCTCAGGTCACCTCGATGGCCCCCCAGATTCTAGAATCCACAGGGCACCCTTCTGTCTCACCAGACAACCAAGATTATCTGGATCTGCTGGCTCATCTGGTGCTGGCTCATCTGGTGGCTGAGCCAGCTCCCACCTGTCTGAGAAGGAGGCCTGGCCTGCAGTGCTAGTTCCAGGGCTGCCCAGGTGGTGGGGGACACAGAGGTGGGGCTGGTCTTGCAGTTTCCGGGGGCGGCTCCTGTGTCAGCAGCTGCTCCCTGGCCAAGAGTGGCTGCCCTTCACAGCGCTGGAGGCCTCACAGTGGACACTGAACACTTGCACCACAAGGATCTGCTGGGGCGTGGTGGTGGGGGTGTTGAGAGCACCAGACAGCTGCTGCCAGCCCGGGCTTCAATCCCAGCCCTGCCCCACTGCCCATGGGACCCCTGGCAAGTCACCGAGCCTGGCCGGTCCCACTGTGCAAATGGCACCTCCCTAAACTACCTCACACGTATCAGGATGACTGGTCTCAAAAAAAACAGAAAATGAGTGTTGGCGAGGGTGTGGAGAGATTGGGAACCTGTGGACGGTTGCTGAGAATGTAAATTGGTGCAGGAAAATGTTGTGGAGGTTCCTCAAAAAATTCAAAGGAGAATTACTGTACGATCCACTTCCGGGTATCTAATGAAAAGAATTAAAAGCAGGGTCTTCAAGAGAGATTCGAACACCCATGTTCATAGCAGCATTGCTCACGATAGCGGAGAGGTGGAAGAAGTCCATCGTGGGCAGAGGAATGGAAAAGCCAGGTGGGGAATATCTGTGCAATGGAATTTAATTCAGCCTTAGAAAGGAAAGAAATCCTGTCACTTGCTACAAAGTAGATGAGCCTGGGGGACATGATGCTCAGTGATATAAGCCAGAAATAAAAAGACAAATGCTGTAGGATCTCACTTAAGTCACAGAAACAGAAAGTAGAATGGGGGTGTCAGGGGCTGGGAGGAGGGAAGAATGCAATGAGATGATGAATGAGTTGAGATGAGAGGAGAAAATTCTGGAGAAGGGTGGTGGCAACAGTTGCACAATATGAATGTACTCAATGCCACTGAACTGTACATGGAAAAATGATAAATTTTTTCATCACAATAATAAAACTCACAGGGCGTCTGTGGAGATCACGTGAGGCGACGTGTGTGAGTCGCTATGACTGGCGCCACATGGGAGCTGCAGGAGCTGCGCAGGATGAGAGGCTGGGGTTCGGGGGAGACTTCCTGGAGGGTGACTGGGGCCCTGCTCAGGAGAGTCCTGTGGTAACATTCGTGGGGTGGATGGATTCCAGGCCCAGGAAAGTCCCTGGCAGGAAACTCACCTCCACTTAGGGGCAGTTTGCAGGGTGGAGACTGTGGCTCAGCTTAGACAGTTTGGGGCTGTGTGAATGTGGAGCAGGCTGCCTTTTGGGATGGTGAGCTCGTGTCCATGGAGGCCTGTAGGAGAGGCTGGACGAACTTCAGGGGAGACTCCCGTCTGAGGCGTGAGGGGAGCCGGGGGGTCTCCGAGGCTCTGTGTCTGTCTGATGTGATCAGACCAGAGTTATGTGAAACAGGCGTGTGCAAAGGCAGGACCCAGGCCAGAGGGTGGGGGCAGAGGGGCGGGAAGCCTTGTCCCTAGCCCGCCTTTTAGTAATAACACAATGGCCGCCGCCATTCCCACTGGGCCTGCACTGTGCTAAATGCTGAGCAGCTGTATCTCCAACCCTCTCCTCAACCCTGTGCTATGGCGGCCTTCTCTGGCCTCGGATCTGAGACAGAATTCCTACCACACTCATGGCTACAGCAGGGGAAGCCCTGGCGGGGGCAGCAGTTTAACTAGAATGACCCAGTTTGCTTGGTGGCATTCACATGGTTGAGAGCACAGGGGAAGCCATCATTTTATACCTGTGCCCAGCTGGGTGCTAGGCCTTGGACAGGCACTACCTCCTGGAGCCCCACTGAGCCCCAGCTGCTGAAGTGCTGTTGTTGTGCCCATATTTCAGACAAGCAAACTGAGGCCTGGAGAGGTTAAGTTGTGCTTGGGAACCTGGAGTTTTTCCTTTCCCTGCTCTACCTCTTGGGGCTCTGTGTGGGTGCAGGATCCTATGGTAGCGATATCAGTACCTTTGTGGCTTTCCAGAATAGTAGACACTGATTTCTCTTCCCACCACCCTGTGGGGAGAGGGGGTTGATTGTACTATGTTACGGACAGAGAGACCACTGATGGGCTCCCCCAGGCCCTTCAGGCCCTTGCTTGGCACCTTCCCACCTCCCTTCACTGGGTTTTGGGCTCCACAGCCCTCCCCCAGCCTCTTTGGAGGGGCTGTCCCAGGCCCTGGCGACACAATGGTGCGGAGCCCAGCAGACCAGCTGAACTGGCTGAGATTGGGCCAGGGCCAGGTGCTTTCTGGTGTCTTCCCTGGCAGGGAGGTTTCCCCATTGGTGGCTTCTCACTCACTGCCCCTCCCCTCCCTGAGGGATAGAGAAGGCCACTCTTCACTGTCCGTGGAAATTTTCCAGGCTACGTAAGTTTGATTCTCACTGCAGCAGCAGGGTCCTAGAACCCTTACCCAGCCCTGTAAGGTGTGGCTATTGCCCTGGAAGAGGAAGCCAAGGCTGAGTCAGGGTTAGAGAGGCACGTGGTAGAACACTTGCCTAGCATGTGCAAGGCCCTGCTTCCATCCCCAGCACCAGCTCATCCTCCACTTCAGTGTTTCCTGAACTAATATGTGTATCAGGTCATGCCCCTGCTCAAGAACCTGAGCTGGCTCCTTGCCTATCACATCAAGAACTGCCTGGCTTTTTTTTTTTTTTTGGGCACCGGAAATTGAACTCACGACCTTGCACTTGCCAGGCAGGCACTGTGCCACTGAGCTGTACCTGCAGCCCTGAACTGCCTGGCTTTAAGGACTTCTGTGTTCTGGCCCTTCCCTGCCTGTCCAGTGCAGACACAGCTTCTTTGTTCCAAACAAACCAGAACTTCTCCTTGATGTCCCAAGCCGTCTGCTCTATGGGCTTTATCTTCATTCCTTATTCACTTTATTCCCACTGCTCCCTCCCTACTGTCTTCTCTTGTCTCTCTTTTTTATCCTTCATCCCCTAGCATAGGTCTCTACTCTTCTTTGCCAAGAAGCCTCCTTTGCCCACTTTGACCAACCCCAATCCATCCCGTCTCTGATCATCCATTACACTTATTATCCATACAATCAAGAGTAGTCTTGAACTGCTCTGTAGATGCTCTGCAGCTCTGCTTCCAATATCACTAACTAACCTGTGATTCCATCAGGACAAAGAATGGAGCCCCCAGAGGGTGGGGTGGTGCTGGGCACCTAGTGCTTGCCAACTGGCCATTAACAGATCAAGGTGCTGCACACAGAAATACTGTGTAACCCTCAGGCAAGACATAAAACACACAACAGGCTCTTAGTGTTACCACATCCTAAAGCACTCCACTCTCACACATTTTCATACCTCCTCTGAAATCAGGATGGATGGCATCATAATTGGCAGTTTACCTTCTCTTTCTCAGTACTGCATAAAATAATGGTACCTCTTACAATTAGTCATGCATTAGGCTTGACAAAATGAGGTGTGACTGGTTGGTGTAAGAATCTGTCAGTAAATGCTTCTGGTTTGGACTTAGAGAAAAGGCATTTTGGAGAAATTAAGGGATGCTGAGAAAGATGAAGGGGTAATGGGAATGATGAGGAATGCTGCGAGAAGTGGAGGATGATGGGAGAAATGGAGGATACTAGGAAAGATGAGGAATGCTGAGAGAAGTGGAGAATGCAGGGAGAGAGGAGGAAAGCTGGGAGAATTAGGGAATGCTGGGAAAGGACAGCAGTCTCATGGCCTGCAAGAGCCAAAGATCCCTCTGACCAACTGGTTGCCTGCATGAGGAAACTGAGCTTCCAGCTGCAGTTGGATCTCAAATAATTACTTTTTTTTTTTTTTTTCTTTTTTTGGTACCAGGAACTGAACTCAGGACCTTGCGCTTGCCAGGCAGGCACTTGTGCCACTGAGCTATATCCCTGGCCTGGAGCCCAAATAGGAGGGCTGGGGAAGATCAGAAAATAAGGGCCACAGCCTCTTTGACCTCTAACATAGTGAGGAAGGTTGGCCCACCCACAGTGAATCTCCTCTATGCCCAGTGGCTCCAGCTCAAGGTTAGACATGCAGACTCAGCATTCAGGATCTGAACCTGATGGATGCCTAGGTTTCCCCACTAGTGCCAGATCCTCATGGTATCCCCTTGGTCTCAGTCTCTGCCCCCCCCCACTCCCTCCTTTCTTTCTTTCCTTCCTTCCTTCCTTCCTTCTTGGCAGTGCTGGGAATCAAACTCAGGACTTCTCACTTGCTAGGTGAGTGCTCTACCACTGAGCCACAGCCACAGTCAGGATGTTTAGCTGCATAAATAACTGCTGGGTTGGGGAAATGTGGTCTTTTGCCTTCAGACTGATACTCTAATGTAAGGTTAAGACCAAGAGCCTTGTAGTTAGATATACTTAGATTTAATGTTGTTCTCCTGCTCATGAGCTATGTGACTTCAGGCAAGTTGCCAGAATTTCTGAGCCTTGATTTCCTCATCTTCAAATGCGGGTGTGAATTCCTAGCATCTAATGACATAGGTGTGTGTGTGGGGGGGTAACTGATATAAAGTCATTAACATTAGCTGCTATTAATATTCTTATTATCGTCATTTGTCCCTCTAGTCCTTTTATTTCAGCTAAAGTATCCCTGGCTTCAACTTATGGACCATGGCCAGCATTAACAATCCAGAACAATCCAGGTTTTTTTTTTTTTTTTTTTTTGCAGTACTGGGGATTGAACACAGGCCTTTCACACTGAGCTACATCCCTGGCCCTTTTTTATTTTGAGACAGGGTCTCACTAAATTGCAGTCAGGCGTGGTGGTGCACGCCTGTAATCTCAGCATTCGGGAGGCTGAGGCAGGAGGATCACTACCTAGTGAGTCCAGGCCAGCCTGAACTACATAGCAAGACCCTGTCTAAAAAACAAAACAAAACAAAAAACAAAAAAATTAAATTACTAAGTTGCTGGGCCAATGAGATAGCTCAGCGGCATAAGCGCCTGCTCACAAGTGCGAGGTCCTGAGTTCGACCCCCGGTACCCACAAAAAAAAAAAAAAAAAAAAAACTTACTAAGTTGCCCAGGCTGGGCTTGAACTTGCAATCCTCCTGCCTCAGCCTCCAAGAGTGCTGGGGTTACAGATGTCTGCCACCATGCTCGGGGATAACAATCCAGGTTTTATGGACCTCAAACGTTCCTGAAATGAGGCAGCACCATCTGTGTGGCCATCCCCAGCCCTGACTGGGAGCTTGGGCTCTTTTGCTCTCATTCTCCTGGTTTCCAGTGACTGTCTCTCTTATGCGTCTTATGGGGTTGTGCCTGGTAGACAGCCTCAGAGCTCTAGTTCCATGGCAGAAACAAGAATGCATGAAAAATTAAGGCAAAAGACCAGTGCTAGGAAAAAGCAAAGCAAGGGTTGCTTCTATTCAGCAAGATGGAAGATTAGGTCGTTTGGGGGCAAAACTCTACAAACCATCTGGAAATTTAGAGGCTATGTTCCCTCACCTGTGAGGAGACTTTATTACAACATTATAAGTAGATATATTTTTTATGTATAGCTGAACTGCATGAAAACAAGAGAAGTCTCAGGGCCAGAAGCTTAAAGGAAGTTGGGAAGCAGAGTGGTGAGAGGCCATTCTGCTTTGCCTGCCTCGAAAGCCCTCTGCTAGTCTGGGTAACACAGAGACTTAGGTTCTAATGGCCACAGGGACAAGGGACAGTTCTGAGCCTAGGAGAAGGAGAAGGTAGAACCACAACACGGCGTGCACACTGTAATCCCATTTGTGGAGGGTGTCAGTCTCTGTCTATTTGCATCTACAGGATAAAAATGAGACCGCTGACTTACAGATACGCCCGCAGCTGACTGTGAAGGGGAGGGGAGAAATAGGTTACAGAATTCTTTTTTGTTTTGAGACAGGGTCTCACTGTGTAGTCCAAGCTGGCCTTGAACTCACAGCAATCCTCCTGCCTCAGCCTCCCAAGTGCTGGGATTACAGGCCTGTGCCAACATGCCCGGCTAGGTTACAGAATTCTATGGATCTGAGTTGGGCTTGGTGGGACAGGTCTGTGATCCCAGCACCCTGGGAAGCTGAGGCAGGAGGATTGGAAGTTTGAGCTCAGCCTGGGAAATTTAGCAACTAAGTGAGACCCTCTCTCAAAATAAAAAATAAAGAAAGGGCTGGGGATGTAGCTCAGCGCAAAAGTCCTGGGTTCTATCCCCAACCCCCCCCCCACAAAAATTATATAGATTTGGCGATTCGCCAAATTGGAACAAATAAGCCAACTTCCTCTCTACAGTGCACATGTATGAGTACGAACAAAGAGAAAGGTGTAGAAGGACAGGTGTGTGTGGACCTTCAGGGTACCATAAAGGAGAGGCTGACTGGGACAGAAGGGCAAAAGAAGCAGCTTCTTGTGTCCTTATAGAAGGAGGGACACAGATGCAAATCTGAACAGCATTTATATCAAGATATATTTATCACTTAGATTAAGATGTATAATTTATTGATATATACTATATTATTGCATTGCATTAATGCTACAAGAAACATCCCTACTTGCTTTCCTTGTGACAACACACTTCCATCATCAATTTATTTTTTATTTATTTATTTATTTATTTTTTTGTGGGTACCGGGGGTTGAACTCAGGACCTCGCGCGCCAGCAGGCGCCCGTGCCGCTGAGTGATATCACTGGCCCTTTTTTCGTATGTGGGTACTGGGAGTCGAACTCAGGACCTCGCACTTGCTAGGCAGGCGCTTTTGCCGCTGAGCCATCCCACTGGCACCCATGATTAATTTAGACCTGGAAAGTAAAGGAATTAAAAACACACAAGGACCCAGTGAAAACAACTCTCCGGCACTGTTTGTGAGAACATAGCTGCCCCATCTCCTTGGAGGCCCTTTTGCAATCGCTTTCAAACATCTCCATGTACTGGATGTGCCTCCTGCTCCCCCGCCCAGGAGCTCTGCTTCTGCCTCCGACCCCAGGTGGATACAAAGCTGTCTGCACAAAGACAGTGGTTGCCACATAGCTCGCATAATTAGCAATTGCAAAGGGCCGCGTGCTCAGTACAGGTGACAGATCTTCCCTATACAGTGGGATACTTAGCAGCTGGGAGCAAAAGAGGCAGCATCACAGCTTTCAAGACAGCGTGAGTGAGAAGAGCAAGGTGCAGAACAGCATCCTATTAACTTCCTCGGGCTGTCGTGGGTGGCTGCAAACAGCAGACTTCTTTTTTTTTTTCTCCTCACACAGTGTTGGAAGCCAGACATCTGAAAGGGAGGCGTCACAGGATCCCGCTCCTATGAACACGCTCCTGAAGGCTGCGTGTAGGCCAGGAGCCTTCTTGCCTCTTCCCAGCTTCCGGTGACTCCTTGTAGCTGCAGTGCTCCATTCTCTGAGTTCCCTGCACTTCTCTGTCTCTCTGAGTCTGTCTGTCTGTCTCTCTCCTAAGGACACTGGCCATTGGATTTAGGGCCCACACTAATCCAGAATGGCCTCACGTTAATGTAGCCCTTGGAACATGAGACTAATTTTGTCATCAAGGCACATAAATGTGGGTCTGTCAGACCCACGTTTATTCTTCAGAGTATGTCTATCGATGAATTATTAATTTTAATTTTATGAGTTTTATTATGTTAAACAGTGAGTACTTAACAGGAAAAATATCACAAAAATAAAAGTATTGAGTTTTTAATATTTATTGAGTGTTTATAAAAAAGCATCAAAATTTTCAACATTGACTGGTTTTTGGTGTACAAAGTCCAAAAAAGAACATCAGAAATAAATTCCCATATGAACTACAATGAAAATACCAATAGAACTCTACAAAAACAATTGTCTTTACTTCAGTTATCACACGTAAGGCGGGCTGCACAAAGGACAACAGCACGTTCCATACGCAGGCATCACTCACACTGACAGCACATGTCTTTTGCTTTCCTGGCCTTTTTGTAGGACTTACTTGACATCTCAGTGGTCTTGCTATTTTGTCAGGAGGTTCTTATTATATTATACAGTGTGTAGTTAACAGGAATATAAAATCAATAAAATAAATTATTCAATTCTTAATATGTATTGTGCGTTTAGAATAGACACCAACATTTTCACATCAGCTGTGTACTTCTTTACAAAACCTAAAAGATAACATCAGAAATAAATTCCTACATGAACTGCAATGAAAATACCAATAGAACTGTACTACAAAAATCAGCTTTGGTTCAACTGTCACACCCAAGGCAGTCTTCACACTTGACAACTGCATGTTCCATTCACACGTCTCGCTTACACTGATAGTACATATTTTTGTTTTCCTATAATTTCTCGTAGGGCACAGTTGACATCGTTTTTGTTTTCCTGTTGTCATAGTAGGTCTTTGTGACGCTGCGCCTGCCTGTTCACCTGTCAGCTCACCAGTGTGCTCCACAATTGTCTTTCTTAGCTCCCTGGGCAGAACATTGTTTTTCCTCTGCTGTAAAAGATCTCTTATGAGCCAGCCCCAATCCTCTAAGAAAATTTCTCCATATATATATATATATATATATATATATATATATATATATATTTTTTTTTTTTTTTTTTTTTTTTTTTAATGTGGGTATTGGGCATTGACCTCAGGACCTCACACTTGCCAGCAAGCGTTTGTGCCGCTGAGCGATATCACCGGCCCTCTTTTTTCCTTTATGTGGGTACTGGGAGTTGAACTCAGGACCTCGCGCTTGCCAGGCAGGTGCTTACGCCACTGAGCTATCTCACCAGCCCAATTTCTCCATATTTTGCACTTGTTATTTTCTTATTAAACTATCAAACTATTTATGTCACACATGTTTAGGATGGAGTAAAATGCAACCATTGACCAATGCTTTGTGTTTCAAGTGACATCATAGTTGCTGCATAACTCATCAACATCTACTCCACATTCGGTTTTGCTGTTGAAAATTTCCATCTCAGGCTTCTGTTTTGTTGAGGTTTCCGTATCAGTATTTCCATCATGGTGAAATGTTGATATCAACAGTACCAGGTTGCTTTTCTTTGCCATATATGAGGCCAATGTTGTATCTTTCTGAAATTCAGAGGTTGTACTGTACAATTCTCTGTTTTGAAATTGCAACATTTCATTTGGAATTTCTGCTTTGTTCCTGTGTACAGTTCCGGTCGCTGGTCAATTCGTGCTCTGTTAGCAAATGTAACATCAGTTGGAAACCGGTAAACCAACTGTGGAACGTCACATTCCCATTAGTTTGGGAGATGGGAGCAACAAGTCTGTTCACAACATCATTCGGTTTATTACTATACGAATAAGGACCTGAAGGTTGAGTTCCAGGATAAATGTCTAAATTGAAAGCATAATAAGTCTTTGCATCTACAAGGGCATAAATTTTTATGCCTATTTTGACCCACTGCTTTTCTGTAAGTCTTTTACAGTCCTGTGATCACTATGAGAAATCTGTGCTAAGTACAACAGATCTGTGAATGCTTTCAGTTCAGCTAGTGAGGTGTCATAATAAATATATTTTTGAATATGGCTTTTGGTACATGCAGAAGGTTTTACTTGCATTTCAGCCTTTGTATATTTCACAGCATCTTGTAGCTGTTACAATTTCCAACATTCAGTGGCAGTGCTGGCCTTCTGTCCGATAAGTTTCACCCCTGCCAAGACCTTCACTATATTTTCGGACCTAGTTCTAACATTGGATTGTTCCGTTTGGTTGCCTGGCTGTTTTGCAACATTTTGACTAATCAAACATGTACTCACATTGCTGTTTTCTCCATCATCTGATTAAAGGAGGTCTGCATTCCCTGTGTCTGTATCAGTCGATTCCTGCTCCATTTTACTGTCACAGGCACTTTGGCTCACATGGCCAATGTCAAAGTCATCATCATTATCATCATCATCATCATTATCATCATTATCATCACCACTCTTCTGTTATGAAAGCATGTATTTTACCATAATGGATCATCTTCATCATCCATGCATGAGTAAACTGATGATTCACTTTTGACCTCCTCCAAAACTTGCAAATCTGCTTTTTCATGTGCCATTGTACTGAACTGGTCTACTTCTACCAGAAAAATCAAAAGAAAACTTTTTTAAAAAACAAATCCTGGAGTGGTGTGGGTCTACTGGACCCTTTGTGATGCTTGGGTAAACATACGCAAAACCAGTTGGCCAGAGTATAAAGGTGAGTCCAAATCTTGTTTTGACACTTTTGCACACATGCACACTCCTTGCTGTTCATCATACCAAGTGGGTAAACACATAGATTGCTTCCTGTATCTCTCAGGGAAAGGTGCCAAGATGCACAGCCAGCTACTATTACACTAAAGTACAAATTTATAGCAGAAAAGTAAGGGATAGGCCCACAGAACCCAGTCTTATGCTCTAGGGTTAAGCTTATTATTTCTTTTTTTTTTTTTTTTTTTTTTTTTTTGTGGGTACCGGGGGGGTCAACCTCAGGACCTCGCGCACCAGCAGGCGCCCGTGGCACTGAGTGATATCACCGGCCCCTTTTCCGTATGTGGGATCCAGGAGTCGAACTCGGGCCCTCGCGCTTGCAAGGCAGGCGCTTATGCCGCTGAGCCATCTCACCGGCCCAGCTTATTATTTCTTTTGACTGATTGATTGAGTAGTACTGGGGACCAAACCTAGGGCTTTTGCATGAGCTACATCCCCAGATCTTTTATTTATTTATTTATTTATTTATTTATTTATTTATTTGTTTGTTTGGTCTTTTTGAGACACGGTTTCGCTATGCGGTTCAGGCTGGCCTTGAACTCACTTTGTAGCCCAGGCTGGCCTCAAATTCACAGTGATCCTCCTGCCACAGCCTCCCAAGTGCTGGGATTATAGGCCTGTGCCACCAGGCCTGACTTACTTTTTGTTTTGAGACAGGGTATTGCCAAGTTGTTTAGTTGTCCAGGCTGGGGTCAATCTTGTAATTTTCCTGCTTCTGCCTCCCAGAATGCTGGAATTATAGATGTGTGCCACCACATTTAGCTTAAAAATATTTTGTAAATTGTGATAAAATAAATATAAATAAAAATTTAAAAATGAAGATTTATAGATAAATATAAATACAAATTTGCCACTTTTTTTTTTTTTTGTGTGGGTACCGGGGGTCGACCTCAGGACCTCACATGCCAGCAAGTGCCCGTGCCACTGAGCGATATCACCGGCCCTTTTTTCGTATGTGGGTACTGGGAGTCGAACTCAGGACCTCACGCTTGCCAGGCAGGCACTTACGCCGCTGAACCATCTCACCGGCCCCAAATTTGCCACTTTAACTTTTTTTTTTTTTTGGTGGTGGTGGTGCTGCGGTTTAAACCCAGGGCCTCGAGCCAGTGAGATGGCTCAGCGGCGTAAGTGCCTGCCTGGCAAGCGTGAGGGCCCGAGTTCGACTCCCGGATCCCACATACGAAAAAAGGGCCAGTGATATCGCTCAGCGGCACGGGCGCCTGCTGGCACGCGAGGTCCTGAGGTCGACCCTCGGTACCCACACACACACAAAATAAATAAATAAATAAACCCAGGGTCTTGCACATGCTAGGCAAGCACCCTACCACTGAGCTAAATCCCCAGCTCTACTGTAACCATTTTGTTTTGTTTTGTTTTGTTTTGTTGAGGTAGGGTCTTGCTATTTAGTTCAGGCTGGATTTGAACTCACTGTGTAGCCCAGGTTGGCCTCAAACTCTCAATGATGCTCGTGCCTCAGTCCCAAGCTGGATTACAGGCATGCGCCATGACGCTCAGCTACTGTAAGCATTTTTAAGTATATAATTTGCTCACATTATTACATTCAGTGTTGTGGAACCATCCCCACTATTTCCAGCACTTTCCATCCTCCCAAACAGAAACTGTACCCATGAAGTAACTTCCCATCCCTCTCTCCCAACAAACTTTTTTATTTTGGTTTTGGTTTTTGAGACAGGGTCTTACTATGTAAGTTCAGACTAGCCTTGAACTCATTATGTAGCCCAGGCTGGCCTCTCAAACTTATGGCAATCCTCCTGCCTCAGCCTCCTGAGTGCTGGGATTACAGGCATGAGCCATTATGCCTGACTTCCCAACCAATTTTAATTCCACCTCCTGTCTTTATGAGTTTGCCTATTCTAGATACCTCAATTTATTTTATTTAATTTATTTATTTTTTGAGACAGGGCCTTACTAGGTACTTCAGGCTGGTCTTGAGCTCACTATGTAGTCCAGGCTGGCCTCGAAGTCATGCTGATCCTCCTGCCTCAGCCTCTTGAGAGCTGGGACTATAGGCATGTGGCACCATGCCTGGTGATACCCCAATTTATATGCAATTAGAAACAACGTATTGATATAAAATGGATATCAATGAACTGCACAAAAATGAAAACTACCTTAACTTTGAATATGTACATCATAATCAAGATAACAAATATGTTAGCTGGGCATTCTGGCCCATGTCTATAATTCTAGCACTCTGGGAGGCTAAAGCAGGAGGATCACAACTTCCAGTGCAGCCTGGGCAATTTAATGGGACCCTGTCTCAAAATAAAAAATTTAAAAAGTCTAGGAATAGAGCTCAGTGTGAAGGCCTTGGGTTTTAATCCCCAGCAGTAGGAAAGAAAGAAAAAAGAAAGAAAGAGAGAAAGAAAGAAAGAGAGAAAGAAAGAGAGAAAGAAAGAAAGAAAGAAAAGAAAACCAAATATGTCAATTATTGCCAAAAATTTCCTCAGTTCTCTGTGTAATCCCTCCTCCTCCCACTCCATCCCTAAACAACCACAGGCCTACTTTTTGTTACCATAAATTAATTTGGATTTTCTAGAATTTTTTATTTTATTTTACTTTATTTATATTTTTATTTTTTTTATGTGGGTACCGGGAGTCGAACTCAGGATCTCACGCTTGCCAGCAGGCGCTTGTGCCACTGAGCGATAACATCGGCCCCTTTTTTTCTTTTTTTTATGTGGGTACCGGGTGTTGAACTCAGGACCTTGCGCTTGCCAAGCAGGTGCTTGTGCCGCTGAGCTATCTCACTGGTCCTTTATTTTAAAGAGAGAAAAAAAAAATAGAACAAAATTTCAAAACAACATAATAGGAGGGTAACAATAGTTAATACATTATGTATTGTTATCTTTAAATTAGTTACTCAGGGTACAAGGTATCAGCATTCAATTGTTCAAGAGATATTAGCACAAATCTTTAGAATTTTAAGTAGTAATGTTTGTTTGTTGTTTGTTTTGAGACAAGGTCTCACTATGCTGTTCAGGCTGGCCTTGAACTCACTATGTAGCCCAGGCTGGCCTCAAATTTGCAGTGATTCTCCTGCCTCAGCCTCCCAAGTGCTATGATTACAGGTGTGCGCTACTATGACCAGCAAATTTTAAATAGTATTATACAGGGTATACTCTTTCTTTTGAAGGTGAGCATAATTAATTTGAGATTAGTCTGCGTTGTTGTATATATAGATAATTGATTCTTTATTGCTAAATAGTACTCCACTGTATGGATATAATTTTTTTACCCATTCATTTGTTGATGATATTTAGGTTGTTTCTAACTTTTGGTGCTAGTACATAGAAATGCAATTGGGTTTTTTTGTTTTGTTTTGTTTTGTTTTTGTTTGGTTTCTTTGAGACATGGTCTTGCTATGTAGTTCAGAGTGACCTTGAACTCACTATGTAGTCCAAGCTGGCCTCAAACTCTCAGTGATCCTCCTGCCTCAGCCTCCCAAGTGCTGGGATTACAGATGTGCGCCACCATGCCCAGCAGACTACATTGATTTTTGTATGTTCTGTCCTGCAACCTTGCTGAATGCATGTGTTGGCTTTATAGTTTTATGTATTCCTTGGGATTTTCTACACAGATGATCCTATCACCTGGAATAGAGGCAGTTTTCTTCTTTCTTTCTTTTTTTTTTTTTTTTTTTTGTGGGTACCGGGGGGTCGACCTCAGGACCTCGCGCGCCAACAGGCACCCGTGCCACTGAGCGATATCACCGGCCCCTTTTCCGTATGTGGGATCCGGGAGTCGAACTCGGGCCCTCGCGCTTGCAAGGCAGGCGCTTAAGCCGCTGAGCCATCTCACCGGCCCTTCTTCTTTCTTTCTAACATGCACATCTCTATTGTTTCTCGGCTGGAGTCTCCAGTACAATGCAGAGTGAAGTGATGAGAGCCGGCTTTCCCCATGTTGCTGTGGCTTTTTCCTGGGTGCCTTTTTTTAAGTTGAGGAAGCTCCCTTCTATTTGTAATTGGCTGAGACTTTTAACTTTTTCTGCATCTACTGGAATAACCACATAAATGGTTTTTCTTTTCTCATTTGTGAACATGATAAATTACAGTGATTTTTAAATGTTAAAACAACCCTTCATGCCTGGGATCACGTGCTCTTAGGAGTCTAACATGTAGATCCAGGTGTCTCCAGCATATGCTGAGGCTGGTTCCCAGAGAGACTGGCTTCGGGCTCAGTCAATTATCCTGGTGGAAGGAGGGAGGGGGCCAAGGTCAAGGGTGGGTAGAGTAGGGACAGCGTTGCTTCTGCTGGAGCCTTGACCTCTGCATCTGGGCAATGAAGCTGGTGTTGTTGCCACTGAGCAGCTGTGTGTCACATGAAGAGTCCCCAGTGCAAAGGGGGCTTCCCACAAGGCTGAGGGTGCCCAGCATACCTGCTTCGGTGTGGGCTTCCTTTCTGACTGAAAGGGAGGCAATGGCATTGTCCTCCCAGGACTGCTGTAGGAAATGATGCAAGGATGACAAAATACTTAGAAATGGGACAAAAATGTCAGAAGCAGCCTTGGGATCTGATGCCACCCCTCACTAGCTGTGCATCCTTGGCCATCACCTAATCTCTCAGCCTTAGCCTCCTTCTTTGTAAATAGAAATGAGGCTCCCTGGAGGGGTGAGGTATGACGAGTATTTGGTGTCACCGGACAGGTCACACTAGTGAGTTTGGCATGCGGGAAGTGCTGGGTGATGTCAGGGACCTCACAGGTGCCTGGAGACCATGCAGCTCAGGTAGAGACTGTCAGGCACGCAAGGAGTTGCACAGTCCCCTGCAGTATAAAGGCAAGGAACAGGTACTGGTGGAGATGCTTTTCCTGTTTTCCTTCAGTTTGCAGTGGGGTGAGGCTGAGCCCCTCCGACCTAAGGTTGGCATTTCCAGGAGCCGTAATCTGTGGCCAAAGACTCCAGAACCGGTTACTGACCACATCCTGTAGTCTTACTTTGATTTCCCTTACTTTGCACCGCAGGGTACACACCGCTGCTCTGCTGGAATATGCAGCTAACTGGGATTGTAAACTCAGTACCAGTAACAAGTTAAAGGGACAGGGCTGGGATTTAGCTCAGTGGTGCAGCGCCTGCCTGGCAAGCGTGAGGTCCTGAGTTAGATTTCTGGTACAAAAAAAAAAAAAGAAAAGAAAAAAAAAGAAAAAAAGAAAAGAAAAAAATTAAAGGGACAAAGTTTAAAATAAAGGAAGATGATTTATTTAGAAAAGGGAGGGAAGAGAAGATAGATACCCCAAAGAGTAGGGGGTACCAGAAAGGTGGATACCCCCAGCCCTTATTCCTGACTTCTTTTATTAAGGCTACTGCTCCTTTCCCCCAAGTAGGCACCTGGAACTTGTCACAATCTGGTTGGCTTTCTGGCTGTCTTCAACCCTAGCCCAGGCACCTTTGCCAACATTCCTTTGGTTATTTGAATGCTTTCTGCCATTTTGTGATGGATAAGTGCATGTGTGTGTGTGTGTGTGTGTGTGTGTGTGTGTGTGTGTGTGGAAAAGCCTCATAGGAAGGCAGCTTAGAGTTAGTAGCAAAGTATGTATCTGATGCAGTAATATAGTAACCCTAGAGTGAGAATGTACACATATGTATAAATGCACAGGAGTATGTCTTTTTATACACTAAATAAGCTTTTTTAGGTGGCCACCCCTTGTCTCCTTTGTATTCTTTTGGAGGTGAGTGAGGGAGCTGGTTACCGTGGTTTTTCATGTTTCTGGCTTCATCTGTGCTCTGTCAGCTCTTTCTGATAAATTTATATGTTAATTGCATTACCTTTCAACTTTCCAGGCCTGGTTGCTCTTTCTTTTTCTCTACCTTTGTCTTTTTTTTTTTTATATTTTATTTTATTTTATTTTTTGGGGGGTACCGGGGGGTCGACCTCAGGACCTCGCGCGCCAGCAGGCGCCCGTGCCGCTGAGCGATATCACCGGCCCCTTTTTTTTTTTTATTTTAAAGAGAAAAAAAATAGAACAAAATTTCAAAACAACATAATAGGAGGGTAAAAATGGTTAATACATTGTGTTTTGTTATCTTTATTTATTTTTTTTCTTTCTTTCTTTTTTTTAATATGCAGGTACCAGGAGTCGAACTCAGGACCTCGCGCTTGCCAGGCAGGCGCTTATGCCTCTGAGCTATATCACTGGACCAACATATTGTTATCTTTAAATTAGTTACTCAGATTACAAGATATTGGCATTCAATTGTCCAAACAATGTTAGTACAAAATTTTCTTTTCAATGAACTAAGAGAAATTAGTAGTGTATCTATCTTAACTATTATATATATATATATATATATATATATATATATGGTTTTTCCCTTCCTTCTTTTCTCCATTCCCCCATCCCAGTTTCTATTTCCTTTTGAACAGTTTCTTCCCATTTTACAATATCTATTGTACATTTTGGATATTATTTACTCTTTTAGCTTCTCACACTAGGGAGACAATACGATGTTTACAAATGTGCGTCTGGTTTATTTCACTTATGAGTATGGTCTCAAGTTGCATCCATTCAGCTATAAAAGTCTCCAGTTTATCCTTCTTTGTGGCTGAGTAGTACTCCATTGTATAAAAAGACCACATCTTTTTTATCCATTCCTCGGTTGATGGGCATTTGGGTTGTTTCCAAGATCTAGGTATTACAAATTGTGCTGCTGTAAACATGGGTGCACATATATCGCTGTGGTATGTTGTTTTTAATTCTTCTGGGAAGATGCCCAGAAGATACCCAGAAGGAAGATACCCAGCTGGGTCAAATGGGACCTCCAATCCTAGTTTTCTGAGGAATCTCCACACTGATTTTCACAGTGGTTGCACCAGCCTACACTCCCACCAACAGCGGAGAAGTGTTCCTTTTCCTCCATAGCCCCTCCAGCATTTGTTATTGGTTGATTTCTTGAGGATAGCCATTTTTTCTGGGGTGAGATGGAATCTCAGTGTTGTTTTAATTTGCATCTCTTGAATGACCAGTGATGTTGAACATTTTTTCATATATTTATTTGCTGTTTGTATTTCTTCATCTGAGAAGTGTATATTCATCTCAGATGCCCATTTTTGGATTGGGTCTTTAAATTTGGGAGGTCTGATTTTTTTGAGTTCTTTATGTGTTCTCGATAGTAATCCTTTGTCTGAGGAACAGCTGGCAAACATTTTTTCCCACACTGTGGGTTGTCTCTTCACTCTGTTGGTGGTTTCTCTTGCTGTGCAAAAGCTTTTTAATAAGATGAGATCCCAGTTGTTGATTCTTTGTGATAGTTCCTGTGCAATTGGGGTTTTATTCATAAAGTCTTTGCCTACACCAATGTCTTCAAGAGTCTTACATATTCTATCTTCCAGCAGGTTTAATGTTTCTGTTTTTTTTTTTTTTTTTTTTGTGGGTACCGGGGGGTCGACCTCAGGACCTCGCGTGCCAACAGGCACCCGTGCCGCTGAGCGATATCACCGGCCCCTTTTTCGTATGTGGGATCCGGGAGTCGAACTCGGGCCCTCGCGCTTGCAAGGCAGGCGCTTACGCCGCTGAGCCATCTCACCGGCCCTGTTTCTGTTTTAATATTTAGATCTTTGATCCATTTTGAATTTAGTTTAGTGCACGGTGAAACATATGGGTCTAATTGTAATCTTCGTTATGTGCAGAGCCAGTTTTTCCAGCGCCATTTATTAAAGAGGCTATCTTTCTTCCAGTGAATGTGTTTGGCACCTTTGTCAAAGATAAGGTGGCTTAGTATGTCTGGGGTTGTTTTTGCATCTTCTAATCTGGTCCATTGATCTTCGGGTCTGTTTTTTTGCCAGTACCATGCTATTTTTATCACAATAGCTTTATAGTATAATTTCAAGTCAGGGATTGTGATGCCCCCTGCCTTGCCTTTGTTGCCCAGAATTGCCTTTGCTATTCTAGGTCTCTTCTGGTTCCAAATGAATTTTAGGATTGTTTTCTCTAATTCTGTGAGATATGTTGTTGGAATTTTGATTGGAATTGCATTAAATTTGTGTAACAATTTTGGAAGTATGGCCATTTTCACTATATTAGTTCTTCCTACCCAAGAGCAAGGGATATCTTTCCATTTTCTGATATCCTCTTCAATCTCCTTTTTCAGAGTAATGTGTTTTTTTTTTTTTGTGGGTACTGGGGGGTCGACCTCAGGACCTCGCGTGCCAACAGGCACCCGTGCCACTGAGCAATATCACCGGCCCCTTTTTCGTATGTGGGATCTGGGAGTCGAACTCGGGCCCTTGCGCTTGCAAGGCAGGCGCTTACGCCGCTGAGCCATCTCACTGGCCCAGAGTAATGTGGTTTTCAAAGTAGAGGTCTTTTACATCCTTTGTTAGATTGATTCCTAGGTATTTCATTTTTTTGGATACTATTGCGAAAGGTATCGTTACCCTAATTTCTCTCTCAGTGAGTTTGTTATTGGTGTACAGGAAGGCTATTGATTTTTTTTTTTTTTTTTTTTTGCGGGTACCAGGGGTCGACCTCAGGACCTCGTGCGCTAGCAGGCGCCCGTGCCACTGAGCGATATCACCGGCCCTTTTTTCTTATGTGGGTTCTGGGAGTCGAACTCGGGCCCTTGCGCTTGCCAGGCAGGCACTTATGCCGGTGAGCCATCTCACCGGCCCAGGCTACTGATTTTTGAGTTGACTTTGTATCCAGCTACACTATTGAATTTGTTTATTAAATCTAGCTGTTTTGTAGTGGAGTTTTTGGGGTCTTCTATGTAGAGTATCATGTCATCTGCAAATAATGATAATTTAACTTTTTTGTTTCCTATCATTATTCTTTTATTTCTTTCTCTGGTCTAATTGTGCTGGCTAAAGTTTCCAGGACTGTGTTGCATAAGAGTGGAGACAGTGGACATCCTCGTCTTGTTCCTGATTTTAGAGAGAAAGCTTTCAGTTTTTGTTCATTTAGTATGATATTGGCTGTTTGTTTGTCATAGATGGCCTTTATCAGATTGAGATAAAGACCATCTATTCCAATTTTCTGTAGGGTTTTTATCATGAAAAGGTGCTGGACTTTGTCAAAAGCTTTTTCTACATCTATTGAGATGATCATATGATTTTTGTCCTTGGCTCTGTTAATATGGTGTATTACATTTTTTGGTTTATGTATGTTGAACCATCCCTGCATCCCTGTGATGAATCCTCTTGATCATGGTGTATAATCTTCTTGATGATTTGCTGCATTCTGTTTGCCAGTATTTTATTGAGGATTTTTGCATCTATGTTCATTAGGGAGATTGGTCTATAGTTCTCTTTCTTAGTTGGGTCCTTCTCCGGTTTTGGTATCAGGGTAATGCTTGCTTCCAGGAATGAATTTGGGAGTATTGCTTCCCTTTCAATTTCATTAAAGAGTTTGCGAAGTAGTGGTGTTAGGTCTTCTCTAAATTTCTTGTAGAATTCAGCAGTGAATCCATCAGGGCCTGGATTTTTCTTTGTTGGGAGGTTTTTAATGACATCTTCGATTTCATTGATTGATATTGGCTTACTTAGGATTTTATATCTTCTTGATTCAGCTTTGGTAATTCATGTGTATCTAGGAATCCGTCCATTTCTTTTGCATTTTCCATCTTATTAGAATACAAGTTTTCAAAGTAGGTATAGATGATCTTCTGGATTTCTGCAAGGTCCTTTGTGATTTCACCTTTTTCATTCCTAATTGCGTGGATTTGAATCTTTTCTGCCCTTTTTTTTTTTTTTGTGGGTACCGGGGGGACGACCTCAGGACCTCACGCGCCAACAGGCACCCGTGCCGCTGAGCGATATCACCAGCCCCTTTTTCATATGTGGGTTCCAGGAGTCGAACTCGGGCCTTTGCGCTTGCAAGGCAGGCGCTTAAGCCGCTGAGCCATCTCACCGGGCCTTCTGCCCTTTTTTTAATACGGTTGGATAAGGGTTTGTTGATTTTATTTAATCTTTCAAAGAACCAACTCTTTGATTCATTGATTCTTTGTATTTTTTTTAGTCTCCAGTACGTTAATTTCTGCTCTGATCTTTATAATTTCCTCCCTTGTATAAACTTTTGGCTTAGCCTGCTCTTCTTTTTCTAGAATTTTGAGGTTCACCATTAAGTTGTTTATTTGCACTTGCTCTGTTTTTGTGATATGGGAATTCACTGCTACAAATTTCCCTCTTAGGATTGCTTTCATTGTTTCCCATAAGTTCCGGTATGTTGTAATGTTGTTATCATTCAATTGTAGAAACTGTCTAATTTCTTCTTTAATTTCATCTGTGACCCATTGGTTGTTCAGGAGGGTGCTATTTAATTTCCATGTGTTTAGGAAGTTCTTGTGGTTTCTTTTGCTAATGATTTCCAGTTTTATTGCACTATGGTCTGATAATACACATGGGATAATTTCAATTCCTTTGCATTTACTTAAGCAGGTTCTATGAGCTAGTATGTGGTCTATTTTGGAGAACGTCCCATGTGCAGCTGAGAAGAATGTGTATTCTGATGTTGTGGGGTGGAACACTCTGTAGACATCTACTAAGTCCATTTGTTCCAAAGTTTGGTTCAGCTCTAATATTTCATTGTTGATTTTTTTGTCTAGTTGATCTGTCTTTTTGTGACAGTGGAGTATTGAGATCCCCCAATACAACTGTATTAGTGCTTATTTGATTTTTCATGCCCATTAATATTTGTTTTATATAGTTGGGTGCACTGGTATTTGTTGCATATATATTTATGGTTGTTATGTCTTCCTCTTGGATTGTTCCCTTTACAAAGATGTAGTGACCTTCTTTATATCTCTTAATCAGTCCTGTCTTGAAATTCACTTTGTCTGCAAAAAGAATAGCTACCCCTGCTTTTTTCTGGGTTCCTGTCTCATGCAGTATTGTTTTCCATCCTTTGACTTTCAGTCTGTGAATTTCTTTTTGAATTAAATGTGTTTCTTGTATGCAGCATACTGTTGGATCTTGCTTCTTGATCCATTCTACCAGTCTGTGTCTTTTGACTGGTGGATTGAGACCATTGATGGTTAAAACTGATATGTATTGACTTTTCCTTGTCATATTATTTTCCTGCTGTTGGCTCCCCATCTTTTTTTGTTGTTGTTGTTTTTCCTCCTTCCATTTTACCTTTGTCTTCCTAATTGCTTAAGTGTAACTGCAGAGGCAAAAGCTGATTTTAGTAAGATTTTCTATTAATTTCTTTTTCTTTTTTCTTTTTGTTTTTGTCTTTTTTTTTTTTTTTTTTGGTGGGTACCGGGGGAACGACCTCAGGACCTCGTGCGCCAGCAGGCGCCCGTGCCGCTGAGCGATATCACCGGCCCCTTTTTCTTATGTGGGTTCCGGGAGTCGAACTCGGGCCCTCGCGCTTGCCGGGCAGGCGCTTAAGCCGCTGAGCCATCTCACCGGCCCCTGTTTTTGTCTTTTTTGAAACAGCGTTTCACTATGCAGTTTAAATTGGCCTTGAACTCGCTTTGTAGCCCAGGCTTGAACTCACAGAAATCCTTCTGCCTCAGCCTCCCAAGTGCCGGGATTATAGGGGTGTGCCATCTCACCTGGCTCTATTAATTTCCTTAATAAAGCTTAATGAGGCCCTTATTTTATTCTTTCCCTGCCTTCAACCTCCTTTCCCGGCACTCTGGGGCCAACACGAACCCCATGGTGTTCTCAGGGACAGAGGCGAGAGAGCACCTCAGACCTAGAGCTGGGATGGGGACCCAGGTGGTCCTGGACCTTGTGAGAGGCCTGCACCCTCCAAGAGTGAGCTTCTCCCCAGTTGACTCCAAGCCTGCTTCCAAACTGAGAGGTGGGAGCTGAGATGACTGGGGGGATGGGATCTATGAGCTAAGGGGAACTGTGGGGTCCCTTCTTCCTTCTGCAGCCTGCGCTGTCTCCTCTGGCTCCTGTGGGTGCCAGTGGTTTAGCCGGCCTGGGTTTTCTCCAGTGGCCTTGATGTTCAATTCATTCAAATATCATTTCCCAGGTGTCATAGGTGTTTGTGCCAAGCCAGAGCCAGGCTCCAGGGTCATGGTGATGAGATGAGAACCAGGCTCTTTCTTGGAGGCACAGAGTCAGGGGAACGCTGGTGTGTGGTATAGGGCTCGATTCACACATGACTCTCCCAATACCCAGCCTGTCTGCCAGCAGAGGCGTTTGTTCTCAGCTCAGCACCAGTGCCCTTGGCAAACACAGGATGTCATAAAAGAGATAAGATGGGACACGACTACATCTACAGATACCCAAGCATTCACACCGGACACCTCAAGGACTTTGTTCATTGAGGCACGAAACATCCAGAGGACTTTGACCACTGATGTTTATTAAGGTCATCCCAACTAATGTCCCTGCCTTCTTTCAAACCCTGTAAAAAAAAAAAGCCCGCTTCTCTTTGTTCCCTACAGATGGCCTTTTCACCCTCTGTCTGCCTGCACCCAGGCACAATAAATTCCATGCTATGTTGCCTTTACACAAGCCTGGTGGTCTTGGCTGGTCTCTGCCTTGTGCTGTTCCTTACATGCAGGGTCTCAGAGCATTTGTGGCCATGAGGAATAGCCCTGGTGGCCAGAGGAGGTGTATGTGTGTGTGTGTGTGTGTGTGTGTGTGTGTGTGTGTGTGAAGGGGGATGTTCCAGCTGACAGGAAGGAGCCAACTGAGGAAAACTCTGGGTGGAACATTCTAGGCAGAGAGAAGGCAAAGTCCTCAAGGAGGAGCCAGTCAGCCTGGGGAACAGCTGGGTAGAGCTGGGGAGGAGAAGGAAGACCCAAGACAGCCTGCTGGGAAGCCATGGGGGCTGGGATTGGGAGAGTTTCTGGAAATGGAAGCATGCTTGTGGTCTTCCTTCCTGTTTCCTGTGTGACTGTGTTTTGTTTTGTTTTTTTTGAGGCAGAGTCTTGCTATGTAGTCCAGGATGGCCTTGAACTCAAGGTGATCCTCCTGCCTCAGCCTCTCGAGTGCTGGAATTACAGGCTGGCTTCCTGTGTGATCATTGAGGCCTCTTGTATAGAAACACATCTGGGAGGCCCTCAGGACTGGAAGGAAGGGTTGGGGCAGAGGTCTCACCACTCCACATCCTCAGAGGGTTGCTGGCTGAATCAGGGGGACAGATCCCCCATCTTCCTCGAGGTGGGACAACTGTGTGGTGTTTGAAAGTAGCAATTCCTGCCTGCTTGCCTGGCTGTCATGGAGGGCCCTCGCTCCAAAAATCCTGTGGATCCAAACCCTTGTCTCAGGCTCTGCTTTGGGGAAGCCGGCCTCAGACAGGCCATGAGAGATATGCATTTTGTGGCCTGGAAACTGGGGTTCTGTGATCAGAACCCTGAGGGTTCTTCTTCCAGCTCTGAGAGTCTCTACAACTGTGTGATTTACTCAGGTAACACAGCAAGTCCACAGCAGAGCTAGGGCCACAAACCACTTCCAGCCTGAAGACCCTGGGGCTTGAGGGTTGGGGCTTGGGGGCCTTCTAAAGAATGTGCTCCCTGTTCAAATCCCAGAGAAGTTCCCCTTTGCCTTAATTACTCCAGAGGCCTCAGGGCCCTGAATTCTACCCCCTTCCTTCTGTATTAGAATAATTCACACTAAAGTGTGAAGGACAGGCAGCTCAGAACCCTCCCAGAGATGATGCACCCCAAAAATAAAACTCCTATTCACCCAAGTGAATCTGTGACCTGATGGACTTCTTGTCAAGGTGATAAAGGGATTGGAAAAATGCATACAGTGCGAATGTGGGGATTTTCCAGGTCGTGAGGGAGCTATGTATGAGGAGGTTCCTCAGCTTCCCCAGATCAGCTCTGCTCTATCCCATAATCAGACCACACATGTTGAGAAATGTTCACTGCTTTCCTCAGGTCCCCATAGCAGGGGCTGTCAAATGTGCAGGTCCCTGGAAGGGAGGGTGCCTCAGCTAAAGGAATCATTTTGCCAAAAGTGCATTTTTAAAATGAACAGCCTGGTGGTTTGAGCCAGGATCCCTAGCAAGTGGCTTCCTTGGAGTGCAGGGCAGGCTGGGCCTCCTTGCTGGCTCAGGCGGGTTGGGAGCACAGATCTGGGCTCCAGGGCAGGTAGGGCCGGCATTCCTGAGTGGCAGCACCGTCCTCGACTGGCCTCTGCCTTTCTGTCCGAGTAGCCTTGTGAAAGTCATTTGCCTTCTCTGAGGCTCAGTTTCCTCATCTCTAAAATGATTCGGAGTTGAGTATTCCAGGATCTGGGCATGGGAGGTGTGGCCCTTGCCCACCCCTGTGTGGATGTTGGGCACACAGACCTCCAAGCCCCGCTCAGAGATAGCTGTTGCAGCTTCTGTATTTAATAAGATTCTAACCCAGGGGGTTCACGTTTGAAGAACCCTGATCTCTGCCAGACTGCTCAAAAGTAAACCACCTGTGTAGCTTACCTGGGGAAACTTGTTAGAAATGGAAATTCATGGAGCCAGGCATGGTGGTGCACGCCTGTAACCCTAGCACTTGGAAGCTGAGGCAGGATGATCACCATGGGTTGGAGGCCAGCCTGGGCTACATAGTGAGTTCAAGGGCAGCCTGAACTACATAGTGAGAACGTGTTTCAAGAAAAAAAGAAAGACAGAAAAGAAAAGAAATGCAAGTTCATGGAGCCCAGATCCACTGATGCGCATCTCGGGACGGAGCCTGGGGACCTTCCCCAGGGAGTTCTGCAACATTCGCTGGCTGTAAACCATGCTTTCTTTTTTTCCTGTATTTTTTATTAGTGCATCTGGGTGTACAGATTAATGGGTTCATTTTTGCAGTTCTGTACATGCACATAACATATTTTAATCATCCCCCATCTGCCCCCTCGCCCCACCCTCCCTCTTAGTTTCATATGTGTTTTTTGGGCAGGTTCAATGCAAAGTGTGTTTTCTGCTGCTGCCAAAGTGCTCGCTGCCTGCACTTCCCAGCAGTTCTGCGATGTCATTCTGTCCTTCACTTCAGCTCTGGCCAAGAGAAAACGGAGGCTTAGGAGCAGTGGAGCAGTTGCTCTATCTCTTCTCTACATCTCGTAATAGCAATATTGATGTAAAGATGTTTCTGACAAGTGTCAGTGAGCTATTACACAGAACAACTGCTTATAAACTATAATATTGCTTGTAAATGTTCATGTTACCTGATGGCAAACAGAAGCTCTGTTGGAACAGGAACTGTGGTAGGTATTTTGGGCTCTGATCAAGTTTTAGGACCTCATGAACAGCATCTCCTCTCTTCTATCTTATTTACTTATGTATTTATTGTGGTACTGGGGAGCAGACCCAAAGCCTTTGAACTGAGCTACATTTCCAGCCCTTTTTATTTTGAGACAGAGTCTCACAAAGTTGTTAAGTGGCTCAGGCTGGGCCAGAACTTGCAATCCTCCTGCCTCACCCTCCCAAAGAGCTGGGATCACAGGCATGCGCCACCATATTCAGGTTCTTCTACCATTTAATATTTTGATTAGGTGATACATTCACATGATTTAGTGTTAGTTTCTTTGTTTGTTTGTTTGCTTTGAGACAGGGTCTCACTATGCAGTTCAGGCTGGCCTTGAACTTACCATACAGCCCAGGTTGGCCCAAAACTTGTAGCAATCCTCCTGCCTCAGCCTCCCAAGTGCTGGGATTAGAGGCGTGACCACCATACCTGGCTAATGTGTTTTAAACATCATGTAATGAAAGCTATAGTGAGATGTTTTCTTCCCATGCATGTTGCATAACTACTCAGTGCTTGTCCTTGCCAGGTAACTGTTTATGTTTACTGTGTCTAAACTAATTAAAGATAAGACTTGGGAAAGTTGAGGAATCTCCTCTTTTATGAATACCTTGTGACCCCCAAAATCTCTGAACTTGTAATATATGCCCATTTTTCCAAATCATTTTATCACCTGGACAAAAAGTTCATTAGATCACAGAATTATTCATTGATTAAAAAGTCCTTCAAATTATGGCCTTATTTGGGTTAACAAGCATTATCTGTTAAAGATGCCCTATCTCTGAGACATTTCTGAGCTACCAGTCTTTTACACTTTAGTGTGAATTATTCAAACACAGAATCTCTTTATGCAAACAGAAGCAATATACAGAGTCTGCCAGGAATTGTATAAACACTTCAGCAGTTCACCATACTAGTAAATGTCTGTAAGCTCGTGGCCACCACTTTGAGCACCTCTTGTAATTGTTGAGGCCAAAGGTAACTTGTATTAATCTCATGATGTCTCAATAAATTTAGTATTAAAATATTCATACAAGTTTTTCTTTTCCTGATATAAACATTTTTTGGCAGACTCTGTGTATATAAAAAATACATACAGTACAATGCTTTGCCACCTCTGCTGAACATAGTTTACAACGTAGAATACACACTGTTCTGAGCCTTGTTTCACTGGATATAACATATTATGGTTATGATACATTATGTGTGGTGCACATTCAGGTTCTTTTCTTTCTGGTATCACGGAGACCTCTGAGACGAACAATCCCACCCATGTGGTTTTTGCAGGTGCACACTATGTGTGTGGGATAAATTCCCAGGGATGGGATTGCTAGGGATCTACGTTGGTCATCTGAGAGATAGTATCAATTTCCCCACCATAAAGTTAGTACCAAATTGCATCTGCGTCAGATTTGGATGAGAAATTGCTATTTTCCCACATCATTGCCAGTGCATTAAAGTGTCAGATCATTGGATTTTTAGCAATCTGATAGGTGAAAAAGAGTGACTCAGTGTCATCTTAATTTAAATGTGTTATGAAAAGTTTTAAATTTATAGCATGGTTAAAGACCATTTCTATTTCTTTCTCTAGGCTGGTCTTACTCGTATCATTTGCTTATTTTTAAAAAATTGGAGTTTTGGGCCGGTGAGATGGCTCAGCGGTTTAAGCGCCTGCCTTGCAAGCGCGAGGGCCCGAGTTCGACTCCCGGAACCCACATACAAAAAAGGGGCCGGTGATATCGCTCAGCGGCACGGGCGCCTGCTGGCGCACGAGGTCCTGAGGTCGACCCCCCGGTACCCACAAAAAAAAAAAAAAAAAATTGGAGTTTTGTAGGCTTTTTCTGTTTCATTCTAGGAGCCGTTGACATATTAGGGATTAGCCTTTTGTCTCTGATTCAATTGTATCCAGTGCTTTGTTTTGTTGTTTTGTGTTTTGGGGGAGGTTATGTACAAGGTTTTTTTTTACACAAAGTCAGTCTCTTTTGGCATTTATGGCTTCAGAAGGTACAGTCACGGATGCATAGACCTTTCTCACCTTAAGGTAACAGGATGTGGCCTGTGTTTTCTTTTCTAATTTTACATTCAGATTTTTATCCGTTTGGAATTTATCCTGGTGTGTGTTGGAGGAATAGATCCACCTTTACATTTCTTTCCCCAGATGACTCTTCTTTCCCTGCTAAACTGGGAAGCTATTTTATCTTAAGCTTTTTCCCATATACTTTGGATCCAGTTCAGAACTTGCTGCCCTTCCCCACTCAATTCCCACTGTTTTGTCTACTAAGGTTCATAATATTTAAAAAATACATCTTACTATATGGAAGGGATGTTCCTCTTACTTTTTGAGCTCTTTCAGGATATTCTTGCTTATTTACTCTTCCATTTCAGCATGAACTATAATGTCTAATCACAGACATATGCTGGTGTTTTGATTGGAATTGCTTTGATGAAAACACAAGTGTAACATACATGCAGAAAACAGAATAAATTGTATGTATATACTTGATGAGTTATCATGAAGTGAACACACCCTTGGAACTGTTGCCCAGATTTGGAAATATCTGTAGTTATATGACATACATGAAAAAAAGAATCTCACTATAGTTTTTATTACATGAACATTAGCAGCATGTAGATCCCACACCCTGCAGGCCCCAGTCGCTATTCCCACTCTCCTGAGAGGAATCATCGTCCTTATTTCCTATGCCATAGATTGGTTTTGCTCTGCTTTAAAAGAGCCTTTATGGGGCTGGGGATGTAGCTCAGTGGCACAGCACCTGCCTGGCAAGCACAAGGTCCTGAGTTCGATTCCTGGGACCAAAAAAACAAAAAAGAGCCTTTATATACATATATGTATCTTTTGGGGTCTGGTTTCTTTTGCTCACCATTATGTTTGTGAGGTTTATTTATCTATTCTGCTGTTGATGAACGTTTAGGTGCTCCCAGTTTTGGGGTCTCATGCATTGTGCTGCTATGAACAGTGTAACACATGGCTTTGGTACCAGGTCTACACGTATCCTTCCTTCCTTCTTTTTCTTTCTGTCTTGCTTTCTTTCTTTCTCTCTCTCTCTCTCTTTCTTTCCTCTTCCTCCTTTTACAGTACTGCAGATTGAACCCTGGGCTTCATGTGTACTAGGCAAGAGATTTACCACTAAGTAACATCTGTGGCCCTTTTTATTTTGTGATAGGGTTCTCGCTAAGTTGCCCAGGGTGGGCTTGAACTTGTTATTCTTCTGCCTCAGCCTTCTGAGTAGCTAGGATTCCAGGTATGCACCCCAGTGCTCGGGATCAGGTATACACATTTCTGTTGATATTTGTTCATGGACAGCATTATTGGGCTATGGGAGATGCACATGTTCAATTTAGAAACTACTGCCAAACTGTTTTCCAGATAGATGTGCAACACTTGGATTTGTTGATCTTTTTAGTTTTATTCATTCTGGTAGGTGTTTAGTGGTAATTAATTATAGTTTTTATTTCACTTCTTTAATGAATAATAAGGTTGAGAACATTTTTATATGTGCACTAGCCATTTAAACATCCTCTTTTATAAAATATATAGGATACCTTTGAATTTGCACATTAAATTCAGAGAATTTACATATTTATTTACATTTTCCTATCCAAGTACATAGTATGCTTTTCCATTTGCTTAGATTGTCTTAGTATTGTTTACAGGTTTTATTTTATTTTATTTATTTGTTTATTTTTAGTAATGAAGCTTGAACCCAAGGAGTGCTGAGCTATATCCCCGGCCCTGTTTTTATTTTGAGACAGGGTCTCAAATAAATTGCCCAGGCTGACCTTGAATTTGTGATAATCCTGCCTCAGCCCCCTAACTGGGATTAGAAGCATGTGCCACCATGCCTGGCTATGGTTTTTTAGTATGGACCTTGCACATTTTTTGATAAGTTTATCCCTAGGTTGTTTTTTTTTGTTTTGTTTTGTTTTTTTGGTACTGGAAATCGAACTCATGACCTTGTGCTTGCCAGGCAGGCACTGTGCCACTGAGCTATATCCCCAGCCCTATCCTAGGTATTTAAAAGATCAACAAATTTAAGTGTTGCATATCTATTTGGAAAACAGTAATTCTGCTTATCAGTAACCACCCAACAGCAACACCCTGAAGGCAGGCATCATGGTGCACAACTGTAATCCCAGCTACTCAGGAGGCTCACAGTCCAAGTGGAGGAGCTCCTTTGACTGAGCCCAGTGCTACCGTGGACTCCTCTGGGCAGGGTCTGTGGTCTCTTTTCCTGAATGGAGGAACGGCTGGTTTGATTCTCTGCCAGGAGCAGGAACTGGGGTTTCCCACTGCGTGGGGAAAAACGGCCTGATTCTGATCTTAGTCTTTTCCAGTTAGTTCTCTTGTGGCTTTTATACATTTTTATTTCAAAACAAAATATATTAACCCCCTCAAAAGAAGCATAACCAAATAACCTTCATCCTGTTATACTCAGTTTTGTTTATGTAAGGGTTTGGAGGATGTCCCAGCGGGCTTAGAGTCTCTGAGCTATTCTAAAACTAAACTTGGGACTAATGTTTCTCAGGAAGGATGAAAAAAAAAAAGAAGACGTCAAAAGGGTCTGGGTCAGAAACAAAGAAAAGTCTTTGGGCGGTGGATGTGGCATCCACTTGGCAGGGCTGCCCGGTGGTTAGGACAGTGCCCTCTGGGCCGGGCTAGGCTGAAATCCCTGCTCTGCTCCTGCCTCATGTGACCTTGGACAGGTCACCTCCCCTTCAGGTCCTCAATTTCCTCATCAGAAAGAGAAGGTAACAACAATGCCTACCTCTTGTGGTGTTGGGATTCAGTGAGTTAAGACAGGGAAGATTCCTTGGCACGTGGTGAGCACCCGACAGATGTGGGGGAGACTTCGTGGGGATCAGAGCTGGCAGCAGGGACTGGGCCAGGTGGGCTATGCATTCAGCATCCTTTCCTGGCTTGGCTGACGCTGATCTTGTCACAGAGGTCTGCAGGGTGTGCTTAGACAGCTGGGGCTTCTACTGTGAAGCAAAAGAAAGACACTTTAAAAAGTTCCTGAGCCTAGCGGTGTATCTCCGTTGGTAGAGCGCTTGCCTAGCATGCACGAGGCCCTGGGTTTGCTTCCCTGCACCAGGAGAACCAAACCAAACCAAACCTTTTGTAAGTGCCTGGGCTGCAGAAAGCAAAGGAACAGAGCTGAAGATTCCTGTAGGCAGGCGTTTCAGATAATAAATCCGTGACAGTTGGGAAGAAGCATTGGGCCAACACCCTTGGCTTCTAGCCAGGCTCTTCTGCGGTCTTTAATTCCAAGTGGGAGCTCTCTCCCAAGGGGCCGGTTTGCTTGGGAATGGAGCAGCCATCCGCAAAGCTCGTCTCCAGGGTCGTGCTGTGTTTGCAGCTGAGAGGGTGCGAGGCGTGTGTGCTGCGGGCAGGGGCACGGCTTCCGGTGGTGAGTGAGCGGGAAGGGGCGCCGCAAGGAGGGCTCCACCGGGCAGTGCCATGTCCGCCCAGCCCTGAGAACCCGCACAGCGTTGGGCCGGCCCGTCAGGGCTTCTGTCTGATTTGTGAAGCCTTAGTCGGGTTGCAGCCTCCGTCACCAGCCTGCTGTTCCCGAAGAGCTCCTTTTTATTTTTAAATGTGGAGGGCATTTTATTTAAAACACATAGATCTTAAACATTCAATTTGGTGGTATGTTAGTTGCCTGGAGCTGCCATAGAAAGTACCTCAAAACTGGTGGTTTATTATAACAGCAGAAAAAACTGTCCTTTCATGGGACTAGAGGGAGGAAATCCGGAATGAACATGCCTCAGGGCCGCAACCTCTTGGAAGGTGCCAGGGGAGCCTCTTTCCCCGTCTCTTCCCAGCTTCTTGTGGTGGCAACTCCTGTCCCTCCTCGACATATTCCTATGTCACTCTAATCTCTGTCCCAGTCGTCACGCGGTACTCTCTTGGGTGTCTGTTTTTCTCTCTCTCTCTCTTTGGATTAGGCCTATCCCAATCCAGTCTGACCTCACTGTAATTCAGTTACACCTAGAGAGACCATCTTTCCAAATAAGGCCCCTTCTAAGATTGCAAGTAGATGTGCATCTTGGGGGAGAGCACTATTTAACCTGTACAGATGGCGTTATGGTAGGTCAGGAATACCCCCACAAAGCCCTCTGGGGCTCATAGGCTGGGCTTTTGGAAGGTCATTGGATTATGGGGTTTATGGCTGACTTGGTTTTGGGAGGCGGGGTCTGGTTGAAGAGGCCAGGTGTGACCCGGAAGGGTTTATCTCCCTTCCCAGCTCCTTGCATCTCTCTTTGCTTCCTGGCCGCTATGACAAGCAGCTTTCCTCTGTGCAGGCCCTTCCACCATCCCCTTCCGGTCTTGGAGCCAGCCCCATGAATTGTAACTGTGAGCCAAAATAATCCTCTTCTCCTTTATGTTGTGAGTGTCGGATATTGTGTCCCAGGGACAAGAAAAATGACTAACACAAATGGCTTTTGGCAATTGTGTATACCCATGCAACAACCACTCCACGCAAGAGACTGAACATTTCCAATGCCCCAGAAAGTTCTCATGTCCCTTCCCAGCCACTTCCTACCACCACTCCCCACCCTAAATAACCACAGTTAATTTTTTTTTTTTTTTTTTTTTTGGTGGGTACCGGGGGGACGACCTCAGGACCTCGCGCACCAACAGGCACCCGTGCCGCTGAGCGATATCACCGGCCCCTTTTTCGTATGTGGGTTCCGGGAGTCGAACTCGGGCCTTCGCGCTTGCAAGGCAGGCGCTTAAGCCGTTGAGCCGTCTCACCGGCCAACCACAGTTAATTTTGATCACCACAGATCAGCCTTTTTTTAAAAAAAAAAAAGTCCTTACATTCAAATAAATGGACTTAAACAGTGTGTGATCTATTGTGTCTGGCATATTTTCCTCAAAATAATGGTTTTGAGTTTCATCTGTGCCACTGCATGGGTCAGTGTTTGCTCCTCTTCATTGCTGAGTAGTATTCCATGGTGTGATTATACTACAGTTTCTATGTCTTCTGTGGATGGATATTTGGATTGTTTCCTATTTTGGGAACTGCTTATTGTTCATAATATAAGTATAGCAGCAATGCATATTCACATTTACTCTTTTTTTTTGGTATTGGGGATCAAACTCATGACCTGGCGCTTGCCAGGCAGGTGCTGTGCCACTGAGCTATGTCCCCGGCTGCACATTTACTCTTGTTTGTTTGATTTTTTTTTTTTTTTTTGGGTACCGGGGGGTCGACCTCAGGACCTTGCGCGCCAACAGGCACCCGTGCCGCTGAGCGATATCACCGGCCCCTTTTTCTGTATGTGGGTTCCGGGAGTCGAACTCGGGCCCTTGCGCTTGCAAGGCAGGCGCTTACACCGCTGAGCCATCTCACTGGCCCTGTTTGATTTTTTGAGACAGGGTCTTACCATGTAGTTCAGGCTGGCCTTGAACTCACTATATAGCCCAGGCTGGTCTCAAACTCATAACAGTCCTCCTGCCTCAGCCTCTTTAATGCTGGAGTTATAGGTGAGCACCAGCTATTTGTGTTGATTCTTTACAGGGGTATGTACTCTTACAGTTTTAGGCTAAATACCAGGAACGCAATTGCTGGGATATAGGGTAGGTGTATGTCTAACTTTATTGGAATTGCCAAAAAGTCTTCCAAAATGATTGTCACCATTTTACCAATGTCTACTCTCAGGGAAATGTCTTAGAGTTCCAGTTGCTCTGCATTCCATGAGCTTGGATAATTATTTACTTGGTGATAGCTGCTCATCGGTGCGTAGAGAGGGTAACCCCTTGGCAGAAGTTTCGAGCTACAGAGCTCCCAAGCTAAAGATACCCCCAGCTACTGATGCTGACTCATTCCTTTTTCCTTCGCTTTGTTTTCCCTTTTAGCCTGCTGTGGGGCACAAAGGCCAGCCAGAGCCACTCTGCTCACTGTTCCACTTTTCAGAGAACAGCCCCAGAGTGCATTCACCACACTCTGAGTCCTCTTGCTTGTCACAGGTCACATGTTGGAGGTCAGAGGTCAGAGGTCAGAGGTCAGAATTGGGGTCCTTTCAGAAGGTCAGCATCAGTTTCCCAGAAGCAGGAGCTGTTTACAGCATTCAAGGGCCCCATTGATTATTCCCACAATGGCCTACTCTTTCTTTCTTTTCTCCTTCTTTCTTTTTCTTTCTTTTCTTTCTCTTTTTCTTTCTTTCTTCCTTTCTCTTTCCTTTTCTTTCTTTTTTCTTTCGTTCTCTTACAATCAAGTAACTATTTTTTTTTTTCACAGATCTCTATTGATGGTGCAAAAGCAACAGCAGTAAAGGAAATAAAAGGAAAAGCTTCATTTCTCCAAGACCCATCTTTACTGTTATTAATAGTGAAAAATACTAATAATAGCAAATACTGAGGTAGTGTGAGCTATGGTGGCTAATGTTCTGAGATTTTATATATGGAAACCCAATGACCCCTTTGAGGTCAGAATTTTGTATCAAGCCCATTTTATAGATGAGGGGCCTGAAGCGAGGTGGAGCCAGGATTTGAGACCAGGCAGTGCAGCTTCAGTGTCTGTATCTTTCTTGCATGTTTTTCCTTAGGGTCATTCATATTTTAGAAACTTATTCACTTTATTTTATTTTATTTTATTTTATTTTTTTGTGGGTACCGGGGGTTGACCTCAGGACCTCGCACGCCAGCAGGCGCCTGTGCCGCTGAGCCATCTCACCAGCCCTCACTTTATTTTAAAAGGAAACATTATGGTGGAATGTGGTGGTGCATGTCTGTAATCCTAGTTACTTGGGAAGCTGAGGCAGGAGGATTGCAAGTGAGAACCTAGCCTGGGCAACTTAGTGGGACCATATCTCAGAATAAAAAATAAAAATGGATGGGGATGTAGCTCAGTGCTGCTTGCTTCAATTCCTCATATGGCCAAAAGAAAAGAAAAAGAAGAAGGAAACTTTATATAATTATCATAAATGAAAGATCCACATATCTTATTGTAAATAGATAATAGCTATAAAAGACATATTTTGATAAACACATAACATTATTCTAAATAGTGCTTTGTGCTTTGTCTCAGAATAAAAGGTGGAATAGGGCTGGGGTCATAGCCCAAAGGTAGAATGCTTGCATAGTATGTGTCAAGGCTTGTGTTCAATCCCCAGTAAGACACTCCTCTTATAAAGACTGATAAGTTCCCGTGACTAGGTCGTTAAATGAATTGGTTGCTAAATGAGGAATTGTATGTAGTTTGTATATTACAATATTCAGAGCAGGGAAATGATGATCAAAGGAAACTCCTACATGATGACTTTGCTTTTGTTTGCATACCTCTTATGTGCATTTCAGTAATGTATAACAGAACATAAAATTATAGTACTGAGCTGTAAAGTACAGTCAGCAAAAATTACAGTGCTGTATAAACAAGGTGTACCGTGCAAAACAAAAGACACTGAGGCTCTATGAACAAGATGTACAGAACTGTACAAAAAAAAAGCCGGTTCCTAAGTCTGACGGGTGGTCATAGCGCAAACAGTTGTTAAACAGGGTAGGTCGTTAAACAAGGAATATCTGTACTGCAAATAAATAAATAAAAATGTTTCATCTATGCTTTCCACCAGAAGCCAAGGGATGCTGGGAATTATCACTGCCTCCCACCAGGGCAGATCCCTGGAGTTCTGAGAACTGGAACCACTGCTGTCCCGAGGAAAGCTTGCCTGGCTCCCGACCCCAGCTCACCCCATGCTTGTGTGATCGGTGGTTTCTCACTCTGCCCATAGCTGCACACGCTTTCCCATGATGCTCTTTCCTACTCCTTTATTGACTGCTTAGCTTCTCCACTGGCATGTGCGCCTCTTACTGGAGCCACGACTTACAGTACTGTCCCCAGCACAAGCCTGCACGTAGTAGGTGCCTACTGAGTATTAAGCATAAGGATGGTGTCCAGTGTGGCTTCATCCGCACTGTCACTGGGTCTGGGGACTCCGTGATGGGGCAGCAGAGAGCTGTGTTTTAGCAGCCATGGCTGGTGTCACCTTTGGGTTCTTTGTCGTGTCATTATTTAGACAATTTTCTCTACTCGTGGGCCACATACCGTGGTCAGTATTGGGTGATATTATGTGGTGACTGGATCCTGCAGTAAAGAACATTGAATCTCAAAGTGAGGACATTGCTTTTGGGGTCTTTTTCTACTCTTATTTCTACAGGAGGTAGTTTCTCAACTTTGGCACAATTGGCATTTGAGAATAGAAAATTCTTTGTTGGGGGTCATCCTGTGCATTCAAGATGCTTAGCAGCTTTCTTAGCCTCCCTCCATAGATACCAGTAGCTTGTCCCCCCCCATACCCTGTTGTGGTCACCAAAAGTATCTGCAGACATTGGCAAATGTCCCCTAGGGGATAAAATCATCCCAAGATGAGAACCACTGCACTAGGAAAAAGACTCAGCTGACACTAATATATTTTAAGCAACTCCTTTTGGTTCATGGGTCCAAGAGTGTACTTGATAGAAAGTCAGTCAGGTGGCTCTGGGTTGTATGCGGAGAGGCAGGGCATGTGTACAACTCAGTCAATCTTGGTTTGAGAAGCAAGCATTGAAAACAAACCATGCAGGCCTGGATCCTGTCTGATTTCTGAGAAAGGCCAGCTGTGGGAGGAAAGCACAATGTTCTGTTTGTAAGACTTCTTGGCAAAGCTGTTGATCTGCTACTGCCACTGCTTGCCTCATGGAGAAAGACTCCGTCAGAAAGCAAGGAGATTAGAATATCACCTTTAGCAAGCCTCGATGAATTCATAGATACAGGCATTCGGCATCGTTGCTGCCAACATCAGCAAAGTGTGAAAACCAGGTAGCACACTATACATGCTTCCAGGTGGAAGAACACAGCAGCATCCGTGGTCATGACAAAGGCTTGAACTTGGGTCTGACTCAGCTAGCAGAAGCAGAAGCAAAGGGGACCGAGGAGCGGCAGAAGCTGCAGCAGGAGTCTGCAGTCTGCAAAGCCTACCTGGGGGCACTTGTTAAAAGAAAAACTAGACAAAATAATAACAGCTGGGCATGGTGGCACACACTTGTAATCCTAGCTACTCCAGAGGCTGAGGCAGGAGGATGGTATGTTCAAGGCCAGTTTGGGGGACTTAGCAAAACTGCCTCAAAATAAAAATTTTATTTCACTATTTATTTATTTATTTATTTTTTGAGGCAGAGTCTCTCTTTGTAGTTCAGGCTGGCCTTGAACTCAATATGTAGCCCAGACTGGCCTCAAACTCTTGGAGAGCCTCCTACCTCAGCCTTCTGAATGCTGAGATTACAGGCGTGCACCACCGCACAAAGCCTCAGAATAAACATTTTAAAAAGGACTGGGGATGTAGCTCAGTGGCAAGTGCGAGGTCTTGGGTTCAAAGTCCAACCATGGGGAAAAAGATTTAATAGAGTTTATTTGAATAAATTGTGATTCTTGAGTCAGGCAGCACCCAGAACCGGAAGAGGCACAGAGAGCTCCTCATAGCAGCCCGGGCAGGAGCTTTTGTAGACCGGCCACAAGAGGAAGCCACAGAAAATGTTTTGGGTGGGTTAGGGTGGAAAGAATCTAGTTAGAGGTTGGTGGGTAGTGTCTGATTGGTGAAGTCTCTAGTCAGAGGTTAGTTGGCAGTTTCTGAGTGGTAAAGTCTTGTGTTTTGCTGCTTACAATGGCCTTTGGTTTATAGGAACTTAAAGATCTGTACCTGCCCTGCCTAATGTCCTCCCAATTAAAACATGTTTAATACATTTGACATATGAAGTAACTCCATTTATTAAACAGAAAAGTTGTGAGGGAGGGCCTGGGATGCACTTGTCTAGCAAGTGTGAGGCCCTGGGTTCAATCCCCAGTACTGACAAAAATAAACAAACAAACAAACAAACAAACAGGATAGAATGGGATGGGACAGAGGGTAAAACCAGTAGATTAGAAGAGGTATCAACAGTTTTATTTTTAATTTTTTTATTTTATTTGTACATGTTTGCAGTTCATGTAGTTTACAGTTGTCTTGAGGAGTGGTTACAAGTGCATGTTACAGCTTGTTTCTTTCTTTTTTAATCCCTTTCACCTTCTCTCCCCACCCCCTCCCTCCACCTTCAGTTCCCCTATCCCCTTTTTCATTCCAGTTGATAGTATTTATCTTAGCTTATGTTATGGCCTATAATGTTTACACTCATTGAAGTTATTAGGTTATTAGGTTCCTGTACACGGCACATCTTTATTCTTTTTTTTTTTTTTTTTTTTGGCACCAGGAATTGAACTCATGTCCTCATGCTTGCTAGGCAGGTGCTGTGCTGCTGAGCTATATTCCCGGCCCACATCTTTATTCTTCTTATTTCCCCTTCCCTTCCTCCTCTCCCCCCACCCTGGTATCAACATTTTTAAATGGATATGGTTAACTATAATGTGCACGATTGTTTGATAAAACCACAGAGAAATCCAACGAGTGTTTGCAATAGGGAGCTGGGGTTGGGTTGGAGCACGGGAAGGGCTCCTGGGCTGGCTGGTCAGATTCTCTCTCTCTTTTTTTTTTTTTCTTTTTGTGGGTACTGGGGGTCGACCTCAGGACCTCGCCCACCAGCAGGCGCCCGTGCCGCTGAGCGATATCACCAGCCCTTTTCTCGTATGTGGGTTCCAGGAGTCGAACTCGGGCCCTCGTGCTTGCCAGGCAGGCGCTTATGCCGCTGAGCCATCTCACCGGTCCCAGATTCTATCTCTTGACTGAGTGGTTGTCTTTGTTTGCTCATTGCTGAGACACAATACCCAAAACCCAAAATTAAAGGGGGAAAGATTTATTTGGCTCACAGTTTGTAGAGGTTCAGTCCATAGTTGGCTTGCTCCAAGGCAGGGCGGCATGGCAGAGGGGCATCGCAGAGGAGAAACAGCTCATGGCAGGCAGGCAGGCAGAAGGCAGCAAGCAGAAACAACAACCAAGGACCCTCTGTGTCCCTTAGATTCCATCTAGGCTACTTGCTGTTAGGATGGGTGGTACTCACACCTAGAACTATGCCAAACCAATCAGTGGACTAATTTAGTAATCACACACCCTTGATCCCAGCCACCTCTGAAAAAGCCCCACCACATGAAGCTTTGGGGGGACATCTAGACACAAGCCGTAACAGTGGTAGTTATAAGATGGATTGCTTTGCCATAATTTGTTAAACTGTACATTTGCTTCACGTCCTCTATATCTGTGTTTTTATTATTATTATTATTATATTATTATTATTATTTTTTTTTTGGTGGGTACCGGGGGTCGACCTCAGGACCTCGCGCGCCAACAGGCACCCGTGCCGCTGAGCGATATCACCGGCCCCTTTTTCGTATGTGGGTTCCGGGAGTTGAACTCGGGCCCTCGCACTTGCAAGGCAGGCGCTTACGCCACTGAGCCATCTCACCGGCCCTATTATTATTATTTGAGACAGACAATATGTAGTAGTTCAGGCTGGCCCTGAACTTACTATGTAGCCCAGGCTGGCCTCAAACTCACAGCAATCCTCTTACCTCAGCTTCCCAAGTGCTAGAATTAGAGGTGTGTGCCACCAGGCCCAGCTGTTTTAAAATAGTTTCTTAAAATTAAGATGTGGATGGACGTGGTGGCATACACTTGTAATCCCAGGAGGCTGAGACAAAAGGATTGCAAGTTGGAGCCCAGCCTGGGTAATTTAGCTAGATCCAGTCTCAAAAGATATAAAGGTTCTGGGGTATAGTGCAGTGCTAGAGTGCACCTGGGTTTGATTCCTAGTAACACACACACACACACACACACACACACACACACAAGTAAGGCATGAAAGAACACATGTAATATGCTTCCTTTTGTGGGCAAAAAGAAAAGAAATTTATGTTTTTATTTTAAAATATAAACAATGCAAGGATCAACCAAAAACTAATCAAAATGTTTATCTGTCCCAAGAAGGGGGAAATGGGGCAGGGAAAGCTAGAGATAAGAAGCTGGACTTCTGCATAGGCCTGTTGCTGTTTTCACTTTGGGATGCCCTAAATCACAGTGGCTGAGAGTCTGGCTTGCCCAGCTGTGGCAGAGCAGGGGAATTACTGGGCTGCCTATAAAATATACACCATAGTTCACGTACGTGAGTAACAAAACTTGCTTTATTAAAATATTTTTTATTATAACATTAATGAAAGAGGGTGACACAGGCTAAACGAGTGGGATATTTGACCTCGTTTCTGTGAAACGTTGGGCATCGATGTCTGGTTTGGTGGCAGGGGTTGCAATTCCTTGTGAGTTCTCAAGGTGCTTGTCACAAAATTTTTATCTAATTTTACTGTTTGTGTGCTTCATCCTTGAAAAAATAGTTGTTCGAAAATGTACATACTGGGGCCGGTGATATGGCTCAGTGGGATAAGCGCCTGCTGGCAAGTGTGAGGTCCTGAGTTCGAATCCTGGTACCCACATAAAAAAAAATGTACATACTGCCAAAAAGCCATGACACAAGTAAGGTGGGATTGTTAAGTAACGGGTATCTTTTGCTGGGAAGAAAGGTCTCATAAAAGTCTAGTGGAGACATGATCAAAATTCTCTCTCTCCCTCCCCCTCCCTCTCCCCTCCCCACCCCCCTCCCTCTCCCTCTTTCTCTTTCTTCTATACTGGGGCTCGAACTCAGGGCCTTCACACTGAGTTACATCCCCAGCCCTTTTTATTTTTATTTTCTTAATTTTGAGTAGGGGTCTCACTAAATTGCTAAATTGCCCAGGCTGGGCTCCAGCCTACCATCCTCCTGCCTTGGCCTCCCAGAGTGCTGGGATTACAGAAGAGCACCACCACGACCGGGTTCATATTTTTCTTTGAGTTGAATGCCTGACTGGAATTCTATACATTCCATAACTTAATAAGCAACCATTTATTTTTCTAACATTAGGAATGTTGTAAAAATAGCATGAGCAGAGAACTATTTGATGCATTTTTGTAATTCCTATACCACAGCTGCTAACAAATTATTTTAATTTAGGAAATAACACACCCACATTTTAATAATTAACTGAGAAAGCCCACCTGTTTGCATAGTAGCAGTAAATGCCTGTCTTCACAGGCACGCACATAGGTAGTGTGAATGCCGACATCTGGAACTGCGCTGTTTTACTGGCTGAATCTCACACACAGGAAACTTACACTGACTGTGTGTGATGAGCTCGGGAGGCAGAGTTAGGCTTACCCTCCCCTCCTCTTCTCGCCTCCTCTTCACTGCCACCTGCCCTCACCCCTGACAGAGTGCGTACTTGGGCACTGCACAACTGAGTTATGAAAAATAAAGCTGAAAATCACATCATGTTCAAAGTTTGTGATCTTATGGGGCCACATTACTAGCTGTGCAGGGCCAAAGGCTGTGGTTTGGACAGCCCTGATTAATAAAAACTAAAAAATATCTTAAAAATCAGTTGGGTGTGGTGGCACACGCCTGTAATCCAGCACTCAGGAGGCTGAAGCAGGAGGATCACCAAGAGTTTGAGGCCAGCCTGAACTTCATAGTGAGTTCAAGGCCAGCCTGAACTACATAGTGAAACCCTGTCTCAAAAAACCCAACCCAAACCAAACCAAACCAAACCAAAACGAAACAAAACAAAACAACGAAAGAAAGGCCAAAAGGGAACAGAGATAGTCAGGGGGACTGTAAAGGTCAGTCTGGTGCTGGCAAAAAGAAGTAAATATTCTGCAGCTTCTTGCCAGGTGTGGTATCAGATGCCTGTAATCCCAGCACTTGGGAGGCTGAAGCTGGAGAATTGCCACGAGTAGGAGGCCATAGTGAGTTCAAAGCTAGTCTTAACTACATATCGAGACCCTGTCTTAAAAAAGAAACAAAAAGAAAAACAAACAAAAAAGAAAGCAAAAAAAATTTCACTTATGGCGATTGTATGTATTATTCATGACATAATAGAACATAACTAATACTTAATAAAACATAAAATCTTTTAAAAAATTAATTTCAAAATGATACTAAAAATCCTAATTATTTATCTTTAGAGGATACCAGGAACAACTCATTCTGAAAACTGGGACAGGGAATGAATCTGGCTTTTATCTTGCTTTATGTATGTAGACCAAACTTGAAGATGAGAAAATAGATGATGAGGGAATGTTCTGCTTTGTAGAAGAATACCAGTAATAAATGTAGATGGAAAGACAGACCAGGAAGTCAGCCTCTAGTGAAATCCTGGATCAATGCTGTAGTGCCTGATGAAAGATAAAAGTTGTGGGAAATTTATAATGGATGAATCAGCAGAAAGCACATGACATCACGTACCTCCTAATGTGATGACACGGGAAGCACTCAACTTTTGTAAAAATTCTGTTTGAGCCCAGCCAGGTGCAGTGGTGCACGCCTGTAATCCCAGCAACTCAGAGGCTGAGGCAGGAGGATTGAAAGTTTGAAGCCAGCCTGGGCAACTTTGTGAGATTCTGTCTCAAAATAAAATATAAAAAAAGGCAGAGGGGGTGTTTGTGGATGTAAATCAGTGGTAGAGAACCCCCAATTCAATTCCTAGTACTGGGAAAAAAAAAAAAAGCACAACGAAGCCTCTTAATCAAAATACTAGAAATACAGAAAATTTTTAAAAAAAGTTAAATGACATTCAAGGATGTGATCAACTAAATCCAGAACATGGGAAATCTACAGGACAAGTAACCTCATGTCTTCCACAAACATATGAGGGCAAAGGGAAAGTCACTGGGCATGGTAGCACACACTGGACTCCCAGCTCTTGGGAAGCTGAGGCAGGAGGATCACAAGGTCAAGGGCAGCCTTGACAATGTAGCAATATGCTCTCTCAACAAACAAATAATCGACCAAAAAGGAAAGTTAATTATTATGAATCTTAAAAGCCCTAAGAGCTCAAAACTTACTGCAGAGCTACAGAAATCAAGACAATATGGTACTACTGGCATAAGAATAGACATGCAGTTCCAGGAATGGAAGTGAGCCAGGCTTGTAATCCCAGCAATCTGGGAGGCTGAGTCAGGAGGACCACAAGTTCAAAGGCAATTTAGTGACTTAGCAAGATCCTGTCTCAAACTGAAAAAGGAAAAAAAAAAAAAAAAAAAAAGAATTGAGCATACCGAAATAATAAATCCTTGTGTTTATGGTCAACTGATTTTAACAGTACCAAGAACTTTCAATAGAGAAATAATAGTTTTGCAGGAGGATTGCAAGTTCAAGCCTAGCCTGGGCAGCTTAGTGACTTAGTGAGATCTTGTCTCAAAATAAAAAATACAAAAAGGGCTGGGGATGTCACTTAGTGCAAAGGCCCTGAGTTCAATCCCTAGTACCTCAAAAAAGAAGAAAATATTTGCAAGTCATATATCTAATAAAGGTCCAGTATCCAGAATATATAAAGAACACATATAACTAAAAAAAATGCAATGCAATTAAAAATGGGCAAAGAATTTGAATAGACATTTCTCCAAAGAAAATGTATGAATGGCCAATAAGTACATGAAAAGATGCTTGACATCATTGGCTGTCATGGAGATACAAATTGAAACCACCAAGAAATATCAGTCATACCCACAAGGTTGGCCATAATGAAAAACACAAATAATAAGTGTTGGCAATGATGTGAAGACATTGGAACCCTCCTACACAGCTGGTGGGAATGTAGGCTGGCACCTTCTCAAAAAGTTAAACAAAATTAGCATGTGACTCAGCAAGTGTATACAGTAGTCCCTCCTTACCTGCCATTTTGCTTTCTGTGGTTTCAGTTTACCCACATGGTCAACCTTGGTCCAAAAATATTAAATGGAAAATTCCAGGAATAAATGATTCATAAATTTTATTTATTATTATTGTTACTGAGACAGGGTCTCACTATGCAGCTGGTCTTGAACTCACTATGTAGCCCAGGTTGGCCTTGAACTCTCAGTGATGCTCCTTGTGGCAATCCTCCTGCCTCAGCCCCCTGAGTGCTGGGATTACAGGTGTGAGCCACCACACCTGGCTTATAAGTTTTAAATTGTGTGCTGTCCTGTGTAGTGTGATGACATATGCCATCTTGCTGCATCCCACCTGAGATGTACATCATCCCTTTGTCTGGCGTATCCATACTGTGTATACTACCTGCCCATTAGCACTTAGTATGTAGCTGCTAGATGATCAGATTGACTCTTGCAGTATGATGGTGCTTGTGTCCAAGTAACCCTTGTACCACTTACAAATGGAGTCAAAGCACAAAGGTAATGGAACTGAGAATCCAGATATGCCAAAGAGAAGCTGTGAAATGTTTCCTAAAGGAAAGTGGAAAGGTGAAAGTTCTCTGCATAATGAGGGAAAAAAGTATCATATGCTGAGTTTCCTAAGATCTATGGTTAATTGTTGCTAATTGCTTACTGTGTCTAATTTATAAATGAAAATTTATCATAGCTATGTGTGAATGGGTTGGGGGGCATAGTATGTGTAGGGTTTGGCATTGTCTGGAGTTTCAGATATCCAGTGGGGGTCTTGGAACGTAGTATCCCCCAAGGGTAAGAGGGAATCAAGAGAATTGAAAACATGTTCTTTTTGGTTGTTGTTTGTTTGTTTTGGTTGTTTTTTTTTTTTTTTTTTTTTTTGAGACAGGGTTTTGCTATGTAGTTCAGGCTGGTCTTGAACTCACTGTGTATCCCAGGCTGGCCTTGAACTCTCAGTGATGATCCTGCCTCAGCCTCCCAAGTGCTGGGATTACAGGTGTGTGCCACCATGCCTGGCTGAGAATTGAAAACATTTTCACACAAAAGCTTGCATGAGTGTTTGCTGTAGTATCACTCATAATTTCCAAAAAGTGGAAATAATCCAAATGTATGCCAGCTGATGAATGGAAAAGAAAATGTGCCATATTTACACAATGAAGTATTATCTGGCAATAAGGAGGAATGGAGTACAGGTGGAGCATCCCTAACCTGAAAATCTGAAATCCAAAATGTACCAAAATCTGAAATGTTTTGAATGCTGACATGATACCACAAGTAGAGATCCCACACCTGGCCTCCTGTGACAAGTTTCAGTGAAAACACAGGTACACTAGAACTACTGTATAAAGTCACCTTCGGGCTGCGTGTGTGAGGTGTATGGAAACAAAAATGAATTTCATGTTGAGACTTGGGGCCCACCCCCAGCTTATCGATTATGTACATGTGAACATTCCAAAATCCCCCCAAAAACCTGAAATCAGAAATACTTCTGGGCCCAAGCATTTTTGATAAGGGAACTCAGCATGCATGGCTATGTGCTGTGTCTTAGTATGCTGGGGCTACCATAACAAGATACTAAAAACTAGGTGGCTTAAATAGCTGAAAGGAATTTTCTCACAGTTCTGGGGGCTGGAAGTCTGAGTTCAGGGTGCTAGCATGGTGGATTTCTGGTGGGGACTCTGCTCTCTCTTTGGATTACAGATGGCTGCTTGCTCATTCTGTCACTCTGTGATTACTCGACCCCTTGTGTGATGAATGTGAGGATATGGAGGGAGGAAGGGAGAAACATGCTCTCATGTCTCTTCTTATAATGGCACTAATCGCACCATGAGGGCCCCATCCTTGTGATCTCATTTAATCTTTTTTCTTTTTTTTTTTTTTTTTTTTGGTGGGTACCGGGGGGGTCGACCTCAGGACCTCGCGCGCCAGGAGGCGCCCGTGCCGCTGAGCGATATCACCGGCCCCTTTTTCGTATGTGGGTTCCGGGAGTCGAACTCGGGCCCTCGCGCTTGCCGGGCAGGCGCGTACGCCGCTGAGCCATCTCACCGGCCCCGATCTCATTTAATCTTAATCACCTCCCAAAGACCCCATCTCCAAATACCATCATATTAGGGGTTAGGGCTTCAACATATAAATTTTGGAGAGACACAAACTTTCAGTTCATAGCATGCTACAGATGAGTGAACCCTGTACACATTTTGCTATTGAAAGAAGCCAGATGAAAAGAACCACACGGTGTATGATTCACTTTATGAAATGTCCAGGACAGGCAAATCCATACAGACAGAAAGGATATTAGTGGTTGCCAGGGGGTAGGGAGAAGAGAGAACAGAGACCGACTACTAATGAATTGTTGATTTTAGGGGGGATGAAAATATTCTGGAATTAGATAGTTGTGATTGTTGCACAACTTTGTGCATGCACTAAAAACAAAAACAAACGATAAAAAACTTCCCCATATACTAAATCATACACTTCAACATGGTAAGTTTTATGGCATGAGAATGACTTTCTTTCTTTTTTTTTTTTGGTACTGGGAATCAAACTCATGACCTTGTACTTGCCAGGCAGGCGCTGTGCCACTGAGCTACATCCCTGGCTCTCTTTCTTTTTTTCTAATGATATCTTTAAACAAAAGAGAGAAAAGACTTAAGGGATACATTAATCAATGCACTGTGGATGACCTAGTTGGTTATTTATTTATTTATTTATTTTTTTTTTTTTTTTTGAGACAGGGTCTCACACTGTAGTGTAGGCTGGCCTTGAATTCACCATGGAGCCCAGACTGGCCTTGAACTCACTGTGATCCTCCTGCCTCAACCTCCCAAGTGCTGGGCGTGTACCACCACACCCGGCTTGGTTCTTGTTTTAAACAAAACAACTAAAAAAAGACATTATTAAAAAAAAAAAAAAAAGGGAAAACAATATGGATTCTGTATTGAGTTACATTAAGGAGTTATTAATTTGGTGAGGCATAATAATTATATTCTGATTTTGTGTTGTTTTAAATCCTTATGTACTTTATACTTATATTTTAAAAATACCCCAGGGGGAAAAAGTGAGGGGAGGGTGAAACTGGAATGATAGAATATTTACAATTTTTGAAGCTGATAAATGGTCATGGGGGATCTGTTATGCTATTCTATCCTGTTTGTGTTTGGCAATTTCCATAATAAAAAGTTGCAAAAATATCAAGTATAGCAGAGCAAATAAAAAGTCTTGATCAGTCCTAAATTCTAGAAAGTTCATCTCCAACAGAAGAATCTGAGCTGGGTCCTAGGGAAATGATAGCAAACTTTTGTCCTTGAAGGCCTCCTGGCCTGGAACGGAGTTGTATTCTGAGAAGAGAATATACCCAAACCACTCCCAGAACGTTCTTAGCAATTGATCTGGCTTTTTACAGAGCACTTTTTTTTTTTTTTTTTTTTTTTTTTTTTTGAGACAGGGTCTTGCTATGTAGTTCAGGCTGGCCCTGAACTCACTATGTAGCCCAGACTGGCCTCCAACTCAAAGCAATCCTCTTGCCTCAGCCTCCCGAGTGCTGGGATTACAGACGTGTGCCACCATGCCTGGCTTTACAGAGGACCCTACAAAGTTGATGCACCTTTATGCTATATCAGTTAGCTTTTGCTGTGTAACAAACAAGCCCAAAACTTAGTGGCTTAAAGTAAACAAGAATATTAGTTCTCACAATTCTGTGAGTTGACTGAGACCCAGGGCTGACTCAGCTTGGGCCAGCAGGTCTAGGATGGCCTCAGTCAAATGCCTGGGGCCTCAGCAGTGCCTCCTGTAAGAGGCTCCCTGGATTATTTACATGATGTAAAGCCTTTCCAGAAGCAAGAGGGGGCAAACCCAAATGCACGAATGTCCGCCCCTTGGTGAAAGCAAGTCACATGGCCCAGCCCGGATGCAAGGCTAGAGGGACAGACTCGTTTGCAGAATGGACTTGTCTAGCCAGGGTCTGGCCTAGGCCATCCCTGCACAATGAGACTGACATTTTCTGTGTGGGCCAGAGTAAGTCATATGCTAAGTGCACGTGCCCCAGCATTGAAATCCTATTTCCACTGGTAGAACGGGGGTGGTGGGGAAAATATTACTCAGAAATATCGATCCTGAGCCTATTGAACTTACCAGAATGAATAGTTCCTGTGTCGGCTTTTGTTTGTCTCCCTTTATCTGTGTCCTGAACTCAGTCCTATTTTTCTCCCACCTCCTCCCTGTCTTGGATGTCTGTGACTCACTCCTTGTGACAGCTCTTTGTCCCGCCCACAGCCTTAAGGGAATGTGGTTTGATTCGCAGGAGGAGGTGGGGCTGGGTGCCCTTGCAGCCTCGGCCAGCTCTGTCTCCCACCAGGTCCTCATTCTCTGCCTTTAGGGTGTGGCTTGTGTGCAGGGCTCAGTGGCCTTTATGGCCCTGTCCTATTTACAGGAAAGTGGTCAGGCTGGCAGGTGACACAATACTCAGTCCCCTGGAACTCTTAGTCAGGCCTGGCCTCTCTGCGGAGAATGCTCTGGGTAGGTGTAGCAGGTCGGTTGCAAACATGGCCCCAATTCTCACGCACGCATCCCTACCCTTCGCAGTGACACTGCAGCGCCCTCCATGGAGAAGGGTGGTGGATCCCCACTCCCGTCCCCCTTGGGAGAGAGGCGACGGTGTGATTGTTCCGAGTCTAGGACCGCAGGGCCCTTGACTGCTTTGCTCCCTTTCCTGGAACTCGCTGCTGCTGCTGTGGGAAGTAGCCGAGGCTGCCCTGCCGGAGTCCAAGGCACCCAGAGGAGCTGAGCTGGAGCAGCCGGCACCCTGCGGACCACCAGCATGAGTGGTGCCTGCGTGGAGCAGCAGCGCCAGCTGGGGGAGCAGAGCCCAGCCTGGCTCAGCCGGGCCCAGCCTAGATCAGCTAAGTTCCTCCGTTTTGTAAAAAATAACAAATGATCATTATTTCCAGCCCCTCTACGTTGGTGGGTTGTGTTCCACAGAGGCCAGAGCGGGCCTTTGAGATCTCTTTCGGGCTGTGTGTGTCCTGAACATTCACCAGCAAGTGCTCCTCTAGGCCGGAACACAGGCCTGGGAGTTAAACTGCCCTCAGGCAGGGCGCAGAAGGACCAAGGGAGGCGGCTTTGGAGAGAAGGGGCGGCTACATCCCAGAGCAAGCAGGTCCTTGCGGCCTGACCTGGGCAGTTATCACAGCACAAGCCTCGCACAAAAATTTCTTTCTTAAAGTTTTTTTATTTTTTCAGAATCCAAGTTACATCTGCACCTGAATTAAAGAATAAAATAGCTCAATGTGGAGATATATATCTATTTTTTTGTTTTGTTTTGTTTTTTTGAGACAAGGTCTCACTGTGCAGCTCAGGCTGGCCTCGAACTTGAAGCCATCCTCCTGCCTCAACCTTCTGAGTGCTGGGATTACAGGCGTGCGCCACCACACTCAGCTTTATTTATTTATTTATTTATTTATTTTATTTTGTTTTGTTTTTTTATATGCTGGTACCGGGAGTCGAACTCAGGACCTCGAGCTTGCCAGGCAGGCACTTATGCCGCTGAGCTATCTCACCGGCCCTCAGCTTTATTTTTAACGCCCCGCCCCCCCGCTTCTTCTTCTTCTTACAGTGGCACTGGGGATTGGACCCAGGGTTTCCTGAGACCTTTATTATCTTTTATTTTGAGACAGAGTCTTGTTAAGTTGCTAAATTGCTTAGGCTGGATTTGAACTTATGATCTTCCTGCCTCAGCCTCCCAGAGTGCTGAGGTTCAGGCATGTGCCACCACATCTAGCCAATGTAAACTATAAACAACAGTAGGGCCTTGCCTGTTTCCTTCATCCACTTTCTGCTTTCCACACACAGGACTTTTAACTTTAAAAAGCTATCTATCTATCTATCTATCTATCTATCTATCTATCTATCTATCATCTATCTATCTCTCCATCCATCCTCTTCTCAATGACATCTTTTTTTTTTTTTTTTTTTTTTTTGTGGGTACCGGGGGAACGACCTCAGGACCTCGCGCGCCAACAGGCGCCCGTGCCGCTGAGCGATATCACCGGCCCCTTTTTTCATATGTGGGTTTCGGGAGTCGAACTCGGGCCTTCGCGCTTGCAAGGCAGGCGCTTACGCCGCTGAGCCATCTCACTGGCCCTCAATGACATCTTATATCACTACTTCCCAAGAGCCTTTATCTTTAACACTCCACCAGGGGAGACTCAGCCCTTTGTCACCCCACCCCTCCTCATGTACCTGCCCTCTCCCTGACCCTGGTCCTCCCAGTGTCCTGAAGCCAAAATTTGGTGGAAATTAATATTCCTTTTTAAGTTGTTTCTGTGACTTTGAAGGCCTCGTCACCGCTGAACTATTAAGATCATTTCGCCCGCTCTTAGTTTCCCACACAACTGTTCCCTTGTGAGCTTCCCAGTGATGCTCTAAGCCCCAGGGGTGGGGTGGGAGAGGCCTAGTATTTCCAGCCTTCACTCACCCCATCTGAAAGACAGAGAAAAGGAGAGAGGGAGGGAGAGAGAGAGAGTCAAGAGATAGAGACAGAGAGATACAGAAAAAGAAAGACAGAATGAGAGAGAGAAAGAGAGGGAGACAGAGGCAGGCCCCAGGCCCTCCGAGGATTAGGGAAGGCCACTCTCTTGGGGACAGAAGGCTCACAGAGTTTCTCTTATATGAGAATATATATCTTATATGAGAAATATATATAATATTTCAGGCTGTAATTCAGGCTAGCTTTGAACTCACTAGGTAGCCCAGGCTAGATGAAAGAAAACTTCTTTTTTTTTTTTTTTTTTTTTTTTTTTCTGAGACAAGGTCTTGTTATGTAGTCCAGGCTGGCCTCAAACTCACAGCCATCCTCCTGCCTCAGCCTCCCTAGTGCTGGGATTACAAATGTACTCCATCACGCCCCGCAAAAAAGACTTACAAAGAAGAAATAAACAGGGCCAGGCATGGTGGTACATGCCTGTAATCCCAGCACTAGGGAGGCAGGAGGATGGCTGTGAGTTTGAGGCCAGCCTGGACTACATAACAAGACCTTGTCTCAAAAAAACAAAAACAAAAACAAAAACAAAAACAACAAAAAAAGAAGTTTTCTTTTGTTACTCTGAGTAACATTTTGGCCATTCTTTTAAGATTATGATGCACCATGTGTTAACTACTGTTATTCTGTAATTATTTTGTTATGAAATTTTGTTTTATTTTTTCATTTAACAAAAGGAAGACTCACGGGCTCTTGGTCAGGCCTCACTTGCCTGGGACGGTCCCTGAGTCCTTTGGTCCGTATCTGTCACAGGCCTCTGCCAGGGGCCTGGTTTCTTGTGCCCCCATCCCGGCTTTGGCATCTGTCATCAGGCAACCTCAGTGGCCTCTGGCTTTCTCCCACTGCCCCCATTTCTGTAGGGCTCGGGAAGGGACCCCAGATGGTGCTCAGGTTCAGGACTTGATACAGGCCTCGCAAAGGTGACCCCATCTCGTGTGCGTGGTTTCATCAGGGGCCGGCAGTCAGGATGCGCCCTGGGGTTCAGCCCCTGGCCCCACTGTGCGGAGGCTGCCAGAGGGGCTGCGGGGCCAGGCAGGGTGAGCAGCACGAGTGTACTGCGCCCGAGAGGCGCAGCAGCGGCTGTGGTGGCAGCTCAGGGCCCCTCTGTGAGGCGCGACTCAAAGTTACAGGTGGACCTGAGAGAGATGGAAACTTCTGTCCACACAAAAACCTGGGTGCCGAGGCTTGTGGCGGCTTTGTTTATCATCATCAAGAGCTAGGCACAACCCAGATGCCACCCAGGTGGGTGGACAAACAATGGTCCATCTACACAATGGACTACTGCTCAGCAAGGGACAGGAGGGGACCACTGACACGTGGGACCACATGGCAGAGCCCCGAGGGGAAGAAGTGAGGGGTGAAAGGCTGTGTGCCAGTCTGTGTGGGACAGTGTGGGAAAAGTGCTGGCTGGAAATCGGGCTGTGCTTAGTGCTGGGCAGGAGATGTCCATGCCAGAGTGGCACTGGGGCGTTTCTCCAGGTGCATGGAAATGGTTCATGCCTTGATTACTATCATGGTTCCATGGCTTTACGCATTTGTCAAAATTCTTAGAATTGTGCATGGGAAAAAAGGTGAATTTTTTGTAAATTATACCTCAATAAACCTGAAAAAAAAATTCGACAGCTGAAAGGGTACTGTTTGCAGTGGATGCTGTACAGGCAGGGCAGCTGCCAGGGGTTGGGGATGGAACCCAGGGCCTTGGCATCTAGCAAGCCATGTCCTGGCCCAAGGGGAAGCACTTCCAGTTCATTCTGTGGGAGCGGCCCTCAAATTCTACCTAGTTCCCTCCACACCCTCAGCCTGTGGCCATTCCCCAGACCACAGGGGAGGCAGGGGCTTAAGGGGACAGACAAGAACCCAGTCGGAAACTGAGGCTTAGAGCAGGCTCCGCTGCTGACCAGCCCAGCCTCATCTACAAAATGGAGGCAATATTTTGTACCTCACAGAGCCCAGCGAGCAACAGATGGGATGACTGTGGTGAGAATGCTGGGCTCCCAGGAGGGTTGACTTTCTAGAATGACAACCAGCCTGAAATCCTGTAGTACTTCTTAGGAGCTGTGTGATCTTAACCTTTCTGGGCCTCAATTTCCTTGCTGATAAAAAGCTTTTTATGGTCTCATTAAATAGTTTTGAGGGCTTAATGAATATAAAGACCTTGGCCCTGGGTCTAGAACATAGTGAACTCTAGAAGAGAGCCCCAAGGGTTCCCATACTATCATAGGGTTCCCAAATCTTGTTAAAAAAAAAATATATATATATATGAAATGTATGTTACATATATTAGATATCATATATTACATATATATTATGTCCAATTGATATGGAGTAGCAGATGAACAATGAATGTTTTGTTTTGTCTTGTTTTTGAGACAGGGTCTCTCTATATAGCCCAGGCTGGCTTTGAACTCTCAGTGATCCTCCTGCCTCACCCTTTACACCACTATGCCTAGCATCGATGAATAATTTTTTTAGCATAAGTATATCCCATGTTATATTTGGGACATACTTATGCTAAAAATAATTCATGACACAATTATACTAGAAGAAGTGTTTGTTTATCTGGAATTCAAAGGTAATTAGACAATCAGAACTTCACCTGGCAGGGGAGGCGCCTTGGGAGTGATCTGAGGAGGAGACCTTGTCTGGAGATGAGCGGAGGGTGGATCATCTATTGCTTCTCCATCTTACCTGCAGCCCGAGTCCCTCTTGGCTTCACCTGGTGTCACCTCATCCAGGCAGCCCCTGGGCTGTGTGCCCACTGCCTGTGCTTTCTTTCTTGGTTTGCTTTTGTCCCTGCCTGAGGCTTCCAGCCAGCCAGTGTCATCGTAGCTCACTCCTGGCTGGGGCAGCTGTTCCGGTGTCCTAAAGTCATGCCTTGAGTGTGAGCCTGTGTCCCCGTGTGGGTGGCTGGCAGCCAGGGCAGGTGTCCTGGTGCAGGCAGCAGTATGGCTGGTCCTCCATGCCTGGCTGATGGCTGAGTGGCAGCATGACTCTTACATAATCAGTTTCTCTCCTCCTTCTTTTTCCAGAGCCAGACTTCACACTGAGCAGCTGCAGTCGGGGAAATCAGAGAAAGCACCACACAGCCCGAGATTCTGAGGGACCTGCTGGGGACTCTGCTCTTCCTCTTCCTTGGGAAGGAAGACCCTGAGGCCACTGGCTGGCACCAGCTCCTGGGCTGTGATGGGACTGGGAGCTGCCACCCCCATGCTGTCCTCCGCCCTGCCAGGCAGATAGGGCAGCTGTGCCCAGGAGCATCCGCCCTCTGCCTGCTGTCCGGCACCTCCTCCTGGCTGGCCTTTCCCGGACTTGTGGCCACCTTTGCTGACCTGAGGCCATGTAGGCACTGCTCAGGCCTTTGCACACACGGCTGGGAACCCAGTGCACCACCATGCCCCGGGGACTCGCCTGGCTGCACTGTGAGTACTGGGCTCCCTGGAGACCCTCCCTGGGAGGCCTTGGGCCAGAGCGGGCTCTGCTGTAGCCATGGCAACCAGGGTGTTCTTGATGGTGAGAAGTTGAGATGTTTCTGGACTTGCTTCAGTCGGCCTTGGGGACAGGGACTCTATGGCTGCCCTTTGCCCTGCCTGCCACTGACCTCAAGCTCAGAAGGACAAGCTGGGCATGAGCCTGGGCTGGGAGGGTACAGTCAGTGGCCACAGAATGGGGAGCCACTGTGGTGGGTGGCAGTGTTTCACCCCTGTAGACACATTGGCAGTGGGGAGCACGGTGGGGCGGAGGTGGCAGAGAGGGGATTTCTGTCCTCTGGGTGTGGCCAGTGTGGGTGGGAGAGGGACCAGGGACCCAAGACAGGGGGGACACATGCGTCCAGGAGCCTGGAGAAACAGCTCCCCTCAAACCCTCCCTTCGTGACAGAACAGAATGAAAAAGCAGGAAGATAACAGTGCTGTATATAAAAAGAAAAATAAGTAAAAATGAGCACAGGAGTAAAAAAGGAAGGAATTGGAGAGCTGTCGGGCCCGTTGGGTGGGAGGCCAGGCCACGTGCCCTGCAGACCCTGAGACCCAGTGTCACTGACTCTGATCGAGCACATTTCTCTGGGCTGCCCAGGGCCTACTGAGAGTGCGGCTGGCTCGGAGCTGGGTGCCCAGCAGTGACCCAGTGTTCTGGGTTTCCAGGTGTTGAGGAGCAGGGGAAGCAAGTGTGGGTGAGGTGCCCCGAGGCCAGGCAGTGTCCATTGAGGCAGACACAGGGTTGGGGGGACAGTGGTCCAGGCAGAGGGCGCAGCATGGGCAGAGGCTCAGCGGTGGGGCTGGGAGGGGCCAGGCCGCAGAGTCTGAGTGGACTGGGTGGCTGAGGCCTTGAAGGCTGAGCAGAGGGTGCCAGAGATACCAGCGAGCCCTGGGGCTGGGGTGGGCGTCACAGCTGGAGGTCTCCATTCCCAAGGTGGAGGGGGAATGAGAGGGAGGAAAGCTCCATCCAGGAGACAGCTCTCAGGGCTGGGCCAGGACTGGCTGAGAAGTGCAGGGCAAGTTGGGTGGCTCAGGACAACAGAATGTACTCTCACCAACCTGGGGACCAGAGATGTAAAATCAGGGTGCGGGCCAGGCATGCACCCTCCCAAGGCTCTGGGGAGGCTCCCTCTGTCTCCTCCAGCTGCTGGTAGTTCGTGCTGTTCCTTGGCCGCGTCAGCACTATATGTCTCTGTCTTTGGCCGGCCTTTCCCTCTGTGTGTCTGTGTGTCTGTGTGTTCCCTCTTCTTACCAGGGCACCAGTCACTGGAGTTAGGGCTGTGGATATTTTCATCCGGAGATCCTTCACTCTATGGTATCTGTAAAGACCCTATTCCCAAATAAGGTCATACTCTGAGTTTCCAGTGGATACAAATTGGGGGGAATGTGTGAGAGTGGGGGTGATAAGCCTCATTTGTCACTGCACAGAGGGCCATCTTGGGGAGGGCACAGGTACCCCCTTCTACTCACCACCACCCAGGCCGGGGAACCAGGAAGGGAGCGTCTTACATGGATCCTTCTCCAGCCTCCGCTTCTGCCTTGCTGGTTCTCATTGCTGGAGGGAGGAGAGGCGTAAGGGCCTCCTCGCCAGGGTCAGGAGTGTGCTTTGCTGTACAGACCCTGGGGTGACAAGCAGTCACCCACTGGACGTTTCGACTGTCCTGTTCTTGCCTGGTCCCCTGTTTCTCCTGGTGGAGACAGCAGAAAAGAAGCTGAAAATAAGAAATGGTGGCTCAGCTGCAGACTTCAAGGGTGCTGGTCCCAGGCTTTCCTGGGACAACAATGTACCCACTTGGGGCAGGCTGGTACTTGGAGACGCAGCCCCTGTCTTGAGGCCACACAGTTGGCAGGTCCTGAAGGCTCCAGAGAGACATAGTTTCCGGAGTAGGACTTGGGGACAGAGTGGACAGTCTTTGGTGACCGCCGCACCCAGTGTAGACAGGAACACTCCTTTAATGTTATTTATTTTATTTAGTTGTGTGTGTGCATGGGGCGTGGTTAAGATAGTCTCAGTGTAGCGCAGGCTGACCTCTTACTTGAAATCCTCCTGGCTCAGCTTTCCCTGAGTGCTAGGATTAGAGCCATGCATCACAACACCCAATTTAGAAATATTCTTTTTTTTTTATTTATTTATTTATTTTTGTGGGTACCGGGGGTCGACCTCAGGACCTTGCGCACCAGCAGGCGCCCGTGCCGCTGAGCGATATCACCGGCCCCTTTTTCGTATGTGGGTTCCGGGAATCGAACTCGGGCCCTCGCGCTTGCCGGGCAGGCGCTTAAGCCACTGAGCCATCTCACCGGCCCAGAAATATTCTTTTTAATCCGATGGAAATTTGGATTTCTCTGTGGGATCCCTGGGGTCAGGTATGGACCTTGGGATACCAGTTACTCTAAGTCTGTATTTTTGTTTTGTTCTGTTTGCAACACTGAGGACTGAACCCAGGGCCTTGTGCCTCCTGGGCAAGTGCTGTATCTGTGAGCTACAGCCCAGCCCTGGTCTGTCGTCCCTGAAGTGTGTCCCGGGACCGGGGGCCACAATTTCATCTGGAAACTTGTCCCAGAGGCACATTCTCTGGCCCTACCCCAGAGCTGCTGGATCAAAGACTTTGGGCAGGACTGGGCTACCAGGACCTCGACCAGCTCCCCAGGGGAGTCAGGTGCTGGCTCCCATCTCCACAGCTAAAGGCGAACCTGGAAATTCAGGTGTGCAGAGCTCAGCCAGGGAGACCACACTGTGGACACTGACATTAGGGATTCATGCAAGGGTTAAGTGGCCTGGCCAGGTAATGAATAAGTGGGACATGTGGTGCTGAGACAGGGGTTGGGGGTTTTGGTATAAGCAGGGGAGACCCCGGGCTGGGGGAAAGCATCCCAGTGGGACTTTGGAAGAGGTCTGCTGTGTATGGGATAGTATCAGGTCATGCTTTCACTTTTAATTTTTTTCCCCAATACTGGATATTGAACCCAGGGCCTCAGCACTCCCACTCCCCCTTTTATAATTTTTTTAAAATTTTGAGACAGGGTCTTGCTAAGTCACTAAGTTGCCTAGACTGGGCTCGAACTTGCAGTGCTCTTTCTTATCACGTAAACATATCATTCCTTGAAAATGTGATTTTTAGTGGCTACATTCATTCATACGTAACGTCTTGGCCACTTACAGATTTTCACTATTATAAAATAATGCTGCAGTAGTAGGTCTTTATCCATAAATATTATGGTCATTACTCTCTTTCTTATTTTCCTTCCAATTTATGAGTTTAGTGGGCCAAAGGGTGTGGCTTTGATTGAATCTGTTAATAACAAAACTTGCCAAATTGCTTCCCAGGATGAGAACACCTGCTTCACTACTTGGCCAGCATCAGATATTAATAAAAAAAAGACACAAAAAACCCTTTCCATTTCCATTTTGATAGATAAAAAATGACATCTAATTTTTTTTAATGGTATTGGGGCTTGAACCCAGGGCCTTGAGTGAGCTAGGCAAGTTCTCTGTCACTGAACCACACCCCCAGACCTTTTTATTTTTTATTTTGAGACAGGGGCTCACTAAGTTGCTCAGGCTGGCCTCTAACTTGTGATCCTCCTTCCTGTACCTCTAGAAAAACCAGGACTGCAAATGTGACACCGTGCCCAGCCATCTAATTGTTTTAATGTGAATTTCTTTCTTTTATTAGTGAGTTTGATCTTTTTATACATATTTCCCTTTTACGCTCTGTTCTTTCTTCTCCGATCCACTTAACCCCTACTCATTTATTGCAGGTTCAGGTATTTTTTTTCTGTCCAGACCTGCAGGGATCACGGAGGCTGTTTTTGAGGTCACAGTGACCCCTGGTGGTAAAGGCAGCTTATTGGTTGCAGGTACAGCCTGTGCGAGATCTGCTTAGCATCCCAAAGCCACCAAAGCGGAAAGTGCTGCGGCCCACTGGAGCATTCAGCACAGGATGTCAGACAGAGCAGGGAGGAGAGCAGCTTAGGTCATTAGAGTCGCTTTTAGAGTTGGAACTGGAATCCACAGCAGGGTGTCCAGATGGGAAATCCAGCAACAGGCTTTGAAAACATGTCGCCCTAGAGGAGGGGCTGAGGTTGCCTTGAAAGGGAGCTTGAGCCTGTGACGTGGGGTGGGGGCTGGGGGAAGACTGGAGCCTAGCCTTGGGGTGCTTCCCAGTGGACCCATGGGGTAGATGCTGGTCACCACGGGGACTGCTCACGGTCGCCTGTCCTTGCTGCTCTGGGCCCCAGGCCTGGGAAAACATTGGGTGCAAAAGCATTGGTGGGAAGTCTCCCCCTGGGCTCTGCTTCTGCCTCCGCCTTTCCCATGAGTACTCGTAACCCAAGAAAATGGATGACAGTGGGTACAGCTTGGCACGCTGGGGCAGCGAGGACATGGTGCCTGGTGCTCATGTGCTGTTGTTGGGTGTGGTCCACAGATTTTGGGATCCTCCTTGGTGTGGCCTTGGGGAACGAGGGTTTGGAAGTGTGGCCTTTGACCCAGAATAAGGAGTGCGCTGTCACTGGCTTCCTGCGGGACAAGCTGCAGTACAAGAACCGGCTTCAGTACATGGTAACCACACGCGCACGGGCCATGTCCCTGTCCCCAGGCCCAACAGCTCACCTGGTGCCGGGCCCTGGATACTGAGGGCCTCCTTGGCCTGTGTCAGCTCTAAGTCACCACCACTCTGTGCGCCATCCCCCAGCCCCTAACCACACGTCCGGTCTGCACTCTGTCCCCTCCTGCCACCTCCCAGAATGCCCGTCCCCCTCCCAGACCTGACCTTCAGTTGCTGGCGTGGACTGCAGCGGCTCCTTGCGAACCCCAGGCACTTATTCCGGGCAGAAACGGAGACCAACAAATCGAAATGTTTGGTTCTCTCTGAGAGTTGGCTCTGTATGTCTGCTTCTAAAAATGGTTTTCTTGAGCGATAACTCACATTCCACAGAATCCACCCACTTGCATTGTACAGTGGGTGGGTTTTTGGTGTCCACAGAGTTGTGCAACCATCACCGCAGTAAGCTTGACAGCACGTCCCTTGCCCCAGAGGCTGTGTCCTTGACCGTAGTGGGGCTTCACCTTGGGCCTGAAACGTCAGCCTCACCAGGGAGGCTGTGGTCTTTGGTTTCACTTCGCGTGTGTCTGTCTTCGGTCCAGCTGGGAGCCAGGCGTGTCTTCTCCCTAGAGGACCCCGCTGCCATCCCAGGGCTGGGCCTGGGCCCCTCGCCGACCTCAGCATTCTCCCGGGGCTGCGGCGACCCATCCAAGCTGTGTCTGCCTCTGACCTCGTGGTTTGTTGCTGTCCCTCCTAGAAACACTACTTCCCCATCAACTACCGGATCAGCGTGCCTTATGAGGGGGTGCTCAGAATCGCCAACATCACCAGGCTGGTGAGGGCCCTGCCCAGGCCAGGGAGACCCCTGCCCCGCGATCCCCTGTGGGCCCCGTCCCTGCCCTTGACCCAGCCCAGGGTTGCCACAGTGGGTGCCTGTGGTGGCTCCCTTGTTGGGGATGGGAGGTCACAGCCCGTAGGCCGTGTCTGTGGGTTTCAGGGACTCTTCTGTCCCCACAGCAGAGGGCCCAGGTGAGTGCGCAGGAGCTGCGCTATCTGTGGGTCTTGGTGAGTCTAAGCGCCACCGAGTCAGTGCAGGACGTGCTGCTGGAGGGCCACCCGTCCTGGAGGTACCTGGAGGAGGTTCGGACGCTGCTGCTGAACGTGCAGCGGGGCCTCGTGGTGAGCTGGGCGTCTCATTGGCGGGCATGGGGGCTGGGAGGCCAGAGGGAGCCTGGGAGAGTCCTGGGGTGTCCCGAGGGTAGGGGAAATGGAGAGGGGTGCAGAAAAGGAGCCCGAAGAAGAAGAGCATATGGGGCAGGCGGGGTGCCTGAGACTATTCCAGGCTCCGTCTCACACTCTGGGCCCTGCTGAGCAGGTCATGGGAGCCTCTGAATGTTTTCCTTTTTCTTTTTTTTACTTTTGGGTTGAGCCCAGGGGCTTTGCACTGAACTATATCCCTGGACATTTTTTTTTTTTTTTTTTTTTTTAGTTTGAAACAGGGTATTGCTAAGTGACTAAATTGCCCAGGCTGGAACTCTCAGTCTTCCTGCCTCAGCCTCCCAGAGTGTGCCACCAGGCCTGGAGGAATTTTTCTATGTCTAAGAAATGAGGCTTCTTTGTGGGGAGGAAGACTGGTGGAACATGGGTCTTCAAGGGCGGTGAAACTATTCTGTGTAACACGTTAATGGGGCACATGACAGCGTGCATTTGCCAAAACCCACAGAGCTCCAACACTGGGCGTGAACCTTAATGACTATGACTCGAGTTAATTAAAAAAAAAAAAAAGTTCCTTCCTGCACAACAGGGTTAATCTAACGCCTTGGGAGAGATGTCCTCTATAAAGTCCAAGTCATACTAAAAAGTAAGGTGGTGGAATCATCATGTCCCCAGGAAGGCCGCCTGTCCCACCAGCTCTCCTGAGACCCTTGGTACACACTGCCTGGGGCCCACCTGCCACCAGGCTCCACCAGCTGCCTGGTCTCATCTGCCCCCCAGGCCCAGAGCATCCGGCACCAACTGCGAGCATCCGAGGATGAAAGAGCTCGGGGAGCAGCAGCTGTTTTTGCAGCTGCCTATGACCAGCCCAGCCCAGACGGCCCGGAAGAGGCTCCCTCCATCCCCACAGAGGCCGAGAGGCCCAGCTGGCTCCTTGGTGGCTCATGCCCATGGGCAAGATGGGTGCCCAGGCAAAATGAGCCTGGGGAGGGGGTTGTTGGAATGTGGAGGGGACATTTCTGCCCTTGTTTTTTTCTCAAGAGCATTTTCTGGCTGAAAACAAAGATGTGGGAGCAGAAAAGAGGGATAGTGGTCCTCCACCCTGCCTGCCAAGGGCTAGCATCTCTTGATTAAAGTAGTGCACATAAGTAGTAGCTAATTTGTATTTTTGTCTTTATTTTCAGTGCTGGACACTGAATTCCTGAGCTACACCCCTGTATCCAGCTTTTACATCTCTCTACTTTTCTTTTTCTTTTTCTTCTTCCTCCTTCCTCTCCCTTTCCCTCCCCTCTTCCTCTTCTTCCACCTCCTCCTCCTCTCCCTCCTCCTCATCCTCCTCCTTCTTGTTTTATGATACAGGGTCTTGCTGTGTTGTCCAGGCTGGCCTTGAACTCAGTATGTAGTCCAGGTTGGCCTCAAACTCACAGAAACCCTCCTGCCTCAGCCTCCTGAGTGCTGGAATTACAGGTGTGCGCCATCATGCTTGGTTTACATCTCTCTTCTGACACTGTTAGTAGTCTGTGACCTAGTTTCTAAGATGGATTGCACTTAAAGAAAAACCACCCTTCAGATTTGCTTTGCTTGTAAATCTCTCAGTGGTAGTATAATGTAGGAGGTCTGGCCTGGGAAGTGAGTAACAGCTATTTCCAGCTGTTGTTTCACCTCTGGGCTTCAGATTCATCACTTTTTTTTTTTTCTTGTTTGTTTTTTAATATATTTTCCAGTACTGGGGATTGAACCCAGGCCCTTCGCATTGAGCTGCATCCTCATGCTTTTTAAATTTTGAGACAGGGTCTCGCTAAATCCCTAAGCTCCCCAGGCTGGGCTTGAACTTGCAATCCTTCTGCCTCAGCCTCTAGAAGTGCTGGGATCACAGGCTGTGCCTCCACGCTCTGGCAGATCCGTCAGTTGTAAAGAGAAGTGGTTGGAACAAAGTCTGAAATGATACCTATGAAATGGTACCTGTGGTAGATGTAGAATTGATTCCACAACCTAATTTTATGTCCCCATCTACTTGGAGATGCCTGGATTCTGGGTCCACATTGTTCTGGTCCTACATTTCTCCTCTTTCTTATGTTAAGTTTCCTTCAGAAAATAAACACAAAGGAGATTCTAGAGATAGGCCTCGGGGGCTGTGCTGCGAGGGAGCACGCTTTATAACATGAAATCTGCCATTTGACCGTCTTTAAGTTGTACAATTTAGCGGCACTAATTATATTCACAGTGTTAGGCAACCATCATGTCTGCCCATTTCTAGAACCTTCCATTGCCCCAAAAGGAAACTACCCATGAAGCATTCACTCCCCATTTTCTGCCTCTCTGTGCCCCCGGTAACCTGTAATCTGCTTTTGGTCACTATATATCTGCCTCTTCTCTGTACTGCATAGAGATGGAATCATGCAATATTTGTCCTTTTGTATCTGGTGGCTTGCACTTTGCATATTTTCAAAGTTCACCCATTGGTCCCAGATCTCTGGGGAGCTGAGGTAGGAGGATAGCAAGAGGATTCCTGCTATGGGGCAAGTATCGGGCAACTTAGTAACTTAGTGAGACCCTGTCTAAAAAAAAAAAAAAAAAAAAAGTAGAGCTGGGGACAGAGGTCCTGTATTAAATCCCCAGTACAGGAAAACAAACAAACAAACAAACAAACAAAAAACAACTTTTTTTATCCATTAGGCTGAAGATCTGGCTCAGCAGTAGAGCACTTGCCTCACATGTTTGAGGCCCTGAGTTTGATCCCAGCTCGAAAAACATAGTTCATCCATGGCATAGCATGTCTCAGAAATTCTTTCCTTTTTATGGCCAAATAATATTCCATCTGTGTAGCTGGCACCTCTGGTTTATATGTTTGCCTTGGGTTGCATCCAGCTTTTGGCTGTTGGGAAAAATGCTGCTGTGAACAAGAGTTTACAAGTATGGGTTTAAGTCCCCATTTTCAGTTGTTTGGGTGTACCACTGAGGAGTGGGATTGCTTGGTCAAATGGTAATTCTACTTGGGTGTTCCTAGGGTCCTGTAACAAAGGAGCCCAACCTGGGAGGCTTAAAGCACAAATTGGCCAGGTGCAGTAGCACATACCTATAATCCCAGCAATAGGGAGGCTGAGGCAGGAGGGTAGCAAGTTTGAGTACCACCTGGACAATTTAGTGAGACCCTGTCACAAAATAATAAAATAAAATAAAGGAGAGCTAGGCTTCGTGGTACATGGCTATAATCCGAACACAGAGGAGGATCACTGCGATTTTTTTGAGACCCTGTTTCTAAACAAACAAACAAACAAACTGAATCTCCCCTGCCTGCCAGAGAGGCGAGACATAGCTCATAGGCTCCTGGTCACAGGAAGCCTGGGGCAGCACCAGGCCAGATGGCCCCACCGTTCTTGTGTGTTGTGGCCATCTGTCACTGGTCCTGATGGTTTCCTTTTTTCCAGGATGTGGAGATCAGCCCCAAGGTGGAAGCTGTGTTGTCTGTCCTCAGTACGCCAGGCCTGAGCCTGAAGCTGGTGAGGCCCAAAGCCCTGCTGGACAACTGCTTCCGGGTCATGGAGCTGCTGTACTGCTCTTGCTGTAAGGAGCTCCCAGTGGGTGGGATGGGGGGGGCAGGAGACCAGTGTCTGGGCTCAGGTTGGCACCCTCGGGGGATTCACTCTGTTCTCCAGAGTGACAGGCCACTTCTGGAAGCTGAGATGGCCCTGAGTACAGACCAAAAAGGAATGCTGGTTTATGGGTGCCATGGCGCACACCTACAATTCCAGCTATTTGGGAGGCTGAAGTAGGAGGACCACAAATTCAAAGCCAGTCCAGGAAACTTAGCAAGACTCTGTCTCAAAATAAAAATTAGAAAAGGCCTGGGGAGGCCTTCCTGGATTCAATCCCCAGGAATGCAAAAAAACAAAAAAACAAAAAAAACAAAGTGGCTCGGCTAGGGGGGGTGATCCTTCATGTCTTCTTTTTTTTTTTTTTTTGTGGGTACCGGGGGTCGACCTCAGGACCTCGCGCGCCAACAGGCACCCGTGCCGCTGAGCGATATCACCGGCCCCTTTTTCGTATGTGGGATCCGGGAGTCGAACTCGGGCCCTCGCGCTTGCAAGGCAGGCGCTTATGCCGCTGAGCCATCTCACCGGCCCACCTTCATGTCTTCTTTAGTCTCTCTTTTTTTTTCCTCTTTATCCCTTACAGGTAAACAAAGCCCCATCCTAAACTGGCAGGACTGTGAGGTGCCAGGTCCTCAGTCCCACAGTCTGGAGCCCTCGTTGCAGTGTGCAGCTGCCCGGTTGTACCCGCCACCTTAGAAGCCCTCCACCTGCCTGCCCGGCTGTCAGAGCCCAGGCTGAGGTCTCTCGGCCTGAGCTGCCTGTATGTTGGTCCTGTGTGGGGACACCTGACGAGTCCCAGGAGCTGGGCCAGGCCTGAGACTTCGCACCCTTTGGAAAAGCCCTGAGCCAGAGCTGGGCTTGGCTTCTGCCTTCTGATCTGACTCTGTCAGCCATGGAGTGGCAGGGGCTGCGGGCCGCCTGGCTACAGGTGGTGCTGAAGTCTTCTGTGGTCACTGTAGCCAGAGCTGTGCTTCCAGGCAGCAGGCAGAAATGCGGGGACCACGTAGGACTCCAGGACTCACGGTGGCTTTCCAGCCAGGTGGCACTGAGAGTGGAGCCAAATGCCACATCTTGCCACAGTGGATGCTATTCTAGTTATCTTTTTCTATTAAACATCTGCTTGTTTTGGTTTGGTTTGGCTTGCTTTGCATCTGCGATGGTGAACTTGGCCAGCCAAGGGCAAATGGTGGGATGAGCAGTGTGGCTGGTCCAGCCCTGGGCTGGCAGTCAGCATCTGGACTTGGCGTGGATGGAGCGTTATCCAGGGACATTCAAGGACCAAGTTCCTCTCAGCCCTGCCCTAGCCCATGGCACCTCAGCTGCCCAGAGAGCCCCCAGCAGGGGCAGAGTGGGAACATCTCAGTCTCAGGTCCAGGCCGGAGCCCCGACTCCTCCTGTCCCTGTGCCAGTGAGACCTGCCTGGCTCGGAGCCCCTGGGGTCTGGGATGACCAAAGCCAGGCTGCAGGGGTTAGAAGGGGGCAGGGAAGCAGGCGAAGGCAGGGGTGTTAATTACAGTACAACTTTATTAATACTGGAATCTTCACAGTGCATTTGTTACTTGTAGCAGTGACTATTTAAATCAAGGGGAGGATGGAGTGAAGAGGGTGGGGAGGAGAGAATTTATCCAAAAACAGACAGAAAAAAGAAAATGCTCCAGATGGGATGAAAGGGGTGGTGGTGGAGTGGGGTCAGGGGAGGAAAGGGGTGAGTCGGAACCAGGAGGGGCATCCTGGGGTGGGGAAATAAATTAAAAAAAAAGGAACAAGTTAACAACAGCACCAGAAAAGTTACTTCAGTCAAAAGACGCTTTTGAAAAGAATATTTCTCTGTACAAAATGAAAAATAAAACGAATGTAAAGAAGCCCCCCAAACCAAAGTTCATGACGTGGGATGGTTGGCTCGGATCCCAAGGGGGTAGGCCTACGAGGTGGTCACTAAATGACAAGAAGGTGGCAGGGACAGTCATGGGACAGACGAGGGATGGAGTATGTACAGCTAGGGGCTCAGAGGGGAGGGGACGGCGGAGTGTGGGCTCCACCCTGCCCCCTCCCTGGGAAGCCTTCAGCCTCCCTTCCCATCAGGGTGGCGAGCCATGGTGGCTACCCCTGTGACACCCCCAGGAGGCAGGGAGCTCTTCCTTGAAGGGAACCCTAGGACCCACCTGCTTCCCCAGTGCAGAGGCCATGCCTGCCCACCCTGCTGTCCCTCACACTGTCCCCTCCCACGTCCTGCATCCCCTTCCATCAGCTGCCCAGGAAAAGCCTTGGGAGTAGGTGTAGAAATTCCACTCCAGGGCGCCCCAACCTGGTCACCTGCTCTCCTGGCCCCCACCCCTGGGGCCCCGGTGTCGGTCCGGCTTGGAGAGTGAGGTGCATGGCTCCTTCTCAGACATGCACAGACTGGTCTCTAGCGGTCCCCGGGGCCTGCCGTGAGGACTCCATGTGCACAGGGGCATCCTAGGTCCCCAGACCCACCTGGCCGCCCTGCACGAGAATGCCCAGAAGTGCAAGTCTGGGTGGCCCCGACTCCACGCGGGCCAGACCAAGGCAAGCTGCTCTCCTGGCCCCAGGGAGACACCGCCCTCAGGGCCCTGCTGCTTTCCCACCAACCATGGACCACCTGGCATCCCTCCACTCGCCCTAGGCGCACGTGCTTTTACCTGCTCAGACCTGGCCTGACCTGGGCCGTGGAGTAGGAGGGTGTCCCACTCCTCCACCTAGCCCCACTGCTGGCCCAGGCCCAGGCCTGCAGTGGGGACTATCCTGGGATAGCATCTCCTCTGGCGACAGAGAGTCAAAGCCGATCTCCCCAGGCTCGCTCCCCATTGCAGGCCTGCAGCTCACTCACCACAGCAGCTGAGCCCGGAGGCGGCCCTAGCCCTGCCCTCTCCAGCCTTCTTGTGCTATACCGGAGAGCTACACATCTCCCCCGTGGCTTTGGGGGAGCCAATCCTGCCCTTCTCCTCCTGCCACAGGCCCAGCGGGCCACTGTGGGACCCTCCATCTCTCAGGCACTCGAAATCACACACCCTGTACCACCAGCTTGCCCCACACCAAGTCCTTGTCTGGGGTCAGCTCCATTTTATTAGACTCATAAAATACCCCCCATCCTCTATGGTTCCAGCCCCACCCAGAGGTGGCTGAAACTGTGACTCTAAAGTGCCACCAGTTAAAGTCTCCATGTACTCAGATGAAAACGCGACATCTGAAACAGCTCCTGTGAGCTGGCCAGGTGACCTCATGGGCCTCTGGACTCTGCCCTGCTGCCCTGTGCTCCCCGCAACCACTCCTCGTGAGCGAGGGCCCAAGAGTGCCCCCCAGGCTCCCCTACAAGGGCCCCTGATGCATTTCTTCCCCGAGCTCTGCTTAGACCCTGGGCTCCCTTCCCCATGGGCAGGCCTGGCCTCCCGACTCCTTCCCACTCCCTTCACCCAACCACAGTTAGATACCTCAGCTGCCTGGATGCCAGCCCCCAAGGCCACCCTGTCCCCCAGGTGGAGAGGGCCCTGGGAGAGGCAGAGCGAGGGCGAAGGGAGAGGAGGGGCTGCAGGCAGGGAGAGGAGGGTCTCAGCATTCAAGGCAGAGCCGGGGCACCATGACCCCAGGGAGCAGTGGACCAGGGGAGCTGAGTTGTGGACCCCAGGCCAGGTGGGGCCAGGATGGCAAAAGGGAAGCTGGCCAGGCCCTTGTGACTCGCTGGAGTTTGGAAAAGGCAGGGCCTGCAGGGAAGGAAAGAAGAACAGAGTAGGCAAGGAAAGTATAAAACCAACTCCAAAACCAGCTCCAGGCCTGCAGGCTCTGTCCTGGTGAGGTTTGTGAAAGTCACTTCCCATTAAACGCTGAGATTGAGACCCAGCCCAGGTGTGTTTTTCTGTAAAGTGGCTTTGCCTCATCTCTGGCGCTGCTCTCACTCTGGCTGTACCCTTGCTCTGCGTGGCCGCTACTCACAGACCAAGGCCACCTGTTTGCACCAGGGCCATGCAGGGTGGGGAGGTTGGCACTGTCATAAGATGCGGGGCGCCGACCTGTCATTGGTGATGGTCCTGCGGAGCCGGACCCCACGCCGGATGGCCACCAGCATGTCTTCGGCTGGGGGGTCACTGGTGGCAGCAGGGGGTGGGGTAGGCGTCTCCTCGGTGGGGGTAGTTGACAGGGCGGTGGGGAAGGGGAACTGGCCCTCGCCCAGGGCGTGGGCACCGGCCACCAGCTCCCCAAGCTTCTCCACAAGGCTGTGCCTGTTGGCAGCCAGCTGCTGCTCCTCCTCGTCCTCTGCCGCCAGCCTGGTCCCTGCCCCAGGGTAGCTGGCTGCCTCGGGGGATGGGCTGCCCCAGGCTGTGTTGGGCAGGCTCAGCCTTTTCGGTGAGGCCTTGGCGAGGTCCGAGGCCAGGGGCGAAGCAGCCTCATCTGTGTAGAAGACGCACTCCTCGCTGCCCGCCCGCGTGGGCCCCATGTAGCCAGGGGAGTCGGGCACCGTGGGTGTCTTCACGGGGACGATGGGTGGCCGGATGGGGATGGGGCCAGCGCTGGACAGGGCGCGGCGCACAGTGGGCTTGGTGGAGGGCGTGCGGCGGATGGTGGCCACGCCAGGGGGTGCACCTGAGGGCAGGCCCGTGGCGCTGGGCAGCCCAGCAGTGGAGGCCGGGCGCTTGGTCTGGATGAGGCGGCGGTAGTTCTGGGCGATGTTGCTGTTGCGCGGGATGGTGGACGACTTGTCAAACTCCTGGGGGCCCTCGCTGTCTGCATCGCCGTTCACGGAATAGCAGTCATAGTCAGAGCCTAGGGACATATGATGTGGTGGGCCTGGGATCTGGGTGCCCCCAAGTTCCGACCACCCAAGGGGACACAGAGAAAGAAGGACAAGGCCCGACGGCATGTTCAGTCCCAGCTGTCCCTGGCAGTGAAGGGCTGCAGGGCTCACCTTGGGAGGGGATGGTGTCCTCGGAGCACGAGGGCGTGGTGGTCTGCGTGCTGTAGCCGCTGGAGTACTGCAGCGAGTCCCGGCTGCTCTTCTGATGCTCCAGGCTCAGGCCGCGGGTCAGCACCATGGCCAGATCGCTGGCTGCCGGGGACACCTCCTCACCGTGCTGGGGGTGAGAAACTGCAGACTGAAGCCTCACTCCCCACATCCTCGGCCATACTCTCTGGTCCCTGCCAAGGTGGCTGGGGATGGCCCTGGGGACCACTTGCTGGGTCATCCGGTATTGACCCTGGAGCAAAGGGGTGGGGCTGGCGAGGCTATCCTGGGAGCTTGCTGCCTACCTTGGCTGCGATGGTGGCAGGGGACATCCGGGGTCGTGGTACCTCCTCCCCACTGGGGCCCAGGGGGCCTATGCTAGCAGGCCCTGGCTCTGTGTCTCGGAGGAGCTCCACTCGGTCCTTCCGCCGCTGCAGGGTAGTGCCCAAGGGCTGCTCATGGGGGCCGGCCTTGGTCCAGTCCTGTGAGGTGTGGCAGGCAGGTCAGGGGGACCCTTGACCTTGCTGCCCATGGCCAAGGGTGTCCAGGTCTGCGAGGGGCCTCTGGCTTGCAATCGTGGACAAGACCAGAGCCCAGAAGGGTGGGTGTGACCCCTCCATCCCACCAGGCCCAGGACAGGGCAGGGTGTCCCAGAAGGGCAGTGGTAGCAGGTGGTGCCAGGCAGCTCCTCTGGTGGAGACAGGTGCCATGTGCACACAGAGCTCTGGCTGAACCCGGGCCCTCCCTGCGGTGACAGCCTCAGGTTGGGAGGGCACAGGATGAACAGCTGGTGACAGTCCTGGGCCCGGGAGCACTGACCGAGGTGGGGGAGCTGCACTCGCTAACAGACTGGCAGGTTTCCGAGGCCTCGGAGGATGCAGAGCTGGAGGACTTCTGCCATGCAGAGGTGAACAGGTGGTTGCAGACAGGGGCCAGCGGGGGGCAGGGAGGAGAGGAGAGAACAGTTGTGGTCACAGCGCCGGCATGCACGCATCCCCCATGGGCCATGGCCACCGACAGCAGTGTGGCAGAAGGCAGTGGCCCAGGGTGCCTCAGTGGGCACTGCCCAGCCAACGGCACAGCCCAGGAGCTGTGCGTTCTGAGGACTCCTACTGACAGCCTGTCTGTGGTAGGCGAGGTGCACGGAGTCTGGGCTCCGTCCTGTGCACGGAGTGGAGCTGCCGGTTAGCGCGGGTGCCCTATGGGCGAGCACTATGTTTACAAGGCTGGAGCTGGGTCAGGTCAGGCCTGGAGCCACACATGGACAGCCGTAGGCAGGAGGTGGCCACCCGGGCAGCAAGAGCTCAGTGGTTAGGGGGAAGAGAGTCCAGCGACGGAGGGCAGCAAAGAGCTACCAGAGAGCCGGGGCGGCTGTGGACTCGAAGGGGAATGGGGCAAGGGACCCCGACTTAGGAGTGGCCTGAGTGTGAATAGGGGACTCTCCAGTAGAGGGGACTAGGTGTCCTGCAGGTCCTTCAACTCCACACGAGTGAAAAGAATAAAGGTGGAGACAGGGCCATGTGGCTGGGTTTCCAGGGCGGATGCAGACTCCGGCCTGTGGTTAGAGATGGAGCCAAGTGAAGCGCTCGCCTGTGATCAGCAGCCTGAGCTGGGGCAGCGGGGAGGGGACCAGCAAAGCCCAGCTTTGGCCCAGGTCTCCACATCACCCCCGATTAGATCCCCAGGTCTCCCACAGGTCACAGTGAGCCCAGACAGACGGAGGCAGCGAGGCCAGCCCTCGAGCTTCTGGGGTTAACAGACAGACAGTGGCACGGCCTTCGAGGTTGTGAAATTAGGATAACACACCAGGATGGGAAATCAGCTCAGCCTTCAAAGACTATGTGGGCAGCAGAGATACCAAGAAGCCAGGGCCAAGATCAATAAAACCAAACCCACAGAAGCAGGTGATCTGCCCCACTCCAAACCCAATTAGGAACTTTCCCAGATGATAAGGGGCAAATTCCAAGTGGCAAGGGACAAACGCATGCGTAGAATCCTCCCTGAAGTAACCTCTGGTTACCTTCCCCATATCAACGTAGTAACAATCACACCTCGAGGAGGAGACATATGAGACACGTGTCACATGCAGTGACCACCTCTGTGTGTGACATCAAGGGACCAGGCCCTGCCTACCCTTGGATGCCATAAAAGCTGTGCACCTTTGTGCTTTGGGTCAGCTGGGTTCCTGCCCTCACAGCTTTCCCCCTCGTGGTCGAGTACAGAATCAAAGCCCTATTCCCGCGCCCAGGTGATCTGTCTGACTCTTCTGGCAGCACAAGAATCTGCGGAGCCCGTAACAAGATCACCCAAATAAAAGGAACAAAGTGCCAAGGGGAAGATTCAGAGAAAATAACGCTCACAGACTTCTAGCAGTATGACGGATAAAAAAATAAAACATTCAATGGGAAGAAGTTTGGAAAAGTCAGTGGAAAAGTTCTACACCCATTCATGAAAACCAAAAACCAAAACGCTCAAAAAACTCTGAAGCACCAGGAATAGAAAGGAATATCCTTAATCTGACAGAGAATATCTACATGATTGTTGATGTTTTTCTCTCTTAGGTTGAGAAAAAGACAGACACCCACTCTCAGCACTTCTATTCAGCACTGGAAGTCTTAGCCAGTGCAGGAAAGCAAGAAAAGAAAGTAAAAAGCAAAAGGACTGTAAAGGAAGAGATACGACAATCACTACTTGAACTTACACGACTATTCAAAACAAACTATAAATGATCAGAATTAGTAAGTGGACTTTAAGAGAGTTATTGGAGAGCCAGTGAGATAGCTCAGTGGCATAAGCGCCTGCCTGGCAAGTGCAAGGTCCTTAGTTCGACTCCTGGTACCCACATAAAGGAAAAAAAGGGCCGGTGATGTCACTCAGCGGCATGAGTGCTTACTGGCAAGTGCGAGGTCCTGAGGTCGACTCCCAGTACCCACATAAAAAAAAAAAAAAAAAAAAAAGAAAGTTATTGGATACAAGGCCAGAAAAAAATCAATTGTAAGCTGGGAAGTGGTGGTGCATGCCTGTAACCCCAGCACTCGGAAGGCTGAGGCAGGAGGATCGCTGCGAGTTTGAGGCCAGCCTGAATACATAGTGAGACCCTGTCTCAAAAAAAAAAAAAAAAAAAAATTTCAACTGTGTTTCTAAAGACCAGCAGCTAAGAAAGATGTAATTTATAATGACAATACCAAATACCTGGAAAAAACACACTGATGTGCAAGAACTTTACATAAAAACTACAGAACATTATTGAGAGAATTTAAAGCCTAAATAAATGGAGAAATATGTAATCCCAGTCAAAATCCTGGGAGTTTTTTGTTTTGTTGTTTCTGGTGGAAACTGACGAGGTAATCTTAAAATTTGTAAGGAAATAGAAAGGGCCAAATATAGAGAAGGCGATGCTGGAGAATGATGAGGTTGGAGGACTTTCATTAGCCGATGTCAAGATTTCCTGCAAAATCACAATCATTCAGAGGTGGGGTTGGCACAAGGACAGACCCATTAGTCAGCTGGACAGCCAGCTGGACACACCCCGATCCCGACTCCTGAAACGATGATGCAGTGGTCTGGACGCTTGTGTGCCTCGAAGTTCATGTGCTGACACCTTGATGCCCAAGACAATGGCATCAGGAGGCTGGGTGTGGCCATCGCAAATGGGACCCGTGCCCTTGTGAGGCCTGATGGAGTCATCTGCCCCTTCCACCATGTGAGGACACAGCAAGATGGGGCCACTGTGAAGACAAAAACAGTCCCTCAGCAGACACCGAATCTGCTCAGGCCTTGATCCTGGCTTTCTGAGTCTTCAGAACTGTGAAAAATACATTCCTGTTGTTTAAGGTATTTTGTTACGGCAGATCGAAGGGGCTATGATAGATGGTCTTTTCGGTAGATTGTTCTAGGTTAATCAGAAACCCGCACAGAGCTGCCGCTACTTCATACCATATGCAATCGAGTCAACCAATTCCAGATAAGCTGCAGATCTAAATGAAAAATGTAAAAAGGTAAAAAGAATGGCTTTCTAGAGGAAAACATCTTTGTGACTTGGGAGTATGAAAAAATATTTCAAGCACGACACCAGAAGCATAAACAATTTAAACACTGTAATGGATAAACTGGACTGCAGACTTCAGAACTTCTAGCCATGAAAAGATCCCATTAAAAGGATAATAAAAAATAAATAAAGGATAAAAACATCTCCACAGAATGAGAGAAGATATCTGATGAAGGATTTGGTTCTAAACATATAGAGTACTATAAATCATTAGGAAAAGCACAATTTCAGAGAAAATAATGAACAAAAGATGGAACAGGACCTTTGTGAAAGATATTCAAATGGACCTTACGAGTATGAAAAGATGCTCCATCTCATTATCATGAGGGTCATGCAAATTCAAAGCACGGGGTGCTGCTACTGGACACTTATCAGAATGGCTGACATGAAAGAGAGATAAAATACCAAGGGCTGGTGAGGACGCGGCGTAGCGATAAACGGCGCTAACCTTGCTATCAGAGAGAACTGGTGCGGCCACTCTGGAAACCTGTCTGGTGTACCCACACCCAACCAGTGCGCCTCTGGGACTCAGCACCCCCGTGCAGGTATGCAGATATGCTAGGACGTTCCCAGCGCCGTCAGCCCCACCACAGCCCCTAAGCTGGAAACCATCCAATGTCCACCAAATGTAGAAGGGTTGGGTAAACTACATATTCATACAGTAGACGGCTATGCAGGACGAGAGTGATGCGCATCGCCACATAAAGCATATGACTGACAACACAATGCCGAAGAAGTGAAGCCAGACATAAAGGATACCTACTGTATGATTCCATACGTGTACGTATGCAATAATGAACATACACATATATAAAAGATAAGTAAGAAAGGCAGAACTAACCCAGCCGGCACGGTGGTTATCCTTGGGTACAGCAGTGACTGGGAGACTACAGGGGCTTCCAGGGGAACAAGACTCGTCTTGTTCTAGGTGCTGGTTACACGGCGTGGTCCGTTTGTCCACAGTCATGGAGCTGTACCTTTAGGACATATTTACCTCTCTGCATGTATAGGATACATCAATAAAGAAGATCTTAAGAGACTCAGTGGTAATGGATTATAGCCCAGAGAATCAAGGAAATATTTATGAATCCACGCTGGTATAAATAAGTAATTGATGACAGAAATAAATGTGGGAGGAGAGGTATTTTTACAGCAGAATTCCACTTAATAAATGCAGGAGGAATGACGGAAATAGGCACATCACTATCATCACAGGCAAGGATCATTGATGGATGCTAAAGTCTGATGAAGAACAGGATATTTGTGGAGTCTCAAAGCATCTCCCTCAAGATACATCATTAATGACAAAGGGGAAACTTAGGACCCTACTGAGGGGAAGCCTGGCAGACACCACCTTGCCAAGGATCACAGTGTCACCAGGCATGAGACATAACGTGAGGCTCATTTGATGTGCCAAGGAGGACGCAGCGGCACTTCTGTGGTATTGCAAAATGACTGATCTCTCATTCTAAATGGGAAGAGCCTGATCAACCCCCACTGAGAGATATCCTACAAAATACCTGCCCAAGCTGGGCGTGGTGGTGCACACCTGTAATCCCAGCACCCAGGAGGCTGAGGCAGGAGGATTGGTTTGAGGCCAGCCTGGGATACACAGTGAGTTCGAGGCCAGCCTGAACTGTACAGTGAGACTCTGCCTCAAAAAAACAAAACAAGGGCCGGTGAGATAACTCAGCGGCATAAACGCCTGCCTGGCAAGTGTGAGGTCCTGAGTTCGACTCCCAGTACCCACATATGAAAAAAGGGCTGGTGATATCGCTCAGTGGCATGGGTGCCTGCTGGCGCGTGAGGTCCTGAGTTCGACCCCTGGTACCCACAAACAAAACAAAACTAAACAAAACAAAATAAAACAAAATACCAGGCCAGTGTTCCTCAAAGTGTCAAAGTTATGAAAGGAGGATGGGACTGAGGAACTCATAGGAGAAGCTCAGATGACATGAAAACTAAATGCAATGCAGGCTTCTGTACAGGCCCTGGACCAGAAAAAGACAGCAGAGAAGAAACTCGCAAAATGTGAAACAATCTGTGGATCAGTTACTAGCGCTGGGCCAGCACCGGTTTCCTGGTTTTGAAAATTGTTACCTAAGATGTCAACACTGCAGGAGACGGTAGGGAGCCTATCTGGGGTCTCGGGACTCTTGTGACTTTTCCGTAAGTCTAAAATGATCTCAGAATAAAAAGTTAAAAGAAAAAACCCTCAGTGGGCAGGTCACATAGCAGAACAGAGAACAAGCAGACTGGAAGACAACTTAGCCAGAAGGTAGTATGGAGAAATGAGATTAAGAGCATGAATTAGGCCGGTGAGATGGCTCAGCGGCGTAAGCGCCTGCCTTGCAAGCGCGAGGGCCCGAATTCAACTCCCGGATCCCACATACGGAAAAGGGGCCGGTGATATCGCTCAGCGGCACGGGTGCCTGTTGGCGCGCGAGGTCCTGAGGTCGTCCCCCCGGTACCCACAAAAAAAAAAAAAAAAAGAGCATGAATTAGAGACAGGGAAAGAATGAGAGGGTGTGACATACATTTAATTAGAATCCCAGCAATAGAATAAAGGTGGGAATACAGAGACAATAGCTGGGACTGGGACGTAGCTCTGGGGGTACACAGTGCCAGTCTAGCATATGTGAGGCCTTGGGTTCCATCCCTAGTATCACACCCACACACGCGTGCACATACTTGTGTACGTGACACAATACCATTAGCTTGGATGAAACAAGAAAATCCAGCCATATGATGTTTATAAAACTCATTTAAAACATAATAACATAGTGAGTCTAAAAGCAAAGAGATTGCTGGGTGTGGTGGCGCATGCCTGTGATCCCAGCACTTGGGAGGCTGAGACAGGAGGATTGCTATGAGTTTGAGGCCAGCCTGAACTACATAGTGAGACCTTAGTCTCCAAAAAAAAAAGCAAAGAGACAGAACTCTGTATCAATACGGGACAGAACAGAACAGCAGCGCTGGGACCAGTCTCAACAGCCCTAGTGGCCCCGCTTGTGAAGCACCTGGGGCTGCTGCACCCCACCCCAGGTGGTCCTCCTGACGTCCCCTCACCTGGCTGGTGATGTCTGAAGGCATGGGCGAGGGGGGCTTGGAGTAGGTGGCATCCTGGGAGATGAAGCCAGAGTCGTGCGAGGAGACGCTGGAGAGGCGGGTGGTGGCGGTGACTGGCTGCGCCAGGCTGCGGTAGCGACAGGTGGAACTGGGTGAGTATGTTTGGGCACCCCCAGGCCACGGGGCTCCGCCACCCTTGGCACTGCTACTGCTGCTGGGGGCACTGAGGGAGTGAAGGAGGAGGGCACAACGGCCAGGCAGGGAGACACAGGGGTGTGTGTGGAGGGGAGGGTGACAGACGAGGGTGGGAGAGAGGCGAGGGGCAGAGGAAGGAAAAGAGAATGTCAGACTACGAGGTCCTGAGGCCCAGGGAGCACAGAGGGGCTGGGTTTTGGGGTGGTGTGGCCAGGCAGGGCTGGAGCAGGGGACACCCAGCGGTGTCCTTTGAGAGCCCAGTGCTGGGGAGCCACTGGCAGGGCATGCGTAGGACTAGGCAGTCTCCTTGTCTCCTCCTTTGCCATTAGAACATTCGTCCTTAGGTTAACAATAGGGAAACTGAGTCAGCAGGTCATCAAACAACACGAATTAAGTGCCACGAGTGTCATTTCCAAACTGCCTTCTAGAAGTCTGCCAGTCCGAGGTGGGCATCTAGCTCTGGGCATGGAGGTGGCCCGTGGGGAGGCTCCTGAACCCACCACTCCTCGCGCCCTCCTTCCCCTGCAGAGTGCCCCGTGCTCCTCGGCTCAGACACTCTGCACAGCCATTTCGGCCCTGGGCAGTTTCCTGGCAGGCAAGGCTGCCTTTCTCCTGAGTGTGACACTAGAGATTCCTGACGCGTCCTTCGCCATGAGTCACCCTGAAATTAACACCCCTTCCTGGGACGGCCACCCGCAGGGTTGCATGAGGCTCCAGCAGCCCCAGGAAGGAAGTGACTGCTGGGCCTGGCCTCTCACAAGCCCCTGGTGCCCAGCTAGAGGGGCCTCCCTGGCAGTAACCTGCTCTGTGCTTGCTGCCCTTCCCGCCGGGAGCCTTGACTTGTAAATGTCTCCTCCAGATTTGGCTGCAGTGCCAGCCTAAGGGAGGACGCCCCATCCTGAGCCAGCCCAGTGGCCGAGTGAGCTCCTGGGCCTTTCCCTGGCTCTGAGACCTCAGGGGCCAGCCCACGCCAGGGCTGGAGCCTGTGGTGGCCGCCTGGGCTCTAGTTCCAGGAAGCAGCCAGACTGGGGGCCTTTACCTTGTGACCTCAGCACCAGTTCCCAGACACCTCTGCACCCTTCCCTGATCTTAGTCTCATACTATGACCCTACTCTGTCCTGGGCCTGGTAGAGTCCAGCAGTTACATGCTAGGACCTTGTGCCTCAGTTTCTCATTCTGCGACACGGAGACAACACTATGTCCGACACAGTAGTGTTAGGATTCAACGAAGAAAATGTGTAGCACCTGGCACACAGTTAATGCTCTGTAACTGAAACTACTGTCCCCTCCTTCCTGCCAACAAATGCGTGCTCCAGCAGCACTCTTGGGACAGACAACTTGGGACAGGCAGGTTTTCCCTGTGCACTTGAAAATTCCTCAGGTGCTGGGAAGTTGCAAGGACTCCGGGACCAGAAGCAGTCCTGATGCAGCTTTGCTGGGTGTTTGCCTATTTCCTCCTGGGGTTACCCCTCCCCTGCGTGAGACCTCCCCACACCAACCTGCACATGCTGGACTTCCGGGAGCTGGAGCTGCTGGGTGACGAGGGCGGGGTCTGGTAGGACCAGCTGTAGTCTGAGCCCTTCAGGTCTTTGATCACCTGCACAGGGACACGGATGGGGGTCACTGGACTAGAAGCAGCCTCTCACCTGTGGAGAGCCTTATGGGTTTTCTGGGGCCCCTCAGCAAGCTGGTAAGGCTGGCTGCCCTCTGTTCCCCCACCTTAAGCATCTCCAGCCTCTCCCCCGGCCTCTGCTGATGCCAGCTCCTTCCTGGGGTGAGAAGCAAGGCGCACACACACACAGCACACGCCAGGACGCTGTCTTCTCTGAGCCCCTTTCGCTCACACAGAGTACAGGTTTGGGGACCCAGCCCAGGCCAGGCAAGGGGACATGAGAGAAGCAGATATTCCAGAGGACACGGGGTCACTGGCAGAGGAGCCAGGACATGAGAGGTTCCAATCATTACTGAGTCTCCATTTTCTCCTGTGAACTGGGGCCAGTTGTTCTCCTCTTAGGGCACCGTCAGGAGGCTTCAACAAGGTGCCCTGTGGAGAGGGCTCAGCATGGTGCTGGGCACACAGGAAGTGCCTACGAGTGCAATGCCACATGGGCTGTGCAGTGGGAGCAGGGGACAGGTGAAGTAGATAGGTGTGCTTGGGTCTAGGGTAGGTGACAGGGTTTCTGCGTGTGGATGACAGTCAGACATCACCCAGTTTGGAAAGGCCATGCCCCAGGAATCTGATCTGGGATTTCCAACCATCTGCTCTACACCCAAGACCTCTGTTGGGCCCTGGGCAGTCACCCCTCACCTGGGCAGGTGCTCCTGGATGCCCCACAGTGGCTATCAGAAAGGATCTGGTCTCTTCTCCCATGTGCCTCCCCCAAATGCTATCCCCTTCTCTCCTCCACGGACCCCAGCTGAGGATGGGACCACCCCCTCCCTGGCCCTCGGCCCCAGGGCTTGCCGCACCTGCTCGCTGGCGGGAGGCAGCTTGTGGGGTTCCGCGGTCAGCACCACCAGGTCGTCGATGATGCCCTGCAGGTGGGTGATCTCTCCTAGCATGGTCAGCTCGCCGTTCTGAGGAAGCAGCCAGGAAGACCTGATGGCCCTGTCGCCTACCTGCTGCCCAACCTGCTCAGGTCTCTCCCCTCACCCTGCCCAGCTAACAGCATCTCCAGGGCTGGCAACACACCCGTCCAGACCAAAGCAGTGCACGATGAGCTACGAGACCTGATTTTGGGCATGTGGCCCTGGATGTAACTAGTCAGGATCACAGACAAGTGTCCCCAGAGGTCAAGAGGTCTCCCCTGGGCCTGGCCCTCCCCACTGGGGCCTCCGAGTCCCCCGGAGACCCACCACTACAGGCTGTAGGAAGGTGATGAAGGTGCAGAAGCGGCCTCGCTCCTCAATCAGGGCCCGGCGCACTGCCTGCTTCTCCGTCTCCTCCAGCAGTAGGTACATGTCATTGACGTCCTGCAGGGCACTGTCCAGCTGGGGCTGTAAGTCTCCTTTCCCTGAAGGGGTGTGGAGGAGATGCCTTGCTGCGGACACTGGCCTGGTCTGCTGCACCCATGGCGCCAGCCCCCACGGTGGCATCCCTGGCCGTGGGGCTGGGCACTACCATGGGGACCAGGGGACTGGGGAAGGTGGACTGTGAGGCTAGTGGAGGGGCTGGTCCCACCAGAGGCAGAGGAGACAGACAGACACACGCATGGGAAAGACACCCATGCTGCGAAGCAACAGGATCTGGGGTGGCAGGTTGGCCATGTGGAGGCTATGGAGGCCTCCACTGCCCAGGATACCCTTGCTGTCCTGGGCTGGCACCCCTTGCCTCACGGGGCACAGGGAAGTGGCGTGAAAGCAGGGTAAAGTAGAACAGGGTAGGGGCTCAGCTGCAGGCCAGGCCCCCAGAAGGGCAGGGGTCAGGACGGCTCAGAGCCATCCTGGGGAGCCGTCCTGGGGAGTGGGACAAGGAGGTTTCAGCGTGGGCCTCCACTGAGCTCAGGGAGCAAGGATACAACAGCGACACAAAGAAGCAGCGAGAGAGACAGAGAGAGGCAAGAGGATGATGTGGAGGAGACGGAGAGGGGAAGCAGGAAGTACGGATAAGGAGCTGGCTGGCCTGGCAGGGACAGGGTGCCCCCACCCCACTCGGTCCAACCAGCCAACCCCTCCTGGCCTGGCAGACTGACCCAGCAGTGGCCTGGGACCCATCCCTGGCTGGGGCCCCGGGGGCCCCAGGAGAACTGTGGCCCAGGCCCCTCCCTCGGTGCACGGATGGCCTTCCTTGCTCCTCCTTGGCCTGGAGAGGGTCCTTCCAATGGCCCTGAGCTGGGGGAAGACAGACAAATGCGACAAGGACAGGAGGAGCAGCTGGAGGGACGGACATTTGACTTACCAAGTAGCTCTACAGGAAGGATGTGGGAGGAGGAGAGGAGGAGAGACAGAGAAAGAAAGAATGTGTGAAAGACAGCCGGATGGATAGCGCCACTCCTGGGGTGGGGTGGGGCCTGGGCCTGGGGGCGTCCTACTGCCTCCCCGAGGGAGGGCCCAGGCTGGTCTGGGGGGCAGGGTGACTCCCTCTGTCCCACCCGACAGGCTGGAGGGTCTTGTGTTGGGGACAGGGCTCCTCTGGCCAGGATGACGCCCTCAAGGTGCCCACCAGGCAGTGGGGGCTCTGGAGTGGGGCCCGCGGGGCTGGGCCTCGGTGGGGCGCTCTGGGCTCTACCTTTGCGTGCTTTCTTCTGCAGTTTCAGTGTGTCTGATGACTTCTTCTTGATTTCGTGCCGGGCTCGTTTGTACTCTGTGCAGCGGGTAAAGAAGAAGCTATAAGGCCAGGTGTGGTGGTGCACACCTGTTATCTCAGCACTCAGGAGGCTGAGGCAGGAGGATCACTGCAAGTTGGAGGCCAGCCTGGGCTACATTGTGAGTTCAATGCCAGCCTGAACTACAAGGTGAGAAACTCTTAAAAAACAAAAATAAGAAATGAAAAAAGAGGCTCTCATAGGAGTCCCGTGGGGGCGGGGCGGGGAACCCAGGCAAGGCCCTGTCCCACCTTTCGCGTGGTCCTTGTCCAGCTGGTTGGCTGACTTTTTCCAGTCCTCAATGCGCTCCTGCAGCGGGTTGATGAGGCTCTCCAGCAGCGCACTGTGGGTGGGAGCTGGGGTCAGGCTGCGGAGAGGGGGACCTCAGGGGCACAGGACGCCCCCCGCCGCACCTACTCACTTGGTGAACTGCCGCAGCTTGGACTCGATGCTGCGGTGGCGCATGCACATGCGTGTGAGCGCTGAGCCGATGTCCCGCGTGGCCCCTGGTGAGTCAAGGGCACAGTGTGGGCTTGGTCCCAAGGCCTCTGCAGTCCCCTCTGTGGCCACGAGGGGGCATGCTGGCTCACAAAGACCTCTGCCCGCAATCAGCCCCACCACACCACCATCCTGCAGGGCCCTGACCGGGGGACACAGGAACCAGTGCCCAGCCATCCCGACTTTGGGCAGCCGTGTGCCCTGGTGGCCAGGAAGGAGCCTCCCTTCTACCCCAGCTGGCAGAGGCCCGCCCTGAGGGCTGCCCAAGGAACAGCCAGTAAATTACCCCACCAGCCCTGTGGGAGTCCCTCCAGGTATGCCCAGGTGCGGGTGCGAGGGCGCCTGCCAGGTGTTCTCAACACTCCAAGGACCAGGAGCCCAGGTCCCCAGGAATAGGAGACGAGTGAGAAAAGGCCACTCACTGTAGAGGGGTGAACAACTGTGCTGAGGGGTCACCAGCACTGCCCACAGCACAAAAGGAAGCCCTCACCCCATGACATCCCTGCCACCACTCACCACTCCTGCTTGCATGCCTCTTGTGATGGGGGGCTTACTGTCTCCACAACCAACCCAGTCCATCGGGAACAGAACCCAAGGTCCCCACTCGGGGCCTGGGCTCCTTTCCCTGGCCTGTGCCCCCCTCAGCCTGTCCACTGACTGCCCACCCCGTGCACCGCTGGCCAGCCATGCCCCTCCCACCTCGGGTGTTGGTGGCCATGTCGGCCACTTTCTGGAAGGCATCCAGGAAGGCCACAGCAGCCAGCACAGTGGTCCTGCAGAGACGCGCAGTTGGGGGGCTGGTCAGTGGGTGAGGGCTCCTCCTCTGCCCACCCCTCCCCAGCGTGGGGCCCTGCACAGCCTCACCTCAACTGGGAATGTAGCTTTGTGGCCTTGGAGTTGAAGTCCTCCCAGATGGGGTAGGAGCTCTGCCAGGGAGAGGGGAGAGGAAGTAAGATTTTGAGTGGTGCTGTACTCCCCACACGCTATCCAGACTTGGGGCAGTTTTTTTGTTCGTTTTTTTGAAACAGGATTTTGCTATGTAGTTCAGGCTACATAGCAAACTCATGGTGACCCTCCTGCCTCAGCCTCCCTAGTGCTGGGATTACAGGTGTGTACTGCCAGGCTTTGGGGCAATTTCTGAGAGCGGCCATAGGGGACAGGAAGCTCCTGTGCTCTCTGGGAGGAGAGAGGTCCAGGCATGAGGGAGGCTTGGGCTTTGCTCATCCCTCCCACCCTGGTGGTCAGGAAGTCTGTCCTACTGTTCAGTCAGTGACCGCATGCCCATGCTGCCGTCTTCCCTCAGGGGAGATGGAAGCAGCTGACGGCAGGTCCTATCTCCTGGGCTGTCCAGGGGCCTGGCAGGGATCTGAGCACCACGGCCCCCAGACACACCTAGGAGGGTAGGCACCAACCTGCCGCCCACCCTGGGGCAGAGGCTGCCGTGGAGGCTAGAGGCTGGCAGGGTTCATGGCAGCCAGGCTGATGGGGGCTCCGGAAGCTGTTGCTGGCCAGCAACCATCCCAGGCCAGTGGCAGTGGCTCCCAGGCCTGGGGAGGCTGAGGCTGCTGCAGGGCCTGGCCAGCCTGCCCGGGACAACCAGGCCCTGGGGCTGAATGGGGCCTTGTGTGGGCAACAGAGCCACCTTTCTCCACCCCCCACTCCCCTCCCTCCAGGGGAAACAGTGTGGCCTTTATCCCAGCCTGGCCCAGGGCTTCTTGCTGGGAGGGGGTTTCCCAATAGGGAGGTTGGGCTCCTGGCGACCGAGTTGTCCAGTCTGATTAAGGGGCTTTTCTGGCTAATGTGCTCTTCCCACTGATGTGGGGCACAGAAGAAGCTCGGCCCTGGGCTGAAGGCACTGGGGAGGCCTTGCGTTTGAAGGGCAGCCCTGGTGGAAAGGGGTTCTTCCCCTGCTTGGAGGATGGGGATGGGGCTGGAGCTTTTCCCAAGGGAGGGGAGGCAGAGACTCCAGGCCCCAAGGCCTCAGAGGAGGCTCTGCTTGTCTGCAGCCCCAGGACATGCTGGTGCTGACCAATCCAGGTTGAGTCCATGGCAGGGGGCAGAAAGGACTCAGGCAGCTTCAGGAACCTCACAAATGCCCTCCCCTCCCAGCTGAGCTCCGCCAGTGTCCAGGGAAAGCAAATATTTGAGAAGTGCACCAAGGCTGTGGGTGGGCTGTCCCCATACAGGCACGGGGTAAAGGGGCCTAGGAGGTTGTCCCTCTTGGACCTGGGGAGTTGAACCAGGTTTTGGCCAGCAGGGTCTTCTGAAAGAGGGGCTGCCTCCCACCACCTAGGCCCCACCCAGCCTGGACACTGCTAAGACCTCCCCCCAGGGTACTGAGAAAATGTTCCTTCCAGTGCAGGGACAGAACGCTCCCTGGTGCAGTCCCTGGGACACCTTAGCCTCCTCGGTAGCCCCAGGGAGGGGGACTGACAAGGCATGGGGGAGGCCAGGCCCAGTGATTCTCTCTTCCTTATCCCCACAGCTCATAAAGGATCTGAGAAAGGGAGGAGAAAGGGCTGGAGTGGTTGGTGCCCCAGGGCCCAGCCTCTGCCAGGCACAGGCCCTGGCTGTCAGGGTGAGCAGGTACCCTTGAACCAGGCTCTGTGCCTTGCGGTGAATGGTTGGTCACACAGCATCGTCAGGACAGCCTGTGTGATGGGTCCTAGCACTGCCCCCTTTTACTGATGAGGAAATGGGGTCTTGCTGATGTTAAGCAACTTGCTGAGGCCACAGGGTAGCGGAGTCAGGGTCTCACCCGACTTCCGATGGGTGTGGCTTAGAGGCACCCCGTTTCCAGGGTACAGGGAGGCGAAGTCCTCAAGTGGATGGATGGGACTGATAGGGGCTGCTGTGGCCAAGATGTGTATCGAGGAGCAACCCAGGCTCCATCCCAGCGAGAGGGCTTTCCAGGCGACCGGGCCTGAGTTTTCTCACCTGTACAGTCAGGAGAGGGATTACACCTATTGCGTGGGGTCAGGCATGGACTCCAGGGGGGCACTCAGTGCAGGGAAAGCACCTGGCACGGGGCCTGGCAGGTGGCAAGTGTGGCTGAGAGCCACAGGCCCCGTCTCTGGGAGGTGTCCTCCCACCTGGGTGACATCATCGCTCTGGAGGGGGAGGCAAAGATTATGACCCTGATCTCTGGATGGGCCTGCACAGGTGTCTGCTGGGATGCTGTGCCCACGCCTCCCGGCCTGGCCAGTCCCAGCCATCCCTGGGTTGAGTAGTTGGTGACCCAGCCCTGAGCTCCTGGCCTCCTCCGCCTATCCAGGCTCCAGGTGTAACTGGGGAGCCCTCTCTCCCCCTCTGCTATCCTCAGCCTGGAGCTGGGGCCCCAGAGAGCTGCTGCGGGGCCCGGTGACTCCTGTGGACACGCTCAGTCTTATGACCTGGCTGGCCAGCCGGTGGCCCGTGAAAGAGACAGCCGGAAGCTGCTCCCCAACTCCAGCCAACTGGCCTCCAGGTGGCCCAGCCCCCTGTTCTGTCCCTGAACACATGCATGTGTCATCAATAGGGGCAAATCTGTCTGTGGTGTCCCTCCAGTTGAACCGCTCTCATTTGCCTCCCATTGCAAATCCTGCTCACCACCTGGCCAGGGCCTCCCGCTCCAATCTGATCGATTGTCCTGGGCCCTAGTGGCCTCCTCCTCAAGTTCCTTGCAGTTGGCAGGGAGTGAGGGGACACAGAGTAGCTCCTCTCCTCCAGGCAGACGCGGCTGCTGCTGCAGTGTATCCTGTGAAGCTGCCAGCAAGAGGAGGTGTGGGCAGCTCCCACCCTCAGCCAGTCCAGCAATGGCCAGGCAAGGTGGTCTGGGCTGCCAGTGCCAGAAAGGGACCCTGGTGCCAGGACTGTGATGGCCACAGGGCAGGCAGAGGCTGCTGAGGGCCGGCAGAAGGGGCTTGCAGGTGGAGTTGCCAGGGATAGAGGTCCCGGGGGGAGTGCACCACGGTATGGGGGCACTCACATGCTGCTCACTGGGTAGTCCTAGTCAGGGTGGCTTTAGGACTCTTCCTTGGGGGCAGCCCCTCATCCTAGTAGTACTGGGAGGCAGCTCCAAGCTCTTGCCTGCCTGCAGCTGTCCACCTCCCGAAGTGGCCGTCTGGAACTCTCGGGTGGGTCAAACTGGAGCGCGTGGTGTCTCCCCTCCCTGCCTAGGCCTACTGGGACTCTGCTGTGTACTTGGCGAATGTGTGTGGGGCAGGGAGTAGGGCCCTTGGGGTTCCTGTGGGAACCCAGATCTTGGCCCAGCCTGAGATCCTGCCCCATCATCCTATGACAAAGAAGGGGACGGAGGATAAGGGTAGGAACGCTGGATCCTGCCTCCACCCTGTCACTGGAGCTGCACCCTCTCTGGGGCAGTCAGTCCTGTCAAACCCTGGTCTCTTTTGGGGAGTGCATCCCCCCACCCAACACACTCAGATGAACAATGAGAGTTGAAGTCAGGGCAGGGTCCAACATTCTCCTTAATGACCTTGAACCATTCCTCAGTTTCCCCACCTGGCAGGGTGAACAGAAATTGGTGGCCTGTTCCTACCTGACCTTGGGTAATCACCATAAGGGAGTGAGGCTTAGTGCCGAGAGCCCGGGTGATAGTGGGGTAGGAAAAGCGCTCCCACGGGGTTGCTCCTCCAACCCCAACCTTCTCGCTGCCTGCATCCCGAGGTGATGATAAGGCGCATCCTCGGATGCAGGGACATCTACCCCGGAGACCTTGGAGTCCCGGAGCTCGCTAGGGTGGCTGCGGGGGGGGGGTTGGGCAGCTGTCGCAGTGTCGGGGCTGAGGCTGGTGGGGAAGGAGTTAACGGTCTCTGCTTTATTATTTCTTCTTGCTTCGGTGGTGACAGCATTGTCTGAGCTCCTGGGTCATCGGGGGTTGGGGGGCATTGTGGTGGAAGGGGCCGGAGGCCGGAGGGACCCCAGGCTCGTTCAAGAGCCATAGAGACGCGGCCCTGGAGCCAAATCCCATTCATGGTTCGGGGGTCTGGGAAGCAGAGAGCCCGAGTGTGCGCAGGCTCAGAGCGGCTACGCGCGGGGCGACTCTGGGCACCGCACTGACACCCCAATCCATGAGCACCCACACCCCCCAGACAGGCACCCAAAGACCTGGGCGCAAGAGGGTCGCAGGCAGGGAGCGCTGAGACGAGGACGCGCCGACACCGCAGGGCACGGCCACCCGCCGCTACGCGTCCCCGGAGGGCAGCCACGCCGTCCCCGCGCCCGCGCGCCCGGCCCCGCCGCGCCCCGGTTACCTTCATGTCGTTGACGATGGCCTGGAACAGCCCGCCCAGGGCGCCGCACTCCTTCTCCGCCGTCTCCATGCTCCGGCCGGGCGGGCCGCGGCGCTGGGCGCGCAGGGGCGCGGGGGGCGTAGGGGAGGGGCCGGGCCGGGCCGCGGGGCGCTCGCTCGGGCCGCGGGGCCTCCGCCTGCGGCCGCGCTCAGCGTCCGGCCGTGCGGCGCTGGGGGGTCGCGGGCCGCAGACGGGCGGCGCGGGCCATGGCGCGGCGGGCGGCGCAGCCTGGGCGCGGGCTCTGAGCTGCGGCGGCGGCGGTAATCGGAGCCGCGGGCTCGGGCGTCACGTGGGCGCGGGGGGGCGGGGGCTGTGGGAAAGGCCGGGCGGGCGCAGGCCCATTCACCGCCCGGAACCCGGGCTTTGAAATCCGAGCCCGGGCGCTGCCAGACTGGTCGGGCAAGCGGGGCAGGCGGGCGCGGGCGCCACCGCGGGTCGGGGTGGCGCTGGGGCGGAGCCCGCCCAGCCGCCCCCCCCCGGCGGGAGTGGAGGGCGGTGGGGTCCGGGCGCCCAGAGACACCTTCTAGGCTTGGCTTTTGGTTGGGGAACCTTCTACGCTTTCAAAGACGAGCCCGGTGGCGGGAGATGAGGGCCTTCGGGCAGAGGGTACCTTCGTACCCTCCTCCATAAATTCTTTGGTTTCTTTTCTGAGCGGCGATGTCACCCGGATGGCGAGCCCGATGCCGGGCTTTTGGGGGATAGTGGTCTCCTGGCTCTGGGGCAACCTTAGTGAGTGGGGGTCCGTGCCCACCAGCAGAGCAATCCCTGATGCCTGGGCAGTGCGTGGGGACGCACACATTTGCATGTGGGCGACAGCAAGTACAGCCCGTCGTCCTGGAGACTCCAGGCAGGTAAAACCCACTCATGGGGCTGCTCCTTGCTGGGCTCTGGGGAAAGGCACTCCTCCCCCGACTCCAGTAGCTGCAGGAGTCACTTCAGGCTCACCAGGCCAAGCCAGGGCTTCCCAGAGCCTGGGGACAGGAGACACCTAGCCTACAAGTGCGGGTGGGAGAGGCTCTTGCAAACTGAGGGTTGGGGCACCTGACCCTCGCTCTCTGTCTGGACTGGCCTTTCCTCCCGTTACCGGGCGATCTGCATGCAGAGTGCTCTGCGCTATGTAGTTCCTTTCCATCCAGAAAATCCCAAGGCTTACCTCCCACCTGCTCAATAGAGACATGTCCCAGGACCCCCGGGAAATCAGGGTGGAAGTCAGATTCGGGGCTGGAGGAAGGCAGCGTTCAGGGTGCCAGGGCAGGCCCGGAGGAAGGAGCAAGTCATAGTGGTGGAGAGCAGGGTCCAGGCCCTGGTGGTGCAGCCAGTGTGAAACCAGGCCTCCTGCACAGGTGAGGCCTGGGGGCCAGTGACAGCATCGGGCCGCACTGGGAAGGAGCAGGCAGGTGCAGGTTAGCGTTTCTGTCATTTCTTTATTGGGGCGGGGAGAGGGCTGCGCATTTACTCACTAGAGATCCCTGCGCTGGTCCCGTGTGCGTAAAGGCTATATACACGCCTATGTATGTGCACATGTCACATGTGTACACACAGAGCCGCACCCGGCTGAGGAGCTCCAGCTCAATTCAGAGGGGCACGAGAAACAGACTGCGGAGGCTGCAGCCCCACCCTGGTGGGAAGCCAGCTGTCTGAAGCCAGGGTGCACCTGACAGCGCTGGGGGCTGCAAGCTCAGAGGAGCTGGGTGGACAGAGCATCCCCCGTGCCCCTCCCCCGCCCGGGCTGGTCCTCAAGCTCCTGGGGAGGCAGCCTGAAGCCCGAGTGCTTCCTGGGCCCCTAGCTGGGGCCTTCACCATGCCATGCCGGGCGGCGTGTCAGAGGACGACCCTCCGGTCCAGGTGATCCCCGCGCCCACTACGCTGGTGCCGCACTTCCAGGTGCTGGTTCTGGACCTTCTCAAAGTGCTGCAGCAGCTCTGTGTAGTCAATGCTGGCAGAATCCCCTTTCTGGGACTTGGGGGCGGCCTTCAGACTGTCTCTGGGGAGACGAGAAGAGGGCTGAGTCAGTGTCTGTGTGCATGGGGCTGCTGGTGGGGCCCAGCCCCAGGGGATCTGTCAGCCCATGCCTGGGAACCCCTCCCCAGCAGCCAGCCCTGAAGTGCCTGGAGCTCCATGGGCATCCCTCCTGCAACCAGTGGGAATGGCCAGCACTGCTGCTTGGAAATCACTCAGCCTGTGGGCTGGCAATGGCGCCCAGAGCAGGCATCAGATGGGGAAGCATTTCCTGTTTACCAGTGGCTCCCTTTGGGGTGAAAGCCAGGGCTAGCAGCCAGCCAGGAAGCCAGCTGGGGACTAAAACAGGGTCTGGGGAAAAGGGGAGGAGAAGGCAGCCTGGCTTTTTCTCTGGGGCAGTCCCAAGGCTAGGGACACGGGGCCCTCAACCTAGCAGGGCATTTGTTTTTGAGTGTTGGGGCCCTGGGGCCTACAGTCACTCCCTGTCCCTGAGGAAGGAAAGCTAGTCTTACCACTGACTATGCCAATGGCTCCTACACTTCTGTTGTTACCATCCTCCCCAGGTGTTCTGTACAGCAGCACAGGCCGTGCACTGTGTAACTACAGTGTGCAGGATGATCTCTACAGTTGTGCAGTGCAGTAAGTAGCCGTGCTGCCTCAGGGCCAGTGCTTGGCCTGCCCTGGGGGACTAACCATCCCTCCAGCAGAGCCTCATGAAGTGTTCTCTTTCCTCTGTGGCCTTGGAGAAGTAGATCTGTGTGGATGGGAAGTATCTGCGTCCAGCCAGTAGCCTGGCGGCCCTGATGAGGGGTCTCATGAAGGTGGCAGACTATTCAGTTAGGTGGAATCCTTGGGCCTTCGAGTTCATGAAGAGACCTCAACAGGGGGAAATATGATGCAGACCCCCACAATGCAACCTCACCAATGAGCTTGGCTCATCACCGAAAGCCAGGATCACAGCCTGGAAGGCGTCTCCGAGGGCCCAGTGGGCTGTGGCAGGACCAGGGCAGGGGCTGCTCCCCACAGCCTCTTGAGATGCCCTGGCCCATCTGGTTCCTTCCAACTGGCTTTCTGAAAACAGCCTGGACAGTGGCTGCTGTGTTCCTGAGTTGGGCACAATCATGGCTGGTTCAACAAAGATGGGGATCTGCCGGGTGGCACCCTGGGCTCCCACTGTTGCTGCTGCCTCCCCTGGGAATGGGGAGGAACTTCCATGGCACAGTAGCCCTGTGGCCAAGGTGCTGCTACCCCATGAGCAGCCTGGGTGTGTGAAGAGGCCAAGGGACACCCAAACTTGTAGCCCTAACTGTGGGGCATGACCAGCTGCTACCTAAACCATTCAGGCCGGGACAGGGCATGAGCCCCAGGGTGGGTCTGTAGGCTGTCCCGGACTTCACTCCTGGCAAACTCAAGGGTAGGATGAAGATGAGGGTGCCAAGGGGGGTGAGGCAGGGTGGAGGTGGGGAGAAGTGGGCTGCATCCTTTCTCTGGGACCTCGGGGTGGCAAAAGTCCTGTCCCTAAACCAGGTGTAGTAGCTCACACCTGTAATCCCTGTACTCTGGGAAGCTGAGGCAGGAAGATCACAAGTTTGAGGCGAACTTGGGCAATTGAGTGACTTAGTGAGACCCTCAAAATAAAGAATAAAAAAGGGCTGAGGATGTAGCTCAATGTGAAAGTCCTGGGTTCAACCCCCAGTACCACACACGCACACGAAGTCCTGCCCCGGTGGTGGGCAGGCTCTTCCTGGCTGAGGTTCTGAGGGTGGGGGAGGGGGATGTCCCCGTGGGAAGGGGAGACGTAGCCTGGTCTTTGGAATGGAACTCAGAGCTCCTCTCCCTGCCATAGCAGTGGGCATGGCCATTGCTCAGCCCCTCATGTTGTTTCCAGCCACGCTGAGGCTGTGGGTGACAGGGATGCCTGGCCAGCAGCGCAGTCCCAGGGTTCTAGTAGCCAGAACCGCCCCTCTTGCCTCGCTGAGATGATCTGTGGAGTGGCGTGGCAGCGTGAGGGGGCCACAGTTCACGGGGCCTTGTGTGTTGTGAGGACGCAGACCTGGGATAGGCACAGCTCCCCCAGCTGTTCCCAGTGTGCGGCCTGTCAGGCTTCACCACGCTGTCTGCCAGCTGCCTGCCCTGCCTGGGCTGGGACGGTCCTCAGCCTCCTTCCCAGAGTGTGAGCTGTCCCTCCATGCCCAACCCTGCAACCCAACCCCTCCCCAGCTGTCCCTGAGGCCCCTTGCTCGCCCACGGGCCTGTGCCTGAATTGGGGCCGTCTCTTCCCAGGCCCTTGTGAGAAAAGGCTGGGAACCTATGGCTGGGAAGAACCCCCCATGCCGTGGACTCCAAATGTGCATTTTACTGATGAAGAAACCAGGAGCCCAGAGAGGGCGTGGGGTTTGCCTGAGGTCACATAGCCAATCCATGGCACAGCCTGAACCAGATCCTAGTCCAGGTCTAGGAACTGCCCATGGGCTCACAGAATTCTCTACCTTAAGCCAAACCCCTGGGTTAAGATTTCCTGGACTCCAACCATGGAAGAGCCTGAGGAAATCCTCATTTTCCCAGCTTCCCCTGCAAAGATGTCCTTCTCTGGCTTAGGGAGGCTGGGAAGGGTCTGACTAAGTCCGAGCCTTCCTGCCCCTCCCAAGATGAGATGCAGCGTGCAGAGCTCAGGAGCCCTCTGGTTCCCATGGGGAAGCCGCCCGCCCTGTCTCCTATGCTCCCCTCAGTGCTGGCCAGGAGCCCCTAACACCTACTGGGCGGCAGCAGGGCCACTGCCTAGGCCAGGCTGGTGAAGACAGTGTGGCTGCAGGGCCTTTCCATGGGGTCTCTGGAGCTGGAGGTGCTCTGGATGGAGGGGTCCGAATGTAAACCCAACTCTCGGCTGCCTCCCTACTCCTATGGGACACTCACTGTGCTGTCTCCTGGGCTCACCCAGGTGGCACCCAGAGCAGAGGAGACGCAGGCGGCAAAGGCCTAGTCCTGCCAGCCGGAGCACTGCTGGCCGGGGAAGGGGAAAGGGAAGAAGGGCCCTCAGCCTGGGACAGCCTATCGGGTGCTCCTGCCTTGCCCCTGGAGAAGGGCTGGTAGGTGCCCAAGCCCGGTGGTCCAGAGGCTTGAGTGCCAAGCAGGCCCACCCGAGGTGGCCCGAGCCCACCCCAAGGGCGAGTGCCGGGGCCCTTCACTACAGCAGGGTGCCAGGCTTGCTGCGTGGCCCCAACAGCCTAAGAGGGAATTCTAGACACACAGGGCATCTGATGCAAGCTGGGTGCGCTCCATTCAGCGTAAATCTTCTCAGTGCTCTGCTGGTTTCCATGGCGACCTGACAAGTGAAATTTTCCATCTCGGATGCCAAATGCCTGTGGATGAGGCAAAGCCTCCAAGGGTTACCAAATATAGACACAGCCCAACAGGCTCTGGGGCTGGGGCCAGCAGTAGGTTCATGGTGGGAGCCCGGACCCCCCGCCCAGAGGATGCCATGCTGGCCCTCCTGGAGATCTGCTTTTCCCACGGACAGAACCCCAGCAGGGAGCCACAGGTACATCTCTGCCTCCGACCCCACTGGGGATGCTGCTGTGAGCGTCCCTGTGACACTGGGGTCTCTCTGGGGCCTGGGACTGGGCCGTATCTTGCTCTCTGGTCTGACTGCACCTGGGCCCCTATTTCATTCCCCCACGCTGCAGCTCCTGTCCAGGGCACTCACTCGGTCTGCAGCAGCTCAGGGTTAGGCACGCACTGGAGCCGGTGTGAGAGCAGCTGAAAGGCGCTGCTCTGGGGCAGCAGCATGAGCAGGCCGTACAGTGCCTTGATCAGGTAGGGGTTGTTCTTCACATCCAGCAGCTGCAGGCGCAGATCTGCAGCAGGGCACAGGGAAGAGCCTGGGGGTCAAGGATTCGCACACTGTTCTGGGGCACACCCAGCCCGGACCCCACACTTCAGCCTGGCTGGGAGGGGGCCAGAGCCACGTGGGACCCCTTCACTGTGGCACCCCTAGCCTGAGGATCCAGCCTAGGCAAGGCCAGCCAGCCAGCTGCCTCCTTCTCCAGGAGGGCCTCGGCCTTCTCCATGACTTCTCCCCACCTACTGTCTGATCTTTCCAGCAGTCGCCTCAGCCTGATGACCCCCAACCCGCTGGAGGGCCGGCCCCCCCCCCCGCTCAGCTGCCTGCCCGGTAATCAGGGGTAGGGTCTTGTAGAGTAACAGATTCCCCAGGCGGCTCTGCACGTGCCAGCACGAGCGCTATAAAAAGGGTGAGCAGAGAGAAAGAGAGCGGATTAGGACGGCTTCGAGGGAGGGCAGGAAGGGAAAATGCTTGTGTAGCGAGGCACAACCAAAGCTCGAGTGTCTGGCAAGTGCTTTTGCATCTCCACCTCAGATACAGAGGGCAGGAAACACATCCCTGGTCTCTGCCCAGTGTCCATTTCAACCCAGGGTGCCTGGACCCCACTGGTGGCCAGGTGTGTCCCAAGGTAGCTTCCCCAAGCCCCAAGGGGTCTGTACTGGAGACAGATTCTCACTGCTCTGCTCTGTGCCTCTGCAAGATTGCTGGCTCCTCCCTCCAGCCTCTGGGCTGTCGCGGGCATCCTTCGCGGAGAATAAGCCACTGTCTTCTGGAGGGAGCAAAGCCTCCCTAGCAGAGGCTGCACGGGGGCTCCAGGAGGATACTGGAAGCCTGGGCAGCCAGGCCTTGGGGCCAGAGTGAGGGTGAGCCAGGGTGCATGGGACAAGGTGCCCTTCTGAGCCTGGGATGTCCCATGGGCCCTCCTCTTGCTCCAGGAGGCAGGTGTTCCAAACGGGGACCTGCAGGTGTCCCCAGGCCTGGCCACCCATGATACTGTGAACTATGTATTTGGTATTCGTTCTTGTTTCCTGGCATACAACTCCGAAGATCCTTGGAATCCCCAAAACAAGTCTTTCGTATGCTAATGAGTTGACTGAGGGGTGCCTACCCCTAGTAGCTTTGGCAGAGCGGGCAGATCAGTAGGACAGTCAGGATTAGAGGGCTGGGACTTTCGGCCCCACCCACAACCTCCAGGAGAGCTGAGGGACGAAGGCTGGGTTGATCACAATAGCCAATGATTTAACCAAGAATGCCTAAAGAGCCGCACGGTGGTGCACACCTGTGATCCCTGCTACTCCAGAGGCTGACGCAGGAGGACTGCGGTTTGAATTCAGCTTGAGCAATTTAGGGATACCCTGTCTCACAATAAAACATTAAACGGGCTGCGGATGTAGCTCAGTGCAAGGCCCTGGGTTCAATCCCCAGTAACAGGAACTAAAATTAAAAAAAAAAAAAGGGAGAAAAGAAAAAAGAATGCCTGAGTAATGAAGACTCCATCAAAATCCAAAGGACAGCCAGGGACGCCTGTAATCCCAGCACTGAGGAGGCTGAGGCAGGAGGATTGGGAGTTTGAGGCCAGCCTGGGCTCCGCAGTGAGAGCTTCTAGATAGCAGAACTTGCAGATGTTCCTGGAGGGCGGCACGCGCCTTCCCACACCCTCATGCGCCTCTGCAACCTTTGTAGTATGTTCTGTAAGAAACTATTTCCCTGAGTTCTGTGAGCTGCTCTAGCACATAAATGAACCGAACGGGGCTGTTGTGGGAACTGTGATTGATGGTTGGTCAGAAGCACAGTAAAATGAACTGGGGCTTATGACTGGCATCTAAAGCAAAGGGGAGCAGTTTTGGGGACTGATCCCTAACCTATGGGACCTGCCACTATCTTGGGGTAGACAGTGTCAAAAATGAATCAAATTAGAGGGCACCTAATGGCACCTGTGACTGGCAGCTTGCTGGTGGGAAGAAATCCCCATGCCCCGGGGGTGACAGATGTCTTGCGTGGACGGCTTGACACGGCACTAGAGAAGCATGGGCCTGCTTTGAGTCATTCTTCTCTGTGGGCCTTGGGAAGCTAGGACTGCCCGTGCGTGAGCGGCCACCGGCCGGCCACCGGGCCCGGGATCTGAGCAACGTGGTGGGGAGGTCGCTGCACAGGGACCGGGTGCACCCCCACCGCCACGCCCCTCCCAGGAAGGCCCTGGGGGCAGATGCACATGGTGGCTCCAGGGTCAGCCTGCTTGGGACAGGCCGCAGTGTACTCTGCTGAGAACAGGGTCTCCCTCCTGCCCTTCTGTCTCCAAGGCGTGAGTCACCACGGCACCCGATGGTCCGAGATGCTGGCCCATTGGGAGCTGGGAGAAGGGGAACCTGAGTCCCTGCCCTTGCTCTTTGGCTCCAGGGAGAAAGGAGGCTGATGGCTCAGGCTGGGTGGGCCAGAGACCTGCCAGAGAGCTGAAGGGCTGGGCGACTAGGTCGGCAAGGAAGGTGGCCACAGGCAGGGCTGCCTCCTGCTTCTCTACCACTCTGTAAACACACACGTGTCATTCTGAATGCTGCCTGCCCGCTTTGGGGAGCAGGCGCTGTTGTGTGTTGAGGTGCCAAGAGCTGCTCACCCAGCCAGCTGCCACTTTTTTTGCACATTCAGCCTGGGTGTTACTCATCAACTCTGGCACGTGTCATCTCTGCTCTCAGAGAGGAGAGGGCATAGCTCCTGGGTGAACAGGAGTACCTTCCGGGTGCCCATGACTGCACAGAGCCAGGGCAGGGGGGCAGCGTGCCGGGGAGAGGAGGCTGGGGACAGCCTAGGGCAGGGCCTGACAGTAACCTTCTGGTGGATTTTGCATCAGCTCTGGCCTGTTACTGTAAGACCTACCTTGAGGGCATGAGCAGGACCAAATTCTGATGCCTGTGCCCCGCCCCCTCTGGCTGGCCACTCAGCCTTGTCAACCTAGTCTTCCATTCTTGACATTCCAGAAGCATCCCTGGGCTGACTGCCCTCCCTCTGTCCCCAGCCAGGGGCAGCGCTGGATTTGGCTCCACCCCTCCTCACTCCAGGCCAGCAAGGGCCCACGGCTGGGGCTGGGGCTGTTCTAGACACAGCCATCCCCACCCCGGGTCTTACACGTAAAGATGGGGCACTCGATCAGCTGCACCAGTTTGTCCACCTCTGTGAGGAAGTCCACAGTGACCTCCAGGTCCCCACTGGGTGAAGAGTCAAGGAAAGTCTCCCTACTGGGCCAGCACAGCCTGCCTGTGACAGGCAGCTGGATAGCCGGGCCAGCTGGCTACGCCTTGCTGAGAGGTGGCCAAGGCTGGACCCCAGGGGCTCAACCCAGCAGCTCAGAGCTCCATACATACCTTCTACCTGTCCTGGTTTCCTCTGCAGAGCCTGCCTCTCCCTAAGCAGATTCTGGCCTACAAAGAACCTATGTCTATTCTCTTTGCCTTTCTGTCCCTCTAAATGGAACAGGGCACAGCTGTCCCTCCTGTGTGGGTGCTCAGGTTCTACTCTGGTAGCTCTGTCCTTTGTGTCCTTCTGCACCAGCGATGGCTCTTATCAGGACCCTGCAGCCTGGCAGGGTTTGCTCCTGCTCATCCCACATCCAGCCACTGCCAGGGTTGCGGTACACACGTGGAGCTGGGTGGCGGCCTTCAGGTCTCTGGATCACAGAAGAGGCCGCAAAGAGCGAATTTAGGTTGTAGCAGGACAGCAGGCACACTGAGGGGAGCCAGGCGAGGCCACACCTGATCCTCCATGGCGGTACCTCACCACTTGGCCCTGGATGCCCCTAGATGCCCTTAGCCCCTGTTCCTGGCCCATCAGGGCACAGGCCAGTTCTGCCTCCTAAAACAGTGCTCCAACCTGGGTGGTGGCGCCTGTCAGGCTTTACAGACAAGGCTGGTTCACTTTCCAGTGTTTAAAAACAATCTGACTGTAGATGCCTTTTGGTGAGGCAGGGGCTGTGTCTGTGTGTGTGTGTGTCCCTACCTCATGCCCCACCTGCTTCTGTGTCATCTACAGAGCTTGCCAGACTCTGGCTGTAACCTCTGAAGGTCCAACTTGACCTGCCAGCCCCACCCGCACTCACCCGCAGCAGCCTGGCATGTTCTCCCTATCCCCAGTTCTGGGCCTGGCACAGAAATGGCTGCAGAAGCTGCAGAGTGACGAGCAGCTGCCTCTTTCCCGGGGCAGGGGGCTGGTGTCATTTGTCAGCACCTGCTGGGCTCGGCCCACTTGGCCTCCAGCTGGTCCCGAGGCTTTTCCAGGCCCAGCTCCCCACCAGGAGGCTCTGAGATGGGCCCTGTCTGCTGCCAACAGTGCTATCCCAAATGTATCCTTCATGGTGCCCCTGGCCGGGTGGCTCTCATGTGACAAACCCTGGAGGCTAAGCAGAGGGACAGGGGCAGGAGGATGGCAGGCAGGCACCCTCCTGCCCTGGTGGGGAGGTGGAAGAGCAGCAAGAGGAAGGATACAACTTCTGGATGAGGTCATAGGCATGGCGGTAGTTCTGGGTGAGGAAGCAGAGGGACACTGTGGTGACTGGGTTGTGGCACCAGGAGCGGTAGAGGCAGCAGAACAGGTTCTGGCTCTCCTGGGGGAAGAGGTGCAGCAGTTAGGAGGCCCTGCCCCTCCCCATTGTGGGAGCCTTAGATTTAAAGGACTGGAGGGGCTGAGAAAGGGGCCCTTTGGGAGCAGCCAGGGCGCCAGCTCAGCACCCTGGTTGTGTCTGGCAGCCCAGCTGGGAACGAGCTGTCACAAAGGAAATGCTGACAGTTCCTCAGACCCTGTCATTACCTCCCAGCCCCACAGAGCAGTGCGGTGGTGTTAGCAGTGAGGGCCTGGTGGGGTGAGCCTATGCTTTGTGCTGGCACTTCTGCCTGTGGCAAAATGACAGGAATTGTCCTCCCCAGAACTCTGTGGTGCCAGAGCCTGTGGGGCTGGAAGGGACAGGGGGTGTGGACGGGGAGGAAGCTTTCTCGGGCGGGCTCTCCAGGCCAGCTTCTCCTCTCCATCCTCAAACACCACCTCCTCCCTCTGGGCAGCCCAGCTCGTCCACTCGGGATGCTCGGAAACTAGCCTGGTGGCTGAGCCCACACTTGGGGAGCTCCTGCCACTGAGGAAAATTCTTAAGGCCTCTGCGAATGTCTGAACAGAACCACAGGAGGAAGGGCTGTGGCCCGGATCATTTTGAGCCACTTGGCCCCAGATGTCCTCAGACATGGGCTTGGGAGTCCTTGAATGTCTGGGGGAGGGCAGTGGAGGCAGGGTCTGCAGGGTCTGACCTGGGAGGGACAAAGGCAAGGTGACAGAAGCCCAGATTGGGGAAGAATGACCCAGAATAACCTAGGTCCTGGAGGCTTCTGCAGCTGTCAGCTGGGCTATGTGACACTTACGAGCTGTGTCTCTCCCTGTTCTGCAGTGAACGTCTCCCTGTTCTCTCTGACCAGGCTTTGGGGGTCCTATGTGACACCTGGCTTATGACAGGTGGTTTTTGAGACAGGTGTGTCCAGCTGTGGCAAAGGGGCAGGATTACGATCCAGAAGTCTGACCCTGTGAGGGTCTGGATGGGGCAATGTGGAGAGGGTGGAGTCAATGTGTGGGAAAGGGTGGGTTGGGGCGGGCATGTGGACCCTGGGCAGGGCTAGGAGCCTTCTGCAGACAGAGACCTCCCCAGGCAGTGGGTGACTCACTCCATGGTTGGTGCTTATGTAGCCATTCAACCCAGGGGCTCTGTATTTTACCCTGGACCAGGGAGCTCTCGATGTTACCCCTGTCTCCTCCCATGAGCCTCCTGGGGGCAGCTGAGGGGTGCGCTAGGTGCCTGGCTGCACGCAGGCTGAGACCTGGGGTCAGAGCCCAGGGACACGAGTACCAGAGTCTTCAGGTCCTTGAGCTGGTTTCTCAGCTGGAAGAGTTCGGTGGAAGTGAGCAGGATGGTGTTGAGTGTATGCACCATGGTGGAGGCAAACTTGAGGTCCTCCTCCTGGAGCAGGATGTCGGCCATTGAGTGAAAGATGTTCTCTGCGTTCAGCAGGAGACAGAGCTGCCTGGAAAACAGACAGTGATGGTTATGCTCAGGCCACTCTGGTTACCTCTTGGCTGTGACTTGGGAAGCCTCTCTCAGGCTTTTTGGGGTTCCAGGGAAACTTGCCCTTTCAGGGTCTTGGGGTGGGGCTGTGTTGCTGAGGCCTATGTGTGGTGGTGGGTTGGGAGGGCCAGGGAGCTGCTCACAGGTGGCCTGGCCCTGTGCCTCCCAACACAGTCCACCCTGGCCCAGAACCCTGGAGTCCTATAGGCTACAGTTATGTCCAAGCCCCAGAGAAGCATTTGGGCCTTTGGCCACCTGGGATGTCACAGGACCCCCAAGGTACCTTCCTGAGCATCCACGCACATCACCCTTTCCCCCCATGCCAATACCCTTGTGTCCCCTCTGGACTTTCTCTTGGCAGAGTTCATCTTCATCTGAGAAATTCTACATATACGGGTCACATGTTACTGTCCCCTTCTCCCTGTGGGGGGGCCCTGAGGTCAGGGATCTGTGTTGTTCCTTTTGTACCCCCAGCATGGAGCTTACAGGTGGCAGGGGATCCGAGGGCAGGCAGGGGCTGAGGGGTACCTGATGACAGCCCTGAGATTCATCTTTGTGGTGCAGACAAGGAAGCTGGTGTAGGGAGGTACAGGGCCAGGTGTGCCAGTGCCTGGTTCCACTGACCCCTTGGCCACATCTTTCCTCTACAGAGAGCCTTGCAGCTAAGGATTGGGCTTTGTGGAAAAGAGCCTCTGTGTTATAAAAAGAAACCTAGGGGTGGAAGAAAAGCGGGTTTTCCAGGGTCCCAGGAGCAATGTGACATCAACAGTGACAAGCAGGTCTTGAGGACAGAAACCTGAGCCATGTGCTCTGAGAGGCCTGGCTTTGAGAGGAAGAGTACCCCAAGGCCACCCGGGTCCAGCATTTCCCACCTGGGGTGGGGCAGAAGTAGGAAAGGGGCAGGTGAGAAGGTGGGTGTGGAGCATGGTGCTTCCTGCTGGGAGGGCTTCATGGTCCTTGTCTGAGACTGATGTCATCTGCCTGACTCCTTGTCCCAGGGAAGCATCAGCACAGACTAGACAAGGTCTCCTGTGCTGGACAACATGAGCCACACTACGAGGCAATGTGCCCGAACTGTCCTCTTCTCCAAACTTGCGCGGACCTCAGCATTATCACGGACCACTTTCCTGCTTCCCTCTAATACCAGCCATGCAACCAGGCTGGAGAAGATTCTGCCCCACTTCCAGCCCTGGAAAAATCCCAGAGCATTTGGTAATGGAAAGGCCAAACCACAAAGCTCAAACAGTGGGCCAGCTGTCTCCAGCACAGCCCCAGACAGCACCAGCAGGCCTGGGCAGGAGACCGTGAGAGAAATCCCACCCGGGCCGGGGCACAGGGGAACATGGGCCGTGGGCAGTGTGGGAGCCGCAGCTACCTCATCTCTGCTGCACACACTGTCCTAGTGCTGGGTGGGGGGGCGGGCAGTAATCTCAGTGCCTCTGTACTGCGGTTTCCTCGTCTCCTAAGTGGGGGGACCCTTGTCTAAATGGGGAGAGATACTCGGAGGGCAGCCAGGAGGACGGGGGAACATGGCACACAGAGGCCAGAGTCTCCACAGTGGAGACAACAGCCAGACTGCTGGAAGCGGGTGGTGGAAACTCTGCAGAACTCAGATAGTGCTTCCTGTCCCCTCCTGGTCCTCCCGCCCCTAGATGAGCCCTGTCTCCAAGGCCGTGGGACAGAAATGTTCCAGAAAGGCAGGCTGGGGAAGAAGGGGAGCGTTCTGACAAATGGTCACAAATGCCCGTCGCCTGCAGCTGCTGCTGTCTCCATGACAGAGGCCAACAGCTGAACTGCTGCCAGGCAGTGCTCTCCAGGGACCCCAGGCCAGCGCAGTTCAGCCTGGACCCTCAGCAGCCGGAGGGCGGGTGGCTGCTCATGTGAGGACAGCTGGAGTGGACAGAGGGATGAGAAAGAGGAGAGCTGATGGCGCTCAGATCAGGGGTGGCAGCATTTTCTGGAAACACCCTTCCCTTGCCACCAGAGTCACTCCTCTTGCCTGGCTTTCCTCCAACCTAACTGCACCCCCTCCCCTGAGACTGGGGAGTCCCCTGCTCTTCATCTCCTGGTGGTCTCAATGGGTCCCATGGCTACATCCAATGCTACCTGGGATCAGTGGCTCCCATGGGAGCCTCTCCTGCTGAGCTCCAGATGGGACAGCACCAACCAGGTGAATGTCCCTGCCTGGCCACCCAGCAGGCATTTCAAACTTCATTTCAAACTTAGTGTTCCTGCAGTTGCCTTCCCTTATCAGTAAGTGGCACCACGGCCCACCCAGCTACTCAAGCCCATACCAACAGGTCCTTGGTCACCTGCCCCCCACCTGGTCCAGTGACAGGCCCAGGGGCTTTGCCATCTGAGCCTCTCCTGCTCAGCGTTTTTGTCTCTTCTCAGCCACCATTGCCCAGGGACAAGTGCCAGCCATCTCTTGCTGGGTCAGTCTCAAGATGAAGCCACTTCCCTCAATCCCACAGGTCACCTTCCTGTACCAACTGGGGCAGCTCTAAAAGGTGCTGACCCACACGTTCCTTCCCAGCTCCCCTGCTCTGCCTGCGTCAGTAGCCTCCCCCAGGTTCTATCGAAGAGCCAAGCTCCTGCCGCCACCACCAAGACCTCACACCTTCCGTGCTTCCTCTCCAGCCTCAACTCTTGCTACCCTTCCCTTGGCTATCCTAACCACTTGGGCTTTTCTTTTGATCCAGGTCTCGCTTCAACTGCTGGGCCTTGAGGCTTTGCCTGCTTTGGCCGGGCCTGGCATGCTCTGTTGAGGGACTGGTGCCTGGCTGCTGGCTCCTTCTGGCCACAGAGATCTCAGCCCCACCCTGCGACCTGGGGAGGCCTTGGGCAGATGTGCCCTCTCCTGCTGCCAGCCCCTTCTAAGAGTGGGGCCCAGTTCTTTCAGACCATTTGCCACTCCGCCTTGCTGGGGTGCTTGTGTGCTGGGTTCTTGTCTGACTCCCTCTAACATGTGAACTGAAAAGGCAAGGCCTTAGTTGCTACCCTCGTGGGCCTCCACCAAGAGGGCCTGGCACTTGCCAGATGTTCTATCATTGTGTGAAAGGACTTTGTTCATCCTACTCAAAGATGTCACCGAGGCCTGAAGACATTCCTACCTGACTCCAGCATATCTGGTCTGCTCAGCCACAGGCAGTTTCCTGCCCTGCCTGTGCACTCTCACACACACCCTCGCCAGGCCAAGCCCAGGGCTGCTCTGCCCTGGCCATCTTATCCCAGAAGAATCTGGTGCACTTGCTTCCCTGACAGCCTGAGGGACTGGTGCACGGAGCCTCCCGCAGTAGTCAGCTCTGTGTTATTGTAGTGAAATGCCAGAGGCAATTAATAAGTAAGGAGAAAAGTTTTACTTAGCTCAAGGTTCAGTAGGTTCAAGTCCAAGCTGGAGGCCCTATTGCTTTGGGCCCTTGGTGAAGGTGGTACTTTATGATGGGAGTGTGTGGAGGCGCAAGCCACTCACGTAACAAGCTGGCCGGCAGAGACTAAATGATCAGGTCCCATAGTCCCCTTCAAGGGCACGTCCCCGGTGACCTAAGAACCTCCCATAAGGCCTCATCTCAAAGGCCAAAGCACCTCCCAATAACGCCACCCTGGGACCAAGTCTATATCACATGAATTTTGGGGTCACTATCCATATTTCAACTATAGCGCCTTGCCAGGAGTCTCCCTCTGAAAAGACCCAGAGGATGCAGCACTGGGATGCAAGCCAAGCTTTGAGGCCCCCACCATCTCCAGATGTGTATGGCCTACCCTGCCCCAGGATGCTGCTTTCCCAGGGCTTCCCCAGGTGGCTCCTGGCCTGTGGCTGGGGCTGTAGCAAGGGGAAAGGGGCAGAGGTGTGGCCACACCTGTTTCACTCCAAGGTCATCTAGGTTTAGGTAGGACACACCTTGTCACAAAGCCTCAAGAAGACAGTAATAATAGTGACAGTATTACCAGACAAGGGTACCCCTTAGTAGGTACCAGGCACTGCGTGAATCTGCTTGGACCGGTCAGGCAGTGATGGATAAGAGCAGTGGTTTCTGCCCTGTCTTGGGTGCTCACCAGGTTCAAAGCACTGTCCTGGGCACCCAAGGGGGCAGGGAGGGCAAGTCTAGGTAGTGCAGCAGGCCTGCCTTGGAGAGCTGTGAGGTCAAACGGGATGCCAATATCTCGAGTCAACAAGGTGGGGAGGGAGGAAGGAGGGCCCACTTTTCACTGCAACCCCAAATCCATGGCAGGATCTGCACAAGCAGCCAGTTTCCACATGCTTGGCACCAGGCTCCTCCTGTGGCTTCCTGCTGCATCCTCACACAGCCTGGGCAGCCCCCTGCAGAAGAGAGGAGTCTGCGGTTCACAGGACCCACATCGCCAATCACTCATACAGCTGATCAGGGGAGGAGAAAGGGGGGCTTCAGACCCAGAAATGTCAGCTTCCATAGCCCAAGTCCCTCCTCACCACTCTGCCTGCCAGTGCCCATCCCTGCCCAGGGGAGGCCTGGCAGATGGCTGCCTCACAGGGCTGCTGCGTCATTGCTTCTCTGTTGAGCCCCAGCCCGGCTTGAGCTGCCTGCCTGGCTCCCAAGCACCACGTCAATAATGGAGCACAGCCTGCAAGCGTTGCGCGTTTGCCCATGTTCTGAGTACCGATATGAGAGTGCATTTCATCATAAGGCAATGGCCTGGGAAGTGCTTGGGGACAAGGAAAGGTGGGGTGGGAGGAAAGCTGCAGGGGGTCTAGGAGGGCTCAGGTTCATGAGAGCCTCCGTTACTTGTGCCGATGAAGTGGGTTCTCTCGTGCAGCCGCAACCCAGGGAATAGCATGAGGGAAGTGGCTGGAAGGGAGGGACAAAGAACTGTTCGGGAAGGGCTCCTTACTTGGTGGCAGTGAAGCTGTTGGCCCCAACTGGGGACACAAGGCCTCAGGCCCTGGGGATTTGGCCCAGGTCTCCTCTGGGGCCTCCAGCTGCCCCCTACTTCCAGGTCGGGTTCCACACTGGGGCAGGAATAGCTTCCCTTGTTCCTCTGCCATGTGCCAGAGGCTGTCAAGGGAGTGACCGGCCTTGCTGCCCTGAGCCCCCTGGGACCCTAGAGAGTGGCTGTCACTTCCCCTTCATGCTGTCTTTCCACCAAAATTTCCCTCTTTGGGGCAGCCTCGACTGAGGCCCTTGCTGGGGCCAGGGGCACTGCTCTGGACAGCATCTGCCTGGAAGTGGCTGCACCACACCTGCCAGACTGCTGAGAGCCTTTGTCTCACGGTCCCTTCAACCACCAACAGTGGCCAAGTATCACCATGCACCAGGCCTGAATGGCTGACAGCCTCAGTGGGGGCCACAGTGGGAGGTGCTCTTTTGAGCCCTGCCAGGCACCCCCTGCTCCAAGGGAACCCTGCTCGAGAGCAGGTGGGAGGATGAAGTTGCCCACAGGCCTTGTGGCACTGGGTGGCTCTAACCAACCAGTCGCCCCTATGGCCACATGGCCCAGGCTGGGCAGAGGCTGACCAGAGCCTGGCACTGTTTTCCACCTTATCCTGGGTTGTGGGAAGGGGACTGCGTGCTGCTTTTCCTCCAGGGACTGGACAGGACAACTCAGGCAAAGCCAAGCCTTGGTTTGGAGGATGAGACCTCCTCATGGCTCTTACTGGGGCTGTGTGCAGAGCAGAAGAACCACTGCACAGACATGGCTCTCCATGGAGGAGGGGCTGCTTCCCTGGCCAGAGGCCCTTGCCCCACCTCACTGGCTCCTGAGGCTGTGGAGCTCCTGCTGGGGGCCTGGAGTGGAGCATGAGGAGCCTGTGTTGGAGAGGAGGGAGTGTGGGCAGTGCCTTACAGGACCCATAGGGCAAGACACTGGGATAGGCAGCAGTGTGGGTCCTGGAGGGCAGTGGCCCAACTTCACAGTACCCTTCTCGGGGAGCAAGAATTGTGAGACCCTACAGCACTTTGCCTGGGAATTTGTGTCACACAGCTTCATGGAAGACTTCTTCCCACGATCCCACTCCCACACATGCTCTGAGAGCAGGACCAGCAAAGCTGCCAAGGCCAAACATTGCGTCCACACTGTCAGCTCATCCTTCCCAGGCCCCTTGGCCATGTGCTCGGAACACCCACACCAGCCCCCTTTGGGGACTCCTCTGGCTCTGTCACCCAGTAAGGGCACACTGACACCCATAGTACCTGCCTGTCTATAACTGTCACAACCCTGAGTGTGGAGCCATGGGTGGTGGGGGAGGGAGCAGCGCCCATGGCTGCTCTTCTCCCTAGCCTTGAGGGAGTGACAAAAGGCAGAGGCAGTGAGGTCCCTGACTCCTGGTGGGCATGTGTGGGGTGTTAGCTGGGAGGAAGACAGAGTTGGAGATCCAGGAATGCCAGCATTTGGTCGGAAGGGCACCAAAAGGATTCAGGGTACATTTAAGGGGAAATAGGGATGAGCGATCATCTCCTCCCAAGAATCTCTGACATTCTTGACTGTCCCAACCAATAAGGTCACCACACCACAATGGCCACCAGTAGAATGCAGAACAGCTGGCCTGGGCAGGGGGAGGCTTGAGCCCACACCCCCTGGGCAGAAAGAGTTGGCAGTGCTGAGCTGGGAGTGCCCACCTGTCGCCTGCAGCCTCTCCTGGGTGCTATTAATACCATCCGCTTCTGCGGCAGCCCTTGCTTGCCTCTCTGGGCCAACCGGCCCACGACAGACAGAAAACCCAGAGTGAGCCTCGGCTGGCAAGTCCCAGACAGGGTGGGTGGCTCTCAGCTCTGAAATTCTCCCCTTGACCCTGTCCCGCCGTCCTCAGCACAATCACCAGGACCAGTTCTTGTGAACCGTACCGTTAGTGCCACACGCGGAGTGGGGGATTTGGATTTCCCGGGTGCCTCCTGTCGGGCTGGGCCATGTGGACGGCTCCAGTTGATACAGGAAGATCTGGCTGCCATCTCTTCAAACTGCCCGAACTCAGCAAAAGCCCCCAGACCCAATCAGCTCCATCTAATTCTTCCTGCCTCTACTCTGCTTTCTGTATCATCAGGATGACTGGGTGCCCTGCCTCCCACCCAGGCTGGTCCAATTCTCCTGCCTCATGGTGTGGGCTGGGTCCCACATGCAAGCCTGGCTCTTTGGTGGGTGAAGACTATGCTTCCATGCTGGGCCTGGGGCTCTAGTGGGTGACGGGCCAGGGAGTCCTGGCTCAAGGAGCCTCCCAGAGGCTGGTGTGGATTCTTCCCACCTCTCCAAGTGGCCTCAGGCCGGGCAAGTGGGCAGGAGGGCAACAACCTGCAGGTGCCTGGTGGCTGTCAGTCCCAAGGACAGACCTGGGGCATTCCATCTCCCCTTCCACCCTGGCTTCCTGCCTCAGTCTCCTCCCTTTCTCCCTGTACATCTCCCTGTACATCTCCTTCCTTCATTTCCATCCCCAGCCAGTCCAACACGTGGAGAGGCGAGCCCTCATTTCCTCGGTGCTGGCTACCAGTGACATCTATATCCCCTTCAATGGCCTGAGGTTCAGAGGGCACGGTGCTTTCCTAGGAGATGTCTGGTGTCTCCTAGCCAATAACCCCAGAATGTGACCTACTATCAAGGCCAGAAATGAAGGTCCACTCCCTGCTGGGTTCCAGCATGACAGCTGAGCTCTTTCAGGAATTTAAAGAGAGAAAGTAGCTTCTGGATCAGCAGGACCTTGGGTGGGAGGGGAAGGAGCAAACTCCCATCTGAGGTTTAGAAAGCCCCGGAGTTTCATGGCATCCTGCCCCTCCCCCGCATACCCTTCCCTTCCAACTCTCTGCTTCCTAAGTATAAAAACTGTAAATCTGTTTTATTTATTTCAATCAATCCTCAGCAGTGTGCCCCTCAGGGCAAAGGCAGCCATGGTAACCCTGCCAACTCATGCCTTAAAAATTCATCGTGTTTAATGCAGTTGATGTCTGATACAATTAAAAAGTTTCTTAGGGGTGTGTGGGTGAGAGAAAGAGGAGGAGGAGGAGGAGGAGGAAGAGGAGGAAGAGGAGGAAGAGGAGGAGGAGGAAGAGGGGGAGGAAGCCACATGAGGGTTTATTTTTCTGGGTCTTGTTAGGAGTTAGTGGAAAGGGGACAACAAATGATGGGGACAAGGCAAGGAAGAAAAGGTCTCATCAGGGCAGAAAATCAGGTGGTTTCCCTGAGGCAGCCAGGCCTCATGCCAGGTTTGGGGTTTGCTCTAGGGACAGAGTTGAGAGCAAAGGAGGGCACGGGAGGTAATTCTTGACTCCTCTATCTCCCAGCCCTCCCTGCATGGCCAAGGCTCTACCTTCTCCCTGGACGAAAATCATCTGCCTGGCCTGGGTCCTGCTGTGCCGTATGTTCCATGTGCTCTCATCAGCAGGCCTGGCCTATAACCCACTGCCCATCCACAGGCATTTCTCGAGCACCCTCTTCTTCTCAGGGAGCCCCAGCCCCCTCTGGCTCCCTGGTGGCTAGTTCCCACTGTGCCCTTCCTAAGACTGGGCCTGGCCCCTCAACCTCCAGACCTGGCTCCTTCTGAGCCTAGACCAGTGATGGCGAACCTTTTAGAGACAAGTGCCCAAACTGCAATCCAAAACCCACTTATTTACCACGAAGTGCCAACACTGCAATTAAACCTGAATACTGAGGTTTTAGTTTAGAAAGAACAACTCATAATTAACATCTTTTGTCTTAAAAGAAAAACAAATATCACACATGCCATAGGTTTGTCACCACTGACCGAGACCATGATCCTCCCATGGCCCAGGCCTGGGCCTCTGTGGGAGTGGGGAGATGGATACTCATGGAACCAAATATCCATGGCTAGGAAGGGACACAGTGGCTTGGTCACCTTAGTCGTGGAATTTGGCCCGCATGTGGAGCTGCACACTAAGGGGCCGAAGGAGTCGAGTGAATTTTGGATGTTACCGGGGCTCTTGTGAGGTGTCTGTTTGGATTGGCGCACTTTCAGAAGGTGCCAGAGGGAACTCGGAGGGAACTCAGAGGGAACTCAATGAGGTCTGGGTTTGTGTCGTAGAAAAGAGGCTGCACATGGAGATACCCCAGAATGTGGCCTGGGTAGAACCCTTGTGCTGGAGGCTCGTAGACTAGGTGAGCTGGGAAAACTGGGGACTTGGCTGAGATGGGTCCTGGCAGGAGGAAGGGACAGCAGAGGGAGGACAAGGCAGGTGAACATACAGGGCATGTGGTAGGAGTAGGGTAGGTCTGGCCCTTGCCTGGAGGCCATCACCATCCAGGCTGAAATCCTTGGAATGGAGGCCCACTGCCCGAGTGCTTTGGTTTCATCTTCTGAATTCTCAGAGCAAACAGAAACAAAGGGACAGGTCACTAAAGGAAATCCTGTTGTCTCTATGACGACCAACTCCAAGAAGTGCTGGGATTCGCCCGAGCCCTGGGATCAGGCTGGCTCCTGCCCTCTAGTGCCACAGGGACTTCCCTGTTCGGAATCACTACTTCCTTCCTAATAGCAGCCATAGATAACGGACAGTTGTGGGGCGGTGTCTCCACATCAGGCACGTCATGTATGTGGAATCCTTTCAACACAAAACAGGTGGTGCTGCGGCTCAGGCTCTAAGAGAATACAAATGCAGCTCACATCAGAGGTCCTGTCTTGGTCCCCTGTCACACTGCCCCAGCAGCTGACCTCTCAGTAGCTGCCTGGCCACACACCTAACTCGCAGGCTCCAGGGCCCCTCTGTTGGAGTCACCCCATGACTTGGGCATACAAAGACAACATTAGACACCATTGGAGCTGTCGTCTTTTGTTTTTTTGCACGGCTGAGGATTGGATCTAGGACCTTGTGCAAGTGCTCTACCACCGCACTACCCCCAGCCCCACAAGGGCCTTCTGACCCCCCGAGCCTGAGTTTCTCCAGAAGCTCCCTGTGGCTCTAAGGCAGCATATTTACAAATTGGCTCCTTTCACCCACTCTCCACCTGAGCCCACTTCTGTGGGTGGCAGACACTGACCACCTCCAAGGGGACAGAAGGGAAGCAGGGTTTGGAAACTGCATCCTCAGCACATAGCCAGGGCCTGAACTCAGACATGGGGAGGGGTCGCGGGGGCGACTCCAACAGCAGGTTCCCAGAAACTGCTTAGGGCCGGTAGCTCCCAAGTGTGGGTCTCAGGCCAGCTGCCGCCTGAGGTCCAGGGCAGGGGATTTTAATACAATGACTCCTGGTGCCCAGGGAGACATGGTCAAAGCTGATGCTCTGAATCTAGGGCTGATACTGCCAAGGAAACTGTACCCCTGAGCCCCAACTGCTCTGGAGTCTCCTTGGTGACCATTACAGAACCACTGACGTAACCTCTCCCTCCCTTTGAAGGCCTCTGGGCTCCGGCTCTAAGCAGCCTTTCCTCCGGAGGCCGTGCTGAGCCTGTGAAGAGGCCGGCACAGCCTGCCCCGCTGCTTCTTGGCCCCAGACCTGCCACCCTCCGAGTCCCTGCCCCCTTCCAGCCAGAATTTGTGCTCCTCACCTCCTTATGGACAGGGGAAGAAACTGAAGCCCAAGTGTAAAGCCAGGTCTAAGGCCACACTGCCAGGGACACAATGGGCCAGAGCTCAGGTGCCAACCCAGAGTTCATGTCCTTTCGGCCAGATGGTCCCACGTGGTGTGGCACCTCCGGAAGGACAGAGATCTCCACACCCAGGCCCAGTCCCTCTTCCCACCCATCCGGGGGCTCCCATCCCTGCTGTCTGAAGCCCCAGGGCAGCATGCCCCTGCATCCTGGCATGTGACCTCATTCTGGCTCCTCTGGGTGGAGTTTATCTTGGGACAGGGAAGGGAGAGGCACCCCTGTCTCTGCCACTTCCCTTCACACTATGGTGTGGCCTTTTGGGAAACAGGGTGGGTGAGCAACAGTACTACCAGGAGCCGCCTGGTGGGGCTGCTCCTTCTACCCACCGGAGCACCCCCAGACCCGAAGGTCTTCCTGTTACCACTGCTCTGTTCAATTTTCCTCTACTTCATCCAATTATTCCCAAACTCGTCACTTTGTTCTAGTCTGAGGGCTCACTCCCCACTGTTTACACAACCACAAACATTTACAGATGGCCAGAACTCCTTCTACCTTAGTCAGCATGACACACAGGGCCCCCCGCCCCTCTGCCTTGACAGCGTGAGTCCAACTTGGGTGAGCAGCCTCAACATGCAGCGAGTCGGCCCTGAGGTGAGAACACTTCCCTCTCCCAAACTATTTACCCAAGTGGGCTGTCCTTGTGGCTGTGGGACTCACTGAGGGCTCACGTTCCTGAGGCGACCTTCCTCCTGAGGACTTACTGTGCTCAGAGGGTGTTACAACCAGGGGCTGCCACTTTGATTTCTGTTGCTACTTCTGGTTCCATCGGTGTCCTCACCCACTAAGACTGCACGCTTACCCTCTTAAACTAGGAGATCCCCAAACCAGGAACAGCTCCCAACCGAGGGTCCCCCCAAAGCCTGCCTATATGCTGGAGTCACCTAAGGACTGCGGGGAGAAAACCCCTCCTTCAGAGGTGGGCGCTATGCATTTCCCAGCTTCCCATGGCCTTAAGTCTGCTGCCCTAAACTGCCTCACGAGAGCCAATGGCTCTGAGTGCTGGTAATGCCAGGCTGGGTGGAAATGGGAGCCATTTTACCAGCAGTTTCAGAGACAGCCAGCCACAGAGCTGGGGCTCAGCCAAGCTTGGGGATCTGGGCAGAGGCCCCCAATGCTTGTCTTCTCACCTCCCCAGACCCTGTACCCTGGTTCTGCCTGGCATTTCACTCTCCACTCCTCTGCCGGTCTCTGCCCACTGTGCACAGCCCTCACCTCCTTCCGCTCACACACAAAAGGAAAAAGAGACCAATTCTTAGACGAGACCTGTGCTTGCACAGGACTCTTCCTGGCGCCCTCACCTTGGGCGGTGGCTTTCTCTGGCAGCCTCATGGCTGGTCTCCCCTACTCCCCTGCAGCCTCAGCCTCCCTGGGGAGGAAGCTCAGCTCTCAAGCCACTGTGTTAGCCATTCTTGCCTTTCTGGCTGTGTGTGGCATCTACAGACGATGACACCCCCATTAGGAGCTAGCGTGATCAGGGCTTTTCTGGTCCTCACATCTTTAGTCTGAGGGTTTTGTGATATTTTATGAACTGAGTTGGTTTTCTGTAGCTCTTTACAAGTGCCCACTTGAAGGGCACTGAGACAAATGGCAGAAAACAGAAGGGGAAGTTAGACACTAATCCTCACTATTGGCGACAAAAGAGCAGACATCAGAGCGGCCACAATGCACAGCCTCCTGGAACACAGGGCTGGGAGGTGCGGGGCAGAGCCACAGCAGGTGTGGGGGCACAAAGGCAGCATGGAGAGAACAGCTTCAGGTATTCATGGCCAAATGGCAAGGGGTTTCTCTTATTTGTACCCTCCCCCACTGCCTGCCAGGAGGCTAGAAAAATTCCTTTTGTGATCAGTCATTTTCAGGGAATTTTAAGATGCATGAAATAGGCTTTTCATCCAAATGTTCCTTGCCAACCCAGGAAATCTTCACTGGATTAAATGTGTGAGAATGAGAATAAGCTCCAGATGTTAAGCATCCTTGGAAGTCACCCTGGGGGATGAGTCCCAGGACTCAGTCACAGACCAGGACCCCGCTTCCCCAGCAGAGCTTGTCCTCGGCAGGAGAGAGACCAGCTCCCTGCACCGCAGGATCATGTCGCTGCCCACTGGAGCAGAGACCAGGCAGCCACATACAGAGAAATATTGGGGGGAGGACTGTGCCCCCAGGCCACTGTACTCTGGCTCGGAAAGCAGAGGGCAGTGTCTAACGGAGGTCGGGATCTCGAGGGAGATGTGCCTTGTCCAGAGAGGGCGAGGGGGAGCCAAGGCAGGCTGCAGAGCGATGCTGAGTCTGGGGTCACTGCTACAGACACGACCACACCAGGCCCCGTGTTTACAGATGTGCAGGAAACGTCCTGGACGGAAATTCAACGCTGGCAAGAGGCTCATGCTGGAGGAGGAAGTGGTGGCAGAGTCTTTTGTGCACGACACTATATTCTGGATTATTTCAACTTCTATTTTATACGTGGTTTCATTATTTTTAAAGTGTAATCCGAAAGAAGGTAGAATCCTGTACCTCTGAGGTCATCCTGGACTCCCTCATGGACACTGTCGGGCAGAGCCTGGGGCAGGGTTGGGGGGTGGCGCCTCCCCAGTGGGAGGCGGGCTCTGTTGGTCGTGTGGTGGCACAGCCCCCCTCTCCTGAGAGGGGGGCTGCTGCAGATTTAACAATGGAAACATGCATTTCACAAATGAGACGATCAACAGCCGGGAAATGGTATTTTTAGCTACTGTGGCTCTTTGCTTCAAAGGCATATGTTTCATCTAAAACCAGGCAAACCTCCTACAAAGTCTGCCTGTTTGCAAGGAGTGATTAGCATAATACGAGTAGGAAAAAAGGCCTGGCTCCACTCTGAGGCAGGAGTTGCCTACTGCGGGGGGGGGGCTTTCTTTTGAAATAGAACTGCCAGATGAGGGAAGTCTTATCAATGGAGACGAAGCCCCCTGTTCACTCGGAGCAGAAACGCTGCCTTGCACTAATGGCCTGGCTATTACAGGCACCACGGTGCCACTAGCAGCGTGAGACGTGGGAGTGTAAACAGAACCGTGGCTCTGCCCTGGAAGGCTCCCCTTGTGGGTGCCTTTTAAACATCACTTGTGCTTTGTGTAATTGCCTTCTTCCAATTTTAAATACAAAGGGTTTTGGGGTTGCCAAAGCCAATCAAGGTGAGCAAGAGGGATTGAGGGCAGGTGCAGACAACTGCAGCACAAGGTCTCAGGCAGTAACAATCCAAGGTTTCAGGTAGTGACAATGTCCCCCTCCAAGGCCACACTACTGTGCACTGGATGGCGCTGCCCTCTGGCCACTTCCACCCTCCTGGCCTCTCCTCTCCCAGCTGTGTGCTTGACCTGTGGCCGCACCCTTGATGGCTAGCTTTTCCTGCCTGGACAGACACCCGTCAGCTGGCTCCAGATGACCCTGGGTTGTGCACGAGCTGAGACTCTCCCCCTAACACCACAAGCACGCAGAGAAGGCTGTGACCTTCCGAGAGCAGATACTCATCTCTGGAGTAGGCTGGAGACAGATAACGCTTGGCAGCTGCTGCAGGCCTCTGGCTGTCACACCAGGCCTAAGGCCCCATCTGGATGGGAGAGGGACCTGAGGCTGTGGGGGTGGGGGACAGAAAGTGGCAGTGGGTGTGCCATCTATTTTAGGCATCACCATCAGAATGAGAGACTGGAAGGTTCAGTCATTTCTCCATCACCTCTCACCCCTGGGGCTCCCCCCAGAAGAAAGAGCACAGATAGGTTTTCCTGCAGAGGGTCTGGGGACAGGAAATGCTTGCAGATGGGATGCACAGCTGAAGACCTGAGAAAGCAATTACCACGCTGCTGGGGGGCTGGGAGAAGCAGAAGGAGCTGGACTGGGCAGTCACTCAGGCTTCAAGGGCAGGAAGGCAGGCAGGAAGGCAAGGAACTCGAGGACTCTGCCAACTGTTAGGGCCGGGGCTCCCAACAGAGGTGGTGGGGGTCTCCTTCAGGAAAGGGGAGGCAGGACTTTGTTCATCATGGAGGGAGGGGCTCAGCCCAGGTAGGAAGAAGGAAAAGCTGGCTTTGCTCTACTCAGGAGAGACAGTAGATTTAAGTCAGCTGAGTGCTCAGGCCCTTGGAATGAACTGCAGAAGCCAGCACCCTCTGATGAGCCAAACAAGCTCAGGGCAGTGATGAGTGGAGTGGATTTAAACTTAGTTCAGATGCTTTGTTTAAACCGCTGGTCCCAGCAGCACAAAATCTTGCAGAATGACGTAGCAGCAAGATCACAAGCTGCCTGAGCCAGCTCCTTAAGTACCCTTTGGGGTCTTATGAAGCTAGTGGGAGGGGAGAGGGTTAAAGGCCACAGCTGTCCCAGTGACTGAGTGAGGGTCTCACCCCATTTACTTCAATCCTCCCCTGGTGGGTCCTGGACCCCCAACTTCCTTTCCAGCTCACTGGAAGCTCTGGGGGGCTGCTCAGGCACAGGCTCCTGCGCACCTGCAGCCTGTGCAAAGGCTCTAGGGTGGCCACCCACCAGAGGCCTCACCTCTCCGTGACCTGCGCAGCCTAACCAGGTGGACAGCATTTGCTGAGCCTGCTTGGGCCCTTCAATGGCTCACTGGGTACCGCAGGGCTGCTTGTGAGGCAGCCAGGGCCAGGTTCCCCTGCCACCTTCCAGCCACGCAGCAGTCTCCCAGAGGGCTTGAGATCCACCTCTGGACTCCTGGGCAGATGGCCTGTGGTGCCAGAAACACCATCTCTTCCCTGCCCCCATCATTCCTACTGATCTTTCATAGCTCAGCTTAGACAACATCTTTTTTCCAGCTTTCCTGGACCCCTCCACTGGGCTGGGCATCCTGCCCCCACCCCATCTGCTCCCACAGAGCATCACCATGCCACGATGATGCCACTTGCAATTGTGACTAACCCCTGAGCTCTGCCCACAGTGGTGTCCCCACTGGTGGGCACTGGGTCCAACACTGGCAGACACACGACAGGTCTGCTCAGTGACAAATGGCTGCTTGGCGCTCCCCAGGCCAGCACTGCGGCAGCGCCCTCCTGAGTGCCAGGCAGAGGCCCTTCTCTGCCCTTGCAGGGAGGGGGTTGAGTACTTGCCCCCAGCAGTTCCATTCTCAGATGCAAGGCTCTTGCCTGGCCTGACAGCTGTGTCCTAATTTCCAGGGCTATCGCTGGGCTCCTTATTTTTACCCACTTGGTATTTTTCATTACTGATGTGGGGGATGGGGGGTGGTGAGAGATTGGAAGTGCAGGAGGGAGTGGACAAATGGAAGACACAAATGCTATGAGGCTGCAGTCAGGCCGCAGGGTGAAGGACGAGCCAAGCTGGAAAGGGATGGGGGGTAGGGATGGGAACAGAGACAGACTAAAAAAAAATCTCCAAGAGGGAAAAAAAAAAATCCCAAATCCCACCTCTTGATTTTCCTCAGTAAGCATTTTTGACAAGGTCACAAATGCATTGGCTCTATAGATTTTTGGCTCCAGACCACATTTCAGGCAGCCTTTAAAAGCTAATTCTTGGCATATCTTCAGCAGAGCCTGAGGAAAGGGAAAACTAGGGCACTTCTATGCTCTGAGAAAACATTGGATCCAGGTCACGGCTTCCTGGCTGTGCAGAAGTGGTAGGGCACCCCCTCACACAGGCCCGAATCTCAGCACCCCTTGGCCCCGAATTCCCTTCAAAGCAGGAATCATGATGCTGGGCCACACACTTTCTTGTCACCTGTCTGCCTGCTGTCTCTCTAGACAGCAACCTTAGTGCAGCCAGGAACCATGGCTGTCAGTACCCATGTGCCTAGGGCTGGCGTGGCACCTGGCACACCCCAGGCGCTCCAGGAATATTCACAGAATGATGTGAGGGAACCCTGGACCCCCGCCCCAGCTAGGTGATCTCTTTTTATAAACTCTTCAGCATTCTACCCCCTAAAATGCTCCTGTCACACTGGAAATGCCTCCTTTTGAGATGATGGAGGCTGGCCTGTGTTGGTCCAGCCCGTGCTCAGTGCACAGTGAGCAGTTTGTGAAAAAGGAGGGCCTAGGTTTCCTCCTGTGTTTAAGAACTCAGGTGATCCTTAAGGCTGCAGGAGGCTGTGGTCTGTTGGAGACTGTCTTGGTCTCTCTTCAATTAAGGCCCTGTGGTGACTATCTGGGGACCCATGTGTGGAGACGGGACCGAGTGGGCCCTGCTGGGAGGTACTGGGCTGTTTGCACCCCTAGCACCACACACGACAGGGGAAGAAGGCCTGTTCTGCCAACACTGACACCTCTAGTCTCTGGCAAGCACAGTGCTGAAGGAAGGAAGCCACATAGGAGCGATTAGCGGGAGGCCTGCGGGATTCCTCCGGTGCCGCCCGCACTCCGTCGGCCATGTCCTCACTGTCTGCTCCCAGGCGGTCTCTGAGAAGGTCACTGGGTCACACACGTCCCTTCACCCTCCCCTCCCCCCGGATGGATGGAGGATGTAGCTGCTGGGAGCTGAGGGAGAGACACTCCTGCCAGCACCACAGGGTGGACATGCACGTGGACACCTCCTTGGGTCCACTGCTTCGGATTCTAGTTCTGCAGGTAACTGCTTCTCTTCCTGTACCTGAAGGTGGGCACAGGACCTTGTGTACCCAAGGGTGGGCACAGGACCTCCTGAACCTGAGGGAGAGCACAGGACTTCCTCCATCCAAAGGTGGGCACATGAGCCCACAGGCGGGCATCAGACAGCCAGGCCTTTTCTGACCACCCTGATGGGCTCGATGAGACTCAAGCCCAGAACAGCTGATGAAGGGTGGGATGCAGAGAGGAGTGAGCCATACAGCAGGTGGCCTGTGCAAGAATGGGGCTGACAGAGGAGCAAAGGGAGCCAACTGTGGAGGTGGGGAGAGGGAGACCAAGTCCTGACAATAGAAGGGGGTTCTAGCCATGGGCTTTAAGTGTTTCATGATGCGACCCTGTCCACGCCTGACCGAAGGATCTATCCATATCTATCTATCTATCTATCTATCTACCGATCCATCTACCCATCCATCCTTCCACCTCAGATAGGGTCTCACTATGTAGTTCAGGCTGACCTTGAACTCGTGACAATCCTCCTGCCTCAAACTTCCAATGTTGGGATTATAGGTGTGTGCCACCATGCCTGGCTTATCTTTTTTTTTTTTTTTTTAATGTGAGGTTGAGAATTGGTTTTCTGTCATGTGACATCTAGGGTGTGGAATGGGCAGCCCTGAACAAGTGCAGGGTCAACAGGTGGGGAGGGGGATGTAGAGGAAGGGGGGACACTGGGATTCAACTCTACGTTTAATGCAGATTCCATGACTTTCTCCGTCACCCTTCTCTAGAAAACAGGACAAACTGAATTGACCCCAGAATACCTGCTTTCCAGGAGCTGAGTGGAGGGAGCAGCAGAGGTGGCGAGGGAGGCCAGGCCCAGCTGTGACCACCCTCAAGCCTCCTGGGCCTTCCTCAGCTTCGAATGAGAGGAGAGGGCCCCGCTGCTCAGGCAGCGCCCCTCATGGCTGTTCCTGACGCTGCACAGTAGCTGCACGCCAGCCTCTCTGCGAGCGCTTTTCCACACGTTTTGTCATTTATTCCTCACGAACAGCAGGAGATAGTAATGGCCCTCATCTTCATTTTTCATTGAAGAAAACTGTGCTCAAGGCTGAGGGTGTGGCTCAGTGATAAAGCACCTGCCTAGCATGTACAAGGCCCTGGGTTCCATCTCCAGTACTATCAAGAAACATTTAATGCCTGCGAGGGCCTAAATTCAACCCTTAGAACCCTCCTCCCTGCAAAAAGTACAGAAAGAAACAAAGAAAAGAAACTGCTCAGGAAGGTAGCCCTGGGGTGGCCCTGTCTGGACTGCCCGACGTGTCACGGGAAGAGCAGCCCCTTGCCCTGCGATCTGTCAGGGCTGCCACTCACAGGACCCACAGTCCCAACCCCGCCACTGCCATCCCCACCAGGGACACAGGACCTCTCGGGGCCAATCAGAGCTTCCCTGCAGACCACAAACTGCAGAGATGTGATAGTCACGTGATGTGATGGCCATGTCTCTGTGACTTAGAAGAGACCAAAACAACAAGGCTGACAGGTTATAGTGGCACCTTGGTTTACAAACTTAGTTTGTTTTATGATTTTGGGGAAGATGGCTGTGGTCATGTCTGTCACCCGATGCAGAGTTTGCAAACTGAAGTGTTTGCAAACTGAAGTGTTTGTGAACCGAGGTATCACTGTATGTGGCCCTCAAGACTCTGTCCGGAGCTAAGAAATAACAATTCTGGGTTTCAGAAAGATTGTGCTCAGTGCCCAGCTCACTGGGAATGCTTAACAAATATCAACTGGGAACAGGCAACTCCAGGGTGTGTTCCCAGGAGCTCCTAATTCCCTGAAAAAGCACCAAAACAAACAAACAGAAAAAGCCAACTGCTAAGAAAAAGTGACCACCTGGACCACATTAAAAATCAATGGACACCATGAACAGAGTGATAATGATAAGGCAAACCACAGAGGAGAAGCTAATTACAATATATGCAGTTGGGAAAGACTTGAATCCAAAATATACAAAAAACTTCCACAAATCAATGAGAAAATTCAATGGGAAAATAACAAACAGGTTTGTCACAAAGGATATCGAAAAGGCAAAAAAACTATGAAAAGCTGACCAACTTCATTAGTCTTCAAGGAAATGTGAATTAACACTACACTCCTACAAGAATAGCTGAAACTGAAGACTGATGATACCAAGCACTGAGGCAGACGTGGAGCACCTGGAACTCTCCTGCTTTCCTAATGGGAGTGGAAGTTGGTACAAACAACTGGACAGCATCTCCCAGAGTCATGCTGTATGCCCACTTGCCAGTCCCACAATTCCTAGGTATGTACCTAACAGAAATGTGTGTATGTGTAAAAGACATGCAAGAAAATGCTGATAGCAACATTATTCATAATAGAGTCAGGCTGAAAACAGCCCACATGCCCATCTATGCCTGAATGGATAAATAAATCATAGCATCTGCATAAAGTAGAATCTTCCACAGAAATGTGAACTAGGGCTACATCTAACACAGGGGAATCTCACAAATGCAATATGGACCCAAAGAAGCCAGGGTCTGTGAAAGAGCACAAACTGTATGATTGCGTTTATGTAAAGTTCAAAACCAGGTACAAGCAACCTAGGAGGAGCACTGAAAGTGAGGACAGGGCTACCTGGGAGAGGAGCAGGGGGTAGACAGCTGGAGGAGACAGAAGGGGCCTCCTAGTGCCAGAAATGTTCTATTTCTAGATTTGAGCATTCATTCTTGTGAAAATTAGCTGAGCCATAGTGCGCTCATGATTTGCGTACACTGCTTTTTAAATTTATACTCATAAGAAGTATAGTGGCACAGAGGGAGGAAAGGCTGCCATGCCTCCCTGATCTGTAGCCCTGAAGCACAAAGCACGCTGTGTGGTTAAGACAGGGAGGTGGCTTGGGCATGGTGGTGTATGCCTGGAATCCCAGCGCTCTGGGAGGCTGAGGCAAGAGAGCTGTAAGTTCAAGTATGCCTGGGCAGCTTATTGAGATCTGTCTCAAAATAAAAATTTTAAAAAGGGTTAAGGATGTAGTTCAGTGCAAAGGACTTGGGTTCTTTTTTTTTTTTTTTTTTGCAGTGGCAAAGTTTATTTGCAAAAGTAAAAGTGAAGAGTGAGGGAGAAACTGGCTCTGCAGACTGAGCTTGGAGTGAGTAAAAGAGGAAACAAAACAAAACAAAATAAAATAAAAAAACAAACAAGATAAAAGAACACCCTGGAGAAAGCAGGGTGGGCTATCGTGAGGAAAAGCCACGATAGCCAGGTTCAATTTCTAGTACCACTTGAAAAAAAAGTAAAAATAAAAAAAGGGGTGGCTTTACCAAAAAGATGGCAAAACCAAGTTGAAATCAAGTCAAGTCTCAAGTCAGAACTCCTGGGCACACAGTGGAGCCTGCAAAACAGCGGGAAGGGCCAAGTGTCCTTCCTTCTCCAGGGAAGGATTGGATATGTGAGCAGCAGTCTAGGGTCAGATGGGGCTACCCAAGGCTACAAGTTTACCGATGGCCAAAATGCAGACACAAGGCTGGCCGGAGCGGTGCAGGTGACTGCAGACATGACCGGGGCTGGGTGGGAATGAGTTGCTCCTTCTGAGGGAGTAGACACAGAGAGAACATCTTAGCCCTGAGGAAGCAGCTTCCGGAAGACAGGAGCAAGCACCCAGGCTCACCCACACCTTGCAGGTCCCCTGGAGGGCTAGGAAAAAAGAACAGCTATCCTGGCTTCACCTGAATCCACCTCAGATTGGCTTCAAAACAAGCAGGGCCAACATGGAGGAGGTGTGCCAGTGTGCTCGCCCAGGAGGAAATCAGATCAGCAGGAAGGAGGGGTGAGACATGTTCTCTTGAGCAACAGTCAGAGGGGGGCTCTGACCGAGAGAGGCATTCACTGTCAAAACGCCAGCGAGGCTGGAGGAGATGGTGGTGCAAACCAGACGGAGACCGGAAGCAGGCTACGATAGTGACAGGCCAAGGAGGAGGAAGGGAAGGACACACAGATCTCAGCATTCCACACTGCTGGCAGGAGCCAGGCGAGACTGACTGCTCTGCAGGCGGGGTTGGCAAGGCCCATGGTGCGAGTGCCCACACCATACCCTCTTACTGCCCTGGCCATCACTTTACCTTCTTCACACACACAACCTGGGGCCGGTGGGGAAACCGCAGCTCTGGGGTATTGGGTAGCTCTTGAGCACCCTGTAGAGCGTATCCCAAGCCCCGGGGTAGTGGCTGGGGGTGAATGCTCTGTTGCTATAGGGATATTCAGAGATAAGACAACAACGATGAGGACAAGAACAGACCTAAAGCCTACATTCCCCTGACCTGGGAAGCAATAAACTTTTATAAAAAGTTCCACTGTCCACTTCAGATCCCAAGGGCCTCCTTGTGGGCTGTCCCATCCTGTAAGAGGCATTTGGCCTGTCCAGCACCTTTTCCTGTGATATCACAGTTCCGCCAGGCCAGGTCTCTCCAAGAACCACCATTACTCATGCTCCAATATGGGGCCTCTCCTATGCGGAAGGGGCAGCTGGTCTGGGGTGTTTCACAAATGCACATGTATTGTGATTTTTGTTTTGGAGACAGGGTCTTGCTATGTAGTTCAGGCAGGCCTTGAATGCACTATGTAGCCCTGGCTGGCTTTGAACTCAGTTTATAACTGCACGTGACAGAAACCCTTCTGGGCATCATTCTGAATGGGGCTTGGCTGTGGGGTTCTGTGATCCCAGTGTCTATCTGCTGAAAGCAATCACTTGAAGGGCAAGGAGAACCTCACCGGAGAGCCCTAAAAAATGTGCTGAAATGACACCAAGATTCCTGAGAAAAGCACTGTACAACAGATGGACAGGACACACGCGTGCTGTCGCCGTCTTTCTGTTACAGACAGCTAAGCTAGGCAGAAATATTATGGGCAATCAGATAGGGCTGGGCCCCCGAGAGAGTCAGTCCAAAGATGAAAACTCATTACAACTATGGCCAGAGGCGCACCTGTTGGAGGCCAGGCCTCAAGATAAACATGGAAGGACCAGGCCTAAGATAAGTGGTAACACCTGGTCTAATGAAGTCTAGACAGACAGCAGTCACCTCAGTGAGTGACCAAGACCCTTGGACTCAGCCCTTCCTGAAAAGTTCTTTGTTCTTTCCATATACACTTGCTATGTGACTTGCTTCCCCATTGCATCAATATTACCTAAGCAGCTATACTTACAACCTTATTGGTTGATCATAGATTTAACCCATGTTGTACCCACGTGGCTGTGCTCTATAAAACTTCCCCTGAAAACTTCCCTCTTGTCTCTCTCTCAGGAGCTGTATCTCTCCCCCTCAATAAATATTTCCTACTCTTAACCTCCTTTGTTCCATAGAACTCATTCTTTGATTCTGGGGAACACAAACTCCACGTATCAGACATCTAGCAGCTTGAGAGTTATAATATTTCCCTCATATCATTTGGAGGTCCTGCATCATTTCCAGGAGTCTGTGAGCACTTGGAAACTATCCAAGGATACATACTTGTCTGTCCTAGCTGAGATGCAGCCCTCTGCCAAAGAGGTGAGAGGGTGGAAAATGACTTCTAGAGGCCAATTCCGAACCTGACCCTGCCACTACTTGTTAAGAAGAGGCTACATTGTGATACACTTCAGCTACTTGCTAATTCACCAAGCTGAGCTACCAGTGTCAAAGCTTTCCAAGTTTCCCGGCATCCTTAGGTAATGTATAAATAGTCACATCCAGGGAGTACTGTAGGTTCCATCTGGAAACAAGCTCTCAAGCTTAGAAAGACATTTGTTATCAAGTTTTCAGTCCCCTGAAACAGGTCATGAAAATTGCCCCCCAGCCTGGCCAGCCACCTGAGCCATGGGCTGGGGCACCACAATACCTCTCAGGTGTGCAGACTATAGAGCCCGTGCTCTGAGTGGGAGGCTGGAAGAGGCCAAGATGATGAGTCCAAGGCCACATGCCCTGTGGCGGGGGCTTGGAGGTGAGCGGCTTTCCCATCAACCTTGTGCCTTGTCCTTTCCACTACAGCTGGCTGCTTGGGTCACCTTGAAGGACACGTGTCCTCCCCTTGTTAAGTTCACTTATGCCTCTAACCTCCGACAACCCTGCTCAAAGCACTTGGACCCTTGAAACATGGGGGTGCTGCCCTTTGAAGCTCCCAGAACACACTGTGTGGCCCACGCCCAGAACTTCCCTCCTCCTCTAGGCCCCGGGAGGGCCTAATTAATGCCAGCCTGGCCGAACAAGGCCCATCACATGTGGTTTCCATTTGCCAGAAGAAAAGACAGCCCTCTCTCTGGGAGTGCCAGTGTGTGTGATGGTGCAGGAACTGCTTGGAGGGGGCAGAGCAAAGCCAGCGCTGGCCCCAGGTCACTTGGTCCTCCTTCCACTCCTGGGTCAGTGAGGGGCAGGAGGGCCCCATCTCAGACGGTTCTGTGAGGTGCTGGGATGCTGGTCACTTTGCCGTAGATTAGGGGACAATGGACATGCAGAATGGGTCCGGGTCTCTGAATACTGCTTCTTGTAAGGCAGTCCCTTGTGTCAGATCAGGCCTCCCTGCCACTCACATTCCCACAGGTTGTTTCCCATTAGCGGATCAGAAGCCAAGGGCTGGTTGTGCAAAGTGGCTTCCGCCACACCCTCCTCTTTGCTGTCTCGCACTGAAACGAAAGCGCCCAGCCTCGGCCCCCTGGGTGGTGGCAACTGGGGGAAGCCTCACACAAGAAGCTGGGCAGACCTTAAAGTCGGTGAGAAGAGAAACCTCCTCCGAGAAGGAAGATACCCTCAGAAGAATTCCTCCAGCCCTGGTCAGCAAATGTCCTGTCTCCTTCCCCCAGCTGCAGACCCATTCAATAAGGCTGCGAAATAACAAAAGCTTAAACTGTCTGCATTCTGGGTAGGAGGGCCAGGGCCTCTTTTAGCAGACAGACTCAGGTTGGTGAGCATTTGCCACAGCAGTTTATTTTTATTCTGAGCTAACAAATGTGATCCATTAAAAGGATGAGAGGACAGGAATTGGAGTGGGTCTCTCAGCCGCTCTCTTATAAGCTGGGGCCTGGGGCAAAGCCTGCTTTTCTGAGACGCCCACTGAATCGGGGGGCTGGACTTCACACTGTTCTCCACTTTGCCTTCCATCAGCCTCAGTACAATGGACTTCTCGGCACTGGCCACTGCCTTGGACAGGTGAGGCGTGCGCAAAGATTCACAGGCAGGGGCGGGTGTCCCAGAGACTGGGAAGCTGGAAGATTCCAGGGTGTGAGGATGGAACTGGCCTCAGGAGGAGTCAGCCCAAGTGGGCTGTAGAACGTTCAGTACCAGCAAAGTGGAATTTCCCGGTTACAGCATGAAAGAGCTGCTTCTTCCGATGTCCTCCTCTCTAGTCCCCTCAGTTACAAACAGCTCGTTTCTAGCGGCTGCTCTGCCCCACCACCCACCTCAACGGCCAATCAACTCCCCTCTCCACCTATTCCCCCCTCTTCCCACAAAAGGGCTCTTCCGCAAAACCAGGATGCTGGAGGGCAGTGGGGAGGCAGTGTGAGTGGGGCACATTTCGGGACCGTCTGAGCATTTGCTGAAGGGGAGAGACTATCATGTCTGTCTCCATCAGGAGAGGGACAGCAGGACCAGATGAACCAAAAGCCCTGTGCTGGGCTTCTCTGAGTCGGGGGTCTCAGGAAGGAAGTCCCATGATCGTTTTTTCCTTTCCCACTTGGACCCTAGCTCATCCTCTCCGGATGCCTACTTCATTTTAGGGGCACCCCCTTTCCCTGGGAGGGTGCTGGGGACTCACCCACCATCAGCTGGGCGGTTGGGTCGCAGCCCTTGCATTCACAGCGCACAGTGGCTCATTAAAAATGAAAGCATTCTCTGGCAAGTGCTCTTTGCAAGGCAGCAGGGAGGAAGAGGAGGGGAAAAATGCACAGTTGATGGAGCCAAAGGACGCTGGCCAGAGGGCCGCGTTGGCAGGCAGCGTGGAGAGTCTTCAGACTTGCTATTTCCCAGCACAGAAGCAGGCTTGTAAAGATCACAGCTGTTGGGTTACGCCAGAGTTCATATCACAGCTTATCAAAGAGGCTGGCTTTTTTCCCTCTCCTTTTCTCCTGTGTATAAGTGGGGTGGTTCACGGGCAGACAAGGCCTGGGCTTGTTCTGCCGGCATTAGCATGGAGGGTGGGAAGAGGCCGGAGGGTAGCAAAGCACACCAACACCTACTCCGGGCAGAGTTGGTTTAGTGGGGCCGGGAAGGGTGCTGGTGGGTGCTCTGGGCACCAGGGTAGCAGAGCTGGCTCTTGGCACAGAAGGTTCAATTATCTCTTAACCGGGTCTGGATTTCCCTCCCCACAGACCACTGGGAAGGCGAAAGCCAAGGCCATGTCACGAGGCTGGACAACAGCTCCCCTTCATCAGCACTGGGGCCGGAACCCCATGATCTTGCTTAACCCAACACAGAACACCACCACGAGCAGCTCCGTTTCATGGACAAAGCAGGAAGGGCTTGGAAATATGCAACATGGTTGCAAATGGGAGGAACTGGGATTATTTGAACACCAGTCTGGTTCTAGAGGTCACACTCTTCCTCAGGCTCTGGGGGTATGGGCAGGGCTGGGGTGCCATGCCGGCCTCCTCACTGCACCCTGCCACTCACATCTCACCTTCCTGCCGGGTATGGGCTTGGCCTTAACTCCCTGAAACCACGGGGAGGCCCCAAAAGCACAGCTGGTCTCTGTGAGGCTGGCTGAGATACGAGGGTTTTGGAGCCATGGGCTTCCCCAACCTCAACACACACCTAAACGTTACACTCGCCATGTGGGCACTGAGGTCCAGCCGCCCAGGCCTGGCTGCAGCTCGGGAGTCCCATTCCTACGTCTTGACTCCATTGCACGATGCAGCCTGAGGGAGCTGTGTGGGGAGAGAGGAAAGGCTCCTGGGTCCTTCGGGAAATCACACATCTCCCTCAATGCCAAGAACCCCAGCAGATGTCTGGCTCTAAGACCCCTGGATGCCTCTGTCCTCCACAGACTACAGCCCCTCCTGGGCCTGTGCTAAACACACAACTGCACAGATAATGGCTTCTAACTCATTTGTAGAAGAATCTCTCCCCTCTTTCTCAGGGCTCACCATTAGGGGTGAGAGGAGCAGTGTAAGGATTGTGAAACCATTCACTGTGTTCTCTCTCAGGCCTGTGCCTTCATGGAGGCAGCCTGCATGTACCACCAGCAGGCCCCTCTTTAAAGCCATCAGCAGGAAAGGAGGATATGAAGCAGGCAACCCAGAGGTCTCCCCACATAAACCTGGTCAATGGGCCTCCTCCCCGTAGGATGCTAGGATGGGTACCCTGAGGTTGGGAACTGCTGGAGAAGAGCTCAGAGAAGGAAGATGGTGGTGATACCTCCCTACGCCCATGGGACATTCTTTAGGTGGGGGTCCAGACCATCAGAAGTTCCTTCTTCTTGCCGTGGTCTTGCTATTCACTCATCCCTTCTCTCTTTCTCTGTCCTTCTGTCTGTCTCTTTTCCTTTGTTTGGTTTTTGAGACAGGGTCTCACTATGTAGATCAAGCTGGCACTGAACTCACTGCAAAGCCTAGCCTGGCCTCAAACTCAAGGGAACCCTACTGTCTCAGCCTCCCAAGTGCTGGGATTACAGGTGGGTACCCCCATGCATAGCCTTTTCTTTCTATCCCCTCCCATGATGCAGTCCTTTGGCTCAATTCTCAGGGTGCCCTCAACTCCCTGCTCAGCCCATGAGCAAGTCTGTGGCTCTCCTCCCCTTTGCAGGCCAGCTTCTGGACCAAGTCTCTCTCCACCCCTCCACTTCCTGCCCCCTACTCCTTCAGCTCCTCCCAAAGCACAGCAGACCCCTGTGGGACTCATCTTCCCTCACTGCCTCCTGCCAGCTCCCTATTTCCTTCTACCTCCGTGGCTCTTCTTCTCAGCCTCCTCTTCTGGCTTCTCCTTCCTTCCTCAACCTTCACATACTGGAGTTCCTTAAGCCTTGACTCCAGACCCCTTCCCTTTTCACTTGGCCTCCTCATACTCCCTAAAAATGAAAGCTCCACAAGGCAGAACCATCTGGAACACCAGGGCTGGTGTCGGTAAATATCTGTTGACTGAATAACTATAACATCAATTTTCAGATTTGCAACTTGGATCTTCCCTTTGAAGAGCCAGGTGCACCAAACTGCTTCTTCAACATCTTTCTTTTGATGTCCCCAAAGCAATTCAAACTCAAACATGTGACTTTCCTCATGTCCTGCTATTCTCTCAGGGCTCCTATCTCAGGGACCAGTGCCCACCACCCACCCAGCGGTTCAAACCAGGGACCTGCATGTTATTCCTGACTTGCTCCCCCCACAGTCCTGCCGGCAACCAGCCCCCAGTTAACAGACTTCCTATGAACCCTGAATTCCTTTGCTGCATCCCACCCCCAAGACAAGCTGCCACCCTCGCTGGGACAACAGCCTCAAACGGATTCTATCAATCTTAGCTCCTCAGACCCATTCTCTCGAGTGACAGAGCAATCTTTCTAATCAGCCAAGTCGTGTCCCTCTCTGCCCAGGCCCTGACTCCAGTCCTTGGTACAACCTGCCAAGCTGGCCTCTCTGCCCTTGCTCTCTGATTCATAGCAAAGTGAGCTCTCCACATGCTTTCCTGCCTTGAAGCTCCACAACTCCCCAGCCTTTGGGGTTTTGAGTCGTCTGCTCCCCGAGCATCCTGGACCACTTCAGTCCACCACCCTGAAGGTCTGATTTCACTGGCCGGGAAGGAGGCCCAGGCATTTTCTTTTTTAAGCCTCTCTAGTGGTCTAACATGCAGGGCTGCGAATCACTGCTGGCGAGCGTGTCGGGTCATGTGGATTATCCTGGAAATCTCCACCTGCTTTATTGGGGAGGTTAGAGATATCTGTGCTCCCGATCTAGCTGTCATTAACCTGAAGGTGACATTGGCTCACTCTTCTGATGACCCTGCTCCTTGGAGCTGAGTATGAGACAAAGGGAGCCAGGCGTGCTGCTGCTGACAGTTCTCGAGGCCTGAGTCCCTGGGTCTGGTGCCCTGGGACCATCAGGGTTGGGCTTAGACAACTCGAGAAGCTGACCCTGCCAGCCCCACGGGGCCCCCAGCACAGGCCTGCACCATGTTCCCTCTGGCTCTCCCACTTTACTCTCCAGAGACTGATGGTGGCATTCAGGGAGGGGACATTTCACCTGAAGGGGCAATGGTGTCTCAACAAGCAAAAAGATAATTCAGTTGTTTTGCAGAAATGTCTACAATGTCCTGCCTCATGCCAGTAGCATCAGCAACTTGGGATGCAGCTGGAGTCTTCTTCAGTTCTTATAAGAACAGGCATCAAGGTCAGGAAAAGGAGGAGAGAGACAGGAAAGAACAGATGGCTGCTTTGACACCTTGTATGGTGTGAGGTGCAAAGCCTGGGCTCCGTGGGGAAGGGGAGGTGCGCGTGGGGCTAACCTGATGATGAAGGGGCCTCTGACCTCCAGGAGCTTCCGTTCGCTGCTGAACCTCTGCAGAAGGTTGATCATGAACTTATAAAAGTAGGAGTTCATGGTGGGAGTGGAAGGAGAACATTCTAAGCCTTTGGTACCTGCAGAGAAAGTAACAGAGACAGAATTTATTCTGATTATGTGTCCATAGGGTGATGAAATCCATACAGAATATAAATAACTGTAAATACCTAAAAGGTGTATGTGTGTGGTCCTGTGTAACGAATGAGAAAATCTTCAATCAAGGGGCATGGACTGAAAGAAAAAAAGCAAGGACCATGCCAGTGTGTTAAGCACATACAGGAAGCACATTTTGCTTCCTGCAGAAATAACTATTTACCTATCTACTCCATTCAACCCCAAACCACACAGTGAACATCAGGGTCTTATGTGTAAGACCATGCTAGGTGCTATGATATTTAAAACAAAAACAATCTTCTACTCATTAGCCCAATAAGTGGGACACTTGGATGTACTTGGCCAGGTGAGGACAATGACAAGTCAAAGAGAACAGCAGAGTAAGGCAGGCACACATTCTCAGTGGTTAACAAAACCAGCAAACCCACGAGAGGCAGAAGCCAAATGCCTTCTCCAGTTTTAAGTGAGAAAAAATAAATGGTGTGCACACCCACTGAGTTAAAGACAGCAAACACCAAACTGTGCGAAGTGCTTTAATCTTCACTAACATTTGGAAAGCAAACATCCTCTCTTCCTCATCTTCAGGAAAAGATGCTCTTTTAGTATGGTTCTCTGAACACCTCCAAAGCCCTGAGTTGGCTTTGCAACAGGAAATGCAGTGTCCCCCTCTGATATGTGTCCCAGCTGAAAACATGCTGAGGGCTGGTTACCACCAACCCTTCAACCTGCTCCCCTACTGTGTGCTCAGTGAGGCATCCAGCACTGTGGGGAGAAGGGGAAGGCTGATGGGATGCTTGGATGGTCTTGGCATGGAGTATTTGGACACCCAATTCACCCCTTCCTTTCTGATGCATGCTGACCTCAACGACAACGCTGCAAAGAGGTGACAAAGATGGCAGTTGCTTAGTCTGTCCAACATACTACCAAGGAATCTTTGGTAAAATAGCAGCTTGAGATTTTAACCACCTGCCATAAAGTTCACCCTTTCAAAGTGTATAATTCAGAGGTTTTCCAGAATATTCATAAAGCTGTACAGCAATCACCACTGATTCTGGAATATTTTAATCTCCCTCAAAAGAAACCCTGTAGCCATTAGCAGGGCCCTCCCATTCTTGCCTGCTCTAGGCCCTGGAGACCACTGATCTACTTGGTTGCCATGGAATTGCCCCTCCTGGATGTTTCACACATATAAATGGAAACTTAAGAGTATGTGGCTTCTTTCATGCACTGTATTTTCAAGGTTCCTCCTCATAATATGCACCAGTTCTTCATTCTTATGGCTGAATAATGTTCCATTATATGGATATACCATATTTTGTCCATTCATCAGTTGGTGGATATTTGGCTGTTTCCACTCTTTGGCTATTATATGAATAATGCAGTTGAAAACAGTCACTTGCAAGTTTTTTTCTTATGGGCATGTTTTCATTTCTCTTGGGTATTTACCTAGGAATGAGACTGTTGGTTCATATGGCAACTCTGTATTTACATTTTGAGGAATTGCCAGACCATTTTCCATAGTGGCTGCACCATTTTACATTCCTACTACCAAGGTAGGAGGGTTCTGATTTCTCCACATCCTTGCCAACATTTATTATCTGCTTTTTTGATTATAGCTGTCCTAGTAGACGGGAAGAGGTACCTCATTGTGGTTTTGATTTGCATTTCTCTAATGACTAGTGATGTAGGTGTGTTTACTAGCCCTGTGCATATCTTCTCTGGAGAGATACCTACTCAATTCCTTTGCCCATTTTTAAGTTGCGTTATTTGTCTTATTGAGTTGTAAGGGTTTTAACTTGTATTGGTTACAAGTCTCTTATCAGGTATGTAATTCATAAATATTTTCTCCCATTCTGTGAGGCTGGATTTTTACTCTCTTGATGGTGCCTTTTGAAGCACAGAATTTAATTATTTTATTTTGTTTGGTTTGTTGTGGTGCTGCGGATTGAAACTCAGGCACTTGTACATAGCAGGCAAATGCTGTACCACTGAGCTATCCACACAGTCTCACAAAATTTTTAACTAAGTTCAATGTATCTGTTTTTTTTTTTTTTCCTATATGTGGGTACCAGGAGTCGAACTCGGGACCTCGCGCTTGCCAGGCAGGCGCTTATGCCGCTGAGCTATATCACCGGCCCTCAATGTATCGTTTGTCTTGGGCTGCTCACTTCTGCCAGCCTCTCTATGGTTCCAGTGTCTCGTGGGAGTCATGTAGCCCTCCCTGCACTAGGAAAAGGGGACCAGGCACCAACACAAGGTATGCAGGATGTGAGCTCTCCAAGGATCAAGTCAGACTGTGAGAGGTCATCTCAGGTGCCAGAAGCATTGGCCTAATGTGTGAAAGCAGAATGTGCAGAACTGTCCAGAGCCTTTGAAGCGAGTCTCACAGAGGAGCCTCTAAGGCTGACTGTCAGATACCAGTGGCCAGAGAGCAGCAGGGAGATGTTCCTCCCAGGAATTCTGCCTTTTGAGATGGACTCAGACTTCTCTCAAACTCTCTTCTGGTCCTTGTCAGAAAGTGGCTGGGAACTAGAAGAGGTGTTTTTTGAACTGGTCTCTCCCAGCTGTGGGTTAGTCAATGAGGATTCCTCATTAGGTGCCACGTGTCTGAACCTTGCCGTCCTCATCTGAGACCCTCCTAGGCGGCGCTGGTGAATCTGGAGTGAGCCCCGGAGTGCAGAGCCCGGTCAAGGGCAGGCCTCATTTAACTTCCTCCTGTTTGGACTCTGTTCTGGGTTGTTACGATTTGTGCCTGGATGTCCCCTCAAAGCCTCATGCAGTCATGGGGGTGGGTTTCTAGAGTTTGTGGTTGATTCATGGTCCAATGGTGAGGTTATGAGTGTGAGTGCTACACCCACCCTAGGGCGGGTAGCCTGCATGCAGTATGAGGGAGGGAAAGATGCTTGCTCCCTCCCTCTCCTCCCCTTTTGCTCTTGTTGCTTTTGCTGACTTTAGCTGCCATGAACGGGTTGCCCCTCTGCCAAACCACCCTGCCTTGGAGCCAGCTGATTATGGACTAAAACCTCTAAAAACCGTGAGCTAAATAAATTTTTCCTTTCTTAATTTTGGGCATCAGGTATTTTGTCTCAGTGAGAAAAGTAACTAAGACATGGGTCTCTGCCCAAGGCAGTCTGGCTGGAAAGGTCCTGAGCGACTCTGAAATGGATGTTTGCAGAATCAAGGGTCACATTCTCAGAGTTGCCCCAGGCCCTGCTGGGGTGGATCTCTGAAGAGGTGGCTGCAAATACAAATGCTGAGGCAGCCTCACTTCATCCTCATCCTCAGAGATAAATTCAGAGGCCCAGTGAAGGCCTAGCTGGGGGACACAGGCTGCCCCCATGCATGGGGTCTGGGGCCCAGTTAACTTCAGGGTTCTCCTAAGTGCACATTTGTGAGGGCTCCTTGTGTCCCTGTTTCCTTCCTACTTTTCTGTGTGCACCTCTTGCCCAGCCCATTTTCAGGTCTAGGGCTATTTAGGCTCTAACATATTTCAGAGGACAAAGGGAGGATGGGGAAGGGAAGGAGATGCAAAAAGAATTATGATGTGTTATGTACGTGTATCAGCTCCCCATGATCAATGTAATCATATGTACTGCAAACATGTACTAATAAAAGTAAAAATTAAAAAAAGAAAAAAAGGACAGACAGCAACATGGGGAGTAACCATAAAAAAAATCCTCCTTGGTTGGAGCCATCTATTCCTAAGGAGCTGGTGCCCGAGGCTGGCACTGAGGTTCCAGCCTCACAGGGCAGTAGGAAGCATTGAATGCAGCCTCAGTTTCCTTATCTGTAAGTGGGGGCACTAAGAGCTCCTATTGAATGAGACAAAACATGTAATGTACCAGGTCTGGGGCCTGTCACACAGCCTGTGCTCAAAATTGGGGGCCGCTTTTATTAGCAGATGCATCCTATCCTAGAGCCCTGCACGGGGCAGACTACTCTCATTTGTCTTGGACTGTGGAACTGTCTGGAAATGTCTGAGTGGGAGACTTGAGATCTGGGACAAATTCAGAGTGTTCTAATGGGATGCGGTGTCCCCCATCCCCCAAATCACACACCCCAGGAGGGAGACCAGCATCCCCTTCAGCTGAAAGACTGGCTGAGGATAGCAGGAGAGAAGGCCTGGGGGTGCTCTGCACACATCTCTAGTCTCCTCAGCTTTCACTCTGGGCCCCAAACGGCCTCTCCTGTCCAGGCTGCACAGTGGCCCTGAGGGGCAGGATGAAGAGGAGGAGGAGGAGGAGGAGGAGGAGGAGGAGGAGGCGGGCAGAGTCACATGTGGAGAAGCCCTGTTAAGTGATTCGCATCCTCACAGTACAATGGTCACAGGGAAAGCTTGTGCAGCCAGTCCTGCAATGCTCCTGCTGTCTAAAGACGACAAAAAGAAAGAAGCCGGCCACTCTGACTGGGGCACGTGCCTTCCCTGACCCGTGGCTGACAGAAAGCCAGGGTATGACGGGAGCTCCAGGGGAGCAGCCATCAACAGCAGGACCTTCTGTCCTCCAGGATCCCACCTGCCAGAAAGACCACAGCCTGAAGAGAGACGCTGTCTGTTATGGCTTGTATGTAGAAGTCCCTCCAAAGGCTCATGCGCTTATAGGTGGGGCTTTTCAGAGGTGGCTGGATCATGGGTGTGTGATGCTGGGATTAACGGTGTGTGGCACTGGATTAACCCATGGATTGGTTTGGCATAGTTCTGGGTGTGGATAATGGGAAGGCCCATGCTGGGTATGGGTGGCACCACCCAAAAGGCTTGTAGCCTGGGTGGGATAAAAGGGAAAGGGAGGCTTGCTGTTGCTGCTTCCATACCCCTCTGCCATGTGCCACCCTGCCTTGGAGCCAGCCAACTATGGACTGAGACCTCTACAAACTGTGACCTGAAATAAACCTTCCCTCCTTTAACTTGTGGATGCTGGGTGTTTTGACTCAGCAATGAGAAAAGTAACTAAGGGCAGGGTTGGGGGTCCTTTTGCAGCAGAAGGTGTGGGGCAGGACAAGGAGGAGGGCTGTCACAGTGCTCACCAGGGATAGGGTGAGGCCCTACAGGACCTCTCAGCCTCAGTTTCACCTGTGTCCAGACACTTCTCTGACCTTGGCAGACTTTAGGCCTAGTTGGCTTGAGATGGAACCTGAGAAAAGAGGTGCTAAGCCAGGGCTTCGGGCATGGGAGGAGCAGATGAAGTGGAGGCAGAACTGGCGCCTGCAGGGTGACTACAGCAATGAAAGCCTTGGAACAGTGCTGGATTCCGCCTTCCTGCAGCCTGCTCCTCCTGGGGGAGAACTCAAGCACCTCCAGTGGCCCCATCCATTCACCTGCAGCTCTTGCTCAACCTGCTGCACGGCTGGCGCGTTCTGTTCCTCAGGAGGGCCCTGGGCTGGGGGCTGCCCATGCACGGGGCAGGGCAGAGCGGCAGCCTAAGATCTGCTAAGAGGCTGTGCTCGCAGCACCACTAAAAATGCAGTCTGGCAGGCCCTCTCAGGATGGTGGGGAGGCTGCTCTGGTGGCAAACAGGGAAGGGGAGGGGAGAACAACCTGGCTATGTGTCTCAAGGGGTCTCTCTGAGGGGCAGAGAAGAGAGGGACTTCCATCTCGGTCCTGCGGAGGATGGGCTGTGGGGAAGAGTGCAGGCCCTCAGCCAAACAGATCTGCCTCATGTTTCTGGTTTGGGTAAGCAAGGAGCCTACCAGGCTCTGGAAGGAAGTTCACGTGACGGCCGGCTGCCTGGGGGCAGACAGATGCTGTGGGGAGCCCTCTGTATACAAAACCAGGCTGGTGGGGCAGTGGCTGGGGAGCCAACCCCGCAAATGGTGCTAAGTGAAACCTGATGTGGTGACACGAGAATCTGCAGAATGTCTCACAAACAACCTTCCCTGGGAGGTTCTGGATTGAGTTTTGTGGCTATGACGTGAAGGAACCTCACATGTCAGGATAAAAATAGCTCTGGCCTCAATACACAACGCAAGCTACAGTTCAACAGAACCAGATGAGAAAACATTAGCCATCCAGGTCAGGTACAGCCAGGTCCCTGCTCCGCTCCCCACCCTCCCTCCCTGCTGGGGTCAGGGCCATGTGTCGGGAAAGCCCCTATGAGTGGGCATCAGGATTGGCCGCCCTGAAAGTGCCAGGGAAGAGCCAGTGGCTGCCCAGAGCACTCAGGAGCCTGAGGGACCAGATCAGATCCAGGTCTCGCTGCTGCCTAGCAGAGCAGTGAAGGCAGTGAGACTTCCCCAAGGCTGGTCACTCATCTGTGAGCCAACACAGCAGAAAGGGTGTGGCGTGCGCCTGGCACAGGAAGTGCTCCACGGAAGGGGCAGCGTGACTGAGGAGGACAGGCTACAGACAGGCAGCTTCCTCACGCAATCAAGTGGCTGGGAGAAAGGGAGGCCTAGCAGGGTCCTGGATGGTGTGGCATTTGTTCAGTAGGGTGGGGGTGGGGGGGCAGTCCCTCGGCCTCATGGACAAAAAGATGCAGCAGCATGGCCCCCTATGGAGCCAATCCAGGAGGGGATCACTTTTCCTCTGTGGACCACTTGAAGTCCCTGAGGACAGGAATGTGGGGGCCTCACCCACATCCAGAGGCTGTCCAGCTGCTGGGCTCAGAGCAAGAGGGAAGCTAATGGGTCAGAGCAGGAAGGGATTTCTAGCTGACAGGGCAGTAGAGAGGCAGCGTGATAATCTGCCACCAGGAAGAGGAGCTGCTGTTGCAGAGCAAGGCCTGGGGCCTAGGGCACTGCTAGAGGGAGGGTGCGGAGTGAGGAGCTAGAGTGGCTGAGGCCGGCAGACAGGTCTGGCAGCCAGGGCACGAGGGAACACCTTCCTGGGCAGTGGTGCTGGCAAGCCTCAGCTCATGGTTGGTGACCGGTCCCTGCTTTCCCTCATTTTAATGAATTTCATAAGAGGGTACATATCTCTGCTGGCTGGCTTATGCTGGGGATTTGAGAGATGAGTAAAACATGGCCCCTGTGGCCTGGGATGGGCACGCAAATCACCTGGTGATACTGATAAAATGTGCCTGGGAGTGGCATGAATGTTTGCATTTCTGACAGCTCTGGGCCACTGAGAAGTTACTACCTGCATCTTGAGTAGGAGGACAATGTCAATTCCACCACCAATCCAACCTGAGCAAGCATGACTGAGCAGAGGCAGCCTGGCAGAGGATGCTGCCTGTGGCCCGGGAGCTGGCCCGGGCACTGGGGAGGTCCTGTAATGCCCCGGATGGAAGCCAAGTCTGTCTCCACAGCATGGAGTGCTTAGCTCACCAAGCACCCAGCACCATCTTACAGGAGAGGGGGAAGTGGTGCCGAGGCACAGCACTCACACAGGTGCAGATCTTTCCAAACCTGCGTCATCACCCCTTCTGCTGCTTCCTGGGGGCTGGAAGGGTGTGTGCCACGAGGGCCTTGAGGCTCAAAGAGCAAAGGCTGCAGCAAGTGGAGAGGCAGCAGGACAGGAAATGAGGTATTGTGTGGCCTGAGGCCAGATGAGGGGCCCTGAAGTCATTGTGAAGAGAGAAGTGACTTCCCCAGGAACTGCTAGGCTGGGACCACACTCCCCCCACTGCTCCTTTCCTTAAGTAGTGGAAGCTTCCAGGGCCAACAAGGGTGGGATTCCTGAGTGTGCAATTAGGAGGCCAGGCTCTTCGGCCAGCTCCAATGCCTGGTGCAATGCCCAGCCGAGGGAATGAACGTGAGCTGTCCTGTGTGAAATGCTTAGCACAAGGCGGGGCCCCACGAGCGTGCCACCCATGTTGCCAGTCACTGTTATCACTGCTGCTGTTCCTGCAGGGGGAAATGCTCACAGATGGCTTTCTTTTTTTTTTTTTTTTTTTGTGGGTACCGGGGGGTCGACCTCAGGACCTCGCACGCCAGCAGGCGCCCGTGCTGCTGAGCGATATCACCGGCCCTTTTTTCGTATGTGGGTTCCGGGAGTCGAACTCGGGCCCTCGTACTTGCCAGGCAGGCGCTTAAGCTGCTGAGCCATCTCACCGGCCCGTCACAGATGGCTTTCTGGGTTTCCTCTAGAACTCGCTTCTGCGTGGTGACATGAAGATGCTGACATCTGGCCACAATGGCCTGGGCTGCCAGGGATGAAACTGAATAAGAATATTTCATTTCTGCCCACTTTCAGAGACAGAGGTAGAAATAACTTGGACCAGTAACCCTGCAGGGTTGTGTGGCCATAAGTAGTTTCTATCCACCAAGAATGGTCCCATGACAAGCAGGAGAGCTGGGGAGGACCAACATCAGTACTGGGGAGACCTTCAGCCCCAGATGTCCCCTGCTGCTGTGTCTGGCCATGGATCCCTTGGCTGTCTGGGTCTCCTCAGGCCCAGCTGCTCTCTCTCTCTGGCTGCAGAGCCATCCAGGCCCCAGGAGGACAGAGGGACCCATCTGAGGGACCTCTTTGCCTGCCAAGTTTTCTATGCAGGCTCAGAGTTGGGTGGGCCTGCAGGCCTGGCCATTGTCCCCTCTTCCCAGAGTCTGGCAAAGCTTCTGAAGAACCTTCTTCAATCTCAGAGACAGGGCAGAAGAGGCACAGAAGGAGCTGAGCCACAGGAGACCAGGGTGGGAGGCAGGGTGGGAGAACCCAGACTGGGGCCTCTGTGCTGCAGGGAGAAATGTTTATGCTAGGCCAGGCGAGAGGAAAATCCCATGTGGGCAAATCTGCCTCCAGGGCCCTGGGGACCACTGCTGTGGCACATTTAGGCCAGCACAGCAGCCACCCAGGCATATGATGGGTCTCATTTCCCCACTGCTGTGTTTGATCTGCACCATTTGAGTTTACAGACCCAGTGTGCGGGCGGGGCCATTTGGCTCCCTGCAGATACCTAACTTCATCTTGGCTAGGCTCCCTGCCTCCTTTGCCTTCCAGAAAGTCCCTACATGGAGGGTGGGATGATCTCCCTTTATTAGACACAACATACAGGTTCTTGTGCTGTGCCCTGGCGAGCCAGAGGGAAGCAGAATCCAGATAGGAAGGGGGCAGGCCCTGCGGCCTCTGTCCACATGCACGGCCACACAGAAACGAACAGAATGACCCCATGCGTGCTGAAGAAGCACTCTAGGGAAGGGCAGGCAGCAGGAGGAGTGAACATTTCCTGCGTGCTTTCTGACCTAAACAGCACCTCCCACATCCATGGTGCCTGGTGCGTACCTCCTAAGGATGTTGGGGCCAGAGAGGGGAAAGGGCACCCTGGCTTCCCGCATTCTTTCACTATTGGTTTGAGCTTGACCTTTAAAATCACAGACCTGCTTGGAGACTCTGATGCCAGCTGTGACCCCACACGCACGAACACATGTGCATCAGCCTGGACGTTGTCACAGCCTGAAGCCCTCACATGGGGCCCAGGTTAAGAGCTCGTGGCTCACGGTGCTGTGCATTCTTGAAGCCAGAAGTACTGCTGGCTGCAGGCACTTCCTTGGTGTTCTTTCCAGGACGGAACTTTTTCCCATCTGGCATACTCTGTTGTTTTTCTATGAATTCTGAGTGCATCCCTGTCTGATGTGAGGTAGGCTGACAGCCCAGTGGCCAGGGCAAGCCTACTGCCTCAGCCTCATGAGTGGTCTACCCACCTTGGTGGAGTCAGGAGCTAGGGTTCAGAGCTCTTTGCCATGTGACGGGGGAAAAGACGGCAAAGCACCTGTCTTTTAGGGAAGCCAACATGGGGCTGGGGACTGACAAGGGGCATCTCTCCCTCAGTCTCCTCCCTGCCCTGCCTTCCTCTTGCCGCCAACTTCCTCTGAGGAAGAGCTTCCATTCTCCCTGTCTCGTCCCTGCTCTGTGCCCTACAATCAAACTCCAGCATCCTTGCTGTCCCAGGGGTACTGAGTTGGCCCCCATGTGCTGACTTGGGGACACGGGATGGGGAATGAACTGGGCTGAGGGACAAGGGTGGGGGACTCAGCAGGGATCCTGGGGTCAGGATGTGGGAGCAGCTTCCCTGACATGGCCACTCATGGGTCAGAGGAAACTGGGCTCGTGAAAGAGGAAACGATGGCATCCTGGGGAAATGGGTGAGAGGAAGCCAGGCGGCTGCTGGAGGCCCTTACTCCCTCCCACACCCTCAGACACAACCAAGTGCACACAGGAGGCAGCCTGAAGCCTGGGCTCCTGTGTGCCTCCCATTGCAGGGCTGGGGGAACTCATGGTTTTCAGGGTTGTGGGAGTGATCTCAACACATGGGCCTTCTGTAATCTGTCCTGACACGTGGCACGTCCTGGGGTACACTGAAACCCACAAGGTTCTGGTGACACCGTGCACTTCCCAGGCGCCCAGCCTGGTCTCTGGCCCAAAAGGGCTGAGGTGGCTCTCAGTGAGGTGGGGCAGGTGTTCTTTGGGCCTGGGACAGTACCATGGAACTGCAGGCGGGACACTGCTACTGAAGGGCACCACATCCATGTAATGCTAGCTAGGACCTGGTGTCTGGATGTCAAGAGGGGGTCAGTAGACAAAGACATACCCAGGCAGACACCCAAGATTCACTGGGTAGCTTCCCTACCAACCTGTGTCCCTGCACTTTTTCTAGGATCGCACAGCTGGAGGGAAGTGGCAACTGCCCATGAGAGGAGGAGCTGGGTAGCCTGCAGTCAGGGAGGGGATTGGCCTGGCAGCTGGACGGAACCTGGTGGGTGAGCATTAGGAACATCCTGGCCACCTCAACTTCCAAGGGCAGCCCAGAAGCAGCCTGTCTGAATTACCCTGTCTCCTGCCTGGGCTGCTTGCCATGTTGAGCTATTCGGAGCTGCTCAGTGAGGAGGAAATAGCTGCCTCTTCTTCCACCTGTGATACTTAAGACTAAAGGCCCTGGACTCCCACCTGGGGAGACACTGCTAAGTAAAAAGACAATCAGCTCAAAGCATCAAAGGTGCAGGAAGATAAGGGAAAGGAACCTTGAGGTTCTCTTTGGGGGGGGGGCTGCTGGAGGAGAAGGTCTGGCCCCTTCTGGGGCTTTTTGTTGGGGTAAGAAACCCACTGCCCCTCCTCACACTGGTGGAGCTTGGGGGTCACAAATAAAAGCTCAAAGGCTCCCCTGGCCTAAACAAGACCCAGAACCGGCATTTTGGGGGTCCCTGAGGCCAGAGCCGTTACTTACTGGGAGTGTTCAGCAGGCTGGCTCTGCTGGGGATGGGCACTTGAAGCTCTGAGTGGCTGACTCGGAGGTCAGGGCCATCAGCTGGGCCTGGCTCACCCGTCTGGCCTGCGGGGGAGGAAGCAATTTCTGCCAACACCTCCAGATCCTTCAGGACGACCTGGGGAGACAAGTAGAGGGTGAGGGATGAGCTAAGCTGACCTGCTAGAGGTGAGGTCAGAGGTAGCACCTGAAGTGGGTGGGGGGTGTCTGCACACTACAGCTGGGCTGTCTGCCAGTTGTGAGAGCCAAGATCACAGCTGTGAAAGTACTCAGAAAAGTGTAATGAAGGTATGGCTTAGAGTGACCACACATGGAAGTGGATGGGGGCCTATGCAGGAAGGAAGCTGCAGTCCAAGCCTGGTGGGTCCCTTTCCTGTGAGCCTCCTCTCTGGTCCCAGGCAGGGGTCTGAGAGGTTCCCAGGAGATGTGGGTCTCAAGCATCAGAGTGCACTATACACAAGGTGTGTCTCAGGGTCCCTGGGTGGTGTAACATCTGACAGTGCTCTCCAGGCAGCGCTCTGCTATGTGCAGTAGCCTTGGCCTTGCCCATCCCTGGCCTCGGACCAGATGATACTGCAGAGGTAACACTGGATCACACAGACTCCATAGGGCTGTCCACACAGGGGCTGTGACTCTGCACATGCAGACTTGGCTGCCTCCAAGGTGTTCTCACCTGGGTCTGAGTGGGGTGAGGCTTCCATGGCCTGACCACTGAGCTCTTCCGAGGCAGAGTGGAGTTTGGGGACAGTCCAGAGTGTTGTGTCACAAGGGCCCCCAGGGCTGCCCTATGATGCAGAGAACCTCTGTGGCCCTAGAAGCTGCATGATTTCCACCTGGTACCAAGAACCGGCAGAACACTCTGGTACAGCAAGCGGTAGGGAGACATGAGGGATGTGCACTGTTGTAAGCTGTACCAGGGACTGCTGAGCCTTCCTGCACTTGGTGATGACTGTGCTCCTCCGGCAGGGAGCTCCTCCCATCGCAGGGAGCTCCTCCCATCGCAGGGGCCGCCCACCCTTTCTGCTCCCCACTCATCTCTGAAGGGGGACTCTGCCTGTCCTACGCACGAATGCACCCTTAGGACCCAGAAGATCCCCAATGAACATCAGCTGACTAGTGGATAACTGTGTCTCTTCTTGGGCTACACCAAGCCCAGGCCAAGAGTTACCATGGTGACCGAGGGCTTTAGCCCTGGACCAGAGGAAGTGCCATGGAGCTTGGTGGGTGGAGCCCTGACAGGTTAGCTGGGGGGAATATGGTGAGTATAAGGTCAAAGTAAAGGTACAGTGGGGTTACCTGGGGGCTGATGAAAATGCTCTGAAATTAGATGTTGGTGATGGCTGTAAATACAGATGCTCCTCTTTTATGATGAGGTTACATCTCAATAAAGCCACTGTAATTTGAAAACCTAGTTGAAAATGCATTTAATACATGTAGTTCACTGAACATCACAGCTTATTTATTTATTGTTTGTTTATTTTTTAGACAGGGTCTCACTATCCAGTTCAGGCCAGGCTTAAACTCACTATTGAGCCCAGGCTGGCCTCAAACGGGCAGTGATCCTCCTAACTCAGCCTCCCGAGTGCTGGGATCACAGGTGTGTGCCACCACGCCTGGCTAACACTACAGTTTAGCAACCAGAAACTGTTGAGTATCGGGTGTTTCCCTCCATGACTGTGATTGCAGGGCTGACTAGGAGCTGCCCAGCATCAAAAGTACTGTACTACACTAGTCCAGGAAAGGGTCAAAATTCAGAATTTGACATATGGTTTCTACTGAACGTGCTTTACTTTTGAGCCATTGTAATAAAAACATTGAGTCTACGGTGAATCAAAAAGAAACTGGTCAATAAGAGAGACTGGAATAGGGAAAAGAAAAAAGGGAAAGGAAAAAAAAATTGTATATATATATAAGATGGTTAAGATAGATACACTACCAATTTTACTTAGTTCATTGAAGAGTAAGGTTTGAACCAATAATGTTTGGACAATTGAATGCTAATGTCTGGTATCCTGAATAACTAACTTAAAGATAATAATACGTAATGCATTGACCATTGTTACCCTCATGTTATGTTGTTTTGAAAATTTGTTCTTTTTCTGATTTGTTTTGTTTTTTCTTCTCTTTAAAATTAAACAAAACAAAACAATACAAAACAAAACAAAACAAAACATTGAGTCTGAAACATCATCAGGTGGGGACCATGTGTCTACCAAAAACTCTGGATCACAGACCTCAAAAGGGCTAATTTTATCTCAAAAAAACCTTGAAGTCTCAAAAGTGATTCCCTCAATGCAGGAAACATGCCAGTCCCTCACCCTACACTGCCTGGTTGTCACTCCTCCCGGTATCCTTGAGGCCAGCCTGGTACATCCTGCCAAGGCCCCCTTTGCCTGTTAATCCATTCCAGCTATACCCGGCCTATTCCAGCTTGGCCATAGCTGGCACTCAGATGCCACTTCTCACTGTCCTTCCCTCATTCAGAGACCCTGCTCTGTACCATGCTGCAGGAGTGAGTCAGAGCTGCCCCAGCCCATGGCGTGGCAGGCAGATGGAGCGGTAACTCACTACTAGCAGACACAACTCTCGTAAGGGGTCGAACACTTGCCAGTCCTCCCATGCATTGGAATATGGGCTGCTGGCTGCTCTCAGGACATTATTATTTGCTGGGTCTGTGGCAAATGGTTCTGTGGTGGCTGAGAAACATGGTTGCTATATACCTCAGTCCGATGGCAGAGCAAGGGCTGCCCCGGCACTAGGCCAAGAGCCAGGGGTCCCTGGGTGGGTCTAGGGAGGGCTTTGGTCTCTTTTTCTGTGAAGGAAGGAGCCCCTAGAGGGTCTATGTTCCTGGAATGGAAGAGAGAAAGAGGAAGAGGGTGAGATGTGAAAGCAGACAGCATGGCAGTGATGGGGAGCCCTGCGAGATGGGCAGACCTTGAGCACCTGCCTCAGCAGGCTGGGCACAGGCCACGTGCCCTGATGCTCAAGGTCCCATGCAAATCACTTCCCAAAGGTCAGGGAAGGGGAAGGAGATGGGGAGTTGGGGTAAGGGGGCAATGGGGGAAATGACTCATGCAAAATTAAACAGTGAGGCAAGAGTCAAGCCAAGAGTTCCTTAAAAAGTTAAACAGAGCAGCTGTAGGTGTACCCCCACTCCTAGGTAGTTACCAAGAGAATGCAAACATATGTCCACATAGAAACTTCTATATAAACGTTCACAGTAATTACCGCTGAGAGCCAGTAGAACAACTGAAAGGTCCATCAAATGGTAAAAGGACAAATGGAAAGTGATGTATCCAACCCAAGGAACGCTGTTTGGCCACAAAAAGGAGTGGGGGGACTGACACAGGCTACCCCAGGGAGGAACCTCACCAACATTTGCTAAATGAAGGACGCCAAACACAAAAGGCCACGAAGTGTAGGATGATTCCATTTATATGGATTTCCAAAACAGGCAAATCCCAAAAGACAGAAAGTAGATTAGTGGTTGCCACTGGCTGGTAGGAAAGGGAGGCCTGGGGAGTTTTTGTTAATGGGGTAATGAAAATGTTCTGGAATTAGTAGTAATGGTTGTACAACCTTGTGAAAATCCTACAAAATTACTGAAATTTGGTATGTGAAATGTATGAAAAAATAAAAACCAAGCCAAAGCCCCAAATCGGCATCCTACAGTAATTCCCAATCGAGTGGTACGCATAGAGCAGTTTGCTCCTGCTCTGCCCACAGCCCAAGGTAATGGGTCTTATTAAACTGCCTGACCTCACACCGATTCAGACTCAGGACAGACGAGAGGGCTTGAAGAGGCCACCTCTGCCTCTTTCCAGCACTTTGCATCTGTGAACCCCACTGCGCCCTCCCGGACTGCCTGCCATTGTCAGGTCTGTCTGTGCAGGTGGACAGAGGCACAGAGCCCCTGCCAGCAAACCCTGGTGGTCAAATGCACCAAGTGAGAAAAGTGTGAGCCGGCAAAGGCCCCTGCTAGACCCCCAGTACCAGGATGGGCACACTGACCCCCACTGGTGTCTGGCAGGGGCTTATTTCCACTGGGAAAGATGCCGGGGAATAGCCAGGGCACCCAAGAGCCTGGCTTATGTGAGACTGTCCTGCCTGAGTGGTTCCAGAGCCAGGATGCAAGGGACAGGGAGGTGAGAGGAGGAAGCTGTCCTTGCTCTCAGCCTGAATTAAACCCTCACTCGTTATATGTGTCCCTTTACAAACTACACACAAGGAATGTGGGGCGCAGATAGTTACTAGCTCAAAAGAATCACTGGCTCAATAGTGAATCCACTTCAAATCCAGCTCTGGTCTCCAAATCTTTTTTTTTTTTTTTTTTTTTTTGTGTGGGTACCGGGGGGTCGACCTCAGGACCTCGCGCGCCAACAGGCACCCGTGCCGCTGAGCGATATCACCGGCCCCTTTTTCGTATGTGGGATCTGGGAGTCGAACTCGGGCCCTCGCGCTTGCAAGACAGGCTGGTCTCCAAATCTTAGCCTGTTAATCATGCTACTCATGACTTTGTGGCCAGTCCTGACTTCTGATTCTGACCCTGCAGTTCAGCTGTCTGACCCTGGGCCAGTCAACATTATCCACACAGCCTCCCTCCAAACAGCTACTAAGCAGCTACTATGGGGCTGTTTTGCACATTGGAGATGTGAGGCCGAAAGGACAGGCTCTGTCTTTTATGGGGAAGCAATGACTGACAGTTTAGCCTATGGGCCTCGGGAGCCAGGGGCCTTCAGAAGCATTTCAGTATGAGTTTGCCAAGGGTGGGGAAAAGGCATCGAATGGTCCCTTTGCTAGCATATGCCTCTCGTGGCTGCAGGAACTGTGTGGCACATTCCAGGAAACTGACCTTGCAGTCCAGCTCCAGAGTGGCGCATGGGGCTAGAGCAGAAACTGGGGTAGACCAGCACGAGCTTATGACCCAGACAAAGCAGACTGGACTTTGTTTTGTAGCTAATGGGGAGTCTCAGTTTCCCCAGATGTGGAAATGGCGGTTTGATTTTGCAAGGCTGTCCTGAAGATTACGGGAGACATGGCTGGCCCTCCGTGGCTGAGGATTCAGCCAACTATGGATTGGAAATATTAGAGGGGTAAAAACAGTGACTTTTTTCTTGTCGCTATTCCCTAAACAATACAGTACAACTATTTACATAACATTAACATTATATTAGCTGTTACACGAAATCCAGAGATAATGTGAAGTATACAGAATGATAGGCGCAGGTTATATGCAAATACTATGCCATTTTATGTAAAGGATTTGAGCATCTTCAGATCGCTCAACCCCACTAGGTTGTGGGGCCAATTCCCCATGGGTACTGGGGGATGACTGTACCTTATGTACAAGAAAAAAAGCAGGCACAAAGAAAGGCTGGTTTAGCACTTCTATTACATGATTTCTGGTCCCACAGCCAAGCTGTTCAGTGGTCCTGGCTTGGCAAAGGGACAGGGACAACAGTGCCCACACCAAGGGCTTCCAGAGACAATGTGCACAGCCCCTTCTCTGTACTACCGCCTCTCATCCCACTGGAGCATGCGGCCAGCAAAGCTGCCTATTTTACATCTTGAATTCTCTTATTTTAGAAAGTTTAACACCAAATGGCAAATGAATGCAAGTTATACTTCAATTGAACAATTAAAGCCGGAAATGTTGTCTACAGGTCCCTTAGGTAATCCCAGCCACTCCTCTTGTGCTTACAGATCAAAGGGTTTGTTTCTGGTCCCCCGAGTCTGCATAAATCCACAGCCCTGCCTGGGGCAACACCACCCGTCCGTGTGTGTGCATGCACATGTACACACATGGCACCTTTCCTGTCCCTTAAGTAAAGCAGAAGTTGGAACAGTGTCACCATCTCCTCCAGTCTCCCAGAGGCAAGAAAGGGAAGGAACTGCCTGAATGGAGGGAAAAGAATGGCCTAAGGTAGGCAGTGGTAAGTGAGTGGGCAGCCACTTCAGGGGTATGAGGTGATTGTCTCCTTTGGACCCATAAACCCCACTCAGACCTTGAGTCTTTGAAGCAACAACTGAAATACAGACCTAGCCCTGGGGCAGGAAGACAGGCCTGGGTGAAAGGAGGACTCATCAAGGAGGGTTCTGAGATGAGCAAGAGACCATGGGGAGCCACCCTTCCGGTTGGCCCTGGCCTTGAGTCTGCCCAGGCCAGGGCTTTGGTGCTCCACCCACCCGGAGACCCTAAAGTCCCTGGAGTGTGGACAGGAAGCTCTGGGATGAGGACCAGGTGATCACAGTGGCCTTGCTTACCGGGCACCCTGCTCAAGGCCTGGAGGAGAGGCCCCAGAGCTATAGACAAGCTGCAGCCAGTCCTGCTTCGGGCACCAGAAAAACAGATTCAGTTCTTCCAGTGAGCAGACTGGCTGGGCCCATGCCCGAGGCTGGCCTGGAGTCTTGGCTCTGAGGATGGGGAACAGCTCAAAGAAAGCAGGAGGAAGCCACACCAATTAGTATGCACTACACAGCGTTTTTGCAAAATGAATATAAAACACTTGTGCTTTCTTTTTGTGTGAGAGAAGGAAGGGGGGAAAGGGAGGGAGGGACGTTATAAGAAAGCAATATTCTGCAGAAGCAGGAGTGCCTGCTGTTACCATGGCAGTAGGAGGGGGGGATCAGCTGGTCCCTGGTTTTGGAATGGAATGGGCTGGCTTTGATTCCTCACTGGAGTGCAAGGGTCAAAGTCAGGGGCAATTGGGCATAGGAAGCCTCTGACAAAGCAGCTCTGATGGGAGGCCTTGGGGCAAGGGAAGGGGACTTTTACCCCCCACAGGGTGGGCAGCAAAGAGGAGCAAGCTGGGGGGATCCTGAGAAGGTCTCCCTTCTTGAAGACAGCTTTATGTCAGCAAAGAGCATTTTTCTATGTGGGAGGGTGTCAACATCTGGGTGGGACCACTGCTGGCTGTCACTTTCCTGTATTCTAATAGTCAAGGACAGCTCTCTGGGACAGTGCTATTTCACTGGTCCATTGGCCTCCACTATAGCAACCCTGTACCCAGCCCAGCCCTGGAGAACCACTTGGGGCTGGAGGCTCCCTGCCCTTCTCTCTAAACACAGGTGGAGACCAGAGACCAGCTTTGCCATGTCTCCAGGCTGGGAAGCCCATCCTCTTCGTCCTCCATGACTCCTGGACCCAAAGTTCCTGGAGAGGCACTCAGTAGATGTTGGCCTGCAGTGCCAGGCAGGAAACGGATGGAGAAGCCTCCTACTTCTGTGTACCCATGTGGCCTTGGGGAACATTCAGGAAGCTTTGGGTCTGCACAGGCCACTGTTGGCTGATGAGGCCCTAGATGCCTACTGGCTTCCCTCTTGCAGAGGGAGCTCTTCCTGTGCTGACAGGAAATGCCCAAGCTGGGCCCTCTCCACTCCTGGGTAGGAAGAGGCTGCAAGAATGTTCCCGAGAGACACATGGCTGGAGAGATGGATTCTGGCCCCAGGCCCTGGAAGATGTGGTCTGGCCTGCACGGACACTGCCAGGGGCTACCTGACACTTCTGTGCAGAGATGTCAGCTCACAGGGCACTGAGGCCAAGCACCATGGAACAGCTCGGGCCTTCTGCTTCCTCCCACACAGAAGCCTGGCTCCTTCCTTCATGAGGGTACAGCCCGTGGCCAAGCCTTCTCAGTCCCTAACCACAGGCAGGTGGCTCCCGCTGCCCCAGGGCTAGGGAAGAACCAGCCAGAAAACTCACCCTAGGAAGCCAGGCTGAAGGCCACAGGGGCCCCCAAAGGCCAAGAGTAGTGGAAAAGGCACACACATCAGCTGGCAATGGGGCCAGAGGCCTCTGCTCTGAACGGAGAGTAAACTCGAGCCGGAGAGAGCAGTGGTTGGGCCAGGTCCACCCTGGGAGAGAGGCAGCATTCTGAGAAAAGCTCTGGTTTACACTGGAGCCCCAGCAAACATGCCTTCTGAAACAAGAAAGGTGAGCACTGCCCAGAAGAACACCTGGATTTGGGGGTGGGAGAGGCTGACTGCTTAGACCTAGCCCTATTTTATTTCCCATTCAGAAACCACTCTGATTACAAACAATCTGTGTCATGACAAAGCAAAAATAGCTCTCTCCCCCTCTACATACATACATACATATTTTTTAAGGGGTGATCAAAATGTCTAGCGAATGTTTAAACAAAAAATTTTATTATAGTAAAAAACATACTGCCATGAATCCCCTTCAAAACACTCCCAGTGCTTTGAAACACTTATTCCATTGTTGTTGCCATTTTCGGAAACAGTTCTGGAAGTCCTCTTTCATGAGTGTCTTTATGAGGTGTGATAAAAATACAGCATTTGCTGCTGCTGACTGCCATCCAACATAAAGGCAGGCTCACAAATACATTACAGCGTGTCCTCACCTTCCTTATTCACCAGATACGGCACCATCCTGAAGTCAAAATGACTACGTAAAGTAAGTGTTTTGGTTCTATTCAGGACACTGAGGCAGCCATGACAGCGTAACTAAAGACACTCGAGGAAGTGGCAAGGATGGGATAAATGTGTTCAAAGCTAGGGGGAGTATTCTGAGGGGGATTCATGACAATGTGGGCAACATGTTTTCTACTGTAATAAATTAAAAATTAAAACATTCACCATATTTTTTATCAATACATGGGTTTATTTATTTTTATTATTATTGCTTCCTTTTCTTTTTCTCAGTGTTACCTGACTTTGAACACAAGCTCTTGCGATCAGGGGAGCTTTCTTCTAAGTAGACCCTGGAACTCTCTGTAAGAGCCTTGTATTGTTTTTTCCAAGCAAAGGGCCAGCACTTAATGCTTACAGTTCAGTCTCACTGATGAACAATGCAGCACAGTGTGGGTTCTGTACCTCTCGGCATACAGGAGAAAAGAAAAGTCAGCCTGGAGTCGGGTGACTTGGAGAGCAGGCCTCTGACCCCCTGCTTGCTCACCCCCTGGGTCTCCTTCCTTTTGGTCCCAGCTATCGTTCATCTGTACTGTTCTGTGCTCCTGACCACTAGGGTACACTCTGGGTTGTAAATCCTCCCTCCTAGGCAGGGAACTCTGCTGCAGGAGAGCAGTGCACATTCATGCCTTAGAGTTCAGTTACCAGGCGATGAGCCCAGTGGCCAGGCAACCGGGAGAGAGGGCTCCTGCTGACCTCCAGGGTGCCGCTGAATCCCAGTTGACCTGCAAGCTGCACAACAGTCCGCCCCAAGGAAGCAGGTTCTTCACTCGGCCCAGCGGCCCCTCTGTTGTGGCAGGGGAGGGCCCAGGAGACATGGGGGAGCCCCAAGTAGGCTCAGATCACTGTCCAGCCACCCTCCTATGGGCTGGACAGACACTGTCCTCTTACAGCCCGTGGCTAAGGTGCCGTCATAGGGTGATAAGGGCTAGGAAAGGGTCTGAGTGGGCAGGATGGGGTGGGTATAAGGACAGAGGAGTCCTGACCCAGCCCTGATACGCAGGAGGAATGGTGTGTGGGGGGGGGGGAGAGGGAGGGGGGGAGAGAGAGGGGGGAGAGAGGGGGGGGGAGAGAGAGAGAGACAGAGAGAGAGAGAGAGAGAGAGAGGAAGAGGAAGGAGACTTCAGAAAGCATCTACATTGAGATCTTGACCAAGTTCCTTAACTTCTCTGGCCTCAGAAGTTCAGGTAGTTCCTTAACTACCTCTCGGGGGAAATGGGGAAACCGCAGAGCGCCCTCTATGGGCAGTGTTATAAAGATGGAGGAAGTTCACACTCCTGGGTACCAAGCACAGGGCCCAGGAGGGATGAATTATGTAATGGCAGATCATTTTGTTGGTGGTGGGGATCGGTCCCCATCCTCACACACATTCCCTGCCTGGCCTTTATGCCCTGTGAAGTGCCAACAGGGAGCTGCCATGAAAATTCAGCTGCTTCAGCTTTGGCTGTCTCTAGGGCCAGAGGAAAAACCAACATACAACTTGGAAGAAACAGTGACTTCTGAGGATGCCAGGAGCATGGCAAGGGGAGTGGGGTGGATGCAGTGGCCATGGCCTGGCCATGACACCTCAGGCTATGAGGACAGGGCACTGTAGCTGAGGGCTGGAGTCCAGCCTGTAGTCTCCAAACTAGTCTCATGCCAGGCCATAGCCACGGCTCTCCGCCAGAGATGTGCACCCAAGTCTCTTGTGCGTTAGTGAAAAGTGCCAGTGCCAAGGCAACCAGGCCCAGCTTGAGGGTACGGCTGAGGTCTGGGGTGAGGCCCAAGCAGCAGGCCTTTCAAAGCTCCCCAGGGTCCTGATGGCAGCCCTGGTTTGGATGCTGGGGCTGCAGAGCCAGGCTATTAGCCTTTGGTCTCTGGGTGAAATCACTTACCGAGTTCAAGGAAGGATGCCTGTGGGGGCCAGGTAACGTGTTCAGCCCTGCAAGCAACTCAGCGCCAGAGCTTGGCTCCTGACAGCCTCTGTCCCTGTCCCAGGGGAAGGCTGACATGATGGGCTCGCTGTGGTGGAATTCCTCCTGCTGCCATGGCCCTACCGCTGGGAAAACAAGCCTCCCTCTCCACCCCCCTCCTCAGCCCAACCTCTTCCTTTATCAGGAGCCAAGCAGCAGCCTGGGCCCCATCCTGCTCACCCCAGTTACTGTGCCCAGCGCTGGTACTCATTTGCCCCTCTGCTCTGTGGAACGACTGAGGGAGACAGAAATATAAAAACTGTCCTGGCATACAAAGCTGTCTTTCTAGAGTGGGGTGCCAATAGATTGACTGCAGTTATTGTGGGTCCCCCTCTACTTTAGGGTGGCTGATGAGACTGAGAAAAAAGTGTGAGATCTGGAAGAATGACAAGGAGCAGAGGCACTCTTGGCAGGCACAATTCTGGGTGTGTTACCTTGCTGTTCCCCTCTTCTCCCTGGGCAATGATTTGCTGACAAGAAGTCGTTTCCAAAGCCCTGAGGCCTCCCTGGGTCCCTAGCCACAAGCACCTCTGCCCAGCTGTGGGGGTGCAGCTGCTGAGAGCTTGAGCTTGGGGACTTAGCCGTCCTAAGAGAAGGTGTGGGGATTGTGACCAGCATCTAGCATCTTTCTCCTCCTGCCTGGTGACTTCTCCCCCTGCACTTTATCTCTGAAGCCCCAGTGTGAAGCGGCAGGGTCAGCTTCGGGAGAGCTGAGGACGGGCAATGTCCTGTGTCCTGGGGCTGCAGTGGGAGGCAGTCGGCAAAAGAATCAAGATCTTGGCTACTGACTTGTTATTCCTCAGTCTTCTGGGTGAAGATTTTTACCTTACTAGAATATGATTTTAAAGAAATCTGTGGAATTGAGGCAGCATGGAGGGGGTGTTTTTGTTTGTTTTGGAGAGTGGATGGAATGAAAATTGGAGTGAAATAAAAAAGAGGCAAGGAACTGAGAAGGAAAAACAAGTCCCATTCTTAGGGAAGACTGTCCACTTTTGAGCAGGCAGCATTAGTATTCCAGGGAGTGGAGTCAGGACCACACAAACTCAGAGCTAGAAGGAACCAAAGACAATCCAGTCCAAGCCCAGGATCTTAGGGAAGAAAATGGAGGGGAGACACCGTGCAACTTGCCTGGCTCCATGGACATCTGCGAGCACAGCACAAGAGGCCTCTCTCCGGTCTCTTGCACCCTTCAGTGGTCCGGCAGACGGCCTTAGACCTTCTGGAGGGGACGGAGAGGGCTTGTGGTCTGAGCCCTGGAGGGGAGCTGCCACCTCCCTGCCCCATCAGTGAGCCAGGGGCAGCTCGGAGGGGCCTGGGAAGGGGCAGGGGAACAAGGTCAAAGTCAGTGCTCAGAGAAGGTACACCCAGAACTGAAGAGCAGGCAAGGACAAAGCACCATGAGTGCAGTGAGGGGCTGTACCTGGGTGACAGTGCTGCATCCCGGCTGGAGCCCGGCTCTACAGAAGAGGGGGAGCCCTGTAGGGTTTTAGATGCTTTGGAATCAGATATAACCAATGCCTAATTCTGGCTCTTGGTAGTGTGACCCTGGGAAAGTTATCCTCCTCACACCTAAACCTGGTCATAAGTCAAACTGGGACAACTGAAACCATTCTAGGGCCACCTGGCAGGTCTGTTAAGGTGACAGACACAATGTGAACAGTGTACATATCCGTAAAGTTTAGTACGTACTGCTGACACACTGGAACCTGGGAGAGGGAGCATCAGCAGGGCTGCCATCAGCTCCCCAAACTCCCTCAGCTGAAGGGGCTGCTAGTAAGTGCAAGCCCTCATTTCTGGGGCAGACAGTGCAGGATGGCCAATTTCTAACAGAAGGCCTTTCCTCTGGGGACGGGAATGAGCAGCCCCTGTTACCTTGGAAATGATGGGGACCAGAACCTTCTGTTACATTTCCTCACATCATGCTCTTGGGGCTGGGGCTTCTCCCTGGAGGAGTCTTCATGCCGAAGTCTTATCGCTAAGTAGGTCCTTTAAAGGAGGAGGAAGTTGCACCCTGGAGCCCAGGGCACCGGCTCAGCAGACCAAAGTCATAAGGACTCCTTGGGAAAGGGGAAGTCGAGAGGTGGACAAGGTGGACGAAGGTGAGAAGGAAAAGGGACACGATGGGACAACAGCACTGCTCCTGCCCTGAGACAGAGGAAGCCCGAGGCAGCCTCATCCCACACCTTCTTGGGGCCCTGGGCTCCGCACAAACAAAGCTGCCATAGCACAACCCTGGCTGCTCCTCCCATCTCTCCAATGAGCCTTGACTGGTTTCTCTTTCTGGCAACTCGCCTTGGCCCGGTAAGCCTCTCCCTGGAGAGCTGAGAACCTCTTCAGTTTTTCCGTTCCATTTCTCCTGGGATGTGGACCATGAAAACAGATGAAATCCTCTCCTCTTCCCCCCATGCAAAGCATCCCTCAAATACAGTCTAGGGTACAGCAGGGTCGTTCCCTTGTGACCCATCCTGCTGGTGAGGGGCCCAAAGGCTGAGAGACTGGAGGACAGGCTGAGGCTTGTGCCAAAGAGAACAGCCACACCCCTAGATGTCCAATTCCACTTCCCTCAGAACTCGGCCCAAACTGGAGTGGCCTGTGGGCTCCTCCCAGAGGCCTAGGCACTTTGGAGATGTCCTACTCGGTTGAGGACAGGGAAGGTGGCATCTGACTTGAACTGGGGTCCATCACTGAACCCATCGGGTACTTCAAGCACCTTTTCAAAAAGCCCTTAAGTCACGCCTTAGACTTCCACCCCTCTGTCCTTTTCCTCTGAGATCATGGCCCATGCCCCACTAGGTGTGCAGCTGACCCTCATTTTTCACACAGCTAATGGATTTTTGTGCTAGAAATGACCACAATCGTGAATAATGCTGCCAGAATCCTGCCTTCCAAATTTTCTGGAAAGGTGGTTCTCCTTTTTGCTGCTTCTGCACCAGTCACATCAGCCATAAACCCCCATCAGCAATTTCTTTTCATGGTAACTGTGAAGCTAAGGGAGGGGGAAGAAGGGGCTCCTTCTGGGTTGAGAATCCCTTCTCTAAAGCATTAAGACACCTGGCTCTGAGATCCAGAGGAGATGGGGGGCTGCCTCCAGGGGCCCCACTGTGAAGACGTTCACCTTGATGACTGGGCCCATTGGGCCTGCCTCCTGATCTCAGAGGTTCTACTTCCAAGAGAGATGCTGTGGAGGGAGGCCCTGCTGCAGTCTCCACTGAGAGGCCCTTTCTTCTCCTCTCCCTGGACCCACGGTGACCAGCTGGAGCCCTGCCTGCTGTGAGCCGGGGAACACTCCCAACACACTGGTGATCATGCTGACGGCGAGGCTCCAGCTCCGGCGAGAGATGCTGGCACTGAATGCCGCCTCACTCCTGCTCTGGGCAGCTCCAACTTAGGGCTCCTAGGGAGGTTGAGGAAGGACACAGAGGGACACTGGTCCAGCTGTCCACTCTGCCCCTGACTGACTTTCTATGACATGAAATCCTTCAAACACCCACCTGCTCCTTAGGCCTCTTGAGACAGGCAGAAAACAGGACAGAGAGCATCCTCTGTTCTGATTTTGGCTGCTGAAGCTGAGGCAGGAAAGCTTTGGGCAGACACAGGGCACATCCTGCTGATCACACACGAGTCTCCGAGCCCTGCTACAGAAATGATTACCAGCAATGTAGGAGCTCCTGCCTACCATGGGCTCAGCCAGGCCATCGTCCTGTGCGGAACATCTGACGTGCACCATCTCCTTTGACCAAGATTCTAACAGACCTGGGAGAGAGGCTCCTTTTTTTGTTCTTCCTTTACGAATAAGGGAACTGAGGCTCAGCGAGGCTAGGTTGTTTGCTTGAGGATAGCCAACCATGAAGTGGCAGAGCCAGGCCTGGCCTGCACAACCCCAAAGCCCATGCTCTTAGTCACCAGGCCACACCGCACTGGGGAGAGAGAGAGAGAACATTACCAGAAAGGGATGCTATTATAAACCGTAATAAAAATACAGACTGCCAAGAGTTACCTTCACAGTGAGTAGATAAGACCTTACAAAAAAGACTCCGAAGGACAAGATGACGTATTAGGGACAAGCCTTACTCCTGGGAAAGGGGAGTTCGACCTCGTGGAAAGGCCAATATCCCTCTAGGTAAACTGTGAGGACAGACAGGTGGTGGTGGCGGGAAGGGCCTGGTGGGAGCTGCACATTTTCTCTGCGAACACAGTCTACAAGGCGGATGTACACCACATTAGCCCCATTTCATGGGTCCAGGGAAGTTAAACTCCTCACCCGAGATTCCTGGCAAGGAAGGGCCAGGTCTAGGATTCAGGACTGGGTCTAGTAGCCATTGTTTAGGGCATCTGTATCTGCTTTTTGGGGACAGATGTCCTTCCGGTCTCTTTGGAGATGGATCCCCGTGAGTGTTTTAAATGCATGCTGGGAGGCAGCTGTGCTTAGGAGTGAGGGGTCACGTTCAGTCCCTCCTGGGCCAGTCCACCATCACTAAGGAACATGGAGAGGACCCCCATCCTGTGGGTGCTCTCTGCTGGGGTGTAGCCACCTTCAGGCCATTCTCTTAGGCAGCTGGCAGCTGCCTGCCTTAGAGCAGCTCATAAGTGGCATCTTCTGGGCAGGGGATGCAGCCAAGCCCCACTCCCAAGAAGGGGTCCAGCAGGAAGCACTGAGCATGCATCCTGCATTCCATGCTGGGGAAATCAGGGTCACATTTTCTCTTAAACAACAATGAACTGGATCTCTAGCTAATGGGAGGATTTCTCTTTCAGTGCCAAGAATATAAATTTGACACCTGCAAATTCTTTTAACAAAAGGGATTTTCAGATAATGTCTACAAGGAGCAGGCGATACTGAGGAAACAGCCACTTAGCCTGAATAACGGAAAAACAGAGACAACAGAGGATGCCAGAAAGGTGTGGCCCACTGAGCTGTCACTGGGGACCAGCAGAAGACGCAGCACGCCAGTGACGCCACATGCCAGTGGGATTGCAGAACACAGTGGTGGGGGCAGAGTGAGGTCTCTAAGCTCTGCCTTCCTTGTGCCAGCTCTTGCGTCATTAAAGCCTATGTGTGCGATGTCCCGAGGCCCGTGGCTCTCTGCCCGAGGGAGGAGTATGTGGGTTGAACACAATTCTACTGGAGAGAAGGATATTTGCAGCAGAGATGACGGGCTGCATGTCCCGAATATACAAAGAGCCTCTACAAATCAATAAGAAAAGTGGACAAAGGATTTGAGGGCTGAATACACATACATCGCCATACCAAACTGAGAACTCTCCTCAAGAACTTACGGATCATGAAAAAAAAAAGGGCCAGAGAACCTTCTGGAGAAATCAGGAGGGGACAGGGATAGTAATACAACTAAACTCCAGCTCCCCACCTCTCCAGCCAGTTCTACACTGGCTCCCGGGCCTGGTAGTTAAGCAATGAAGGAGACAACTTTGGAGTCAAACAGGTCTGGCTTTGAGCGTGGGCTCCAGCACTTCCTAGCTGTGTGCAAGTTACTTAATCTTCCTAGGCCCTAGTTTTCTGAACTGTGATATGGAAGTAACAGAACTCTCCCATAAAACTACTTTGACAGCTCTTTAGCTACTACAGCAGAAGGGATGAACATGGTTCTTGAACTCCAGTGACCTCTGATTTGAGATCAGAGTTGTGTTTGGAAATATCTGGAAAACCCCAACAAAAAACACTTTCTGGATATTCTACAAAGGAAGTTCTAGCAGCAGAGGACTTTGCCTTGTGCGTGGCTGTACTCCCACTGCCAAGTACACAGTGCCTCGTCAAGGTCCAAGAGACTGGGAAAGGGACATTCGGAAATGGGACTCTGGTGAAGAACCAGGATGTGGCAGAATCGTGACTCACCAATGTTATCAAGGTCCCCAAATCCCTCCTCTAGAGAGATGGGAAAGAGGGACTCTTCCCACCTGTCACAGCACTCCTTCAACTATCCCCAAGAGCAGCTTCAATCCTCCCCCCACGAGGCCCACAAGATGTGCCCCAAAGCCCTGACAACATTTGGCACTTCAGCAAATTGAGTTTCCACAGCCGCAACCTGAAGAGAGCAGTTTAATGGGCTGCATCTCCTCGCACTCCCTCTAAATGCACACATACACAAAAGCCAATTTCAAGCAAAGAAAGCTGGATGGGATTAAACAACTCAATTTAAAGGACTGAAGACTCAGCTCCTTCCAGTGAAGCCCTAGGAAGGCACCAATCAGCAGAGCTCTCCTCTTCCTTTCTGTACTAAGAGGGCTGGCTAAGCGGTGAGTCACTCCCAGCTCACAGGCAGAACTGGGCCGAGTCCACCTGGGCTTGGCACGCAGGGGGCGGTTCAGGGGGGGAGGGATGGGGGAGTGGACAGGCAGAAGGGGCTGGGGCACTCATACACCATCTGTTTGAAAATTTTCTGGAAATGCAGAGAACCTCAGAGGACCTACAGTTGATACCTGCCTATCCACTCCTCTCTTCAGCCCAGGTTCAGTAAAGCAAATCCAGGCTGCAAGACAGGCTGGGTACCAGCCCAGGGAAGACCCGGCAGCCTCATTCCTGTGAAGCGGAGAGCAATGTCCTCGCTCCCCTGATCCCTGTCCACTCCTGTGGTCCTACTGAGCAGCATGGACAGGTCTGGTGATTTATGCCCACTGCCACATGGAGACACGGCTCTGCCCACCCCCCACAGTGCCTTAGAGCTCGGAGGGGGGAGAAGCGGGGTGAGTCATGGCTCAGACCACCAGCATGTTGACCACCAGAATCAATATCCAGCCTGACAGCTGCTGTGGATGGAGGGAGGGCTGCCACCCTTGCAAACGGGAATGCCCGGTCACAATGCCTTCCCCATGGCTGAGAGGCAGGGGATTCCCCAAAAGAACTATGCTGCCCCAGCTCTGGGGTAAATGCTGCTGAGAACAGAGTAGGGCAATGGTAAGTGGCTGGAGGAGACCCTCCCCCAGAGGACAGGAGGCCCTGGGGTGCCCCGTCTCCTACCCCAGGCCAGCCTCTCCTCACTGGCCCTCTCAGGGTTACTCTTTCGACCCAGGTCAGCCGCTTTCTTTCACACCAGCAGCTGTTAGTGACCCCAACACAGCACAGCTTAAGGGGCCAATTTCAAACTGGAGGTCAAAGTGGATTTTAACTGAAACAAATAACAATTAATACTAAACAAGCACTCAGCATGTGTGTGGCGCAGCACTGGACATTATAAATGGGTCATTTGCTTCTCATAACGGTACTGCCAGGTACTGCTGCTACCCCCATGGGACAGAGAAGGAAACCTACACATGGAGATGCAAGTATCTGGCTCAAGCTGGGCAGCAAGGCAGGGCCAGACCTTGCTCTCAAGGAGCCTGAGCCCAAAACCATGCTCCCCCAATCTCGACGCTCTTGCAGGGTCTGCAGACTTCTGTCCTCACCGACAGCCTGTCCCAGGCACTCCAGAAGAGCCTGCAGAAGTGTCCTTACCCCCGAAGCCCACAGCACTAAATACAGCTTTACCTCCAGGCCAACTGTCTGACGTTGACTTAAGAGCACAACAGGAACCAAGCAAGCACATCTCAGCCATGAGACCCCACAAGCTGTGGAACAGGGAGGCGGGCAGCCAGTTCTCTGTGAGGCAGGGTGGTGCTGGTGACCTACCTCATCAGATTCATCCGATAGGGTCTGCAGCAGGGTGGGGAAGAGGCTGTCTGTGTGCCGGAACATCTGGGGAGCAGAGAAGGGGCGCTGTTGGAGTGGTGAGAGAGCTCCTCTTTTAGGAAAGCATCCTGGGGGGCTGCTTGGACCACCTCCCTCCCTGGAAGATACCATGGACCCCAACAGCATCTGCGACTCCTCTGCTTGCCAGGTTTCTCCAGAATGGTAATGACTTGAGCCCCCACAAGCATGGGCGGGCCAAGGTGGTCCTGGAAGAAGCTGCCTGGCATTGGGGAGGCTCCTCGGGGGCTGGGCCTGGGGCTCACCTTGCGGGGAGTCTTGATGTAAAGGTGGTAAAGCCACTTCAGAACTGCAATCCGGGTCATCATCCCAATCGTCATGTCACTGAGATGGCAGTTTAGGACCTGCACGATCCCATCGAGGTTCAGGATCACTGGGGCCCTGTCAGTGCTGTGGGCAAGAGCAGGAAAGAGAGCTGGATGAAGCCCCACGACATCCACAGCGCCCCCCCTGGGCCTGAATTCAGAACCACATGCCCCTGCCCCATTGCCCTGGGGCTCAGGCTCAAGCAGACAGCAGCAGACACTCAGTTCTCTCGAGATCCTGTCTCTGCCAGCCCAGCCTGGTAGTTTGAAGGAGGACTCGCTTCTCTCCCTCTGCTTCCTTCCGCCCTCTCCAAAGGAGTTCGGAGTCTGTGGCTTGGTAGGAACTATGCTACCAAGCCCAGCCGGCTGGCCTCCCACTCACTCCCCCTCCTTTTCCAGCACCAGCCTGGCTTGCACAGTGCCTTGGAACTGACCAGTCAGATGTCTGGGCTAAAAGGCTGTTCGGCACCTTTGGGGAATTAAGTCAGATCCTCTGCTGACAACGGAAGACCACCATATCCAGACAAGTACAGAGAAGGACCCTGCAAACACCGACAACATCGAACAGGCCACCCCAGGCCACTAAGGAACGTTTGTCACGTGAGAATAGGGTCTCTGTGGCTTGTCATCTTGCCACGTGTGCACTTGGCAGAGGGTGGCCTAGCAGAGAACCCTTGCGTTGCTCCAAAACGGAAATGCTTTCTGTTGAGTCAGAGAAGAGGCCACAGAGCCTCTGCCTACGAGAAAGGGAGACTGTTGAGAATGTGTGGACGCCTCTACAAGGCACAGGAAGTGCCCTGGCTCCTGAGGACTTGAGCCTTCCTGGTCTCTCAGAGGAAAGTCACATGAAGCAGCCCGGAGCAGCCGGGTGCTGCCAGGACAGTCAGCTCTCTGCCCAAAGCATGGCTCTCTGGCTGTGACTGGGTTTTCGGGGTGGGGACACGTGACATGATGGTGAGGGGGCAGGCTGTGTTTCCTGAGGACAAGGCCAGCTGGTTCTACTGCCCGCCAGTATAAAATGGTCCTTGGTGGCATTTCCAGGCTGCTTAATTATTCATTTGGATCAGCAACTCGATGGCTGTGCTGCCCTCATTTGCTTGCAGCCTCTCTGAAATTCATGTGATGTGAATTCCTACAGGGCATGATTCTGAGCTCTGTAACTGCTAGGCAGAATTGCTATTTAATACAGTTTGATGGTCCCTCAGTGTCTCTTTAGGGGCGAGAGTGGGCACGTTCATCCTCAGGGGACCGGAAGATCGAGGCTTGTGTGGCACAGTGACAGAGCCCAGAGAGGAGCTGGGGGGGAGTTACGTGGCTGGAAAATCCTGGTGTCTTCTGAGGACATCAAAACATCTAAATGCTTTGGCAGCCTACGACACCGGAAAGCGAAGTGCAGACAGGTCCAGGCGGCTGACGTGGCCCCCACAAGCTTTACCCGCTCTTGTGCTCATTGTCCAACAAAAACACTGAGCAAGCCACAGATGGGATTCCACATTCTCCAGTTTTAAATTGAAAAGGAAAAAGAAACAAATGAAATTAGTTTTAATGTTTTAATTATCCCAATATATCCAAAATATCATTAGCATTTCAACATGCTATCAATATAATGAACATAAAGATTACTATGAGATACTTTACATTCTTGTACCCTAACCTTCGAAATCCAGTGCATTTTCTGCTTGCAGCAGGCTCCAGTTCACACCAGCTTTGTTTCAGGTGCTTGGCAGCCATGTGGCTGTCGCAGCAGCCCATGCCCCGACTTCCTCAGCATTTCCTTATCGGCCATCGGCTCTCACGATCTCCTAGGCACTCCCTCTCCTTCCACTGATGGCCAGCACTTCCTGCCTTATCTACAGGTCTCTCTTTTCCCCATCTTGGCTGGCCCCTGTAGGTCTTCTGGTGTGTTCCCTATGGCTGGATCTTCTCCTTGGGCCACAGAATCTGGAGCAGCTGTGTCTCGGTGGCAGAGGAGACGCCCACTGCAGCCCGGGCCTTATATGAATGACGCAAGCGGATGGTGAGGGGAGACCGCCCCACCCTGGCCTGTCCCTTCTTAACCCTGTGCTCCAAGGTCTGCAGCAGGAGCCGCAAAGCATTCCGGCTGCCACACGGGCTCAGAGTGTCACGAGGAGCCCGACCCTGGCAGATCGCTGCCACAGCTCAGCTGATCCAGCCCCCAGAGGCCTGGAAGGGCACGGGCCTAGCCAGGGCCCGGCCCTGCAGCTGCTGGAGGGGAGGAAGGCAGCACCAAGGCCAAGCCCCCACTGTCCCCAGCTGTGGGCCCAGTGGTACACAAACCTTGGCAAGGGGAATAATTGTTCTGATAACGTGACAATGACAGTATTGAATACGACCACGGTGAGCACCCTGCTGAGTGCTTTACCTGCCAACTTCATGTCATTCCCTTAGCAGTCCCACGACCCGGGTCATGTCATTCCCATTTTGGAGATGTGGGCACTGAAGCACAGAGACATTAAGTGACCTGGCCATGGTCGCAGAGCCAGGAAGCGGTGGTGCCTGCAATCCGGATCTGAGCAGTCTGACTCCCACATGGTCTCACCCACCACAGGGCACTGCCTCAGGACGGCCCACGGTGGCATCACCTCCAACCATCTCCTGGCACAGTCAGCAGAACTGGCAGCCCCAGGTGTCAGTGGAAGGACATTTCTGCACACTTGCCAGCGTATTTTCCTTCCTTCCTTGGTACTGGGGATTGAACTACATTCACACTGAGCTACATCCCCAGCCCTTTTTATTTTGAGATGGGTCTCGCCGAGTTGGTAAGGTGCCTGGGCTGGGCTCAAACTTGTGATCCTCCTGCCTCAGCCTCCCGGAGTGCTAGGATTACAGGTGTGCATCACTATCCCTGGCCACACAGTATATTTTGTCAGAGGTGTGTGTATGGAGAAAGAGGCCACCTGGGAAGGCCTGATGGTGACCTATTGGGAATACTCTGCATGTCCCGTGACAACAGGCTGGATGCTCCTCCTGAAGACTGAGTGCTCACCCTCACTCACACTAGTCCCGAGATGCTTCTGGGCAGCCATGGAGGGATCTCCTTCAGATGCTGTGTCACAGCCACTAAGAAGGGATGGATTTCATGGGCCAGTGTGTGAACTGGCAGCACTGTGTGCAATGACATTCTCCAACTTCCCCTGCAGCAAATGCTGATCAGGGCAAACCTCCCCAGAGACGTGTGTCTTCCAACTGCTGGTGAGGCAGGTGCCAGCCTCAGCTACCAAGAACTTCGTAAGTAAATGGGATCTCATGGTTTGTGTAACCCGATCCTCCCGCACACAGCTGAGCAAATGAGGGTCCAGAGAAAGTGCAGCCGTCCTAGGCCACCACGGGGCCAAGTGCTGAGAGCACTTTCCCTTGGCTGGAGACGACCTTCCTGTGTCTCTTCCTTCAGCTGCCACAAGATGAAGGTCACAGAAGTGGGCGCACGCCCGGGCACCAGGGAGACCAATCTCAGTGCCTGGGAAAGGTTGGATCAGAGCTGCACGGGATCCCAGCTGCTCTGCTGGGTGGGGCTGGCTGCTGAGCCTTATGCACGCTCTGGAGGAGCTGGGGCTCGGGGACCCCAGGGCCCTTCCTAGAGGGGGCACCTGGCATGATGAGCTCAACACCCCTCTGCTAGGCTGGAGCCTGAGATGTGGCACCCTCTCCCCTGGGTAACTTCACTCAACAAGAACAGAAGGGAGCTCACGCAGTTTATAATATATTTGTACACTGGTTCCAAAAAGTCTAGACGAGTCACTCCTGGGGGCTTCTGAGTTATTTCAGGGTGTCTGCAAAACCCCATTTTCACCGAGTATTTTCTCCTAAAGCATCTCATAATGAATTCCTTACACATACAAATGTACTACAATTTCCAAGTGCATGGCGCTGCCCTGGCTATTAAAATACAGACTTACTGAATAATGCTTCTGACGTTACCAATAAATAATAATACATTCCAGTGGTTCTTGTTGGGAGACAGCACTTTATTTCTGTAACATCTAACTTTTTATGGTACTCATATTTCATCTCTAATCAAATTAGAAGAAAGGTAAATCTAAAAATAGAGTTGTTTCTGAATCCCAAGTTGCCCTTTTCTATATGTTTTTTTCAATCAGCAGTTGCTGAGGGCTGGGAGGCAGTGATTTCCAGGTCTTTTCTGTTTAGAGCAGCCAGCTACCACCAGAACTGTACCATACGCCACCGAGGACACCACATAAAGCCTGGGCGCCAGAGGGAAGGGTGTTCACACGGCAACACCTCACTCAAGTGAGTTAGGGAGGCCAACACAACCCTTCTAGCAGTCTCCAACTGTGACTAACAGAGCTAAAGGCAGGGCATTTGGAGCCAGACACGCCCAGCTTGAGTTCCAACTTGACCACTAATTTGCTGAGTGGCTTTGAGCAGTAAGTTAGCCTCTCTGGTCTGTCTCCTTATTTGCACAATGGGGATGATAAGGAGGTTCTGGTATCATCAGTGCAACTCTAAGCTGTGCAAAGCGCTTTCTCTGTGTTAGGCACTGTACCATGCTCTTCACACATTTTAACTCATCTATGCTCCATAGCCTGATGAGGTCGGTGCCACCATTACACCCAGATTACAGGCATGGCAGGCAGGAGATGAACTGGCCCTGGCTCCACCTCCCCAGCGCCCCCCAAAGAGGAAAGGAAGGCACCTGGTGTGCAGACACGTGGAGGTGGCGCGTCCTCGGCCCACCCCTGCCTCTCTCCTCTGCTGTCCATACAGACTGACCCCACTGTCCCCTGCTTCTCCAGTGGCTCACTCGGTGGCTAAGCCTGGGCCTGGTGCTTTCTTTCCCTGCATTCCTGGAGAGCGGGCAGAGGAATGGGAGGGAGCTAATGCTCTTTAGTCCGGTCAGTGATTTCTCCCTGTGGTGTAGTTCAAGCGAGGAATCTTTTTGAAGGGTCTGAAGCTTTCATCACACTCTCCCACGGCCAATCACCATTGAGAGGCTCAGGACTGTCACCGTCTCTGGCAGTTTTGTGCTAGGCAAGAATGTCTTCTGAGCCAGGCATGGTGGCGCATGTCTGTAATCCCAGCACTCTGGAGGCTGAGGTGGGAGGATTGCCGTGAGTTCGAGGCTAGCCTTGGCTACACAGTGAGTTCAAGGCCAGTTTGGACTACATAGTAAGACCCTATCTTAAAAAAAAAGAATGTCTTCTGTCCTCAGAGTGGTCTCCCCTGTAGCTGCTGCCCCGGCTGGCCTGAACTGAGTCAAACTGGCAGCTTTGGGCAACCAATGTCCCTGAACACTGCAGGTGGGTTCTGTTTGCCCTGGATGATGCCACCTTGTCCAAGTTCAGTCTCCCTTCAGCAGTGTTAGAGGAAGCAGGCGGTGGTCCAGGCTGCCTGGCTGTTTCACAGCTAGCAAGGCTGCTCTCTTCGGCATGGCCGGGGACTCAGATCATCTGAGAGATGATCTGTTCTTTTCTTTTCTTTCTTTTCTTTTTAATATTAGAAAGGATCAATTCATCACTGGCTCCTGAATGACAGATATAAACTCACACCCGGTTCCAGCAGGGTGGTTCCCCGCCTGAGGACAGGAACCAAGCCTCTGGTTGGCCCTTCCCAGGAGTGTGGGCTCAGCCTATTGGTCACATCCTGTCTGTCTCCTCCATCACCCACTATGTCCCACCATTGTTCCCTTCAAGTGTGACAATTCCCACAGCCCAGATTACAGTGACAAATCTGTAACAGGCTTTTTGGCTACCAGAGGGAGATGTTAAACCCTAGATCTGATTTTGCTGCTTCCACTTATAATGCTGAGTCCTGCGGTCTCCAGGACCAAAGCCAAACCCTCTGCAGGACTCACGGGTCTCCTGCATCTCTGCCTATACCTCCCCAGCTCCAGAATCCAGCGCCCATGCCCGTCTCCTCTGTCCTGGGGACACCCAGAGCCACTGAATGGGACTGCCCCAATCCTACCTGCTCTTCCTTCTCACCCAGCTTGGAAAGCTACCAGGACATCCTGCACTTGGCTCAAGCTAAACATCTAGAGGCCACTCCTCCCTCACCTCTCTCCTGTCTACTCCCTCCCATCTATCAGCAAATCCTGACAACCATAGCTTTGAAACAGATCTCTCCATGCTGCCACCTCCTCAGCCCGAGCTATGTCCCTTCTCATGGGGATGGCAGTGGTGGCTCCTCAGCCCACCTGTGCCCACCTCAGCTCTCCTATGTCCACTGTCTACACAGCAGCTCTGCTCTCCTGTCCCTTCTCAGTGCTGCTGACTCTAGGATCAACATATAAACAAATCTAAATGATGGGACATAACGTTTGGCACAGGGCTAGGCCTCAAGAGCACTTGCTGGGCTTCACCATCATGAGCCATTATTCTTGGCCACTGTGCCAATGTCTGAGCTTGGGCACCACAGTGTGTCCCCCACTCCTGGTATCTGCACAGCAAGCAGCCCCCTTTCCAGTAATCCCTCGGAAGAATCACCCCCTTCCTGGTAACTTCCTTGGTACGTCTCCTCCTCCCCACCAGAGAACCTCCAGGTCAGGGGAACATTCAGAGGCTGTCTCTTTATCTGGAACCTGCACGGTTGGGTACACACAGATGCTCTGGAAATGCATGACAACTAAGCAAAAGAGAGTGAAGGACCAGTACTTCTTGACCTGCTGCCCACTGGGGGAGCAGGCTGGGCAAATTTCTACTCAGAACATGTGTACTTGGGAAACATGCTCAGCACCTTAGGGATAGGAATAAATTCAAAACGATATAAAAGGAAAGACCCTAAGGGCCTGGGGAGAACAGCCTCCTGGAGTTGAGCACATGTTTTTTTCTATGAGTAACTGGCTCCCCCCAGGGCTCCCCTTCAACGCCAAGTACGAAGAAGAAACACACAATAGAAGAAGCATCATCCAGTCCAGCCACACGAATGCCAGTGCCACCTAGAGTGGTGGTGATGGGGGGAGGCTCAGGGGACTAAGACCTGGACAGCACTGTGAGTCCCCTCCCAGGGGGAGCCCATTATCCTGTAGGAAGCTTGGAGGGAGAGGAAAGGACGGACTCGCTGTGCTGCTTGGCTTGCACTGCCCCCTGGTGGAAGGCTGTGTTATAGCAGCTACCCTGGGAGCAGCTGAGGACAGTCTCCCTGCAGCCTTAGACTCAGTGACCACCTCTACTTAGACTGTCCTCTAACAGCCTGCCTCTTGTCAGCCCCACATTAACCGGACAAGCAAAAGGTGTTAGACAAAGGCATATGCAAGAGTCCTATCGTCATCACTATGAGTACACTGGGCTTTTCAACCCTGCATTTACTGCCCCATGACTTCCAATCCCTCCCCCCAAAGGCTGTCAACAGCATCTAGGTGGGGTGGGTTTGCTTGGTGTCCTTCGGATCCTCTTCCCAAGCACGTTGTATGTGTACAAGGGTGCCCCCTAAACAGCGGCCTTGGCAATCCGCCTTGACACTTTGCAGCAGTCTCCTGCACCCGGGGAAGACTGCTTTGCACGAACACCTCCAGCTGGAACAAACCACTTACCTGACTGGGGTGAAGACACTGATGCCACTACTGAAGCTCGAGTCACAAGAGCCATCTGGGCCTCCTGGGAGAGGAAGAGAAACAGCTGACATGAAAGGTTGTTTGGTCTTTTGAATCAATAAGATCCTAAAACCCTCAAGACTCTCCAGCTCCCAACATCTTGATTCAGGCTCTTGAAAAGCAACAGGGCTCTGGAGCCCCAAGGACCCAATGCCTGCTCACTCTTTCCCAGCTTTCTAAATAGTACAGCTTGTAAGCTTCTAGGCAAAGCGACCCAGAAGGAGGGGATCCCAGTGCTGAGCACAGACGGGAAATTCCCGAAGGGTTTATAAGTTGAAGGGGAATGGGTGTTAAATGACTTTTGGATACTTAACATCCTCAGTCATCAGGGAATAGAAATCAATTCCCAATTCCCAATGAATGATACCACTTCATGCCACTAAGATGGCTAAAATAAAAAAGAGAACAACAACAACTGTTGGTGAGAATTTGGAGAAATAGGAACCCTTTTATACTGCTGGCAGGAGTACAGAATATTTGGAAAACACTCCGGCAGTTCCTCAAAAGGCTAAACGCAGAGGCATCATAGGACTAGCAATTCCACTTCTAGATATTACACTAAAGAGAAATGAAAATATATCCACACAGAAGCCTGCAGGATCATTCACAGTTGTCAAAACGTGGAACAATCCAAATGTCTACTAACTGATGAATGGTAAATGAAGTATTTTCCAGAACTAGAAAAGGAATGAAGAATTCATACATCCTAAAACATGAACTTTGAAAACTCTGTGCTAAGTGAAAGAAGCCAATCACAAAAGACAACATATTATATGATTCCATTTCTAGGAAATGTCCTCAACAGACAAATGTGTAGAGACAGAAAGTGGATTAGAGGTTGCCCAGGGCTGGAGAAGATGGGGGAAGGGGATTCTTTTTAGGGCCCTGAAAATGTTCTAAAGTTGACTGTGGTGACGATTATACAGCTCTGTGAATACACAAATGTCGATGAATTGTACAATCTAAACTGGGTGAATTGTATGGTATGAGAATTATCTCAACAAACGGGCGGAAAAGAGACTTCGGAAAGGACAGTCACCTGCACTCTGCCCGAGTCTTTCTCCATGTGGCCAACTCAAAGCCTGTCCCTAGCATTGAACCTACTACTCCTGGACAGAACAGGATCTACCTGACATCAACGATGTATTTTTCCCACTTAAGGAATAACCTTAAAATTCCAACCTTTTTCTTTTGGCATCTAATTAAATTTCCTAAAGATCCGAGACATTCTGGACCTGGAAGGCTGCCAGAAGGACCCTGTTCCAGCGTCAGCCCCAGCTCTTTTTTTTTTTTTTTTTTTTTTGTGGGTACCAGGGGGTCGACCTCAGGGCCTCGCGTGCCAGCAGGCGCCCGTGCCGCTGAGCGATATCACCGGCCCCTTTTTCGTACGTGGGATCTGGGAGTCGAACTCGGGCCCTCGCGCTTGCCGGGCAGGCGCTTAAGCCGCTGAGCCATCTCACCGGCCCAGCCCCAGCTCTTCTTACAGGACATTAACGAAGTAAGAGGGAGCGGGCTGGGGTGTGGTGTGGTGCTCCGGGCAGAGGACACTCAGGAAAAATTCTAGACTCCTGCTATTAACTGTGTGATTTACAGCACGCTGTGTGGCCCTTTTGATCCTCGATTTTCTCAAATACAGAATCATACTAATACCATCTACATTGCTTGACATTTTCAAGCAGTTTCTTGGGTATTATCCTAAATTAAAAAAACCTCTTTTTTTATTTTGAAAATTTAGATATATAGAAAAACTGAAAAAATAATAAAGAATTCTCTGTATACTCTCCCCGCAACATTAGCTGCCCCTAACGTTAACATCATATTTTCCCACAGTTCAACTGTCAAAGCAAGAGTGCAACGTTGGCCAAGTATCACTAACTCCACTATATGGCTAACTTGACTGTCACCAAGTCTCTCACTCCAGTCCTTTTGATTCCAAGACCCCACCGCATTTAGCTGTCACACCTCCCGAATCTCCTCCAACCTAGGACAGCTGCCTAGACTTTCCATGTCTTTCATGACCTTGACACTTTTGAGGGACTGGTCAGTTACTTTGCAGAAGTCTCTCCACTTGGATTTGTTTCATGTTTTCTTGTGAGCAGATGAAGCAAGGCACTTTGGGAGAACCCCACCATGGGCTTATTATGGGAGACGCTAACCTCATCACCTATCGATGTACTGTCTCTGAGTTTCTCCCCTGTGAAAATACTTCTCTTTATCTTGGGGAAGACACGAGATTAGACAAGCATCCTGCTATCGCCCTCAAACATCCCCTTCCTGACTGACTGTAGCAGCCACTGGTGGAACTTGCCGACGATAAATGTGGTGGCGTTTGCCTAATGGGGAGCTTCTATTTTCTTCTTCTACTTTTATTAACTGGAATTCTTCTGTAAGGAAGAACTGTCCCTTCTCTGTCATTCATTAATTCACTCAGTTATAGCATCATGAATGCATGGATATTTATTCTATGAGTTATAAATGAAAAGTATGATTACATTTATATTGTTATTCAAGTAATACCAGCCTTGGCCCCCTCAAAGTTTTAAATTATATTAAAACAAAAAACAAAAACAAAAACCAAAAAAAAAAAAAAAAAAAAATCTAAAAACCCCAAACAAATCAAGTCTTCAGACAGTGCCATTCCAGGAGTGAACCCTGGTCCTTCTTCCACTGCAGCCAAGAGGCCTTTACTTCTCTATTAAACAGAAGAGGTCCACACTGCCACCTGTCCCTCTAGTCCCAGAGTGGGATGGGCTACAGGTGGAAGGGATGCAGCATTATGGCAAGGGTACAGGTCTGTGGAGGCACTGGTCCCCGCAGCCTCGTGTCCCTCTGCTAGGCCAGGACCCAGGCAAGTGAGGAGGAAGTGCCAGGGATCCACGCTTCCAGAAGTCACCCTGCCTCTCAATTCATAGAAACCCATATATTTAGGAAATCTTGCTTTACTTTGCAATCCTCTGTTTCTCTGTCCCACTGAGCACCTTGTTCTGTCTTTCTGTATTAATTTCCTCCTTGAAGAGCTGCAGAATGACCTGTGAGCAGGGGCTCTCCAGCTCCAAGGCCTGGCTTTGGACCCTGCCTCCCCTAACAATTAGCTGTGTGACCCTGGGCAAGTCATTTCACTTTGCCTCCCGTTTTTCACCCGCACAGTGGGGTAATGACTGTGGCCGCACCATGGATGTGCTACGACAGTAGGTGACCTGACACTCGTGAGGTGTTTAGCATGATTCCTGGCACATCCTTGTTCCTCCACACCTCAGTAAATGGTCACCTCCCCTTCCAGTCACCCTGACTTCTTTCCCTCACTCCACAGGCAAACCCGCCAGCAAGGAGCCGCTCTCTTTGTGAAGATCTCTCCCAACACCACCCCCTCTTGCCGGCTAAGCGGACTCTCCACACAACAGCTGGAGCGAGTCTGTGAAAACGTAAGTCTGCCCGTGGGCTCCTCTACTCAAACCCTGCAACAGCTCCCTGTGTTGTTCAGAGGCAGCCAGAGTTCATGAGGCCCCAGGGCCCTCCTCTCACCTCACTATGGCTCCTCCTATTCTGAGGAGGACACTGCTCTCCTCCCTTTTCTAAGTCCCGCCAGGCACACCACGCCCCACCTCCACCCCGGGGGTTCTGCGAGGGCTCCTCCCCCTGCTTGGAATATTTGCTATCCATGGAACCTCCCCTTTCTCCCTCTAATTTTGCTCAAAAGTAACCCTATCAGCAAGGGCTTCTCTGAGGATTCCCCTCCTGAATACTTTAGTCGCACCCCCCATCTCATCCTGGAGTTTGAACCCAGGGCCTTTGCACTGAGTTATATCCCTAGCCTTTTTTATTTCAAGACAGGGTTTTGCCAAGTCACCAATTTGCCCAGGCTGGGCTCGAACTTGCAATCCTCCTGCCTCTGCCTTCCACAATGCTGGGATTATAGGTGTGTGCCACCACACCTGGCTTAGCCTTCCCTTTACTTGGGGTTTCCAAAAGGATTTATCAGCTAAGAAGAAGTTTCAGAGAGAAAAAACCTTACCTACATCCTAATTATATCCTCAAGATAGATTTTCTTAAACATTTAAGGCTCTTGACACATGCTGTGAAATGTATCCGCCAGGCTGTTTAACGTGTTTATTGTTTGCCTTGCCCAGTAGAAACGCCGACTCCCAGAGGGTAGCGATGTCTGTCTGTCTACTGTATCTTCCCCTATCTCCTGCCCCAAAGCTTCCTGTGTGAGCCCACGTCCCTGGGCACAGGGCTCCTCTACCTGGTTTGTCTTCCTTGGAACCCTGCTTATCCCTGGGGACCCACTTCCAGCTGGTGGGGTTGGAAATTGGCTTAAGTGAGCTGGAAGGCACTTGGCCGCATGTATCAAGAGCCTTAAAAGTTTAAGAATTTAGGGGCCGGTGAGATGGCTCAGCGGCTTAAGCGCCTGCCCGGCAAGCGCGAGGGCCCGAGTTCGACTCCCGGGACCCACGTACGAAAAAGGGGCCGGTGATATCGCTCAGCGGCACGGGCGCCTGCTGGCGCGTGAGGTCCTGAGGTCGACCCCCGGTACCCACAAAAAAAAAAAAAAAAAAAAGAATTTATCCACAGGAAGTAATTATGAATATAAGATTTTTCTGTAAGAAGGTTCTTTTTAGCAGGGATTATAAGATTAAGATAAAACTAGAAGCAGTTAAATGTTTGTAAGGGGGGGCTGGCTAAATGAATTATGGCATTATCTACCTAATGTAATGATATAAGATAAGTGTTTTACATTAATAGGAAAGCCAATCTGAAACAAATAATGAAATTATAAAGTACATCCCAAACACAAAAGGAAAATTTGAACTACCCGTTCCAGAGATCAATTTTATTCATATGTCTAATTATACAGTATTGGCTAAAAGGGAGATAGCCAATACATTATGTTTGTGGTTTGAAAAAACAGCAGTGGAAATAACCCAAATGTCTATCAACTGAGGGCGACCGTGCCCAGTGTTCCCATAGTCACTCATCTGTGGATCTGCCTGAGTTCCCTGCAGGAAGCTCTGGAGGCTGGGGTCTGTGCACATGTGTGCACGTGTGGATCTGACTGTCCCTTACTGCAGTGTCCACTGAAGGTGCTGACCAGCCTTGTCCACCCTCAGCTTTGCAAATGGATGGGTTCCATTACATGCACACTGCGGAGGTCACAGCCTTCCTCTGGAAATCCTATTTATAGCCCTGCTCCTCACTTGCCATGTGACCTTCTGTCCCCAACCCGCTATGAGCCCTCATTTGGAACCCACTGTGGGCCCATTAGCACCTAGATGGTGCGGATGATAAGAAGACACTAGAGTAAAGCCCTGGACTCGTGCCTTACGGTATAAATACCTACAGATGCTTCCATTTAATCATTTTTCAACTTTATGATGGTGCGAAAGCATACCCAGCCAATCACTCTGTTTTATACTTTCTGAACTGTATTCAATAAATTACATGAAATGGTCAACATGACTATAAAACAGGATTTGTGTTAGGTCAGGGTTCCCAACTTTCTTGGCACTAGGGTCTGATGTTCATGGAAGACAATTTTTCCATGAACTGAGGAGGGAGAAGATTTATTTTTTTAATTTAAATTTTTAGTTGTTGCATTAGATTCTCATAAGGGGATTGCAGCCTAGATCCCTCCCACGTCCAGTTCATAGGAGAGTTCAAGTTCCTATGAGAATCTAATGCCCCAGCTGACCTGATAAGAGGCAGTACTCAGGCCAGGCCATGGTGTTTGGTAGGTTAGGTTTATTAAATGCATTTTTGACTTATGATATTTTCAAGTCATGATGTATTTATCAGGACACAACCCTATATGCGACCCCCATATTAAAACAACACCAAAGCACCTATGATTGATTGCCACATGCCATACATGCAAATAAATGGTTTAAAATTCTCAATCACACTACAGGCTAAGTGTTACTATTGTTACCTTCCTTAACAAAAAGGAATCTGAGCCTCAGAAAGGATAAGCAGCTGTCCAAAGGCAACAAATATGAAGCGAGCAGAGCCAGGACTCACAGGCACGTGGTCTGAACCCCAGAATTTTTGCTGTGACACCTGAGACAATCAGGGAGTGCGATGCAGGTGGGCAGGCTGGACACCTGAAGTGCCGCAAGAACTCAGAATCAGGGAACCAGTCTGCGCTATAGCTCCTCTCAAATGGCAGGGCCAAGGTGGGGCTGCAGCAGGCGGAGTGGGCACAAAGCAGGGGGTTCCCTGATTGCAGGCCCTGTACTGAGAAAGGAAGGAGAAGTTCTGGAGGTTGGGCTCTGTGCATGTGTGTGCATGTGTGGGTGGGTATGTGCACAGCTGCGTACACACAGACAGCTTTGCCTGGAGGTGTGCCATGAAAAGCACGGTACTGTGGCTGCATCAGAATAGACTTGAGCCCAGAAGAGAGACACTAAGTGAGCAGGAGGTTCCTGTCACAGCCAGGAGGATCAGCAAGAGCAGGGAGGGAGGCTGGGATGAGCTTGCCCGCTGACCAGCCAGATCATCTCTGCCTCTTGGCTTGCTGGGACTCTCATCTTGGTGAAAGCCTGGTGATTAGTTACAAGCTGAGCAGGGCTGAGAGTTGATGTGAAGCTGTCAAATTAGCTGTTGCCATCCCTGGGAACTACTATAAAGTGTGATTTCATCACTGAAATGCTGTTTATGAGGCAGTAAAACCCAGAGCCAAGCTGCCTGAATGTATGCCGGTTTAGGGTAATATTCTCCTGAGAAGGCAGCTGCTTAAAGAATGTTACAAAAACTATCTAAAAGGGAAAAGAAGTTGCATTGGCCGGGAATCGAACCCGGGCCTCCCGCGTGGCAGGCGAGAATTCTACCACTGAACCACCAATGCTCCAGCTCACACAGAGGGCGTCAGCTGCTGCCATGAGCAGTTCCTGCCCACAGAGCTTGGCTGCTGCCACATAAGCAGACAGGGTGGGGCAAGGGCTGTCAGCTCCACTTTGGGGAAAGAGGCATTGGAAGACGCATTTACTGTTCTTTCCTTCAACTGAGCAACAATTCACATAAGGTAACACTTCACTGAATACAATCTTACATTTTAAAGTGTACACCTCAGTGGTTGTTAGTATATTCACAAAGATGTGTATCCCATCATCACGACTTAATTCCAGTATATTTCATCGCTCCCAAAAGAAACCAGGCTTTGCTGGCAGTCAGTGCCCATTTCTCCCTCAGCCCGGGTGGCCACCACCATTCTACTTTGTGACTCTGGAATGAAGACATGCCAACTTTCATGTCAAGTCAAAAAACAAAGCAAAGCAAAGCAAAGCAAAGCAAAGCAAAGCAAAGCAAAGCAAAGCAAACAAAACCCCAAACAATCCATCATCAGACTTCCCCAAAAGCAAGATGTGTAATTCTTCAAGATGCATGATTTTATTATCTATTAAAAACTTAAAAATGTGCCAAAATTTTGATACTGATTATGTTTGGTAGGGCCAATCTTTGTAGTTTTCTCTACTTTGCAAATTTTCTAAAATGAGAATCCCAAAGCAAAAAGAAAATCAAAATAAAATACTCACATAGCAATAAAAGTTTACAAGCTATCAAATTATGTCTATTCTTAAGATTCTTCTAGTTTTTCTCAGTAAGAAAGATCTTCCTTTGAAAGGCCTGCACTCACTTATCTCTCCAAGTTTTCTTTTTCCTTAGAGCTGCCAACAATACAAAACAAAACAAAACAAAACATGCATTGGCCGGGAATCGAACCCGGGCCTCCCGTGTGGCAGGCGAGAATTCTACCACTGAACCACCAATGCTCCAGCTGAGTGCTGCTCTGCCTCCAGCTGTTTTGCAGCTCACTGTGGTGATGGCACAGCTGTAACTTGACACCCAAGACAGGTCCAGTAAGGAATGCTGCTCAGTTCCACCAGCCAAACCCACAGGAGGAGGCCATGGCCTGACATTCTGTTCTGATGTTCAAAAGAGAGATCCATGAAGGGCAATGGGAGACAAGGCTCTAGCAGTTCTTCAGCTCCCGGATCAGGTTCTAGACTCTACTCTGTTATCCTTAAGGACTTGAGTAGGGTGTGCATCAATCTACTCTGGCTGGTTCTGCACAGGAGGACATCAGCCGAAAACTGATCAGTGACCTCTCAGTCACAAAACGGGGCCAAAAAATATGAAAATGTCACGACTCCAGCTAACAGAGACAAACCCCAGGCCCCAGTCAGTATAAAAATGGTTTTCTTTTCCTTTTCTGAGACAGGGTCTCAGAAACTCACTATGTACTCGCTTGAACACACTATGTAACCCAGGCTGGCCTCAAAACTGTGTCCCTCCTGTCTCAGCCTCTTGAGTGCTGAGACTACAGGCATATGCCACCACACTAAGCAAAAAAAAAAAAAAAAAAAAAAAAGTTTTATAAACAACAAAAAAATGACAACAGAGTCTGAAAGCAGAGCAGAACGATATTCTTTTTTTTTTAAAGGCACAGACTTGGGCAGTAGAATTCCCAGGTAACGAATAAAGTAGAGTCTCCTTAACCCTCTCTCCCTGAGAGTGACTCCTATGGTAGAGGCAGCTGAATGGCTAGATGCCAACAGCCAAGAATCGAATGGTGCAGCCTGGTTCTCCTGCCGTGCTCTGAGACAATGATTTACTGTGTCTGACCCCAGAGGGAGATTCATGGCTTTGAAGCAATAAGGGCTTGGGGGAAGACCACCTGGGCTCCAGTCCCAACCCCACCGTTCAGTAGCTGCCAGAGCCTGCAGAATGGGGATAATAACAGTTCCTACTTCACGGGGCAGTTAACCAGAATGAAATGAGGTAACATAGGTAAGGGCGGCTGTGAGTCTCAGGACCGCCAATAGAGGCGAGGGTGAGGGAAGGAGTGGGGGAGTCTACTCACCGCTGGCTGTCCCCGCCTGCTTTGCCACAGAGTCCTCCGGGTTGGGTTCTGTCTGCCTCTGTACCGCTGGCTTCAGCTCATCTGGCTCGTCATCCTCAGGGGTGACCAGCTTCATCAGGCTCTGGTTGCAGACATTGGCCACCTCTTTGATGCCTGTGTCCACAGATGTAAGGAGCAGGAGTCCTCCCTGAACCAGAGGCCCCTGATCTTCCTGGTCGGGGGATTAATCCTCCCCAGAAGCTGTGTCAGTGCAACCCGAGTCCCTGGTCTCCTTGCCACTCTGGTGCCCCTGTGAGATGCTCCTCTTTCTTTTGGAGGGCCCCTTCCTGGTGGCCTTCTCCTCAACAGGATCTCCTCAGAGGGGCAGAACCTGGCACCTGGGAGAGCTGCTCCCCATCTGCAAGTAACAAGTGAGGACCAGGGTCAGCCAGCATTAGCTCTGCCTCCCTGACTGTCCTTGTCCATGTTCAGCTCCACCTGTCCCCTAGAGGACTAGTTGGAGTGATGGATCCTAAAGGAGTCCCCCTTCCCAGAGCCCTCCATCTCATGCCCTCCTTTGGGGCTGCCCTTGCTTCTCCTCTCCTGAGTGAAGGATACTTTTCTTGCGGTCGTCGTAGGCCAGGCAGGGCAAGACAGCAGTCAGGATCCCAGAGGAATAGGGCAGCATCACCCGGCCAGCCAGCTGGATGAATTCCCGCATCCAGCACATGGCCGTCAGCTGGATCAGGTCATCTGGAAGGGGAATCGGTGGGTTCTGGGGATCAGCATGTACAGCTGGAGAGCTCCCTCCCACCACAGACACAGGACAGGATGGGGGACCAAGGGAATGCAGGGGTCTCGTTGCTTCTGGCCTTATCAATACTCCCTTACTAGGGTGCTCTGCCTTCCAAAGGACCGTCTGGATAGCAGGTTGGAAGGCAGCGACGATCCTGTGCTAGTGCGTGAAAGGGGCCGCACCTCTACCCTCCCCGGATCCGTGACCCTCTGTAATGCGACTCTGTGTCTCCTTTCATCAAGAAGTGGGTCTATTTTCCTGCGCTTGAATCAGGACTGGCCTTGGTACTCCGGCCAATAGCAGGCAGTGACAGCGATGGTGTGCTGGTTCCAGCCGAAGTCTCAAGAGACCTTGCCCACTTCTGTATCTCTTGGAACCCCACTTAAGTCACCTAGTTGATGAGACGTCTCAACCAGCTGCCCCCACTGCCCAGTGGACAGGCAGCCACCTGCCAGACACGAGTGAGGCTGTCCCAGACCACCCAACTCCACACCTCGCAGCTGACTGTAGGCGCAGGACCAGGCCCGGCCTGGCCCAGGGGAGCAGAACCACCCAGCTGACTTGCAGACTCACAGCCAATGAGAAGTGGCTGTCTTTTTAAGCAATTGTATTTCACTGTGGCTTGATATCCAAGAAAAGCTAATGGATACATGATCCTCCAAGCATTACTCCAATTCTCAATGCTGAGGGCAAGCTTGCAGTGAGGAAGTTTCCAGACCAAGGGAAAGGGCCTCCATGTCTAGAGCACCCCTCTCTCCTCAAGGCCCACCACTCCATTGCTTCTGGGCTCCAGTGTCACACCAGTTAACTTTCCTACCAGGGCCCTCTCCTACCCCTTCACTGAAGCTGAGATGTGACAGGCATGGCAGTGGCTGTGGGGCCTTCGCACTCACCTGTGGTCTGGCAGTGGATAACCAGGATGTTGGCCATCTCAGCAAACTTAACACTGGAAGGGTTCTTCTTAATTTCTTTCAAGAATTCTCCAAGGACCACCTCACACCTACCAGTGAGCAAAGGAGGGAAACAGCCTGTGTCAGAGAGGGCTGAGGAGGCCCCAGCCAGGGCCTGTTGCTGCTCTAGGTCAGCCACCAGGGGAGTGGATGTTCTGCAGAGCTCTCAGCTCCTCAAGCAGGAAGCAAGGAAGCAGAAGAAAAGGAGTGCTTTTTTTGCTGCTGTGGGTGGGGCATGGGGTAAGTGTGCACCCTCAGGGCTCCCAGCAGGGGGCAGCTGGCTGTCCTTCCCTCTACTCACATTTTCCGAATCTCTTTGCCATTGTCACCCAGGATCTGGAAGAGTCCGTCCAGGATCTCCGGCAGGTAATCCAGCAGGTTAATGTCTGGCACGGACTCCAGAACCAGGATCTGACCCAGGGGAAGCAGCGGGAGGGAGCATTAGCCCAGGCCTAGGGCCTTCTCTCCTCACCACTCCCCTGGGACCCAGGCAGGGAAGGGGTCCCTGTGCAGGAGGAGTGTCACAGCAATGCTGGTGTTGGGTCACAGCACTGATGGTGCCCATGGGGAGGGTGCCTGCAGTGATCATTTTTGTTCAGTGTGCAGGGGAATAGTAGTTAGACTCCAAAGAGATTCAGTTGCTTGGGGAAAGATAGTCGGGGTAGAAAAGATGACTGCTGGAGGCTTTACAGAGCAGTCTGGGTGTTTTCTGGGACAAGGAGAGACTTGTATCTCTTTAGGAACAAACCGGATGGGCTTTAGAGGCAAAGCTGGATAAAGAGTTTCAGGATTGTCAGGAGCCAGTGGCCACTAGAGGATAACAGGGAGACTTCCTGCAGCAGAAAGAACTGCCAAGGATGTGCCCGGGAGCAATGTGCCTCCACCAGAGCCTCTGGGGCTGGAGGAGCCATGCCAGGGGCGGGACCTTACCCAGGAGATGATGAACTGCCGCGCATACTGGTTGTTGGAGTAAATTCTCTCCCGCAACAAGGGGATGAAGCCCACCAGGTCGAACTTGTTGCTCTCAGTCACAATGTCCTGTGGATCAAAGGAATGTGAGCTGCTGGCAGCCAGAGAGCAGGACTGCCTAACCTGCTAATTATCAGCCCTGGGATGGCTCCAGGGGCCAGGAAACCAAGAAAGGGAGTGGTAGAGCCCAAGCCAGGTGGGACGAGGCCCTGGAAAATCCATCCTGTCACAAGCCAAGGGATAAGCAGAAGGCATCAACTGAGAGCAGGAATCAAGGCCAAGAGAACTAATCGGATGGCAAAACCCGCCTCCTGTAGGCTGGACAGAACTGTCACTGGAATGGTGATGTGCAGGCTGAACTTTGCTCTGTGTGGGGGCACCTGCGGGGATGGTGCAGCTCTACACATTTGTCTTAGAAATGCACACCGAACAGTAAACTTTACCATATAAAAATTTAAAAAAATTAAATTAGGAAGACTACTCCCAAGGATAGACTCTCTTAAGACAGACAGACAGACAGACAGAAGAAATAGCTTCTAAAAGTGAAAGTGGAGACAGAGTATAAATACCTTTAAAAGGCGGTCTAGGAGCTCAGATCCGCTTTTCACATTGGGGTCTGGGTCAGCAGCCAACTACGAGGCCCAAAAATAGGAGAGAAACAACGAGGCAATGGTCACTGTCAAATGTAAGCCAAGGAACCTACTGCAAACTCACGGCCAAGGCCAAGGTGCAGCTCGGAACACCAAGGGGCTCCTCTCAGTGAGTGAAGCTGAGAAAGGAAGGGAGGGGGGTGAGCAAAACACAACCAGGCTTGGGAACCAGGTCAGTGGGGCTTCCTGTTCTGTTCAGGGAGCCTGGGGGCATTTCTGTGCCCTGCTGTGACCAGCTCAGGTGGCTGCTTCCCCTTGGCCTTCCCACCTTAAGATACCAGGTCCCTCTCAGTCCTGGGGGAGGGCACAGGGCAGCTGCGAGGCTGGTATCAGCGGGCTGCAGAGCTTCTCTGTGCCACTTGGGAGGGCAGCTGCATGAGGCTGCGAGGTGGGGAGGACTCCAAAGCTCTTCCAGGCGCCACTTTTTCTAGAGCACTCGGAAGCTAGAACCATCCCTGCCTGCCTCACAGGGGAAATACAGCTTGGATAGCAGACACCATCTGTCAGAGAGTGCTTCTCAGACCCTCCGTTTTTTTCCTCTGTGTGGCAGGCTGATATCTTTGTAAAGTGAAATAAAAATGAATTAACAGAGAAATGAAAATATATATCAATACAAACTCATCTTAAAAATAATTAGACTCAACAAACTACATGTATTCCTTGCAGCCACATGATTATCTGCTTAAATCTGGGCAGAGGGCCCCAAGCATGCGATGTCCCAGAAGGTCAAGTGAGGTGGGTGGGCTGAGCTGAGGTCAGCCAGGACAGTCACCTTACTCAGTCCATCGAAGAGGACGTTGAAGTGGGGCAGCACGGCGCCCCGGGCCACCTTGACGATGTTGTAGAGGGCCTCGCAAGCGTAGTAGCGTAGCCTGCTGTCTGCATCATTGAAGCACGTCAGCACCGGCTCGATCAGCTCCTTCAGGTAAAGCCCTGAGTCCTGCGATGGGGCAGAAGGAGAAGGCAGGTCAGAAACGGGCTGACCAGGCCTCTCAGCCTGCAGTGCCAACAGCATCCAGGCTGCCCCTGGAGATGCTTGGACCTCTGAGGGTGGGCTGGGCTCAAAGACCCTTCCCCAGTCAGCCTTCCAAGTCAGGAGAGGGGCCACGACTGGGGACATGGCTGCAAGGCCACAAAGCTACCCCACTGGTCTTAAGTGTGGAAAGAGTGGGGATAAAATACAGGTCTGCGATGCTCTGCTGGATCTCGGGAGGGAAGGGGCCTGCAGGTCTCAGTCAGAGCGAAGGCCATCACTGGCATGTCTGTCCCTCAGAAGGCCCACCTTTCCCAATGCGATGGAGCAGGCGGCCAGGCCAATGAGACCCCCTTTCCGGCTGTGGGGGTGCTGGGACAGGGCAAACTCCTGAGACAGGGTCTGGATCACATGCTTGATTTGCACGGTGTTGTTCTGGGCCACGAACTCCCGCACCAGCCTGGAGAGAGAGGAGAGAGGGGGCTGTGGGGCCAGGCGACCTCTGCTCCAGAGTGGGGAGGAGGGGGCTGGCACTAGGAAGGCCGATGACCTGTTTAGAAAGAGGAAGTAGGGAGTAGGCCTCCCACGGCAGGTTCTCTCAGTTCTGCTGCTGGCTGGGTCATGGTTGCTTCCCTACTCTGGGTCTCAGTTTCCCTTTGTGTACAACAGAATGAAGAACAATGGTACTATCTCTCTTCCAGGAATCTGAGAGAATGGAAAGCAGTGTCTCACTGGGGACCAAACTTAACAACATGTCGTCTATCAGTCAATCAACTGTCTTTAGCGGATGCTTGCTCAACTTTACATTCTTGAATCTGAGGTGTCCTCTGCCTCTGCACCCTCTACAAGTCAGCTTTTTGTTTCCATCATGAAATACCTGCAGGCTACTTATGAAGAAAAGAGGTTTATTTAGCTCATAGTTTCAGAGGCTTGAGGGCACTGTGTCTGCACTGACTCAGTTCTGGTGAGGGTCTCTTTTGGCTGTCACCTCATGGCTGTGGCGAGGGTGGGAAGATGTACAGGAGAAAGCGGTCACATCTCCAAACAGGGCCAGGCTCAGGCATGAATAACAACCCTCTGGCAAGAACTCCCAAGGGAGCACAGCAGAATTACCTGAATGCCTCAGAGGGCAGTGCCCCAAGTGACCCCAGATGACCTAAGGCCTGTAAGAGGTGGTCCCCCTTCCCAATGTCACCTTATTCCCCACACATGAATCTTTGGGAGGACACACAACATTCAAACCCTAGCACAGGGGAGCTCGAGCTCAGGGAAGAGCTGGCCCATACAGTGTGCTGAGAAGACGCGGCATATTTAGGGAAGTACAAGGAGTCTGGTGTGTGGAAGGAGACAGACAAGACAAAGATGATCTGCTGGCAGTTTTCCAGCAATGGAGAGGCAAGCTCGAACCTGTGCTTTCATTAGATACTGCTGGAAGCAGCCTGAAGGGCTGGGCTGGGGAACTGGTTTGACAGCAGGAAACTGAAGCCAAGGAAGAAACTTCTCTGTACATTGCAGCTATCATGGTAAGGAGAGCCGGAAATACAGTTAGGGCCATGGAAAGAGCAGGGAGATCACTTCTAGAATGAAACTGAAGAGCACTGGTAGCTCGCAGAGTATTGGGCAGGGGGAGGAAGGGTGGATGGCACCTCTAAGGCAGTGACACACTGCAGGGAGGAGACGCATGTGGGTGCATGCATCCACCGCGAGGGCGCCTCTCAGGGCAGGCGTGGAGTGGCCGAGGGAAATTTCTACAACAGCCTGGCTGTTCTCAGAGCCTCAGGGACACCAAGGCCAATCTGCAGCGAGAAGCCTCGTGTGCGATAATGGTGCACAAGCCACCAGATCCCTGGCGGGGGAGCAGCAGCTGGAGTGGGGAGGGAAGTCCTCTCAAAGAGGGACTTGAGTGGATCTCAGAGGTGGGGGACAAAGGCACTGTGGAGCAAAGGCAAGCCAGCCCTGTCTGGGGCCCAGAGGACAGAAGAGTGCTGGGAAAGAGACTAGGATGGGCTGGCTGGGTAAGTCTGCTGTGTCCAGTTAGGGGAAATGGATTTCCCATCATGGTAACAGGGAAGCCTCTGATGGGTTTTGAGCAGTGTATGAAAGAAGTCCTTAAGAAGCCTGGGGAGCCTTGTGCCAGGTATGGTGGTACATACCTGTAACCCTAGCACTCTGGGATGCTGAGGGAGGACTGCAAGTTAGGGCCCAGCAACTTGCAACTTAGTGAAACCCTGTCTCAGAATAAAAAGGGATTGGGGATGTAGCTCTGTGCGAAGGCCCTAGGTTCAATCTCCAGTATAGTGAGTGAGGGGTGAGAAGCCTGGGGGTGTTTCTGAGATGACAGAGGTGGGGCCGCCTAGAGATCAGGGACTTTTCAAAGTAACTGCCTGGACTCTCGCTTATCCTCTATATCCAGTCACAGCAGGTACATTGCTCACCTGCTGTATTAATGGGAGCTCCAGCTATACTGAAGAATTTTAAGGATGGTCATGTCCAAAAGGTGCCTGTATGGTCCCATCTTCATGTTAGGAACTTTCTTTTTTTGTGGTGCTGGGAACTGAACCCAGGGTCTTGTGCATGCTAGGCAAATGCTCTGCCACTGAGCTACACCCCCAGCTCCCCAAATGTTAGATACTTCTAATAAATAGTGCTGTTCAAAAACACGGGTGCTGTCTTGTGAGACAGTGACCACTCCTGCAAAGAGATTATTCAAAGACGGAGTGGACAAGGGTCTAAGGATTTAATCCAGCAAATGTATGGACCTATGACATGCCAGGCACTGTTCACACAGGAGGGGACAAAACAGGTCTAGCTCCTGAGCTGGTGATGTTGGAGGAGGGATGGGTATTTCAGGAAGGGGCTGCACAGGCGGCCAGTGAGATGCCTCTTGCTCTGATCTTAGGGGCTGAGAGTGATCTGTGACCCAAGGGCATCCAGCCGGAAGCTGAATGTGTTACAGGGCCCAGCTCCTGAGGAAGCAGTGTAAGGGAAGGATGGATCTACATAAAATTGTCTGGTTCCCAAGCTGGACAGACCAGCCAGGTGAAGCCCAGTGATCCTGTCTGAGTAGTTATAGGGACAACGCTGTGAGAAGAGCCCTGCAGATGCTGCAGGAAACAGCTGGAGCATTGGTGGTTTAGTGGTAGAATTCTCGCCTGCCACACGGGAGGCCCGGGTCCCATTACTGGCCAATGCAATGGTGTGTTGCTTTTTTGTCTCTTCCTGATCAGTTTCCTCAGAGAGATCTCGTGGGAGGAGCTAGTATCCTAAAGCATGCAGAGCCTGCAAATCTGGGACCACACCTTCTGCCACTGGGCTCTCCAGAGAAGCTGTGGGAGCCTGGCCTTCCTGCCTCCACCTGGAATGGGACTCCTGCTTTACTTTCTTCATTCTTGGCCTGGGGCCAGCAACACACTGGCGTGAAACCTGAGAACAGTGGAACAGCTCCATAGAAGGGGGAATGAGATGGGAGGACCCAAACATCAGAGGGAGAGTCACCCCAAGTTTCAGCACTTTGCTACATAATGAGAGGGAAGATTTGAGCTACAATTTCTGTCTTGAGGCCTGAAGACAAATCAACCTCTTACACAGAGGCACACATGCCACCTTCTGCTTCCTGCTTGCTCCCTCCTGCTCTGGAGCTCTGCTCCCTGTTCTTGCTGCTGTGCTGATGTGGCAGCACTGGAGACTAGTCTCATAATCTGACTCTGCATACATTCAAGGAGGCCCAAGAATGGGGATAAAGGGAGGTGCACACAACTCCCAACACACAGAGCATTGGTGGTTCAGTGGTAGAATTCTCGCCTGCCACGCGGGAGGCCCGGGTTCGATTCCCGGCCAATGCAGTAGTGAACTTTTTTTAATTCTTAGAGAATGAATTTGGGACTTCACATTGCCTAACAAATTTGTGAATCCAGTCAGAGCACTGTGAATGCCTTGTTTTTTGAGCTTAAATTTTAAATGCCTTTGATGAAAAACACTCAGTTTCCTAAATTCCACAAGGATCCAGAAGGTGAGTGTCCTTGTTCTTGAAGAATCTGGGATGTGAGGACAAACGACAGCCCACTGTGAGCAGCTATGTCTCTCCACTCCTGCCCAGACAGGCTTCCTAGGAAGCCAAGCCCTGCTTCTGCATGGTACCAGTCACAGCATTACCCAGAGAGGAAGTAAGGGACATTCTACAAGCACCGGCCAGGATCCCGAAGGACAGCCAGCCTCCCTGCAGCACTAGCCTCCCTGGCACTAGCTCCTCTCCTGTCTCCGGTTTCAGGTCACAAACATTCACTGCGCGACTGGGAAGCACATCCTCTGAGACAACACCGACAGCCACCTACTGGATGTGCTCCCGGGCCTTGGGCTCTCCAGGGAAACAGAAGAGTCCTCCAGGACTTCGGTGCAAACGTGGTGAGAAGAGTGCAAGGTGAGGCCAGGCCAGGAGGAGACAGTATGGCCGGTGGCTGCTGGGAGGGAATGCAGTGTGGCCTCACGGGGGTGAGCACTGGAAAGGGTTCTGAAGGATGAGTAGGTGCTTCAGTACGTTCAGGGTAAGCCTGCAAAGGCTCAAAGGCAGGAGGGGCAGCACGTGGTTCGGTAGGAGCCAAGGCCAAGGGTGGAGGAGACCCTGAAAGCTTGGTCAAGGAACTGGCATCTCACGCTGGTGGCAGTGAGGAGCCACAGAAGGCATTAGCAGGGGAAGCACGTATACTGTAGAAGGCATGATCTGCAGTGGGGGTGACGTGAGTCCGAACGGCACTCGAGGAGCTCTGAAGGCAACAGGGTGGAAGGCATGTGGCCCTGATGGCAGAGTGACAAGTGTGTGGGGCCTTGAAAAGCGAACATGGGAAGCTGGGGGGCTGCTTCCTTTGCTGGACACCAACTGGGAGACCCCCACCCAAATCTTACCAGGGCTTGGTTCTGGCCCCCAGGCGACTACACAGACGACAGCCCGGGTCCTGCAGAGACAGATACCCCAGGTATCTACTGTCTGTACCCTTGCATGAAGGGTAGAATATTCTTTATCTCTGGGAAAACAAGCGTCAGGGAGACAAACAATGGTTCCTCTGGAGGGGAAATGACATGAACAAAAGTTCTCACTGATATCACCAGCACAGAGAACACTGGCCCCCGACCTGGGGTCACTCCCTGGGCCACAAGCAGGAAGAATCTGTCCCATTAATCAAGCCCATCCTTCTTAGCTGAAATGCTGGGTGGTCTAACCAGGGCAGGAGACCTCTCCAGTCTGCCTGCCTGGGTCCCCAGCATCCTCTTCCATCCAGCTAGAGCTGCCTTCTCATGAGCCCCTGCTTGCCATACCCTGTCTGCACTTCCTGTGTGCACCTTCTGGAAACCCACCATTCCCTCCCACGCCCCTCTCAGACTGCAAAGCCCAGCAAGGGCCGCCCCCTGCTTTTCTCAGTTCTCCCATGAAGTGAGCACATATCCTCTGAACCCAGAAGCACTCAGTGATCCCTCATTCTGTGTGGACCAATGTGCTGCTCCATGTCCCCAGTTAAACTCCTATCTCCACAACTCCACGATGAGGTCCTTGAGGATGGTGCCATACTTCTCAGCATCCCCAGCACCAGCCCCTCCTGGTCTAGTGCTGTGCACACAGTAGGTGGGGATCAGTAATACCTGCCAGCGGATTGAATCCGGGAGGCTGGCAGAGCTGGTGGATGGCACAAGCTGTAGGACAAACATGGGCAAAGACCCGTGCTGCTACACCGGTGGCATGGGGAGGGGCTGCAATCTAAACCTAGCCTCCTGTCCTAACTGGCACGGAATGTGGACAGGACTAAACCCCTAGTCTTATTGTTCAAATTAGTAGGGGCAAAGGGCACCATTCTTGGGATTCCCAAATGCACACAGAGCAGAGCCTGGCTCCCCACAGCTGCAGCTGGTGGCTGGGGAAGGATGCACATGATGGGATGTCACCTGAAGTAACCCGCTGAGGGGCAGAAGTGTGCTCTAACTCCTGCAGCGTGCTCCGAAAGTACCCCGAGCCAGACTGCAGCGTGGCCTTGCTAGTTCATAGGGGAAGTGCAGAGAACAGAAAAGCAACTACAAGGGAAGCAGAGTAAGTGAAGTTCAACCTCAGGCACCCCAGTTCCAGGACTAGTCCCTCTTCAAAAGATGGCATTGTCTCTCCTTTCATCTACAGCTTAGGAGCCAGAAGTGGGGGGTCTGAGACTGAACTCATTTTGAAGTTAATGTCTGACTCATGATCACGAATCCCCAGGGCCCTTCACTGACACAAAGGTCTCAGGCTTTACTGTTCTTTTCACCAAAGAGGCAAATCTGCCTGTGCCTGCTTTTCCCATAAAGAAGCTGAAAAGCTTTTTTCAATGAGATGTTCTTCTACCAGTGATTGCAGTGTTGGTGACTCTAGCAGTGTCGGTGACTGGTCAGAAGTGTGGCAAAATGGCAGAAACACAGGTTCCCCGGGAGCCACAAGCCCCAATGCAGGCTGGCACCAAGTTACTGACACTACCTGCGAGTCACAAGACCACCTCCCTGACTGCCCCTCCTTGAGAGGAGTCACGGGCAGGGCAGGACACACGGACAGGTTTGGACTGCTACCAACCAAGAGAAAACTCTGAACTACACAGCCACAGCCCTGCACCGGATCTCTTGGCCTCTGTAACAGCTTTGTGACAGTCACAGGTTGCATGAGCTGACCACTTTCTAAGCACTAAGTATTTCAGGAGTCAGTTATTCCTCTGCCTCTTTGTGCAGCTGTCATTAACCTCATCTTCCAGATCTAGAGAGACTGTTGTAGTCAGGGTTTGCAAGGGAAACAATACAGGACACATAATTTACAGGACTATTTTACAGCAGTCACCCAGAGAGTCACATACAGAAGAGTGCAGGAAATCTGTCCACACACTAAAGACCCAAAGAATCCAGCAGAGGGCCTGGATCCCACAGCAATGTCCTGCATGAGTCCAGCTGAAGACCTAGAGCCCATGGCGATGCCCTCACAAGTCCAACTGGAGGCCTAGAGCCCACGACAATGTCTCATGCAAGTCTGTTTCACGGATCTGTGCTGGGAAGGCCCAAAGGTCAGTGGTGGAAGCTAGAAAGTCTGCACCAGCGGGGTGAAGGATCTGTGTCAGCAGGCTGAGGGGTCTGCACTGGAGCCAGAAAGCGACACTCAAAGTAAGGACCAGAGCTCCCCTGAAAAGTACCACAGCCATCCTCAGCGACAGCAAGGTCCTGAGCTCCTCCGACGATGGGAACAGGCAAGTTCCTGTCAGGAAAGCCAGTTCTCCTCCAGGAGAACCAACAGCACCACCTCTTCCTCTCCAGTTCTCCTTTTTATGTTGCTGGCAACAATCCTCAGGTGGGCCCTCCACACCCAGCACCAGCTCGCTGATTCAGTTTAGCTGGGTGTTACAAGTTAACCACCAGTTGTCAATCCACCACAGAGACCAAGTCCCCTTCCCAGGGCCACAGAGTCTGAACTCCTGATATCTTTGAAGTCCATGTCCTTTCAACTGTATCAGTTTCTCCCTGACATCACCTGAAGCCACTGCAGCTGCTCAATGAACACCCCCAGTCACAACGGCCAACGGCAATTCCCCTGTGCAGAAACAAAGTCTCAGGCGACATGTCACTTTCTCCCTACATTTCCCCCTGCCGTTCAGTGTTCAGCCTTCCCCAAAGCGTTCCTCAATACATACAGGGAGTACAGATGAGGTGCGTACTTGACAGGGTTTGAAATGAATCTCGAGAGCTGGCCTTCTCCTGTGAAGGCAGGCAACGAGCAGCCATAGCTACGCCCTTGCTATATGCCAGCCAATGTGCTGGATGCTTTACAGGCATTATCTAACTTAGACCTTAAAACAAGCCACTCAGGCACTGTTCTAGTCAGCTTAGAACTGGGGGAAACAGGGGCTCAGGGAAACATACACAAGGTCACACAACTTGTGGATGGTAGGTATAAAAATCAATCATCTGCCATACTTCTGATCAGTTGTGAACGGGGGCTCTCAGCGATCACTACAAAACATCTCTAAGTTTTCCCGACCCCAGTGTCTGAAATCTTACCCGTTTATGTTACACCACTTCTCTCCCAGATATCAACACTACTGCCTGCCGGATGCCTACTGAGTGCCAGGCACTTTCTACTCATTATTTTATTGAATTCCAATCCCATTTCATTTGGTGATGCTCAAATGTCCCAGTTTCTGTCCTGAGTGGCAGAGGTTTCAGCCGCTACACTCAGATGCCCATGCATTCAGAGGAGACATACTCGGCCATAAGGCAGGATTAATAATCACAAGGATTCACATTGTTTTGAGAGAATTAAATTAGACAACACACACCACAAGCTTGCATTACACATGCTCAAGTAACAGTGCCAGGGCAAAGTCAGAGTCAGGGAGACAAACGGATCTATACACCACCCAGGACACACGTTGACTGGACACCTGCCGCTCTTCTCCTGGCTCCTGGGAGGACAGAAAGATAAACCCAGAGCTGACATTTATTCCTGTGTTGTGAAACTTTCAGCATGGACTCGGAGCTGCCTGTTTTCCTGGCAAGTCCAATGATCTGTCTCAGCTCTCCATGTGACATACTTCCTATGTGACATATGTCTTCAGATGGCATATCCAGGCAGTGATTTCCCAAAGAGAATATGAGTGCACGTCTCCTCCATCTGCTTTGAAGAGTCCTGAAATAATTTGGTTTCTACTAGCTCCCACGTCTCCAAATAACTGAATGGGAGAAGCGAGACCAGACCAGAGGCCTGCTGAACAGGTCTAAGACTTCCCTGACAAAACACACACCACGCATGCACCGGACGTGACCAGCGGAGGTGCACGAGTCAGAGACAGCAGGAGGCCCGTTCTGATCTTGGGTGACAACAGTAGTGAACACTTAGTGAGTGCTTTCCTCACACTGTAACAATCCTCTGCTGACATTCTTATCTTTAAAAGCTGAGCTATAATTCATAACCTATAAATTCATTCTTCTAAAGTTTACAAGTCAGTTGGATTTTAGTACATTCACAAAGTTCTATAATATCACCACAGTCAAGACTTTTTTTTTTTAATATGCATGTACCGGGAGTCGAACTCAGGACCTCGCGCTTGGCAGGCAGGCGCTTATGCCACTGAGCTATATCACTGGCCCAATTTAAGGACTTTTTAACTGCCCTGTAGAAAAACTCTGTACCCCTTCTCTGTCATTCCCTGATTCCCCAAATGCTTCCCTACAGCCCAGCAACCACTGATCTGCTTTCTGTCTAAAGATCTGCCTTTTCTTGATATCCTGTAGATGGAACCATATGTGAACTGGCTTCTTCCACTCAGCATGTTTTCACCGTGTACTTTTTTTTTTTTAAGATGAGAAAACTGAGGCACACAGAAGTTAAACAGAAGTTCACAAACTCAAATGCTCTCAGGGGCCAGGCAGGAGATTCAAATGGGGCCAAGGGAGCCACAGCAGGCTCTGGAGAACTGGCCAACAGCGAGGAGGGCCTGGCTCCTCCCGATCTGCTGAGTGGGAAAGTGGGTCTCACAACCACAGCTCCCAGTTCCTTAAGGGAAGCCAGAAACCTGAATTGTGCTGTGAATTCTCTCAATTTAAAGTACTGGAAGATCCTGGCCAAACCAAACAGTCTGTGGAAGGATCAGCCTCTGACCCCTGGATTAAGCAATTTGCTAAAGGTTCCACTGAGTGGAATTCTGACCCAAACTCCAAAAATTGCCTCAAGCCCTCGGTAAGTGCTTTCCCTCACAGAGCTGGCAGATTCCAAAGAGCTCGGTCGAATGGGACAGTTTGACCTTGTCTGATCCCAGAGCTCTAGAGACCCCCTCATCCCATCAGGCCCAGAGGCGTGGTTCAAGAGCTCTGATCCCCATACCCTGGGCTTCTCAAAGGGCACTTACACTTACTGGTATGGCTTGAGAAGTAACTCAAAGCTCAGGAATGCTAGAGACTTAACCATGCAAGAAAGGTGCCATCTCCCCAACTGGCAGTGGGACAGATGGGGCCCCACCTGCAGAATGCCAGGGAGAGCACCCCAGCAGAGTGAGCGCCCACACTAAGCAGACTCCTGTTAACATCTGTCACCCACATCTGAATCCCCAAGAGAGGACAGCCCAGGGTTTTATCAACTTTCTCATCAGAGCTGATCAATGACTATGTCCCTTAAAATCAAGAGGTTGTAAAATCTGAACTGGCCACTAAAATCTTACCCTGAGTATCTTAGCCTTTAGGAAATAGTGTGGCCACTGGGCTGAGGTGGTGGAGGGAAAGCTCTCCGGTACTGTGCACAACAAGCTCCCATTTGCCATCAGATACTGGCCCAACACAACCTTAGCACAGTGGAGCCAGGCATTCGTTTCTACATTTTTAGTGGCCAAGAGATCAAACACCTCCCGGGAACACACGTGCAGAACTGGCTCTCTCACCCGAGACTGTGGGCTGCGGACCACCACAGCCATGTCCAAACATGAAATTTCTTTTACCACACGTATGCTCCTTTTGTTGCCACGAAAACCATTCAAGGTGGTGGGGAAGGCTTGAGACAAATAAGCCTAGATTTTTTATTCAGATTCTAGCTGTGAAAATTGGGAAGATGACTTAACCTCAAAGGGCTTTTGTGTTCTCACCTGTGAAATGGGGTAATGCCACACAGGGCCTCCACAAGAAGATGAGGGCATACGATGGCCAAACGAAGAGAAGCTTCTCTACGCCCCTCTGCCCCCACCACCGCAGATGGGGCAGTCAGCACTTCACACAAGGTCCCAGCTTTCACCGTGATCGCTGTTACGGACTGAACTGCCCCTCACCCCCAGATTCATATGCTGCAGCTCTAACCCCGATGTGACTGTATTTGGAGACAGGGCCTCTTAATTAACTAAGATTAAATGAGAACCTAAGAGCAGGGCCTCTGATCTCATAAGATTACTGTCCTCAGAGAAGAAACACCAGAGCCAGTCTTCCTCCTCCCCCTGCAAAAAAAAGAAGCAGTCACGTGCGCACACCTAACACAGCAACTGCCTGCAGGCCCAGAGTCGGGGCCTCAGCACGAGAACTGCCTTGCAGGACCTTGATCTTGGGTTTTCCAGGTTCCAGAACTTCGAGAAACAACCTGCTGTGGAAGCCAGTCTGTGGTATTCTGTTATGGCAGCTGGGGCAGACTAATATAATCATAATTTGTGTACTTAACTGGGGCTTTTCAAGAAAAAGCTCAAAGCATACTTAACACCTCTCAACTTTCATGATTCCCCCACCTTATGCGCCACTGAAGTGGGCAATTCCAGCTACAGACTGTGACTCCCAGGGAAGCCTGAGTCCTCTACCTCCTCGTAAATTATAAATAAATCTTGACTTCTGCCTTTGCAGTATGTCTCCCATTCTCTGGGTTTTTTCTTGAAAGGGACCCCTAATCACCAATACCGTGACTGCTGGGCTCAGGGTGACAAAGAGGCTGTGGGCTTGCTGCTTGGTCTGGAAAAGCCAGGGGCAAACCTGAAGGGCAGCCAGGCCTTCAGTCTCCAGCTAACTTCTGCTGAGAGCTGGCAGGCACTGAGATGATGTGAACAGAGATCACGGTCTAGAAGAGGCAGAAAGTTTAGAAACAATGACAAGAGAGTTGTAACAGCTTTCTATTAGATACTGTAATAAATTATCACAAACTTGGTGGCTCAGAATACAAATTTATTATGGGGCTAAAATCAAGGTGTGGGCAGGGATGCTTTATCTCCTGGAGGCTCTAGAAGGGAACTCACTTTCTTGGCAGCTTCCAGAGGCTGGTGGCACCTCCTATCTTCAAAGCTAGCGATGGCTGGTTGAGTCTCTGTCACATTGGTCTGATACTCACGGTTCTGCCTCCTCCTTCCACACTGAAGGAAGCTTGGGGTTACACTGGGACCACCTGGGTAATCCGGCATACTCTCCCAGAGTTAAGGTCATCTGATTAACAATCTTAATTCCAGCCGGTGAGATGGCTCAGCGGCTTAAGCGCCTGCCCGGCAAGCGCAAGGGCCCGAGTTCGACTCCCGGATCCCACATACGAAAAAGGGGCCGGTGATATCGCTCAGCGGCACGGGCGCCTGCTGGCGCGCGAGGTCCTGAGGTCGACCCCCTGGTACCCACAAAAAAAAAAGGAAAAAAAAAATCTTAATTCCATCTGCTACCTTAAATCACATATTTACAGACAGCAGGGATTAGGACTGTTCTGGGAGGCCATTATTCTGCCAACCAAAGTGCTAAAAGCAGTCCTGATAGAAACAATTACATAATATATGTTTTACTTTAAACAGTTACATACGACAATTATAACATGCTCAGCACTGCACTAAGCACTTCATAACATCAGCTAAGCAATCAAATAGCTCTATGAATACTATTATTATTCTCATTTTACAGATAAGGACATTGAGGCAGAGGGCAATGGCTTGTTCAGAGTTACCCAGCTAATGAAGAGGAGCTCAAGCCCCAGGGGGTGGGCTCCAGAGCTGCTCTTAAAGAATAAACCAAGAAGGTTCCAAATCATGCAGGCTTGTAAGAGTGTCTTAGAGGGGCCATTTATCTAATAATAGAACTAAACACTTTCATTTTTTTTCTTAATTTTAGAGACAAAAAAAAAACAATAAAAATAATGACACAGAATTTCAATACAAGATAATAGGAAATTAACAATGGTTAATATATTGCATACTGTTATCTTCAAAGTAGTTGCTCAGATTACAAGATATAGGCATGCAAAATTGATCAAACAGTATAAGCACAAACCATTCTTTTTCTTTTTTTTTGAGACAGAGTCTAGCTATGTAGTTCAGGATGGGCTTGAACTCACTATGTAGCCCAGGCTGGCCCTGATCTTGTGGCAACCCTCCTGCCTCAGCCTCCCAAGCACTGTCACAGGTATGAGCCACTATAGCCGGCGAACATTCTCATTTCTGATGCATGTGAGCTGATTCATCTACACTATACAGTCAACTGCCAATATTCTGACTTTTCTTTTATGGGGTATCTGCGGGGATTGTCCGGTTGATGGTCATCCTGACCAGGGCAAACAGAGAGTACATTTGAATACAATATTCTAAGTGTAGAACAGGCCATCCTTGAGGCCTGCGCTTCTCAAACTTTAATATGTACAGTCATCATCTGGAGGTCTTGTTAAAGTGCAGATTTCATTCTGTAGGCCTGGCTGGGGTGAATGAAGTGGGAGAGTCTCTTTCTAACAAGCTCCCCATGCTGCTGTTTGCAGGCCAGACTTTTGAGAGGCAAGGTCCTCAGGCTGTAATGTCCTTCTCCACCAAAAATGTTTGTCTAGTCATTCATGGAGATTCCAAATGTCATGTGCCACTAGGCACTGTGCTAAGCACTGAGGATAAATAAGGAGTTTATTCTCTTAAGGAGTTTATAGTCCAGTGAAGGCCCTAGGAAGTTTCTCTGAATTCCAAAAATCAAGTACAATGTCTAATATAAAATGAACCCCATTAACGACAAAACCCTCGCAAAACCTCCTGCAGAGTAAGAGCACTTAATGCTGGCTGTGCTGGAAGTAGCAATAATGCTGAATGAATACCTCTATTAGAGGACCCAACAGCTGACTCAAGCTAGGATAAAACCAGACATTCCTGAGAAGCCAAATGGGTAATGGACAAAGTGGGCACAAGTGTGTTATAGTTTTCTTTGTTTTTTGTTTTTAAAGATAGAGTCTGTTTGTGTAGTCCAGGCTGGCCTTGAACTCACAACGATCCTCCTGGCTCAGTGTTATGGCTTGTGTCTAGATGTTCCCCTCTTAAAACCTCATGTGGTCAAGGGTGAGGAGTTTTGAAGGTAGGTGGATTAGGGCATGGAAATGTGGGTTAAAGGTGTGATGCTGGGATTAAGGGTGCCCCACCCTGGGTGTGGATGGCACCACTCAATAAACTCACTGCTTGGGCCGAATATAAAAGGTACAGAAAGAAAGCAGCCTGCTGCTGCTTCTGCTGGTTGCTGCCTTCTGCCTGCCCTGCAATGCCATGAGCTGTTTCTCCTTGTGATGCCCCTCTGCCATGCCACCCTGCCTTAGAGCCAGCTGACTGTGGACTGAAACTTCTATAAACTGTGAGCTAAATAAACCTTTCCTCCTTTAACTTGTGGTGTTGGGTATGTCGTCTCAGCAACGAGAAAAGTAACTAAGACACTCAGTTTCCTGGGTGCTGGGACTACAGATGTGCACCACTACACCTAGCAAGTGTGCTATAGTTTGTATCTGAAGTGTCCTCCAAAGGCTCATGTATTAAAAGGCCTAGTCCCCAGCTGGGTGCTCTTGGAAGGTGGTGGAACCATTAAGAGGTGAGGCCTACTGGCAGGCTGTCTAGTCACTAGGGTCATGCCCTTGAAGAGTACAATGGGACCTCAGCTCCTCTTCTTCCTTCAAGACCTAGCCATGAGATAAATGGCTTTATTCTACCACATGCTCCTTGCCACGATGTGCTGCCTCACCACATGCTCAAAAGCAATGGGGCCAACTGACCATGGACTGAGCCTCCAAAACTCTGAAACAGAATAAGGTGTATCTCCTTCTAAGATGATTATTTCAGGTATCTGATACAGTAACAGAAAGCTAACACACAGAGTACAACGTCAAAGCAACAAATTCCATGTCTATACATCACTGTTGGGTCCCCCTATTCAGTATGACAATTCTCATTAAAACTTGTTAGCACTGGAGAGCCAGGACACAAATAGAAAACTTTATGAAAGAAGAGCAGTCAAGAAGAGAGAGCCTGATGAGAAGACATCTAGAATGGATATATTGAGCATTAGAATCAAATGGGAAGGTCTTCTTACCAAAGTCCAAACCCTTTAATTTTAAGGAAAAAAAATAAAATCCAAAGCAGTTAAGGCAGCAACTCTCAACTGGGGCGATTTTGCACCTTCAGTGGATATTTAGTAATGTCTCAAGACAATTATAGTTGTTACAACTGGAGTGCTACTGGCATCTAGTGGGTAAAGGCCAGAGACACAGGTCAGCCCACTCCAACCACTACAAGAATTATCTGTCCCAAAATGTCAGTAGCGCTGAGGTTAAGAAACCATGAGTTGGGCCGGTGAGATGACTTAGCGGCATAAGCGCCTGCCTGGCAAGCACGAGGTTCTGAGTTTGACTCCCGGTACCCACATATGAAAAAAGGGCCGGTGATATTGCTCAGCGGCACGGGCGCCTGCTGGCGCGCGAGGTCCTGAGTTCGACCCCGGTAACCACAAAAAAAAAAAAAAAAGAAACCATTAGTTAACAATTCTGCACCAGGTCAAAGGATAAGTGTCACACCATGGATTAGACTTGGGCTGTCCAACAAAGTCTTGTGCAGCGACGGTAATGTTTTCTAATCTGAGCTGTCCAGTATGGCAGCCAATACCATGTGAGGCTACTGAATGCTTGAAATACAGGTATGACTGAGGAACGGAATTTTAAAATTTTATCATTAATAATTCAAATTTAGATAGCCACACATAGCCAGTGGCTACTCTACTGGACAGGGCAGAACTGCTATCCACCTTTTCTGACTCCTAGGTTGATGATCTTTCAGTTTCACAGCCTGCTTCTTTCTACTCCTCTGAAATCATCCACCCACCCGACTTTATCGCTAAAATTTGGCTGGGAAAAAAATACAAAGGGAAAATTAAAACATCCTCATTTAAACATTTTCTATTTTGAACATTGTGTAACAAAGCCAAATATTAGATTGTTATTACACATATATATAATAAAACTACAGAAGCAAGAAAGGGCAAGTTATTCTTACTTCCACTTTCAGGGAAGGATTATATGACAGAAAATAAGCAATCCTATGGCTCTTAAGATGAAGTTTGCAATTGATTTCTCCACCTGGTCACTTAACAGTCTCTTTCACTTCTCAGAAGGTAAGAAGCCAGGCCAGGCAACATCACTAGCAAATTCTCAGCTTCTGACTTATCTCTCATCACAGAGGCCACGCTTCTATCTCCCGGTTCTGATGGAGAACAGTAAGAACTCACCAAATGTGAGGCACTGTGCTAGGCACCACACACACACGATATTATTTCACTCAAACTGTAACCAGGAGGTTAAAGAACTTGGCCCAAATCACAGCCAGTGAAGGGGGAAACTGAGACTCCCAGGTAGAGCTCCAAATATCCTGCTTTCAAACACCGCGATGAGGGACTGAAACCTGGGAATGCACCACTGGCTGGGAAGGCATAAGAAGTCCCCCTACCTCTACCCCTAACCCAGGGAGCAGACCAGCAAGGGGCTGCAAAGCCAGGGCGGGGTCCCAGTAGCTCTTACTTCTCGATCTCCAGCGCTGCCACCTTCCGCTTTTCGTATAGCTTGTCATTAAGAGCACGTACGATGTTGGGAGTGAGCGGCGCGAAGTCCTTCTCGGGGTTCATAGCGGCAGCTCGGGGTGGGTCCTGGAGCCTCGCGACTCAGTCCCTGGCTGCCGAGACCACGCCAGGGCCAGGGGAGTCTGCGGCTCCGCGCTGCCACCGGCGCCGGTTCATGGACCACGCCACCCCGAGCCTGCCTGTCTCGCTCTGAAGTCGCGCGATGCGCCAGAACCCAGGCCCAGACCCCGCTTTCCCACACTCGACCCGGACCGCCTAACCGCTCACGAGACCAGCTCCAGCCAGGCGCCGGTAGCGTTCAGTGGGTAGCCGCCATGGTACTCGGGTCACGTGACTCCGCAGCGACTTCCGCCTTCCGCCGAGAAGACGCGCCTCTCCGGACACGCCCCCGCACGCAGGCCGCGCCCAGCAAGAGCTCCGCCCCTTGTCGCCTGCGGTGCAGCCCGCGGCCCGCTCTGTGCCTTGAGAGGAGCTGTCTCACGTGGCGACCAAACGCATTCTTGGAGCCTGACTCAAGATAATTTATGCCGAATGCGCTAGTTCGTTCAGTACTTGGTCGCTTACCAATTTCCCATACTCCAATGCTTCCCACCATTGAAACAGTTAATTTTGTATAAACCCTAGTTTTTGTCTCCTATAATTGAAGAATAAATTTGAGAACAAAAGGAAGCATTTAGGAGAGTGTTTAGAGAAGCCCAATCTGCCTTGTTTGTTTTCGTCTTACATATGGCACTTAAGTGCGGTTGAAGTCCCCTTCGGAGGTAGGAACTGTCAACTCAGCATATATATCTTCTCCCAGATAAGAAAAGGTCCTTATCTCCCCTTCTAGGGTATATTTATCCTTCTCCTGTGCTTACCTCTGCATTTCTAAGCTTTACCAGCTACTTGAGATACCTCTTAACAGTGGGCTATTTTCTTTTATCCGACCCTATGGTTAGGCTGCTCTGACTGCCTACTCATAATAACTAAGCTACAACATCATTATTTTTGCCATATCCTAGCCACTTGTGTTATTACTTATTCTTCTCAAATCAATTCACTTAAAAAAATCGTAAATTCCCACTTTAGCCATGGATTTGAATATTTTTCCTGAGACATTACTTTCACAATTAAAATGATACCTACAAATCTCCTATGCCATGGGTGGATGTCACCCTGCCACTTGGGAGAGGGATGTATGAGGTGTGCTCTGATAGCCAGGAAGGCTGGCTCACACAGAGCAGCCCCAGACCTGCTGAGTGCTCCTGTCTTCTGCTGGAAAACAGTCCCTTCATGTGCTTTAAGAATGCCTCATCATTGCCAGGAATACATATCTAGTATCAACTGGCGGTTTCATTTTAAGGTCTGAGAAAATCTGTCCCTGTGTTTTCATATTACCTTTATTAATAGGGACTTGAGAATCTAGTGTCCCAGACAACGTGCAAACACAATTGCCTCTAATTTTTTTCACCCATCAGGAAGCAAAACCACTTATTTTCCTCACTCAAGAAGCATACACGGAAGTCAGCTGCGATTCCAATGGGCTTTCCTTTATAGGTGATTTGTTTCTTTTCTCTAACAGCTATTAATCTTCTATCCTTGTATTGAATTTCTGGAATCTTGACAATGATATGACATGTTGTAGACTTTTTTAAAATCATGGCTAATTGGAGTTCTATACACCTCACTTATTTGTATGTCAAATTCTTTTTCCCTACCAGGGGAGTTTTCTGCCATAATGTCCATGAACAGGTTTTTTATATCATTTGTGCTGTCTCCTGCTTTTTCATTGACTCCAATCAATCTTACATTGGGCCGGTGAGATAGCTCAGCAGCATAAATGCCTGCCTGGCAAGCTCGAGGTCCTGAGTTCGACTCCTGGAACCCACATACGAAAAAAGAGCTGGTGACATCGCTCAGCCGCACGGGTGCCTGCTGGCATGCGAGGTCCTGAGGTCGACCCCTGGCACCCACAAAAAAAAAAAAAAAGAGTCACACTAAACTATGGAACAGAAATTGCAGCTGTGTAGTAAAAAAAAAAAAAAAAAAGATTTGTGGCAACAATGTGGTTAAAGATGCAGTAACAGGGAGATGCAACAGAATCCCTTATTATTATTGCTATTTTTTTTTGTGGGTACCGGGGTCAAACTCAGGACCTTGCACTTGCCAGGCAGGTGCTTATGCCGCTGAGCTATCTCACCGGCCCTCCCTTATTATTATTATTGTTGTTGTTGTTGTTGTTGTTTTGAGACCGGATAGGCCATGTAATTCAGGCTGGCCTCAAACTCATGACAATCCTCCTGCCTCAGCCTCCCAAGTGCTGGAATTATAGGCCTGTGTCACCACACCCAGCAGAATTCCTTATTTTAACAGGCATTTAGGACAGGGTTAAACCACAGTGGAGCTTAATAAACATTTGATATGAATAGTTTTAGATGCATTTGCTACTCTTTTCTTCTAATGAGTGAAATACACACTAAAGCTTGCAACAATCTTGAACATGGAGCATTCTCTTCAGCTCATAGGTCAGAAACAGAGACACTGTGAGTAACTAAGGTCCCTACCCAGTTGATGTTGAGTTAAAGGGGGAGATTATCTTGGGTGGGCCTGACCTAATCAGATGACTCCTTAAAGGAATTAAAAAAAATTTGACATGAGAAAGAGATTCTCCTGCTGCCTTTGAAGAGTAAACCTATCATATTTTGCACTACCTATGCTGGTATGGATAGTGGTCTCTAGTTGCTGAGAGCAGTTCTCTGTCGCCAGTTGCCAAGAATATGGGGACTCTAGTCATATGACAACAAAAAAACGCAGTTTGGCAACCTTCTGAGGGAGCTTGAAAAGAGATCTTTCCTAGTTGAGCCTCCAGATGACAATGTAGCTAATCCTTGATTTTAGCCTTTTGGGTCCCTGAACTGAGAACCCAATTTGGTCCATTGTGGACTCCTTAATCCCATGGAAACTGCGGGGTAAGACACCTGTGTTAAGTGGCTAGGTTGGTAGTGGTTTGTTATGCAGGCACAGAAAGTGAATACAGGGGCTAATCTAAAACTCAAGCGATGGGGAAATTGTCTAAAAATAATCCTTGAAAATGTGATTTCTCTTACTGGAGAGGTTTTCATGGGTGTCAAAACCTTTTCCTACACTGTCTGATGAATGCAGGTAGATGTACCAACAATTTGAAAACTGTCTCATATAAGGATTCATGTCGAGAAAAAAATGTACTGCTTAGAAATTTCTTCCTCTTGCGAAGGACATTTCCAAATGTCTTGCAAAGTTTACATCTTTAGGATTTGATGATGGTCAATGCAAAACAATGAAAAAATCAAATCAATGTTGGTGATTTGGGCCCATTTCCCCAATATGTATTCATTTCTACTTGACATATACCTAATACAATATATCCTTCATTTCTTTGCTTTTTGGTTTGGCGTTTGGTTTAAGAATTCTATTCTTAAAGGTGAATAGAATTTCCCATGAGTCTTAATGTGCTGTGGTTTTTAATAATTGAAGTGGCTCAGAAAAACATTTTTTAACCAGAAGGAACTCTTTTCTCCTGAAATTACATTCTGGATCAGGTTGCTAAGAAACTAGTTTCTTATTCAAAGCCCAAACCAATGCTTTGTTCTACCTTTTTAGGTCAGAGTTTCCTAGAAAGAAGTGGCTTCTTTTCTTTGATATTTTGGAGAATGTCAACTAATTAAGGTTACTTATGCATGACTGGACTTGTAGCTGAGTATAAAGTCCAGGCATGATTGGACTGGTAGTGATGCTGAGAATAAAGCCTAGGGGCCACCCTTGCCTACTCTACATGCCCTCCCCTTCTCTGACCCTGTTGGGCAGCTCTGGCCTGCCTTGCTGTGCTCACACTTCTAGAGTAGCGGATAATAGATCTGGCTGCTGCTGAACATCACTTTGGCCCTGTGTTATGGGATCTTTGATCCTAAGATGATGGAAATGAGACTGAGCTAAACAATGAAAGTACACATACTCCTGCAGGGGAGAAGGGGCTTCAGTTGAACAGGGGACTCAGCTGAAGGGAGTCGGCATTTGGTCAAGAGAGTAACCCAGATGCTACTTGCAAAACAAAGACAGCAGCAGGTTACTATTAACCTGCTGGGGTGGGCTCAAGTTTGGTAATTTCCATTGGCCAGGAACATTGTCCCAAAAAATGTTTCTTCTTGTGATGGATTAGACCAGTGTGGGTGGTCATGGTCAACTCTTTCTAGAGGCTGTTGAATTTTTGTTTTTCTGGTGCAGTTATCTTAGGCAATACATCCTGGCCTCATGGGACTGGGCCCTGTGATAGGTTCTTGGGCTTTAGAGGGGAGAGAGAAGAAAGAACAAGAAAACACATACTGGCATCAATGGGCAATAGGCCAAGTTAACCTTGTTTTATAGTCCTGGACCAAACATTTTTAAAATGATCAACATATCTGTGTGCAGAACTGAGTAGAATATGACCCATGGGTTAAGACAGCAAAGAGGCCAGACACAATATGAAGATAGACATGCCAAGCCTTTCATCTCATTTTACTCACTCATCAGATCTCTACAGGCTCATGTAAAGCATCAGTGTTTTCAGCAAAAGCAGCCTTCAGATCCATGGGAAGTAAGCTACGCACCTGTTATCATAACCTACCCATCAGACGTGTCATTTTTTCAACAAAGCTAGTGGGAATCTAATAAGATATGGCCTCCAAAATTAGTGGTTTTAAAGTTGAGTAGGAGCAAGGAAGCCAGAAGGCTTAGTTTGTTCTTTGGCAACAATTCCTCATTTTCTGCAAACATTCTGCTTCTGTGGTTTTATTAGGGTTTCATGACTGGTCTGTTGAAACGTGTCATGCAGTTTACTATGTGGGTTTATTTTGTTACTTAGCCTCTGTCAAACCACTGTCCCATCACAGTGGTTCCTAGGGCTCTCAGTTTCACAGTGATACTTCACCTACGTCTCTGTAGTGCCTGGTTGTTACAGACTTGTAATAGAACTCTAACAACTATTAGTAAGAGCTACTACCAAGTTATGTAAAAGTTATTACTGTTAAATAACTTGCAGTAAGAGAATGCTGGTGACATCCAAATGTACCCCAATCAAATCAGCTTTTCCAACAACAAAGCAATTTGAGCTGGAGTTGCAGGACAACATGGTTGAAGGTGTAAGAGGCTGTGGGAGGCCACACTGGGGATTTGTTGAGCTCTCACAGGCCCTTGCCAGTGTCACAACATTGTCCCCCTTGACTAGAGACATGTCTCCCAGAAAGAAGTGGCTGGACTCAGCATACCACACTCAGCAGAGGTTCTGCAGAACAATGCTAAGGAGCCCCCTTCACACTGTGCTCCGTGCAACCACCACAGCCCCTCCCCTTCATTGTGAACGTCTCCCTGTTAGGGGTCTCCTGGCCTGCTTTGCTGAGGATGAATGAATATTCTGTCAAATGTAACTTTCACAAGCGGTGTCAGAATGCTTATTTTCTCCAAGCCTCTATCTTGGCCCTCTATGGAGCTATTTTGCCATTGAAAATTTGCTAATATAAAACCTTTTGTTCTTGTTTCTTTGAGGCTGAGGAAATATGAGAACCACCTAAAGGGAAGAAATGTACCCGTTCTTAAGTCAGCCTGGAAAGGGTTCCTGTGATGCAGGATGAGAGAGCTCTTGGTCCCAGGGAGAAGGGATTTCTTCCTCTCTCTGGGCCTAGAAGGATTTGGACTCCAGACACAGTAGTTTGGGGAGGTCTGGAGCAGGCGAGGAGTAGAGATTGCCCCTTGCCACCTGTAGGCAGTTTACAAACAGTGCCATTTTTCTGGCAGTGACACTGGAAGTGGCCAGTTTCTGTAGCAACCAGTTTGGGGAAGTGGGTGGGAGCCCGCCAGCCTCCAGGGAACAAGTCAAAGTGGTGGCTTTTCAAATTGAAGGAATCGCAGAGTCTCATCATGCACTTATTATAGACAGCTAAGTTAGGTAGAAACATTACAGGCAGTCAGACGGGGCTCGGCCCGCTGGGGAGTCAGTGCAGAAGACGAGAACACAGCACAACTGTGGCTGGAGGTGCATCTGTTGAAGCCCAGGCCTCAAGATAAAGATGGCATGACCAGGCCTACATGCATCTCCAAGGGATGAGCAATAAATTGAAGATTATACTCACCTGGTCCAATGAAGTCTAGATAGACATCGGTCACCCAGGTAGGTGACCAGGACCTCCTGACTCACTCTTCCAAAAAAGGTCCTTGTTCTTTCCATGTACACTTGCTACATGACCTGCTTCCCCATTGGATCAATATTACCTAAGTGGCTATACTTGTAATCTTATTGGTTGATCATAGCTTTGACCTACATTGTACCCACCTCGTGATTTTGCACACACCTCAGGATTTTGCACTACAAAACTTCCTCTGAGATGTGGGATCTGTGGCAACCCACTTTTTGGTCCCCTCCTGTCTTTCAGGAGCTGTCTCTCTCTCAATAAATTCTTCCTACTATTAACCTCCGTCGTTCTTTAGACTTTATTCATTGATTTTGGGGAACATGAACATGGCATATCTGACATCCGGCAGGTTGGGTGTTACATTTTTTCCCCCATATCACCTTGACGGCTGGTGTGTTAATCCAGCTTTCGCACTGTAGCCACCATCTTTTTTTCAGTTTCAGTAACCATTAGCATACTAGGTTTGCGACTGTTGAAAAGGTACCCCTTTTGAAGAATGTGCTGTTGGGCCAATAGCCCCTTACCTCCCCCCGTCTCTGGTGATGGGGTGGTAGGAGGGCCATGTTGGAAAGGGCTGCGTTCATGGACTGCCATCAGAGGACTCTGGTGAAGAGTGTGGGCAAAGTGACCTTATAGCAGGGCTCTGAGCTGTGCTATGCAGGCCAGTTACCTGCAGGTCCCCTTCAGATGCAGATTCTGACTCAGAAGGCCTAGGGTGGGGCCTGAAGTCCTGTCTTCCTAATGTTCCCTGGTGATGTGCAGGGGCCCGTGGGCCACTCTGAGAGTGAGCAGGCTGGGGCTTTAGAACCCAGGATATCAGCCTGATTCTCCAGCAGCAGTGTCCGCATCACCAGGAAGTGGTTGGAAAGATGACCGCTTAGTGTAGTCCTTGCTCACTTAATCATTGGGAAAATCTGTCTTGTTCTTTGTCTTTACATCTACTTGGGGTGTCTTTAGTGGTTCTAAAAATGAATTGTTTATTACGTGAATTCACAAGCACTCTGGAAAAGCTTAATTTCGTATGAGCTGTGTAGAATGTGTATTGGCCTAAGGGCTGTGGGGAGGTACAAAAAAGTGGAAGAGTCCTCACCTGTTAACACCTCTAATAGGTACAAGGATTTATCAAAAGACAGATTGCGGAGCTGCACTCCCACAATTTTTAACTCAGTAGGTGCAGGGTGGGGCCCAAGAATTTGGATCTTTAATCAATTCCTAGGTGCTGCCACTGGTGGTCCAGGGACCATTTTGGAGATCCACTTTATTCATTCACTGGCCTTGTGCTTTCATGCCTCCTTCCTCTCTTGCAGTGGTGCTGTAGGGAAATGAGAAGGGAGAGGACAGGAAGTAGAGGCAGGAACTCTCAGTCAAAGGTATGTGCTTGCAGGAGTAAATCCACTCCAGGGCCAGTCTTTACCCATCTTTATTTCAACACTCGGCACTGACAGATAAGTGGTCCTATGAATACACACCATGACACCCAAAGGAAGAGGCAGCCATGGAGCCAGGAGTCTGGACTGTGCAGGTACCCCATAGCTCCATGGTGGAGGAACTTCCAGAGAGATGTTCAGGAAAGGCACTGGGCACCCTTCATGTGTACACAAAATAGCTGCAGTTTTAACACATAAAACTGGGACATGGTCCTTCCCCTGGATGGGATTCTTGACTCAGTCGTAGGACAAATGGCTGGGTGTGTGTTTGCTCTGTAGCCCTAGTTCTCTACTGCAGTACAAGTTATATAGATAGAGATGCTCATGCCCTGCCCCAGACTAATTAAATTGGAATTTGGGGAGGGGTGTCTTCCAGGTGAGAATTAAATGAGATGATGTGCAGATAGGTAGGGGACCACTGGTCTCCAGTCAGCTGTGGCACCCAGGGCTGGGGAGGGCACTGGGGGCTGGGGTCTCTATCAGCCACCAGCGGTAACTTTGCAGGCAACAGATATGAGATTCAGAGGCTAATGGTATAAAAATCTAAGAGAAAAGAGAATATGAGACTCTCTTGGTTGACCTAATGTTATCTGTTCATTGCTTTGAAAATAGTTATTTCCTTGGCTTTTATATGAAAGTAGAATAAAATATCACATCAAAATAGTCTCGTATCTAAGGGGCCTTTCGATTTTAAGAAGAAACTGTAATATCCTGGTGTCAGGCCCTGCTCTGCGCTGTGTGGAGAAGATCATGAGTGTGACACCTGCATCTTTCTGTTAAAAATGGGGACCCTTACAGAGTGCCTAAGCTATGGGGTAGATCAAGAAATCAACTGCAAGGACTGAATTATCTCAGATTAAGATCAGTTGCATGTAGCTATAATGCTTAATATGAAATAAATATTTTATAGCGGTTTTAAGGACATATAATATAGAAATAACTGCCCCTATAATTAAGTGAGGGATGTGATACAGTCCCTTTAGAATTTCTACATTCTTCTCTATTCTTTATCAGGCTGGGATGATGCGTGCGTGACTCTTGAGCCTGAGGAGGTGGCTTCTGGTTGGTACAGGTAATCTTGCTTTTCACTAAGGGGTGATTCCCTTCAGGTAATAAACCCATTTAATTCCCACTTCACTGCCTTCACGGGTATGGCAGGTCACAGTCAGCTTAGTGGTGATGGGGATTTTGCTGCCGGATGGGTTTCCTTCGAAGGAGACTGTCATACTGTTGACCTTCTTGGGCCGCACGGAGTCAGCAGCACGGACAGTGAAGGCTGGGTTATCCACCGTGTAGGAGAAGCTGGCCACTTGAAGGAAGACGTTCTTGAAGGGGATGACTATGTTGTACCCAGCTCGGATCATGAAGGGGCCCTGGGGCTTGGGGGGTAGAGCCATTCCGCAGAGGGGGATGATATATTCCCCACCTAGAAGCGATGTCAGGGTCAGGTTGCCCTTGGTCTCACCCAGGTGGCTGGGCTCAAAGAAGACTTCCAGGCTGACTTCAGTGCCTCCCTGGGCTCCTGGGGGTGCGCTGATGACTCTTTCTGTGTGGAAGTCTGGACAGTCTATCTAAAAGGGAAATAAACAAATTTGGCTCAAAGAGGACTCTAAAGAGCATCCCAGGAACTTGAAGTCCACCCCCAACCTCTTCAATCCTGGACAACAAGCTGGGTAGGCTACAAAGCAGTGTCCTTATAACCCTTAGAGCTCAGTCCCTTGCAGAATAGGTATTACTCAGTATTTTCCCTGCTCTGCTACCAAGAAACGGAGGCAAAGATATTAGTCATGGGTATAAGACAAGTAGCGAAGTCATGCCGGTAAGGCTGCTCGCCCATTTTTGGTTCTTCTTTCCTTCCATGTACATGGAAGATGGGACATTCTGCTCCTTGTGGATGGGTGTGACTACCTGTGGGCAATTAGTTTTGAGCAGAAGTGAAAGGTGTCACTTCCACCCTAGAGCATAAAATTGCCTGTCCGAGTCCTGTGAAGGTCTTTTCACTCTTGTGCATCTCTAACTGAAAACACTTGAGGTGGGGGTTGCTCTTCGGCAGGTTCTCCACGTGACCGTCCTAGCAGAGCTCCCTAAGGACTTTGTTCTTTTGAGCTACTGAGATCTTCGGTTGCTACTACAGCATGACCAAGCCTCTCTGGACCAATACAATTGATCAGAGCCTATGCCTCTTGACTACAGCCCCACGCTCCTGAGTTTTGCTAGGCCCACGACCAGTGTAAATGCTACATTTCCTAGCTCCCCTTGTGGAAAAGTATGGTACTGCAAAGTTTTGTTCAGTGGAATATTAGTGGCAGTGAGGTATGCAACTCCCACTCTTTTCTCCTTGAAGCTATCTGGAGGGCGATATCATGATAAGCTCCTAGGCTGATGTGGACCGAAGAAACTCTCTGCAGAGCACAGAGCACCAGGACAGAAGGCAGTCATGGAGCTGCCATTCTGACTCATATTGGGAGCACCTAGAGACTGTTATTTGTAAGAGGAATAAGCTCCTATTTTTTTTTTTTTTGTTGTTGTTGTTACTTTGGCTTCCTGTTTTAGTAGTTAAACCTATATTCCAACTGATATAACAGCTAACAGATACCTACTGTGGGAGAGATGATAAGAAAATGGCTTTGTCAATAATATTTGAAAGTGCTTCCAGCAGCCTGGTGGGGTTGGGGTTGGCTGCTATGGTTTGACTGTCCCGTCCTAAACTCATGTTGAGGTTAATCCCATTGTGAGGAATTAGGAGGTGAGACCAGGTGGGACCTAATATGAGTGGTGTCTGAAGGCAGCCCTCACAAATGGGCTGACCCATCAGTGAATCTAATGGATTAGTGGGTTAATGGGTTATCTCGAGAGTGTGTCTGTTACTAAAGGCAGTTTGGTTTTCTCCCGGAGGCACCTCTTCACCTTGTGCCACCTGCCGGCCAGCAAGGGGACTCCCCAGATGCAGCGCCTCCACCTGGGACTACCCAGCCTCCAGGATTGTGAGTGGAATAAACCTTCATTCATCATAAATTACCCAGTCTTCGGTATTCACTTATGACAATGGAAAATGGACTAAGGCAGGGGTATTATCTCCATTTATAGCTCAGGGAGCTTAGGTAAATTATTTCTACACAAAGTTGGTGATGAAGCCAGGGTTCAAATCTTTATCCATATGATTCCACATCCTACACTCATGACCACCAGTTGACACTGTCTCCCTTTACAGACCCCTGAGCATGATGGAGGAAGCAACACCCATGCCCATCCCAGCTTGATAAGACAAAGTCTGTAAAGGAAGGACCCAGGCCTAGTACTATCTGTGTCTAGCTGGGAGTTTCCAGGCTCGATTCAGACCTCCAAGGTAGGGCTTGCTATGATGACAAAGCACCTGGTTTTCTCTGTACCCCAGTGTTTTCCTCCCATTTTTGAATCCGGACTTCTGCAAAAGAAGGGCCTGCTCACCCTGCAGAAGTACTCTGTCTTCTGCCGCGTATAATTGATGAACTTTGCAATGACACTTTGGCTGCTACCAAGAACAGTCTGGAAGTGGACGGGCTTTTCAGGAGGTGCTGGCACAGCCTTCAGATTGAGCTCATACGGGTAGTAACCTAAATCACTGTTGCACAAAGTTAGTTTCCCTAAGGTTTCACCAGCTTTCAGGGGCTGGAATTCAAATGAGAATGTGCCCTGGAAGAGAAGAAGAAGCTGTTATACGTTGGAAGTCAGACCGATCCCCTGTCACCCAGGGACCTGCCTAGGTTGATGGTAGAAATGGTGCTTCATGTCCAGGCGTGGTGGTGCACACCTGTAATCCAAGCACTCTAGGAGGCTGAGGCAGGAGGATCACAAGTTCACAACCAGGCTTGGCAACTTAGTGAGACCTTGTTTCACAATAAAAAATAAAAAAGGCTGGGGATACAGCTCAGTGCAAAGGCCCTGCTTGGTTTAATTCCCAGTACTGCACCAAACAAATAAACAAACAAACAAAACCAATTTCTACAAATTTCGTCCTGTGCACTATTTCCGTCCTTGCAGTCTCTCTTTCTCTTAGACCTCTTGTTCTAGGGGAAGCAAGCTACCATGCTGAAAGCAGCTCTAGGGAAAGATCCACTTGGATCTGAGGCCTCCAGCCAATAGCTAGCAAGGAGCCAGGCCTTTGCAGTAACCATATGCTTGGGTCCAAAAGCAGTTTAGGTAGCCCTGGTCACCTGGGGATGTTGAGAATCCTGGCTGATTGCCTGATTCCAGTCTCTTGAGAGACCTAGGGCCAAAACCACCCAGCCAAAGTCTGCTCTTGGATTCCTGATCCTCAGAATTGTGAAGATAGCAAATGTTTGCTGTTAACTTGTTAAATTTGGGGGTAATCTGTTATGGGTTGACAGATTACTAACATAACTAAAACATTCTTTTTTTATTTTTTGAGACAAGGTCTCTCTTTGTAGTCCAAGCTGGCCTTGACCTCATTATGTAGCTCAGGCTGTCTTCAAACTTGCAATGATCCTCCTGCCTCAGCCTCCCAAGTACTGGGATTACAGGCATCTACCACCATGCCTGGTACTAATACATTCTTAAAATAATCTATAGGTTCAGTGTAATTCAATTCAGAATCCCAACTTTTACTTTTTTGTTTTTTGAAGAACTTGACAAGCTGATTTTACAATTTATAAAGAAAATGCCAACAGTCAAGAATAGCCATGGTATTTTTGAAGTATGAGAAGAATACAAGGTTATAAGTTTTAACATAAAGCTACAGTGATTGTTTCCTTTACCAGATATCAAACCTTTACATAAGAATATACTAATTAGAATACTGCAGAGCAGTGAAGAAAAGATGAATCAGTCTGGGACGATTTACATTGACTTGTGAGAAAAAGGAAACTGGACTTCTCACATTATACATTAAAAACCAGTTCCAGGTTTTGGGTAGGATCATAGGAGTAGCTGAAGCATAGTTTGGAAACTCCTTAAATCCTCCTACAAAACACACAAATCAACTAGGTTAACGACAACAACAACAAGAACTCACAACCAATATCTAAAAGAAGACTAAGCGAACAGGTAACGAATACCTAAACCTCCTAAATAGGAGTGGGCAGGGCCAATCTACTGCTCGCCACGAGACTGGTGCGGTGTTAGTCCTGATATGGAAGAAGCGCAAGGAAGATCAAGGAACAGCAGCCCTGAGAGCCAGAGAACCCGGAAATCAGCCCTGAACTGAAGGTTCCCTCTCAACCCAGAAAATGTGCTAGGACATCCGACCATGACAGCTGAAGCTGGAGGGGTGATGTCAGGCTCTGGCTGACTGAACTGCAACCAGGTGGGGCAGTAGAGGCCACTTGGATGTGTAAGGCCAAGTGACTGAAGCTCCTTTCTAAAACAAAACCTGACACCAAGAGAAAACAATGAGAATAAATCTATTTGACCATAAAGGAAACAATAAGGGCAAAGGAAAGGTAAAACCCAGATTAAAAAACAAACAAACAAAAAAGGGCAGGAGAAGAAAGAAAACAAATCCAGACTCTAGATTCTGAAGGTGAAGGAAGAGCTGGAGTTGGGGTAAAGGGAACAAGCCAGGGGTGGAAGTTGGAGAGGCAGAAGGGATTTTGCTGAAATCTTGATAGAGAGAGTTTGGAGTGATAAACTGATAAAAAGAATCAAAGAGGGCTGGGAATATAACTCAGCGGCACAGAGCTTGCCTGGCAAGTGCAAGGTACTGAGTTCGATTCCCAGTACCAAAAAAAAAAACATCAAAGAATGTTCATCTTCCTACTGGTTCATAATTCTAGGCCATGTCTTCCTAAGTACCGTTAAAGTTTTCTCGTGCATCCATCTCAAAGTTGTCTGTGAATAAACAAGCGTATGTATCAGCATGTCTGCGATGTATGCTTGATACATTATTTTGTATCTTGCTTTTCTTTTCTTTTTTAAAGTTTAAAATTTTTTGGTACTGGGGATTGAACCCAGGACATTGCAAATGCTAAGCAAGTGCCCTACCACTGAACTACTTCCTAGCCCTTTTCTATTTTTTATTTTGAGATATCATCTTGCTAAGTTGCCTAGGCTGGGCTTTAACTTGTGATCCTCCTGCCTCAGCTTTCTGAGTAGCTGCGATTCAGGCACAAATCACCATGTGTAGCTCCTTGCTTTCTTTTTCATTACATGTATTCTGTTTTTTTTAATTTTATTTTTTATTTTTTATTTTTTTCCTTGTGGTTCTAGGGAATGAACCCAGGGCCTCATGCACACCACAGAAGTGCTCTGCCACTGAGCAACGCCCCCAGCCCTATGCTACTTTTATAATTAGCACCCCTCCCCCCAAATATATTTCTCTGGAGCAAGGCAAACAAAGAAATAATGGAGACAATGTTCACAAAAAACAAGTCCATTTTACCTGTCCAAACCAAAGCTAAGTGCCCCTAGTTCACAGGAAGACTTTGGCAGTCAAGGAAAGGAACATGAAGGTGATTTTTCCCCCACCTTCCTGACCACCGCTAGGCCCAGCCCACCCCCAGGGGATGCAGAGCCCAAACCCTGGAGCCCCTGTGGGCAGAACCGTCTGTCACAGCCCCCAAGCAGCCAAGCTATACCTCCGAGTTGGCGGGCACGGCAAACTGGGAGGGCAGGCTGATGTCAGACACCCTGCATTCTGTGGAGAATGTCACCGAGTAGGGCAGGGGGTTCTCCAGCTTGATGGAGGCTGATGTACTCTGCCGGACTGGGCTTGTCATCTTGATGGTTTTGATGGTGCCTGAAGGGGTGACTCTGAAACTCACTGTGTAGAACAGGAACTCATTGGTCACCTCGTTTCGGAAGATCACCTGCATGCATGGGGAAGACGGGATGAACAGGGCAGAGGAGGGGTTAGCCCAGGGTCCTCTGCACATGAAGGACCCTGATCTCAGCCTTGCCTGGGCACAGGAAGTGCCAGTACAGGCTGATACTCTCCTGCCAGCCTGCTTTTCTCTTTAGGCATTCAGGTCTGGCTTGTCCCAGGTGAGAGACAGTTAAGTAGACTGCCTTTGCTTTAGAAGTGGCTAGAGCAGCTCAGTCCAGTGTCAGCACCTCCCCAGTGGCCACAGCTGGCTGGCCCTGGAGAACAGGTGAGATCTTGAGAGGTTCAAGTTGTACTGGGCTTTGCTCCTACTCCTGTTACTGCTGGAATTGTTGACCAAAGTGACAATGCCAGCATCTAATAGTTGGTGAATGATCATCATGTGGCACACACTGGAAATGCGAATCTATTTCATTCATGCAATTTGTAGGCACTGTTATTGTTTCCTCTCACCTTTCTTTACAGATGAAAAAACTAAAGCTTACCAAACTTAAGTATCTGGCCTAAGGTCAAATGCAAAAAAGTGTCATTACCAGGGCTTGAGTCCAGGTTGGGAGGACTGCAGAGCTCCCGCCTGTAGCTATACTACCTGTCTGCTTCCCCTGCAACTGGCTTGTTGGTATACCGCTCACCTTTTAAAGTTCTTTCCCCTGCTGAATAAAGATGTTGACCTTGTATACTGTTGGTCATTCACATAGCTATTTTTATAAAGTAGAGTCTGTTCAAGTCTTTCATCCTTTTAAATATATCGTGTTGTTTATCTTATTAGCTAGTAATAGTTATTTATACAGTGAGGCTTTTATATGTATTCTCTTAAAATCTTGTCTGCCTTTTCACTTTTAAAATCTTTCCTTGGGTGAGTCCAGCTTTAAATGCTATCTATAAGAGAATAACTTCCAAATATTATCTTTAACCCTGACCTCTCCCATGAGCTACAGATCCGTAGCTCTCGGTCCACCAGACCAGCTGTTCCAGGAGCACAGAGGTGCCTCTTCAGGCCACTGCTTGTTACTGGTCAACAGCACAGCATACAGCATACGTGCTCAATAGACACTTGCTGGACAAAGGAATGAATTAGGCAAAATAGCTCATGTGTGAAAGACCATTGGTGACTTGGAATAGTGACTGGTGAGGACATCTGTTTTTCCCTAACACAAGGATTGTCAACCTCAGGGTCAAACTTGCAGGGTTTCAAGGTGGTGCCTTTGATGATACCTTTGCACTGCAGAGTCCCTCCTTGTGGGAAAAGAAGTTCAGTTTGTAGTCTTTCTTGGAGCCAGAGAGCACATCAATGTAATCAAGGCCCTTCATAGTGATGCTTAGGTCTTGCTTCTCTGGCTTTACCATTTCCACAGTGACCCGGAATCTGGGGCAGTGCCAGAACACATGAAGAAAGGAGAGAGAAAATGAGACTTTGTTCAAAGGAGGGAAGGATAGGTGCTGTATCATAATAACTCTAACTGGCATTTATTGATCACCTATTATGTACCAAGACCTGAGTAGGTGCTGTCTATGTATTGCAGGCATTTAATCTTCATAATGTCTACAGGAGGCACATGTCACTAACATCTCCACTTCACTAATGGGGAAACAGAGGGCAAAAGAAGGAAGCTAATATGCTCAGGTAACATGATTAGTTAATGGCAAATGAGGCACTCAGCCTTCCATCTAGGCCTCTATCTGCCATGCTGAGCAGGTGGCCCTTAGTAAGCTATGGCTCTTCTCTGGGTCTTTGGTTCTTTCCTGTAAAAGCTGGTTGGCTTTGAGCTCCTCTCATCCTTGCTTCATTCTACTCCTATTATAAGTACAAGATACAAGGGGCTTCCTTCTTTGGCTGGGGGCTTAGTTAATAAGACAGACCACTCAATAATAACAAAGGTGATTATCATTATTATAATAATAGCTAACATTTATCAAGCATTTATTTTGTGCCAAGCATTGTTCTTTCTAGGAGATAGGTAAGCAGGAGACACTCTCCAGGTGCTTAAGTACAGGAAATGTCTGGCTACATCAGCGATCATTGGCTCTGACTCTTTGAGCACCACAATATTCTCTGTAGGCCCCAAGGAGGGGCAGGACCAAGCTTGATGGTGGAAATGGTCCCTCTGTCTCTCTAGCCTGACCCCTCACCCTACTGCCTCACCTCTGGGGCTTGTTCAGCCAGTTGGTGATGGGTAGAAGCTCCGTGTAGGGTGTCTTACATGGCACCTCACGGTAGATACTGGCTACAGCTTTGGGGAGTTCAGCAGTCCCATGCAGAGCATAAAGCCAGCCATTCCCATCTGGGAGTGGGAAGAAGAGAGTGCCCTAAGGAAAAGAAGACTTGTGATCACAATGACACAGAGGTCATTTACTGGGTACCCATCAGGCACGGTTGGGATACAGGATTTAGTGGAGGCTTTGCAAATAAACATAACATTTGTGGAAACCAACTTGGTAATAGATTTTTTTTTTGTGGGTTCTGGGGGTCGACCTCAGGACCTCGCTCACCAGCGGGCGCCCATGCTGCTGAGCGATATCACCGGTCCTTTTTTCATATGTGGGTTCCGGGAGTCGAACTCGGGCCCTTGCACTTGCCAGGCAGGCTCCTACGCTGCTGAGCCATCTCACCGGCCCGGTAATAGATTTAAAGGTCATCAAAATGTTCTTATGTATTTGAACCTGGAATCTAACCTGAAGGAAATTACTGAAGAAAAATCCCTCCAAATGAAAAATTACACACACACACACAGACACACAGACATACACACACACAGACACACACAGACACACACACACACGAACACCACTTATAATGTTGATGAAACTTGGAGGTAAACATTCAACACCAGGGGAGTATTAACTTTTGGGACTCTTATTCAAACATTATTAGGCAGTCGTTAAAACGATTATCTCAAGCTATCTAGATAAAAGAAAAATATTAATGACATAACGTAAAGTGAAAATAAACCAAATGCAAGACCAAGTATGTTACAATGACAGTTATGGCTAAATCTGAGTAAGGATTGGTAGTGAAGATAGAAAAAAATTCATTTTCTATAGGATGGAAGACTGTGGCTACTTTCGTTTTTGGTTTTTATTACAGTCAGCATGATGGTGTTTATGCTATTAAGCTAAATATTAATTGCTTGGTGCTTGGTCTAGAACTTCATTTCAGAATTGAGCCCTTGGCTGTAAGAGAATCCCCTATGTAGGAAAACGAGAACAAAAAGGGAAGCCAGTGTTTGACCGTTCGCGTGATTCTCCCACTGTTCCACCGTGATCATGCTCTCCGCTCCTTGTTATAATATTCTCCAAGCTCCCAACTGTCTTCTAAACTCTCTCCCTTCTCTCACTACGCCAGGAATCTCAGGAGAGGCCTCGGCCTACCTGGTGCTTGCGGTTCTCCAAGTTCATGGTGCGGGGCCTGTAGGTGATCTCATAAGGCTTATTTTGCTGGTGGGCCTCGAGCGTGATAAACTCGGGCCCTTCCCAGTGCTCGCCCTCAAAGATGGGGTGCAGGTTCCAGGTCTGGTTGGTGCGGTTTGACAGCAGGATGGTCTGCGTGTGCTTGGAGCGCACCTGGCAGTTGAAATTCACCACCTGGAAGAAGGCAGGCACCTCAGCTTCCTGGCTTTTGTCCCCAGTCTGTCTCCAGGGCCCAAGGGAGAGAATGTGTGCAGGGGAGGGCTGATTTTAACAGTACTTCCAATCCTGAGTTTCAGTTGATACTTTTTTTTTCTTTCATTCTTTCAACAAATATTGATTGAGTACTTTCCATGCACCAGGCACTGTTCTTGGTGATGGAGTTGAAGAAGTGAACAAAATAACAAAAATCCCTGCCTTCAAGGAGCTTATGTTTTAGTGGCAAGAGACAGACAGGAAAACAAACAAGGAAGTATAATGTAGAATCTGTAAGCTAGGAGTAAATGTTATGGAGCAAAATAAAGCAGGAAAAGGGATATAAATAATACCAGATTGGGGGTGGGTGTGAAATTTTAGCTAGGGTGATCAGGGAAGGCCTCATACATACTGAAAACAGATATTTTATTAAAGACCAAGAAGGACAAATCAGGAGAGACCAAGGATAAGCGCCTCCTCCTAAGCAGAGGAAACGTCCATTGCAAAGATCCTGAATTTTGACCAATGACCAGGAGGCTATTCTGGCAGACATGGAGCAGTGGGAGATAAATTAACAGGGAAGAAGAGCATCTAGGACCTCAGGAGTCATGGTAGAGACTGTTATTTTCCTTCTATTGACATAGGAGGACTCTGGGGAGCTTTGCGTAGAGAGGGTTTTAACAGAATCACCGTGGATGCTGACAGGGGACAGAGGAAGAGACCAATTAGAAGAAACTTCCAACAGACCAGGCAGGAGATGATGGTGTCTTAGGTGATGCTAGGGATGGTGGGAAGTGGATATATTCCAGTTGTACTTTGAAAAGCCAATAGGATTTTATGATGTATGGAATATTGGGTGTAAGTGGAACAAGATTCAAGAATGACACCTCAGTTTTTAGCTTGAGCAGCCAAAAAGATGGGGATGCCACTTATGGGGGTGGGGTTGACTGTGGGGTGAGCAGGAACTCAGTTCTGTACGTGTACCTTCGAGAAGCCTTAGTTGAACAGGAAGTGGAACTTACAAAGATGGAGTTTAAGGGAAAAGTCCACATAGGAGATATACATTTGGGAGTTGTCAGTACAGCGTTGCTTTATTTATTTTTTTTTTTTAAGGCCAAGAAGCTGGACGTGATTGACAAGGAGGGAGTGTCTTTAGAAAAAAGAAAAAATCTAAGGACTGATTCCTGACAGGTGATTGCAGTGTGAAGAAGGATCAGAGTGGGAGCAGCCAGTGAGCCAGGAGGAAGCCAGGACCGAGTGGTGGTGTGGAGGCAAGTGAAGGAATGTTTCGAGAAGGGGGACCAATCTACAGCACCACACTCTTATCTATTGCTCAAGTAAGATGAAGGGTGAGAATCCGTCATTGGATTTATCAACATGGACAGCGTGGTATTGGCATAAAGTTGGTCACACAGATCAGTGGACAAGAAGAGAGTTCAGCAGTAGACCTGCACTTACATGATCAACGGATTTTGTCAAAGGTGCACAGGCAATTCAATGGAGAAAGGGCAGTCTTGTCAATAAGTGGTGCTGGGATTACTGGATATTCATATACAAAAAACTTTGAGGCCTATCTTGCACTATATACAAAAATTAACTCCAACTACATTGAAGACCAAATGTAAAACTTTAAGAAGAGAACAAATGACTAAATTAAAAGTAGAAGATTGGAACAGACATTATAACAAAGAAGACATTTGATGGCGAATGAACACCTGAGATGATGTTCCCCATCCTTTGTGATTAGGGAAATGCAAATGAAAAGCCTCATTGAGAAACAACACACCTAGCAGAATGGCCTAGATTTTAAAAACTGACCAAATCAAGTGTCAATAAGGATGTGGAGCAAGTGGGAATGTCAGACACTGCTGGTGCGAATGTAAAAGACACAGCCACTTTGGAAAACAGTTTGTCAGCTTCTGTAGTAGGTAGACAGAGATGTACCCCACCAGCCACAACCAGGTATTTGTCCAAGAGAAATAAAAGCCTGTGTTCTTGCTGAGTCTTTTTCATACCTGTTCACAGCATGCTGTCTGATTCCGTCCATTTAATAGTCTTGAAATAACAAAAGGACAGGGAGGGAGATTGGGTGTCATTTTTACCATCAGCAACACTGTCAGGAAGCAGCTATCGGCAGTTAGGTTTCCAGGAACATGGCCCAGACAGGGTTCATTCAAACCATCCTTTTAACCACAGAGAAAGAGAAAGGTGCTAATCCTCTACTCACAGGTCTTATAAGAGAATTCGATCTAGAAGGACATCAGTGTAAGCTTCCTTGAGAACGTAAAGCCAGAGCTGAGAGCCGAGGGATGAACAGGAACGAACTACACGGGGAGAGAAGAACATCCTCCCTCCAGACTGTCTGTGCAGCAGCGGGGATGGCTTGTTCACAGCCCCTGTGGTCGGAGGGAGCAGGTCCGAGTGATTGATGCGGACACTGAGGACTAGGTTCCCCGGCTGGCACAGTCCTGCTGCTGGTCCCTCCCTGGGCAGCGCCAACTCACCTCTTTTACGGCAGGTGGTCCCACGCAGACACCAGACAGGGTGAGGCTCAGAGGACTGCCCCCCTGGATGAAGCAGGGAATGTTTCTACAGAGAGTCTCCTTTCCCACCTCTGTGGGACGGTAGGTCACTTCGACAGAAACCTCCATGCTGGCGGCGATGTAGCCTTCCTCTGGGCTGACTGAGAACTGAGGCTCAAATTTTTTGACATCCCATTTGAAACTTTTCAGACAAAAGAAGACAAGGAAGACAGTTTACTAATACTCTGAGGGCTTCCTCAGAGCTACTGAGAACAACAGACTTTGCCTGGGCTTTTAGCTGCTGGGTTCCCCTCCCCGGCCTGTGCCCTAGGACTTAAGAGGAGAAAGAGCCGCCAGACAAAGCAGAGGCAGAGGAAGCCTGGGCCAAGGTCACTCCCTGTTAAGGTCACCTGGCTCCCTCTCAGCTGAGCCAATGGTGGGAAGTGGCTGCATCTTATCTTTGTACCCACAGGACACATCAGGGACCATCTACGCATGAACATGTGTACATGTGTCCCCAAGGTTGCACAGCTAGCAAGTGGCTGGGCTAGGATTGGAGCCCACCTGAGTCTGTGGCCTTAACCATTTCCTGCACTGCTTTCCAGTTCGGATCCAAGAGGGTGGTGACTCTTATGTGAGAGCTGCACCTGTTCTTGGTGGCACTGGGATCTGATGGCCCTGTGTGGTCACCTCTCTGGGGCTGGGCACTTGGTCTAGGTAGGAGACAGGATGGATGGTATAGGGCAGTGCCTCCAGGGTGAGGGCCAGCACACCACACCTCTTTAGGAGCCATTCACACCAAGTCTGTGTCACGAGTGTCCCCTGGGGTGAGCGGTGCACAGCCTGCACTGCTGTGTCAGTGTCTGTGAGAGGCAAGAGGGAAGAGCCTGGAAAGAAGCGTTGCTAGAGATGTACTGTACCTGGCTTCTGCTCCTGCTTGTGACACCCTGGGCAAGTCACCTAACCTCCTTGGGCCTCCCCTCATCTGTGCCATGGGGATCTATGGTATCCACCTTAGAGGGGCCTGGGATAGTTAAGTGGAATTTATATGTAAGGATCCTGAGCACTGCTCCCGCACACTTAAGTTTTTGTTACGTGCACGATTTTGGAAAAGCTACTCAATCTCTTTGTGCCTCAGTTTTCTCATCTGTAACACAGATCTGTAGAGCACTGGTCTCCTAGGGTTGTTGTTGGGATGGAATGGTATGAGCCATGTAAAGGGCGTAACAGGATTGAGCAAACGTTCTCCATCATATTAATTTTAGTAATCATGGCAGCAGTGGTCACTGTGGTGAAGCCACTGCTATCACATCTTGAGGCAAGGTTGTGTGTGTAGAAGGGAAAAGATGGAAATAAAAAGTGGCTGTGCTTGCAAAAATGAAGTCTGGGGCCGGTGAGATGGCTCAGCGGCATAAGCGCCTGCCTGGCAAGCATGAGGGCCCGAGTTCGACTCCCGGATCCCACATATGAAAAAGGGGCCGGTGATATCGCTCAGCGGCACAGGTGCCTGTTGGCGCGCGAGGTCCTGAGGTCGACCCCCTGGTACCCACAAAAAAAAAAAAAAAAAAAAGAAGTCTGGCAGTCCAAGAACAGAAATGCCTGTGGCAGCCTGGGCTAGGGCATGGCTTCCTACCTTGCACCCATGTCGCCTGTGTTCAACATGAGGATGCGGCGCGTGGCTTGCGCCTGACACACAACTGGTCCAAAGGGAATGTGATCCTGGTCCAGGGAGATCTCCAGGGCCTGGCAGCAGCCATTAAGGAGAAAGAGGGGGCGCAGGAGGCCCATGCATTCTGCGAACACCTCCTCGGAGAAGGGAGGGATGCGCTTCTTTGGAGCAAAGATGACTTCCAGCTTACAGACCTCTTTGGGCTTCAGGGTGATGTTTTGGAAGGGCACCAAGGTGATAACCTAGGTAAACAACAATGAGACTCAGCAGCTGACAGCAAAGGGGTCCTGAGGCAGGAGGGGGTTCTCTGGGTTCCCTGAGGTCTTTCTGCCGGTGCTGCCAGCCCAGGGGACAAATCTCACATCTGCTCTTACCAGCTGTGTAATCTTTGGTAAGTTACTTAAAACTTACAAGACTGGCTTCATGGTGAAGGTTAAGATCATGTATATTAAATGTGTGGCACCTAGCAGGCATCCAATAAATGTCAGTTCCTTTTCCTCCCCTTCCCAATGCATCTTGGTCACTTCCTTCTTTCTCCTCCTCGCTTGTAGAGGAAATAGGAAACACGTAGGGCTCTAGTGTTTCTCAAGGTACTCACTGGGATTGTTAAGATGCAGATTTCACAGTCCTGTCCCGGGACGAGTGACTCAGTGCTTCTGGGAGGGCTTGGAACCCACATTTTCAAAAGTCCCCCAGGTGACTCATGATTCTAAAGTTTGAGAGCCATTGCACACATGTGGATGTTTTTCTCTTTGCCCTTAGTCCCAGTAAAAAGCAAATCCAAAGAAAGTCAACTCCTTTTTGACCCTTAAATTCCCTTTGGTGCAGAGCATTGAGCAGTTACCCACAAGTGGGCTGTGGCCCAGGGAGTGAGGTGAGGGACAGAGGATGTGGAACAGCAAAGTTGTGCCAGAGATTTCTCAAACATGAGGATGTTGGAGTTAGCCTCAGGGCGATGGGGCCACACAGGACACTCTGCCAGCTTTGGCCTGGCCACCTAAGAGGCAGAATTGGTATGGCCAAACTGTTAGGGGCCCTGACCCAATGAGGCCAAGGACTGTAATTTGGATTAATGAGGATGGTGTAATGGGCAATGCAGGGTCCTGGGATGAGATGACCACTAGGTGTCTTGCTCCAGCTGTGCTTTCATGGCCAATTTTTCTGTATCTTACAAGCCCTAGGGGGTGCACAATGCTCTTTCCACATTGATTCATACCTGGTTTTCTAGAAACACTGACCCTTTGCAATATGCATCTGTCTGTTTATCTATCTATCTATCTATCATCTATCTATCTATCTATCTATCTATCTATCTATCTATCTATCTATCTATCTACCCATCCATCCATCCATCCATCCATCCACCCACCCATCTATCATCTATATCTATCTATCTATCTATCTATCTATCTATCTATCTATCTATCTATCAATCTATCATCTTTGCCCCCAGGGATCTCCTTCTCTAACCCGTCTTCCTGGGAGACATCTGTTCCTCCTGTAAAATGCAGCGCGGGCCTTTCTGCACTCTGAGGCCTTCTATGCCTCTGAGCCCTGGTCTGAGGAGCCCTACTCCCGACTCACACCCTGCCTTGCAGTTCCCATGCTGTCTTGAGAATGTTTATGTATCTATGACCTCCCAAGACTGTGAACTCCACCAGACCAATTTCTGTGTCACAGTCACTTTTATATTCTCTGTACCTCACACATATTTACTGAATAAATGTAAGAATGAACTTAATGAAGGAAAAGATACAGTCCATACTCAAATGAAACACTTGTGGTACAATTTTAAAGGGCCAACCAAATACCGATGATGGTAAGTTGGGTAGCAGGTAGCTGGGACTGCAAGCTTCTCTATTCAGGGACTGTGAGGAAGTGGATTTAGCAACACACATGCTTTTCTTTCACCACTGATGAGAATGCAAAGCAGTTCAGACTTTCAAGGGAGCAGACTGGTGATACTAATTGAAATATATTTTCCCTTTTGATCCAAGGAGCCCACTTCTAAGTACTTGTCTTAAGTAGGGAGCCATGGATGCATACAAAGGCTTTGCTGCAAGGCTATTATAATGCTTTTCATAGTATAAAAAGAATAGAAACACCTAGAATGAACAGAAATAGAGCAGAAATGGCCCATTCATATACTGGAGGTGTAAATGAACAAATGACACTGGAAAGTGAAATGCACATGTAAAATGAGAATAATGAAAGCATTAAAAAAAGCATTAACCATATACTGTTTTGGGGAAAATGATCTGAGATAGCACATAGAAAGCTCTCAGTATGGTCTGGGTCATTCTAGATGGGCAAGAAATGTGAGCTGTTAGTGTTGTTAGCCTGGTCATTCTTATGGATGGGAAGCACAAAGAGACCCCAGGAGCCCCCAGCACCAACCTTGGGTTCCTGGAGTTCTGGAGTGGAGAACAGTGCAGACTGGTTAAATGTGAGCTGTGCAAGGCTATTGTTCATGATGCAAATGGTTTTCTTCACAACCTGTCCTGGTAGGACACCTCCTAACTTCACAATCCTATTGGGTGGATCTAGGACTGAAATCTGTGGGACAAGAGATTAGGAAGAAGGATTCATCAGTAAATGAGAAACAAATGTTAGTGATATGTCCATACTGGTGAGGCAAGGGTGGCTTCCTCTCTCATAGGGATTTTTTTTTTTTTGTGGGTACCGGGGGTCGAACTCAGGACCTCACGCTTCCCATGCAGGCGCTTATGCCGCTGAGCTATCTCACCGACCCTCTCATAAGGATTTAACTTCATGACGGATGGGCATCTGTTCACCTAACATTCATGTACATAAAATGTTCACTAAATTCATCACAAAACTACATAATTAAAACTTGGTTTAGAGAGAGGGAGGAAAAGCTCAGGGCACCTTGACAGCATATTGCAGGAGGTTGAAAGTGGACTAGGGGCTCAGGGAGGCCTTCTTAAAGATGGCGTACTTACCCCAAGAACCAAAGAAGGGCAGGGTATAGTCAGTGTAGGGCAGCGTGGGCAAGTGGTAGGGAGCACTGCAGGGGGAGGAGATGGCCTGTGTGAGGTCCTGGGTTAGAGGGAGCAGCCTATGGCTTGGAGCTAGCGCTGAGAGGAATTTGGAGAGGGGTTCAGGTTTTGCAAGGTCTTGTGGGCCACAGTTGGGTGGGGAGAGAGAGAGTGGGCTCTGTGTCTGGGAGAAACGGAGTAAGCAAATCAGAGTGACCAAATCTGATTTTTTTTTTTTTTTGCCAGAGTGCTCCATGAAGACTACATGACAGAAAGAGAGAAAACATGAGGAGCAGAGAGGATAGTGATTTGGTTGGAATGGTGGCAGCAGAGGTGGAGAGAAGTATATACATTGCAAAATCCTCATCTAAGGCCCTGGTCAAAATGTTGATCTGGATGGGTGTTGGGGACTGGGCTGTGTAAAAGTTAAGTTGCTGACCACAGGGCTCTCTGACTGTGTTGGGAAAGCTCATATTCACAGCCTCTGAAGGCAAGATAAGAACACAGCTTAGGACATTTGGCTCTCACTCCAATTCCAGAGCAATAAACTGCCAACCTTGGAGATAAGACAGTTCTCTTAATTAGCAAGATTTACTGCTTGGAATGTCTTTGTTCTAACTTCTCAAGCCCTTGCTCATCTTCACACCTTCTCTCTCAGCTGTTCCCTGCATTTCCCTACAGGCCCCCTACTCCCTGAGTTTGTTGAAAACCCAATAAATGCTGGCAGTCCAAAGAAGTCTTTGTCTTAGCTCCAAGAAAGTTTTGACCTCCCTGGACTCCCTACAAACCATAATGCACTTTGTCTTTTATTTGATCCTTTTCCATACATTCGTCTATAAGATTGGGAGCTTGGCCAGCTCCCGATAGATGTGGCCAAGGCCAGGCCAAGCCTTATCTTCAGGATGGCACTGACCTACAATAAGCAGCACCTACTGGCCACTATCATTTGATCACCTCTGTCTCCAGCCATCTTTAACTATCTTCCCGTCCACATGTTTCTATTTTGTCTAAAAAGGCAAGAGTCCCTCTGCTTGACCAGTGAGAGCCTGGAGGTCTGAGAACATGTTTCAGTTACCAGCACACAATAGATGCTGAATGAACAAATGCAAGAAGTCAGTGGCATGGGGAAGACTCTGTCTCTGTCCAGAGTCCATCAAGTGGTAGCATCCTTTTGCTCTTATGGCCTAAGGGAAGGATGCCAGGAATATAGTATTCCTCCCATTTCCCCTGGTTGCTGAAATGCCTCACGCATTCTTGAGAATCTTGGGAAGTTTTCAGTCTTCCTAAACCTTCTATTACAATACAAATGCTCCTGCTAGAAGAACACCTTATCTTTCTTTTTTGGTACCGGGAATCGAACTCAGGTCCTTGCACTTGCTGAGCAGGCGCTTGTGCCGCTGAGCTATATGCCTAGCCCAGAAAAACACTTAAACCTTGACCAGATACTGGGAAGGAAGAGAAGAGCAGCAGGGCAGGGCCATTCCTTTTCTCTCTGCAGATCCTGGGTAGAAGGAATCTTTGAATGCAATCTTGGAATCCACAACTGGCTGGAGAATGCTAATCAATGAGAGTGTTAAGATGCTTCAAAGCTGAATCCTATGTCTGCATATATTGCCTAAAAATGTCTATTAGGTCCGAAAAGAAAACATGCACTAAAGTGGGAGGAGGAAGATGTGCTTGGGATGCTGCATTTGATAACCTCAAATTTCTCCAAGAAGGTGAAGAATGTTTCTCCACTGTCTGTGATACCCATATTCTTGATACAGTGAAACCTGGAATTGAGTAAAAGCTCTGATGCACTTGAGTCTTATTTGACAATTTCCCTCTCTGTGTAACTAGGGATATCATCTCAATGGGTCTGCTTGACCTCTGATAGAGCAACCCCAAAGTTGAAGACATGGAGGGGTAAGAGAGCAGTGTGGGCTCAGGTTGAGAAAGGAGGCTAGAAGAGCAGGAAGGAGGGCCACGCTCGAGGGCCTCACTTGTAATCTCTTACCTTCATTTCAGTGCCTTTCCCTTTGATTTCGACTGTTTGTTGAGAAAGCCCATTCATTTCAAAGGGGATGAGTTCGTGATAGTTGATACTTTCTCGAGGATAAAAGGTGATTGGAACCTCCATTGTCTTCCCTGGCTTTATCACGTCGGCACGGAAGCTCACTTCAAGGTGGCTGGTGTTGGTGTACAAACAATCTATGCTGGGGAAAATCAAGAGGAAGGGGCACAAACTCTGAGAAGGTTGACCTACAGGGACTGATAAATCCCCTTGTCTCTCTGGGCTGGGTATGATGGGCTGCCTGCCCATCTGTCCTAAAGTCAGAGAAACCGCGGAAGAGCTGGAAGGGACTGCAACACTGACCAGCCCACACTCCCAGGCACACTGAGTTATTTACCCTAAATTACAGCCTGAGATCCAGGCAGAACCAGGCCTCAACTCAAAGGCTCATGTGCCTTTGCTGAATGCTCTTTTCACTCTGTTGAACCTCTATTTCTTGATCATGCATCCCATGGTTGGAAAGGAGTGTGCTCTAGAGTCAGACAAGAATTTGAACCCAGGTCCTATCGCTAAATAGCCATATGGTTTAGGAAAAGTTCCTCAGCACATTTGGGTTTCTGCTTCCTTACCTATAATATGGGGGTAGTGATATTTTATGGGGTTGTTAAGATTAAATAAAATAGAATGGCTAATGCAGTCATACACAGGGCATGGAGAAAACATTCCACAAAAGTGAGCTATTATTAGTATGACAAATTGCACAACTAGAAGGAATCTTGAAAGGTCATGTTTAGCCCACTCCACCTGTGGGTAGGAAGGCAAGTGGACCTCTCTGCTATGACCTCTCCTCATCTGCCTGACGGGTATTCAGAGACAGTGTCTAGCTGGGCCAATGTATGAAGCACAATGTCTTCAACTAAGGAGTGAGATTACATTAAACTATATAAGAAAACATGTAAGTACATAAGATTTTAATTAATATTTAAAGTTATATGACATTCATAATTTAATACTCAGGGAAATAAAAATCACAATAGGGTGTTAGCTAACAATAATTGAGCATTTTCTATGCTTCAGGCACTAAGTACTAGACTAATTTAGTCTCCGAATAGTCTTATACAGGAGGTACTATTCTGATTCCCCAATTTTGGGCAGGATACAGAGACACAGAATTTTAAAAATCTGCCCAGTGACTGGGGGTTGTAGCTCAGTGATGCAGCACTTGCCTAGTAGGTGCAAAGTCCTGGGTTCTATTCCTAGCAGTGAAAAAAACTGTCCAAGATCGCACAGCTAAGGAAGAGCTGAAATTTGAACTTAGATCTGTGCTAGACACGTGTGACTATTAAAATTAAAATAAATGAAGTAAATAATTCAGTGCCTTAGTTGTACTGGCCACATTTCAAGTGCTCCATAGCCACCTCTAGCTGTCAGCAACCATATTGGACAGTGCAGAAAAACAACATTTGTCACTGCAGAAAGTTCTCTACATACTGGTGTAGAGAGCTTTGAATGAACACAGGTCTGTGGGCCTATGAGATTCTGTCTCATTAAGTCTGGGATGGACCCCAGATACCTTTACTGGAACCTGGATTTGAATCAGAAGATGTAGGCTCAGTACAGATCTATTTCTGCAGAGAAATTTAAAATTCTCTAAACCTCAGTTTCCACATCTATTACATGAACAAAATAAATGGAAGCCACAGAACTTTCCATGAGGTCATTTGGTACTGCCCTCTGCACGTGAATTGCTCATGGGTATCTAAGTATTAGTATCAGTGATGAAGAGGGGGACTCAGGATTCATGCCCAACTATATTTGACTCTTTCCCATAATCCTTCTCTTTTGGTCTTGGCAGGACCACACCTGTATGGAGTGTATAGGACTATAAGGAGCTGCAGAATCATCTGGATGCTCAGGGAAGCTTCATTACCTCACAGATGTATCTTCCTTGTTGGTGATGACCAGAATTTGTTTGTATGAGGGCATTCCAGCTTGGTAGATGAAGCAGGTCCCAAAGTTGTAGCTGGTGAAGGAGAAATCAATGGCTGGACTCACAGCACAGCCTATGATGTTGCACATAAACGTTGGGCCATAGCTGATCTGTGGGGAGGGCATGGCAGGGAATGGTGATTAGGAGAAATGGGAGAAGAAGGTACTTACATCCTCAGATGAAAAAGGAGAACAAGTGGTGCTTTAAAAAAACACAGGCCCACAGAGTACAACTGGAATCTACATTCATTCTTGCTTTGCTACTGCAGCAATGATTTAGCTTGAAGGGCAAAGTGTATGGCAGAAACTGACAGTTACCACCCAATGTCCACCCACTATGGCATCCTTACTAGCAGTACTCTGACTGGTTGCCAGTGTGCTTAGATGAAATACTTGATTACCCATCCTCCCTTGCAGCTCAGGGGCCACTGGACATAGTTCTGGTCATTGGGATATAAACAGAAGAGTATAGGAGAGTTTCCTATCTTGATTAAAGAGACAAAGTATTGCTGAGGAACATTATTGGTCTTCAGGCTCTTCCTCCTCCTTTCACTCTGGAATGCAGACCCAGGAATTAGGTAGGAAGGTCATTGGTCACCAAAAGATGAAAATGTGATCTGCCAGAGTCCTTGTGGACTCATATAGAAGGTAATGCATGACTCAATGGCACATGAACTTAATTTTCTCTTCACAAACTCTTCATAATGTGACATTTCATAAATTGATAATTCATTTAAAATAAAATGCCCAATATTTATTCTGTACAATCTCTCTCCTTGCAAGCCACAAACTGGGGAAAATTTCCAGACTGTTTTGTTCTTTTTTCTGCATTGTGGTCTATCTCTCCAACTTCTCTGTGGCTTCTAACTGTCCTGTCAGTTCCTTCTTGATTTCTGGAAATCTATTTCACTTTTTTCCTCCCACCAGATTGTTATTTTCCAATGTCTGGATTCCAGATCTTGGAGAGGCTGAATTTTGCTACTGATCACTACTCTGCCATTTTCTCCTCTACTCTGAGGATGACTATTAACATCTAAATTTATAACAAGTTAGTATGGATAAATAAAAACTTAAGTTCAATAATATGAAAAAACTTTGCTCCTATATAGCTCTTTTCCTTTCCCTTTGTTTGTCCTATTATTATCATACAAATACATCTTTATTTAGTGCCCAGCAACAAATTATAGTTACTGCTTATGTTGTCTTTTAAATCAGATAGAAAAAAATTCACCAACAAAAAATTCACTTATACTCTTTTCTATATTACCTGTGAAGTTATATTTACTGGTGCTCTTTATTTCTTCATGTGTATCTGTGTTACTCTCTAGTGTACTTTCATTTCAATTGGAAGGATTCCTTTTATTATTTTATTCATTCATTCCATCATTCATTATTTTTGTGTTTCTATGGATCGAACCTAGCGCCTTTACACTAAGCTATATTACTATCCCTTTTTAAATTTTTTATTTTGAGACGAGATCTTGCTAAGTCACTAACTTGGAATCCTCCTTCCTCAGCCTCCCAGAATTCTGGGATTATAGCTGTTGCACCACCATGTCTGGTTCCTTTATTATTTTTTGTAGCCAAGTGTTCTGGTGACAAATTCTTTCTGCTTTTGAATGTTTTGGTTTCTGTATTTTTGAGGGATAGTTTTGCTGGATATGAAATTCTTGTTCATAGGTTTTATCTTTTTGCACTTTGAATATGTTGTTCTATTATCTAGAGGCAACCAAAGTGTCTAATGAGAATCAGCTGTTAATCCTGCTGCTTTCAAGATTACCTGCCTTTGTCTTTCAACAGCTAGATTATCATGTGTCAAGGTATGGATCTCTTTGAATTTACCCTATTTGGAATGTATTGAGCTTTCTGGATGTTTCATTTTTTTCCCCATCAAATCTAAGAAGGGTTTGGGCATTTACTGAAACACTCATTCTATCATTTTCTCTCCTGCTGGGACTCCCATTATGTGTCTGTTGGCATGCTTGATGGTTTCCCGTGGGTTTCTGAGGCTGTATTCATTTTTCTTCTGTTCTTTACACTGGATAATCTCAACATCAACCTTGTTGCTTCTTTCTTTTGTCACATCTTGAGCCTGTCTTGTGATTTTTTTTTTTAATGTGGGTACTGGGAGTCCACCTCAGGACCTCACACTTGCCAGCAAGTGCTTGTGTCGCTGAGCAATATCACCGGCCCATTTTTTCCTTTACGTGGGTTCCGGGAGTCGAACTCAGGACCTCGTGCTTGCCAGGCAGGTGCTTATGCTGCTGAGCTATCTCACCGACCCCCTCTTGTGATTTTTAAAAATTTTGCTATGTACTTTTCACCTGCAGAATGTATGGTCTTATAATTTCTCTCTGATATTCTCTACTTGGTGAGACACTATTCTCATATTTTCCTTTAGTTATTCAGACATAGTTTCCTACAGTCCTTTGTTTATTTTTGATGTTGAAGTTTGAATGCAGAGACTTTTTTTCTTTTCTTTTCTTTTTTTTTTTTTTCTGAGACAGTGTCTCACTATGTAGTGCAAGCTGACCTTGAACTTACATATATAGCCCAGGCTGGCCTCGAACTCATGGTGATCCTCCTGCCTCAGCCTCCCGAGTGCTGGTATTACAGGCGTGCGCCACAACACCCAGCATGAATGCAGAATCTTATGCATGCTAAGCATGCAATCTACCACTGGGCTGTACCCCAATCTCAATATATTTTAAATAGTTGCTTTTAGGTATTTGTCTTATAACACCAACGTATGGGCTTTCTTGGGAAAATTTTTCTTGATTGTTATTTTCTGGTATGAATCATACTTTCTTATTTTTTCATGTCTCACATTTTTTGTTGGAAATTGGAGACATAAAATAATATAATGTGGTAATTCTGGAAGTCAGATCTTGCAAAGCCCCACCCTGGGCTTGTTGCTGTTGTCCATTTTTGTTTAGTGACTTTTCCAGTAAAATCTATGCAGTAGTCCTACTTATCTGCAGTTGACACGTTCCAAGAACACTGGGGTATGCCTGAAACCATAGACAGTACCAAATCTTTTTTTTGTGTGTTTTTGAGACAGGGTCTCACTATGCAGTTCAGGCTGGCCCTGAGCTCACTTTGTAGCCCAGGCTGGCCTCAAACTGATCCTCCTGCCTCAGCCTTACGAGTGCTGGGATTACAGGCATGCGCCACCATGCCCAGCAGTACAGAATCTTATGTATGCTGTTTTTTCCCTATATATACATACCTATAGTAAGGTTTAATTAATAAATCAGGCAAAATAAGATTCTAACAACAATAATAAAATAGAATGATTAGAACAATATACCATAATAAAATTATGCGAGAGTGATTGGTCTTTTTCTCAAAATATCTTTTTGTGCTGTAATCACTCTTCATCTTCTTGTGACGAAGTGAGATGGTGCTTATAGAAAGTACTTTATAGCTTTTCCTTTGAACATCTGAATTGCCAGTATCATTATTGTTGTGCTTGAGGCCATTATTAAGTAAAATAAGGGTTACTTGAATAGAAGTACTGCATTATCTCAACAATTGATTTAATAACTAAGACAGCTAATAAGTGACTAAAGGGTGAGTAGTATACACAGTGTGATACACCAGAGAAAGGGATGATTCATGTCTGGGGCAGGATAAAGTGGGGTGACATGGGATCTCATTATAATACTCAGAACAGTACAAAATTTGAAACTTATAAATTATTTCTGGAATTTTTCATTTAATATTTTCAAACTATGCTTGATCAAGTGGATTAGTCACTTTCTTGTCACTGAGACAAAATATTCAGTACCTGCAACTTAAAAGAATAGAGGTTTATTTTGGCACAAGGTTCAGAAGTTTCAGTCCATGTTCGACAGGCTCACACACAGAAACAGCATGGCAGAAGGGCCTTGGCAGCGGAAAGCTGCTCACATCATGGCAGCAGGAAGCAGAGAGAAGGGAGGAGCTGAGGAGGAAGATACACCCTTCCAGGTCATGACCTCAGCGACCTGTCTCCTCTGACCAGGCCCTGCTGCCCAAAAGCAAGTCAGCTATAGTATCCCCATAATTCAGTCACCTGCCACAATTTCTGCCTATGAGCACATGAGGCCTTTGGGGATATTCTTGACCTAAACCATAATACCATGAGTAGCAGAAATCATGAAAATCAGAACTGCAAATAAGGGGGACTACTGTATTCTTATTTATACATTCATACATGATCACTGCTCAGTTAGCTTAATGGTAGACTAATGGTTGAACAGAGATTTCCTTAAATGCCTGGAACCAATGCTCTCTCAGCATTTACCAAGGGGCTCTGTGTGTGGTGGGGCATGATAACCAGAAGGCAGTGGCCAACTTGGCTTTATTTTTTACTTTTTGCTTTCACAGAACCTGCAAGCCTTGTTTATAGTATTACACCCCTGAGATACACACGTGAAACACGAGCAAAGCATGACTGTCAACACTCCAGGGAACATGTTAGAAATTTTCATATGATCAATGATCATCTAGTTCTCCAGCCTTTTCTTGTGCATTTTTGGGTCGGCTTCTTATTTACTCCAAGGGTCACTGCCACCTCAGGCAGCTGTCATGTTAAACAATTGCCATTGACTGTTTCTGACAAATGCCCCATGGGAAAAGGCTGTTCACAGTGAGCAAGATCTAAGCCAGGTCAAATAAAAGCAAGCCCTGTTGAATGAGCTTGTTGTGAGTAGAGGTTCCCACTGAACTCCTAGACGGGGCAAACAATGACAATTATTTTATGATGGGGCCCTGGGGGAGTTCAAAACCTATTTTGCTCTCTGTGGTGGCTGATAGGTTGCTGGTTGCACTTGGATGGCAGAGCAGTTGGTTTTCAAGACTACTGCAGAGCTGGGGAAATGGGTTAGGAAGAGGACAAATTAAAATACCACAAAACTCACTGTCCCTGTGGGTATTCAGCCATTTTCTTAAATAAAAGCCCCTAGGATTGCTGCAAGTTTATGGTTAAGTTCAGAATTCTGAAAATGTAGATGTTGACAATTTTTGCCAGTGTTCTTATTGCTAGTGAAGAACAGCTTTTCGGAGTTCCTTATTTGCCATTCCTGCAGATGTCTCCATTCTTGGTTTTTCATTCAAGAATGTATCTTGGGGGCCGGTGAGATGGCTCAGCGGCTTAAGCGCCTGCCCCGCATGCGCGAGGGCCCGAGTTCGACTCCCAGAACCCATATACGAAAAAGGGGCTGGTGATATTGCTCAGTGGCACGGGGGCCTGCTGGCGCGCGAGGTCCTGAGGTCGACCCCCCCGGTACCCACAAAAAAAAAAAAAAAAAGAATGTATCTTGGAAATTGTTCTCTCTTTGACATTCCCCATTTATTTCAAGATTTGAATAGTATTCCAGTGCATGGATAGCCAATAGCTTTTCAGTTGGTACTTACCTACCAGGTACCTCAACCATGGATGAGGCCTTTGTGTTAGAGATTATGGGGCTGTCTCCAACACAACCACCCTGCAGGAGCTTCTAGACAGGTTGCAAAAATATAGAACACACAGGAGAATTAACTCATCAAGGCAGCATGCTGTGAGTGCTTTCAGCATTTGGATAATGTTAACTGGTCTCACCTTGATTCTGAGTTCCAGGCCTTTCAAGATGCACTTCTGAAACGGCTGGAAAGACAGAGTGGCATGTTCACTCTGCCCTGCATTCACGGTTCTGTCATGGGGTGAAAATTCTAAGTACTGCAACAAAGCTTTGGGCCCAGAAAGTTCTGCTTGGAAGTTGAAGTTGAACTTTCCAGTGTTTATAAAGCTGAATTCAAACTGGACACATTCATTTAACTCCACCTGGGAGATAGAACAGAGCAGTGAATGCAAAACAGTTCTCTTCTCTGGAGAAAAAAATATCTTTTGGGAAATAAAGATGGCAGATGATGTTGGTGAACTGCATGTTATTAGCTTAACGTAGTCAGATATTCCAGCAAGAGTGACTAAGTGTTGGGTAGCTCTTGAGTATAAGATAGCAATTTTAATTCTTTGGCCTCTATTGCCTGTTGGTAATCAGGTATCCTTCCTGTATGTTTAGTACAAGCATTTTTACCTCTCCCCACCATCTCCAACCCCCGGGACATAAAGTGAGAAAGCATACAAATCATAACATCTACATTTTAGGGATGGAACTGTTCCTGGCACGCTTCTATTCTGGTCTTTCTGGTTTTTGAGATGGAAAGACTGAGCTCATACTCACTTACACCACCTTTCCGAGTTAAACATGGACACTGAGAGAGACAGCCAGGCCCTCTTACACATTTACCTCACAGAAGTTGATGATGTTGGTCTGGTTGGGTGCCAAGAGAGTGATGGAGCCACTCCTGTCCTTGCACTTGACCTCTGCATTTGTGGAATAGCCCTCAGCTTTGATGTTTAACATCAGAGGGTGGACTTTCTTTTTCACATTGCAGATCAAATTAAAGTTCACATCTCCTTCCTGCTTTGGTGTGAAGAAAATATCAATTGGGAACCTGGTTGGGGAATAAGACAGCAGATTAGGTGGCTAAGCTAACTAGGATTAGCAGGTATACTGTGAACAAAAGGCATCGAAAAAGGCATTCCAAATTATAAGTTTTTGAAGATTTACCAGACAAGGATAGGTATTGCTCTGTGACTTCACACATATAGCACACAGCAAGGAAATGACTACAAACATGAAAGAAAATATTGAGAACAAGGGCTTAAAATTATCAGTGCTCCATAATTCATTAGAAAATGAACACCACGAAGTAGGACAGACATGGGATTTTTAGCGTCTAATTCTTAGATTTGGAAGAGATTTGATAAATGGGGCACCCTAGGAGTTTCTCCCGGTCAGCAGGCATGGATCCCATCAAGACGGAAGGATGCTCCCGGGTCTTCATCTGTCTTTACCTGGACTGTGGTGGAATCCAGCCTTCCATGGGGCACACGACCAGGTTGCTGCTGAAACCTTCAGAATATCGGGAGTTGTCCTGAAAGGCGAAGTTGAAGCCCTGCTCCTCCTTGTTGATGATCTGCACCGCCTCCCTGGCTTCTCTGCCTGGAGAGGAAACAGCTGCTCTCAGTGGAAGCCTTCTGCCTGCTTGTTTAAGTCCCTCAGCAGATACTGCTCCACAGGCAAGAGGAAGCCTTCGTACAAGAGACCATTCTTTTCTCTTCCCAACACCTCAGCCTACTTCTCTTCTTTCCCTTTGCTCTTCAAGTGACCCTCCTCCATTCAGGGTCTTCCTCTTCCTCCTAGAACTTCATCATTTCCCACCTCCTGTTGGGTGACTGCTCTGTCCTGGTCACAGTTTTCCTGGGATTCTGGGGGCACTGTTTTCTTCACTTGCTCTTTCAGACCCAGGAGTTGTAATGCCTTCCTGAATGTGTTGATAGGGGCTTTACCTTCCCTGATTTATCCCTTAATTGCCCACATATCTGTAAATAATCCCTACATTGAATTCTTTTGAATTAGACCTTGGGCATGCCATGACTTTGCTGCCGAGATCCTTAACTAATATATCTCCTCTCATTATGTTGTTTACTGTGGCTACTGCAGAACATGTATTTTCCCACATAAATATTAGGATCCTTTTATCCAGTTCTCTTCACTCCTCAGTCCTTCTGGGATTAGAGTTGTTAGATTGAGCAAAGTTTTAAGTATTAGCATGTCCCAAATATGGCATGGGACATACTTACACTAAAACATTACTTACCGTTATCTGAAGTTAAAATTTAACTGAGCATGCTATATTTTATCTGGCAACTGTAGTCAGGGTTCTAATTGGAATGTGATTAACTTTGTATTTAATTTTGGGAGAGCTGGAAAATGTTTGGAGCATATTTGGAGGCAATTTTAATATGATTCAATAATTTTATTTATATACAGAATTTGTTTCTGCATTTATCCTCAGATACTGTATGTTTGGTCAGTATTAAATTGGAAGTTTTTTGTTTCTGTTTGTATGTGCTTTTTCATTTGTTTGGTTTTTGAGACAGGGTCTTGCTTCTCACGGTGTAGTTCAGGCTGGCCTTGAATTCACTATGTAGCCCAGGCTGGCAATGAACTGGTGATCCTCCTGCCTGGGAGTGTGGTGGGGATTACAGCTGTACACCACCGCACCCAACTCTAAATGCTTTTATTATTAAAAGGGAAGAAATTCTTGTTTTTTCATATTTGTCTTGTATTCACTCACCTTACCAAATTATCTTTATCCTAGTAGTTTGTTTTTCTCTTGAGTCTTTTTAGGTTTTATGTGTATAAAATCATCAGCAACAGCAAAATAAAATAATTTTGTCTCTTTTTGCTCATGTTTATGTCAGTTACTTAAGTTTCTTGTTTTATCATATTTGCTAAGATCTCTTAAGAAAGTGTCCAAAAATAATGGTGATGAAAAGTATCCTTGCCTAATTCCTCATTTTAATTGAGGTAATTTAGTGGTTTGTTATAGGGTGTTTACCTTGATTTTTGTTAATCTTCCTTAGGTTTTTTTTCATCAATTCCTGTTTTATTAGTGGAGGGTTATTTTGGGGTAATAGCTCCTGAATTTTAGCAATGCCCTTTCAGTATATTAGTATTTTCACATGGTTGTTCTTCTTTAATCTTTTGATGCAATGACTATTGAAATGGACACCCTTGCTTTCCTGGATTAAACTTTGTCTTGCTGTTATTATTATTATTATGCTACGCATCTCATTTATTTGTTCTAAACCTTAATAAATGACCCCCTCATGTATCAGTATAAGAAATGTTTGGAAATGATACACATGGAATACACATCCAACTGTTAACATTGGTTTTCTTTGATGGAAAGAGAAGGATGAAATGATGGATAAGGGAGAGATTAGATTTTTCTTATAATCAGTTTCTTGATGGACTATATAGATGCTATTTTATAAATTAAAAATCTAATGAATAATTTTAAAATCCTCCAGCTTTTGTTGTATTTTACACACACACACACACACACACACACACACACACACACCCTACATCAGTGTGAAAGATGCATAAGGTTATAAGGGACCTGAAAATTACTTCCTTCATATCCCCCAGGTCGCTGTTCAAATGCCACTTTCCTACTGCCTAATGCATTCCTTATTCTCCCTACTGTGCTATGTTTTTCTCTAGAGCACTTACCAACATTTGACATACTATATAGTTTACTAATTTTTTGATAGCTTATTTCCTCTTACTAGAATGTAAACACCATGAGGCTTTGTGGTTTTTGTTTGTTTGTTTTGAGACAGGGTCTAGCTACATAGTCCCAGCTGGCCTTGAACTTGCTATGGAGTTTATGCTGGTCTCAAACTTGCGATCTTCCTGCCTCAGTCTCCCAAGTGCTGGGATTACAGGCATGTGCCATCATGCCCAGCTGATTTTGTGCTTTATCTTAGTGCATTCCCACTACATGGGAGAATACTTGGGCCAGATGTGGGGCTCAATAATATTTGCTGAAACTGTGAAAGGATGGCAGAGAAATCTGACCACTGTGGCACACAATGAGAAGTAAACAAATAGAGCCCACGATCTGGGTTTGGGGCATGCAAGAAGAATGGGGTTGATGTGAGGCTCTGTAAATGAAGAAAGCCAATGCAGGCACTAAAGGAATCTTCCTGTAGGATTTTTTTTTTTTTTTTTTTTTTTTTTGAGACAGGGTCTCGCTATACCATTCAGGCTTGTCTTGAACTCATTTGCATAGCCCAGGCCAGCCTCGAACTCATGGCAATCCTCCTGCCTCAGCCTCCCAAGTGCTAGGATTACAGGCGTGTGCCACCACGCCCGGCTTCCTGTAGGATCTTTAACAAGGCTCCTAAATTTCTTTAGGTTGTTAATGTATGGTTTTAAAAGATATTTGGTGGAAAAATAGATTGAGAAGTAAATATATTATGGTTTCCTGAAAAGTGATAGAGGCCCTCTGACACGTTTCTGGAAGAGACCAGGCAAAGTTCTCCACCCAAGTCTGCTCCCAAAGCTTTTGCTGACCTCACCCGGATCAAGCCAACTTTAAATATAAATTGGCAGGGCAGCCTTACCAATGAGGAGAGAACTGAAGTTGAGGTGTGACTTGTTCAGAGAGATGACAGGCTCAGTGGTTCTACCCACCAGCAGGAAAGGAACTGAGACATTGTGTTCAGGGATTAAGAAAGTCCATAAGGCTTCTGTGATGTCCAGATGGGAAGGTATGAACTGGAACACAATCTAAGAAGACAATTCAGAACAGAGCAGTGAGAGGCCTTCCTGCTTACTTATTCCTTGTACCCCTGGAGAGTGTCAGCATTAGGGTCAAAATAGTTGACATCCCTTGGTTATTGCTACCTTCCTACATTCTCTGTACAGGTATGTAGGTATGACTGTGCCAGCAGTGTCAACATGTTTGCTCTGCCCACATGTTTTTTAAGGGAGTGTACTCCACACACAGCCTCTGCTGGTTAAGCTGTCATATTCTATGCTGTCTTTGGATGGCATGGTTGTACCACAGTAGATTGGACTAGAGAGTTGGCACCCATCCCAAAGAAAGACGATTCAATTGCTTGTCCAAGCTTGGCACACAGCTCAACTCAATATGATCCACACAGTAACCAGATTTCTTTCTGAGAAGTTCAGAATTAAAATCAAGTGACTAGGCTAGCTGGCAGTGAAGCTGATGGTGAAAGATGCCATGAGGGTGAGCTGGGCCTTGGCATGCCATAACCCATTTCCTAAGTAAAGTTACAAAGCAACTGAAACATAAATAGATGCAGGAAGACCTAGGAGTCCAATCTCAATAGCTGCCCCAAGTCCTTTTTTCCTTTGAGCTAAGTTGAGTCTCTTCGTAATTGATCAATCCAGACTGAATGTAAGAACAATTGAATTTGGCCAGAAAGCAACCAGACAGTGTGACATACATGGTCCATGCCAATTCTAGGATGATGCAGAGAGGCATTCTGGAGATGTGTCACTTCAACAACACAACTGTCATCCAAGGGTCAGCATAATCCTGGATGATGGATTCTGCAACTTGCCTCTCCAGGAACTGGGCATCATCTTTGACACAATTCTGGGCTACAGTGGGGCCACACCCAAATAGGACCATGCCTGTGGTGTCCCCACTTCCTGGATCTGTCATGCTGAATTAGATGGCCTAGGCACTGACAATATGCAGAAGCCAAAACCAGGGGAGAGTTTACAGATATGTTTCATTTGGTTTGGAAGTATGAAAAATATTTAACTAGCTATTGACATGTAGAATAGGGAGATTCACACAGGATTGTGGAATCTTGGCTTCTTCAGAAAAGTTTGGGCAAATGGGTCAGCCTGGGTCCATTGGTTTGTATGGTGATCATTGCCAGAAAAGAGCTGGGGCCAGCAGGCCTTGGCAGCCAACATTCCTTATCATTGTCCTCTTTGCCTGCTTTGTTCATTTGGGTTACTTTCCAGAAGGCATCCAAATTCACAATTTTTGTTTCATGGATTTATTTCTGCCTCTAGAGTTCTCTGAAGAACTTATTTGACATGAAGCCCACAGATTTAATTTGGCTGCCGACTTCATATTGAAGTCTGACCCCCAGCCTTATATGCTCATGGAAGCACTGAGGACTAAGCCAGAGGACAAGACTCAAATTTTCTGTTTTGCCCTTTGTCCTGGCCAAGTAAAAACCTTCCACTTTTGTCAGCCCCTTGGACAAAGATAACTCCTTGCTTCTTGTTACTATATGAGTCCCAGAGGCTCCAGCCATTTTTTTCTGGCTCTCCTTTGCTGCTTGAATATTCTCAATTAAAGAAAAACTGCAAATACTAAAACCCTCTCTTTCTCCATAGGCAGTCAAGACAGACTGGGTCTGTCTAGTTATCAGGACTGACCATTATGCATGGCAGCCACTCAGTACATACTTGTTCACTGATACACCCTTAGGCAGCCCCTCTAACACCACTTGCTTTCTGTGCACACTTGCTAGGCAGAGATGGCTAGAATAACCCAAACACTGGTTTGAGGGGACCCCATGTACACATACTTCAGCTTTCTTTTCAGGGTGGATGGAGCCTTTCTCTGTAAGGCAGGCAAAGGCTGGAGGGTTCTGGAGACTTTCACTTTCTTCAGAGATCCAGCAGAAGGAGTAGCTGCTATTGGTTGGGTTCAGGATTGTAAAAGTCCTGGACAAAAGGAAAGAGTTAACAATGGAGATGAGAGAGGGGACAATGGAGATAAGAGAATTTTCCTAGAACCTGATCCTAGCAGAGTCTCCCACTGAGAACCAGAGCTGCTCTGAGCACTTCGTTACTGCAGAAATGAAAACTTCATCTCATCCGGGGGTCCAAAGTATGGCTAAGGTGATGCTTTATTGTCAGGTGGTAGTTAGTAATTAAACCTTTGTATATACCAAATTTTATCCACTGCCAAAACTAAAGTCACAAAATTCAGTTTTCTTCATGTAATAGTTCTCTAAAATCAACTCTCTAAAATTCAGGTCAACTTCCAGGATATCAAGTCTGCTTCTAGGGAATTAGTCTAGCTTGCTTCTCTGAATTCTTCCACTGAGTTCTAAAGAATTGACTGATATGAATCCAACCAATGCAAAACTGATGCAACTCACTGGAGATTCTTTCCTCCTACGCCCACAGTGTTGAATTCAATCACCCTGGTGTTTGGATCCAAAGGCCCTGTGCCAGATGCTCGGAGGTCGGGGTTGTGCTGATGTCCACGGATGTAGTCTGAGTCTTTCAGGTCAAAATGGCAGATGGGCAAGAAGCTCCGCCCTTTTGCTACCAGGACAGGACCTTGCTTTCCAGGAGGTAGGTTGGGAATCCTAAGAGGATAAGGTTATTATTATTTATGTTTTATTTTGTAACCAGTGTTATTTTCTTGGTTGGTTGGAAATGAATTTTATATCCATCAGAATGTGAACTCTATGGGTGCAGAGGGTTGGATTGTCTTGGTTAACATCACCATCTCAGTGTCTTGATTGGTACGTGACACACAGTAAGTATTTATTAATTGTTAAGTGGATGAAGGGGATGAGTATGGAAGCATGAATTTGGGCTCCTTCTGCATACCTATGTATGGCAGCAAGTTACTTTCTTCATTAGTGGTGAGATATCCATCTTCCCGCTGTAAAACAAGATCAGTCTTACCCTCTGGGCCCTCTCATACACATTTAGTGGAGCATGCAGAGTTACCTGAAAATCTTCAAAAAGCATTCTGAGCTCCTTGAAAACGTGAATAGATATGAATGGGCTCTCAGCCCCAGGACTAAGCTGAGGTTGTGAGGGATCTATGTAGTGTAACTGCAAGGGTCTGGGAGGCTCTGAAAGTTCATATATGTCTCTGCTAGCCAAGGCTTAACAATTTCTCTGTAAGGTGGGTGTTCCCTTTTGAGCTTTCCTGGAAGTGGATACCACATCAGGGAGTTTCGTTGTCAGATACGTGGAATTAGTTTTTCTTTCACTGAGTCTGGGCACCATGTATTCCTCACCTACTACTACCAGGCCCACTAACTCTACACCCTTCCCACCATCTAGTGCTTATTTTGTGCCAGCACTGTTTTAAGCTCTCTGCTTAAGTTAACTCATTTAATCTTTCAGACAATTCTACAAGGTGAGTATTGTTATTTGCATTTTACATGTGGGGAAACTTAGTCTCAGAGAAGGTATAAGAGAGGTTGCTCAAATTCATGCTTGTCCAAGGACTGGGAGCCACTTAGCTGCCAGCCATTCTGTTGCTTAGTGGAATCCTGTATGCAGCTAGAAAAGGGGCAGGGGGCAGGGGGAGCATCTGGAGAGGGTTGATGAGCAGAACCGAGAGCCATTTCTCTTGTACTCCAAAGGCAGGCTTCTTTCAATCTCTCCAAAGGGGAAAGTGGCAGTATGGGGCTGTGGAGGGGTCTAGGGCTGAAAAGAATGATGGCAAAAGTGGAACCAAAGAAGGGATGAGCGCTTCACCCTTGCAAAGATGGAGGTTCTGGAAAGCACGTTTTCCTTACTGGCAGAAAAGATTGCTCTCGAATTCTCCAATGTCCAATGGTGAGAATTTCACTTTGATCTTCTGAGTCTCCCCCACAGGCACAATGCCTGAGGAGGGCTCCACAGAGAAGGGTGATAAGGAACCATCAGTCCAGGGGTCCACGCCGCTGTCCAGGGTGCTGACCGTAGCCTGACTAAGTTGCTCTTTTTGAGGGAAACCTGGGGAGAGGGGAGACAGAGCAGGTGAAAGCCCGTAGTGGAAGACAGCTCATTTATAAGCCCCTCAGGACCCTCTGTGGGGTCTGTGGGCTCATCTCTGTAGCAGGTACACTTAACCTTGGGCATTGGAGGTAAGGAATTAGCTCTGTCTCACAGATGATTTTTTTTTTTTTTTTTTTTTTTTTGGTGGGTACCGGGGGGTCGACCTCAGGACCTCGTGCGCCAGCAGGCGCCCGTGCCGCTGAGCGATATCACCGGCCCCTTTTTCGTATGTGGGATCCGGGAGTCGAACTCGGGCCCTCGCGCTTGCTGGGCAGGCGCTTAAGCCGCTGAGCCATCTCACCGGCCCTCACAGATGATTCATGAAAAAACATTTCTAATAAGTCCATACCATTTTCAAATTTGTTTCCTTTTAGCTCAAGGGGGTCTGTCAAGAAGGTATTTATATAGATCTTCTGCCCTTGAATAATGAGCTGTGAACATAGTCTCTTGAAAAATTACTGTTCTAAAGTAGGGGTTTACGATCTAGGGGGCCATGGATAAGGGTCCATTAGAAAAGTCTGTGAAACTCCAACATTGAAATAATAACAAATACTGTATTTGTTTCCTAAGGTTTGGGCCCTTTTCCAGTGCATTATATGTGTCAACTGAAAACTTGGGCATAGATGTGTATTTTCTTGGGAAAATGGTTCATAGCTTTCAAGAGTTTTTCTAAGGGGTCTGTGATTTCTGAGAAAATTAAGAACTAAATTAAAAATATTTTTAGTGGTTAGTGAGATGGGAAATTGGCTGAGTAGGGGTCAGGGTCCAGGATTCAGGAAGGGAGAGGTCAAATCTTCAGTTTCTCAGGTCCATTTAGCTCTGAAGACACCAGGGGGCCTTTGCTATGCTTTTCCTTAGCTATGTAGGAAGCCACCTGAGCAGTGTCATTTTTCCTATTAACAAGGCCTTTTTACTAACAGACGACTCAGGTCAGGCCCTGGGTTTTACCTGGCGTTACATTTACCTTGGTTTTCAGGCTTGGCAAGGCTGACTGCCTTTGTAGCGTCATCTGAGCTCCAGTTGAATTCTAGCCGCACATGTCCAGAATTAACCAGGTCAAACCTGCAAATTGATCAGAAATGGACTTCAGGAATGTGCTGCAGGTGATTTTTTTCCTGCCTATATATCATCTATAGTGTTTCTGAAAGTCAAGTCACTTTATTTCTTAGATTTTTTATTGCTGATTAATATTCCATTGTGAATATATACCACATTTTCTTTATCCACTCATCTGCCAGTAAATACCTAGGTTGATCCCATATATTGGCTATTATAAATTCTACATGAAAAACAAGGGAACACAAGCGTCTCTTTGATATGCTCTTTTAATTTCTTTTGGCTATGTACCCAGAGATGGGATAGCTGGATCATACGGTAGAACTATTTTTATTTTTTTGAGGAACCTCCATGCTATTTTCTACAATCCCTTCACTTGCCACAGAATAGATAGAATTGGAGTACATAAATGATATAAGCTAGAAATACAAATAACAAGTATTCCCTTTCATACTAAAAATGTTAATTTCGAAGTAGAGCAGAGTAGAACAGTGATTATTTCTAGAGGCTGGGAATGGTAGTGGTGGTGAGGCAGATAGAAAGAGGTTGGATAACACCTACCAAAATGCATTCACAAAGGATGAATAAGTTCTAATGCTCTACAGCTCAGTAGGATGACCAGTTTGCAACAATTTCCTATACTTTTTATGAAGAACTAGAAAAGAGGAGTTTGAAGCTCCATGCACAAAGAATGATAAAAAGATGGAAATGCTAGTTATCTTGAGTCAATCATGACACATTGTATACATGTATTAAATATCACATTGAACCCCCTAAATATGTACTGTTCTTATAATTACCATTATTACAGTTACAGTACTGTTAACTAAAAAGAAAAAGATAAAAATTAAAAATATTTTTAACAGGCACGTTTTAAGCAAATTTATCTGAATGCATGAATTTGATATATCAGTTATATCCTTTTCTAAAACATACAAAATATATGCATAGCTACTAAAAATAAAAACATGCAGCTATTCAGCCCTTAAAATCATTTCGGATACTACCAAAACCCTATGCAATGAACTCTCGGCATGTATCAAATCACAATAATCCTGAAAAATCCTCAGAAAAGAGGAAACAAAATCTATTTCACATGACAATACCTCCCTCAAGAGCATAAATTATATAAGCTCTCCCTTCCTGTGTTACCTCCCACCAGAAACAATGCCCCTGTGAGGAGAAGCCATTTAAAAAAAAGACTAGGATTTCAGTTGTTTTGGATTCAAATTCTGAGTCAGCAGGGGTTTTTCTTGCCTCAAGTTTCTCTGCTATAAGACAAATAAGAAATACAAAAGATTTTTCTGGATTCGCTATTATATTTTATCACAGTAACAGCAGACAAGGTTTTGATGCAAGAAATGATGACATCAGAGAAATAACACACACATTTCCTTCCTGGTTTTATGGGAGTTGTAAGAGTAGGGAGTTTGATTTTTTGTTTATATTTGTGGTGCTAGGGAGGGAATCCACAGACTTGCTCATGCTACACAAGCACTCTAGCACTGAGCTAGGTCCCCGCTCTAGAGTTGGGAGTTTGAATGAGGAGTGGGTAGGGGGTGGAGTGCAGAGATTAAGTTTCCATGATCTAATCCAGGTAAACATGCAGGTATGCCTGAAATCAAGGGCTTTGATTTCTGTAGCAACCACTCAACTCTGCTTTTCAATGTAAAAGAAGACACAGACAATACATAAAAGAATGGACATGGTTGTGTGCCAGGAAAACATTTACAAAAAACCAGGCCATCAGCCAACCATTGCTTTAGGTGACCCGGCCATCAGCAGAAGATCACACTTCCTGTCTTCTATCTGTTGGTTCTATAATAATTTGAGAGGACATTTAAAATGTAATAAATGCAAAATGAGTTGAATGAGATAACAACTAATTTCTACAAAGAAGAAAAGTCTCTGGTTTATGTTTTTGACTTTGTTCTCTGCCCAGAAGAGTTTTTATTTCCACTTCTTTACCTGCTCTTCAAATTTCAACTGGGGACCACCTTGTCTGGGACATATTTGGTCTTTCCCACATCTTGATCTTTAGTCTTTAAAAACTTTTTCATGCACATGGAACTATGCTACAACTGACAATTCACCTATTCCTAGTGATTCCCTCACCCTGCCTCCACACTGGGAGCTCTTAAAGGACATCCTGGGTTTCCTGCATTGGAATATAGGTAAATCTCCTCTCCTTCTTTTTTTTTCTTTTTTTTTTTTGTGGGTACCGGGGGTCGAACTCAGGACCTCGCGCTTGCCAGGCAGGCGCTTATGCCGCTGAGCTATCTCACCGGCCCCATCCTCTCCTTCTTGAGGATAAATTTAATTCTGAATTACCTTTCTAGATCTGTTTCCCTGGAAACTCAATAAAGGAGAAAGGCAAGCTGTATTATTAGGCAATATTATTTATAGTAAAAATGACCTTCAATTGGTAAGTACCATGTGGACTGGGAAGAACCATGATTACCTGAAGAGAAGTCATTGCTTTGGGGTTCTCTGAGTGTGTGACTCTTAGAACTGGGCATGTTCCCTGTAGGGATCTCGGGAGCACTCTGGAGTGGTTATGAGAAATGATGGGTTCTGCTGGGCATGGGGTTTCTCAGCTAGGATGGACCCCATCCTCACTAAGCTGGATGATGTCTGAGCTGTCATGGGGGAGCTAATAAGAATAGTTCCTGGGTGGTTGTGTAGAATAAGGCAAATGCTATTTCTACTGAAGATCACCTGATGCCACCTTCTTGGTAAACTGCTTCATGGCCTATATCTTGATTTCTTGACTTCAAATGTGAACTTCAGTAACTTTGTGGATCTGAATGTTTTATTGGACCTTAAATGACATTCTAGTGCATGCTACCCCAATATGATGGCTGCTATACCAACTTATAAACTGTTGTAAGTACTGAATAAATGTTTGATGAATGAGTGAATGAAGAAATGAAAGAGCTTCTTTAGGGATGTGAGGTATTCGATAACTCACTCAAACACTCGAGTCTGGTAAACCAGTGTTTCCTTAAAGCACACGTCACTCTTTTGGCACTGGTATGAAGCAAAATCCACATTGGCACTGATCTGAATCCGTAGTTCTTGGTAGTTTTCTTCTACTACTGAGTGGAAGGGCTCAGGATCTGTCTCTATCACCTGTAACAAAGACAGCCGTGTCCTCAGTGATGCCAAGCCAGCGGCCTCACTAGGATAATGGGTAACCCAGTACCCACACAAATTAACACCAACCCACAAACTTGAGTTCCAGAATAAATGATTAAGGCAAACCTACAATGACTCATAGAATGAAAAGGAAGAAATTGGATAAGAAGAAATTTCTGAGAGCACTAGGACTTAATGAGCTTGAGTTAGGTGGGCTCCAAAGAAGAAAGAGGAAAGAGAATCATAAAGATAGAAATAAATATTAATGAAATAGAAAACAAATCTAAAATGGAGAGGGCCAATAAAATTGTCTGAAAAGACTTAAAAACTTTTGGTAAGACTGGTCAAGAGCAGAAGAGAAAAATACAAATAACCAATATCAGAAATCAAAAGGGGGCATCACTATTAGCCCTATAGATGACAAGAAAATACTATAAATGATGTTATAGAAATACACATGAAAATTTAGACAGAAAAATTCTAGAAAAATAATAAAACTCATGCAAGAACAAATAAAGAAACAGAGTCCCATTACTATTAAAATAAAACAAAAAAAATCCTAAAGAGAAACCTGAAAAGCCCTATTACTACTAAAGAAACTGAATAGAGAATACCTAATAAGTAGAGAGATGTATTTTGTTAATTGAAAAGACAACATAAGATTATAGAATAGTCAGGACAAATGAATATGAAATGTCAGCTATTCCTAAACTAAACTGATTTATAGCTGTAATCCAATTCCAACCAAGTTTCCATGCGGGGATATCTCATCTCATCTCATCTCATCTCATCTCATCTCATCTATCTCTCTAACTCTCTATCATCTCAATCACTCAGACAACATATATAAAAGGATCGAGAATGACCAAAATATTTCAGAACAAAACTGCACAGAGGGGCCGGTGAGATGGCTCAGCGGCGCGGGCACCTGCTGGCACTCGAGGTCCTGAGTTCGACCCCTGGTACCCACAAAAAAAAAAAAAAAAACCCAAAAACTGCACAGAGGAGGAGCTTCCCTCCAAATATCATGGTTGATTGTGAAGGTGCAGAAATTAAGGCAGTGTAAAATGGGCACAGGGTAGACAATTTGACAGTGGAACAGACTAGAGAGACCAGAAATGCCTAGGCATATGTAAAATTTGGGTATATGTCATCAGAGTATAGAAGATCACTAGGAACAGAAAGGGTAAACAAGGGATTTGGCAAGGCTAATTATCTGGATGAAAAATAAGAAATTAGATCCTTGCCTCACATCATATATATGATCCAGGTGGGCTAAGGGCTTAAATACCAAAAGCAAAGCTCTTAAACTTAAAAAATGGAGGTGAATATCTTTCTGGGAATGAAGAATTTTAAAAATAAGACAATAAGTAATAAACATGAGACTGATATATTTGACTATATTAAAATTAAGAACATTTTTGTTCATCAAAAGATAAAAAAACAAGTTAGGCTATAAGTTTGGTGAGGATATTTGCAGAAAAATAACACAAACAGAAGAGTTTATTAAAAATAAAATAACTCATCTAAAGGATAATCATCATAATTGAAAAGTGGGTGAAAGGCCCAAAAAGGCACTCCTGTAAGAGAAAACCTGCTTAACCTTATTAGTATTTAGGGAAATGCAAGTTAGGCCCATAGTGAGACAATTTCCCATTTACTCAATGGTACAAATAAAAATGTCTGACAATGCCAAGTCAGAGCGGATATAGATCTGTAAGATCTCTTTACTAGATGAGTATAAGCTGCTACGTTGGGCCATTATTTTGGAAAGTTGAACATTTTCACATATCCTATGATGAACATTTCCACCTCTACAAATACTGTATAAGCTCTTACAAATTAACACCATGTGACATGAACAGCATATGCCATGAACACTAATGTTTATTGAAATTGTCCATGATAGCAAAACTCAAAATAATTTTAAAAGAGGGATTGATAAATAATAATGGAATTTTATGTAACAGTGAAATGGATACAGTATAGCACATGCAATAATATGGATGATCAGATGCAATAAACTTTTTAAAAAACTGAGTTAAAAGGTACAACTAAAAATATGCATTTTAGAATGCATTAAGTTAAGACAGAAACAAAAACCAAAAACAAAAGGCACGAACCAGACAAAATTCAAGATAGTCATTACCTTCGGGACAGCGGAAGAGAGGCAGAATGGGTAGAACCACACAGGTAGCTGAGTTTAATAAGTACTTTCCTTGTTAAATGTATGTTTGTCTCTGTTATTAAAAAGAAACTAACAAAGGAATAAATAAAAGAGGGGCCTGTGTGGACTAAGATGCGATTTTGCCATGAACCAAAGATTATGACTAATCAAATTCTGGATACCTGATGGAAAAAGACCACTAAAAGAGCAGTGATGGCATTTCTGAAGAAGAAAAAAGTGGTCTGGTATATATCTAAATTTTATATATGCCCAGGTCATTTCTGGTCTAGGTAGAGCTTAAGCTAAAGCTCTACCAACAAAAATGGGTGTCCATATGGTTATGTGTAGTAAGGACAGAGGGGCCTGTGTGGGAGTTCGGCTTGTCTCTTTTAAAATCAAGATCAAAAGAAAATGGGAACATTTCCTGTTTTCCATGAAAGAAGGACAAGATGAGACACTGAATTTGAGAGCAGTACATCCAAGCATAGTAGGCTGGTCGTATTTATGCTTGATGCCCCTTCTTACCTTTCGTTTTGTAGCGAGGGCTCCTGGCGTGTTTCTGGACACATCCACCCACTTGACTGTGCGCATGCGATCATCCCAGTCAGGGACCTGGTCTTCAGGGAGCTGAAACATGATCTTGGAGAGCTTGCACTTGACCCCCATCTTCTTCAGATTGAGGGGCACGTCAGACTTCATAGTCATCACTATGTCCTTAGCACAACCAGGGTGGAGGTGGCCCATCTAGGGAAGAGCTTGGTATTAGTACTTTTAAAAACTCAATTTCAAGGACTCTTGACACCTGATAGTGACATTCTAAAGAAGGGATACAGCCACAAGTCTTGCCAAAAAACCAGAAAACAAAAACAAAACAAAAAGCCCATCACCCAAGCCTGCATAGGTAGGTTAAATTAAATATATATAAGAGGTCCTTACAAGTATAATCATAATAACAAGTACAACCAATAATTATCAAACTGTTACTCGCTTCAGGCATTATTCTAAGACTTACACAATTCTACTAATCCCTACAACACTCCATTAGAGGTACAGCTATTACCCCCATTTGATAGACAGTGAAACTTGTGAATTGCTTCCATTAATATTGGAAGATCTGGATGCAAACCCAGACAGTATGGCTCCAAATGCCACATGCAACCACCTTACACTTAATCAGTATGGTCCATACAAATATAGATGGATGAGTACAGTACACTAGCAGTTCTCAGAATATGATCTAGTGACCTTTGGGGTCCCCAAGACCTTTGCAGAGGGTCCATGAGGTCAAAATTATTTCATTGTAATACAAAGATGCTATTTGACTTTTTCACTCATTTTCTTATGAGTGTACCATAAAGGTTACATAAGATAAGGTTTCTAGAGGTTATGTAGATAGTGCATCAAATTGAATACAAACTCAGATATTTAAATCCAGATGACTTCTATTAAGCAGATATTAAAGAGATTTTTAAAATGTAAAATGATGCCATCTTTCTCACTTAATTTTTTGAAATATCACTATTTTCATAAAATATGGTATTTACATTAACAGGTAGTGGGTTATTGTATTTTAAAATGAAAATTCATGTTTTAAAATATTCTGAGTTAATTTCTAATATGGCAAATATTGATAGACATAACCAACATACAAGAAAGTTCTTTGTGGGTTCTCAAAAATGTTTAAGAGGGCTGGGGATGTGGCTTAGTGGTAGAGTTCTTGCCTTGCATGCACAAGGCTCTGGGTTCAATCCCCAGCACCACCAAAAAAAAAAAAAAAAAAAAAGAGAAAGAAAAAGAAAAAAAATGTTTAAGAGTGCAAAGGAGTCCTGAGGCCAGAGTTCAAGGATGCTGAAGTATACCTGATATAAAGGAAATCCAGTTTGGACTGCAGAATAAAATCATTTATGATTTATTGCATGTAAAGACACATATACATATGCCCACATATGTCCATATACATGACAGCTCTGTCATGTTTCTGACAGATAAAACACTCTCCACATTCTCCCTCCTCTGGAAAGTGAAGGAAGAAGAAAGCTTAATAATTCCCAACACATGCATGATGAGACCATACTATGTCTCTTTCCTCATAGGTCAAATGTAGATACCAGTAGTGTTTACCTTGGAGGGTTAAATGAATTAATCTTGAAACTGTATGTACTCAGTTTATAGTAAATAAGTATGTACTCGGTTTATAGTAAATACTATTCAGGGTTGGATTTGGGCCATGCTGGGGTTGGAATCTGTCAGAAAGATTGAGGTGAACTTATCCATCCAGGAAACAAACTTTATTCTCGATGCCACTCAAGAGTTTAAAGGTGACAAAGGAGGGTCCCCAACCTTCCTGGCTCCATCCTCTCAAAGTTCTATATTTGAGCACACTTGGAGGCTGTGTGTAAATACAGCAGGAGGCAGCAAATATGTTTGGGTGTCCCAGTGTCCTGAGAATCATAAATAAACTATCTACAAACTGCAACTGGTGGCTAGAGGCAAGGATCTGTTAAAATATCATCCTGAACTTTATTCAGTGTTGAGCTTTAGTCAGCAATTTATGAAATGTGTACAGTAAGATGATAAAAGTAAGATGATAAAAGAAGGGGTTAGACAATTCCAAGTAAAACAAAGTTAACTAGGTTTTAATATGTTGAAAGGCATGGTTAACTTTTTAAATATATTTTTTAATTAATTAAGTTTATTGGTACATTTTAGGTATGCATAATAATTGCATTCATCATAGGGAATTTGCACCTGTATATGATATATCTTGATTCCCCCCCACTCCCCTACCTGGCACAGTTAACATTTAAAAGAAAGATATAACTTGCAATGTTTTCTAAATCTCTGTTGTACACAGGACCCACCATCCTTGCCTTAGCTTTTGGCGAACCACTTTTGAAGGACTAAAATGCTCTGAAGAACACACATGTAGGAAACTCAGACCCACGCTTTGGGACAGGAAAGCTGGGAGTTGTATTCATCCATTTGGGCCTCAGAATTCATCTCACACAAGTTTAAACATCGCATGGTTTCTCTTCCATGAGAAACCCAGAGTAAAAATAAAGAGCAATAAAAGGTAGATCCTAGGAAGTAGGGAGATAGATCATTCTCAAAGGGGAATGGTAATCAAGAGATGGGGGTGTGGAGAAGGGAAGAGATAGGGGATAAAAAAAGGAATTGGGATGTGTTATGTAGATGTATCAACTCCACACAAGGAACGTAAACATTAGGTAATGCAAACGTGTACCAAAAAAATAAAAAAGGCAGGGGATCAAGAGATGGGTAGAGTGGGGAGGGAGGGAAGGGAAAGGGGATGAAAAAAGGAACTGAGATGTGTTGTGTACATGCACCAACTCCCCACAAGGAATGTAAACATTATGTACTATACACATGTACTAATAAACTAAAATAAAATTAATCAATAAAAATTCCCATCTTCAGCCTAGCAACAATCTTGGCAGACTGCATTCTCTGTTCTTCCCCTCTTAGACCAGGGTGGACATGAACAGTGTCCTCTGGTACCAGGTCTGAGTGCCATATGTTTCCTGAGCTGTCTCCCAGCTTGAGATGCATCCATTTCATTCCATGCATCCATGGTAATGGGTTGATAATGAGACTGGTGTTGGCTGAGGCCTATAAGAGTCCAGAACACAGTGAAAGGCTTTCACTTACCTGTGGGGAGAAAGAAATGGTAGCTAAAACGGGCCATTCAAAGCGTATCACATTCACTTGGCTGTGATTAGTGATTGTGAAGCTCGTGTTATAGCTGTTTCCAATGTGGCAGTCCCCAAACTGGATGTGGTCAGTGAGAGCAGCTAGGGGTTAGAAGCAAAGGCTGGTTGAGTCCTCCATGGCGGCCTTGGAAGGCCTGCTTCCTCGAAGAGGCAGAAGCTGACAGACATTGTGCCTCACTCTTATGCAAACCTTCCTTCTCTGGGTGGTTATATTTGAAAGATTTGGAGTACCTGGGTAGCAAGACTTTTCCTCTCAGAAAAATTTACTTATCCATCCATGTGTCCAAACATGTATGCATCCATCCATCTATCCATACATCCATGCGTCCACTCATCTATCCATCTATCCATGCATGCCTGCACGCATCCATCCATCCATCTATGCATCCATTCATCCCTCCACTCACCCTGGCCCTCACTTCCACTTGTACAAGAGAAAATATAGTCTCCAACTTCATTTGTTTGGTGAAACAATATAATTAAGGGTTAGACTGACAGATAAAATACAGTTCAATGTGAATTACAGATAAACAATGAAAAAATTTTAAGATAAGCATGTCCCATGCAATACTTTGGGGCATACTTATCCTAAAAATTATTTATAGCTTATCTGAAATTTAAATTTACTGGGGATGCTTGTATTCTGGCAAGCCTATAATAGATACAAAATCTGATTTCTGAACTTGGTTTACTATTGGCTCCTCTTTAATCCCTGGAACAAGAGATATGTTGCTATCTAGCTTTAAACAAAAGTGAAACATCCAATATGTAAGGAGTGGTGATTTCAACCCATGCTGTACAGAGTCCCTAATTGTACATTCCAAGACTATAATTAAGCTCCTAGAAAAACCTAGAGACTGTGTTTATAGCTCACTTTATGGAAACCAACCACATAATTAGAGTGCTTAACAAATGCATTTTTTTTTTTTATGTGGGTACCGGGAGTCGAACTCAGGACGTCGCACTTGCCAGGCAGGCGCTTATGCCGCTGAGCTATATCACCGGCCCCAACAAATGCATTTTTGATAGTAACAATGAAGTAAATTTTTTCCTACTCCAAAGAGTATGGTCAGTAAACAAAGCTTCAGTGCTTGAGAGACTACAGGGCAGCATGTCTTAGGCTTTAACATATACACAGATCACCTGGGGATCTGGGTAAAATGCAGATGCTAATTTAGTAGGACAGGGTGGGCCTGAAATTCCCATTTCTAACATCCTGGGTGATGCTGATACTGTACCCACACACAAGATGCTGGGGGTGTGAGAATGATGTTCTAGAGGTGGCACACATCTGTGTCCTCTCTGAGACAAGCCCGTGATCTCCTAGAATGTCCAGCATCTGTGTTTTAGATGAAATCGATAATGCTAACATAGCCAATCAAAAAACAGTCAGGGAAAACAAGGAAGCATTAATTCACTTATTAGCTGAACTGCAATATGAATATCCAACTAGAAGCTCCCTAAAAACAGAGACTTTCTTAATAAACTTTGCAACTCCAGGACTCAGTGTAGTGCCTGGCATGTGTACACTAATGCTCAGGAAAGGTTCACTGATTGAACACGAATGAATGGGAGGATGGAGGCAGAGACCAAGCTGGGCAGTATGGGAAGAAGGGGGGAAGAGAAGATTCATTCCTAAATTCTCAGGAAGCTAAAGCTGCTATTTAATTTCACCCTCATTTAAAATGGCCCGAGAGCCTGCTACTTCTCCCACCTGCCAGCAAGTCATCCATGGTGTCTTCCTCAGTAAACTCTATGACCTCAGAAATACTTGAGGACTCTAGGCTGCTGGAAGCCACCAGCCCATGAATGTTGTCCAAGGTGATGTCATCCTTGTAGCCCTCTCCCACCAGGTGGATGAGGGTCTCCTCATACTGGTTGTCGATCACTGACAGATGAATGATGCCTGTCACTCTCCCAACTTTCCGGGAGTGGAAAAAGACATCAAATTCAGCTGTGTTTCCAGGAGAAACAACCAGGGAAGCTGTGTGAGCTTTTATTGCTGCAAGAAGAAAGAAGACATGATTTAGAATCAGTTTAAAGAATTATGTATCCATAAAGAGCCTGGCTGAAGACAAAGCAGCCCAGGTATGGGAAGGAGTTTTAGCTAGAGGCAACTGGTGGTGAGAGTGGGCATCCAACTGGGCTCTGAGAAGTCCCAACAAACCAGCTATTGAGATCCACTGCCCTCCACTGACCTTTTTCATTTGGTTTGTTTTCCTCGGTGATGTAGATGTAGGAAGTGGTGGGCCTCCCTTTCAGGGAGAAGACTCCTAGTTGGTCCCGCAGATCCACATGCAGCTGGCAGAAGGAAAGCAGAGTTGAGTGTTGAGCTCACAGGCTGCTCATGAGTTTTGAGTCTGAGGTGTGATACTTTTTGGGAAGGACCCCAAAAAACCATTGTCCCTAGTATTCACTTTTCTGAGTTTCAAGAGATATAATAAATGTTAGACTTGGAGAGGACAAAAGAAAATTCATTCATCTAGGTCAGCCCTTATTATTTGAGGAACTGGAGGTCTAAAGAATATAGGTGACCTTCCAGATCATACAGCTAGACGGTGTCAAAATGGGGCTGCCAACCTCTGTGACAGATGGGGGCAGTTGTGAAGTTGAAGTGGAAATGAATACTCATTCTATGATGGCTTGCATGGATGGGAATTCCTAAAAGTCAGCACCTCCCAGACACTATAGATTTGTTGCCTAGTGTCATGGTAAGTATCTGCCAAGATAAGAGAAAAAAAAAAGTGGGCTTTCTGACCTATTTCAAGGAAAAAAAGTGGTTTCTAGTTCTTCAGAAGAAAGGTAAGAGCAGAGTCACATATCTGATTTTAGGTGTGGGAAATTAGCAGAAGTTTTAGATGGTAGCAATATTGGCACTAACATGAGCAAGTCTGAGTATTATAAAAAATGTGGTATGAAGGAAAGAGAAATAGTGATATCATACAGGAAGCATCTGAGATGACAAATAATACATTTAGAAATTAATAGGAAACCATATGTAGGAACTGTGTATAAAATTATTGATGTAAAACATTTATATAAATGGGTGGGAACCCTAAATTTTTCTCCTAGAGGAGAGTTTAAGTACTCCGAAAGTAGAAATTCTCTCCTAAATTCATAAATGAGATTAATGACATTAGAACATTTAAAAAGCCACAATAATGGACAATGTAAAGTAATGGTAAGCTAGCAACACTGGACTCAAGGCAATAAAAAATGCTAGAGTAAATAAAGAAAAACTTAAAAGTATTACAGTGCTAAGAAGACAATGAAGAGTACCAGACCAAGGTCTGAGAGTGCGGGAATCCAGAAAGGGATGCTCAAATTTCTTTGCTGTTTTTGAACTGGAAGAGGTAGATGAGAGGTTTGGCCATATTTTTGGTCTCTTGGTTCTGAAAGGGCAAAAGTCCAAGGCTTGTGAAGGGTGGGGATGCTTCCTTTCCTCTGGGCCAAGACCTCAAAGGTGAGCTGGATATAAACTAACTCTCCCAAGGATAGCAATGCTGCTCTGAGACATGGTAACCCAGGAAATCTCAAGCTCTAAAACTGGCATGAGGTGATTCCGAATCCTTAGTGCCCCCAAGTGCTGGGCAGAAACAAATAAAAAGTTGTCTCTGAAGAAAAATAGCACCATCTTTAATCTAAATAACTTTAGGTTAACACCCAACATAGGAACAAAAGATAACCAGGCACATGAGACCGGACAGCATGAGCAAGAATGAACAGCAAAAGCAGATATGAAAACCATTTACAGGGACTTTGCAATTATCGGTATATACTGCAAAATGGCAGTGGTTACCACGTGTTTAAGAAATAAAGGGCAAGTCCGACAATTTCAGCCTGAAACTGCAAATCATAAAAACTGATCATGCAGATTTGAAAACAAAAACAAAAACAAACTAATTGAAATTCTTATAACTGAAAAAAAAATAACAAGAATTTAATGGAAAAGTTTAACAGCAGATTCAGTACAGCTAAAAGAGACAGTTAATGAACCAAAGACAGGTGTGTTAGGCTGCTTTTCATCACTATAATGGAATACCCAACATAGGCTACTTATGAAGTAAAGAGAGATTAATTCTAGCTCACAGCTTTGGAGTTTCAACTCCAAGATGAGGTGGCCCCATTGGTTTAGACATCTGATGGCAGCAGCACTTCATGGTGGGAGTGTATGTCAGATCAAGCGATCACATCTCAAGCCAGGCTCTATTAGGCATGCGTGCTTTCTCTCTCTCTCTTTCTCAGAACTGGCAGGTTCCGCAATTTCTTTTGAGGGCATCCTCACAATGACCTAAGGACCTCCTCCCAAGACCTCACCTCTGAAGGATCCATAGCGCTTCCTATTACCACCACCCAGGGGACCAAGCCTTTTCATATGGATTTAGGGGAGGATGCTCATCCAAACCACAGAAACAAGTCAAAACAAATTATATAGACTAAAGCCCAGAGAAAAATGAGTGGAAAATACAGTAAGAATGAGTGACATGCACACACACACACAATGTGTGTGTATATGCTATATACACACTATATACTATATACATATACTATACACACACTATATATATACACAGGTTTTATATATATATAAAGGTCTATACATATATATTGAAGATATATATATAGAGAGAGAGAGAGAGAGAGAGAGAGAGAAAGAGAGAGAGGTTTTCAGTATATTGAACTCGCATCCTAGAAGGACAGAGGAGAGAATGGAACAGAAACCATGTTTATTTATTTTATTTTATTTTTTTTTTTTTTGTGGGTACCGGGGGGTCGACCTCAGGACCTCGCGCGCCAGCAGGCGCCCGTGCCGCTGAGCGATATCACCGGCCCCTTTTTCGTATGTGGGTTCCGGGAGTTGAACTTGGGCCCTCACGCTTGCCAGGCAGGCGCTAACGCCGCTGAGCCATCTCACAGGCCCAGAAACCATGTTTAAAGACATGTCTAAGAATTTTCCACAGTCAATTTGAAATCAATCCACAGAATCTGGTGAATTACAAGGACAAATTAAAAGAAATCCATATCTAGACATATTATAAAACTCCAGAAAACAAACTCTAAGGGAAAATGTTAAAGACAGCCAGAAAAAAAAAAAGATTGCCTTACAAAATATTTTTTTTTTTTTTGTGGGTACCGGGGGGTCAACCTCAGGACCTCGTGCGCCAGCAGGCGCCCGTGCCGCTGAGCGATATCACCGGCCCCTTTTTTGTATGTGGGTTCCGGGAGTCGAACTCGGGCCCTCGCGCTTGCAAGGCAGGCGCTTACGCCGCTGAGCCATCTCACCGGCCCCGTTACAAAATATTTAAAAGTTACAGTTGATCTTTGCAGGTACGATGGAATCTGGAACACCCTGGCAAAACAATCTCCCATTTGCTGGAAGAAAACAGCTGCCAAATAAGAACTCTATAGCCAGCAAGTATTACATAAAAAAAAGGAGGAAGGCTGGGAATGGAGCTCAGTTATAGAACATTTGCAAGGCCCTGGGTTCAATCCCCAGTGAACCCTTGTGCCAAAAAAGTACAAGTAAAGATTTCAAATGAAAATGGAGAGAATTCACTACTAGCATCTCACATTAAGGAAATAAAGAGTATTTTTCAGTCATCAGAGAAAGGGTCTCAGAAAACTTGAGACACAGAAATGGAGAACAATAAAAATGACAAATAGATGGGTACCGCTAGATGATCCTTAACTGTAAAAACAATAATAAAAGCAACATAAAAATAATGTCTGGTAGGGTTCAAAACATACATAGACTCCAAAGCCTTCCACAGGTTGTTCCCATTCTCTATGCCTCCACTTTTATCTCCCCTTGTTATGGTTTGTGTCTGGATGTCCCCCCAAAGCCTCATACAGTCAATGGGGGGGGTTGCTTTTTTTTTTTTTTTTTTAATGTGGGTACCAGGGGTCGAACTCAGGACCTCGCGCTTGCCAGGCAGGCGCTTATGCCATTGAACTTTCTCACCAGCCTGGGGGGTTGCTTTTTGGAGGCAGCTGAATCTTGAGTTTGTGATTGATTCATTGTTTAGTGCTGGGATTATGGGTGTGAGTGCTACATCCACCTAGGATGGATAGCCTGAATACAATATAAGGGACAGAAAGAGTCTTCTCTTGCACTTCTCCTTTTTTACTCTTGATGTTTTGTTGTCTTCTGCCACCTTGAACTGTTGCCCCTGTGCCATGCCACCCTGCCTTGGAGCCAGCTGACTATGGACTGAAACCTCCACAAACTGTGAGCTAAATAAACCTTTCCTTTCTTAATTTTGGGTGTCGGGTATTTTGTCTCAGCAACAAGAGAAAAGTAACCAAGACAGAATTTGGAACCAGTGAAGTGGGGTCGTTGCTGTGACTGTACCTGACCATGTGGTTCAGGAGCCTTTGGGAATGGCTTGTGGGAAGAGTTTGGAAAGGTTCAGAGGTTGCCTGAAAGAGTAGAGCTGGAATGCTTTAGGCTGTTCTGTATGGGAGATCCTGGTCAGAGCTAAGAAGACCAGAAGACTGACAGAAATCCTTCCGGTAAAGTCCAGGCTCAGGAGGTTTCTGCTGGGAAGAAGGACTGCATTGGCTGCTGGACTCCAGATGATGCATGTTATGGCTTGGCTTAAAGTTTGTCTGCATTTTTTTTGTGTCCAGAGACTTTGCCTGAGACTAAGATTATGGGCAGCAGACTAATTAAACTGGCAGAAAAAATTTCAAGGCAGTCGAAAGTTGAGGCGGTGGCATGGCTATTGTTGGGGGCTTTTAGTCAGATTTATATGGAGAATCAAAAGCAAAGAGCCCAGCAGGATGATTTAAAACGTTGTGAGTTTGGTCAGAAGGGAAGCTCCAGGAAAGCTGTGGATTGCAAAGGTAGAGCAGAAGAAATCTTGATTGCTGAGAAGGAACGGGAGAATAGAAAAGATGGCCTGAGGGCATCACAAGAAGCAGCAAGTTTCCATTCTTTGCAGCCTCAAAACTGCAAAAGTGAAAGACTTTGCTTTGAGGAGAAAGCTTCAGAACACCATGTTCCAGAATGGCGGCAGCCACACTATGCTCCAGAATGGTGGTGGCATAGAGAATTTGTTCCTCAGAATTGGATTCAGAGTGCTCGGTGATCCAGGCGCTTGACCCCTACAGCCAAGAGAGAAGAAAGCCTGGCTGCTGCTCCAGCTGGCATCAGACCTTGGCATCATCCATGTGGCGCTGGTTTTAGGTGCATGCAGAATGCAAGAGTTCTGAGGTTAAGAAGGCTTTCACCCAGATTTCAGAAGGCCTGGGAGGCCAGGCAGTGTGCCACAGAGAGGGCAGTGTGTGAAGCTGTGAGGGTGAAGCCAAAGGTGCAGTGGAGACTCCAGAAGGTTGGAGAAGCCAGGAGTGTGGATCATCTAAGGAAAGTTGCAAGGAGGGAGCAAAGCAAGCCTAAGAGAGAAGCCATGGGAGCTACAACTACTGGAAGTGCCATAGGGGAGGAGCCACGCAAGCCCTCCGGAGCTCACAATTTACCACAGATTGCTTCTGATGTTCCACGTGGAACTACAGGACTTAATGTTTGCCCTGCTGGATTTTGCACTTGCTTTGGTCCCAATCCTTGTATTCCCGTTTGTACCTTTTGGAATGGAAATGTCTATCTTGTGCCATTGAATGTTGGAAATGTTTAACTTTTCTTTTCATTTGTACAGGGGCTCACAGCTAAAAGTTTGCCTTAAATCTCAGAGAATACTTGGGATTTGGACTTTTCAGTAATGCTGAAACTGGTAGTGTTGCAGAAATCTGATGTCAAACCAAATGGAAGACTCTGCATCTGACGAGTTGGAAGGCAACATTTATTACGCTAGCAGGCTTAGGAGAAGCCAGGTCTCAAATCATCAGCATAGAGTCAGCTTAGAGTTTAGCTTAAATACATTTTTGCAAGCCGGAAATACAAAGCTGATTGCAGGTTATTATGTGGTTGGTTACATAGGCTAAGGCATATGTTGTCAGGCAAATTTGTTCTGGGCAGGCTCTGCTAGGGAGGGGGCTGTCTGAATGCGTGGGTGAAATCAGGCAAGCATGTCCTTGACTAGGTTATTTTAACCTAGGTGGAAAGTTCCTGGAATAGGCAAGCAAAACAGAATATGTTGATAGGCTACAAAGTACGGGCACTGCAGCTGGATGCAGTTAGATAAGGCTGAGTCAAACTGTCTCTGAGTTATGGCTGGTGTGGTGGTCAAGGCTCGCTGAGTCTACGTGACAGGCAGCAGGAGCTTAGGCAGAGGTTACTAATTGATTTCTAATTTCTGCTATGAAATTTCTATAAGTTTGCCATTACATTAGGACTTTGGCTACTCTTGGAGATGGACTAAATGTCTTTTGCATAAAGGGATATTCATGAGTCTTTGGGGGGCCAGGGGCAGAATGTTATGGTTTGTGTCTGGATGTCCCCCCAAAACCTCATGCAGTCATGGGGGGTTGCTTTTTGGAGGCAGCTGAATCTTGAGTTTGTGACCGATTCACTGTCTAGTGCTGGGATTATGGGTGTGGGTGCTACATCCACCCTAGGATGGGCAGCCTGCATACAGTATAAGGGACAGAAAGAGTCTGCTCTTGTGCTTCTCCCTTTTTGCTCTTGTTGCTTTTGCTGTCTTCTGTTGCCTTGAGCTGTTGTCCCTGTGCCACGCCACCCTGCCTTGGAGCCAGCTGATCATGGACTGAAACCTCCACAAACTGTGAGCTAAATAAACCTTTCCTTCCTTAATTTTGGGTGTTAGGTATTTTGTCGCAGCAATGAGAGAAAAGTAACTAAGACACCCCTTGATCTTCCACCTGAACCCTTCCCTCTCCCCGAGCTGGAGCTGACCAGTTTCTGAAAGTCAGGTGTTTGCTGCTGAGTCTTCGGAGTTTTCTCTCCCTGGGTCATGTGTACTTCCACACCCACTTGCTGAAACCCAACTTTCCTCTATGCCCCCTCCAGCATCACTGACAGTGAATTTTCCTTTGTCCTCTGGGTGGAAACAAATCATCCCGGAAGTCCTAGTCCTCTGTATGACACATACTTTATTACATTTTTAATAAAATAAAAATATAAATTTAATAATTGAGCCCCAAATCCCTGTAGATATTGCATTCTCATCCATTTTTTTTTCTTTGTGGGTACCAGGGGTCAAACTGAGGACCTTGTGTGCCAGCAGGTGCCCGTGCCACTGAGCAATATCTCCAGCCCTTTTTTTGTATGTGGGTACTGGGAGTCGAACTCAGGACCTCGCACTTGCCAGCCAGGCACTTATGCTGCTGAGCTATCTCACTGGCCCTGTATTCTCATCCTAATGAAATTTCTCTTATTGTTTTTTCTCAGTACAAATGTACTATTCATTGAAGGGAAAAAAGGAAAAATAATGAAGACACTAAGAATGTATATAATCCTCCCCTCCCAGCACATCATTGTGCACTACTTTGCATGTCAGCTATTAGTGTTCTGTGTAATAGGATTTCCTGCTTTCCAAGAGGGCAGAGAATGTGCCAGATTCCCCTCTATGTGGCCCTGTCTCACATACAGGTTAATGTTTGAGGACTGTCAAAGAAGTCCTCAACCATTGGGGATGGCAGGGACCCCAATGTCCAAGTCTAACTTCTAAACCATTTTTCTCCCTCTCCACCCAAGCTTCACCCTCAGCCATTACCTGGGCAGGAATGGTGCCATTGTTCTTGAGGATGAGAGGCAATTTCTCTGAATGACCAAGCAGAAGCCTCTTGAAGAGGAGCAAGGGGTTTCCATGTTGGTTATAGAGAATTGGTCTCATGAGAGTCACTCGAGGGAGGGTCCCCTCACCAACAATGTCAAACACAAGGCCCCGGTTTCTGGCCAGAGAGCTGTAGGGAACAGAAAGATCGAGGCCTGTGAGCCTGGTGTGGCAGGAGTGGCATCCCATGGGCAGCAGTCCCCAGTCTTTTGGGTAGCAGGGACCAGTTTCATGGAACACTTTTCCACAAACAGGTGCGTGTATGAGTGTGTGTGTGTACGTGTGTGGGTTCCAGGATGATTCAAAGTTCCTACGAGGAATGTGATCACTATATACTATAAACATGTCATATATTAGAGAGATGGAGGGAAGTGGAGGGAGGAAAGGGAAAAGGGATTAAAAAAAGAACTAGGATATGTCAAGTACATGTACCAACTCCCCACAATGAATGTAATCATATGTACTGCAAACATGTACCAATAATAATAATAAAAAAAATCTAATGCTGCTGATCTGACAGGAGGTAGAGCTCAGGCAGTGATGTGAGCCATGGAGAGCAGCTGTAAATACAGATGAAGCTTTGCTGGCTCAAGGCTGCTCACCTCCTGCTGTGTGGCCTGGTTCCTAACAGGCCACAGACAGATACTAGTCCACGGTGTATGGGTTAGGGATCCCTGCTACAGACAGTGTGGGGCTGTAGTCCTGCAGGGAGCAGGAGCAGGAGCAGGAGCAGGAGCAGTACCTGGGCAAGCCATCCAAGGTAGCCTCGAAGACACACTGGTAAGTCTGCATGGCCTGTGGGGTAAAGGACACTGTGGCAAAGGTATTTGAGCGACTGGGCACGCATATCTTGTTGGGTTCCACTTCAAAGATGTCGGTGATGCGGGCAAAGGCCTGGAGAACAGGAGCAAACCAGAGCATGTTAGCTGCTTTGCACTGATGCCGGGGCACGCGGCTCAGCTCTCCTGCCCTGTTGTGAACTCTCTCTCCTCCAGGCTATTCCCTCTTGTTCTTCAGCTGAAGGTATTAAGGTTTCTTTTCTTTTTCCATTGGGTTCCCTTCAAGCCTGCAGACCAGGGAGGAGAACATTTGATGTCTGCAAAGCCTGTTTAAAAAAATCTTTCTTTGCGAATAAGGCTTGCTCACTTATAGCAGAGAATAATAACTGGATGTCGCAGGGCCTGAGAGAAGTCACAGAAGAGATTAGATGGTCTCCCTAACCTTACCTTCTTGTGCTGACAGTCCTCTTAGAACGCCCGCTCTCTCTGCAGCTCAGGCTGAAAGCAACCCTCCTTGGGGACCTCCCCACTCCCATCAGGCATAAACAACGCCCACTCTGGGATATGACGACCACCTGGGGCCAAATTCCACCTTCAGGCAAAGAACGGAAGCAGCCCTTCAGGCACTATCTGCAACACATTTAACTGGAAATTAGGGGAGATAGAAACCCATTGATTAAGTCCTTCCTCATGCTGACCTGGATTTCTCTGTTCCTCTGAGAGGAAAGGATCCAGGAGAGAAGGAATTTAGAGTCTAGCAGCCTCAGGGATGTGCACTTATTATTTCCTTGAACATAGATGAAGCTTGGCTTTAAGTCTAGCTATATACTCCTAAGCCCTGGGACCTAGGGGAAAATATAGCTCTTCTGAGCCTCAGTTTCCCTAACTGTAGAATAGGATAATAAAACAAAGTCTGAAAGTTGTTGGGAAAGTGAAATGCGGCAGTAAGTGTAAGTCACTTAGCATAGTTCCTTCACTCTGGAGTGGGCTCAATAACTGTTCACCATTCTCCATTATCCTTGCAGTCAGACATCCCCCAAGTCTTTCTGACAAGAATCATCTTAAGCTCATCTTAAGCTCATCTTAAGCTCGACTTCTCAGTGCTTTGTCTAGTTCAGACACCGTGTGGTGGATGATTGAGATGCTCTTTTGTATGTACCAGCTTAGTACAGGGTCACCCAGAGGAGACACCCATTGCGACACATAGACAGCCTGTGGCCTTGTGGCCTCTCAGAACTTTCAGCAGGGCTTGGGAACTAGATAAATCCTATTTGGATACACAAGTTCCCAAACAGGGGCTCCCCAGGGCTCTCCAACCATGCTGGGCTGGGGCCAATCAGAGCCTCTCACCTTGCTGGAGACGGGCTTAACTACGATGTTGATGTCACAGGGAATCTTGCCCACATTGCTGATCTTGAACCGAGCCTTGGCCTGATGGCCCACCAGGGTGTTGGAGAAGATGAACTTGTTCTCGTCCTCCACAAACAGACCCCCACTCTCTGCGGTCTGCAGGATGTGGTGCAGGTTGGGACTGGTGCAGATGTGGTGCTCCTCAAATATTGAGGCATAGTTGTTGGTCACAAAGCCTGAGGAGTGGAGGGAAGATGGTGAGATGATGCTGGTTGCCAGATGCTTGTTCTTAACCTGGACATTTGGATTTTGACAAGCGTAACAGAGGAAAGGCAGGGAAATCCACACAAGGGGCAGTGAGAGATGGGACGAATTCGGTTATTTCTTTCTCTTTTGCACTGTCCTTGCAAAAGGTTGCCACATCTCCATCAGGCTCTCCTGCCAATGGCAAGAAGTGCTGAGATCAGATCTGGGATGGACTTAGCCAAGGTGGCTCTTGGCCTGCTTCGGCTGGAGGCTCCACGGAGTCTCTAGCCAAAGAAGTGGAGTTCTCCCTGTGCCTTAGCTGGACGTTTGCTGGGTTAAAACTTTAGTGTTCTCAGTCACTGGGTATTCTTCTCTGTGCATGAGTTGCCCACAGAGGGGCTTAAGCTTTTCCTGGGTCCTGCACCACATCCTGTGTCACCAGGATTCTTAGATAAATAACACTTCTTATCTGAGAATCCAGGACTGGGCCCAGGAAAGCTAGAAGTTTGCAGTGGCACATCCTCTTCCGTGTGTGCATGCTTGTAAGGCTTTGAGGAAAAATATGGCTAAGACCCGAGAGGAAGTGCTAAGGTCCGAAGGAAGCAGCCAGCCTTATCTGCTAGACATCTTTTAGAAGAATTTGCCTGAAGAGGGAGAGGTGTTATAAGTGCGGGTCTTTCTGGGATGCTGTCCCATCTGAGTGGCAGTACCTGGCAGCCAGGCTTCAGCAAGCAGAGTGTAAGGAATGCCGGCAGGATGATCTCTGGGGTCTCGGTCGGAGATATCGATGGCTAAAAGCTCCTCACACTTGCCCACGGGGTCAGCCACACAATCGACAGTGATAACCTGCTGTCCTCCGGCAGGGATGGAGCCAAAGCTGGGGTACACGGTGAACATACCATGGGAAAAGCGGGCCTGTAGGACAGGGTGGGAGAGATGGAGGCAGGGCAGGAGACACGGTCACCAGAGCCAGGACAAGGCCTGGGGGTCTGCCCGGTGGAGCTCCCTCTGCACTTCCTTTCTGCACATTCCTTCTGAGCCCAGAGTTAAGGAACTCATTGTGGAGCCCAGCGTTTAAGGAAACAGACCTCACGGAACACTCACTCAAGCAAGGATCTTGCGGAAGAGGGGTGCAGGCTAGCGTGGTGGTTAAGATTATGGGCTTTTGAGTCAGATACTCTTGGGTTAGAATCCCAGCCCCTGTGATATACAAAGTGTCTGAACTTGGACAAATGGCTTCTCTGGGTCTCTGTTTATATTTAAAGTGGGACAAAAGCTCCTGATCTCAGAGGAGCTGGAGGGTTAAATGACAAAATATGTGAAGAAGCACAGAGCATAGCATCTAGTATAGGATTAGGCTAAGAAAATGGAATATTAGTGTGGGAGGTATTGACTGGATGTCTGTCCTTGGAGTCCCAGGCTCTGTGCCCTTGCACTCGAAGTTCGCAGGATAACTCTAGACTGTGCCGAGAATGCAGTGCCCTGAGATAAGGGGGCATTGTCTCAGCCAGCCCAGGCTTTGTCCTCATCTTTCCCGGGAGATGTCTTGCAGTGATTTAGCTCAGAGACCCAAGTTTTCTTGGAAATATAAAACCCAGAGCAGAATGCTGTTGTGGTCCCTTGGCTGCAGCGTGAATTGGGGCACACACAGACAAGGCTCCTTGTGCTCTGAGGAAGCTTCCTTGAGTCTTGGAGGACCAGGTCCTAGGGTTCTGTTGGTTCTTGCTGCCCAGCTGTGAGTGGTAAAGTCACGTGCAGTGTGAGTGCTCTCTCACCGGACTCATGCTCTGGCAGCTGGGTTTGTGCAGGGCTTCCTGCTGGGTCTAGGAACCTCGGCAGAAACTGGCGAGGTGGCTGAAATCCTTCCCAGGAGTGGTACCAGGGCATGCTATTGGTGAGGTGCTTTACTTCCTCCCCTGGGCTTGACAACCAGTGCTCCCCTTCCAGAGATGCACAGTGAGCACACACTCCTCTGGTTCTTAGGCTCTTCCTCCCTCTTGCTGTTTCAGAATGCTGCCAAGGGGCAGTCTGACTTGGGGTGTCCTTCTCTAGGGCATGCACTATGCCATCCCTGGAACCTAGCACAGTGGTGGGTGGGGATCTAGTTCTGATGGGCTGAATTTCAACCAAACTGTGCCCCACTTTCTCTTGGAGACACACGCCTCCCACTGGCCTGTGCTCTCTCCCCTACCCAATTCCTGTGGGTGGGTTCTGCAGTGCTACTGCATCAGGAAGCGACTTATTCTGGTAATGCTCAGACACCAACTCTGCATCCTTCAGGATGTCAGGAACTTCCCTAAATTGTCACCACAGCTGCTACAGGTGGCCAGAAAGGCTGGCACACTACACTCCTTTAGCAGGTCTGTGGGGATGAGGCCCCTGGTGAAGTGTGACTGTGCAGCCACATGTGGAGGCTGCTATGGACCTAACTCAGTCACTGTCTCCTAGCACCTGTTACGTGCACTAGTTGAAGCCACCCAGAGGAGGGCTTCTGTCTGATAAATAAACGATGCTCGATTAAAATATATACAAAGAGTAGGAACAATTTTAAGGCATTGGGGGAGCCCATGAAAGTTTTAAAGCAAAAGAAGATATCCAAATTAAAGGTTGTAAAGCCGTAACTTAAAATAAAAGTGAGGTTTCAATGTAATTCCTTAATATTCCTGCCACAGTAAATTCAAAGCCTGTTACCTTTGGGAGGTGTTTGGTGGCAAGAGAATGGGAAGGTGGCCTTACTGGGTGTCTTGAGCAAGGAAGGGCACTCACCTGGTTTATGATGTTTGTTTCTTTCTGAATTGAGTCTGAGAACTTGGCTGACTTAGTCTTGAGGAAGTTGTCGCTTTCCCGGGTTCTTGTGTGTCTAAAGTGGCTGGCTCTAATTAAAGAAGCAAGAGCACACCCTCAGATTTTGATAGGGACATGAGACACTGCCTGTTTGTCTGCTTGTAAGGTCTTCTCTCTTAGGCACTGCGGGGGCCCATCTTTGCCCAAGACGGTAACAGAGTGTCACAGCTAGCTTAGTAATCATTGACCAAACTCATTGAACAACGGTAAGGAAACTATGCAGTAATTATGAAATATGACTCATAAGGACGTTGAAAATTACTTTAAGAAAAATGTTCTGGTTTGGTAAGTGTCCCCCAGATGTCCATGTGATAGGTGCTTGGTCACCAGTGTGGCACTACTGGGGAGTCCTGAAGTCACTGGAGGGGTGCCTTCAATGGATTGTGTGACCCCAGCTCCTCTTCTTCTTCCTCTCTTCCCTTTCCTCCCCTCCCCTCCTCACCTTCCTCACCCTCTCTTCTCTTTCTCTCTTTAAAAAGTCTAATCTTTATGTATGCATTCTTTTTTTTTTTTTTTTTTTAGATGTGGTCTTATTATGTTGCTCAGCCTGGCCTTGAACTCATGATCCTCCTGCCTCAGCTTCCTGCATAGCTGGGATTACAGGTGTGCACCACTGCACCCAACTTTCCTTTTTCTCTCTTTTGCTTCCTGGCTGTGAGGGGAGCAGCTCTGCTCTGCCACAGGTACTGGCCGTGAAGTGGTGCTTCTTCACAGGCCCATAGCAACAGAGCCAAATGGTCACGGACTGGAACATCCAAAATTGCGAGCCAAAGTAAACCTTTTTTCTCTTTATAAGGTGCATATCTAAGATATTATAATGATAGAAAGCTGACTGACAAAAAAGGAGTAATTTTTAGATACTTACTTGAGTTCACTGGAAAGCAGTGCATGGGAAATTATTTAGATATATCAAATCTTTTACCTGATTTCATTTAAAAATGAAATGGCAGGGCCGGTGAGATGGCTCAGCAGCTTAAGCGCCTGCCCGGCAAGCGCGAGGGCCCGAGTTCGACTCCCGGATCCCACATACGAAAAAGGGGCCGGTGATATCGCTCAGCGGCATGGGTGCCTGCTGGCGCGCGAGGTCCTGAGGTCGACCCCCCGGTACCCACACACAAAAAAAAATGAAATGGCAAATAGATTAAATTTTGTCTCCTTTCTTCATATTTACAGTCATGATATTTAATATAAGTAATAGCTCAAATATAAGTTTTGGTAATTCACTTCACTTGAAGCTAGTTTACCCAATAATTGCTTTGCCTAGAGACCCACTTTTTCTAAACTATTCAAATGTACCTGAGGTGCATCTTAAATTTTTAAGAATTTTATATACTTGAACATTCACTGGCTTATTGACCAGAATATCTGAAAGCCAAGCCCCTTTTGTGTGTTTTGCATGAATTTGTGTAAGCTAAATGAAAAATAAGCTAAAATAAAAAACAATGTAAGCAAAATATACTTAAGTTACAATAACTATAAACATTACTAAATTATAAAATAAATTATAAACAGCTTGAAGTTAAATTTGGAAGAAAGAAACCTTAGACATTTTAACTCCAAATTTCTTAACATGTTCAAACTTCACTAATACTGAAAAGGATAGTCTTAAAAATATACAACGATTACAAACAATGTTAAGAGTTACATCTGATTTATTTATTTATTTTTTTGTGGGTACCGGGGGTTGAACTCAGGACCTCGCGCTCCAGTGGGCGCCCGTGCCGCTGAGTGATATCACTGGCCCTTTTTTCGTATGTGGGTTCCGGGAGTCGAACTCAGGACCTCGCGCATGCCAGGCAGGCGCTTACGCCACTGAGCTATCTCACCGGCCCCTACATCTGATTTAAAACAAAGATAAAATTAAGTCAGAAATACCTTGACAATGGGTCAATCCATTCTTAATTTGCCCCTAAAGACTAAGACAATCAAATGGAAGCCTAAAGAACTCAAAAGGTAAGTTGTTTTTAGTGTACTGAATGAATACCACCTTTCGAAGAACATAGTTTTGCTGTTGGAACAGCTATTAGGTAACTGTTGTGATAAAGTGCCTTCACAAGGAAAACACAGTAATAGTCCCAGGTAGACTGAAGACATCACCCCACTTCTCTTGTCTACATTTCCAGGGTACCCTTTCCACTCCCCATTTTGAAGAACAACTATAATTTCTTTTGATTTAGCTTACTGTTACAGTAGTCTCTTGACATCCTACAGAATGGTAGGAAATCACTTCCTAGTAAATCTTTTAGCATATCAGAAGCACCAGGAAAGCAACAGAATCCCATATGGGAGACTTTACATTTGTTCAACTAGAAGGGTTCCTGTGTTTGATAGCAGTTAGAAAATGTATGAAATCTGGGGTCAGAAGATGTGAGTTCATGACCAAGATCTACTGGTGATTTCCTGCATAATCCTGGATGAGCCATTTCTAAACTTTAGTGGCCTCACTCACAAAAAAGGATTGGATGGATTTAAGTAAAATATGTAAAACTCTTTGTAAGGTACAAAGCACAAATTAGCAGGGAATGGCATGAGTTAAGGGAACAGTCTTACGCTTTCTTTTGATGAATGGGGCTCTCCCCTGTCAGCCTGTAGAGGGCGTACTTGAAGTCAGTAACACCTTGGTTTTCTATGCTGATGGTAGCGGTCTTGCGGGTGCCGCAGGTCAAAGCCCCAAAATTGATGATGGAGTTGGGGCTGATGTTGAATTTGGAATACACTGCAGTCACAGAAAACTTAATTGGGATGCTGGCAATGATCTCACCCCCTTCTGCAAGATTAGGCTCAATAATCTAGAAACAGAATGATTGGGAAGATGTCAGCCACCGGAAAGATATAGTGATTGTCTTCTTCATTCCCAACTTTCATTGTTGATGTCGGGCTGGGTTCTTCATTTCATTCTCTTTGTCATTCTGCTTATGTTATGTTATTGCATCAACCATAATATAAGCAAATACTAACAGAGAGCTTACTGTTACCAGCAGGGCTTGGTCAGGACTGAATTTGAGCCCTGGCTATCTGGACTGGTTTCCCACCTGCCACCAAGAGTATGAGAAAGCCCATAAAAATGGAAAAATGAATTTATTCACAATTTGGCCAATCTGGGAGGGCAGTGAATCTGCCTTCTTCCAGTGCACAGAGGTACTCCAGTTTGTGCCAAGAGTGGAACAAAAGCTAGGAAATATGTATATGTAGATTTGGCCCAGGGGGCTGGAATCCTACTTGGTGTCAAGGCTGAGTTTATGCTCTCAGGATGAGGAAGCTGGAGAAGCAGCTTATCTATAAAACAAAAATCCCAACTTTTAAAGATTCATTTAACCTCTTGCTGCATTACTATGTAGTAGCCAAAGGTCAACACGGAATGATTCTGTCTCTTGTTTTCAGTTCCTCACTCCTCGGCATCTGATGATGGAGTACAGCCTCCTTGTCTCTGTGGCTTCCCAAAGATTTGGGGCACATTTCCTCTCATTCTGCTCATTTCCCACCTGACCCACCTGTGCCTGCCAGCTGGGGACAAACTCTGGCATGTCCTATCTGGTTGCCACTCGGGCCTCCCTCCCCTCACCCTGGAGCATGGATGAATGGACCATGTACTCCTCTTTTTAGCAAGAGGCCCACAATCCCGCCACCAAGTCAGCCCCTCCCTCTCACCCTCTCACCTGGCAGTGCAGAACGGGCTGCTGCTCAATCTTCAGTTCCTTTTTCGCACGAAAGAACACCTGGACATTCGTGGGCTTTTCTGTTATGGACAGCGAGCCCCTCTGGGGTAGGACTGTGATCATGGAATCAACATTGGTTGGCAAAATCCCTACAGAGTCCACAGAAAAGCTGAAAGACAAGAATAAAAGGTCTTGTTTAATTTACTATCGAGGAAACCTAAGACCCTGGACAGGAGAGTCTAGACTGGCAAGGGCCTGCCACGTTTCTGGTTTTGTTTAACTACGCTGCCGGGCAGGGTCCACTGTGCTTTGTATGGTGAAATACAAGACTGATCGGGCCAGGAATTGATGTCTGAGGCAAAGAGGGACATCTTCTATCCTTTGTGGGAGATCTCTGTTCAGAGAGGGAAGAGTGGCACAAAGCCAGGGGACCTCAGGGAAGAAGCCAGGGCAGAGGCCATGGCACAGAGGCACAGGAAGTGGGGTCCATAACCCAACGGGGTGAGGTGAGAACCACAGAGAGGAGCTGACTCATGACAATATGGAAGGGCTGGGGTAGGCTTGAGGAGCGTAGGTGGCAGCGGCACACTGGAGTTGCAGTGGGGGCCTGACGGTCGCCAGCGCTCCAGGAGACCTGGGGCTCAGTTGCTGCAGGAGTGGTGCCTGTGCTGCTGTAGCTTCCTGCAGTCCTCAGTAACTGCCTGCTCCAACGGTAGACTCTGCCCCAGGCAGTGTGGAAAAGCAGAGCTAAAGCCCCTGTTCACAGTCTGACACAAAACTCACAATAGCGCAAGACTCCATTCTGTACTAATTCCAAAGTGACAGTGGCTTTCTTCTAGGTTTGCTTGACTTTTTTTTTTTTTTGTGGGTACCGGGGGGTCGACCTCAGGACCTCGTGCGCCAGCAGGCGCCCATGCCGCTGAGCGATATCACCGGCCCCTTTTTCGTATGTGGGATCCGGGAGTCGAACTCGGGCCCTCGCGCTTGCAAGGCAGGCGCTTACGCCGCTGAGCCATCTCACCGGCCCTGCTTGACTTTTTTTTATATTTAATTCAACTCACAGTGTCATTGCTTCTAATGAATGATGGTATGGAGGTGGGACTTTTCTAGTCTCGATGTTCTTTTAGCTGAAATAAAATGATCATGAACATCCTGAATTTCTCTGAAGTCTGCAAAGGGAAGTCCCTCTGTCAGCTGTGAATTGTCATAGAGGTTGCCAGGGCCTGAGTGCTGGTCTGCCAAGGACTGTGTGACCTTCCTGACAATCTCCTCCCTCTCCTTCACCCAAGCCACCCTTTTTCTTTCTGAGGAACCTTCCTACCTAGGGCTTCATTTCTAGTCTCAGGGGATGACCACAAACCACAGCTATATTCTATCAGCCACTACTTGGGTTCTATAACCCAGTGGTTCTTAAAATGAAAAGCAAACAAACAAACTGGAAAATCCTTTCTTCACATCATATCTCATGTAGAAATCTCTCTTGTGGAATGGATCAGAGCTGGAAGTAAGGCAGGACAGCTAGAAGCCAGGGCACCTCCCAGGCCTCATCCCCTCCAGTCTCTCCTTCCATCCTAGATTAGTGTGGCTCCAGGTACATTCAGAGGCCTTACAAGGTCCCTGGTTGAGCTGCAGAGTTGAGAGCAGTATGATCATCTCTGCTTTCAGCTGTTGGGATTCTGTTAATTTAAAATCAAGGGAGGCCTAAAGCAGAAACAGTTCTTAAGATTTTCTTGCTTTATTAAAAAAAATTTCCAGGCTGTTGTGGCTGCCCACGGCCAAGAGTGGATGTGGAAGCCCACATGCTCAATGGATTCAGCTTACCTGAACATGATCTCGTACTTCCCGCGGTTCTTCAGTTGAAGGGGCTGCTTCAGATCCTCCATGACCTTCACAATCCCGAAGTCCAGGCCTCCTTCAGCTCCTGCAGAGCCTAGGGCCAGGGCCAGGGCCAGAGGTGGGAGTGAGTGGGTGTGGGAGCCGGAGCAGGGGAACTTCCCGCTGAAGCTCACGTGGAAAAGCTGAGGCGACAAGTTCAGAGAACTTGTTTTCTGAAAACTTGGGGGCTGGAAGAGCACCTTGTAATTGAACAGGCACTGACCTGCCCTTGGTTCAGGGCAGTTCACCCTGCATTTTACCCTGTCTTTTCATCAACTAAAGCTTCATGTCATAAAGAATTTTGTATAAAGTGTACAATTTACAGAGTTGTGATATTACATACAAATTTATGTTATTTTATTTAGCACTTAATATCATAACTATTTCCCCAAATTATTATTATTATTTTTATTTTTTGAGACAAAGTCTTGTTATGTAGTTCAGGCTGGCCTTGGACTCACTATATAGCCCAGACTGGCTTCGAACTGGTGGCGATCCTCCTGCCTCAGCCTCCAGAGTGCTGGGATGACAGACATGTGCCACCATTCCTGGCTTCCCCAAATTATTAAAACTCCTCCTAAATGTGATGTTAGTGGCTGTATGATATTCCATGATATGGCCATTCCACAATTGACAATATTACTCCTACAATAACATTATTCCTTTATTGATAGATACTTAAGTTATTTCTAACTTTTCATGATTATAAATAGTGCTGCAATAAAGATCATTGCCTATAAAATGAATGACATCTAAGCTAATGCACAGCTCTACATGGTCAAGAGAGAACTATAATTTAGGTGCTAGGACAGCATGGTGGCAGAATGGTACTTCTCCCCCAAGATAACTCATCCTAACCCCTTCACAAGGCGATGGGGAATTAAGGTAGCACATGGAATTAAGGTTGCAAATAAACTGCACATAAAATATTGAGATTAACATGGACAATTCTGGTGGCCAAATGTAATCACAGGGTCCCTAAAAGTAGAAGAAGAGCAGAAATAGGAGACCAGAGAGAGGGCTGTGTGAGAAGAGTCAGCTCAACAGTGTTGGCTTTTTTTTTTTTTTTTGTGGGTACCGGGGGGTCGACCTCAGGACCTCTCACGCCAGCAGGCGCCCGTGCCGCTGAGCGATATCACCGGCCCCTTTTTCATATGTGGGTTTCGGGAGTTGAACTCGGGCCCTCACGCTTGCCGGGCAGGCGCTTAAGCCGCTGAGCCATCTCACCGGCCCCCAACAGTGCTGGCTTTGAACATGCTGGAGGGGACATAGCCAAGTGAGACCCATTTTGAACTTTTGACTTCAGAATTGTAAGATAATAGGTTTGTATTGCTTTAAACCAGAAAATGTGGGGCAATCTGATATGGCCGTGATAGAAAAATAATGCAAGCAGAAGTGATGTGTTCACCATCAACTACTCAGATGAGGAGCTCTGCAAATCTTATATTTCTGATTACCCCTTGCTTTCTCTAGTTGAAGAAATTAGAATTTGTAGTAGTGTTGCTGACACTGCTCTGAAATTGCATTACTGCTTATCGAAACTGACCTTCCCCTCCCAGCATCCACCACAATACTGCAACACCATGGCCCTCCCTTACATAGAACTATACTACACAAAGACACAATTTCTTTTTTTTTTTTTATATGCAGGTACCGGGAGTCAAACTCAGGACCTCGTGCTTGCCAGGCAGGCGCTTATGCCGCTGAGCCGTATCACCGGCCCCCCCAAAGACACAATTTCTAAACACTCTTCCTAGAAGGGAGACCCCTGGGGGAGGTGACATTCAGACCTTTGGGGAAGGTGATGTCCAGGGTGATGTCATAGGATTCTGCAAAGATCAGGATATTTTCAATCTGCACAACTCCAACAAGATTTTCTGCATCTAAAACCTGTCAGGGTAAGACAATTGTTCAGCAAAAGTGAGACCCACGAGGTACTGAGAGCCTGAAATCTGTGATACGCAGTGGGACTCATGCAGGGGAGATGGGAGGGGATGCTTTGGAGATGTGTTCAGCTCATTACGCATTTGGTAGGATTAGTGCTCCTCCTAGTGATCGCTGGGGATGCTGGGGTAGACAGTGTGGGGATGGGGAGGGGCTACATTTTCATCTGTCCTTTTACCGAGTTTAAATGATTCATAAGATTGTCCCTGCATTCCTGAAGTTTGGGCAGAGCAGACACCGCAGGAAGGTGTTTTTGGAACTCTTAAATCAAGTAAACCTGAAGAGCATTTTTCTGATACTTAAAGGGGAAAACCTTTGCACGTAAGGCATCCTGCTTTTCTTTTCTTTTTTTTTTGTGGATACCGGGAGTTGAACTCAGGACCTCACGCTTGCCAGGCAGGTCCTTATGCCGCTGAGCCATCTCACCGGCCCCCTGCTTTTCTTATTTTAGAAACCTGAATCATTCTGTTCTCTGTGACTCAGTCTGAAAAGTACTAGACTTTTCATACAAAATAGTGTTTAATATTTCTCTTTGGGAAATTTCGAATGTTCTGTGAGCATTGTTATTCGTTAGGCCCCCAGAGGGGCTCCAGTTGCTCACTGACACTGCTGAGGGCATCCTTGTTGGAGATCCCTCCCTCATTGTCCCAAGGAGCCCTGGCACTGCACCAGCTGTCATCTGCACCTGACTGTTGATTCTGGAGACTAGCCAGGAGGTCATAAAGAGCCTGATTGTCAAGAAAAGAGGTGCTGGGCAGTGGGAACATCTAGCTGAAACACTAAGTCACCAGTTTGCCATTACATATTCTTTGGGTGTCAAGAACTCAAGAATGTGAAATTTGAGGCTTTCACCAATCTCGAGGTTTTTTTTTTTTTTTTTTTTTTTTTATGTGGGTACCGGGAGTCGAACTCAGGACCTCGTGCTTGCCAGCAAGTGCTTGCGCCGCTGAGCGATATCACCAGCTCCTTTTTTTTTTCCTTTATGTGGGTTCTGGGAGTCGAACTCAGGACCTCACGCTTGCCAGGCAGGCGCTTACACCGCTGAGCCATCTCACCAGCCCCAAACTCAAGTTTTAATTCAGAATCTCTACCTTTTCTTTTTTGCTGCTGAGGATTGACTCCAGGACCTTGTCAACCAGGATACATCCTCAGACTGTTGTAATTTTTTTATTTTGAGGCAGCATGTTGCTAGGTTGCCCAGGCTGGGCTTGAACTCCTGTTCCTCTTGCCTCAGACTCCCAGAGAGCTGGAATTACAGGGATGTGCCACCACACCAGGCCTCCATCTCTTCTTTCAACACACATTTGCTAATGTTCCACAAAGAAAACTGGGCTGACTTGAGTTTTACCTTTTTCCTTTTGCTGTTTCAGGTTATATGAATTCATATACCCTGAATGAACCCTTTCTTCTGAAGGTATCAAGCGCCTAGAGAATTATTCTGTTTGGTTTGCTTCTCCACTAGGGGAGGTAAGATTAGATTTTGTAATTGAGGGCAATGGGAAGGACAATTTAAGAAGCACACAAATAAATTCACCAGAATACTTTCCAAAGGGCTGAGAAAGCAAGGTATTTGCAGATGTTGAAGGAGATAATCTGAGGAAGAGAAGCTGTCATTCTCTTTGGGTTCATAAATGTCTGAGATTCATCCAGCCTTGTGTGAATCCTGATTGGCTTTCTGTACCATTTGATAAGGAGTTGCTATGATGATCTCTCTAAGGTCCCCCTTACTGACTGCCTCCTCTATTTCCTGACCATGGGAGCCCCTGAACTCCCCGTGATCCAGCAACTGAAGGCTGAAGCTGGCATACCCAAGGGACTCCAGGCCCCAACCCCAGCCATGTGGCCTTCACAGAGACCAATTCTGTAAGTGCAACATGATCTCTAGGTTTCACATACACTTGTGGATTGAATGAATCTATCAATGTATGCTGTCAGTTACCTGAAAGGCTGTCATAGGCAGGGGATAAGAGAGAGTAAATCTGTTTACTGGCCCCAATAGGATTCATACATGCAAGTTATAGAGAGAAACTGGGGCTCAGCTTAAGGAAGAATTTATAGATTTATTTAAAGGGAGATCAGACTGCTATGAAGTAGTTGTAGGTTTTTTATTTTTGGAGAAATTCAGAGAGAAGCTTGAATGATGCTTTAAATGTTACAGAATCAAATGTAACAGCATTAAAATCCAATGACATTCATTCATTCATTCATTCATTCATCAGCTTCTACTTGAGCACCTACTACTTCCAGGCCTGTGCTAGACACTGGTGATAGGATGGTGTGTAGCTGGTGGGATGATAATTCTCCAAAAGACTACTCCAAAAGACTCCATGACTACTTCTTGTCCTGGAACCTGTGATCATAACATTATTTAGGGAAAAAAGGGCCTTTGTAGATGTAATAATTCAAAGGTGACAAGATGAGTCATCCCGAATCAATTGGGTGGTCCTAAAATCCAACGATATTACCTTGGTATACACAAGGGATGGGTTCCAGCACCCTCATGGATGACAAAGTCTGTGGATGCTCCAGCCCCTCATATAAAATGGGGTAGTATTGCATACAATCTGCACAATTCTTCTTTAAATTATCTCTAGGTTACTGATAACACTAATCCAATGTAAATGAAATGGGAATGGGTGTTGCACTGCATTGCTTAGGGAATAATGACAAGAACAAAAAGGTCTACATTTGTTCATGACAAACACAGTTTTCCTTGAAGTAGTTTCAATCCACAGCTGGTTGAATCTGTGGATGCAGAGCCCACAGATACAGAGGTTCAGCTGCATCCTCCTAAGAGACAGACAGAAGACAGACAGGAGGTCTGTGATGGTGGAGGCAACAACTGGAGCAGTGGTGGCAAACCTATGGCCCGTGTGTTATTTGTCTTTCTTTTAAGACAAAAGATGTTAATGTACGAGTTGTTTTTTCTAAACAAAAACCTCAGTATTGAGGTTTAATTGCAGTATTGGTACTTTTTGATAAATAAGTGGGTTCTGGGTTGCAGTTTGGGCACTCGTCTCTAAAAGATTCGCCATCACTGGTCAAGAGTGATGCAGACAGAAGGCAAAGGACTCTAAGGAGGGCCGGTGAGATGGCTCAGCGGCATAAGCGCCTGCCTGGCCAGCGCGAGGTCCTGAGTTCAACTCCCGGTACCTGCATTAAAAAAAAAAAAAAAAAAAAAAAAAAAAAAAAAAAAAAAAAGGACTCTAAGGAGCCACCAGAAACTGGAAGGGTCAAGGAAAGATTCTTCCTTAAAGCCTTAAGAGGGAGTACGACTCTGCCAACACTTCGATCTCTGACTTCCGGTCTCTAACTATGAAAGCGTAAGGACTGTTGTTTTGAACCATGCAGTTTGTGGTAACTTGTTACAGCAGCCTAGGACCGGGATAGAGATGGTAAATAAACCAGCAGAGATCCTGCCCTGAAGGAGTTCATATTAGAAAGAAAAGAAAGAAACAGAATGATGTCAGAAAGGCTGGTGCTCTGAAGGATGGGAGATGGTAAGTGACTGCACACACCAGGTATTCCCTGAGCAGGATGCTTAGGGAAGCCCAGTTGATGCCCAACAAATCTTAAAGTGGGTGCCAACTCCCCACTGAGCACAGGGACAGGTTCCCACAGGGGTGCAGCAATATCAGGGGCCTGAGGCAGGAAAGAGCTCAGACAGCATGGTGGGGGCAGTCAGTAAGGGCGAGGGGGGAATGAGATGCAGGTAAAAAGTCAGGTAGGGGGCCGGGGAGATAGCACAGCGGCATAAGTGCCTGCCTGGCAAGAGTGAGCTCCTGAGTTCGACCCCTGGTACTCACATACGAGAAAAGGGCCGATGATATCGCTCAGCGGCACGGGCACCTGCTGGTGTGCGAGGTCCTGAGGTGGACCCCCAGTACCCACACACACACACAAAAAGTCAGGTAGGGCCTCAGAAGCAGGAGAGCACCCTGGGCATTATTTTTACTGCTGTGGGAAGCCAGCAAGTACTTTAAGGAAGGGAAGAGTGGCCTGAGTTGTCATTGCAAAGATTTTTCTGGACACTCGTGGGGATGCAACAAGGGAAATCAGTTAAGCCTCTGCAGAAGTCCAGGTGACACAGGGAACAAGTGGCCTAGCAGAGGGTGGTGGCAGCAGTGTAGACAAAGAAGTGGACAGGGAGGAGATATAGTGAGAGGCATAACTGGCAAGGCTTATTGGAGGATGGGGCCAGAAGGGACCCTGTCAGGAAAGGGAGGGGATTAAGGATGATTCTCCAGTGTCTATTAGAAGCAATGAGGAGGGTAATATTTACTGAATAGGAATCCAACGGGTGAGCAGGACTGAGGTGTGAAGTCAGGAATCTAATGCTTACCTAGGTATACTGACATTGCAGCTGGACATTGCAGTTGCGTGCAGAGAGAGATATTACATGCTGAGAATATGAAAAAGGGGTCAGCCAGGAGCATGTAACAGGGACACTGCCTGTGTCTGTGTCTATGTGTGCGTGAACCCAATGTGCACACATTTCGAGCACCCAGTCTGCGATGTGTGGCGTCTCACCTCCAGCCGAATAGGCTTCTTGATGTTGACAGTTTTGGAGGGCTGGAAGTGCACCTTCAGGCTGTATTCTGTGGCAGGGGGGATGAGTCCCTGCATCATGGACAATGTGAAGTCTTCGCCCAGGTGCTCTAGATTGGTGATCCGCCAGGCCACAGGCAGGGGCGTGATATTGCGGAGGAGAACTACTCTGGATTCTCTTCTGGAGAGACCAAGAGAAATTTTGTCAGTGTCAAATACTGTTTTCCAAATCACAGTTTCTCTTCTGTGTGTGGGTTTGTGGGTTAAAAGATCCTTAACCCTCTCTCCCACATGTTTTATTTAGGTCCCTTAGCATGTGGGGCTGTGCTAATTTGCATGGTTTAAATTTTTTTTGTGTACAGGTTAGTCCAAATTATTCCAGATTATGTGACACAATTATTTTATTTTTATTTTTATAATTTACTTATTTATTTTTTTGAAGACAACAAGTAAACATTCTCCTGTATTAACAGACTCAAGCATTAGAGAATGTACAATTACCTTTTGGAGAAAAACATTACTCATTGTAAGATTAAGCCATGTAAAAGTTAAGTAAAAATAAAAGACTAAGGAATGGAATAGTCATAGTGAAATTGCATTTTCACACCAGGGAGGCAATATGATGTTTACAAATGTGTGTCCGGTTTATTTCACTTGCGAGTATTTTCTCGAGTTGCATCCATTTACCTATAAAAGTTTCCAGTTTATCTTTCTTTATGGCTGAGTAGTACTCCATTGTATAAAAATACCACATCTTTTTTATCCATTCCTTGGTTGATGGGCATTAGGGTTGTTTCCACGATCTAGCTATTACAAATTGTGCTGCTATAAACATGGGTGCACATATATCACTGTGGCACGATGTTTTTAATTCTTCTGGGAAGATACCCAGAAGGGGAATAGCTGGATCAAATGGGACCTCCAGTCCTAGTTTTTTGAGGAGTCTCCACATTGATTTCCACAGTGGCTGCACCAGTCGACACTCCCACCAACAGTGGAGAAGGGTTCCTTTTTCCCCACAGCCCCTCCAGCATTTGTTATTAGTTGATTTCTTGATAACAGCCATTCTTTCTGGGGTGAGATGGAATCTCAGTGTTGTTTTAATTTGCATCTCTCGAATGACTAGTGATGTTGAACATTTTTTCATATACTTATTTGCCATTTGTATTTCTTCATCTGAGAAGTGTTTATTCATCTCAGATGCCCATTTTTGGATTGGGTCTTGTTCCAAATTTGGGAGGTCTGATTTTTTTGAGTTCTTTGTATGTTCTCGATAGTAATCCTTTGTTTGAGGAACAGCTGGCAAACATTTTTTCCCAGGTTGTGGGCTGTCTCTTCACTTTGTTGGTGGTTTCTCTTGCTGTGCAAAAGCTTTTTAATAAGATGAGATCCCAGTTGTTGATTCTTTGGGATAGTTCCTGTGCCATTGGAGTTTTATTCATAAAGTCTTTGCCTACACCAATGTCTTCAAGAGTTTTACCTATTCTATTTTCCAGCAGATTTAATGTTTCTGTTTTAATATTTAGCTCTTTGATCCATTTTGAATTTAGTTTAGTGCACGGTGAAAGATATGGGTCTAATTGTAATCTTCGGCATGTGCAGAGCCAGTTTTTCCAGCGCCATTTATTAAAGAGGCTAGTTTTCTTCCAGTGAATGTGTTTGGCACCTTTGTCAAAGATAAGGTGGCTTAGTATGTCTGGAGTTGTTTCTGCATCTTCTAATCTGTTCCATTGATCTTTGGGTCTGTATTTTTGCCAATACCATGCTGTTTTTATCACAGTAGCTTTATAGTATAATTTCAAATCAGGGATTGTGATGCCCCCTGCCTTGCCTTTGTTGCCCAGAAATGACTTTGCTATTCTAGGTCTCTTCTGGTTCCAGATGAATTTTAGGATTGTTTTCTCTAATTCTGTGAGATATGTTGTTGGGGTTTAGATCGGAATTGCATTAAATCTGTATAACAATTTTGGAAGTATGGCCATTTTCACTATGTTGGTTCTTCCGACCCAAGAGCAAGGGATATCTTTCCATTTTCTGATATCCTCTTCAATCTCCTTTTTCAGAGTACTGTAGTTTTCAGTGTAGAGGTCTTTTACTTCCTTTGTGAGATTGATTCCTAGGTATTTCATTTTTTTGGATGTTATTGTGAAAGGTGTTGTTTCCCTAATTTCTCTCTCAGTGAGTTTGTTGTTGGTGTACAGGAAGGCTATTGATTTTTGAGTGTTGACTTTGTATCCAGCTACACTACTGAATTTGCTTATTAAATCTAACAATTTTTTAGTGGAGTTTTTGGGGTCTTCTACGTAGAGTATCATGTTGTCTGCAAATAATGGTAATTTAACTTCTTCCTTTCCAATCATTATTCCTTTTATTTCTTGCTCTTGTCTAACTGCTCTGGCTAAAGTTTCCAGAACTATGTTGAGTAAGAGTGGGCACAGTGGACGTCCTTGTCTTGTTCCTGATTTTAGAGAGAAGGCTTTCAGTTTTTGTCCATTTAGTATGATATTGGCTGTTGGCTTGTCATAAATGGCTTTTATCAGATTGAGATAAAGACCATCTATTCCAATTTTCTGTAGGGTTTTTATCATGAATGGGTGCTTGACTTTGTCAAAAGCTTTTTCTGCATCTATTGAGAATTATATGATTTTTGTCCTTGGTTCTGTTAATATGGTGTATTACATTTATTGATTTGCATATGTTGAACCATCCCTGCATCCCTGGGATGAATCCAACTTGATTGTGGTGTATAATCTTCTTGATTATTTGCTGCATTCTGTTTGCCAGAATCTTACTGAGGATTTTTGCATCTATGTTCATTAGGGAGATTGGCCTGTAGTTCTCTTTCTTGGTTGGGTCCTTCTCTGGTTTTGGTATCAGGGTAATGCTTGCTTCCAGGAATGAATTTGGGAGAATTGCTTCCCTTTCAATTTCGTTAAAGAATTTGAGAAGTAGTGGTGTTAGGTATTCTCTAAATTTCTTGTACAATTTAGCAGTGAGTCCATTTGGGCCTGGGCTTTTCTTTGTTGGGAGGTTTTTAATTACATCTTTGATTTCATTGATTGTTATTGGTTTATTTAGGATTTTTATATCTTCTTGATTGAGCTTTGGTAATTTGTATGTGTGTCCAGGAATCTGTCCATTTCTTCTGCATTTTCCATCTTATTAGAATACAAATTTTCAAAATAGGTACAGATGATCTTCTGGATTTCTGCAGGGTCCGTCGTGATATCACCCTTTTCATTCTTCATTGTGTGGATTTGAGTCTTTTCTTTCCTTTTTTAAATAAGGTTGGATAAGGGTTTGTCAATTCTATTTAATCTTTCAAAAAACCAACTCTTTGATTCATTGATTCTTTGTATTGTTTTTTTAGTCTCCAATACATTAATTTCTGCTCTGATCTTTATAATTTCCTCCCTTGTATGAACTTTTGGGTTAGGCTGCTCTTCTTTTTCTAGAAGTTTGAGGTTCAACATTAGGTTGTTTATTTGTGCTTGCTCTGTTTTCCTGACATAGGTATTTAATGCTATAAATTTCCTTCTTAGGATTGCTTTCATTGTATACCATAAGTTCCGGTATGTTGTACTGTCATTATCATTCAGTTGTAGAAACTGTCTAATTTCTTCTTTAATTTCATCTGTGACCCATTGGTTGTTCAGGAGGGTGCTATTTAATTTCCATGTGTTTAGGAAGTTCTTGTGGTTTCTTTTGCCTTTGATTTCCAATTTCATTGCACTATGGTTTGATAATAAACATTGGATAATTTCAATTCCTTTGCATTTACTTAAGCAGGTTCTATGAGCTAGTATGTGGTCTATTTTGGAGAACGTCCCATGTGCAGCTGAGAAGAATGTGTATTCTGATGTTGTGGGGTGGAACACTCTGTAGACATCTACTAAGTCCATTTGTTCCAAAGTTTCGTTGAGCTCTAATATTTCATTGTTGATTTTTTGTTTAGTTGATCTGTCTTTTCGTGACAGTGGAGTATTGAGATCCCCCAATACAACTGTATTAGTGCTTATTCGATTTTTCATGTCCTTTAATATTTGTTTTATATAGTTGGGTGCACTGGTATTTGTTGCATATATATTTATGATTGTTATCTCTTCCTCTTGGATTGTTCCCTTTACAAGGATATAGTGACCTTCTTTATCTCTCTGAATCATTCTTGGCTTGAAATTCACTTTGTCTGCAAAAAGAATAGCTACTCCTGCTTTTTTCTGGGTTCCTGTCACATGGAGTATTGTTTTCCATCCTTTGACTTTCAGTCTATGAATTTCTTTTTGAATTAAATGTGTTTCTTGTATACAGCATATTGTTGGATCTTGCTTCTTGATCCAATTTACCAGTCTGTGCCTTTTGATTGGTGAATTGAGACCATTAACATTGATGGTTAAAACTGATATGTATTGACTTATCCTTGTCATGTTATTTTCCTGTTGTTGGCTCCCCCTCTTTTATTTTTCCCCTCCCTCTGTTTAATTGTTTGCCCTGCCTGGTGGATTCCTTCTGTTGGGGTTCATGGAGTTGTAGTCCATGTTATCTCTTTCTAGAATGTCCTTCAAAACATTTTGGAGTGCTAGTTTGGTGGTCATAAATTTTCTCAGATGTTCTTCGTCATGGAAGTATTTTACTTCTCCATCAGTTTTGAAAGATAGTTTTCCAGTGTACATCAATCTGGGTTGAAAGTTATTTTCCTTTAGAACTTGAAATACATCATTCCAAGCTCTTCTTGACTTGAGAGTTTGTGCTGAAGAGTCCGCTGTGATTCTGATGGGCTTTCCTTTATAGGTGATTTGTTTCTTTTCTCTAACAGCTTTTAAGATTCTACTCTTATGTTGAATTTCTGGAATCTTGACTATCATATGCCTGGCAGAAGATTTTTTTTGATTATGGCTAACTGGAGTTCTACAAGCCTCACTTATCTGAACGTCAAATTCTTTTTCTCCACCTGGGAAATTTTCTGTGATAATGTCTGTGAACAGTGTTCTGATGTCATTTATGCTATCTCCTGCTTTTTCATTGACTCCAATCAATCTTAAGTTATTCTTCTTTGCATCATCTAGCAGCTGCTGGATTGATTTCTCCTTGCTACTTTTAAGAATTCTTTCTTTTCATGATCACTAATTGCAAGCCTGTCTTCTATATCTGAGATCCTGTCCTCTCATTGGCTTAATCTGCTACAAATACTTTCAATGGAATTTTTGTTCTCCCGGATATCTGCTTGAATCTGCTTTATGGAGTCCATTTGTTTCCTATGCTGAGCATTCATGGCTTCCATAATTTTCTTAAGCTCATCTGTTTTTTTGTCTGTATCTGCTCTAGCGTCCTTAAGCATGGTCTTCACTGTGGACATTATCTCTGCAGTTACCTGAGAAATTATTTCTGATTTGATTTTTTCCAGAGCCTCATTCAACTGCTTTGTCGTTACCACTTCAGAGATGTCAGGTGGGTGGCTTTCGGTTTGTCCCACCCCACTGCCCCCTGGGTTTGCCTTTGGTGAACTGGATGTGTGGGGTTGCACCTTGTTTAAGTGTCCTCTCATTTTCTTTTCTTTCTTTAGTTCATTTCCTGGTGCGATGTTTGTAAATTGCCTATGGTAGGTTGTTTTATTGCTAGTATTTCAAACTCTTAGGAGATGGCTACTTCTCTGAGGTATCTTTCAGGTGTAGCTTATTTTTGGGTTTTGAGCCTGTTGCAAGATCCTACCTCTTCAATTTGTTGGAGATAAGAAGTCGCTGCCTGTTTGGTCCAGTCCTTGGTTCTTTGGTTCTGTGCCACAGTATTTTCTGTGATCCTTAGACAATCTCAGTCTTGGAATACCAGGAAGAAAAGCGCCAGTCAGTGTGTCCTTCACCGCCGGTGCTTCTCTGTACCGCAGCATCTCCCGTTCCTCTGCGGAGGTCCCTGCTGTAGCTGTGGATGGAGCACTGGCTCTGAGTTCCCAGTTCAGCTGCTGCCCCCCCACGATGGTGCCCAGCTAGTCGCTCTCGCGCGCCTGATATCTGGGCATCAGCACTCACCGCCAGTCAGTGTGTCCTTCTCAGCCACTGTTTCTCTGCACCGCTGCTTCTTGCATTCCTCCGTGGAGGCCCCCAGGGGTGCCAGCAGTTACCGCGTGTCCGCAGATTTGAACCGCTTCTGTCGCGCTGAGATTCCCGACACAGGGAAAAGGCGCTGGTGGCCACCTCCTTCTTCTTTGTTGGGGTTTCTCTCTTCACTTTTTCCGTGGGCCCTGAACTGCACTTCAGATCTTTCCTGGGTCCCTGGGAGCCACTTCCCTCTTTCTTGTCCTCCTCCAGTCACTATATTCCAGTGTCCAGATGGCGACTTTTGGAGAGGTTCACTGCCTGCTTCTTATAAATCCGCCATCTTTTTCCATGTGACACAATTTAAAACTTACAGAAAAGTTGTAAGAATTGCTTTAAATTCTTTATCCAGATTCACCAATTGTTTTTGTCTTGCCCTCTTTGCTTTGCATTCACACAGACACACACTCCCTCTCATATCCATGTTATTTTTTTCAGAACCATTTAAAATTAAATCAGAGATAATAATGTCCCTTTATCTTTAAACATTTCAGTGCATATCTCCTTAGAACATGAACTCTTATTAAGTCAAGGGGATTTAACATTGATATAAGACTATTACTTCATCCACAGTTGATACTCAAATTTTATCTTTATCCTAATGACTTTTTTATAACTACTTATTTTTTCCCAGTCAAGGATTCAATCTAGGATTACAGATTGAATTTAACAGTCATATCTACTTAGAGTCTTTGGGAAAATTTCTTCTGCCTTTCTTTGTGTATCTTGACTTCGATATTTTGAAGGGTGCAGGCCAGTTAATTTTGATTTTTTTTCTGCTCTAAGTATTTATTTCCTGGGAGTGAGGGAACCACACTCCTGCTCAATTAAGAAAACCACCCTAATAATTCAGAACCTTTTCACATTTTTAAGCAGTAACTGGGTATTGAACCCAGAGCCTAGAACACCTTAGCCACTAGTTAGGTGCTGAATGGCAGAGCTGCATTCCCAACTTATGCCATGACTTCTTAGTGAACAGGTTCCAGCAGCTTGGGCTCCTTCCCACTGGCTGTCACAAAGTGCTTCTCTGAGCAGAGTATGCTGGCTCTTCACTTGAACCCTTCTTTTCTGATCATTTTCCTTTCATGCATTTCAGGGAGCTATCTTGGCACTTACAATGCTTAATATACTCAATGCGCACATTAGTTCTCTTGGCAAGAATCTTGCCCTTGAGGTAGGACCAAGATGGCGGAGTGGTGAACAGCAGAGAAAAAGCCTCTCTGAGAGTCGCCATCCAGATGCTGGAAATAGCAACTCGAGGAAGACAAGAAGGAGGGAAGTGGGTCCCCTGGATACAGGCAGGATCTGAAGTGCAATTTGAAGCCCACAGAGAGTGAAGAGAGGAACTTCAACAAAGAAGAAGGAGGTGCCCAGCACCTTCTTCCTGAGAGGGGACTCACTGCATAACAGGAGCAGTTCAAACCTACGGACACGGGGTGACTGCCAGCAACCCCCGGGGGCCTCCACAGAGAGACACAGCAGTGCAGGGGAGCAACGGAGGTGAAAGACTGCCCTGGCTGGGGGTGAGTGCTGAGGGCTCAGTTGTCCCATGAGGGAGCGATTGGCCGGGAGCCATCTTGGAGGGGGGCGTCTGAGCTCAGAACTCAGAGTGGCTGTGGCTCCATCTAAGGCTCCCAGCTGGGCTCAGGCCACAGAAGGTGCGCTGACAGCTGTAGGCCGAGTGAGTCTGGTCTCAGCCAGAAAGTGCAGGCTCGCTGAGATTATCCACTACCCTACCAATTGCAGCCACCCTGCTGGCTTGCTGGGACAGATCCACATGGAACGGGACTCTGTCTCCACACGGTGTCTACCAGCAATAGCAAAGACAAACTTGGAAGTGAACTTTTTTCTTTTCTTTTCCTTTTTTCCTCTCTCTTGTTTTTTGTTGTGGTGGTTTTTTTTTTTTTTCCTTCATTGTTTGATCTTGTTTCTATATGACTATAAACGGAGTTTTTAGTCTCTTTTTGGGCGTGGTTCTGTTCCGTTCTTCCTTTTATCCCTGCCTTCTCTCTTTCCCTCCAGTCTTTTGCACAGGTTTCCCAAAGTTAGCATGATTCCTCTTTGTCATCCAGCCTTACTTCTAATTCCTTCCTCTTCTTCCACTTCTCTGTTTTCTTCTTAAGTCATTTTAAATTTTAACCCCCAAGGGCAAAATTGACATATTAAGGACTTGTATACTGCATATAATTTTCTGGTTTGTTTTAGGTTTTGTTATATAACCACAAATCTAGTTTATACGGTTAAAAGTGGCAAATAACTGGTTAGCTCAGCCTGTCATTTTCTAGGCTGTGTTTGATGCTTTTGGTACCTCTATAGCCAAAAGTGACATAACTGTTCTAAACAGCTGTTCTTCCTGGTATTCCATGACTGAGATTGACTAAGGGTCACAGAAAATACTATGGCACAGTGCCAAAGAACCAAGAACTGGGCCAAACAGGCAGTAAATTCTCATCTCCAACAAATTGAAGAGGTAGGATCTTGCAACAGACTCAAAACCCAAAAATAAGCTACACCTGAAAGATACCTCAGAGAGGTGGTTATCTCCTAAGGGTTTGAAATACTAGCAATAAAGCAACCTACCATAGGCAATTTATAAGCATCGTCCCATGAATTAAACTAAAGAAAGAAAAGAAAATGAGAAGATACTTAAACAGATGCAACCCCAGACATCCAGTTCACCAAAGGCAAACCCAGGGGCAATGAGGTGGGACAAACTGAAAGCCACCCACCTGACATCTCTGAAGTGGTAACAACAAAGCAGTTGAATGAGGCTCTGGAAAAAATCAAATCAGAAATAATTTCTCAGATAACTGCACAGATAATGTCCACAATGTAGACCATGCTTAAGGACTCTAGAGCAGATATAGACAAAAAAAATGAGCTTAAGAAAATTATGAAAGCCATGTATGCTCAGCATAGGAAAGAAATGGAATCTATATGGCAGATTCAAGCTGATATCCAGGAGAATAAAAATTCCATTGAAAGTATTTGTAGCAGATTAAGCCAATGAGAGGACAGGATCTCAGATATAGAAGACAGGCTTGCAATTAGTGATCATGAAAAGAAAGAACTCTTAAAAATAGCAAGGGGCCATGAGAAATCAATCCAGCAGCTGCTAGATGAGGCAAAGAATAACTTAAGATTGATTGGAGTCAATGAAAAAGCAGGAGATAGCATAAATGATATAAAAAAAACTGTTCACAGACGTCATGGCAGAAAACTTCCCTGGTAAAGAAAAAGAATTTGACGTCCAGATAAGTAAGGCATATAGAACTCCAATTAGCCATGATCAAAAAAAATCTTCAGGCAGGCATATCATAGTCAAGATTCCAGAAATTCAACACAAGAGCAGAATCTTAAAAGCTGTTAGAGAAAAGAAACAAATCACCTATAAAGGAAAGCCCATCAGAATCACAGCGGACTTCTCAGCACAAACCCTCAAGTCAAGAAGAGCTTGGAATGATATATTTCAAGTTCTAAAGGAAAATAACCTTCAACTCAGATTGATGTACCCTGAAAAACGATCTTTCAAAACTGACGGAAAAGTAAAATACTTCCATGACAAAGAACATCTGAGGATATTTATGACCACCAAACTAGCACTCCAAAATGTTTTGAAGGACATTCTAGAAAGAGATAACAAGGACTACAACTCCATGAACCTCAACAGAAGGAATCCACCAGGTAAGGGAAACAATTAAACAGAGGGAGGGGAAAAAAAAGAGGCCGAGCCAACAACAGGAAAATAACATGACAAGAATAAGTCAATATATATCAGTTTTAACCATCAATGTTAATGGTCTCAATTCACCAATCAAGAGACACAGACTGAGCACCTGCCTGGCAAGTGTGAGGTCATGAGTTTGATTCCTGGTACAAACAAACAAACAAACAAAAAAACAAAAAAGACACAGACTGGCAGAATGGATCAAGAAGCAAGATCCAACAATATTCTATATACAAGAAACACATTTAATTCAAAAAGAAATTCATAGACTGAAAGTCGAAGGATGGAAAACAATACTCCATGAGACAGGAATCCAGAAATAAGCAGGGATAGCTATTCGTTTTGCAGACAAAGTGAATTTCAAGCCAAGAATGATTAAGAGAGATAAAGAAGGTCACTACATCTTTGTAAAGGGAACATTCCAAAAAGAAGGGATAATAAACATAAATATATATGCAACAAATACCAGTGCACTCAACTATATAAAACAAATATTAATGGGCATGAAAAATCAAATAAGCACTAATACAGTTATATTGGGGGATCTCAATGCCCATTGTCACAAAAAGACAGATCAACTAGACAAAAAAATCAACAATGAAATATTAGAACTCAACCAAACTTTGGAACAAATGGACTTAATAGATGTCTACGGAGTGTTCCTCCCCACAACATTCTTCTCAGCTGCACATGGGATGTTTTCCAATACAGACCACATACTAGCTCATAGAATATGCTTAAGTAAATGCAAAGGAATAGAAATTATCCAATGCATATTATCAGACCATAGTGCAGTGAAATTGGAAATTAATAACAAAAGAAACCACAAGAACTTCCTAAACACATGGAAATTAAATAGCACCCTCCTGAACAGCCAATGAGTCACAGATGAAATTAAAGAAGAAATCAGACAGTTTCTACAATTGAATTGTAACAACAGTACAACATACCGGAACTTATGGGACACAGTGAAAGCAGTCCTAAGAGAGAAATTTATAGCAGTGAATATCCATATCAGGAAAACAGAGCAAGCACAAATAAACAACTTAATGGTGAACCTCAAACTTCTAGAAAAAGAAGAGCAGGCTAAGCCAAAAGCTCATACAAGGGAGGCAATTATGAAGATCGAGCAGAAATTAACACACTGGAGACTAAAAAATCATACAAAGAATCCATAAATCAAAGAGTTGGTTCTTTGAAAGATTAAATAAAATCAAGAAACCCTTATCCAATCTTATTAAAAAAAAAGGAAAGAAAAGACTCAAATCCATGCAATTAAAAATGAAAAGGGTGAAATCGTGACAGACCTTGCAGAAACCCAGGAGATCATCTAGAACTACTATGAAAACTTGTATTCTAATAAGATGGAAAATGCAGAAGAAATGGACAGATTCCTAGATACATATGAATTACCAAAGCTGAATCAAAAAGATATAAAAATCCTAAATAAATATCAATCAATGAAATCAGAGATGTAATTAAAAATCCCCCAACAAAGAAAAGCCCAGGCCCCAATGAATTCACTGCTGAATTCTACAAGAAATTTAGAGAAGACTTAACACCACTACTTCTCAAACTCTTTAATGAAATTGAAAGTGAAGCAATTCTCCCAAATTCATTCCTGGAAGCAAGCATTACCCTGATACCAAAACCAGAGAAGGACCCAACCAAGAAAGAGAACTACAGACCAATTTCCCTAATGAACGTAGATGCAAAAATCCTCAATAAGATACTGCCAAACAGAATGCAGCAAATCATCGAGAAGATTATACATCATGACCAAGTTGGATTCATTCCAGGGATGCAGGGATGGTTCAACATACATAAATCAATAAATGTAATACACCATATTAACAGAGCCAAAGACAAAATCATATGATCATCTCAATAGATGCACAAAAAGCTTTTGACAAAGTCCAGCACCCATTCATGATAAAAACCCTACTGAAAATTGGAATAGATGGTCTTTATCTCAATCTGATAAAAGCCATCTATGACAAACCAACAGCCAATATCATACTAAATGGACAAAAACTGAAAGCTTTCTCTCTAAAATCAGGAAAAAGAGAAGGATGTCCACTGTCTCCACTCTTATTCAACATAGTCCTGGAAACTTTAGCCAGAGCAATTAGACAAAAGAAAGAAATAAAAGCAATAACAATGTGAAAGGAAGAAGTTAAATTATTATTATTTGCAGATGACATGATACTCTACATAGAAGACCCCAAAAACCACTAAAAATCTGCTAGATTTAATAAGCAAATTCAGTAGCATAGTTGGATACAAAGTCAAGACTCAAAAATCAATAGCCTTCATGTACACAAATGACAAACTCACTGGAAGAGAAATTAGGGAAACAACACCTTTCACAATAGCATCCAAAAATATGAAATACATAGGACTCAATCTAACAAAGGATGTAAAAGACCTGTACACTGAAAATTACATTACTTTGAAAAAGGAGATTGAAGAGGGTATCAGAAAATGGAAAAATATCCCTTGCTCTTAGGTAGGAAGAACTAATATAGTGAAAATGGCCATACTTCCAGGATTGTTATACAGATTTAACACAATTCTGATCAAAATTCCAACAACATATCTCACAGAATTAGAGAAAACAATCCTAAAATTCATCTGGAACCAGAAGAGACCTAGAATAGCAAAGGCAATTCTGGGCAACAAATGCAAGGCAGGGGGCATCACAATCCCTGACTTGAAATTATACTATAAAGCTACTATGATAAAAACAGCATGTGATAAAAACAGACCCAAAGATCAATGGAACAGATTAGAAGATGCAGAAACAACTCCAGACATACTAAGCCACCTTATCTTTGACAAAGGTGCCAAACACATTCACTGGAAGAAAGATAGCCTCTTTAATAAATTGCGCTGGAAAAACTGGCTCTGCACATGCCGAAGATTAAAATTAGACATATATCTTTTTTTTTTTTTTTTTTTTTTTTTATTGGGTACCAGGGGGACGACCTCAGGACCTCGCGCGCCAACAGGCACCCGTGCCACTGAGCGATATCACCGGCCCCTTTTTCGTATGTGGGTTCCGGGAGTCGAACTCAGGCCCTCGCGCTTGCAAGGCAGGCGCTTAAGCCACTGAGCCATCTCACCGGCCCTAGACATATATCTTTCACCATGCACTAAACTAAATTTGAGGTGGATCAAAGATCTAAATATTAAAACAGAAACATTAAATCTCCTGGAAAATAGAATAGGTAAAACTCTTGAAGACATTGGTGTAGGCAAAGACTTTATGAATAAAACCCCAGTGGCACAGGAACTGTCACAAAGAATCAACAACTGGGATCTCATCTTATTAAAAAGCTTTTGCATAGCAAGAGAAACCACCAACAAAGTGAAGAGACAACCCACAATGTGGGAAGAAATGTTTGCCAGCTGTTCCTCAGACAGAGGATTACTATCGAGAACATACAAAGAACTCAAAAAAATCAGACTTCCCAAATTTGGAACAAGACCCAATCCAAAAATGGGCATCTGAGATGAATAAACACTTCTCAGATGAAGAAATACAAAGAGGCAATCAATATATGAAAAAATGTTTAACATCACTGGTCATTTGAGAGATGCAAATTAAAACAACACAGAGATTCCATCTCACCCCAGAAAGAATGGCTATTATCAAGAAATCAACTAATAACAAACGCTGGAGGGGCTGTGGGGAAAAAGGAACCCTTCTCCACTGTTGGTGGGAGTGTAGTCTGGTGCAACCACTGTGGAAATCAGTGTGGAGATTCCTCAAAAAACTAGGATTGGAGGTCCCATTTGACCCAGCTATTCCCCTTCTGGGTATCTTCCCAGAAGAATTAAAAACATTGTACCACAGGGATATATGTGCACCCATGTTTATAGCAGCACAATTTGTAATAGCTAGATCTTGGAAACAACCCAAATGCCCATCAACCGAGGAATGGATAAAAAAGATGTGGTATTTTTATACAATGGAGTACTACTCAGCCATAAAGATAAACTGGAGACTTTTATAAGTAAATGGATGCAACTCGAGACCATAGTCATAAGTGAAATGAACCAGATGCACATGTGTAAACATCGTATTGTCTCCCTACTGTGAGAAGCTGAAAGAGTAAATAAGATCCAAAATGTAAGATAGATATCGTAAAATAGGAAGAAACTGTTCATAAGGAAAGAGAAACTGGGATGGGGGAATGGAGAAAAGAAGGAAGGAAAAAGCAAAATAAATATGTATATAAAAGATAGTTAAGATAGATACACTACTAATTTCTCTTAGTTTGTTGAAAAGAAAGGTTTGTGCAAATATTGTTTGGACTGTTGAATGCTGATATTTTGTACTCTGAGTAACTAATTTAAAGTTAACAATACGCAATGTATTAACCATTGTTACTCTCCTATTATGTTGTTTTGAAATTTGTTGTTCTGAAATTTTGTTCTATTTTTTTCTTTTTAAAATAAAAATTAAAAAAAAAATCCTGCCTCTAACTTGCTTATTTACAACAATGGCAACAGCATGCTGGGTAACACTGTAGACTCTTCCAGTTTTGCCATGGTAACATTTGTGTAGCTTTCCTTTTTGATCAGCACCCATTCCCTTGAAGTCTTCAATATCACCCTCTTTGTAGATTTGCATTTGTGTGGCCAAAGGAACAACCACGTGTTTTCTAAAAGGCCTAGAAAACATATATACGCTCCTCTTTCCCTGTTTGTCATTTTGGCGAATTACTGGGAGATGACATTTCTGATGGAAAGGAAGAAGACTGTTTCTTAATTTGGGTTTGTCTGATGTGTCTTCATGTTTAGATCTAGTATATGCATTTTTGGTGGGTACTGCAGTTGCTAGTGCATTCTCAGTGCATCATACCAAGAGTCCCACGATGTCAGTTTGTCCCAGTATTAGTGATGTTAGGTTGGTTAAGGTAATGCCTACCTGATTTCTCCACTGTGGATTTACTGGTTTTTTTTTTTTTTCCTTTATGATTAATATGTAGTTTGCAGGAAGATATGTTGAGACTATGTAAATATCCTATGCCTGATCAAACTTTCACTTGCTAATTTTCGCATCTATTGATCAAGACCTAACTCCATCGATCAGTCCAAATTTATTAGTTGGTAATCTATAGTCAAGAAAAGCATCACATTCTGTCTCATGTATTTACTTATTCATTTACTTATTTAAATCAGTAGACTCATGATTTTTATCTTACTCAATAGGTTACAATCCATTACTATCATTACTTATTTTGACTTTCAAACTGTCCCAGATTTAGCTGATGGAAGCCCCTTTGAGTTGGCTCCTTCTGCGATGTCTTCATGGTCCTCTAAGTACATTTTTAACTTTATGGTGCAATGAAAGGTTTCCAGCTCATCTGACACTTCTTTACTTTCTCTGCCCCAACACTCTAGGGGTCTTCACCATGGAGCCTGGCCATTTAGTGGAGAATGATATTTACAAACCAAGATCCAGATGTTGATGTGGTCTATCATTGTTTCCAGGACCTCCCAGTTCCCTTCTTTAACACTGAAACCTGGATAGATTTTAATGTGGTCAGAAAATATACTCCCCTCACCTTCAGTACTGAGGATTGAACCCAGGGTCTACTCCCTGAGCTACAATACCCAGATCTTTTAAAAAAATTATATTTTGAGATAGGGTCTTTCCTAAGTTGCCCAGGCTGGGCTTGAACTTGCAATCTTCCTGCTTCAACCTCCCCATACTTTGTAAGATTTCAATCAGTTGAAACTTAATGAGACATGTTTTATGGCTTATCACCTTATGTCCCATGTATACCTGAAATAAATATGCATTTTATAGTTGATGGATATAGTGTTATTTAAATTTCAATTAGGTCAAAGTATTTAACAGTGTTTTCAATCTTATCCACAATGAGTTTTTGAACTACTTGTTCTATCAGTCTTTCAAAAAAGGACATTAATATTCCCAACCATAATCATGGCTTTATCTATCTGTCCTCTTGACTCTGTCAGCTATTGTTTCATGTGTTTTGAAGCTCTGTTATTGGGCACACATACATTTTTTTTTTATGTGGGTACCGGGAATCGAACTCAGGACCTTGAGCTTGCCAGGCAAGCGGTTATGCCGCTGAGCTATATCACAGGCCCACACACATACATTTTTGATAATTAAATCTTCCTCATGTATTAACCTCTTTATCACTGTGAAATGTGTTCGTTTTTGATCTTTAATAATATTTGTTAATGTCTTAAGTCAATTCTGTCTGGCATTTTTCTTTGTCCCTTCTGTTTTCATTTCTTTCTTCCCTTTTTATGTATTTCTCTGGTTTAATCAAATACTTTTAATGTATTACTTTGATTTAAAGACTTTTTAGTGATAACTGCTGGGATGGATGGTTTAAAGAGTCTGGTTTGTGATACATACCTCTCCTGATCGTGTGGAGATAAGCCTTAAAAATGACAAAGGCAGATGACTGGGTCTAATTTCCTTGTAAACATGATGTTAGCTGAATCTGATGGTAGACTTTTGTGTGGAATGTTAACAGATGTTTCCGATTTAGGATTGCTTATGTAAATAAACTCGACTTTGCATTTATGGAAATGAACTTCCTGGAAAATTTCATATAAGTGAGGTGACCACTTGGTATACTTTAAGTACCTCTTGTAATTGTAGAGGCCACAGGTAACTTGTATTAATCTCATGATGTCTCAATAAATTTAGTATTAAAATATTTACACAAGTTTTTCTTTTCCTGAGATATACTTTATTTTTTTTTTGGCAAACTGTATATATTATATATTCAATTTTACCTGTTGAGTAAAGTTACCCAAAATCCTCACTTAGAGGCTGAGCTATTTATTAATCTGGGCCAGAAATCATATGCCTGATGTGGAAAAGAAAGACCTGGGCGGTCATAAAGTATGTCCCAGACATCTTTCTTTATCTGTGCCTTCTAATCGTTTGTATCATTGTAACTGTTAGGCTTGATATTAGATAGGATCTCTTATTTGTGTGGGTCTGATTTAGCAATCCAATCCTTTGTGCTAGCATTTTTTTTTAACCAGTTGTTCTAGGGATTACTATCTGCCTGTCTGCCTGCCTGCCTGCCTATCTATCTATCTATCTATCTATCTATCTATCTATCTATCTATCTATCTATCATCTATCTAGCTAGCTAGCTATTTAGTTATCTCTATGTATCTACAGTGGTACATGGGTTCACGAAAGCTTTTGTTTGCAAACAATTCGGTTCACAAACAGAAACGTTTGGCAAAATTTTGTTTCTGTTTGCAAGCTCTGCATCAGGTGATGAACATCACCTCAGCCATCTTTCCCACACAAACACGAACATGAACATCTTTTCCAGAATCATGGAATGAGTTAAGTTCATGAACCAAAGTACCACTGTATCTCCTTAATTTCCTAGTCTACCTAGAATTAATATTGTTTCACTTAATATAAAATGCAATATACTTGCAATAATATTCACCTCTTTTATTATCCACCATTCATTTATGTGGTATTGTTAATGCACATCTATATCTATATACATATACTCATCTATACACCTTCCTAATTCCATATGGTATCAATATGTTTGTTTATAACAATACTCTTTTAATTAAATCAAGAAAGTAAAATGAAATATTTTATATTTGGCCACATATTTAAAATTTTCCATACTTTTCATTATTTCCTATAGCTCTGAGTTTCTATCTGATGTCATTTTCCTTCAGCTTAAAGCACTTCCTTTAGAATTTCTTATGATGTAGAAATGCCGGCAATAAACGATCTCAGTTTTATTTATCTAGTATTCTCTCTCCATTTAGGAAGGATATTTTTGTTGCTATAGAATTTTGGCTTGATAATATTTTCTTTTAGCACATTGTACCGTCTCCCAGCCTCTGCTGCAACCCATGAGAAGTCAGTCATAATATATCTCATTTTCCTTTGGCTGCTTTCAAGATTTTTTCTTTATCTTCAGTTTTAAGTAGGTGTTATATACTTTGGCTTGACTTTCTTTCTTGGTTATTAATCTATCATGCATCTATCATAGATGGAGTTGATATAGCTAACCCCAGGTGACCCATAAAGAAATTGAACTTTGGGAGAGTTTAACTGATAGCTTCAAAGTCACAGATTTAGTGGCAAAACTTGGCTATAACTCCATTTATCCAGATTAAAGTGGTTTAAGCTTCTTAGAATGGTGAGTTTATGCTTTACCATCAAATATGGGTAACATTTCATCCACTCTTCTAACATTTTTCTGCACCACTCTCTCTATTTCTTCTTGGACTTCAGTATACATCAGTTATATTGCTTGATGTGGCCACACCATTTACTGGGGTTCTGCTCATTTTTTCTCTATTCTTTTTTTTTTTTTGGTCTTTTTGAGACAGCAGTTCACTATGCAGTTCAGGCTGGCCTTGAACTCACTTTGTAGCCCAGGCTGGCCTCAAACTCACAGTGATCCTCCTGCCTCAGCCTCCCGAGTGCTGGGATTACAGGCATGTGTCACCATGCCTGGCTTTTTTCTCTATTCTTAAACTGCTTGTATTCTAAATCTGCTTGTTTTCCTTAACACTGTGACAGGTGTGCAGTTAATACCCACAGAACAGGATTGAATCGAAGCCAAGCATCTTTGATTTTATGCAGAAAAACCTTTTCCTTCCTCTCTTCCCTTGTGAAGCAAGTGTCCTATCTTGCTCATTTGTCCTGTCTGCCTTTCTCTCAAAGCTTCATTCAGTCAGTGGCCAGGCACTCCTGCTAAATGTAAACTTCTATGCTTTAAAAGGGCAACATGCCTTTTTAAAAAATAGCTTTTCAATGTAAAAGTTTAGAATCACCTACAGTGAAATTTCAGATGGGATAGTGAACTAGGCCGGTCAGGTGGCTGGCAGAAAACTCTAATCCACTGACTCAGGACTGACATCGGTAAATTTGTCATTTGGTGTGTGAATATGATCTGATAATCATGCTTCTAAAGAGGGAGAAAGTAGGGTAGGCAGCTGCAATTACCTGACAATAACATGTTACATTAGTAGAACGTGTTTTAGAAATGACAGAGATAAAATTGGTATTATTAACCCCTCATGTTCTGTGAAGAAACTGAAGCTGAGACAGGTTAATTAATGGCCCCAGATTCACAGAGGGAGTGGCAAGACTTGGGCCACATCTCAGTCCACCTGCTTGACAGTCACAGTTGCCTGTAATACAGACTTCTCCTGGAGTCAGAAAGAGCTCTCTAGTTACTTCGGTTATCATTTAGTTCACTCACCAGTCAGTGTTTATTAGGGAAGGGGCCTGGTAGCGAAGACTGAGGAACGCAGGACACATATCATGATGATATTATCTCAGGAATAAACGTTTTCTACTTAGAATACAACTCCAGTGAATGAATATATAAGTTCTAGATTTGGTTTAGCAGTCTCTGTGCTCTAATCTCTAGAGCAGAGATTCTTACCCTTTTAGGGAATAGACAACTTTGAGAGTGTGAGGAAAGCTCGTCCTGAGAAAAATAAAAATATACACATGCTTTGGTAGTTGATCTTCAGGGGTTTAGTTCATCTCAGGGGGATTCTGTTAAAGTCCATGCCCTGAACCCAAGTTAACAACTGGTGACCATAATAGGGTCACTAATCATCCAGGTTTGTATGTGAACAAGGAGTTTCCTAGGGTGCAGGAATTTCAGTGCTAACATCAGAAAAGTTGAAAGCAAATTTGGATGAGTTGGCCACCCTAGAACTAAGTGTTCTTTAAATTCCATTCCAGCCCTAGCGTCATTTAGAGCTCTGACCTGTGCAGCAAGAGCTTATCAAAATGTAGTTGCCTGGGTTCCAGCTCCAGTTCTGGGCGGATTCCCTGGCAGCTTAGTCTGAAGATAGTTGGCTCAGGGTTCTCCTTGATGCAGCAGACAATGCTGTCCTCAAAGACTCCAACTGCAGTAGGGTAGGCCCAGACACTTAGCATCTGATGGAAGAATCAAAGGAAAGTGCATTTACTCTGACGATGCCAAGGCCTCAGATTTCCCAAGAAAGTCTTGTCCTGGTAGACCTTTTCTATGCAATTTTACCTGCTTCTCATTGGGCTTCAGACTCATGTTGGCAGGCTCCAGAAAGTAGGTGCTTGCTTTGACATCATTCTGGAAGCAGAAGTATGCCTCCACCAGCATAGGGGAATTGTTCAGGATTGTCAGGGTCTCCACGTTGCCTGGGAACAAGGATGACTTGTACCTGGAAATGAATGGGAATGGGGATGTGGATGTGAGGACCGAATAGCAATTCAAGGGGACAGCTGCGTGGCTGCACTGAGGCAGTGGCATGGCGGCTGAGAACCAGACCTATGGTTGTGCAGGCTTTCCTCTGAGAATACCACATGCAACTTGGTGAAGTTCTTCAAGTGTCCACCCTTGGTCCTTCTCTAGAAAGAAGTGTGTGCATTCTTCTTAGGCCATCTCATGACCCAAGGCTTTTGATGTCTTGAAGACAGGTCTCTCCTTGGAGAATCCAAACTACGTAGCCTATTCTCTGTTTTATGTGGCTTCTAGAGATACCTTCCAAGCATTTCAGACTTGATATATTTCTAAGAGAACTCTTTACCCTATCCTTCTGAAACCTGGTCCTTTCCCAGCTTCTACATCTGGAAAAGTGGCATCTGATTCATCCGGGCATTTAACTTGGGACTCAAAGACCCATTCTCCTGGTTTGTGGTTTGGGGCTGAGGCAGTGGCCGTAAGAGCTATGTCTCTGTAAAACCTCTACCTGGATGACTCATGAGCCCAACTCAGGAGTTTGAAGTGCACTTTGAAATAACAGAACACTCACTTGTCTCTTGATTTTCCACAAAGCAGTGGCCCGAAGTAAAACCTCTCCGTGCTCATAATGTACTTCTTAAAGATGACCTCATTTACCTTCATGTTCTGCTTCCGCTGAGGAAACACCACTCTGAACAGAGAGGAGGAAGAGGTAAGGGGAGGCTGACAGATTGGAAGTTCAATGCCACCATGTGATATGTACATGAGCTCAGCACTCCGCGTTCAGCAGAGGCCCCAGGTGTCTGAAGAAAGAGTGACTCTAAAATTGAGGACCTTTGTCGAGTGAGACTTTATTCCAAACCTAAGGAGATAACTATGGTTTGAACTTGAGAAAAAGACCCCCGGGGTTGTCCTACACAACAAGGGCTGAGTTGGATGCTCTGTTCTAGTATACCCAGCTAGAAAAATCATCAATAACCACTATGGAAAATGAGATCTGGTGGACATTCATTAGTTCCTGAGTTCCTTGGTACAATAAAGTCCTTTGGTGAGAACAGCAAAAAAGCTCCTCTCGGTGGATGCTGGACAAGCTATAAAAGGCCCCTTCCTCCAGGGCTTGCTCAGGGAGGTGCCTTTATGTGGTGCACGAAATGAACTGCCTGGTGGTGCTAGGAGCTCAGAAAAAAAGCCACCATGGAGATTCACACACATATTCACGTTAAAGGGTAAAGTCCTAGAGTAAATATGAAACCGGTTTAAATCTGCTTAATAATTAAATGAGCAAACTAACTTGTCAGAGGAAGACTTTTTTCCTCTCTTTCTATACGTATTATAATTTTATCTATTGCAGGATGGGAATACCTTGTGTTATCATGTCATCCCTGTACCTCTTAGTCAATGTCCAAGACAGTGAAACCTCATGCAGCAAGACTGTCTGGAATGCCGTCTCAGTTCCATGTTATTGTAATTGTTGTTGTCGGTGTTATTGTTATTAGAGACAGGGTCTTGCTATGAAGCCCAGGCTGGCCTCGAACTTGTGATCCTCCTCCCTCAGCCTCTCTAGTGCTGGGATTACAAGTGTGTGCCACCATACTGGGCTCGGTGTTATTAAGAGAGACTTTGTTCAAAGTACCATGCAGGAAAGCCAAAACGTACCTGTGGACCTTTCCTTTTAAAGTAGAATACACTTACTTTGGGTCTTGGCAAATGTATGGGTAAGTGCAGACACCTCGGCAATAAAGCTGGTATTGGCGGCGTGTTCCAAGGATCTCAAAGTTAAATGTCTGGTCAAAGTTCCCGACATCACTAGAAGAGAAGTGGACTCGAAGCGTCACCTCTCCATTGGCTGGCACGATCCACCGGTAGTAATTCAGCCTGAAATGACCACACGGGGTTTTAAAGTGAGAGTGCTTCCTTCCGGCAAGAGGAGATAGGATTGCCGTCAGGGAGCGCACCGTCCTGCTGGGGCTAGGCACGGGCATTCCTGTTCCCTCAGGTGCTGTGACAGCCGTACTCTTAACTTGGGGCTTCAGTGTCTGTTCCTGGGGTGTCCAGAGGCCTACCTGACAAATTTCTCCTGGGAGACCTGCCCACCGAAGTTCTGGTTTATGTCTGACAGGGGAGCAATGGCTCCAGCGGTTCCCCCTGAAAGGCCTTTCTTGCCGACGGCTGTGCGACGTTTTTCCTTCTGAGTCTCCCGGGTTGGTTCGGGTTTTTCTTTCAATTTCTGTCTGCTTGCCTTAGACGAGATGACCTGTTCCTCTCGGCCCTTAATTAAAAAATGAGCACATTCTTATGTATTCCTCTGACGTCTGCGCCAAAAAAGACAGAGATGCCTACAGCTCGCCAGCAGTCTGGGGTGATGGAGCTGCAGGCGGGACACAGCAGGGTGCAGCCTCACATGTTGGTGACAAGACCTGTGTTTTCCTTGGCCTCCCACTGGCTGAGGAGGAGACTGCAGCCCTAGCACAAGCTGGAAGTTGGTTGGGAGTAGTAGGACTGGAGTCTCAGCGCTCGGCAGTATCCTAGCACAGAGTTCACATTAGAAAGTTTCTATTTGTCCCAGGCACGTCTTTTTAGAATCATTTTTTTTTGTTGTTATTACACTTTAGTATCTTTTTAGGGGGTAGTGGTGCTGAAGCTCAAATCCAGGACTTAGTGTCTTACCTAGATCTTCCCACCCTCTCTGTCATGTTGATTTCTTGGAGAAATCAGATCCACATTCTTCTATGGAATTTCCCATAGTCTGCATTTACTGACTCTTCTCACAGTGCCATTTAACTTATTCTATTTCTCCCTGTATTTCCTATGAATTGAGAGGCTTAAAAGCTTGATTTGTTTCATAGGTGATGCCATGTACTTCATACTCCAACACAAGGGGCAAATGATATCACTTTGACCCATGGTTACATTTGCAAAGCACGTCTGCCTGGCTAGGTAGGTGCCTGCCAGGTCTGTCTGTTGTAAAATACGCTCTTCCCTTTGCAGTCAGCCAGTCACCGGGGGGGACAGTGCTGTGGCTGGTGGGAGTGCCTTGTTCCCTAACGGCCTTCACCTTCTGCTCTTTGAACCCAGTGATGAGCCTTAGTCAGTTACCTCACTGGGGATAACAAAACAGAGATTTTCTAATTCTACCATTATTTCTATAATTTTAAGCTGCCATTCTACTAGAATGAAGAGCTTTCCTTTGGCAATTGCAGCATTGGAGTGCCTCCTAAAATGATATGTTAAAAGTTGCTAAATTCTTTCCTTTATGTGGCCGATTTTCAGAATAAGTGGTTGGTACAATAGTCACCTCTGATGATGGTGACAATGTTTTTTTTACTTTGTCTTTTTGATTTGGAATTTCATTGTGGATGCTGTGCTTGGGTGAGGATACCCATGGCTGCTACTAGCCTCGAAGCTGAGTTCTCACTCACTTGTACATTAAAGTTGGGGGTCGGCTCTGTCACCTCTCTGTGACGTAGGCAGGGTCTATAGGTGCCTGTATTTGTTCTCTTTGCAAAGATTCATGGTTTGGAGGAGGGTGTGTGTGGCCACCATTCTTCTCAGGGGATAAAAGGCCCTGCTGTAATTTTAATATGCATACCATCTGAATATTATTGCTCAAAGCTACCTCTTTGCCATTTATTCTATTAATTGTATATACATTTTCTTTTACTTTTACATGATTTTATTTTGATTATTTGTATTTTTAATCTGACCTGAATTTATTTTATTATATCACCAGGCAAGGAGATAAAAAGTGACTTTACCCAAAGTATCTAATCTTCCCATTATAATTTCTTTAATAATCTATCCTTTCCCTGGTGGCAAGTGTTCCCTTAACTCACGTCTTTTGAGCCTTATATTCTTTGCACTATGTGAATCATCTTAGCTTCACAGTATTTTCATATACACTGTTTTTTTTGGCGGTACCAAGGATTAAAAGAGCTAGTTTTGCTTATTTTTTTCTTACAGTGGAGCTTCAGAGCAATGTGACAAGTTTCCTCGGCCTTGCCTGGGGATGGCAAAAGTTGGGAGGGGAGAAGCCCTCGTGTTCAGCAGCCCCTTGGGAAGGAGGAAGGCCGGATGTGGGGAAGGCACAGTGTGGGGAGGCGCGCACAGGTCCTCACAGCTGATTCAGCTTTGGCTGTGCTGGGAGGGACCTTCTTTTCCTGCCCTCTGAGGTCCTGTCAAGGCCAGGAGAAGCAGCTGTGCATGCTTTACCTTTGTTGACGGGGTGATGGAGAGATCTGATTCAGCTTCCACGTCTTTTTTGTCATCCAGCAGGAGGAAGTCCTCACATAGTGAGGTCACAAACATGAAGTGTTTGAGAACTTCTGTGGGGACCAAGGGTAGCCGCTTCACAGGGTATGAGACGATGGAGAACAAAGCAGGAGGTGGGATGGGTGGGCCAGAGGACCCCAGTCCCAAGATGTCCAGGATCTAAAGCAAAGGCTCAAGTTAATTTCCTGTGCAGAGGATCTGGTGAGCACTCACTGCCCCTGAGTGTGTGAGGGTGGCTCATACGACCCCTTCCTTCAATGCTCTTTGGGAAATTCTTGCCAGGAGCATGTTTCAGGGAAGGGAGTAAAGGCCCTTGACCCAGCTCTGCAGGGCCTTATAGACCTTTGCACCCTAGATGGGCTGGAGGCTCTTACTGTGGGCCGCATGCTGTCTGCAATCCTCAGAGTCACTGCTATACTTCACTGGGACTACTGAATTATCTGTCTCTGCAAATGGACTATAAACTCCAAATAGGACAGGAACCAAGTTGACACGACACATGACCTTGTACTCAATAAATCTGTTTTTATTTTTTGGTTGTAGTGGGGAGTGAATGCAGAGTCTTCACACTGAGCTACATCTCAAGCCCTCTTTATTTTTTATTTTGAGTCTGGGTCTTGCTAGGCACTAAGTTCCCCAGACTGGGCTTGAATTTGTGATCCTCCTTCCTCTACCTCCCAGAGTGCTGGGATTACAGGCAAGTGCCATCATACTTGGCTCAAATCTGTTTAATTTAAACAGACCAGCTCTTAAGGTTCTGATGTCTACAGTATAGAGTTGTTTCATTCGTTTTCAGATTCCATGTTGATTTTTCTTTAAATGCTCTTTCAAAGGTGAAAGAAAGTTAGTATGGGAGCAGGTCAAATACGGCAAAGAAAAAACAAAGCAAAGGTTCTGGGAATAGGCAGAAAGGATGGGAATGAAGTGAGACGTCAAAAAGCAACTTGAGAGAGAAAATGTATCCCTGCAGCATTCTCCCATTCTGCTCTGATAGAAAATGCACGAGCCATCTCTAGAGCAGATGGATTGAAAATTTAGCAGCAACTTCCTTCCCAGAAGGCAAAGATTCTCAACGTAAGCATGATTTGCTACGTTGTCTGTTGTCATCACACCAATAAATGCTGTAGCCTATCCAAATGCCCGTTCTGTGGAACAAGAAGTGGCCTGCTAGCACAGCAAGTTACCACCTTTATGTGCTCCTGTGTTTGATTCTTTGGACCAGGGAGGTAAATCACTACAGGAGTGGGTGAGTCTCTTGTTTGATCCCAAAGCACACCTGCCTTGCCATCCCAAAGCTCCAGTGGTGTCAGTACTAACGACCAACTGTCCTGGTAGCTTTTCACGAGGTTAGTTTATTGATGGATTAGTTTCATGACTGGTGCTAGGGATCGAACACAGGGCTATAGGCATGCTAGGCAAGCACTCTACCACTGAGCTACTTCCCCAGCCCTAGATAGAATAATTTAGATTGGTGGAACTCTCTATGGATTTTCTTTTGCCATGCAATAAGAGGTCCCTTTAGCCATTATTGTCTTATATTCACGGAAACATTGGAAATTAACCAAATGGAGGGGATGCGGACTTTCAATAGAAGGATGAGTTTGTGCCATGATTACCACAGTACCTGCGGCCTCCCTGGTTACTTCTCCATCCTGGAGAAGAGCACATACCTGATCTGCTTTAGGAAGCTTATCACTCTCCAGGGCCTGCTTCCAGCTTGAGCCTTCAAAGTCTGGAGTCTGGATACTCATGAAGGGCACCCCCATTTCCTTCTTCACCTCGTGATCCTCTTCTGCTTCCCCCTCCCCATCGCTCCACTCCTCCATGGCCCGCAGCTTCTCCAGGCGCTCTTTCTCAGCTTTCTCCCTCTTCAGGCGCTCCTTCTCTGCCCGCTCCTTCTCCAGGCGCTCCCTTTCCCGGTCCTTTCGGCCCCGACGACCGCCGCCACTGGAGGGAACCTGGCGCTGGTCATCCGGCTCATGGGACATCTCCTCCATGCCTGGGTGAGGCAGCTGAATGCCCAGCTTCCGGTCCCAGTACGTGAGGATACTCTGGATATCCTTCAGAGTCATCTCATAGGCCTTGAACTTCTGGGTCAGTTGCTTGTCAGCCGTGTCCTTTGGCAAGTCCCCTTCACTGTCTTCTTGCTCCTGGGCAAGAGGAACCCCAGGTATGTTGGTATCAGCTGTGGGTTTCTTTTTCTTGCTTGCTTCTTCCTTCTCAGGAACTTGCTCCCTAACAGAAACTTTCCTTTCTAACAAGTCTGTTTTGACCTCGGGTTTGGTGGATGCAGGAACCTAGAAGATAAAAATACATAAACTATGCTTAAAACAGTTTATTAAGGTGAGCAAATTCCATAAGGAACAGTGAGGGGACATTTTGTTTCCTAAGAAGGCCTCACAGGAGTTAGGTCCCTCTTATGCACACCAGGGTTTGCCCTAAGAGTCACGTTGGGGGCTTTCATGTCTGTCCCATGGTTGTTCTCTGTTGTAGATCTGGCTGGGCCCTGGCATTGTGCATAGTGACCTTCATGTGCACTCCTGGCCGAGTGCTACTATTCTGAGAGATCAATGAGAAAAGGCCAGAAAACTGGAGCTTTCTGTACCTGCTTTCTAATGCAATAGCAAAATTAAGAACTGAAAGAAGCTTAAATAACAGATTACATGTTGCTAAACAGAGAGTGAGCTAGACAACATGCCAGAAGAAAATATCCGGTGTAAATGACTATGAAAGAAGTATTTGAAGGATGGTACATTCAACAGGATAAATCCCACAGAGAAGGAAGCCAAGTGTGTTAAGGACTGAACTGTGCATGCTGCATCTGGGCATGGAGGGGCTGCCAGGGTCTTCGATGGAAGGGAGGGATGGGGACCGAAGTCAGGTAGAGAAGGCAGGAGGGTGAATGGGAGATGTTCAGGTGGAACTTACAAGGGGATCATTCTTGAAAAACTTTAATTATGAAGGAAGGAGGAAAACAGGGTGCTTGCTAGTCAGGGGCATGAGAGCGGAAGGATACTCTTTGCTTTTTAAAGGTGGGTAATTCTTGAACATGAGAACATCTTAAAAGCAAGGGTGTCAAGGACTGAACTGTGCATGCTGCATCTGGACATGGAGGGGCTGCCAGGGTCTTCAATGGAAGGGAGGGATGGGGAAGAAGAAGAGAAGAGAGGAAGAAGAGAGATGGAAGAAGAGAGATGGAAGCAGAGAGACGGAGATAGGTGATGCCTATGGCCTTCTGATGAAGAAGCAGGGAAGTCTTCAGTCCTGCCCTTCACCTGGGCACCTGGGGATCTTTTCTCACTTCTGGAGAACGTAACTAGTCTTAGAAGATTTTCCTGAGATAGTGCTCTCAGAGCAGGATACTGTTTTAATTCCAGAAGGATCTCAAGAAGTCCACCCAGGGATAAGGGAATTGTGTTTTTTTTTTTTTTTTTTTTTGGTGGGTACCGGGGGAACGACCTCAGGACCTCGCGCGCCAGCAGGCGCTCGTGCCGCTGAGCGATATCACCGGCCCCCTTTTTCGTATGTGGGTTCCGGGAGTCGAACTCGGGCCCTCGCGCTTGCCGGGCAGGCACTTAAGCCGCTGAGCCATCTCACCGGCCCGGGAATTGTGTTTTGTGTGGATAATCTACAAGCTTGTTCCCAAATGGGTGGCAGAGAGGTGGCCCCTCCTCCATAGCCCAAGGTCAAGAACACACACACACACACACACACACACACACACACACACACACACGAAGGTACTTAGCCTGTATCCAGGAGCGGGGTGTATGGGGCAGGGAGTACTCAAGTTGTGGTCCCTTGGGCTGAGAGTAAAAGAGGGGAAATTTACATGCTCTCTCTTAAACGTTCCAACCAATTCCCGCTGGAGAGTCAGATGATGAAGTCAGGGGGCCTAATTTGGGGTTAACTGTGTTCCAAAAATCTTTTCATAATGAATGAAATGCTGTCATTTAAAAACAAAATAACTGCTGCATAGATTATTCTGAACTTTTTCTGAATAAGAGATGGACTTTGTTAATTGCAAGAAGATTGGCTGACTCATACAGTCACTCAAATCCTCCCTCCCGGCTTCACGAGCAACAGCAGGTGGGAGAGGCAGGGGTCAGGCCCTGTGCTCCTCCGCTGCGTGCCCCTTCTGCTCGCAGCCTGGGAGGCCAGGTGCTGCCTTGGGGACAGCAACACCAGGCGTCTGCAGCCTGTGCCCAGTCCCATGCACTCGGACCCCCGCTCCGTACCCTCAGCTCTCTCTGGCTGGGACTGCGATTCCGCTGCTGCCCTTGTATCTACTTGGCTGCTGTCACCTGTCTTGCGCTGGTTTGTCCCTTATCTGAAAGTCTGGTGTTAGCTTCACCCTTCGAACTCATGGTGCTGAAGCAGCCAGTTGCACCCCTTGGCCACAGTCACCACCACGAGGGAAGCTTTAGCTGTGTAGACCTTCCTGGGTCACAGCGGGCCAGGGTGTGACTGCTAAGCGTTTCAGGCTGATAGACAAGGGTTTCTGTCTCCAAGGAGATGCTTATGCTACAGCATTTTGTTTGATTGTCGTTAAGGAGGAGCACAAGGGCTGCACAGACTCAGTGGCTTCCTGGACACAAACCTTTAACACCAGCATACTTAGCATCGTCCAGGGGCCTGCAGGACCTGAGGAGACAGCTGGGGCTCTGGCAGACACAACTGGGTGGGGGTCTGCAACTGTGACTTTGTCTCTGTGCTGTGGGTGGGGTTCATCTTCCTGACCCTTGCAGGGTGGGTAGGGGGCCAAAACATCATGGGTATCCAGCTTTCTGGAGGGGAAACGTGCTGGGTTGGTGGGTGGGTTAGTAAGAGGAGCAGGGGCAGGTTGTTACCGGCTTGTTTGCTGTTTGCGGTGGTTTCTTCACCGGAGGCTCCTCCTTCACTGGGCCTTGCTTGGGCCTTTTGACCTTTTTTTTCAGCTCATCTTCTTCCTTCTGTAGCAGAAGTTCTTGCTGTAGCTTCTTTTCTTGCATCTCTCTGGCCAACCACTCCAGCTCTCTTCATGGAACCAGGCAGAGAAAACAGAGTTCAGGCCTTTTGCCCGAGCCCCTGCCCACCTGCTGGGATTGTCAGTAAGAGGGGTCCTGAATGGGGCTTTCTTGGGCATGAAAAGAAAGAACGAACAAAAGGAAGGAGTGAAGGGAGGGAGGAAAACAAAGAAAGAAGAAAAACCCACATCTGTCTTTAAATGTTCATTCAGTAAATCTCTGATTAAGTGAACACAGCTAGGAGGAATTTTCAATTAATCTGTGTTTCTATTCCAATCTGTCTCATAAGAGAGCAAGGCCATGCTGGGAATAAGCTTGATCTTTGATAAACAACTTTCTTTTTTTTGTTTTTTCTTTTTCTTGAGAATACTTTTATTTTCTTCCACTAGCTTCTTGGGGTCTAGGACTGCTTTAACCCAAGTTTAAAGACTGAGACATGTTTATGTTAATAAAAAAAAGTGGGTATCTGGAAAACCCCACCAAGATGATCCCCAGAACAACTTTCAAAAATTGTTCTGGTAATAGTACAGATGTGGCCCAGCCTCCTACATCGACACATTTGATGTTCAGACAATAAGAAGTGGTATTTTAATAGCAGTCCTTTGCTTTGCTAGCTTGGAAGCATGATGCTCCTCCCCTCTCTCCTTCTTTCCTTTTCTGCTGTGCATTCAGCCATGCCTGCCCCTGCTGCTAATAGCAGAGAGGGCACCAAAGCTGGAGACCAAGTACAAACAAGGGAGGGGACAGCACTTCTGGATTATCTAACCCATCTCTTCATCTCTAGAAATCTCTAGTTCTTCCTAGCTGTGGTTCTCTGGGCTGCCCAGTAAGGCTAACTTATCATCCTTCATTGTGTGTGTGTGTGTGTGTGTGTGTGTGTGTGTTTATGACTCAACTCATTTTTGAGCTCTATGGATCAAATCTGCATATTCTAAGTCCACCTTGAATATCTGGAAGCAGCAGCCTGGGGACACAAAGAGTGTCCTTTGAAGCTAGCCTTGTTGTGCCTTTGGAGGACTGGACATTTCTACAATGGGCCATGTAGGAGAAAGGAAGAGAGTGTGCTGCAGGGGTAGGGAGGACATAGAACTCCTTTGGGGCCAGTGGGAGGAGTCTGAAGGTAGAGGGAGAGGAGAAAGGCAGGTCACATTGTGGGTATCTCAGCTCTGTCCCCTCCAATGCCAGTGGCCCAGGGAGTGGGTGGAACCAGTCAGCTCCACCATGTTTGAAGATCTAAGGAAGAAAGTACCTGCGTCCTGCTGCCCACCCGAATCTCTGACGTACCTGAGCTGGCAGCCCCAAGTCTCCTGGGCTCTAGGTGGTGCGGAGAGATCTAGTTGTTCTCATGTGGCCCCCAGTGGGGGCAGAGAAGGTGGCTGAGCTTTCTGGCTGTGAGCCTGCCTGGGGCGTCAAGGGAACTGCCCTGGCCAAGAATCACATGGGAGAGGCAGCCAGGCCTCAGCAGGTGGGCAACACGATGGCATGGGGAGTGGGAGATATGACTGAGTTCTGGGGAGCAGAGCCCCATACTCCTGTCAGGAGAATGGACTCTGGGTCACCAGCTGTGGACACCTAGGCACAGAGGCTGATAAGCTCTACCCAGGGTACACTTGCCATGGGAGACAGTGGGGGGACCAGGGTTAGCACAGGGCCCACCAGCCCCTCCCCAGGGCCAGCTACGACATTATAGAAACTTCCTGCTATCTCCAAATGCTCCTAGCAAAGAGGAAGGAGAAGACAGTGGGCAACACCCTGAAAGGTCACAGCAATCAATGCCCCGATGGGCCAGATGGGTCTTCTTGCTCTCTGCTCTCTGCTACCGCTGCCCTCCCCAAAGATGACCTGAGCTGGGAATGTGCCCTGCTTGCTCCATCTCCCCACGAGCTCCTCCCATGGGAGCAGCCTCTGACTGGCTGGCCCTGGTGCCTACCTCTTCTTCCTCTCCCGGAGCACCTGCTGAACCTCCCGGTCGAAACTGTTTTTCTCCTCTTCTGTCAAGGCATCATATTCATCCTCATCCATGTTTTGGAGACGCATCTTCTCTTTCTCAAGCTCTTCCTTGTGTTTGTTTTCTGCAGGGGTGAGTGGGGGGTGGGGGAGGGGAGGTCAAGTCCAGGAACCACTTTGCTCTCTGCTGGCACAGCCTTTGACAGTGAGAGGTAGCAGATGGGTGGCTGGCATTTCTAATCCCTGTTGGTGCTCCTTCATTCCCACAATGCCAAACTTGGTTTCCACCTGTGGTTGGCTGAATGGTGGCCCCTAAAGACACCCACACCCCAGTCCTTGGAACTTGCCATCCATGACAGAAGGGATTTTGCAGATGTGGTTAAATTAAGGATCTTGAGATTGTCCTGGAGTAGCTGGGTGGGCCCAATCTAATCACAGGGTTCCTTGTAAGAAAGAGGCAGAAGAGTCAAGGTCAGAGAAGATGATGACAGCAGAAGCAGAGGTCAGAGGGCTGCAAGGAAGGGAACATGAGCCAAGGGACATAGGTGGCCTTTAGAAGATAGAAAAGGATCCTCCCCTACAATAGCCTCCAGAGGACCACAGCCCTGCTATTACTTTAGTGAGGACTTTTGGTCCTAGAACTGTAAGGCAATGAGTTTATGTTAAGTCACCAAGTTTGTGTTTGCTGTGTCCCCAAATTCATATGTGGAAGCCTAATCCCCAAAAGGACAGTACTAGGAGGTGGGGTTTTTAGGAAGTGATTAGGTCATGCGCGTAGAGCCCAATAAATGGGATCAATGTCCTTATACGAGAGGCCCGAGGGAGCTTGTTTGCTCCTCCCTACATGTGAGGGTTCAGCAGGAGACACCTTCTAGGACCACAGTGGCCTTCATCAGACACTTCATCGGCCAGCACCTTGATCTTGGACTTCCTGGGTTCCAGAACTATAAAAAATAAGCTGCCCAGTCTATAGTATTTTGTCATAGCAGCCTGAATGGACTAAGACAGCGGTGATTTGTCACAGCAGTGACAGGAAACTAATACAACATCCATCAACTTTACCCATCATGGGCATACGCCACCAAAGTGTGCAGGGCAACGGAGATGTTTGCAAACCTAGGGGACACCCATTCCACACCTATGGATTCTAGGTCCAGGTGCATGGTGCATGACAATAAAGGCACTTGACTGCTCTGTCACTTGTCTCTAGCATACCTGTCTCACTTCGCATCCAGCTAGGTTTGAGCTTGGGACTCAGGGATCTGCATTTGAGTTCTTTTCTCTGCCACTTATCAAAGGGTAGCAACAGATGAGAATAGTAATTCCTCTCTCCTAAGGCTGTGGGTATTCAATGAGCTAGTCTAGTGCCTAGCACACTCAGAAATGTTCAATAAATGTCAGATTTTATTATAATAAGATTGTTATTGTATGGTGTCTTAGAACCTTTTTCAAATGCAGAGAAGCCCACAATTTAACCAGGAGAAACTTTAATCCCAAGGTAACTGAGAAAATGAAAAGCAGCAATCTCTTTCAAGTTGATCATTATGGAGAAAGTAGCTTTCCAGGGAACTAAGAAGCTGGAGGTTGAAATACTGCTAAGGGATGCTTGGTTGTCGCTCCTGGCTTTTCAGATGAGAACAGGAGAAAGCAGAGTTCAAGTTCTACTCCACAACTGACAGCTCAGTGTCTGTAAATATTTCCTTAACTGGAGAAGCCTTCTGATCTGTACAGATTGTGCCTGAGAGAGAGGCAAACCGAGGGAAGGAGGGCCGTGGTGGGGCAGGAGCTGGGCTTCTCGGGGGCAGGGCTCTGCCTCCCAGGGACAGCACTGCCAGCAGCTGTGTCCAAATCGCTCTCTCCAGGGCTAAGCTTTCTGGGTCTTCTTCTAATTAAATTGGGAAGCAAGCTGACTTTACTGTGTATGTGTGTCTATTTTTCAGTCAAATCTTTCAGTTACTGATTTTTTTCCCTCCTAGGCCATTGGCATGACAGAAAAAAGCAAAGGTTTCAGAGTGGCACAGACTTGGTTCTCTTACTGATGTGCAGTGTGACTTGACGAGACCTTCTCTTTCCTCTGATTCTCTCTCTCTCCTCCTGTCCCTCTATCTCTCTTCCTCCCTCCCTTCCTCTTTCCCCATGTCTTTCTCTGCTGTACTAGGGCTTGAACCCAGGGCCTTCGCCCTGAACTACATCCCCAGCCCATTTAAAATTTTTTGTTTTGAGACACAGTTTCACTAAGTTGCTCGGGGTTGGACTCAAACTCATGATCCTCCCATGTCAACCTCCCAGAGAACTGAGATTACAGGGGTTCGCCACAATGGCCAGAAGGACTTCTGCTATCTCTGACCTTCATTGTCCTCATCTGTAAAATGGGCATAATAATCTTCACAGGGTTACTTTGAGGATTAAATGACCTAAATGTGTACAAATATCTTATAGAGTGCTGGGCACACAGAAGGCGATAATGTAGAGGTTGTTTGTAGAATTTACCAGCCCCCAGGTATGCGTTTAGCTCCATGAAGGGTATGAGCTTCTTCTGCAGGACACCCACACTACTGAGCCAGATGCAGTGAGAACTGACAGAGGTTCTAATCGGTCCCCAGGAGTCCAGCCCTGTTGATGGGGTCCAGCTTGTTGCCTCCTATATTGTATCCATATTCCTTTCCCAACTGCCTGTGTTGCAGACTTCGAGTTCCAGCAACAGGCATGAAGATAACAGCCTTACAAGACTATTTAGGGCCGGTGAGATGGCTCAGCGGCATAAGCGCCTGCCTGGCAAGTGTGAGGTCCTGAGTTCGACTCCCAGAACCCACATATGAAAAAGGGGCCGGTGATATTGCTCAGCGGCATGGGCGCCTGCTGGCGCGCGAGGACCTGAGGTCGACTCCTGGTTCCCACAAAAAAAAAAAAAAAAAAAAAAGACTATTTAGCCAGCTTCCACAATTGCATGAGATTAAATTGCTATAGTGTGTGTATGTATACACGTGTGTATATGTGTGTGTCTATACATACACACACATATATAGACTCCCATGTAATATCTAAGACAGATAAGAAACTGAATATAAAAATTGAGCCTAGAGAATAGTATTAAAGTAACTAGGAAGGGAAAAGAAATCATGCCATTTATGCCTTTCAAGTATTATACCACGTGAATCTATTACCTGTTTTTGAAAAATAAACATTTGAAGTGCTACAAAAAAAAAAAGGGCTGGTGAGATGGCTCAGCGGCATAAGCGCCTGCCTGGCAAGCGTGAGGTCCTGAGTTCAACTCCTGGAACCCACATACGAAAAAAGGGCCGGTGATATCGCTCAGCAGCACGGGCGCCTGCTGGCACGTGAGGTCCTGAGGTCGATCCCTGGTACCCACAAAAAAAAAAAAAAAAAAAAAAATTACCAGCCCCTCTAATTGTACAGGAAATGCACAGCCGGCCTAAACCAAACCAGCAAACAAAGGATTGCCTGAGTGAGGAAAGCTTTGCCATGTGCTCTCAGGCTGGTTGTAATTAGGGAGAGGTATGCAGGGGACACAGTGTGCGAGCTGCCAGGGAGCGGGGCTCAGCTTTTGCTACATATCCTCGAACGACTGCTCTGTCTCTGTCCCCTCTTAGCAAAGGAGCAATGTGAACCCCTGGGCCCACATCCTAGGCTGGAGGCACAGTGCCTGTCTTGGTTACTTTTCTCTCATTGCTGAGACAAAATACCTGATGCCCAAAATTAAGGAAGGAAAGATTTATTTAGCTCACAGTTTGTGGAGGTTTCAGTCCATAATCAGCTGGCTCCAAGGCAGGGTGGCATGGCACATGGACAACAGTTCATGGTGGAAGACAGCAAAAGCAACAAGAGCAAAAGGGGCAAAGAGGGCAAAAGGGGAGGAGAGAGAGAGAAGACTCTTTCTGTCCCTTATATTGTATGTAGGCTATCCACCCTAGGGTGGGTGTAGCACTCATACCCATAATACCAGCACTGGACCATGGAAATCAATCACAAACTCTAGGAGCCCGCCCCCCATGACTGCATGAGGCTTTGGGGGGACATCGAGACACAAACCATAACAGTGCTAGTGAGACAGCAAGTGTAAAAACTGCATTGAAAGCCAGTAGATTATTGTGTCAGGTTGAAAAGCCCAAGGCCCTGTGGAAAGGAAAGACCAGTGAGGGCCCCGCAGGGACAGGCTGGGAAGGTTTGGGGGCCTTGCCTTCCTGCTCCTTTCTGGCCTTCTCCTGGGCCTTCATGGCCATGTAATCCTGGGCCATGTTGAGGACATAGATGTGCTCCCGGCTGCCGATGGCCTTCAGCAGGCAGAGGAGGGCTGCGGGCGCACTCCGTGCGAAGAGCGTGTCAAGGCCATCAAACACCACTCCTTGGTAGCAGTCACTCAGCTGCAACCAGAGAAAGCAAGACTTTTGGGACTGATACTTAGGTTTTTGATGAGATGAAAACCTTGTGTCAGAATGCAAATCAATTTTAGGAAAGGCACAGTTCAGCTAGCATTGTTTTTATTTTGTAGCAAGACTTTGTTGATGAAGGAAGCAATGCAAGCACCAAAGACCAAAAACTCATCTTCCTTCATCAGGGGCCCCTGGGTTCTGAGATGCTGTGTGTGGCCCATGGCCCAGAATTTCAGCTCATAGCATAGTGACAGTGTTTGAGTGCTGAGTCCCGAGGTTCTGTGCAGGTGGACACCACGCACCTGTATCCGCTCAGTCAAGATCTGCGTCAGAAGCTCATCAGGGAGCACGCAGCTTGTCAGCCCAGTCTCCCCTCCGACACTGGCGCTGACACTGAGCCGGCGCTGGGTGGGCCCCAGGAGAGGGCTGGAGGGAACCTGTTGAGAGGGGGAAGGACCAGGAATCAGAATCTGGCTTTGTGTCTCCACAACTCCTACACCTATGAGCTATGTGCCCTCAAGAAAATCACATAATCTCCCCAGGCTCCTCATCTGTAAAATGATGACTGTACTGTAAAGTGGAAAGCGCCTATCTTCCTTAAAGGACTCTTGGAAGCTTCGAGTGGGAATATTGTGGGAGGTCCTGCACACGTTCGTTCATTCATTCAATAGATATTTACTGAGTACCCATCATGCCTCGTGCCTCCTCAGGGAGTAGGGATTCAATAACAGGCCAGAGTGACAGTGTGTTACCTAGGTAATGTGACAGACAGAATGAGACAAGATCAAAGCGGAGGGCCTTTCTGAGAGGGAGCAGCAAGCTCCCTCCACACGAGTGTGCTCGTGGAGCTTGGGGTGCTCTTGGGAGCCCAGTGTGGCTGGAAGTTGATGAGCAGTGGGGAAGGAGGTGAGGAGTGGGTGGCGGAGACAAAGGCCTCACTGGGGTTGCTGAGGAAGACAATGGGAGGAGCATGAGGATGGGGAGGCATCACTAGAATGATTCCTTGGAGGAAGAATGTTGTGAAGCAAGAATGTTGGATTAAATGTTATTCAAAAGATCAGGATTTCTAATGTGTTTCCTGGAAAAAGGTGACTTGTAAATGAAAGACCTCACATTACAGGCCATATATTCATTAAATAACACTTGACACATCCCCCCCCATTTGCAACATGACTAAAATTGCAGTTGTTAGAGCTTCAAGAAGACCTAACAGCCCTGTCCCTGAGTGAAGCACTCTGATGGGGACTCAGTCGTCTCACCGTTGGAGTCCTGTTGCACTAGAGCAGTGCAGCAGCCACTTGGTGTGGGGGGGTGTCGAGGACATCTGATTTCTACTCTGAACTTTAAATTTCCTATTTATTTATTTATTTATTTATTTATTTTTGTGGGTACCGGGAGTCGACCTCAGGACCTTGCACGCCAGCAGGCGCCTGTGCCGCTGAGCGATATCACCGGGCCTTTTCTCATATGTGGGCCCTGGGAGTCAAACTCAGGACCTCGCGCTTGCCAGGCAGGCACTTATGCCGCTGAGCTGTCTCGCCGGCCCTAAATTTCCTATTTATTGAATGGGAACTGTAGTCAGAATTGGGATCTTCTGCTACCTTTGAAGTATTCTCCGTAGTTCATTTCCATGTGGACAGAACCAAACCAAAGAAAATGACTCACCATAACATCCTGTTTGTAACAAATGTGAATTTTAGTTTTTAGCAGGAACATCCTTTTAGATCTTAGAAAAGAGGGTTAAAAGGATGGTGCTCCAAAAGAAAAATAAAGTCAATGGTGTTTTACTTTGCAAGGTGTTCAAAGAATGTAAAATGGAAGTGAAAAGCAGAGACACCATCTGGCACAAATCTATCCCCATGGGATGCTTCACCCAACCTGCACCTCTGCTCCATCCACTTGCCCCATCTAACATTCAAGCCTCCTTTCCTATCAGGACCTAACACTTTACACCACCCATATTCCCAATCCAATTCTCAGATCTCCTTACCTGTGGAGACCTATAACTCTGACCCATCCATCTGGCCTACCCACTGCAGGACTTGCTCTCCTACAAAGAGCTTCACTGATCTCCATCCGCTCCAGCAACCCTCTCTGAAACACCCCCCTCTCCCGCTACTGCTGCAGCATTCTCTGACTGTTAGATGCCTTAGACCCTGAATTCTTCCTGCTTTCCCTACTCTATGTCCTCTTCTTAATTCCTTCTCTACCCAGGCTGGACTCCCCACACCGATGTCACCTTCGACCCCACACCCATACCTCTTTCTCTGACCTAATAGCAACTTCTTTTCTTTCTGCTCTGAGAGTGCTGCTGTGGGACACTTAGAGAAATCTTGCAACTATAAAGTTATGGTTTTCAGTGCTGGTCAGGTTATCACCATCCTCAACTATTTTTTCCTTGTCCATCACCATTTTCTCATTCTATCCATAGTGACACCATTGGTGTTTTGCTGCTCTCCTCCAGCATGCTTTGCAACTCCAGCCTCCTCATTGCTTCCTGCTAAAAACACCGTGCCTCCTCACATTCACAGAGCCATTCAGCAAAATCTTCTCCAGCCTCCATTGTCCAACTTGCTTCTCTCACCCTTAGCTGTATCTGCTTTTACCTTTAATCCCAGAGGAAGCTAGCTCCCATCTCTTTTAATTATGCTTAATCCTATCCTTCCTTCCTTCTCTTGGGATCTTATTCCCTCTTGGATGCGCCATCGCCTAATGCTTCTCCAGGGGCTCCTTTCCTTATAGAACTGCTTGCGCCTCTACTTCCTTTCCGAGAATGGATTCTCTTGACCTTCAGTTTGCCTCTCTAACAACCACTCCTATCTTTTTTTCCCTTTCTTTCAAACATCTTAAAAGTCTGCCCTCACTTGACTTCACTCTTCCACTTAACAACTCACTACTCATCTTACCCCACTATCTCTGCCTCTAGCACCTGCCAGTTTTCCGAGATTGCTCTCTAAGCCCCTCAGTATGTCAAGCAAACTCTGTGACTTCTTTATGACTTTTCAGGACCCTTTCTGCAGCCCTCCCTTCACTTATATTAATGGTTTCATCCTTAATATTCCTTTAGTACTAGGTTGAACTGTAGGAAATTGCTCTGTGGAGTTCCAAAGTTGTTGAATATTGGCCATTTCCATCCGTCCCTTATCACTGATCTCACTTTATTGCAATTATTTATGAGTGTGGTTATCTGCCTCATCACACCTTTCATCAGTGCAGCTTGTGTTCAGGGACTTTGCTTTCTTTATGGTCATCTCACCTGCACCCAACCCAGTGCCTATAACATAAAAGGCACTTGCTGGGCACTAGCTGGTGAACAGGCCAGTGATCAGGCTGGCCTGGCAGGAACAACCTTAGAAATGAAGAACTCCAGCCTGGCTTCAGGATACTGAGGAGGAGGAGGAAGGACCCCAACTTCCTTCTGGAGAGCCCCAGTTGGTACCTGTGGTGTTTCAGATTGGTGCTGGTGATGCTGCTTCTGTGACGCAGAACTGTGGCTCTCTGGCTTGCTTTTGGGGAGCAACACGCTCCCCCGCATGCTCTTTCCAGGTTTAATTTCCGAGGTCACCACAGTGATTTCCGAGGTGAGCTTGCCCAAGTTCTCACTGCTCTGTCGTGACTGTACTGTGGCACTTTGGCCCCCAGAAGCCTCCTGGGCTATAAGGAGAGGGCAAATGTTTTATTAAAAGTCACCTTAGGATAAGAAGAAAATGACAGTGAGTATGGCACTCTGAAACCTTGTGTCATTCCCACATACAGCTGACTGAGCGAGGGTGGAGAAGAAGCTCCACCCACCAAGGGTTGAAGATGGGTCAGTGCAGAGCTGAGCCCAGGGTCCTGGGATCTTCACTGCTCATCCTTCCAATAAGTCGCAGGTCAGTCTGCATCCACTTCTTCTTCCAGCCCAGAGGGTAATTTCTGAAACTGCGGCTACACTATGATCCTGCCTTGGAAAGCCAGCACCTGACCTTTTGAGGTTTTAAGCAATGGTGAGGCCAATGAACTAGGATAGGGCCTTCTCCATCCTTAGTGGAAACATCCAAATGAACAAACAAGCTAAGTAATAAGTGCACTGTTGGCAGCATGGCTTCAAGATTAATTTCTTCTGATTCTCCGGTAAGTCCCCCATTCACTCTGAGAAGCTCCCTTCCAAAATTCCATTTGTTTAAAAGCTGTTTGAAAAAACCATTGCTTTAGTGCCTTTTGCCTTTGTGATAAACCAACCACCTTCCAGCCTTTGAGTCCCCTAGCACTTGACCCCTTAACTGGCCCTGTCTCATCCTTTCCCCTGGGGTTCCAGCTTCAAGGATGGGATGTGTGCCCCAGTAGGAGAACAGGAGTGTAGCAGATGTTCCTGGTCCTCTAAGATGGTGTAATGGGACTGTGTGCTAGGCAGCATCAGTGACTCTAGTTTTCACAGAGACTCATGAATGCTCTTTGCTTCTGTTGACCATTTCAGCAAATAAGCCCTTAGAATTACCTGAGAGTTGTCACTACAATTTACTCTGCCTTATCTTTTTGTGATGCTCCCTCCTCCCCTCCCCCAGGAGCTGATTACAGGTACAGAGCCTTGGCACTGCACCTGGTAAGAGACTGAAGAGGATGAATCCCTCAGCCCCTGCTGTAATTATAGCACTGGCTGGTCCCATGCTCACCCATGCCTCATGCCTCCAAATCCCTCCAGGTTCTGCCTGCCTCCATCACAAGCATTTGCCACCTGTGATCTTGCCTTGGCAATGCCTGCCCAGCCTGGTGCCTGCCCACTACACTGTGGATCCTGCTCCTCCTGTCCAGCCCTGCCCTTCACTGACCACTGTGGAATTTCTCCTATGATTTTCATAAGCCTCTGGTCTTTCCCTGTCCATAGTACCCTCTTCTGACTATATAAAAAGGATCTAGCTCTGAGCGGGCACTCTGCTTCGTATTCATTGTTTTCCCATTGAGCAGATGCTTCCCTGCCCTGCAGATATGTTCACATGACCCGAAGAAGCCAAGATTCTTGACTTTTGATGGGGCAGGCACACCAGACCTCACTCAAAAACTCAACTCATTTCCTCTGCAACAAACTTCCTCTTCCTCTTGCCTTCCCTATCTTGGAAAATGACACCATTCTCCTGCTAATTTTTATGGCTAGAAATCTTTCTTTGATCTTGAACGCCTGCCACTCCTTCAATTCTTTGCCATGCAGGTATATGTGGGGTCAGCTGATCCAGACCCAGCCATCTCCAGCTTCACTGTTGCTTCCTTTACAAGACGTTATAAGAGCTACTTTTCTACGATGACTTTCTGACTGCTGGGAAACCACAGTGTGAAAACTGCCCCAATTCCTCTTTTCAATAAAACCCAAATTCTAATGAAGGTTAGTTATGATTGGGCTCAACTTGCTTTCCTACCCCTGATACACAGTACTATCAACTTCCTTGCTTTCTTGGTCTGGAATATCTTTTCTTATTTTTACCTATTAATATTCTCCTGCTCCTTCAAAGCCCATTTCTATAAAAGCTTCCCCAAATTGCCCTGTTTGAACCCACTCATCCCAAACTTGCTCTTTCACAGAAAGTGGAACTTCTGCTGCAACATTATTCTTCTTCATACTGAATGAGCCCATGTCCACTCTCCTCCAGGTGTCAGCCTGCTCAGTGTCCTTTCATTCATTGTCCTGTTCTCTAAAGTGCCAAGAGCACACCTGCATCAGGCAGGGCAGGAGACCTGTCCATGCTTGGAGGAAAGAATTCTTCTCTGGGCCGTGTTGGCAGCATGTTACCAGGCAGCCTTCAGCCAGCTGTGGGAGGAGAGCTCAGGGGGGCACACAGAAGATGGGTGTTATCAGCAGGGGTGCTGGCCACTTGACAACAACAAATCAGGGAGAATGGGGACTTACTAGAGTCCTCTCCTTCCTTTATGGACTGCTCTATGGTGGCCTTGATGCACAGCTCACGGGCCTGGATCCCAGGGATGCTGCTGCTGTCAGATATGGCTTCCAGGACAATGGAGTCAATGCTCAAGCAGGCTGCACTGTAGTACTTGGCTATGCTGATGGCGTTGACCGTCTTTCCTATAGAAAAGACCAGGGCATTGAATTTCATGGCTCTCATTTGCTCAGTATCCTAGAAGTCTCTAGAACGGAGGCCCCTATAAAGTGATCTGAGGGCTCTGCCTCCAGACCTCTCTAAGTGGCCAGAGGTGGCAGCAGCATAAAGAAGGCAGATCTGAGTCCAGCATCAGGGCCCTGGACCTGGTCCTAATCCTACCACTGATACACTTGTGCACTGCCACCCCATCCTTGCTGGGTTTCTCAGTTTCAAAGACAGATTTTATCAGATAGTCTTGAAAGTACCTTGTAGGTCCTATTGTCTCTGATTCTAACAGGAAGACTTCTTTAAACAATAACCTATGTTGATTTCTCCCCTATTACAAGGTACTTTCATTAAAAGGAAAATTCAGAGATAACAGCAGCCAAGAAAATAAAACAGATCTATAATCTACTCATCTGGAGATATCACAGTTAGCCCATGCTTGCCAAATTTGTATATATAACTAAGTTATTTATATTTCATATAAAAGAAATGGGCTATGAAAAACAGCCCCCAAAGATGTTCAAGTTCTTATTCCTGGAACTTGCAAATATATTACCTTGCATGGTAAATACAGACTTTGCCGAGGGAATCGATTTACGGATCTTAATATAGATTATCCTGGATTATCTGGATGGGCTCAGTCTAATCACAAGCATCCTTATAAGAGGAAAGCAGGAGGGCTGAAGCCAGAAAAGCCAAGGAAATGGATTGTCCCCTGGAGTCTCCTGAAGGAATACAGCCCTGCAGACCTGTTTTAGACTTCTGACCTCCAGCACTGTAAAAGTGTAAATTTGTTTTGTTTTGTTTTAAGCCACCATGTTTGTGGCTATTTGTTATAGAAGCAATACCAAACTAATATAAATTACAAATAATAAGTAGGGCTTTTTCTTGTATGAAATGATATATTATAAATATCTTTCTATTCATTCAATACACCTGTATGACACTTTTGGAAAACCGTGGTAAAATATGCATAACATAAAACACTGTGTTAACAATTTGTGAGTGCACTGCAACCATCACTACCATGCATCTCTAGCACTTCTTCATGTTTCCAAACTGAAACTCTATGAATTAACTCCTAACTCCTCCTTTCCCCCTCCTCCCTCTCCCTGGCGACTCCCACTCGACCCACCTTTTCTGTGGCTATGACCATTCTTAGTGCTTTATATAAATGGAATCATGAGTTTTCCCTTCTGTGTATGTCTTATTTCACTTAGCATAATGATTTCAAGATTCATCCAGAGGGTAGCATGTGCCAGAAGTGCATTTCTTTTTAAGGCTGAATAACCCATTTTTCTGCAGTTTATCTGTTCATCCATCAGTGGATTATTGGATTTTTTTTCTGCCTTTGCCTATTGTGGAGAATGCTGCTATCAGTGAGCACAAAGATCCTGTTTTCAATGGCAATTAATTCACTACATGAATGTATTATGGCTTATTAACCAGTTACCCATATTGGACGCTTCAATTGCTCTCAAGTTTTATTTTTATAAACAGTGATACAGTTAATCTGGCCACATTATTAATTATTTTCCTAAGAAACTTTATAAAGGAACATTGTCAAAGGATTTGCATATATTCTTCTCTCTCTTTTTTCCCCCTCTCTTTTAAAATAGTCTAATGTCTTAGATTTTCCTTTGATATTTTAGTGTTTTAAAATCATTGAAAGAATAGATGCCCAGATAATTCAGAGATACATCAATTCAAAATGAAGTATCTTTCCTCTGTTTCTTAACCCCATATCTCTGAGGCTAGCAATTTGACAGTTTGGGGATAATCCTTCAGTATATAAATTATAAGTGAAAGAGTCTTTTATTGTCTTTAAAAATTACAGTGCTAACTTCACCATAATCCCAAACAGGGAAAAAATCCCCAACAATGAACAATCTGAGACTATCAATTATTAATTGATTCTTTGAAAACTCCAAGGCGCCATAAAAATGCCAGGATTGTTATTGCTGTAGCTGACATTCCACTTCACAACGCTTGTTATCCCCAGATGAAAATGCAAGTAAGGGGGCCGATGAGATGGCTCAGCAGCATAAGCGCCTGCCTGGCAAGCGTGAGGGCCCGAGTTCAACTCCAGGAACCCACATACGAAAAAAGGGGGGTTATATTGCTCAGTGGCACAGGCGCCTGCTGGTGTGCAAGGTCCTGAGGTCAACCCCCAGTACCCACAAAAAGAAAAGAAAAGAAAAGAAAATGCAAGTAGGCCCTCTCCTAAAATGGAGTGAGTAGCTCCCTTAAGGATGGTGCGTTTTCAGGATTAACTGTCCAGCTGTCTTAAATTGCTATTGGTTCATAGACCATCTCTCCAACCCTTCTTTCATTTCTCCAAAAGTGGCCATCAGCTGCTTTGGACAGTGGGGATCTTCAAAACATGTTTGATTACCTTCTTAATTGCTTTTAGTTGCATCGGTTGCTCCTAAATCAGGCCTTAGAACTTTTAGGCTCTGGTTTATGACCTCTCAAGGAAAGGCTATTCAAAGAAGAAGTGAGGTGTTGTTACTTTTGCAAAGACTCTTGGAGCTTCTCAGTGATGAGAACATAGAAGCTGTTCCATAAGTGTTGTCTGAGTGACAATAATTGAGCTGGAAACAGTTTCTTTTCCTTTTTTCAAGGAAACTGAAGCTGAGAGAGGTTCCAGGGATCTTTCCAAGGTCCCTCTATTCTGCCACTTACTAGCAGGGTGCCCTGGGGGCAGACATCCTACCGATTCTCTGAACTTTAACAGCTTATGTGTAGAGGCGGTCACTCTCTACTCTGCGTGGTTGGGAAGTTTAAACAGAGGAAGAAATGAAGGGAAAGAGCTGCATAAACTGGAAAATCACACTCAAGTTTAAGACCTTGCCCCTTTAGGTTTATGGTGAAGTTGGCGCATGTCATTTTGGGGGCAATAAAGGATCTTTGTTTAAAAAATGGCTCACCCCTTGACTGGTTTATGATTGGCAAAATATTTCTGGGACTATTTAGTGTATGATTAGAGTGTTTTTTCAACAAGGATGCAAAGTCCAGATATGGCTATAATTATGGATGCTAATAATCATGTAGCAATAATAATGATAACATCATCTTTGACTATTTATTACATGTCAGGTACTGGGATAAGCATTTTATACAAATGTTGCCACTCACTTCTTACAACTACCCTGCAAAGAGATAATACTCTTAATACCCCATTATAGACAAAGACGCTGAGCACGGAACATTTCAGTAACTTCCCAGAGGTGCACAGCTATAAATGACAATGGTAGGATCTGACAAAGGGCTATTTGACTCAGGGGTACAGGCTCTTCACCACTCTGTTCTGCTGTTCCTCAAGTAAAAGTGACTATTCTGACCACATGGCTCACACTGCCACCCTGGAGGCCAGGGAGTTTATGGAAGAGACACGTGGCATTCTTGGTTTTGATCTCTGCTCAGAATTGTTACATACCTGACAAGGGTGTCCCATGGATGATAATGATGATGCCTTTCCGGCTCTTGGCCATGCGGCTTTCTGCAGAGATGTCAATGCCTAGGTGGCGAGCAATCGCCTTGCTCACTGGGTTGCTTTCCACCTCTCCAAATTCTTCTGCAGTTTGGCTGTAGCTTCTCTGAATCTCGTCAGCTGAAACTTAAAAATACGTGTGTGTACGCACTTGTGCATGCATGAGTGTGCACCCAGGATTTACATGGGTACTGAGGGAAATGGGAACGAATTCTTTTTAAACACGATGTTTCAAAATGGCAAACATTTTAGCAGCCTCCACCTGTACTGTATGACAACGTCCTTTTGGCTAATAATTTGTCCATACTCTTTAAAATTGAAAGATACAGATACTCTGATTTGAATTCTATTTTTGGGAATCTCTCCTGCTGAAAAATAAAAAGGGCATTTCTATAAAGAAGAGAACTGTTTGTAGTTAGCTGAATTTCTAACATTAAAGGAAAAGGCCAAATAAATATAAGTATTAATTCTATGTAGTAGAATGTATTAATGTGTTAATGAAATAATGATCTAGGCAGCAGAGGCTGGTAAACTACAGCCCCAGGCCAACCCTATCTTGCTCCTTGTTTTTGAAAATAAAAGGCTTTTTTTTTTTTTTTTTCCCATTCTGGTACTGGAGATTGAACCCAGGGCTTTCACATTGAGCTACATCCCCAGCCTTTAAAAAAATTAAAAAAAAAAATTTTTTTTTTTTATTTTGAGTCTGGGCAACTAGGTGATAACAAAACAAGGTGCATACTCTGAATTGTGTTCTGCAGCTTGTTTTCTTACAGAATACATATTGGACATCTTTCTACTGAATTAAAGACAGATCTAGTTCTCTTTTCAAGTAGCTGTCAAATAAATCCCATTGTACAGATTTATAAGGTAACTAGTCCCCTACTGATAAGCATTTATGTGGTTTCCAGGTCATTCCATCCAAAGCACAGCAGTGGATGTGGAGAGCCCAGATGTGGAAGTGGAGGGGACAGGGCCAGGATGTGTGGCTTGGGGAAAGACTGCATGGGAGGCCAGAGCCACTTAGGGGTAGGACAGGTTGGATTGAACATGAGGGACCAAGCCAGCAATTTCTGTCTTTATCTCAGTTTTGCCACTGCATTCTCCTGCTTTAATTTATTCACCTGGTAAATTTGATGAGGAATAAGAATGCTGATAGAAGTAAACTCTTCAAAGACCTTATTAGTCTTGCCCATGAGCCCTATTCTTTGAGGTGGATGACAAGTTGGATTGTCACAGCACTTGACAAGTCAGACTATTCATAGTTTATAATGACTGGCAAACAAATAGCCCCCATGCATCCAGTTTTGCTGAATCTAAGTTTCTAAATATGGTTTTGCCATCTTGTATCTCTTGGGGAAAATGAATGCCAGAAAACGGGCCCACAAGGTTGGGAGGTGGAGAGGAGGGCTTCTTAATGGTCCCATCAAAGGGAACCTGGGAAGAAGGCTCTCTGCTCTCCCGGAATTCTCCTCAGTCTGCTGGAATTTTAACATGAATGATTCAAATCTTCAAATGAATACTTAATCTGGTTAAAATGCAAATTGCTGTGGCAAGAAGAATACATCATGTGCTAAGCTGCCCTGCGGACGCGCATGCTGGAGGTGCTGCGTGCGAGGATGGATGAGGGCTTCTCCAGAGGGCACAGTCCTGGGGGACCCAGAGGGGACATTTTATGGAGAAAGGTGACCAGGTATTGAACAGTCTCCATTTCTACTTAGAAAGAACTGATTCCCAAACATTAAAATGCTCACTTACATTGAAAGATAAATTTTTCCAGGCTGTCCTCATCCTCATCTTCATCTGGGTAGGCTTTGAACTCTGGCAAAAGGTTGTGCCGCTCTTCAAGGTAGGGTGTGACAGAGATCCCTTGGCTGATCAACGTCCTCTTTGTGCTAGTGGAGGCCCCTGACACAGTCAGATCTTCCGAGTCTGTCAGCGAGCAAAGGATGGAAACACACAGGGAAGAGGTGGGAAGGGAATAAGGGAGGTGGGGGCCGTGAAGGAGAGACAGACAAAGAAGGGAATCACTGTACTGGCTGCCCTCGCCCTCGACTGTCTGACCCCACCAAATAAGAACTGCAGGCAGTGGGCTGTTCAGAAAGCTTTTCTACCATTTTAACATTCGTTTACACAACAAAATTATACATTGGCTCAGAAATTTAGAAACTTCAGAAGAGCCCCAAACGATAAAGTTCAGCTCTATAAAAAGAGACTGAGGGCCGGTGAGATAGCTCAGTGGCATAAGCGCCTGCCTGGCAAGCGTGAGGTCCTGAGTTCGACTCCAGGTACCCGCATATTAAAAAAAAAAAAAAGAGAGAGAGAGAGAGATTGAGATAGACAAAGAGACAGTGACAGAATTGCAGATGAGTTTTATACCAAGACAGGAGAGCTGCATGGCTGAGGATTTTAGTTTTTAAATTTTCAGAACCACAGCCAGGATGACCGTGTACCTAACAGTCTGCAGCCTCCCCCTCCTCTTCTCATCAACATTTCCCACGTCATTGTTAAGCGCACTGCTAGCCTCAGCCCAGCACCCTCCTCTTCGTCCCTTCTTCCATAGAGTCTGTGGGGAGGGAGAGGCAATGGGCTGGGACGGGACATGGTGACCCCCCCCAACCTATGGGAGGCATCTCTTTGTTTAGAATTGGTATTTGAGCCTGAGCTGTCGTAGCTCTCTCGAGAACAGGGTGACGTAAAGACACAGGAGGAGAGGACCATCCACAGGAAGCGGCTTTCAGAAGAAATCACCCCTCTGATCCCTTGATTTTGTACTTCCAACCTCTAGAGTTATGAGAAAGTGCATCTCTCTTGGTTGAACTACCTGGTCTGTGGCATTTGTTACGGCAGCCCTAGCAAACTAACACCATGCCCAACAAACACGACAAGGAGACTGGTGGGGAGGCGGCCTTCTTTTCTGCCAAACTAATACGCTCTGCCATGTCTCTTTCCTTGAGAGGCTGTGAGTCAGCCAAAGGGCAGGAGGAGAGGGTTCCACTGGTTCATTCCCTCACGTGGCACCATTGGTTGGCACCGTCAGGTGTGGGCTGCTGTTTCACACACTGGATTTAGAAGGGAAGAATATGTGATTGCTGCCTTGGAGGGCTTCTTGCTTAGTGGCGAAGGACAGGCATGGCAAAAATAATTACATGTGTGATGATTGCTACATGAGAGCGAGTCAGACGAGGACGGGGACATTTCTGGGTGGAGGGACAGAGAAGCAGGAAGGAAAGGGGCACAGCAACATTAGCTGCGTAGTCCTACAAGCCCGAAAGAAGCCTTTCTGCTAAGTACACAAGAGAGGCCCTGGGCAGATGATGGGATGACGCCAGGGTACTGGTTCAGAAGGGACAAGATTATGAAAATGCAGACCGGCTCTGCAACTGGCCTTGAGGACCATGGAGGGGCTGGCTTTTTTTTTTACGTGAGCTTCCACCTCTTTCCTCTGTTAGAGCACCAATTTCCACTTCACGTCATGCATTACTTTGCATGACCTAGGCACAGCCTATGAGGCAGTACAGTACAGTGGTTGCTGTCAGTTATGGACTCTTGAGTCAGGGAGACTTGGGCTGGAATCTTGTTTTTGCCACTTTAAATTGTGGACCTGTCCTCTCTGTGCTTGTTTCTCATCTGTAGGTGCAGAGCCCTCAAAACCATATCTCGGAAGTCTTCTCGTATCTATGTTAGATGTTTTTAAATCCCAACGCCCACTGGACTCTAGAGATAGCAGAATGTGTTTCAGCCTCTGCATCCATAGCATGAGGATGATAGGATCCACGATGTGAGGCTCAGACATGAAATGCATAAGGCACTTGGCGCCTGGCATATCAGTAAATGGTAGTTCCCACAGCAGGGGTGGCTCAAAGGGGGCAGGGCAGTGGCTGGAGTGAAGGGTTCTCACCATTATCCTGCGCCAGAGTCTCCAGATATTTTGCCTTCATCTGCTCTTCTTTAGACTTCCTCATCTCTTTAAAGTACTCATACAATTCTGGGGGCAGCTTCTCCCCTGGGGGGCGAGGTGGCAGCAGCAGGGTATTGTGGGAGTCATAGCCCTTCAGCTGTCGCAAGATCTGTTCAAGGGGAGAATGGGAACTGCTGTGGATCTCGCTGAGAGTTTCTTTTCTGCTTATTATTCTTGGAAAATCCCTGCTCCTACCTGAGGGCGAGATTTGTAGAAATACTTTCTGGGTTTCACTGGGTCTTTGGCGAGGTCTAAAAAGTAAGATTGGACCCTGAACATATGGGGATTCAAGATCTTTATTTTGCTCCATGTCCACCTGGGCATTTCACACTCGGGAGAGAGACAACAATGGAGCAGCATATTCAAGATACTCAAGCAACAAAAATGTGAGCCAAGGACCTTGTATACGATCCAACCGATCTTCCACTGTGAGACTGTAACAAAAATTGTAACCTTAAGTTACCACAGGAGTCCTGGAAGGAGAATAGAAAGAGTTTGGGGCTAAAAAAATCCTCAAATAGGGCCGATGAGATAGCTCAGTGGCACAAGTGCCTGCCTGGCAAGTGGGAGGTCCTGAGTTTGACTCCTGGTACCCACATAAAACAAAAAAATCCTCAAATAAATAATGGCCAAATCTTTTTTTTTTTTTTGTGGGTACCGGGGGGTCGACTTCAGGACCTCGTGCGCCAGCAGGCGCCTGTGCCGCTGAGTGATATCACCGGCCCCTTTTTTCGTATGTGGGATCCGGGAGTCGAACTCGGGCCCTCGCACTTGCCAGGCAGGCGCTTATACCGCTGAGCCATCTCACCGGCCCGGCCAAACCTTTTTAATGTGAAAAAAACTTCTATAGATTTAAGAAACTGAGCAAGTCCCAAACTGAATAAATTGTAAGAAATGCATGCTATAATACAAGATAGTGAAACTTCTGTAAATTAAGACAAAGAAAAATTCTTGAAGGTAGTGACAGAGAAATGAAACTTTATAGAGTAAAAGACAATTCAAATGACGTTGGATTACTCAATCCAATCTGGCCATGGAGGCCAGAATAAGTGGCATATTTTTCAAGGGCCGGAAGAATTGGTCCAGAATTCTATATTCAGCCAAAAAAATCCTTCAATCAACACATTCTTAGATGAAGAAAAACTAAGATATTTTCACTAATGGATCTACCTTAAAAGAACAGCTGAATGTGGCTCATGAAACAGAAAGGAAATAATAAAAGAAGAAATCTTGGAAAATCAGAAAGAAAGAAATTTATGTTTCACCATTGAAATAAATTATAATACTATCTGATATAAGGAAATATTAAGACAGTCCTACTAAAAATGAAGATGGTAAAGGGAAACACAGGGAGGAAAAGTTTCTAGTATAAATTTAGACTGCGTATAAATTTAGACCAGTTGGTTATAAGTTACACATATGCATAATATAATGTGTTCAACAATAACTAAAGAGCTATATAGACACTCAAAAACATTCTAAATAAATAAAAATGAATTCCAAATAATGTTGAAGCAACTAAGAGGAAGGCAGGAAAAAGTAAACAGAACAAACAACAAAACAATAAAACGGCAGACTTAAGCCCTAACATATCAGTGTTCACATTAAATGTGAATGATCTAAATACACCAACTAAAGACAGAGATGGCTAGAACATATTTTTAAGACTTTGCCAATTATAGGCTGTCTGCAAGATATTCACTTCAAACATGATACAGGCATGTTGGTGCGCATAGTTCTTTACTTTTTGAATTTTAACCATGAACATGCATTTGTTTAATTTGTTGTTTAAAATGTCTATTGCAACCCCAAAAGGCAATGAATTCTGCTCTGGGCAGAAGTAGGTCAGGAAAGGCTATGGAGGAGTGATCAATAAGGTGACAAAGAAGGGTTCAAGGGGAAAGGCTAGGAGGAATAGATTCCATGCAGACAAAAGAACCCAAGTACACGGCAGGACCCAGCATGTGTGGGGAAAGGGAGTTCGGTTTTGACTTCTGCTCACCTTCTCTTCTAGGAGATATTGCTGATCAAATTCTAAGGAATAAAACTCAATTGGAAAGTTGCAGGGATTCTTCACTACCACCTCGGCCTCATGTCCGGGGGCAAGAGGCAACAGTGGTCCCAGTTCCAGAACCGAAGGACTAAATTCTAGGCATGGCTCCAGACCTTGCCCATGTACCAGCAGCGTAAGCTTTTGAGGGCTCTGGGCAATCCGGAACATCAGGGTTTGTTTGTAGAATTTCTGGAAAAAATGAAAACAAAACAAGCATTTGCACTTGTTATATGCCATGTAAAACTGAAAATCAGTAGGAGGAAAAAGCTTATCCTATGTAGATGAGGGAGAATGAAAACTTTTCTTGTAAAACAGCACGTGAGCAATTGCTATCACTGGGTATTTAGATGCCGGGTATCTAGCACTGTACCCAGAGCTTCATCACTTGTAGCAGGCCCTCTGAGTGTCGTCCTCATGTCACTTTGAGCTTCTTGTGTGCTCAGGCTTCCGACTGTGCCTCTCATCTCATGGCCCGTGCTGCCCATGGGCACAGAAGTGCCGAGGAAGTAACGCCTTCTGGGAGCCATCCTCTATCAATGACTTGCAGGAGTCCGTATAAATATCTTAGTTCCCCTGCTCATTGGGAGAGGTGATTCTGAAGTGAGCACTTTTATATTTCCACCCCAAATCAGGCAGAACACAGAGCTGGGGCACTGAGTCCCTCTGATACAATCAGCTGCTAGGAGATAGTGATACATAACTTTCACATAGTTTCTCAAAATGGTACAGAAATCTACTTTCCACTTAGTGGTTCCTAATCTGATTTCACTAGGGAACCCACTAAATAGGCCCCATTCCCAGAAAATCTGGCTCCCCCGGGGGCAAAGCAAGGCTGGGTTTCTGCATTTTATTTTATTTTATGTATTTATTTATTTTTTTGTGGGTACTGGGGGTTGAACTCAGGACCTCGCAGGCCAGCAGGCACCCGTGCCACTGAGCGATATCACCGGCAATTTTTTTGTATGTGGGTTTCGGGAGTCGAACTCGGGCCCTCGCGCTTGCCAGGCAGGCGCTTATGCCGCTGAGCTATCTCACCGGCCCGGTTTCTGCATTTTAAACCAAATGCTCAGGTCATTCTGATATAGATAGCATGGCTTGAGTTTGGAGGCTTGAGTGGCTTCCCAATTTGAAGAGCTCCCGAACTATCTTAGCTTAGGGGAAAAAATCGGATGGACCTAATGTGTATGGACGTGCCTCCACATACAGAAAAATACCTATTCCTGGAGATAATAAGAGAATGAATTATTGGCTAAGAGAATGTAGTTATGGGCTCAGCACCTTAGGGCCCGAAGGTCCTATATTTTGTTTGCTATTTATGAAAATCTTGTTTTCCCAACCTGCATGGAGTTTTCCAACCATGGAGTATTCCGCACGGATATCCTGCTGTCTGTCAGTTGCTAGTGGGAAGACTCGTGATATTTCTGTGCTGCTGATGTCGATGAAGACACAGTTGCCGGCTGTATCCGTTTCAGGGTCAACCCGTTCCTCCTATACAGCCAGTAAGTTCTCCCGGTTGGTGGAAACATTTTATTAACTTTAACCACTTCCAATTCAAGATTTGTGGAACTATCTGAACAAATAAATTTTGCGGGGCTACATTTGCTGATATTTCCCTCATTTGGTAATGGAAAGAAAATCCAAACTCTTGATTATACGTTTTTACAGTCTCAAGACTCTTTAGGAATGACAAACATATTATTGATTTTTTTATAAAAGGGTTGGGGGATTTCGATAATGATGGGAACATGGGCTTTCTTGTAGAATGAGATAAGAAGTCATTCACATTTCCTTTTTTCTTCACTGAAGATTCTGAAGCATTTCCTCAAAGACATTACCAGGATAATGGGTGTTCACCATAGGTATTCTTTTTTTTTTTCAGTATGCGGGTACCAGGAGTCAAACTCAGGACCTCACGCTTGCCAGGCAGGCACTTATGCCGCTGAGCTATATCACTGACACCACCATAGGTATTCTATAAAATTTTTTCTTTTAAAAGATTTTTCTTGGGCCAGTGAGATGGCTCAGCGGCATAAGCGCCTGCCTGGTAAGCGCGAGGTCCTGAGTTTGACTCCTGGTACCCACATACGAAAAAAGGGCTGGTGATATTGCTCAGCAGCATGGGCACCTGCTGGCGTGCGAGGTCCTGAGGTCGACCCCTGGTACCCACAAAAAAAAAAAAAAGATTTTTCTTTTAAAAGAATAGGATAGAGGGCCGGGGATATAGCTCAGCAGTACAGCACCCATCTGGCAAGTGCAAGGTCGTGAGTATGATTCCCAGTGCCCGCCCCCAAAAAAGAATAGAATAGAGGAAAACATCTCTCAAGTGTTAGGCTTTGAATAAAATTCTTTACGGTTTAACTTCCTGAGATCCTGTTTCTAGGATTTTATTACTTTTGCTATGTTGTTGGTCAGGGCTAGCTTTGCGCTCATAGAGTTTATAAAAGAAGTGTTTATGAGGCTCAGGGAGACAGTCAGTCCACCAGCAAGCGCCTAACAGCGTGACTCCTGATGGTGAGAAATAATAGTTACCGAGACACTTGCTGTACATAGAGCTGCATGCTGTGTATTTTATTCAATGTTATTAATCTTTAAAATGATCCAGAGGTAGCTGTTACAGGTCAAAAACAATTTATCTGAAACCACAGGGGCCAGAGGCTTTCAAATTTAGATTTTTAAAAAGTCAAGCACTGCGCATATTCCTTATGTTACCTGATGCCCCCTGCCGAGTCTCGGGAAGGCCTTCTGTAATCAAACACATTAATTTTTCTGCAGTTGCAATGTTCAACTCTGAAAACTAAGCGGGATAAGTAAAGGTAAAATAGACTTCTATCAATTCAGATAAGATTTTTTTGCCAAGTAAGTTTTGATTTAAAATTTATGAAATCCTTCCCCCTGCTTAAGGGAGCTTATTGGATTTCACAATGAGGGATTTTGCAATAAGGGATTTTTGATGTGTAATATTATTACTTTTTATTTTCTCTATGAGCAAACCAAGGCTTAGGGAGGCTAAGTACTTTGCTTAGATGCACAGCCTGTAAGTGCAGAGGGCAGAGGCCACTGACCTACGGCGGCTGATAAAACTAATGTGGTAGTGGGGCCGGTGAGATGGCTCAGCAGCATAAGTGCCTGCCTGGCAAGCGCGAGGTCCTGAGTTCGACTCCCTGTACCCACATACAAAAAAAAAAAAAAGGGCCGGTGATATAGCTTAGCTGCATGGGCGCCTGCTGGCGTGCGAGGTCCTGAGTTCGACCCCCGGTACCCACACACACACACAAAAACTAATGTGTTAGTGAGATCTGCTGATTCTCACCCACTGGGGCACAGAGCACTTACATGAACCAGAATCCCTGGAAACGCCATCACAAGACACACGAAGGTTCTCTTGAGACTCAAGCTAGCATGGACTGAGTAAAGCTTAAAGAGATCCAGAGAATTTCCACAAAGCCACATTTCTTTCAAGCTCACCTCTTCTTTTGGCATGAATTTCACTTGTACATTGGCCATCTCATCAGGATCCAAGATTCCAGATGTGGGCTGGATCTCAAAGATCCGAGACTTTGGCTTTAATTCAGCAGGTAGTTTCTGTCTTAAGTACTTTGGCATGTGTTTCTCCAGCTGGTTTATAAATTTCAGACAATTAGATTATCATCATTGGAGAATGGACTCATCCCATTCTACACTCACAGAACCTACATTTTATTTCTTGAGTATCTCTCATGTGTCAAGGAATGTGTAGCTACCAGAGGTATAAAAGTGACTAAGACATTCTACCCAAAATCATGGCCCGGTAGAGTCTTATGTGCTGGGCTAAGGGCCTGGGCAATGGTTACCACAGAAATTCTTCCAGCAGGAGACAGAGGTGATCAAAGGAATGGCTGAAAAGGGGATGGATAGGTAACAACTCATTTACCTTGTTAATAGGATTTGGACTGTGGACAAACCATTCACAAGGGACTTGGAGATGATTGGAAAGCTGAATTGTTTCCACCATGCACTGTCCACACTGAATTGTAGCAAATTCCACTTTTTCACAAGACAGTGTCAAAGCAGGGACGATCACCTTAGCTTGGAGACGGATGTGAACCGTTGGACCTCCAACCACCTGGAGTGGACATAAAATTGCTGTTATCATGTGGCACAGGGTTGAGGAAGAATCATGGCTCTGACATAATAAAGGGGTCATTCCAGGTATGATTGGCCAGCAGAGCTGCAGACCTGGAAGGCCAGGTGGGCCTGGTAGTGCATCTTACCTTGATGGGCAGTAGGATTTCTTTGTTTCCCACAGGAAGATTAGCCCCTTGTGGATCAAATCTCATTTCAAATGTTTCTGTTTCACAGTAAGGCAGATTCTTTACACGATCTAGCTCAGTACTGAAGCCTGGACCAAGGCAAAAAACATTTCTCTGTGAGAAATGGAGAAGCTAACAGGAGTTGCTCTACATTGCTCCCTACTCTGGAGCAGGATGACCAGTCAATGCATCACCGAACAGCCAAACGAGTTCTTCAGCTGATCCCTGCTCTAGAAGGATGGGACAGATGGGTGGCTTCCTTGTTGGAAAGGACAAAATACAATAGGAAAGAGTTGCCCCGACCTGGTTACCTGTGTCATGAAGGACATGCTTTTCTGCATGGAAGGACACTGGGAAGTGACTGGTGTTGGTGATCTTGATGATGTGGGTTTGCACATCCCCGAGGATAATGTAGCCGAAGTCCAGGATATACTCTGGCAGCTGGACTCTGAAACAGTGAGCAGGATCTCCTTACTGGTCACTTTCAACCTGGAGGGCTGCCTTTCCCAAAGTGAGAGAGTGTGGGGGTCTTTCCCATCGCCTGTGCACAATTTTGTTCTCTAGACTTCAGAACAACCAAAGGCCACTAGGACAGAGATTAGAAACAACAGACTTTCCTCAGAGGTCCACAGGTCTGTCTTAGCCATTATTTCAGAACACAGTGTGGGCCCTCATGGACCTGAATCAGGGCCCGACCATTAGATACAACGGGAGTCTTCCAACTGTAAGAGCCTGCCTGGTTGGCTTGATGCTAGGTGATGGCAGATAACACGAGGTGTGTGGATTTCATTCCTAGATGATCAATCATTGTCTCAGGGGACGCTCTGCCACACTCTGAAACATACACAACACAGAAGGACGCTCACTTTGCTAGTTTGCAGCGACTCCAATGGCTGAAACAGGTGTTCTCTGTGGGATCGGGGGCGATTGTTTTCGGATGTTCTTGAGCATAGGCTTGGACTATAAGTCGGTCTACTTCCATCTGGAGATAGGCACTTAACTGGAGAAAGAGAGAAGAGCAATTCAGCACATTGTTCTAGAACATGAATTCCCGATGGGAAAATATTACTACTCAGTGATGAAAATCGGTTCTTGCGGGGAGTAAAAAAAAAAACAACTTAGATATTTACGATGGATTGGGGTCCTCCAGAGGTGTCAGTAGCTAAACAGATGTATAGTATATTTAGTGTATTAACATGTTGATGAGGGCAGGGAGTAAGGAGTACTTATTGTTCAGCAATATTAAAGAAGGAACCATCATGTACAAACAACTTGGATCGATCTCAAGAGTGTTATGCTGAATGAAAAAAAGTCAATCTTTGAAGGTTACCTACTATATTATTCCATTTACATGACATTTTTGAAATAACAAAAGTATAGTGATGGAGAACAGATTAGTGGTTGCCAGGTGTAAAGGATGTGGAGAGAGAACAGTGGATGTAGCTTCAAAGATGTAGCATGTGGGGCCGGTGAGATAGCTCAGCGGCATAAGCGCCTGCCTGGCAAGCACGAGGTCCTGAGTTCGACTCCTGGTACCCACATACGAAGAAAAGGGTCTGTGATATCGCTCAGCGGCATGGGTGCCTGGTGGCCTGCGAGGTCCTGAGTTCAACCCCCGGTACCCACAAAAAAAAAAAAAAAAGAAAAGAAAAAAGATGTAGCATGTTAACGCAAACACAAATTAAGAGACATAATTCTTGTTGAAAATTAGGGAAGAGACTTCTCTCTCATTCTTTTTCTTAGGGTATTTACCTTAGAAAAGTAATTTTTAGAAAATGTAATTTATTTCTACCTCTTTAAAGTGTGTATAAATCTTTTTAAAGGTCCTGAAATATCTTTCTCAGTGACTTTCATGAGTACCTGGGAGTCAGCTCCTTGAAATGCAATCATCGAGGAAGATGGAGTCCCTATTTCCCAGTTTTTGTGGGAGAACAGGCACCTAACTTTCAGGAGGCCTGGATAAAAGAAGGCTGTTTTTCCTCAAGATAAAGCCAATTAGCTAACACAGGGGATTCTTGTAATTATCATGTGAGTTTAGGATAAACCATGTGGGACAAATGATGTTGTCAAGTCCCCTTGCTTGAGGACTAGTTATTGTTTCTGTGAGAACATGTATGTAATGGGCTGAATCTGGCAGGTTATAGACAAGGGTAAGACCTCTTTCTGTCTTTGCAGTCTCTCAGTAGGCTGCCTGTCGTACAAATCACATTCTGGTTTAATGCTCGTTAAATAATAAAATTGTTTTCTTCATCTTCTATCTCTGTGGAGAGATTTTCTTAAGTTGGAAGGAGATTTTAGTTTTAATTCTACTTCCCCAAGAAATACATGGAGTCTGTGTGTGATGGAATAGTTCTATATTTTAACTGTGGTGGTGGTTAAATAAATCTATGCAAGTGATATAATTACTCAGAACTACACACACATGCATATATAACTGGTGAAGTCTAAGTAAGCTTCATGTCTTGTCCCAATGTCAGTTTCCTGGTTTTGATAACGTACTAGATGTTACCACTGGAAAAAATTCATTTGCAATTCCTTCCGAATCTATAATTATTTAAAAATAAAAGGTTAAAAAATTTCAAAGAATTGAAAGAGTATTTCATTTTGTATATAATAAAAAATATTTCATAGATGACTTTAGGAAAAGATATCTAAAAGTGATTTTTTTTGGGGAGGTACCGGGGGTCGACCTCAGGACCTCGTGCGCCAACAGGCACCTGTGCCGCTGAGCGATATCACCAGCCCCTTTTTTGTATGTGGGTTCCGGGAGTCGAACTCAGGCCCTCACGCTTGCAAGGCAGGCGCTTATGCCACTGAGCCATCTCACCGGCCCTCTAAAAGTGATTTTAAGGTGGTGGTTGGGTTTGATAGTGAAAAAGTTTGAAAAATATTCTCGGAGGAGGACTAAACCTTAATCCAGGATCCAACAGGGAAGGTTAACATGTGATACGATGCACAATGGGAAAACAGGGAGTGAGGGCGAGAGCTGTGTGGAACAGGCTGGGGACAGTGTTCCCAGCCATCTAGAGCCTAGAACAGCAAAGCTACCCAGTTCTTGGCTCCTGATCCAGGAGTGGTGGACCTGGGCCTTACTCAGGAGGACTAGCTTGGCTCTGCAGGTGCCATCAAATTCACAGAAACCCAAATCCATATTGGAGTCACTGCCAGCGACAGCTATCTTAAGGATCCAATGGGGAGCATCCTGGGAAGCTGGTTAGCAGGGGACACACCAATGCTGCTTCTCAGGGACAGCCAGAATAAACCCCTCCTACTTTAAGTTATGGGTGTCAGGTATTGTGTTTCAGCGATGGGAAAGCTGACTAATACATTCCTCATTTTAGAACATCCTCTTGATCAGTCTAAGGGTTCTGTAGCTACATATATCATTCTTCCATGGATAATAGTCCCACACATGTTTGCATTTTAAAATCAGAGCACAAGGAGTGAGCAGCCTTCCAGATTAGGAACAGACTATTGGAAAAGAATCTCAGGGGATGGTGATGTAGAGCATTTTGGGACTTTGCTTTCCTATGCTACTTCATAGTGCAGCCTTTATGTACAAGCTGGTCCATGTACTCCCTCCAGTGACCACATTTTGGCATGGCTCCCACTCTGTGGCACCACGTGATCCCAGTTTTTCCTGAACCTCTTTGGCTGCCCTTCTTCCCCACTCAGGGGTTGGTGTCCTGGAGGGCTCCATTCTTGGTGCAATCTCACTTGTCTATTTTAGGAGAACTCCATTTTAAATCTACCTTCTTCCTTGCTCACTCCATATCTATCCTAGGAAACCCCACCATTTCCTGTGATTGTAGTGACCATCGATGATTCTCAAGTTACTTTCTCCAACCTCTCTCTCTCCCCCAGTCTTCTAGGAAATTCTCTAACTCTCTACTGGCTGATGCGCAGAAGTCTCACGTTCAATGATGGACCATTTGAACTCATTTCTCTTCCCCCTCCCATAAAATCGTGCTTCTCCTGAGCTTCCTATCTCCTCACCTTGTCATCTGAGTGTGAGATCTGGAGGTCACCTCTGCTTCACACCATATCCATTCAATCCCTAATTCCTGACCATTCCATCTCTGATATGTTCTTGAGCCCATTCAATTGTCCCCACCCCTGCTGTCATCACCATTATTTTCACCACGTCCATCTCTTTCCTAGAGTTATTCCACCAGCTTTCTAAAAAACTGATTCTCAGTCCCTCAAACCCTGTCCCCTCAAAGCTCCATAAAGCAGTTACAGGTATCTTTTAAAGATACAAATGTGATTACGACACCCTTCTGGTTGAAGCATTCAGTGGCTTCCTGTTGTTCTCAGGAAAATGTCTAAAACCCTTAATAGGTTCTCCAGTGGCTTCTCACCTTTTAGGCTCATCTGGCCTCCTTTACAGCCCCTCTTCTTTGTCTTAGCTACATCTTTCTCTTTTCTTCCTCATGTCCTTCTGTCCTTGGACCTTGGCATACATCATTCTTCCCCACACACATTCCGTGCAGAGAGAAGCTAGACTTACCTCGGAAGAGTCATCCTCAGGCACTTCCTCAGTTACCATCTCAGAGTGATCTTGAGTTTCATTTTTGTTGTACTCTTTTTCTACATTTTTTCTGGCCATATCCAAGAAGGTTTTATATTTTTCATTGTCTGTGGTAGTGGGAAGAATAAGGGAGTCAGAGTAGTTAGAAAACTATAACTTATGCCTCAAACACAGACTCTCAGTTCAGGGTAAAGTGAGAAGGGAAGTGAACCTGCCATGTTTTTCCCTTCTACTTAGAGAGAGAGGACATTTGTGTCTGAGACCTCACTGAATTTCATGCCACTGAACTTGAGTGAACCAGCTGACTTTCAAAGACTTGAAAGGAGTAACGGGGCTGCTTGGGACTGTTCCAGCTCCAGCACTGAAACGTCTACATCCTGAGATTCCCCCCAGCCCAATGTTGGTCAAACTGGGACACCTAGTACTTTTTAAGTTACTTTTTACATTTCTTAAGTTTCAGTTAACGAAGGAATATATTTGGGTCGCATCGCTTTAACTAAATCTAAATAAGCCAGGAAGAGAACTGGTGGAGAGATATTCAAATTCACGTTAAGCCAGAGCAAATTCAAATGCTTTGGGGGCAAGTTAGGCAAAGCGATTATAATGCCTATTGTAAACAAAAGGAAAAGCTGAGACAGTGGCAGACTGTAGCAATAAGACAAACTAATGATATTCAAGATTAAATTATTTTAAAGCCCTTACTGGTCAAGCTTGGGCTACTGCCCTGATCAGACCAGCTGGGCACCTAGTTTTCAAAGTATGTGGCAAAGGATTTCCTTCTGACAACTGTAGTTGGTTCTTTGTACCTGCAGCTTCTGTGTCTGCAGACTTAAACAACTGCAGTTCAAAATATTTAGAAAAATTGTGTCTGTAGTGAACACGTACAGACATTTTTCTTGTCATTATCCCAACAATATGGTGCCACAACGTAACAGTAGTACCACAACTACAGCACTTACATTGTTTTAGGTATTATAAGAAATCTAGGGACGATTTAAATTACATAGAAAGATGTGCATAGGTTATATGCAAATACGATGCCATTTTATTTAAAGAACTTGAGCATCCATGGATTTTGGCATCTAAGGAAGGTCCTAGAGTCAGTTCCTTTTGGACACTGAGGGATGACTGTCTGTGGAGTGGGAGTCACCCTCCTCCAGCTGTAACTCTAGCTACTAGAGTGCAATGTGGTCTTAGGTTTATTAACATTTATATTCATGTCTTCAGGGAGCAAACATAGAATTTAACAGATGATCATGAGCAGATAAATTGGTGACTTGAAGGAATGGGGCAGGAGGAAGGCTGGGGAATGAGGGCTTAGCTAAAGGTTTGTAGGGAAAGTGGATTCTGAGAAGCTCCAAGAGAGGTGCATGGAGATGATGAGAGGTTTTTCTTGACCCTTGGTCCTGTGCCCCTGTAAGGAAGCAAAAGCCAGAGAGTCTACAGCTGAGTTTGGGGATCTATCAAGGCAGAAATCAGACTGGTACAAAAGGGGCCATACACGACCAGCAAAGCCTTGACTAGGATGCGGCAAGCAACTAATAATGTTTCACTTGACCTTCAAAGCATGTGACTCCAAAAGAAGGGGCCTTCTGTGCAGTTCTATACTGAGAATTCTACACCTGGCAGTATGTCAGCTCTCACCTCTTCAGTCAAGAAGACGGCTGTGAGTGTGACACGAGGGAAGGGGACGTGGGGAGAACCGTGGTGAAAGGAATGAGCGCTGGACTGAAAGGCCTTTGGAGGTGAAATTTTCTGATCCCTCTATATGTAATTCAGTGATGGCAAAATTGGCCCGGGAGCTTAGTTCGGTACTGCTGTAGGCTATCGCTTATCTCACTATGCTCAGTCAAATTCAACTTTTGCCCTGCTTTGTTCTAGCAATTGAGGAATAACACAGAAGGAGACTAGAGGGCATTGCTAGGTAGATAAATACATCCTCAAAGAAGCAAAGCCAGAATGTACTATTAGACCCCAGTGGGAAAAAACGAAGGGCAGTGGTACCTTGGAGGTTCCTGGGGAGATCCAGGCAGATCCGGGGAAAGACTCCCTCTCCACTCAGAGTGACATTTTCTGGGTCCAGGTGGGCGATCTGTATCTGGAAGCTCCTTTGAAAGACCTCAGGTATTCCAGGTAAATAGTCAACCTTCAACACTTGCTGCCTGTGTGAGCTGATAAAACCCTATGCAGTGGGAAGACCAAGAGAACATGGGATTTATAAATGGACCTCTACTTCTGGGAATGTGATGGACTAGATAACCGTAGAGGCTAATTGTCCTGGTTATTCTCTACTTACGCACCTCCTCGAGGCCTATTCCTATGACACTGTAAGGAACTGACAAGAAAGCAGTAGCAAGATAGGCAACATATGTGAACAGACATCTCATGAAGGAGGAAACATGAAGAGCAAATAAAAACAGTAAAATACGTTCATCTTCATAACTCATCAGGAAACTCAAATGAAGATCATAAGAATTTTTGAAACTATAAGATTGGTAAAATGTATTTAGTGTTGTTGAAAATATGAATCACAAGAAACTCTTATAGAACTCTGGTGGGAATGTCAGTGGGAATAAGCACTGAGAAGAACACTTTAGCATCATTTCATGAATCTGAACACACACCTAGCCCATGACCCCACAATTCCATTCCTGGGAGAATTCTTAGGAAAACTTCTACCTGTGGACCAGGAGACACAGAGGGGGAAATTCATAGGAGGATTGTTTCTACTAGCAAACTGTTGGTGAGGGGGTGGGGGGACCAAATGTGCTTTGATAGGAAAGTGGAAAATTGCTTTCAGTATAGTTAGTAAAGGAATATAACTCAGTAGTGAAAATAGATGAACTATGGCTACTGTGGGTATTAGAAACACAATATTGGGTGAAGACATCAAATTGCACCAGATTACATTTAATTGTGCCTTTAAAAAAATAAAGCTCAAGATAAAGAAAAATCTTATAGAACAAGGTCTCTATGAGAGCAAATACATTTTTTTGATTTGTTTACCTATTACCAGCACTAGAAAAATGCTAGAGAAAACTATTAGGTGCTTAAAAGTTTGGATAATAAATAAAGTCAAGCATTTTGAGGATACATACATAGGTAATGAAACCATTTTTAAAAAGGGAACAATAAAAACAAAATTCAGATTAGTGGTTGCTGGTTACAAGGAAGCGAGGGCATGAGATAGGAAACGAGCCCAGGTGGATTTCAATATAGTAGATTATATGCGTACCAACACATAAGTAGATGCAAATACGTTACTAATCTTCTAGATTTAAAGATGCTAGTAGGTTCATATTATGCTTTATATGTCAAACATGTTACATAGATTTCTTTTTGTATACATAAAATATTATATAGTAAAACTTTAAAAATGATGAATAAGGTAAAAATATAGCCTCTAGGTCAGTAATCAGAAAATAAAAAGGTAGGAGAATTGCAAGATTATAAATGACCAAATCTGACTAGAATCTGAACTTGGGAAAATAATACTGGTCTAGGTTCCAGTTATATAAAAGTGTTTCAAAAGTCATTTTTGATAGGCATCTTTATAATTTTTGAACATTTTTTGATGGCCTTTGTGTTTTCCCAACAAAACCTGTTCCCTTGTGGAATTCTAGAGGGGAAACTTTTCTCTATCTTATTACACATTCAAACATGTGTGTATACTGTTGAGTTATGTCAATATTTGTTTTCATTTATAAGAATTTTGACTTCATAATAGGAAAGTTGGCTTCTAGAAAAGGAAAAAGCATGCAGAGGGGAAAAATCCCACTTGGATACATAAAAAGCCCTGGTTCAAAAGCAAGGGACTGTGCAGACGGAGGCTAGCACAGCAGACCTGGGCCTGCATGCTTAGAAAGGCCGGCTAGAACTGAGATGGCGTCTGGGAACTGAGGTGCTGGGAGGTCTCACCACCCCCAGTCAAGCGGCCTCACTGTGCCTGAACTGTGCAAATGACATGATTTATGCTGAGGATCTCTTTCTTTCTGGAACTTTGATATGTGCCAGGCAGTGCGTGCTCATGTGACAGGCCCCCAATAAAAACCCCGGGCACTAATGAGCTCCCAGCAACTCTCACATTATTGTCACTACTCGTTGCTGGGGGACCGAAGGTCCTGTGTGGACTCCACTGAGGGAGGAAGCTCATCCTGGTTTCTTCTGACTTGGTCCCATCTGACTTTTCCCTTTGTTGATTTTACTTTGCATCCTTTATAATATAATGTATAATAGTATAATAAATCATAGTTGCAAGTACAACTTATTGCTGCATTGTATGACTCTTCCTAGAGAAAATGGAATATATGACATTAGAACAAGTTCTGCCAACATTTCAAAAAACAAACAATAACTTTAGTTCACAAACCATTCTAGGGAATAGACAAGAGAAAAAAAATCCTATTTCTTCTTATGATAGCCAACCTGGTCAAACATAGCATGAATAAAGAAATTTATGGACCAGTGACCACTTATTAACAAAGATGCAAAAATAGTAAACATTAGCTTATGAATCCAGATTACTTATATAAATATGTATTTAAAAATCCAGATGGTAACAAATAATATACTATGTTTTTCACATTTTCTTTCTACATAACCATATATTTTAGAATTAACTCAATGTTAGTACATCTAGAGCTGCCCCACCCTTTTTAACTGCTGCATATTATTCCATTACATAGTACAAAAAAACCCTAGTTAGCTGATGATGACATTTAGTTTTAGTATATGTGTTGCTGAAGTGAGCACAATGGCATTTAGTTTTGTTTCTGCTTTTTCATTATTGTCATTACAGAGTATGTAGAAAATACTATATGTATCATTTTACAAATGGGGAACATTCATGTATGATGATCAGAAATAAAATTTTTGGAAGAAATAGTAATTTTAATAGATATTGCCAAATTGTTCTCTATAGAGTTATATTAATTTACACAGATAGCAGCAAGGCAAATTCAAATGCTTAGAAAGAAAGCTAGAGAAAAAGGCAAGGAAAATGTAGCAATTGTGATAAAAAGATAGAATAGAAAAAAATTAAGAAAATTTTTATAATATAGGAAATACAATGAAAGAAATAATGCCAATCATTTCAATGATAGTAATGATAAGAATATGTTAAATCTCCCTGTTGAAACCTAAGACTTTTAGAGACTTTAAAAAATAAAATTCAGGGGGCGGTGAGATGGCTCAGCGGCTTAAGCGCCTGCCCGGCAAGCGCAAGGGCCCGAGTTCGACTCCCAGAACCCACATACGAAAAAGGGGCCGGTGATATCGCTCAGCGGCACAGGCGCCTGCTGGTGCGCGAGGTCCTGAGGTCGACCCCCCGGTACCCACAAAAAAAAATAAAAAAAATAAAATAAAATTCAACTATGTATATTTTATGAATGATAAAATAGATGATGGACAAATGATGTAAGGCAAAAATAAAGCAGGAGTCACAATACTGAGACAAGTGGAATTCAATACAAAAGGCATTAAAAGGGAACATGAAGGCAATTTAAAATAGATAAAACAAACCATCCACTTCATAGTCATAAATTGTGTCAACACAGAAACAAAAATTTCTAAAACAAAATTTTTCACATATTTATAGAAAATAGGTGGAAAAATGCATGAAACTTTTTTATATACCATTCTCAGTCTTAAAATAGTTAAACAGAAAAAGATATAGAAGATTTGGATGGAATAATTATTCAGGTTAATATAATATTCATGATAATCTGGATTCTATAGACCAGGAAACATTGTTTTCAGGCATTCATGAGATTAAAAAATCATTTTAGGCCACTAAAATACATAAATAAATTCACAAAGTAGGAATTGAGAGGGCCACATTATCTGATCAAGATACAAAACCCCCCCTCAATATTAACATTAATAAGAGCTTAAATAACAAAAACAAAAATCTTAGTCATTTAGAAATAATAAAAATACATTTTACAATTATACTTGAAAATAAAACTAATTCTAGACAATTTAGGAGATAATGAAAATTATGATAGTCACACATATTTAAAACTAGCTTCTACTTTTTTTATCCATCATTTTCCTAAAATTTATGGGGTTAAGCTAAAGGTATAATCAGGCAAATATTATATTTTTCAATATTAATTAAGAAAAAAGTAAAACTAGGCATTCATCTTAGGAAGTTAGAGAAACAGAACATAAGAGTAAATTTAAAATAATAGCTAAGACAAATTGGAAAAAGAAGAAGAAAAAGGGACCTAACAGATATTAAGACGTATTTTAAAGCAACAGCAATTAAAATAGTACAGTACTAATGTAGAGGCAGACAAGAAGGTCAAAGAGGACTAGGGAGACTAGCAATAACCTAAATATATGTGATAATTTAGGGGAAGAACAGACTTTATCATCAAAGATGATAGCATTCATTATCTTTGGATTATAATATTATAAATAATTATACACTTATTCTGTATTTGTTTTACTATTTTCCAGTTTCCCTATAACAATTATATACTATTTTCATGATGAAAAATTGTATCAGAAGTTCCTTTAACACTGGTACATCAACATAGTATGAACAAGGAACCAGTTGCATATTTGCTTTTAAAATATAAACACTGTAGTCTATTGGTGTTTTCACATCTGCTAATAAAAAATGCTTTTATTTGGTGTAGTTAGTGGAGAGGAAGCCTTTGGGAATTACAAGGAAAGTGTGAAGATATCAGTGGAAATAAAATTAATTTTTTATTATCATGCAAAAAAAATCCATAGGTTGCATCTGTCTAGTTTACTGATGTCTCCCCAGTGCCTAGGAACTGGTTAATGTAGGACTTAATTAATTCTTGTTTAATAAATAAGTAGCCTGGATTTATTTATTTTTCTTCCTTCTGAATTCTTTAGTTTTAATAATAATTTTTAAAAAGTTACTCCCATAGTCCTGGCAGTGAATGGCATTCACCTACCTCGGGGGCGTGGCCTGTCCTTTTGAATTGGCCCCTCCCACTGTTCACTCACCGACAGAGGCACAATCCGTGGCACCCCGGGGAGAAGGCTGTCTGGGGAAGACTGGTGGTCAGTCAGAACCTTGAACTCGAAGCCAACTTTCCCGGTGTTCTTCAGCGTGATCTCACGCTCTGTGACATGGTCGAACAGCTTGAGGAGAAAAGAAGGAAGGGTGACTCTTCTGCCACCCACCTTTGGGATGCTGCTGTCACCCTGGTGAAGGGAGATCAACACACGTCTCCCAGACACAGCCTCTGCTCTTTGTGAGAGACACACTGGCCAATTCACACTTCAGCATCACAAAAAGGCGCCTCTTGGGGCAGGAAGACCACTGGCCTCTGGACACCTGGCTCTTGCCTTGGTGCTTCTAATCACTGGTTTACTTTACAGACGGCCATGGGGGTGAATATCTAACTCTCACACCTCGGATTCTTCATCACAGGAACTTGTATTAGAGAATCTTAGGGTAAGCTTTCAATACTAAGAAGATTTGTCTTCTGGATTCTGTTCTATAAGAAAAACATAAGATCTGAGTTCAGAATGTTCTGGAATGAATTTTTCCATTTATATGGAGACCATAGGTATGATAGGCTAATTGTGTCCTTTTTTTGAGATTTTGCTAACATAACTCACCAGTTAATATACTAGGCCTAATAATAGCAACTGAGACCACTTTATTTTATTTATTTATTTATTTATTTTTGGGTACCGGGAATTGAACTCAGGACCTTACACTTGCCAGGCAGGTGCTACACCATTGAGCTAAATCGCTGGCCCCCTGAGACCACTTTAGAAGTCCTTAGGACAAGCTAGGGCAAGGACTAGCTGTTTCAAAGAATACACTCAAAGATGAACCTAAACCAGTTGTCCCGAGAACCCTGTAGATAAGGAAGGAAGGAGAATCTACTTGATTAGCAGTGGGGACAGTTTCAATTGGTGTTAGGTGAATCTGATTTTAGGCACAATCTTTAACCTAAAAACATACATAATTCAATAATTATACAGGCACTAGCTATTAATGGAGGCTGAATCCTCATTAAATTTGGTAGGACATATGGTCTCTGAGTGTGTAACACAAAATCTAATTGGAGAGAGAAGGTGCACAGACAGAACTAACTGACAATTATCCCAAAACAAAAATTAGAAAACACATTCTACTATGGGAAGATTATTCCTAATTTCTGAGGGGAGAGAAAATAAGGTAACTGTGGAAAGGAGCCAAGCTGGGTCTTACAGGATGTAAAGGTTTGGGTTTGGCGGAGGAGAGGATGGCAGGGATAATATAAGAGCAAGTATGGCAGTAGGAAGGACTGGGGTGAATTACGGTCAGTGGGTCAACATGCTTGGCCACCATCAGATGAATGGGCCATAATGGGGAATTATGAGTAATGAAATTTCTGTGTAAGGGGCACCAGTTAATAGAAGGACTTAGGATATCCTTATCCAGGTGGGGGAATGTGGTCCTGAGCTACAGTGTGACAAAGATAGGAACTCATGGTGATTGAAGGCCTACACGGCGCAGCATTGACCAGACACTTAAATAGTCATAACCTCCTGGTGGAGGAACAAGTATTCTACCTGTTCCCATCTTCCAGATGAAGGATAGCCAGGATTGGAGAGGGTAGGTGGTGTGGCTAAGGTAACACAGGAGGGAGTGAAGCAGGATATAAAACCATGCTCTTTTCTCAGTACTACATTGCTTTCCCAAACACTTCTGGGATTAATTGGTCATGGACTGATGGGATGAAAGATGAAAGGCAGCTTTGGGGAAACTGATCTGGCAGTGATGTTTGGCGGGTTAGAGGAAGAAGCTGTGAACAGGTTGCAACCCTTGCTTGCAGTGAGTCTGAAGGAGCTTGTTAGAAAATCAGATTCTCAGGTCACCCAGACCAATAGAATCAGGATCTGCACGTGAACAGATGGATTCGTACACACACGGCATGGGAGGAACTGCTGCAGTGACTCAGGCATGGCTCGATGAGGCCCTGCAGTGTGGTCACAGAAGCCAGCAGAGGAGAAAACTGACACAGAGTGGGACCTGGTAGATGAAGTAGCAAGCACTGGACATTAAAAGGATGTGGAGTGCGGGGGAGAGTGCAGGAGAAAAGGCTTGCAGACTCTACACTGAAGGTGTTAATGAAAGAACTGGAGAGGCTGGAGCAGGCTTCGGGATGGACACCCAAGCATCCAACATGTTGAGTTCTAGGTGCTGGTGAGGAGGATGATCAAGATCAGGAAAACAGATTAGGGATCCAGGGCAAGGATGAGGGTGAGACTGAGCTAATCGGGGTTCAGGAGAAATTCAGGGACAAGGATTATCGTTCAAGTTTCAAACAAAATCAGAAAATCTCCTCCCATTGGTTTTAGTACCTGGAGCCCATACTTAATATCCTTGGTGTCAAAGGAATAGTTGATCATGGCAGCCTGTCCCCTCAGTAGTACTTCATAGGTAGGCCCGCCTTCCACTTCGCACAGAGCTTTGGCCTGTGCAGTGATGTCGCAGTATCCATAGAAGGTGAAAGATATTTGGTGGCTGCTGTATGGCCGCAGGGTTCCATAGAGGGGCAAAATGTCAAACACCTGCAGAGAGAGACATCTAACATGAGAACAGCTGCCAGGATGATGTGGCTGCAAAAGGTAAGTTAAAGTCCTGTTGACTGATGGGCATATTCCTAGCTCTTGTTTGACTCTAAAGAGGTGATGAGCCCAGCAACTTGGCACCCTGAACACATATGATGGGAATGGTGCTAACAGTGCTCTGGAGAGTTGGAAGTTTCTAGTGCGGGGCAGGTGCTCCATTAGAAAAATCGCACCAGAAGATCTCAGGACACAGAGTATTACTTACTTCTTTGATCCCCGTGGAAAACAACTCCTCTTGAAAGATCCATAGGGGTTCCTCAAACTCCAGCTGGCTCGGGCTAGTTTCTGTTTCAGAAGAGCTAGTTTTTCTTTCCTAGAAGTTAAAGATACGAAGAAAAGCTAGCAAGCATTTATAACGGATCATTGATATGCACCTTTCCCATATAAAAAGGAAGTATGCTGCATATAATCATGAAATAGTACACTTTTTCCTAGGGAGATAAGAGGGCAATGCCCCAAATGTACATATAAGGAAGCTCACTGCAGTGTTATGTATAATAGCAAAATCTGGAAGCAAACTAACTGCCCCATTAATAGGGGTCACTTTAAATAAAGTGTAAGTGAGCCGGTGAGATAGCTCAGCAGCATAAGCGCCTGCCTGGCAAGCGCAAGGGCCTGAGTTCGACTCCCGGATCTCACATACAAAAAAAGGGCGGGTGATATTGCTCAGCGGCATGGGCGCCTGCTGGTGCACGAGGTCCTGAGGTCGACCCCCGGTACCCACAAAAAAAAAAAAAAGAAAAAAATAAGTGTAAGTGTATCCATGGAAGATCACACAGTGTGTACTTACGGACTGTGACAGATGCACAGTCACAGAACTGAGTAAGAAAGCAATTCCATTCATGTGAAGTTACCTAGGCCTCCCGAGTCTGAAGGTGTGAGTGGGCATAAATTCATTCTGAGATTTGCATATACAAACAGACATCTGGGAAGTTACTGTTTCAATAGTTATTTTTCTGTGAATGATGGGTTTTGAGGATTTTTGTTTTACTTTTTCTGTATTATTGAATTTTCTATGACAAACATCTTTGAAAACAGAAAAAAGTGAACACTAAAAAACCAAGTATTTTATAAACTTATATACTTATTCTAAAAAAATTGAAAAATATTTGAAAATTGAAAAAAAATCCCCAAAGAAACAAAAATCAATCAATAGGTTATACTATAAATAAATAAATAAATAAATAAATAAATATATATATATGTGTGTGTGTGTGTGTGTGTGTGTGTGTGTGTGTCTATACTGTGTATAGATGCATCTATATTTTGTATTCTGATTTTTCAGTTGACATTATGAGTGTCACCCTCCCATGTGACTGAATATTCTGCACAAGTGTCATTTAAAATATTAAAAAAATAGTTGATACATATACATGATATAAATTTAAAATATTCAAAAGAAGACCCCCATCCCTACTCCCCAATTCTTCAGCTCCCCTCCCCAGATAACCACCACCCATTTATGCACCATCTGATATGTTCCACTTAGTTATTTTCTTTATTTGACCAGTATTTTTTGAGGGCTTCCTGTGGACCAGTTCTAGGTACTAGAGATATAATAGTGAACAAAACAGAATAAAATTCCTGTCCTCATGAAGCTTGCATTCTAGAGATGTTCTATGCATAAGCAAACATATCTATGTACTTATTTGAGACCTAAAATACATATACTTGGCCTGACTGCCAAGTATTCCAGCTCCACAGCTTGATGAATGTGTCTCCTCATTGAGAAAATGGGAAAAGATAATAGTACCTACTTCATAATGTTGTGGGAGAAATAAAAGAGTTAATGTAAAAAATGCTTAGGATAGGGCAAAGCATGTAAGTGCTCAGCAAATGTTCATTGTTTTTATATACTTGGTAGCACATTAGGCATCCTGTTTTGCACCTAGCATTTTAACTGAATATATCACAGATTGCCAAATCAGTATATAGAAAAATTTCTTATTTCTTAAAAAGGATTTCATTGTATTGCAGAATTGCAGTATGCAGTTTATTCAATTAGCCTCCTATTGGTGGAGCTGTTTCCACCTTTTCTTGCTTTCACAAACAAAGCTGTAGTGTACAAGGAGAGTCACATGTCTTTATGTAAACATAAAAGCCTATCTGGAAAATACTTTTCTAGAAGAGGAACTATGTGTTTTAAATTCTGATATGCTGATATGCTCACCAAGTTGTATGTCATAGAGATTATGCCAATTCACATCTTCCTTACAAAGTATGAAAATGCCTGCTCATGCCTGTGCATTGACGCAATTGATATGAACACTATTTAAAAATATTGTATGTCATTATGGACACACAGTCATTTATTTTTCATTATTTTTCAATATTTTGCTATTGCTAAAGTGTAACAAACACCTTTGCAAATCTTTGTGCGATGCTCTCCTTAAGGCATCATTCTAGAAGGAGAATTTAAGGCTATGCATTGTTAAATTCTCTTGATCATCTCATTTTTATTATGGAAGTACTGAGAAAAATCTCTCTCTCTTAGTAGCCTCTATCTAGGGGGAGGGAAGAAGACAAGGTGACCCAGGTTTGGAGATACAGTATTTGGCTTTTCCATTATGGAGAAGATCTGGGTCCTGGGCTAACGTTAAGGTATTGACTCTGGGAAGATATAGTTGGGAAGTGATCTGGATAAAGCTATGCAGCCTCTTTCCAGCTCAACCTCAGCACTGCACTTGCCTCTCTGCTCCTGAATCTGCCTTCGTTTTGGGAGAGACCCTGTCCTTGTCAACCCTCCCCCAGGGCAAAGAACCGTACATCTGAGATCAAGGTGGATGCTCTGATTTTTTTCAGTTCTTTTTCTTCAGGCCCAACATCTTCATCCATCAGGTAAATCCTGAGGAATTTAATGAAACAGAGAGTCACTCGTGTGGCAGCCATGATTGCATAGTCTCAGTTATATCTCCCACACCCCGAGAGGAAGGGAAGGTCTCATTCATGGAACACCTTTCTTAAGGGGTCAGCTGGCAGTGCTTGGTTGCCCCAGATGTGAAATCTAGGCCACAAAAGTGGTCAGTTTTCTGTAGGGTCTACCTCTCCTTTGCTGGAGGACCAAGGCTATGTCCCATTTACAAAAGAGTCTTAGGAAGTTCCCTCAATTCTTCAGATGACTTGGACGGGTCCTCAGTGCTCCATGTTAAATTTCATAATTTACTGGAGCATTTTGTTATGCGGATGTAAGGTTTGGTGGATCATCATATCCGTTCCTTCTTATTCCCATGGGTTTGACCCCAGCTGTAGACCTTAACCCTATGCAGAGGTCCATGTGAAGGGCTCCATCCCCCAAGATTCAGAATTCTGTATTCTCCTGAAGGCACAGAGGGGATAATCTAGGGCCTACACATAGAAGACACTCACAAACTGTTAACTGTTCAATGGTTGAATGAATACATGAGGATACACAGGTATTGAGGATGTAAGTCAGATTAGAGCAAAGAGTGCTATTAAAGAAAAATCCACGCTCTTTTTTCATTTTCACTTACTTAATAGAATCACTTGAATCCGTATGGGTAGACTTGAGTGTAGCTGGGACTGATGGCAAGCTGGCAGGCGGTGAGGTTGTCGGGGTAGACTCTGTCTGGGATGAGGGGGCAGTGGAGTGTGTCTCTGGCCATGTCACAAACCTACAAAACCTTTAGGGGACAGGGGGTGACACAGATGCACATTAGCCTTTGTAAATTGGTGCCCAGTGGCATCTCACTTTCAAAAGACAAATTCCAAATCTTAGACTGGGCAGAACTAGAAGACTGCACTGTAACCTGCCTTGGACCTGCCTTCTTAGTCTTAGCTAAGGTTTCATTTGTTCCTAAAGTTTTCTGACCATTTGTTCCTTCTGGGTCTGGTGTCTCTCCTCTGCTACAGGTTTCTGGGCTCCTCCGCTTATTCTTATCTTTCCCGTGCCTGCTAGACTGTGAGCTCAATGAGGAGCTGAATCAAACAGGGTATCTGATGCAGGTAACTGGAAAGCAGGGCCACGACTAGGGTGAAGCATGTAAAGGACACCATGCCAGGGTCCTGGAAATGCAGGCTCGGGCTTTTCACATGATGCTGCTTCCTATAATGTGTCATTGGTGCCTCGCTTGCCTGACCCTAGTCCTGGTCTCACTGCTAAGCTTTGCTGCTACTCAAGTTCTCCGAGCAGGGGACCCCAGGGGAAAACTGGGGGCTGCACCAGCTGGTGCTGAGGTCTGTCTGTCCAGGTTTCACACTGATTATGAAGGCCTTTGGATGTCACAAAGGCCAAGGTAGTTGGGTTGCCCCATGTCAACCCTTCATGTCACCCTCATTTTTTTTTTTTTTTTTTACTCTTCTCTTTCCCTTCCCCACTCATCTCAAGCTGCTGATATCAATTTCAACCAAATTTCACTTGTATATTCATTCTGGCCTCATATGGACTCAGAGGCTCAGCACAAATATCATATACTATATGAAGATCCCACTACTATCCAGCTTCCCTTTGCAGGAAATTCTTTCTCCCTCTGAAGTGTCACAGAATTTCATCTGCACTTCTTTCAGGATACTGTCAACCCTCCACAATGTCCTGGAATTTCATTTCCTAAACTTCAGGTGTTCTACTACCACCTCCATGATTTTTGCCATAGTATTACCTAATAAAGCAATTTTATTGAGGAATAATTTACATACAAAATGCACTCATAACCATATGGTCTGATGAAGTTTTAAACACACACATGCACCACTATATTAATAGACAGAACGTTTACATCATCCTAAAAAGTGTCACATACTTTACCTTGTTATAGATTTGCTACAGTTTCATAAAATGGAGTATACTCTATGTGTCTGACTTCTTTTGTTCAGCATAATGTTTTTGAGATTTATCATGTCACATGGAGAAGCAGTCTTTTTCTTCTTATTAACTGAGTAGTATTTTATAGCATGGATGCTTATCCATCTTGAGGACAGACACCTAGAGCATTTCCAGCTTTTGGATACTATTGAATAAAGTTGCTATAAGCATTTGTGTGCAAGTCTTTGTGTGTTCATCTGTTTTCATTCTTTGCTATAGTTTGAATCTGGATCTTGAAGGGCCCCGTGTCAAATGTTTGGACTCCAGCTTGGTACCGCGGGGAGGTGGGTGGTAGAACTCGGCAGGTGGGGGCTACTGAGAGGTCTTTAGATCACTGAGGAATGCTCTCAAAGGGGATAGTGGGACTCTCTGGCCCTGTTCTCGTCCTCTCTTTGCTCTCTAGTTCATGATGCGGTGAGTGATTTTGCTCTTCCATGTGCCCCACCATGATACACCTCATTGCCCACCACAGGCTCCAATGAAACAGGGCCAACTAATTGGTCATGGGCTGAAAATCCTAAAACTGTGAGCCAAATAAAATTTTCTCTTTTTTTTTTTTTTTTGGGTACCGGGGGTCGACCTCAGGACCTCGCATGCCAGCAGGCGCCTGTGCCGCTGAGCGATATCACCGGCCCTTTTCTTCGTATGTGGGTACCGAGAGTTGAACTCAGGACCTCGCGCTTAGCCAGGCAGGTGCTTATGCCGCTGAGCTATCTCACCGGCCCAAATTTTCTCTTTCTAAGTTGAATATCTTAGGTATTTGTTGTCCTAATGGAAAGCTAACATATTCTTCTTGGGCAAATTCATAGGAAGGGAACTGCTGGGTTATATGGTATATGTATTTTAAGACTATAGGAAACACCAAAGAATTTCCCACAATGGATGTACCATTTTACACAACCACCTGTAGTGCGTGAGAGTTCTGGATGATCATATCCTTACCCATGTATGGTATTCAGTCTTTTTAATTTTAGCCATTCAATGATTTTATAGTGACAATACACTGTGAGTTTATTAATAGGCTTATTTTAAAGGAAAATTTTATATCACTTTTATAAATGAAAACCCAATATTATCTATCACTGAAAAATCAATTAAAAAATCAATATTATTTTCTTGACTGGCAAGGGCTCTAAGCTGAACCTTGCTTGCTCTATTTAAGAAGGAATATCCCGTTCATTTTCCCCTTGGGAAAACATAGGGCTAGAACCATCTATGGCTGGGCTTATTACTCCACAGAACTGTGAGCTCTTGGAGGGCAGGATCCAGGGTGCTTCCTCTTTATAGCTTCATAACTCAGGGTCTATGTGGGGAACCACTCAGACTGCTTCAAAGCTCAGGGGTGTCTAAGGACACCTGAGGACATGACCCTACTTGTCTAGCACAGGTGCACAGTGGGATACGGTTGTGTAACCATGACTTAACACAGGTAAACACACATGCGCTGGTTACGGCACTATACAAGAATGTACATATGAGATAACAACCTGTATAAGAACTATACAATAAAGACGCAGGTGGCTCTTGCTCTGGCTCTCTGCTCTGCTCCATGCTGCCTGCTGTTGTTGCTCATGTTTTGCACATGTGCGTTCTTTAACCTTGGGACCTCACCTGCGAAAATTTTCCTTGGGCCCCCTGAGCAGGCTAAGAGTCTAATACACAGATCATGAGCTCAATAGATGTTTGATTGAATGGAGAGGTAGATGAGTGGGTGGATGGATGGGTGGATGGTTGGATGAGGAATGGATGGATGGACTGACAGGTAGATGGGTGGCAGGGTGAATGGCTAAATGAGGACACCTGAACAGCATGCAGGGTAATATGGCTATTCTGTACCACACCCCTATCGCAGATGGCCTTGGAGAAGTGAAGGAAAAGTTCTTTTCATCTTCTTTCATAAGCTTCCACCTGGCTTGTTCCAGACCATATGTCTCTAGTTGACTTTCCCTAAGGCTGAAGCCACTTCATTCTGGACAGAGGATCCATGTTGGGCTGAATGCAAGAAAAATCTCCTGGGAAGCTTTTTAAAATAAAGAATCTTGAACCCCATCCCTTGGGTAGATTTTGATTTAGCAGGTCTCAGGTAGGACCCAGGTGTTAGATTTTTTAGTCTTCTCAGGTGCTTCTAATGGATAGCCAGATTGAGGAGTCACTGTGGGTGGGAATGGCAACATGACAGCTCAGGACGGAGCTGATAATTAACGTGGGGTTAGTACCAAAGCCTTACCAGCTAGGGACGCTGAAAGTCAGCAAAGAACAATTCTGAGCACTTATTAAATCACTGGAGGTCAGCAGAGATGCCTGGGGGGACCTCTGCTGGATTGCTGCATACATAATAGCACTGTTGTATCCAACATTTGCACCTCCTGGGATGCTGTACTAAATGAAAAGAGAGCATGTGGGCATATCTGTGAAGCAAAATACGAAGCTGCAGAGCGTCTGCCTACCTGAGGAGGGACAACACCTCAGTTGACAATGACACCTGGGCAACAAGGAAGTGAGAGGTCTCTTTGGAAAGAAAGAGAGGAGATGGAAACAGTGAGGCCTTTATTAGAATCAAGGCTCTAACTTATTAAAATAGGAAAACCTGCTCCAAAAAAAAAAAAAAAAAAAAAAAAAGGAGGAAACAAAACATTGGTAGAGTTTTTTCTTGGATCAGACCTCACTTTATCTTCAGGAATAGATGATTACTTTCCTGCTATGCTGACCCAAACCGGATTAGATTCACTTATTTTCAGAGAAGAGTGAGTGCATGGCAAACAAGGAAAATCAATATTGCTCCAATCCCAGAGCCGCCCATATGAGAACTGCTGGAGAAGCCAGCAAAGGGACGACCCCTCTGGCTAGAACAGAGTCACGTGAATGTCAAACACTTGCTGATCAGCAGCACTGGCTTGGGATCAGCAGTTGCCTTCTTCACGTTTTATTTTGAACTCTTGGGTAAGGATCAATACATTCTTTTGTGCTGCAAATTCTACAAAAATCCACCATGCTCATTTCCTGTTGTCTCTTCACTGGAAGCAGGATTGTGCCAAAATAAAGCCCTAGAGAACAAGCGTGTGTTTCTGTTAATATTCTGTAGTGGAGTTCACATGGTTGCAGATGGAAAAGTGTATATGAGACACCCACTGACGTCTGTGCCATGCAGCCCAGGTCTTGGGGGAGAAAAGGTAGCAGGGTGGGCAGCCTTGCAGTAGACATAGTGACTTCTAATTCACTGATTCGTTAGACTTGCATTCTCGGAGTGCCCACTGATGAAGGTAAATAGAGCCCCTGGTCTGCAGATGTGCTTTGTTTATCTGGATAAAGAGGGCCTGCATATGCTGTTTTTCAAATTAATGACTGCAACAGATGCTGCTGGCGCACTGTCTAACTCCCCTTAGGAGATGCGCCCATCACCTGGGCACTGTGCATGTTGGCTGAACTCTTCTCTAGAGCATTGTCTTGCCTGGTGGGAGCTGCCTTACCAGCCCTCAGCTGCCCAGGAGATCACATCTTCCCTCCCATGGGCTCAGCTTGTAGGGAAAGGCCTGACTGATGGGGGTGGTGCTGTAAAGGTCCAGCCTCCTTTGCTCTGGATGGAACAAACCCTGTGATACATTCCATTGTCCAGAGTTCCCCTTGGGATCAGGCAGAGGTTGGACTTCTTCTGAGATCAATCTCCCTCTGTTTCCCCCTGCCCACTCTAGCTTCTCCTAGCTTTTCACAATTTCACCTGAGAGCCCTCCCTCAAAAAATGAGCCTAAGAGCCACTATCTCAGGCTCTGTATCGTATGGTTCCAAAGATGAGAGACCCTCGCTGAGGAAGTCAGAAGCCAGTGGGTCAGTCAGACACACAGGAGTGGGTATGATTGAGGGGATGGGTGCTCCAACAGAAATGTACAAAGTGGGTTGGAGCAAGGTGGTTGGCAGATGGGGCCTGAGTTTTAATATTGACTTCCCTGCTTACGCCACTATGTGACCCAGGTACTGTGTCAGTGATAGATCCTCCTCATCTGCTTGTTGCAACACTTAGTTCGTGTAAAAAATTGGCCCAGTTTCTAGATCACATTCAGTGTCCAATGAGTGGGAGCTGTTTTGGTGTCAGGATTGGTGGGGATCAGAGCCATGTCTGGAGTTGAAACAAGGCCCAGAATGACTCCTCCTGGATGCATGAGAAGTTCAGGAAGGAGGATAGAGTCTAACTGTATTTAAAATGAAGAACAATGCTTTATAGGAGAAGCGTGGAAAAGACATATACACCAGGGAAAAGTATCTGTAAAGGAAAAAGGACACAAAGAGCTTGGCTTCCCTAGGGACGACTGAGAAGCTTGTTGAAGGAACATGGGGCATGTGGGTGCCAAATGGAAGGAAATGATGATGATGATGATGATGTCAATGATGGCGATGGTGAAGAACTCAGAAGCTGTGAGTTGGGGCCAGTGGAGGCAGGTGAGTCAGGAAGGGGGAACTGTAGGGACGAGGACAGAGGAGGCGCTGTTTCTCCTGCTGCCACTTCAGTTTCACTGCTCTTGCAACCTCCCTCCTGGGCACTGGACAGAGGTGGTTGTCAAGCACAAACAGCAAATATAGGGGAACACAGGTGATGAAGAGGTTCTGACACTGTCGCCTCCTCTATCCTCTTGTTTCTGTCCTTTCTTTCCAGCAAACCTTGCTCATGGACAGGATGCGGGGGTAGTGGTAGGAAAAGCATCTTGGGATGTGGGGTGTCAGGTGGGATCCTTGGCCCAGGGTCCTGGTCCTGCCGTCCCACCTTCTCAGGTTCCACCACCTTAAGAACTTCCCATTTTTCTCCACATTTGCCTTCATCTCTTTGACCAAGGCTGCTACTATCTTTATTCAGATACCTAACACAGTTTTCTCTGTGGTTTTCCTGATCTTTATTTTTATAGAAATGATACAGAAATAGAAAACATCATACCGGGTCTTGTTTTCCACCACTGTTTATATAGCATACTTCAGAGTTTTGGTTGAACTAGGGTTATCTCCTTTTAATCCAGGCTCCATTCTGCAGCCCAAGTGAAATTGCTGATCATTTCACTCCTCCATTTAAAACTTTCAGAAGATTTTCTCATTTTCCTGAGAGCAGAGTCCAAACTCCTTAGTGAAGTTTACAAGGTCCTTTGATAGTCAAGCCTCCCACTCTTTCCCCACTGTCCCTGAGCCTTTCTTTTCTCAATTCTTGTTTCTTGTCTGCCTGGGCCTAGACTAAACTTCTTGAAACCCCAAGAAGGTTGTTTCTCATCTGCAGGCCTTGGAACACACCCTCCCTCTGTCTAAAATACTATCTGCATCCTTTTTGTCCAGTTAACATCTACTTAAACTTTAAGCCTTAGCTTTAGCTGTTACTTTCAATGAGACATTTTCCCTGACTCCCAGACCAATGTTAGGGCCATCTCCATGCTTCCATAGATCTTACGTTATATTTCACTCATCAGTGGGGCAGGAGCCATGCATGGCCCCCTCACCACTGTCCCCAGCACTTCCTATGGTACCAAGCTTCCAAGTGATGCTCAATATTTGTCAAATGAGTAGTTCTAGTCAAAACGCCTGTAGTTAATGTCCTGTATTAAAAAATGTTACAAATATCTTATTTTGTCTACATGTTATGCCACATAATCTAAAGATGGCCTCAATAACCCTACAATTCTTGTAACCATGACCCTTTGCATTGCAACTTTGCCTTTTCTCCCATCAACAGGCAGAGTCTATTTTCTTCAGACTCTGACCCTGGGCTTGACTTGATTTCTTTGGCCAATGAAGCATTAGAAAATGTGATGCAAGCATCAACCTTTTAATCTGGTGCCATTAGGTGGTTTTGTACTTTCCTCTTTTTCCTCTCAGCTTCTCTCATTTTGTAAACCAATCCTCCATTCCTTTCTTCTGAATCCACAGATTGCAACAAACCTGCTCCAGTGAGGTAGGCTCTGATTCCTGTTTATAAATGGAGCAAATTATAAGCACTGCTTTAAATTGTACTACATGTGAGCAAATTCCTGAGCCCCCTGGGCACAAACACAAAGTTTTGTGTTTCCATATTTATCATCTGGCTTTGTGGTCTTACACTTGCTGACCTTCCCACACTGGGAAGCAAATGACACATGGAAACAGAAGGGGCTGGTAGTGCCTTCCCCTTTCATTCTAGCTCTGCCATATGAGAAGGGGAAGCCAACCACAGACACCAGCCCATTATGGAAAGCAGCTTGCCTTTGCACTCTGACATCATGGTATTCCAACTGGCTACTTGTGCCAAGGTGAAGTTGATGAAAGATAACTGAGTAGCTGAAACTCAAATAACCAGAACCTAGGGGATACTGAAGATACTCAGAAGGAGTTGCAATTGGATTTTCTAGAATAGTGATTCTTGCTGCTGTTTGTCCATTGGAATTACCTGTGGAATCTTACAAAAGGTGGATGTCTGAGGCCCAACCACAGAAATTCTGATTTACTTGGCATCGGTCTGTTTCAAAACTCCTGACATAATTCTAATGTGCGCTGAAGGCTGAGGGCCACTGACTAGAAGATGGTGGTGAGGCCACCAAGAAAATGGTGATAGAGCAAGTGTGCCAGGTAGAAGCCCAAGGAAACAACTGCAGCCAACCACATTTATCACTCATTCTCTACCAGGTACTGGGCATTTGATAAGCACTGCCTGATTTATCTTCGCACAATGGGATACTATCGTTCTCCTCAGTCTTCAGATGACAAGCGTGAGGCTAGCAAGTAGTAGGCTGAGCTAAGTTAGACTGATGTCAAGGCTCATGCTCTTAACCACTTTGCTGGGGAATCTACCTGATCAACAGGTGAGGGCTATCCTGGGTTACTTCATGTCATGCCACGCCCATGACAGCAACTCTAAAGCAGGCCTTTTTATGTCAAATGTGACTAGAACTCACAACACAAGGAACATAACAATATATGGTCCAGAACATTTCCTTGGAAGGAGACCCTATCCTGATTGTTGTCTGGAGAAAAACAAAAACAAAAACAAAAACCAAAAACAAAACAAAACAAGACACCATGGACTTAGCCTTGAAGTGATTTCCCAGGAGGGGTTTTGCTGTGAGGCAAGAGCTGGAGGATTTTGATTAGAATCTACCTTGAAGTTCTCTGGAGGGATTTCTGTGTGAAATGGCCACTTCTATAAAGCTCCAGAAGGTGTCCCCACTGCTACATGATCTCGGAAAGGCCACCGAACAGGTAAGCGGTGAAATCTCCCTTATAATCTGATCAGCTTCAAAGCTCTTGAGAAACACTTTCATAATAGGATGGTTTTTAAAGTCAGTTCCTTGACTGTCTGGCCTCCCGTAGATGGAGCCTGCTTTGGGGGAATTTTAATTAATACTAGTGCATAGATAAATCAAACCTACTCTTTATGAATCATATCACTAAATGAACCAAGCAGACATAACCCTGACTCAGTTCAGATCTGCATTGATAATTTTCACTGACTTTTTTTAGAAGCCAGCTTAGCTCACACCGAATCTCTAAAAGGCAGATGCCCTCCACTGATATTAGAGACAGTGGGGAAATGCCTTAAAAAGAATGAATCTATAATAAGGTGACTAGAAGTATAGATTTCTTCTACAGTAACATAAAAGCAGGACAAAAAGTTTTATAACACTCAAAACTGAAGTGAGAAACATCCCCATTAATTTATCTACAGCCCAACAGATGTGATATCTCAGGAAACGGTTCTAAATCGAATTGCAAATAGCACAGACTATATGGGGCTTGACACGCAGAGGATCTTTAAGTTCAACATAAAGAGGCTAATGGCCTACCAGGTCTCCCTCCGCTTGGCCTTGAGTCACTTGCAGGTTTGAAGACAAAGGCAGGGTACTTATTTCTGGAAGCTCAGATGTGAGAGATGATTTATAGCTCTCTCAGCTTCTGAGGTTAATCTGATCCCCTGCTCAGATAAATTAGCTGATCTGTCACAGCAGGGGTGGAGATTCTTGGTGGCTTGGCTACAGGAAGACTGAAGGACCATGAGAGGGCTCTGGGGACAACAGGGGAAGGGAGTATAAGACAGCCTTTGTTTTCTGTCACAGGGGACTTCAATTTACTAATAATTACATATTATAACAGAGCAATGAGACATGGACATTCATTTTGTTATTATTCTTAGACTGTGTAGGCATGTTACATACACTTTTGCACATATTGTGTAAATTCACACGCAAACCAGAGTGGTGTCGAGGAACACATGGAGTAAGAAAGGGCCTTCCCTGGCTAATGGGATCATTACGGAGCTTGTGGAGAGGCAGTTTCAGTTAAGTGAGGGTCCCCAAAGGCAGTTTGAATTGGGTTGGGGGCTGAGCAGGGGTGATAAGTGTGTTCCATTTCTTTACCGTTGCCTGTTACAAAGCTGGTGATTCACATGGAAGATGAAGAGAAAGGCTTTCTAAGACATGGTGTTGTGACAGCAAAGGAGGGCACAGCAGAAAGGTTCAGGAAGGTTGGAAGAAGAGGGATCCATCCCAGTTGTCTGGATAAGAAAAACAAGACACTATGGGTCTTGCCCTCGGAACTGATTTCCCAGAAAGGGTTTTGCTGTGGTGTGAGTAGTGGAGGACCGTGACCAGAATCTACATTGGCGCTCCTTAGAGGGACATGGTGCTGAGAAAGGAACAGGAAGCTCTACACTATCAGGATGAGAGGAGATTATTGACAGAGAGGAACAGGCAGGAAGTTTGAAAAGCAGCAGAAGCTACTTTCTGTACATTTGAAAACACTCATGAATTTTACAAATGTGAAGGGCTCCTCTTCCTCTTGAATCAGAGGGAAGGAAATAAGCTGATGAAAGCTGGGCCTGAAGAAAAGCCATCCCTGGTGGGCTGCAGCCAAGGGTGAGCAGAGGGCAGAAAGCCACATGGCCCAGTGTTGGGAGGGTCCTGGAGGGCTGATTTGGGTAGGATGAGGACAGGGTGGAGAGAGCTGGGGGGAAGGGTCCATCTAGGAAGCACTGCTGAAGAAAACCTGAGATACAGAGAGGGTACAGAAAGGGGAGAGGCAGGCCTGAAGAAAGATGACACAAAACCAGACCGGCCAGGGGGAAGGGCAGGGCCTTGGCAATATTCTCAATCAACTTTACTGGTTATTTTCAAGAGTGACTGCATCTGTTTAAACTAACACCTCCAACAGCACTTGGTATGGTCATATTTAATTTTATCTAATCTGGTGAGTATGTAATAGTGCCTAGTTGTTTTAATTTCCATTTTCGAGATTACTAATGAGGTGAAACATATTTTTCTTCTTTATTGGCCACTCATATTTCTTTTTCTGTGAAATAGCTGCTCATCATGTCTCTCATTTTAAAATCCAATTATGTCTTTTCCTGCAAAGCCGTTATTTATATATCGTGTACACTAATCATTTGGAGATATTTTATATGCTAAAAATTTCTCTCAGTTTGTGACTTGTCTTTTCAATCTTTTTCTGGTATCTTCTGATGAATAAAAGCTCTGAAGTTTAATGCAGAAGTTGTGAATAATTTCATTATGGATTTGTGCTTTTTTGTGTCTTATTTAAGAAATTCTTCCTTACTCAGAGATCATTAACACATTGTCTTATATTTTCTCCTAATTTGAAAAATTTTGACTTTCACATTTGTATCTTTAACCCATATGGAATTAATTTCTCATATAAGATAGGTGTGGAGATCTATTTTTTATTTTTCTATACAGATAACATATGGTCCCTGGGTCATTTATGGGATAGGTCATCCTTCTCTTTCATTCAACATTTTCGATTTTGTCGTGTTTCCGTACATTCACGGGTCTGTTTCTCTGTGCTGTTCCTTTATTCTGTTTGCCTCCCTGTGCACAGATGCACTTTAACATTATTACATTTTTACATATTGGAGTGGCCTAACTACTCCCATCCCTTTTCTCTTTCATATAAATTTTAGGATCAACCTGTCAGGATTTTGATTGGAATTGCTTGGTAGCTATAGATCATTTTGGGAAGAAATGACATCTTTACTAAATTGAGTCTTTTAAATCAATGAAAAATGTGTATCACCATTTATTAAAGTCTCCTTTAGTGACTTTTATTTTATTTATTTATTTTTTTGTGGGTAGCGGGGGTCGACCTCAGGACCTCGCGCGCCAGCAGGCGCCCGTGCCGCTGAGCGATATCACCGGCCCTTTTTTTGTATGTGGGATCCGGGAGTCGAACTCGGGCCCTCGCGCTTGCCAGGCAGGCGCTTACACTGCTGAGCCATCTCACCGGCCCTAAAATTATTATTATTATTATTTTTTTTCCCCGGGTAATTTTTTTTTTATTTTATTTTTTAAAGACAACAAGTAAACATTTTTGTGTATTAACAAACTCAAGCATTAGAGAATGTACAAATACCTTTTGGAGAAAAACATTACTCAGTATAAGATTAAGCCATGTAAAAGCAAGGTTAAAATTATTTTATATAGACATATTTTGACGTTTTTTGTAAGATGCATTATGAAAAAGTTTTTTTATTGTGCTCTATTTTCTATTTGTGCTATACAGAAATACAACTGATTGTTATAACTTTATATCAATCCATCTTCATTAAATTGTTTTACTAGTCCTAAGTTTGTCCATAGATTATTTTATATTTTATATGCAGATAACCATAACATGATCATTTTATTCTTCTTTTCCAAATCTAGTTCCTTTTATTTATTTTTGTATCTTTCTCCACTGGCTAGGATCTTTAATAAATTCCTGAATAGAAATGGAAGCCTTCTTTTGTTTTAGTTAGTATTTCCTAGCTTCCCGAGAACATCCTTTGCAATTGTCTGCTTTATCCTTTCCATTCTTCCACTTTTACATTTCATTTTGTCTTTATTTTTTAGGTGAGGTCTTCAAAAAAATAGAATATTGTGAGCAAAATCCAGAAACACAATCTTTTCTTAACTCATTTTTATTTACATTGAGTTCAACTACTAATATATTTGGGTTTATTGCTATCATCTAATTTTGTACTTTTATGTATTTTATTCTTTCCATGTATCTTTCCCATGTCATCCTTCTCCCAAACTTTTTGATTTCTTTTGGGTCTTTCTCTAGTTTTTCTTTCCTCTTCCATGTACTTTTATTTCTTTTAACTAAAATTTATTTTTTACTAAAATTTACCTTTTTTCTCTTCTTGAGTAATTCCATATAACCTTTAATTTCTCCCCTTCCACCCTCAATAATGTTTTGGTCTTATATTGACATTAATCTCATAGTCTGTGGATTATTATTTTATTAGTTAGTGGTAGTCGAAGTTTATGCATAAGCAGACCATTTTCTCAGTGCAGAAATCCCTGTTTCCTCTCAGACCTTATGTCTGGGATAATTTCCCTTCTTCCTCAAGTACAGCCAGTGGGGTGACCTTTGCTGAGGGTCTGTTGAGAACAACCTTGAGCAGTTCTGTGGTCTAAGAACAGTTGTTTGTGCTGAACAGTTCATGGCAGCTCGCACCACTCTCTTACTTAAAACCCTTCCAGGGCTTGGTACCACATTTTGAAAAACATCAAATTCCTCAGTATGACTTACAGTGCCCTACTGGGGCTGCCCACAGAACTTTCTAGCCAAATCGCTCCCATTTTCCTTGACTGATTGGCTTCTGCCACCATGGCCTTTTTATTTTTCACGTTTCCCCCTATGTTAAATGATTAACAAAATTTTAAATTAAACACTGCTGAGGAGTAAATTGGTCTCCCCCAATTCCTATGTTGAAGTCTTAACCCTCAGCTGCTCAGCACGGATGTTTGCAGATAGTCTTTTCAGAGGTAGTTAAGAAGAGGCCTTCAGAATAGACCCGAACCCAATATCACTGGTGTTCTAAGAGGAGAATATGGTCAGAGAGTGTGTGGAGGGGAGACATGCGAACACCCAGTCAAAAGAGGGCCATCTACAAGTCAAGAGAAAGGTCTGGAACAGGTCCTTCCCTCATGGCCCTCAGAAGGAATCAGCTGTGCCCACACCTTGGTTTCAGGCTTCCGGCCTCCGGATCTGTGAGAAAACAAATTTCTGTTGTTTACACCACCCACACTCATATTCCTAGGAACCTTTTCTTTGAGAAATCATGTCAGCTCGTCACTGCCTTAAAAACAAAACAAAACAAAACAAAACAAAACAAGAAAAACATATATTTAAATCAGTATCTTGACCCACCATATTATTGGAAATGGGAACATTTTCTCTCTCCCTTTAAAGACATTTCTTCTTCTTGGTTTATGTGGCTGCTTTCTACTGACTCTTACCATGTCTTTTCTTGGCCTCCTTACGGAGTCCTCTAATTTTACCTATCCTTTAAATAGAAGCTCCATTCTTGATCCTCTTGGAATCACAGAATGTTAACACTGAAAGCACATTATCCTGACACCCCTAGCTCCTCCTTTGCAAAGTGAAAAGGGCCAAGCCTGAGGAGACAAGACCACTGAGCTACCAAACTGCTCACATGCCACATGGAGTCAAACAGGACTCAGCTTTCCGTCCTCATGGTTATCACTTCCGGTTTCCTTAAGAAATTTTAAAATGAACAGATGGGGCTTGGGGCACAGGGCTATTCTGTGTCATGAAGGGCTAAGTTGTGTGACAGAGATTTATGAATTTGTGTAAAAATATAAATCACACTCACCCCTGGAGTCCTGTTTACCGGGAACCATTCCTATTGTCAATCTGGTGCCACACAGCACCTTCCTACTCACCATGCCTCAGGCTGAAGGAGCCCAAGTTTCTATTTTCTACATTAATTCTTACTCCATGGGGAGGTGGACTGTCAGCTATTCATGGAGCCTTATCACGATCTTTTCCAGTCACAGACCTTCAGTCTCCTTCCACCACTCCTTCTCAATTACTGTATCTAGCTGCTCAACGAAAAATTCAGGTGGCAACCTTTCCTAACGCACCCAACCCCTTGGAAAGTCCCATCCATTTTTCTCTGCAATACCCCCCAGATGGCTAGAGACCATGGCAGTTTTCTTAAGTTACCAAGGTCCTTGGTGGTCAAGAGCCTTGCACATTTAGCCATACACATTTAGGACCTTACTTGACAATTTCTCTTTCCAAGTCCTCCTGAAGTGAACCCAAGGATTTCCTGAACTTGCTTGTGCTTCCTGGTTTCTTTTTACTTAGGCCCACTTGATTTTAAAAAGAGGCCAATGTGGTTTTCTCCCAATGTTTCAAAATTCACAACAAAAGGCTTAAAAATGAGGTATCTGGCTGGTGCTATGGTTTCCCACATGAAATTCTAGAAGGAAGAGCCAACTGCATGTGGAGCCCTTGCTTTCCAAGTGCAGGAAAGTAACAGCGCTGCACAGTCTGACCCTTTGTTCCTCAGCACACAGGATGTGTTTTGCATGTACACAATCTTTCAGAGCCTTTGATGGTGAGCAGGGACGAGAACATATAAGAATGAACTGGGGAAACACTAAGACCACCACCACTACCACACCACCACAAACGTTACCATTTTCCAGTATTTATTATGTGATGGGCATTAACTTTCTACAACTCTATTAAAAGTGCAAACACGCTGGTGCACCACATTTCCAACTCCAACACCCAGCATTAGTAACTGTGGTGGCAGAACAGTGATATTCCCAAAGGTGCCCACGCCCTAATCCCTGGAACCTGTGACTATGTTAACTTCCATGGCAAAAGGTTTGGCAGATCTGGTTAAGTTAAGAGAATTCAGATGGGGGGATTATCTGGGATTATCCAAGTGTGGCCAATGCAAAGGGTCCTTAAAGTAGAAAAGGCAGCTGAAGAAGAGTCAGAGAAAGGTATGATGATGATGACAGAAGCAGAGTCCGAGAGAAGTTGTGTTGTTCACTTTGGTGACTGCAAGGGGTTTGCTGACGGGCCCTAGATGCCAGCAAGGAAATGGATTTTCTCAAGTCTTCAAAAGGAAGGCAACCCTGCCAGTACCCTGATCTTGGCCCAGGGAGGCTCATGGTGGATTTGTGACCTTGACAACTGTAAGGTGCTCAATTTGTGTTAAGTTACTAAACTTTCGGTAATTTGCTATGAGAGAAAACAAATACAAGAACAACTGACATGCGTTGAGAGTTTACTATGTGTCCGGTACTTTGCCTGCAGGAGCCCAGGGCTGGTCAGTGCCCAGAAGTGTGGTGGGAGAAATGATGTCAAGATTTTTTCTGGGAGTTGAAAGAGTTAGGAACAGAGTAACTAATTTCTTTTTGAATTTATTATGTGCTATGCTCTGACTTGTGCCCATGTCCTCTAGTTCATATGTTGAAACCCTAATCCCCAGTGTGATGGTATTTGGAGATGGGTCCTTTAGGAAATAATTAGGTGGAGATAAAAGTCATAAGGGTGGGGTCCTCATGAGGTTAGTGCTCCTAAAAGAACAGACACCAGAGTGGAGTCTGGTATCTGGGTCTCTACTTCCAGCCTTCAGAACTGAGAAAATAAATGCTTGCTGTTTAAGCCATACAGTCTATGATGGCAGCCCAAGATGACTCATTCAGTATAACTAAATGAGTTCCTATGTAAGTATAGGAAGACTCCTCTGCTCTTTCACCCAGCACCTCTGTGACGAGGTGGTTTACATAAAGAAGGGCTCTGCTACAGTTTGAACATGCTAAGTTAAATGGTATGCACGAGTGTTTAAATTACATTTATTTAAAAAACATTTGCTATGTAGTAAACCTTAATTTATATAATATATGTAACATATTACATTTACTTATAATTATATTTGACATTTATTGAAAACCCGCTTAAATAATTGGTATTCTTTCTCAAGAAGCAAAATAACCCCTTGGATCTCATCTTGTTTTTCGTCCCCTCAGTCAGGAATTGCTGTTCCCTTGATGGCAGTGAACCAAGCTGTAGCCATGATACCGCAAAGGAATAACAATGCAGCTCCTACGGCGTGGGGCGGGACTTGAATTTCCAAACCTGTCAGCGGCCAGCAGGATGGTATCAGTCAAGCCTTCCTGAGTGGAGGCAGGATGGTTCTTCCTAGGGCTCTTCCCTGCCCTCTTTCAAGGATGATCCATTAGAAGCTGGTTGATGTAAACATGTGGGCAGGACCCCAAGGCATGGTGACAGTCCCAGAGTAGCACTCGACTCAGTCCATGGCTGCAACTACAGAGCCTTTGGCTCTCCAGTGATGGACTCATGGCCCCCAAAGAGAAGGTCAGTGAGCAAAGAGGGGCAGGAAGAGGCTCTGCTGCTACTGTGCCTCTGGGGGGCCTACGTGGTGCACACACTGAAGGAACACCTGAGGATTCTGACTCTGTGTACCATCAGCCAGGTCAAGGCAAATCCTCAGTTCTTGCCCAAAGCAGGAACCAGTGGCCATCGCAGTCAGTTGGGATATGGTTATGGCTAAAAATGCCCTGTAAGGCACAGCCTCGGGATGGGAGGTCCCCACCTCTAAGCACAGCTGCTGGACTATGGACTCATGATCAGGACTGGGAGCCGCCGCCCAGAGGCTCCTGTCCACTCAGCACCCCGCCCTCCAGGGCCAGTGGGAGTCTTCTCACCCTGCTGGGCCACCTGACCCCATCCCAACCCAGGACACCCTGTGAAAGTCCCGCCAGATTCCTTCACTGTGTGATACTGGCAATGTGGAGAAGTAGAGGGCAACGTGCTGCCTTCAAGTTGTGGAACAAACTAGCTGTGCGTTTTATGAGGCTGTTGTCTGATCTCGTTTATAAACTCATGATGGGCAAACATGCTTCCTACTTAATTTCTCTCTTTTCCCCCCACTCTCCTATTCTTTCTCCCCCACTCTCCTGCCCCTCTTTCCCTTCTTCCCTCCCTCTCTTCTTCCCTCCCTCCCTCCCTTCTTTCCTTCCTTCCTTCCTTCCTTCCCTTTATGCTTTTTCTGGGCACTTCTCTTGGTCTCCCTCCCCCTATTTGTAAAATCACAATAACAACAGGATTTCCTAAATAAGTGCTCTGGGAACGAGGCAATGGGGGAGGTCGAGCGAGGCTGTCTTTGGAAACACCTGGCACATAATAAGTGCTGATCTATTGCCTTGTGCCCCACAGGCGAGCAGTCCCTGCTGGTCTCTGCTGGCTCATCAATTCCCATAGGCTGGGATGGGGCTTATTTATCTTTGAAATCCCACAGCACGAGGTGCAGTGTCTGGATAGTGTAGTCACAGAAGGTTTGTTTAAATGAAAAATGCACATACAGTAATAAAATATATAGGACAACGTGCTGGTAGAAGACAATGGGGGCTTTAAAGGCAATGCAGAAAAGGAGTCTCAGGCCTGCCGTGTGAGCTCGGGTGCTGGCTCTGTTCAAGGTGGGGAATCTTCACCCTTGCTCTCCAGGTTGCCAGGGGACGTGTAATAGAGTTAGAGCCGTGCCCAGTGCACGATAAGTACTTGATGATAGTCATTGCTGTTGGTCAAAACTGTGGCGTCTTCTCATTGCTCCCGCTGTCTCTAGACTGAGGACTTGGCCTCATACAGCTGTCTACAGGAAGTATTTCCTCCTCGAGCGCTCCTCTGGATAGCCGTTAAAAGAGCTTTTTCTCATAATGGAGATGTGAATTCTTTGCACTGTACTGGTGGTCTTGCCCCAAGGCCTCAAAAGCAGGTGTGTTATCTTTCATACAAAAGATCAAAAACTGTAGAACCGGAAAACGTGAAGGCGTCTATGCAGCCAGCCGGTGCTCCCGGCTCCATGGTGACAGGGCTGTGCTGGGAGTGAAGTCTCATCATGAGCTGCTTTTCCAGTGTCCGAGGGACATAGCAGCTTATGTCTTTGGGATACTGTTAAGGTGACCTTGCCCCTCAAATACTCTTCCAAGCAGGTGATACCTAATTTCATAATTAGATATCCCATCTCTCTGGCTTAGGACTATCAAGGGAAATGCCATAGGCCTCGGCAGTCATTAGGGTGGGCATCCTTGTTCCTTGCTTCCTGGATTCCGTCTTCCCTTTCTCTGCTCAGGTGCCTCCCAGATCCCTCCCGGACAGGGTCCAGCCTGTCTCTAACTTTCATCCTGACTCGGGAATAGCACTGAGTTTTTCAGCTCACAGCTGAGGGACACAGGAGTCAGCCAGAGCCAGTGAGTTACAGCAAAACATTTGCCAGGACTTTCTTCAGGGAAAAAGCTTCTATCTCCTTCCTAGACTCGAGCCTGACATATGCAGAGCTGGAGGAGCTGAGTCATCCTGAGCCTGGAGAACCTGGCTGAGAATGGAGCCACATGGTAGAGAGCAGAGCCAAGAGGTGGAGGGAGAGACACCAGGGACAGGAGACATTGCCTCAGTCCTGGATCAAGCTGTGCCTGAAGCCTACTTCTAGACTTTTCAGTTACATGAGCTAAAAATTCTGGATTTTAGTTAGGGTGAGGCTCCTTTTTGCTTTTAACCAAAAGGTCCCTTACTATATGGTTATTAATAGTAGATCCAGTGTTGAAGCTGTCACGGAACTGGAAGAGCATAAAGGGTACATGAACTCAGTGCTGGTGGAGCCAGGGGTTTGGGGGAGGTGTTGAAGGATGGACATCCCCAAGATTTCCACATTGCAATCCCTGGATCCTGTGAATAATCACCTTTCATGGCAAAGGGGACTTTGCACATGAGAGTAAATGAAGGCTCTACAGAGGGAATGCTATTCGGGATCATCTTCTTGAGCCAAATGATACAATCACAGGTTTCCTTATCAGAGAGAAGCAGAGGATACAGAGAGTTGAGGGACTGGGGGACCTCAGGGTGGGTAGGGAGAGTTTGATTGGAGAATGCTATTCATGGGTGTTGAAGATGGAGAAGGGCTCATGAGCAAAGGAATGCAGCTCTAGAAGTTAAAAAAGGTAAGGAAAGAGATTTTTCTAGAGCTTCTGGGGGGAGTAGAGGGAGGGAGTGGCCCAGTGGAGGCACCCCTGGTCCCGTCCTTTCTGAGATGCCCATGTGCCATGTCCTGCCCATGTTTGACTAAGGCCTGGTTTTGGCTTTGATGAACACAGCAAAGTGTAAGAAAAGCATTTGCTATACTTTGTCAGAAAGAAAGGGAGCCTGGGCCTATCATCGCTGAGCCCTACAGTGCCAGGACACTGGGATTCTGGGGGAGGGAGTGGCACTTGCTACAGGGGAACCCTCAGAAAACCAAAAAACAGCCACCAATTTGGCAGTGCTTGGCACATCTTGGGGATGTGTACATTCTATAGACATGCTTGTTTAATCCTAGCAATTCTTAAAGGCTCCTATAGTATCCCCATTTTATAGGTGAGTAAACCTGAGTTTGTGGTCACAGAGCTTGGACTCCAACCAGCCACGTGTGACTTCACAGCTCAGGACCTTAACCTACCATGAAGAGATCACATCTCAGTAAAGTTCAACTTGCCAAGCAACGGGAGGGAAGATGAAGACACAGACTGAAGCGCCCAGAAATGAGGCTTCCTCCGGCTCTCACAGTCCTTTCTCCTCCTTTCCAGTCACAGCCGTGGATGGCTGGTGCTTGTCACAGAAAACTAACATGAGGAAACCACAGTCCTTTGCTCCCTTGGGCCCTGGTATTCTGTTATTTATAAACTCATTTGGAAATGAAAAGCCAAAGTGGTCTGTGGAGACCACTTGGGCCACCACTCTGGGCTCTAGCACTGTGTCAGCTTTGCAGTTGGGGCAGGGCAGGGACAGCAGCCCAACCAGGGCCACTTGACACCCTGGGCTACTTCTTTAGTCTGGCCTCTTAAAACTAAGGGCTGGTTTGAGTGCAGGCATGACCTAGGGCCTCTGGGACACAGGTGCCAGGGAGCACTATGTTCTTGTCAAGCTGCTCAGTTAGAGACAGACCCCATCAAGGGCTCAATTTCTGCTGTGACAGCTACACCAGGAGCCACGCTCAGCCCTTATGCTTCACACCAATGTCCTCATTACGTGTATGTGGGGGGAGGACAGACCATCGTCTACCACTGCCCATCGAGAATCCTGCCATGGAGGTGAACCCAAGTGGATGAGTACGTTATTAAGGCAATGGTGGTGTTCCCCATTTTGAGTACTTATTTAGCGTGATTACCATTTTACTTCCTTCATTTTTGTATGTGACTTAAGTGTCAACTTGGAAAAAATTTATTACTAAACAAGAGAGAATAGCTTACAAAATCACAGACACATACCTGCACACATGTGTACAGATGTGCACACATGCACCCACACATGCATGCAGGCACCCCTGGCAGGTGAATGGGTGTTGTGACATATTGAGAGTGTCTATGCATCCTCATACTTGCCTAATAATAGAAAAATAAAACTATCTCTTATACTTTTGTTTCTTTTACTAACCATAAGACTTAAGAATTCTAATTCAAAAAGAAAGGTTAGTGTTGATATATGAGACCGTTTTTTTGATGGTCTGCAGAGAAAGTCTGTCTGGAGGGCAGATGGCATTTTTTTTGGTCTAGTCTAGGTGACATTTATGCCTTGAACCTTTCCATTTGGCAGGTGCCTGGGAGCTAACAGGAAAGAATCTTCAACTAATTATGAAACCATCTCCATCTCTCTACAAATACCCAGGAGGAAGCATTTGATTAACTAAAAAACACCCTTTGAGTATCTACACCCTAAGGATAGTATTAGGCCTGGGGTCTCCAGAGGTGACAGGACAGACTGCCCACTGGCCTCACAGGAGTTAGAGCCTGCTTGGAAGATGGACAATGAGCAATAAGTACAAATATGATGTGCGTAACCAAGGAGGTGGGGCTACCAATGCCCACGGCCAGACTCTGGCTTGAGCAAGGTCTCAGAGAGGCCTCTGGGGGAAGGATGTTGAAACTGAGACTTGAGGGGGAAGCAGGAGGGAGCTGGGTAGGAGTGGGGAAGAGCTTCTGGAAGAGATGAGGCAGTTGGACAGGGGAGCATAGGGAGAAGAAAGAATGTTAGATAAGCAGAAAGAAGGCCACTGTGGTGTATGGTGGGGGACAGCCAATAGGAAGAAACTGGAGAGGAACTCAGGCACCAGCAAATGCTAAGCCTTGTAGTATATTGTGGTATTTTGTACCCGACTGAGAAGCATCGGGTAGTTATTCAAGGATGGCCACGTGCTCATCACTTGGCACCTTAATGGAGAAGGGGATCATGGTGCATGTGTGGAAGCAGAAAGTCCCATTACGGTTGTCACAATCATCCAGGTAACAATGATGGTGGCTTGAAACAAGGTAAGAGCAATGGAAATGGGAATAAGGTCTTTCCAAGGCAGAATAGGTAGACCTGGGTGACAGGCTTGGTGGGGTGAGTGGGGTGGGGGAAGAAAGGAATCTGGTACCTCTCAGGAGAATAGTAATGTCATTACTGGCCTGGGTGCCCTGGAGGAGAGGCAGGGATGGGCAGGAAGGAGTGGGGGGGGGGAGCTAGAGTTTATGTGGGGCATGTTAGACATGGGTCACCTGAAGACATCTAAGAGAAGATGCCAAAAACTCAATGGACTCAAACTCTCAGAGTGGGATTTAGGTCGAGATGTACATTTTGTGGCCTCAGTCACAGAGGGTGACTGAAATATAGGGAGTCAGTTGTTAGGAAAAGAAGAGGGCCTGGGGTGAAGCCTGAAGTACTGGGGTGAAGCCCAATACTCTAGCACAGTGCTTCCTGGCAGAGAGCTGAGAGAGAATAGTTGGGAATAATAGGAAAAGCAGGAGAACTCGATGCTCTGCAAGTCAAGAAGGGAATGTGATGGTCAACAGTGCTGAATGCTGCTAAGGGTGATCTTTTGGAAGAACCCCGACTCTGTCATTCTCTTGATTACAAGTATCACCACTGCCTGCAACAAAGAGTCTAAATTCCTTGTGGGATCCCAGGGCTCTCGTACACTACTGCCAACACACCTCTCCAGACTTGTTTCTAGTAACATCTTCCAGCCCAGTGAAGTCCAGGTTCTAGTCATGCAGCCTACTCTCTGCTGACACTGTGGTACATATATGTCATTTGCTCTCCAGCATCCTTTCTCTCCTATACCAGAATTTTCTCTGGCGATCTACCCCATTCCCACCCTCTTCAGTCTCAGTGGTCCAGAGGTCACCATCTGTGAGTATGAGGCCAGGCCCACAATGACTAGTGTGTCCCTTCCTGATTAGGGGTAAGGACAGGAAATGTAAGTAGGCCTGACAAGAGTGAATCTCCTGGAAATTTTGGGATGTAGAGTTCATGTTCTGTCCCAGTGGTTCAAAGCTAGGAAGGACACGGCCACAGGAGGGTTGGCAGCTATTTGGTGACTAGAAAAAGTGGGTCTGAGAGTGAGGTTAACACACCGAGGCAAACAGAACCAAAAGACAGAGAGCCTGGTCCTGATGACGCTACTGTTCGAATATACTTTGAGCCAGGCCAGAGGCCAGAATGAATCTGGGCTTTTAAGCTGTGGGAACCAGTGACTTTCCTTTCCTTTTAATTTTTGCATAGGTTCAGGTTTCCTGTAACTTGTAAGAAAATGAATCCACAAATTCTAACTAACATGTACATGCTGTACCCATTACTTAGAATGCTCACACGATACCTGGTCCACAAGAGTGACTTATCAAATATTTTCTGAATGACTTTGATTGAATGAATGAATGAACAAATGACTTAGAAGCAGAGACTCAATATCAAATGATAGGAAGATATTGAAGAAAAGAAAAACGTTCAAATAAATTCTTAAATCAATAAAAAAATCGAGTGCATCATCTTCACCATTGGCCAAGTACATTTTCAAAATGTCATTATTTTAATTATGGAAATGTCCTCTCAAAACTAAAAAATGATGTCCTTGTTCCCAGATGGAATAAACTCATTTAGCTATATTACATCAGAATAATTTCACAAAAACTGGTATTCAAAGAGCATTAGGTCAGGTTGGCCAATTTTTTCTATAATTATTTTAAATGTTCACCATCTACAGAATTTCATTGCAAACCCAGTCCCTGGTACTTAATGAGCAGGCTCGGATGCTCAGATCTAGGACTGGCTGCCAGTTTCGGTCATCATTAGATGTCTACGGATGACATCCAGAGCAAGTCGTTGTTACCGTGGTAACAAGCACAAGAAAGAAGAGGGTGGCTGTGACATATAAGGTGAAGATTCTGTACAGGAAGCACTGCCAAGCCACTAAGGAAACAATGTGAGGTCTCCTCAGTTAAGAATGGCCGTTCAACATGCCCATGTGAAAAAATGAGCTGTCAAAATGTCCACTAAGGAAATAGACAGAATCCTACCAGTCCTGGTTGCCAATTGAGAAAAAAATGTGGCACTCACTACCTGCCACTATTTTATAACTCTGTGTATGCCTATAAATAACATATATAGACCAGAGCAGAAATATGCAAGGCAGGGCACATGTTCAATGTACAGTCCTACTCAATCCATACTCTGGGTCTGAAATGCTTACTAAGAAAACTCTACAGGCAACAAAAATGAAACTAAGTAAGTGGGATTACATTAAACTAAAAAGATTCTGCATAGCAAAGAAAATGATCAGCAGAATGAAAAGGTGACCTATGGAATTGGAAAAATACTTGCAAACCATGTATCTGATAAGGGCTCATATCCAAAATATCCAAGGAACTCCTACAATTCAGTAGCAGCCTCCCCTCAAACCAGGAGCTAATTACTCAATTAAAAGTGGATTAAAGACTTAATAGACATTTCTCCGAAGAAGACATACAAATAGCTAACAGTTATATTAAAAATGCTCCATGTCAATATAATCAGGGAAATGCAAATCAAAACCACAATGAGGTGTCACCTCACACCTGTTAGGATGGCTATTATAAAATATAAGACGGTCAGTGCTGGTGAGGGTGTGGGAAAACCATTGCTAGGAAGATGAAATGGTGCAGCCACTATGGAAAACAGTATAGAGGTTCCTCAAAAATTAAAAATGGAGCTATCATATGATCCTGAAATTCCACTTCTGGGTATTTATCCAAAAGAATTGAAATCAAGATCTCAAAGAGACATTAGCACTGCCATGGTCATTGCAGCAACATTCACAGTAGCCAAGATCATGAAACAACCTAATTTTTCCATCAACAAATGAATGGATAAATAAAATGTGGCATTTACACACAATAGGATACAATACTATTCAGCCTTAAACAGAAGGAAATTCTGCAATATGTGACAACATGGGTAAAACATAAGAATGTTATGCCCAGAGAAATATGCCAGTTACATAAAGGCAGATACTGTTTGGTTCTACTTATAAGAGTTATCTAAAATACTAAATATTATCGAAAATACTAAAATAGTCAAATTCATAAATCAAAGGGTGGAATGGTGGTTACAGGCACTAGGGGGGAAGGCAAATGGGTACCAACAGGCATAAAGTTTCAGTAAAGCAAGATAAGTTCTATAGATTTACTGTATGACATTGTACCTATAATGAATAGACATTGTATTATACACTTAAAGTTTGTTAAGAGGGTAGATCTTATGTTACATATTCTTACCACAATAAAATAATAAGTTAAAAAACTACAACGATTTTTAGTAAAAAATTTCTAGTGACTGTATGATTGCTAGATTAGAATGAAAGCAGGCTCATGAATATGGCTTTGATAATCTGGAGGTGACTGGCGCCTTCAAAGATATATCTAATTTTTCAGCTTGGGAATCTAGGATGGACCATGATTTGAGGCTCCTTATTACTTCTGTCAGTATTTAGTTGTCAGAAATAAGAATATGAATGAAACACCATATGAAGAACATAGGAAACCCAGTGCAAAGACTGAAAGAGAAAATGAACGAACAGCAGAGGTGTGTGGGATTTCTGTACCTTCTCTGAATTTCCTGCCGGTCCACGAGGAAGCACCAGCGGAACTTGACGAGCAGGGGGCTGGTGTTGGTGATCACAATGTAGCGGACAGCTTCGGTATCATTCAAGATGCAGCCAAAATCCACCTCCATTGTCTCAAAGCTGAGGTTGGGGTAATGGACTTCCCCACGCAGGTTCAGGCTGTCCACTTGAGGGTGCTCCATGTACTTAATCTGTAGGACTTCTTCTGCCACCCAGTTGTTCAAATCAGTTCTGTAGGCGGGGTCAAATTTGACCAGCAGTTTTTTTGCTTCATTAATCTCCAGTTTAATAGGCTACAAATAAGACAGTGGGAATTACCAACTTTTGTACTATGAATTTCCAATCTGATACATGAAACTGGACCACCAAAGTTATTTATATTTATTTATGTATACACACAGATACACATGGTATTTACACACAATGGCTGTGGATACTTAAATATCTATCTTATATATATATATATATATATATATATATATATATATACTTAAATACTTAAATATGATTATGATTGCCCCCTCCAAAGCTCAAGTGGAAATTTGATCATCATTACAGAGCTGTTGGGAGGTGGGGCCTAGTGGGAGGTGTTCAGTTCATGGGATGGAGCTCTGAGAATAGACTGATGCCTTTCTCAGAGGAGTGAGTTCTTGGTCCCATGGGACTAGATTAGTTACCATGAAAGTGGATTGTTAGGAAGCAAGGTTGCCCCCCACCCCGTCCCATCTTTCCCACATATGCCCACTTGCCCACGTACTTTTCACTATGAGTTAAAGCAGCATGAGGCTGCCATGGTGTCATGCTCTTAGATTTCCCAGCCTCTAGGACTGTGAACCCAAATAAACTTCTTTTATTCTTATGTTACCCAGTCTCAGGTATTAGAGTGACAGAAAACAGGCAAAGATCACAAGTGTATGTAAATGTAGATAGTCATACATAGACAAAGGCATGTATTTTGTTAGTTGAAAATGAAAGCAAGGAATATCTGGAAGGAATTATTTGAAAGGAAAGATTTGGTAATGGTCGTAGGGTTATAAGGATTGAGGAAATTGTAAGAGGCCAAGTCTACAGTAAATAGCTAGTATTAAATATTCTGAACTGAAAATAAATTAGATTGTGAAATGTTCCTACTAGACAAGGGGGAAAGTTCTTTGCTTAAGAAAAATTTAAAAAGCCTGCTAAAGCACTGGGGGAGGGGAGGACACTGTCCAGAATGACCCAGAGAAGGACAGATTAGGTAATTTAATTTCTTTCCAATGTTTGCAACCCTAACTCTTAAGCACAGCACTGTCCATTTTCCACAGTTTTCTATTCAACTTAAAATGACATTCCAAAGAAGTAGAGTTTGTTCAGTAGATTTCATTTGTTCATTTCTGTCTTTGATTTAAATCCCTACATGTTCCCTGATGTCTCTGCCTGCAATAATACCTTCCCATAGAAAAGCTGGTCCTATGGTGGCTTTTTTAGACATTGCTCAATTCCCACATTTAACTGGCAACGAAAGGCACCTCCTGGTTTTGCAGCCAGTGCTCTGAAGCCTGAGAAAGAATGCTGTTAGGAATCAGTGTTTATAGAGCTGCCACTTCTCCACTGCGCTAAAACAGTGCAGGTTTTTACCTGTGTATTTCAGTGACATGATTAGATGGTTTCAGTTGATAAAGCCAATCACCTGATTCAACAATGAGAAGGAGAGGGATGGGGAAGGGAGGGGGGAGGGGAAGAGGGAGGGGGATGGGGAATGGAGAGTAGGGGAGGGGAGAGAGATTGCTTCAATCTACCTCATCCCATCTGAAAGTCACAATGACAACCTGTGCTTTTTTTTTTTATTTTAAAGAGAGAAAAAAAAATAAAATTTCAAAGCAGGTTAGTAGGAGAGTTAAAATAATTAATACATTGCATATTGTTGTCTTCATAGTAGTTATTCAGAGTACAAGATAAAGGCATGATATCTTGCCCAAACAATATTAGCACAAACCTTTCTTTTCAATGAACTAAGAGAAATTAGCTGTATAACTATCTTAACTATCTTGTGTATAAATACATTTTTTTCTTTTTTCCCTTCTTTCCTTTCCCCTTTCCCCCATCACAGTTTGTCTTTTCTTTTGAACAGTTTCTTCCCAAGTCACAATATCTATTGTACATTTTGGACCATATTTACTTGTTCAATTTCTCACATTAGTGAGACAATATGATGTTTATACATATGGGTCTGGTTTATTTCACTTATGAATATGGTCTCGAGTTGCATCCATTTATCTATAAAAGTCTCCAGTTTATCCTTCTTTATGGCAGAGTAGTACTCCATTATATAAAAAAACCACATCTTTTTTATCCATTCCTTGGTTGATGGGCATTTGGGTTGTTTCCAAGATTTAGCTATTATAAATTGTGATGCTGTAAACACGGGTGCACATATATCGCTGTGGTACGGTGTTTTTAATTCTTCTGGGAAGATACCCAGAAGGGGAATAGCTGGGTCAAATGGGACCTCTAATCCGAGTTTTTTAAGGAATCTCCACACTGATTTCCACAGTGGACAACCTGTACTTTGATCTTACCACTGGGTCACATGGATGGACACAATGTAGACCTCATCCTTGTAGACTGTGGTATCTATGTGCTTGGTATTGTCATACTTGGTGTTTAAATATCTTTGAAGATCGACCTACAATTTTTTTTCCAGTGGAATTACTTTGTTGTTTGGTAGAAATGATACACATCTATAAAATGTATATTATATATAAAAAAACAATAATTAAATTAGAAGTCTACCCAAAATTTCAAAATTTCTCAGAGTTGATATTTGGTATCTGTTAGTCTAGACATGATCGAGGAATAATAGAATTTATAAAAATGGAATTAGACTATACTATTTTATTAAAAACATGTTTTGAGTTTAAAAAGAATCTGAAGAAATTTTTTGTATGCAAGGGATATTACTTCCTGAGGCTAAGAACGCTGCAGAGGTCCAGGCTGCTCTCACCTCAACTGTGGTTCTCCTTGTTACTAGTTGTATCAGGTGTGATAAAAAACTATGGTGAATACCTAAATTAAAAAAATATACAATAAAAGACACATTGCCATTAATTCCCCTCAAAAAGCTCCCCTTCTCTTCAAACACACTTATCCCACGGTTCTTGTAATTTTCTGGAGCAGTTCTGGGGTCCTCTTTAGTTTCTTTAGTTGTGCTGCTATGGCTCAATCGATGTCCTGAACCAATTCAAAACATTTAATTTTCATAGTCATTTTGACTTTGGAGAAGAGCCAGAAGTTGCCTGGTGCCAGATCTGGTGAGTAAGATGGATGAGGACACCATAATGTGTCCATAATTACACCATAATGTTTTTACAAGCCTGCCTTTCTATTGGATGGCACGCAACAGCAGAATTCACTGTATTTTTGATCACACGTCTTAAAGACACTTATGAAAGAGGACTTCCAGAACTAGTTCAGAAAGTGGGATGTGTTTGAAGCAAGGGGGAGCATTTTGAAGGGGATTAATGATAATATGTCTTTTACTGCAATAATTTTTAAAAAAATTTAAACATTTACTGTATATTTTGAACACATATGACCTTGGGCAAAGTTTGGACCTCAGTTTTTCCATCTGTAAAATAGGGTAATAATAGTATCATCTCTTTTTAAGAGGATGGAATGAGTTAATATATATGGGAGGTGTTTCAGGACAGTACATTGTATATAAATATTAATTGTTACTATTACCCCTTTCAATAAATAAAAAGATGATGACAGATTAAGCAGTTTTTATTGATACCCAACAATCAAAGGGATAAAATCAGCACACACATGCTCTGCCTACCTCCAAAATATTGGCAGAGGTTTAAAACATTCTGCTCTGAAATCCCAGAGCCCAGAACCTTGCAGTTTTAGTTATATAGATTCAGGGCTCCTTAGTAGCCATTCTCAGTTTGCCAGCAATTTGCTTCATCTGATTTTTCTGGACAGCTGTATTTGATTGTGTTGTTTTTGGACAAGGGCACGTGAACGCTCATTCAATGATTCCTTGCTCTGGAGGGTGCCTGTCTATTATCCTTATTCGCAAAGGATGCTTTGCTGGTTATGAAATTCTTGGGTCACACTTTGTTTCCAAATGCTCAGTCATTGCTTCGTGGTCATCTGGTATTAAGTCATTGTGGAGAAATCTGATGTTAGTATGAAATCTATCTCTGATGGGTGTCTTCTTTTGTTAGATGTCATAGAATTCTTTGGTCATCAGTAAGTCCTGTGACTTCACTAAGATGTATCTCACTGTTGAATATTCTACATTATTTTGTTCTAGGACAAAGTGTGGCCTTATTTGGAAAAATATTTTAAAAATATTTCATTTGTATTTTGAATAGCTAGAACAATGAAAATCAAGTCATCTTGTGCCCATTTTCCTAACTCTTAACAAGCCAGCCAGTTTCCCTCCTGTGAGGTAACCAAGGTTACCGGAGTCTTGTCTATTTTTGTAGATATATTCAATGGACATAAATCACATTCGTTGGTTTTTTTATGCACAAGATAGCATGCTATGCATACTGTTCTGGATTTCACTCTTCTCACTGGGAAATCGTTCAATATTAGTGCGTATGGAGAGGCCTCATTCTTTTTTTTTCTTTCTGGTATTGGTGATTGAACACTGGGCCTTCAAACTGAGCTACATCCCCAGCCCTTTTGAAAATTTTTATTTCAAGATGGGGTCTCCATAAGTTGCCCAGGCTGGGCTCAAACTTGTAATCTTCCTGCATGAGCCTCCCAGAGTACCGAGACCACAGGTGTGCCCTCCTTTATCCTTTTTAAAAGCTGAATCTTATTCCGTTGCATAATTCTGCTTTCATTTACCCTACCGAAGGGTACCGGCTCCCAAGCTTTTGCTCTTTTAATCAAGATACCTATATCTATATATATCAACCGGTATATTGTATCTGTAGAATAAATTCCTAGGTGTGGGATTATGAGGTCAAAGTATACGGACATTTAAAAATTTCATAGTTATTGCCACACTGCCTTCCAATATGTCCTGCCCCAAACTGCAGAATATTCAACAGTGAGATATATCTTAGTGAAGTCACACATTGATGACCAAAGAATTCTGTGGTATCTGTCTTAGTTACTTTTCTCTTGTTCTGAGACAAAATACCAGACGCCCAAAATTAAGGAAGGAAAAGTTTATTTAGCTCACAGTTTGTGGAGGTTTCAGTCCATAATCAGCTGGCTCCAAGGCACATGGCAGAGGGCAACAGTTCATGGAGGCAGAAAACATCAAAAGCAGTAAGAGCAAAAAGGGAGGAGTGGCACCGGACAGTAAGCCTCTTTCCCTCCCTTATATTGTATGCAGGCTACCCACCCCAGGGCGGGTGTACCACTCACACCCATAACTCTAGCACTAGACAATCACAAACTCTAGAAGCCCACCCCCATGACTGCATAAGGCTTTGGGGGGACATCGAGACACAAACCATAACAGCATCTAAGAAAAGAAGAGACTCATCAGAGATAGATTTCATACTAACATCAGATTTCTCCACAATAACTTAGTACCAGATGACCACAAAGCTTGACTTAGCAGGAGAATGTCTGTTTCCACATGTCCTCCTCAACACTGAACATTCCAATTTCTGCTCTTTGCCAATCTGATAGTTTAAAAATGTATTTCTTGGTAATTTCAATTTGGATTTCTTCTAATATGAATAAAGTTGAGCATATTTTCACGTGATAAGAGTCATTTTAGCAGGTTGTGACAGTGTACCCCTGTAATCCCAGCACTTGGGAGGGTGGGACAGGAGAATAATGAGGTTGAGTCCAGCGTGGGCTACATAGTGAGTTCAAGGCCAGCCTGGACTACAGAGAGAGAGAGAGGAAGAGAGAGACAGAGAGAGAGAGAGAGAGAGACAGAGACAGAGAGACAGAGAGAGACAGAGAGAGAGAGAGAAATCATTTTTTCTTTCCGTGACCTCTGTTGATTTCTTTTGCCTATTTTTCCATTGGGTTGTTGGTATTTTTCCTGCTGATTATAGAAACTATTTTTAAAATTATGTGTATGTGTCTTTATGGTTACACAGGCAAACAATATAAAAGGTGAAAACTGTGCTACCAGAATTATTACAAGAACCTGTAGTTCCTGACCCACCCTGACATCCCGACAACCAAGAGGCCACTGTTTTGGAACGCTGGCCATCAAGTTGGCCTACTGAACCATCAGAGCGGCAATCAAGCCCTGGACGCACCCCAGATATCAGAATGATGAATGGGGAGGGGGTCCCTCTGCAGTACCAATGCCGGCAACACTCAAAGTGTGAAATTTCCCCAGACATTTTAAGTAATTTCTCTGGGGAAGAGCACCATCTTTATCTTGAATCAAAGCCACCTGTCCACACCCTCTGGATGTGCCTGGAGCACAGCCTCACTCCATCTCCAACCCTCTCCTCATACTTGTTGCCTCTGAGCTCAGAGATAACCCAGAGCCCACTGGGTGGAACAAGTTTACTTTTCACAACTTTGCTGCAACATTTTTTGGGATGCAGATCTTTGTGGCGTTTCCCCGACTCACTCTAATTATTCTATCTTCTTAAATCTCTCATTATTTGATTATGCCTATCTGCCTCTCCCTTTATTTTACTGCTCTAGGCTCTTTCTTTTTTGGAAATTTCTATTTTTATCCTGTTAAGGTCTCAGGAGGAACAAGCGTCGGCCTCATCTACTACCCAGATTGAGAAAGGTGCTCACGTGCGAATCTTCCTGTCCTCTCATCCACTTGTTTTCCTGGGCTCTGAGTTCACGTCTCATCTCCTCTTTGAGCACTTGTGTCTCACTCTTGAGTCTTTTCAAAGACAAGTTATATGCTCTGTACTTTCTCCGAGGTTGTAGAGAACTACCTGTCTGTACTTTTGGTCTTCTCCCTAGGCTAAGTCCTCTTGTAGCAGAGCCTCTTCTGCCTCTTCCGCCTCATCTGTCCTCCTTAGAATCACTTCTTCCTTCTCTTTCTCTGTTCAGAGGTCTTAGCTGATTTTATTCCCCCTGTGCTCGAAGGAGACCGGCTAATCCAGGGATCAGTGTGTGTTGCGTGCGTGTAGGGGATTGGATTCCTTTCAATCCTCCTTTCCCACAGCTCTGCAGCGTCACTTGGCCATTGTCAACCATTCTCACTGGTGCCCTCACGACCCTCTTGTGGGGCCATTCAGAGACCGCTGCATCCCGCCCCAGCCCGGTGGCATGGGTGAGTGCAGAGCCCCTCCCCAGCCTGGTTCAGTTTTCCTAGAGTTTGGAGATGGGCTCGCTGGTTTGGGGACCAGCCTTGACTATTCTCTCATTCCCTTGAGTATGGAGTTTTGGTTGGCTTTCATGGAGAATTAAAAGCTCTATCACTAGTAGGAAGCCACTGGTTTCTACATATTGGCTGCATTATCATGCGCAGGGGCAAAGGGGTTATCATAGTGAGCTGGAAATTCTCACACCATTAACGATAATGCTCCTACTGATGGATATTGGAGTGTATTACTCATTTTAAATCTTCTGTGGTCTTTCCTGTTGGTTTCCTTCATTTTTCTGAAGGCAGGCGGTATATCATTACTATCCTCGTCCTTTTCACACACACACCCACCCCCACGTTACCTCAGGCACCGCAGGCAGCAGGGATTTATCAGTCTCACATAAAAAGAAGGGTTCAGTTGTGGAGAGCAACACGTTCACAGGCAGGTTGGAAATGTTCTTTATGACCAAGGGCTGGTAATCAGGTTCCAGGTTAATGTTAGGTTTCTGTGGAAAAGGAAAAAGAAGAAACAAACCAAACCATAATTAACGAAGGTCTCAGATCCATGGTGAACAACAAATTCAATGCTGCCTGCAACGCTGCTTTAGGTATCTCTGTCCTCCAGGAAAGGTTTATATAAGTCATTTGGAATGATGCGTGACCGACTACTGAAAAGCAAGCCTACAGAACCCAGAAAAGAGAGATGAGATTTCTGACTCTTGTTGCCTAGTTGGAAAAAGCCTATAGAAGCCAAGCTTCTGGTTAGATCTATTACTACAGCAGTTTCCACAATATCATAGGACAGAGCCTAATAATTTAGCAATATCTTGTGAAAGAATCTAGGTATCACTATATGAGATAAATATTTGCCCTTATGTAATGCTTTTTCTATGCTTAAAATACCCAAATTGCCAGCCTGCTTATCTTGTTATATAGACAAATGCTCATAACTATTTTCTGTAATTTTTCCTGATACCAGCAGGAGAGTTGATTTAGAATAATCTTCTCACTCTGTTAGATAAATCATATTTAAATTTTCAACAGAGAAAGCATCTGAAATGGATATTGAACTGGAAGTTCCTGGTTGGATTGGATTTTTCTCATTCTGATGTTGGGGCCATGTTCTTTCTTGTGTGCTCTGGAAAGGGGGTTGTTCAGTGTCGTCAGGAAGAGACCAGAACCCTTAATCTCTGGCCTCCAAAAAGAACCTCCTTCCAGTCATTCCTGGGCTCTTCCAAAACTGCAGCGTTTTTGCCAGGCCTCTGTGTTGGATTTCCTCTTCTTCTTGCTCCAGTTTCAATTGAATTCTCCTGGTTTCACATTCTGACCCGACTGTCTTTCAGTTTTTGTACTGCACAGTCTTCCTTCCATGTGGTTCCCGAGCCCTTGGCCCTGGGTAAGCTTGGGTGGCCACTGTCCCTTGGCTGTAGCCTCCGGCCTCTGCACTAGCTCCTTGCACTTCAAGGACATTTCGGGGTCTGGCACTGGCCATTCGACGCCAGTCTGATTCCCTCCCTCTCAGGTAGCACAGACACTGTGTCCTGTTGCATCTGCAGGTTGCGTACCCCAGGTTAGGGAGGGATGAACCAGCACATTTAGGCCTACTACGTAGCAGGCCGAATTGGGAACTGTCCACCCAGCGATCTTCCCTGGAGGCTGTTGTGTCACGGCAGATGGCTTTGAAGTGAAGAAGCCACACTTGGATGGTTTTGGCAAGAGGCCATTCAGAGAGTGGTGATGAGAAGGAGTTGAAGCCCAGAGAAGCTGATCTATTTTAAAATGACCCCTTCTCTCTGGGTTGTTTGTCTCCCCAGATATCAGCCGACAGAATTTGCTGCTGGAACTTCATGAAGCAAACAGGCTGAAAGTTTCAACTGACCTTTTCAGTCCCACAGAGATGTAGCTTCATCTCCACAGCTTATGAATGGTACAATCATTATAAAGGAGATCCAATCCGCGGAAACAGTTATAGCAAAACCCTTTCCATAGACAAGGTTCATATCATTATATTCTAATGGACCAAATAAGACATGCTGGCTTGAGCTGAAAACAGGCAAGCAGAACGGATAATTGGCTGTCAGACAATTAAATCTGAATATCAAGACCTAATGGGTCTGTTTTACACAGGCTGAAATGAGGTTGCATTTATTCATCATCCTTGGTATGCAGTAAATGCGGGCAGGAAATGAACAATGAAAAATACAGTAGCAGGAAAGATTTCAAACTTCTGATATGTGGGGGAAGGAGAGGAGGATATAAACAAACAGCAGGGAGTTGTGACTGTATTCACTTTTTAATTCAACAAGAAGTTACTGCCATATTCAGAATATTTGCATATTTTAATCTGGCCATGAACTCAAACAATAGGCATTTAAGCAAAAATATGCTACGCCCCCAAAAAGGCATGAGGTTATAGAGAGAAGAAAAAGAGCACTATCCACATCTTTTTATGAGTGTTTGTGGGCTTAGAAAAAATCTAATAAAACTAAGCTGCATATTTAACATATATTATAATGTCTTGCACGGAACAGCTATTCAATAAATATTCACTGAATTTTCTTTCAATAGCTGTGTTCAGAGAAAATATGATGCCACGTAATTCAGTGCAGCTGTTGCCAATAAATATCTTTCCTGGTTACTTAAAAAGAAAGAATTTAAAGCAGAGTAATGAAACTTAATAACTGTGGTTAATATTATTTTTTTCTGCATGCAGGGCCTCATATATGCTAGGCCATGCCTTACCATTGAGCTACACCCCGAGCCCAATACAAGCGCATAGTATATCCTTTTTACATGTGTCACGGACTTTGTTAGCCTCATGTTTAGCTTTTCTATCACTGAAACCCTTGTTCTACTTCTTCAATGCCCACTTTCCCCCAAGTCTGCTCTTTGCTGTGTCTTTTCTGCCCTATACATTGTAGATGTCTGGCACACTGGGTACTTACACATGATTTATTAATTTGAATTTAACTTGTATATCTCACCTCCCCTACTGGACCATAGTTCCTTTATTCACCTCCTAGCAGAGCACCTTATGCATGGTGGTGCTCAATAGATTTTTCTTTGTTTTGATGAACAATATATGATGGAATCCACTACCAGAATAAATGGTCTTGAACATTCTGTAAACCTCAAGGTAATGAAAGGAACTTCAGTTGATCTCCCCATGGCTGGGTGGGCACTGCCACACCTAGCATTTTTGTATCACAGAATAGATCACATGACCAGACAATGGCTTGCCTTATGCTTGGTCTTTCCAGTAGGCTGCGAACTTCATCAGGGAGGGCCTGTTCTCACTGCTGTAATGCCAGACCCTGGTGCAGTGTCTGGGACATGAGAGGTGTGAATAAATATTCCACTCAGCAGCCAGAATGGCTGTCTTGATGAATAATTCTGACCATGTCACTCCCCTCCCTGAAGCACTCCAATGGTTACAAGAACAAAATCCAAAGTCCTGAACACGTATTACAGGCATGCCTTTTACATCTGGCCCCTGCCCCCTCTCCAGGGAAATCTCCAGTCATTCATGGTACATTCTCTGTTGAGGTGGGCTTTTCTCAGGCTCACTAGGCCTTTTCCCAAAGCAGGCCTTTGGTACCAGCTGTTCCTTCTGCCTACAATCCTTTCCCTCTCCCTTGTCACTACACTAACTTCTATTTTTTACTTCAATCTTAATTTGAGTCACCTGCTCAAGGAAGCTGCCTGTGACCACATGTATAGCTAAGGCTACGTCTCCCGATCTATGCTTTCACACCACTTCACAGTTCTTCAAAGCAGTGTTTATGCTGGGATGGAAACAATAAAATTTGAATTACTTATTACAGTCTATAACCTCTACCTGTCTCTTAGCTTTGATTATGTCTAGTTTATCAGACTTTGCGCACCAGCACAGCCCCTGAATCAGAACAGATGTTCCATACATGTTGCTTTTGAATAGTAAACGGTTCTTGAATGGAAGCCTGCTTAGAAGTAGGTCAGGTCACACGCTGTGATATCTCCCCACCTCTTCATCATCCCAACCCCTGCCCTGGCAGCAGCCATTCCCATCTCTCCTCTGACCCTGATTCTCCCATTTATTGCCTGGCCTTAGCAGCCATACAAAGTCTTGGACATCTTAGAGAATGTAAATCAGACAGTTATTGTTGATTACTTATTGTCCAGCAGTGCTCAGTGACCTACACAGATTAATTTATATCTCAGCTTACTTATGTGTATAATGAGAATGATAACAGAGCCTACCATATAGGGTTTTTGTGAGAGAGAGTTGGGAAAATGTATGTAATGAACATGGCTCATATCTAGTGATACTAATCAATAAGTGGTAGCTTTTCTTATTGATTATGAAAATCATTGATAATTCTATTCCAATCCTGTACTACAATGTTTATTTTACCTAAAGCAAAATGTTTGACTAAAATACGTTTTCAGTACTCTGGAATATTCCTTTTTTGGTTCTATATATCAGGAATGATGGAAATAGAATTTCTATTTCAAAGAATTATAGGTTTAGATTCAGAAGTTTTAGTTGAATGTGTACTGGCCTCCAACTTAAAAAAAAAAAACATTGGCTGGGTAATGGTTGCAACAGGATTCCAATTAATTTAGCTTACAAAATTAAAAGGTGAACATAGCTGGGTATGGTGGAGCATGCCTGTAATTCCAGCACTATGGGATTACAGCATCAGGCAGAAGGATTGCAAATTCAAGCTCAGCCTGGACAACTTAGCAACTTAGCAAGAACTTTTCTAAAAATAAAAAATAAAAAAGGCCTGGGAATGTACCTCAGTGCAAAGGCCCTGGTTTCAATTCCCAGTATCAACCAAACTGCCAAACAACAAACAAACAAACAAACCAAAAAATCTTGAGCATGTTGACCCCAATCAGGGCATCTAGGCTCCCGAGCACAGCCTCACTGACCTTTTCCAGTCGGTATAAGAGTTGTCTGGTGGAGAGCTGGATAAGAGGTGCTGTAAATTCACAAATGATATTCACGGTCATCAGCAAGCTTTTCTCCTTCTTTGTGCCAACCATAGCATGACACACCAACTTTTCTTTGACTACCTGCACACAATATGCAACAACATTTTTGGAATAACCATAACTCAGAAAACTTAATGAGCCACCAAGAGCAAACCAATTCCAAACTATCTGCTGAGGACATGAAGGAAGACCACATTTCCTTGAATAGTGGAGTTCAGGGATTGTTCTCTGTCATACAGTTATGGTCTGGTTGGTTAAATATGGCTTTGATGAATTATATGTTTATTTCTGACTCCCCCTGAGGACACGATCAATTTACATTCATATCTTGCTATATATACATATATAATTTATTATGCAACAGGAGCGAGGTTAGGGGCTGGGTGTACAAAGCAGTGATGAACAAGGTAGATAAAATCCTTCATGGGGCTTGTAGTTAAATGGCAATTACATAATTTCTTATCAAACTACTTAAAAACTGTGGTTGATTAATTTTGTCTTTCATACTTACATATTTAAAAATCATGCATTAGAAATGATTTTTTTGCACTCAAGAAAGGCAGATTTTTTTATAAAGTAGGAAGAATCAAAAGTGAATTTATATCATGAATAGGTTGTACTGAAGAGTGCTCAGGTTTGGGATGTTAATAAATTCAACTATATAGCATGATTTGGAAGCACATTCAGGGAAGCTTTTAGTAAAGCTTAAACTGAATTTAGTGCTCCAGTAGCTTAGATTTAATGCTTTTTAAAAACACGCTCAACTCCTGATAACCACATCATAAATGTGCTCCTCCCACAGGTTTTGAGTGTTTTGATATGAGGGGCTATGTTCTATTCACCTCTGCATCCTCAGTGCCCAGCACAGTGTTTGTCACATGGTACACAGTCAAAAAAGTTGGCTGATCCCATGAGTAACAGAGAGAAGGAACACATTATAGATGCTATAATGAGAGATAAAATTTTTTTTTTTTTGCAATGGGGATGTATTCTAACTGAAAATGCTCTGTGAAAAAATAATGTAAATGAAATAAAGTGGACTCTGTGACCCTAAAGAAGTGAAGAAGTGGACCAGCTTTCCCATCTTGTCTCTGGGAGATAAATTTCTTATTGCTTCCTCTTTTACGGGAAAAAATTCACTCTCACCTCCTAACATGGTAATACAAGTAGAAGCTTAAGCAAGCATCATTTTTCACTCACAAAGTCTGCATTTGTGGGATGGGAGAGACTTACAAGTGACTTCGAAAGTCTTTTTTTTAGTTTTTTTGTGGTTTCCAAACTCCACGAGGGAAATGTAATAAATAGACACATGGTTTGGATCTAATTAAATATTTTAAGCAGAATGTGCAGCGATAATGTAAATAACTGAAGAAAATCAAAGTGGCTGAAAATAAACATGGCTATTTCACTGATACAAAGATAATGTTTTTAAATGTGATGCTATCATAATCATTGGGGAGGGCATAAACCAAGTATATGTTGCTATATCTGAATAGATAAGGTAACCCTAAGTATCTACAAAAATACCTTTTTGAATAAATATTAAATTAATACTGATAAGTGTTAATAGGAATATTTGCTTTGACTAAAAACTGGATGTTTCCCTCCTAAGACTTGTTGGCTCGTTACTGTTGAACCTGGGAGAGTGAGAACCAGCTTTAAATGGTCCTTTAAGATTGGGCTCATGGTAGCTATAGAAACAAACAGAAAACTGAGCAGAGCTGAACCTTGAAAGCATGGATGCTGCCATGGTAACTCAGTGCTGTACAAAGTCCTTGTGAAACCATATTCTTTCTCAGATAAATGTCAAAGGACTCTCCTAAGAAATAGACACAGTATAGCAAAGATTTATTTAGGAGAAAAATAGCTTCTAAATGTGCTTTCCTCTTACCCTGGGAGTTGCAGAATAGCCTTCCAGAATCACATCGATCGTCTGGCCAGGGTGTAGCTCCATCCTGACGGGATGAATATGAAACACTGGATTTGCTGGATCCCTGGACTCCTGGGAGCCCTGGGGCTGGGAAGGACAAGCAAGTCCCTTTTTAGCCTGACCCTTCTTGTTCAGCTTCTGGGGATGGAAACCATGATTCATCCAGAATAACTGTTGGATCCGACGTCCCATGTTGGTCAACTTGAAGCGGTAATAATAGGTATCCAGGCTGGAAAAGAAAAGGCAGGTATATTGAGAAAACTCAAATTATGGATGTTATGTTCAGCTCCATACCCTTGGGATTCACTCTTATGGAAATATTTAAAAAGAGTAACAGGACAAGACATTCATTTTTTTTTTTAAATGTAGAAAGTCTAAGATATGAAGCTACTAGGAACTATCACAGTGATGGAGTGAGGTATTCCTACTCAAGGGCCCCCAAACTTGGAGTCATGAACCTGGGTTTGGTCCCAGAGTTGCCATCAGTAGGTGAGGGGCTATGGGAAGGCAGCCCCACCCAGTAGGGTAAGCACAGCCCAGGACACATAGACATAGTTCGAGTGGAAAGCACTCTAATTAATGAGACATAGTTCTGAGATGTTCTGAAAGGAAGACAAAGTATCAACTGGAGAAGAAGCATATTTGAAGTTGTTTTGAGCAAATTTCTATGGACTGAGTGAAATGTCTTCTGATGGGTTCAATTTGAAGGATGCTCTGAAAAGAAGCAAAAGATGTCTTTTAAGCTTTAACAGAGGCCAGGGAATGGGACTGAAGTGGGCCCAAACACCATGCAGACTGGGCACTTTTCTTGGATAATGTATTTTCAAGATGTTGCTATTTCATTCATTCATTCATTCATTCATTCATTCATTCATTCATTCATTCATTAGCTAGTCTACAAATATTCACTAAGGACCTCTTGATTGCCTGGCTTTTTGTGAATAAATTGGGATTTCTAAGATTTTAAAGGTGGTTCAGATGTGTTTTGTTTGGGATCTAAAAAACTGATTAATAGGCTTAGTTTATTTTGGTTTTTGTTGTTTTGTTTTTTCAAGGAAAAACCCACCTTAGGACTTTTTCATTTTTTTATATTTTATTAGACTGAGATTTCATCCTATCTGCTCCTTCTTAGGAAATGACATATCTAATAAATAAGTTGAAGCATCAAATACTCAGAAGAAATATTTGCCAAATGTCAGGTGAAACAATTTCTCTCTAAGTATGGATCTATAGGGCATGCTCAATGGAGCAAATTTACCTGATAGTTTAACTTAATGGCTAATGGTAGGCTTTGGGGGACCTTGTAAGTAATATGTACTGTTTTATAAACTAGGTAGGGTGTCTTCTACTTATTCACAGTGTATCTTTAAATCACAGAAACACAGCCATCATGAGTCTATTAACTCCCATTTTATAAAGTAATAGAAGCTCTGAAAATCTAAGGGCATTGCCCCATACCATGCAATGGGGGGAGGGTGTATTTCTGTAGACGAAAGGTTGGTAAACATTTTCTGTAAAGGGCAGAATGATGATGACGATGATGATGATGATGATAATACTAATATTTTAGGCTTTTTGGGCTATGGTCTCTTTCCTATCTCTCTGTTGTAGTGTGAAAGCAGCCAGGGACAGATTGGCTATGTGCCAATAAAACTTTATTTCTGTAAGCAGGCAGTGGGCTGTAGTTACCTATCCCTGCTTTTTTTTTTTTTTTGTGGGTACCGGGGGTCGACCTCAGGATCTCGTGCGCCAGCAGGCGCCCGTGCCGCTGAGCGATATCACCGGCCCTTTTCTCCTATGTGGGTTCCAGGAATCGAACTCAGGACCTTGCACTTGCCAGGCAGGCGCTTACGCCGCTAAGCCATCTCACCAGCCCCTATCCCTGCTTTTGATGATTCTTCTGGCTGTTGCGGGCAACATGAGTTTATGCCTAAAAGAATAATAACAGGGTTTATGCAGAGGGGAAATTAGCAGCTAACAACTACAGTTGTTTATATATTCAAGGAAAACTGTGAGTTAACCGTCTAATTCCAGGCAAGGGTTGGAATATCCTTTGGGGCTATCTGACACTATTTGTAGATTAAGAATATGAAGTTAGATCAAGTTTGTGGTACCTTATTTTTTATAATTAGATTTGAGTATGTTTAAAGACATTTAAAAATAGAAGTACTGCTATGAAATAACAAAATGCCCCAGCTCTGGCCAGTAGACAGGCAGAAAGTAGGATTTTTGTAACTGGATGCTTCTTTGTAAACACACACAATTCAAATCTGACTTGCTGGTTACTTAATTTGCTCTTGGTTTATGGTATTTTCAATCAAGTGCCACGTTTTGTAGGTGGGGCAGAGGAAAGGAAGCATGGATGGGATTGTAGGGAGGGCTCCTGATTACCTCCAGCTACATTTTCTCTGAGCACAGTGCATATGACTTGGTTTTAGGTGCTGTTAGAATGGAAGGCAGGAGGAGCAACCTGTGAGATGTGATCCCAGGACTCCTCCAGCCAGGTACAAATCCAGCTGGTCCCCAGCAGTCAGTTACTGATAATTGCATGACTATCTTGAGGAATCAGAAATAAATCTCCACACGTATATCCTACCCTCACCATTCAAACCTCATACTTTTTATTATCTATATTATACTGTGCTGCTTGGAGGTATCTATACTGTGCCTCCTTGTATTTAAATATTTAAACCCTCTCTTCTCTATTTAGACCCTGGATAAGCAGAGGAAGCCAACTGCTGATGTTTCAGCTGTGGTACGGTAGGAGGCAAGTAGAAAAATGATACCGAAAAAGCTACCGACATTGTAATACCTGATGAGATATTTGCAATGGGTTTTTGCCTCCCTAGGTATGCTCTGATTAGGTTTTATATTCAGAGAGTGGTATTAGCAGTATATTGGAATCAAAGAGGAGAAATCAGGGATGAGACTCTAAATTCATTACAGAGAAGTCACTGCAAGTTTGGGAGAAGAGAACACTTCCTAAATCATCCCCTTCTCTAGAGTAGGAAGACACAGACTGGAGACTGGAGCCAAGCTCTAACTAGGAAATGTCCCCACTGAGAAGGGGGAGAGTGAGGCTGGGACAGAGAGGAGCTGAACTGGCTGTCCTATTTACTTAAAAACAAGTTTCTAGGGCCGGTGATATCGCTCAGTGGCATAAGCGCCTGCCCGGCAAGCGCGAGGTCCTGAGGTCGACTCCCGGTACCCACATTAAAAAAAAAAAAAAAAAAAAAAAAAAGTTTCTAAAGTAGGTGATGGTGCAACTTATGAGATATAAATAAAAATTGGTCCATCATAGCTCCCTACCTAAAATGTGCTCCCAAATTGAGCTCTGGAGCAAAGGGCTTATCTGAAACAATTGTAGAACCAATTCCTGAAGCCTGGACAGGAATCTGATAGATGTTGCTATTTTCAATGTCCAAAATGACTGTGTCCTTGAACGTCAGAATGTCATTCAGGTTGGCAGTGAGCGTCAGGGGAACATTAGCTTCCGCAGGAACTGTGCCTTCATTGGGTTCAATCGTCCAAAGGGAGTTTTTGTTTGCCTGCAACACAAGACCACAAGTTAACAAGGAGGATATTCTTGGCTTTTCACTCTGTACATGTTAAAGTCCTCTGTACTTCACATGGTTGGCACCACAGAAGTCAACATCAGAGACAAACATTATTTTTTAGAATCAAAGCAGCTGAATGTTTGTTGGCTTTTCTTTTTTCAAAAAGCAATCTGATTCTGAAGAGCAAGCCTCTGATTCTACTTTTAAATGCTCTGTGAAGATTCTTTACATCTCTTTCCCATGATGACAACCCAGTTTTCTAAGAAGCTTATACTAATTATCTGCTCCAATCTCCAAATTCTGAGATGCCAACACAAGGTACCACATTCATTATGGAATTTGGAATTTTAAAAGAAATGCTTTTCAAATGCAAAGTTGCTAGCATTTTATAGTGAAGATGAACAGCTTTTATTAATAAACACAATATAGGAAGTCACTCTGAATTCTGCTATTTCATAGCAATTAATAGGATTTAATTAGCTAAAATTTCAAACTTATCTTGAAATACATGATAAGGTGGAAATACATGATAAGGTGGAGTTGGAAATGACTCCCACCAATCTATTCCTTTTAGCAGCTTAGCTTTTTACAGCTTACTCATTTTCTTCCTTAAGTTCTTTGGCAAAATAACCTCTGCTCCGACCATCACTTCTCACGTAGCAAACCTACCTCTGGCAGTTCTGTTCACCTTGACCTTCACAATTTACTTATTTATCATGCTTATTGCCTGTCTCCTTTTGTCGCTTCCTGCCTGCTTTTGTCTTTTCTTTGTTTGTTTACACTTGTTTAAATACTGTGAGCATCTATAACTATGTGTGGTATAATAGTAGGTGCTTAATAAATATTTGACAAATGAATGCATTGACCTTTTAATTATCTTTGATGGTGAATAACAGTTCTTCTAAAAGATAACTTATTCCAGGTTCTAACAACTCGAATCATTATACATGTCTTCTTATATTAGGCAGAAGTATGCTTTCTTTTTTTTTTTTTTTTTTTTTTTTTTTTGTGGGTGCCGGGGGTCGACCTCAGGACCTTGCGCGCCAACAGGCGCCCGTGCCGCTGAGCGATATCACCGGCCCCTTTTTCGTATGTGGGATCCGGGAGTCGAACTCGGGCCCTCGCGCTTGCAAGGCAGGCGCTTATGCCGCTGAGCCATCTCACCGGCCGAAGTATGCTTTCTTTGAAACTTCTACACATTGGTTTTTGGTCCACTTCTGGGGAGTGATATAGGATAAATTGAATCTACCCCTTTTGCTTACCCTTTCATATCCTGCATCCCAGCTTCAGAAGAAAACCTCACATGTTACAATCAGACTCCAAAGTGAGGTTAAGGCATCAGATCAGACAAAGACTCATGCTATAAACATTTGATTCAGTTTTGAAATATTTCTGCTCCTTTGATGGCAATCTATTTTCTCGGACTGCTTTTAAAATTTTGTCCTTGCCTCTTAATGCTGATAGTGCAAATTCACTATATCCAGGTCTGGATTCATTTTCAATCTTCTTGGAATCTGCTATCTTTCTGGAGTCTTTGGTTTGATATCTTTAAATTCTGAAAAATTACCCACTATTCTCTGTTTAAATATTGTTTCTGCCTCATTTTCTCTTTCTCATCATGGCAAAACACCATTTATATGTGTGTCTGACTTCCTAGTACGCCCCTTCTGTCTCCTGGCCTCTAATCTGCATTTCTTTTGCTGGCTGTGCTTCCTTTTGCATGGATTTTTCTGAGTTATCTTCCAGTTCACTAATTCTGTCTTCAGCTGTGTATAACATGCTGTTAAATACATACATTTTGTTCTTAGCTTTTGTGTTTTTCTTTGCATTTTATCATCCAGGTCTTTTATTTCTTTTTATAAGATTTTCAGCCTTCTGGGAGCTTTTACAATTCTTAAGCTTTTACCTTTAACTTATTAGCTTCTCCTCCTTGTTCCTTCTAGTCATCTGCAAATTTCATGAGCAAATTATTTTTTTAGGATTTTTAAGTAAATATAGCAAACATATATTCAGTGGCCCTGAGGTCCAGGTGTTGTGGAAAACACAAAAAATGCCCAAAGCACATTTTCTTCCCGTAAGGAGCTGACAGTAATGACATTCAGGGAGAACAGCACTCAAAGGACAAAAATGCAAGTCCGAAGGGGGCTGGGGTGAACGCGCCTCAGGGGAATCTAGACAGCAAGATGCTTTTGTGGAGCAGAGGATGTTGAAATGCTTTGGTTGTGAAAAATGCACCACACAGTTTCTCTTCCTTCCAAATGTGAAATTAGACATAATTTTCAAGTGGTGTTTCCTGGTTATGCTACATTATTGATTTAAAAATTTTAATTTATTCTACTCTAATTGTATATATATATATATAAATTATCTCAAAAATTAATAAAAAGCATCCTGTCCCCCATTTTTGATTGGTATTTCCTTTAAATCAATTACTGATAATCACTAAACATTAGCCTTTTGGGAAAGGGCTAAAAAGGAAGAGTGGTAGAAATCATCCAGGAACTTCGAGGATAATGACCCAGAGGAAAAGCTGAACTCTCCAGTTCACTGGAGAAGGGCTCGATGATTCCCTGGTGAATCTTTGTTAGCTCCTCAAACCCTTCCAAGTACAATGGCTCAGAAGAAGCCCTCCAAAGTAAAGCATGCAGAAGAAAACGATGTATTTAGAAACAAATATAAAATTTACTCTCTGAGCTGGATTTCAGAGGCCATTCCAATCTAAAATGATTCTCAGTCTAAATTAATTTCTATGGTCTATTTCTAGCAAAAGGAAAAAGGGACAAATACCAAAACACACATAGCACAATGTTAAGAGAAATAAATCAGAAACACAAGCTTAAATACAATACAGTTTCTCTCATTTGAGTAATCCAAAGCACAAATAAAGAGAAAAATAAAAGACTGATAAAAGGAAACAGAGAGATAGACTTTTTGCAAATGGGGAGGGGACCAAGAGACCAAGGGTAGGAGGAAGGGAGAGAGGAAGTAAAGAGATTTAAGAAGCATCATGTACATACACCAACTCCCACAATGAGTGTAATCATTATACTACATGCCACAAACATAAAGGAAAAAAATAACAATAATAATGAAAGTGGGGAAAGAGGGTCTAGAGATGGAGGGAGTGAGGTGGGTGGGGAGGGGAAGGAGAAGAAAAAGAATCAAGATATGTAAAGTACATGCACCTACCCCCTAAAATGAATGTAAACATCATGTACTGACAACATGCAGTATACTAAAACAAACAAACAAACAAAATACCAAACAAGTGTAGTTCTATGGGGTCTTGGGTACAATGCAGGCCATGAATGAGAAACTTCCTGATAGAATGGCACTGATGATTTTTGAAAATGAGAAGAATATATATTACATTGCAGATTATAGGCAAGAGTTAGAGACTGCAACCAGGCAGAATCTCACCAAAATCCCGGCCTGTCTCCAAAGCAGATTCAGAAACTGAATTGGTCAATGGGGCCCTATAGCCCCTCTCTTAGGAGCTGCCTCACAGCTACTTACACAAGGAGAATCTAATATTGAAACCAAAATGCCATTTACAAATTTGCAACTGAGGACAAATCCCGTTAGACAGACCAGAAAGCTTGTCCTATTTCCTCCTAGTTTGAAAGTCTACATGGGAAATAAGTAAATGGTATTTGAATATGATTAAATAAAATGAATTAAATAAAACAAAGAACAACATTTTTAAGATTATAAATTATGTATAATGAGGATGTAGATGAATGATGATGAGGAAATTTTATTGCAATGTTGGTATTAAGGGAAATTATAGGTTTAACTTTAAGTTAAAAAGTCTTAATATTACTCATGATCTTTGAATGTGAAACATCCTTAGTGACATAGAAATAGAGGAAAGCAATTAAGCCTTAAATACTATACTAGATAAATTAAGATCTGGAGGGAGATATTTGTAGCATACTAGTACTTAATGGACACTTGTGGAAAAAAATGCTGGATCTTGCATGACTCAATCTGTTTTTCAAAATTTTCTCTGAAATTTTTTTCTTATAGTAACTTAGCCCTACTAGAGTATTAAAATATTAAAACAGTTAAGCAAAATCTCTTTTTCCAGAACATTAATATATTTAAAATATATTTAGTAATTTAATAATGTATTAGTAAAATATAATAATCCCCATACATTTAATTCGTAGGAGTGTAGATAAATTGTTATTGGCAGAAAAAACAGCAAGAATCGAATGCCACAATACTGTGTTCATATTTAGGTTTAAAGGAATTATTTTTTTCTTAATGTACAAAACATTTTTTTAATAATCCCAAAGTGAAAACACTAAAATCCTCTAACACATTAATCATAGAAGATGACACAAGAATGAGTTTAAAAGAGCTATACATGCAAATTCAATTTTCAACAGATATTTTAAAATAGATTGGAGTAGCTTCATTTCATCTACAGTTAGTACAGTAGATAGGAGTCCTTGACTTATATCATTTTCAGTCAAAAAGCAATACATGGAAATAGATTTTCCTGCTTGAACAAGCAGCTCTTCTCTTTTCTTAGAAATACTTGTCTGTCTTATTTGCAGTTTTTAGAATTTATGCAGTTATTTTAGATAAGGTAATGGTAGCTGCTATAACAGGAAGACCCCTAGTGCACAATGGATTAATTCAAGAGAAGCTTATTTCTGGATCACGTGAATTCCAATTGGTGACAGGAGTGAGGAGGGGCTTCTATTTCACTCATTTAAAGACCTCAGTTAAACAGATTCTGACATATTTAACTTGTGGCTTCTCAAAACACAGAATGGAGGGTCAAATGCTAGGATTTATGCACCAAGCCTGGAAGTAGGGTACATCCCTTCTGTCCACTTCCTTTGGCCAGAACTCAACCATGCAGCTATACCTACTCCCAAAGGAGGCTGGGAAATGTAGTTCAGCTTTGGGTACAGAATAAAGGGACCTGTCTAGGTGTGGTGAGCTGTTTCCTGCTCTCTGCCAAAACTATGCTATTGGTAGAGACCACTGCACATCATCAGCCATTCTCCCAACTCCAACTCTCCCAAATCTCAGATTTTGAAAGGTGAGAAGGCTCTTATAGGAGGGTAACTTTGCATTTGAAATCCTATAGGAATTTTGTGCCCGAAGTTCATATCCATCTGCTATTAGGACAAGTGTGGGGGGGCAGCTAGGGGAGAAAATAGTAAAGTTCTAGGTAAGAAGATCTTACTCTGTTGGCCTTTCTTCCTACATTTGTGGCCTTAGAGAACACTCTATATAGTTTTCCTTACTTATGAGACTCAGCTGATGAGACATAAATCAATGTCATTTTTGTCCTTTTATCAAAAAGCAAGGTGTCTTTTGAGCAGGTACTGTCAATGTCATTTCCCCAATTCCAACCTTTTGTTTTCTTCCTCTAGCCAGTAGCAGGTCACTCCTCTGTTTACAATGAAGTGAGGATGTCGTCAGCATAAGTGCTATTTCAAGTCAGGGGACATTAGTTTTCTATTCTGGCTCCTGCTGACCTATGTTAGGTGCCCCTAAAAGATCTGAATTTGCTTTCCAGGACTGAACTGGTGTATTTTCTTTTTGATGAAGCTTATTCATCACTATGTGACATAAAATCAGACAGCAAAATACATCACAAAAATCTGAGAACAATGCACATTAAAATGGCAGATACTGAAGTCTTGGGCCATCCTTAGCAAAAGTCAGGCTGTAAACGGCTCTAACATCCTGTGTCTCTTTGGAATTCGACTTTTAGGTGTGTCCTTTGTTTTAGGGGAGGACTGAGTCTGTGCAACATTTTCTGTTATTAGTAATCGAGGCAAGTTAGACTGCAGGAGAAATGGAAAAATGATAATCAGCCTAGAATTGGAGGGCTTTTTGTAAACTTCTTGAAACCAAAATACAGCAAGCAATGGATGGGAATAGGTTAGGAAGGAGGGCTCTAAAGGAAAAGGGATGTGGATTGGATTCCTGCTCTGCTGCTTTCCAGACTGGACTGTGATGGGGACATAACTTACCTGTGTCCCATCTCAGTTTTCTTCTCTGTAGCTCAGTATACTGATTCTGTCTTCTGCAGAGAGGTGTGGTGATGGTTAAATGAGGTCACGCATATAGAAACTCAGAATAGCATCTGGCGTATAGTAAGTTCTCATAAACGTTGCCTGCTATAGGATCTGAAATGTCCCATGTGACACCTGAGTATAGGCTTAATAGTATTTGCAAAAATAGATTATAAAACTTGGCGGAAGAGACGCATGTGGGGTGTGTGGTAGGCAGAATTCTAAGATGGCCCCAAGATATCCATCTCCTGGGTTACAAGGATCTGTTCCCAGTTAGTCAAACACTAATCTAGGTGCTGCTGTAGAGGGATTTCATAGGTACAGTTAAGGTCCCAAACCCGGTTGCCTGGTCCTGATTCTCCTCAGTAGGTCTGACTTATTAGTCTGCGAGGGCTCTTCGTAGTGGTGACGATAAACACGAGAGAGCCTGTGGAAAGCGTTGCACATCAGGGAGCTGTGGATGGTTCAGGAGCAGCTGAGATCAGTCCCTGCTGATAGCCAGCAAGGGAAGGGGGCCTCTGTCATTCAGGTGTAAGGAAAGAAATTCTGCTAGACCAAGGGGTCTAGAGGTGGGCCTTTCTATACCTACGTCTCCTGTAAGAAATACAGGTCTGCTAATACACTTTTTCAACGTTTGTGATCCTAAGGAGAGGTTCCAACCAGGCCATCCCTGGACCCCAACCCATGCGAATGCACAGTAAATTAGTACTGTTTTAAGTCCCCAAATTTGTGGTAACTTGTTACCCAGCAATAGAAGACTAATATAAGGTTTCAAATACTTGTTTCAAAGATGATAAAAACAAGCCTTCCAGAGCCTTCCATTAAAACTTTAGCAATAGCTGCCTCTGCCTTTTTTGTGAACGAGGGCTGGAAAGTCAGAGTCATTTCAGTGGCCCATAAAGAACATTTACAGGAGCATATGGATGTGAAAGATGGGAAATGTGTGATCTTTTGCAGTGTCGAGTTCCATGCCCACTGGCGACTGGTGTTAAGCCCTTCTCTCTGAGGTTTCACATACACAAAGGTAACGTGTTTTTATTTGACAATAGGGCATCAGAGCACTTCTTACGCAGCACTCAGCTCCCCAGGTGAATTGACCAGAGCTTTTATAAGTTTCTTTATTGTGCATTTAATATTTGCCCCAAAAGGCAGAATCAAATGCCATTGCTTGCACACGTCACATCAGCAATAACTGAAAGTGTGAATATGCTCAGACTGTTCTGTAGTGCTAATAACTATGAAGCTTGTAGAAAACAACACCTTGTGCTTATTATTATTATTATTATTATTATTACTTTTACAAGAAATAACTCATTTGCCATTTGAAATCTGCAAGAACTTCCTCCCATGGAAGGAAGCAAAGCAAGTAACTACAGGAACCAACATGCAGAGCAAGGGATTTCTTTGCATTTATATCATCATCTCAGCAGATAATCCATTCTTCGTGAAACAAGAACAGTGAAGAGTCATCAAGGCCTGTCTGCTTTTCCTCATCTAAACAGGATCTCTACTCATACAGTTCTCTTCCCTGAGTCACTTTGCTTCTTAAAATAATTAACTGCTAATTACCGTAGGAGATGAGGTGCAGAGGAATTGGAATTTTACAAGGGAGGCAGTGCAGAGTCATGATTAAAAATGTGGGCTTTGGAGTCACATGACCTCGTGGTCAGCTCTGGACTCTGTCATCTGTAGCCCGGGTGAATTCAGGCTAATTTTAAAAGTCTAGGCTTTGGTTTCCTTATCATTTAAATGTGCTTTCTTGCAGATGAAATAAAACAAGTGCCAAATACATAGCACCTTGTCTTAGCACAAAGTAAATACCCAATAAATTATAGCCATATTCACATTATCTACCAAAACTTTATAATTAATTCTTCTTCCTGCTGGCACCCTCCACAGTCTACATCTATGACAGGGCTATCTTTCACAGACCTGACACTGGTCCTCTCCTGCTGAAATTCTGGATGGCTCCTGAATGTCTGGGTCAGTGATGCTGAGTCTTTTATCTCCTCTGAGAAAGCCATGGAGCCCCTCAGAAAAATGCACATGCAATACACACATGCACACTCTCCCACAACTTTATGTACAGGTTCCAGAGTTCACTGACCCCAAATGTGGCAGATGTTTATTATTTTCTTTATGATTAATACACAAGCTCAGTTTTTATGTTTGAGGGACCATTATTTTGGTAGGGGCAGGATCTCACTTCCTTTTGAGAAGTCACCCAGGCACTCTACAGACATGGAGGCTCAAATCGGGACTGGTGTACAAGACACGTACCTCCATCTGGAGGATCGGGGACCGATTCTTCATAAGGGGGCTCCAATGCCACCTCCAAACAGGAGGTGATTCACCCTTCCCAAATGTACCGAGTATCATCACAGCATCTAAACGCACTGCTCTTGGGAACACGTTGCCATTTCTCTGTCTTCCTTCTCCTTAGCCTTCACGTCTCCCTCTAATGTTCTGATCCATGACACACTTTGATTTGACGGAACAATTTGTCACTTATTTCTCTTTGCTTACATATTATAACTTAGCCGTATTGTTTGTGTACTCATTTATTTTGTGAGATTGTAGATTCTGAAGGAAAAAACCATTGTTTACCTTTTGTCTCTCCCTTCAGTCAGCAGTGTACCAGGGATGGGGATAGGGCTCAAAAATGACACTTGTAGGCCAACATATACGCACTGTTCAGCCTCACCAGAAAGCCAAAGAAACACAAACTTAAATAACAACTAAAAAATTAAAAATCTTCTGGATTGGGCAAAAACAAGTATTGGCAAGGGTCTAGGAGAGAGCAACATTCTTTGATACTGCTGGGAGTTCAGCATACAAATTGGTACAAAATTTATGGGAGAGAATTCGCAAGATGTAGTAAGACTTTTAGTCACATTCATGCTATTTGACACAGCAAGTGAATTTCTAGGAATTTAGTCAAAGGAAACAGTTAAGAGTGTGAGCTGTAATTAAGATGTACACATTATTTACAGCAGTGAAAAACAATCTATCAGTAGGAGATTAGTTAAATCAACTGTGCTGGAGTAAAATGGTACAATAAAATCAGTTGGTAAAAATGATCTGGGCCAGACATGGTGGTGTACACTTGTAGTCCCTCCGGAGGCTGAGTCAGGAGGATCGCCATGAGTTCGAGGTCAGCCTGGACTACATAGTGAGGCCCTGTCTGCAGAGGAATATTCCTTAATAATTCATATTAAAAGTGATGACAATATATCTTGAGTGAAAACAGCACATAACAAAAATGGTATTATCCCACATGAGGAGTAGGAATCCACTGGCAAACCTCATACACAGGAAAAAATTCAGAAGATGCACACCAGAAATGTAACGGTGGTCACCTGCATGGTGGGAGTCTGAGTGATGTTTTTCCCTTATTTTTGCCTGTTTGTTCTATAAAGATAATGTTATTTGCATAACAAGAAGAAACACATACTTAGATTTATTGAATAAGTAACTCCTACCATCAGGATACGGTCACTCTCCTTTTAACTCTACTGTCTCATTTTAGTCTTATTCTCACTTTCTGTCTTTCTTAAAAGCTTAAAAAGAAGAATATATGTAAACAGTGTAAAATTCAAATGGATTCAAAGGTTGAAGTCTATCGTTCATGCCTGTAAACGGTCACTAGTCATCACCCCTAAACATAGCCATTGCTAGCAGTATTTTGTGTATCCTTCCAGATATATTTTATGGCTAAAAGAAAAAAACATATTTGCATATACATTTTTTCCTTTCATAAATGGTAGCACACTATACAGACTGTTCTGCATCATGGTTTATTATTATTAATTAATTAACTTATTTATTTGCTTTACTTTTACCAAATGCACGCATACACACAATTTTAAAAGTCAAATGGGCTGGGTGTTGTGGGGTACATCTGTAATCCCGGCTACTCAGAAAGCTGAGGCAAGAGGATTTCAAGTTTGAGGTCAGCTGGGGCAACTTAGTAAGACCCTTTCCCAAAGTAAAAATTTGAAAAAGGGCGGGGGAAACCGCCTCTCAATACTTTCAGGAGCACTATATTTTCTATTGGTTCCCTTTTCTTGAGGCAAATCTCTCCAGCAGCCATCTGCCTTTCAACTCCTGTCTGCACAGGCTGCCTGTGATAGGCTGGCCCACACCGTCATCTGACATCCCTTGAGAGTCCCTCCCGTGCTTGAACCTGTTTCCCGAATCCCATGTTTTTTCACTTTGGCCCTATTTTCTTCAGCTGCTTCTTAAGAAAGGGAACACGGAATGTATATGTTTTGAGATTGTGCATGTCTGAAATGCCTTTATTTTTCTCTTACAACTTGCTTAGTCTTTTGCTAGGTGATGAATTTAAGACCAGGATTTACTTTCCTTCATGTTCCCTGCCCAGTGTTTCTGTTAAGAAGCCTGATGCTACCCTGGTTCCTAATGCTTTTGGTTTTGATCATTAATTTTTTTTCTTAATCTGGAGGTTTCTACAGTTCTGCAGCCTTTTTATTTTTTGTTCAGCATTCTAGCATTTAATGATGGTGTACCTTGACATGAGCCAATTTTCATCCATTACCCGGCCCAGCTGAACAGTCATTTCCATAACTTCCTCTCTTCAGTTCTGAACACATTCCTTCAGTCATTTTTTGGGATAATTTCTTCTCTACTTTAAAAGTTGCTCTTTCTAGAATACTTACGAGGATATTAAAAATCCTGAACAAATCATCTACCTTCCTAATCTTTCCCATTTTCTAGTTTTTGGTCTTGTTTTTCTACAGTCTGACAGGTCTTCAGTTTTATTTTCCAACTATTCCATCGGGTTTTAAATTTCTGTGATCACATTTTCAATTTATTTGAGCACATTTTTATTATTCTTTTTCAAAAATACTATGAATGCAAAATAATCTTATTTTCTTGAGATTATTGTCATTTGGTTTTATTTTAAACTTTCTTCTTCCTGCATTGTCTTTGTTCCCTCCAAGTTCTCCTTTTTATGCTCTTTGGGTTCTTACTTCTGCATTACAGGAATCCTGGGTAGAGCTTGGTTAAGTATTTACATTTAAAAGTAAAGCACTAAAACCTCTGTGTGCTTAGATAGCAGCCCGCCAAGGGCCACTAGATATTTAGATGTTCAGTTATAAGTTAAAAAAAAAATTTTTTTTTGCCTTTTCTTGTAGCTGGCCAAATTTCCCACAGAAGAATTGTCCAAAGTTCTGTCCATGTTCTGGAAATTGAGGGAGAAGGGAGCTAGCATTTTACCTTGCAGGATGAAAGTTTTCTTATATTTCACTTGTTTTCACAATTGTATCCTACCTTCAACAGTGCTTGCAAAGTCGGCTGTCAGATTAATATTCTTTTTAAGGTAAATTGTTTTCTTCCTCTGGATGATTTAATATCCACCTTTGGTCTTAAGCAGCTTTATTATAAGGTGCCTATTTTTTTTTTTTTTCGTATTTATTTTGCCTTCTTTTTGAATATGTGGCTAAATATCTCAGCCGTTATCTCTTCTCCATTCTTCCTTCTTTTTCTGGTATTCAATTAAGGATACCCCTATGTTTGTTTTCTTTACCATCTCTTCCGTAGTTTCCATCCTCTTGTGTCTTGCATGTTTCATTTTGGATAGCTTCTCCCGATTTATCTTTTGACTGCCACAGTTCTCTATTAGTCTGTGTGTGTACAACGCAGTTAAACCATTCCATTAAGACCTTATTTCAGTTGTGTTTTTCAGATCTATACAATTGCCGTTTGTTCCTTTTGTATTCAGATCTCTATTGAATTTTTAAATCTTGCCTCTTATTTCCTTGAACGTATTAAGCGTATTTTAGTTTTTTACTATTGTCTTGTATACCTGGTTATTTGAAAATTAACTGCTGGACACTGTACATACAGATTGTAGAAATACTTTGAGGCCTACAGTAATGGTTTCTTCCTTTGATGATGCTACCCTTTTGCTTCTGGGAAAGTTGTGAGGGAACTAGCAATCCTGGAGCTCTTTCAAACAGTCAGAGATTGAAATGATTTGACTCAGTTTGATAATTACCCTTGCTGACCATGTATGTCCCAGCTTCCTTTTACTTGTGGGTTGTCACAGAATAGGTTGTTCCCTGTTTCCTTCAGACTCATAATTTCCTTATATTGATCAGCCTTTCTCCTTATTGGTGGAGGAAGATAGTTTGGAATGATGGACTGAACAGAAAGGGTCTGATCACTGATGTACTGAGAGTCCTTGTTGGTTAAACAGTTGATTACCTCTCAATTTCCGTATTTGTGGGGTAAAATTCTATAAGAATTATAAGGCCAGCTGACTTTGATTGTGCCAGGGAAGGTGGTCTACATAATCCACATTGCTCTCAAGTACTATGTACCAACAATCTTTATAGATTAGTAGGTTAGCACCCTGGAACAAAGAATATAATATTCTTTCTGACAGTCACTTCCTTCTCAAGACCAAGTGAAAGGTAGCAGATTAAATACAGGCACAAAGGTGGTTCAATAAAAGGGAACAGGACAGCTCCTGAGCATGCAGGCATGATTTACATAATGCCATGGGGCATCTGTACAAAAATACCTGAGTAAGCTCCAAGAAGATAATCAGAAAAGCAGGGAAAGTAAAATTTATAAATAGTAATGTATTTATTAACAAATGTATATTTTTGATATGAAAGGACACATGTATGCATGGATACAGAATTTTTATATTCTGTAAGATGGCTTCTCTGTCCAAAATTTAGAGAAACAAGTGAAGAGTGAGAAAAAGCGATAATAGGACTTTCATAGAGCTCTGTACTACATGGATGAATTAGTTCAAAATCTTATGGATTTTCTCAATGTCCCTCATTTCCTTTCCTTCCTTATCTTAAGAAAGAAAAATAAAAGACCTTCAGATACAGTGCTAGGAATTTGTCTTCCCACAAACTACTTCACCTGTTTCTTTCTGTTTATCAACATTAATAATCAAAGCTACCACTTATTGAGTGCTTATTTTTTTTTCAACAGGCACTTTCTACACATATTATCATGTTTAATTTTCTAGATGCCATTATTAGTTATACTTAAAGAGAGGGAATTGAGGATTCAAAAAGTTAAACAACTTGCCCAGAGTCAGTATATACAGAATTAGGACTTGATTCCCGCGCTGAGGTTACACCCTTATTCTTCATGGCACAGCTACCACCTCCGCACTCAACTCTTTGTTGAGTGACTATCCTATGTAAGGCAACTGTGCTTGGCACCATATTTTCCTCAGATAATGTTTCCTTTCTCCCCTAGATGCATCTCAATTTAATGTCCTAACATCTCAGGAGATATTTTTTCTTCTAAAGAATGAAAAAATATTGTATATAACAATTTCATTGCAATTACGTTTTAATAAAAACATACTCCAAGTGCCAGCCTGTGGAAAGTTCGACCATGTCATGTATGTGTCTCCAGGCTTTGTCCTTTTACCTGTGACAGAGAAGAGGAAATAGGAGGGAATATGATTTTCTCCCTGATGAACATTACATAATCTTAATGGATGTTTGAACAGGGTTTTATACCGTTAGTAAACCTCCACACCATGTTACTTCTATACTTCTTGTTTTTGTTCATTATATAAAACTACAATTCATTTTGTACTGGTTTAACGTTGAATTATGGCTGTCTAATATCGGTGCACAAAACAGGTAGAGCAAATGCTTCAGCTGACGCGACAATGATAACCATCTCTTAAAAGCGACATGAGCTGGAATGATATGAAAGAAGTTATAGGTTCTCATAGAGGAGGAAAAGTAGGATATGAGGGTTAAAAACATAACCTATAATAAGGGAGTTTTACCTTAATTGCTTCTGTGATGACAGGTACTAACTGTATACCTGAATAATAATTAATTAGAAAAAAATAAATTTCTAAAGCTAATTAAGAGTTGGGACAGACAAATAAAAATGGACAGGCTTGCAAAGTATGCAAGAAGCTAAGATACTTTTCTGGACAGCTTCTAGTGACAAGGAAACCAAAGTTCTTTTCATTTTGGCTTTAGCTTATACTCAAACTAATCATATTCGACCAGTACACTGTCATTTTAAATTCATGGAAGGTGCTGAGCCATCATGTTAACTAACGTCCGATCAATAGCTTTGATCTTTCTCTTTGTGTGGTTTATAATCAATATGGCTGGCTGGAATCTATCTCCTGGGTTGCACATTTTAGTTTTGCCAAAGTGAAAGACGTCTTGGCGGTGTGTGGGTGAGAGGCTCGCAGTTCTCTGTCAAGCACGAACCTTTGTTTCTGGAAGTCTCTTGATGTTATCGCCACTGACATCCTCTTATCATTAAATGGGTCACTTGGGATGGCTCAGGACAAGCTCAACCCATTTGGAATGGGCTTGAATTTTATGTGGCAAGAGAAAGGGGTCCCATCGGGATACAGCGTTCTATTCTTTTCCTATTCCCTTATTCCTATGAGTTTCTTTAACAATTTTTTTAATAGTTTAGGCAAAGATGAAAGAACTCTGTTTTCTTGTGCCAACTGAAAACACATTTCACTATTCTTTTGTAAGCACTCATATGTTAATACATAAAAGACTATAAAAAAGTAGTTAAAAGGACTGACTATATATCACTGAATTTGAGCTTTATGACATCTGTAACACAGAAAAATGAGACAAAATATTGAAAAAAAATCAAGAACTAGGTGTAATTGTATTAAAAAATAAGATAAACATCATATGGACCACAAGTGGAACAGAAATGATAAGAGGGGCCTGAAGTCACAGACCTACTAGGTTCTGCAATCAGTAGAGGCAGCTTGAGGAAGACAAATGGGAACCGCAAAGATCCTGCAGGCAGCAAGCGATGAGGGCCAATGTCCCCAGCCGAGGCAGCTTCCCTGAGTGGGAAAGGAGGCTGAACAAAGCCGTGATGTTCTTGATGCTAGAGTTGGCACACACATCTGTGCCAGTGGTGGTAGGAAAGCACAGACTGTGATGTGGATAGGACTAGGCCAAGCCACTGGCTGGCCAATGGCTGAATCTGACTTTTCCAATATTCCTATGGGAAAAGAGGCTAAAGACTTGATTCTGGACCAGTGAAGGCAAATATAAACATGCTAAAAAAGGAGATGTGAGCACTGAGAATGAGAGGAAAACATTCTCCATGCCAGACTGATTTATCATTTAAAATCCTAAATACACAAAAGGACAGCTGCAAACAATCAGGTAATGAATTCATTCTTCAGCAATCAATAGCCCAAACTGAAATTTGTTAGAAAGTGCACCTGAGATTCTCAGAGAGAGGCAGAATAGGATAATATACATAAAACAAAGAGTGTGAAACAGTGACAGTGAGATTTGAATTAAGAATAAGGTGCTATAGGTAACCCATTATAAATACTGGAAATGAAAAACCACAGAAATTGAACTGAAAATATAAATAGATGGGATAAATCTTAGAACTGCCAAAATCTATGAGAGAATTTGTAAATTGGAATATGACCAGTGAGGATGCAAAGAGAGAGATAAAGAAGTGAAAAATTTGTGTAAGAAATAAAATAAAAATAGACATGTAGGACAGGAAAAAAAGAAAGAAGAAAAAAACTGGTACTCACATTCATACATATGTGTGTATTTTTCCCCTTAAAGTAGGAAAGTATGGCATAGAAGAAACATTTGAAGAAATAATGCCTAAAATACTTCCCAGAATTTAAGGCTTAAATCCTCTGATACATTAAAGAGAAATTTAAGAAAAGCAAGGATAAAAACATAGTCTTAAAAGTAGTGAGAAAATAAAAATTATCCATAAAGAAACAATAATCAGACTAACGTTGGAATTTTTATCAGCAATGATTAATGCCAGAGATTAGTCTTTAAATAATTGAAAGGGAAAGAGAACCCAGTCAAACAGAGTTTATATTTAGCTAAACCATCATGCAAGAGTGGCATGTCATGAATTGTGAGAACTCTACCAAAGAATTCAGAAGAATAAAATTTAGCAGAAAGAAATAGAAACCTAGCTGGGGATAGCAGCACGCACCTGTAGTCCCAGCTGCATAGGCAGGAGGTTCGCTTGAGCCCATGAATTGGACACCAACCTGGGCAACAGAGATCCATCTCAAAACAAGAAGGACCAAGCAGAAAGTACAGAGATGGGGCCAGTGAGACAGCTCAGCAGCATAAGCGCCTGCCTGGCAAGCGCGAGGTTCTGAGTTTGACTCCCGGTACCTACATACGAAAAAAGGGCCGGTGATATCGCTCAGTGGCAGGGGCGCCTGCTGGCGCGTGAGGTCCTGAGGTTGACCCCTGGTACCCACAAAAAAAAAAAAAGTACAGAGATACAAGAAATAAGAGAAAGAAAAAGAAATCAGCAAACTATTTTGGTTACTAATGAGTGATTGATTACCGACTGACAAAAATCAGCAACTATTTTTTGATAAAGAAAAGATTCTAATTCTACATAATGTTTGAAAAATGATGGGATCAGGAAAGGTCAAGACATAATAAATGTGTGACAGGGTGCTTTTTGATTACTCTTCAGGAAGACCAAGGTACTAAATTCTTTCATTATTGTTAGAAAAAAAGATATACTATTAGTTAATGACGTCAAGGTGGCTACTTAAAAAATAAAATGAGGGGCTGGTGATATAAAAATTAAAAAAAAAGAATAAAATGAATAAAATCTATAGCTTCTAAACAAGTATAGGAATACTGTATGTCAAATGATAGTGGTTGGTGGGGGTGGTACTTAGACAAAACTTAATTCATCATAAACAGAAAAGAAGAAAAATGAAGGAGAGAAACAGTACAGTGTAGGAAATAGTACAGCATAAAAATGCAAAATTATATGTAGAAATAAGGCCAGTATATCATAATCACAATATGTTTCGAAAGATTAGTTTTTTCACAGTTACGTTATTTTATTTTTCTCAGTACATGTTTGCAGTACATCATGATTATATTCATTATGGGAAGTTGGTATGCGTCCACAACACATCTTAATTCTTTTATGTCCCCTTGCCTTTCTCTCCCTCCCATCTCCCTCCATCTCTAAGTACCCTTCCCATTTACAAAATATCTATCTCTCTGTTTCCTATTATCTGTCTTTTAGTTTGCTCTTTAATTTGTTTATATCTTGGTTTTCTCATATAACAGAAACCATGTGATATTTAAGCTTGTATGCCTGATTTATTTCACTTAACATCGTAGCCTCAAAGGTGCATCCATTTTCCTATAAATGACTCAGGTTTGTTGTTCTTTACGGCACAGCAGTACTCCATTGTGTGTAAATACATTTTCTTTATCCATTCATCTGATGATAGACCTATAGGCTCCTTCCAGGATTTAGCTATTATGAGTTGTGGTGCTATAAACATGGGTATGCATGCGTCATCCTAATACGATGTCTTCATCTATTTGGGGAAGATACCTAGAAGGGGAATAGCTGGGTTGAATGGAATTTCTATTTTCATTTTTTTGAGGAATCACCATACTGATTTCCATAGTGGTTGTAACAAAATGTTAGTTTTGATGTAGTAGATTGAATAATGGCCCTCTCAAGAAGTCCTCGTCTTAATCCCTAATACCTGTGAATACATTGCCTTACATGTCAAAAGGGACATGGTTAAGGATCTTGAGATGAAGAGATTATCCTGGATTATTGGTCTAGGTCCAAAGTAATCACAAAGGTCCTAATAAAAGGGAGGCAGGAGGATCAGAGTCAGAGAGAGAAGATGTAAGGGTCAAAGTAGAGGTCAGAGAGCAGAGAGGATGCTGCTGGATTTGAAGGCCGAGAAGGGGCCATGAGAAATGTGTCCTCCAGAAGCTGGACAAGCTAAGGAAACAGATTTCCCCCAACAGAGTCTCAAAAAGACGTGCAGCCTTATGGCCTCCTGACATATAGAATTGTAAGTCAATACATTTTCTACCGCAGCAATAAGAAACTAATATACTTGCCAATTAAAGGAGATTCTATTATTAGCTTTTAAAAGTCCAACATTTTGAAAACAAGAAAAGAATGAAAAGATATACCGAGCAGATAGCAACTAAAAGAAAGCAGATGTAGCAACACTACTATCAGAAAGCATAAAATGGGTTAAAATAAACAATATATTGCTGGGTGTGGTGGTGCACACCTATCATCCCAGCACTTGGGAGGCTGAGGCAGGAGGATTGCTGTGAGTTTGAGGCCCGCCTGGGCTACATAGTGAGTTCAAAGCCAGTCAGAGCAACATAAGTGAGAACGTGACTTAAAAAAAAAAAAAAAAAATTGAACAATATATTTTAAAAAAAGAAATAATATACCAAGAAGTAATAAAAGCCTTGAATTTATATGCACTCATGAACATAGATTTGAGCACTATGGAAAAAAAAACAAATATAATAACAAGAACAAATGGGAAAGTGGGAGATCTTGATAAAATTCTATCAGAACCTATCAGACTAGTATGATTAGTACTAGTAAGATTAGTATGGCTGTAGATGATTCGAAGACTACCATCAATAACTTGATTTAACTTAAATATGCAGATGGATACTATGTTGCATTCAGTAACTAGAGAATCTGTATTCTTTTTAGGGTCATGTAGAATATTTACAAAAACCAGCCATATTCACTGTCTCCCCTAAACCAAATTCAGAGTATATGTCTTACAAACCATGTGCTCTAACTGCCCTGTGATTAAAAGTTATTCATTAAAACCTATAAAAGAGAAAATGTTAAGAATTAAAATATATATCAATATTTAACTCACCTATTAAAAAGAAAAATCACAACAGATTTCATATTTATAATAATAAAGACAATATCACAAATAAAATGTGTGATGTTGCATTGTGTAATGTGTGTGTTGTATGTAGAAAGTATTTATAAACTTTGAATGTACTATTCAGCTAAAATTGAAAATACATGCTCGTTCAAACGATGGTTCCTGAAAAAGAATGAAATAATTGTAAAGAAAGAAGAAAAAATAAGATGAGCAGAAATTAGTTTATGAACTTTTGAAACAATTAACTTCTTTTTACAGTAGTTTTAGATTCACAGGCAAATGGAAGAGAAAGTCCAGAGATTTCTGATGTAATACTCTAGTCCCACACATGCTCCCGGCACCTGCCCCACTGTTGGCATCCCACTCCACAGGGATACATTTGTTACAATCAATGAAACTACATGGATTGACACATGATCATCAGCAAAGTCTAAATTTTACATTAGGGTTCAGTGTTTGCTTGTACAGTTCTATGGGTTTTGATAAATGTAAAATGTCATCATGCCAGTATCATGTAGAATTATTTCACTGTCTTAAAAATCCTCTGTGCTCTATGTAATTCACACCCGTGCCCCTAGGAACCACGGATCTTTTTACTAACTACATAGTTTTGTCTATTCCAGATGTAATATAGTTGAAATCATGCCATATGTATCTCTTCAGATTGGCTTCTTTCACTTAGTAATGTGTATTTAACTTTTTTCTATGTCTTTCAGCATTTTTAAACCATAAGAACATGTCTGAGATAATTTTATATCAACACATTTGCATTCAGATAAAATTTTAAAAATTTAGAAAAATTTAAATCTGAATAATCATTATAGAAGATGAATCAATAGTTAAACTTTTGTTTTTCATTTCTATACATTTCCCATCAATAAACATACTATGACCCTGTGATTAAATGATTTTATGATTTTATCATCAAGGAATGGATTCTAATTTATATAAAGATTACATAAAGATCTTTCCCAAAGATTAGAAAAAAAGGTAATAGTAACTCTCATTTTAAGAATATACTACTCTTGATATCACAATCCAAAAAATGCAATGTCAAAAAATTGCAAAACAACAGATGTATTTACTCACTGTTGATAGAACAACTGACTTTCTTCGTGGAAATAATAGATATTACTTGTATTATATGTAAAAAATAAACTTAGCCAATTAAAGACATGTGAGAAACAAGAGTCTAAACTCTAAACTACTGAAATAGAAAAGGGGTAGATATCTTAAGCTTTACACAGAAAGCAGGCACAAGGAAGGAAAAGATTTACAAAGTTGACATCAAAATTAAAAACATCTTTAAAAAATCCAAAGCCCCACTATAAAAAAAGATTAGTATCCATGGTACACAAAGAATATCTATCTACATAATTGATAATAGACAATTGGCAGGAAATATCCCAATGAAAAGTTCTGAACCTCAATAGTAATAAGGGAAAAACAAAATAAGGTTCAGTAATATACAATTTCATGTTCAGACTGGCAAGAACTTAAGAGTCTGACATTCTAGTTTTTTTGTGTGTGTGTGTGGGTACTGGGGGTCGACCTCAGGACCTCGCGCGCCAGCAGGTGCCCATGCCGCTGAGCGATATCACCGGCCCCTTTTTCGTATGTGGGTTCCGGGAGTCGAACTCTGGCCCTCACGCTTGCCAGGCAGGTGCTTACGCCGCTGAGCTATCTCACCGGCCTCACGTTCTAGGTTTTAGTCACTGGAAAAATAGCACAAACACTGCTGGAAGGGCACCTTGATATAATCACTTTCCGAGTAATTTCACATTATCTAATGAACTTGAAAACATACCTGTTTCTTGTCTTAAGACCCAGCAATTCCATCATGGGCATTGCCCACTGGATAGTGGCATTGCTCACTACTGGGCAATTGCTCAGTAGGTAGAGATCTACTCTGAACTCGTGCCTATATACACCGGGAAATAAATACTCTGTTCACTACAGTATTGTTCATAGTAACCCCATTTTCAACTGGTAAAGAAAGCTACCATTTTTCAAAATTCATCAGAAACAACAACAAAAGAATAAGGAGGTATAATCACTGCGGTTGGTCTCTGATTAGTGCCTATTTCTTTCCATTTGTCTTTAATACTTTTTTTTCCCTTACAATTTCCTTGAACTGTTTCCTTTCATAGACATAACAGTTAAGTTTGAGGGCAGAGCTAAACTACCCATCAAAGGCTGAGAAAGAGCCATTCTCTCTTCTCTTTATACCCAGATACTGGGGCACAGTGTCTTAACGGGATCATCTGTCAAAAGGCCTTGGGGAATTATTGCTTGTCCCTCAGAACTTTCTCTAGCGCTAATCCCTAGGGCAGTAAATTCCTCAGAAGTCTGCGTTCTGGGCCTGTAGGGTAAGCTCAGGTGTGCAAAGATTATGGAGTGTGCAGGGCAGAGCCACAAGTTCCTGCAGACCAATTTAAAAAGAGCCTCTGACAATGGCCATGATTTCCACTTCTTCCTAAAATGGGTGGAGTCCAGCACCAAAAATCTCATTGGGTCTGAAATGCCTGCCAGCCAATCTTATTCTGGTTTTATCTGTTTATTTTGTTAAAATAAGAGCATCACTTTGAATTTTAAATCTTTTTAAAGAGCTGCCACAGTGAAGAATTTTACATATTTACATAGGTGAATTTAATGCTTTGTTATACATTACAAACTATAAAAAAGAAAGTGGAAGACTATATGTCTGTATTTCAGATATACAATCAATGAAATCATGGTTGGTTGAAAAATGACATAGTGGAGATGATTTGCATACGTTCATCTCAGCATATCTCTAAATAAAATGTAATGTATCTTAGGCCTTTTTTCTGTTTCAGATGCTCCTTAGCTTATTCTCCTGCTCTTTTGGCGAACCCTGATCTTCTAGGTATGTTTTTCATTAAGGGTCTTTTATGAAGAAAATAACAAAATCCTTTTGCTATTTCCAAATCCATTTCCATAGCTACTGACCAGATGAAGCTGGGCAGTAGAGAAGTGTGAGGGAAGGATCGTGGGTTGGAGGGCAGAACCCTGGAACCAGAACCAGGTCTGCCAATTACTGGTTATGGAAAATTGCTTAACCTAATTTTACCTCCTTAAAACAGGAATTATAACAGTATTTTTCTCACAGAATTGTACTAACATACTACAAGTGGCAAATAGAACTGAATAAATGTTAGTCATAATTTAATGTTATTATGTTGTCATCATTATAACTGTCAGGCTTGCTGCTAGGTGTTGGGAAATCAGTGCAGAAACTGTTGTCACATAAAGGACAAATATATAAACAAATAAGTATACAAAGGGTGTCGAGACTACCCAGGGGCTGTGGGGGTGAAGGCATTGTGAAAGCCCAGTATTCTCCTTGCTGTCACATCACTGTGCATGGCTATGGTAAATAAGCAGGAAAAAGAAATGTTTTAAAAGAACCATGCTTCAATGACACATCAGAATTCCTGTGTCCATGGTCCAGGAATTTAAATATCAAACACAATGGCCTCTCCCTGCCACTGCAAAGATGTCTCAGTGCCAGTTGATTCCCAAAGTGTCACTGGCATCTGAACACAAGGCTTCAAGGTAACTGCAGCCAAGGCTAATCCAGAGCCAAGGATAAAAGGGAAAAGGTTCCAGATGCCTCCAAACAAGTTCATTTGCTCTGCCCAGCTGGGGAGACCCATGAAGAGAAGGCATCTGTTCTCCAGCCCAGCACTGAGGTCCTCAGGGCCCTGTGATACCGCTGTGTCCTCACCCTCATTTCTACTGCTCTCCAGATCCAGGGAAATTAAATCTGTCTTCTGGATGGAGCCCTCTTACAAGCAGAGCCCACACTCTCTACCCACAGAGCCTTTGCATGCTGTGTTGTCATGTTCAGACAGTTTTTATCCCTCCAAACCAGAGAGGACTTACTCTGTTGTTCAAAATAAGTCAGCTTGCTAGGAACCTTAGGGCAGGCTGCTATTCCAGTGCTCCAAAGCAAGGGAGAACCTGCTGTCCCAGGATGTTTTTCCTTGTGCTAACTATTGTTTTCTTTTACACTCAGAAAAGGTAGGCTTTAACGAAATATATATGTATCTATATATATCTATATATCTTATATAGTCTTCATTGTTTCTTGACTTACACTATAAGAATAGATCTCAGTTTAAACAAATTTTTTAAGGGAGGTATTACATTTATTTCTGAGAAATTCAAAATGGCTGTTTCAGAGCTCCCCAACATCACTGTGAAGGTGGTTTCCAGCTTCCCTTCTCCTGACTGACTGTCCAGCTGGTATAAAAAAGATGTTTCTTGCTAAGGGAGAATTTAATCACAGTGGCGGCCACAATGTGTGGCCACGCATGAGGGTGAGTGCAACAGACGGTTGACAATGGGGGCTGTGTGACAATGGGAGAAGGACAGCCAAGAGAGGACAGAGGATGACCCCTCCTGTTAGGGCAGCCAGCAAGAAAAGAAAAGATGGGCCGGTGAGATGGCTCAGCGGCTTAAGCGCCTGCCCGGCAAGCGCGAGGGCCCGAGTTCGACTCCCGGAACCCACATACGAAAAAGGGGCCGGTGATATCGCTCAGCGGCACGGGCGCCTGCTGGCGCGCGAGGTCCTGAGGTCGACCCCCCGGTACCCACAAAAAAAAAAAAAAAAAAGAAAAGAAAAGATGTAGCACGTGAAGTCATAGTAGGCTTAGTTAGGGAACAGGCAACTGTCACTCGAAACTCTTTTCTAATGCTTGATAACTTCTGTAAGAATGAATTCGAAGGTGTGATACTACACATAGAGTTGAAGTTTGATAAATGATATTTCAATTTCTTTCCACTACAATTTGCTTCTAAGTTAGCATAGTTCAATTTCTATAATGTTAATACATATTTGCTAGGAAATACAACAAAAATCCCAGCTGAAATATGAAAGGAGTTTAATTTTCACCTACATGAACTACAGTTGAAACTACTTTTATGCTATAACTCAATAAATGATGGTTTTCCAAGAGCAGATGGAGGGAAAAACACATCCTACAACAGATCATTTATATCACATTTGGCTCTTTGGAACTGGAGCTTGCTGGTTTAAGGAAACATTAAGGAAATGAAAGATGGAATCGTGAAATCTTTGTGGAAAACAAAAGGTCTCATTTTAACAAGCCAACTGGGTCATTCAATATATATACCATATTGAAGAGAGAGAGAGAGAGATCCTTGATATGCTTTTTGGTTTTGGAAATGCATCAAAAGTTACTAATAACAAGTGAAATCTGGAGACACTTGACAGTGATGGGGAAGGGTGCTGCATGTGTGTGGAAGGCGTCTTGGAGTACCACCCACAGTCCCTGTGGTGCCCACCCTAATGGGTCTGGAAGGGCATTAACACTTTTCCTCTTCTGCTGTCAGCTCTGCACTAGGCCAGGAAGCAACAGCTTCTAAGCATTGCCTCACGATTTCTACCAGAGTCCTCTGTGGACTAACCGGGTGAAGACGGGTGGAAGTGACCTCTATGAGACTTTTCTCTAAGCACCTTTAAAAGATATTCTTTACACAAGATCCACAAGGTGCTGGATGGGAGCAAGACAGGGGTTGTGCCAGGAATTGCTGTTGAAAAGAGCAGTGACTGTGTGTGAGAATGGCTTCCTGTTTAAACAGTAAGGAAAAAGGATAGTAAAATAACTGAGGATAACAATAAATAGTTGCTAATTGGGACCACTGCCTCCTGAGCTGTCACAAGTCAGCAGAAACCATAGTCCTTTCCCTTCTGATAGTAACTTTTCAGAATTAGTAATAGTTGAGCCTTCAGAAATATTTGACAAATGCTAAAACTAAATGTTAGCCCTCATGAATTCAAATGCCGATAATTTGGGAATAGGAGGACTATGGGAGTCAAAAATTTAAATTTAAAGAACTATTTCTAAGACTAAAGATACTTCCAATTACTAGGTCAGAAGTTCCTAAATTCTACAAAAGAAAACCACTCATCCCATTGTAGTATCTCTGTTTTGCTGCAAAAATAAATAAATAAATAAAATTTAAAAATAAAATAAAAATTAGCTTATAGGAGACCAGCAGATTTATGAAACACACAGACATTAAACCAACTCATTTTAAAAATATACCTAGGGCCGGTGAGATGGCTCAGCAGGCGTTAAGCGCCTGCCTGGCAAGCGCGAGGTCCTGAGTTCAACTCCTGGTACCCACATAAAAAAATAAAATAAAATAAAAATATATCTATCTTTGTATGTATCTCTGCCTTGCTGTTTTCTTTAATTTCCATTTTTAGCAAATACTATCTTATCGCATTTCACATATTTTTATAAACTACCTTAAAATACTCTCAGAAAGAAGTGAGAATAAAAATAGAATAAACATACTAACAAATTTGCAGCCTAAAAGATTCAATTTAAAGGAAGTGCTTCCAGGTAGAGATAGATGTAAAAAGTGTTTTTTCAAAGTCTGGTCTCCCTTGAAACATCTTCCTGACGTGGGATGATATGAAATATGCTTATTTAACAAAATACATGCATATTTTATCTCTTAATCAACAAAAAGATTATAATAAGGAGGAACTGAGGATGGGGTTGATGTGGTTTAACAGTTTAACTATGCAAATCTTGTTTTCATCCCGTGAGGATGGTCCCTCACTTACCATGTGTGCCCGAAAAAGTGCAGGAATGCAGCACTGGTTAGACAGGTTGAGAATCCTGGGAGAGTCCTGTAGGACATAGACGTTGCCAAAGTCAACTTGCATGGGATGCACGTAGATAACTGGGCCTTGTCCAGTGATCTTTAAGTGACAGACCTATGTTTTGTGCAAGAGAAAGAACAGGACCGGCTGAAAAGAGCTGGCCTTTAAAATCAATGAAAACAGAAGCGCTAGCCACCCCTCTAATAAAAAGCAGGGGCATCAAAGGGTGCTCCTGGGAACCAACATCCCCTCCCACTGGTGCTCCGTGGTTGGAGAGACACAGCGGTGGCCGTGCAGGGTCAGACCTGTGACTGCAGCCCGGAATTCCTCCCCTAGGGCGGTCAGCTTCCCTGGGTCAGCCCAGAGCTGTGCACTGAAGAAAAATCAGTCTTGGGCCCCTGTGTCCCGTGTAGAACTTCAGCCTCAAGAGCACTTACAGGCAGGCGCTTCAGAGTTAGATGTGGCTGGATTTGAGGCTCAGTTCTGTCACTTTAGTAGTGGTGTGACAAGGCAGGACAACTGTGCAAAGCTATGCAGGTTGGCAACTGAAATCCACTTTGTGCTCTGACCGCCTGAGCACAAAGCCTTTTCTTTCCTAAAGCCTTGGTTACCCTCTCATGAGCTGCTTCTGCATGGGGACGGGGGTGTCACAATGAGCCCAGCAGAGGCTCTGGACTGGTGGCATGTTTTGGGGTTGTTTGGCTTTGTGATGCTGCTTTGTAAGTCAGGTTCTATAGCATCTTATATAGAAGAGATAAAAGCAAAACCATAGTTTATTATACTCTCGGAGCAATCAGAGTCATTTCAAACAAATGTGAGTTGATATCACCAATTTCCCAAGTAAACCAAACATCTAGGGACATAAAGCTTGTTGGGCAACTTCCTTGAAGAGTCAAGATTTATCCTTCAATTCAGCTTGAGCAGCAGAGAGCTTTCCATGGCTCTCTCTTACTGACCTGCAGAGATACTATTTCTCTGAACAGCTTCGGTAGGTTGGTCTGGGCTATGGTTACTGTGGTCAATGCACAGGAAAAGATGGGGAGCAGTGAATGAAACTGATCTCACAGGCTACCTGTGATAAATTTACTGCTAACCAAACCCAGCTTTGCGCTGGGAACAACTGAGAAGCTTGGTAAACACACAGATGTGCTGATGCCTGTCGAGGGGTCCTAGAGGTGTGTGTGTGTGTGCACGTTTGTGTGCATGTGTGTCTCATGTTCAAGTTAGGCTTAAGAACAACTGCTATAAAACGTGGCTACTCTCTGATGTTTCCACAAATAGATTCCCTAAGCAACACCACATTTGTATTTTACCATTGCAGAGTAAAAATGTAAAACTCTGTAACTACAGACACCTGGAAGATAGGCAAATTTGGTGTGTGCCTTAAAGGAAGAAGCTCAAAAGGCTTGATAAGGAGCACAGCAATTTCAACTGTGGTTCTGAAAACTGGCTCTCACCAAAGGAGGGGCCTGGCTTCCAACGACAGAAACGTAAACTGTGGCGCTGTGCTCTCCAGTGACCTGGGTCTCCAGGGCCAGTGGTATGTGCACAGTGCTGTTGCGGGGGACGACGCCGGAGGGCGAGGGAGTGGAAAGCAGCACAGCCTGTGGGTCCTCACACACCTGGAGAGAGAGAAGCCAGAGGGGTAAGTGAGCCGTGTGTGGCTGGGACAAACAGCCTATTATTTTGAAACAAGTGTTGTCCTGAGTCCATGGTGGTTCTTCAGAAATATCTCCGTGACCAGGCAAGGCAGTGGGGACGAGCACCTCAATTCAGCCAAAAAGGAAGTTTGGTTAAGTGAAGTATGTATAAGGCTCCCACTCCATATTTCCCAGCACAACGAGATGCAGAGGTGACACAACGCAGATGAGTTTGGGGCGACAGCCCTCCACTGCCGAGCTCCTGACCTGGTCCTCCACACTTTCGTGGTTTGCTCCCCATCACCTTGTCCCTCCATACCCCGTGAAGAGAGGCCAGGCCACCAGTACTTCCTGAGCACACGATGCTGTCCCGCCTCCAGCCCTGTGCTGTTCCCTGTGACCTGCCTGGCACACTCTTCTGGGGTCCCCCCCAGAGCTGTGGAACCTGTGAAGTCCTTTGCCCCACGGTGCTCTGGACAGCACTGTAACCCTCTGCATGCCCACCTTTTTCCTGGGCTGGAAACTTCTTAGGGCTTGACCCAGTGCCTCCTCTCTATGTACCCACTTTCTGGCCTGAAGTATGTACTTCATATGTGTTTTTCACACGAGTAATGAATGAATAAATGAATGTCATCCAGTGTTCACTTGTGTGGTCCTCACAATCCTGTTTGTCCCATTACTAGCTTTTATGCAACAATTATTAAAAAAAAACCCCATGATCAAATGATTTTGTGTAACTTTTTTGGGGGGGATCTTGTTACATAATTCAGGCTGATCTTGAGCTCACTATGTAGCCCAGGCTGGCTTTGAACACACAGAGATCCTCCTGCCTCAGCCTCCTGAGTGCTGGGATTACAGGCATGCACCACCATGCCCAGCCAAGTTTTAGTAACTCTTGAGAACTATTTCTAAGGACCTCAGTTCCTCAGGAGACACAGTGTGCAGGTCTTACCGTTCCAGAGCATCTCATACTCTTTCTGCGCCTGGTCAGGCCTCGCATGTCCCAGTCACACTGCTCCATTTCCCTGTGCAGAGTGCTGTGCTGAGCCCCATTGGAGATTGAGGCAAAAGAAACCTGGTGATACTGACCTTATCTTCATCTAAGCATTGATGTTTTACCCATTACGGTTTGTTAAATTAATTTTAATTTCTTTGAATATGACATGAAAATGCTACATCTTGATAATTGAGTGTTTGGCTCCCTCTTAAATTTTCTTCTCAAAGCAAGTGTCCTACTCTGTGTTCAGCCCTGATGTGCAGAAATTGCTTTGCTTGACCCTAATTTCCTCTTTAACAGAAGAGCTCTTTGACTAGTAAGAGGTAGCTCTCCTACCCGAAGTCTCCCCTGTTCCAGATTAAACACCTGACTTGGCTCCTCTCGTGACCTGGATTTGCAGATGACAGGAGCCACATTTTTCTTACTCCCAGTGCAATGCAGTTTTCAAGTTCCCATTAAAAAGTACAATGACAGGATCTGAAGACAAAATTCTGGCTGTGTTTTGACCTACGTCTGCCTATCCCTTCCTTGAGCTGCAATTTTCTGATGCAGCCTAAACCTGCATTGGTTTTGTGACCTCCTTACTGCTCTTTTAGCTGATATTGAATGTGAAGCTAAATAAGCCCCATTTGACTTTTCCCATGAGTTTATATTAGAGTATTGTACTTACACAATGAAATTTAAACTCAAATGCATTCTTAGCAACCTTCTTTAGCAACCTTCCATTACTCCAGACTGCACGGATCTTTGAATCTTTTATGTGTATGTGAACTGCTTAGTTTCCCACTTAGCCAGGTGTAGCAGCATGTGGAGAGACATATTTCATTAAGACATTAACACATAATCCCTTCTTTCTCTCCCCGTATTATCTCTAGCCTTCTGGACCAAAAAGTCCATTTATAAATATTGCACTGCTATATAATGGTGATGCTGATCAAATCACAGACATGGGTAAAATTAAAACTCATAGCTTATTTTCCAGGCTTGGTTAATTCCCAGGCAATTATTTGCAGGTGCATGTCTGTATGCTGGCTTAACTGACACTTTCCCTTTTTATCAAGGGCAATTTCCCTGGGAAATGAACAACTGTTTATACCTGCAGCTCTCACTCATGCAGATGGCAATCCAGCTGCAGCTTTTATAACCTTATCCCCAGTTTATTCAAGGGTTAAAAATCAGAATTACATAACGTCATGTGTTTAGGAATATGGCTCTTCAGAAGGATGTCTCCTTCTCATCGAGGGCCTCCAAGGGAAGAAAAATCAACAATGAAGAAGGATAAAGTAACTCACCGGAGGCAGGACCTCATAGCATCCTGGGAGGGCATCATGATTGACAAGCTGGATAGTTTTCTCATAGGGGTATTTCAGGAAGCAGAGCCCAAAGTCCACCTCTGTCTTAACTAGTTGAATGGTAGGTACAACACACCTGCTCAAAGGAGCCCATTAAATAATTCAAAAGAGAGAGATTGTTTACATACAGAGAATGCACAGTTTTAAATACATTTGTCACTGTCACATAGCAGTTTTCTTCTAATAACTACATTAATCATTTTCAGATCTTCTCTCCTGTCATCCCTCTCTCTTAGCTCCTAGCCAACAATTTTTTAATCGGAAAGGACCAGAAGCAGAACTCTTTAAACAGCTGTCTTTTGTGGGTAATGATGAACATCTCCATTGCTTTTCAACTCGGCCTTCTTTTGACAAAGGGCCCCATGGTGCAAGTGCCTGGGGGTAGTGGGTCTGTTTCCATGTCAAACGGGGCCAATGCCACCAGCATGGGGTCCTAACTAGCTGTGACACTTTGGAGGACTGAGAAAGTCCCCCGGGACTAGCAACAGCTCACATCATCTAAATAATGGTAATAATCCTAATTCCTATGCAGACCAGCTGTGTCTCGGATGAGTAGGCTCTGGCAGCTGCTCAGCCCAGCACTGGCACCATGACAGTGTTTCTGATACGGAGGGCTTGGGGAGAAGGAGGAAGAGTTGTACGCACTGGAGAGAGCAGTTGAAGCCCTGTGTTTGCAGTTGGTCTGTTACTAGGTGACCTGGGTTTTATTTTGTGTCTGTAGCTCCCAGTGTCTAACCTGCCCTATGTCACTGTCGCAACATACAGTGTAATGATGGAGATTACTGGCTTCTGAGTTAGACAGACCCAGCTTCAATCCTGACCTTATTAAGTGTCACCTGTGTTACTTTGAGCAGGCTGCTTTTTCTCATGGAGTCCCCCTTCTCTCACGGGTAAAGTGAAGGTCCTTCTAGGCACTGACACTGGCATTGCCAATGCTTCTGAGGGTGTCATGGGGAATCCAGGAAAAAACGTGAGTGGAGGGCACAGCCTAGTGCTGTGTAAGTGCTCAGTGAGAGGAGGTGACCTGCGGTGAGGGCATGGCAAGCTGTCACTGCTGGCTTCCTGACAGAGTCCCTTTAGGGAGCAAGTTGCAAAAGCAACAGTTCTGTTGAGAATGAGCAGCTCCTGCAGGTTACACTGAAAGTAAGGACATGAAAGGGCCGCTCTTTAAGCCCAAAGCATGTGACTGACAATGAGATGATGTTCATTTTTAGCTAGAATGGAAGTTGTCAGTTGACCCAGTGACTTTTAATCCTTTGCTGCCTGAAACACAGTGGCTGAAAGGGTTTATAATATTTCACTAGGGTTGCAGAGCTTACATTAGTAGGAAACTCATAGCTTCTTTAGCCCTTTTTTTTTTTTTTGGTGCCAGGAATCAAACTCACGACCTCGTGCTTGCCAGGCAGGCACTGTGCTGCTGAGCTATATCCCCGGCCAGCCCTTATTTTTTAAATTCAGTATTTCTTGTTGATAGCTGCAGGGCAAAGGGGCTGAAAAATATCAGAATAAGGGTGCACAGAAAAGACATGGAAGACCAGTCTATAAGGCAAACTTGGATATAGAAAGTTTGAGAGTAGAGTTTTGCTGATTTTAATGACAAAAATAATTTAAGTTTCTAAGGAATAGTAAGTAGAGGCAACACAATGGATTCTTTAGGGTTGTTATTTGTTGTCAGCTACACCCATGACATATGAAATGATGCCAGTTATTTTTTCCCCACCGACCATCCCATCTGCACCCTCTTTAATGTATATTTTTTCTAAGATTCATGAGAGACTTAAATTCTAAAGACTGATGGATTAGCATGATTAGTTTTATTATGTTATTTTACCTCTTTCCTATACCCAGCATTTTCATTCACACACTTTAAAGTCCCAGTTCTGGACACCATTTGCTTTGGGGAGAGAGTGACCCCATGATTTTATTTAGGGTCATATCATCATCAGTAGGTGACATCATCTCCTTCATTGCCACTATCCCCAGGAAGGTGGTAACTGGCTAGGGAGACATAGTCAACCAATGGCAGAGGCAGGCTTTTATTCTGACTCCAGAGCCCCTTGCTGTGCCCCTAAAATAGAGAAGTTGGTGATGGTTCTGAGGCATTTATATTGTAGGAGATAAGCCTCATTTAGGAGGCCACTCACAGCCTGAAATTCAAGTCACAGTAACAGTTTCCTGGAGCAGGGACATGCTGGTTATACGGATCTTCCACAGTAGGGCCAAGAGCAGTGCCCTTCTACTGCATGACTCTGCAGTTCTATATTGGAAGATGAAAATAAAAAACCAGCAACTCTTCACTCTTCCTGCTAATACCTTTTTTGTTTCAGACTTTGAAAGTCAGGCCCATCAGAGAGTACTGTTTTTGCTGCAAAACACACAACCCTTTGTATCTCCACCAAAGGTGCTTTGCAAACTTCTGTTATTCTAAAGCTTTATGCTTTTGAATATCAGATTCTGTTTCCTTTCCCAGGAAGGCAGAATAAATCCAGTGTTCGCTGGTTCACAGCACAGTCCTGGGCTCAGGGGGACCTTGGAAGAGAGGAAGCAGGTGAGTGATACCTGGCTGTGATTAAGAGAGCCAGCACCTCTTCCCCAACGCCCTCCACATCCACAACCAGCGCCAGCTCGTATTTCTGCACAGTGTTGGAGCATAAAGTCACCTGGAAAGGAAAAGGTGAGAAGATGCTATTCTAAAAGGCCACCCCTCTCTCTCTACCTGGCTACACAGGTAAGAGAGTAGCCAGTTGCTTTATGTATGTATGACATCGTGCATGTTTTAATTGAATAAGTTACATTGTAGGGTCAGGGCATGCTGAGTGGTTTCAAAGGCCAGGTTAGGGACCAAGAGGCTTTTTGTGTGACAGGTTTCCTCATTTCTGAGGTAGTTTTATTAAAGAAGCTACATACACACCCAAGGTGCTGGTGGTGGTGGGGGATGACAATGAAGGATGAGCAATATATAAAAAAATTTTAATTATTGCAGTGTTCCTTATACCTCTGGACTATCTAAATTATAAAAATTCAATGTACTGAAAAACACTACAGTGAAATTTCTCTTACATCAAAATAAATGAAAATAATTCTGTGAGTTCCAGAAAATGGCATAAGAAATTAATATTTTTTTTTCCACCAAAATCTTGCCTCCCATTATTAGAGTAGAAAACAGGATGCTCCAAAGAAAGGTCCATTGAGGACAATATCTGACCAAAACATTTTACCCAATGTTTTTATTTTCTGCTTTGAAACTTTATATTTAGGCTTTGACAGCCTTGTTACAACTTTTAATTGCTCTAAAATGATTTGTACTGGAAGAGATACTTGTAAGTAGAAAAGAGCTTCTGGCATGGGTTAAAGCTTTCCTATCTATAAATTATGTATCAAGTACTAATTAAAATATTTTTGGTTGCAGAGGGAATCACTGGATGCAAATTTGGGTCCACACAGACCTGGCTGAAGTGCAGACCAGGAGGGAAAACTGGAGCTTGGGAAAAGCTTTTTCAAATAAAAAGGAAAAAGAAAGTGAAGGTGAAGTCATTGACTTGGAAAGACACCTTGTTGGATTTGGCAAAAGCAGAGAATCCTAGCAAGACTGTAACTATTTATTTATGTAGCTGAGCTGTGGTTAGAAGGAAGAAGGGCAAGCAGTTTTGGCAGAAGGTTGCTAGAGAGATGCTGTACTATGTCTTTTAAAATCTTCCTGCATTATCTGGGAGAAGCAAAAGGAAAGATAGGTAACATGATGGCTGAGCATTATTCAGTACAAAAAAAAGAGAAATTCCATTGCAGCAGCACTTTCCATCAGGAAAGTCAGTTAGCAATCTTGAGATGTAATGATACATGATATCATCAAACTTCACTGGACTTGTAGAGAACCCACGGGGGAGCTGAAAATGCTCAGAAAAGATTCAAGATGAGTGGATTCGAGGTGAGATAGTAAGAAACATTTAAAGCAAATGCGGGGAGTAACATGATAGCTAGACTAAATATTGGTTGGTAGTGACTAAAGAGAAAATTACCAACCTTACCTGTGAAGCCTTACTTTTTCTCTTTCCCAGAAAGCATAAAATCATTTCAATGTATTAGCTTTCCATATTGCTAGACCTCACCGTGTGGAGAAGCAAAAGGGAGGGAAGATAGCTAAAACCCTCTTCAGTTAACTGTGAGGAAGTTCTGCTGGTGGCATTGGGAGGCCATAACCAGGGGACTGGACCGTCCTGATTTCAGACCAAGCACAGGGGTGGGTGTAGGGGTGGATGGGCAGCCTCCTCGCTGATGTTCCTCTGGACTAAATACAGAGCACTGATAGAAACACTGCAGCCACATCCACTGTGAAGCCCAGACTTGTATTGCAAATCTGAAAAAGCTGGGTGTCATCTTTGGATATTTATTGATTATAAAGGATCCAGGTCTGAAGGAAAGAAGAATCTAATTATCAGTGAGTTCTACTGTTTTCCATTGGTACTGAGGTACGGACTGTCTGTACAGAGCAGTGGTTTCAGTAGACATACATAGAAGCCACTGTTCTAGCAAAGGCAATGCATCTGGATTAACAGAAATCCACTGGGACCATGTCAATTTTTTTTCACAGAATGTATCCGTGTCTGGTTTCCTTTGTTGCCAGAGTTATTTCCCATAGACCCACTTCCCTGTGTGACTTGACAAGCACCCCTTCCACTGCCACTGGGCAGAGAGAATCCCAGGTGAGGTCCGCTTGAAGTCTGGCTGCTGGCTGGAAGGCTATGTACTGTACTTTACCTTGATAGCAGCAAATCCCTGGGAGCGAATGGTGCCGCAGTTGGGAGTGATGGTGAATTCTTTTGGTTTCTCTGTGTGTATTTCTTCACTGGGCCCAGACAGGCTTCTGTTGCTTGAAGCCTGGTCACAACTTGGGCTGCTCTTCAGGCCAAGGCCGTCCCTAGGGATGCGCAGCTTGAAGGTCATGGGGACCAGAGATGTATTATTGAGGGAACACATCAAGGTATGAGGAAATCCTGGAAAACAAAATATGATGTGAGAAGTAAATGCCCCCCAGTAGGCTCCCTTGGCCATCAACCTCCTTAACAACTGTTCAACCTTGTTAATGTTTTATGCAGCCCATCATTACTTCACTCCAAATTGCCTTAAATATTGTTTTCAAGCCCACAAATAATAAGTGCACTTCATGCACTCATTCAATGAATATGTATAATGCATTTACCATGTACCAGGATAAACAGTAGATATAAGACAATCCCCTTGATTGTTACCTAGGCCCTTCCCAAGAAGCAGTCTTTATTATTAGTTTATTAAGTTGTCTTTAAGAAGTATATTTTGCATATATTTCAAAAATAAAATACAGATTTTTTTTTTTTTTTTTACATAGAACCATGTTTGATGTTTACTTTCAGTATTGGGAATTGACCCCCCCCAGAGCCTTTGTACTGAGCTACATCCCCAGCCTTTTTTTGTTTTTTTGAGACAGGGTCTCACTACGTCACTAAGTTGCCCAAGCTGGGCTCAATTTTGCGATTCTCCTGCCTCAGCATCCCAGAGTGCTTTACAGGGGTGCGTCATGCTGCCCATCTCATGCTTGCTCTTTTTATTTGCCAATGTGGGAAAGGAGAAGCCAGTATGGTTTTGTTGCGGTGTGACCCAGAGAATGCCAAGATATGATAAAATTAGTTCTGGACCTGAGACTCCTGAGCTCGGGGTTGATGACACAGTCTTTAACTCGGTGAACTGCTTTAGAGTCAGCCAGATACCAGCACCAAATTTCTACTTCCCTCAGAGAAAGCTGTTTTGTCCGGTTATAACCAACCTTCTGAGTTCAGTTTGGAGAGATTTGTGCTCCTTTCTTAAGAGATGTGGATCTTCCTTGCAAGGAAAGAAATATACTGGGGTCCAATCTTGGATTCCCTAGGTGGCCACTGTATCTGCAGCCACTTTCAGAACAAAAACTATTTATAACCATAAGACAACACAAGTGCTTATTTCTACTGGATGCAAGTCCTCTCTTCTACCTTGAACCCTACTGTGATAATATACGGTTGGTCTCTTGAAGAACCTTCTCTTGAAGGGTTATTCTTGGATATTCCAGAAGAACTGCTAAAAAGTCCGTTTCTCCATCATGTAATTGCCCTATTTCACTTTCCTGAGCTTGCCTAATAATGGTTCTTGAAACTGTAGATGCCTTACCCTATTTTACCTGATCACATATGGGTTAAATTTTCTACTAAAATAAGGTATGTTACAAAAAGTGGATCGCATAGAGTCAGATAGGTGTCCAAAACCATTGCTCGGACTACTTCCCTGAAGCCACAAGTTTTTCATTAGAATAAAACCATTTATAATCTAGCTAGAACAATTCCTCATATTACTATCCATATACTTCACATTGTTTGTCAAGAAGCCTAGGGGAAGGGGATATTAGTAAAAGACTGAATGGCAGTTAATGTGAATGTTATTCCTGGTTGTACTGTTCTATTGTGAGTAAGTGTTTTATGTTACAGACCTCTGTGCACCCTTCACTTAGTGTCCATTAGATGAAAGGTCAATATTTACTTGCCTTTTCTTGGAATAATTAACAACATGACTCCGCAGAATGTTCAAGGATTCACAGGGGCAACTCATACTTCTCCCAGTGCTTACATAATCATTGAAAGAATGACATTCTCAGAAGAGTCAGTGCTCTTTCGATATGCATATTTTTATCTGGTCTAAAAAGCCCCTAAGACTTCTTGAAGAAATTAGCAGCAAAAATATTTATAATTCTTCAAAAAGATGGCACATCATTTGGAATATGACCTTTCTACTCAAGAACAATCCCTACCTAAATAGAGTATTAAGTTGATTAAGTAACATGTCAGACTAAAAATTAAATTACAATGGAGACGCTGTTGGGTAATCCATTGGATAGTTTAGATAATGGATTCCTAATTTTTCTAGTAAAATAAAAGTCTCCATAAAAGCAAAGGGAACTGTGTTGGCAGATCATTATGCAAACCAGGTGGCTCTTTTTTAGTTATTTATGGAAATAATTCAGAATATGAGTGATGAGTAAACACATACTGTATACACAATCCATTTTAGACATAAAATTCAGACTCATATTTAGAAAACAAACATTGCCTGTAACGGGGATCTTCCGTCCCCTCCGATGGTCTCTGGCATACCAACTATGCCCCCAAATCTAAGATGATATTTGACAAAATGTTATACCACGTATCCCAGCAAAGAAGAGATAAGACGGTTTTCGAGGAAGAATCAATAGGAAGCCTTCTCCTTTGTAGCTGGACAGTGGCTGGTTCCTACCTCACATCCTGCTATCATATTCTAGGAAAACTGTACACATGGGATATGGGTTTCCAGAATGCAGAAAGATGGTGCCCAAATCCTGTAGATCAGAATATGTGCTTATAATTGTCTGCAAATTCCTCAGGTGGACTTGAACTTTCCTGTACAGAAAGATCACTGCCATGGCTCTGAGCAGGAAGTTACAGACTAAATTTTCTATCTGGGGAGATCACCTTGCACTCGAAGAGTTACAAAGAATCTCAGAGTATGTTAACCCTTTGATCAAGAATTTCAAGTTCGACAATCTCTGGGTAATGCAGAGCACAAAAATAGTATCATGGATTTTAAATTAGCCAAGATCCCTGAGTCTCTTGGAGTTCTTTGGTAAAGAGTTTTCCTTTTAGTTCTGATGCCCATCAGATCAGCTTAGGTCCCTCTGGAATTTAAACTATTTGCTTTATGAAATAATAACTAAAAGATCCATGTGATTATACACCTTTCATCAATCTGAGTCAACCTTGCTTCATGCAGATATAACTAAATATTGTCAAAAACTAACTTATCTTTAAGTTCAGGAAGCCTTCTCTAAAAACCCACCCTCAGAATCTCTCCCCTCTTTCAGCCTGAAGAAAGACCACTCTGAAAAATGCATCAATAGAAGTCTTCAGAGCTTTCTAATAACTGATCCTGCCTTAAGTTCTGAGGTGCATCTTTGAGTAAAAAGAGCTCACAGAAGCTCAATTCTTAGCATAGAATTCTAGGCCAACAATTATTTTCTCACAATTAATTTGAAAAGTGCATTGCACTATCTTCTGGTACTATTTCTACCATAGATAACTGCTGTTAAACTCTTCTTTCATATATAATTTTTCTTTCTAGTGGCTTTCAAGGCCTTCTCTTTAGCTTCAACGTTCTTGGGTTTCACTATGATGTTTCTGTGTTTGGATTTACTCTGTCTGACTGTATACTGTAAGGACAAAGATTTTGCTTTAGTTAAAAAATTCTCAGCTACCATCTTTCCACATAATGATTTTCAGCTATTTTCACTGTCTTCTCCTAAAACTATTCCATTAGGTTAACATTGGAACTTCTACTGAATTATTTTTTTCATTTCTATTTAATTTTCACATATTTTAACTCTTTTGCTTGCTGGGCTATGTTCTGCATGGATTTTTCAATACTAGTGAGTTGTTAACAGATAAGTTTTATGCCTGACTGCCAAGGTTTTGGGAGCTCAGTGGAGGGGAAAGGCGGAGGACGAAAGAGTTTCACAATCCAATGTTTTGAGTTGTGCTTAATTCCTTCATATGTGTACAACACTCCAACTTCAGCTACACCAATCCACAGATCTTTTGGTTCATCTACTTCACACATAAATCTCTAGTCTCATGCTGGTTTCCAAGCTGTGTGGGATGGGGGTAGGCGATGGGGATTTCATTGCTGCATCTAGAATCTTGGAGTCAAACTGCACCTAGGGCTCATACAAAGGGAACATATTAAGTATTTTGAATAATTGTATTTATTTTTAAATTTAAAAACCACCACAGCAGCCTTTTGGCTGGTGATGGTAATTTCGTATCAACAAAATCTGTTTCATAGGTATATTTAAGAGAATGCTTGCACTCTGCCAGACACAGATTGCTTTGAGTCTCTTTATCCATGACAGTCTGGCTTCTGCTCCCAGCACCGTTAAAATTGTACCTGGAAATCGCTAGTGACCCGCACTCAACTTGGTGCACACTAACATGAATTCTAACTATTTATGTTAGAAGCAGCCCTTTTAAAAATTAATACCTGTGCTTCGAAGGCTCTGTTTTTACTGATGTATTTATGGTCATTGATACTCACTGGATACTATGAATACTTAAAAACAAATGCAGCATTTTGAGGACTTGGTATACACTTCCTCTTTGCCACATTCCACTGAGATGCACTACATTAGAGATCTTGATGTATTTAAGTGTCTAAATTCAATATAAGAGACTTTCAGATATTCTTTGGGCTCAGTAATTGGTTTACCATTTTTATACAGCACTTATATGAACACTTCAGAGCTGAACTGTACACCAGATTGCAGATGATGAGTTAGTACGAGATTTCCTGGAGTAACTGACTTGGGATGCTTCTGTGGGCTCTGCTTTCCCCCTCTGGGGCAGTATGATATAGGGCACATGGTCTGAATGTTCTGGGGCTGGGCTTTGTAGCACAATGCTGGCAAAAGCATGCTGCTGGTATGCATCAGTTGTCCAGGCAGCCCCTTGGACTTAGTGTCCACTACTTGGAGGACAAGTGGAGAGGTCTTGGGTGTACAAATATGCTTCACATTGTGCACCAGTCATATTCACCCTGGAGAGAGTTTGCCTCTCTTAATTGGCTACTGGATGACCAAGATCGCTTTTATTTTCCTTCAGAAGAGCCTATCACTCAAATATACCATATTAATTTGTACAAACCCCTCCATCCATTTGCTTATACTATAGGAATAGGCATTCTACTCCATTTATATAGATTTTTCTACAGTATCTACCTTATACCATATAATGTATACAGGGAGGGTCACTGTATAAATTAATGTGTTCTGAATAAATAAAACTATTCTAACTCCCAAATGTGATAGGAACTGACGAAGACATTATGAGTAAACATTTTCTAAAGAACTATTTTTCCCCAAAGTAGATGGGCCTACTCAAAATGAAGCAAGACAAATGTGAGGCAATAAAACAAAATAGAAAGGATCATGAAATAGAAATTGAAGCTGGAATTTCTCAACCATTTTTTCATTATCACCTTGCAAAAAGAAAGGTAAATTACTCTTAAGTTGGAACAAATTAATCCAATATGATATAAGTTAGATTTAAATTCTCCCTAACAAACACTAAAGAATAAGATTCTGTTGGGTAATATTGAACTTTGGCAGACCCTAAACCACTGTTATACGTAAGGTTATTTTCATTACCCAAGAACAAATTTTTGTCTTTTTGGGAGTAATATCATCCTTGTTGTTGGGCATGAATTTAGACAGATGTCAAGTGAAATACTAATTCTGCTCCTGCTGTGTGACCTTACAAAGTTGTTTAACTGTCTTACGGCTCAGGGCTTTCTCCTCTAAATTGAAGATATTAAGTAGAACCTCCACATAGGATTGCTAAAAGGTTTAAATACAGTGCTGCATGTAATCCACTTAGCAGTGGCTAAAACACAAGAAAACCAATAAATGGAGCTTTTGCTACTGCTTCTGCGAATGTTGCTATCATTTCTACTAGCAGGGAAGTTCAGACAGGAAGAAATGGCTCAGGGAAGCTACCGAGTGAGAAGACAACCAAAAAAATATAGCGTGGCCCTCAACTTGGAGTGATGGAACTCCTGAACCAAACCACACTCAATTTACCTTAAACTCGACAGCATCTCTGTGAAGAGACCACTGTACAGCCCGACTGGCAAATTTTTTTTTTTTTTGTGGGTACCGGGGGGTCGGCCTCAGGACCTCGAGCGCCAGCAGGCGCCCGTGCCGCTGAGCGATATCACCGGCCTGTTTTTCGTATGTGGGTTCCGGGAGTCGAACTTGGGCCCTCACGCTTGCTGGGCAGGCGCTTAAGCCGCTGAGCCATCTCACCGGCCCACCAACTGGCAAATTTTAATTTGCATTTAAATACAGCGTAGTGTTCAGGTAGCAGAATGAGGCATGATGCGCTATGTCTTGCTGCTGGAAGAGGGGAGACAGCCATGGCCTGACAGTGCTTAGTGCCTGGGACACGGCTACCACTTGCACCATATGAGCTAGGAAACAACACCCAAATGCCCTGCCACAGAGAAAGGAAGGAACAATTCTCAACCTTCTTGACTGTTACCTATTTAAAAAATGGTAAGAGATGGTTTGTAAATCTTCCTTCTCCCAATGTAGAGACAAAAAATCTATCCAATTTCTAAATTTAAAATGGAAATTACTCACCATAAGAAACGTCACCAAAGTGCAGAGCAGGAACATTAAAATGGAAGGTAGGCCCAATGACACAGCCTCTGAAAATAGGAATACAAAGTGGGAGAACCCAGTGAATTCAAGGTAATGATCGGTAACTGGGCAGAGGGTAAGTACTAAAAACCTTAACTTGGCATCAAATAGGAACTCTGAGGTATATATCACAATGGTTCACAAAACAGTTTTTCAAGACTCAAACCATGGGTATTAGCAAATGATGCTATGATTAACTTATAATCTCATTTCTCCCAGCAAATGCGGCAGAGAACAATCACTAAACAAATGGTGTAGAAATGTGGTTAATTTGGATGAAACTTGTATCACATCATTATTCATTCATCAAGAAATAAAAATTATAGTCCTAATCATATTAACATCAAAGACTATTGGTGATACCACTAATCCCTGTCCCATGCTTTCATAAAGCTGTTTTAATTCCATTCCCACCACCACCTCACTGTGATCTTGGCCAGTCACTTTACCTCTCCTAGCCTCCATTTCTCTTCCTCCAGTGTAAAAGAAAGGAAAAGTAAGAAAAGGGTTAACAAAATTGCACAAATGAGTCATTTAATCAGTTTAGAAGTTGAAAGAGCCAGAGAGAAATCACATTTGTTCAAAGGCACTTATAACTGAGAAAACCGTGGCTGAATGATACCATCTGCACTTAGATGTGGTCATAACAACTCTAACAGGGACATCCTCTGAATATTAGGAGAGTTTTGGCAACATTTTGCCATAGATCAGTGCAGGGGTGTTTTATAATTATAATTTTAATGCCCAAGCAAGAGATTGGTCGAATTATTCTACGTTAAGTGAAACAAGTTGAATACAAAATATATCCATGCTATAGTTAAAACTTTATAAAATTACATATGAAAACATAGGAGGGAATAAAACTGCTCATAAGAAATTCTAAAAATTATTTTAATTGTACAGTGTGATTTATCTAACCACTCAAAATATTGTGCCATGTAATTGCAGGAGCAAACAGAAATAGCAAAAATATAGTGGCATAGTAGCAAAAATTATGTGGTATTGAGGTTAAAATACCTGACAGTAAAAGAGTAAGAAACGAAATTCTAGAATCCACAATATGAACTTCATTGACATTTCTTGGGCCCAAGAAAGTTTTTCTGACAAAGTAATAAGTAAATGTTAATGTGGAGGGCTAGGAACAGACAATAAACTATATGTGTATGTCAGTCTTCAAAATTTGACATTTACTCACGGTATATACCAGGTTTTCAAATTACTTTTCATAGTTTGAAGCATTAGACTATTTTGGACACATGGAACATTGAGCTTTAAAGGAAGCGAAGTGGAGAAGGAAATTCAGGTCAGTTTCTCTTAGAAATTGGTGATTACTTTGGGGATAAAACCCTACACACATCTTTCCACAGTCTGGTTTTCCTTCAGGCTGAATGAGATGAGAAATGAACATAAAAAAAGACAGTGGCATAGGAATTTGGAGAAATGTTAATGTCAAGAAGATGGATCAGAGACTTCACCTCCACAGAGCAACTGGAGTATTTATTAATCTAAGCTTACCTGAGAGAATGCTAAATCCTATTAATCATAGTGGAAAACCCAGGTACATCCTACGCTAGTCAGACAATGCTAGTGATAGGCACTACCACTTTGGAATCTTTAAGAGAATAGAGATTTTTAAAAATTCATGCAGGAAATGACAGAATTATTAGTCAATCTTCCCGGCTCTTGGAAAATTTAAATGACAGCTTCACTGAGATATAATTCACACATGATAAAATTCACTCATTTAGTGTACAAATCAATGGTTTTTGTATTGCCACAAATATGTGCAACCATCACTACACTTTTAGAACATTTTCATCACCTCAAAAAGAAATCCCATGTCCTTTAGCTATCAAATGCTATCCTTCACCCCCAGACCTAAGCAACTGCTAGTCTACTGATTTACATGGATTTGCCTATTCTGAACATTTCACATAAATGAAATCATGTAATTCGTGATTTCTTGTGACTGGCTTCTTTCACTTGTCAAGGTATTTTTAACATTCATTCATTGTGCTATGTTGTAGTATGTATCCATGCTTCATTCTTTTTCATTTATTTTTATGGTCAGATAAAATTCCATTGTATGAATATACCACATTTTGTTTACCTTTGGCTACTAGGAATAATGCTGCTATAAACATGCATGTACAGAATTTTGTGTGGATGTGTTTTCATTTGTCTTGAATATAGGCCTCGGAGTGAAATTGCTGTATTATATGGTAACTTATTGTTTACCTGTTTGAGTTGTTGTTAGACTGTTTTCCAAAGTGGCTTCAATACCCTGCACTTTCATCACCCGAGTATGATTCTTTCACATTTTCAGTAACCCTTATTTTCCATTTTATTACAGCCATCCAAGTGGGCACCCCATTGTGGTTTTGATTTTCATATCCTTGATGAGTAATGATGTTGAGATTTTTCATGTCATTGGTTATTTGTATATCTGTTTTGGAGCAATGTCCCTTAGAAGCTTTGTCTAATGCTTAAACTGAATTATTTGTCTTTTTATTATTGAGTTGTAACCATTTTTCATATATGTTAGATATAAGTGCCTTATTATTAGGTAATCTTTTTACTTTCTTGATAGTGTCTTTTGAAGCATTTTACATTTTGATAAAGTCTAATTTATTTATTTTCCTTTGATTGCTTGTGTTTAAATGTCATATTTGACAATCACTCCCTAATCTAAGGTCATGCACATTTATGCCTGTATTTTCTTCTAACTGCTTTATAGTTTTAGTTCTCACATGCAGGTCTTTGATTTATGCTAAAGAAATTCCCTTCTCTTCTTAGTTTGTTGAATTTGTTTCTTTTTAAATCACAAAAGAGGGCCGGTGAGATGGCTCAGCGGCATAAGTGCCTGCCTGGCAAGTGTGAGAGCCCGAGTTCAACTCCTGGAACCCACATACGAGAAAAGGGCCAGTGATATCACTCAGTGGAATTGGGTGCCTGCTGGCATGCGAGGTCCTGAGGTTGACCCCTGGTACCCACAAAAAAAATTTTTTTTATGAAAGAATGTTGAATTTTGGCAAATGTCTTTTTTTGTGTTCACTGAGCTAATCATGTGGGGCTTTTCTTTGATTAATATATGACATTAATGGTGTATTACACTGATTAATTTTTGTATGTTGAACCAATCTTGCATTCTTGGGATAAATTCTACTTGGGCGTGGTGTATAATATTTTTTATATATTGCTGGATTTGGTTTGCTAGTATTTCATCAAGGACTTTTTGTATCCATATTCATAAAGTTTATTCAGTTATTACTTTGCATGTTCATATGAGCATAACTTTACAGTTTTATCCTCATTTTTATATAGAGTATTGTTTATGTGCTAGACATCGTGGAGGGTACTTATGATTCTGAGACACTTCCTGATGCCAAGGAGATGAGAAGCTTGATTCAAAAGTTTTAAGAGCTGATCTTCTAGAGCTTAAGGAGAACCTCAAGGGACCAGATGAACTGCTGGTCATGATGTGAGAATTGTTATGGCGGTGGGAAGGGAGCTGATGCTCATGCAATGTGAAGGTGTGCTTCCATCCTTCTCGCGCTGTACACATGCCTGAAAGATGTCAACCACAGGCTAGGATAAGTACGGTGCACCTTTTTGAGGAGTCAATGTTATTCAGGTATTTGGAAAACAATTTTTAAAATAACGAACACAGATATATTATGGAAGAGACTGTAAATGTCTTGTGAGTATCTCTGATAAGCCTTGAGACTTGAAAAAAAAAGAGTATGATTGTGACAGGCTGCCCTGGCCATGCCACAGAACCTTTGAGCCACATCCCTTCATTCTCCTTAGTTGCTGGGAGTTGCATTAGTTTACGAGGGCTGCCATAACAAAATACCATAGACTCGGCAGCTTAACAACAGAAATTTACTATTATTGTTGGGAGAGTGGGTGCTGAAAGGGTTGTCTGTCTTTCCTGAGGGCCCCTCCTCAGCTTGTAGATGGCCTTCTTCTCCTTGTGTCTTCCCCTGGTCTTTTTCTATGTGTGTGTCTGAGTCCTAATCTCCTCCTGTTGAAATGACTCCAATCATATTGGATTAAATTCTACATAATTAATTAATTTTAACTTCATTACCCATTTAAAGGCTCCATCTCCTAGAACAGTTATATTCTGAGGTCCTGGGTGTTAGGATTTCAACATTTGAATTTTGAGGGGACACAATCAGTCCATAACAGCAGTACTTAGACAGAGTTTGACAATAAATAACAATCACTTTTTTTTTTTTTATGTGGGTACTGGGAGTCGACCTCAGGACCTCATGCTTGCCAGCAAGCGCTTGTGCCGCTGAGTGATATCACTGGCCCTTTTTTTCCTTTATGTGGGTTCAGGGAGTCGAACTCAGGACCTCGCGCTTGCCAGGCAGGCGCTTACACCGCTGAGCCATCTCACCAGCCCATAACAATCACTTTTAAGCCATACTTGAGATTCTGTATTTCTAGTAGATACAAGATCAATACATTTTCCTAGGATCTTTCAGGCCATATGTGTCTGTCTCTTTTCTATGTTACCCAAAGCCCCAAGAGATACCTCAGCTTATAGATGTAGGGGGAGCCTGTTAGCATAAACATAAGAAAAGGATTGCCATAGTAATTACCAGTCGGTTGCTGTAGAGTCCAAACAGCGTCAGAGCAATGTGTTCTGAAGATACTTTTTTTTTAAGCACCAGTAATCAAAATTGTGTATCTGCCCAATGGGTTGGCTACAGATAACTTATTTTCAAAATCTGAGGATAAACTCTGCTACTAATGACTTTCATTTATCAGAAGCAACTGGAACAGCCATCAAAAGATTTCTGACATAAAAGCTGCAAGTGTCCAGCCTTGGTTGACTATAAGTGCACTCTCTTTGTAAAAAATAGGTAACTAAGATAATTTAGAGAATTTCCCTAAAATAATAACAAAAGACAAAGGTTTAGAAAAATTGTGATAACAGCAAAAACTTAGACAAGAAGATGATTTTATTCAGGTATTGCTATCATAACATTTTCTTCAAACATCCTAAAATATGGACAGTAGCTAGAAATTCATGTTTAAATCCTTAGTTTATAACAGTAGCGGCAAATCTATGGCACGCATGTTATTTGTTGTTGTTTTTTTTTTTTTTTTAGACAAAAGATGTTAATGTAGGAGTTGTCTTTTCTAAATTAAAACCTCACTACTCAGGTTTCGTTGCAGCGTTGGCACTTTGCTATAAATAAGTGGGTTTTGGGTTGCAGTTTGGGCTCTTGCCTCTAAAAGGTTCACCATCATTGGATTATAAAGTTAAAACCTAGAGAAACTAGACTGCCAATAGTATCTGTATCTATAGTATAATAAATAACATGTGTCCTTGAGGGAAAACTGTGGAAATTTAACACACTCCATTATCCTGAAGTATTCATGTCAATGAAGATAGTTGCAGACATCTAAGACATGATCAAGAAAGCTGTAGATAAAAACTTCAGCTTCCACATTTGTTGCAACTGTACCTTACCTAATGGTCAATTTCACAGGCTCAGGTGACCCCTTAACATCGATCAGGAACTCTTCTTCAAAGTGCCCCAGGATGCCCGAACTGAACGAGATCTGGACAGCTTGGACTCCACTTGGTTCAATGATGCCTTCTTTGGGACTGAAAACAAAGCAGGCCCCCAAAGCCGAAGTCGGAGGGATCACACTGAAGAGGGCATCGATGCTGCCTTTGTTGGACAGTACAGCCTGGGTCAATAAAAGGCAAGGAGGGAAAGGGCCAGGGACCTGTGATCAATTTGCATGTAAGTAATTAGAACCTAAAGAAAACTCTCTAGGGAAATGAAAACTCTGATGTCTTGAATGTTTGAAGACAGGACTTCCAAGCCAAAAAGTAAGCTTATTTTTTTAGCATCCTCTTTCAAATGAAGGTTGTCTGCTAATTTTCTGGCACCACATTATTGTTCATATTTGGTTACACAAGAAGTTGTGTGTGTGTGTGTGTGTGTGTGTGTGTGCATGTATAAGCAGCTCCTGCCTGACACTCAGAACCCCCACATTTAGTCTTCATCTGCTGCTCCTGTCCCCACCTCCACCATTCATATACATGAATCTGAACCAGGTGTGCTGTTCCTGGCTTCTAAAGACACCATCTCCATTCCTTGCCAATGCTGTCCTCACATCTAGGAGGGTGAAAAGCATGGCCTCTTGTATATGGACTCCCCTCAGCCTACAGCTGCAGCATTGAAGACGTGCAGAGGGCTCACAGGATTGTGCACAGCATGTCCAGAAGCTAGAAGCTGAGGGAAGAGGATTCCCAGAGGAGGTTCTGCTGGACAGGGGTCAGCAGAATAAGCTCTGAGAAAAGGTAAGAGGTTTTTTTATTTATATTTAGAGGTCATTCCTGACCTTAAAGAAGAGAGTGATTACAACAGGGTATGATTGCAGAATGCAGAGGACAAATGTTTACGGAGTAAGTGGGTGGAGAGAAAATAGTGGTTGACTACTTTATTTATTTTTGGTACCAGAAATCAAACTCAGGACCTCACGCTTGCCAGGCAGGTGTTGTGCCACTGAGCTGTATCTCCGGCCTGGTTGACTACTTTAAATTCCCTTTTTTTTTTTTTTTTTTTCTGGTACTGGGAATCGAACTCATGACCTCACACTTGCTAGGCAGGCACTGTGCCGCTGAGCTATGTTCTCGGCCCCTAAATTCCCTGTTTTGAGGGTGGGAGTGGCAAAGCAGTGGGGAGGTATTTTAGAGGAGACTGAGTACATCTGTGTTTAATGAGATGAGGCACACTCAGGGCCCCGCCTCGAGGAAGCACCCATCAAGTGATGCTTGTTGTCAGCAGGGAAGAGGGCGAGGTGGCCAAGGGAATGGGGTCTGAGCGAGGCTGAGGAGACTGAGTTCAGGGGCTCAGGCTGCCTTGCAAGGAGAGCACAGGTAGGAGAGAAACTAAAGCCAGAGGCCTCTGCAGAGGAAGACAGCCATATCTGCCAAGATGGCCAGCGCATCAAAACAGACACATAAATAAAGGCTGCTTGCTATTTAATGCATCTTTTTCATGTTTATTTCCCATTTCCCTCATTCTGCATTTTCCCTGGTAGTCTGGATTGTGCTTTACCCTTCATTTCTTTTAAAGAGACCACACAGAAAAGTGATTATGGCTGGGGACTCTGGAGCAAAACTGCCTGGGTTCAAACCCCAGCTGTGCCATTGACTTATGAGCTATGTGACCTTAGACGACCCCTGAAATTTCTCTGTGCATTTCCCCATTTGAACTATTAACTTGTCATACTGCTTCAAGATTAAATATACCAATTTAGGTAATTTTATAGTAGTACCAGGCAAATAATGGTTATAAATGATAATGATTGCTACTTACATCCTTAATGCCAAGCAATTTACCTGTGCTTAAGAAGCAACTGACAAATGCTAGTGGCAACTCATACGCAAGTTAAAGGCATTAGTGGTAACTTGAAGGCCCCTTGTTCTTCAAATTGCCTATGTGTTTGTTTGCTTTTTGGGGGCGTTGGTTAACAGGACTATCTTATCCAGATTTTCTGTAGAGTGTTAGTTCCTCCATTTTCAAGAATATGCATGCCATTCTCCTACTCCTGCCAAAGAAGTACCTACTTATGAGTACAGAATCCAACAAATAGTTTGGGACATGATTCTGAGGCTTTCTGATTGCTGGTAATATTCTTACCCTTGGGGTCTAACTCCTGGAGGGGGGGATATTGATAATAGAACTTCACCTCCCATTTTTTCCCCTTGTTAATTATATTGGGGAATGCATACACTCTTGGGGTTACAGTTTATTCTTTAGGTATCTGCTAAGCTCAGCAATGACTAAGGGGAATAGCTAGTTATTCAAATTTGTCTCAAGTAGGTAATGTAATAAAATGAAAGAGAGATGCAATGAGGCATCAGCATTAAATACGCAGAGAGTGCAAAATATCCCCATAAGAGGCACCTTACCATGACCTTCCCTGCCACTGCTCAGCTCTCCAAACTGTCCAGCCTGATGCATCACCTCACTGAGTACATCAGCAGTTTGATACTCTTAAAACCAGGCAGGTTGGGAAGTGGTGGCCTAAAGTTCACGTCTGTTAAGTTTGTAAGAAATTATTACACTCGGGGAAACCCTATCCATTTTGCATCAGAACTAAAGGTCCTTTTCTGATGTGGCATCCTGAAAGTACAATCTAAGATGTAATGAAAATTCATACTGGATAAATTACAGAAAGAATATCAATTAATAAGAAGTATTGCATTCTTTTCTCAAATGCAACACAGAATGATGCAGTATGTACTGTGCTACTTTTCATTTTTTGAGACATGGGACTGGTTTCTTCATTCAGATTGTGTTCCTGTGTATATTCCACCTCCTCGGGACATTAACATCTCTGTTTACCTTTTGCATCACCCCATCAGGCCAAACAGTTAACCCTAGTGAATGTGGGGATGAAGGACACCGTCTCCATGCCCGGTCGGGCTGGGCTGAGAGCTGAGTTGGCCAGATTTGCTCAGGATGGAAGAGTGGGCCACCAAGAGCCTGAAGGATCCAAAGACCAGCAAAGAGCCTTCTACTCCCAGAGCAGGACAGAGGGCGCTAGTGACCCAGAGCTCACAATATTTGTAAGCTGTGTGATTGGTCAAGATACTTAAGGCCTCTAGCGTTCAGGCTTGCAGTTGTCTGAACCCATTTCCTCCTCTTCTGTACTGATGATGCTAGGATACATTACCAGCCTCCTTTGCAGCCACATACAGACAATGCAATGTGAATGAAAGCGCAATGTGCCACCTCCTATAAAAATCTCATGCACGTTCCTGAATGTTCTTTCCTGTTTTGCCAGCTTCATTGCAGATGAGGCTGCAATCTTTAGGGCACCTGGAAGGAGTGGCTGAGTAGAAGATGGAAGGAGTCTGGCTTCCAAATTCTCTGCTGGAGGAGTGTACTGCTGAGCCTTTGCTCTGGATTTATCTAGCATTACTAGTAACTAGTAAAACATCTCTAAGCCTCAGCTTACTCAGCTATAAAATGGGAACAATAATTGTAGCTACTTTGTATGGATTTTGTGAGGACTAAATGAATGAATTTATGTCAAAGCAGTAACACTGTCTCAGCACCCATAAAGGGCAATGTTGTTGAAGTTATTAACATCTATAGCTTACATGTTTTGCATTTAAAATATCTATAATAAAGCCTACCTTTCATAGTTTTGTATGGATTAGAAATTACACACACACACACACGCACACAGAGACACAGACATGCACACACAATGAGCACAGAACCTGACAGCTACTTGTCATTTATTAAATAATTGCTTTTATTATGTCTAGAGAAATGTCTAGCATACACAATTTGGGAACATTCTCAAGCAAAGGTCCAATTAGTAGCTGAAGCTACCAGTTCAATAATATATTATTGATAGAGAGCAAAACTGTGGCCCAGATAGATATTGATGAGATGATATTGGAATGACTTTGGCCCTGAAGAACCCAGCTCATAAAATTCCATTTTCTATTTAGCTGGGAGGACAAAGCAGGGAGGTCTCCTCCAGAAACCATGATGGCTGGGTTTTGAAACGTGGATTGGAGATGAGGGCATTTGGAGAAAATTCGGAAGTGTGAAAACAGCTATCATCATTAGGATATTCTAGAGAATGTAAAGAGTTCTCTTTGCTCAGATCTGTAAGATTTATGTTGTCAGAGAACAAGTGCTAAACAGATGGGGAGATGTATTTATGGTTTCTCCCTTTGAAACCGACAAAATGAAGAAGATAAAACCAATTAAATGATGGCTTTGATGCTTTTTAGCTTCTTGTCAAGTTAAGGGGGCTGATGAAGACGGGAAAGTTGCCCCTCTCAGTCAGGTGAGGAGAGAGAAGCCAGCATTTTGGGGTCTGAATCAGAATGAATAATGGAAATGGCTGTCATTATACAAATTTTCTATCAAGTAAAAACACATAAAATAAAACAAAATTTAAAAAGCCAAGTACTGCTGGAAGCCTCAGTGAACAATCCTAGCACTCACCTCGTAGCAATGTATGGATCCAGTGAAAACTTTCCCAATGTCCAGCAATTCAAAGTTGAAGTGAATCTTAGGTCCTATTCCTTCCCCTTTGATTCGGAGGGGAAGACGGATCTCTCGGCCTTTAAAAAGAATTCAGACTTTATTACCCCAAATGGCGCGTTTTATTACCTCAAATTACCCACAACTTGTTATTGAGGAAAACAGTCAAGATTCTTACACAACCACCTGCACTGTGCAGAGGGAACTGCAATTTAACTAATATTGAAGATTTGTCTTATCTTTAGGAACAGGAAGACAGCTAGATTCTTAAGTTTGGGGAATAATCTATATTGCAATTTAGACTGACATTTTAGCAGAAAAAAGACAATTAAAAAATTTAACCTCCAGGCACAGAAAGACAAATACTTCATGTTCTAATCCATATGTGGAAGCTTAAAAAGTTGATTGCATAGAAGTAGAGAGTACAATAATGTTACTGCTTGTGTCTAGATGTCCCCAAAAGCCTTACGAGGTCAAAGATGGGGCTTTTTGGAGGTGGCTGGATCTGGAGTGTGTGATGCTGGGATTAAAGATGCAATGCTGGGGTTGATTCATGGTGTGATGCTAGGATTAAGGGTGCCCCACCTGGGGTGTGAGTGCTACCTGGCCTAAGGGTGGACAGCCTGAATAAAATATAAGGGACAGAAAGAGGGCTGCTGTTGCCACTTGCTGCTTGCCACTTGATATTTTGTTGTTTTGCTGCCTTCTGCCTGCCATGAACTGTTTTTCCTCTGTGATGCCCTCTGCCACCCTATCTTGGAGCCAGCCAACTATCAACTGAAACCTCTACAAACTGTGAACTACAATAAACTCTTCCTCCTGTAACTTTGGATGCTGGGTATTTTGTCTCAGCAATGAGAAAAGTAACCAAGACAAACTAATTATCAGAAGCTGGGAAGGGTTGGGGCAAGGGATGAAAGAGGAAGGTTGGTTAATAGGTACAAAAATACAGTTAGGGAGGATTAAGTTGTAGTGTTTCATAGCACAGTAGGAAAACTAGAGTTGGCAATAATTTACCAAATTTCAAAATAGCTAGAAGAGAGGATTTTGAATATTCCCAACATGAAGAAATTATAAATGTTGGAAGTGCTTAATACACTACCTTGATTTAATCATTATATTATACATGTATCAAAATATCACACTGTATCTAATATACACATACAATTATTGTGTGTAAATTAAAAATCAGATACTAAAACATTAACCCAATTTGTGACATTACTGTGAAATTTCTTATAGAGGAAGGTGATTTCTCTAGATCAGAGAAGGGTGATCACTGCTTAATGCTTCTCATAAAATGAGAGCCACCATGGAGCTCCGTAGGACGCTGCTTACATTGAACTTCTCTAGATTTAGGAAGATCTGGAGTATTAGTGATCTGGGTCTAGGGGTTCTTACCTGGACCCTTACTTTGCAGTTTCTTCCATATGGAGGTAATGGATGCACTGAACAACATTTGCCACAATACGTGCACAATGGACTCAGGGCAAACCCAGAGCATATAACCAACTGGTTTTATGGTTTGCTTTCATTAAAATGGAAATATCTTCATTATATAATACATGATCATTATTTTAAAAATTATGCGGTACATGAAAATTCTCATAATTCTATCCAAATATAACTTCTGTTAACATTTTGGCTATCTTCTATGCTTAATTATATCAAAATAATGTTAATACACATGAGAGTATATGCTATACTTTATTTTATATGCTGCTTCTTCAACTAAAATATATTTGAGATATTTTAATATATTATTACCTAAGGATCTATCCTATCTTAGTGGTTGCATGGTAGAAAAATAACTGTTTTTAAATCTCCTGTTGGACATTTAAGTGGCTTCCAACTTTTCAGTACAACTATTTGCAGAGTAACTACTATCCTTGAACATCTGTGCATGAATAATTTGCCTATATTTTCTTTAAGTATTTTGAAGGTATCATATGATTCCACTATTTCTGTTGAGAAGTCAGCTCACAGTCTTACTGCTCATTTAAAGTGATGGGTTTTGTATTCAGACTGCTTTTTGTCTTTGGTTTTCAAAAGTTTTATCATGATGTTCTTAGGCATGGTTGTATTTTATCCTTTTTGGGATTTGTAGCATTTATTGAATAGGCAAATCTGTGCCTGATGTCCGTTTTAGAAAGTTTTCCGGCATTATCTCTTCAAATATTGCTTCTCTCTCTCTCCCTCTCCCTTTCTCTCTCTCTCTCTCTCACACACACACACACCACACGCATGCACACCACACTTTCTGCTGCATTCCATTAGATTCTTATGCTCTTTCTGTATTTTGTCTCCTCATGCTTCAGTATTTTCACACATTTTATTTTGATTTATCTAACTTCCAGTTTATAAAATCTACCTTTGGCTATACCTAACCAGTTGTTGAATTCATCCACTGAGTTCTTAACTTGTTATTATAACTTTTCAGCTCTAGACTTTCCATTAATTTTTTAATAGTTTCCAGGTACGTGCTTAATTTTGTCTGATAAAAACATTTTAAAAATCTGTGCTAATTCTGTTTTCTGCTTTAATGGGTTTGTTTCTACTGTTTATCTTGGTTTTCTATCACACTGCCTTACCTCCTTATATGCTTAGTTATTGATTGAATGCTAATTAGTGTATATAAAAATTATAGAGGTGATTTGAAGGCCTAAGAAGGTATCTTCCTCTAGCTTCTGGCTGGTAACTTGGGGGCATTTACAATTCCAAAAAACTCAATTTCAGTGTTCTCAACTAGTATATTGCTAGAGAATTAAGCCTTGCAGCATATCATTTACATGACTATTTTTTTCATTCTCCCAAGAAGAGTATGTACCTAGTACTAGCCTAGATATAAAAAAGAAGAGCTAATTCCTAATCAATAATAAATACTTTAGGACATTAGGGATTAAATAGCTTTTGGAACTCCAGTGGAGAAGAACTGCCTTAAGTCAATAAGTGAAAAATGATTCGAAGCTGAGCTTCAGGCTTCGTGATGGCTAGCCCATGCCAAGTTCCTTGTTCACTGGGCCCCACTCTGAAGCCTAAGAGATTGCCAGGGAACTTACGCCTTGGATAGCTTATGAATGAATACCTGTATGTTCTTCCATAACCCTACCAACCATTTGAACGCTGTAGTTTCTACCAAAAAGGTGGTGTCTTTAAGAATAAAGTGGCCCCCAAAGTCTGATGGTCTTGATTTCCCTCTTCTGGATCTTGGCCTTATAATTCTTCACTGCCCTAGTAGTTCTCTTTTGCCTTCAAAACATTTCTTAAAAAATATTTTGCCTATCTTTTCTAGTTATTCTTAGAGAGAGGGAAAGAGAGATAGTGTGAAAAAAGCGGGGGATAGGGAAAGAGGGAGGGGGAGATGGAAGGGAGAGGGAGAGAGAGAGAATCCAAATAACCTAGCCCACCATTATTGGAAGTAGAATTTCCAGAACAAAGGAATGCACATTTGACATTTTGATAGTTATAGCCATATCGCCTTCCAAACGGTTTTACTAATTACACAAAAACATCAGTAATACTTAAAGGTCCCTGTTTCTCCATATCTTCCTTAGCAGTGGGGATATTACCACTCTTGAAAATACTTGATAGTTTGATGGTTTTCCTTATATTTCTATGATTGAACACTACAGTTCTTTAAGGAAAAAAGGAATATATTTGTTCTTTATGCAACTTTTTTTTGTGTGTGGGTACCGGGGGTCGACCTCAGGACCTTGCGCTTGCCAGGCAGGCGCTTATGCTGCTGAGCTATCTCACTGGCCCTTTATGAAACATTTTGAACATTCAAAATACTTTTGATGCTTCATTAGATCAGTGTTACAGCAACTATGGAACAACAAAATAATAATTATAATTTATTATTGTCATTATGCCTGTGATATTTTATGTTCCACTGTGTTGTATTGCTATTTAGCTTGTGTCTTTAACGCTTTCTCCCCATGACTGTCCTTTTAAAGACAAGAACATTGTCCTTTTGTCCCATTTAGTGCTTGGCAACATAGTGGTCATCAGGCAAGTATTACTTAGATTACTAGAAACAAGAAAAATTATAGTCATACTTGGGACAGCCAATTTATTCAGAAGGTTCCCTTACTCCATCTGATCCCTGGAAAAGAGGTTCCTCTAAAGACCAGGTGTTAGGGCAGCAACAGTCTACAACATAAGTAAAACTTCCAGAAGGACCAAACATTGTCAGTCTATTTCATTATTTTAGAGTTTTAATCCATTGCAACAATTTTTTACTCCTTGGTCAAGAAAAGCATATTTTGATTGAGATCCAATTTTCAGAATGGCAAAGAAAGAGAATTGCAAATACATCATGAAATAAATTGCAGGACTATTTATAACTGTCAGGCCTAAAACTTTCTCCATCTGTTACCTTGACTGCCTTCCTTTAAAAAAATAGACATGTGCTATAATAAAGTAGTATGCCAATGTTTCTTTGGGAATTATTAATTACTTCAAAGGAGCATCTTATTTGTAGCTAGTTACTTCCCCCAGCCAGGATAGAATGGGAGTACAAGTAATAACTTGCCTTGCACTTCTAAGAGTTCATCTAAATTTTAGGGTCACATTATAAATGTTTTTTCTCCACAAGATTTTCTAAGAAGGTATTTTTTTTTTAATCTTGGCAAGAGGCAGCAAGACAGACAAGCATAAAAGAACTTCTAAGATTCAAGGACAGATTCCTTATTAATGGAGAAAAATTGTAAAGTATTTTTAAAAATAAAGCGATTTCTCATCTATCTATGGTGTACTGGAGAGGAGAGGAGAGGAGAGATACTCTACAGAGCCCCTTTAATGAGCCTGAAATCCCTGAATGCAATAGCTTCATTGCATTAAATACCAGAAAATGCAAACTATGGGCTTTTGAAAACTTGCCATCTGTTATGGTCTAAATGTGTGCCCAACACCCTCAAATTCAGGTGCTGAAATCCTAATCCCCAAAGTGATGGTTTTAAGAAGGGGAGACTTTGGGAGGTGATTAGATATTGAGGGTGGAACTTCATTAATTGGACTAGTGTCTTTATAAAGGAAGCATGCAGAGGCTTGTCAGCCTCTTATGTGGGGTAAGGACTTAGCCAAAAGGCACTGTTAGGTGGCTTTCTGTGATGGAAAAAAAATACCTGAGATAAATTGCCTTTAAGGAAGAAAGAGCTTATTTTGGCTCATAGTTCCAGAGTCCCTGGTTGCTCTGGGCCTGTGGCATAATAGTACATCGCAGCATGAGTGTGTGGCAGAAGAGGATGCTTCACTCATGGTGGCCGGGAAGCAAGAGGGGCAGGGGCCCAATATCCCCTGTAAGAGCATTCCCCCCCAGTGACCTGATGTCCTTCAACTAGACCCTATCTCCTAAATGTTCCACCACCTCCAATAAACACCACAGGCTGGTGACCAGGCCTTTGACACACGGGCCTTTGGGAAACATTTAAGATCCAAACTATAGCTAGAACTATGAGGAATGGGCCTTCGCCAGGTCTTAAATCTGCTGGCACCTGGATATTGGGCTTCCTAGCTTCCAGGACTGCGAGGGATAATTTTCTGTTGCTTATGGTATTTTGTTATAGTAATGCAAACAGATTAAGATACCAGCCAAGATACCTTAGATGTTCAATATTATACTTATTCCTGTGCGGCAAGATAAGAAAAAGAGGGGAGAAGTACAAATAGGAAGAACAAACTGCCATTATCACATAGCTTAGGACTCTACCTGGAAAATCCAAAAGGATCTATAAACACATTTTTTAAAATTAGTAAGACAGAGTAACTTTGGGGGTTACCAAGTCAATTCTGAAAAGTCAACTGCATTTCTATGCTCAGTAACAATAAAAAAAATTTAATTCTCAGAATACTATTTATAATAGCAACAAGAATATAAAGTACCTAGAAATAAATCAACAAAATATAGAGTCCATCAAAAAATGCATACACATTTCAGGAAAAGAAAAATAGTATGATGTTTTTTCAACAGATAGTGTTACCCTTGTGGATGCTGTATATTGCAGAAAACCCACTATACTAATGGCCCTTAGAGAAGAAAATGAAAATGAATGTGCAGCAATCTCCATGACCAAGGTTACTCAAGCGGCAGTTCGCTGTACGAACAAATGTCTAACAGCCACCACCTTGAGCACCTCTTGTAATTGTAGAGGCCAAACGTAACTTGCATTAATCTCATGATGTCTCAATGAATTTAGTATTACAATATTTATACAAATTTTCCTTTTCCTAAATTGTGTATACCTTTTTTGGGGGACTCTGTATACTTTAAGACCAGCAAGGGGAAAACTGTAAAATTTTATAGAAAGACATTAACAAAGATTTAAATAAATGGAGAAATAGATATACAGTATTCTTGAAAAGATTCAATATCAAGAAGATGCCAATTTTCCCCAGTTGATCTATATTTATAAATTCGGTGCTCTGCTAAACAAAATCCCAGAAGAATTTGATGGGTTGATTCTAAAATTTAAATGTAAAATCAAAGGTTTGATAATAAAGACATTTTAAGAGAAATATTCTTTATAATAAAAGTATTTGTATTTTTATTATAAAGCTATTGGAATTAAATAATGTAGTGTGGCAGAAGGTGTAAAATCACAGAGGGAATACAACAGAAAAGTCAAAACAGACGCACACGTGTGAATTTGATATGTGACAGAGCTGGTCATGAATATGAGTGAGGAAAGACAGACCATGTAGTATAAGGAGCTAAAACAACTGGAGATCCACATGGTATCTGTGATATCCTAAATAACAGCCCCCAAAGGTCTCCATTTGTGATATCCAGCCTTATTTGTGAATCTGTAAATATCACCTTATATATCAAAAGACTAAGGTGATTAAGGTAAGAGTTTTTAGATGGGAAGATTATCCTAGATTACTGGTAGTCTCTAAATGTAATAATGAGGGTCCTTAAGTGGAAGGCTGAGGGACTTTTGATACGGAAGAGGAAAAGACAATGTAATGATGTAAGCAGGTAGGAGTAATGGAGACACAAGCCAAGAAATATTGGCAGTTCTAGAAGCTATAATAAACATAGAATGGATTTTACCCAGGAATCTCCAGAAGAAACCAGCCCTGCTGATACTTTGCCTTAACTCAGTCAAACTGAATTTGGACTCTTCACCTCTAGAATCATCCAAGGTGAATGTGTGTTGTTTTAAGCCACCAAATTTGTGGTAACTTGTTAGAACAGCCACAGGAAATGAACGAGAGTCCTTAACTCCACTCTACAAAAAATCAACTTAATTTCTTAAATGTTAACCAGAAAAACTTTTTAGAAGACAGTATAGAGAGTAACTGGAACCAAGAGAGCCCTTTTTCATTTAAATGCTGTTCCAAGAGGGACAGGAGCTCTCTTATTTGTGACTGGGTCTCCAGCGTGCAGAATAATTCCTCCCACGAAAAAGACACTCAAGAAATATTTGGAGGAAGATGGCGGATGAGTAAGAAGCAGGCAGCGAAACTCTCTCTAAAAGTTACCATTGGAACACGGGAATATAGCGACCCGGAAAGCGCAGGAGGGGGGGAGATGCCTCCCCGAAACCCAGAAAAGTTCTGAAGCGCAATCTGGGACCCCCGGCACCAGTGACGGGTGACTTCCAACAAAGAAGAAGGAAAGAAGGACCAGACCGCACGCGCACACCTTCTACTATCCCGGGAGTTGCAGCGCCGCGGAGGCTCAATTCTACGGACACACGGTGGCAGCTGGCGCCCAGGGAGCCCCCACGGAGGATCCTGAGACAGCGGCGGGGCAGGGGAGCGGCGGAGAACGGCGCTGACCGGCAGTGAGTGTCTCTCAGCCACAGCTGCCCCGCGCCAGAGAGCGACCAGCCGGGCGCCATTGTGGGGGGTGTGGCGAAACTCAGAGCGGCTCGAAAACTGCTCTGGGAACTTGTGCTCCGGACAGGCAGCACGGGACCTCTCAGGCCTACGAAAGTGTGCTGAGGTCAGCAGGCGAATGAGACTGGACTCTCAGCCACACCTGTCCCGCGCCAGAGACTGACTGGCCCGGCGCCATTGTGGGGGGCGTGGCGAAAAACCAGAGCGGCGGGAACCAGTGCAGGGAACCTGCGCTCCGGACAGCGCGCTGCGCCTCTCAGGCCCAGGGATCGTGAAAGGGCGCTGAGAGCGGAGGCGAGCTAGACTGGTCTCTGCCTGAAAGTACGCGCCTCTGCTCACCGCCTGCCAGAGGGCGCTCCTGGCTTACTGGGACGGACCTGCACAGAACAGGACTTTGTCACAAGGTACCTTTCTACAACAGAGTCAACACCTGGAACTGATTCTTTTTATTTTTTTTATTTTTATTTTTTTATTTTTTTATTTTTTTATTTTTTTTCTCACTGATTTGTTTTTTGTTCTGGCGAAGGGTTTTTTTTGTTTTTGTTTTGTTTTGTTTTGTTTTTTGGTGGGGTTTTATTTTTGATCTGTCTGTTTTATTGTTTTTATCTTCGTTTTTGTTTCTGTATGTGTATTTGCTCTTTCCTTCATTATTCTCTCTGGTTTTTTATATGAGTGTAAACAGCGCCTCTAACTTCTTTCTGATTGTGGTTGTGATCTGTTCTTCCTTTTATCCCTTCCTTCTCTTTTTACCACCTGTCCTCTGCACTAGTGTCCCAATTTTAGTGGGATCCCTCTTGGTCCTCTAACCTTACATCTAATTCCTTCCTCTTCTCCCAATACTCTATTTCCTCCTTAACTCATTTTAAATTTAAACTCCTCAGGGAAAAATTGACATACATAGGACTTGTATACTGCATATAATTTTTTCTGGTGTGTTTTAGATTTTGTTATATAAACGCAACTCTATACAGCTAAAAGTGGTAAATAACTGGTTAGCTCAGTCTGTCATTTTCTAGGCTGTGTTTGATGCTTTAGTTAACATTATAGCCAAATGTGAAATAATTGTTCTAAACATCTTTCCTTCCTGATATTTCATGATTGAGATTGACTAAGGGACACAGAAAATACAGTGGCACAGTACCAAAGAATCAAGGACTGGGCCAAACAGGTAGCAACTTCGCATACCCAACGAATTGAAGAGGTAGGATCTGGCAGAAAGCTCAAAACCTAAAAGCAAGCTCCACTTGGAAGATACTGCAGAGAAGTAGTCATCTTCTAAAGATCTTAAACACTAGCAATAAAGTAACCTACTATAGGTAATTTGCAAACATCACCCCAGGAATTAAAGAAAGAAAAAATGAGACGACACTTAAACAAGATGCAACCCCACACATCCAATTCACCAAAGGCAAATCTAGGGAGCAACGAGGTGGGACAATCCGAAAGCCACCCACCTGGCCTATCTGAAGTGGTAACAACAAAGCAACTGAATGAGGTTCTGGAAAAAATTAAAACAGAAATAATCTCACAGATAACTGCAGAGATAATGTCTACAATGAAGACCATGCTTAAGGACACTATAGCTGATACAGACAAAAAAATAGATGAACTTAAGAAAACTATAGAAACCATGAATGCTCAGCATAGGAAAGAAATGGAATCCATAAGGCAGATTCAAGCAGATATCCAAGAGATAAAAAATTCCATTGAAAGTATTTGTAGCAGAATAAGCCAATGCGAGGACAGGATCTCAGATATAGAAGACAGGCTTGCAATTAGTGATCATGAAATGGAAAAATTCTTAAAAATAGCAAGGGACCATGAAAAATCAATTCAGCAGCTGCTAGATGACTCAAAGATAAACAACTTAAGAATAATTGGAATAAATGAAAAAGCAGGAGATAGCATCAACGACATTAAAACCTTGTTCAAAGACATAATCAGGGAGAACTTTCCTGGAAGAGAAAAGGAATTTGACACCCCTATAAGTGAAGCTTTTAGAACACCAACTAGACATGATCAAAAAAAAACTTCAGCCAGACATATTATAGTCAAGATCCCAGAAATTCAACAGAAGGGCAGAATCTTAAAAGCTGTTAGGGAGAAGAGACAAATCACCTATGAAGGAAAACCCATCAGAATCACAGCTGACTTTTCAGCACAAACCCTCAATTCAAGAAGAGCTTGGAATGATGTATTGCAAGCTCTAAAGGAAAATAATTTTCAGCCCAGATTGATGTACCCTGCAAAACTATCTTTCAAAATTGATGGAGAAATAAAATACTTTCATGACAAAGAACATCTGAGAAAATTTATGACCACCAAACCAGCACTCCAAAACGTTCTGAAGGACATTCTAGAAAGAGATAGGAACCCCAACAGAAGGAATCCACCAGGCAGGGCAAATAATTAAATAGCCGGAAAGCGGAAAAACAAAGAGTGGGAACCAACAACAGGAAAATATCATGACAAGTCAATACATATCAGTTTTAACCATCAATGTTAACGGTCTCAATTCACCAATCAAAAGGCACAGACTGGCGAAATGGATCAAGAAGCAAGATCCAACAATATGCTGTATACAAGAAACACATTTAATTCAGAAAGAAATTCATAGACTGAAAGTCAAAGGATGGAAAACAATACTCCATGCCACAGGAACCCAGAAAAAAGCAGGGGTAGCTATTCTTTTTGCAGACAAAGTGAACTTCAAGCCAAGAAGGATTCAGAGAGATAAAGACGGTCATTACATCCTTGTAAAGGGAACAATCCAAGAGGAAGAGATAACGATCATAAATATATATGCGTCAAATACCAATGCACCCAGCTATATAAAACAAGTACTAAAGGACATGAAAAATCAAATAAGCACTAATACAATTATATTGGGAGATCTCAATACTCCACTGTCACAAAAAGATAGATCAACTGGACAGAAAATCAATAATGAAATAGTAGAACTGAACCAAACTTTTGAACAAATGGACTTAGTAGATGTCTACAGAGTGTTCCATCCCACAACATCAGAATACACATTTTTCTCAGCTGCACATGGGACGTTCTCCAAAATAGACCACATACTAGCTCATAAAACCTGCTTAAGTAAATGCAAAGGAATTGAAATTATCCCATGCATATTATCAGACCATAGTGCAATGAAATTGGAAATCAATGGCAAAAGATCCCACAAAAACTCCCTAAACACATGGAAATTAAACAGCATCCTCCTGAACAACCAATGGGTCACAGATGAAATTAAAGAAGAAATTAGTCACTTTCTACAACTGAATGATAATGACAGTACAACATACCGGAACTTATGGGATACAATGAAAGCAGTCCTAAGAGGGAAATTTATAGCATTAAATACTTATATCAGGAAAATAGAGCAAGCGCAAATAAACAACTTAAGGGTGAACCTCGAGCTTCTAGAAAAAGAAGAGCAGGTTAAGCCAAAAGCCCGTACAAGGGAGGAAATTATAAAGATCAGAGCAGAAATTAACGTATTGGAGACTAAAAAAACAATACAAAGAATCAATGAAGCAAAAAGTTGGTTCTTTGAAAGAATAAATAAGATTGACAAACCCTTATCCAACCTTATTAAAAAAAGAAAAGAAAAGACTCAAATCCATGCAATTGAAAATGAAAAGGGTGATATCACGACGGACCCTGCAGAAATCCAGAAGATCATCTATACCTATTTTGAAAATTTATATTCTACTAAGATGGAAAATGCAGAAGAAATGGACAGATTCCTAGATTCGTATGAATTACCAAAGCTAAATCAAGAAGATTTAAAAATCCTAAATAAACCAATATCAACCAATGAAATTGAAGATGTAATTAAAAACCTCCCAACAAAGAAAAGTCCAGGCCCTGATGGATTCACTGCCGAATTCTACAAGAAATTTAGAGAAGACCTAACGCCCTTACTTCTCAAACTTTTCAATGAAATTGAAAGGGAAGCAATACTCCCAAATTCATTCCTGGAAGCAAGCATTACCCTGATACCAAAACCAGAGAAGGACCCAACTAAGAAAGAGAACTACAGGCCAATCTCCCTAATGAACATAGATGCAAAAATCCTTAATAAGATACTGGCAAACAGAATCCAACAAATCATCAAGAAGATTATACACCATGACCAAGTTGGATTCATCCCAGGGATGCAGGGATGGTTCAACATACGTAAATCAATAAATGTAATACACCATATTAACAGAACCAAAGACAAAAATCACATGATCATCTCAATAGATGCAGAAAAAGCTTTTGACAAAGTCCAGCACCTTTTCATGATAAAAACCCTACAGAAAATTGGAATAGAGGGTCTTTATCTCAATCTGGTAAAAGCTATCTATGACAAACCAACAGCCAATATTATACTAAATGGCCAAAAACTGAAAGCCTTCCCTCTAAAATCAGGAACAAGACAAGGATGTCCACTGTCCCCACTCTTATTCAACATAGTTCTGGAAACTTTAGCCAGAGCGATTACACAAGAGAAAGAAATAAAAGGAATAATGATTGGAAAGGAAGAAGTTAAATTATCATTATTTGCAGATGACATGATACTCTACACAGAAGACCCCAAAAACTCCACTAAAAAACTGCTAGATTTAATAAGCAAATTCAGTAGTGTAGCTGGATACAAAGTCAATACTCAAAAGTCAATAGCCTTCCTGTACACAAATAACAAACTTACTGAAAGAGAAATTAGGGAAACAATACCTTTCACAATAACATCCAAAAAAATGAAATACCTAGGAATCAACCTCACGAAGGATGTAAAAGACCTCTATACTGAAAACTACAGTACTCTGAAAAAGGAGATTGAAGAGGATATCAGAAAATGGAAAGATATCCCTTGCTCCTGGATAGGAAGAACCAATATAGTGAAAATGGTCATACTTCCAAAATTGTTATACAGATTTAATGCAATTCCAATCAAAATTCCAACAGCATATCTCACAGAATTAGAGAAAACAATCCTAAAATTCATTTGGAATCAGAAGAGACCTAGAATAGCAAAGGCAATTCTGGGCAACAAAGGCAAGGCAGGGGGCATCACTATCCCTGACTTGAAATTATACTATAAAGCTACTGTGATAAAAACAGTGTGGTACTGGCAAAAAAACAGACCTGAAGATCAATGGAACAGATTAGAAGATGCTGAAACAACCCCAGACATACTAAGCCACCTTATCTTTGACAAAGGTGCCAAACACATTCGCTGGAAGAAAGATAGCCTCTTTAATAAATGGTGCTGGAAAAACTGGCTCTACACATGCCGAAGATTAAAACTAGATCCATATCTTTCACCATGCACTAAACTAAATTCAAAATGGATCAGAGATCTAAATATTAAAACAGAAACATTAAATCTGCTGGAAGGTAGGATAGGTAAAACCCTTGGAGACATTGGTGTAGGCAAAGACTTTATGAATAAAAACTCAACCGCACGGGAACTATCCCAAACAATCAATAACTGGGATCTCATCTTATTAAAAAGCTTTTGCACAGCAAGAGAAACCACCAATAGAGTGAAGAGACAACCCACAATGTGGGAAAAAATGTTTGCCAGCTGTTCCTCAGACAAAGGACTACTATCGAGAACATATAAAGAACTCAAAAAAATCAGACCTCCCAAATTTAAAGACCCACTCCAAAAATGGGCATCTGAGATGAATACACATTTCTCAGATGAAGAAATACTAATGGCAAACAAATATACAAAAAAATGTGCAACATCACTAGTCATTCGAGAGATGCAAATTAAAACAACACTGAGATACCATCTCACCCCAGAAAGAATGGCTACTATTAAGAAATCAACTAATAACAAATGCTGGAGGGGCTGTGGGGAAAAAGGAACCCTTCTTCACTGTTGGTGGGAGTGTCGACTGGTACAGCCACTGTGGAAGTCAGTGTGGAGATTCCTCAGAAAACTAGGGTTGGAGGTCCCATTTGACCCAGCTATTCCCCTTCTGGGCATCTTCCCAGAAGAATTAAAAACATCGTACCACAGCGATATATGTGCACCCATGTTTATAGCAGCACAATTTGTAATAGCCAGATCTTGGAAACAACCCAAATGCCCATCAACTGAGGAATGGATAAGAAAGATGTGGTATTTTTATACAATGGAGTACTATTCAGCCATAAAGAAGGATAAACTGGAGACTTTTATAGGTAAATGGATGCAACTTGAGAAAATACTCATAAGTGAAATAAACCAGAAGCACATGTGTAAGCATCGTATTATCTCTCTAGTATGAGAAACTGAAAGAGTAAATAAGATCCAAAATGTACAATAGATATGGTGAATCAAAAAGAAACTGGTAAAAAGGAAAGAGAGACTGGAATAGGGAAAAGAAAGAAGGGAAAGGGAAAAAAATTGTATATATATATATAAGATGGTTAAGATAGATACATTACCATTTTTACTTAGTTCATTGAAGAGTAAGGTTTGTGCCAATAATGTTTGGACAATTGAATGCTAATGTCTGGTGTCCTGAATAACTAACTTAAAGATAGTAATACGTAATGTATTAACCATTGTTACCCTCCTATTATGTTGTTTTGAAAATTTGTTCTTCTTTTGATTTGTTTTGTTTTTTCTTCTCTTTAAAAAAAAAAAAGACAGTATAGAAGAATGCCTTTTTTAGCTTGGGGCAGAGAAAGGGATTTTAAATAATACAAAGTGTGCAAACTGTAAGTGTGAAATTCAATTGCATTTAAAGTAAGGAACTTTGTTTTTTGGTGAACCAAAATCACCATAATGGGAAGTGAAAAAATAAAACACAAACTGGGAGAAGATATTTGCTATAATTGTAAAAGCAAAGAGTTAGTGTTAGAATATATCAAGAACTATGATGAATCAACCAGACAAACACACTGTAACAGAAAATTGGGCAAGGGGGAAACAGTAATTTCATAGGAAATAAAACACATATGACCATTCAATACAACACGCTATTTTCTGTGACATCATGAAGTTCATAATTGAAGAAATGCTAATTGAAACCACAGTAAGATTTCATTTCACACCTACCAAAGGGGAAAAACTGAAAAACTGATCAATGCTAAGAGCAGTTAAGGCTATGGAATAAAATTTTGCACCTCACATCCTGCAGGTGGGATAGCAAATTGGCACAAACCCTTTGGAGAAGTCCGATTACCCAGTAAACTTGAGTATGCGCATCCTGTGTATTCCAGAGACGCCCCGCCCAGGGATATATCCTGGAAAAACTTGCCTATATACCAGCACATGTGTTCATGAATGTTCACAAGAGCATTATTTTTAATAGCATAACAGCATTAAGCTAGAAGCAGCACAGTTCCATCAGGAGTGGAATTTTGTACTTCGTAGCAATAGAATATAAAAAAACAAACCATAGCCATGCACATCCACAAGTAAATCTCAGAAAAACAAGTGTGACATTTATATAAAGTTTTAAATGTGCAAAAATAAAATATTCATAGTTATGACACATATACAGATGTGGCTATAAAAATGATATAAAGAAAATCAAGAAAATGATTTACTGACAAAATTTAAAATGGATATTCATCTCTAAACAGAGGAAAGAAGAACACAGATGAACCTTTAAAAATGGCTCAGTGGCATAAGCGCCTGCCTTGCAAGCGCGAGGGCCCGAGTTTGACTCCCGGATCCCACATACGAAAAAGGGGCCGGTGATATCGCTCAGCGGCACGGGTGCCTGTTGGCGCTCGAGGTCCTGAGGTCGACCCCCGGTACCCACAAAAAATAAATAAATAAATAAAATAAAAATAAAAATAAAAATAAAAATGCTAGACGGCCAGTGAGATGGCTCAGTGGCACAAGTGCCTGCCTGGCAAGCGAGAGGTCCTGAGTTTGACTTCCGGTACCAACATAAAAGGGAAAAAAGGGCCAGTGATATCGCTCAGCAGCACAAGCACCTGCTGGCAAGCACGAGGTCCTGAGTTCGACACCTGGTACCCACATTAGGAAAAAAAAAAAAATGCTGGGAATTCCTATTTCTTAAGGTGGGTGGTGGGTTTTTGTTTGCATATATTCCTGTTATTCTTTACATCTCACCTATATATTTATTATAATTTCAAATGAAGTAACTCCCAAAGGCTCATGTATTGAGGGTTTGATTCCCCAACGCAGCAATGTTCAGAGGTGGGGCCTAGAAAGGTGACTGGATCATGAGGTTGCTAATCTGGTCAGTGGGTTAATTAATGGATGAGCTCGTAGCTGAATGGGCTGTTGGGAGGTGGGACCCACCTGGACGCAAGAGGTGACTGAAGGCGTGCCTTTGAAGGGCGTATCTTGTCCTTGGCCCCTTCCTCTCTGGCTCTCTTCTTGCTCTCTCTGCTTCCTAACTGCCCTAAAGCAAGCAGCTTTCTTCTGTCATTCTGGGCTGCCATTACCACAAACCCAGAAACAATGGAACCAGCCTACTTTGGACTGAAACCTCTAAAATCAGGAGCCAAACCAAACCTTTCTTCCTTTAAATTGGTTTTCTCAGGTATTCTGCCGCAGTGAAGAAAAGCTACACTACATTACAAATACAGGTATTTCTCTTTAACAACAAGTTCTGTTCTTGCTACTAGGTCGTTAAATGAATTGGTATCTAAATGAGGAACTGTATAGAGTGTGCACATTATAATATTCAGAACAAAGAAATGGTCAAAGGAAACTCCAATTTGATGACCTTGCTTTTATTTGCATAACTCTTACATGCAGTACTTTAATGTGTAACAGAACATAAAACTATAGTACTGTTCTGCACAGTACAATTAGCAAAATTATGGTACTGTATAAACAAGGTGTACTCTACAAAAAAAAGACACTGAGGCTCTATCACTGAGATGCAGAGAACTGTACAAAAAAAAAAAAAAATAGGGTTGTAAGTCCAAGCAGTGAGTCGTTAAGTCTGAACAGTCATTAAATAGGTAGGTTGTTAAAGGAGGAATATCTATCATTTTGTGTCATTTCAATATAAATTAAAAAAGAAACAAATTGCCCAGATGTTAACTGAAGCATTTCATTGTATGTGTGAACAAAATTGTTTAATATATGAGTATTTCTTGGAACATCAATTGTTACTATCAAAATTTACACATTTAATAATAATGACATAAATTGTTTGACCTAAATTCATTGTCTAAGTGAAAACAATCCCATAGTACATATGTACATATGGGTAAGCAAAAATATGTTTTCTTGAGTTTTAATGATAAAATGTGTGGGTGCTACAGCCCAATTTGACTGTTTGAGAAGACAGACTTGTCTTGCGCTTTCCTTGTTTAAAACCTGTTACACATTGTCAACTCCTTTCCCACATTTCCCCTGATAGTTTAGTCCTTCGTTGTCCCGGAATTTGTTTCTATTAGGTACCCAAGACAACCACCAACTAAGTACCAATTTAAATGCTATTTTTAGAATCTTGATCATATTATTTTATTGTTTATAGTACAGTTATATTCACAGCAGTGTAGAAAGAAAATGTAATTTGTATCTAATATAGTCTAGCATTTTTACTCACTAAAAACTAGTATACCCATTAATAAACTTACACATGATGTATGTGTTTAAAATGTTTTGCATTATACAGAAATATGTGATGAGTTGTTATATAAATGTTTCTAAATGTCTTAGGAAAATGGGGGCGGAGTTTTTGGATGGGCTGGAACATGATGATTATTCCTAACAGTTATAATAATGGAATACACGCTGTGCCATTTCACGGAAACCATGTCTTTTTATGGGTGGAGTGGTTCAGACCGGGGACAGGAGGTGTCATAACATGGAACTCAAATCTTGGATTCAGAATCACTGTAGGTAACTCAAATAAATTTTCAAAGCTTGAGCTTCCTCATTTAAAAAATAAATACAGTATCCAGCCTACCCTACGTAGTTATCGAGAGGCTTAAATGAGATTAATATGTGAAAATCTTTGTGTTCATATATATGCACATAAAATTATTATGTAAATTTGATTTATGACAGAGCATTATGTTGAGTATCAGGAAGGAAAGGTGAACGATGAGTATAAAGAGTTAAAACAACTAGAAATCATATAGAAGAAGTGATAAGCTGAGTAATGACCTCCAAAGATATGAACATCCTAATTATTAAATTAGTAAGTATTATCTTATATGGCAAAAGGTGAACCATATCAAAAAATGTGATTGAGGTAAGAAGTTTTAGGTGTGGGGATTATCCTAGATTATCTTGATTTTATAGTTTAAACATTCCCTTGAAATCAGATAGTAGTGGTTCTCTAAGTTTATTTTCTTTTCTAAAGTTGTTTTAGTTAATCTGGGTTCTCTGCAGAAAAAATTCCATCGGAATTTTAGAAGTAACTTGTCAACTTCTATTTTTATTTTTGTGGGTACTGGGGGTCGAACTCAGGACCTCGCGCACCAGCAGGCACCTGTGCCGCTGAGCGATATCACCGGCCCTATTTTTTTCGTATGTGGGTACCAGGAGTTGAACTCAGGACCTCGTGCTTGCCAGGCAGGTGCTTATGCCGCTGAGCTATCTCACCAGCCCTCAACTTGTATTTTTTAAAAGAGCTGAGATTTTAATTTTGATTGCATTAAATCTATAGATGAATAAGGGGAAAATGACATTTTAACAATACTGAATTTACTAACTTACACCCAACATAAAGTTTCCCATTTGTTTAGGTTTTCAGTTTCTCTCATCAACGTTTCAGAGTTTTCAGTATGCAGGTCCTGCATACCTTTTGTAAAATTATCTGTCCTTCATATTTCTTAAGGCTATTGTAAGTGATACAGCTTTTTAAAATTTCAATTTCCCATTGTTTATTGTTAGTATATAGAAATACAATTGGTCTCTATTTGAATCCTCTATCCTGCAACTTTGCTACTTGCTATTTGGTTCTCATTTAAAATGAATACTCTCTAGTATTACTTCCACAGATTTTGCTTCAATAAAACATAGATGAAACTTAAGAAACTACATTTTTAATGAGTAGCTAGAATGTTTCTGACGCAGTCTCTAAGGACATTACTCTGAGAAACATCTGAAAATTGTTAACTACATTAACTTCTGACAATACGGCAAAGTCAGCTGACTCAATCCATTCTTCCACCCCAAATAGAAAAGAAAAAAATTGGATTAAAATATGGTAAATATACATTTTTAATATTTATCTAAAGTAAAGGAAGGCTCAAAGTAAAGGAAGGAAAACACCAGGTATTAGGAATAAAAATAGAATTTGCCTGGCATCATAAACTAGCAAGGCAACCCAAAGAAGGCCCAGAAACTTGTAGAGTATATCCAGGCCTTATGGTCTAGTGGCTCCAGTTTTAACCTTATATAGAGAGGACATATGGCCTGGTTCTCATCTAAGAATGGATCATTAAACTAAGATCTTTGCTTAAATCCAAGACCCTGGAAAGGCTATCGCCTTCCCAAAGGGAAACTAGGAAAATTCCACCTATGGGCCTAGGGAAACAGAAACCAAGCTCAACTTCTAGCTAGCACTCTGAGTAGGAAAAACAGGCTCTTAGGAGAAATCAAAGTCCCAGATATGGGTTTGCAATCCAAATGTACACTGTCTGATAGATGCAAGAATCAGAAGCTGAGAAAATAAAAACCATAGAGCCTTTGGCGGAAAACAAAATACTGTACTTCTTTGAGGAAGTATTTTCATAATCCAGTAGCTATGCTAAAAATGAGTTCATAATATTAACATTTCAAACCACCCAAAGAAACAATCCATTATGAGAAAAGTGGTTACTAGAAACATGAGTTAGCACCACCAGTTTTTGAGATAATAGAAAACTCTTACAGAAAATCTAGCATAGCATTCTAAAAATCTTTGAAGAGGTAAATGAAGAAATAGGGACCATAATTATGGAAGAAAATATGGAAATATTAAAACTATATATAATTTCTAAAAGCAAAAACAATTTCATGAAATAACAATAGATGAATATGCCAAAGAGTAGATATAGCTGAAGAAAGAATTAGTCAACTAGATATCTTAGAAAAATAGTCAGAATCCATCAGAAATAGACAAGGAGATTAGAAATGTAAAGAAGTTATGAGACACAGTCATTCCAGGGGAAAGACATTTATCCAAAACAGAAGGAAAATTTAGATAATGAGAGCATACTAGTCAGTTTTTCATTGGTGCGACAAAATACCTGAGAAAAACAACTTGGAGGAGGAAAGATTTATTTGGGCTCACGGTTTCAGAAATTTCAGTCCACTGTGGGGTGGTTCCGCTGCGGTGGACCTGAGGTAAAACCGAATATCATGGCAGAAAGGGGTGGCAGAGCAAACTGTCTGCTTCATAGCAGCCAGAGAGCAGCGCGAGGGGGAAAGAGCCAGAGAGGAAGGGGCTAGGGACAAATATAGTCCCCAAAGTCATGCCCCCATGACCTCCTCCCTTCAACTAGGCCCCAAACTCCAGGTTTCCATTATTTCCCAATGATGTCATCAAATTATGATCTCATTAACAGATCAACCTACAGAGGAAGTGACAGGCTTCATATCCAATCACCTTCCAAAAGCTCCACCTCTAAACATGAGACGTTGGAGGGACGTTTTAGATCTAAACCATGAGAGAAGAAAACAACATTGAAGAGATGTTTGCTGCGCATTTTCTAGGCTTGATGAAAAATTTTTAATTTGAAGAAGTATATCAAATACTAAGCAGGATAAAAAAGGCAAATCTATCACAATGAAACTGTAGAACATCAAAGCATGAAGTAATTTTTAAATACAGTATCGATCTTACAGAAAACACAGGTAATGTGAAAAAAATGACAGCCTGCAGTTGATTTCTTGTATCAACAATTCTGTCCACTGTCCACACTGTGAGAGAGAAAGCAGCCACATGGAGAGGCCACAGACAGAGGTTCCAGCCAACAGCTCCAGGTGAGGACCCTGCCAAGAGCCAGAATGAACTGCTAGAGATGTAGGAGGGAGGAGAGCTATAAATTGCCATCAGCCTCCCTCTCAAGCTGCTCCAGCCGACACCACGTGGAGAGACGAGGACCTACATTTGCTGAGCCTGGACCAAACTGCTGATCTTGGATCGAATAAATGGTTGCTAAGTGGTTTAAGCTGCTAAATTTAGGGAGGTCTATTACGTGCAATAGATAAAGGTCACAAGGCGACAAAGAGATCAGGGATTATATTTTGGTTCATATATCAAGGACATTGGGAAATACGGATTTTTGGTAGGATATAATTTAGCAGATTAGGGCATGATAACAGTGACGATGATGATGATTTGGTAAGGATGAAGGAAAGAATGAATACTGAATTAAATTAATAACTACTTTCTTGTATGTTTCAGAACCACACAATGGTATTTACTACAAATTTTAAAAAATTTTAATAAGTGGTGAGGCTAGTCTTCTATGTTATTTTTGTTTTTTCCTGAATTTCCTAGGCAATCCTAGTTCATTTCCGTATCCCATGAAAACTGTGGGATCAAACTAATTGATTTAAAAGTTGTTATTATTAATGAGAACACATTGCATTTACAGAAAGAACTGAACAATTTATGATTTTGGCCTTCGTGTCCCAAAGCATAGCTATACTTGCCATTTGCTCAAGTGTTCTTAAATCTGGGCTATATGTAAATAGATATTTGTATATTACCATCAATATTTAAAATATTTGATAATTGAAAATATAATTAATTAATCTATTTTTTAAACTTCAGAATCTCTCAGTTGGCAATGAAATAGGTGATGAGGAAACAATTTCTTACTCACAGAACTAAGAAGCTTCATTTTCTTATGAGGATGCCATCTGAAAAATTTTGAGAAAGAAACCCTACCTATACGTAAAAACACCCAAAAGTGTTATTAATAATTGAGGTGATCTAGTTTTCCTAAATCTAGTTCAATCTCTGTCCTTTAATTCAATTAAGATAAAAATCAAAAGTCCCTAATTGTTCTAAAAATTCAGATGTTTTCTTGTTACAATGTACAGAATGAAGAATGGACAGTGAGGTTTTAGGTTGAGTAAGTCTTGAAAGGAAGCGGATGCCTCTGGAATCATTTCCATCAGGCTACTGCTCTACATTTCACTCTGCAGTACCCATGAACCACGAGATCCAGCAAGACATGTCAGAGTTTAAATGAGAAAGTGTTGCTTGCTTTTGAAGTTCCCGTATACCGATCCAAAACAAATACACGTAGCTTCTCTTTGTGTTTATTTTTTATTTTTCATGTAATTATGGTTTGCTTTCTCCCTTTGCGTTTTTAAAAAAGATGATTGTTTTGATTCAGTTAGATGAAAGATTTCAAGATTCAGATCAAGCCATGAACAAGTCGTTATAAATAGCTAACAGATTTAACTCCTTCTAAGTAAATCTGATGATTTACAATGTAGAAAAATTGTCCAGTTTCAGATTGAAACTGAAAATATCTTAGTGATGTTATATTTGTCATATTCAGGTCTGAGCAAGCTACTTCCCTGCCTAGATCTGTCCAGTGACTCTCAGCAGCAATCAGCCTCAAGTCCAATGTCAGTCTGGCTTTTGGGGGTAACGCTCCATGAGCTGGGGCCTCCTTTCTGCCTGTGTTTGCACTCCAGCAGCCACATCCTAAGTACTTGGAAGTCTTTGCCATTTCATGCTCTTACTCTGTATTTTTCATAGTATTTCTCTATGTATTTTTACAAAGTATTTCCATGCTTGACACGTACGGCCTCTTTTGGTTTTCTTTCTAACTTGACTAACAAGTACTTCAAGAATTACTTTCCCTAAGGAGCTGTCCCTTGACACCCCAAGACTGACCCACATATGCTCGATGCTCTTCTGTATGGATGAGACACTCAGACTGATTCCAATTAGGTGTGTTTCAAAGCAATACAAAATTGTATTATTTAAGGGTACATACATAGGGGTAAAAACTATAAATTAGATCAAGGAAAGGATGGTCTTAAAGGACAGCACAGTGGATAGGAGTTGGGGTATGAGAGGGATGTGATTGGGAAGGGACACACACAGGCTTCTAGGAAGCTGTGATATTCGATTACTGATCTTGGTGTCAGCTATACAGTGTTTGCTTATTGTGATCTGTTATAATGTGTATGTATTTGTATTAGTTTCCTATTGCTGCTACAACAAGTTAGCATAAACATAGTGGCTTAGTGTACAAATTTATTATCTTAAAGTTCTGGATGTCAAAAGTTCAAAGTGAGTCTTAATGGGCTAAAATCAATATTAGCATATTTTAATTTTCCTTTCTGGAAGCTATGAGAGAAAAATCTATTTTTTTACCATCTCCTGTGGTTAGAGTCTGCTACAATTCTTTGCTCTTTCCATCCTCAAAGTTGGAAATGGCTGGTTGAGATTTTCCCAAATCACATCACTCAGATATTGAGACCAATATTTAAGGACCCTTGTGGTTATATTGAATGACCCACATGATCCAGAATAATCTCCCTACCTTAAGATTAGCTCGTTAGTAACCTGTAACCTTAATTCCATCTGCTGCCTTAATTCCACGCCACTATGTAATACAACATGTTCACAGTAACATAGTCACAGGTTCTGAAGATGCTGGAGATTAGGACACGGACATCTTTAAGAGGATATATATATATATATATATATATATATATATAGTTTTATATATATATATATATATATATATATATATAGTTTGTTTGTGTGTTTTGAGGCAAGATCTCTCTATGTAGTTCAGACTGGCCTTGAACTCACTATGTAGCCCAAGCTGCCCTTGAACCTGCAGCAATGCTCCTGCCTCAGCCTCCCAAGTGCTGAGATTATAGGCATGGGCCACCACACCTGGCCCACCACAATATATGTTGCATACATGTATGAAATTGTGTTCTATTTCATAATGAAACAAGGCTCCAAGTAATACTTAAAATGTGATGTTACAATGATGTATTCTATCATTTAAATGTAAAAAAGCTGTGAGGGAAAAGTATACTTACATGTATTTGCTTCACTTCTATATGCTATATATATATATAAAATATTTGTTTCATATATATATGAAACACAACAAAATAAAAGAAGGGAAGGAGCCTTTCTATCTGCTTCAGAAGTATTTCTTATGGACTTAAGACCAGGAAGCTTTGCCAGCTCATTGAAGATAATAGTAAGGAATCATCACCAGCTCTTGAAAAGACACACAGAATTACATGGAATTTACAGAAAAGATAATATGGAATTACTACGTAAACAAAGCCCTTTCCTTGGCAATCCTATCTTTTAATAAACCACTAACAAAATAAAGAAAAATGTCATGCAGATGGAAAATTATACTATTCAGTTTACCCAGGATGTGAATTCTGTGGCAGAATTCAGGATTGCAAACAAAACAACAGCTGAATACAACCAGTTGTGTAATGTTTGGGAACCTCCTGGAGAGCAGCCAACCCCCTGGAGTATGGCCAAGCACGAATGATGTCCTTGGGGAGCTACAGATGGGAAGGTCCACCTGTGGCATGAGGGTCGCTGGTGCATTTCCAGCCTCTGTCTAAACATTGATGGACCAACATTTCTTTCAAGGCCATTAAGAAGCCTGGTGTAGAAGATGCTGGTCTGAAGTGTGGGTATAAATTTATGTTAGTCCAGAAACTTCTAGTCTATTCTACATTCATCCTGCGGTTGTCCGGAGAACCACACATTTATGCCCAAGGAAGAGACCAGATCAAACTAGAACTCATTCGCCCATTTACTCATTTTCTAGTTATTATCTCACTTTAGTCAATATTTATCGAATAGCTTCATTTTCGTGGTGCTAGCAGCGGAAGACACATATTATGATTTCCAACATGAAGAATTTCAAAAACAACCAAAATGATACTATTTGCTTAGGGATGAATACATACGTGGTAAAATTATATATGAAAGCAAGAAAATGAGGCTCATGAAAGTCAAGGTGATGGTTACATCCAGGGAAAGTGAGGGAAACATCATCAGAATGGACACACACCTGGGGAAGTGGGGGGCACACAGTTTGGGTCAGGCAGTCCTTTCTTAGACTGCCCGACTCTCTCTACACAGAGGAAGGTGACTGCACAGACACGGACTGAAAACATGTGGGGTAGGGCAGAAGAGTGGAAGTCTTGCAATTGGAAGGACTTCAGTGATTGTGCCCTCTTCTTGTCATTCTCCAGGTTTAAAGTAACCACGGCAGCCATATTTTAGTTGGGAACCTGTGAGTTCCAAAGAGCCAAGTAGCACAGGTTACTTTCAGAATTAAGCACAGGCTCTCATTCTTACATATGAATGGACAACCATGGGCTGGAAAGCATCGGAAGGAACTTCATGAATGCATGGAGTACTAACATAACTGACACTGCAGGTAATTCATGGAAGATATTCCTTTAAATAAAGGAAAGTGCAAATTATTATCCTCGGCTCAGTGAGAAGAAAATGTATCTATAAAAGAATAATTAGCTATATAAGGGAACAGAAAACAAAATATGGCAGAAATAAAAGATGTCTTAGAAGTTTGTCAGAATCAAAATTGATCCCAGTTTCTTGTAAAGCAATAGGCAAATGCTAAAGTTTAGCACTTGTCCCTACTTCATCTGACTGCAAGGTAGAGAAAAAGAAAAACCAAAAAATATTCCAAGTTTTTGAGTAATACTTGCACCTTTGCAAGAAAGTGCCAAAATGCAAGATACCCTGAAACCATTGTGGCAAAATACTTTCTTGAAAAGACAGGCCTCAGCTGCAAAGGGAAAAAAAATTAGGTTGAAGAGTAACTAGCAGCTGTTTCTATCTGTATAAAAGGACAAATTGCCAGGATGAGTTAGCAAATAGCAGTAATGGACCTGGTGGATTTAAACGCAGGGAGGTGGCCCTGTACTTCTACAAGGATTCCACCCAAGAGCTGGCTGCTGGTCTGCTGGTAGCTGAGGAGAGCTGTCCCTGCACAGAGTACTCTGCCCTCTGGGGGTTCCTGACCAATAAATAGCAGTATTTCTCTGGGCATCCTTATTTTTTAACTTTGCATTATGTTTACTGTCATTTATTAGTAGCATTTGTTGATCAGGATCTTGTTTTCTGATGTTAGATCTTTCAGACTTTACATTGAATTAGTAAGTTTTTCAAAGTAATAAAATGAAATATAAATGGAGTAAAGACCACCAAAGAAATAGTAAAATAGAGTTTCCCAGAGCTGCAGTGACACATGAGTCATCAGACCCAAGTGGCCCATAGAAAATGGAGGAGAACAAATAAGAAAAGCCCACTTCTGACCAAAGCGCCACCATATTTCAGACTCCAAGCACCAAAGAACAACAAAAACAAAAATCCTAAAATGTTCTAGAGAGAAATGACAGGGCATCTATAAAATAATGGGAATTAGATGATCTTCATACTTTGGAATTTTTATAATAAATTTGGCACGATGTCATCGATGTTTTAAGGAGAAATGTTTTTGTACCTGGGATCCTATAGTTAGCTGAAGTACCAAGCAAGTATGAGGGCAGAGGAAGACATTTTCAGATCAAAGTTTCCTCTTCCACACACCCTTACTGAGGAAGTTTCTTGAGAAGAGTGAGAGTGAAGGATGTGAAGCAATAGACATAGAAATATGTATTTTAAAATTCCTGAATAACAAGTATTCAGGAGGTGATGCACCTGAATTAGAGTAAGAAGCTGGCCGGCTCTAAGAAAAATGTCTTCAAAGAGAAGAAGGGTATAAACTCTAAATTAGGAGGAGTGGAAAAATAAGGAATTAGAAACCACAGGGGAAGAAACCCAAAAGCTGCCCCAAAGAGTGAAGATTATGGAGTAAAATAACATGAGCCATAATTATAGAGTGACTAATGGATTGTAAAGAAAGAGCCCACCTGACCTTAGAGATATACTTTGGATGACTAAAGGTCAGAACCCTGGACCAACAGAGGATAAAATACAATCCCAGAACACTTGGTCCTTTAGTGAATAAAAGCTATGTAGGATAAATGGAAGACTTCACTATGCTTATCAATTAACTATGGTTTTACAATAAAGATATTATAAAAGTGGGACGACTCATAGAAATCAGAAGGAGAAGGGCAGTGGAATGTTGGTGGGCAGGTTAGGGGTGCTGATATCCTTAATAGTCAAGAGATATGATAATGTTGAGGGAATGAAAATTTTAGGTTTTCGTCTATTATTTAAAGCTATAAATAAAACTCATAAATAATATAATAAAAATGATTCAATTACTATGGGCCAAGGAGGGGGGATAGGGATGCCTCATAGAGGCATCAGGGAACTCTATGGGGTGATGGAGATTTTTTATATATCTTGATTTTGGTGGTGGTTACATGACTATTCAAGTTTGTGAAAATTACCAGCACGGTACTCCAAGAAAGGGCAAATTTCACTGTGTGTAAATCGTAACTCAGTAAACCCAGGAAGGGGAAGAGAAGATATTAGGTGAACTAAATTCTCATCTTCCATATTGGGGATTAAAAAGAAATGTGAGAAGTTAATAAATCAATGAGTAGCAACATAAGCATAGAGATATCAAGGGAAATTGCTATCACAAGAAATAGCTGAAAGTGTTTCATCTTGGAAGTAGTAATGGAGAAATAGACTACTATTTAGCTTTACAATTTTACTATACGTATTTTATTTATCTAAAAATCACTGGCAGTGATTTTTTTTTTAATATTCTGGAACATTTTTAAAACCTACAATAGTTTCCAGGAAAGATAAAGAACTTCCTTCTATGCCTTGCCCAAAATGTCTTTTGTAGGAAAAGATCCAGTCCAGGATCAATTTGTACTGTTACTACTCTCTTGAGCCTCCTTCAGTCTGGAACGGTTCCTCCATCCATTCTTGACTTTCATGACCTCAATATTTGGGAGGATTACAGGCCAGTTCTTTCATTTTGTTCTCCAATTTGGTTTGCCTGACGTTTCCTTTTGATTAGTCCCAGTGAGGCAGTTTGGCCTTAATGTGATTGACAGGACGCTGTATTCTCACTGTTTCCTAGAGGGGTGCTCCGAGAGGTTGATCTGGCCTACTGCTGCTAAGATAACAGGTACCAAGTTTCTTCACTTCAAAGTGAGATTGCTCCACTTTATAACTGACAAGTATTTTGAGGGAAGATATTTTAAGACAACACAAAATCCTTTCCCACACCCCACTTTCATTCATTACTTTATGATCCACTGATGCTTTTTTATATGAATTGGTTATTACCACGATGATTGTCAAATGGTACATGTTAATTAAGTGGATTCACAGATTCCTATTTATTCAATGGGCTATAATCTATTAGTAGCATAATTTATTTCGATTCCCAACTTGTTCTGAATTTAGGCAGTGGGCGTCCCTCTGCCGGCTTCTGTGTCATTTTAACGTGTCTCCATTTCTCTTTGAGTACTTTCTTACTTTCTGGTACATAGAGGAAGGCTCACAGGTCTTTCCCTGCCTCAGCCCTAGAATCATCCAGTTCCTTTTAGTGGGGAGTGCTAATTTGAAACTAAGCTTTGGCTGGCTGGCTTGCTCCTTGCTGTTAGGGTCCCAAATCTTCCAGCCCCGTCAGTGGACACAGCAAAGAAATGTATTTATGTATGTACATATGAATACACTTACATATATATTTTTCTGTATCTATGTAAATATATCAACAACCATGAGTTCATACTGATAACTCTAATTCCATCACAGTATTAAAGGTTTTATCTCAGCCATCCTCCTGTCCATATGTGTTTCTTCCTCCTTCAGGAGTGGAAAATACCATCTTCCATCATCCTCAATATATTTACTTTACTGCTTAATTCTTCTGAATGTGTCCTACTCTCTCATTCCATCAGACTGCTACCCTATTTGTACCTTCCTGGGAACTTTTAATCTCTATCAGACTGCTTTCTCAGACCACTTGACATGCATGATTTTGATAAAATCTTGAAAAGAAAAATAGCCAGGTACTATGAAACAAACAAAAAATACCAGTGTGAGAGTTTGTCACAAGTAATCATCTTACTGCTTTAAGCATCAAGGGGAAATCCAGATTCATAGTTTCCCTATTCTCCTCTCCTACCACCGCAGTCCTAAGGTATTTTAAAGTTTGGTCTGTCTAGAAAGAAGTGAGACTTTCCTAGCTTGAATCCTACATCCCTTTCTTGAGACTGTACAGTGCCATGGCTTGAACACACACATGCGCACGTGTGTGCCCCGCTTTATGCTCTTGCACCTGATAGCCTGAGTTTATCACACAGAGGAAGTCTGTACCTGAAATATCACAGTACATGGTCTGTTGGTACATCTTGGCCTCTACAGGATTAAAGTACACAGTGATTTCAGCTGATGAGTTGGGCCAGACCTCACCTTCCTGAAAAACATGAAGAATCATTAGAAAACAATACAATGAGAGGAAGGCATTGCTTTTAAATGATGTTGTTATAATTCCTTGAAATTTTTTCCTAAAAACTGTTTATATTTAAGGAGTACATACATGATGTTTTGATATACATATGGATAGTGAAATGATTACTATGGTTGAATTAACATACCCGTCTCCTCACACAGTTACCTTTCTGTGTGTATGGTGAGCCCTCAAGTCTACTCTTTTGCCAAATTCCCACTGTAAGATACATTACTAATTACAGTCACCATGGTATACATTAGGTGTATAGAACTTACTCATATTATTATTATTATTTTTTAATGTTTGTACTAGGAGTCAAACTCAGGACCTTGCACTTGCCAGGCAGGTGCTTATGCCGCTGAGCCATATCACCAGCCCACTTACTCATCTTATAACTCCAGGTTGTAGTCTTTGACCAATATCTCCCTACTCTTCCCATTCCCTGACTTCTGCTAGCCACCATTCTACTCCTGTTTTGATCAATTCTATTTTTTGGATTCCATAGATAGGTGAGATTATGCATTATGTTATTTGTCTGTGCTTTGTTTTACGTAATGTCCGTCAGGTTCATCCATGTTGTTGTAAATGTCTGAATTTCCTTTTTTAATGCTGAATAATATTCCATTGTATGTACATATCACTATTTATTTATGTATTCATCTGTTCATGGACATTAAGGCTGCTTCCATGGCTTGGTTATTTGAATAATGCTACAATGAACATGAAAGTGGATATATCCCTTGGAAGTGCTGATTTCATTTCCTTTAGGTATATACCCAGAAGACAGATTGCTGGATCAGATGGTAGTTCTATTTTTAATTTTTTGAGGAACCTCTATACTATTTTCCATAATGGATGTGCCAATTTACATTCCTATTAACAGCATACAAGGGTTCAATTCCAGGAAATCTGAAGGAAACATATTAGTAACAAATACAAAAAAGCACTATTTTATCAAGCAGATAGTAAACTTACACTGCTTGCTAACTTATAAAATAGTACAAGTTTGGTATAAGCTTCAAAGATAATTTCAGTGAATTTATGAATATATAATGAGCTACTGAAGGAAACTAGGATGAATAAAGCATTTTTACAATGTATCCAGCAAACATGTGCTGTGTATGTGTCCAGCCCCAGGGATTCAGAGAAAGAAGCAAGTGGGCTGAGAGTACAGGGAGTTCACACCTTAGCATGATGACAAACACGAAAGCAAATATTTTGTAATATATCTGACATGTGCTGTGCCGATAAAGTCCACAGGGACCACGGAGAAAGAAGCATCTCACACTTGCTTGGTGGAGGTACCAACTTCCTAACTTCTGAGGTGACAATGAGAGGAAAGAAACATTCTTATTCATAGAAAACCACTGTGGCCCAAGGCAGAAAAATGGCCAGATCAAAACCCTGCTGCTGACTTCGTGTAATATTTCTCACTTCAGTTTAAACCACTCAAAAGTCATAATAAGGAAGGCAAGTTTTGATACTGTAATGTGACAAGCCACATATCAGAATTTTCCTGTTAAGTATAGTTTGATAAAAACTTCTGTACTAACCATATAACCTGGGCCTCTTCATTAACTTTGCAGAGCTGCAAAAGGTGATGCTAATAGCACCTACCTCTATGGACTTCCTAAGGTCTGATAAAGTCATTAGCCAAATGCTTTGGCCCATGTTTGGTGCAAGGTAAAAGCTCCCTACATAACTGTTTACTATGATCCATGTTGTTTTTATGTCACTTAGAAGGACTAAGTATTTAAGGGATATGTGTGTGTTTTCCATGGTTTTGTAAATATGGCCAAAAGACCATAAATAATAAACACATCCAAAAATCTATAAACAGTTCAACTAGCTCAAAAGAAAACCAAGACAAGTTGATAAATCATTGGACTCAGTTTCAGAGAGACCCTAATGCATACTCTATCCAATCTGGAATGGTTTAAAGGCAGACATCAGACAAGAAGAGGAAACAGAAAATTAGAGGTAATTTGGGTTCGTTTTTGAGAAAAATCAGTTGGATCAGTGTACTTCTCAGACAGCATCCTTCCTGACTTCAGATTGAGGGAGGACACAGAGGCTTCAAGAAGAGGCGGCAAGGACTATGAAGGTCACGTAGGTCCTGTGGGCTCTCATGTCCCAAGATTGGTCTCAGGGAATGAAGGCTCCTTGCAAGTAGGTGCTGCTGTATCTCTAGCACCTATACCCGAGGAGGTTCTCAGTAGGTGCTCATTAAACATTTGTTGAGTTGGCTGCATCTACTCAGTTTATACACCATATAGTTATTATGTAAAGATGAATAGATATTTAATAGGCTTCTTGCCTGTTTCTAGGGTTTTTTCTCTCATTTGTTAGAAAATGCTATTTCTGTTTTGAGTTTTTGTTATAAAGAAGTTCTTTTATTTTCATCTGGAACCCTCATGCAGTTTTAGAGCCAAAAGAGACTTTGGAGATCAGGGAAGTATAGAGGAGTCCTAAACACTTTCATGTACTTAGGACTTCATGTAGCCCTTTTTCAAACTTTGAAACAAATTTCTGTTCCCTCGTGATAAATAGCTACTACCTGGCCCCCTTTGAATGCTGGGGTTTTAATGACATAAAGCATTAGAAGCACTTATGGCTAAAGAGGCAGAGGGGACAAGGTGTACGAGTGGGTATTCCATCTCCAAATCACTGAAGAGCTGGGCTTCTTCCTAATCATCAAGACAAAGGAAAGGCTGGTGGGTTTGAATTGCTCCCTTTAGGTATAGAGAGTGGATGTAGGCAACCTGCTCCTACCCAAAGCGACTGACCAAAGGGCCAGGGCTGTCTTGGATCCTGAGAGAGTCCACGCTAGTAAGGTCTCACCAGAGTAGCAGGAAGCATCCTCCAAAAGGATACAATGGAAATCAGATAAGCTCAGTATGTGCAAGCAAGTCAAGAGTTTTAAGATTTGGGGTGGGCCGGACCTCTTTCAATGCATTATCCAAGCAAGAGAATCCATGGACCATGCACAGACAAGAAGGAAACACTCCTCAGTTCTATCCCAGCAGCACTCACTCTTGGACACACCATCTCTAAAGCAGTCTGCTCAGAGGAAGTAGTAGGTTGGGAAACAAGACCTACTCCAGAGAGGCAATCAGACTCTAGAGCAAGGAGCTTTGGGGTTCAGATGGGATCTGGGAGGATCACGGAATGCAGGCGCTGCCTGGGAGTCAAGAAGTCCTTCTGCTTGGCTTGGAAAGGCCAGTGCCAGGAAATCAGAGTCCACGGGCCTCAGGCCAAACGAGTGCAACACTAAGGTCAGTACTTTCTTATTTACAGCTGCAGCTGTTTCATTGTGCCTGTGACATCCTCTAGTAACTTGGTGCCTTTCCTGAACACAGGAGATAATGCAAGGACAAACGTTGTCTTAAAGCCCTCCACTGGCTTGGAGCAGGTAAGGTATATTAGGAGGGCTGTGCGTATCTGGAAAAACAGAAGCATGGTCATCCTATTTCTCCTCTCAGGGGGATGCCGTCAATGTTAGGTCATTTGAAGGAGTTAGGAACATGTAGGATATTTCTGCTTTTCAGTTGGGATTCAAATAAAAGTTAAAGAACCTCTTTATACCAAAAACTCAAAAAAAAAAAAAAAATAGCATTTTCTAACAAATGAGAGAAATAGGCAAGAAGCCTAAAATGATACCACTTTCACTCATATGTCTTTGAAACATTTCATATTAGTTCTCCAACCCTGCTGAAATGAACTTCCATGTCATTTATGTCTCTGAAAAGTTTTATTTTTTTATTGCTCAGTTCTGAAGTTTCAGAAAATCAGAACATTCAAAATTTACCCTACCAGCTCCACATCAATATCTCTTCCTCCTCGCCCTACGAAGCCTGCTGCATCTCTCAGAACCCCCGATGCTCTCCTTTCCTGCTCGACAGGAGGCTTCTCCCATGGCTGCCCATTTTCCTGCTCCACACGAGAGCCTGAGGACATCGGAGTCTGTCTGTCACTATTACCTTCATGTCAAAAATACCTGTCAGAATGGCCTTCTGTTATACTGTATCTATCTTCCTTCTTGATCTTAATGTTTTGTTTCTCTTTCAGACCCACAATGAGTAAAGGAATTGTATTTCATGTATCAATCAAGTGACTTGCTAGAAGCAATCAACTTTGAATTTTTAGGCTTAAAGCTAGTTCCCATATATTATGTTTTTGTCAAAATATTAATATCTCTTGACTGGGAACTTTACGTTTCCTTCTGAACAAGAATTCGATTCCACAGTAGAGGCTTTCTGAAAGCCATCTATAAACATACAACCACTGGCTTATGATAAATGAAAAATATAACCATGAGAAAAAGTATCCTTTAAAAGTGATTACCTTTTTTTTTTCCTTTATATGTGGATACTGGGAACCGAACTCAGGACCTTATGCTTGCCAGGCAGGCGCGTGTGCCCCTGAGCTATATCATCAGCCCTGAAAGTGATTACCTTTCTAAAAAACTGTACTGGCAATGATCAAAGAAGCTTTAAAAAATCCCTCAAAAATTCTTAAACTAAAAAAAGAAATACTTTTTAAAAATCACCTTCCTTCCCCTTCTCTAATACCTAATTCCTCCATCTCCTTCCCTCCCTCCTTGCCTCCTGTCCTACCCTCTCCCTTTCTTTTCTTCCTTGAAGAATTCTTTCTTCAAAATTTTGCCAAACCCAAAGTCCAAGAACAGAGAGTTACATATTTGTTTAATTTACTTGGTTTATTTGGAAAGCAATATGAGTCAAAGTTTATTACTCACTTCCCACATTTATCAAATAAAATAATTTAACTTTAATTTCCAACCTATAGTTATAAGAGTGATCCAAATGGTTTCCGCACCCAAATGTTATACTTTCCAACCATACTCTAACAAGAGACTAGTGTATTTAACTTCAAATCGTAATTTTGCAAGCATTTACTGAGAGCTCATGTTTTTAACGTGGTGTTAAGTGCTTACTTACATTGTCAAGTTCAATCTTTACAGCCTCTGTGAAATAGTATTATCTCCATTTTTAAAGAAAGAAAATCAAGGCAAAAAGTTAAATCTCTTACCAAAACCAAACCAAGTTAGGGGCAGAACTAAGATTCTATCATAATTTCCCCCCTAACTTCCCTACCCTCACTGCAATTATAGAAATAGGTCAGGCCTTGTCTTTTCCACAACCTCATAAAAAAGGCCAGAAGAAATTTAGAATCACTACAAATATTCAGGCTTAAACGAGACAGGCATAACCTGATATTCCTGACTGGTGAATACAGTGTGATACCCTGTGTACTCATATATTCTGGTACCTCTGGAAGGTGACTCTCACAAGAGCTTCTTTGGGACAACACAGTTGACGTGGGTATAACACAGCTCCTGAGAAAACACTGGTGGGTCTTTATCAAGCTGTCCTCGTTGGGTGAAGGTCAGGGTCCAAGCAGTCAGAAAAGGGTAGAGAAATTATGATGTCCAGAGTAGTTTTACTATGTGATCAATTCCACCATGTTTCACCCTAATGGAAATGTTCCTGACTACATAAATGAAAGTTTTGGTTATCTCATTTCCCTTAAAGTACTGGAGAAATATCAACATAAAGAGTTTTTCTTAGAAAGTAAAAACATTCTCAAAGTCATATTTTTATCAATGAGTACCAATGATAAGAAGAGCCATTAATATGTTATAATCAGGTCCACTACCCACAATAGTTCCAGCTCAGTGAGAGAAACTATGACTGTATGTAGTGTCACTTGGGGCCAATACCAGTTGTCTCACAGGGAAATAGGAAAATAAATGAAAGCCTAAAAAATGAAAGGGAAGATCATATTGATACATGATATACAAAGAGATTTTTCTACTCCATTGTTTCTGCTGGGACAAGAAAATGTGATCAAGTAAAGGGATGATTCTCAGAATAATGACTATAAATATTTCCAAGAGAGGGCTTTAAGATTTGGCCATCTGCCAGAGAAAGTTTCACAAAAGGCATATTCTACCTTAATTTTGGCTCCAACCCAAATGCAGTGAAAGTTCCACTGGGACGTCAGAGAACAGAGCCAGGCATCTGCAATGTCTACACTTTTCTCCGGAGAAAGAGAATGGTATTTTTCCCAGCAAGGAAGGACATTACTTGTTTAATGAGCCCTGAGGAACTTTGCTTTTTCTAATCCTTCTCTAGGCTTCCCTCCACCTACTCTTGTTCTCCAATACAACGGTAACTATTCCAGCGCAACTGCGAAAAATGTGGCTGAGTTCAAAGCACTGAAAGGACAATCCTAACGAACAGAGGCCGAAGGATGGGAAAACTGCACCAACAGAGAAGCTATGACTTGTCAAGGGCAGTTTGGTCTCAGTAGATCCTTGTCCTCCTTTCTGCTACCTGGTGTCCATTTCCAAGGAGTCAGCTCCCACATGTCTGCAATGTGACTCACAGCTAATGGGGTGATTCAGGGAAGGGCTCTGCAGTAAAAAGCTGGGTCTTTCTTCTATGGTAGCCATCTGAGCTTCCACCCAACCTGCTTCTGCTGAGCTCACATGCTATCCTGATTGGGGGAAAAATCAAGTAAACTAAATTTGAGCTGTGCTTTCAGTGTCTGAAATGCTAGAACAGCATGTTTCCTGCAGGCTTAGATAACAACAAAGCACGGTTTACTCTTACTTACAAGGTAATAAAGAAATTATCAAGTTTCTCTCCCTATTTAATCCACAGTTAAATGAGGCTTCAGCTTTCCTAGGGACGCTGGATGAAGTTGTCTGTGATGGAAGAGACACTTGCTAAGAGAAGCTGAAACATTTTCCCTGCTCACTGATGTTAGCCAATCTGCTAGGGCCAGTTTGGGCAAGTACCTTTAAATTCTCAGGCCTTTCTTTTTGAGAAAATATCAAGTGTTCAATATTTGGAAAACTGCTGTATCTTTAAGGTATGACCTGAGCCAGCAGCACCAGAGTTCACAGACAAGGCCAGCACATCTGTGCTACAATTTCTCAGAGGACTCCTAGATGCCCACGGAAAGCAAAAGCTTAATTCTCTCTTTTTGCCCTGTGATATTCTTTCGCCTCTCAATTTTCAGAACTGCGTTTTTATCTTTGAATCTCTCTCTTTCAGGGTACCCAAGAGACCTGAGCAGAGGAAATAACAGAATGAGACTGTGAAAATTCTATACAGCCAGGGTCCAGCTAGTACAATAGAATATTATATTTCTGAAAGTAGCCAATTCCACTTGGTTCTCTGGAAGGCACAAAACATGCATAATAGACTCAATTGTGCAGTTCCTTTCCAAAGAGGAAAAAAATGTGTACAGAAGCAGGTGGCTTGACAAATGATCAGTATTCTACAAAACTCAGTGCTTTCCCTAGGTAAGGAATAAATTGAAAAATTTAGGCTAATGACAATAATACCCCAAGACATTATGAAAAGTATTGGCATATGAGAAATGATGTGAATAGCAGTAACGCACCACAAGCTCTAATGATGAACAATTCTGGTTACTTTTAGAATACCAATAAATTACCACATAAAACTAAAGAAAGTTTCCTTCTAGCATTCTGTCCTATGGTCACTGTGAGCTCTTGCCTCCCTCTTTTCTTCACCAAAGAACACTTCTGGGGTCTCTCAGAAGGTGAACTCCCACCTGTCTGTACGCAGCCGCCAGCCTCCCTCTGTTCCAGTCACAAGTGAGGGAAACAAGCAGGCCTGGGGCTCTGTGGCCACATCAGTACCTGAGATGCCCAAGTCTAACTCCTTAAGGTGTGAGCAACAGACCTGATGGCCCCATGCATGGCCACATTCCACGATGAGCACGGGTGTGATGAGACGGAGTTTGCTAAGCTGGTGGAAGTAACCTGCAGCCAAATAACGTATGAGTGGTAGAACAGAGTAAGAACTTGCATTTCTGGAGTTTTGGGTCTGTCGTTCCTATAGCATTGAGGCAACCTACTTCTCACATGATAATGTCAATAAAATGGGATTCAAATGCGAGCCCATCACAATCTCCAGGCAATTTAGGATTGATCTTTGGATTGATCTCTTGATGTTGAATCTCCTTGCTTTAAATTGAAAAAGCCTCTAAAATAAGAACAGTTTTCCCCTAAAATACTCAATATGCAGAAGATTCAATCAGAGCTAAACTAACTTTTTGTTCTAGCTGAGCTATTTGAAGAATGGAACTATATAGACATAGGTCTATTTCTTTTCAGACGCTGAAGTGTTTTTGTTTCTATTTTTACCTCACGTGAAGACACTGTCCTTCCTCAGCAGACAAAGAGGCTAAAGAGTCCCTTAGAATATGTTCTCCAATATGTTCTCCGAGCCTATGCGTCAATATTTTGAATAGTTTATCAATTAGAGATTGGTTATCAAATCAGTTGGTGAGAATGCTTGCGTCCCATCTTTTCTGCTTCTACTGTGAACTTAACTTATAGAAAGAAGCTGATGAAAAAGAATCAAATCCCAGGAAAAACTAATCACTGATGCATAGCTCAAGTGTGAAATGAAGTAGTGGCGATTTGGCATTACATGATCTGATACGTGAGCAAGGTCCTGAAGAACGCTTCAGAAGAAAGTGGGGCAGAGCAGGCACAATAGGCACAGAGAGATGCAAGCCCTGTGCTCTCCTGGGCTTCTGCCTGTGAAGTCCGGGCCTCTCCTCTCTGCCCAGGGCCTCTGAAGAGGGTGCCCTAAAGATGGTGCCTTTTCCTTTCTGCTTCCTATCGGCTTTCTCTATCTGTTTTTTCAGGACTTCAGTATAGATCTCCACAGGACACTCAAAATCTTGCTTCTGGTCCTGAATCCCCTCCCTCAAATTTTAGTCCCGCATTTCCAAAGCTTTTTGGACATTTGTAGTCATCTCAAATTCAAAATGTTCAGTGACAAACTCATCAGCATTGACTGACATTTGTTCGTTCATTCATTCATTCATTCATTCACTTATTAACACTGGGCTACGTACTGAGCACAGATGGGGATAAAGTTCAGAGTCTAACCCCAAATTGAAGAACCATAATTTATCAGTCAAAAAAATGAATGATCTCCTCCCAGTGCTCTGAGTTTGTATACAAGGCAGCTGAAGGCAAGGGAGCTTGAGGGGCTAGTGGAAGGTCACATTAGCATCTGGCAAAGCTAGGGAATAAGCCCAGGATTCCTGATTTCTATCAAGTGTATCATAATTCTTCCAGTCGCTCCAGTTTAGATTAGAGGAAATGTGTGAACCCCCATGATGTCTTACCCTCAACAGGCCGCAAGATAAGTCTGGTAGCCCAGAATTCTTCCAGTTTCCTTCCCAACAACGACAACAACAAAAACTCTTCTGCTCATTGTTATTTAGCCTGCTGTGAACCTAATAGTTCTTTTTTTCTTTGTATTTATACTTTCCCCAACTGGAAACATTCTGCTCCCTTTCCGCTTAATTAAGTCTTACCCTTTGTCCAATATTCCGCTGAGTCTCCTCTTGCCTATAAATCCTTTCCCAATCTCTCATTTGCCTATAAATCCTTTCCCCATCTCTCTGTAGCACTTATTTATCTGTATCAGAAAACCAAATCTGAACAATAAAAAATACACTTTATGGGAAGGTAGAAAATGGCACACACCAAGAGTAATTTACAAGGTAAGATTATGTTACTCACAAATAAGAACTGTATTTATATAAAATGATCAGGATCTTTAACTGGGGGGAAGAAAGCAGATTTAACACCAATAAATAAGTCACTCTATCTACACATAGATCTGCTGTTTTGACAAGAACAACTAAAGGAAGACACTTAGAAATTTTGTATCTTCATTTTCATTTTGATACAATTATTAAGAACAAGCTAATGGGAGATACAACATGGCTGAATAGAGGAGGAGCCACGTTGGAGCTACTCAGAAAAAATAAACTAAAAACACAGGTAATTGGAAGAAAAGGAGGATATACATCCTGATGCCAAATCAATCTGAAATAAATAGATCAAACAAAACATAGACATATGACTTTATATAATGGTGATCCATCCCACAGAGCTGCCAGTGGGACTCCCACCTATGGGTGGAGCAGGACCGCCATTCTGGGAAGTTAAAAAAAAAAAAAAAAAAAAACCTGATGAACTGAAATAATCAGCTAATTCAAGCCACACAGCATAGATTTGGGATAGAAGGCCCCTTGCTTCTTTTGCCTTCCTCCAAACAGAGGACACTGCAGCGTGTCAGCAAATTTTGCCGGCACACACAGGAATGAGTGACCAGGGAACTGCTCCCTCCCTGAGGGGTTGCCTAGTTTTTGTTTGTTTGTTTGTTTGTTTTTGTTTTCTTATTTTTTTTTTTTTTCCTGTCATGTGCCAGGGCAAAGCTAACTGGAACCTCTAGGGACAACAAGGTTAGGGATCACAGTGGTGACGGTGAAGGCAGTGAGTAGAACAGCACACAACCCCCTCCTAACCTGGGGCCAATCACTTGAGAGAGGGATGCCCACAGGTGGGATTTAAGCAGCTTTGGGCCATGGCAGCAATGAGTGGGAGGCTGGCACTCCCCCTGATGGAGAGACTGAAGAGGGACTGAGCAGCCTTGGGCTGTCTCTGCAGTGGTGGCAGGAGCGGTGTGTCAGCCCACAGCACCCCATCCCACCCTGCGCTGCAACAAGTGGCATGAGAGAAGAGTCAGGCCCGTGGAAGTGGAACAGAGGAGGCTCTGCAAGTCCTTGGACAAACCAACTGTACATGGGACTGGGAGCGGCCTTGGGCTATCTCTGTCTGAGGGCACCACAGCAACTGGGAGAGCAACACAGAGACAAACAGGGTAAGGAGTGGGCAGGCCACTGAGGGACATATAGAAAGTTACTGGCTGAAGACTGGCCCCAGCCCCCACATCTGGAGGCCAAGATCAGTCCCGTACCCAGCACTAATCCCACTGCAGGACTGGCAGGGTTGCCCAGCACAGATCTGTGTTCTGACTTGTCTACCACAGAACTGTGGACACCAGAAGAACTTTATTATTTTTTTCTCTTTGTTTCATTTTCCTTTCTCTGTCTGTTTTTCTTTGTGTGTGTGTCTGTGTTTAGGTTTTTACTTTTATTGTTTGTTTTGCTCACCTCTGCTCTCTCTTCCCTCAATTGTCTTTCTTGACTTTTTGATATTTTCAAGAAAGTGAACACTATCACTAGTCTTTTTGGTTCACTTCAATATTCTTTTGCTTTTTCCTTCATTCTTTCTCTCTTCTTCTCCAGTTTCCCAAAGCTTGGGTGATCATCCTTTGTCCAGTGGCCTTGCTTCTACTATATTTCCCTTCATTTATCTCTCTGTTTTGTTGCTTGTCCCTCTTACATTCTCCCATCACAGCGTAAAATCACTCAACTAAGAGAAAGCTCATTGCATACAAGTTCCTGGTTTATGTGGGATTTTGTTATGTAACTGTAGATCTTGCTCTTATGGTTAAAGGTACCAAATTAATAGTTACCACAGTTTGTCAGTTTCTAGTCTGTGCTTGATGCTATTGTTATTGCTAACTGTATTTATTTAGCCAGGGTGTCTTACCTGTTGCAATTAGTTGTTCTCTCTTGTATGACAACACTGCAATTGGAGTCATAACCATCACTACAGTCCAGTACCAAAAGACTGGGTGCTGAGCCAAATAGACAGACTATTCATCCCCCAATAAACTGGGAAGGTAGGTTCTTGGGACAGACACAAAGATCCAGCTACATACAGAAGACATCTCTGAGGAATAGGCATTTCCTAGGGAAGCCTCAATACTAGTGATAAAGCCATCCACCATAAGGAATTTACAAGCATCAACACAGAAAACAAATTAAAATAAAAAATAGAAAACGATAAGATGCAGAAGCAAAATGTAACTCCAGACCTCCAGCCCACCCAGGACAAGTCCATGGGACAATGAGATATAGGAAATTAGAAGCCACCTACCTGAACTTTCTGAAATGATAGCAGCAGAAGTAAAAAATAACAGATGAATGAGACTATAGAGAAAATCAGATTAAAAATAATCTCTCAGGTAAAAAAAAAAAGAGGTGACGATCAAAATGAAGGACTTGCCCAGTGGATCTAGAGTAGACACAGATAAAAAAATAGAGTAACTTAGGAAAATGATGGAAACCATGAATGTCCAACATAACGGAACTCATGAAACAGATTCAAACAGATACCCAGAAGATTACAAATTCCACTGAAAGTATATGCAGCCGACTGAACCAAGGTGAGAACACAGTATCAGACCTAGAAGCCAGGATTGTGGTTTTTGACAACCACGAAAAGAAGGATTTCTTTTTCCTTTCTTTTCTTTTTTTTTTTTTTGAGACAGAGTCTCACTATGTAGTTCAGGCTGGCCTTGAGCTCATTATGTAGCCCAGGCTGGCCTCAAACTTGCGGCAATCCTCCTGCCTCAGCCTTCTGAGTGCTGGGATTACAGGCATGTGACACTGCACCTGGCAAGAAAGATTTCCGAAAAATAGCAAAGGACCCATGAAAAACCAATTCAGTAGCTGCAAGATGATGTAAAGAAGAACACAGTAAGATTGATTGGAGTCAATGAAAAAAGCAGGAGACAGTGCAAATGCCATAAAAAACATGTTTACAGAGGTAATGCAGAAAACTTCCCAAACATACAGAAAAGAATTTGACATACAAATAAGAGAAGCATACAGAACTCTAATTAGCCATGACCAAAATAAATCTACACCAAGGCATGTAATAATCAAGATACCAGAAGTTCAACATAAGAAAAGAATATTAAAAACTGTTAGAGAAAAGAAACAAATCACCTATAAAGAAAAGCCCAACGGAATAACAGCAGACTTGTCAACACAAACCCTTAAATCAAGGAGAGCTTGGAGTGAAGTATTTCAAATCCTGAAAGAAAACAACCTCCAACCCAGATTGATGCACCCTGCAAAACTATCTTTCAGAATTAATGGAGAAATAAGATACTTCCATGACAAAGAACAACTGAAAAAATTCATGACCACCAAATCAGCTCTACAAAATGTTCTGAAGGATATTTTAGAAAGAGATAATAAAGAACATAATCCCAAGAACACCATAGAAAGAAGCCAACAGGCAAGGCAAGCAATTAAACAGAGGGGAAGGACAGGGAACCAACAATAGGAAAATAATATGTCAGTGAAAAGCCAATACATATCAGTTATAACCATCAATATAAATGGTCTCAATTCACCAATCGAAAGAAAGAGACTGGCAGAATGGATCAAGAAACAAGATCTAACAATATGCTGCAAATAAGAAAAACATTTAATTCAAAAAGGAATTCATAGACTGAAAATCAAAAGATGGAAAACAATACTTCATGTGATAGGAACCCAGAAAAAAATCAAGGGTAAATATTTTGTTTGCAAACAAAGTGAACTTCAAGCCAAGACTGATTAGGCCCCCATGTTGTCTTTTAATAACTATTTAGAAGTAAGGAAAAAAAATCTGAATTTTCCACAAGTGACTTTGTATTCTAAGAGTTCTTAAGTCCCTATCTTTTCTCCAACTAACTAAAATGATAACGGTTCAGCAGTTTGAACCAGCTGTGGGTTTTCTCAGCTCCTACAGCTGTTTTCATCCTCACAATGCTAAATGCAAGGTAATACACAGACAGCTTGCAGCACTGTGCCTCGCACACAGCACATATGCAGACTTCTAGCTACTTCCACTGTGAGGTGGTACGACAGACAGGTTAAGAGTTTAGTCTATGGAATCAGAGCCCATCTGAACTCTGGTATAGCTCTCACTAGATAAGATGTAATGTCAAGGACTACGTTTTGTTCATCAATGCCTGGTACACACACAGTGAATTAAGGACAGAGCAGTTCTCAGCTCTGGTGATTTGCCTCCCAGAGGACTTTTGGTAGTGTTTAGAGACAGTTTTGGTTGTCACGCTAGCATCTAGTGGCTAAAAGTAAGGGTTACTATTAAACATCACACAATGTACATACAGGACAAAGAAGTACCCAGCCTCAAATGTCAACAATGCCTCGTTGAGAAATCCTGTTCTACAACCAGGCTCATCAGGGATGAATTTCTTACTGCTGACATTAGCTGTTTAGCCCTACACAAGCTATGGAATTTCTATAAGTCTTAATTTCCCTCTGTGTAGATTGGGGTTCTAATTATATCCACAGGGTTGCTGTATACAAATGAGATGGACTAGGTAATCCATATGAAATGTTTAACACAGTGACTGGTGCATAGAAAGTGACCTATGAGCATGCTTCCATTGACCTGCACCCAGTGTCTCACAGTGACAATGAGGCCCTTATGAGGAAATCTTCACCTCTCTCAGAACTCACTACGTGAGCTCCACAGTGAGTGCTCTCACTGAAACAGGGCCTGCATGCCCACTTGTGTTTACTGCATGGTTGGATTTTGCTTATATGCTCACCAGGGGCTCGATGGTGAAAACGCTACTCAAGAAGAGCATGCTGTCTCCCTGAACCAGCTTCCTCTGATTCTCGAAGGTGCGTGAGAGAATGGAAAGATGTTCTCGGAGTGAAGGATCAATAATGCACTCTTCGAGAAACTCATCAGTCTCGTGCTTTTCCTCCTTGGTCAAATCTTCACAGATCCTAAAGAAAATGTAGGAAATGCAAGCTTCATTTTAGTACCGCCATAAAGAACTGTGTATAGGGCCTTCCCTCCAGGCCCACATCCTGGAAACATCCTTACATCACCCTGGGGTGGCCCCTCCTCACCCTGAGTCTTATTCACCTTTAGTCACATCCTGCAAGAGGTCTTCCTCCATTTCTTTTCTACCCAATGCGCATTTGTTTACTTCTGGCCCCTTATGTATCTGGACAAATATTTTCTTTTAGATAACTATGTTTTCCAGGCTGCCTTTAAAATATTTAATATGTACACTGTCTCCCACATTGCAAGAATGAATTTGTCCCTGTTAAACTTGCTTAGTTTTAATTCTTTCTTAGCTGTTAGTAACCTAGGGAATAGAGCTAGCAAGGACTAAGTTTGGGTGCTGATTTTACGATCTATTTACTAGCTCTTTGACTTTGAGAGTTACCCAGTTTCTTTAAGCTTTATAGTACCTGGTCCTATAAAATAGAGGTAATAGGTGCAGAGCTCATCTATCAAAGAGATGAGGGTTAAATGTGATCCAGGACCTGGTTCAGTTCTTGGGACAAAGCAGGTGCTCCATCAGTACCAGTATTTTCCCTGTGTCAACTGTAAGCAGTTACTAAGGACTAAGCTTATAAACTGCTCAAACTATCTAAAGAGGCCTCATTTTCTCTTTATCATTATCAGTCAGAAAAGCGGCCTTCCCCAACCATTCTCCAGAGCTGTGTTCACCTTTCACTTGAGTTTGCAGACTGGATTGTATCTCCTCCCAGGACACAGAACCACATTCCCAGCATTGCACTGCTAATGCCAGTGGTGAGAGACAAATACTAAGCAAATGAGTGCTGAGTGGGAGACTTAGGTCCCTGAAATCCTGTCCCAACCCCAACACATTTTCTAAATGACTTCACGTAAACCATACACTCAGTACTGTTAGCTCCTTTTAACTTCAGTATTCAGAGTCCTTTGGTCACCCAGTATAAAGAAGTCAAAGGAATGGATTCAGCGTGCACCACTTCCAAGGAAGAAAGCATCCTGCACTTCCTTTGGATTGGCAGAAAGCAGCGTCCAAGGTAACCAGTGGTGGTCCTTCTGTACTGCCAGGCAGGACAGCGCAAATTAAAGAGGGCTCAGAAGCAAAGGAACGCATTCTTTTTACCTTGGTATTTGATATCTGTCTGAAAGACTTATAAGTTCTATACCCTTTGAAACAATAAATTCCACTGCAGGAATAAATCTTAAAGAAAAAATCATGGATATAAATAAAGACACAGCTGTAAAGATGCTTATTAAAGTGCTGAATGATACCAAATAAAGTAGGCAAACGATGTAAGATATTGAAAGACTGGTTAAACAAATAATGGGAATCATAAACATTCAGTTACTCGGTACTGGCTGAAACTTTCACAAGCATCAGGAAATTTAATACTCGTAACCACTATCTAAGGTAATTATTATAATGATCATCATTTTCATTTTATAGATGATGAAACCAGGGCTCAGAAAGGTTAAGAATCTTGCCCCGGGTCACGTAGCTGAAAAATGGAGGCTGAAATTCTAACCAGGCCTCTTATAGCTTGAATTTCGTAGTGATAGCCAATACTCTACGTGGCCTCCTATGATGCATGTGTATCAGTGGGATAATAAGCAGCTATTAACATGGCATTAAAGAAGACTATTTAACAGCAATTTGCAAAAGTTGGAAACATTTTAAAAATGAAAAAGCAGGTTACAAAATAATGTATATACAATAATCCCAGTTTTGTAATACAAAAGTAAAAGAAAAAAAAAACATTGTGAAAAAGAACAAATTTAGAGATACCAAAATATTCACAGTGGTTCTCTCTGGGTTGTAATATTAGAACTGATTTTTACTTTATATTTCTGCTTACCTTATATTTTCTAAATTTTATTAGTTCACAATGTATTTCTTTTGAAAATAGAAAACAAAAATAATTTAAAAATTTAAGGCAAACGTTGGCCTGAGCCCATGGTGCCACGACTGGAAGAGACACAGGTAAAATGTGGGGCTGTGCAGCAGGGAGTGGTCCACCGAGCCAGAGCAGTGTGTTAGAGACACACACAGCGACAGGAATGGACCTGAGCACATGGATCCTGCTGAGAAAGGAGGAAACTGAATGCAAAGTATGACATCTATCTATCTATCTGTACCTATCATCTATCTATCTTTCTATCTTTCTATCTATCTATCTATCTATCTATCTATCTATCTATCTATCTATCTATATCTATCTATCATCTATCTTCCAAATTAGAATGGCATCTTTGGGAAAATTAATGGGAATGGAATGTGGGATGTAAAAGAATAAATAAATTGCCTAATGTAGACCAAGAATGGCAGTGCTCTATGAAAAAAGGGGTATGATTAGCTCAACCCTCACACCAGAAAACAAAAGAACTTAAAACAAAAATTCCCAAATGCTGCTCTTCTCCCAGGCTGTTAGGAATCTGAATCAGTAACAGCCAATATATGGTAGAGGATGGGGGATGCTGAAGGGTTCCTCTTTGCCCTCTGCTGAAGAACTGGAGCAGGGCTGAGAGTCTAAGGAGGGCATGTGTAACAAGAGCCTTGAGCTGGCTAGACTCCAACAAGGGCGGCCACACACTCATATCTCAGCCTATGGCTTCATTACCTTGTCTTGCTGATTGCTAGTCACATGTTCTTGTACTCAGAGTGATTCTTTACAGATGAGTAGACCTCTCATCAGAGAGCATTAAAAAAGCCCGGTCCTTGTCTTTCAGTAAAACCATAAACTTAATACATTTTACAAATAGTCTGGTGGGCATTAACACCCATCTCCTTCCATCACCATATATAGGCCAGCCTGTGGATTTTAGTCAAACCTTGGATTTTACCAAGACTTGTGTCTTAGGTAACGGAGGGTTGAATGAGTAATGTTGCCTTACCTCCCTTGCAGCACAAGAGATGGTAGCTGAATGGTGAGTACACTAAAATCAGTGGCCTTCAGATCTGGGAGAAATACTTTTCTGTCCATACTTGGTGTGGAACAAATGGAGCCATCTACCTGCTACTGGACCATGTGATGTAGGCAATGAGCAACTCTGTGATGGCTATTATCAAATGAGGACCAGAGGTCCTTTTCCTTTTCTCCAGATACCATTTGAGTCCTGAGATTTTTGCATAACCCCAGGGAAGGGAAAGAGCCTCCAAATTCATCTGAGATTAAATTTATTCTGACCCAAGTAGCAGACTCAAAGCCCAATTAAAACTGATTTATCTAGAGAAACGTGCTATTTCCTGCAGCCGAATGTTGTGGATAAACCCAGGCTGAGCACCCTGTGGGGCTCCACTGAGGAGGCCTGGATGTAGACAGAGCAAATCTAGAATCAGAGCTACCTGCTCTTCAGATAACGGCTGTGACCTTGCTGGAGAAACAGAGGAGCAGAAATCTTTAAAAGCTCATGCTGAGTCTCAGAATATAGGAAACGTGATGAGAATGAGTATGAAAGATTCTTGCAGAGTGTTTTAAAAATCCCTCGGGACAAGGTAAGGAAGAAAGGAGAAGGATGAATGCAGACTCCATTTCAGAAGAGATTAATTTCTTTGCCACTTCCAGAAAAACATCAAGAAAGAGAACAAAAAGGTAATTTTTTAAAAGTCCCTATTTCTGATGTCAAAGTTAATTTTAAGGCCCAGAACTTCTTCCTAGACAAGAGATATCTTCATTGTCAGAGATGAACCTGGGAACAGTCCCATGTGGCCACATCCGGACATGTGTCCTGCAGTTTGCACCAACACAATGAGAGAGGTGAAGAGGAAGGTCATCCCTCCTAGAATGGAAATGATACACTGCCAGAAAGGAATAGGGCTTCCAAGGGCTAAAATTCATCCACTGGGAGAAGATAAATCCAAACCTTTGCACATCATTATACTGATGAACGAGAAACCATGATGGCTAGAACAGGAGTTGAGGGCATCTGTTAAAACTATTAGTATTTTCAAGGAAACCTTTGAGAAGGTTTTGACCCCTGCCATGTTAGAACTGGAGTTTAGTTATAACTTTAGTGTTTAGTTATAACAAGGTCCTTGGAGTTCTGAAAAGGAAAATTTTAGTCTCTGGAAATATGGGTCAGCCCACTTAGAAGAGGTTCTTTATAATCCAAGCTTAGGCCCAAAGTCCACCTTTCTCTCTACACTTTTTAACTACAGAGGCTGCTGAAGTAAGGGGAGAAAGTGAAGAAGCTGTTCCTATCATGAGCAAGAGAAACACATACAAAGGATCATTCCAGGGATCCCTGTATGGGCCTTGCTGGGAGCTCAAGAAAGCATTCTTCCCATTGGCTAACGGTCTTGCTGCAGGGAAGCGCACACCTCTACCCATAAGCAAGCTGTCAAAGGACATTCTGCTTCGTCAACTGCTAATGTGTGGCCTGGAACACAAGCTGAGAATGTGTGACGTGGAGGAAGAGGAGGCGGCTTACATTCATCCCAGGAGCACCACACCTGGAAGGGGCAGCTGTGCTGAGACTGAACTCAGTGTTCAGTAAGGCACAAAGAGCTCTGTGCTTGCCTTGTTTTTAAAGCAAAGGGGAATTTCATGGCAGTTACTTGAAAGACAAGAATCCATGGCTAGTAATATGACAGTTGAGGCATACTTGGGGATGGGTCAAAGAACAAGAGAGGGAAGGGAGAGAAAAGCCCACTCTTGGTCCAGTAAGAAACCAGACATAGATGGCCTCTGTTTCCCCATTTTCCCTAGGCATCTGGCTCTCAGGAGAAGGGGAGGAGGAAAAGAAGGCAACACTGTCAATAGACACTTCACTTAGCTAAGCCAATCTGGTTCTGGATTATGTTATGTTGCTATACACTGTCCAAAGTGAAAGTGAAGGTATTCTTATTTAGCTATCTAAAGCCACTTTTCAAGTTCATTGTTTAAGAGAGGGGCATGACCTAGATGATAACATTAGACTTCCAATCATGGTTATGAAAATGCTATACTATCCTGTCCCCTTGTTACAAAAAGTACTAGAAGCAATGCTAGGAAGAGTAAGAGAGATAGGAAAAGAAAGATGATGTAAGCGAAAAGCAAGAATAATGACACTGAAGAGATACTAAAGAGATATGGTTGTCAGTGTCAGGGGAGGTGAAGTGGAGAAGAAAAGCCCATGCACATACAGTTTAATTGTATTCTCTAGTCTCTGATAATACTTGTTTTTCTCTCTTTCTCTCTCTCTTTTTTCTTTTTTTCTTTCTTTTTTCTTCTTTTTTCTCTCTCTCTTTCTTTCCTTTCTTTCTTTCTTCTTTCTTTCTTCTTTCTTTCTTTCTTTCTTTCTTTCTTTCTTTCTTTCTTTCTTTCCTTTTTCTTCCTTCCTTTCCTTCTCTCTTTCTTACTTTAACTGTCGAGATGAACTTCCTTAAATACTTCTTGGATATCGCCATGGCATCAGTCACATACTACACAGTCATACACAGTCATGGCTGAAATGAAACCAACTTCCCCTCCCATGTGTGCACTGTGCACTCATTCTCCCCATAGGACATCATGATATCAAAGCACTGCTTTTACTGTTTCACCTTCTTGATTTGTACCCACTCTCTCACTTTATCTTTAAATATGTATCATTGTTTTCATTGTTTTTTCTCTTTAAAATTAAAAAAATATATACATTGGACCATTCTGATCTGATTGCCAGTTAGCACCTGCCAATTGAAGAGTCAACGGAAGGATTTTTTTACTTTTCTACCGCCGACATTTCTATACCATGAAGCCAAATGAAGTTTGTAAGCAGGAAAGGTTTTTCTTTTCTCACTTTTTAAAGATGGCACAGTGGTGATCCTGTGATTAAAGTTCATTGTCTGAGTGAAAAAGCTGCTGGCCTACTGTGTCCTGCCATTGTCACAGCTCCTTCTGATTCAATTAGGGACAGCGCAGTGGGGGATTGCTACCTGGTTCCCATGGGCCTAAGACTTTTATTTTTATCCCATGCTAACGTGGTGTTAGACAAAGCTTTGAAGCTTCCCACAGCTAATCTTTAATGAAAATGGAAAGGCAAATAAAAAAGGCTGAAATAAATTACAATGAAAGCAGCAAAAGCATTAATTCAGAAAAGGAGATAAAAATGAAAATACAGTGTAAAAGAGGCAAAGATGGGTTCAATAAAGAAAGACGTTAAAAATTTAACAGTGATGAGATCAGTTAAAACATTTTGGTTTTACATGTTATTAATTTTCTCTACCAGCTGAGGTATCATTTTTTAAAAGGTAGAATATTAAGGATACCAATAATCATTATTAAATTATTACATGGTTTGCAGGGATAGAGCAATGTTACTAAAGCCAAGAATATAAAAATCATTATCCCTAAGCCTTTCCTTTTTCCTCATACTTTCTATTTTCTGGAGATATCTTTTCACTGAAAAAAATTCACACTGATGCCAACCAAAAATAGATTATTTTTAGAAACTTTTAATGAAAGCGGGTGGACCTGGGTAGAGTTATGAAAAAGAATACACACATGTAGATTTGTTTTGAAAGAATAGGGTAGAGTGAGATATTTGGTCTTTGAAATCTAGTTCTGTTAATGCTACATCATGACCAGGTTGAGACTGAGAATGGGCAACTCGCTTTTCCACGTAGCCCAGCTCAGATTCTTTAAATGAGCAGCTCCAAAAAGATTTCAGACACTGGAATAAATTTATAAAAATTTCACATTGAGTTGGTTAGAAACTTACTACAGAAGTCATAACAAACTGAGTTTTACAGCCCCTTGTTGCTGCAAATAGGTAATTTCTATTACAAACCTATACTTTTCTATGTCCTCCTCTTCTTGGGTGGCAAATATTTTCCACTGGAAATGGGCAATGATGTTACTGCGGTTGTGAATGATTACAGTCCGCCGATTGGCCAGAGAGATGTAGGTTTTCTCGATGATCAAGGAGTTCTTGTCCAGCCTTATATTCATGTCTGTGGCAGCTCCATAGAGAGATACAAATATTTTTTCACCTAGGAATTAACAAAGTACAGACAACTTTCAGATTTATTCTAGAACGTTACTTGTAGTCTATTTTATTTGCAGTTCCAGTTAGGGAACATAGCAGAAACATTAGATATTTCATTCTCCCTCCATTCCATTAATCCAGAGATAAGACAAGATTGGGAAATTTAACTAGGGTGCTACCTTTCTTGGCGACTGTAAGAAATACATAAAATATGAATGTTGTGGTGGGTGTTCCAAGACAATTCCTCCTTCATAAATAGTTTTCAATCTTACAGTCTGACAGGAAGGCAACTGAGTTCCAGAATATAACCCAATGCCTCATCCTTAGCCCATGCATGAGCTGGCTTTCTGGCTCTTAAGTGATTTTACCAAATATATCTGAGAAGAGCTGCTCAGCATGAGAGGATTTAAGTCCAATCAATGAAGTGGTGAGGAAAGAAGATTCAATAATTTTAAAAACAAAAAATTAACTACTTAAAAGGAATCACACCAAAACAACAGCAATCAAAACAAAACACACACATAAAAAACACACATGCTTGCACATACTTGCCATGTGGGTACATAGAAAACATAAATGAATAAAAACTACATTTTAAATTATTAATTTTTAAATATTAGGAACACTTTTGTTTAGCACAGCAACTTAAGTCCCTGACTTGATTCAAGATGCAACCACCAGCTTGGTTCCAGTTATATAAGTGAGGCCCCTGGGCTTGCACGAAGACACAGACCTGCGAACTATATCCCATTTGACTTCTGCAGTCTTATAGCAGGTATGTCACTCTTAACATCAAAATTAAAAAAGGAAATACTAAAGTACTGCTAGTGTTTTGCTGGTCTGGGCTCTAAAATTTTCATTAGGATCCAGAAAGTGTAATTACTTCACCTTATTTTTTTAACAAACCTTTCTGGTTTATTTATTGTATGAAAAATTTGCCACTAAATACATTGACAGTTCTTTATGCACTTTAAAGTTCTTCAAGCTCTATCACTTTGGATACAGCAAAATTTAAAGAAAAAATAAGCATCAAGTCTTTGGCTCTAAAGTTTAAAATATTTTTATTAAAAATTTATACTTAAAGTCAAAATGTCAAGTACTACCAAAAGCACATGCAATGAAACTAAAATGTCTTCCCTTCACTCAATCCCTAGCCTGATGTTTAGAGGTAAGAACCGTCAATATTTTCATGTAAATCTTTCCCCAAAAAGCTTTTAAACTTGCTGATGAGTGAAACTGAATGATCTGATGAGTGAAAACTTACTGTTGCTTTAATTTGCATATTCTTAATTATGGATGATGTTGAAGCCAGAAAGAAGACTCTCCTTACAATGGAGGTCCACACATAGTCCCCACAAAGGATTATGCCCCCAGGATGAAGGTGAACTAGAAATAGATTAGCCCTAGTTCAGAGCTGAAGGCTATGCTGGAATTTTCTATAGATTGCAGAGAACTTCAAGCTCTAAGTTCGGTGGCAATTGACTATGTCCTGAAATACCCAGAAAAAGCAATTCATTTCTGTTCAAAGGAATGTACCTGCATGCAAAGTTTTAAGCTTTTTAACATTTTTTTTTAAAAAAGCACACAGCCCAACATAATGAGATACCCAAAGAAATAAAACTCCATGTGTTAAAACCAGTGATAGGAGAAAAACAGAAACAGGCACAGAAAAACCCAGATACCGGAAGTCTCCAGTTACAGAACGTTACGGTTTATATCTAGATATCCCTCCGAGGGCCGCCTGCACTCAAAGGCAGGGCTGTTGGATGGTGATTGGATTGTGGCGGTTTATAGCTGACTCACTGTTAGGAGGTGGGGTTTCTTCAGAAAACGCAGGTCACTGAGCTCATGGCCTGGAGGGTTTCTCTCCCCCACCCTCAGCTCCTCCCCTTACTCTCTGCTTCTCTGCCACCAAGACAAGAACAGCTTTTTCTTTGTCACGCCCCTCTGCAGTGCTGCCCTGCCTTGGAGCCAGCCGACTAAGGACTGAGACCTCTACAAACTGCAAGCCAAAATAAACCTCTCCTCCTTCAAGTTGCAGGTGTCAGGTATTGCATCTCAGTGATAAGAAAGGTGACTAAGACATGGACCATATACCAATTATACTTAGAGTGCTTATAGGAACAAATAGATGAGCTTAAGGCTATATCCGGAGGACAGGAAATTGAAAAGAGATCTGAAAAATAAGAAAAGAGCCACATTCTAGGAGTTATAGGGAAAAAAAAACGCTTAAATGAAATGAAATGAAATAAAGAAAAACTTCAAAGAAAAAAAATCCAAGGAAAAAATTTAATAAAAGAATTTTATGGAAAAAATGATGACATACAAGGCAATCTGAAGAAATAAGAGAAATAAAGTGCATGGAAAATACACATGGATGGGTAAGAGAAAAGGTAGGTGGCACGAGAAGGTCAAACATTATTTAATTGGAAACTCAGAAAGAAAGGTAATGAAGCAAAGATAATATTTCAAGAAATGATGGCTAAGAGTTTTCTAGAATTAATAAATATCAGTTCACAATTCAAAAGGCCTAGTGAAAGTCAAATGGGATAAATTAATGCCTAAATATATTATAATGAAACTAAAGAAACCAAAGATAAAGTCCAGAAATCAGTGAGGAAAAAAAATGAAAAAAAGAATTTATCTTCAAAGGATCCACAGTTGGATTTACATTTGACTTTTCAATGGAAACTGGAAAAATAATGGATGGTTATTTTCAATATGATGGTAAAAACAATGCCGAACAAGAATCCTATGAAGTTTTCCAGCTTTATAACCTAAAAATGTCTTCGTTTGGTCTTCACTTTTAAAGGATACTTTCAATAGTAAAAGATCCTAAATTAGCATTGTTTTCTTTGAGCACTTTTTTTTTTTCTTTTGCACTGGGGATTGAACTCATGGCCTTCACACTGAGCTACATCCCCAACCCTTTTTTATTTTTTAGTTTTTGAAGCAGGGTCTTGCTAAATTGCTAAACTGCCCAGGTTGGGCTCGAATTTATAATTCTCCTGCCTCAGCCTCCCATAGTGCTTGAATTACAGGGACACACCACCATGGCTGGCTCTCTTTGAGCACTTTAATAATGCCATTTTACTGTCACCTGAAAAATTTAATATCAGTATTATTAGCATTACTTTTGTGCCTTTTTTCTCTTGGTACTTTTACAAAGTTCTCTTTTTAATTTTCAGCATTTTAACAATATGTCTATGGTAGACTTTCTTTGTATTTGCATGACCACAGGTTTGCTGAGCTTTGTGAACATAAGGATTAATCTCATTTGATGGTGGGGGTACTCTCAGTCAATATCTCTTAAAGTATTATTTTATTCTACCCATTCTTTCTTCTATTTCTGAGATTCCAGTTACACACATGTTGACCTTTTGATTATGTCTCACATGGACTTTGCTTTCTGTTCATTTTCTTTTATTTCTTTCTGTGCCTTAGTTCAGGTATTTTGTATAGGTCTTCAAGTTCATTAACCCTATCTCTATTATATTTTTTCTGCTGTTAAATATATAATTGTTAATTTCTAACATTGTGTTTTTCAGTATAACATCTTTCCTAAAATCTGAGGAGATAAAACAAATAGGCCAATCTACAGAATAACTGCACTTCTAAACATCAATGTAAAAATCCTGAATAAAAAATTAGCAATGATAATCTGTCACTACATTAAAAGAATGATACTTCATAACCAAGTGGAGTTCACTTCAGGAATGCAATGATGACTCACTATTAGAAAATCTATTAATATAGCTATAAATTTAAGGAGAAAAATGTTATCTTCAGTGATGCTGTACAAGAATTCAATAAAACTCAAAACATTTTAAAAGTCTGTAAAATACGAACTGATAAAATTAAAATATAATATAAAATCTCAGTGAACAACATGGTATCTTGCATGAAGGGATAGTCAATGGAACAGAATAAAACATCACAACTGAGCCAAATACATATTGGAATTTAGTATATTATAAAGGCAGCATTTCATATCATTGGTATAAACAAGAACATTATGAAAAATATCTTTGGAACAACTTTGTAGACATATGGAAAAGTAAATCTCATATCTTATATCGGAACAAATGTCGAGTGAATCAAAATAAACGTTCAATATAAAGCCATAAAAGTAGAATACACAAAAGAATTTCTTTGTAACTTCAGACCAGGGAAAGCTTTCTAATTATGATTCAAACTGCAGATCCCTCTAAAAATGTTAAAAAGTTCGATTACCTAAAAATGAAAAAAGAAATTCTGAATGATACAAAACTCTATAAGCAAAAACAAAAGGAAAAAAAAAACTGGGGAAAATATTTGCAACAAGGGGATCAAATCCCCAGATATACAAATAACTCTTAGAAATCAATTAGACAACCCAGTGGAAGAATGTGTAGGGTTGCCAAAAAGAAATATAAAGAATACCTATATGTTTGAAAAGATGCTCGAGCACTTCTCAGCCTTTTGGTTATGATGAAGTGTTGAAAAGATGCTTGACTTCATGCACAATTGAGAGAAATGCAAATAATGTTGTGTTTATAACCCCCCCATATCAGACTGATAGAACGAAAGTTTGAGAACATAATTGGCTGCCAACAGTGTGGGAAAAGGCATGATGGAATGCAAAACAGTACCTCTCTTCCACACCCCATGGAGTGAATTTGGCAGCACAGATCAAAATACCTATCTAAATCACAAAATTATTTACCCTCTGGCCCATTTCTAGGAATTTATCCAAGAGAGGAGCCAAAGCAAGTTCATGGGTTTTTATTATAGCCTTATTCTTAATAATGATACCATTGAAAAAGTTAAAGTATCCATAAGAGACAGCAGGTTAATTAATTTGTGCTACTTCTCCAAGTAGAATACTATTCAGGTGTAAAAAGGTACACAATGTGAAGGAAAGATTCCAGGATTCATGATTAAGTGGAAAAGGCAAGGAGAGGAACAGTTTCTATAGTATATTATATAAAGAAGGAAAATAAAAATATTCATTCATGCTTGCATCTACTTTCATAAAACCACTGGAGGGATAGCCAAGGGTTGTAGGGCCTCCAATAAACATAAAGTTGCTAGACGGCACTTACAATGAAAGGAATATAAAACAATATACCATCACATAGGCATCTGATGAAAGTATAAGTTGGTACAGTCATTTCACAAACCAGTTTAATATTCAATTAATATCAGCATTAGATTTCTGTATAACCCAGCAATTGCACTTGTAGGTATTTATCCAAAAAGAAAAACACAGCTGCAAAAGGACATTATACAAAGACGCTCAATGCAGCATTGTCTCTGAGAGCATAAAACCTTGGTACAGCCTTAATATTTGATAGAATAGATAAATTATAATTTTTTCACATCCTGGCATATGGTATATTCATTAAAATAAATCAGAGCAGTCTATCTACATGTTTAAATCTTTAAAACATAATGTTGAGTGAAGAAAGCAAGTTGGAGAATGGTATGTACAGTACAATATCATTTATGTGAAGTTTAAAACTGCTTGAGACAAAACTATATATTGTTTATGGGTAAGTGAATTTTTAGGAAAGCACAAAATACACCCAATATAGCTCTTCCAAGGGTACAGGAATTAGGTAAGGAAAGGGTAGTCAAATCTATAGTCAGATACAGAAATAAATGTATATGGCAAAATGCTGAGAGAGTTTAAAATACATGTTGATTTTATTATTCTCTGTGATTTTGTGGTTATTTGAAATACTTCATTGTTTTAAAAAATTAATCAAGGGAAAAAGATGTAAGGGCTTATTTCATACAAACCTAGGGATCAGACAGACTACTGTTATCCATTTGAATTGCTCACTGAAAAATGTTTCTTCCCAGAAATATAGTAAGAGCTGTTATACTTTTTTGAGAACCGTCTAATTTTTTTTAACTACTGTTTTCAAAAATCATCAGATCCAGAAAGAGAAGAGGGCAGTAACTCTCCTCTGGTCCCCAAAGAGCTGCTGAAGTACTTGCTTTTTATACCCACTTGCCTGAAGAAAAGCTTAAGGGTCCCCCACCCCTAGCTACTTAGAAGATTGGTAGGATAGAGGTGGGCATCCTGTGGGCATGGACAAGGCTTCTAAATCTCCCTATTAGTGTTTTTGTTCCCTTAGAGTGCTCTGGTTCTGTTTCTGGGATTGACAGCTACAATCATCATAGATAAGGTTAGCTGCAATCATTTATTATGCCCCTGTAAAGATATATTGTGTGGAAGGTCTCATTACCTCTTGCCAGTTTTGCTACTATCAATCAAGTAAAACAAATATGAACAAAACTAATTTTATGAAAGTAAATGTGAAACTGCCTCTATCACCATACATTTCCTCCCGTGGTTTCAAGACTTGGAGACAACAGAGGACATTAAATAAAATATATGAGCGGAGCCATAGATACTCCAGGGAACAAGTGATGGAAAAAGGGTTTCTTCCTTCTTGGCCACAGCAGGATGAAATCCACTACTATAGGGTGTTGCAGAAACAAAGTTCTTTGGAAGTTCTCTTCCTTTTTTGAAGTATACCAAACTCTTGTCTGAAACTGATGTTAAGGAACTTGATGGAGCTTACCCAGCACAGCGATGACGAGGCCAAAATCAGTCTTCTTAGTTTGCACAGAAGGCACCGTAGGTCTGTGGAAAGCGTGTTAACTTTGGGGGATCCCGAAGACTTGGAATTAAGTTCAAGCTTTACTTAGGTATAAAGTTAAACATCTCCGGGCCTCAGGGTGCTCATTTCAGAAATGAAAGGAGTTAAAGAATTGTCCTCTAATGTCTCTTTAAATATCAACACCAATGAGTGAAGTCTTTTCTTGCTAGGTAATTTACAGAAACCTTGTTCCACCTCCCTACACAGTCCCTGCCAATCAGGAATAGTCCTAACATCTGCTATTCCTTATCATAAGCTGTGGAATAAAGAATAAAGAAAAGAAAGCTAGGCCAGGGAAGGTTTCCACGGCCTCTATCTAAAGCCATGTTAAAATGTTTGCTTCTGCCTGCCAGGAAGCACGAGATCCTGAGTTCAATTCCTGGTACTCCCCCCCAAAAAAGTTTGCTTCTTTTACAACTACATTTTGTTGTTTTCTAATTATATTAGTATATATTCATAGTTAATTGTAATAACCACACAGTTGAAACAAAGTTCATGCAGGTTTAAGTTTGCATAGATATATTTATGTAGATATTATTTAGCAGTTACAACTTGCAAAGTGTATCGTACTCAATTACTATATTATAGTTGGCATTACTTTTATTGGCCTTTATGAAGAAAAAAATAAATTCTTTATGGTTTTAGAAAGTACACTACAATAAAATACATAAATGACTGTAAAGCTGTCCTGTGAGGTACTAACATTATAATTGTGCGCATATTTAATAAAAATACATCATCACACCTCGGGGGAAAAAGCCTACTTGCCAATTCCTGACTCTTAACCTGAAATAACTCCTCCTCAGTAAGAGACATAATATGGTATACTTCAAAAAATGCTGAATAAGTGTATCAGATTTATTTCCTGATTATGCCAGTGGTTAATGTCACCTCTAAGGTGACAGTAACCTCATCAGGTATTGAAGAAAAAAAACTGCTGTAATCCTATTTCTACTAATCATTCAGTAATCAAACTAACCCACTTGTATGAAGACAACCTTAAGGGTCCCCCACTGCTAGCTACTTAGAAGACTGTTAGGAGAGTGGCCGGCAGTAAAAATATTCAGTAAAAATACTGTTTTTTAAAAAGCCCATTCTGAATCCTGATATCTCCAAGGACCATGGGATTGTATAAAGTTACTCAATACATAGTTGAAAATGGCAAAACTTAAGAAATTAACTATTTGTTTTTCTGAGTCAGTTAATGTTTCCATATCTCAGTTCTAGTAAAAGGATAAACTAGTGTATTAATTGTTCTAGGTGTTTTTGTTGTTGTCATGCTTTGTTATCAATGCAGTCTTGAGTAGTTGCATTCTTAATCTCTTCTAGAGGGATGAATTAGTAAAAAAGAATTTCAGTTCTTTTTGAGTTTTGGTATAAAATTAAAAGGTAACTAAATAATTTCTGGGGTAAAATTAGTTTCTTAAATAAATTTGATTTCACTACACATGGGCCCAACAGAGAGAAAGAAGGAGAGGGGAAGGAGGGAATTGTGATTCAGGAAAACACTAATGCATGAAATATTAGGTATTGGTGACACCTTATAGGTGGGTTCCTTAATTTCTAGGGCACTGGTTCAAACTCTTGTCTGAAAAAGTAATCTTCTAGCAGGATTTTATTAAGAATATAGTCAGTGGAGAAGCAGAGGCTGATGGAACAAACAGAAATGTTGGAAATCTGATTGAGCACTTCTCACTGTGGAGTACCTTCCTTCTAGAACATTCTTTGGGGAAATATATAGAAAAGAGATTCAGCAATAGCCCATATTAAATTTCCCTCCTCAAACTAATTTATATTTCAAACAATCAGATGCTTATTTAGTAAAACAGAAAGCTAATGATCATGGCTGTTTGGAAATCTCCATGATTAACTGTGTTTAGACAGTCATTACTGTTTTTCACTAATGGAAGGTTATAGGTTACGGTCATTGAAAACACACAATGAAGATGAAAGCATTATTTTTTATCAGATGTTCACTTCATGTAAGGAAAAATGCTACATGACAATTCACTTCTCTCTGTGATCTTCAGAAAATGACTTTCTTCATTCATTAAAGTTAGCACAAGATCTTGGGGTGTAGAAACCAGCTTTTTCAAGGAGCAATTAAATTTTGATACACAAATATTCATTGTGCTTCAACCTACCTTTCATTTATAGCATGAAACTATAAATATAAGTGTGGGTTTCATTCCAAATTCTTATATTACAGTAAAATTGAGATCCAGGACCTCTCAAAAAATACAGTTGCATTTTAAAGTCAATGGTTTAACATAGTAAAAATATGTAAGTAGTAATAAGAGTGTTTAGGGAGATACCTGTGACGGTGCCGAGGACAGTCCTCAGGAGTTAAGAGTCTGAGTTCCGAGTGGGTTTTGGATTAGATATGTGACCTTAAGCAAGCCACTTGCTTTTTAGGGCTCTTAGTGCTTTAGTATTTCATTTGTAAAATGAAATTTGACTACCACTGAAGTCTTCTCTCAAGTTTTAACTCTATTGCTCTATGAGTACTCTAAGCCATTCGGTCTCAAAACCTAACCAAATAAAAATTTTTTAAAAATTATACCTTGATCATATGAAAACTTATTTATTTATACAGGACACCAATATACTAGAGTGTTTATGTTAAATGTATTAAACATACACTGAAAATATTAAAGAAGGATGAGGTAGAGATAAACAATAAAGATAATTTACTTAATATATTTACCAATAATTATTTTAGTAAGAGGAATGACTATTATTTTTTCAAATTCCTGGTATAAAACCTTGTGATATAGTGAACCAAAAGTAATTCTAAGGTTACATTTTCCCAATACTACTTAGTTTCAGGGACTGACACAAATAAAAATGATACCTCACAAAGATGCGAATATCAGAAGGAAAAAATGTAATGCTGACGGAATTTATTAATACTCATATCATTTTTCACTTTCATCCACTATCAACACTAATAACACAAAGGTTCTGATTGAAATTCAACTAATAATTTTCTCATGGTGGTATAATTAATAGTCAGAAACTTCAAACCCAAATTATCAGTAAGTTCATTCAACATTAAAGGACTGAATAGCACAATTAAAAGATAAAGAGTTTCAGACTGGATTTTTTAAAAAACCACCCAGTGATATTTCCAAATGTCAAATTTTAAATATGAAGACATAGAAAAGTTGAAAGTAAAAAGATGAACAGAATATACTCTGTCCACACTAATCAAAAGAAAGCTTCTATCCTCTATAAATGTCAGATCAAGTAGACTTTAATGTCAGAAATCTTACGAAACAGTAAGAGATATTTCAGAATAATAAAATGGTTAATTCAAGAAGAAATTATATTAATCCTAAATGTTTCATATTAAGGACATAGTCTCAAAATACATAAAATGAAAATTGATGGCACAAAAAAGAGAAATACCAAATCCTTAATTATTATTGTAGATTTTAATAGCATCTTCCAACAACTGACAAACCAATGAGACAAAAAAATTCATAGATATATACATTAAGTGACACGGTTTTTTAAATAAACTCAACCTAACTGATAGCTATGGAACTTGGACTTTGTTTGGTGCACAGAACATTTACTGAAATAGAACATGGTCTGGGCCATAATGTAAGCCTCAGCTAATTTCAAGATCTGAAATCCTATTGAATTTGTTCATATCACTAGTGAAACTAAACTAGAAACCAATAACAGAAAGATAACTGCAACATTCCCAAGTGTTTGAACATTAAACATATTTCTAAGTAGCCCATAGGTAAAAATAAATAAATAAATAAACATAAAAATTCTAAAATACTTTCAATGAAGTGTTAAGGAAAGTGAAACACGTACAAATGTATGAGTTGAATATCAAATCATCTTTAGAGGGAAACTTGTATCTTAAATGTATAGATTGTAATAGAAAAAATGTTAAAAATCAATGCTCAAATCATCTCTCTTAAGATTTAGAAAAAGTACTAGAAATAAAACCCGAGGAGAGTAGAAGGGGTAAATAATAAAGAGCAAAATCAACTAAACTGAAAAGAAATGAATGATAAAAAAAAGCAATTAAAAGTTAGTTCTCTGAATAAACTAATAAAGCTGATAAAGCCTGAATAATACAGATCAAGAAAAATCAAACAGAAGTGAAGAAAAAATTAGCAATATCAATGACAGAGGAGAGATCACTAAAGAGCTTACCAATATTACAAAGATATATGAATGGCTCTTTTGAATAATTTTATGCTTAGTAATTTAAGATTTTAGATCACATGAAAATTTCATTGAAAAACAGGTTAAGAAAATGAATCAATAATTAAAAACTTGCACCTCTTTTTTAAAAAGATGGTTTGATACAGATGGTTTGAACAATAAGTTTTTCAATTATTTAAGGAAGTAGTAATACAAATCTTAAAAATAAAAGCTTTACCAGAGAATAAAAGAAGACAATAATTTTTAATTTTTTTATAAGACCAATTTGTTTTGTTAGACCAAAACCTGACAAGGCCGTTACATAAAATTTACAGGCCACATTTTCTCATGAATTTGAATGGCAAATTCCCAAGCAAAATGTTAGCAAAGATAATCTAATGATTTATTAAAATGATAATATTTAGAACTTGAATTTATCCTAGAATATAGCAGGAATTTAGCATTTCAAAATTAATCACTGCATTAGAAGAATAAAGGTGAAATATTATATGATACTTTCAACAAATGTAAATAGTATTTGATAAAATTCAACACCTATCCAAGATTTCCAAGTTTAAATGTCTTAGAAACCTAGAAAATGAAAGGAATTTTCTTAATCTGATAGAGTATCCACTGAATACCTATTATAAACATCAAGCTGAACTGACTTTAATCAATGTTCCAGAAAATAGATACTGAGAATGGAGAAGAGCCATGAGTGGGATAAAAAAAAGATGCACAGCCCCACCTCATACCTACACAAAAGTAAATCAAAGATGAGCCATTAACCTAAATATAGAAGCTAAACTATCACCCTTGTAGAAGTAAATGTAGAGAATATACAAAGGCAAAGGAGGCAAAGACATTAATTTGGAAGAAAAATAATTGATAACATGGATTTCATCAAAATTAAAAATTATTGCCCAAAAAATATTAAGTAAATAAAAAGATGAGCTATAGGATGGGAGAAAAGATTAATAATGTATAATGTAATGTATTAATAATATATATCAGACAATTAGCATTTAGAATATCCAGTTGTAAAGGGCACTTACAAATTAATAATAAAAGGAGAAAAAAGTGAGCAAAAGGCTTAGACACTTAAGGTATAGGAATGGCCAGTAAGCACATGAAAAGGAGTTCAATGTCATTAGTCATTAGAGAAATAAAAATTAAAATCACTTCTGTTAGTATTCCTATTGCTGGACAAACACTTAACACTTGGAACTTAAAGGAGGAGAGTTTTATTTGGCTCACAGTTTCAAAGGATTTAGTCCATAGTTGACTGGCTCGAAGGCAGGATCATCATGGTGGAAGGATGTCTGAGCAAAGCTGCCTAGTTCATGGAGGCAGGGGATCAGAGCCCAGGGGAAGAATGTTAGAGATCTACTCTCCAAGGGCATGCCCCCAGTGACCCACCTCCACCTGGGCCCCACCTCCTAACAGCACACCCAGCCTTGAACATCAGTGGATTAATCCACTAAAGCGTACAGCCCTCCCCTGATCCAAATCATCTCTCCAAGAGTCTCTTAATCCAGTCAAGTTGACAATGAAGATTAACTGGCATACCACCATTAGAGATCACCTTAAACCCCTAGTATGTCTAAAATTAGCAAAACAACAATGTATACTGGCAAGAATTTGGAGCAACTGGAACTCTCAGTTTGTTGGTGAGACAGTAATAACATAAGTACCTTGGGAAATTGACATTCCAGATGTGTTGTGAGTTGTACTTTTATTTGCTTACATGTGTTATGAGTTTCCTCTTTTGTGGAAGCTAGACCAAATTAGGTTTCTCTTGCCAGCAGTGAACTGCAGATAATGCTAATGGTAAGACACATAGACTGGGCCACTGGTTGCTTATGTGTTGTTAAGCTGGGCAGTGTGGAGCCAGGACCACTCAGTTATAGGTTATAGGCAGGGGCTTGAATTTTCCTGATCAGATGTGCATCCATCCACAAAGCCAGAAACTTTGGACAGTGACCTAGATATCACTTCCTTAATGCTCTTTCCTTGGCTGTGTACTGTTTTCTCCCTACAGTGCACTTCTGCAGACACTCTGAGTCCATCCGCCTACCAACATGAATGCATAAAATGAGAAAGAAATGAAGAAAAATCATGAAATAATAAATGGAAATAGGCAACCCACTCACTGACTCCAGTGGAGGAACTCCACATTCGCCAGTAGTGCTCCCAGCTCAGCCAAAGCCCAAGCTGCGGCCAGGTTCAGACACAGGCTAGGGGCACTCCGGGCTGCCCTGGTCTTGAAGACAAAGGCAGAAGCAGTTGGGCGCAGCTTGACATTTTTCAGTACCTCTCTGAGGACCCAGCCCTTACCCTAGGGACCAAGTTGGAGTCCGACTTGGTGCAGGGCAGGATCTGGCTGCTTGATCTTGAACTGCCTGCCTCCCCACCCAGGCTGTGAGCTTTGAGTGAAAACTGGCCAGGTGGATACTACTGTTCCTTCCCTTAGTCTGTCTTCATTTGGGGTTTCCTGATACTCACAGGGCTGGACTGCTGGTCAGTGGTCTGATAGTGGAAGGTGGGTGTCAGGGGCACCACCTTCCCTGGAAGTGAAAAATCCTTGGGCTACCTTGGGAGATCCTGTTGCCTCTGGGAACTGTGGAGGAACTAAAATCAAGAAGGGTCTGGAACTGCCTGGGAGCACCCGGTCACGGCAGGACTCTTTCCTCTGGCCTCCCAGACTCAGCGCTGTGTCTCACCACATACAGTTCTTTAACCTCTGATTCCTTCTGCCCTGGGGACGGTAGAGCCCCACCCCCACTTTCCTTCAAGAAGTGGGGAAAGAGGGAAGCCACGCGAGATCTCCTTTGGGGCAGAGACCAAGACTGACATATAGGGTGTTGGGTCTCAGTTTGCTTGCCCAAGAAGTGGGCTAAGGCCCAGGGTTGACATTAGCAAACTGTAAGGGGAAGTGCCAACCCACGGGAGAAGTGAAGAGCATGGGAGACCCGGAACCTCGGGTGTCAGTGGGACCAGGGTGTGTTCTCTTGTGATTGCGGCAGTGGAATAGGGCCTGATGCTATACTGGGATTTATATCCCTACTCCTCCAATTATCTAACTTTGTGATCTTTGATATGGTACTTGTCTTTCTTGAGTCTCGGTGGAGTAATGGCTCACATTTGCAGGGACCATTTCTGTGAGGCTGGTGCTGTGCTAAATCATTTATATGCAGTGCCTTGTTAATCCTCATAACAACCCAGTGAACTGTTATATTATTGCTGTTATATATATTTTTTCAGAAGAGCAGACCAAGGCTGAGAGGGATTAAGTGTCCAGGAACAGTGGGTGAGAGCTATCAACTGAAGCCAGGCCAGGGCCTTCCAGGTAAACACTAATTCTCAGTTGCTTGGCTCCAGGCATCGACATCTAGCAACTTGGGCTTGGAAGGTTAAAGTCATTATAGGGACAATTCCAAGGCCTTACCTAACCCTATTACCTCCCAGGGAACATCCCCATATGGGCTGACCTGCCCAAGCCAAGTCTGGGATGGCCATGTGGGGATGTTTAACCTGTAAGGCCTTAGGGAAATGACAAAAGAGTAATTTGAAAACCAGCTTTGGAAACTGCATAATGCACATGCAGTCTACATGACCATAAATTAAATATTTACCAAAGCAATGTGTAATTTTTATGATTACACAGGGTGTGGTCCTGAAGAAAATGCCCGTGGTGATAGATGCAGTCCTGCGTTCATGAAAGATAATTGCATGTTCTAAGGATTAAAGTTGCTAGATATCAAATAGACTAGTGGTATATACAAGAACATTCTGAACTAGGATTTACATTTTTAAAATGCTAGCCAGGTGCACCTGTAAGTCAAATGGAAAATCCATCGGATATTCATTACCTTCAAGTTTTCATTTACATATAAATAACTTCAATTCAGCAACGTGACTTCTGGGTATTGGTTCCTTCCTGAGCCCTGAATTCTTAATCAGCTAAGTGGGACTTCTATCTGGCACAGCATTTCCAGTGAAGGCATTCATTCTTTGGTTCTTTACCTTGCAGATTTAAGTTTACGGTAGGCAAAATACAATTTCCTATTTGGCTCCATTATATTCCCTACCTGATCTTTCTTAATATGTAGAATTTTAAGCAAAGAATTACGCATACCTGTGTCATAACACACTATAAGTCTTTCACTGTGATCGCCCACGCTCTGTGGTTCAAAATCAACTTCCAGTTGCATGGATTCTCCCACATTAAGAGTTCCATCAGTTGGCTCCACGGAGAAAGGCCTAAGACACACATGGAGAGACATCATCAGAGAACGTTTCTAACTAGCGTGAGAGGAGGAGGAGAGGAGACTTGCGCTCCAGTTCTGCAGATATACTTTTTCCCCTAATGTGAAAGAACTTTAGTTTTAATATTAAAATAACAGCAATAGATTAGCAAGTTTAAAAAAGACTTAAATGATATAATAATATTCTTGTTCACGACCTTTTGGCCTAACGTTTATTGAGTGTTCTTGCTGGGCTCAGACATGGCTTAGGGTGATCACAGATGAATACAGTCCAGCCCCTGTTCTCAAGACACTGAGATTCGAGTAAGAGACAGACTCAGAACATGGACGCATATCCTGCTATTTGCAAAAGAACGGCGCCTTCCAATGGTAAAAATCATGTTTTGTGAGAGGTCAGAAGAGAGATGGCATCATAGTACAAAAATACATCGGAGTCTCAAAAGTAAAGCAATGGCATAGTGATATTAGGAAATTCCAGAACGGTTTAACAAAGATCCATTTGAAGAGGCTGGGAGGAGTGTGGAGAACTACAGAAATCATTCAAAAGCCAGGGTTAGTACCAATAGAGCTGTTACCATCTCCAGGCCAAGCATGGGAGGAGTGGTTCTGAAATACACAAGAGATTCCTAAGAGAAGCCTGCCTCATAGGAGGAAGGAGCTTCCGTCCGAGGCGATGGCTAGTCCACGTGCTCTCGCAGAGAAGACAGTGAGGTAAAACGTATTCTGACCTCATAGCTTCCTCTGTCCAGTTGTTTCCTGAGACCTGAGCAGAACTCAGAAGGCACAGGGGCCTGCTGACCCAGGCTACAGAAGTCAGTTCCTGGGCGAGAGCAGGCTGGAGAAAGGCAGGGTGTGTTTGGAAAGGAAAACAGGACAAGTTCTGTGTCTTGAAAATAGAACTTGGGGATGCAGACACTGTGGGGAGTGATGGTGGATTTGGGAACAGGAAATAGTCTCATTTAATTGTCCTGGAAGGGAATCTTGCTATTGCAAAGAGAGGAGCTAGATCTGATCAAGAAGCACCTTAAATAACTTATGGAGTTCTTCTATAGAGGAAACTCGGCCCATTTAATTATTTTCATGGTCCATTTCACTTCTTTAAATTGCTAGTTTTTCAAAGTAATATGTTGTACAATGTATCTGGCAGACAAAGCTGCTTCTGATTATTTACTTATATCAAAACAGTTTTTAGAATCATCATTCCTTAAATCTCTCCTTAGATAATGAACTCAGTTACAGAAAACCCAAGCTTTCCACTCTGAGGGTACAGGGCTTACAGCAAGGGTAGCATCAGCAGTACCTGAGATAATTATGGCAGGACCTCGGATCCTCTGGCCTGGGCACTTATCTTCTTTGATTCTCTCTACTTTGATCTCTTCTCCTTCTACTTCTTGATCTTCCCTTCTTTTTTCAGTCCTTTCCCCATACCCATGGTGCCAATAATCTGGAGAGCCCAGGCATTGCTATACAAGCTCCCTGAAGTGGTGGTTACTAGCCCAGCCTGTGGAGCCAACTGAAAGAGTTCAGAACCCAGCTCTGCCACGACTTTGGACAAATACCTAAACTGCAAATCACCTAAACTTCAGTCTTCCCATCCCTAAAATGAGTGTATTGACAACACCTGCTTCATAGATTACAGTGCAGACTAAAGGGGTTGACATAGGTAGAGTGCTAAGAATAACGCCTCATACATGGGAGGTGCTATGCAAGTGTTTATATTATTATTTTTGTTATTGCTATTTTCATCTTCATTACAGTCCCAAGATGCTGAAAGATGAACCTAAGGCTGAGTTTGAATGTTTAGATAAGTTCAAGCTTTGTCATTCTCCCCTCCATCCTTTACATAGCTCTAGAGAGTTTGTGAAACACACACACACACACACACACACACACACACACACACGTCACAACACATCAGTTTCCTGCTCAAACACCATCAGTAATCCTCATAATCTACGCAATAGTGTTGAACTCCTAAGGATTCAAGGTCCCGCACAATCTGTTTCCAAGCAGGTTTTGCATTCTGATTACACACATACATCTGTTCAAATAGCACACACACCTGTCACATGCCCAGTCAACTGGGGTGGGATGAGTGGGAGGCTTTTGTCTCCTCACCCATAAGCTCTCCCAGCATGGCACCTGCTCTGCCTTCCAACCAGATTGTGCTCCCCACATCAACAATCCAGAACTGCTGGGGTCGTTACCAGAACGCCCACCACTTCCCACGTGCCATCTTCTTCCGAAGTCACAGATCAGAGCCCAGACTCAGAGCCACCTCTCAAACAGAATCTTGCATATATAAAGCACCCGGTGTAGTATGCACAATAGAGTGCATGCTCATGAAATTTGTCTTTTTCTTTTTTCCTCTCAGGAGTTTCTAACTACTGAGAGGCATGCATGAAAACTATCTCTAGTATAAGAAAGACCACAGAGAAAAATAAAAAGAAAGGCAAGCTGGTTGCTGATTGCACACCTGTAATCCCAGAATTCTGGGAGACCCAGGCAGGAGGACCACAAGTTCAAATCCAGCCTGGATTACATAGCAATTTAACCAGACCCTGTCTCAAAAGAAAAGGTGAAAAAAAAAAAAAGGGCTAAGGATGTAGTTTAGTGCAAAGACCCTGTGTTCAATCTCCAGTACCATCAAAAATAAAAATAAAAAAGAAAGAAAAGAAAAATACATAGCCTCTGAGGGGAAGAAGACACAACTTATTGTGAGCACATACTTTACATATGTCAATCTGATCCTCCAAAATATCTTGAGGAAGTAGGTATTGTTACTTGTATTGTAGACATGAAAAAACCTTCCCTCAAGGGCAGGCAACTTGCCTAAAGTTGCCCCACTATGTCGTGAGAGCGCTGCAGGACGCAGTCTCCCGGCTCCGTTCCTTCTGCCTACCCCAGCGTGCCCCTGGATGTGGAAACCAGAGGTTCACTCTGCGGCTCTCCTCATCCCACACATGCTTCTTCACTCACAGAAGCCTCTCGGAAGAGGCTGGTGAACCGAATTACAATACAATCTGAAGGAAAAACAGAGGTATAGGCAGTTATCCACCAATTTTCAACATCTTGGTCAAACAGAAAAGAAGTAAACTTTCGGGAGCTCAAGAATCTCTGCATCATGGGAGATGGTGGAATCTTCCAGGGTCGAGGTTTTTTCTTTTCTTTTGCCCTTAGTGAGAATCTGAAGAGTTGGGAAAGAGGCTCAATTTTCTGGCTGTGAAAATAACAACACAGCAATATCTTCTTCTATCTTTGCCTCTCCACTTCCTAATATTTTTCTTCCTGCACTGTGCTTTCATTTTCTTTTCAAATATTTCTCAGTAGCAAAGGAACAGTTTTAAAATGAATTGGATATTATTACATTGCAGGACCTAAGCTAATTTTCTACAGAGATGACCTGCAGGAATCCAAATTCCACCGGGTGGTAATGGATACTTTCCCCGTTGTGCTAATTTAGGTTTAAATTACACTAACTTCTTCAGAAGGTGGAAAATCACCTGGGATCGCCATTGCCACTTAGAGCTGCCTAAGCTTCAATAAATCAGATGTTAATTGGGTAAAGTGTGTTAAGTTCTGGTGCTTAAACATCGTCTATAATTTGATTTTGTATTTCACTTTACTAAAGGCAGACAGCCTGAATGGGCTAGAAAATATCAAGTATCAGAAAATGTTGTTAAAAAGAAGTTAAAAGTATTATTCCTCAAGGTCATAAAGCTGATTCTGCATATCAAACTGTTTGATTTTGATATCACATTCTCATTAATACCACATATTTAATTATGGAAGGAGCTTGGTTTTGTGAAAAATCATGAACCATGCGAAAGATGGAGTTTTTATGCTATTGTGAGTTGTTCTGAAGAACTAAAACTATCTTGTTCAAATGGTTCATTATTTTTGTAGAAGTCTAAATACTGGTCTTATTATATTAAATATTAATGTAATGTTAGTATTTTTATTCAGATCATCTTTCTTATTTAATTCCCAACTTGAGGTTTTAGATTTTGAAATTGCTTCTTAATCCTCTTCTTTCGCCCTTCTATATTAATCCTACTTCAACAGTTGAAGTCATTCTGGGACCTACTGGAGTTTTAGGTTAAAATTGTAATAAAGCTGAATGGTAATGGTTTATGTTCTCTGTACATTTTATAGCACATTGCAGCTCTTTTTATTAGAGTAAAAACATTATGTCCATTTTATAGTACTTGGAGCATGTTTTATTTTATTTTAAATTATTGTAGAGATTTATAGTTGTAGCTTTGCCTTTGTGATATATTGTTGGTTAGGCATCCTATAAACATTTATTGAGCTTTTACTTATGCTAAATGCATGCTAAATGCTGGGGACATACAAATGAATAGAGACACAATTCTCTTATTTGAGAAGCTCACATTCAAATGGGGACAACAGATGCATAAAGTTTTATTTTTATAATTTGTATAAATCTAACCATTTTATAAACTTAACTAGTAATTAAATAATTATTTCAATGAGAAAAATATGTTCTGTTTTTAGAACAATCTCCTGTGTGATCCAAGAATGGATACTGGGCTTTTAACTCTATAAATTCTCAAACTATATCCATTACTTTACCATGTAGACTAATAACATATATATGAAGAACCCTTCTGGGAAACAGAATGACAAGTGCGGTTTTTAGAAAGGCTGCTACTTACTAGGAATGTCCTCAGAGAATCTGATTCAATAGGACACCACCACTAATGCACCCACATCCTCTCTCACTGTAGCCATGGGGATTCTCAGTTGCAAACAACAGACGCTAACTGGCTAATTTGAATAAAGAATTAATTGGAAGGATTTGAGGCAGCTCACAGATTTGACAACACGGCTGGAAATCATGCCTTTTGCATAAAGAGCATGAGACTACCATTTCATGAGGGGTTTAAACAGGAAAACAAAAATATTTGAAAGCAGAGAATTTGAGAGACTTAGTTACACATAAGATGAGAGAGATGAGAAACCCAATCTAAGATAGTGAGATAGTTCTGGAACTCTTAACAGCAGTAAGCCATTTCCACTTTTGAGCTGGAGGCAAAAGGGAGAGGGAAGGTGTTATTAAACCCTGGGGACTACGGAAACCTGGCGAAAGGTGGAATCACGGCAGGCCATTCTGAGCAGCTAGAACCACAGAGGAGATTCAGTTGCTGCTGAGGGCTCTGCCTAAGACTGAGAGGGAGGAAGATTAACATTCTGTCTTCTTCCTTCTCCCTATCTTCCGATTTCTTTCAAACTCAGCTGGAATCCAGCTGGCCCAGCAGTCTAGGAAAGCTAAGAGCCCCCACAGTGATGCCAGCCAAGCAGAGAAAGGTGAGAAACAGATCAGAGGGTAAACAAGCCCAGAACTGGCCCTCATTCGTTCTAATCCAGGCTCTGGGAAATTTGAATAAGCCATTTCCCCTTTCACACCTAGCTTCCTTCATGTGTAAATTAGGGATGCTGGATCAGAGTCTCTAATGTCTTCATGGTTCCTGGCTAGTTCTTTCTGCACAGTAAGTCCCTGACCATTCTGGGAGAATGGTCACAAGTCAAATTCATTCATAAGTCTGACAAAGTGAGTCTTACACAACTTTGACACAAATATACAATTTGTATATTACTTTGTGCTTCCTAGCAGTCCCCTCCACGTCGCCACTGCTTTTCTTCTTGCTTCCGGACGTTCTGGGCTCTGACTGAGAACTGTACTACTGCACACTACCTCACGGTACAATAAACACACAGCAGTACAACTGTGACAACGTCTAGCAGACATGTGAGCTACTGCTATGATTCATTCACAGCTACTAATGTTCTTAATGCAAGGTCTGTTTCTTCATATCTGTGAAAGCTGCAACTTGAACGTTTGCTAGTTGGGGACTTACTGTACTGTATTATGTGTAATTTTTAGGATTCAGCCAAATAGTCCAAGAAGATACCTGTGCTCATTTTTCATAGCAGGTGGATTTTCTTTTTTTTATATAAACATACAACTGTAACAGGAAGTTTTACTGTGTATTATGGATGGTGGTTTGGGGAGACAATTTTTTTAATTGATTAAATGGATTCTTTTTTTTTTTTTTTTTTTTTTGCGGGTACCGGGGGTCGACCTCAGGACCTCGTGCGCCAGCAGGCACCCGTGCCGCTGAGCGATATCACTGGCCCTTTTTTCGTATGTGGGTTCCGGGAGTCGAACTCAGGCCCTCGCGCTTGCCAGGCAGGCGCGTACGCCGCTGAGCCATCTCACCGGCCCTTAAATGGATTCTTTTAAACCACAGTGAGCCACTTGAACAACTCATCTTCTCCTTCAGTCAAAATACATGAGATTTACCATGAGATGACAGAGGGGCTGCAAGCACTTAGGAATGATAACAGGAGACTCTGATTACCTAAAGAATGTTGCTTTTTGCCTCTGATGGTCAATTTATTTAAAGTGGTTCAGAAAGTCTTACTTCTCTCTAGGATCCAAAAAACTGTAAAGTTCTCTTATCCTAGCAAAAAACAAAACAAACGAAACACAGACAAACAACAAAATCACAACTTTTCTTGAACCCCACAAGAGAACTGAAGCTACAGGGCAAACAACCTGAAATCTAAAGACAGACGATTGCCTTTCTTCTGAGGGGAGCAGACACATACTGCTGGGTCACCGGTGCCTTTCACCTGCGGCAGACAGAACTTCCCCACAAGCAGAAGTTTGGGAAAGAAATTTTTTTTTTATGTGGGTACCAGGAGTCCACCTCAGGACCTTGCGCTTGCAAGCAGCCACTGTGCCCCTGAGCGATATCACCGGCCCCTTTTTTCCTTTATATGGGTACTGGGAGTCGAACTCAGGACCTCGCACTTGCCAGGCAGGTGCTTATGCCACTGAGCTATCTCACCAGCCTGGGAAAGAAATATTTGAAGAGGTAATGGCTGAGATTTTCCAAAAACAATGAAATATCCAGGAAGTTCGGAGAACCTCAACAGGATTAAAACAAAACAAAACAAAACAAAATGCCGGACAAAACCAAAAACAAAACCCATACCTAGACACATCATATTCAAACTGCTAAAAAGCAAATATAAGAATAAAATTATGAAAGCAGCCCCAGAAAAAGATAGATGTAACTACAATAAATGTGGAAGAACAACGATAAGAATTACAGCAGATTTTTTTTGTTTTTTTTTTTGTGGGTACCGGGGGTCGACCTCAGGACCTCACGCACCAGCAGGCGCCCGTGCTGCTGAGCGACATCACTGGCCCTTTTTTCATATGTGGGTTCCGGGAGTTGAACTCAGGACCTCGTGCTTGCCAGGCAGGCGCTTATGCCGCTGAGCTATATCACCGGCCCCACAGCAGATTTCTTATTAGGAAAATGTAAACGAATGGACAATTGAGTGATATCTTTAAAATACTGGAAAATATATGTATATATGGTTGTTAACCCAGAATTCTATACTGAAGAGAAAATATCTTTCACAAATAAAGGAAAAATAGTTTTTTCCAAATAGATAACAATGGAGAAAATTTATAGTAGATTTGTGCTACAAGAAAATTACAATTTTTTAGCCAAGACAAATATGTTACCAGGCAGAAATGTGGCTCCACGTGAAGTGGTTCAGAGAAAGCGATACTCCTGAGATACCTGGAGATGTGCCTTCGACCTGCAATATGGTGACCCTGCTAACTACAAAATAGCAGACTGAGTGACCTAAAATTCTTCTACCACAAAAAATAGCCAGAAGGACTGGATAAAATGAAACTTATTAAACGTATAGAACAAAATAAGGAAAACTCACAGGATTCCAAAGCAAAGAGGAAAGAGGAACCACAGCAGTAAGCCACCAAACTAATGCTAGGTCTTATCCTGAGTTCCCAATAACCAGAAGCCTGGTTTCTTAATAACCATACTGGAGCAGGACACAGGCCTTTCAGATGGTCAAGTCAGGTGACTGGTAATAAATCCCCACATAAACCTGGGAAACTTGAAGAGCTGCCAAAACTTTCTTTCACCATCAAAAGGAAAAATGTCTACCTCAGCTTTGTGTGAGGGAAAGTAGGTTTCTCTAGGAAATTCATAACTTTGGATATTGTACCTTATGTGGATTTGGGTTTGACTATATTCCACCAGTCCAAGAATGCCTCAGCTGAGAAATCATCAACAGATCATTCCATCGTAGTCGAAACTTTGAGAACCATGACAGAAGCAAAAGCTAATCCTTTCTGAAGAGAGATGTCCTTAACTAGAAAAAGATTCCAAGAAAAAGCCCTTCTGAAATTGAGCTCACAGTCCAGAACAGTATACATACGACTTTTGAAAAAGTCATGTGAAAGAACTTGATCCCTTCCCTCGTGTCTTCTCAAGCTAGTCAATGTTGTTAAGGTCCCACTAAGCAGCCCCTGTTCTCATGTCCCAGAACAAGTTGTTCTTTCCCATCTTGTAAGAGTGCCTCAAGAGAAAGGACTGTTTTGCCATCTTTTATATTGTCCCATGGTATCTACACTGCAGCTACTCCATAGATATTCAGGTTAAAATCCAACTCCATTACTTACTATCCCTGTGCTCTTGATAGAACCTCCTTATCCCACAGTTTTCTCAGGCAATAGGAGGCTGAGTCCCTCTCACATCTCATCATCCTGAAATTTTCTTCTACTTCCTTGTTCTATTTTTAAGAGCCCTGTGATTACATTGGGCCCATCCAGGGAATCCAGGATAATCTTCTCATTTTAAGGCCAGTTGATTTGCAGCCTTACTTACACCTATAACATTAATCCCCTTTGCCATGTAACATTATATAGTTGGAGGTTCTGGGATGAGGACACAGGCATATCTGGGGAGTTATTATTCTGTTAACCACTCTGGCATTAGCTCATTTGAAAAAATTACAAAAGAGCCAAAACTTACTATATAGCATTTACTATATATAGAAGTTTATGTTTATTGATTTATTTTTTCCTCATACCAATCCTATGAAGTGGCTGCCATACTTTCCCCCAATTTTCAGATGAGAAACTGAGTGTCATGAGCCAAGGAATGTGGATGGCCTTGGAAGCTGGGAAAGGCAAAGAAATCCATTCTCCCCACAAGCTTCCCAAAGGGTCATGGCCCTGCTGACACCTCTGACCTGTTGAAATGTAGGTAGTACATTTTAGCCCAGTAAGACTTTGGACCTCCTGAAATGTAAGATAATATTATGTTAAGCCACTAAACGTGTGGTAATTTGGTACAATAGCAATAGTAAACTCATTCAGCCAGTTATAAAAATTCTTGGTTGAAACAAATATTTTGTTTATAAATTCCCATGGTATAGTAGAAGGACATTTATCAAGCACTTTAAAAAACAAACAGGAAGCTTGAGTAAGAAATGAGTATAAGATATTAAACCTTGATTTTTAGCTTCCTCTTAGGATGAAGAGGAAGTCTCATCTCAGTGAGGACTCCAAGCTTTGCAGCTGAGGACTGTAACAAACAATTCCATCCTGATGCTATTCTAGCGAAGTACTTGTGCTGACCAGCTTTAGCTGTAATCAATCAAATGAGAGCCAAGGCGTGCATACCTATGAGTTTCGATGTGAAACACAGCATCTTTGTTGCCAATATTTCGTATCAACAGAATCTTTTGAGTGCTGTATTTGACAGGGCAAGTGGAAAAATTCAGCTTGTCGGGAAAATCCAGGATGGCTCGTGCACCTCTAGCTTTGATGGGTACAATAAACTTTTCTCTTTCAGTAACACAGGTCAACACATGGGCGTAATCCTACAAGGAAAGGATACAATCATCAGTTGTGGAAAAACCAACACAATCAAACTAACTCTGCAAGAAAAACGGTAGTTATGCCAGGCATTCTTGCAAAACAATTTAATGTATTTCTGTGAAAACTTCTCAAGACACATGAATTTTAAGTGAGATTCTCTTTTCTGAGAGTTCAAGTGTTAAAACCTATAAGCCAGGAGAGAAGCTCAGGCTTCATGTTTCCCAGATACCTGGGAGGTGGGAAAGGAGATGGTGACAGTCAAGAGGCATTTTTCTTTAGATCAAGGAGATTCACACCAATTCCTTCACAGCCACTTCTAAACCCTACTTACCTTTCCAGCCCAGGTGTTGCATGGGTGATTCTAACGCACTCTTCGTGCCCACGCTCTGCAGTGTAAGTCTGCAGTTCCTCCATCGGGAGAGGAGTCTATGTCACCACTCCTTGCTTTGAGCAAGAGAAAGTGGCAGCAGTTATGTTATGCCAGTTTTAAACTGAGGCCTCAAGAAGCTTTGGCATTTCCAGTCTTGCTCTTGGCACCCTGCCACTGCCACGTGAAGAAGCCTGGGTGGCCCACTGTGGGATGACACCCCAGACGTCCCAGCCAGGGCATGCCAGTCTAGCCTCAGCCAGTTGATGTCCAGATACGTGAGGGAGCTCAGCCAAGATGAGCAGAGCCATTGCCTCAACATGGGAGCAGGCCCAGCCAAGACCAGAAGAACCACCCTACTGAAGCATAGTCTTGTGAGCAATAATAAATGCTTATTATTTAGGCTACTAAGTTTTGGAGTGTTCTGTTGTTATACAGCAATAGCTAACTGATACACAGTTCCATTTGAAACTCTTCTCTTGTGCAAAGCATTACTGATCATTCCAAATAAAAATGCTTAGGCCCTTGGCATCTATTGTTTCCATTCTTGAGTCTAAATGCAACAGAAATGCTGAATAAAGTCACTACGTTGTCTCATCAGATAGAAATAGAATGCTCACTAGCAACATAGCAAAGCAAAAGTTAAAAGTGAATCCTTAGCAATAAGCAGGACTAAATGTAAGAGGAAAATGCTAACAGTCACCTCAAGAATTGGCCAGAAGCTCCAAAGTCACCAAGAAAGGAAGGTATTATCTAACCTGAGTTTATTATTCTTCATTTTCAGTTCTCTCTTCGTGTTGGTGTGTTTTAGCTGCAAGGTAATCTTAATAAATGGAATGTCATTTTGAATTTAAATGTCCTTTCAGTAATCATGTTGTAAATGGTATTAAGTGGTGGAGAGTTTTCTGCTTTGTTTTGTTTTTGTATTGAGTACTGGGTTTTGGTACCAGGGTTAAAGTCCACAGCCCAGGGCCTCCTGGATGCTAGGCAAGTGTTCTATCACTGAGCTATCTCTCTAGCCTGGAGGATTTTGTTTTGTTTTAGAAACCCTTTGGCCTTTGAGCATAGAGTAGGAATGGGAACATCTGACATACAGATTTGACATGTAGACCTGCCATGCACTCAGTTTAGGAAACCATGGAACAGGTAGGAAGCATTCTTGTTGTTAGGATAATAATACAAAAATGATTATAATAATAAGACAAGTTCAGAAAGCGACAAGGGCTTTGAAAAAAATAAGGCACGGTCAAGTGATACTATGGGAAGGGGCTGCTTTAGGTTAGAACAACCAAGGCGGCTTCCCTGAGGAGGTGACCTTTGGATGGAGACCTGAACAGCAGGAGCCAGCCAGGAGAGCTCCAGAAACAGAGTGTTCCTGGCAAGGGGAATTGCCATAAAAATCCTAAGGTAGGAGCAAGTAATAAAAATTAATGAACGGTACTCATGGTATTTATTAGAATTGGGTTGTTTGACTCTTCACTTTGCAATTGATTCTGGTTTCCAGATGGTTATGCCAGGCTCAGAAATTATTCTACTGAGACTTAAGGAAGTGTAAATCACAGTAAGATATTTGATCTTAGAAAACCCCATAAAATTCAACAACACTTCAGTCTACCTGATTACAACAAAAATCCCAAAGAGATAAGCACTATTTCCATTTTTTCTTAGGTGATCAAACCCAGCCAGCAAAGGTTTTGTTGGGAGAGCAGCTGGCACATGTGGAAACTTAATATTAATTGAGGCTTTGAGAGAGGAAAAAGCAAATGATGCTGCTGAATCCAGGATTAGAGAAGATTCCAAAGTGTTTCGTCTTATTTTATTCTATCTTCACATATCCTCAGCTTTATTGTATAAGAAATTTAAGACAGCTGGAAATGGTTTAAGAGGCTGATTGAAATATTACGAGGGATATTTTCAAATCTTTTCAAGTTCCTAAATGAGGACGGTTTGAAATTTGATCAGAATTATGCACTTTTTCATAGTCAATTTATATATCCATAAAATAATATGAAGAAAGTTCTTTAAACAATTACTTGAGAATGCATTCTAATCTCTGAAGTTATGCATTTAATGGGACTGGTTTAGATTATGTAATACACCATTATTTATTGCTCTGCTGGTTTAGAATTAATTCAGATGTGATGGCTCGGAGTCTCTGTCTGCCTGCAAGCTAAGCAATTACTTCAGTTGATGGACTCCCTTTCGCTGCACCGAGGGTCACCATTCAAAGCCAAAATATTTATTTTGAGCTCTTTCCCCTCTACTACGAGAGATTTAGCCATGGATTAACTCTGTCTCTTAAAATGTTATCCTACATAACAATGCTCTCCAGATGAAACTTCCAAACTATTTTTTGTTTTTTGTCTTTCTTGTGACATGTCCACACTCCAAGCTGAAAGAAAGAGAAGAAAAGAAATAAAGAAAGAAAGAAAGAAAGAAAGAAAGAAAGAAAGAAAGAAAGAAAGAAAGAAAGAAAGAAAGAAAGAAAACACAGCCACAGACAATGAAAATGGCAGGCGTGACTTTCTGAGAAGTGAAAAGAATGAATCTTGATTTTATATTTGTCCTGTGGCAGCATACAAAAATGGCAATAATTCTTTCCTTTAAAATCTCTGCAAAGGAAAATGATGTCTTCTACTGCAATAAATGACTCCATGCGATCGAGGGCAAGGCCAGTGTGGTTAAACCCTTACATCTTCCATTTGCTTTTCCTCCTCTCCTAAAATTGATGGAGAAATGGCAGCAAAGCAAAACCAGATCTGATCAGGACAAGAAATTCTGATTAGGAATTTCATACTCAGTATCCCCAGAAAATCTTCTAAACTCCCCAGACAGTTAAAAGTATTTATTATATAGTATCTCCTCAATCTGAAATTCACTGCTCAAAAGGGAGAATTAGTTCTGAAATCCCAGTCAGTTTAAAAACAAGATTGATAGGTATTTTGGGCTTTTTCCCTACCACTATGGCTCTTCACGTGATTTAGCTGGGGTCCTTCCTAGAGGTATCTACATTTTTCTATCTGGTAAAAAAGAATGACTTCAGACCTTTGGCTGTAAAAGAGACCTGGGATTTCCAAATTTATTTGTACTATTTTGTGCTTAGTATACAATTAAAATGATTCATGTATAAATTATCCACTTAGAACAATTTCCTCTTCAGTTTTTTTTTTGTTTGTTTTTGCTTGGTAAGGTATCCCTAAATCCACCAATCCTGCCTTCACTTTGTTTCTAAGACTAACCCCTCTAGAACATGCTAGATATCAAGCCTTCTCAGTAACTCTAGGTTTTGCCTGAATCACCAATTTTCCCTTTTTACTGAACATTCACATATCAGTTTATAAGCATGCCTGAATAATCTCATCTTAATTATAAAAAAAAACCCTAACCTTGACCTTCCGCTTCTTCTCATCTTTCCAATTACCTTCTATAGCAAAACTCCTCACAAATGTTATTCATACTCAATTTTGCCACCTCTTCATTTTCATTCACTCTTTAACCCCCCAATCAGACTTCTGTGCTCAGAATTCCATAGACACACTTCACACTGAGGTCATTAAGTGACTCTGCCAAATTCAATGATTAATTGCACATTCCCATCTTATCCCTAATTCCCCACCTAGCCTTTCCTGCTGCCAACCAAAATCTTAGGAGTCAAGCTAGACTCCTTTCTCTCTCACACCCTTCATCAGCCAATTCTGACACCTGATAGTAAGAGCTCCAGGCTCCTCCTTCTCTGTCACCACCCTAGTCCCACCCTCCTGGGCTCTTGCCTAAGCTGTTGCAAAGCATCTTCCCCCTATATTCAGCAGGGTCCAGTTCAGCTACATGCAATGGGAAAAAGAGCAAAATAAAAGTAGCTTAGAATAGAGAGAGGTTTATTTCCCTCACATAACAAAGTCCAGAGTTAGGAGAGCCAGCTCATGAGGCAGGTGATGCCAAGGATGCCACTCTCTCTCACAGCCAAGCTGGAGGTCAGAGGAGGATGGCAGAGAGGCAAAATAGAGCATTTCCTGCCATGCCAACTCTCTTTAAGTAGAAGCCCAGAAGTCTTTCTGCTTATATCTCATCAGCGAACAGCAAGACACACACAGCTGCAAGGCTGGCTGGGAAGTGTAATAATCTCTTATTTTAGGCAGCAGTGAGCTCACTCAAAATTTGTGGTTCTCCCTTATACACTGTTAGTAGGAATGTACGCTAGTATAGCCATTATTGAAAACAGTGTGGAGGTCCCTGGGAAAATTAAAAACAGAACTACCATTAGATCCAATGATCCCACATCTGGGTCTGAATCCAAAGGAAATAAAACATATATTGTTAAGAAATCTGCACTCCCACATTCATTGAAGCACTATTCACAATAGCCGAGACAAAGAATCAACCTAAGTATACAACAATGGTTGCATGGTTAGAGACAGTGTTGTAGACATACACAGTGGAATACTATGTAACCTTAAAAATGAAGACAATATAGATGAACCCGGAGGACATTATGTTAAGTAAATAAACCAAGCCCAGAAAGCCAAATACCATATGATCTCACTGATATGTGGAATATTAAAAACAAGCAAACACATAGAAGCAGAGTGAAACAGGGCTATCAAAGGCTGAGGGTGGTAGGGTGGCGAGATGTTGGTTGAATTTCAATCAGACAGGAGGTGAAAGTTCCAGAGGCCTGTTGAACAACCCGGTGATGACAGTTAATAGCTGTGTGTTACACAGTACTTCCTATGGTTTCCATAGGGTTTGAGTGTGTTTCTTCCAGGGCTCATGTATTGGAATTTAATCCCTATTTTGAGGTATTAAGAAGGTTGAAATCTAATCCTATTATGGTGTTTAGAAGTGGGGCTTTGGGGAAATGGCCAGGATTAGATAAGGTCATACGAGTGGAGTCCCAGGGTAGCATTGCTAGTGTTTTGTAAGAAGAGAGAGAAAGACCGGAAGATATGCACACGTGCATGTGCGCGTGCACACACACACACACACATGCAGTCTCTAGCTGTGTGATGCCCTGCACTGCCAGGGGATTCTGCCAGCAAGGAGGCTGTTACCAGATGCTGCTCCTCACCTTGGACCAGAACTGTGAGCCAAAATAACCCTTGTTTCTTCGTAACTTACCTGGTCTAGAGTGTTGTGTTACTGGCAACAAAAACTTGACTAATACAGTACTTGAAAATCACTAAAAATGTGGATTTCAAATGTTCTCACCAAAAATAAAGTAAATATGTAAGGGAATGAATTTGTTAAATAGCTTGACTTAGCCATTCCATGTCTACACATATATCAAAATAGTATAGGCCATAAACACATAGTTTTTGTCAGTTAAAAATAATTTAAAATTTGTGATTCTCTGGCCAATGAGGAAAGAAAAAACAGAAGTCAAGGGTAGGCAAACAGTAATTAGGCCTTGCACCTCCCTCAGTCTAATTTCTGACTGACTCTGCAGTCAGAATGATCTTAAAATGTAAGGCGGATCATGCCGTTGCTATTCAAATCCACCAGGGTGGATAAAAGGAAAAGATTGAGCATTCATCTTATCTGTACCTCACTCAAAAGTTGATGTGTAAAAGTTTTGTTGTTGTTTTTAGAATAATTCAAACCGGTAGCTACAAATCAATCATAGAATTAGGAATTTAAACCTCACTGATCTAGGTAATGATTTTCATAGGATCCTTACGCAAACAAAACATAACAGACATTTTGTGCCTTCTGATGTGATGGAATCAGAAACACCACGCCACCTAGGAAGGATCCCCCTCCCCACAAAAAAACATGACTCTAATCCAGGCTGCAGATCTCGCTGCCTGTTTACAGGCAGCAATGGATGAAGACATTCGGGACAGCCCCATGGGATCACTCAGCAGGCCTTGCTTGTATCTCAGTTTAAGCAAACCGACTTAAAAAAAAATTGTGATTCAACTGAGGAGACATGAATGGCAAGTGGGTATTGGATGATATTAGGGAACTTTGGTAATTTCTTGATCTGCTAATGGTATTGTGGTTATATTAACCTTTAAAAAAATCCTTATTCTTCAGAGACAAATAATGAAGCATTTATAGTTGAAATAATATGATGTAGGAATTTAAACCCCACTGGGGCAAGGAGCAGGATAGATGAAGGCAGATGGATCATGCACTAGTAATTTGAAAAGCTGGGTGATGACAGCCAGCTTTTACATATGTGTGCAAGTTTCCATTATAAAGATATTTTAAATACTTGATGGACACTTCCTGTCCCACTTTGCATGACTTCTAAGGTCCTTCATGATGTCAACCTCAACTCCTGCCATTTTCCTAGTAACTTTCTCTACTCCAGTCCCACTGCCTTCTTGTACTTCCCTCAGTCTACTGCCAAGCACTTTTCTGCCACAGAGCCTTTGCACTGCTGTTCCCTCTCCCAGAAAGCATCTCCCTCAGATATTCATGTGGCTTAAGTTAGTTTTCTGCCCAAATGTCACCTAAACAGTCTCCCCTCATGTTCCTACTGAAGAAAAGAGTCTTCATTATTGTCTAGCCTCGCTCGTGTTGGTACTTGACATTAAATTGCATATTTGTTTTTCTGTTCATTGTGGAACATAAGTTCCAGGAAGGTGAAAGCTTGTTATGTTCTCTGTTGGATACTGGCTCCCAGAATTGGGCCTGAAAGAATTGGATCCTAGCTCACAGAATGCCCAGCGTGAGTTGAAGACTATTTTTCGGTTTTAATATCACTATTTGGGTAATAAGCTATCAAGAGCTCTTCATAAAGAGAATCCCTAAAGTTCTCATTAGCCTATCAAATATATTCATCATGTCTAAAAATCCAAAAAACTAGTGATGTGATTCAATGAAAATATGAAAAAATACGGAGAAACATCCTTCTTAGAGAAGACTTCCAAGGCATCTTTCTCCTGGTTGAAATGACAAGAAAGTAAGTTAACTTCTAATATATTCAGGATGCAAAAAGATACAGTATTTGGGCCCTTTTTACATGCTTTTGCTTTTGTCACCTGTAGGTCGCCATGAAGTTCACAGAACTTCTTTAAATTTTGAGATTAATTTTTGCTTACTTATTCCACTCAACAAATTTTTACTGCACACCTTCCATGTGTCGGGTACTATGCTAGGCTCTAGGGTTATAGGGTACCTAGACAGAATGGGGAGGGCTAATTCCAGGGAGGAAGAAAATAAAATTCCTATCATTATTTTTGCAAATAAAAATTATTGATTGTGAGTCAGGTGCAGTGGCACATACCTGTAATCCCAGCACTCAGGAGGCTGAGGCAGGAGGATTGCTGTGAGTTCGAGGCCAGCCTGGGGGACATAGTGAGTTCAAGGCCAGCCTGAACTACATAAGGGAGACCATGTCTCAAAAAACAAAACAAAACAAAATTATTGATTGTGGAAATTTTTATGATATCTACACTTTGATTCAAAATGCTGGCAATGTAATTTATTATTATTGTACACCTAGAGAACATCAACTATGTTAACATGGCTTTAAAATTTCATAGTAACAGATCACGAAAACAAGTCAGATATTTTCTCAAAACACAGCTGAGTAAGAAATTTGCATCACTGCATACAGTATTTTCTTCAAACATTGCTGCTGTATCCCTATAAACCCACTATTAAAACAGAAGCTTTTTTCAGTGCAAGGAAATACTCAGTTGTGCTTTCTGACAAAGGCTTAATATTTTTTTAGACTCGTTTTAATGCTAGAGATTCAAATTTACAAGGTCAAGAAAAATACCAGGCTTCAGAATTTTATAGTGTTATTTTATGATAACATGGACTATTATATTTCAATAGTGCATGATATATACACAAGGATTATTAGATTAATAACATATCCTATGGATTTAAAAGAAATTGTGGGTGAAGAGAGATAAGGAAAGCCAAAGTGAATTTGCCGCACACGTTATCTGGATATTTGGCATTCTTAACAAGTTCCATCCCCAGGAAGCTAGATTAATAGATGACAGAGGAAAAAATGTAAATTGCATTATCATCTTCGAAGTGCTAATATACATGGGTGCTGAAGATCCAGTTGAGAGGGGACTGTCTTATTAACTGTGGCATGCTGCAATTTACATATCTCACCCTCCAGATGCGAGGAGGGTAAATGAGAATGGGCCGCTCAGATCAGCAGGGGATAAGGAGGGAAAAATACGTATGCACTTAGGCCATCAATCTGGCCAACTGAAGGAACGGTGACACTTGGTAAAATGATTGACTTTTTCCTAAAATAAATCTGGCTCTGGTTCCTCCTTGGCTGCATTCTGGGAATAGCACAGAGGACAGCACGCCTAACCCTAGCCGGTCATTCTGTGCACAGCCCTGTCGGCTTTCCAACTTCTTTCCAATGGCAAGGGCAAATGGAGGTGCTGAATACACACCATCAGCCTGAGCCGGCCAGCAAGAGGAGAAAACGACTCCACCTTTAGAAAAATGAGTTCAGTAAACTGTGTGATAGCTTAGAGTCCAAGTCCTGCACAAACTCCTAATGCATCTAAAATTGGATAGTGAAATTTCTCATAGGTAACTATTAGTCTCACTGTCTCTTTATGCACACATGTGAACTTCAGTAACTTTCAAATATTTAAAAGAAATAACAGTATAACAACCTTTAACGTAGCTAATTTTTTAAAATTAGGGATTTCCCAATAGACATGTGATGTCAGATAAGTAGAATGATAAGAGGGAATATGATAGGTAGGAATACTAAAAGCGGCCACAAAATATAGCCAAGTATATTAATCTTCAGGGGGCACATTAGCACTGCACGGTTATAAAGTAAATGCCAATACACCTACAATACACTTCAACTAGTATTTGAGTATAGATAAGCATTATAAGCAGTAATAAAATCTCTCTTTTCTTTAGCTTTTGATTGTGGAAATTTTTAAACATATGTGAAAAAAACCAAAATAGTATATAATAAACCCCAATGTACCTATCACCCAATTCAACAATTATTAACATTCCGTTTGTTATTTTGGTTTCACCTATACCTCTACTCACTCCCTTTTCTACTATTATACAGTTTTTAAGATAAATTTTGTAGCTGTATTGGAAAGCACAAATAGTAAATGTACAGGTTTGACAAATGAAATCATGTAATCCACTTGCCTATCACAATACAGAACACTCTATCTCCTCAGAAAGACCCGCGTGCCCCTTTCTCAGCCAAACTACCAGCAGGCAGAACATCGCTTATCCAACAGAAGACATATTTTCTCCAGCACAGGAAAAAAAATTGAGGAATACCAACTCCTCAAATCTAGCCTGATTTGTACTTCAAGCCAGCCATACAAAGGCTTATAATAAGCTTCCCAAGGAAATGACAGAGTAGGAAGCTGACACCCAAATAAAACCAAGGCATTGTTCTTTTCACAGATAGCTTACAGACAGGAGGAGCCCCCAGGAAAAATATGAGGAATTCAGCAATGTATAACAAAAAAACCCCACATCTGCAGTTATCTGTCTTTTCATTTATTTCCCCGGGACCTCCAACAAAATTACAGGTCCATAAACACAACCCAAGAAATAAATAGTAAAAATACAAAGTGGCAAAATCACAGCAAGATTATTGTAATGGCATTTTTAACCGCTCACTACAGTCAGCACATACTTGGAAGGTCACATGCCATCCTCCTCCCTTCCTCTCCAGAAAAGTAGTAACAATCCTATTAGTAACAGGACTGCTGGTAATGATATTAACAGGAGCTAGGAAGTATCAGAGGTGGAGAAGTTGGGGCTCAGAGCTAGTTCTTACTCCTCTGTTCTCCACTGATTCTGACCAAGATGGCACCACACAGATAAACTTGCCTGCTATTAACATTATATACAGCCTGACACTTTGTTCCACCTATCTAAGTCTTGTTTTCCATCCTTGTTACTCAGTCATGCTGATAAAACCCCTTTCCTCCTCCCCATGAGGCCCCACTTAGGCTCACAGAAAAGACTTGGCCAACCCTTCTGCCCTCTTGGAGAAGGGCTGGGAGGAAGCCTCTACCCTCAGTCCCGCTTATTTGCCCCTTCCCTCTTGGGAGAAAGCAATTTCTATGACTGGGAGAGCCTGAAAATGGGCTCCTGCAGGTGTGAGTGATGCTGAGGGGAAACGGCTTCCTCCTGTAGAATGCAGGTCCTTTCTCGCCTGCCTGTGTGCAGACAGGGGTAAGCAAACCAGATAGGTCTCTGCTCTCTGCTCTGACTTCCTCAGTCATGTTGGGTGAGACCACAGGGTAGGGATGGGTTAGGCAATGGGGCAGGGGACATGTTCAGCATGTTCAGCACATTAGCTTTCCTTACACCCTGACTACTTACAGCTCATATATGCCCTCAGCACTGTCTGATAATTCTTTCCTCATTCCCAGTGGTCTACCATCTCCTCTCACCCACCTTTATCCCTCCTCCCACTATTGCCATCATCAACAATGATGCCATGCACACTACCAACACCAACTTCTATGTCATGGTTTGGGTATGTTTTTGTCCCCCAAGAGTTTATGTCCTAGAACTTGGTCTTAAATGCAGTGATGTTGAGAGGCAGTGGACCTTTCAGAAGTGGAACCTACTGGGAGGTTGTTCCTGGTCCCTCCCCAAGGTCTAATTTCCATCTCATTATTCCATCTCTAGCTTTCCCATGTGCTCTCACCACAATGCCATCCACCATGAGGTAACTCAGCTAAGGGGGAGTGAGGGTAGCCAGAGTTGTAGCTATGCTGTTTGGTATTTCAGGATCCAAAACTGTGAACTAAATAAACCTCTTTTCTTTATAACTACCCACCCTTGGGTATTTCATTACAGTAGCAAAACCATACTAATACAACTGTCATCAATGACAAAACTATCACCACCATCATCATCTGCCAACACCAAACACTATTACCACCAATATAAACCAATACCAACACCACAGCTCCCAACACCATCAGCAACACCAGCATTAACACCACCACCGACAGCTGAGGGAGTCTTTAAAACTGAGTGACAAACTGCTAGTGACATGTACTTAATCAATTTTTTGCCAGTGCTGCTATTATTACCTTGTTCTCCTCTGGAGTGAAGAGGATTCGGAAAACAGATGGCACTCCTGGAGCTACTTTGTGGCCAATGTCTTTGGGTCTGATTACCTTAAAGTAAGGTGAACTTTCCTCAACAATTTTCACCATTCTTGGAATCTGTAGGAAAAATACAGAATGATGGACATGTGAAAAAGCATGTTTTGCCCAGGCTGTGTATTGGAGAAATGTAATCATAAGGAGAATGGGGGTGGTCAGGGCTAAAGTTTCTACAAATACAAAATGGGGAGGGGATTCTTTTTTTAAATGACTCAAAAAGGCAGAAGATATTTAACGATGACTAAGTTAACTAGTTAAAGGATGACCTAAAGGCTCAAGTGAAAAATGAATAAAGGACACCCATGACCTCTCAAAACTATAATCCAGGTGGGGGAAGGGAAGAAGAAATGCAGAAAGAACTCAGAGCTTAAGATTAGGGCATGGGGAGAGAAGACGAGACGTCTGCAGATCTGACAGGACCAGAACTGGCTTTGCTGGTGAGGGGAATGTGCAGCAGCATTTATGTTATGCTGTGTTGCCCCAGGTAAGATTTCTGAGAGGATATTTAGTAAGGGCATAATTGCCACTGATAAACCAGAAAGGGAATCAACAGCAACAATAATAACAACCATATTGGTTTAGCGTTTACTATGTGACAAGCGCTCAGTTGAACACATTTATTATCTCATTTAATATGAAAAACACTATTGAAATTGTCTCTGTTATGGCTTGTGTCTAGATGTCCGCCCAAAGCCTCATGTGGTCATAGGTGGGGCTTTTCAGAGGTGACTGGATATAGAGTGTGTGATGCTGGGATTAAGGGTGCATGATTACTAAATTAGTCAACTGATTGGTTTGGCAAAGTTCTGGGTAGGATGAAGGGTGCCCCACCCTGGGTATGAGTGCTAAGGGCAGGTAGCCTGGATATAACATAAAGGGACAGAAAGAATCTGTTCCTTGTTGCTTGTTGCTTGCTGCCTTCTGCCTGCCATGAACTGTTACTCTGTGATGCCCTCTGCCACGCCGCTCTGCCTTGGAGCCAGCCAATTATGGACTGAAACCTCTACAAAATGCGAGTAAATAAACCTTTCCTCCTTTAGCTTTGGATGTTGGGAATTTTGTCTCAGCAATGAAAAAATTAAGATGGTCTCTAGTGCTTGGATAAGTGAGATGACTTGCTCAAGGTCTCCAGCTAGGAACTCTAGAGTCTGGGTGCTTCTAATTATATCCATGGTAGAATCACATGGTGGTTTACAGTGTTCACGACTTCCTCTCACTCAGTGTGTGTGCGTATGGGACGAAGAAATAATGTTCAAACAGGTTTTGTTTTGCACTCCATGTCAGAGAGGAAGCAAATGAAGGGTGAATGGCGTAACTTTCTCTGTTCACCAAACCCATTCCACACTTCCTGTGAGCCCATGACCTAAGGAATAGGGAAGCAGGCTTCCATCACTCACTTATTACAAGGGTCCTGGTAGAACACTTGAAAACAAGCCTGCTTAGCCTGGAGAAAGCTGTCTGCTTTTGATAGCTGGACTTTCCCTAGACGGGGTCCCTCTTTCTTTCCACTAGCCTCATCGGCTGCATCTCACCAAGTGGTATCAGTTTATCAATGAGACTGCAATGCCCTTTGGCAGACAAAACTTGCATATGCTCTTACCCTTGACTCGCTTATATGCCCTCACTGATAATTATTTCTTGTTAAGGGATAGGGAGGATTGGCCAAAGGACCCTTTGGACTAGCTCTACTCTGTCTTTAGAAACCTAAAAATATCTGTGAAAGAATAAAGTAATAAAGGGAAAAGAGAATTTGAAGTGAGAACTGAATTGGTTGGCAGCCCTACATGAAAAGTCCTAATGTCTAAATAGTGTACCGCTTCTTGAGGTCTAGGGACACAACCTAAGTACCTGGATTCTTTTTCATCTCCCTCCCTACCCTTTTAGTCTCTGTCCCATGAGCTTCTCTTGCTAACAATATTGCAACAAAAAACTAAATATACCATTTTTTCCAGCCTGACTCTGCTGTCACTAAATTGCCCTATTGATCTCCAAAAGGCATCACTGATTTCTTTAATGAGCTACTGTACTGAATATAACTGTGAGTCTTCTCGCTTGCTTTGGATTACTGCATTGACTTATTTTCTCTTTTTTTCTCCAGCTCTTATTGTATGGTCTCCACATTCTCAGACTCTCATAAGTATTCCTACTTTTCTTTACATCCAGCATTTAGTGTCTTTGCATGCCTTTCTCCACACCTGATTACTTTTCGCACTTAACAGTGCTTATGCGGAACTTCTACCTTATTCTTTCTTTCATTATTGTCAGATTTCAAGGAACTCCTAGGTATTTAATACCTTTTCTTCGATAAACCCTAATTTATCTCTGAAGAAAAAGGCATAAGGCTGGAGAAGAAATCCTCAGTTGCAATCACAAAGGAAAAAAGTATAGACAGAGAAAAACCTTTCAAAACTATCTATAGGGCCAGTGAGATGGCTCAGTGGCTTAAGCGCCTGCCCGGCAAGCACAAGGGCCCGAGTTCGACTCCCGGAACCCACATACGAAAAAGGGGCCGGTGATATCGCTCAGCGGCACGGGCGCCTGCTGGCGCACGAGGTCCTGAGGTCGACCCCCTGGTACCCACAAAAAAAAACAAAAACAAAAAAAACAAAACTATCTATAGACAAAATCTGAAGGCCGTTTGATATAGGTGGGAAAAGACACAAAAGAGGGAAGAGATTTTAATTTTTTAGATGAGAAAGAAAAATTTTAGAAGTATCATTCACAGCATATAAACGTATTGCAGGATACAGATATAAATGCTTAATATTTGCAATTCATGTGAGTAGAGTTTATACATCAAGTTGGGAAAATGGTATCTGTAATGCAGAATGAACACAGCTTAACCAGTCAGACATGGGGACGCCATACCATTCCTCTAATCAATCCCATATCAACAAGAAGTTAGTGTGCAAGTTGGGAGCTCAGTATTTTCTGAGCATTACAATGGGACTGAACATACAGTAATAACAACAAAACAACCTTGTCTTCATAAAGCTTATAGCCGAAGGGCATTTTTCATACTAAGTCTATCAAATTAAAGAACTTATCTAGGATCCTACAGTGTCCCCAGTTTACTTAACCTCTTCTCATACGTCCTGGAAAAGTTTATTGACCCCAGATAACACACTTACTTTGTCGTTGTTCCTCAAAACCAGTGGAACTTCATAGACTTCACAGGGAGTATAGTTCTGGAATACGATTTCTGATGGAAAGGGCTGGAATAATGCCTGATCCAAGTCAACTCCTGAAAACTGCAATTGAAAGAGTAAATTATTTATATCATCACACAGTGGTTGGGGAAGATATACCCATAAAACAAGAACACGGGAAACACTCAAAAAGTGGAAACTAATAAAAACATTAATAGTTATAATTAGGTTATTGTGATCAACTTATTCAACACCAAAGAAAGTAGAAATTTTGGTCCTCAGTTAAAAAGAAAATAAGCAAATATGAGCACCATCCCTGGACTTCCACTTCCATTAGTGATGAATGAAGTCATTTGAACCTATGAGAGTAATCAGGAAAGTTGTATCAACCAATATCTGGGCCTGGGGGTGTGGCTCAGTTGTAGAGCACTTGCCCAGCATGCACAAGGCCCTAAATTTGATCCCTAACACTGCAAAAACAAAGACCAACCAAACAAAAAAACCCACAGATACCTCCTTAGCAGCACTGGAGAGCTAACAAGATAGTAAAAAAAATCACTGGTCACGCTCCAGGAGAAAACAGATAAACAAGGGTAGAAAGTGAAGTGAACAGAAAAGTTGAAAATTGAGCTACTTTTTTTTTCTTCCATGCATTACAGTGAGCAGCTGAGATCTACACAGCACTTCTGAGCACGCAGCAGAGATGGAGAGACAGAGATTTGAATTTCGAGGCTTCGTAAATTAGAGACCTTAAATGAGCTTTCTCCCCTTTGACCCGGGAAGGGGTACATCATAGAATAAGGATGGTCTCTCAGGCCTTGAACATGAATGAAGGAGGTGATTCCAGATTACTGATGCTCATAGTGATCTGGCAAAAATAAACATGTCCTCTCTGGAAGAAGAGAACGTGATTGCAGCATTCAAATCATTTCCACAATCTTCCAGTTATGACATTTTACAACTTCCAAAAATGTATCTCAACCACAAAAAATGTGAATTACAAAATGACCAGAAATATAAGGAAATAGCATGGTGTAAACGAAAACCAGAAGAAGCTAGACAGTGGTAACAGTGATATGATTCATGCTTACCCCACACAGGAAAATAAAAAACAAGGTTGAGCATTTTGGCAGAGAAATAGACATAATAACAACAATCTAGTACAAATCCTACACCTCAAAATTATGATATTGAAATTAAGAATTCAATGTACCTGTTTTATATAGCAGATTAGCCACAACTGAAGTAAGAATTACTGAACTGGGACAAAGATTAGAAGAATATTCAGAATTAGGAAGAATGATTAAAATGATAGAAAAATACAGAAGAGAAGGTAAATATATAGATAACATAGTGAAAAGCCCAAAACAGGTATAATTAGAGTCCCAGAAAGAGAGAGTAGGGTAAACCTATATTGATAAAATAATTACAGAGAATTTTCTGTAACTGATGAAATCCAAGAACAAAGATTCAGGAGGCCTTAAAAACTCAAGCAGGATTTTAAAAAGATCCATACGTAGGTATCTAATTATAAAACCACTGAAAACAAAGGCCAAAAAATATGCTAAAGAAGCTGAAGAAGAAAAAAGAGAATATTTAACTTCCAAGGACAAAAAAAAGTATGTTGACTACTCAGCATAATTAACATAAGTCAGAAGCAGGAGAATATTTTTTAAATCCAGAAAAGAAAAAAAATAAAACTCTCTAGACACAGTGTTGTCTACCCTGGAAAATTCTCTTCAAGAATGACATCCAGGGCCGGTGAGATAGCTCAGTGGCATAAGCGCCTGCCTGGCAAGCGCGAGGTCTTGAGTTTGACTCCCGGTACCTGCATATTAAAAAAACAAACAAACAAACAAAAAACTGTCCAAATCGAGACAGTTTCAGAAAGATAAACTTGCAAGCTGTTCTCAACAATTTCTAAAGGAAATAAACAACAACGACAACAATAATAATAACTAACTAATGGGATGTGTGCACCAGTTGGGCACTGCACAACATAACCAAAAAGGACATAGCCCTTTCATTTCCTGTTTTACTTCGATTTTCATAAGGGACTGTACCTGCTTTTTAGCAAGGCAACCACTGGGAAGGCAGCTTTGTAAAATATTATATCTTCAACAGAATACACCATGATCTAACGCTGACACTATGAATTACCTCAAGCTAATGGTTTGTGTGGTATCCAATAGTTTTGGGGTATTAGCATTCCCCTTGAATATTTAAAATATCCTATGATGCCTTGTGAGTTCATGTGCGATGCTTAAGACATCTGGCCACACAGTTTGAGAACTTCAGCAAGAGGGAAGTGCAGTTAAGGGAAGAGAGCTTCACAAAGGAGGCAGGACCAGATGACACAGGACCTTAGAATCTAGGGCACTGAATTTAGAATTTTTATGAGAGTAATAGGAAGTCACTGGGCAGTTTTAAACATGGAAGTAACATGTTCCAATTGCATTTTTTTCCAATTTGTACATTTATAATTGCTCTTGGTGCTTTGTGGAGAACTGACAATGGAGGTTGCGATGGGAACAGGGAGGCTGTTCAGTGGTCTACATGATGGTGACCTGAAATGAAATGGTGCTGGAGGAAGTGGTGAGAAGTTGTGTGATCAAACATCCATTTGTGAAGGCAGAATTTACAGTACTTGCTGTTCAATTATACAATAAAAAAGGCTATGCTCCTTCCCCCTTAGGTGTGTCGGATGGTTAAGGTTTAATTAACAATAACAACTAGCAATGCTTAGGAGCAAGAATTTTATGCAGATCCTAGGCTGGGGGAGGCAATGGTATAGCAGGGAGAGCAAAGGGACTTCGGGGCCTCATTTGCCATGTGCCATATAACTCAAAACTCTCAGGAGCAGCTGGAGAACCCTTTGGAAAGGGACTAATCCCTAGCAGTCCAACTGACGGAGGTTCATGTCATAATTTATGCATGAAAATGAAGTATATAATTTAAGAAATTAAAGAGTAGGAAACAAGACCTTCTATTACAATCATATGCTTCTAAAGTCTAGAACATATGGTTTATACTTGAATACAGAAACATGTTAAATAGCTGTTTTTTTTAGACTAAAGGAATACATTTGTGCTTGAAAGTGAGCCAAAATACAACAAATGCCTACTTTAATAAAAAACTTTGCTTCCTTCCTTCCTAGTGGACAAGTCAGGTGAGGAGGGATTTCTTGTTATGCTAAGAGGATAAATTAATTGGACTTGGCCAATATAATTCTTGGAATTAGTCCTAATCCATAAACAGTAGTATTAAATCGCATCCAGAAGTAGCTAAAAAAGAAGTGTAACCGGTCAAAGGTGGTTTTGAATAGTTTTTGCTTATTAATTGTAATTTTTACCACACCAAAACACAGCTATCAAGATAACAGAGCTAGAAAAGAAAGACACAAAGCAAACCCAGTGAAGAATTAAATAACAATAGCTATTATTAGTTATCATTCTGGAATATTCACGTGCTCTGGTCTCTACCTTTTGATGTGTGGTTTCCTCCATATCTAAGAGTTCTATGATCTGTGGTCGGCACATGAAATGTGTATTTGCCAGTCTCTGCTGTGTGGTGAGGGCCATTTCCTTCAGGAACTCTGAGGGTGTCAGCTAGAATTCAAAACAACAAAAGCCAAAGATTCATAAGCGGTTACACAGAAAAAAAAATGCATTCAAAAGTGCTGGTAATGAATAATTTGTGATTGCAGCTTTCAGGATAATTCTGGAATGCCACTAAGTTCCCTTATAAAATATTTAAAATAACTAAATTATACAAGAGAAGTCCCCGTGCACTTTTGAGGTCTTTACTCAGTAATTTAAAATGACATGTGGTTGTCCTTCCCCTGTAATTTTAACGGAAGCACACAAAAGAACTCTAGAGAAAAAAGCCAAGAAAGTGCATAGGTACACACTCAAAAAGTATCTGAGCATAAGACTCTAAGTGTGTAAAATCACTTGTGGGCTTGAGAGTTATGGAATTGGAAAAACTGTTTCTTAACTGAAGATACAACATGCAAGCAAACCTTTTGGGTATTTAACTATCACATTAAATCATGATAAAGGGAAATCTTGTAAAATTTAAAGGATCATGGGAGTATGATTATACTACTTAGAAATGAGTTTGAATTTTTAGAAATTGCAAGAGCACATTTAGACATTGTTTAGAAAGAGCTTTAACCTAATAATCAGCTTTAGCAGCCAATCATATTCATATACCTAACTAAGAACACAAAATGCTTTAACAGGGCCGGGTGAGATAGCTCAGCGGCATAAGTGCCTGCCTGGCAAGCGCGAGGTCCTGAGTTCGACTCTCGGTACCCACATACAAAAAAAGGGTCAGTGATATCACTCAGCGGCATGGGCGCCTGCTGGTGCGTGAGGTCCTGAGGTTGACCCCCGGTACCCACACACACAAAAAAATGCTTTAACAATTTCTAATGTTAAAGGGAAAATGTAATCTATTATTTAAATGAAACTAACCTATCAAGGCATTAGTTAACCAGAACCATCATTATGACTGTATTTAGTTGCCATGGTTCTATAATGTTCATATTCTTCCTACTTTATATGCAAGCAGATATGTCCCCTGACAGCAACTTAAGTAGTGCTAAGACTTTTTAAAAAGTTCAGGGTATGTAATTTAGCTGACTTATTTTGTCTTTTGTTAAAGTCAGTGCTCTTTAAGAATGCTTGTTTTTTTACAAATTTGATTTCTGTGATTGAGTCTATTTAAATAAAGACATATTTCTTTTTTTTTTTTGTGGGTACCGGGGGTCGACCTCAGGACCTCGTGCGCCAGCAGACGCCTGTGCCGCTGAGCGATATCACCATCCCTTTCTTCGTATGTGGGTTCCGGGAGTCGAACTCAGGATCTCACGCTTACCAGGCAGGCGCTTATGCTGCTGAGCCATCTCACCGGCCCAAGACATATTTCTAATATAGCTTTCAGTTTTGTTTTTAAATTATTTTTAATTGGAAAACCGATTAAAATAATAGAAGGTCAAGAGGTATCATTTCTTTTGTGATATAAATTAAAATAATGAAGTCCTAAAAGCAAACAGTCAGGAGTTTCTATAAATAATGTGCCAACAGTCACCACAAAAGAGTATGATGGATTTTATAATCCTAATTGGAATGCAACATGAAATTAGTTTTTAGAATGTAGTGCCCAGTACTATAATTTTTATTAATATTTCCTATACCGTGGAGTTCATAATTCAGTTCTCAATAAATCACTATAAATCATTAAAGCTGTAAATATTTTTTAAAGACAGAAAACTTATGTATTTTTCCTAGGTACTATTTAGTCATTACTTTAGTTCTCTGTGTTCTACAAATATAAAATAAAATAACTCTCGCTAATGTACAGGCAATAAATTAGGTTGAATCTCTTGAAATTCTGGTATTTCATTGTTTCTGAACTACACAAAGGATAGTTTCACATGGTTCTAACTATTATTTAGAAAATCTTACTAGTTTGTTTACACAGAGCTGTGGTCTGAGTGTGCCATGTAAGAAGTGGTATGAGGCCCCACCACATGTAGCCACCCAATTTTAGACTTCCCAGGCTCCAGAGCCATGAGCTCAAATAAACCTCTTTTCTTTACAAGCCACCCAGTTTTAGGACTAAGACATATAGTCTTACTCCAACAAATTAATTTAAGCAAGTTGAGCATTTACTTTGAAATGTGTATGCAATTTTAAAACATCCCAGGCTTTGAAAGGTACTTATGATGGGCAACAAGCTAGTATTCTAACTAACTTGATCTTAGTTAGTCAGTAATTCTGATTAATATTCTTAAAATGCCAAGAAGCAACGGCCATTGTCCTGAACAGCCTACATCAAGTATTCTACATAGAAATTGCTGATACATTACCATTTGGTTTACTTCCTCTTCTGTGACCATCTTTGGATTCAGGGGTGGTGAAACTTTGCTTTGGAATCCTTTGTGCATTTTGACTAACTCCATCTGAACAGCCCCCATGGACTCCTCAAGTCTTTTACTTGTCATTTTTAGTTATTTTGTTTGCTTACCTAAGAGTGAAAAACATTTTTTAAAAATACAGTTAATTTTTGAATACCAGTCACAATTTTTAAAAGCTCTTCCAAATACAGAAAGGTTTAGAAAATACTGATCTTCAGAAATATATCAAATGCAAAACCCAAAACCAGAATACACCTGGAAGATACCTTGGGGAAGTAGTCATCTCCTAAGGATTTTAAATACTAGCAATAAAGCAACCTACCATAGGCAATTTACAAGCATCACCCCAGGAATTAAACTAAAGAAAGAAAAGAAAATGAAAAGACACTTAAACAAGATGCAACCCAAGACATCCAGTTCACCAAAGGCAAACCCAGGGGGCAGTGAGGTGGGACAATCCGAAAGCCACCAACCTGGCATCTCTGAAGTGATAACAACAAAGCAATTGAATGAGGCTCTGGAAAAAGTTAAATCAGAAATAATTTCTCAGATAACTGCAGAGATGATGTCCACAATGAACACCATGCTTAGGGACTCTAGAACAGATACAGACAAAAAATAGATGAGCTTAAGAAAATTATGGAAGCCATGAATGCTCAGCATAGGAAAGAAATGGAATCCATAAGGCAGATTCAAGCAGATATCCAGGAGAACAAAAATTCCATTGAAAATATTTGCAGCAGATTAAGCCAATGAGAAGACAGGATCTCAGATATAGAAGACAGGCTTGCAATTAGTGATCATGAAAGGAAAGAATTCTTAAAAATAGCAAGGGACCATGAGAAATCAATCCAGCTGCTGCTAGATGAGCCAAAGAAGAATAACTTAAGATTGATTGGAGTCAATGAAAAAGCAGGAGATAACATAAATGATATAAAAAAATATGTTCACATGGCAGACATCACGGCAGAAAACTTCCCTGATAGAGAAAAATAATCTGACGTACGGATAAGTGAGGCATATAGAACTCCAATTAGCCACGATCAAAAAAAATCTTCAGCCAGGCATATCATACTCAAGATTCCAGAAATTCAACACAAGAGCAGAATCTTAAAAGCTGTTAGGGAGAAGAAACAAATCACCTATAAGGGAAAGCCTATCAGAATCACAGCTGACTTTTCAGCACAAACCCTCAAGTCGAAGAGCTTGGAGTGAAGTATTTCAAGTTCTAAAGGAAAATAACCTTCAACCCAGATTGATGTACCCCACAAAACTATATTTCAAAACCGATGGAGAAATAAAATACTTCCATGACAAAGAACAACCAAGGAAATTTATGACCACCAAACCAGCACTCCAAAATGTTTTGAAGTACATTCTAGAAAGAGATAAAAAGGACTACAACTCCATGAATCCCAACAGAAGGAATCCACCATGCAAGGTAAACAATTAAACACAGGGAGGAGAAAAAAAGAGGAGATCAACAAGACAAGGATAAGTCAATACATATCAGTTTTAACCATCAATGTTAATGGTCTCAATTCACCAATCAAAAGACACAGACTAGCAGAATAGATCAAGAAGCAAGATCCAACACTATGCTCCATACAAGAAAAACATTTAATTCAAAAAGAAATTCATAGACTGAAAGTCAAAGGATGGAAAACAATACTCCATGCGACAGGAACCCAGAAAAAGCAGGGGTAGCTATTCTTTTTGCAGACAAAGTGAATTTCAAGCCAAGAATGATTAAGAGAGATAAAGAAGGTCACTACGTCCTTGTAAAGGGAACAATCCAAGACGAAGGGATAACAGTCATAAGTATATATGCAACAAATAACAGTGCACCCAACTATATAAAACAAATATTAATGGGCATGAAAAATCAAATAAGCACTAATACAGTTGTATTGGGGGATCTCAATACCCCACTGTCACAAAAAGACAGATCAACTAGACAAAAAATTCAACAATGAAATACTAGAACTGAACCAAGCTTTTGAACAAATGGAATTAGTAGATGTCCACAGAGTGTTCCACCCCACAACACCAGAATACACATTCTTCTCAGCTGCACATGGGATGTTCTCCAATATAGACCACATACTAGCTCACAGAACCTGCTTAAGTAAATGCAAAGGAATTGAAATTATCCCATGCATATTATCAGGTCATAGTGCAATGAAATTGGAATCAATGGCAAAAGAAACCACAAGAACTTCCTAAACACATGGAAATTAAACAGCACCCTCCTCAACAACCAATGGGTCACATAAGAAATTAAAGAAGAAATTAGACAGTTTCTACAATTGAATGACAACAACAGTACAACATACCGGAACTTATGGGATACAATGAAAGCAGTCCTAAGAGGGAAATTTATAGCAGTAAATACCCATATCAGGAAAACAGAGCAAGCACAAATAAACAACTTAATGGTGAACCTCAAACTTCTAGAAAAAGAAGTGCAAGCTAAGCCAAAAGCTCATACAAGGGAGGAAATTATGAAGATTGAACAGAAATTAACGCACTGGAGACTAAAAAATCAACACAAAGAATCAATGAATCAAAGAGTTGGTTCTTTGAAAGATTAAATAAAATCAAGAAACCCTTATCCAATCTGATTTAAAAAAAAAAAAAGGAAAGAAAAGACTCAAATCCACGCAATTAAGAATGAAAAGGGTGAAATCAAAACAGACCCTGCAGAAACCCAGAAGCTCATCTACAACTACTTTGAAAACTTGTACTCTAATAAGATGGAAAATGCAGAAGAAATGGACAGATTCCTAGATACATATGAATTACCAAAGCTGAATCGAGAAGATATAAAAATCCTAAATAAACCAATATCAATGAAATCGAAGATGTAGTTAAAAACCTCCCAACAAAGAAAAGCCCAGGCCCTGATGGATTCACTGCTGAATTCTACAAGAAATTAAGAGAAGACCTAATACCACTACTTCTCAAACTCTTTAATGAAATTGAAAGGGAAGCAATACTCCCAAATTCATTCCTGGAAGCAAGCATTACCCTGATACCAAAACCAGAGAAGGACCCGACCAAGAAAGAGAACTACAGGCCAATCCCCCTAATGAACATAGATGCAAAAATCCTCAATAAGATACTGGCAAATAGAATGTAGCAAATCATCAAGAAAATTATACACCATGACCAAGTTGGATGCATCACAGAGGTGCAGGGATGGTTCAACATACGTAAATCAATAAATGTAATACACCATACTAACAGAGTCAAGGACAAAAATCATATGATCATCTCAATTGATGCAGAAAAAGCTTTGGCAAAGGCCGGCACCCATTCATGATAAAAACCCTACAGAAAATTGGAATAGATGGTCTTTATCTCAATCTGAGAAAAGCCATTTATGGCAAACCAATTGCCAATATCATACTAAATGACAAAACCTGAAAGCTTTCTCTCTAAAATCAGGAACAAGACAAGGATGTCCACTGTCTCCACTGTTATTCAGCATAGTTCTGGAAACTTTAGCCAGAGCAACTAGACAAGAGAAAGAAATAAAAGGAATAACAACAGGAAAGGAAGAAGTTAAATTATCATCATTTGTAGATGACATGATACTCTACATAGAAGGCCCCAAAAACTCCACTAAAAATCTGCTAGATTTAATAAGCAAATTCAGTAGTGTAGCTGGATACAAAGTCAGCACTCAAAAATCAATAGCCTTCCTGTACACGAATAACAAACTCACTGAAAGAGAAATTAGGGTAACAACACCTTTCACAATAGCATCCAAAAAAAGAAATACCTAGGAATAAATCTAACAAAGGATGTAAAAGACCTCTACTTTGAAAACTACAGTACTCTGAAAAAGGAGATTGAAGAGGATATCAGAAAATGGAAAGATATCCCTTGCTTTTGGGTAGGAAGAACTAACATAATGAAAATGCCAATACTTCCAAAATTGTTACACAGATTTAATGCAATTCCGATCAAAATTCCAACAACATATCTCACAGAATTAGAGATAACAATCCTAAAATTCATTTGGAATCAGAAGAGACCTAGAATAGCAAAGGTAATTCTGGGCAACAAAGGCAAGGCAGGGGGCATCACAATCCCTGACTTGAAATTATACTATAAAGCTACTGTGATAAAAACGGCATGGTACTGGCACAAAAACAGACCCAAAGATCAATGGAACAGATTAGAAGATGCAGAAACAACTCCAGACATACTAAGCCACCTTATCTTTGACAAAGGTGCCAAACACATTCACTGGAAAAAAGATAGCCTCTTTAATAAATGGCGCTGGAAAAACTGGCTCTGCACATGCTGAAGATTAAAATTAGACCCATATCTCTCACCATGCACTAAACTAAATTCGAGATGGATCAAAGATCTAAATATTAAAACAGAAACATTAAATCTGCTGGAAGATAGAATAGGTGAAAGTCTTGAAGACATTGGTGTAAGCAAAGACTTTATGAATAAAACCCCAATTGCACAGGAACTGTCACAAAGAATCAACAACTGGGATCTCATCTTATTAAAAAGCTTTTGCACAGCAAGAGAAACCACCAACAGAGTGAAGAGACAACCCACAATGTGGGAAAAAATGTTTGCCAGCTGTTCCTCAGACAAAGGATTACTATCGAGAACATATAAAGAACTCAAAAAAATCAGACCTCCCAAATTTAAAGACCCAATCCAGAAATGGGCATCTGAGATGAATACACACTTCTCATATGAAGGAATACAAAGAGGAGATAAATATATGAAAAAATGTTTAACATCACTAGTCATTCAAGAGATGCAAATTAAAACAACACTGAGATTCCATCTCACCCCAGAAAGAATGGCTATTATCAAGAAGTCAACTAATAACAAATGCTGGAGGGGCTGTGGGGAAAAAGGAACCCTTCTCCACTGTTGGCGGGAATGTCGACTGGTGCAACCACTGTGGAAATCAGTGTGGAGATTCCTCAAAAAACTAGGATTGGAGGTCCCATTTGACCCAGCTATTCCCCTTCTGGGTATCTTCCCAGAAGAATTAAAAACATTGTACCACAGTGATATATGTGCACCCATGTTTATAGCAGCACAATTCATAATAGCTAGATCTTGGAAACAACCCCAATGCCCATTGGCTGAGGAATGGATTAAAAAAAATGTGGTATTTTTATACAATGGAGTACTACTCAGCCAGAAAGAAGGATAAACTGGAGACTTTCATAGGTAAATGGATGCAACTTCAGACCATACTCATAAGCGAAATAAACCAGATGCACGTGCGTAAATATCATATTGTCTCTCTGAGAAGCTGAAAGAGTAAATAAAATCCAAAATGTACAATAGATATTGTATTTTTTTTATATGCGGGTACCGGGGGTTACACTCAGGACCTCATGCTTGCCAGGCAGGCACTTATGCCGCTGAGCTATATCACTGGCCCTAGATATTGTCAAATGGGAAGAAAGTGTTCAAAAGGAAAGAGAAACTGAGATGGGGGAATAGAGAAAAGAAGGAAGGGAAAAGCAAAAAAAGAAAAAAAAACATAAAAGACAGATACACTACTAATTTCTCTTAGTTCGTTGGAAAGAAAGGTTTGTGCTAATATTGTTTGGACAATTGAATGCCGATATCTTGTACTCTCAGTAACTAATTTAAAGATAACAATATGCAATGTATTAACCACTGTTACCCTCCTATTATGTTGTTTTGAAATTTTGTTCTATTTTTTCTCCTTAAAATAAAAATTAAAAATATATATATCAAATGGTTTGAACAAATATATTAACCAAAGGATTTTATTCCATGCAACTAGTCTAGATGTATCCTTATCCCAAAGTCTAAATCCATTGTAGGCCAACTAAGGGACTCTAGACTCGGCTCAGGAAGACATGGAAATGCAAGCTACTCCACATGTTGCCGCTTCTACCTTCCCAAAGAGATAAACAAACATGCCAGATAAATAAACTAAATAGTTTGCTACTTTATCTGTGTACTGAAAAGTTTTATCTCCTGACCACCAACCCTTCAACCAGAATAAGCACAAGGCTTCAGGTTTCACAGTTGGACAGAGATTTTAAAAATGCACCATGAGAAGTGATGGGGAAGAGGCAGTTTAAAGTTTTGAAGTTTATAGTCATAAATAAGCCGTTAAAGCAGTCACTCAATATCTCCAAATTAAGCAAATATGATGTTTTCCTTTTTTACATCCTTCCTCAGACTTCTAGTAGGACACTGGTAACTATGGGGGTCCATTTATGACTAAGTGATGATTTCTACTTTTATTAATAGCAAGTTATTCATTATTAGCAAGATTTTAGTTTTATTAGCAAGTTTTTATTAGCAAAACTATTTATTAGTAGTAAGTTTATTATTCAACCTTTGTAATAAGAAAACGTCAAACTAAAACTTCTGGATGAAATGTCAAATAAAAAACTCTAAACCAACCAGGTGTGATGGCACATGCCTGTTATTTAGGTACTTTGGGAGGCTGAAGCAGGAGGACCACAATTTCAAGCTCAGCCTGGGCAACTTAGCAACTGAGCCTGCCCTGTCTCAAAATAAAAATATATTAATGAAAAAAAAGGGCTGGGGCTATAGCTCAGAGCAAAGGCACTGGGTTCAATCCCTAGTACTATAAAAACAAACACACAAACAAAAATAAAAATAAAGATTAAAACTATTTAAAAGATCACAAGACAGTAAGGCATTTTGAGACCAAAACATAGGGGAATGAGATGCATACAGGAAAATAGATTTAAATAAAAATACAATGAGACTCACTGAATTAAAGCCAAAAAAACTAAGAAAATGAATATAAAACTTTTAAAAACAAAAAAGGGTCATTATGGTAGAAAGCCAATGCCATTAAAGATAGGTGTGGTATAAATGATGTTCTAGTCAACAATGGACCATATTTACAAAGGTGGTCTCATAAGATTATAATGTCTAGTGACAGTATAGTCATCTTAATTTGTGTAAATACATTGTATGACATTTGCATGCTGATGCAACTGTCTCATGCATACCCCAGAATGTATCCCCATTGTTAAGTAATGCATGCTATACATGGCAGTCAAAGAAGGTCCAACTGCTATAATTGGAGCCTATAAAGATGGAAAGAAAGCAATGGAATGGAACTAATATTTAGAAATATAATCCATGAAAAATTTTCCAGAAATGAAAGGAAACAATTAAAAGGGTCCAGTAAGCAGGGAAAATTGATCCAGGGTAATTAATTTTGAGTCATATCTTTTCAGAACTATTAGACTTTAAATGTTTTTAAATCCTCATATCCTTCATGCAAAAAAGGTAAAATAGCATATAAAGACAAGAGAATTAGATCATTGGACTTTTAAGAGGCAACCTATTAAGTGGGACAATAGTGGAGCAGCATATTCCAAAACTTTAGGAAGTATAAGCCAAAGATTTTATATACAACAAGCTTTTCTGCAGTTGTCATGGCTACAGAAAAAGGTAGACATGAAAAAAAAAACCTCTCAGGGAATACTGTAAACATGTTCTCTTCCCAGGGAATCTCCTAGAATATTGGTTTAATCCAATTAAAAGATGACTTAGGAATTTCAGCAAAGGGACTGACAAGCAATATTTCTAGTGTTTAATTGGACAATTAAGATTAAAACGAAGTTAAGGACATAAGAATAATATTTAAACATTATATTTTCTTAGAATGTATAAAGAATACAATTTGAAAATGAATGGAAAAAAGAGAAAGAAAGTAGAAAGTAGAAAAAGATTACTGACTATTGCATATGTAATAGAAGTCAAACTGACCAGATAGTATAAAAGAGGATGAAGGGAATTATTAAAGAAATCCTCTAAAATGGCAGCCAGTGATACCTGTTTCCTGGCATTCATGTATTTATGTAATCCCATGTCTCTAAGCATGGGCTATACTTAAATTAATTTATAATATATAATTTATATATTAATTTCTAATATATGATACAACATAAGTGACAAGGTATTATTCTGAGATCAGGTTATAAAAATATTTAAATAAAATTAGGTTTTCTTCTTGGTTCTTCTCTAGTCTCTCTGTCTCTGTCTCTGTCTCTCTCTCTTCTTTCTCTCACTCCTCTCTTCTCTCTCCTCTCCTCTCTCTTCTTTCTCTCACTCTCTTGGTTCACCAGCTGCCACATTATAAGTGTACACAGGAAGCCATGTAGCGAGGAACCAAGCCCCACCAGCAAAAATGCCAGTGAGCTTGCAAGTGAATCTTCTGAGGCTGCCAGTAGTCATGTGGATGAGCTGGAAGGCAGATTTTCCAGCCTATTTAACCCTTGAGATGATGCCAGTCCTGGCCAACAGCTTGACTGAAGCTTTGCGAGAGACTGTACATTGTACCAAAATTCTTAATCCTCAGAAACTGGAGAAAAGTAAGTATTTGTATTAGGCTACTAAGTTTTGGGTACTTCCTTACACGGCAATAGATAACTAACATAGGCACCATAAAGGTTATATTTTCAAAGAAAATTATTGAAACATAAAGATTAGTATTCCTAAATTTAAAACTAAATTTTAGAAAAAGCAAAGATGAGACACCAAATGGGGAAAAACAAATAATAGATTAAATGTAATACACACAATTATTATAATATAAAATGGTATAATTGATTTGAACCAAATTTATCAGGCATCTAAGAAAAGCAAATGGGCTTGTCTATTACAAGATAAATATTTCAAATGAAGTTATAGAGAAGAATCCATCTTTATGATGGACACCTAAAATACAGTGATCCAAAAGGCAATAATCTGATTCCATTTTGGAAGTCTGACTGCTTAGAGCTTCCAAGCCCCCTCACTACCCTTCTCCTTCTGCCCTACATCTGGGCAAGCTGGTAAGAAGGCCCAGTTCCCTTTGGCATCAACAGGAAGCTCAAATAGCACAGGAGTCACATTGCACCAAATTGTAGCCCTGCTTGCCATGCTAAAAGCCAAATCAGTATCCTTTCTGTTATGGCTCATCCCCCTAAAGCCTCACGCACTCACAGATGGGGCTTTTTGGGGCTGGCTGGATCTAGGGATTAAGGGCATGTGGTACCAAATTAGTTCACTGATTGGCTTAGCACAATTCTGGATGCGTATGATGGAAAGGCACCACCCCAAAGTCTTGTAGCCTAGATGGGATAAAAAGGAAAGGGAGGTTTGCCGTTGCTGCTTCACTGCTGCCTCCTGCCTGCCCTGCCATTGACTGTCTCTCCTCTGCAGCCCCGCTCTGCCATGCCACCCCGTCTTGGAGCCAGCTGACTATGGACTGAAACCTCTACAAACTGTGAGCTGAAATAAACCTTTTCTCCTTTAACTTGTGGGTGTGGGGTACTTTGTCCCAGTAGCAAGAAAAGTAACTAAGACACTTTTCCTACTCTCTTTAGCTACTTTTGAACCTACTTGGGGACCTGTCCTGCTCTTCCAGAAAGCCCCAGTATGTGAGTAACAACCTTCTCATGACTTCTAGGTGCATGGGTGGCATCACTGGTCTTGACATCCATGACAAATTTTGGTCAGGGAGCTCATTCTATCTTTGAATGTTGACAACAGAAAAAAAATTTAAAAAGCAAGCCCTGTGACACTGACTTAAGAATGGAATTTTTTGATCATTTCTATCCTCCCACTACCCTTATACTCGTTGAAACCCCCCAAAAATCTGATACATATTATGTGCATGTACAAATCTACCAAATAAAACCATTAATCTGTGCAACCAATAAAAAAGAGTAAAAGAAAAAAATGGAAGTTTTGTTTTATTTTATTTATGTATTTTCTCAGTAGTACTGGGGATGGAACCCAGGGGACTCGACCACTGAACTACGTCCCCAGCACTTTTTTTTAATTTTTTTTTTTTTTTTTGAGACAGGGTCTTGCGGAGTTGCCCTTAAGGACTTGAACTTGTAGTCCTCTGTGGGCCACAAGATAATGCCCTAAGTATGTTTAGGGACATATGTCAAATACTATATCTTAATAGAAAATATACCTCTTCTAGAGCAAATGAAACAGTCACAAAAATTTAGCCATATATTAGGGAATAAAGAAAATATTGGTAGGCTCTGTAGCAGAAATATTACAAATAATATTTCAATAATAGTACAATAAAAGTAGAAATTAAAAACAACATAAAAGCAGATAGACCTATTCAGTTCAAAAATTTTAAATCTTCTATTAATGAACAACATGAATTAAAACATGAAGAAGCTAAATTATAATTTCTTATATGATTATTGTTACAAAGAGCTAAAATCATGGTGGTATAAGCTGTCTACAAAATTACATATGCATGTACACTCAACATCCCCATTCTAGGAATCTGTCCGAATGGTATACTGGCTAAAACACGGAACAACACATAAACAAATAACCTTGGTTACCTATAGAGGGAGTAAAAGAACAGAGTCAAGGAGCTAGGAGTGACAGGAACATTTGAATGTACCTCACTATAGTGTTGACTTTTGAATCATGTAAACGTTTTACAAATCAAAACCCTAAAGAACCAATACAGGAAAAATCAATTCTTAAAAACTGAAAGCAAACTGAAACAAATGGACGTTCCCGTATATCAAGTTAATGTCGTAACCCCAAAGAGAAAGCAGTTACTCCAACTGATCTAAGCACAGTATTTTGACTGTATATTCTCAATGGTCTACAGAGAATAGCAGAGAAATCTTACCATTTATTTAATAGTTTTACTATTGGTCATAATATTAGTAATAACATTTTAAACAAAAATAGTTTTATCAATATGGTTAGGAACCAAGCATTTCAGCATTTAAAAAAAATTAAAACCAAGGAATTTCTTACATTAAGAAGCCCTACAATTTTTGGAGGGGTGCTGAGGATCAATCTGAGGGCTTGGTCATGCTAAGCAGATGCTCTACCACTGAGCTACACTACCCCAGCCCTGGAAGTCCTCATCTTAAATTTAAATTGAATGTATGAGAATAAGCACATATGATTTTTTTTTCTCTTTAAATAACCTTCCCACAAAAAAAGCCAAGAAGCAATGACAGCTGAGTAGAGCTGATAATCCAGGGACCTAGACCGTGGTCTTTGAATACCATTTTCTGTTCAAAGGAATCACAACCCTTGGAGAAATGGGTAACTTGAGGTCAAGGGCACAAAATATACAACATGAAGTTGGAACATTCTATTACACTATAAAATGAAGAAGTTATCAAAGGTTACCAGTTTGTGTAAAGGACCCAGAACAACTTTAAAGAGTCCCCATTTACTAAAGATGGCAATTTGAGCATTAAAAAAATGTCTGCAATGGATTAGTTTGTAAAAATTCAAGCTCAAATGATACTATAATACTAAAGAATGTCATTGATCATCTCTGAGAATTCCTAAGGCACCAAACTAATTATTTTGGAAACAATAAAAGGAAAAATAAGCTATTTACTTTGCACTTTTTGTGAAAATTGCATTGCAGGTTAATCCAATAGTTGATGAAAGAAAATTATTCTTCATCAAAGAATTCCAACTAATAAATGCAGACAAAAATGGCAGGCAAATAACCCCCTTTTTGTGGCCCCTAATGAAATAAAGAATCAACAATGCTAGAACAGTTAGGTCAGATGTTGCCAAAGAACTTCATAATGGCTCAATCAGGCTGACAACACCTGAGCCCTCTAAATTAATCTCAACATTAAAAGAGTAAAAATCCCTGTCTCAAAATTAAAAGAAAGGGGGATTGGAGATGTAGCTTAGTGTGAGGGCCCTGGGTTCCATCCCCAGTACCACAAAACAGAAAACAATCCTCCCTAAAAAAATCCAAAAACCAGGTATAATGTGCTTCCTGGTGTGACGCAGTAAACAATACCGCCTATACAGTACTGTTAACCAATACCTAGGCCTAAGTCTAACTCAGCCATGCTGTAGGAGATGCAGGGGTAGAGGAACACATACCCTGTATCAATCCGTATGAATACAATGAAGTCAAACCCACAATATGGGAACGTTATAGGAAAACAATCCAGCTTATTCAATTAATCAATAGCCTGACAGAGAATAATTATGAATTGAAAGAGTCATTAACCAACCAAAAACAAAGGGGGACCTTGTTTGGATTATGATTTGAAAAAATGAATAATAAATGATACAAAATAATTAGTGTTCATCAGACTATTTTTATAATGCATTAAGTACTATTCCCATCAAACTGTATTCATTCCAAAAGGTTAGTGGTGCTGTTGTTATTTGCTAAATATGTCAATAAACTTAAAATACTTTTTAAACAATTATTCATTTTATTGAGTAGGATAATGGGTCAGTAAGTGTGTTTTGTTTAAAGAAAGTCCTTCATCTGTTAGAGATATGTAGGGTAATATTTACAGAGAAAGAAAAATCATGTCTGAGATTTACTTTAAAATACTTCAGGGGCCGGTGAGATGGCTCAGCGGCGTAAGCGCCTGCCTGGCAAGTGTGAGGTCCTGTGTTCGACTCCTGGTACCCACATATGAAAAAAAGGGCCGGTGATATCGCTCAGCAGCATGGGTGCCTGCTGGTACGCGAGGTCCTGAGTTCAACCCCCGGTACCCATAAAAAAAAAAAAAAAAAAAGAAGACTGACAGGTTGAGAGTAGAAAGCGGACCAGCCGGGACCTCAGAGCCAGGGAACCATGGCGCAGTGAGTTCCCTCAGTTCATCTGCCTCCGGTACCACAGACCGGGTGCTGGACAAGCCAACATTCTGAAAAGGCTCACACGTGTGACACAACAAAATCCCCAGAAAAGGACACACCCTGTAGCCCACAGACAAAACAAGAAAGTAGCAGCCCAGCAAAAAATGTTTAGACACAAACTGCTCGTGAGGCACACACTGGAAGAAAATTGCAGCTCCCCACCCCACCCCAGCCACAAAGGCAAAAGAGAGGCTTTCATCCTCTCCAGGCGTAAGAAGGTACATCGCCCCATCTGCCAACACTGTCTGAAAAGGCTGAGTGAGAACAGAGGCTTCCATACCTGTTAGGCAGTGATGAGAATAACCCCCTACCCTACCCATGATCAGTGGGAACCATGTGAGGACAGTGGACAGCCACTGTTCCACCCAGTGGCGATGAGGCCACCCTTCCCTGCCCCGTGCACTGTAGGAGGCTTAGTGAGGAATCAGACGCTCGCCATCACCCCACCCTGCAGTATCAGTGGAAGCCACATAGGGAGCAGTTAATGAGGCACAACTACCTCTCAATCAGCAAAAGCCTAGCGGGAAGCCTACGCTATCACCCCCATCCAGCAGTAACAAGTCCTTCTATCCTCATATGTCAACAGAGATTGAATGGAAGAAACAGGACTTCCAACTCCACTTGGCAATGATGAGACAGTGCCATCCTTCCCCACAGCAGTGAATTCAGAGAAGGTCTGCCATAACACATGATTCAGGAAAGATACAGTCCCATAACCTAATACCCCCAATGGCCAGGTTTCAAAAGAAAATCACTTATCATTTCAATAACCAGGAAAATGTCAACTTTAGTGAGTAAAGACAACAGATGCCAAAACAGATGACATAAACATTAGAATCATCTGACAAGGATTCTAAAGAAGTTATCCTAAAAATGCTGCAACATACAATTATGAATGCATTTGAAGCAAAATATAAAATGGAAATAGAAAGTCTCAGCAAAAAAAAAAAAATAGAAGCTATAAAGAGAGCAAATAGAAATGTAAGAACCTGTGGGACTCTTTAACAAGAGACCTGGCACACATGTTACCAGAGTTCCAGATAAAGAGGAGGAAGAGTATGAAGCTGAGAATTATTTGAAGAAATAATGGCTGGAAACGTTCCATCTTTGGCAGAGGAATAGGACCTAGGATTCAAGAAACTGAGAAAACCCCAAATAGGATAAACCTAAGGAAAACCAGGTCACAACCTGAATATGGACATATTCAGGCGAGGATAGTGTTCTGCCTAATACACAATTCACTGAAAAAAAAAATGGGTAAAAGATATGAAAAGACATTTCACCAAGGAGTATATGTAGATAGTAAAATGCATATGAAAAGATGTTCAACATCACTAGCCATAAAGGAAACACAAATTAACACCATGGTATGATAACAGCACATATCTATCAGAAGAGCTAAAATAAAAAAATAAGGACAAGATTAAGTGCTAATAAGGGTGCAGATAAACTGGTTCTCTAACTGCTGGTGGGAATGTAAAGTGGAATGAACCATCACTCTGGGAAATAGCTGGACAGTTTCTCAGAAAACTGAACACACACCTAACATAACACCCAATAGTCACATTCCAGAGAAAACGTACGTCCACAGAAAACCCTGTGCATGATTATTCATAGCACTTTCATTTACAATCACCCCAAACTAAAAAAACCAAAAAAGTCTCTCAACAGGAAAAAGGTAGAACAAATTGTGTTTCATCTCTACCATGGAATATAAGTCAGCAATTGAAAACAAAAAACAAAGACCTACTGATATACATAACAACTTGGGTGGATCTTGGAGAGGGGTGATTCCATTTATATAACATTTTCAAAATGACAAAATTATAGAGATGAACAACAAAGTAGTGGTTGCCAGGCTTTAGGCATGATGATGCGTGGGAGGAGAAGGCTGATTATAAAGGAGTAACACCAAGGAGATGTTTAGGGTGATGAAACAGACACATAAAGAAAGAAGACTGCAAGTATGGGCAACATCTTGAGGCTTATAGAGTTGAATTAAATAGAAGAAAATTCGCTAATACTAAGTTTTTCACTTGTTATAAGCTATCTCCTACAGGTTATTGTTTCACCTCTTACAGGGATTTTCTGTACCGTGTTTGTGCTGGTGGCCATACAATTGTACCTACATGCACAATAAATTGGCTTGGAACCATATACCCACATATCGCACCAATGATAGTTTTCTGGTTTTGATACTGTACTATAGTCACACGAGATGTCATCAGCGGAGGAAATGGGAGGTCAGTGGTATGAGGAACCTCTGTGTACTTTCTTTGCAACTTTCTGGCATTGCTGCTTCAAAAGAATTGTTTTTAATTTTTCAAGAAAGAAAGATTGGCAAAACTCATTATTGATGCGGATGTTGTCAAGGTGGGCACTCTCATCCATTAAGAGGTAGAATATAAATCCGTAACTTTATTGTCATAATTTAAAAAGCTGCATATCCTTTAATGCATAAGTGTCATTTGCTAGAATTTATCTCAAGTATGAAACGATGAATTCACAAGTTATGCTACAATGTAAACTGACCACTCCAATTCAATAGAATATCTTTATCAAATTCCAAAGTACAATTATCTTATTAAAATTTGATGACTCTGGTCTTTTTTATCAAAACCCATTTATCTCTATAATTGATTTAATAAGTACTTTAAAATGTTTGACCATTTTCCTAACACTAACAATATGTTGGAATTATAGCCTGTAGTGCTTGGATCATGCTTTCGTAGCTCTATGTCTACAAGGACTATGGTATTTTCCCCTAAAATTTTGCTCACATTATGCCTTCTGACTCCACTGTCCTTCCTCCACCTCTGCCTGGATCCTTCCTTGATTCCAGTGTCATTTCCTTATCTAAGTAATTTCTGATCCTATCACTTGTAAGTGATTGTTCAGCCTCTTTGACCTTCTAGTACCTTACTTTTTTTTTCTCTCCCTTTTATGGCACCTAAAACTTTCTACTTGGCAGTTATGTGTAAGCTTCTTCTAAGCTCAACAGACTATAAACACATTGAGGTAGACTGTAATGCATAATGCTTTGTATATAATGGATACTTGTGAATTCTGATAAACCATCTACCCAATCGTAAACTAGATAGAGTCAATATTCAGGAGTAAGGAAGGAGTCATTTACAAGTGAAAATCACCTAGAGCAAACATCTACACAAAGAACTGAAACAATGCAAGGGGACTGTGTGCATGCGTAGGTGCCATCGATGGCCTTTGGTTGGTCCTGTAATCCATGGGCCAGTTTAATACCCTGCTTCTAAAGGCTTTGTTTAGGATAAAATAAGGCAAAACGGGCCAAAGAATTTTTTAATTAAAGAGGTCTGGATAGTAAAGCTCCTATTTTTCATGGATCATTTACTGTACCAGCAAGACATATCTCCAAATCCATCTAGGATAAAGTTTTGGTTTTTAGAGTTAACATCACAAACCCCTAGAATTATATTTTCATTAAGTAGCCATTAGATTCCTCCTCGTTGCTTTTCCCTTGTGCACACACACAAATGCATAGTACTCCTTGCTCTTCCTCTTTTTCTCATCGTCTTGCTTTGTACCATCGTTTCTCAAGCTAGTAGACCAAGAATCAACCTCTCCTGCTCCCTCGCCTCGCCCCATCAGTCACTAGGTGCTGTCCACTTACCCTCTTGAACGTCTCTTATCCACATCCCCAAACCACAACAATATTCTCCCACCTGGGCTGCCTGTTTCCAGCCGTTCACATTCTTAGCAGAAAAATCTTTAAAGAGATGTGAATTTCCTATTTTACCACCCAAACCCCCATTTCCCATAGGAGGAAGTCCACACTTCTCAATGTGACATGTCAGGCCCTCTTTATCCGCTTCCTGTCTACAATGCAGCCTCATCCATGCCACCCCATGGCGGCTCCCACCCTTCCTCTTCGCCGCTCCCTCTCTGGCCTCCTCTATTCTGTCTACTCCCATTCTCACACTCACTTACTGATGGTCCTGCCACTTGGCTCACAGTGCTGTCTTCTTTCTCAGCCACCCTGGGTTATTGGAGGGTCCACATAGCTAGAAACCCATTCAAAATACTTCTGCCTCCAATATTCCTCAACCTGAATTCTCATCGATGCCCCGCAACGATGAGAGGCCTCAGCAACACCAGATGCTGCTCGAGATCTAAATAAAACCTTTAGTTTAAATATCCTGCTCTCAAAGGTTTATAGGTAACAATAAGAAATTATTATAGCCAAGATATATTAGAAGAAAAGCTAATTGAAGAACAATATGCATGATATGATTCCATTTCTGAAGCAGTACTAAGAAATAATGCATAGAAAAATATTTAAGAAAATACCAAACTGACAGTGCACTTAAAATAATAACCCAAATTATAACAGAGTATTAGAATTATAAAGAACTTTCACTTCCTAAGTGGATTTAATTTTTCCAAAGTGTTTGGAGCTTTTACTAAAAGCATGTGCTACTTTTAAAATTTAAAAACACTATCATTAAACACTATGGTGAGGGATAGAGAGGACACCCCTCTCTCTCCACATGATTGTAAGCATCTGCCTTCCAGCACCCTGTCTCCCTGGTACTTTGATTTTTCCTAGCTTCGGCCTCCTCATTCCCATTCATCTCATGCCCTTCTTGCCTTTCCCAACCACCTCACATCTTCATTCTCCTGCCTCCCAGCCTAGATCTCATAGTTAACTTTGTCTCCCAGTGTCTTTGAGATAATATTGTCAAGATCTTTGATTGCCAATCTTGCCATCAGAGCCAGGAAAATTCCATGCTGGAGCAGCACAACTGTTCCAATTCTTCCCTCCCATACTCAGGCTTGTGGGACTGGTAGAGGGGACCATACAACAGCCCAGGCTCATCTCATCGCAAATGCAGTCTCCAGCCTCCACTGGGCCCTGTGCCACCCAGTCTGCTTTCCTTGTCAGCTCTCTTCCCAGCAGTTATTTCAGGACTCCATTTTGTTTCTCTTCTTGTAGTTCTAGAGGATTCATTCCACCCAAATCCCTTCTGAGCTCCAGTCCCACTGACTCAGCTCTCTGCCAGCTGTCTCCACCTAGGTGTCTACAGGCAACTCAAGCCCAGCGCTCCCCGCAAAGCCGTTTGCTCTCTTCTGTGTTCCCTCTGGGAATGGGACCACCATTCGTACAACTGTCTGCGCTCCACATTCAGGGGCCTTCTTTCTGCTCCAACTCATCATATCAACTAAATATTTGTTAAACACTTCCTATATGCCAGTGTTCCAAGTGTCATATATATATAATATATATATTATATATATATATATAAATTAATTTAATCCCAACAACCCTAGATGAAAGTACTGCTACTTCCCCCCTTTTACAGATAAGATAACTGAGGCACAAAGAAGGTAAGTAGTATATCCCATTTTACATACTAGGAAAGGGAAGAGGAAGTGACTGGTAGAACCAATCACTCTAGTCTCAGAATCTGTACTCTTAATCACATTATTCTGCCCCTACCTTGTGACGCTATCTCCTTGCCTCTCTTTTTTAACGTCATTATCACGCCTTACCTGGATGACTGTGACAACTTAACTGGCCTCCCTGACACTACTCCCACCCCACCCTCATACCCTCACCAGTCCTTACACTGCAGCCACCATGACCTTTCTAAAGGACAACTTTGGTCATGCCATTTCCTTGCCTAATATCCTGTATTCCAGAATGCTCTTCATGCTCCTCAGTAAGACATTCATCCCAGAACCCTGTCCTGCTTGAACTTTATGCTCCACTTAGAAATCAGAATGTAACATGAGCTCGCACACTTGGAATGCCTCATCACCTCCCCTTTCCTCCCACCACAGCTAACTTCCATTAGTCCTTCTGGAATCAGCTGTAATCTTTCTAGACTCAGATGCCACTTCTTTTAGAAAGCCTCACTCCCCAAGGGTGCCCCTCATATGACATCACATGCCCTTGTGCCCAGCCCTATCATGGTTTTTTATTCATCTCCCTCCCCCACTAGGCAGGAACTTTTCCTTTTCCATTACTGTATTCCCAGTACCCACTACAGGACCTTGTACATTCAAGGTGTGATCAAAAGTATAGTGAAAGTTTACATTTTAAAAAATTCAATGGAGTAAACATCACATTGCCATTTACCCCCCTCAGAATACTCCCTCTCACTTCAAGTACACTTAACCCATCATTCTTGCCACTTTCTGAAGCAGCTCTGGAAGCCTTCTTTCATATCTTTAGGAGGTATGATAAAAGAAATATGATGAATGCTGCTGCTGAGTGCCATCCAACAGAAAGGGGGGCTCATAAAAATATTATGGTGTGTCTTCATCCACCTTATTCACTGAAACTGGCACCATTTGACTTCTGGTTCTTCTCAAAGTTAAAATTACTATTGAATAGATTCAGGACATCAAAAACAGTATGACAACAAACTATTTTGAATAGATTCAGGACATCAAAAGCTAAAGACACTCACACAGGAGGACTTCTCAAGCTGCTTCAGAAAGTGGTAAGAATGACAGGAAGCTAGGGGGAACATTTTGAGGGGGATTAATGGCAACATGTCTTTTACTGTAATGAATTTTTAAAAATTTAAACATTCACTGCATTTTTCGATCACACCGCATATGCTTGTTTAATCAATCAATCAATCAGTCAATCCATAAAATGCCTTCCCAAGGTCTCCAAAGATGCCAGGCTGTTTTACATCTCTATATCATTGTTTAGGCTCATCCTTCTTTTACTATACCCTATCTTCCCCATCTGCCTAGAAAACATCTATTCATCTTATTAAACCCATTTCAAGAGTCCCCAGAAGCAAGGTTTTCTCTGGTGCATTAAGGAGTGCCAATAACTCAGCCCTTTGCCTATTCCTCTATTACTGAACGTACCAAGTGAACTGTACTGCAATTATGTGCTTATGAGCCTGATTCCTCCAGAATGTAAGATTCTTGACTGTAGGGGCCATGTGTCATTGACTTATAGAAGGGGCTCAGTAAATAATTGTTTAATTGAATGAATATTAAATTGCACTCATTAAAGAGAATTTGCTCTAGGCCAAAACATTTTGCAGAGGAACTATTCAACTCTTTGTTGTTTTTCTTAATTTAAATGCCAACCTTTAACTTCTTCTGGTGTTTCTATTTAACAGAGTCCAGGTTAATTAAGTGTTCACTACCTATGACCTAATATCTTCGTTCAGAGGGATACTGAAAAGACAGGAAAATATATTCTCAACTAAAACTTAGGAAGGAGACACAGGTTGGATGGAATTTGCCACTAAAGCTCTGCCTTTACAGATTTGCAACCTTGGACATTTTTTTAAATGTTTGGGAGTGTATACTCAAATGCAAAATTCATTTTCTGTAGCAAGTTGTGTTCTGTTCAACTCTAGGAACTCATAAGGGAGCCAAGTCTAAATCAAGTTCAAATTTAGAGTAGACTGATGCCTGGTAAAGCGGAATTGCATGATGTATGTTATTAAAGCAGTGAATGTCTCCAGCTGCTACAGGGATGCACACGTGTCCCAATAATTATTATGATCACCATAATCATACCTCCACCCCCATCTCTATGCTTTTTCTTCATCCTAAATGTCTCAAAAACTTATTTCCTTGTGTTTTTCTTCAACTAATTTCCATTCAAAATCCCCTCCCTTTCTGCAGGAAATCCAAGCAAAAAAAAAAGGCTTATTTGTTCCCAGTTAAATCTCAGAAAAGTGAAAATCCTTTTTAACCAGTGAACAAGGTTTTAAAATGTAAACAATCTCAAAGAACTTCAATGCCAAGCAGTACGTTTCATATTTACACATGCATTTCACTGGCCCATATACTTTTAAGCACATTTAAATAAATATGAGCTTTGATTGATAAAAATGTTTTCCCTATTTTTTTTAAATTGTTTTCCTTTCAGAAAATAACTGTCAGCATTAATAAACCAAAACCCTGAAAAAGTGTCTCATTTCCATCAGAATTGAAAGTTTTGGAGTCATCAGACCGGGGTTATAATTTTCCTGGGGCCCAGCTTCCTCATCTAAATAGTGGCCAAAAATAACAATAGAAAGCCCATTCTAATACTTATCAACTGCCACATAACAAATTACCCCAAAAATTAATGGCTGAAAACAACCACGTTAAAACTGTAATAGGCAATGTTGATTATTGCTTATTTTTCCATTTCTGTGATTCAAATATTTGGAAGCAGCTTGGCTGGGGGATTCTGGCTCGGAATTTCTCATGAGGTTGTAATCAAAGATGGTGGCCTATCCTGCAGTCATCTGAAGGCTTGAGGAGGGTTAGACCTGGCTACTGGTGGGAGGCCTCAGTTCCTCTGCACATGTCCTCCAAACATGCAGACTGGCTACTGCCAGGGTAGGCAATGCAAGAGAACATAGGAAAAATTACAATGCCCTTTTTGGCCCAGATGCCACATATTGTCATTTACACAACATCTACTGGTCACACAGATCATCCCAATTCAATGTGGGAGAGGTGACATAGTTCAATGTGGGAAGTGCCAGGGGTGAGGATAGTTAGGAGCCTTCTTGGAAGCCATCTGTCACATTCACTTCATACCTTTATTATGAAGATTAAATGAGATAGTATTTGTACAGAAATTTACTTTGCATAGCTCCTGGAATATAATTATTTTTGGTGCTGTTATGAGCATAAGGTTTGATTAAAACAAAATACAGCAATACAAACCTAAGACAGAGAAATTCCACTCAATTAACCTTACTTGTTGGAAGTAAATGTGAGTGTAAGACCTGTACGCTCATCTTCAACTCCTGCTACTACTATAGAGAGAGCAAGGGTTATTATACTGTGGGATACTGAAAACCATTTTAGTGGGGACACATCAAATTCTTAAAAAGGAAAATACTCAGGTCAATGCAACATGTCTTTGGTTGTCAGTAGGGGGTTCTCCGGGAACTGGCTGAATAAAAAGATTAATTTTCATTTTATAATCCTGCTTCATGTTCTCATTTTCTACCATCTCTAAAGCTGTTATGCTCCTTGGTTTTCTATTTGTTTGATCTCTTTCAAACTGGATTAAGTGGCCTCTGCTCTCTTCCCATTGAAATACTTCTTGAAAAAAATGTGTCTCTGCAGGATCTGACTTCTTATATCTGAGGTAAATCAAAGAGGGACGAATTTCAGAAACAATGCTCTTATTTGACCATGTTGAAGAAAAGGAAAATTCAGACAGGGGAAAGTTACTTTTCCTAGGTCTCAAGTTACAAAAAGAGCTGCTTCTCTGTAGGAAAATATCAAGTGCTGGAAATTTGTTCAAATTGTAGAAGCTTCCAAGCCTGACACAGGGAGAGGAAAAGTCAAATAGTTAACTAAGAGCCATAAAGAAAGAAGGTAGCAACAGGAACAGAGAGAGCTGTTAGGTGCAAAAGGTGCTTATTGTGATTTGTGAGCCCCAACTCATATCATTTTCATGACTGATATCAAGAATCTACAAGTATTATAGTTCCAAAGTAGATTATTTTTCTCACATGGAAATTCAATGATCTTATCTTTCAATTTAATAAATAGTAGGTGTGATGGTTAATTCTACATGTCAATTTGACTGGATCTCGGGACGCCCAGATACATGGCTAGATATTTTAAGTGTGTCTAAGAGGATGTTTCTGGAAGAGATTAGCATTTGAATGGTGAACTGTATAAAGTGCATTGCCCTCTCTAGTGTCAGTGGGCAGTATCCAGTTCTTTGAAGGCACGAATAGAATAGAAAGGTGGCAGAAGAGAGAATTCACCCTTACTCTGCCTGATTGCTTAAACTAGGACATCAGTCTTCTCCTGCCCTTGGTGCTCCTGGTTTTCCAGCCTTCACATATGAACTGGAATCTACACCACTGGATCTCTAGTGCTCAGGCCTTCAAGCTACACTACCAGCTTTACTAGGTCTTTAGCTTGCAAATGTCAAGATTGTAGGACTTCTCAGCTTCCATAATCCCCTGAAGTCAATACTCATCCTAGATACAGATATAAATATAGAGATAGATATGCTATTATTTCCCTCCCCCTAGACCATCTTGGCCCATATAGAACATCCACCATATGCAAAGCACTGTAGTAGTTAAACAGTATTTACGTACGTAAATCATACTGTTTTTGAGAAGTGATGTGACTACTAGCATATGGTAATAAGCACCCAGAAGTCTAACTAGATTTTGACCTTGACTGCTATCTGCCCACATTCAAGCTTGGTTCCTGTTTCTAAATTAAAAGCATTGCTGCAATTTGATTGATTAAGTGATAAATTCTGATTTTAGTTTCAACGAGGTGGGTAAAATATAAAGTGATATTTTTAAATGATTTTATTGGGAAATATGCATACAGAAAATACCTTATAAAGGTATAGCTTAATAAATTATGACAAAGTGCACACCTGTGAGATAATCATCCAGGTTAACAGGCAGGTGTGGTGGGGCACACCTGTAATTCCAGCATTTGGGAGGCTGAGCCAGGAGGATCACAAGTTTGAGACCATCCTGGGCTACATAGTGAGTTCATGGTAGCCTGGAATTCATAGCAAGACCCTGTCTGAAAACAAAAAACAAAACCCAAAAACAAATCACCCGGATTGTTATGGCTTATGTCTAGATGTCCTCCAAAGCCTCACTGGGTCATAGGAGGGGCTTTTCAGAGGTGGGTGGATCTAGAGTGTGTGATGCTGGGATCGAGGCTGTGTGATTATTAAATTAGTCCACTGATTAGTTTGGCATGGTTCTGAGAGTGCATAATGCAAAGGCCCATCCTGGAAGTGAGTGATACCTGCCCTAAGGGTGTACAGCCTGGATATAATATGAGGGATAGAAAGATGGCTGCTGCTTGTTGCTTGCTTGTTTGTTGCTTGCTACTTCACTGCTTGCTGCCTTCTGCTTTGCTGACCTCTGCCCACCATGAACTGTTTTTCCTCTGTGATGCCCCTCTGCCATGCCGCCCCGCCTCAGAGCCAGCTAACTATCAACTGAAACCTCTGCGAACTGTGAGCCAAAATACACCTTTCCTCTTTTAACTTTGGGTGTTGGGTATTTTGTCTCAGCAATGAGAAAACTAACTAAGACAAGGGTTAAAAAACAAAACACTGGGGCCGGTGAGATGGCTCAGTGGCTTAAGCGCCTGCCCGGCAAGCGCGAGGGCCCAAGTTCAACTCCCGGAAACCACATACAAAAAAGGGGCCGGTGATATCGCTCAGCGGCACGGGCACCTGCTGGCGCGCGAGGTCCTGAGGTCGACCCCCCGGTACCCACAAAAAAAAAAAACACTGCCAGCACCCCAAAAAGGCCCCCTCACACCCCCTCTCATTACTAAGACCTCTGTCACTACTAAAGATGATCACTCTCTTTACTTTTGTAAAAAGCATTTCCTTCATTCTTTTATAATTCAAACGTGCATATCTGAATATTATAATTTTATATGGTGGTTAATACTTAGAAGGATGGACTTTCACAGTACGTACTCTCCTGAGTCTAGCTTCTGTTAGTCTAATTAACATGTCTAGTTTTTGTTGAATGTAGTTGTAGTCCATTCATTTTAAGTTATGTATAATAGGCCACTGTTTGAATATACTGCAATTTATTTATCCATTCTACCATTGATTAACATTTGAGTTGTTTCCAATTTGAAGCTACCATGAGTAATGTTGCCATAAACATTTTTGTAAATGTCTCTCCATGCACAAAGGCAAGCAGAGGAGAATTGCTAGTTTATAATATATGTCCAGGACGGACTCTTGGGTGGCCTTGGACTGACTCAGTTCTTACCCCTTTATCACTTGTAGTTGTGAGAATAACTGTAGAATGTGCTGGGAATGTAACATCCTAAGATAAAGGCTCAGTTGTTGTACCCCACTGGAACAGGATGACCTTCAATGCTTCGGCCCAGAAACTCATTTGTATAAAACCAAAGACGGGCTGCTTTTCAGGGTCCCTCAGCTGTAGTGCCAGAACTAATTGAAAATTAGATTCAATTTTCCCTGGGAAGCTTTCCTGAGCTTTGGGGGACTGGCTTACAATGAATCCTAGGCTCCCGTGGCCCCATGATGCCTACTGTAGGTAATAACCTATTTCATGTAAGTTGCTAAGTTAGTAACCAGGGCAGTGTGAATCTACTTCACAGTACACATATCTTAAACTATGGTGGGAAATATTTAACAGTTTTCCAAAGTAGTTGTTATGTATTTATACTCATACCAGCAGTATTTAAGAGATCCAGTTGCCTGCAAATCTTGCAAACACTTGCTACCATATTGGCAATCTAATTTTAATGACCTGGGGGATGTCATTGCTAGCTTATTGTGGTTTTAATACGCATTTCCCTGATTAGTCATGAGACTGAATATCTTTTCATATTTCTATTTGGATTCCCTTTTTACGAAATGTTCAAGTCTCTTGACTTTTTACTGTCAAATTGTCTTTTTTCTTATTAATTTGTGGAAGCCCTTTATATGTCCTGGATGGAAACTCTATCAGTTACATGTTTTTGCAAAAGAGTTTGCTCACTGCATGTCTTATTATTGCATTGCAAGTGGCTTTGTAGACCTACACCTTTGAAGCATTGCTTTGAAGTTCACACCCAAAGACAAAGAGATTCACTAGACTCCCTGCATCCTTGGCAAGCAGGCCCTGATCACCAATCCTTGTTTTAGCCTACAAAGGCTGCCCACCCCCTTAGTATCTCAGCCCTTCCTTGGAATATGTATGTGTTCTCAGAGAAAGAAGTGGCTCCAAGATTAGGGCTCATCTCTCTGGGGCACTGCTCTCCCCTAGACTTGGTCTGGTAATTAATCACCATCTTATTAGTCTTCTAGTGCCTAGAAGTATTTTGTGTATTTCACAGCATCTTGTAGCATTTTTGTCTGTTACAATTTTCAACCCTGAATGGCAGTGCTGGCACCCCTGCCAAGACCCTCACTATATTTTCAGACCTAGATCTAACATTGGATCATTCCATTTGGTTGCAGAACTATTTTGTAACATTTTGACTAGTCAAATATGTACCCATATTGCTGTTTTCTTTATCATCTGAATCGAGGAGGTCTGCATTCCCTGTGTCTATATCAGTCAATTCTTGCTCCATTTCACTGTCACAGGAACTTTGTTTCACATGGCCAATGTCAAAGTCATCATCATCATCATCATCATCATCATCCACCCACACCACTCTTCTGTTATTAAAACCTGTATTTTACCATGATGGATCATCTTCATAATCCATGCATGAGTAATGACTAATGACTCACTTTTCACCTCCTCAACATCTTACAAATATGCTTTCTAATGTGCCATTGTACTGAATTGGGCTACTTGTCTTTTTTTTGTTGTTGTTTTTTGAGGCAGGGTCTCACTATGTAGTGCAAGCTGGCCTTGAACTTGCTTATGTAGTCCAGGCTGGCCTCAAACTCACAGCAATCCTCCTTCCTCAGCCTCCCAAGTGCTGGGATTACAGGTGTGTGCCACCACGCCCAGCTCAGAATTGGGCTACTTCTACCAGAAAAATCAAAGGAAAACTTTTTAAAAAACAAATCCTAGAGTGGTGTGGGTGTATTATACCCTCTGTGATACTCAGGTAAACATATGCCAAACCTGTTAGACAAAGCAAAATGTCAGTGAAAATCCTGGTTTGACACTTTTGCACACATGCACACATCTTGCCTCTCATCATACCAAGTGGGTAAACACAAAGCTTGCTTCCTGTATCCCTCTTGCAAAGGTACGAAGACACCTAGCTGGCCACTATTATGTTAAAGTAAAAATTTACAATAGAAAAATAAGGGATGTGTTTGTGGAACCTGATGATATGCTCTTTGGGTAAAAATCATTGGTTTTTTTACTACCCTGTATTCATCTGCTCCTCCCTTTCTGAGAATGCAGTACGTCTCCCCTTTCTGGAACAATACTTCAGGGAATATCCCACCCTTACCTCGATCCACTAGTGGCCTATCCCAATATTACACATCCATTCCTGAGCCATAGTGATTGGTTCAGGACAGAACACACGACCCAAGTCAAACCAGTCAAAGCCTGACTTTATTGGAACTGCCACAAACTGCCACTGCCTAAGAAGCGGATGATGAGCTGAAGCTGTTGGCAGTAACCTTGCCCCTAGGAGGAGAGAAGCTATTCAAGAATGAAGCCACACAAATGAAAGCAGTGGCAAGAGACTGAGTTCTTACAGCACCATTTGAATCCTTAGATCCAGCCAGGAACTTTTGAGTTAGCTGAGCCAATTAACATCCTTTGACACAGTATCATCTGAGCTGTGTGTTGTGATCATAGTCTCTTTAAAAAGTGAATTCTTTATAAATAATTGCAGTCAATCTGTTACTTGCAATGTATTACCATAGCATGAGTAACTAGAATAGGCATCCAGGCCATAACTTGCAAAAACAGTTTTTGATCTTCTTGTTCAATTTGTCAAATATGTTCATTTAAACAGGGCAGCCAATCTATTTGAAAGTCATGTTTGCCTTACAAAAATATAATAACTTCTATTTTATATGCCATTGATTTTATCACTAGCAGAGTCTGAAAAGCTGGTAGGCTTTCAGAAACGCACAGTGAGAATCCTTTAGTTTCTACAACTACTATGCATTATGAATGCTTGTTTGGAGTATTTGCTGCAACACACACACATACACACACACAAACTCACACACACCAGTCAAGGTAATCTATTTTATAAGCTTCTTATGAATGGTGAGCAATTCATATCATTTTCATTGAAAATGAAATCTACGATGAAGAAGAAATACTGAAAATACCATTCATTGCTAACTTAAATTTCTTACTTTCAATCCAACCATCAATCAATGGTTTACTCAGATTTTACTGTAGTCAGTAGATATAATGACCCCCTCCTGCAGTGTGGAATAAATAAACAAATAAGCTCTACTCCAGAACTTCTTAGAGACTTCTTTGTGAAAGAAACTAAGCAAAGGAAATCTTGGGTATATTCATTTCTTTTCCTAACACCTGCAACAAACCTTAATTGAATTATCTTTTTATCCAGTTGCTGTAACACTTCTTCTAATCTATGCAATTTTCTAACATGAGAAAAATACCTTTTTATATGCCTAGAATGAGTTTAGCATATTATTTTCTCAACTCTTTTTATCTCTATTTATTTGGATTCAGGATTGTGTTCTCAGAAATACTGTTTAACAGCTTTTAATCCCTTCTAACAATATCTATTGCTGAAGGATTATTTTTGGCTATACGATATACAATTTTCTCCACTTCGTTCTCCTCCTGGTAAGAATCTGCTGCCCTGTCCAGACAAGTAGGCAGACATGACCAGTGACAGTATTCTGTTCTCCTCTAATTGATCATGAGAATGGATGTATGATCCTAATAATGCCAGTTAGAATCCTTCCCTTGAGTGACAGATGAACACTGGGAAAGAGAAGTTCTTTCTTTCGACTTGCTGGGCTAAAAATGAATTTAAAGCTACTTCCAGTCTTCTTTCCAACCCCATGGAGAAGTCCTTCTGTAGAACAAAGCCAAGCAGACAAAAGCAGAGAGAAGGATGGATAATGCATGGGTGGATGGGAGGAGGGGATAAAAGATAATCATAAGTGAATCACAGTAGGAGTCTATGGCCCATCTTTTGATACTATGAGCCGTTTAGTATCCTAACTAAACAGACTAATTTATTTTCATTAAGATTTATTGAAGTAAGTTTCTGTCACTTGAAATCTAATACTTTCTATGATAATTTCCATATTTATAGGATCATACATTTACCCAAAATTTATCATGAAATGGTGTGAGTTGCTGTTTCCAAGCAAGTTGTTTAGTAGAGAATAAGCTTAGCCTTTTTGTACCTACATATGATGTACAGACTGATTAATCTGTGTCAAGGATGGCAACCGTATTTTATAATGCCTAGACACCTGGAAATTACAAAAAATCCCTGCCTATCTGGATTATGTAACCCAGGAAAATAATTAAATATACAAATCATTCTAACCTTATGAAGCCCATATTTGAATGTAACTAGCACATAGGAAAGTCTCTGCAAAAATGTACAGATTTCAAAAGATTCTTAGTCTCCAGTTGTGTGAATTTTGAACTCACTGAATGTGTGAGTCTAGAATGGAATAATTCATTTTCAGACTCTAAAGATCAGAAAATTGATATGTTTTATGTGTACTTCCTGAAAGTATTAACCATTTAATTTGCAAACATTAGTAAAAATTGATCTTATTTGATCAATAAAAATAATACCTGGGATTCAGATTTCCCTTCACAGAAAATGTCTAGAATCCTTTAATAAAAGATTTAATAAATCCTTTTAATAAAGTCAGCTATTCAAACAAGAGCAAATTTAGATTTACTCGTTGACCCTGCCACAGCTCCCACTGACATCAGTAAAGAAAGGGAGTAGTGCTTTCATCAGTCTCTACCAGCCATTAGGGTTGCGGCAATTCCCAGAAGCAAGAGAACACAAGCTCATTTGACCCTTCTCAATTGAGTGCTTTCAACACTGACCACTGGCTCATATATCCTCACTAGTAGCTATTTGTTAAATGTTGCATGCCTACCTTTTATTAAAATGTCAAATGCAATTCTTTTAATCCATATCGGATGGCTGTCACAACAGAATTCAGTAATGAAACCAGTGACAGAGATCGGTTGCATACCGTAACACCGTACTTGAGCTGTCTGGCACAGAACAGAGCCATTTTTCTTCTTTCGGTTATCAGGTTGGTAAATACTGACTAGAAAATTCTTAGTGTGCTGCTTTCACAGGGTCTGGACAGATCGATTCTGATTAAAAGCATGAAAAATATTTGTAGCTAGCCTACATCTCAAATAATGACCACAATAACTTTTCTAAAATTAAAGAGTAATGGCAAATAACAGTTAAACCAACCATCCGTGTGAACACAACTGAAAGCCCTGGGTGAAAGAAAAACCTAATCTCCTTAAAAGTATTAAAGAGCTGTCAAGATAGGAAGCAATTACCAGACCAAACCCTAAAGGAAATCACGCACCAGAGAAGAAAGCAAAGCACTACGGCACCACAGCCACTTGTACCCTTAAGGCACTTGCTGATCCAGAAAATACGGGGCTTCAGTTTTGGTGGCTTTGCTGGGCAGTGAGATAGAAGTCACTAATTACTGCCTGCCTGCCCAAGATGGAAAGCATAATAGGAGAACTTCTCTACCTTAGGCTAGGACTCAAAGTTTAAGCTGGCCAGTCCATCACCATCCCCAGCAAGCCACAGTAAAACTCATCATGGTGCTGAGCAGAAAAACAAAATAAAATGAAAACCAAGGGGGGAAATGCCCAAGAGTTGGAATTACTTCTGACCCAGATTTGCAGTATAGGTTGGTACCACTTAAATTAGCCAGAGAACTTCAAACCATGAAGTAGGTTTAGGGTGGTCCCAGATTAAAAGATCCTGAGGGGATAGGAAGAAGCAAATACAAATCTTATATGGAAGAAGGCATCATTATCCTAGACCTCAAAAAATAAGAAATCCTCCCAATAATATTTCAAGGACAATGAATGACACACAGAAATAAGCAAACACAAGAACACAAGGCAAATATCTGGCCTTGTTCCTGGGTGAAGAGTAAAAGAAACAGTTCATGCTGCCTGGATGCTGTAACATTCCTCTGAAGCCCAGCTGCTCAGCAAATTGAGGTGGAGATCGCCAGGGTGATTCTACCTGAGAAACAGAGTTGCCAGTCACTGATAGTTAGTGCCCACCACATTATGGAGCATTTTCAGTGAACTCAGCAAAATGCAACGCTAGGGACAAATTCTAGTACTCTGGATAGGCCTAGTAAGTGTCAGCACACTGAGTCTTTCCTAAAGCCAAGGACATAACATAGGAAGTGATCTACTCACTAATATGGTGGCAGAGTTTTCTATCCTATCATATCTACAACTTTCAACACAAAAACATAATAATCATGAGAAAACAATTGTATTAGCTTTCTTATTGCTGAACACAATACCCAACACCCCAAAACTTAAAGGAGTTGAAGTTTATTTTGCTCACAGTTTTTAGTGAGTTTAGTTCATGGCTGGCTGGCTTCCAAGGTACAAATGGCATGGAGGAAAGGCATAGCAGAGGACAGCTGCTCACCTCACGGCAGCCAGGAAGCAGAGTCAAAAGGGAAAAGCTGGAGACAAGATACACACCCTTCCAAGTCACATCCCAGTGACCTGCCTCTAACCAGGCCCCACTTCCTAACAGCGAGGCAGCTATGAATTCATCACTGATGAGTACAGCACCCCCATAATCCAATCACTTTCCAAACACATGAGACTTTGGGGAAACATTTTAGATGTAAACCATAACAATGAGGCAACAAGATGCCTCCAAAAATTCATAAATCCCCAAAACAAATTGCATAGACACTAAAGAGGATGAATTTCCAGACAAAGAACTCAAAAAACAGAGTGAAAATGATTGAAGAGATTGAAGAGGCAAATAAACAGCTGAATGAAACAATGAGCCTGAAACACACAGTCATTCCTGAGAGTAAGAAAACTATCAAAGGCTATGCAAAAAAAAAAAAAAAAAAAAAAAAAGCATAAGGGCAAACTGAAGGGCCCTTCCACTGGCCAAAGATGAAATCCATCAAGTATATAGTAATTCAAATGAAACTAAACTCAGTCTACTTTGAAGGTTGCACTGGAGCACTAATTTATTATTTTGAAGGAAGATAGATACATAGATGGAAAAGCTGAGAAATCATCATTCCTGCTCTATATAAATGTATTTCATGGTAGCAAAATAGTAAATGAGAGAAAACTTGAGCTATAGAGAAAAATTCTAACTGATGTATGCACAAGAAATGACAGCATTTGGAAACTCATCACATTGCCACCCTTAGGGAGGATTTCAGCCTTCCTACACCAAAACCACTGGGTGAACTTTTAAAGGAGACTATTATAATCAATTAGGCTGACAACACCTGGACCCTACAATCAGTCTTAATATCATTAAAAGAAAAACAACTAGGTTTTATATTTCTCCTAATGTGATAGAAGAGGAGGTACGCACCACCATGAATTATTCTTTTGAGAAAATGTCAGATTTCAAATCTGAAAAAAGTTTTAGATCTAATTCCAGCTTATAAGAAATATAGAGGAATGTTAAATTACAAATTATACCACAATGCCACAAAACTGCGACAATCAGAATGTGGAAATTGTGACCTTATTTCTTCTACAAATGGAAAAAAACTATAAGAAAATGAAAATGGTGAGATTAGAAACCAATAAACTAAGATCTATAAATTCAATGCAACATGTGGACCTTATCTTGGATCATGCTTCGTATAGAACCAACGGTTTAAAAACATTGTGAGACAAGATTTGAGAAATGTAAACAGTGACTAGATATTTTGTGCTACCAGGGAATTATTGTTCATTTTAAGTTGTGACAACGGTCTTCTGGTTGTTTTAAAATGCTCCTTACTATCTTAACCATTGAAGTTGTATGATGGACACGTAGGAACATATTATACCAGTCTAACTCAGTATATGGTTAAAGTTTTCCATAATAAGCTAAAGAAAGAGAAAGAGAAATTTAGGGAATATAAACCAAATGGAGTTTTTAGACCTTTTTGGATATTGATTTGATCAAACCAAGAACACTTTAAAAAACAAAAATTTCAGAGACAATCAAGAAAATGGAACACGATTGTATTAGATGATTTAAAAAATTACTTTTAATTTTGTAGGAGTACTGTTATGGTTTGTGTCTGGATGTCCCCCCAAAGCCTCATGAGGTCATGAGGGCAGGTTTTTAGGAGGCAGCTGAATCTAGAGTTGGTGATTGGTTCATTGTCTAGTGCTGGGATTGGCAGTCTGAGTGCTGCATCCGCTCTGGGGCAGGTAGCCCTCATACAATATAAGGGACGGAAAGAGGCTTGCTTCTCCCTTTTGCCCCTTTTGCCCCTTTTGCTCTTTGTGGTGCTGGGGATCGAACCCAGGGCCTTGTGCATGTAAAGCAAGAGCTCTACCACTGAGCCACATCCCCAGCCCACCCCTTTTGCTCTTGTTGCTTTTGTTGTCTTCTGCCACCATGAACTGTTGCCCTCTGCCATGTGCCATCTTGTCTTGGAGCCAGCTGATTACAGACTCAAACCTCTACAAACTATGAGCTAAATAAACCTTTCCTTCCTTAATTCTGGGTGTCAGGTATTTTGTCCCAGCCACGAGAGAAAGTAACTAAGACAGCGACCAAATTTTATTATTAAAAAATCCTTGTCTGTAAAAAGATAGGCAATCTGGAACTTTCCATAAAATGCCTTAGCAAAATTTCAAAACGGATGGAAGATGAAGGCAAGATTAGATGAAATCACAATGGCAATATTGTTTAAGATAGGTGATGAGTGCATGGGAATGTAATTTTTCTCATTTTTGTTAATATAAATTCCCCTAATTACAGGTATGTATGTGTGTACATGTTTATATATGGCATGAACAGAATGACAGCTAAAATTGTTTAATTCTTGCTTTATAACTAAGGAGTACTAGAACAGTAAGAAAATAATACACTTTTCAGTAAATGATGCTGGAACAACTAAGTATCCATATAAGAAAAGGGGGTGGGTCTTAGTCCTATCTACATCACAGACATAATTTCAGGTAGAATTAAAATCTGAATGTGAAAAGCAAAACAGTAACTATTTAGAAGGTGATTTGGGAGAAGACCTTCACTAAAGAGTGGAACTCTTAAACAACAGAAGTATTAACCACAAAGAAAAAGATAGGTCTGACTACATTCAATTAGGAATTCGTGTTCATTAAGCTATAGGGTTATAAACATATACAATATTTATAAGTTTATATAAAGTCATAAAACACATAGTTAGGTTTTATCAAAAGACACCATATAAAAAAAATCAAAAGTCAAGCTTCAAAATGGGAGAAAACACCTGGAACACAGAGCCAACAAATACCCAGAACCAGAATGTTTGAAGAATTCCTACATTGTGTGAAAAAAAGGAGACAACCCAATAGAAAAACAACAACAGGCACTTTACTAGAGAATATCCAAGCAACAAATAAATATATGAAACATGATCAACCTTATCAAAAACCAGGACAATACAATTAAAATCACAAGTTACCACTACACATCTACCAAATGGGCAAAATTTGAGTCATCATTTTGAACACTGCTTTTGTGTATCATAATAAGAAATCCTATACATTTGCTGATGGGATGCATGTGGGTAAAACCACTTCAGAAAACAATATTTTTATTATCTAGTAAACCTCAAGATATACATGTCCTATCTTTTGGCTTTGTACATAGCCCAGAGAAATGTGTGCATATTTGTGCTGCAGATACACAAGCAAATCTGTTCACAGTGGTGTTATTCATAATAGGGAAATATTGGGAACAATCTATGTTTTCACCAACATACATAAATTGTATTCCTATAATAGAATGTCACAAATCAATCAAGATGACATGCAGCCAGACCAACAAATGGGTGAGTTTTGCATTAATTTGAGAGAAAAATAGCATAAAACATGAATACATATAATGTGATTCAGTTTATATAAAACTCAAACAGAAAAACTGGACTGTATTTTTAGGAATGCATATAAACCAAGATAACTATATTAGAAACCAAGAATGACTATCAAGAAAGACAAGATAACAATTACCTCTAAGCTAAGAGGAGGAGGGAAAAGATTTCCAGGATGTTCCCATTCTAATCTTGACCCAGGTGGACATTATACCTCTATTTCTTTTATAATTCTTTGTAAGATGGCACATACATATCCCACACATGTACATGTATGCTATATTTCACAAGTAAGATTCTGAGTTTATTTTAAAAATTAATCATGTCTTAAAACTCAGAAAGTATTAAAAATATGCAACCTAGGTTTTCCTAAAGGACTCAGGACTTCCCAATCCTACCCCAGAGGTACTGTTTCAGTAGGTTCACAACAGAACCCAGGAAACACTACTTCCAAACAGGCATGCTGGTTTGCAAAGCCCTTTGGATCCACTCTCAGTGGGAGGTTAAGACATTTGACATGGGAGTGTGCTGTGGTAGAACCAAAACCAGCTCATGGTTTCCACAACCCCCACCCCTAGTTCTCTCTGCTATGCCAGTTAGTGCTGGGTATCCCTTGCTTTTTGTCTCAACTCTTGTCCTACAAATTTTTATAGTTATCAGGCTTACAGACTCAGCACATGATATGAAAGAAGTAGCTACCTATTGGACAGGTTCTTGTAAGTTTCCAGTTAAATGATGCTTAAAATGCAGTGAATTAGCCCTGACCATTAATTTGACCCATACTAAAGTTTAAGATTCTCCTCTCTAGCATTCTGTTAGGCTCTCAATTCATCCAGTAAAAACTAAGAATAATACACAACACTTGCTGAAAGTGATTTTGAACTGGTTAATACATTTACCTCATTTAAAGTCTCAATAATGCTCCAAGTTCATTCATTCAGTCAAGTTCATGCATATACATACATGGATATTGATGTACCACTCTCCAAAATGAGGAACCAAAATAATTTGAACTAAGTAGGGAATCTCATTTATTCCTGACTGATAATATCTGTCCAACATTTCTGTATAACTGCTTTACCCAAATAGAAATACCAATATATATATATAGGTATATATATTATATATAAATAATATATATAATAAATATATTATATATAAATATTGGTATTTATATTATATATATATATATATATATATATATTTCACTTCTGAACGAAACAAAACAAAAACGTGTGAGCGGTGACCTCACAGTAAACTGGTTAAATTTAAGGACTCATTTTTAAAGGTCAGTGTCCTTTTCTGCAAATACATTTCCTCTGCAGATGAGCAGTTGAACCTGCTCTATGGCTCTGAGCATAATTAGCCAGCTGCACCCTCATAATAAGGTGCAGATGGTTAATTACATGAGCAAGTAACTGCTTACTTGTGGGCACAAAAGCCTGTACCTAAAATCATTGAACGTATACTTGAGCCTATTTATGCTCATGCAAACAAAACACATTTACAAGGTTTCATCTGTGAACAGACCTCAGCAGGCTCCAACTCCCCCGCATTGGGGGAGTGTCATTCACACTGCTGAGATCTGGTTCAAGGGAGAAACCACTGGCCACAAAGTCCCATTTCACCTAGTGAAATATTCTGTGAAGGTGCTGAATCTTTATTAAAAATCCCCTAATGTTAATTTGTTGCAATAGGAGTTAGTAAATAGTGAGAAACTGATTTTCCTAGAACCTAACATAAATTCTATTTTCTTTTAATAAAAACCATTTTCTATAGTTTGGATCCGGAACGTCCCCCAAAGGGGGACTCTGGTGTTAAACCTTAGTCCCCAGCCTATGACACTACTGGGAGGAGGTGGAGCCTTAAGGAGGCAGAGCCTAGTGGGAGATTTTAGGTCACTGGGGGTGGGCATGTGAAGGGGATTATAGAACACTGGCCTCCTCTTTCTCTCCTTCACATCCTCTCATGAGGCCAACTGGCTCTTCTCCACCATGGGCTCCCACCAAGATGTCCTGTGCCACCACAGGCCTAAAGCAATGGGACCAATCAGTCATGGACTGAAACCTCCAAAACTGTGAGCCCAAATAAATCTTTCCTCTTTTTAAGTTGATTTATCTCAGGATTCATTATAGTAATAGAAAGATGACTAAACATACCCTAAATGAAAGAATTTTTTTTTCTCAAGCAAACATGTCAATATCAGTTTTCTGAGTAAGGAAAAAAAAAAAACCCAAAAGGTTAATTTTCTCATATCCTTGAGGAATTTCACACACTAGCTGAGCTCCCAGAATTTAGCTAGCTATATTAGATACAGCACCCTCAATGCTTGTGAAAGACTCTTCCAAAAACACCATTTTAAAACATATTCTATTAATCCCTACATGGCAAAAATAAGATGTGGAGAGAAAGCAGAGAAAAGAAAACTACTTCATAAAACACACGTGTGTTTGGAAGCTCTCTGCCATCTGCAAAGCTGTGAGTTTGGCAAGGGGTCAAGATGATAGGGCTGGGGAAACAGAATACTAATCTACTGGAATCTACACAGACCCTTTCTTCTGAAGAACCCCCTGGGTTATGTGATTTTATTCAGTTTAATTGTATGTTGGGGAGGAGGAAAAGCTGCTTGCCATGGTTTTAACTGCTAAGGACACACTATCTTTTGTGAAACCATCTGTTTAATTGTAATTACAAACAGCAATGTAAAAACACAAATGATTAACAAGTACAGAATCACCCACTACTAACAGTTCTAACACAACGAGCCATATTGTGAAAGAATATGTTGCCTTTTCCTTCTCTGTAATATTTCATGATTTAGCAACTGACAACCTACCATTTATTACAGAATCTCATTCTGGTAGAGTTAAAATTATTAATTAGTATTCTTAGATTACATCCTCCTGTTTTTCCTTTTTATTAAACCCTAATTCCCTCTGAGAGTGAAAAGGATTATATCAGAAATGAAATGCATAAGGGCCCGTTAGTTCCACCTCCCACCAAAATCTTTGAGCCTTCATATAATACACATCACCTATAATTAATTATCAGGCACATTCCAAAGCACTGCAAGACTAATTTTTGGCTTTCATAAACACAAATTTCTGCCTTCCTGGTTTTGAAATATGCTTACCACACTGTTATTAATTTAAAAAGCTACAAGTATTGGTGTTTTCAGGCATGAATAAAAATAGCTTAACCTTGAAATTTATTTTAATTAGGGATTTTTCAGAGCCATTATTGCAAATGTGGGTGGATTGTTTATAATAAAAACAAGCATCAACAACGTAGTTGCACAGAACATGGAAGAGCCAAAGTTGTTTAACTTGGGCTACCACGCCGGTGTTTAAGCAAATAAGAGACAGAGACGCGGTCAGATCACAATGCTATTAGAGCGACCTTACATTCTAGATAGCTTATTAAAGCAAAGAGAGGTCATTCTAAAATAAAATGCACGGGATTTATGAGCTGCTAGTAAAAGTACAAGGGCTTTCTTTAGTCATTTCACGCTAATTTTTCTTTATAAAGTCTACCAAGTTGACTTTTTGGTATTCAATTTAAGATGACGATTTCCACTTTAACAATATCATACCCTTTTCAACAAGCTTTTCCATCAAAAACATTTTTATGTCCACGTTTACTTTCTACCACCTCAAGCAGTTACTATGACCCTTTAAAAAATCAGAGAATTAAAGCACTTTAAGTTCTCAAAGAAATCAAAGAACTGACTGAACAGTTTTTCAAATTAAGTTGCATGAGAGTCATTCTGCAATGTATCAATTCCTCACTCATTCTTCTCTGCCCAAGCTGAAATCCTTCTAGCCATGATCCCACAGTGACTTCTGCCTTATTTCAAGCCCCGTGCCCCTTGAAACACATTTTGTGTGAAGAACAGCCAAATGCTAAGTGTCTCTGCAGGGTTAATGAGGAAATAGATCTTGGAAGGAGTCATTTGAGAGGAAGAGTTCGCCCTTAGGAAAGGGCTGCTGCTTCTTCACTTTTAATGATGTTAAGTGTGATGCAGCTTATGCTCTGAACCATGCTCTGAAATGTGCTCATCCCAAACCAGTGACCTTTAACCTCTGTGGTGTGAATCCCACTGGGAATCTGATGAAGAAGGCTATGGACACTCTTGTTGCAAAAGTAAAATCTTAAGGTCTGCACATCCAAGGTCGAGAATCTCTACATCGATCCCAAGTACGTACTAATCAAAACCTCCTTCCACACTAACGGGTTATGTGAGTTTCTTTTAAACTTGAGTAGAGTTTTCATGTGCTAAGTCTTTTTGCTGTGAAAATGGACAGATATTCTCAAAAGCATTCCTAAAGCCTGTGACCATATCACTAATTAATAACAGATTATAATTCCCCTCTGTTTTTGGGATTGCATGAATCATTCTCACACATGAGCCTGAGGTAGGTACTGTTGTGACTTGACAAAATAACACTAACTTGACCTCATAAACAAGATGCGAAGTAAAATAATCCCCCCAGGTACCATTTCCTTTAGAGCTTTTGAGACATGCATTTATTTTAACATCTCCAAATGTAATATAGAATGAAAATATTACACTCATACTACCAAAAAAGAGAATATTTAACTCCCTAGTCTAAATGTATACATTCTCCAGTTGGCATTTGCTAAAGCTGGATTTTTCCATCTTTGTCACACAATGAATAATAAGTACATTCAAATTTCATAAAAGATTTACTCTGATGCTGTCAATAAATAATAAAACACAAAAATCAAGTGGTTTCTTCTGGGAAATGGAAGTGAGAGGGAAAGAGAGTAAGGAAGAAACTTTCACATTTAAGTTTCTGAGGTATTTTTTTACAAGTAGTACCTAAGTTATTGGGCAAAAAATCAATTATTAAAAAGTAATATATTGTTAGCTAAGTATGATGGTGCACACCTATAATCTCAGCAGTCTGGGAGGCTGAGGCAGGAGGATTGCAAGTTCAAGCCCAGCCTTGACAATTTACTGACTTAAGTAATACACTGTTTTCTAATATAGGAAGGTCTTGTTTATTGAAACCCTCCTGCTGAAAACAACTAGAAATACTAGTTCAAATATTATTTAATCTTCTCAAAAGCATCAAAGAATGAGAAGACCATAAGGAACTACCTGGTCAACACCTGACTGAAAATGACCAGCAAGACAGGTAAGCAAGCAGGCAACTGAAACAGACCTTTCACTAGACAAATGTACCTTGACCTCTGCTTGTGGCTGCCATACAGGTCTTGGGAGAAGGTATCAGAGCCCAGGGCCTGTCCAAGATGGGAAGATTGGAAAAACCCTTCCATCATCTGCAACAGAATGCAAGGGAATTTTCCTTGGCACTGAACAGAAAAGGAAGGTTAAAAAAAAAAAAGGACTTGAGAAGTTGGAATCACAAACCAATCCTCTAATAGATTTGCAGCCCAAATTCTTATCATCTATGATCTCCAAAGGCTCAAGGTGGGATTCTACTTTAAAGTAATCCTGGACAAGTAGTTCCCCCATGTACCCTAGCAGAGGCAAATGCAGGTCCTCTCTGGAGGGCTGCTCCTTCATCTTAGTCATCAAAGAACTTCCTATAAATAATTGTCCAAGTATGAAGATAAGCAGCTCACAGTCAAACAAGCAAACTAAGAAAATGGAAAAAGCACCTTGAAAAAAAAAAAACAGCAAAAACATATTGTAAAAAAGAAATTCAAGAAATGAAAATTTAAAAAATTAAAACTAAATCATGTAAGTAGAACTTCTAATCCTAAAAAAAGAATATATTAATAGCATCAGGTCCTTACATTCACTTCAACAATTAAAAAAAAAAAAAGGTAAATTCACAGGTCCTGTTTTTAAAGAAATTAGAGAGCTGCACAACAGGCATGGACTAAAAGAACTACAATTCCAAAAGGGAAATGGCCTGTCATTGGTAAGTTCACTGGGGATACCGTTTTGCAAACTCTAAGCACAGATAGAGGATCTAGCTTGGGGTAGGCAGAGGGATTCTTAAAGTAAGAGGGAAACCAACAAAACATTTAATTGTCATGAAATTGGCATGACACAGGTATTTAGAGAACTATGGCCACATTTCCCTATGGGTGGTTTGCTGAGACATGGGGCAGTGTGAGAGCTCTGGAGCTGAAGGAGAAAAGCAAAGTGAAATCTGGTCTCCTGGTGCTTAGAACTCAAGGCCCTGTAGAGGAAGGGGCCTATAACAAACAAACATAGTTCTTCCCTCTCTAAACATTAGGAAAAGGTTCAATATCTGACCGGATGAAGTGAAGACCTACATCCAAAATCTTCAAAGGCAGAACTTTGCAGGCTGAGGTGCCAGACAAGGGAAGCTTGCAATCAAAAGCTTTGAGAAAGTCAGGCCCAAGGAAAAAGCTAGGCTGGGAAAGTAGGTGAAATCACCATTGTCTTGCACGCTTAAGAAACAAGTGTCCTTCTAGAGGGATGGAGCAAGTGTGGAACTCAAGGTATTTGGCAGTTTTTGAAGCAGCATGCAATGGGATGCTAAGAAACTACACCCAAAACACTGAAGGGTAATAGGGAAGATGGATATAATCAAAATGTGGGCATTGAAACCTAGTACTTTGCAAAATCAATAGGCACTAATAATGAAAAGAAAAAAGACTCTGAAGGGAAAAGTTGAATCTCTGTAATATTTACGGGCTTGAGAGGCAAAGATTTGCAAAGCTTATAATCAAATGTTAAGAAGGCCATGCTCAAGGAGCAAGGACAAACTAGAGATGGACCAAGTCTAACTAAAATTGCAGCTTAGCAATGACACAGTTCAACTTCCTCAGTGACTGTAGATATCAGCACCTCTTCTGGAGAAAATAATATCGTGAGTCTATAGTTCTTTTAAATGAAATACCTGGCAGATAATCAAAACTTACACAATGAGCAGAGGAAATAAATGTTATTGATAACCAAGGAAAAGGGGACACATACATGATGCAGGGATGGAAGCACGCCTTAACTATTCTAAATATTGCAATAGGAAAAGATGGAAAAATAAATGAAAATGGAGAATTTTAATAGAGTTATGAAATCTACGAAAAAAATTTTAGAACAGAAATATACAGTATCTGAAAGTTAGAATACATTGGATAGATTTATCTGTAGATGGGACACAGAAGAATACAAAATTAATTAACTCAAAGACAAACAAATAGAAAATGCTTAAAATAAGGCAAAAATGGGAACAAAAAAGAAAATAAAAGAATGATGTGTAGGAGACATGTAAGACACAGTGAAATGTAATTGGCATTCCAGAAAGAAAAGGGGAAAAGAAGGGGACAGAAGTAGTATTTGAAAATTAATGACTAAGAGTTTTCCAAAACTAATGAGAGACATTACACTAGGGTTAGGATAACAGCTAGAGGAATTACACAGAATGAGAATAATGAAAGAAAGAAAGAAGACAAATTAGAATAATATGAGATCCAAGAAGCTGCAATAATTCCAATCAGGGTACACTTAGTTACATCACAGTAAAGCTGCTGAAAACCAAAGGAAAAGATAAAATCCTAGAATCAGACACAGAGAAAAATTTCTTTCCATAAGATTGATGGCTAACTTGTAATATAAACTATGAAAGCCTTAAAATCCTGAAGGGGAAAACATCTACTTAAATTTCTCTAAATAGTGAAAATATCCCTCAAAAATGAAGGCAAAAAAAGGTGTTTCTCAAATAAAAGCTGAAAGAATCTGTTGCCAGCAGAGCCACACAACAAGAAATATGGAAAGGGATCTTTAGGCTTTAAAAAATGACCATATCCTGAAACATAAAACAAATACAAATCTTAAAAGAACTGAAATTATATAAGGTATCTTTGCTGGCCATAATGGAATTAAACTAGACATCGAAAACAAAAGATGTGTGGGAAACCCCCAACTTTTGGAATTTAAAAGCACACTACTAAATAATTCACTACAGGAGAAATTAGAAAATAGAATGCATTGAAGGAATATAAAAATACAATATATTGAAATGGGGTACAGCTAAAGCAGTGCTTAAAGGGAAAACATTAAATGGACAAAAACGGAAAGCTTTCACTCTAAAATCAGGAACAAGACAAGGATGCCCACTATCACCACTCCTATTCAATATAGTTCTGGAAACATTAGCCAGAGCAATTAGACAAGAGAGAGAAATAAAAGGAATAAGGATAGGAAAGGAAGAAGTTAAATTATTGTTATTTGTGGATGACATGATACTCTACATAGAACACCCCAAAAACTCCACCAAAAAACTCATAGATTTAATATCCAAATTCAGCTGTTGATACAAAGTCAACACTCAAAAATCAATAGCATTCCTGTACACAAGCAACAAACTCAGAGAGAGAAATTAGGGAAAGCACACCCTTAACAATAGCATCTAAAAAAATGAAATACTTAGGAATCAATCTAACAAAGGATATAAAAGATCTGTACAGTGAAAATTACTGTAACCTAAAAAAGGAGGTCAAAGAGGATATCAGAAAATGGAAAGATATCCCTTGCTAATGGATAAGAAGAACCAACATAGTGAAAATGGCCATACTCCCAAAACTGCTATACAGATTCAATGCAATTCCAATCAAAATACCATTAGCATACCTCACAGATCTAGAGAAAACATTCCTAAAATTCATTTGGAACCAGAAAAGACCTAGAATAGCAAAAGCAATTCTGGGCAACAAAGGAAAGTCAGGGGGCATCACAATCCCAGACCTAAAATTATACTACAAAGCTACTGTGATAAAATCAGCATGGTACTGGCAAAAAAACAGACCTGAGGATCAGTGGAACAGATAGAAGATGCAGCCACAACCCCAAATACTCAACCACCTTATCTTTGACAAAGGAGCCAAACATGTTCACTGGAAGAAAGATAGCCTCTTTAATAAAAGGCGATGGAAAAACTGGCTTTCCACATGCCAAAGACTATAACTAGACCCATATCTATCACCATGCACTAAACTAAAGTCAAAATGGATCAAAGCTCTAAATATTAAAAGAGAAACACTAAATTTACTGGAAGAGAAAATAGGTAGAAATCTTGAAGACACAGGTGTAGGCAGAGACTTCATGAACAAAACCCAGACTGCAAGGGAAATATTACAAAGAATCAACAAATGGGATCTCGTCTTATTAAAAAGCTTTTGCACACCAAAAGAAATCACCAACAGAGTGAAGAGACAACCCACAGAATAGGAAAAAATTATAGCCAGTTGCCCCACAGACAAAGGATTTATATCTAGAACATATAAAGAATTGAAAAAAATCAGGCCCCCAAAATTCAAAGACCCAGTCCAAAAATGGGCATCCAAGATGAATATACACTTCTCAGATGAAGAAATACAAACAGCAAATAAATACATGAAAAAATGTTCAACATCATTGGTCACTCGAGATGCAAATTAAAACAACACTGAGATTCCATCTCACCCCAGAAAGAATGGCTATCATCAAAAAATCAACCGATAACAAATGCCAGAGGGGCTGTGGGGAAAAAGGAACACTTCTCCACTCTTGGTAGGAGTGTCGACTGGTGCAACCAATGTGGAAATCAGTGTGGAGATTCCTTAAAAAACTAAGATTAGATGTCCCATTTGAACCAGCTACTCCCTTTCTGGGTATCTTCCCAGAAGAATTAAAAACATCGTACCACAGTGATATATGTGCACTCATATTTATAGCAGCACAATTTGTAATAGCCTGGAAACAACCCAAATGCCCATCAACCATAGAATGGATAAAAAAGATTTTTTTATATATAATGGAGTACCACTCAGCCATAAAGAAGGATAAACTGGAGGCTTTTATAGGTAAATGGATGCAACTCAAGACCATACTCATAAGTGAAATAAATCAGACCCATATGTGTAAACATCGTGCTGTCTCACTAGTGTGAGAAACTGAATGAGTAAATAAGATCTAAAACGTACAATAGATATTGTGAATAGGGAAGAAACTGTTCAAAAGAAAAGACAAACTATGATGGGGGAAAGGAGAAAGGAAGAAAGGGAAAAGAAAAAATATATGTATACACAAGATAGTTAAGATAGTTACACAGCTAATTTCTCTTAGTTCATTGAAAAGAAAGATTTGTGCTAATATTGTTTGGACAAGATATCACACCTATGTCTTGCACTCTGAATAACTGCTATGAAGACAACAATATGCAATGTATTAATTCTTGTAACTCTATTCACCTGTTCTGAAACTGTTTCAGTTATTATCTTTTTTCTCTTAAAAATGAAAAAAGAGATAATAGCTTTATTCTCCATATTTGGTGGAGAGCAATACATAAATTATATAAAAATAAATATCCATCCAAATACATAATAGTAAGATTGTAAAACGCCAAAGACCAAGAAAAACCCTAAAAGAAGAGAGAGGTGGGTGTGGCCAGACACAGTATTTTCAAAGTAACATGAGTTAGATGACTGACTTCCTAAAGATAAAGTAGAAGGGAAAAGAAATTGTCAGTGTGCTGGTAATCTCAATATTAAACCAGTAAATATACTGTTCTGGAAAGATGGAAAAATAATTTTCAGAGAGAGAGAGAGAGAGAGACTGCAATTAGCGTACTTTCACTGAAGGAGTTCTAAAGATGCATTACAGGTAGAAGACATGTGATTCTAGATGGAAAGACCGAGATACAAAAAAGAATGAAGAGGATGGAAAACAGTAAATATATAGTAGGGCGAACCCAACATTGACTGTATTAAGCAATAAATATTGTGTCTTACTTTAATTTATAAAAACTGGCAATAAAAATTGCTTAACAACTGGACACCCGATGTAAATAATCAAGATTCCTTCACTACTCTATACCATACATTAAAATTAAAAGTTTTGGGCCAGTGAGATGGCTCAGCGGCGTAAGCGCCTGCCTGGCAAGCGCGAGGGCCCGAGTTCGACTCCCGGAACCCACATACGATAAAGGGGCCGGTGATATCGCTCAGCGGCACGGGCGCCTGCTGGCGTGTGAGGTCCTGAGGTCGACCCCCGGTACCCACAAAAAAAAAAAAAAAACGTTTAAACACCTACCCCCAAAAGCTACTAAAACAAATAAGATGGGTTAACAAGGTTTCTACACACAAGGTTGATATACAAAGTCAACTGGATTTCTACACACTAGCAATGAACAACTAGAAACTGAAGATTTAAAAACAGCATCATAAGCAATAGCATTAAAAACGTGAATTAAATATAAGCTAATAAAATATATGTGAAAGTAGTATGCCATAAAGTATAAGACTTTGTTGAGAGAAATTAAAGAGCCACAATTGAAAGGGTGTGTTGGAAGAGTCAATATCGCCAAGATTTCAATTCTCCCCAACCTACTGATCAATGAAATCCAGTCATAGTCCCAGCAGGATTTTTTATAGATATCAACAATTTAACTCTAAAATTCATATGAAAAGGTAAAAGAATGAGAATAGACAAATCACTTTTGAAAAATAAGAACAAAGTAGGACTCAAACTACCTGAATTCAAAACTCACCATAAATATATGCATATATTTATAGAATATATGTATATATTTCTAGACAAATATATATTCTAGCAAATATTCTAATTATATATAATCAGCAGATCGTCTTACAACTCAATATGAACACAACTGAATAACTGAATAAAATACGGACAAAAAATATGAACAAAAACTTCATGAAATTCACTAAATTTACTCACCAAAGATATACTAACAAATAAGCATATGTTGTCAATGTCATTAATCATTAAGGAAATGCAAATTAAAATGTGCATTTTAATATGATATCACTATACACCTAGAATAATAGCTAAAATTAACAACATTATCACCTATTGGCAAGGTTGTAGAGCAAGTGAAACTTTCATGCTGTGCTCATGGAAACTGTAAAAGGTACATTCACTTTGGAAATCAGTCTGGCAGTTTCTTGTAAAATTAAACATACATTTACCATGTAATCTAGCAATCTTACAGTTATTTATCAAAAACTTAATAAAATACAAAGGTCTGTACATGAATGTAGCAGATTTATTTATTCATCACCACTAAATTCATCACTTGAAGCAACCCAAATGTCTGTCCTCTAGTATTCAAGGGAATAGTATTCAGCAATAAAAAAGTAATAAGCTATTGTTACGTATAGCTACAAGGATAAATCTCAGAAGCAATTTGCTAAATAAAACATGCCAGACAGAAAGTGTTATATATTTTATGATTTCATTTATATGACATTCTAGAAAGCAAAGAATCAGAAATCAGATCGTTTGTTGCCATGGGTTGGAGGTAAGGAAAGAGGACTGACAACATCAGGTACAAGAGGAATTTTTGAGCTAGTAGAATCCTTCCACAGTGGTGGTTACAAAACCAATACATGGGACTATATAACTAAAAGTGGTCAATTTTACTGTATGTAAATCATGTCAATAAATCTGCCTTTAAAAAATAGCTAAGAATACACAGAGAAAAAATATTAATATTAATTATACCTCAACATAACATACAAAGTATCAATAGCATGTGTATGTACAATACTCCTACAAAAAAGGCAGTCAAGTTTAAAATTGGGTAGAGATAAAGGTTATTCACATTACAGTAATTATCAATAGCCCACAATTGTTATGGCTTGTATTTAGATGTCCCCCACAAAGCCTCATGCAGTCATAGGTGGGAAGTTTTGAAGGTGGTTGGATTAGTGGATTAAGGGTGTGGACAATGGAAGTCCCCCTCCCCCGGGTGTGGGTGGCACCAAACAATAGGCGTGTAGTCTGGATGGAATATAAAGGGACAGAAAGAAGGCAGCCTGCTGCTGCTGGGTGTTGCTTCACTGCCTTTCTGCCTGCCAGAAAAGCAAATGGAGCCACGAACTGCTCTCCTCTGTGATGCCCCTCTGCCCCCGCCACCTTGCCTCAGAGCCAGCTAACTGTGGACATCTACAAACTGTGAGCTGAAATAAACCTTTCTTCCTTTAACTTGTGGGTGTTGGATATTTTATCCCAGCAACAAGAAAAGTAACTAAGATAACAATCACGAGCTACTTAATCTAACTAATAATCAGGGAAATATAAATTATATCAAAGTGATAAGCATTATTTTCCCATCAGAAAAACATTATTGAAAAAGTGAAAGTATCAAGTGTTGATGATTTTCCAGGGCAAGTACAATCTCTGCTTTGGGGGCAAGTAAGACCCCAAAGAATTGTAGAAATGGGGAGGATGACATTTTAACTGCATTCATACTTAGCTAAGTCAGAAGACAGAAAATCAAGCTCTTACATAGTTAGGTGATTATCTTTGCTGTTCCAATCAGGGAGCTTAGTGGAAGAATGAGGTGAGATGATCCTGAATGTACTGGTGAGTTCGGTGCTGGAACAATTGTGCAGACTGGAGAAAACCACAGGAGGAAGGCATGAGTGATGCCAAGCAGAGCGCCATGTCCAGGTGGCCACACGAACGGTGACGGCCTCCTCAACATTCCCAAGGAAGATAGTGAAGCATGAATGCGGGCCACAGGAAAATTTAGAAGAACAGAGACATAACGGAACTGATCAATATATCTTTCTATTAACTTATGGGGACAAATGGGAAATGTCTATAAATTAGAATTTTATGAAATTTTCTTAAGTATTCTCACAGTTAAAGCTTTCCAGTGGTTCAGTTTCTGAACTGAATTGCTGCTGGTTTATCCTCCTGGATATTTTTAACTGTGTTCAACTTCGACCTTAGTTAATCTCTTATTTAGAAACCTAACACAGAGTAAAAGATGAATCACAGTATAAATAAATAAAGAGACAGGTCTTGTCTCGCAATTGCTTTAAGGAGTAAAGGGGAATGGGAAAGAAGGGTCAGATGAAATACACTGGTTGTAGTGTTCCCAAATGAAAAGGACAAACCACAAGAGAGGCAGGGAGCAAGAAACCTCAGATAAGCAGGCAAGCCCCCTGGGGGACAGGACCCTGCAGCCAGTAGACGCTGCGTCCTACAGAACACCACTCCCTGGCCCTGACCATGGGGCACTCTCTGAGGCCAAACTAAGCAGCTACAAAGGCGGCTGGTCATCATTATGGTCACTTCACGGGGCCGGTGGGCTATGCAAGGAGACCATACAGATGAAGCGCATCTGAGGATGTGTTGGTCACGCGTTTGACCCTCACCACCATCTTAAGAAAATGGGGTGATTCCCCATTTTCCTGGTGAGGAAAGACGAAAAGTGACTTCGCCCGAGGCCTCAGGGGTAATTCGAAGTTAGAAGAGAGACAATCCCCAGGCTTTCTCTCCGGGCAGGACGCCTGCCCCTTGCTGCCTCCCTGGCTGGAGAATCCCAAGAACGGAAATCGACGTGAGGTCCAGTAACTTTAACAGGGGTGAGGGGAAGGAGCCAAGGGAGGGGTGGGAAAGGCGAACTGACAACCCTGGCACTCCCTTTGACCCCCGCACTCTGACCCCAGGATCACTGCGAGGACCTCTGACCCCGGTGCTCCCCGGATCCCAAGTCAACTCCACACCGAGTTCCCTGCCGAGACCGCGCGTCCGGCTCATAGACGCCATCACCAAGGGGCTTCCTACCCTGCTGCAAGCGGCGAGCTTTCCGTCTGCGCCGCCGGAGTCTGGCGCTGTTGCTGTCGGTTGCCAAAGCAACCGCGGAGTGCCGCACAGCCTAGTAAAACGAGCAGCGATTGGACAATGTGAGCGTCCCTAGCAACCGCCAGGCAAGCCGTATCCAGCAAAGGAATTTACTTTCCAGGGATTCAAGGGATAACCTCTCTCCCCAAAGCCACCAGCCACCTGTCCTAGTTCTTTAAAGGCGCTTTGTGCATTATCTCATTGAACACTTGCGTCTTCGTTTGGTGTGGGGAATCCCCGTTTCCACAGGAGTTTTCAACCTGGGGTCTTTTAACCTCTTCTGGAGGTTAACGAATCACCCCTCACCACATTACATTAAAAAGTTTGTGTCCATTTACCCGGTAAGATTCTCAAAGGAACTGGAAACAAAACTCAGGTTGCCAAGTGCCCAAAACAGTCCACGAGAATAACTTTTTTTTTTTTTTTTTTTTGGGTACCGGGGGGTCGACCTCAGGACCTCGCGCGGCAGCAGGCGCCGGTGCCACTGAGCAATATCACCGGCCCTGTTTTCGTATGTGGATACCGGGAGTCGAACTCAGGACCTCGCGCTTGCCAGGCAGGCGCTTATGCCGCTGAGCTATCTCACCGGCCCCCAAGAATAACTTTCATACACATTAGCCCAGTCTTCCTTCTCAGAAACCCAAATCACGTCTTAAGATACCTTCCAAAGACTTTAAACTCTTGACCTTCGTTCATTCATCGATTTAATAAGTAACTGTTGATCACAATTATGAGTCATATATTTGTTATACAGTCGCTTTTCTAGACACTGAAAGATTGCAACTGTCGAAGAGAATTTCTCATGCCCTAGAGCTTAACTTCTGGTGTGGGAGACAATGGATGCACACACAAGATCACAGATTGTAATAAAAAGTAGTCATATGATGGAGTGTTGAGGGTGATGATCTCTGGAGAGAGTGGTCAGGAATGGCCTTCTTGAGGAGATGGTATACAAGCTTCCATGTGAGAAGACGCCAGCTGTAAGAGAGAGAGAGGGAGAGGGAGAGGAAGAAGGAGAGGGAGAGGGGGAGAGAGACAGAGAGCAGTATGGGCAAAGGAAACAAAAGTAAAGACAGAAATGGGTTTGGAGTGTTTGAGGAAATGAAAGGTTAATGTGGCTGCGACAGAGAGAGAATAGCGGACTGCGATTAAGACACAATCAGACAGCCCTCAGACAGCCCTTCCCCTGGCTCTTTATGGGACTTGGCTCCTCCTCCATACTCCCCCCTCCCCCATCATACCCATCATGCCACTTTCTTTATTTCCTCCATAGCCTTCTTTACTTTTTTTTTTCTTTCTTCTTTTTATTATCTGTGATCTCTAGGAGAAGAGACTATGTTATTTGTATCCCAGTACTTACAAAAGTAACTGACACTGGGTGGACACTAAATATTTGTTGGCTGCATGAATCTCCACATCACAGTACCAAGAACAGTGCATGATTTTAAGAATATAGTGGTGGGGCCAGTGAGATGGCTCAGTGGCATAAGCGCCTGCCTGGCAAGCGCGAGGGCCCGAGTTCGACTCCCGGAACCCACATACAAAAAAAGGGCCGGTGATACCGCTCAGCGGCACGGGTGCCTGCTGGCGCGCGAGGTCCTGAGGTCGACCCCCAGTACCCACAAAAAAAAAAAAAAAAAAAAAAAAAAAGAATATAGTGGTGAACAAGACAAAGACACCAGCTCTTTCAGGGAGCTTAAATGCTTGTGGAATAAATGAATTACAAACTATGTGGCCAAACTAATTGCAGAATTGAAACATTTAGACCAGAAGTGCTGTGGGAAGCTGTTCAATGATTCCCTTGATAATTTATTATTTCAGTTGTATTTCAGTTTAATTAAACAAATATTTAATACCTGCTGTATGCCAAGCGCTTTTGTATATCAACAAGACAGATGCCAACTTTGCCTATAGAATTTACAGTCTATTGCTGAATTGTCTACCACAGTTGCCATTTTATTACTGTTTATTGGTGACCATTGAGTTATGTGGCTGGTCCTAACTGGAATGTGGGTAAGCATGAACTGCATTTCAAAGATTTAGAGCAAAGCAAGAATGAAAAAAATCTCTCATCATTAATTGCTAAATATTGTATTTAATATAGAAATTATGATGTTTCAGATATATTAGTTTAAATAAGATCAATTAGTAAAAATGAATTCACCTGTTTTCTTCTTTTTAATCTGGCTTCTAAAAAATGTTAAATTACATATGTGGCTTGCCTTATATTTCTATTGGACAGTGCTGGTCTACTGGAAGCTTAATACTAGTTGAATAAACAAATGAAATCTTGCTACTGATGTTAAATTAGACATTTTGGCTGAAATAGCAAATTTCAAATATAGAAAGTATACCAAGAATTTCAAATGAAACAAATTAATCAACTTAAATCTTTCCCATACTGAACATATGAAAGGGTCCAGAGTAAGTGATTAGGGAGGATTTCTTAAAGGAGAGCTGTGAGTCCTTCCTCCAAATCTCCAAACAAAAGAAAGAAGCTTTATGGAGGCCATTGGGTGAGTTTGAAATGTGACACTTACAGTTCAGGAGGTGCAGTGCAGTCTTGTCTGAATCCCACCTGGAAAGGCTAAAAGGCAAGAAAAGAGCCCACTAGTCAGCACACAGCAGAACTGCTTGGTTAGGAACAACCCACCCTTTCTCCTCTAGGATTTATCAGGGTGAAAAATGTGTGAGTGCTCTATGGAGCACAGATGTGGGCCACTCAAGACAGATTGTGCAGGGCCAGTTTCAGGTCCTTTTCAAGAGAGAAATCCAGTTGGACACAGAGACCTTAGCAAAGGGAAGCCAAGTGCTGTGGTTTGATGTGTCCACTCCAAAATTTGTGTGCTGAAATCTTAGATCCAATGAGGGGCCTTTAAAAGGTAATTAGGTTAGAGAGCTCTTTCCTCTTAAAGAGATTAAGCACCCTTTTAAAGACTCATGAGGAAGAGAATTAGCCCTTCTCACCCTTTCACCTTCTGCCGTGTAAGGAGGCAGCATTCCTCCCCTTCGGAGGCACCATCTTGGAAGCAGAGACCTGGCCCTCACTAGACAAAGAACCTGCCAGCACCTTGATGTTGGACTTTCCAGCCTCCAGAATTTTAAGAAATAAATTTCTGTTCTTTGTAAATTATCAAGTCTCAGGTATTTTATTACAGCAGCACAGACTAAGACATTGAACATATTGTTAGGTTCCTGGGAGCCAAGGAAAAGCAAAGAATAAACAAAAAGAGACACTTGACCCCATGTCTTCATGGAGGTATAGATTCCCAGGGATGAAGGTAAGTCCTTTAAAAGATGCCAGGAAGTGTTCCACAAGAGGGTGTGTTACTTAATCACAGTAGGACCAGCCAAGTAAGAACTTTTTTACTATCTTTTCCTCTGCTGCATCCTATGCTCCAATTACAGAAGGGCCAGATAACGGTCCTGTCGTTTGGGGCACAGGTGTAAAGACGTCAATAAGCCCAAATAAAGACAACCAGAACGACAGAAGAAAGCGACTATGCTTCCATTCCCCATCTGTAGGAGAGAAGCTGCAACTTTGAACTAAGTGAGAAGTTTTGACCATCCCCTTGGACAGAACACTTGAGTAACTGTATTGAGGCTCTGTTTTGATACCTAGGAGGGTTCGGAAGTCTTGCCATCTGACTGAATTTACCCATGAGAAGAGAAATAATTTTCCCCACAGAGAAAATTTAAAGACAGACTAGAAGACAAAAATCAAGTTGCTTTCTGAATGCCATCCACAACTCATGCTTGTTAGACTTAAGGGTTACATAAGAAATAGGGGACAGGCTGTAAATATGGACAGAAATGTGTTCATCTTGAAGTGTACAGAACAGAAAGATGTATAATGTTAAAGATTAAAGTGCACATTACTATAGGGAGAAAAGTGGTTTATCTAAAGTCTCACCGCCTCTCAGCCTGAGATGTAAAATAATCCCCCATTCGCAGAGGCCTAGCTGCAATTGCGGAGAGCAGCAGTTGGTGACAGTTGCCACTGCTCCTCAGGGTCCATCAGCAGCTACACAGTGATGGGAGCCTGAACATGCTGAAGTTCCTAGCACCAGAGAGACAGGCCGGAGCAGGCAGGTGGGGAAGTAAGTCCTCCCGGGATAAAGCGAACACAACACGGAGCCACTCAGCTGGAACCGGACATCTCACTGAAGGCTACGGTATCAAAAAGTAGATCAACTGTGAGGGTCATTTTTGTTAATGTTTCCCCTAAAGAGACTAACCAAAGGATGAAGGCTTCTCCACTCTTAGCAAGAACTGCCTGGCTCCAAGAAATATCATGCTTAGATTGGATAAGAGACTGAGGCCGGGGCCTCATTCTTCTGAAGGTGTGAGCGGGTAATCGAGCCAGCGAGCAGTGATGAATGTGAAGACTAAGCCATTTTCAAACCTCAGAATGGTTAAGGAGGTCATTTACCCTTAGACATCAATCAGTCATTGTAAGGCATCTCAGAGATCAAGCCAGGCAGAAGTCTTAGAATATAGTAGATCCTCAGAGCATGAGCACGGATTTTTCTGATGATTAGGAGATGACAAGTTCTACTGCTTACTAGCTGTCCGGAGTTTGCTACTTCACCTCTGTGCTGCGTTTCCCTCTTCTGTAGCACAGGGACAACTCTCATAGAGGACTGCCGAAAAAGGCAAGGTTTGCCAAAACCGAGACTAACTTCTTTACCCATTCACTGTTCTATTTTGCCTGATCAAGACTGTTGGTTGTAAAGTAGAGAAAGACATTCAAACTAGCAAATGAGAGAATTTGCTAAAAAAATTTGCACCAGAAAGTCAGACAGAACCGAAGCAGACCTCATCTCTCTGTCTCTCTTGGGACTCAAACCCCTTTCATTTATCCCTTTCCCTTCTATATCAACTTCACTTTTCTCCTTCATTTTAGACCTTTTTCTACTTCTGTCCCCAGATGTTCCAAAGTCAACCCAGTGCCCGGCATGTCCATCCCCTACTTTGCATCTCCATCGCTGAGTACAAAGGATTGAGTAGTGGTCCTAAAAAGGGGGGGGGATATCTTTATATCTTAATACCCTGACTCTGTGCATATTACTTTATTTGGGGGAAAAAAAGCCTTTGCATACATAATTAGATTAATGGTCTTGAGATAAGTGCATCCTGAATTAACCATACATAGGCCCTAAAACCAATGACCTTTTCAGAGACAGAACAAGACTAAGGACACAGATACATAAAGGAGTTGGAGAGATGCAGCCAAAGAAGCCAAGGAATATCAACAGCCCCCGAAGCTGCAAGAGGCAAGGAAGTGCTCTCCCCTAGAGCCTCCAAAGGGAGTGCATCCCTGCTTACACTGTGATTTTGAATTTCTGGCTTCCAGAGCCATGACAGAATAAATCTCTGTTGTTTTAAACCACCAGTCTGTGGTCAATTGTTCCAGCAGCTATAGAACTAATCAAGTCTTAGTCCCTAATAGTTAGGAAAGAATCTGGTTGGTTTAGGCTGACTTGGGTGCAACACATCCCCTGGTTCATCCAATCTTATCTTCTGCCAGAAAGATGGGTCACTTGAGATGAACATGTTGCCAGGGCACATTCCTATGTGGGGAATACTTACAGAGTAGAGGTGCACTGCACAGGAACTCCAAAACCCACCTACTGCAGAGGAGTTCTCTAGTCATCCAGCTCCGAACTTCATTTTTAAGACCTCTTTCCTCCATCTCCATGTCCTGTTCTTCAACAGTTTTGGACCAGTTTTCACTTCTATATATTTTTTTTCAAAGTTTACCACTTCTTTCCAACTCCCCTGCCACTGCTCTACCTCAAGCCAGCGTCGTGTCTTGCCTTTGTCTACTGCCACTGTTCTCAAACTGTATAATGAGACACCCCAGGGCACCAGAGAGAATTCACAGGAGTGTCTCCGGACCTTTCAAATTTTTGAGAAAATCATAGTAACATCTGTTGGATACTGTGCAAGCCACTAGCTTGAGGTAGTTCAGTTTAAACTTTAGGTTATTATACTTTTCCCAATAATATCAACTCTGTTTAAAGCTGAGTCCAGAGAAAATCAATATGGAAGGAATAAATAAGGGTGGTCTGTCCAATAAAATTCCAAGGCTTGAGAAGGCATACAGCAGCCAACATGCACTGAATTGTTTGCACATAAATACCTATTAAGACATTTGGAGCTGACTACTTAATAAGTGGAATTCTTAGTTAGTTCTTTTGGCCCTCAGATGCTGTGAAACAATTACTAAGATACTGAAACTGTTGCTCACCTTTCCACTCTTATTTCACTGGAAGTAGGCGATGGAATTGACTCCCATTTTTAAGATGAGCCGTGTATAACACATCATTAATGCCCTCTGGGGAAGAAGATTAGCTGGGCTACTCTGAACAGAATGACTTTCTGCGATCATTTGCTGTGTCACATAGAAACTATGCTTCTTTTGCTTCCTCTTGTGGGAGTGTCTAATATGTCCAAGTCAATTATAAAAGTATGTACTGAGCATTTAATAGGTGGCTTAGAATAAAAAACACAAAACCCAAGAACAGGTTGGAGACTCAGGTCTACTATTTATTAACTTTATGTCCTGAAGCCAGCTACTTCACCTCTCTGAACGTCAGCTTCTGCAGCTATTAAAAGATACACTGCATTCATTAGAATGTGTTATTGATGAGCCTACTACGTGCTCAGCACTGCTATTTACTGCAAGGCAGTGCTGCTGCACTTTTGTTTTCTCGTTAGCACTCCCCTAAGGAGTGTTTTAGACATTCTTATCCTCATTCTGCCCCTCACGCTTTAATACCAGGAGCCAGCAGGAGGGGGATCCTCACTGGCAATGGACCCCCCAGTGGAGTCATTCGCTGGCCAAGAGTTTAAGGAGAGAGGACGGAAAAGCAGAGCCCAGTGAGCGTAGGTTGTGCTGTGGTCAGTCATTTTGAAGAATAAATAGCATAAAAAACACTTCGCGAACAGCAGACTGCAAAATAATTGGGATGAATTATTATGTATAAAATGCTCCTTTTAGACATTGGAAGCAGAAGATGATTGAGCCCTGGCTCCAGGTTTCAAAATTTTTTCCTTTGGAAAACAGCTGAAGATGCTGAATTCTGCGAAAAGGTTAATGCAACTAAAGATACCAGATATCTAGATATCTAGATAGACCTAGAAAAGAGAGAAACATTAAAAGTAAGGAAATGATACATATGGCAGGCATGGCGGCGCGCCCCTGTCATCTCAGCACTCGGGGAGGCTGAGGCAAGAAGACGGCAAGCAAGTTCCAAGCCCAGGATGGGCAACTTAGCAACTTAGCAAGAACCTGTCTCAAAATTAAAAAAGAAAAAGGTCTGGGGATGTAGCTCAGTGCAATGGCGTGGGTTCAATCCCAGGAACACAAAGAGGAAGGAAGGAAGGAAGGAAGGAAGGAGCCTGCCCACCATTTTGGAAGTACTTACTAGATTCTCTGTGCTAAGAGCTTTATGCTCATGAATCCTCGCAGAGCTGCTCTCTCCATTTCATGAATGAGGAACTGAGGCCAGAACACATAAGTGATGTGCCCCAAATCACACAGGTGGCAAATAGCAGGATTTAGGTCTGTGTGACTTGCACCTAAGGTCTCAACTAAGATAGCATAAACCCTTGTCCCTGCCACCCTGCAAACACCCTCTGGTACTTACAGCACTCCATTTTGTACACTTGACCCTCTATCAATGATTTCTATCCATTCCACTTGTAGAACTGGACATCAACAGGACTTTAGACTTAAGTTCAATGATAGGAAGATTTTTAATGCTTTCAATTTTAATGCTTTCACAGGGCCTACAAACAAAAGCTGTGGTCACCGTGTTTGGTTACCCATTGTCTTGTTTGTAGCAGGAAAATATATCTTCCTTTATGTCCTAAGGATCAATCAATATGTCTTAACATATGTCTGGGTTGGAAGAGAATTTAAAAGCAGATTTTATTCTGTTTTTGGATTCTTAAAAAATTCAAATCCAGGGATTGCCAACAGGATTACACTACCAGTGATGAACATCAAGAGGAGGACCAGAGAGAAACACTTGTCAAATACCAGGCACTTGCTGAAGGACATGAGGTGTAATTTAAAGAGCAGTAACATAAACACCCAGGGTCAGGGACTGATTCACAATAAGAAGGTGTCATACAGCTCCAGAACTAGAAACATGGCAGAAAAGGCCTAAGGTTTAAAAGCGGTGGAGTCAGAGGTCCGTGAGAAAGCCTTCCAATCAACCATTAAGTGTGTACAATTGTGGACAGAGGATTTGGTTTTTGTCAGTAGCCAGATAAAGCAAAGTTGTCTCCTATTAAGAAAGTACTTGATAATGTGCATGATACAATTATAGATGCACCACAAACACACACCCCCCTAACTGTATAAGCATCAAACCCCATGATATCTGAACTGGCCCCAGGATAGAGCTTAGAATCAAGGAAAGTGAGGCACATAGACAAATAACACTGTGATGACTTTAAAAACATGCAATAAACAAAAGGATTGGTAAGATGGGAAAGACCATGGTCAGATGGCGGTGTCTGGAACGCTTCAGGGGAGGTTGTACTTGAAGTGGTCATTGAAGGGGCAGTAAAACTCAATCCACTCATCCTCTGATTTACTCATTAAACATTGTATTCGATGCTTGCTGTACAGAAGCATCTTAGCTACTTTCTTCCTAGCTGAGACACAATGCAGCAGGCAGAGAGGTTCATTTTGACTCACAGTTTGTAGAGGTTTCAGTTCCTCATTGGCTGGCTCCAAGGCAGGATGGCATGGCAGAGCGGCATGGCAGCAGCAGAGAGCTGCTTGCCACATGGCAGATAGGAAGCAGAGAGCAGGGGAAGGAGCTGGGGATGGAGAGAAATCCTTTCAGGCCACACTCTCAGTGACCCACCTCTTCTAACCAGCCATGAGGCTCTTGGGGGACATCTCAGCGGAAATCATAACAAGAAGATTGTGCCAGCCACTGGGGGACTACCAAGAGCCCCCAGTTCCCTTCTTTTATTTATTTAGCATATTTAACAGCTGTTCTGAGAGTACTTACTCCTTACAGGCACTGGCGGTGCTACTGTGAACAAGCTAGAGGTCCAGAGGGCAGAGGAGAAGGAGAGGTAGGCTTCCAGGCTGGGAAACAACATTGCTTAAACTGCTCGTCTGTTTCTCTCATACTAGAGAGACAATACGATGCTTACACATGTGCTTCTGGTTTATTTCACTTATGAGTATTTTCTCGAGTTGCATCCATTTACCTATAAAAGTCTCCAGTTTATCCTTCTTTATGGCTGAATAGTACTCCATTGTATAAAAATACCACATCTTTCTTATCCATTCCTCAGTTGATGGCATTTGGGTTGTTTCCAAGATCTGGCTATTACAAATTGTGCTGCTATAAACATGGGTGCACATATATCGCTGTGGTACGATGTTTTTAATTCTTCTGGGAAGATGCCCAGAAGGGGAATAGCTGGTTCAAATGGGACCTCCAACATTGCTTAAACTGCTCGTCTGGGTTTACTCATGATGATGACGATGATGATGATGATGATGATTTCTGAGATAAAATTTCATCTTAGATCCTTGGTAATAAAAGGCCTGAGAGTGACAAAGTTAAGAACTACATAAAGGAGAAAGTGGAGATAAGCTACAACTTTGAGTTTAGAGGGAAGAAGGTACAACAAAAGGATTTGTGAAATGCCCAGACCAGATAATCTAAAAGAGAAGGAAATGACTGATTTGAAACAAATTTCTTTGGCTTTGATAATTATAATATCCTTTTATAGAGATGGAAAAAATATATAAGAATTCATCCATTGATTTATATAAGCACACACCTCTCAGATAGCCGGGCATTCAAGACCGTATCAACTGTGTCAGATACAGGGGACAGAGAGGAAAATCCACAGTTGTGTGTTTTCCAAGCAAAATAATGTCCCCGTAACTGTGGCACGGCCACAGTTCATAAGAAGTTCATCTTTATTTCCACCCCATTTATAGCTGTCATCATAAAGTAGGTCATCCTTACAACTCACTTGAGAAGTAATGTAGAGCAAGGGAGGTTAATTCCAGTTTAAAGGTGGAGAAACTGAGATCCAGAACTTGACCAAATCCTAGCGTTATTCAGTAGGGGAACTCGGAATGGGATTTGCTGTTGCAGTCAGGAGGTCAGCCTCATGCACATCGCCTTATCTTCAAATAACACCGTGTGTCCAGGAATGTCGTGAGGCCGTAGGAGGTCCCTGACGGCCTGATTAATGGAGCTGCTTATAACTTATTGAGCACAGCTTTGTCCCACACGATGCTGAGCATCAGGTCACTCCTTTAAGTGGAGTCTAATGGAAGTTCCAAGAATTATGGCCTTTTCTTATTAACAGAGAAAAAAAAGAAGTTAAGAAAAATCACTAGAGAGAGTCATGAAGAATTGAGATGATGAGCTGGACATCGTTGTGCATATCTGCAATCCCAACACTGTAGGATGGCAATGACAAACCTTTTAGAGAGAGTGCCCAAACCACAACCCAAGACCCACTTATTTGTCGCAAAGTGCCAACTACAATTAAACCTGAATACTGAGGTTTTTAGTTTAGGAAAAACAACTCTCACATTAACATCTTTTGTCTTAAAAGAAAAACAAATAACACACATGCCATAGGTTCACCACTATTGCTATAGGAGGCTGAGACAGAAGGATTGCAAGTTGGAGTCCAGCCTAGGCAAATCAGTGACTTACTGAGATCTTGTCTCAAAATTTAAAAATTTTGGGCCAGTGAGATGGCTCAGCGGCATAAGTGCCTGCCTGGCAAGCGCGAGGGCCCAAGTTTGACTCCCGGAACCCACATAAGAAAAAAGGGCCGGTAATATTGCTCAGCAGCACGGGCACCTACTGGCACGCAAGGTCCTGAGGTGGACCCCCGGTACCCACACACAAAAAAAAAAATTTAAAAATTTTAAAAAATGAGATGAAAAGATGAACAAAGCATTCAAGAGAAAGGCTCATGCATGAGTCACTACAGCTGAATAAAAGGGCCCAACTTGCACTGATGGGGTAAAACAATGGTTGAGGTGCCTGCTGGTACAGACACACCATGGGCCTAGTCGCCCTTCAGCCTGAAGGAAAAGCAAGAAAACCATAATAATTACCTTTCCATGCACTTTACCATTTACAAAAGTACCTTTTGACAAGTTTAAGATCTTTGTAGGCACCACGGTGGGGAAGCCCTGCATTATCAGACATATCATTCATTCCTTCATTCAACCAATACTATGAGGTTTTTTTCCTCAGTACTGGGGATTGAACTCAGGGTCTTCACCCTGAGCTACATCCCCAGACCCCCCTCCTTTTTTCGCTTTTTATTTTGAGACAGTCTTGCTAAGTTGCTCAGGCTGAGCTTAGATTTTGCAATCCTCCTGCCTCAGCCTTCCAGAATGCAGCACTTACAGGTATGCACCACCACACCCAGGTTTTTGAGCATTTCTGAGTACCAGGAAGTGTAAATTGCCCAGAATATACGCAGACTAATAAGATATAGGCTGTGATACAATAGGATGAGTTCTGGACCTTGAAGCCCTGCTCTGCTACTTATTAGCCAAATCATCCTGGCTAAGTGATCTGTCCTCTCTGACCATAGTTCTGAAGTCTATAAAATTGGTCTAATGCTATGGTACCACCTTTCCTATTCCAAAATGTTCTTGAGTTCAAGGGAGGTTGTGGTATGAATGTCCTTTGTAAATTACAGAGCTCCCGCCTGGCACTCTTGCCCCATGTGGCATTGGGTGCCCACAGGTTTGTTATGCAGATATGTGATGCCTGTGTGGGACCCAAGTCTTTAAGAGGAAAGGGTCCAGAAATTGAGGCAGGCACTGCACCAGTGGTCTTTCATAAGCTGAGGGCTGAATATCAGGAAGAAACCAGAAAGTTAAACTTGAAAACACCCCATCACCTTCATCTCACCATCAGACCAACCCTGAGGCTTTGGGGAGTCCTCAGGCCCCTGGCCTCATTAGACAAGCAGATGGACAAAGGACAGAGGTTAATGGCAGCTAGAGATGACCCTGATGTGATTTGGTCCTAGTAGCCAACCCTCTGGAGATGGTTATGACTTTGAAAACTGAAGGGCTGACTTTTGGTGGGACGTGAACTCAAAGTAAAATCTAAAATTATGTCAGAAGTTAAGGAAAAATAACTCCTCTTTCTAGAAGTTAGAAAAGAGAAATAAAAAGTAAAATAGGGTAGTACAAATATTGCCAACTATTTAAATCAAATAATGTTGACTGCAGTCATACAGGTAGTCATGGCTTGGAGAGGACATGAAAGAGGAGCATTTTAAAGTATTCATAGCCTTTCCATTAATGAGGGCAAAACTGGGAGCTTTAGTGGAGTGACACGGTGGCTGGCATCTGCATGTGTGGATGAAGCATGCACACACTTGTGTATGTATATTTCTAAACAGCCGGGATGAGGAAGAGGGCACAGCTAAGCTCTCGTGGATAAAGTAGAATTGCATATATGTTTAGCTCTTGTGTTCTTCCTATTTCTGAGCTACTCTCTTGGTCTCCAGGAACAGTCTTTACTTCTGCTGCTGGCAACTCTAACCGCTGGAGTTATCGAGAGTCAGGTTAAGATTGAAATGCTCTATACCATGGGTAACTGGGATTCCCAGAGTGTGAAAACACCAGTAGTTTGGCCACAGCTGCTGCTTCCATCGGATGGTCCGTGAATATTTCCCAGCTTGGAATAACAGTTCCTGTTCCCTGCTCAGAAAATAGTTTCATTATTTAGGAGCTCAGGAAATAAAACAGTTTCCAAATCAGTGGTGACTATTTCTGCACAGTCTCTGCTTTTTTCCATAGCTAGCACAGCTACATTGAGCTGCTAATGGCTCAGTATTCATAAATATGCAAAGAGAGCATAAATCTTCTTGACTGATTAATCCAGTGATATTTATCTAAGCCCTTGCCTGTGAGCACTCTCAGACCCACAGTTTCTGTTCTCACCTCTCGTTTCCCTACTTCTTAGCCCTTCCTTCGGTCTAGCATCGAGCAGCAGATGATAAATAAAAGGGGTCCTGGTCTCGACTGCTCCTGAATTCCTCGGCAGCTGTCTATGAGAATTTCACAAATTTATCATGCACTTTTAAGCTTTAATAATGAAGATGGTAGACTTACGTGAACAAGTGGCTGGTGGAATTTGAAAGCCAATTTATTTTGTTCATTAAAATTTAGGAGAGCCATATTATGCCATCAAGCCCAAGGGACACTTTTCACATCTAATGAAAAAGACAACTGGACTATCCCAGGCAAGAAAGAATTCAATTTTACATTTAAATTCCATCCCAGGAGTATGGCAGGGGCTCTCTGTGTTATAAAAGTTGAAAGAAGATGAGGTTTAGCTGGAGAATTTTTGCAAGTGTTTGTGATCAAAGTGGAAAAATGAATGGAGAAGGCGACACCTTGATGCAGAGAAGCTTTGTAAGAAATCCTCAGCCGGAAGAGCCAGGTAAGCTGCAGCAGGTGTCCTGACCCACACAAACAGTGAGATAAAAGATGCTCTTGTTTTAAGCCACTAAAAAGAGAAAACTGAAAAGAGATTTTGTTGAACACTCACATATACTTCTGGGCAAGTACATTTTCCTCCTCACCTTCTTTCTTCCTCTCATTTTTTCTAACTTGATACAAACTATGTAGCAAGTGCACAGGGTCTGGCCACCAGGCTCTAGGTCATGGGTAGATTTTTTTTTTTTTTTTTCTCAACAAAAGCCATGACCCACAGAGAGATATGCATCCCCATCGAGGTCTGCACATCCCACATACATGCAGTTTCACTGACTCTTTTGGAGAAAAGTTTTGGAGGGAACGCCAGTTTCTTTTTGAGGTAAATACATTCCCATTAGCCATTAAATATAGAATGAACGTACTAATATTGACCAGAGTAAGTGAAAACATTTGGAACTAGCATTGGAACAGCCTTGGAACAACTAACTCCGGGAGGCTGAGGCAAGAGAATCACAAGTTTCAGCCCAGCCTGTGCAATTTAGAGACGTACGAGGACCCTGTCTCAAAATAAGTACTTTTTTTTTTTTTAGAGTTAGAGATGCAGCTCAGTGCAAAGGCCTTGGGTTCAATCTCCAATACCATAAAAACAAAAACAAACAAAAAAACCCTTAGGGAATATAGAATAAAATACATTTTGAGGAACTGGAAAAGGTGATCACATGTTCACATTTAAAACCTTTTCTTATCCTTTTGTGTACCATAAATTTCTCAGAGAAATGTAAAAGAAATGTCTGCCTCCAAACTACAAGGGGAGGGGAGTGACATATCAAGGACAATTCCCATTTGGAGAGTAGCTGAGTTTACAAGACTTCCTAACAGAGCGACAGACGACTTGCAGGCTGCAGCAGCACCACCCAAGTTGCCAACCCCCTGTGCTAGGCTACTGGTTTTATGAGGCACTGATTAAAACAATGAAAGCACGCTCGAAAGCAAGGGTCCTTAGGAAACGTTGTGCGTACTCCTCTTCCAGCTCACCCCCATCAGGAACCACCGCTGGCCTCAGTAAACACTGCCCAGTGCAGATGACAAATGGCCCTGTTGTAGTGCAGCTTGACACACAGCTCAGCACCTGGCACTGGTGGTGGTGGGACACAACGTGGAGTTACTTTGTCTAGGGCTCGGAGGATGATTCTCACCACGCTTCGGTATTATGTGATGAAAATGCCACTTTACCTCTTGATCTTCCTTTCATAAACCCTCAACCCTAGTCCATTCATGAAAAAGACACCAGGCAAATTCCAATAAAGGGCATCCTGTGATAACTCAACTAGAACTCACTCCTCAAAACTGTCAAAGCTGACGAGGAGAGTCTGAGAAACTGGCACCTCAGAGAGGCGCCTAAGGAGAGATGACCACTACATGTCATGCAGGATCCTGTAACAAGAAAGGACACACATTAGGTAAAAACTGAGGAAATCTAAATAGATGGCAAATCAAATACAGGAATAGTAATGTATCAATACTGGCTCATTAGTTATAACAAACGTACCATAGTATGGCGTTAATACCAGGAGAAAATGATGAGGAATGGGGACATGGGAGGAGGGAACCGTCTGTTCCCTACAATTGCTCTGAAAACTAAAGACTACTTTTTTTTTTTTTTTTTTGTGGGTACTGGGGGTCAAACTCAGGACCTCGCGCTTACCAGGCGGGCGCTTATACCGCTGAACTATCTCACTGGTCCAAGACTACTTTTAAAGAGTTTGTTTTATTAAAGCTTTTGATATCCCCCAAAAACCTGCCATGGGAGTTGGGAGATGACAAGGATAGATAAGCTCTTGTTCCCTCCACTTTATGTTAGACTATCACCAATGATATAGGATAACTCTATCATCTTTTCACCCCCTCTCTGGGGAAGAAAGCTGAGATGGAGGAAAGCACCTTGTTACCAACCCTTAAAAGCTACAGTTCTGGTACTGAGGTTGATGACAAGAAGAGGCGTATGCGAGTGAGACAGTAATGGGACCACAGAGGGGAAAATGGCTGAGGGGAGTGTGGCTTCTCCATAGATGTACCATAAGCTTGTGCCTCAAACCTCTGCTTTGGGGCTTCATCCCACAAGCACTTACCCAACACCTGCACAAGCCAGGCACTCTTAGACACTAGGAATATGAGGATGAACACGTCTCAGCTCCTGCCCATCAGGAGCTCACAGTCTACGCTGGAGACAGGATGGAAAATAATTATAGTACATCGTGAGAGAGGGATACAGTGTGTAAAAATTAGTAGAAGTGTTTCAAGAGGGCTGGGCAAGGGACAATGAACTGTAGGGTGATACTAGGAGGAAGCTCTTGAAATGGGCCATCAAAAAATGAGTAGGCTCTTGCTATGTTAAGGGAGAATGAGGTTCTCTAGAGAGATGATAGCATTTGCAAAGACAGTAACATTCAGCAGCTGTCAGGGAAGTGACAGCTGGAACATCAGGCAAGGACTCATTCCTCAGAAGAGGTGATAATGGTCCACTGGACAGGAGCAGAGCTGGAGTTGGTAGGGGGCTCCTGTAATGATTCAGACTGGAGAGGCTGAGACTACAGTCATAAGGGAATAGTAAACAATGCCCCCGCTCTCCTGCCGTCTCACTCCTCCAACATTCAAGCTAAACACACTCCATTCTCCAATCCTCTGCCCGGGGCAATGCAGGAAGCAACAGAAGCCAGAGGAGAGCAGCATCCGGATTCCTTCTTGTTAGAGATCTGAGGTGCAGGCTCATGCCCACTTCAGAGTTCACTGAAGAATCCCAGTTGCTCAACCACCTGCTAGTTGCCCCCAGCTTCCCCCAGGGCAAGTCCTCTCAGCTCCAGCTGTTAGAAGGGGGCCGTGCGCAGTCTGCGTAAGAGCAGTCTCTTCTAGCTTCTGATGTTGAAGTTGAGAAGCTGCAGAGACTACTGATTAACCATCATTTTATTTCCAAGAAGATGTGGGTGAGGCCGCGGACATGCAGGCTTCCTCCTCCTTTGACAATGGTGAGGACAACTTATGGCACCTAGTTTGCTCTGAAGGCAATTGGCCACATGAAACCTCAGGGGTTTGGTCTCAAAATTGTTTTTGACAAGGCACATAGCTCAAGGAACACAAGCTGTATGACCAGGAGCATTCCTTCCATGACTTTGCTGCTCTGGTTGGCACTAAGGGGCACGTGAAGGGCATAGACTCTGGAGCACCCAGACTTGACCTTGAATCCACCACATACTAATTGTATGACCTTAGCCAAGTTGCTCTATGTCTTCACTTCCATTTCCTCCTTTGCAAAAATGGGTATAACAACTGTACTTATTGCAAAGGGCTGATGCGAGGATTATTACCCTCTAGATCATGTTAATGACACAGCCTGGCACATGCTGATCAAAGTTAGCTGTAGGCTCCTCTTGCAGGGCCGTCCTGCACCAGCTCTACCCTACACCTCTGGGAGTGTTACACCACAGCAGCACACACCTCAAATGCCTGCTGCTCATATGGCTAGAGGCTGGGGGCAGGGCACATAATAGTGAAGGGTTAGAACTCAATTGCCATGTTACGAATCCCAGCTACAGAATTTTCTAGTTACCTATGCAAGCAACATCATCTTTGTGTTCAATTTCCTCATTTGTAAAATGGAAGCAATAATGGAAACTATCTCCTAGGGTTACTGCAAGAAATAAATGAGGTTGACCCATAATGTTACATGTAGTTGGAGTTCATTCATTCTTTTGGCTACGTAGGAGTCCATGTTACAGATATATTATGATTTATTCATCCAGTCTACTATTCGTGAAGCTTTGTTTGTTTGTTTGTTTTTCCACTTTGGGGCTCTTACAGAGTGCTGCTATGACGTCTTATATCTTTTAATGACTATGTGTATACAATTTCTGGATCGATTTCTGGGTGAGAGGGTGTCAACTTCAGTAGATACTGCCAACTAGTTTTCCAAGATGTTTTCCAATTTGAATCCCTACTAGTCGTGCATGAGAATTCAGTTGCTCTACATCCTTACCAGCACTTGGTATCTTCTGAAGTTTATTATAGCCACTCTAGTGGGTCTATCTCGCCATCACATTGTGGCTTCTTCCATTTGCACGTGCCTGGTGCGAGTGTCGAATGCCTTTCCATGTGTGTGCTAAACACAGTGTTTGGTATGTAGTAAGCATTCAATAAATGTTAGCCATTACCGTTATTCTTGTTCTTTGGTCACTGAAATATAAATTTTTAAGTGGGGACAGGCAGAGACTTCTGGAAGCTTTGGAGATTTTTAAACTCTCTTGGGCTGCCTTTTATCCTCCACGTGTGACTTTCCCCGTGCCCACATCTCCACAGATTCCCTATAGATAATGCTCCTCCCCCTCCCCCAGTCCAGGCATGCCACAGAATAGAAACTGAAAGCCAGGGGGGACTTCTGACCCCCACCTCAAACAGGTTGCCACCGCTGCTCATTTCTGAGAGATGCCGCTTCCCAGATGAGATGTGTCACTTCCAAGAGACTCTAGACTCTAAGATTCTAGCTCACCCTGATTCTCATCCATTTGACCCCACCTCCCTCCGGCTTCTTCCTGATGAATGGCTTTGACAACTTTCTCATTATTACAGCCTCTGGTCCAAATCTGACTTGAATCTTTAATGCCTTTCATTAGGAAAGATGCATTACTTGGTTTTTAAGATGCACACACAATTCCCCTTGCAAAGCCAGTATCCTGAGGGGTTTGTTAATGCATCAAGCCACAGACCTCTTAGGAAAATTCCACGATGTCCCCAAAACAAGAAGATAGTTAAGCTCTACCCCCACACCCCCAGTTTAGCACCTACTAGTGAGCTTCAGGAGAAAAGAAAAAAATGGCATTGTGTATTTGGGGGTGGAGTTGCATCTTTTAGTTTCTTTGAAAAGAGAGAAAAAGAAGGCAACTTAATTCTGAAACCAGGTCAAGCATTTTTATCTATGTTTACATAAAATATTCTTCATTATGTAATGTAATAGATATAATTGCATTCTCTAAGTAGCTGGGTTAAGAATTTCTCTTAGATTGAGACCTACCTCTTTTGGGAAAATTTCTTGGTATACTCACATAGATTAAAATATGAGATCTCTGTTACCCGGGCCCTTGAGGAGCAGAACTGCTCTGGAAAAGACGAGAGAACGAATGTCTGACTGCAATAGAGACTGAAGGGAGGAGAAAGAAACAGGGGGATTGTGAAAGCTGAACAGATGGTTAAGGGTTGTTCACTGGACTAGGTGACCCCTTGAGTCTTCAGGAAAGCTGCCTACTTCATTAAATGCACAGTGCAAATTACAAGTTCATGTTTCGCAGAAATCCTTCAAGGAACTAATCTTGGTTTGCAGGTCTGCCTTGGATGGAATTAAGAAAACCTGACTACAGGAATCACAAATGAAACGACAGAAAAAAAAAAATATATGCTGTTTGGAATCCAGGCTCTTTGTCACGGTTTTTCAAGGACTTTTTCAGTGTTAGCACCAAAAGTCTCACATTTCAAGAAACCCCTCTGTCCCAGGCAAACTCTTGCTCAGCTATACGTATGATTGAGTGTTTGAGTTGCATTTGTCTAAATTTCCTAAGACCAGGGAAGTCTCAGTTGACAATTGAATTGTAATGGAAATAGCACATATACTGTTCAACTTTCTACACATAGATGTAGACGTAGACGTAGACGTAGACGTAGACGTAGACGTAGACGTAGACATAGACATAGACACAGACATGTATTGCCAAAAAAGTATATGCTAAAATGCTAAGTGCTTTCTGACAGGTTAAATCCCCCTCCTGATCAAGAATTTCATCTTTTCGTCACAGTTTACTTGAGATTTTGCTTTCTTTTATGCATTGAAGAAGAACAACAGCATTGCCAGATTCTGCTTAAATCCTCAAATTCAGCAGCCTTTCCATTGGAAGACATGTTCTCATCCCAGACCTTTGAGAGGGAGACAGTAAGCAGCAGATCAAGAACTCCTTCTGGGACCCCTCCCCTCCCCTCCCCTTTGCATGTAATGTGGGAGAACTAATCTGGAAAGATGTAGGTTAAGAGTGTGGATCCACAGGGTGTGATGGTGTGCACGCACATAATCCCAGCTCTCTGAGAGGCTGAAGCAGGAGGGTTGTAAATTCAAGACAAGCCTGGGGAATTTAGTGACTTAGCAAGACCCTGTCTCAAAATTTAAAAACTTAAAAAGGGGTTGGGATGCGGCTCAGTGTGAAGACCCTGGCTTAAATCCCTAGTACTGCCTAAAAATAATAAAATAAAATACTCTAGATCTACTGATTTCAACAAGGATTAAATTATATTTTCAATACATTTAACTCAGACATTAAATTTTTGTAGTGTTTGAAACCAGTAGGAATAAATTATTGAGAATGTGATCTTATCTCTAAACATTCACTCCATTCGTGGACTCAAATTAGCATATATACATTCCAAGGATTGGGTCAGAATTACATTTTCAGATTAATGGAATTTGATTAAGGAAGTAGAACCTAGGTATATTTTAGAGCAAAACATGCTTGGATTTTAATTTCACACTTGGTAGAAACTGACTGTATGGCCTTGGGCATATTCCCTGTGATCGGAGGAGTGGGTGCTGTGGTTAGCACAGGTTGAGAGAGAAATCAAGGATTCAGTACAGGATATATTAAGAAGAGAGTTCTCGATTGGAGATATAAGTGTGGGGTCACTGACACTTGGATGGCATGTAAAGCCATGACCAGGTAAGATTAACAGAGAGTAATGGCAGGGAGAGAAATGTCTGTATGGCCATGGGTTTGCTACCAAGCTGAGGCTGGCTGGCTGTATCCCCTCCTCTACCTATATTCAATCAACCCACTACAACAGAGGGCTTCGTGCTCCTCCCTCGAGACGGTAGGTGTAAGACAAAAAATTCAGGCTTGGAGATAGAAGGGGGCTGGGATTCAGCTGTGCCACTTCTGAGTTGTGTTCGTTTGGGCAAATAATTTAATCTCGGTGGGCCTCAGTTTCCCCACCTGTAAATTAGAGGTGATATTACCTCCTGTCTGAGTGCACTGCAATGCCATAATAAAAATGCCATGGACTGGGTGCAAATATTTATTTCCCATAGTCTAGATAGTTGGGAAGTCCAAGGTCAAGCTTCCAGCAGAGTCAGTGTCTGGTGGGAACTCACATCCCGGTTCACAGATGGCCATCTTCTCACTGTGTCCCTGCACAGCAGAAGGGGTAGCGGACTCTCTGGGTCACCCTTTTTCAGTACTGGGGATTAAACTCAGGACCTTTGCACTGAGCTACATTCTCGGCTTTTAAAATTTTGTGACAGGGTCTCACTGAGTCATTAAATTACTCAGGCTGGGCTTGAACTTGAGATCCTCTTGCCTCAACCTCCTAGAGAGCTGGAATTACAGGCATGTGCTACCATGCTCAGCTTGGAACCCCTTTTATAAGGGCATTATCCACATTTATGGGAGCCTAATCACCTCCCCAAAGCCTTACTTCCTAATGCCATCACCTTGGGGCCGAGGATCTCAATATATGAATTTGTGAGGAATACAAACATTAAGTCCACAATACTCCCTTACAGAATATCTATGATTGTTATATAAATTCAACAAAAATACTTTGTAAAATACTTTTTATACATCATTATCATTTGTCTCATTATAATCTCTGCTAATTGTAAGTTGAAAATGTGGTGCTTCTGTTAGTGATTGGGTCTAATGTGGATATAGCTATACAGATATAAATATTTAATTAATGCTTAAAATGCACACGGCATATCCTTTGATATAGCAGTTCTAACTCCTACAGATATAGTTGCACAAATACAAAGATAAATGTGTTAGGCATTGGTAATGATAACAAGACATACAAAACATATATATCCATAATGGATTAGGTAAATTAATCATGGCACTTTCACACCATAGGAAACCAATTATTAAATGTAATGAGAAAATTGATGTGTACTGACATCCGTTTGCCCAGGATATTTATTTAAAATAATAAGCAGGTTGCAGACAATATACAGAGAATGATCCAACTTCTATTTTGGTAGTCACATAGCAGAAAGACCAGAAGGTTATTTGAAGGATACCTGAAGACAGCGTGGGTGAGAGTCGTCATTAGGTTACTGTGTGTGACCGCAGAGTTCAGTTACCTCTGGGGGAATGTGACTGGTGTTAGAGAGAATGTCATTTACTTCCTCCTTTATACACTTCAGCATTCTTTGAGGTTTTATAATGAACAATATTCTAAAGAATACCACACCCCAACCCCTAGTCCCTGGGATTCTTAAGGAGGTAGGTGTGCCAGAACATAAAGAATACTTCCAAGTTCAGGAAAATGTCCATGTTGGGCTCCTAGCTCTATTTCTATTCTGCAAGCCACCACCAATTGGCCCTCCCACCAATCCACGGGGCAACACAGTAGCAGAAGCCCAGTGAGGGGAAAACAGAGGCCCCAAAGAAGGGCCACTTGGGGAAGAAAAGGAAAATGCAAATGTGCTCTGAAAGCAGATGGTGTCTGAAAGAGAATGTGTGTTTGGCAACAAGAAGGGAATCACAGGGGAAAGAGAAAAAAGCAGCAAAAAAGAAACAGCCAAAGGAGGTGGTAATTAAGTGCAAAGCTGAAGATTTCCAAGGGATTTTTCAGCTTTGGCAAGAGTCAGGCCTCTGGACAATTCTGTGGAAGCACATAGACATTGTTTTTCATTTCTTTTCTTTATTAAAAGTATTCCACTAAAGCAATAGCTCTGAACCGTGATATCTAGATATTAGCTTGTTAGCAATGTTCCAAGTTGAAGTTTTCAAATAATTTTGCTTTCCTTAACCATAGTTAAAGAAGACCTGAGAGGTTAGCCCTCTCGATCACTAGCATTCGGACATGCTTCCTGGAGTGAAGACTAAGTCACAGGTGGTGTTTAAGGAGTTGTATACAACCAGCAGACTATTTCTGTCCACTTCCCAACACTGCCACTCTCCTCGGGGCTCTGGGGCTTCCCATGGGTCACTGGTAGGGGTAGGCAGGACAACCATAACGTTAAGGGATCCCTGTAACAATCAAGAGTCACGCCATTTCCCAGTCCCTTCCTAGCTTTAACGCAGGAACAAATGTCTGAAATGCCAAATAACAAAGAGATTAATCGATAAATTACTTTGCACTGAATTGTTTACTGTTGCAGCTGCTCTGGATGTTAATGAGCACCTCAGAAATTAGGGCTGCTTGAAAGGAAACAGCTGTAGAGGCTGCAGGCCAGCTCCCGCCTGCAGTGGAGGACAGCATCCTCATGTCCTCCAGTGATACAAGCAACAGTTCATGCATAGAAGTGTGGAGGATAGGTTTTGCATTGATTCATAAGTAACCTTTTAATGTTGCATAAACTGAGCCAAAGCCAAGAATATGCTATAATGTCCCCATTATCTGTTCTGTCTTTGGGGTAAGACATATACCAAGTGTAGAACTGAAGATCAGGAGATGAGTCTTTTCTAGATGTGATCAAACCTTTCTAGGACTTATAAAATTGGGTTTGGAATACAAATCTACTTTAACAGAGAGATTTTAGATTAAATGAGCCCTAAACCTTGCATGAAGACTACTGACCTTGCAGATATTTTTTACCAAGCTTGGGTTTAATCTCAGATTGATAGGTAGAATATGCATGTAACATATATTTATAGAATGGTAAATGAGTCCTTTCTAACTAGGTTGTATCTCATTTAAACCCCTTGAAAGTAGAATGTGTTTATAAGTATGTAACTACCTCTCTCAGAAGGGGTTGTTTAAAAACAACTACAATGCCTTTGTCACACATAACAAAATTAATAAGTCCTCCATATCATCTAATTCTCAGTTTATATCAAATCTCCCCAATTATCTCAAAATGTCTCTTTTTTACAACTGATTCATTTGATTCAGAATATCAATGAGGTCCACATATTGCATTATACATACATATTTTCTTGATCCATTGAGAGTGGAAATGTGGCATGGTGGTGTATGCTTATAATCCCAGCTGAGTCAGGAGGATCTCCACGAATGTTTGCGGACAGACTGGGCTACATATTGAGTTCAAGACCAGCCTGGACTACATAGTAAGGCACTGTCTCAAACAAAAGAAAATAATAACAACAACAACACAAGGAGTGGAAAGGGTCTGAGTGCGGTGAAACCTCAATGGTAATAACAACTGACGCTGGTTTCTAAATTCAATTCTCCTCTAAAAGGAACCATAGGTCAATGGGAAAATGACTGATTCAAGGGTTGGAATAAAGAAAAGTACCAGATGCGTTTGAACATACTGAGCCAGAAAACAAGGAAGGGCTCAAAGAAAAATAAGTATACCAAACAGACAAGAATTATGGGGCACCCAAGTTCCTAATCTGAGAAATTTGAGCATCAAAATAAATAATGAAGTAAATGATTATATATAATTTATGGATCTAACTGATATAAATAAATGAAGTGAAAGTTTGATAAAGAACAAGACATTCAAATATTTTCAAAGTGCCTCCTCGTAAAATACTTATCAATTACAAAGAGAAGAGAGTAACTTCACAGTGAAGAAGCCTGACAGATGCCACCTTAATCAAGTGATCAAAGTGCACATCCTCAGTAATGGGACACATCAAAATGATATACTAGTTGACAATAAAATGCAAAAAGAAGAACCTAGTTCAACTCTGTAACGTTCTAATCACAAAGAAACAAACAAACCCAAAATGAAGGGCAATCTACATAACTGACCTGTAATCATCAGAAATGCCAAGGTCATGAAAGAGGTTGTGGAACTATTTAAGAATGAAAGAGACTAAGAGAAACTTAACAACTAAATCCAACATGTGATTCTAAACAGGATCCTTTTATACAAAGGATGTTATTAGTACAACTGGTTTGTCAGTGTTCATTTCCTAATTTTAATTTCCTAGTTTTGATGACTGTTACTCTCATCTAAGAGACCACCCTCATTTGTAGGAAATTCACACTGAAGGATTCAGAGGTTGATGGGACCTCAGCTTGGTAAATTATCTTACTGGCTCAAGGTTGGGAAATAGAGTTTCTGGCATTATACCTGACATTTTCAGTAAGTTTGTTTCAGAATAAGAAGTACATAATAAAAAAGAATAACTTAAAAAAGAATAACTGTCTTCATCAGCTATTTTTCTCTAAATACAATGGGTGAACAGAAACTATGGTCAATGTTTACATTTTAAAAATTTATTATAGTAAAAGACACATTGCCATTAATCCCCCTCAGAATACTCCCTCTCACTTCAAACAGAGTTATTGTTCATCGCTCTTGCCACTTTTTGAAGCTCCTCTGGAAATCCTCTTTCATGAGTGTCTTTACAAGGTGTGATTAAAAAATATAGTTACTGCTGCTGCCAAGTGCCACCCAATGGAAAAGCAGGCTCATAAAAACATCACAGTGTGTCTCCATCCACCTTATCCACTGGCTCTGGCACCATGTGCTTCTGATTCTTCTTCAAAGGCAAAATGCCCATGAAAGGTGAATGTTTTGAATTGATTCAAGACATCCAGGAAGCCACAATAGTGCAACTAAAGACACTCACAAAGAGTACTTCCAAAATTGCTTCTGAAAGTGGCAAGAATGATGGGATGTGTGTTGGAAGCAAGGAAGATTATTTTGATAGCGATCAATAGCAATATGTCTTTTATTGCAATTTTTCAAATTTAAATATTCACTGAATTTTTTTTATCACACTTCATATAGTTTGTATAAGAAAGAAAGGGCCAATGAGATGGCTCAGCTGCGTAAGCGCCTGCCTGGCAAGCGCGAGGGCCCGAGTTTGACTCCCGGATCCCACATACGAAAAAGGGGCCGGTGATATCGCTCAACGGCACTGGCGCCTGCTGGCACACGAGGTCCTGAGGTTGACCCCGGGTACCCACAAAAAAAAAAAAAAAAGAAAGAGAATAATTGCTTGATCTGAAACTTTATTAATTTTCAGAGTAATGGATTGGTGCCACAGAAATTTCCAGTAATAACAATTTTTAAGTGTCAGCATGAACTCAGATATTTTTATATTTGATATGCTTTAATCAATTATTTGATTAGCCTTTTGGTTTCCAAACTATTTCTGTGTCCATCTATGTCCGCAAATCTGGTAGTCAGTAGTCCTTCCTTCCTTCCTTCTTTCCTTCCTTCCTTTTTCTTTTCCTTCCTTCCTTTTCTCTTTTTATTTTATTATTTTCCTTCCTTCCTTCCTTCCTTCCTTCCTTCCTTCCTTCCTTCCTTCCTTCCTTCCTTCCTTCCACAACAAAGGGTTCCAGGTTCAGTGTTTACATTTCCTGCTCCAAACCTGGAATCAGCTTTTTGTTTTGTTTTGTTTTGTTTTTGTGGGTACCGGGGGTCGACCTCAGGACCTCGCGCGCCAGCAGGCGCCCGTGCCGCTGAGCGATATCACCGGCCCCTTTTTCGTATGTGGGTTCCGGGAGTCGAACTCGGGCCCTCGCGCTTGCCAGGCAGGCGTTTATGCTTCTGAGCCATCTCACCGGGCCCTGGAATCAGCTTTTTGGACCTTGAAAAACTCAGATAAGTCCTTCCCTTCCGAACTCACTTAATTCCTTTTAAAAATAGGGAGAACAAAATTCAGAATGATTTGTTTTCTCAACTCCCTTGTTGAAGTTTGTCCCTTTTCCCAAGCCTCATGCTATGGATGCCTAAGAAGAATTGTAAAACAAAAAGAGCACACCCGAAGTCATACTGTTGGCATTACAACTACCTGCTTCTTAATAAGGAGGTGATTGAGGAGGGGTGTCTAATCCTTTTATTAACACCCTTCAGTCAGAAAAGACAGACAAAGATTAAAAGTTATTTCAACTTTTCTCATTCTAGGCATTGAGGGACAGGTCTGTAAGGTAACGTGTTTATTTCTGCAGTAGAAATAGTTACAGTGGTAAGTGAGTGAGTTTCCAGAATCCTCTTATTTTAAAACTAAAGCTGACCAATGGTGTATTTATTGTTCCTTCCACCCTCCCAACATTCAAGTTTGATCTTAATTCTTTTGAATAAGGAAGACTAATGTGACAAACACTTGGGGATACTAGGGAGAACTCATGTATTCATTCAACTCATTTTTTTCTATGGGTCAAATTCTATTCTTGGTACAGAAAATATAGCAGTGAACACAGGATTAACCATATAGGAATTGACCACAGCAAGATAAATAAGTAAATTATAAAATATAAGAAAAACAAAGCAGGAAAGAGCAATGCAGAAGGAGATAAAACTTTAAGTAAAGGGTTTCAAAGTGGGCCCTCTGTGGTGGTTGATTGAACGTGTCAACTTGAGTCAGTAATGCTCAACTAAATTGGCTCAGCATGGTTCTGGGTGTGGAAGACCCACCCTAGGAAAGATTATCGCCAGAATGGTATAAAGGGAAACGAAAATAGGGTTGATTCTGTTTTCTTCAGAGGAGCTCCAATCTTCACTTTCACCTTGGGCATAGTCTCCTGGCTTCCAGTGCAGACTCTGCAGCCTTCCATTGCAGACCCTTTGGCCTCACATGGGACACTACACTGAGCTCCAGGCCTTCGACTGGGTCCTTCGGATCCCTGGTGCACAGACAGCTCTTTTGCACTCTTCCACACCTGACTCTGTGGGCGGCCACTGTAAGCCAGTCTTGTAAATTCTTATATATTTGTATATCTCGTATCACATCTGTTTTCTCTAGTAAGCACTGACTGGTACAACACCCTAAGAAGATGACATTTGAGCAAACACTTGGAAGAGGTAAGAGAGTCAGCCGTGTGGTTTTCTCAGGGGAAAGATTTCCAGGCAGAGGGAACAGCTCATGTGATGGTCTTGAGGCGTGAATGTGCTCTCAGTGTTTGTGAAACTATAAGGTGGCTCCTGAGGAGGAGTGAAATGAGCAAGGTGAAGAGAGGTGAGATCAAAGGTACAACGTGAGACTCTGGGAGACGGAGCGCCTAGGACCTTGTAGGTCATTTTATGGATGTGGGCTTTTACTCTGGGATGACATGGGAAATCTTGTCTGGTTTTTGGACAGATAAATGCACTTTACCCATCTTGTAATTATATTTTAACAGGATCGCTTTGGTTACTGTGTTGAATACAGAATGAAGGTGAGCAAACACGGACACGGAGACCAGTTAGGAAGCTATCACAATCTAGACGCAAGATAATGGTCACTAATGGAAGGTGATAGCAGTGAAGGAGGCGGAAAGTCATCATAGTGTGGATGTCTTTTAAAAGTAGTGACAGCAGGATTTAATGAAGGTGCAAAAGAGAGGCAGTTATCTCTACATATAGATACAAATAAAAGAGAGGAGTCAAGGGTAATCCTTAGAGTTTTGGCCTGAGCCACTTACAGTGCAGAGGGCCCATCAACTGACATGGTGAAGAATGTGAGAAAAGCAGGTTTGGGGAAGTTGCTCGGAAATCCAGATTTGGACAAAGTAAGCTGGAGATGTCCCTTAAACATCCAAATGGAGATGCCAAGTATTTGGCTGAATATACAGTTCTGGATTTTGGGAGACTGGTGTAGGCTGGAGACATGCACTGTCTTTAGGCATGTGAAAGGCAGATTAGTGTTCCTCCAAAGATGTCCATGCTCTAATCCTCAGCACCTGAGAATATATTACCTTACATAGCAAAAAGGACTTTGAAGACATGATTAAGGGTATATAATCAGTAGTGGGATACATCAAAATGATAGACCACTTGACTTTGACTGGGAGATTATCTTCAATTATCTGGATGGACCCAACCTGATCATATGGTTTCTTAAAAGTAGAGAAATTTTCCCAGCTGTGATCAAAGAAAGATCAGAGAAATAAGACTGCTGGCGCTGAAAAGAGAAAGGGGCCATAACCCAAGGAGTGCAGGCAGTTTCTATAAGCTGGAAAAAGCAAGGAAAAGAATTCTCCCCTAGGGCATCCAACAAGGAATGCAGCCCTGCTGACAGGTTGGCTTTAATCCAGTGAGAGCCGTGTCAGACTTCTAACCTACAGAATTGTAAGATCATAAATTAGCGCTGTCTTAAGTCACCGAATTTATGACAATTTGTTTCAGCAGCAACAGAAAATGAATGCTGGTATCATCAATATATAAGATATTTAAACCCATAAAATGCAATGATTCAAGACAGAAGAGGTCTTGGGACTGAGCCTTGGGGTATTTGAATATTAAGTGAGGGAAATGAGGAAGACCTAGCAGAGATGACTGAAAAGCAAGATAGAAAAGCAGGAGAAAGTGAGGTTCTAGATATCGAGTGAAAAATCTGTGTCACAAGGTCCAGCAGGATGAGGACCAAATTAGGAAACAAGATAAACAGAACTTCGAAAGCTGTGCACTCAGGTCAGCTGTTCCACAGAAGGAGAAGAGCGGACTCCAGCCCTCACCACTCCAGCCACAGATACGGGAGAGACACGAACGCTACCCACAGAAAGTGCTGACCTCTTCCTACACAAGGACCCTGGCCACTAGCAAACCTGACCCAACTAGCATCCTGAAATGCTTCGATCAGGCTGGCCCTCTTTCCCCTTGGAGAAGAGAGGGTGTGAAAGTTGGGAAGAGAGAGGAGGGACAAGGAAAGAAACAGGAACTCTCAACTTTCTTTTTCAGACCCAAATTGTTGTCTTTCCCTCACCATCCAATAGTCTTAGCCCTCTAAGGCTCTAACTTATTAAATGTCATATGCCCTAAACCCTAGAGAGTTAATTAATATAATGTAAGACCAATGTTATGGCTAGATGTCCCCCCAAAGGTGGCTGAATTAGAGTGTGTGAATGTGGATTAAGGGTGTCATCTGGGATTAAGGGTGCCCCACCCTGGGTGTGGGTGGCACCAATCAATAGGTTTATAGACTAGATGGAATATAAAGAGACAGAGAGAAGGCAGGCCTGCTGCTGGTTCTACTTGCTGCTTTGCCATCTCCTACCTTCTTGCCAGGATAGTTGCTCTTCTGTGATGCCCCTCTGCCATGGCACCCTGCCTTGGAGCCAGCCAAGTATGGATTGAAACCTGTACAAATTGCGAGCTGAAATAAACCTTCCCTCCTTTAACTTTGTGTGTTGGGTATTTTGTCTCAGCAGTGAGAAAATAACTAAAACAAGTAGGAAATATTTTGAGAAGAGAAGACACGACCGCATCAAAATTACAATATGCAACCTTCTGGTACCTGGCATTTTGTGCCAGCCATGGCTTCAGACAACCTTTGGTGTTTTGCCTTCCTTTACTTAAAACTCAAGTGTTAGGCAGTCATCTATAAAAGACAGATTGAAGTCATATGAAGAGGATTCCTGTGGTCTGAGACAAATATAGCCCTTGTCACACTGCCTCCCACTGACTCAGTTTTTTCTTTACCTGTTCGTCTTCCCCACTAGATTTAGAAGTCCTCAGAGAGGTGAGACTGTGCCCTTTTATCACTGAATTATAATAACAATAACTCATGAGTTTCCCATTCATTAAACTTATCATAGTGTCAGACATGGTGGTAATTGCTTTTAGGCATTTAATCTTTATGCAAGCCTACAAGATGAGTATTGTTTATTCCATTTTTCAGGTAAGGAGATTGAGATTCAGCAAGTTAATTCATTTACTTAACACTCACATTAAGTTAGAGAGTTACACAGCAGTCCATTGCACAAATCCGTGTTGAATAATAGCCCCCCAAAAATGCCCACATCCCCATTCCTGGAATGGTGAATGTTACCTTATGTGGTCAGTGGATCTGTGCAGATATGATTAAGGGTTTGGGGGTGGGAAGATTATCCTGTATTATCTGAGTGGACATAAGAATCCTCGTAAGAGGGAGGCCAGAGGTCAGACTGAGTAGCAGATGTGACAAAAGAAGAGTTGAAGTCATGGTGAAAGGACCATGAGCCAAGAAATACAGATGGTTCACAAAACCTGAAAAGGATAAGGAAATAGATTCATCCCAGACCCTTCAGAGAGGAACACAGACAGCCCTGCTAACCACTTGTTCTTAGACTTCTGGCCTTCAGGAGATTAAAATAATCAGTTAGTGTTGTCATAAGCCACTGAGTCTGTTGAAATTTATTGCAGTAGCAGTAAGAAACTGAGGCATGCTCTTTGCTTCTGTCTTTCTATGGTCTTTACATCTCAAGACCTAAGGCAGTGTCTGACACACAGAGAACTCAGTAGATGTTTGCTAAGCGAGTTACTGAAGAAGATTTTCCCATAAGGCTTTCCCCACCTGAACTCCTGACCGAGAAAACCTAGCCTACCTCAGAGACAGGCAGGCCTCAGCAGCCCAGGAATATCTGGGTGATATGTACTGCCTTATTGCCAAATTGGATGGATGAGCTAGTTATACTCTGAAACTTATTCTACGCCAGTCAGTGCACCCCTAGAAGGCATGACAAAATGCAACCCTAACCTACAGCTGTGATTTCAAGCCATGGGGAATGGAGGGAGGGAGGAGGAGAATTGGCTTATTTTTATGTTAACAATTTAGGATAGTGATGGTGAAACTTTTAGAGATAAAGTGCCCGAACTGGAACCCAAGACCCACTTATTTATTGCAAAGTGCCAACACTGCAACTAAAACTGAATACTGAAGTTTTAGTTTAGAAAAAACAACTCTTACATTAACATCTTTTGTCTTAAAAGAAAAACACAATAACACATGTGCCATAGGTTCGCTACCACTTACTTAGGATCTTTTGTCCATTCTCTACAGCAGTGCATTATGTATCACAAATTATTCAGCTGAAAGTATAGTAAAAACATGTGTAGATAGCACAGTTTACAATCCAACTGCCTTATAAAATTACATCATGACAAATGGGAGCAACAAATAAACATACTGCAAACGCACATAACTCTACCTTCTCTGAAACCATGATGGCCTGCTCTTTTTTAAAGGAACATAACGTTTTCCTTATCACTATCAATAAAGGGAATGTTTTCCAAGTTAATAAAGTTCATATAGCCCATAGTTTAGATGCTTAAGAAATGAAGAACTGGAAATCAGGAAATGATTTAGGTTTCATGAGTGACTCATTATGCCCTGAAAAGTTATTTCTTCTTTCAGTACTCCAGTTTTCCTAGCCAGTTAAAAAACCTACATTATGAAACTTCAAAACAGCTCCTGATCTTTTAAGCACAAGCACTACACACCAGAAAGATGATGGCTAAAACCCATCTCAAAACAACCATTTACAACTGAATCTCAATTCATGTTTGTGATCCATAATTATTTCAGCTGACCAAGGAAGTAAGATAGATTATTGAGCAGGCCTAAGATCTATTGCTGCCCTTGGTCTAGACCTTCTGATTATATTGGCAATTCCCATGGCATTCCCAGCTTGCCCAGTTTGGCAGACAAGGCCACCAGTAATCCTGAGTAGCTTTAGAATCTGAATAAATCACATGTACTAGGGGTCTATTGAGACCACCAGAAACTCAATTTATTTGTGGCCTGAGACAGGATTTTATTGCTTCTCAGATTAACAGTTTAAAATGTTTTGCTTTTCTGCCTCAGGGGTGTTAGTTTGATGTATGAGGCAGGGAGATTATTAAATCTTCCGTGCCTTCCGAAGATGTAAATTAAACTACAGCACCTCCTTAGCCACCTTCCTGGTACAAGCTGGAGATTTATTATTAACTTGTCACTCTTTCGTGTTCATCAAAACAAGTAGCACAATGATTAATTACTCCTATTTATTTAAGGGTACTTGTCATTCCAACACTTTGTGGACAAGATATTACGGTCTCCTGATTTCTTGCAGACAGGTAGTATGAGGACTTCTAGAGGACTAATAATTTCTACGGATATATTTGAAAGAAAGGTGGCACACATAAGTTTATACTGCACTACTAGTTTTAAATGAAGTTGCAATTCATTTTGGCTTCACTTGCCTGGTCACAGACATCATGCTGGCTGATTCTGTTCATTTGGACATCTTCCAAGGACTTTGAAGAGGTCCAGCACTACATGGAAATAATCTGTAAAATTATCTTCTCAATTCTTTTACAATTCAACAAAGACAATATTTATTAGGTTCCTTCTGACAAGCAGCAGATGTGCAACATTCATTTCTTCATACAGTATTTACGTAATGTCTGCTATGTGCCAGCCATGGTACTGGACCAAAATATGAACAGTTGTTGCCCTCATGGTGTTCATAGCCTCATTACTTCCCTTCTCGAGGCGTTTGTCTCCCCATTTTATGAACAGGGGAGAATAAAGAGACAGTGAAAACCTGGGCAAAGAGGAAGAAAAGTACAGTTCCCCCCTTCTCAGATAAGTTTGCATGAAATAGATATTAACTGGAGACAAGTTGCACGGGACATCTGCCAGATCCTTTCCCCCATTCTGACCCATTGTGGATCTGCAGAACTGAATTGCATTGAAACCACAACATTTCACCTCTTTTCCCCCTTGTACTGATCATCTGACAGATTATCTAGTTTACTAAATAATCACAGAAGCAGGAAGTTTTCAAATAAATTTTGTGTGCATGGCTGCCTGCCCTCTGCTCTGCCGCAAGAAAATGTTAGGTTACCAGTTCAAATTGTAAGATAATCATCCTAAAAGATATATTTCTGATAATATCCTTGTCTCTTTTTAAATATTTTAAAATAAATCCCTGCCATCATACCATTGCACTTCATCAGAATGTACTATCTTTAAAAAATAAAAATGAAAAAACAAATACTGTAACTATAATATCACTGTAATATCTAACAAAATAACAATAATTCTTTAATACCTGCCAATCTCTAGGCCATGTTCAAATGTACTCGATAGTCTAAAAAATATCTTTTTGGATTGAAAAAGGATCCAAACAAAGTCTATACATTAGATTTGTTGATGTATCTTTCAACTACACCTTTCTCCCTATGTCCTTTTCAATACCACCAAAACAATCTTCAATATTTGATTTTTATCTAGGACCAAACCTCACATTTGCTCCTGGCTAAATTTCCTTACATAATATTCTCTAAGACAAATGACCAATGGACAGGGTGATCACATAATTTATCATTAAAATGAGGAAATTCTTGAGTGAAAGGAGGCACCATAATAATTATACTGGTACTTGGTATGAGCCAAGACATTACCCACCCATCCAAAAAAAGAAATAGTAGGGGTAAAAAAAAAGATCAGGTTTCTAGACTCCACTTGGGAACTGGAGAGCTAGAAAGAATGCCTTTCCTACTCTTACAAATTTTTTTAAAATGTTGAATTGTAAATTAACAATTCTCTTGGATGCATCAAAGAGTTGAAGTTGAGGAAATACTAACTATCCTCAAAATCAGAAGAGAGACAAGTGCCCGCAGGGAGACACAGGATGTAAGCACTTGTTTTCTTGGGACAGGGGAATTTCACTAAGAAGGACTCACATGGGGCTGCTAACAGGCTGAGTATTGGCTGGTGACAGAACATGGCTGCAGAGGGACAGGTAGTTCATACCATGCACAGGTTTCTCTCTACACCCCCTAGTGAGTTCTCACAGACAACATGGCAGGAGTCCTAAGAAAAATCCCTGGGGAGGGGAGTGGCAGCTGTTGCAGAAAGAGCATGGAGCCTGGTCTGCTTAGACACTTCTCCCCATTTCCCTATTTAAAAAAATAAAACTCAGGGGTTCGGGAAGTAAGGGTAACACATACTCACCCCTGGGGCACAGCTGAACTGCCACTGCAGCTTCGGGAAGAAAATACCACAAAGCATCTGCATCTCAGAATACACGATGGGCCCAGAACTATCACTGGGGAGGGACAGGAGCACTAAAAACGTCACACTTCTGAGACCCAGAGACAGCGGCCTGCTAAACACTGAGGCACAGTCGAACAACAGAGAATATCTCCTCTACCTGCCACCAGCAGGGTAAGAAGCATCACATGATAACAGAAAACTGCCGCTGAGAGGGACCAGATGGAAGCAAGAGCATGCAGAGAAGTCTGGAAGTGCAAAAAGGCAAGTATAAAGCCAAAGATAGGCTGGGCATTGAGAAAAACCTTCACGGTGGATAAACCTGCCTCCATCTGAAACACGAGGGATCTGAAGCCTCGGGTACACTGAGGATAGCTGTAAGAATAACAATCCCAAATTCACCTCAACTCCTTCCAGCTTGACTCACAGCCTACACAAAAATTCTAGAAAAATTAACAATGTGTCTATTTGCAGACATGAAAACTGTTCACCTCAATCTATGCTCCCTATGTCCAAATCAGTATGGAGATTCCTTAAAAAACTAAAGCTAGAAATTCCATCTGACCCAGCTATTCCCCTTCTAGATAGGTATCTTCCCAAAAGAATTAAAGACATCATATTACTGGGATATATGCAAACTCATGTTTATAGCAGCACGATTCATCATAGCTAAATCTTGGAAGTAGCCTACATGTCCATCAACAGATGAATGGATAAAGAAAACGTCGTATTTACACACAATGGAGTACTGCTTTGCTGTGGAGGATAAACTTGAGTGGTTTGTAGGAAAATGGATGCACCTGGAGACCATAACGTTAAGTGAAATAAATCAAACACACAAGCTTAAATATTACGTGGTTTCTCTTATATGAGAAAACCAATATAAATAAAGAGCTAAATAAAAGATACATAGGAAATAGGGAGATAGCTCTTTTTTTTTTTTTTTTGTGGGTACCGGGGGGTCGACCTCAGGACCTCGCGCGCCAACAGGCGCCCGTGCCGCTGAGCGATATCACCGGCCCCTTTTTCGTATGTGGGATCCGGGAGTCGAACTCGGGCCCTTGCGCTTGCAAGGCAGGCGCTTATGCCGCTGAGCCATCTCACCGGCCCTGGAGATAGCTCTTTTGCAAATGGGAGGGGAACTAAGAGATGGAGGTAAGGAGGAGGGAAGGGAGGGGAAAGGGATGAAGAAAGAATTGAGATGTTATGTATGTGTACCAACCCCCCATGAGGAATGTAACCATTATGTACTAAGAAAAAGAATTTTAAAAACGTATGTGAGGTATACAAAACATACAGGAAGACACAAAATCTCACAGAATCAGGCCTTTTTATGATACTGACGTTGGAACTATCAGAGAGAGAATTTAATGTGTTTCTTTAAGAGAGGAAGAATTTACTGAGAGAAAGAAAGCTTCTGTGTGAGAGGGACAGAAGGGGCCCGGAAAGCAGGTTGCCCGAGAGAATTTAAAATTGCTGTAAAAATATGCCTGTCTTCAATAAAAGAGTTGGACAGCATTCACTGTCAGGTAATTTCAGCAGAGAGGTGAGAAGAGAATTTTAAAATGTCAAATAAAACTTAATTTAACTATAGAATGAAGACCAAAGGGTAAAAGAATAAAATGAAAATATTATATGCTGTTAGTGCTAAAAAATAAAATTATCTAAAAAAGGTGAAAGAAGCAGAGGAGTATACAGAAAGTAGAAAAACTTGCTGGTTGCTTTAGAGGGGTAAATAGAGAATAAAATGATAAAATTTTTAATTAAATGCTGGAGGAAGAACAGGGGAGACAGAAGAATAGGTTATATCTAATTATAATGTTGTTTATATAATAAATTAATAGACAGTATCCAAAAACTTAGGAGTCTAAGTGTATTATATAAAGATATTAGTACAAAGGTAAACTTTTAGGATCATTTGCACATTTGTTCTAAGTACTGAAATAAGTGAGAAAATGGCAATAAGGAGAAAATGAAAGTAAGAAAAGAAAAAAAAAAAAAAACAAGCAAAATAAAAACAGACCACATAGTATACAACATAAAAGAATATCATTATGACAAAATTAAGAATGAAAATAAATAAATGTAATAGACTTCATTCATTCATTAAAAATATATTGTCAGACTGACTTCCAAGTAAAATCCAATTCTATGTTATATGTATAAGATACCTAAAAGAATATTCATAGAGGTTAAAAAATTTTAAACAAAGGCATAGCAAATAAATGCAAAAGAACCCCACAAAGGTCTTGATGCATGTGTGCATGCACACACACACACACACACAAGCACACCATAAACATTGAAAGAGGAACATTTTATAATGTTAGAGTCTACACACAAACATAAACAATAAGTGTCAGGCTCAACTCTGGCGTGACTTTCCCAGCACCCAACCTGTTTTTCAGCAGCCACATTGTTCTCAGCAAAAAACCACAGCCCAGCACAGGTGCTGCCCTGAGCAGACTCAGGACGGGATGTTGTAAAGAAGGGATAATGCAGAGCTCGCAATCTTCCCAGCACCAGGACATCTGATAACTTCCCTACATTTGCACCAGATGCCCTGAGAACTTTGACCACTGATATCACTCAGACCTCCTCAAAGAATGTCTCTTGCCAGACCCACCCCCTTTTCGAGCTCCATAAAAAGCCCCACTTTTCTTTGTTCCCCACGGATGGTCTTTTTGCCCTCCATCTGCTTGCACCTAGGTATATTAAATTTTGTGCCTCATTGCCTTCATAGAAGCCTGTTGGGTGGTCCCCGACTTGCATCGTTTGTTACAATAAGCATTCAAAAAGGAACATTTTGTAATGAATTGTAGTCTTTAACATTACAAAATATTGCTTTTTCAATGCTTATTGTGTATTTTTGTGTGTGCATGTGTGCGTATGTGCATGCGTGTGTGTGTGTGTGTGTGTGTGTGTGTAAATAAGGACCAAAATGTATAATATGTGTGGTGAAATAGGAAGAAAATATTCAAATAGAAAGAGGAACTAGGCAGGGGGAGGGGGAGAAGAAGCAAAGGAAAAGAAAAAAAGAGAAAAAAAAGAAAAAGTGGAAACAAAGCTTTTGTAAATAAGGAGGGGAAGAGGGGTTGAAGGGAGGGAAGGGGAATGGGAAAAAAGAATCAATATATATCAAGGCAAGGTACAAATTTCTTCTGATGAATGTAATCATTATGTATTCCTAAAATGTACCAATAAAATTAAGTTTTGAAAAAACAGAAAAACTAATAGGTAAACCAAAAGGCTGGCCCTTTGAAAATGAACCAAGAAAATTGAAATATTTAATTTTTAAAAGATGGAGAAATCACAAACACATAAAAAAAGCTCAAAACAAAGAAATTTTCTATGAAAAAAGTAAAACACAGTCTAGATTAAATAACATTTTAGGAATATATGCCAAAACTGATGCTATAAAAGAAAAAGCTCTAAATAGATGAATTAAAAAAAAAAAAGAAATATAGGAAGTCGTAAAAGAGATCTCCTGCCAAAAAGACACCAGCCTCAGCTGTTTTCACAAAGAATTCTACTAAATGTTTAAAGATGATGTAAATACTAAAATATTCCAGAGAAAAGGAAAAAAAAAGCCTCCATATTATTTTTATTAGGTCAATTTAACACTGAGTCTAAAAAAAAGGTTGCATAACACATACACAAAACTATAGATCAATCTCATAAATATTGATGCAAATATTTTAAATGAATGATTAGCAAACAGAATCCAATAGCCATCATGATCAAGTAGTACTTGTGGACCATGTGAGTGGTTCACTATTAAGACATCGATTAATACAATTAATCATATTAAGAGAACTGAAAAGAAAAACATTCATCTCTATAGATTTAAAAATGGAAAACTTTAAATACATATTTTTAAAACCTAAAAATTAGGAATTAATATCACTTTAATATAGTAAAAGTAGCAAACTAGAAAACAAATCAGTAGCTCATATAAAGGGGAAACACCAGAGCGACAGCTCTGAGCGTGGCCCATGGACTCTTTGAAGGGTTTGCATGTGATAAAATGATAAAATCAAATCACGGGAGCAGCACCAACCTCATAGGCACTGTGTTCATCACATATGCTCTTAGTGGGAGGAAAGAGCCTTTTTACTTAAAAATGTCCTTGATAAAATTGTAAAAAAAAAAAAAAAAAAAAAGTCTTAATTTTATTGTCTATTTGCAGTACTGGGGATCAAATCCAGGGCTTTGTGCATGTCAAACAAGGGCTCTACACTGATGTACACCCCCAGCCCAATTTTATTAAGCCTTGACCTTGAAGGACATATATTTTATATTCCTGGTAAGGGAATGGAAAGTACATAAAGCTTCTGCTGCAGAAGAACAGCTGTCTCCAGGAAAAGCATTTGTGCAATTGGGTCACAAACCCAAGGTATACAATTCCATGGAACACCATTTCTATTTAAAAGAACAGCTGGCAGACACTTTATCTAAAATGAATAAAGTGAACTGTTGCTTCAAAGAAAACAACTGTCAGCATTTGTTGCCATGATAAAATTTGAGCATTCAAGTAAAAATAAGAATTTTAGAAAACTTTCATTTACCACCCTGAGCAATACTTAGATTTTTCTGATGATATCAGTGGTGATATTTAAAAATGTGATTTTCTTCATATTGTATAATCAAATATATCAACATTTGCAAGATCTGCATTACTCAGTGAACCAATATTTGCAAAATGATGAATTTGTGGTGTTAGAAAATGACATATGGGTAAATGATCCATCCAAAGTGCAAGACAGACCAATGGATTTTGATGTAGCACAGTAGAAAAAGTTCAACTATATAGCTTAAGATTATTCACTATAACCAACTTTTAAGAGGATACCATCTGTCAAGTTTTGATGTAGCATCAAAGAATATCCATAATTACCTAAAAAGATAATTCAAATTATTCCTGCTCTTTCCAACCACATACCATGTGAGCACAGATTTTCTTAAGTATTTCAACCAACACCATGTATTGCAACAGATTGAATGTGAAATCAGAAGAGAGTCCAGCTGTCTTCCTTTATAAGAACATAAAAGATTGCAAAGATGTAACCAATGCCATACTTCTCCCTAAATTTATTCTGAAAGGTATTTGCCTAAAAATGTTATTTATAGCAACATGGAGTGGTTTATCATTATCTTTAAATTAATAAAATTTAAAATTGTTCTCAACTTCTAATATGGAAAATACCAATAAATATAACTCCCATATAAAGTTTCAATAAATTTTGTGAATAAAGGTATCCTAAGACCAAAAATTTCAAGATGCATTCGCTATAGACATGTCCACTGAAGTTAGGATGATGTTAGCTGTATAGAAAATACACAACATGAAACTGGCATAAAACGTGCCAGAATGTATGGAAGCTAGCAAAGACCACTGAATTATGTTTAAAACATGACATAGGCATCAATATGAAGCCCTTCCCCTACTGACATGAGCCAAAACTGGGTAATTTGAGCATCAAGTAAGAACAGTAGTTGTAAATGATCAAAATACACTAAATAAATAACTCACAACTTTCTAGATAATTTATAACTCACCAACAACCCCAACAAAAATTCTCATTGGTCATCTTTTGAGGTTGCTAAGACACCAACTTATTTTTTCAGAAAACCAATAAATTGTTTTTAAAAATTAACCCCAGCTTTCCTGAATAAACTATTTCAGAATAGCTGATAATTTCAAATACATCTCCATAAAAGTCCAGTAAACACAGGGAAAACTATGGTTAGAAAAACACTACTCTGCAAACACTAATGAATGGAGCTAGTTATCAATATACAACATGTGATCATTAATTGTGCTTTGACAGGTTGACTTGAGTAAGAAGTACCTACCAGAGCAGTAAAGTTCCAGTTTTGCCTGTGGATGATTGACATGAAGGCTGCACACTGAGGAGGGAAGACCTACCCCAGATGAAGATGGCACCAACCAATAGGTTTATAGCCTGGATAGAATTAAAAGGTAAGAAAGTCTGCCCTTTTCTTCAGAGGAGTTCTGGTCTTCGCCATTGCCTTTGACTGTTGGTCTCCAGTTCCTTCAAGCTTCCAGCAATACTCTTCAGCCATACAACACACTTCTTGTCCTGACATAGATTCACATCAGTGACTTCACAATGAGCTTCTAGCCCTTTGATCTTCAACTGCTACTGGGTCAACTGGCTTTCTGGTGCACAGACTGCCATTTTGGATTCTGCCTGATTCCTCTAGATGGCCTTTGGATTCCTCCCCTTCTGATCCTTTAAAGCTACTTAATAAACCCTGTATAATTATTTATATTTTATATTGATTCTGTTCCTCTAGTGAACATTAATACACAACGGATACTAAACCTATTAAGTGAAAGATAACTGATGGATTGAGTTGATGTCTGAACTCTAACCAACCTTAATGTCACTGAAAGAGGACTACTGGCTATTTTATGTTTAACAAATTGATAAGACAACACATCATATAGGAAGTATTATTGCCCGATGTAGTTAATTCTCATTGTATAACTACCAAGTTATACATAGCTGTGGCATAGAATTACAATTAAAAAGTAATCACAGACAAATAACCAGCTGCATCCAGAATGTGGAAAAGGCCACAAGACAAATAACCAGTTCTTTAGCACTTAAAATATCACAGAAAATCTTAGAGTGAGGGCATGAGAGGAACTCTTTAATTCTGAGAGGCATATTAAGTAAATGTAATGTGTAAAACTTATTCAGATCCTTATTTGAACAAACCAATTATGAAAGGGCATTTTTGAAACAGCATGGAAAATTTGAACAAGGATTGGGTATTGGGTAGTATTGAGTAATTTTGTTAGGTGTGATAAAGTGCTATTTGTTACAGACACATGGGTATGTATTTCATGAATTTAAAATACTCCAGTGGAAAAAGGTGTAGGAAGACAAAACAAGTGCAGCAAAATGCTAATGGTTAACAGAACTTACATGAAGATACATGGGTGTTTGCTAAAGTATATATACTTTAAAATTTTTGTGTTTAAACATTTTCTATGAATAAAAAGAAAAATAAAAGAGCACTCTAATTACTTACATAGATGCTAAGGCACACAAAATACTTACCTGTGCTCAATGAGTTTATAATTTTTGAAAGTGAGAAAATGAACTTAGTGCTGCTCAAGTGACTAATTCGAGCATTAAGTGCAATAACTCCATGAAGAGTTTAATATTACTAGTTACCAGATAGTTGCAAGGATGATGTTTACCTTAATAAAAGAAAGAAATCTACTAGAAAATATTTATGCTTGTTTTAGATTTTCTAAGCTCATCTAATATACAAACTGCTTTTTCAACCTGGACACAGAGTATAAACTATTAAAACTATAGACAAAAAAACATTACCTGTCTTGCCCAGGAAAATACTTTGACATTAAAGTATAACCTTAAAATAGCAAAAAGATAGAGAAGCACATAACACGTTTATCCACAGTGATCCGTAGAATCTGATCTTTTCAACCTAATGAGCACAGGAACAGTCTCTACAAATGCTGTCCTTAAATTACAACAATCAAATCTAAGCCATTCAAAACTACGCTTCAACCCTAAATGTTAAGTACTATTAAATGTCTGATAACAGGCTAAACTAATGCTGCTGCACTTGGTATAAATGAACTTAGAATGATTACACCTGGTTGATTAGGACACCCTGGAAAGACACAATGGTCATATTATTATGGGCACAATTTGTGAGTATAAAACCTATACACGAACACGAGCAGACCGAACTTTAAAAAAAAAAACTTTTAGTTGAGTGAAATTAAATGCTAACCATGCTTTGTGACAGATTACTAAATCTTTTCACTAGTAAGAACAGCTGCATCTTCACCTATCTATGGTCATTAAGAAGTTTCATCTCTTCCCAAACCATTTCATTATAAACTTGTTCTTATGGAAAGATATCTTCATTTTTAGTACTGGCCAAAAATAATAAAAAGCGAACACTAAACTTAAAACCACAGCATGGGAAAAAAGAATGCATTAGTTAGAAGCCTGAAAAAGGAAACAACTCACTATATATTTGAGGGTTGTTTTAATGTCTTATGTGGTATCAGTCTTTTAGTTTACTTGTTATTTAGGGCTACCTACTAGCCCAACCCTAAAAAAAAATGTTTGACATCCAAATAAAAATTCATTTAAATATCAATATTGAAGTAGGAAATATTTTATCTCAATATGAAAAAAAATGTGTAGTCCTGTTCCTATGATCATTCTGAAATGAGTTTTATCCAGTAAAGAAAATGGTGAGAAGCACAGGCAATCCTGGGCAACAAAGGCAAGGCAGGAGGCATCACAATCCCTGACATGAAACAATACTACAAAGCTACTGTGACAAAATCAGCATGGTACTGGCAAAAAAACAGACCTGAGGATCAATAGAACAGATTAGAAGATGCAGATGCAACTACAAACACACTCAGCTACCTTATCTTTGACAAAGGGGCCAAACATGTTCACTGGAAGAAAGATAGCCTGTTTAATAAATGGTGCTGGAAAAACTGGCTTTCCACATGCCAAAGACTAAAACTAGACCCATGTCTATCACCATGCACTAAAGTCAAAATGGATCAAAGATCTAAATATTAAAACAGAAATACTAAATCTACTGGAACACAAAGTAGGTAGAAATCTTGAAGACACAGGGGTAGGCAGAGAGTTCACGAATAAAAACCAAACTACATGGGAAGTACTTCAAAGAATCAACAACTGGGATCTCATTAAAAAGTTTTTGCACATCAAAAGAAGTTACCAATAGAGTCAAAAGAAAACCCACGGATTGGAAAAAATTTTTAGCCAACTGTCCCTCAGACAAAGGACCTCTATCTAAAACATATAAAGAATTGAAAAAAATCAGGCCCCCAAAATTCAAAGACCCAATCCAAAAATGGGCATCTGAATGAATACATACTTCTCAGATGAAGAAATACAAACAGCAAATATATGAAAAAATGTTCAACATCATTGGTCATTCAAGAAATGCAAATTAAAACAACACTGAGATTCCATCTCACCGCAGAAAGAATGGCTACTATCAAGAAATCAACCAGGGCTGGTGAGATGGCTCAGCGGCGTAAGCGCCTGCCTGGCAAGCGCGAGGGCCTGAGTTTGACTCCCGGAACCCACGTAAGAAAAAAAGGACCAGTGATATCGCTCAGCGGCACAGGCGCCTACTGGCACGCAAGGTCCTGAGGTCGACCCCTGGTACCCAGAAAAAAAAAAAAAAAGAAATCAACCAATAACGAATGCTGGAGGGGCTGTGGGGAAAAAGGAACCCTTCTCCACTGTTGGTGGGAGTGTAGATTGGTGCAACCACTGTGGAAATCAAGTATGGAGATTTCTTTAAAAACTAGGATTAGAGGTCCCATTTGACCCAGCTATTCCCCTTCTGGGTATCTTCCCAGAAGAATTGAAAACATCGTACCACAGCGATATATGTGCACCCATTTTTATAGCAGCCCAATTTATAATAGCTAAATATTGGAAACAACCCAAATGCCATCAACCAAGGAATAGATAAAAAAGATGTGGTATTTTTATACAATGGAGTATTACTCAGCTATGAAGAAGGATAAACTCGAGGCTTTTATAGGTAAATGGATGCAACTTGAGACCATACTCGTAAGTGAAATCAGACTCGCATGTGTAAACTGTCATACTGTCTCCCTTGTATAAGAAACTGAAAGAGTAAATAAGATCCCAAATGTACAAGATATTGTGAAAGGGGAAGAAACTTCTCAAAAGGAAAGAACAACTGGGATGGGGGAAAGGAGAAAAGGGAAAAGAAAAAATACACATATATATTTATATACACAAGACAGCTAAGATAATTATACTACTAATTTCTATTAGTTCACTGAAAAGAATGGTTTGTACTTATATTGTTTGATCGATTTTTCATGCCTATATCTTGTAATCTGAGCAACTACTCTGAAGGAACAATACACAACATATTAACCATTGTTAATCTATTATCTTGTTTTGAAATTCTGTATCGTTTTTACTGTTTTTTCTCTTTAAAATAAAGGATAAACACAAGGCTTTTATAGATAAATGGATGCAACTAGAGGCCATACTCATAAGCAAAATAAATCAGACTCACATGTGTAAACATCGTATTGTCTCCCCAGTGTTAAGAAACTGAAAGAGTAAATAAGATCCAAAATCTACAACAGACATTGTGAAAGGGAAGGAAACTGCTCAAAAGGAAAGAACAACTGGGATGGGGGAAAGGAGAAAAGAAGGAAGGGAAAAGAAAAAAATATATATATACACACACACACACATGATAGCTTAATTATACTAATTTCTTTTAGTTCATTGAAAACAATGGTTTGTGCTTATTGTTTTTATTGTTTTTTTCTCTTTAAAAAAATGGTGAGAGGTCTATTATCAAATGATTGAGTTTCAATAGAAAACACATTTTTCAATCAGGTCATGCATATGCCTATCATCTGTATATAATAATGTCACCATTTTAATATGTAATATTTACATTGTCTATATTCAAAATATATTAAGCAGATTACAAAGGAAACTTAAGAGCTAAATGTATCAATATATTTAATGTCTATTTTTAGAACATAAAAATGAGCAGAAAATTGCAGGGCGTGGTAACGCAGGCTTGTAATCCCAGCAGTCAGGAAGCTGAGGCAGGAGGATTGCCATGAGTTCGAGGCCAGCCTGGACTACACACCAAAACCCTGTCTCAAAAAACAAAATAAAAAGAAAAAAGAAAAATTTTTGTGCTTTGTTTAAATCTTTACAATCATGTAGTTTTCACAGAAATAATCACATATTGCTTAAATGTACTTTTTTTTTTTTTGTTTTGGGGGGTAGAGCCTTCCCACTGAGCTACATACCCAGCCTATTTTAGAGATGAGGTATCACTGAATTGTGGAGGTTGTCCTTGAACTTATAATTCTCCTACAACCTCCTGAATAGCTGGGATTACAAAATGTCTGCAACTATGCCCCGCTTACTTTTATCTTAAAAAGCAAAAAATGAACACTAGATAAAATGATATAATGAACATGGTATTTAATGTCAATGAACATGGTATTTAAACAGTTTGAATTTATAATCAACATTTTCATTTCCAAAAATGTAAGGGATTAGCTGATTTTATATATTCAAACATATCATTGCACTGTAACTCGTTTAAAAACTATGCAACTAATGATTTCATCTGGAAATGAAAGGTAAGGTTTAAAAAGTTATGTACCACATGTATCTCTATCCCTAAGTGACACACATAACATTTTTAAAGACCTAGTATCCTCACCAAAGATAAGTAAAATAACAATAGCATGAATATACATTTTTCATCTTTTCTACTATTTTAACTTTGCTTCTTTTATTCGACATTGTTGGAATAGGAAAAAAATTAACATAAATCTCTTTAAAATCAACAGCAAAAAACAATTTTTGTGTGTGTGTGTGGGTACCAGGGATCAACCTCAGGGTCTCGCGTGCCAGCAGGTGCCCATGTCGCTGAGCGATATCACCGGCCCTTTCTTTGTATGTGGGTACCGGGAGTCAAACTCAGGACTTTGCGCTTGCCAGGCAGGCGCTTATGCCACTGAGCTATCTCACTGGCCTGAACAATTTTAAAGATGAGAGTTAAATCCACAAACTAGTATTTTAAATTTCTTTCAGAAAAGCTATTTTCACTGCATTTCAATATTTAAATGACATTACACCAAAAGCCCAACACACAAAACTTTCTTAATGCAAACAAAAATTAATACTAAAGAAATTAAAAGTTTCTAGGAAACACATTTGTGAAGTTTAAATTTTCGGCTAAAAAATATTTTCAAATTGCATCATATCAGACTTAAAAAATCTCAAGACCTATGAAAAAAATTTTAAAAAGAGTAACTTGATAAGCAATACAAGCCTCTCACATTTTACTAGCCTGCTCTACTTTTCCACTGAATTTTTGGATAGCATTTTTCCTCCCCTTTGGTCAAAAAGCAATTCCTATAAATATTGGTATGTGTCATCTACAACCAGTGAAATCTGAACCTTCCTCAAGTCATTTATCTCACCTCTAAAGCAAATTGAATCCAATAAATCAGATGAACAGTAACTGATTTGAAAAGTCATGTTTAAAAACAAAATATATTCTAATATATTCCATTGTCACAATATTCCAATGAAGATTGGTGTTAAAAAAAAAAACTAAGCATTCAATATTTAATTAAGGAACTTAAACAAAAAGTTTTAATTATCAGCACCTGGACCCAGGCTTTCAACTTCATTCTTACTAAATGGTTAAAATAAGTAAAGATTATTACTAGCAAGGTATGAAGACTGTCGTGTGCAAAATTATTTTCTAAGTTTTTTTTTTTTTCTTTTGGTGACCATTTCTATCAGCCTTCCACCCTCATACAACTATAACTACTTCCATAAAATCACTAACAGGAAATCAGATTTTTTTCAAAATTCTACTTCTAGGCCTCCACACACTCCCATTCCCAGCTCCTTAAGTACTTAATTTCTCTCATGAAATACATCTCCCATAAATATTATAGTATTACATAAATATTACAATATTAAGGAATCAATTTTAATGAATACAAATCAAAGGAAATGAAAGAATATTCATTTCCATTCAAATATCCTTTTAAAAAGTATGTTTCCAAGTTATATTTTTAACTTCCCCCTTGATTTTCTTTAAATAAGATGAACACAAAGTTTTTCTGCTAAAGACTTTATTCATGAATCTATAACAGAATTAAAAATAGCAAAGAACATGAAGTTTTCAGATTAATATTTACCAATTAAATACATCAGAGAATACTTCTACTTTTCATATAACAAAAATGCCTAAAAATGTACATCTGAGAATATAAATATTCTCTACTTTGTGGAATAATAAAGGTAAATAACAAAGAATTGCTTAATACAGTTTGCCAAAAATGTTTTTTAGACAGTTAAATACACACAATTCAAAAGAAATCAAATATAACTGATAAAATAACCATTCCATAGCTAATCTTTAGGTAAAGCGCTATTTTCATACTAAAAATTTAGTAAAAGCTAAAAATTTTGAATGTTGAATCATCACCTTGAAAGTATTAAAATTTTTCAATATTCACTATGTTCTATCACATTCATATGTCCTCAATATGAGACCATAAATGAAACTTTAAAACTTAAAAAAAAATCTTTTTACTCACTGATTATTTCCTGGAAGTTAAAAATGAGTACAGCATTGCTAAATGAAGCTTTCCATGACACAAGAGTGTACAAGACAAAATTTTTCATGGTTTTAAGAATGATCTTTGGGAAAAAAAATGATCCTTGGTTTGAAGCTGCCTATTTTCTAACTGGATGGTTATAGTTAGTGAAATATTCATAGAACAGCACACATGTAAGTTGAACCATAAGAGAACACTGGGACAATGGTCTAAAGGCAGTGAATGGCATACATCAAGAGTTTGAGGATGAGTCTCCCGAAATCAGTACCTGACACATCAAGTGCTACAGGAAAAGGTACTAAGGACAGACTCACTTCCTTTCATGAATGACCCTCTGATCAATTCATTAACAGCATTAGCCAATGAGAGAAAACTAGTTGAAAAAAACTCTGAATAAAGGCACACAGGTGCAAATCTTAAACAGATAAATAAGATCAACTGAATTATACATGCAAGCATGGGTGTATCCACTCCAAGCACTCACACACCACACACAGGTTCAATACCATTACTGCATTGATGAACTCTATGCCTATGGCTGTAGGTATCCTAGAGATCAGAATTAACTGGTAGTTTTCCAGCATAATAAAATCTTGAATGATGCAAAAGTTTGCCTTTCCTCAAAATGAAAGGTATTAATAGAGCAAACACACAAGACTGGAAACTATCACAAAAAATTGAATCTCAGAAAGGACATGTTCAATGTCATAACAGAAGGTTGCTGATTTCTTCTCTCTCTCTTTGAATGATCAAATGTAAATGCCTTTTAGCAATGGCACCATTCAAATCCCACAAAAAATCAAGTAGTGCCCCCTTAAAGAGCAACTCCATTGGCACAAACTGTAAAACCTGCTGGGGTGCACTAGAGTTAAGCAAGGTGCTCAATAATTCATTCATATTCTGTAGATACTGGAAAACTGGATTTGGGAGATTCTGATAACCAACACATAGTAGGACTGCACAGGTCCTCAGGGGCTCAGAAGACATGGGACAAGAAAATGTGATTAATCTAAAACAACTGTGCAGTATAAAGATCAAGCCAGCCATAAATCTTGTTAAACAAGAGAGTACAGGCAAAATCATAACATCTCCTCTATGAAGCTGCTGTAATGAATGTAGAAGGCAGTCTAAAAACAAATGCTGGTAATGTGGGTCTCCATCATGAAGCAGTGAACAGGTGAAAGTCATGAGTTCGGCAGATTCCAGGATCTGAACTTCCAAAGGTATATGCATTCTGACATCACGGAGAGTTGGTAAACCCACAAACAGGCACTTTATTTGGTTGCTGGGTTCTACAACCTCCTCATCCTGAAGGCACTGGGTAAGACTAAACAACTCAGAAAGTAACAGTTCTTCTGAAAAAATGTGACAAGAACAATAATACTGCTGTTGTGGCCTAAACTTGGAACCCAAGTTCAAAGCTTCTCCTGAGGAATTTTCAATTGCTTCATTAAGAGCCTTTACAATTTCACCATCGCAGAAAGGAGAGCACTTTACTTTTGGCAGTTTCTTTCCTTCTATAATATGCCATAAGTCACATTCAAGATTGGAAGCTGTCCCTTCCAAAAAAGAATTTTGTCCAGGATGATACACAGCATGTTCTTCAGCCCAACTATTAAAGTACCCTTTGGCTACTTTATCTTTCCATGATAGGGTTTCCAGAATCTTCCTTTCATTATAGGTTTTAAAGTACCTGTTTCTCTGCCCAAACCACTTTGTATTAGTACTACAACCAATGTTATATTTTTTTACTAGCCAGTTATTTCTGGAAAGAGGCTTAAGTTGAAATTTTTGCATAAAATATTGTACCGCACAATCCCTTAAATTGTTTAACTTCGTTTGTTCCTCTTTTCCCATGCATTCAAACAGACGAATGTTCTCAGAAATAGTCTCTAACTGATACTTATGAAAAAAAGCACAACACTCTTCATGTCTTTTAAGAAAAGATTCAGGAATCACATAATGGGGAAAGAGAGCTTTCCTGGTAATTTCAGCCCCAAAATTCAGCACCATCTTAGACAACACAGGATGGATGGCCTCTCTTCCCTTATACTGGAGACATACCACATAGACTTCTGAGTTTCCTGCCTTGCTAGTTGCAGGTTTGAAGACATGGACTTGGTCAAAGGAACAGTTTAACAAGTACATCAGGTTTATGGAACAATGTTCAAACAAAGTAAACATCTTTAGAACAAAAGAGCCACCATTTCCAAGAGTAGTCAGAGCAGTGGCAACTTCACAGTAATGCAAAGAAGAGACTAAAGCTTCCTGTTCACCTGGGTTTCCTTGGCAATCAAAACTCCCATCTGCAGTGATCAAGTGAACGGTAGCCATGCTACTTAGGAAATTCTTAAGTCCAGTCAGATATTCCAGGGTCATGATATCACCAGTGTTATCTGGACCAAAGTACCACCACTGCAAGGTATTTGCAATGAGCCGGTCATCCATGATCATTGAAAGATTGTCATTTGCTTCATTGTATGGATTCAGAGTATTAGCTACCCAACTCCAACCACAAGGGAACTGATGGGATCTTAAGTAGTGGTTGAGACTAGCTATAAAAGCTCCAGGAGCTTCACAAAGATGAAGAGAATTCAGTTTTCCATTCTGAAAAGCCACCTGTGGAATAAGTGGAAAGCTACACAAAATCTCATGGAATTTACACCACGCTTGAGTACAAAGTTCAGCATTCACAGATTTTTTCACGTGAGAAATGATTTTTCCTGCTTTATTAGTAAAAGCAGTGTGCTCATGCCACTCATCCAGTTTCTTATCACTCAGGAGGTTTTTTACTTCATTTAGTGAGTTCTTCAAGTCAAGAAATGCATTAAATTCTGTGTGGTCACAGATGAAAATCTCACTAGGATCTGGTAACCGCCACTCATTATTAAGTGGTTTGCAATAAGAAAAGTTCTTGGCAAAGAGTTCAAAAATGTCATCAAGAACATCTGGGCTGAATGTCTCAAGACTTGCTAACTGCTGAACTGGTGGCTTTCTGCACTTGCTCATTTTCAAATCAAATTAAAATCTAGGAGAGAAAAACATTAAATTAATAAAATTTATTAGTGAATGGAGTATCATCAGCAATAAATCCAGTACCACTCATAATAAACCCCATAGAACAGGAAGGCTAATGTCAGAACAGTCTGTTATAAAAACAAGGCAAAAGGGCCAGTGAGATAGCTCAGTGGCATAAGCGCCTGCCCAGCAAGCACGAGGTCCTGAGTTCGACTCCTGGAACCCACATAAAGGAAAAAAGGGGCCGGTGATATCGCTCAGTGGTGCAAGTGCTTGCTGGCAAGCACGAGGTCCTGAGGTCGACTCCCAGTACCCACATTAAAAAAAAAAAAAAAAAAAAGCAATATAAAATAAAAAAGAATAAGGGCTTCAATGTCCGATAGACCTGAGTTCCAGTTTTGTTACTTACAGCTTTCACACAAAAAGAAAGAAAGAAAGAAAGAAAGAAAGAAAGAAAGAAAGAAAGAAAGAAAGAAAGAAAGAAAGAAAGAAAGAGAAAGAACCCTGCCATGACATTTTTTAAAAAGGATAAAAACACACTGGCATATAATGAACATACACCAAAGAATATTCATCAGTGAGTGGCAGCTTTTATCACAGTAACATGTTTAGCTCCTCCCCAAAGTTCTCTACCTACAGTTGTGACATCACCCACATGGCCACAAACAACCAAACATTTAGAGATGCATCCCTGGACATGACTTTGGCCCAGTTCTAACAAGCAACTTTTAGCATTTTTTAACAATTCCCTTCATACCTCACCTCTTTCCAAAGGAGGCATCCTGCACCTGAACCTGGTACTTAATCCTACTATCAAGCCCCTCTGCCATCACCCACTTACCCACCTACTAGGATTGCTAAACACACCTTCTGTCCAAATTTCACTGAGTCATACACTTTGGTGGTATCAAGCATCTATACAGGCCACCAATTCACACTCATTGGTACAGTTTGGATCTGTAATGTTCCCCAAAAGCCCATGTGTTAAAGCCTTGGTCCCTAGCCTGTGCTGCTATTGGGCAGTGATAAGCTTTAAGGGTGAGGCCTTGTAGAAGAAAATTAGGCATGTTCTTGAAGAAGATACTGGGACTTAGCCCCTTCTATCTCTCTCTGCTTCCTGACCACCACTGGGTGAACAGCCCTCCTCCTCCATACACTCCCTGAGATGATGCCTGGCAATCAGTCAAGTAACCATGGACTGAAACCTCTGAAACTGTGAGCCAAAATAAACCTTTCCTCCTTATAAGTTAGTTGTTTATCTCAGGTATTTTGCCACAATGATGGAAAGGTGGCTAATACATTCATCACAATACTTGTAAACTGTGTTGTACTTCAATGATTAACCTCTTCCTGCTTACTGCTGAAACTGACCATAGTTTTCACTGGCAGATTCCTGCCTCTAATATGATTGGTCAGACAGTTCCACGCTTGCACTATAACATCTCATTATTTCTGCTTGCCACTAAAACTTAAAACACTTTGGTAGCAGAATTTTAAAATAAATAAATAAAGCCTTACCAAATATAATTACAAACACAGTTGCTGTATAGTTTGTGTTTTAACACTGCCCAAGAAACCAAAAACATCGCTCTCCTGGAAAGAGAAGATACTGTAAAAGAAAAAAGCATTGCATAATGGCATAACGTTGGGAAAGTTCTAAATTCCAATACAGCAATGAGTATTACAAGGCACCTGTTAGTGCAATTTAATAGGTGCTTTCACTCATGAATTCTGTACTTAATTTAGCATATTCAATGCATTCTAGAACTAGTTTTATAAAAACCTGAATTTGATATGGAAAAAAATTGACAACTAAATCACCATCCCATAAAAAGCAGATGTTCAAAGATTAAAATGGGAAATAAAGGTGAGCTATTGCCATAAGAAGTACAATAATACCCAGAAGACTTCATTCTATCAGTGTTTACTTTGTATTGTTCTTCTGGCACACTTTCATCCTTTTTGTTTGACTTACAAGTTTATTGACTCTACGACTTTGTAAGCTCCTTGACGTAATGGGTTTCTTTGTAGTCATTTCTGTTTGCCACAGTATATTTACAAATTATATGTAAATAAATATAGGTTAACAGTCACAAATACTCATCAACATTTTTCCTACCTTAGATCTTTTTTTCAAAGTTAGAAACTATAGACAAATCTGAAGGCAAAAAGTTGTTGATTCTTCATTCACTGAGGTTGTAAGTAAGGACTTAAAAGTTTATTACAACAAGCTCTTCTATATTAATTTACACTGTGCTCACTAAAAACTACAACCATGTTTAGGTCTCAAATATATTCTATTTCAAGTCTGATTTCAGTCATTAATTTCACAAACTAATTACTGGCTGCAGTTAAGCTGTAAAATCTTACTTAAATTAAATAGGTAATTACCTTTACATGAGGACCACTAAAGAGATTCAAATACTCTACTGTTCTTCCTAACTATACTTCAGCTATGCTACCAGGTAACTTTTATTACAACTCCCATTACTCATTCCACTCCAGCCACACAAACCTTCCACTGAAGACACCACGCACCTTCTAAGCCCAAAACCTTTGCACTGGCTGGTCCCTCTACCTGAGATGCTCTTCCTCAGGTATCTGCAGAGCTAATTTTCTCATGCTGTTCCAGTATTTGCTCAAATGTTATTTTATCTGTGGTATCTATAGGCCCTGACATACTTATTTAAAATTGTATCTTGCATTCCCAGTGCCCCTTACCTTGCTTTCTTTTCCAAGACACTCATTGCCTTCAAACTTATTTATGTTTTTTGTATATTGTTTGTCTTCCACAAACTAGAATGTAAGCTAAATAGGGCAGGGAATCTTTGTTTTGCTTACTTATATATCATGCTAAGAAGCTGGAACGTACCTACCTAGTACAAAGTAAAGGACTCAGTAGTCACTGAATATTTGGATATCATACATTGCACAAAAGGCCCTTCTCTGATCACTTACTGAGTCTTAATAATACATTTTATTTTCACTCCATCACTTCAACATATGACAAAAAGGGCAAAACAAAAATTTGTGGTTGCTAGACTGCATGGAAATTTTTTCCAGTATGTAATCCTTAGTCGCTTTCATTAAGCACTCCACAGTGCTTTGTGGCATCATAATTCTGCTGGGTGGGTCAGTATTACCATTCTTACATTGCAGACTCGAGTAAGAAATTATGTAGCTTTCTACCGAAAGCCACAGGGCACGCATGTAGAATTCGGGAACCTCACAAGATCTCAACAGTTCCTATCTCTCCAAGAAACACAAAGACTTGGAAGTGTTTTTGACAACTCCTCCGAGGAACTGCGAGAAGAACAGTGTTTATCCAGCGCTTACTTTGGGCCACGATCTCCTTTCACCGTTGTGCTAAAGAGTCCTACGCCCTCCATCGAGCGACCCGGCCTCTGCCCTGAAGGAAACTCAGTCGTCCCAGCCCCTGCCTCGCCCTTCGTAAAGTCCAGACCCAAACTCACAACCGGGCCTGGGTTACCTTCGCTCACGCCCACCTGGGCCCCACGGTCTGGGGAGACCGCTTCACTCGCTCTCCTCACTCAAGGGAGCCATTCTTCACTTCCCTCCAAGGTCTGCTTCCTGAGCAGGTCGCTCCTCTGGGTCCGCAGCACCCCCAGCCACACGGGAGAAAAGTGTTGTGGCAGAAGGCCTGGAAGATGGCCCGGACCCGCCCTCTTGCCACCTGCACAGAAGTCCTCCTCCAGGACTGGCCCTCGCCGAACGCCTGCCTACGGCAGCCGGAAGGCCCTGACAGTCTCACTGCGCACGCGCCCGCCCGGGCTTGCGTCACGTACGCTGACGTCACGCTCGCCGGTGACTCTTGCAGTGTGGAGCCTTTCGTGCCTGGGTTTTGTTTCTCCGCGAGACGCTCGAACTGTGAAACGCCAGCCTCCCGCCGCCCGGGTGCTATGACAACGGAAGCTACGGGCTCGCTGTTCGCTGAGCGGTGGGGGGGTGGAATGGGGCGGAGCTGACTCGCTCTGAAAGTGCTGGCTCCGCCCGCCCGGGCCCCGCGTTGTTGAGCAGGTTAGTTCCTAGCATAGACCGGCGTGCAACTGAAGCTCAGAACACATGTCGTTAAAAGCCAAACTAGGAAAACTGCGAATAATATTGTTACATTGTTATTAGAAGTAGGGAGATCTATCTGTCTATATCATGTATATATATGCCAATAAGAGAAAGACCAACCGCAGAAGAAAAATGAAGATTCGAAAAGACAGTCCAAAAAAAAAAAATAGCACTAGAGATATATACAAGGTTATTTAACCTATTGTTAAAGAAAGAATTGGAAGTGTTTCATTTTGCTTGAATTAAAAAGATTGAAAATGGCCACTATTGGTGGCCATTGAGTTGGTGAGACTGTGGGGAAAGGGGTTCACATCTGTGAGTGGGAATGTTATGATATATATCTAGATGTCTCCCCAAAGTCTCATGTGCTGGTAGTGGGGTTTGGGGATGGTGATTGGATCATGGGGACGTGATGCTCATCGGTGGACATGAATTTATAGCTAAATGTGATCTGGGAGGTGAAGCTTGGTTGGAGGAGGTGGGTCACTGGGTCCTTGGCCTGAAGGGTATATCTCCCTCCCTCCTCCCTTGAGGGTCCTCTCTCTCTCTCTCTCTCTCTCTCTCTCTCTCTCTCTCTCTCTCTCTCTCTCTCTTTCCCCGCCCCCTGTCTCTCCTTCGTCCCTCCCTCCCTCCCTTCCTCCTCCCTTTTCCTCCCCTCCTCCCTCTCTCCCTCTTTCCTTCCAGTCTGCCATGCCATGGGTTGTTTCATCTCTGCAATGCTCTTCTACCATGCTACCCTGGCTTGGAGCCAGCTGACCTGGACTGAAACCTCTTAAAACTGTGAGCCAAAATAAACCACTCTTCATTTAAGTTGTGGGTGTCGGGTATTTTGTCCCAGAAACAAGGAATGGAACTAAGATAAGGAGTGAGTAAAAAAATAGTATAAATCTACAGAAGGCAAATTTAAAATAAGAATGCACGTTAGCCCAGCAATTTCCAAACCTGGCAATTTACCCTTAAGAAATAAATAACTGACTCTTACTTTGGACAGAAGGCTCATTTCAGCACTTTAATAGCAACAACAATGAAAGAGAGAAATACACTTTCTACTTAAGGGGATTAATTAAGTTATTTATGGTGCATAATACAAAGTTATATGAAGCCATTAATAGGCAATATCTGTCAACATCTATGAAGCCATTAATAGGCTTATCTGCCAACAGCGTCACATGAAAATAGAATATAGAACTGTGTATACAGTTGGAACCACTTATGTAAATATATATATATATATATATATATATATATATATATATTTATTTATTTAATGTGGGTACTGGGAGTCCAACTCAGGACCTCGCACTTGCCAGCAGGTGCTTATGCCGCTGAGCGTATCACTGGCCCTTTTTTTCCTTTATGTGGGTACTGGGAGTCAAACTCAGGACCTTGCACTTGCCAGGCAGGCGCTTACACTGCTGAGCCATCTCACCAGCCCTATATTTTAAGTATAAATGTATTTTTTCAAATTTTCCAGGACATGCTTCAGTGGAGAAAAGATTATCTTTCCAAAAAATGGTGCTAGGTCATTTGGATGTTAATACAAAACAAAACAAAACAAAAAAAACACCTTATTTGGATGCTTTCTTCACATCATAAACAAAAATACACTTCATTTGGATTGCCAATCTATAGTTTAAAAACTCAATAACCATAAGAAAACATCTTTGTAACCTTGCAGTAGGCTAAAATTTAATAACTGGACACAGAAAGCACTAACCATAAATGAAAAGTGAATAATTGGACTAAGGAGTGTTCATCAAAATACACCATCAAGAGTGAAGAGGGAATGGGAGAAATATTTTGCATATACATGTATGTTTTATATGTATACATATGTATATAAAACATACACATACCCACAAGATCTCACCCATAGTTGTTGCCTGTCCAATTTAATACAAAGGAGAATTGCATCAATTCCCAGTTGTGTTAATGGTGTATTCCCAATTCCATATTTCAGAATATGTAACTCTCACAAATAAATGAGATATCCCAACAAAAAAAAGGACAGACACTTAACAAAATGATATCCAAGGGGCCAATAAATTACCCACCCACTAGAATGGCTAAGATGGAAAAGATTGAAACCATAAATATTGGAGACCATGAACCAATGGATAGCTGTTTGAAAGAAAACGACCTTACAAACTGACCAGTTGATTGCCTGTGTGTCCTCCATCCCTTCGTCTCCTTTGCTTCCTTTCTTCCTTTCTCCCTCCCTCTCTCTCCCCCTCCCAGTAAAATGCTTGGATCATAAGTGTTCTATTCAACCACTTAACAAATGATTACTGAATATTCTAGGATGTTCCCCCAAGCTTTCCAGTCAGTCTTCCACTTTCAAGAAGCAACCACTGGGCCGGTGAGATGGCTCAGTGGCATAAGCGCCTGCCCGGCAAGCGCAGGGTCCTGAGTTCGACTCCCAGAACCCACATATAGGAAAAAAAGGGCCGGTGATATCACTCAGCGGCATAAGCGCTTGCCTGGCAAGCGCGAGGTCCTGAGGTCCACTCCTGGTACCCACATTAAAAAAAAAAAAAAAAGAAGCAACCACTGGTCTACTTTTATCGCCATAATTTAGTTCTGCCTATCCTGGAATTTCATATAAATTCAATAATTACAGTTGATATATTTTTGTTTCCAACCCCTTTCCATTTGGTGTAATCCATGTTGTTTAATGTGCATGAAGTTTGTTCATTCTTATTTCCAAGTGCTATGACCTTATATGGGTGGATGTTATTCATCCACTGTCCTGTTGATGGATATCTGAATTGTTTCCAGTTTGGGGATATTATCAGTAAACCTACAGTGGCATGCTAGCTAGCATGAGACATTTTTGTAAACCTATGTTCTTGTTACTTTTGGTTAAATGGCCGAGGTGTGTAGGGTCTGGGTTGTTTGATAGATCAGAGTTTCTCAACCTCAGTGCTGTCGACACTTTGAGAATAACTGGGGCAGATGTAACTTTTTTTTTTAATGTTTTGAGATAGAGTCTCACTGTGTAGCTCAAGCTGGCCTCCAACTCACTATGTACTCCAGGCTGGGCTCACTCAAGGTCCTCTTGCCTCAGTCTCTTAAGTGCTGGGATCACAGGAGTGTGCCACTGACCCGATTATATGTGTAACTTTACAAAATCTTTAGTTTTCTAAAGTTTATTCCTGATGGTACTGGGAAAACTGGTTATCTACATGCCAAAGCATCAAAGTAGATCCATATCTCTCACCCTGTGCTAAAATAAAATCCAAATGGATCAAAGACCTACATATAAAAACAGAAACACTGAGACTGCTAGAAGATAAAATAGGAAAAACACTTGAAGACGTGGGCATGGGCAAGGACTTTCTGAGCTCTAATAGCACAAGAAATAACACCAAGAATCAACAAGTGAGATTATATTAAATTAAAAAGCCTGGTTTTTTGGATTGGGCCATTCGTTGTTGTTGTTGTTTGTTTGTTTGTTTGAAGTCTAAAGAAAACAACAAAAGGAAGAGACAACCTTCAAAATAGAAAAAAAAAATTTTGTCATCTACTCTTTGACAGAGGTCTAATACCTAGAATAAAGAGCTAAAACAATTAGGTCCCACAAAAACAAATGACCCAATCAAAAAAAAAAAAAAAAAAAAAAAAAGCAAATGAACAGAAACTTCTCAGAAGAAGAACAAGTGGCCAATAAGTACATGAAAAAATGTTCAACATCTTTAGCCATTAAGGAAATACAAATCAAAACAACACCGAGATTCCATTTTACACCAGTCAGAATGGCTCATCAAGAGCACAAGAAACAACAAATGCTGGTGAGGATGTAGGGAAAAGAAACCCTTACACTGTTGGTGAGAATGCAAACTAGTACAGCCACTATGGAAAAGAGTATGGAGATTCCTCCAAAAACTGAAGATAGAAATTCCATTTGACCCAGCTCTCCTGGGTATTTGCCTGAAAGAGTTAAAGACATCAAACTATAGAAATGCAGGCAGGCTCATGTTTATAGCAGCGTAATTCACAATGGCCAAACTACGGGAACAGCCTAGATGCCCAACGACAGATGAATGGATAAAGACGATGAATAAGACAATGTACTATATTCACACAACTGAGTATTGTTTGAATATAAAGGAGAATAAATTCATGTCATTTGTAGGAAAAGGGATGGAATTTAAGAACATAATGTTATGTGAAACAAGTCAGACACAGGTTATGGCGTGGTTCTCTCGTATGAGAAACCTAAAATAAAACTAAAAAAATAAAAGAAGAAGAGAACGTAGAAAACAGGGAGATACGTTTCATGGAGATGAGGAAGGGGGAAAAGGGAAGGTAGGGAGAAGGAAGAAAATGTACCAAAAAATTATCAAACTATGGTATATATGTACCAATTTCCCCAAATGAATATAATTGTGTAGAGTAAATTTATACCAATTAAATAAAAAATAAAATCAAAACCAAAGTTGATGCATTGTTTTGCAGCCCTACTATGCACAATTCGTTAGAATTCTGGTTTTTTCACATTCTCGTCAACTTCTTACACTGTAAGTCTTTCATTTTGGTCATTAGAAGGAATAAATTGCTTTCTAAATGTTATTCTTAATAAAAATGTGATTATATGAGCATTGCTCTTTGTGGGACTAAGGCTAGATGAAAACTATGTAACTTCTTAAACAAAATCACTGTGTTCTCTGATGTTTATATATATTATTAGGAACCAAACAGCAAAAAGCTTTTACCAAATCAACTCTGACAGAAATTAAAACATCAACTAAAATTTATTGAGTATAGAGTGTATGCTAAGAGCTGTGATATTTTGCTAACCTTTTAACTCACTTAATTCCATGAAGTAGGTACATTTATTGTCCCCATTTTATAAACAGAGAAATTAAGGATCAAATTGATTAAGCAATTTTCTGAAGGTCCTGCAGCCACCAGGTAGCAGAGTCAGGACTTGGATTGACGTCTCCCTGACTGGAAGCCCAATCGATTATGTGGAGAATTCTTATAAATTGCATCCAGTAATTTAAAGATATCTTTATTGTTCATATTCATGGCCACAAATACATTAGTACGCTGATAATTTTTTTTTTTTTTTGGGTACCGGGGGTCGACCTCAGGACCTCACGCGCCAGAAGACGCCCGTGCCGCTGAGCGATATCACCGGCCCTTTTTTCGTATGTGGGTTCCAGGAGTCAAACTCAGGCCCTCGCGCTTGGCCAGGCAGGCGCTTACGCCACTGAGCCATCTCACCGGTCCCTGATAATTTTTAAAAAGAGGTGAATTTTAATTTGTCATAGAAGAAGGGTATGTTGTTGCAAAGTTTTAGAGAAGATGAAATGTTATGCATCATGAAATTAGTATCTAACACTTTTAAAAGCCAAAAGAAAATAATTCAGCCTTATGCTAACAGATTTGAAAATTTGGATAAAATTTGTAAGTTTAGTAAAAGCATTTAGTATCAACTCTTAAATACATATTTAAATAGATATATTTTAACAAAATACATATACAATGTCTGATTGGAAGCTAGCTATAATTCCTTATGCTCAGTTGGCATGACAACGAGAATGTAAGTAGTATACAAAAATTAAAGCAACTGGTTCCCAGCTTTTATTTTGATTCTATTTCTCTGTCAAAGAGAGAGAAACTAAACTATTTCTGTGGTTATCATTAATTAACTTTCTGAGTCTTTACTTACATCCTCAGATAGATACTGTAATGGGTTGTCTCTAGATGTCCCCCCAAAGCCTCATGAGCTCACAGGTGGGCCTTTTGGGAGGTGCCTGGATCATGGGTATGTGATACTAGGATTAAGGGTGTGGACTAAATTAGTCTACTGATTGGTTTAGCATAGTTCTGGGTGTGGATAATGGATGTGGGCGTGGGTGGCACCAACCAATAGGCTTGTAACCTGAATGGAATAACAGGAAAAGAGAGAAATAAGAGAAATCTTTCTTAAAATTTATTTCTCAGTAATTCATGTTTTTTCTCACATACCTAAAGTTAACTGGTATGCATCACTACCTGAGAGAAAGTCTAAGTGTATTTTATATATCATAAATATCATTAAAATTATATTTTAAATTAACCTTAAAATAAGATTTATAATACAATTATTAATAATATGTTCACCTAAAATATATTTTATTAAAATAACCTTGTTATAGGCTGCATTGTGGCCCCCTAAAATTTGTATGTCGAAGCCTTCTCAGTACGACTGTATTTGGAGACAGGGCCTTTGTGGAAGTGATTATGGTTAAATGAGGCCATAAGATTGGGACTGTAGTCTGATAGAACAGGTGTTCTTACAAAAGATGAAACGACACCTGAAGTCTCTCTTTCTGCACACACAGAGGACAGGCCATATAAGGATACAGTGAGAAGGTGGCTCTCCACAAGCCATGAAAAGGGGCCTTACTGAATCCCACCCTGCCAGCACCCTGATCTTGGACTTCCAGCCTGCAGAACTGTGAGAAAATTTAGTGCTGTTATGTAAGCCGCCCAGTCTGTCGTACGCTGTTACGGCGTCCTAAGCAGACTAATACACACTTCTTTATTTTCTTCCATGTAAACATGACCAAAATGACTTTTAAAAATTGTAAGAGTTTAAGAGAGAATGTGTATTACAGTGAGATGGGCACAGGAGTTTTTCCTTTTAATGTTGGGAAACGCTGACACATGGAACAGAGTACAAGACATGGAGTTAGGCGAGTACTCTTAGTATCAACTCTTAAATACACATTTTAGGGCTATTTTTGAAGAGTAAATCATATCATTACATGTATAAAATATTTAAGAAGTAATAACATTATACAACTAAGTGCTATAGTTCGTACTACATATTGTCATAGGAGTCCAAAGAATATTCAATTAGTAGCAAAAATAGGGGTTAAACTAGAGGGGAAAGTGATATTATTTTTTGTCTTAAATATTAATGTTACCTGGAGAGAGGGAATGCCATCCTAGCTCAGGAAAATAACCTGGGTAAAAAATCAAGAGGAAGGGATGGACAGTTCACAAGATCAAAATGTTATGTAGGTAGTCTTGGTCAGCTAAAGTGCTATAACAAAATACCAGAGAATGTGGCTCACACAGTAGAAATTTCTTTCCTCACAGTCCCAGAGATGAGGAAGTCTGAGAACTGGGCTCTCTTTCTGACTTGTAGATAATCATCTTCTTGCTGTGTCCTCATATGGCAGAGAGAGAAAGCAAACTCTCTGGTCTCTTCTTGTAAGGGCACTAATTCCATCATGAGGACCCCACCATCCTGACCACAACTAAGCCTAACTACCTTCCAAAGATCCAGCTCCAAATACCGTCTCATGGTGGGTTAAGGTTTCAACATGTGAATTTGGGGGTAGGGGAGAGAAAATTTAATCCATAGCAGGTAGTAAGGAGCCAGAGCACAGGGCACTATAGCCAGACTTTGGCACCAGATCTGCTGCAACAGGATATGGCCAAGAAAAAAAGAAATAATTAAGTTTGGTTCTTATAGAGTTAGGGACAATAATGAAATAGTTAAAGGGAAATATCCAGGAGGGAGTTAGAAATCAATGGATGGCTGAAATTCAGGTTAAAAAAAAAGAAGAAATAACACTCAACCTTTGAGAATTTTCAGGAAAGTATTTTGTTATTATTTATTTTTTTATTTTATTTTATTTTATTTTTTTTGTGGGTACCAGGGGGACGACCTCAGGACCTCGCGGGCCAACAGGCACCCGTGCCACTGAGCGATATCACCGGCCCCTTTTTCGTATGTGGGTTCCGGGAGTCGAACTCGGGCCCTCGCGCTTGCAAGGCAGGCGCTTACGCCGCTGAGCCATCTCACCAGCCCATTGTTATTATTTATTATGAGTGATCATTAGGATATAATTTCTAAGTGAAGTCAGTACCCAAGTTGTTGAAGCACCAGCCCTGGGAACTCTTAACCGTTAAGAGCTCACTTAACACTGTGGCCCGTTGGGATCAGTTTGGCTCCTCAGTTTGAATGGTGAAGCACAGCAGCTCTAGTACCTGAGTGCCTAGACCAAGCTCTCCTCCTATGTGACCTTGGGCAAGGAAGACCTATAGGATTTCACTGAGCGTCACCAAATGAATGCAAAGTGCTTAGCACAGGTTCCTGCTGGTATCTGGTAAATGTTAGCTGCTTCTGAAAAATGTCTAGGTTGTTTTTTTTCTTTTTTAAGGGTGCCATTTCTTTTTATATTCAAAATCCTAAAGAGAGCAAGAAAGGAGGTGAAAGAGAAGACAGGAAAAAAAGAGAAGGCAATTGAGGCCAAATGATATCATATCTACTGCTGAGAAGCTGTCAGATGTATCTGCTCGCTGTCTTCAACAATTTGGGCTGGTTTCAAAGAGCAGAAATACACAGGCTGCAAAATGAATGAACACATGCATCTACATGGCTGCGTTTCAAAAACAGAGTGAAAAGATAAAGGCAAGTTGCTGGGCAGTTTTACATTTCCTCACCATTTATGTAATTTTTAAAAACACATAAACAATTCTGTTTAGTGTGTATTGATACAACATACGAAAAACATGAAAACATAGGTGAGGAAGATACACGCCAACCTCTGCAGTGGGATTCTCTGCTAAGGCCAAGGGGATTAGGGATGGGAAAGAGGTACAAATGGACACTGATGTATCTCTAATGTTCCTATTCTTTTTACCAACCTAAAGCAATGGCAAAATGTTCGTCCTTTTTCAATCTAGGTAGAAGCTACATGGGTGTTATATTTTTCTCTCTACTGAATGCTTGAAATATTTCCCAAAATTTTTAAATACACAAAAAGGACTACTACCCCCTTCCTTAATCCATCCAAATTCCATGCATTTTAGAAATCCCTTATTTGCTCAGCTAAATCAGACATACAATGATTTTTCAGAATGAGCATGCATCTCAGATTCAATTTGAAAAGAGTATAGTGAGCCTACCAAAAGTAGTTTATATATTTATGTTATATTTACATTACCAAAATATATTTCAAATTCTGGAACATCTGGGTTGAATCACTAGGCTTTTATTTCATATCATCTTAGTAATGATTGATAGTAATACCGTGATATGTTTGGGGGGTGCTTTACAGTTAACAAATTGCTGGTACTGTATATACATTAAGATAGAGGATAACCAATAGGTTTCATCTTGGGGCCAATTCCAACTGATGGATGGCGGCTGCTCACAGTACTCTGTTGAGACTGATTGTGAATCCACATCTGGGCACAATGGAAGGGTAATGATAGGCTAGAGAGGGGTAAGGGCAGGTTGTTGGGGTGATACCCTGATTCTCCTTCTGCCTCTCTCATTGCTCCTTTTCCATCACCCTTCATTTATCCCTTCTATCTCGATGCTTTCCTGAACCGCCGCCTCCCCATTAGCTTTTGTCTGTACTCATGCCACACAGTCACTGACTGATTTCACCCCAGCCCTGCTTATGAGTCCTTCCCAGCCTCATTCAGCTAGGTGCCACCCCTCCCCGTCAGGCCCCCGTGCACACACAGTGTTCATCTCGAAGCATTCTATTTGTTTACCCATCTGTCTCTGCTGTTAGACTGTGGGCTTTGAAAGGACAAGGTTAGGTCTTACTGATCTCGGCACACTCTGATTCTGGCGTATAGTAAGCAATCAATAAATGTTCGCTAAATGAAAGAATGATTTAGTGAACAGCGTCTTTATTTTGCAGAAAAACAAGCATACTCAGAAGTTGGGATTTTTCACAAGGGTATCCTTCCTCCAAAACTTTCCTGTCTTTCCTCTAGAACAGGGATGGACAAACATTTTCTCTAAAGGGCCAAGGTATGGTGTGGCTGTGGTTTGTGCCCCTGGGGTTCATGTAGGAATCTTGGTCCCCGATTTGGTCATATTAGAGGTGGTGAGACCTTTAAGAGACGAAGGCTAGCGGGAGGTTGTTAGGCTGTCGGGGAGGTGCCTGAAGGAGGGATTAAGGTAGTTCTCATGGGACCCTGAATTAAGTCCTTATAACAGCTCTCTCTGAGTCCTGCTAGTTTCCTGCTTTGCCAGGTGCTTGGTCCCTCTTGCTCTTTCACTGTGATGCTCTGAAGCCAGGGGGCCCCTGGCCAAAGCCAGTGCTGTGCCGTTTAGATTGTCAGCTTCCTAAACTGTAATCTAAATACATTTTTCTTTATAAGTACCCTGCTTAGGTATTATATTATTGTAATAATAGAAGACAAATACAGGTCAGATATTAAATATTTTCAGTTTTGCAGGCCAGTCAACTCTGATGTTACTGGAAAGAAGGTATAGATAATATGAAAACAAGGGGGTGTAAATATATTACAGTAAAACATGACTACAAAACTAGGCAGCAGATTTGGCCTGTGGGCCACTGTTTGTGGGTTTTTGAAGTAGAAGATGGTAAATAGGCACTCCTACACGTCTAGTTTCTTCATTGAACCTCCTTTCTGCCTCAACCCAAATCTCAGCATCCGAATTCCATTTTTTCCACAAGTCTCTGTTAGAGTTAAATCCATAACCTATTCATGGTACCAAACCAAGGAATTGAGGAAGGCTCACAAAAGAACTGGCTTCTACAGTGAGACAAGAAGGAATAAGAAATTTATTGACAATAGCTCTTAGACATAGAGGAATCGAAGTCCAATTTATCCACATCTTCCTTGATCACTCATTTTGAACACTCTTAACATTAAAAAAAGAGGTCCATTTCCTGAGTGCAATGGAGAGAGGAGAAAGAGGAATAAATAACTCCTTTTCGTTCCCCTTACCTCCTTCTATGTCTCCAAATGACTAGTCTCTTTTTTTTTCCCCCACAGGCAATATTTCAAACTTCTTCCACACTTCTCATGTCTCCTGGCCCATTGTCCTTTCACTTCCTCACTTCCTGCTTCACAAAGGAAACAAAAGCCACCAAAAGAATTCTAAATTCTGCCATGCACCACAAATCTATCTACGTCCCTATTCATTCTCTTCCTGTCATAATGAAGTAGGTCTGAGATTAATCCCTTTTTCTGTCCTAGGCCTTTTTGGGTCCTAGCTCTTTCTATCTTTGTAGGGAACGTGATCTATCAAATATCACTCACTGTCGTATTCTTATTATCTATCTATCTATCTATCTATCTATCTATCTATCTATCTATCTATCTCATTTTCTCTCGCTCCTCTTCCTGCTCCCCCCTCCTTCTCCCCATTTCATTCTCTCCTGTAAACTTTCTGTAGCTATGCATGACTCTACCATCCTAGAAACTATTCTGTCAAACCTGGACCTCCTGCCAACTGTTACCCTATCTTCCCTTACCTCCTTTGTAACCAAAGCTCTTGAAAGGGTTATGTTCTTATTACCCCCCACCTCATCATTTCCCAATAATTCTTCAGTTTATGACAAAACTTGTTTCTCCTCCATTGTATCCCTGAAACTATCTCATTAAAGACTTCAAATAACCTCCTCGTTGCTACATGCAACTTAGAAGTCTTTTCTTGGGCCGGTGAGATGGCTCAGCGGCGTAAGCGCCTACCTTGCAAGCGCGAGGGCCCGAGTTCGACTCCCGGATCCCACATACGAAAAAGGGGCCGGTGATATTGCTCAGCGGCATGGGTGCCTGTTGGCGCATGAGGTCCTGAGGTCGACCCCCCGGTACCCACAAGAAAAAGAAAAAAAAAAAAAAAAAAGTCTTTTCTCTTTTCTTTACTGAATTTCTGGCCTATTCAACCCTCTGATCATTCTCCTTGAAACATTCTTTTCCTGCAGCTTTGGTGACAGTGCAATCTCCTGGTTTTCCTCCTATGTTCGTTCTTCCTTAGGCTCCAATACTTCTACCTACTTATTAAAGTATTGGTGTCCTCAGAGTTCTCTGCTAGGCTATCTACTCTGCTATTCTACTCTCCTGGGATATCTCATCTACTCTCTTGGCAACCTAGATTCCCAAGTTTACTTTTCCAACCCAGAATTCACTACTAAGGCTAAAGCCAGCTGGCTTGATAGACATTAACTCTCTTCTCCTTTACTCACCACATGCAGTCCCATCTTTAAAGAGAAATTATCTTGACTCCAGCCAGCTACCACTCCACTTCACTGCCTGTTTGCAATAAAACTTTCTGGAAATCAGGTCTACACTTGCTGTTGCAATTCTTTTTCAATTGTCTCTCATAAACGCCCTCCAATTGGGCTTTTAACTCTACAGCGCCACTGAAAGAGCACTTGTCAAAGTCACTCATGACTTCTTCATGGCTAAAGTCAGGGAAGAATCCAGCGAAGGATTCATCTTTGATCTTTCAGCCATACAGTATTTGACACAGCTGATCTTACTCCTTCTAGATACCAGTCCTTCACTGGATTCCCAGATACCACCTTCTCCTGGTTTTCCTCCTTCCTTGTTAACTTCATATCTCAGTCTTCTTTGTTCATTCTTTCTTTTCTTCCTGATTTCTTACTCTTGAGGTAAACCAGGGCTCATTCCTTGGTCATATCCTCTACATTCCATGAGTGATCTCACCTAGTATCAAAGCGGGATATCATCTATACAAGTATGGTCCCCAAACATATACCTTCATCCCATATCTACTTTTTAACTTCTAGTCTCTTATATCCAATTGCCTACTTAATATCTTCACTGGGATGCTGTCTTGGTACATTTTGCGCTGCTATAGCAGAACACTTGAGACTAGGTAATTCATAAAGAATAGGGGTTTAATTTGGATTATGATTCTGGAGGCTGGGAAGTCTAAGAACATGGCACTGGCACAGGCTTGGCTTTTTTTTTGAGGGCTTTGTACTCCTTTAACTCATGGTGGAAAGCAGATGGGCAAGCAGGAGCATGTGACACAAAGAATATGAGGGGCAACTTTGCTTTATAACAACCCATTCTTGCAATAAGTAACACAGTCCCATGACAGACAAAGAAATCTTTCATGCAAGAAAGGCACTGATCCATTCATGAGGGCTCCACTCATGATCCAAATGCCTCCCACTACTCCCCACCTCCCAACACTAACACATAGAAGGACTGAGGCTCAATTTGAGGTTTGGTGGAGGCAAACCGCATTAAAATAATAGAAGATGCCTCACAAACATCTCAAATTGAACTGAAGTTAAATTCCAGTTGCCCATACCTCTTCCACCCTCAGCCTCTCACATGTCAACCACATGGGACCGAAATGAAATGACAAGGCACGCTGCAAGTTGGGCAGGTCCAAATCTTGTTACCAGTATATATAAAATGATTTATTTTTTGTCATTTTACTATGGTTTCTCCATTTATGCCTTATCTACCATAATTTCAAGACATTTTGTTTCAAAAGAGTTCATAGGTGGCAGGTTTGAACAACTTTAAAAACATGGATTTGATGAATGCATGCACTGAAGTGTCATACTGAAGCCCATTAACATGTACAATTAATGCGTGTTAATAAAAAGTTTTAAAGATGCAATGTATTGCCCTTATTCTCAAAAGACATTTAGGCTGTCTTTTCCTCATAAGTTTGTAGTAGTTGTTCCATGACCCCCAGGAATGAGTGTCGCATTAACCCTTCTTTCCTTGACCTCTTTATTCATCTTTTACTGTGTTGAATTTCATCACTGAAGTATTTTGTTTTTCTTTTGTTTTGCTTTTGACTCCTAACTCACTGAATTCATGCTCTTGGGAATTTCCTCTGTAGCTTGAGGCAATTGAAGGAAACTCTTCCTAAGTTCTTTGGGTTATTTTTTCTTGCACTCTTTCATTTCTTTTATACCTCTATATTCACTTAAGTCTTCTCTTTCATTTTATTCTCCTGCAGATGCTAGCTTAGTTACCATGTTGCTTCTTTTCATCATTCTAATGCTTCAACTGAACAGCTCTGCCCAGTTCTTCTTTTTCCTCTGGAAGAAAGAAGGTGAATTCTTACTGGCACCTTTCCAATCTTATCGAGGACTTTTATTCCCTTCCAAATACATTTTGAGGTCTGAAAGTTACACTCTGCTCATTTTTTTATAGTCTAAAGACTATAAACTTGAACCAATCCCAGCAAACTCCCTGAAGCCTCTGGTATAAGACTCTGTCTTCTAAGGGTTTGCTAATGGCCCCTTTTCTGGGATGGCTGGGTTGGTGGGAAGGGGAGTTCCTCAGTCTTCTAATCAGTCCCAAGAATCAGCATGGGATCCTGACAAATGGTGACATATAGCAGATTTTCCTGGCTCAACTGCGATGTTAAAATCATAGGTAAGGACCTATGTTATTAGAGAGATTTCCTTTAGTTTTCACTAAATTCTGAAATCTCAACTTTGTCCTCTTCTATCCAAATTCAGGGATATTGGTAAGAATTTTCAAGGCTTTACCACTCCCTTTCTTTTTATCACTTCTCGGGGAAGAGGCGACACAGGAGCCACAGTAAGTCACACTAAAATCTTCTGGTTTTCCTCTTGAATACTTTTCAGTTTATAAAATGAGGACAACCCCTATCTTTGTTTGGTTATCAGTAATTTCTTTATCTCATTTATTTCACTGAAGATTGGGGAGGCAATTCTGGAAGCAAATATATGAAATACTTTCAGATAATGCTGGATCACATGTATGATGGTGGTCATGTAAATTATATTACCTGGTAGTGTCATAGCTGGCCTAGTTTGTGTATGTACATTCTATAATGTTCACATAATGATGAAATTGCCTAAGTAGACATTCCTCAGAATGTCATAGTTGTTAAGTAACATGTGAAAAATATGTATATGTATTTCTTCTCTATATATATTTCATATATACATGGGGAGAGAAAGACAGAAAGAAAAAGGAACATGGGAAACTGGCAATTTTCCCCCAGCCTCCTTAGAGACCAGAGTGGGATAAGGAAGAAGATGAAGTGGGGTGACCCCAGCAGACTTCAGATGACCCCAGCTTCACAGTTGTGGTAGGCTCTGCTGAGTGAGTCTGGGATTTTGTGCAAGAGATATCTGGACACCATATTTCTCGTTTGCTCTTTCTGCTGCCTTTTTTTTTTTCTCAGCAAGGAGTAGTGTCATCCTGGACACACAAAGGGCTTTGGTTGTGCATGCCTTTAGGCGAGTAAACATGGGGAGCTCTGAAAGCTGTCCCCCACTCTGCGTCCAGGCTCTGGAAGAAAGCAGCTTGGTGGGCAGGTAGGCTGAGCTCCTGGTGCCTGTAATCAAGGCACAGCAATGGTAAGTGGGAAATGCAGGCTTGAGCAGTGGCCTTGGATGGAGGGGGGAAAGATGGAGGTGAGGTGGGGTAGGATACCTGCATCTCTAACATCTCCCACTACCACTCAGATCCACTGCTCCCAGTGGGAGAAAACAACATCCCAGGGAGGAATAAAAACACAGTCACTGAGCATTGTGCTTGGAATCAATAAGCAAATCCTATCAAACCCTCGATATCATCGGCTTTGGCCTCGGAAGGCAGAAACCTTTCAAGTGTCAGTGATTATCCCTGTGTGCTGCATCTGCAGGCCCCGTCTCTGTGATCGATGGCCACCTGCATAGTGCCCTGGCATTTCCACACGCAAAATAATTGGCTGCTGAAGGTTGCTGCGTGCCTTTCTGTGGAAGGAAACTTCAAAAACAACTTCTATTCCATAAACTCAAATATTTTTTGATATTTTGAATCTGAGAACATTAGCTCTGCTTTTATTTGACTTCTCCAGGATATCAAAGTGCTCTTTACTATATGATCACGATGAGTAAAATGAAAACAGTTTGCTACGTTTTGCAGCTAAATAGTCTTTTACTTTAAGGAGATTTTTGATATTTTATGTCCCTTTCTATATCATTGCTGTAATGGCCAGACTTCTTGAAGTCTCCAGAGTTCTTTGAAGAAGAAATTGAAGCACCACTGACCTATGTGGACAGGGTTAGCAGAGATGTGAAAGCTCACTCAAAATAGCTAAACTTTATTGATATTGTTAATATTAATCTTAATTAATATTGGTTAATTGATACATTAATTAATTTTGTATAGCAAAACTAAGTGCAGGCACTGGGCTTGTATGATCTCATTTAGTCCTCACACCAACTGTATTATTATGGTTATTTCTATTTTGCAGAAGAGAGCGTATCTTGCACAAAACCACACAGCTGGTACATGGCAAAGTAAGGACAAGACACAGGCTCTGCCCTCAAGCCTCTCTGATCCTGAGTTGCCTGTTAGTTATCTAGAGCCGCTGCTAACTACCCAAAATTCAGTAGCTTGGGGATGGGAATTCTGGAATGGTGGAGTACAAGTGGCTTAAAGCAACATCTGTTGCCTCACAGTTTCTATGGGTTAGGAGGCTGAGCCCAGCTTAGCAGGGTGCTTCTGCCTCCAAGTGCCTTTGCAAGGCAGCAGCCAAGGTGCCAGCCAGGACTGCGGTCATCTCGAGGCTCCGCTGGAGAGGGATCCACTTCCAACCTCTCTCCCGTGCATGTTCGCATTTAGTTCCTTGCCCGCACTTGAACTGAAGCCTTCCTCAGCCCTTTGCCACACGGACCTCACCATAGGACACACATGGCCGCTGGCTTTATCAGAGCAGAGAAGAAGAACCAGAAAGAGTTTGAGTAAGATGGATGTCACCATCTTGTAGCCTAATTTTGGAAGTGGCATTATCGCTTTGGGCATCGTCTGGTCTCTAGAAGCAAGTCCCTAGGTCCAGTGCTCACTGAAGGGGAGGGGACTGCACAGAGGTGTCAACACAGGAAAGCAGGGGTGTCTGGGGACCATTTCAGAAGCCACCTGCCACAGTACCCTTCTCAGACAAGTGCCCAGCCCTACGGCTCACAGAGGCAGCGAAGTGGCACGCTGGTATTGTGTGTCGGTGACCCACTAGCCACAGCTGAGCCAACCAGAGATGGACATTGATCCATCCTAGACCAACTAAATTCTCTCCCTCAGGAATTCTGAATTCCAGTTCAGAGATACTGCTGGTTTCTACTCCAGGCTTGAAATGAAATGACGTTAATTGGGAGCCATCTCTGCGGTGCTCTGATAAGTACAGATGGCCAGATATGAGCAAGAGAGAGACAGAGACAGAGAGGCAGACCGGCTGTGGGTCCTCCCCTGGGTTGGAGAGGTACAGTGAAAGCGTTAGTATTCTGTCTCTTCCAACCGAGGGTGAAATTCATAATATTTAACAACCAGGAAAGTCCAAACACCAACTCAGAGGGAACTCACTGCTGGGTGTGGGGTTTTCACCAGCTGCTTGCCCTCAACCCCACTGCTGTCCGCAGGGAGTTAGGCTGGGGAGGTGGGGCTTAGGAACCTCCAGGGCCAGGAATGGGTCTTGGATGCAGCCCCGCACAGACACCTCTGCTTGACTGCAGTTTCTTGGGAGCCCACTGGGAAGTCGATATCTCCAGCAGACAGCTCACTGGTGAGGATTTGATGACAATGTCCAGTGCTTTTTCTGGATCATTCTTTGAGCTCCCTGGAAGAATCCACATAACTGTTCTAGACAAGAATGAAAGGCTGACATCTGATCTGTGTGAGAAGGGGATAGAAAAATCTGTTCCTAAGTAACGGGATTTAGGAAACTTACTACTTCCTCTAAAACAGAGCCTGCGATCTGGGCCCTCAGAGCTCCTTGATGGGCTTCAGGGACTGCAACTCCCTTGATAGGATGTGCGGATTTTTATGGGCATTTACAGGTACATGGCTGGTGGCACATATTCCAATGATATGACCACAATAAAACAAAAGCTGAAGGGTCAGTGTCTAGGGAAACGATCAAGTCTATTTTTATTATTTTTTATATTAAATCAACTGAGAGTCAACAAAATGAGTGAAAGCTCACACAGTGCAGTTCTCCTTGGGAACAAGAAGCTGATACAGCCTTCCTCTTTAAACAGGGAAGGATCCCCACTTGACCCCCATCTCCTCTACAGTTTCCTTTCTGCACCCGGAACACACAACAGTAAGCGTGCAAGGAACTGATCCCTGAAGTCCCCCCTGAACATTAAACCAAACTCTGGTTTCCTTTGGAGGTCTTATGTTGAGCTCAGCCTTTGCATGAGAACTGCATAGGCAATTTGTTTTCTCACTTTAGATACTGTGGACAATTTCTCTGCTTCCTAGTTCAACAAAATACAAGGGAAGTTGTTGCAACTCACAACAAAAAGAGATTTATGCCTGTGTCTTACCATAGTGCACAGTGTGCATCTTTCCTAAGAAAACAAGGGCAACTTCAATGCATTAGAGTTCAAGACTTGTAATTTTATTTTATTTTATTTTATTTTTTATTTCTTTATTTTTTTTTTGTGGGTACCGGGGGTCGACCTCAGGACCTCATGCACCAGTAGGTGCCCGTGCCGCTGAGCGATATCACCGGCCTCTTTTTCGTATGTGGGTTCTGGGAGTCTAACTCAGGACCTCGCACTTGCCAGGCAGGCGCTTACACCACTGAGACCTGTAATTTTCTTTTCTTTTCTTTTCTTTTCTTTTTTGTGGGTACCGGGGGTCGAACTCAGGACCTTGCGCGCCAGCAGGCGCCCGTGCCACTGAACGATATCACCAGCCCTTTCTTCGTATGTGGGTTCCGGTAGTCGAACTCGGGCCCTCGCGCTTGCCAGGCAGGTGCTTACGCTGCTGAGCCATCTCACCGGCCCCGAGACTTGTAATTTTAAATTACAAGCCCAAGACTTGTAATTTTATTTTTTATTTTATTTTATTTTATTTTTTTGTGGGTACCGGGGGTCGACCTCAGGACCTCGTGCGCCAGCAGGCGCCCATGCCGCTGAGCGATATCACCGGTCCTTTTTTTCATATGTTGGTTCCGGGAGTCGAACTCGGGCCCTCGTGCTTGCCAGGCAGGCGCGTACACCGCTGAGCCATCTCACCGGCCCAAGACTTGTAATTTTAAATTCTAACTCACAATCCAAATTTTTTTGAATCAGGAATTTTATCCTAGGAGAAGTTTGGAGTTACAATGCAAAATATGTTACTTTTTATTTTTTAAAAAAGAAGAGAAAATATGCATATAACTTTAATTTATTTTTTCAAAGTTTTAGATAAACTGGTTGCAAAAATCCTGTCCTGGGTCACCAGTTGGACCTGCAGCAACCTCAGGGTGGTGTGGAGAGATGTTTTTTGGAGATTTAATTCATCATTATTCATAAGGAAGCTTAACAATTATTGAGTGCTATGTGCCAAGCCCATACTAAACAATTTATATATCCCATTTTATCCTCACAACATTCCCATCAACTGTTATTATCTCTGCTTTACAAAGAGAAAATTGAAGCATAGACAGGTTTAGAAAGTTGGTCAGAGGTGAAGCAGGAATTTGGAACCAGATCTCTTTTATTCCACTGTTTCCTCTGATCCACCATATACCAATCACTAAATTTAAGGCTGTAAAAACATTATTATTGCCTTCAGTATTTGGCAATGTAGTCAGTAAACTTGCAAATAGTCCTACCCAACTTGTCCACCCTCCTTCGATTAGCCTATGTAAAACTTTTAGTGTATTGTAAAACTGTAGTGTGAAACTATTTAGTGTATCGACAGTTAGCTATCGATGCAACCAAGCAGCACTAAACAGAAAGTACTTATCGCTCGTAGGTCTGTAAGAGTCAGCCCATCTGGTCTCAGATGGACTTACTCATGTACCTGAGGTCAGATGGGGGTCAGGTGGGCAGTTCTGCTGATCGTAGGTTAGGCTCACCCACCCATGGTCTCCGGACTGATCCCGGTCTGGTGGCCTCAGGAAACTGGGCTTTGATTCATGTGATTTTCATGCTTCAGCAGGCCAGCCTGGATTTTCCATAGGGTGGTAGCAGAACAAAAGAGTTCAAAGATCTGGAGACTAGGCTTGAAGCTAACACAGAGCCACTTTGGCCACATTTTATTGGCCAAAGCAAGATCCAAGGCCAGCCTACATTCAGATTGGAAAGGGATTAGAACATCTCATCGCAAAAGGCATGCATACAAGGTGTCACTAATTGGGACCAGTAGTGAAATCAGTCTTTCATAAAGCATAGCTATGAAAATAGCAATTCTTCTATTTGGGTACCAATAGCAATTTTGGTTGATGGAGAATATGTAGCAGGCTCTCTCACTTCTCTATTAGAGACACGATCACGGTCATCCCTTGCATGAAAGGAAACTGAGGTTTAAAGAGGTAAAGAAAGTTGCTCACAATTCCACACTTTTGAATAAAGGATGTAGTCTTAGCTTTTGTTGGCTTGGTCCAGCCAAATGAGCCCTGATTCCTGTTGGTGGCTTCTTTTCTTACACAGCATAACAAAAGATCTATTTCCAACCTGTCCCAAGTGTGTATTCAAAGGGTTTAGCCCTTTGATTTTCCGTCCTTTCAGTGGAGGGCTTAATGAAATTGATAGGCCCCCAGAGTCCATGGCTCCAAACAAACCCTTTCTCAGTTTATTGCTTTGGCGGCTTTTGCTGCATTTCCAAAGACGGGCAAGGGCCGTCGTGGAATAGCAGCTTTCTCCATAGCAATAAACAATATAAACCTCTCCGTCAGCCTGCATGTTCTATAAGTAGATTGGAGAAAAGAACTACCTCTCAAGGCCTATGTTTCTTCATCTGCAAAATCATCAGTAGTTAACCTGACCCCATCTCTCACAGAATACTTGGGAAGAAGGAGGAGGCGATGGGTGTGAACGCTCTTTACAATGACTAAAGGCGAGATATGGGGGTACGAGGAGGAGCAGAGGGGTGCAAGGAAGCAGAACAGAAGACACACGGAAGAACTGGCCCCCAGAGAAAAGTGAAGAGGTGGAGTATTCTGCTCAGAACGGCGCAGACAGAAGCACTTTCGGCTTGCATGGACTTCCCCAGACCCTTGTGTGAAAAGCAGACAGCCCCTCACTCACAGGCAATGTGTTGGCTACACTGCCCCCTGCTGGTCTTCGTGGGGAAGAGCACAAATGCTGAAGAGCCAGTAAAAAGAATGAACTTGGATTTCACAGACCCTATGAAGGACTTCCTGATTACCCCAGTCCCCAGGCTAATTATTTGGTCTAATTTGGCAAGACCACCCACTCCACTTTTTCTTTCTTTTCCCCAGGGATCCACAGAATTGGCATCTTTTCCCCCCTCAGGCACTGCTACCATCTATTCTGTAAATTGTGGCTGTAACATGGCATCTGGGCTTCCCCACTTCTCTATTCCTTGTAAAGACAAAGCTCTAGCATCTTGTTTCTGTCCATTTATTAATAATCACTATAAAGAACTGGGGAAGGGAGAAGCTTGTAATATCACAAGAATTGCAGCCATTTCACAAAAATTCTAGAATCTCACTCACCAGGTCCTTAGTTCCTGCTCTACAGTATCTGGCTCTCCCTGAAATGTTGCCTGAAGATAAAAGTCTTTTAATGTTTTCCCCTCTGCTTTTATTCCTGAGGAGGAAGGTGCCTCTTCAAACGACTTCCCTGACCACTGCCGGATTTTTAGTCCCTTTTACCGGCACTCGCTTGCTCCTGATGACTCTTTTCCCCAGCACCTGCGCTGATGAAACTCGGGCAGACACTGAACTGTCTCTAGCTGAATCAGAGCTTCCATGGAAGACTCACTCGTGCCGTGGGAACTGCGGCTGAGGTGGATACTTGCATACTTCCTCCAGCTCGCTTGGAATCAGAATCGGTAAGAAGCTCACAGGGCTTCAAGTAAACAATCACTTCCAGCAAACCTGTCTTGAGCACTAATCTGGGTTAAGCATTGGAGTTGTACAGAAGATGAGAATCTGTCCTCTGCACGAGGGCCTAAAACGTGGCTCCCATTCACCTGCCAGGACTAATAACGATGATGGTGTTTACTGAATCCCTGCTATGTGCCAAGCACTGTTCTAAATTCTGTGCGCATTTCTAGTTCAGAAACCCCATGAAGTAGAATCTATTATTATTATTATTCTCAATTTATAGATCAGGAAATAGAGGCAATGAGAAGTTAATGAAATTACTTGCACAAGGTCACAAAGTCCATAAGCAAGAAATCAAGATTTGAATGCAGGTTTCCTGAGCTCACTTCAGCAATGAATGCAGGTTGCCTGGCTTCAACATCCACCTGCAAAACCACTGAGCTATACTGCCCCTCACTGCAAATAATAGGACTGCTTTTGTGGCTTATGGACTCTGATAGTTGGACTAATTTGAGTTTCAGTCCCCACTTTACCACTCTGTCGCTTGCTATCTGTGTAAACCTGGGCAAAATATTTAAAATCTTAAAGCTTCATTTTCCTCATTTGCAAAATAGAATAATAGAACCTACCTCAGATAATTGTGATGAAATAAAATGATGCCTATAAATTATATAGCAAATGTGAAAGGGGCCTGGCAAATGTGAAACACAAATGATAAATATATTTATATGTTTTTCAACTGTACTGAATCCCTTTGTTGTTGGTATTCGTTGCTCCTGGCTCTTCCACTATCTCTCTGCATGATTGAAGATTTATCTCTCTTCTGGATCATCACATGACCTCTTTTTTACCTATACTGCATGCTTTTCCTTTGCCACCCTCCAGTGGACTATTTTCTTTAGACCACTAAAGACAAAATAGCCCTTTAAAAATAAGTATATCTTTTAATTTTCCTGCTTAAATCATAATGGCTCCCCATTGCACAAAAAATGAAATCTAAAACACTCACCGTGACTTACAAAAGTGTACTCGATATGACACTGCCCATCTTTCCATCTTAAATCTCTCTCCTTACTCTTCTACATTATGATCCAGTCACATTGGCTTTCTTCCCGTTCTTGAGTTTAACAACTTATCCTCACCTTGTGATATTTGTGAGAGAAGCAGCCAGAAATTTTTCACTTTGAGCTTTACAAGGCTGGATTCTTTTTGTCAGAGCCCAACTCAAATATTCTTCTTTATAGAGTATATTCCCCTATTCTTGGGCCCATCCCCTCTCCCAGTCACTCGCGCAGTATTCACCACTATCTCAAACTATCTCACTCATTGCTCTTTTGAGTGACTTCCTTCCCACCAGAATGTAAATGACATAAGAGCAAAGAGTGTAGTTTGGAGGACTCATAGCCATGGTCTTATAGTACTATGAGTTCGGTTCCTGGCTTCAAGTAGATTTTCAATACATAAATGTTGAGTTCATGAATGAATGGGCTGGGCATAGTGGTGCATGCCTATAATCCCAGCATACAGGAAACTGAGTCAGGAGGATGGCAAGTTTCAGCCCAGCCTGGGTAACTTAATGTCTTAGCAAGAGCCTGCCTCAAAATAGAAAATTTTAAAGGGGTGGGGTTGTAATTCAGTGCCAAGGACCTGGATTCAATCCCTACTGCCAGAAAGGAAGAAAGGAAGGAAGAAGGAAGAAAAGAAAGAAAGAAAGAAAGAAAGAAAGAAAGAAAGAAAGAAAGAAAGAAAGAAAGAAAGAAAGAAAAAGAAAAGGAAAGGAATGGAATTCAGTTAGTCCAGTGCTCATTTATGAAACAGGGTGATTTAGATTCAGTGATATCAAATGTTTTTCCAGCTCTAAACTGCTAAGAATCTTGGGGCATCTTGGGGTCCTGAGTTGATATAGACAGAGAGAGAAGTCTGAATTGTGAAAGTCTAGGACGTACTATTGAAAAATAATATTTGCCAGATCATGGAATAAGGCTATAGTTATCTTCCATGTAACTAAAAAGATACATCCAAATATACCCCAGATTTCTCTCACTGTAACATTTACAATTTTTTCTTAGGTTTAGATTTCCCTATGATTAGGTCCTATGATGAGGAGAAGGATATTATCAGAGAAGATTGTGATGATCGACCGGTTGATGTGACTTTGCCCTGATCCACAGATGTGTTTGTTGACTGACTCTCAGGGGTCTCATAAGTACCTCTGAGAATAATCCAGGAAAACAGGAAAGTTTCTAGATGGACCTGTGGTTTATTCAACATCTTGGCACTAAGACTACCACTTGGGTACTTGCCCATATCATTTTTAAAATTAATTAATTCCACAAACATGTGTTCAGCCCCTACTATGAGCAGTCAAAGGACGATCAAAAGAGATCAGTACCAACTCTTATAGAGTGTAAATTGATCAGACACCAAAGTGATGTATTATTTGTCAATTATAATAAAGATGATGGCAAAATATTCTCAGGAAAAAGACAGATGATTATCCTGTATAGCAGGTAAGCAAACACGGGTCGGGAGAGCATAACAATACTCATTGAGGAGAAACGGAGGAAATACCAAGCAACAACCAAAGTGGAGTCCAGAATAGTGTTCTGTATTCATCCTGCTTGAAACCACCCCCTTCGGAGCCTTGGCTTGTTTGTGGGGCTCTAATTAGCATGTTTGAGTAGAAGTCGAGGAACCATGAGGAGCTAAGCCTACCATTTCTACACAGAGAAAACTGACTTCCTTAAAATCCTGTTGTCACCACGTGCTGGTCTCCAGTATACACATTAACTTGTCTTTATCCCTGGGGAGCACAAGGAGGAGTTTGCAGAAAGAGAACAGAACAGAAAGAGAAAGGTGACGCCTTTGGCAAGAGAGAAAGCCCTGCAATAGGCAGCTCTGCAAGGGAAGAGATTGCTTTATAGCAGATGAGCCTGGCCTTATTTTTCTTTGCTCATATAACCAGGTGCTCCGTAAATGTCAGGGGGAGTGAGAAGTAAACAGTTATTATGAAAGAAGGGGGGGCATTGGGTTTCTGTCAGTCGTCTGGATTGTAAAATATTGCAATGTCCAGGTGACCTTCAGAATGCTTGTGCTGGTATAATAGCAACCATTTGTGTAGCTATAGGAAACCCTGGTTTAAGCCACAAAGTATATTTATGGGGACTGCAAATATAGGGGCTCTTTGAACATGTTCTCTTCCTGCTCTCCCGAGTTGGCTGTGTTTTCCTTGGCTTAATTTCTTCTAAGCCAACCTACAGGCATGTGGAAGGTATGTTTGCTGCTGTGGAGGGCCTGCTGGGTTTAGCAGTCCCTCAAAATATAAGAGAAGCATTTCTCCAGATGGAAGGGCCTTTGGGGTTCAGAGGAATGTGTTTTTGGCTGTCAGCAAGGCTTAGTCATCAGTGTTGGCCCGTCACCCACCCTGAGCCTCACGTGCAGTTGTGCACTGTGACAATCCACCAGAAGCTCTGGGCCCCGGGGTGAGTACTGTTATTTGGAAAGAAAACTAGGAATTTCTATGAAAAAGGAAATACTTTGCTCTGAAATTCATCTAAATTATTCAGCCCCCAGACTTACACAGCTTAAGGAGAAAATTTTATTTTAAAAAATTTGAAGTCTGGATTTGAATCTCAACTCCAACTAAACATAACTATGCGACCTTGAATAAGCTATACAATCTCCCCGAGCATCAAATTATTTGTATAGAAAGTAGGGATGAGCGCGTTGCTATTTCTTATGAAGTGTTGTGATAAGGATTAAAAAGGTAATTTATGCAAAGTGCTCAGGGCAGGAGCTAGTGGCTAGCACGCGATTAGTCGCACACAATTCTGCATTGACACATCCAGCATTATAATCAGGGAATATTTTTTCAGGTGGGTAAAGGGGGAAACACCATGAGAGTCCATCTTTTGGGAGGTAACTCAAGAGGCCTCAAGATGCTGTCTTATACATCTGGTCAATTTTGTGGGCAAAGATCAACACTGTGGACAGCCCCACAGGCAGCGACTACGGCAGAAAGGGCTGGCTTTGAATTTGGACCATCTATTTCAGTGTTTTAAAACTGTAGGTCTTTCAGCTGTCAAGCTAGCAGGCGTGGACTCCTGGATACACCACACCTGACTCAAGCCCTGGGAACCAGAGACTGTCACTGAGTGTGGGCAACCATCGTCGGAATACTCCTGTGAACCCACAGAAGATTTAAGATTTTTGTTCGAGTAAAAACAAAGTCTTCAGATAAGTAATCTAAGATGTTACTCTTAGCCCTTTTACTAATCCCTTTACCACTGAAGGGAGAATGCAATTCCTTTCTAAGGTGGACACAAGAATATGCAGAGTCGTTACAACAAACATCTTGCTGGACATGGGCCCACTCCCCTTATCCAGTACATCTGGACTTCCTTGGTGGGTATCCCCACTCCAAGGAGCTGATTGGAATAAACTACAGCACCATATTGATGAGTTATGAAAGAATTCAATAGTTCATAGTTTAGCCCATCTTTACAAGGTAGCTGAGTGGCTATACTCTTAACAATCCTGGACATAATAGGATTTTTTCTAACAATGCCACTGAAGCCTCTTTGAAGGCTCTGGTAAGACCTCTATTAAGTAAAAGTAAGGATCCTATCCTGAGAGCCAACAACCATAGATATCAAAATGGCTATTTTCAGATATGAGATGATTATCTATGGTTAACCCCCACTACAGGACATCTTAGTAGAAAGGCCCCCTTATGTTGGGAACAGAAAAATCACTCCTATACTCATTGGCCTAACTCTACTAAATACTTGGGATGGACACCGCTCCCCGCAAACAATGTGTACACACAATAACTCTACAGGCTGAAGGTTGGTTTGCAACAAACTAGTTTAATCGCCCCAGAATTAGATGGGAAGCCCCAGTGGCACTCATTTGTCCTGTGGAACAAATTTGTGGCCCTGGCTGCCCCCTGGATGGATAGGAAGATGCACACTGGGATTTGCATGGTTACAAGGCAGAAGTGTCAAATGTATCAACATGCCTGCAAACTTGCCCCACCTACGGCATCGATGGTCTAGAAGTGTGTTTCACTGCTATGATCATTTGGCTTCTATCTTTATCCCTTCCCTAGGGTTAAAGGATGTCATGCAACACATCAAGGCCTTAACTAACTGTACTCAGCAGGCCTTAAATGACACCACAGCTGGTCTCTCTCTCCTGTATGAAGAAGTAAAATTCATGAGGCAAGCTGTCCTCCAAAATCAGATGGCATTAGACATCCTAACTGCAGCACAAGGGGGTACTTGTGCAATTATAAAAGCTGAATGTTGTGTGTGCATTCCCGATCCTTCCGCTAATATCTCAATAGCTGCTCAAGATATTAGACGACAGGTTAATGACATGTCAGATTCTGAAATTCCCTAGACCTTCTCCTTACCTTCTTCATGGAAAGCTATTACTGGCTCCTCCTGGTGGAAAACTTTGTTGGGTATATTCATAATTATCCTGTTGATTTTATTATTTGGCCCATGCATCCTTAATTGTTTCTGTGGCCTTGTCTCCTCCAGACTTAAAGCTGTATGTTTACCCAAGACAAGAACACCTGGCTCCTATCGAGGGCCTTTAGATAGACCCTCTGTGGAGTATCTCTGACTGCTGATCACAACTACGACCCTCTTCAGCTGGAAGTAGCCAGATCTGTCTTTGACCCTTGCCCCTTCACAGCAGTTAGTGGTACTTCTTCAGAGGGGGAGTATTATAGGTAGCTATTATAGGTAGCTATAGGTAGAAATATTGTAGGCAGTCAGACAGGGCTGGGCCCTCGAGAGCTCAGTGCAGAAGACAACTATGGCTGGAGGCGCATTCACGGAAGGCCAGGCTTCAAGAAAAAGAACTACTCACCCATATACTTCCCCTAAGGATAACAGCAATGATTGATATTCTAAATAGGCATCAATCACCTCGGGGTGGAGGACCAAACCTCCTTAACCCACCCCTTCCAGGAAAGTCCTTGTCTGCCCATGTGCGCTTGCTATGTGACTTGTTTCCCCATTTGAGCCCCAATTTAATCACTATTACCCTAGTGACTATACTTGTTGTATACTTATTGGTTGACCTCACACCCATCCTACGATTTGCCATTGGATCAGTATTACCTAAGCGACTATATTTGTAATCTTATTTATTGGTTACAGTTCTGTCCCATCTTAAGCCCGCCTCACCTCATGGCTGTGCTCAATAAAATAACCTTGAGAAGCAGGGTCGGTGGGCAACCCACTTTCCGGGCCCCTTCTGTCCCTCTCAGACAGAAGCTTTCTTTCTCTCAATAAATTCTTCCTACTCTTAAAAAAACAAAACAAAACAAAACAAAACTGTGGGTCTTTCAATGAATGAGTGGATAAAGAAAAGGCATATACACCGAGGAATTTTATTCCGTCATAAAGAAGGATGAATTTGAGTCATTTGTAGGAAAATAGATCTTAAGACCATGGTGTTAAATGAAATAAGTCAGACACAGAAAGTCAAGCAGTGCATGGTTTCTTTCATATGAGTTACCCAATTACAAATAAATTAAAAAGTAAAATAAAAGGAAAAGGGGGAGGGGATCCTGGAAAGGGGTAGAGCAAGAAGGAGAAGAGGATTGAAAATAATTAAGATTGTCAGTTTTCTCCTGCAAGTCTGTGTTTTGTGCTTTGGGTACAGAGTTCCTGTGTCTTGAGTTTTGCTCCTACGCAGAGGGTCTCTGAGAAACCAGTGCTAAATCCCCAAACAAGAAAGCGAGGAGCACTGAGGGCCATTAGGAAGGTCTATTCTGAAGGTATTTCCAGGAGAGATTTTCCCCACAGTGGAGAAATTTCCAGGGTCCTCACAGTTCCCGTCATCCTTGGACATTTCAGACCTGATCATATTTCATTCAGAAACTAAAAGAGCACGCTGAATGAGTGGCGACCCTCCCCCCAGTGCAAGCAAGCAGGCCCACACAGGACACATGGTGCCCCCTGACCCAAGGGTGAGACCACCCACCCATTTCAAGCCAGCTTTACATTATTTTGCTTCCCTTTGGCATGGGGCAGCAGATGTGAGGACTAATCAACCAACCTGATCCTGAATGAGGACATTGCCTGGGAAGAGAAAGGAGCAACAAGAACCTGTGACGATCAACATTAAGTTCAACAGTCCACTTGAACCCCTACCCCATGGCCTGCATCCAGCAGAGACCAGAGGGCTAATTGTATTTCCCATCTACCAAAGGGAACCAGGACACATCTTGGGTTGGACTGTAGCCACAGACTGGGTGAATGGACAGAGGGGCCTCTGGTGCAGGGTGGGTACCTCAAAAACCCACAGGCCCTAAAGGTAGGTGAAGAAAATCAGAACTAGCTGGGTCCTAAGACTAAATCTTGGGGGGGGAGGAAACACTCATTCAAAGACACAGGAATTTTTTTTGACTCAATTTTTTTTAATTTTTTTTTCTTTTCTTCATCAGATTATTTGGGCATTTGGAGTTTTCTTCTTCTTTTTACCCCTTTTAGTTTATTTGCTCTCCATTTCTCTTTTCCCCTTTCAACTTTTCCCCCTCTTCTTTCTTACCTTTTTATTTCCTGTACTTTGCCTCTCCATTTATCATTTTTCTTCATTTTCTAACCTTATTTCCTCTTTTTCTAATCCTTCTTTTTCATTCATTCCTGCTACTGTTCTTTAACACTATTAATTTATTTTTATTCCTCAATAGGACCTCCTATCTCATTTTTCTCTTTTTCATATCCCATTGATTAATTTCTTTGCTTTTATTCATTTTTAAAACTTTGCTTTTATTCATTCTCCAGTTCCCCACCTCTGCTACCTTAACTAGTAAAACTAGTAAGCCTTTTGTATCTCTAGATAGCTAGCTTACACTATTGTTGCTGAATACGTGCATATCCATGTTTGTACCAACACAATTCGCAATAGCTAAATCATGGAAGCACTCTATATGTCCATCAACAGATGAATGGATAAATAAAATGAGGTATTTACACACAATGGAGTACTATTCTGTTATGAAGAAGGATAAATTTGAGTCATTTATAAGAAAATGGCTGGGCGTGGTAACAGGCATGGTGGCACACATCTGTAATCCCAGCACTCAGGAGGCTGAGGCAGGAGGATCACAGGGAGTTCGAGGCCAGCCTGGGCTACAAAGTGAGTTCAAGGCCAGCCTGAACTGCATGGTGAAACCCTGTCTTAAAAAAAAGAAAAAGAAAGAAAGAAAATAGATGAACCTTGAGACTATAATACTAAGTGAAATAAATCAAACACACAAGCTTAAAGCTTAAACATCACATGGTTTCTCACATATGAGAAGCCCAAAGTATAATTAAAGAACAAAATAAAAGATAAATAATAGGAAGTATGGAGATAGATCTTTCTCAAAGGGGAATGGGATCAAGAGATGGAGAGGGGGTAGGGATGGGAGGTAAAGGAAATGAAAAAGGAATTAAGACATGGTATGTACATGTACCAACTCCACACAAGGAATATAAACATTATGTACTGCAAATATGTACTATAAAAAAATAGATAACTGTAATATAAATTTGAAAATGGCATTTCCAGGAAAATGTATAGCTTCTAGATTCTGAAGATATCAATATGTTATATCCAAATACTATTCGTTTTCACACTGCAGACATGTGAACCTATTAAAATATCAGCTTTAAAAAAACTTTCCAAGAAAAAAAGAAACTAAAAGAATGTTTGCCTAATAATAATATACTAGTACTTATTTGAATGTTACTAATTATTACATATGTGTGTGTGTGAGTGCAGTGCTGGGAATCAAATCTACAACCTCACGTGCTAGAAAGTATTCCACCACTGAGCCATACCCCCAGGCCACTAAGTATTTCTTAATATCTGATGTGTGGGTTTATTTTCCTACTATTTATAAAATATATAAAATATATATATAATATATAAATTATAATATATAAAATATATACATTTCCTATGGAAATAAGCAATCAATATTTTAATTTTTAAATAAAATTATACTGTATTGTATTCATTAGTCTTGGATAAAATATATCCTCAAGCTTTCCTTCCATTTAATCAAATACATCATTCCAATTTATATTTTTCAAGCTGAAAATCTGCAAAATTTCTAGTTTTCCACCAGAAATTTTGCATATGTCCAGATCTGAAATTGCTTCTCAACAAAATGTTAGTATACAAAATTTTTTAAATTAATTAAGATATGTTACATATGTACCAATCTCCCAAAACAAGTGTAAATTTTATGTATTGCAAACATACACCAATAAAAAATCAATACTAGAAGGGGTGACCAGCATTTTTAAATAAAACAAGGAGAGAACAATGGAATTAAAATGCAGAGTGTATTTGTAAGCAGGATAAGTATAGTTTCATGAACTTTTATGCTTTGTTCCCTTTTGTTGCAGTGTGTGTGTGTGTGTGTGTGTGTGTGTGTGTGTGTGTATGAATGGGTGTAGTGAGGTGTCATATCACTGTATTTCAAATGGCTAAAGTGGGAAAACCACTAACCCATTAGACAACTTTTCTCTAGAAAAATCCATTCTCAAACTATTTCTGGCTTCACTGCCTATTGGTGTCTCCCTCTGGGTGAAATTCCATGTGTCATTTCTCCCAGCCTAGTCACAGTGAATAAAGCAGCTCCATTAGCCCAGCAAGTAACACCTCTAAGGAATTTAAGTGAGCACCCCAAAATATCAAAAATACTAAGTATTTTTGACCATTAGAATTCTCTTCAATCTTCTAAAACTACCCGCATCCTTTTGGGAACTTACCTTTTCTCCTTGGGATAATGATCTGGGTCTTGCTCTTTGCCACCCAAAGTGTGTCCCTGTGACCAAAGCCTATAGCAATCAATTATTGCTTCCCTAGAATTTTATTCATGAGAAGAAGGCCCAAGAGCCTGGCCCTGGTGGGTCCATTCCTGACCAGTGTTCAGGTCCTAAGCATGTTTGGTGACTCCTGGCGTCCTTGCATTGCCACACTGCCCTTTGTTGTGCCTCATTCCCAATCTAGTTCTTCAGCCTCCAAAGAAATCCATTAGCCCTCATTTCCTTCCATTACATTTACCTTTGTACAAATTAATTTTAATCTTCTTCTATTACCTGCCACTAAGGGTGATATTCAAATATTCAACAACAAATCCATCTGAACCAATCCCACCTGAACCACCTGGCACTCAGAACAGGTGCCAGCCACAGAACTGGTGCGACCGTTCTGGTGTATCCTGTCTAAGTATCAACCCAGTTGGCCGCCTAAGAGACACAACAGAAACCCAGGCCAAAACACACCAGCATTCATGACCCACCAAGCTAAAATCAGAAGGAATCACAGGGATGGAGACCTTTGCTGGGCTCGGAATAGAGACTTAATCAATTTGGAGTCAATGAACGAATTAGTGAACTAACAGCTTCCCGATCAAAGATACAGAAGAACGGTGAATCTGACCTGTCATCAATGGATAAACAGAGCTAGAAGTAATTGTTTTTTTTTCCTCCCAGAAGGACATAACCCTCATATATTCCACAAATCATATGCAATGTAAGTGTAATTCATATGTGGATAAATAGTGACGGAACTATAGTAGTTATGTAACTTATTGTGCTATATGGTTACCTTCTACTTATGGCAAGCAATACTGGCTTTTTATTAATGTAATGAGATAAATTTTCTTTATAAAATTAATTATTTAGTAAAAGTGTGGGCCAGTTTCTTAACAGTATATAAATAAGAGTATAGTTGGTACAAAGATGCAGTAAGAATCCTTATAGCAACACAGGAACACCTAACATGTAGGAAGCAACATATTAGACATGGTTAGCAAAGAACCTGAACTCAAGACAAAAACTTGAAACTTGGCTTCTTCTTAGACCATCTAAACATAGCATACTCTCTTCCTTCTACCTCTGTTTCTCCACCCAGCAACCAAGGGATGATAGAGCTGGCAGTATTCACTGAACGGTTTGAAGGATGGCACCATAGCACAGCCACGGAGTGGTATAGGAAACAGTACTACGACAGCAAACAGATCCCAAGCCCCTCGCACATGGTCCACCGAGCAGCTGCTGATGCTTACACATTCTAAACAGTTTTTCCTTGGGCTGGATTCAATTCAGTGACCTAGACATGAAAGGCTGTGTCCCAGTTCCAAGTCCTTCTGCTCTTACTATTTCCATCACAGTGGACTCTAGAAGACTTCAGAGTTTTCCTATCATACATTTTTCTCTGACATTTTTCATAGACAAGGTGACTTTTAAGAATTAAAGCTAAATATTGAAAAATTAACATCTACTTAAACTGAAAGTATGTTATTGCATATATCCTCTAGGTATTGGTAAGTATTTATACTACCCAGGAAGTATATTTCAGGGAAACTGTTTTTTTTTTTTTTTTGTGGGTACCAGGGGGTCGACCTCAGGACCTCGCGCGCCAACAGGCACCCGTGCCACTGAGCGATATCACCGGCCCCTTTTTCGTATGTGGGATCCGGGAGTTGAACTCGGGCCCTCGTGCTTGCAAGGCAGGCGCTTATGCCGCTGAGCCATCTCACCGGCCCAGGGAAACTGTTTTAAAGGGCAACATTTGCAGGACTGAAGTTCTAATCTTGCATTTTAAAAGAGACCAAAGGGCAACAAAGACAAAATAATATCTATTAAATAGTGACTGCTGTGCTTACCTAAGTAACTGGATTATTATAAAGCAAAAATTGAGAACTGACACCCGATAGATTAGATCAGACTCAGGATCAGGGAAGGGGGCAAATAAGGAGGTAGGGAGAGGAGGATTTACGAGAATGAGCTGACAAAATCTTAAATTTGGGAGCTGTCACATAAAAGCATTCATTTCTATCTTCGTTTGACGAAGTGCAATTGTGTGATAACACTGGGGCTCAGGACCACATTCAGCTCAATTTGAGAAGTGACTGTCCCCTCTAGGTGGGCTATACACTTTACAGTTAAACACAGTCCCCATTTCTCCCTATTGTTTGGCACCCAACTCCTTTGCCTTCATTTTATCTGCCTTAGACCACAGAACAATTAAAGGTCACTGTTACTTCCCACCATGAAATTAGCCATCCCTGTCTGCAAGTACTCAAGAAGGAGACTGTAATTCTCATGAAGCCAGGCATACATTGTGTCCATTTAATTTTCTGTTGTATTCCCAGCATCTAACACATACCAGGTGCTCACTATAGTTCTGGGATGGATGGATGGAGACAGGGAGAAAGAGAGGCATGAAATATCTTGGGCCCCTCATTGGAAGAGAGGAACATGTGAAGCATTTCAAAGGCATCAGAACTATTGCCTTTTAATGTGGTGCTGCAGAAGTATGGGGGCTTCAAAGCCTAGGCAATGAAAATGTCACTATGTCCGCTGTTGTAAAGACTCTTTCACCTGAAGAAAAAGGAAGTAAATAAAGAAAAGAGAAGGAATTTTCCAAGGATTTAAAAAAAAAGTCACACTAAGACCACGGACTTTGGTGTTAGAAGAATCTAGACTTGAATCCTATATCTGCCACTCACTAGTTGTTTAACCTTGGCTAAGTTGCTTTAGGACTCTGGGCCTCAGTTTTTTAATATTTACCTTATAGAATTATGTGGGTATTTAATAATCTATATAAAGCACTTAACAGAGTAAGATCAAATAGTTATGTCTTTTTTTTTTTGTGGGTACCGGGGGTCGACCTCAGGACCTCGTGCACCAGCAGGCGCCCGTGCTGCTGAGCGATATCACCGGCCCTTTTTTCATACGTGGGTTCCGGGAGTCAAACTCGGGCCCTCGCGCTTGCCAGGCAGGCGCTTACGCCGCTGAGCCATCTCACCGGCTCCGAATAGTTATATCTTATTAAACACTGTAGTCATTGTCTCCTCTTTTGGTGAAATTGTCTATTTTCTTCTCCACTGGGTTATTACTACAAGCATAAAGCATATTGTAATAGCTGCCTTTAAAAAACAATTAGTTAGAAATCCTTCTCTTGTTCCATATTCCTCTCTGAAAGGCTTGAACTTAGTATCACCAGGATCAAACTCCTGGACCAGAAGCAAAAGCATCCCACTAGCAACAAACACGCCTGACATCCAGATGATGGTTTCTCATACCATTCTCCAATAAAAGGGTGTCCGAGCTCCTCAGAGTAATGGCTGTGTCTAGGGCTAGGGCAGAAAATATATAAGACAAGTCTGGTGCATATTATAATGCCAAAAAGTACGGAAGTGCTAAATACACCCCCCCACACACATATGCACGCACACTTGATCATAATAGTGCTGGAATGTCAAAAAGCCTTTGGAGCCAAATGAAAGTGCTCCCCCTATTAGAGGCTGGAACACTTGGTAAATATAATAAATAAAGTGGCATTGAAGTATAATCAAAGTATAAAATAAGAATCCATGGATCCATACTGATATAAATAACTGAATAAATAAGTAAATGAAGGGTACTAGGTAAATGAAGACTAATTCCAAATAATTTATGTGGATACTGTGCATTCACAGAGATATAGGAGTACATTCCTTAATTGTAGGCTGCCCATAACAACTTCCTTCCAAACAGTATAACACAGAAATGGGGTAAAACCTGCAACTTTACAGAAGAAAAATAAATGTGAAAAACACTACCTTATCTGAACGCTCAAGGTTAACATTGGCATGACAAGTCATGTTGGTAGTTTGTACCCTTGATCTGATGTGATGAGAAGGGTACTTTATCTTCCTCCAAAACCCATAACCCCAGTCTGATGAGGAAAACATCAGATGAATCCTTACCGAAGGATGGGCTATAAAATATTTTATCAGCATTTTTCAAAACTGTCAAGGACATCAAGGCCAGTTTGAGAAACGGTTGCAGTTGAGAAGCAGGAGACATGACAACTCCTATAAAGTGGTGTCTTGAATGGATCCTAGAGCAGAAAAGCGACAATAGATAAAAACTAAGGAAACATGAATAATGCATGGAGTTTAGGTAATAACAATACAGCAAGATTCATTCATTTATTGTGACAAATATATACTAATATATATTAAGAATAGAAGAGACTGAGTGTGAGATATATGGAAACAGTATTATTTTCATATTTTTTATAATTCTTGAACTAGCCAAAAATTAAGCTTATTTTAAGAATTAAACTCTGCCTGCGGTGAAATGCGATCTTCCTCATCTCAATAAACAGAGACTCCAGGTGCTCAGATGAAAACTTTTGGGGATGTCACTGACTTCATTCTCCTTTTCATATGCATAACCCCACATCTGCGCACACTCCCGTCTCAGGGCTATTCCCTGATCCTCCCTCTGCCTGGAATCCTCCTCCCCCTTGTGACACAGAGCCGCTGCTTTCAGACGCTTCAAGCCTCTGCTCAAATGTCATCTTCAGCAGCGATGCCCTTTTTGACTGTGCCTGCAACATACGAGCACACTGCACGACAATCTTCCCACCCCCTCAAACTGTCTTATAGTTTTTCAAAGAATTCATCATCATGAAAAAAATAAAGCAGCTCCTGACAGCTAGGAGCTGGCATGTCATCCTCAGCTTGGCTGCCGTGTTCTCCTGTCGAACATAAACAGTTTCACAGAAACACAACATCAGACGACACTAGTCTGTTTCCATGATGGTTTAAGACAAAACTAGACTCCTCCATAATCATATTAAACACAGAGAAGAACAGGGACAATGTCCAAAACATAACAAAGGCCAAACACCCCCCATATTCCGGCTAACACGAGTGATCATTGTTGTTTTACCAATTACAACTTGGAGCTTGTTCTGTTCTTCTCGCCTTCCGGATAAGAATTGCTGAGTTACTGTGGTAGACTGAACAATGCCCTCCCCCCAAAGATGTACACATGCTAATCTCAAGAACCTGTGACTTTGTCACTTTTATGGCAGAAGGAAATTTGTAGGTGTAATTAAGTTGAAGATTTTTAGATGGAGAGATTATGCTGAATTATCCAAGTGGGCCCAATATAAATACCATCCTCCTTATAAGAGACAGAGTCAGTGAAGGGGATGTGAAAACACCATGATGCTGGCTTTGAAGATTAAGGAAGAGGCCACAAACCAAGGAATATCAGCAACATTTAGAAGCTAGGAAAGGCAAGAAGACATATTTTCCTCCTGGAGTCCCCAGAGGCACCGTCCCTGCTGATACCATGACTATTAACCAAGTGAAACTGATTTTGGATGTCTTCCCCCATGTTATGGTTTGTGCCTAGATGTCCCCCCAAAGCCTCATGCACTCTTAGATGCGGCTTTTTCAGAGGTAGCTGAATCTAGATTTTGTGATTGATTCATGGTTCGGTGCTGGGATTAAGGGTGCTGGGATTAAGGGTGCTGGGATTAAGGGTGGGTGATTGCTGGACCAGTCCACTGATTGGATTGACACCGCCCTAATCCCAGCAGTCTGTATAAAATAAAAGGGGCAGAAAGATGTTTGTTTCTCCCCTCCTCACTTGCTGCTTTTGCTGTCTTCTGCTGCCATGAATGGCTGCCTCTCTGCCATGTGCCACCCTGCCTTGGAGCCAGCCGATTGTGGACTGAAACCTCCACAGCTGTGAGCTACATAAACCTTTCCCCCTTTAACTTTGGGTGTCAGGTATTTTTGTCTCAGCAATGAGAGAAAAGTAACTAAGACACCCTAGAACTACAACTTTTGTTTTAAACCATTCTGGTTACAGTAATTTGTTACAGCCTCAATAGGAAACTAATTCAGATAGCCAGGTACAGAATGACACCTGTTTCAGGGAAGGATCCAGTCCAGAATGAAGTTCCACTTCCTTGAATTCTCTCCCAAATTACCCAGCACAACCCCAAACCTTATACCTGGCTCCTTCTACCTACATGAGAAGCCTCATGGCTCCCCGTTATATTCCCTCCTTCACTGCCATTAGCCAATAAATCCAACGAATTCAACTCCAGGTGCACTCCTGGGAGTCTTGGGTGGCATGGACAACTATTTGATGTTCTGAATACTCTTTAATTGTTGGTTTATTGTCTGTCAAATCCAGCACTGCATCTCCCAGGCCTGAATGATCATAGACATGTAATAAGTAAATAATAAACCAATCCACAAAGAATTAATCTGTATTGTTAAGGATTCTCAGATACATATGATGAAAGAGAAGTATTCTAGAAATGTTCATCAGGCAAGCTGAGCAAGCCAAACCAACTTATGGAGGGCAAAGATTTATTTCCTTAATTTTTTGTATTGAATCATTCCCAGAGTTCCTCAACCCTTCTTTTCTTACTGAAATGCCACTAGAAATATCCTAGTCTTCAAATATGAGAAAGGGTAAAGTCTATATGGAGGCCACGAGAACTTGTCTGGCTTTAGGAGGAGAAAATGGACAGGAAAGAATGACCCACAGATGTACTGTGGGGGTGATTACATGGTAACTCTTAGTATTTATTGACCTCCTTACTAATTTGTGCTTCTACCTCCAAAACTATAAGATAATAATTTTTGTTGTTTTAAGTTCATAAGTTTATGGTAACTTGTTACTGCTCCAATACAGTGCCAGGCACACTTCACATACATTGTCTGAGGTGACCCATAAATACCAAAGATTAGATAAAATTATTACATCATTCTATTGATGAGAAAAGTGAGTCCCAAAAGCATGAAGAGATTTGCTTCAGGCCAAACAGCTAACAGGTGGCAGAGCATGGATTTGAACCCAGATCTGTCAGACGCTGAAGCTCATGGTCTCGACCATTAGGTTGCAGCCACTAAAGTCCAGGAAATCTGTCTGCGATGGGGCAGGGGCTAAGCACCCAGATCAGTGCTTAGGAGGAGAGTTCTGGGAACACATGGGTGCTTAGTTTCTTGAGCTGATGCTTTTCTCAACTCCTGTACAGCTGGCGGTTGTGAGTTCCCAGGGTTCCCTGCAGAACTTCTGACTCCCTTAGTTACCAAGGCAATGTTCTCATGTATTCATTCACTTGGTGCTTGTTCATGGAGTGCTTAGACACAGCAGAATATGGAGTCCTGTACTGAATTATTTACAACTGGAATATATTCTTAGTCAATCTGGTTTGCATTGGTTCAACCTGGCGATCCAAGAGCGGACAAGATGACAGTGATGTTTCCTTCCAGCTTTGGATTTGGTGCTCCTGGAACTGTTCAGGAGGCTAGTGAATGCCTCTCCTGCTACCCGCTTTGTAATTTCTGCTCAGAGTGATTGGCAGGAGAGACAGGAAGCTCCAGAGCCATGCATCCCAAATACCTAGGTGGCCACAATCAGTCCTCCCTCAGTCCTTGACGAGAGCTCAGGAGTGTTGAAACAGCCCCATGGTGGTCCCTGTGGGATTGCCAGGCAACTTCGACAGGGTCCAGTTGACATTTGCTGTAAAGATCTTATTTTCCTAAAGACCTTTTCCTACAGCTGAAACAGCAGGACAGCTGCCCCTGCCAAACAGTAGGGAAGAAATGCTGAAATCACAGTAAGGGCTGGAACCAGAAAAAGAAAATTGCCTGTTTGGCACTGGCAGAAGGATAACTCCATTTGATGCCTGCTTTTCCACAGAAGTCACTGCAGGGGCATCCTAGAGGGAGGTGCGGTACTGGAGGACAGCGGCAAGTTCAAGAGCTACTGCAGCAGGGTATGGCAGGGAAAGACTTCTCTGGGTCTAACCAATTTATTCCTATTGATTTTTATTTATTTATTATTTATTTATTTATTTTTGTGTGTGTGTGGGTACCGGGGGTCGACCTCAGGACCTAGCGTGCCAGCAGGCGCCCGTGCCGCTGAGCGATATCACCGGCCCTTTTTTCGTATGTGGGATCCGGGAGTTGAACTCACGCCCTCGCGCTTGCCAGGCAGGCGCTTAGGCCGCTGAGCCATCTCACCCGCCCCTCCTATTGATTTTTAGATCAAAGAGGTTTAGCTGGGGCTGGTGAGAATCTTCAGTGGCGTAAGCGCCTGCCTGGCAAGTGCGAGGGCCCGAGTTCGACTCCCAGAACCCACATACAAAAAAAAGGGCCGGTGATATCGCTCAGCGGCATGGGCACCTGCTGGCACGCGAGGTCCTGAGGTCGACCCCCGGTACCCACACACAAAAAAAAGAGGTTTAGCTCACAAATCAAAAGATGCTCCTCCCTCACTCCCACTAAGTCTGCAGCTTCTCCCAGACACCCCACAAATCTTCCTTTGATCTTGATTAGCCTGGATGCCTCTAGGTTAGAAACCCTGTGGAGTAGCCAGGGACCCAAGGGTCATCTGGGCCACATCAGTCAGCACGACATGCGCGTGCTCAGAGGTCCTCGGCCACAGGACCACACAGCTCAGTGGTGAGAGGGGCTGTAGCCTAGGTCCTGAAGTTGTCATCACCACCCAATTGGCTTATAGATTTTTGCGGGCTACTTAAATTCTCTTGAAAGAATTTTCTAAATTATCCAACGGGGGAATAAAAGTCACTATGCTCTTACAGTTAAGGGGCAGGGGCTTCAGAATAAAACAGAACTGGGTTCAAATTCCAATTGCATCTTGTGTGGCCTTAGGCAAGACACTTCACCTCTCTGAGCATCCATTTTATCTGAAAAATGGGCTTCCAGCTAGCTACTCTGGCTTCTCAAGGTCATTGTGAAAATAAAGCAAGTTGATGCGCATGAAAGTGTTGAGCATTTGTATGGCTTGTAGCGACATCAGTAGCTATGATCTACTACTCTTAAAGAGGGCTTTAAGACAGAATACAGCGGAACCCTGTGTGTAAAGTGTTTTGCAAAGTACAAAGGACTGAAAAAATTCTAAAGATTTCTGGAAGTCAGACTACTGAATTTGGAGCTGGGGTCCTGAAAGGTCACCTTCAAGGAGGGTCCAAAAAGTACTCCAGATCAAGATGCAGAAGGCCCAAGGATACAACTGCAGTGCAGGACAGGAACTTTCCAGGGCACTGGGGTGTTTCTTGCATATCTGTGACACTGGTGCTTCCCATCTCATCCCATCTCATCTCATCTCATTCCCCAGAAATGCCTGTTCTATAGCAGCTCCCCCTGCAGGTGACAGCCATGCAGGTAAACTGCCTGTTGACAGCCTTCTGGCTGTAGCAACGACTACGTGTTGCTCAAGCCATCAACTATTCTTTCTTATAACAGGTATAACCTTCCTCCCTTATAACAGGATGCCAACTATATTGTGGAAGCAATAATTTTCAGACTTCCTTGAGTGTTGGTATGGCCAAGTGATGAGGTATGGCCAATTAGAAGCAAATGGAAGTGTTGCGTGGACTTTTTGAAAAGAAAGGCATGCCTCCCTTTTCCCCCTCTATAAGCTGGCCGATAGCCTGGAATGGATCTAATCGCTGGTGCCATTTTAGACTGAGAGGTGACTTAAGGATGGCAGTGCACTGAAGGTAGCGAAACAGGAGTCTACCTGTTTTGCTGATGTCACTGTGGAGCTCCATTACCAGGCCTGTTCTAACCACTTCTTGACTCTTTCTACATGAGAGAATGATCCCTTGTATGTCTAAATCTGCAATTTTGTTCATTTTTTATATGATGGGAAGAAGTCCTACTAGTTTCAACTGTTTAAATTTCTCTTCAGGGACCTAGCACCTAGGAGGTTGTTCCCACTTTGAGCTCTGACCTGAGACTCATTACCAATGGCTTTCAAATCAGTGGGGAGCAAGTCTGGGACTTAATCATCATCCATATTGGTGAACATTGACTAAAGTTCCACCTGTGCCTTGGAGGTAGGAGGTAGTATGGGCAATGACACTAAGGCTCCATAACACAGAAATCCCCAGGTAGAGGAAGAATCAGGAAGATTTGGTGAAGGCTTTTATTCTGAAGGCTAGGTCTGAAACAATGAGTAGAATTTCAATCAGCAAGGAAATGCTTCCAAACTATTTTTACGAGCCCAGTATCACCCTGATACCCAAAGCTGGCAAAGATACCACAGGGAAAGAAAACTATAGACCAATATTCCTAACAAACAGATGTAAAAATCCTCAATAAAATATTACCAAACCAAATTCAACAGTATATTAAAAGGAGTATTAAGTAGGATTTATTCCTGGGAGGCAAGGATGGTTTAACATATTCAAGTCAATCAATGTGCTATGTCACATTGACAGTTGAAGAATTAAAATTACATAATCATGTTAATAGTTGCAAAAAAAATGCTTTCATAATTAAAAGTTTTCAACAAACTGGGCATGAAAGCAACTTGTCCTAACATAATAAAGGCCAAATATGATAAGCCCACAGCAGCATTATACTCAATGGTGCAAGACTGAAAGATTTTCTTTTAAGATTTGGAACAAAGCAAAGGTGCCCATTTTTCCAACTTCTATTCAGCATAATACTGGATGTCCCAACTAACACAATTAAGGGGAAAAAAGTGAATAAATAAAAGTCATGGAAATCAGAATAAAGAAGCAAAATTATCTGTTTGCAGTTTACATGATCTTATATGCAGAAAACCTTAAAGGTCATAAAACATAGTGAGAATAAGGAAAAAATTCAGCAAAATTGCAGGATACAAATTAACATACAAAAATTATTGTTTCTATATACTAACAATGAATTATCCAAAAAGGAAATTAAGAAAATCCCATTTACAATAACATCAAAAGTTTTAAAATAGGTGCAAGGTTAATTAAGGAGGCAAGGAACTCTTACACTGAAAATTATAAAACATTAATGAAAAAAATTAAAGAAGACACAAAAAAAGACATCCTCTGTTCATGTATTGGAAGACTTAGTATTGTTCAAATGTCTATACTCTCCAAAGCAACCTACAGAGGTAATGCAATCCTTAACAAAATCCCAAGGGACAATTTTACAGAAATAGAAAATTCATATAAAGTCATAAAAGACCCCAAATAGTCAAAGCAATTTTGAGCAAAAAGTGCAAAGCGAGGGCATTGTACTTCCTGGCTTCAAACTACATGATAAAGCTACAGTAACCAAAACATTATGGCACTGGCATAAAAACAGACGTATAGATTAATGGAATAGACTAGAAATCCCAGAAATAAAACCCTGCATAAATGGTCAGATATCTTAGAAAACCTTGCCAAGAATATACTACAGGGAAATGTTAGTCTTTTTAATAAATGATGTTGGGAAAACTTGGACATCCACATGCAGAAGAATGAAATTGAGCCCTTATTTTATACCAGGCACAAGGCTCAACTCAAAATGGATTAAAATTTTACATAAAATATCTGAAGTCATAAAACTCCTAGAAGAAAATATAAGTAAAACATTTATTGGCCTTGGCAATAATTTCTTGAATATGAAACCAAAAGTACAGGGGGAAAAACACATTGTATTATATAAAACTAAAAATATGGGCCGGTGAGATGGCTCAGCGTCATAAGCGCCTGCCTTGCAAGCGCAAGGGCCCGAGTTCGACTCCCGGATCCCACATACAAAAAAGGGGCCGGTGATATCGCTCAGTGGCACGGGCGCCTGTTGGCGCACGAGGTCCTGAGGTCCACCCCCCGGTACCCACAAAAAAAAAAAAAAAAAGAAAACTAAAAATATTCTGCACAGCAAAGGAAATAATTAACAAAATGGAAAGACAACCTACAGAATGAGCAAAAATATTTGCAAACCATGTATCTGATAAAGGGTTAATATAAAGCATATATAAATAACTCCTACATTTCAATAGCAAAAATTAAAATAAAATAAAATAAAATAAAGAACCCCATAAAATTGACAAAGGAATTAATAGACACTTCTCTAAAGAAGATATACAAATGGTCGGCAGGTATATTAAAGGTGTTCAACACTGCTAACCGAAACCACAAAGAAACGTTGTCTTATCCCTTTTAGGATGGCTAATATAAAAACACAAAAAGGTAAATGTTGGTAAAGATTTATGAAGAGGGAACCCTTATACACCGTTGCTGGAGATGTAAGTTAGCGTGGCCATTATGGACAAGAGTATGGAGAGTCTCAAAAATTAAAAACAGAACTAGTCTATGATCCATCAGCCCCGCTTCTGGGTATGTATCCTAAGTAAATGAAATCAGCATGTCATAGAGCACAGATAGCGAGCCTTTTAGACACCAAGTGCCAAACTGCAACCCACAACACACTTATTTATTGCAAGGTGCCGACACTGCAATTAAACCTGAATATTGAGGATTTAGTTTAGAAAAAACAGCTCATACATTAACATCTTTTGTCTTAAAAGAAAAGCATGATGACACACATGTCATAGGTTCCCCACCACTGTCATAGAGAGACCTATACTTAGATGTTCAGTGCAGAATTATTCACAATAGTCAAGCTATAGAAGGAACTTAAATGCCTATTTAACACAACTAAACAAAAAAATGTGGTGTGCATGTACAGTGAAATACTATTCAGCCTTTAAGCAGAAGAAAATCCTGTCATTTGCAACAACATGAGTGAAGCTGGAAGACATTCCACTAAGTAAAATAAGCCGGACACAGAAGGACAAACACAGAAATAAGTTTACACAACGGGTAGCCATTTACAGGATGAATCCAAAATAGTCAAACTCAAAAAGTAGAGAGTGGAATGGTTGTTGCCAGGGGCCTGGGGCATGAGAAATAGGGATGTATTAGTCACAGGGTGTAAGGTTACAGTTAGACAAGATAAATACGTCCTACAGATCTGCTGTAAGGCATACTCCCTATAGTCCAAAATACTGTGTCATAAACCTAAAAATTTGCTAAGAGGGTAGACCTTATGCCATGTGTTCTTAAAATAATAATAAAAAATAAAAATAGGGTAGTAATAAACCTTTGAAGACGATGGTAGGACTTCTGGCATAGATTACAATGATTTCATAGCTGTATAATTATCTCCAAATTCATCAAGTTGCATACCTTCAATATGTACAGTTTTTGTTTGTAAATCATACCTTAGTAAAGTTAAAAAAAAAAAAAAAAGAATTTCAATCTACAAAAAGGGAAAAGGATGCCAGGCAAAGCAAAGGCACAGGCAGGTCATCAGTCTTCGGTATATGGAAGGTTACCTCAGCTTGGGATATTGTTCCAGATTATTCAGAATCTACTGTAATTATATCTCTGAGAAGTTCAAAAAAGGGATCGCTACTTTAAAAAAAATTGTCTGAAGGGATAATTGTTCATTGTAGTTACAATTTTTAAAAATATAGATTATATATACAAATAGAAATGCACAGATTACACGTGACCTAGGTACCCAGCTTTTTGAAAGATTTAAATGAGTTAAAAACACATGGCTAACACCATGTGAGGACTCTGTTTTGGGGGCATTATTTCATATTTTCCCCGTGACAATCCTTTAAGACAAATATTACCTTTACTTTGTAGGTAAGGACTATAGCAACTTGTCCACCTTCTCACATTTAGTGACAATGCCAGGATTTGAACTCTGTTTGGGTCTGTTTAACTACAAAGCTCATCTTCTTAACCACCAAGCATGGCTTCCTCCAAGATGATCCACACTGAAAAGTTAAGAGTGGGGACTTTTAGGTGGAACAAAATGGAGACTATTTTCTATTTTGTACTTTTTTCGTATTTTATATTATTTTTGTACTTTTGCTTACTTTCCTAATTTTCTACACAGCTTATTATCTTTATATTTATACTGTGGAATATAACACAGGTAAAAAGGTGTGCATAACACACAAATTTATGGCTTAGTAAACTATAAGATAAAGTCACATAGCAGCCTCCAGGAAGCCCTGTCTGATCCCAGAACCCTCCTTCCTTCTCACTAAAGGATAATAATTTTCCTTACTGTCACATTGTCATGCCCTTAACTTCTTTAAACCACCACCTGATCATATATCTCTAATATTTCGCTAATATATATTCTGTATTCTGTTGGGTTCAACTCTTTTCACCCACTGTTGAGTTTTTAAGAATGTTATTTTCATAATCTGAAAGATAGCATTAGTGTTATAAGATATTTTAAACCCGGAAGCACTCAGAGGCCTGCAGAGCCTGGCTTGGATGATACCTTCTAAAGAGCACTGACCTACCTCCAAAAGGAGGCTGTGTCCCTTTAAATAAGCCATGGCCAGAGAAGAGAGGTCAGTGCCCGTGGCGGGTCCCCAGCCCCTGTCCTCTCCACCCATGCCAGACTCCAGACTCACGGCTGCCCTTTCACCAGGCCAGCTCAGCCAGCTGCCTCTAAATGGATTTTCCAATTCACTGCCATGATTTTCCGAGTCACTGCCTGGGTCACCAGTCATGTGTTTCTCTGCCTGGTGGCATTGTGGCCTTTGGGGGAGTGGGAAGTGGCAGTGCTCCCTAGAGATGCCTGGGCTTCTTTGTAGAAAATCTCAAGATTCCTTTATCTTGGAAAATATAAAGGATGCCCGTTTAAAATTTTATGACTAACATTTTCAAATATATGCTAAAATATAGAGAATGGTGGAATGAACCCTCACCATTATCCAACATCAAAATGGCCAACACATGACCATCTTTTTTCTTCTGCCCTCCCACACAATGTATCCCCGTTCCTAGCGGATTATTTTGAAGCAAATCCAAGATTTTCTATTTTCAGTATGAAGTAAATCCAGTGAATATTTCAGTATATATCTTAAAAATATAAGATATCTTTCAAAAACATAGCCAAAATATAATTATCCTAATTCCTTAACTTCATCTAATATTAAATTAGTGCTCACATTTTTCTCTCATTTCCTAAATGTTCCTTCACAGTCGTTCTGTTCAAATCAGGATGAGAATAGGTCATTTGAAATGACTTCTCCTTGGAGTCTACTCCATCTACACAGTTAAATGACTGTTTTGTAGAAGTCATTTGAAATGACTTCTCCTTGGATGCCTCCAACTTGATACACAGTGGGGTTCACCTGTTTCACATCTTCTAGTTTTCGGGGGTTGTCATACTCATTTTTTTGTTTGTTTTGTTTTGTTTTTTATTTTTAGTTGCCCATCTTTATTTATTTTTTGTTTACAGCCCTACAGATTGAAACAGAAACCTAACGTTCCATGGAGTATAATTTTGACATTTTGATTGTAAAATTACCTGTTTCAAATAAAAATATTCACAAGAAAATTGATTTATTGCAAACAAAGTTCTACACATTTAGCCCTTGCCAGGCCAAAATATAAAATACAGCACTATAGAAGCAAAGCAATTATTTAAACAAACCTACATCTTTGTTTTTCACTTTGATTAATTTCTTGGTATATTTTAGATATACATAATAATGCAATACTCATTTTTGAGGGAACTGTGCTTTGTAATTATGTAGGACACTTACACAACTCTGTAGTCAAATCTACAAAATCGAGACATTCTGAGAAGTCCAGCTTCTGTCCCTGTCCCCACCAGCAGTTCCTTCCTTCTCCCTAGAGATAAGCAGCTTTTAAAGTATTATTATTGCCGTTATCATTTCATTTGTTAATAAATATACATACAAATAAAATATAATGAACCTAAATAAAACATAATAAATATAAATTTAAAAGTACATTTCTAAGTGGTAAAAAAAAGACTACCCTTTTTAAACAATAATCATGGCATGTGTGCTTTTCATAACAGCATTGCTCTATGTTTCTTTTAAGATTTCCTCTGCGAATATCAGAGTCATATACAAGAAGAGAAGGGCCAGGTGTGTGATGCACGCCTATAATCCAAGCTACTAAGGAGGCTGAGGCAAGGGAATTGCAAGTTGCAAGCCTGGGCAATTTAGCAAGACCTTTACTAAAAATAAAATAATGAGGGCTGGAGATGTAGTTCAGTGGTAGAGCACACCTGGGTTCAGTTCAATCCTGTACTGGAAAAAAAAGGAGGAGGGGAGAAGGAATTTACCCTTTTATGGGTGAAAAAATAGGCAGAGGAAGAAATTGTCCCCAGCATACACAGCAAACACAGCTCAGGTTCCTGAGCATGCTCTGCAGCCCCAACCCTTGCAGCAGGAGCCCCAGGCTGGCCTGACATTTAGAACGCTGAGCCCCAGGCTTCAAAGTGAAGCCCAAGTATAGGTGTTTTTGCAGAGCTTGAAGGTGGGGCTGGGCAGCAGGTGGGGTTAAGCCAATGACATCCAACCAGACTTCTGTTTGAGAATCTCAGAGCAATTTGTTGTTGTGGAAATAAATCGTGCATCCAAGACTCAGGACTTCGAGAAACATGAACTTATTTTTCTTTAATACAGCTTAATCTCTATTCTGATCCTGCATAGCATCAGAGAGCACACGCTAAATCTTGACCCAAATGAAGACACCGATTCTGCTTCCCCACACACGTGCACATGAGTTTCCAGGAGTGTCCGGGGCTGGAGCTGGTGAGAAATCTGATTCTTGCTGTCCCTTGTCCCTCAGGCCCCCTGGGATCAGCCGTCACCCTGCCCCCTTCATCGCTGGTTCTCTCAGGAAGCTGCTAAGCCATGGATTATCCTGGCCACGGGACTGCTCAGCCTCAGCCGTTCCCCGGCTGGCTCTGACGCCAGACCCACAGCACTGAAACCCTCCCACGGCCCCGTGAGTCCCTGTGCCTCTTAGATTCTACAAACCTAAGGATTTTTGCCACATTCCTGTGCCTTACCCAGACTTGGCCCAGGGAGCAGAGTATAGGGTCCATTTCTCCATGAGCCACTAACTTTATGCACCTGTTGCTTCTACCTCCAACAGCCCAAGGAGTATTTATTTAGACTGGGCTGAAGAATCTGTATTCTTATCTCATCCTTTTATCTATACTACAAGTTCCCTTTGTTTCCCTAAGACCAAGCACTTTGAATGCAAACTCCTGGATGCATTAGCCTTTCCCTGTTACATCCCTTGCCAGAGATGGTCACTTGCAAGTTTGACTGGAAAAGAATATTCAAAACGAGAGTGATTTTCCACTCCCTGCTTCACCTTGTCCCCTCTCTGATCTTATCATCTTGGTAAGCCAGAGGAAATCTCAGCCTGCCTCATCTGAGCCCCAAACAACCTGGAACCCAAGGGGAGAAGCTGGAGGTACCCCAAATATGAAACATCGAATCCCTTAAGATCCCTTCCCAGAGAGAGCGGAGCACTGAGTGTTGGCATCAGGGGGCACTTGGGCAGTCAGCTCTCACTGGTAAGCTTCCAAACACCAGAACAAGTTGCAAAGAGCTCCAGAAAAGTTACCTCATCTCTCAGCCTGGACCCAACTCCCAAATTCTAAAATTCAGCCAGTTACCATAGCAGCTGCTGCCCATTTGAAATATTCTCATTTACAGAAACTAGCTGAAAGCAGTTGAATCTGATAGGGCCTGGTCACCAAGGGAAGAATGTCATTTCTTCATACACAAAGGATGCTCTGTCTAGAAACCATGAATAGTGCCTGGCCTGAGAGACAGAGCCAGGCCTTGGCACCAAGGTACCATGTGATCTTGAGCAGGTGTCCCACTGGAAGACATTTCCATCGACACTTACAGGGCCTAATTCATCATCGTCAGTTCACCATTCCACAATATCAAGCACCTTTTCTGTTCAAGCAAGATGCTGAGGATAAATAGCAGTGCCAAGTTGCTGTGGTCGCCAAGGCATTTAGTCAGGGAAACTGATAATAAAACAGAGAATTATAAGGCAATATTATAAAAAGGATGAGAACAGGCATATGAGGGCTGTGGATGAGCCAGAGTGGGTGAGGAGGAACATGGATATGTTCTGGGTGAGATCTAAGTTATCTTGACAGATGAGCGGGAGTTCGCTGGAGCGGGCAAGGGAGGATAGGAAGGAGGAGAAGCAGCTCAGGCAGGCACAGGAAAATGCCCGGAAGTGGGGAGAACATTCAGGGGTCCTAGAGCCCTGGCTGCAGTGTGGGGGAAGGAGGAGAGAGGAGAAATACAGCTAAAGACTCCAGCACAGGGAAAGGAGTGCCCTGGTTCTCTGCAGGGTGCTGACCGCCTGGCTCCTGTTTAAAATGCAACAGCCTAGCTGAGAACTGAGACTCTCAGCTGACAGAAGGTTCTGTGTATGGGGAGGAGGGCCGGCATTCCAAGGAGAAGGGAGCCAGAAGGGTAAAGAAGGGGCACTGTGACTATCACCCCTCATTGCCTGTTGGAGGGGCAGCTGGAGAAGCAACTGGATCAGGCATCTCCCGCCTCCCGTCTCTGTCTCCTCAGAGCATCTCTCCAGCTTAGGCCCACAGGAGTGCACACCTGCGCCTCCCCATCATCCCACCCAGACCTTGGAGTGGGCAAATAACAACTTACTGCACACCTGCTCAGGCTGGGCACTGCACTCTGTACTCCACATGCTAAACCCATTCATTTCAAAAATTGTGTTTGAACCCCTTTGATGTGATCAGCAACTTAATTCTGATACTGGGGATGTGGCCCTGAACAAAACAACAAACTCCTCATTCTCAAAGAACTTATATTCTTGGGGTGGGGGGAGACAGATAAAAACAAATAGACATGTCATGTCTCAGGAGGTCACAAGTGGTCCGAGAAAAATAAAACCCAATATTGGAGCTTGGTGGTGCACACCTGTAATCCCAGCTACTCAGGAGGCTGAGGCAAAAAGATTGCAAGTTCAAGGCCAGCCTGGGAAGCTTAGTGAGACCCTGTGTCAAAATAAAAATTAAAAAGGCTAGGGATGTAGCTCAATAGTAGAGCATTCGTCTAGCATGAGTGAGGCTCTAGTTCAATGCCCAGTACAAGGAAAAAAAACAGAAAATGAACAGAGAATGATAGAAATAATGAAGAGGGGATGGTTAGCGAGCCACACTATCTGAGCTGAGACCTGAGGGAAGAGGAAAAGCATGAGCCATGTGGAAATCTGGAGGGTACTGCAAAGGTCCTGTGGTGAACATGCCTCTGGGTGTGTTCCACCAACATATTTGCGGAGCAGGAAGAAGGACAGGATAGATAAGGATGGGACCAGTTCAGGGAGGTGACAGGAAGTCAGATCATTATCATGCTATTGTTATGATAGTGGGGTACCATTGTTCCCACATTACAGAGGGTAGGTAGTAACCCAAACCTTTTCTAGACTAAACTGGGATTCGAACCTAACGTCTGAATCTTTAGAACACATTCCTACCTAGCATCTCTTGTCAAGGAGATGCAGATAATGTAGAATTGGTCAAAACAATTCCAATCTTCTCAAAGTTTACCCCAAGCCCCAGTGATTCCACACTGACAAATGGAAGAGAATCATCAAGGGTCTGAGCAAAGAATTAGCTGCTTTGTTTACAAAAGAAAATGACTGGAAACAATAACTCCTCCCTAATAGTAGAGAATTGGCAAATAAGTTAGAATACACTGCACAAGCAAGCAAAGAACGTAGCATGCATGGCTCTTTAAAAAACATTGTCAAAAAAAAAAAAAAGATGGCGGATGAGTAAGAAGCAGGCAGCGAAACTCTCTCTAAAAGTTACCGTTGGAACACGGGAATATAGCGACTGGGAAAGTGCAGGAGGGGGGGGAGATGCCTTCCCGGAACCCAGAAAAGTTCTGAAGTGCAATCTGGGACCCCCGGCACCAGTGAAGGGTGATTTCCAACAAAGAAGAAGGAGCAGACCGCGCGTGCGCACCTTCTACCATCCCAGGAATCGCAGCGCGACAGAAGCTCAATTCTATGGACACAAGGTGACAGCTGGCGCCCAGGGAGCCCCCACGGAGGATCGCGAGACAGCGGCGAGGCGGGGGAGCGGCGGAGAATGGCGCTGGCCGGCGGTGAGTGTCTCTCAGCCACAGCTGCCCCGCGCCAGAGAGCGACTGGCCGGGCGCCATTGTGGGGGGTGCGGCGAAACTCAGAGCGGCGCGAAAGAAAAACAGCGCTGGACACTCGTGCTCCGGACAGGGCAGCGTGGGGCCTCTCAGGCCCACGAAAGTGTGCTGAGGTCAGCAGGCGAACGAGACTGGTCTCTCAGCCACACCTGTCCCACGCCAGAGAGCGACTGGCCCGGCGCCATTGTGGGGGGCGTGGTGAAAATCAGAGCGGCGGGAAACCAGTGCAGGGAACCCGCGCTCTGGACAGCGCGCTGTGCCTCTCAGGCCCAGGGATAGTGAAAGGGCACTGAGAGCGGCAGGCGAGCTAGACTGGTCTCTGCCTGAAAGTACGGGCCTCTGCTCACCGCCCGCCAGAGGGCCGCTCCTGGCTTACTGGGACCGACCTGCACGGAACAGGACTCTGTCACCACATGGTGCCTGCCTACAGCAGAGTCAACACCTGGAACTGATTCTTTTTATTTTTTTTATTTTTATTTTTATTTTTTTCTCACTCATTTGATTTTTGTTCTGGTGAAGGGTTTTTTTTTTTTTTGTGGGGTTTTATTTTTGTTTTGTCTGTTTTATTGTTTTTATCTTCGTTGTTTCTGTATGTGTATTTGCTCTTTCCTTCATTATTCTCTCTGGTTTTTTATATGAGTGTAAACAGTGCCTCTAACTTCTTTGTGATTGTGGTTGTGATCTGTTCTTCCTTTTATCCCTTCCTTCTCTTTTTACCACCAGTCCTCTGCACCAGTGTCCCAATTTTAGTGGGATCCCTCTTGGTCCTCTAACCTTACATCTAATTCCTTCCTATTCTCCCAACACTCTATTTCCTCCTTAACTCATTTTAAATTTAAACTCCTCAGGGAAAAATTGACATACATAGGACTTGTATACTGCATATAATTTTTCTGGTGTGTTTTAGATTTTGTTATATAACCACAACTCTATACAGCTAAAAGTGGTAAATAACTGGTTAGCTCAGTCTGTCATTTTCTAGGCTGTGTTTGATGCTTTAGTTAACATTATAGCCAAATGTGAAATAATTGTTCTAAACATCTTTCCTTCCTGATATTTCGTGATTGAGATTGACTAAGGGACACAGAAAATACAGTGGCACAGTACCAAAGAATCAAGGACTGGGCCAAACAGGTAGCAACTTCGCATACCCAACGAATTGAAGAGGTAGGATCTGCCAGAAAGCTCAAAACCCAAAAGCAAGCTCCACTTGGAAGATACTGCAGAGAATTAGTCATCTTCTAAAGATCTTAAACACTAGCAATAAAGTAACCTACCATAGGTAATTTGCAAACATCACCCCAGGAATTAAAGAAAGAAAAAATGAGACGACACTTAAACAAGATGCAACCCCACACATCCAGTTCACCAAAGGCAAACCTAGGGGGCAATGAGGTGGGACAATCCGAAAGCCACCCACCTGGCCTATCTGAAGTGGTAACAACAAAGCAACTGAATGAGGCTCTGGAAAAAATTAAAACAGAAATAATCTCACAGATAACTGCAGAGATAATGTCCACATTGAAGACCATGCTTAAGGACACTATAGCTGATACAGACAAAAAAATAGATGAGCTTAAGAAAACTATAGAAACCATGAATGCTCAGCATAGGAAAGAAATGGAATCCATAAGGCAGATTCAAGCAGATATCCAAGAGAACAAAAATTCCATTGAAAGTATTTGTAGCAGATTAAGCCAATGCGAGGACAGGATCTCAGATATAGAAGACAGGCTTGCAATTAGTGATCATGAAAAGGAAGAATTCTTAAAAGCAGCAAGGGACCATGAAAAATCAATTCAGCAGCTGCTAGATGACTCAAAGATAAACAAGAATAATGGGAATAAATGAAAAAGCAGGAGATAGCATCAATGACATTAAAACCTTATTCAAAGACATAATCAGGGAGAACTTTCCTGGAAGAGAAAAGGAATTTGATGACCCTATAAGTGAAGCTTTTAGAACACCAACTAGACATGATCAAAAAAAAACTTCAGCCAGACATATCATAGTCAAGATTCCAGAAATTCAACAGAAGGGCAGAATCTTAAAAGCTGTTAGGGAGAAGAGACAAATCACCTATAAAGGAAAACCCATCAGAATCACAGCTGACTTTTCAGCACAAACCCTCAATTCAAGAAGAGCTTGGAATGATGTATTTCAAGCTCTAAAGGAAAATAATTTTCAACCCAGATTGATGTACCCTGCAAAACTATCTTTCAAAATTGATGGAGAAATAAAATACTTTCATGACAAAGAACATCTGAGAAAATTTATGACCACCAAACCAGCACTCCAAAATGTTCTGAAGGACATTCTAGAAAGAGATAGGAACCCCAACAGAAGGAATCCACCAGGCAGGGCAGATAATTAAATAGCAGGAAAGGGGAAAAACAAAGAGTGGGAACCAACAACAGGAAAATATCATGACAAGTATAAGTCAATACATATCAGTTTTAACCATCAATGTTAACGGTCTCAATTCACCAATCAAAAGGCACAGACTGGCGAAATGGATCAAGAAGCAAGATCCAACAATATGCTGTATACAAGAAACACATTTAATTCAGAAAGAAATTCATAGACTGAAAGTCAAAGGATGGAAAACAATACTCCATGCCACAGGAACCCAGAAAAAAGCAGGGGTAGCTATTCTTTTTGCAGACAAAGTGAACTTCAAGCCAAGAAGGATTCAGAGAGATAAAGATGGTCATTACATCCTTGTAAAGGGAACAATCCAAGAGGAAGAGATAACGATCATAAATATATATGCGTCAAATACCAATGCACCCAGCTATATAAAACAAGTACTAAAGGACATGAAAAATCAAATGAGCCCTAATACAATTATATTGGGAGATCTCAATACTCCACTGTCACAAAAAGACAGATCAACTGGACAGAAAATCAATAATGAAATAGTAGAACTGAACCAAACTTTTGAACAAATGGACTTAGTAGATGTCTACAGAGTGTTCCATCCCACAACATCAGAATACACATTTTTCTCAGCTGCACATGGGACATTCTCCAAAATAGACCACATACTAGCTCATAAAACCTGCTTAAGTAAATGCAAAGGAATTGAAATTATCCCATGCATATTATCAGACCATAGTGCAATGAAATTGGAAATCAATGGCAAAAGATCTCACAAAAACTCCCTAAACACATGGAAATTAAACAGCACCCTCCTGAACAACCAATGGGTCACAGATGAAATTAAAGAAGAAATTAGACAGTTTCTACAACTGAATGATAATGACAGTACAACATACCGGAACTTATGGGATACAATGAAAGCAGTCCTAAGAGGGAAATTTATACCATTAAATACTTATATCAGGAAAATAGAGCAAGCACAAATAAACAACTTAAGGGTGAACCTCGAGCTTCTAGAAAAAGAAGAGCAGGTTAAGCCAAAAGCCCGTACAAGGGAGGAAATTATAAAGATCAGAGCAGAAATTAACGTATTGGAGACTAAAAAAAAATACAAAGAATTAATGAAGCAAAAAGTTGGTTCTTTGAAAGAATAAATAAGATTGACAAACCCTTATCCAACCTTATTAAAAAAAGAAAAGAAAAGACTCAAATCCATGCAATTGAAAATGAAAAGGGTGATATCACGACGGACCCTGCAGAAATCCAGAAGATCATCTATACCTATTTTGAAAATTTATATTCTACTAAGATGGAAAATGCAGAAGAAATGGACAGATTCCCAGGTTCGTATGAATTACCAAAGCTGAATAAAGAAGATTTAAAAATCCTAAATAAACCAATATCAACCAATGAAATTGAAGATGTAATTAAAAACCTCCCAACAAAGAAAAGCCCAGGCTCTGATGGATTCACTGCCGAATTCTACAAGAAATTTAGAGAAGACCTAACACTACTACTTCTCAAACTTTTCAATGAAATTGAAAGGGAAGCAATACTCCCAAATTCATTCCTGGAAGCAAGCATTACCCTGATACCAAAACCAGAGAAGGACCCAACTAAGAAAGAGAACTACAGGCCAATCTCCCTAATGAACATAGATGCAAAAATCCTTAATAAGATACTGGCAAACAGAATCCAACAAATCATCAAGAAGATTATACACCATGACCAAGTTGGATTCATCCCAGGGATGCAGGGATGGTTCAACATACGTAAATCAATAAATGTAATACACCATATTAACAGAACCAAAGACAAAAATCACATGATCATCTCAATAGATGCAGAAAAAGCTTTTGACAAAGTCCAGCACCTTTTCATGATAAAAACCCTACAGAAAATTGGAATAGAGGGTCTTTATCTCAATCTGGTAAAAGCTATCTATGACAAACCAACAGCCAATATTATACTAAATGGCCAAAAACTGAAAGCCTTCCCTCTAAAATCAGGAACAAGACAAGGATGTCCACTGTCCCCACTCTTATTCAACATAGTTCTGGAAACTTTAGCCAGAGCGATTAGACAAGAGAAAGAAATAAAAGGAATAATGATTGGAAAGGAAGAAGTTAAATTATCATTATTTGCAGATGACATGATACTCTACACAGAAGACCCCAAAAACTCCACTAAAAAACTGCTAGATTTAATAAGCAAATTCAGTAGTGTAGCTGGATACAAAGTCAATACTCAAAAGTCAATAGCCTTCCTGTACACAAATAACAAACTTACTGAAAGAGAAATTAGGGAAACAATACCTTTCACAATAACATCCAAAAAAATGAAATACCTAGGAATCAACCTCATGAAGGATGTAAAAGACCTCTATACTGAAAACTACAGTACTCTGAAAAAGGAGATTGAAGAGGATATCAGAAAATGGAAAGATATCCCTTGCTCCTGGATAGGAAGAACCAATATAGTGAAAATGGCCATACTTCCAAAATTGTTATACAGATTTAATGCAATTCCAATCAAAATTCCAACAGCATATCTCACAGAATTAGAGAAAACAATCCTAAAATTCATTTGGAATCAGAAGAGACCTAGAATAGCAAAGGCAATTTGGGCAACAAAGGCAAGGCAGGGGGCATCACAATCCCCGACTTGAAATTATACTATAAAGCTACTGTGATAAAAACAGTGTGGTACTGGCAAAAAAACAGACCTGAAGATCAATGGAACAGATTAGAAGATGCTGAAACAACCCCAGACATACTAAGCCACCTTATCTTTGGCAAAGGTGCCAAACACATTCGCTGGAAGAAAGATAGCCTCTTTAATAAATGGTGCTGGAAAAACTGGCTCTACAATGCCAAAGATTAAAACTAGACTCATATCTTTCACCATGCACTAAACTAAATTCAAAATGGATCAGAGATCTAAATATTAAAACAGAAACATTAAATCTGCTGGAAGGTAGGATAGGTAAAACCCTTGGAGACATTGGTGTAGGCAAAGACTTTATGAATAAAAACTCAACCACATGGGAACTATCCCAAAGAATCAATAACTGGGATCTCATCTTATTAAAAAGCTTTTGCACAGCAAGAGAAACAACCAACAGAGTGAAGAGACTACCCACAATGTGGGAAAAAATGTTTGCCAGCTGTTCCTCAGACAAAGGATTACTATCGAGAACATATAAAGAACTCAAAAAAATCAGACCTCCCAAATTTAAAGACCCAGTCCAAAAATGGGCATCTGAGATGAATACACATTTCTCAGATGAAGAAATACTAATGGCAATTAAATATACAAAAAAATGTGCAACATCACTAGTCATTCGAGAGATGCAAATTAAAACAACACTGAGATACCATCTCACCCCAGAAAGAATGGCTACTATAAAGAAATCAACTAATAACAAATGCTGGAGGGGCTGTGGGGAAAAAGGAACCCTTCTTCACTGTTGGTGGGAGTGTCGACTGGTACAGCCACTGTGGAAGTCAGTGTGGAGATTCCTCAAAAAACTAGGGTTGGAGGTCCCATTTGACCCAACTATTCCCCTTCTGGGCATCTTCCCAGAAGAATTAAAAACATCGTACCACAGCGATATATGTGCACCCATGTTTATAGCAGCACAATTTGTAATAGCCAGATCTTGGAAACAACCCAAATGCCCATCAACTGAGGAATGGATAAGAAAGATGTGGTATTTTTATACAATGGAGTACTATTCAGCCATAAAGAAGGATAAACTGGAGACTTTTATAAGTAAATGGATGCAACTCGAGAAAATACTCATAAGTGAAATAAACCAGAAGCACATGTGTAAGCATCGTATTGTCTCTCTAGTATGAGAAACGGAAAGAGTAAATAAGATCCAAAATGTACAATAGACATGGTGAATCAAAAAGAAACTGGTCAAAAGGAAAGAGAGACTGGAATAGGGAAAAGAAAGAAGGGAAAGGGAAAAAAATTGTATATATATATAAGATGGTTAAGATAGATACACTACCAATTTTACTTAGTTCATTGAAGAGTAAGGTTTGTGCCAATAATGTTTGGACAATTGAATGCTAATGTCTGGTGTCCTGAATAACTAACTTAAAGATAGTAATACATAATGTATTAACCATTGTTACCCTCCTATTATGTTGTTTTGAAAATTTGTTCTTCTTTTGATTTGTTTTGTTTTTTCTTCTCTTTAAAATAAAAAAAATAAAAAAATAAAAAAAAACATTGTCAATGAAGCTTAATTTCAAACTGAAACAGTAATTGGAAAAAAATATAAATAAAAAAATAAAAGACATTGTCGAAGGATATGCAATGATATGGAAAAATGGTCAAAATATGTCACTGAAATGAAGCAATATGCACAGTAGGATTCCAGTTTTGCAATCAACACATAACAAATAAATACATGCAGAGGCAAGAGACTAGAAGGAAATAAACCAAATGTTAATAACAGCTAACTCAAAGGTTGGGATTGTGGGTGGTTTTTCTTCTTTTTGTCCAAGTATTTACTGCAATGAATATACATATAAAGGATTTTTGCATAAAAATTGTTTGCATGTGTGTAATCATTGGTTTACACTTCCAAAGTGTTCGCCAGCCCCTGGGCATGGGGGGTTGGTTCCTGTCATCCCTGCCCCACACCTCAACATGTGCAGAGGGTGGAGCTTTGCTTTTAAAATCACATCCGAGTCAGGTTCAGGTTGGAGACCCAGTTCTCCTGCCCCTGGCTGGGAAAGGCAGGCATACTGGGGCCTCACCTCCCTTCTCAACAAATACTTCACTGTACAAAGTGGGGGGAGGGGGGACATGCAGCCGATGCCACACATCAGCCAAGGTGCCAGAGCATCAGGGTAATTAGTGCTAAACTTGTCAAAGGGCCTGGTGCTATTTTTAAAATCTTTCCAACACATCGGCCTCACCAAGGATTCCAGGAGTCTTTCACAGTCCACCCAGTGTCTTAGGATGGCAAATGAACCAATTAATAATTTAGTGGAAATCTCCCGGAACTTTAGGGGAAGATGTATGTCCACCCCCCAATACATTTGCTACACTTCCTTGTGGAGATGGAGGTGGGGTGAGCTAACCAAAACCATCTCAACTTCTCCCCTTTTTCTTTTACCAGGGAGACACCTGGAGCTACTCACTGACCCAAGTTGCCTAAGCCCCCAGCATTTCACCCTGGGGACATCAGAGCCAACCTGCTGGCTCTGCCACTCATCAGTGTATGACCTTTCTGTACCTACTTCCTTGTGTGTAAGTGTTGGGATGTATTAGAACATCAAGCTTCCAGGGAAGGCAGTTGTCTTCAGTAAAGGTCAGCAAACTATGGTCCTCAGGCTAAATCTAGCTGACTTCCTTTTTTGTAAATAAAGTTTTATTGGAACACAGCCATCCACGTTCATTTACATGTCATTATGACTGCCTTTGTGCTACCGTGGCAGGACTGAGTAGTTGAGAGACTACACAGCCTGGCCACGAAGCCTAAAACATTTATCTGGCCTCTCACAGAAAGTTTGCCCACCCCCCCCTTAGATCAGATTCTCCCAGAAGCAGAGCTTGAGATGAGGATTTAGGTGCACGGGACATATTGAGGAAATGCTAGCAAGATAAAGCAGCAAGGGAATAGGGGGAGCAGGACAGTGAAGGCACAGAGGCCAAGCAAGGGGAGGGTGACAACGAAGTCCCCAGGCTGTCCCATAGGATAGTTTCCAGGCCCTTGCAGGTGAAGTGGCTCAGGCTGTTCCTGAAGGAGTAGCAGGTGTGAGCTGGCAGGAGCAGAACCCACGGAAGTTAGAGGACCATCTGGCCAGGGCTCTGCAGGGTTTGCCCTGTCTGTTCATAGACACTGCTATTTACAAGCTTTATAGGCAGGAGTCGAGGGCATTACAGTGTCTCTGTCCTCTTTGCTGCCCTCTAGAAGTAGGAGGTCCATGATACCTGCTTTGCAGCCCAGATCAGTAAGGTCATCCTGACAGGGCTCTTAGCACCGACCTCAGTGTACTCAGCACCTCGGTAGGTGCTCCTGTCGGGGCCAATGAGGAGGCTGGAGAGGAGCCCTGGAGGAGCCACAGAGCTGCCAGTGTGGGCAAGGAGCTTCCTAACACATAGACAGGAACACCCGCACATAGACCCAGCAGTGGGGGCAGCCAGCCACCTCCTGGCATCCTTGAGAAGCCTGGTGTGTGTGGAGTGAAGGCCGGGAGGGTGAGAGGGAAGATGAGGCAGAGGGATGGAAGCCACGCAGAGAATAGGCCCAGATGAAGCAGAGCTAATGAAGACCATGAGGAGTCCAGCAGGCTGGGCCACCATTTCAGGGAGCTCACCCTAGCTTAGAGCAGAGCGCCACTTGGAGAATGAAGACCAGGAATTGGCAGGCAAGAGAAGCCTACTGCAGTTGTCCAGCCCATTAAGGCCCCAGGTGCACATGGCTGATGCTGCAGACTGAGATGCTGAGGAGGAGTCACAGGGCTGAACTGGCCCCTCTCCAGCTGTGACTGTCCCTCAGACTCAGCCTGCAGAGAAAAGAGGAAGACAAAGGTAGGACTGCTGGACAGAGGCAAGTGGCTGGGACTCAGAGAACCATAGCCCGCAGAGCAAGTACCAAGACCAGCAAAGGCACAAAGCCAGCTGTCACCTGTCCTCTGGGCCAAGCCAAGGGAGCTTGGGGCTCCTGAGGATGGCTTTGGTTGGGGTAGCAGTGTCTCCACTGTTCTGACTTGTTCCCAGAGTCCCTGGCCTCCCCGAGCTACCTGGTTCATCAGAGGAGCCTGGTACATGGAGATCTAGAGTCCACAGCAGGAAGAGCGGCACAGTTTCAGCCTGTCCTTGGTGCCAGAGAAGCTGTGTCTCCCGAGGTGTCCAAGGCCATTCTCTCTCTCTCTCCCTCTCTCTCTCTTGCACACACACACACACACACACACACTGCACAGTTCCTCAAGTTCCACCATTCAAAGCTTCATTCCTTTAGTTTGACCTCCTAGGAGAAGGAGGGTGAAATACATTAAGTCACCAACACCTTAGTGTGAATTTACTAATCAGATTCCTCCCCCTGCTTTAGCCAGGTGTTAACAAAGTACCAAGCATTTAAAGGAAAAAATTACTGAAAAGAGATGGGACAGTGGGGTGCAGGTAGAAGCTGAGAAGAAGCCAATCTTGGCCGACCTGATGGATGCTCTCAGTCCGGGGTCAGCAAACTTCACCGGGCAAGGGCCATAGAATGAAGTTTTTCAGCGTTGTGGGGCCATCAAGTCACTTCGCCACCTTTCAACTCTGCCACTGTAGCACAGAATAGCCACAGACACAAAGTGAAGGAATGGGTGTGGCTGTGTTCCAATAAAACTTTCCTTATGAATAATAAAATTTGAATTTTATACCAAAAAACTAAATTATCACAAAATATTTCTTTTTCATTTCTTCCCCAATCATTTACAAATATAAAAACCATTGTCAATAGGCAGGCTACATAAACACAGGGGAGTCAGGCTTTGCTGCCAGCCACAGTCTGCCCCAATGCCCTCTCCAAGCCCTTGGTCTTTCTTCACTGTGCGCCATCCCTACCTCCCTTCTCCAGGCCTGGAGGGGAAAATAAAAGCCATTCCTTGTCCTGTGTGCTTTGTCAACGATCCCTGGGGATCTTCTTTCAAGTGTGGAGGCGATGACAGGGTGACAAATGGGCTGGCACACAGGCAAGCCACCAGCAGCAGGCTGCTGCAAAGCCCTGGCTGTAGGGTTCATGCTAGTTGACTGAGAAGGAAGGTACCTGGGCGGGTCCCTCTGCCTGGCCCACACCTGGTGGATAAGGCCTTGTGGGTCCATCTGCCACATGCTGGGACTCTTTGGGTACATCTCCCAAATCACCAATGGCATCACCATTATTACCATCTAATGTTAGAAGAATCATTCCCATGAACGAAAACAGCACTCAGTTCTTATCGCCTAATTATTGAGTACTTATTCTCAATAATTGAGTACTTAGTCCCCAGTTGAGTACTTAGTCTGCATCAGGCACTGTGAAAGCTCTCCCTTTGCCCGGTGGGCCAGGCTCTGTGGGAAGGGCCTGCCAGCCATCTGCAGTGCTCTTATCATCTTCCATTTAGGGATAGGAAATCGGAGGCTGCAGAAGTTAACAACATGCAAGGTCCCAGAGCTGGCAGGTCTGTCTGCCTCCAAAGCTGGGTTTCCCTGTCCCTCCCTGTCTCACAGCCACCCCAAGCAGCTGTATTAGGACCCCAACTCTTCACGTGCACAAGAAGATCTCTAAGAAGCCAAGGTCTTGGCCCACATTCATGCAGCAGATGAATGGCTGTGTTGGGACACTTTGCTGGCATACTGCTGACAAGCAGAGATGCTGGAAGCTCCCGCCCACCTGTGAAAACACTCGTAGTTCTGGATGCTTCCAGAACTTGTTGGGCCACCAACAAGTTGTGAGAGATGAATTTGACTCTGAGAGAGAATCCCAGGTCCACTCTGAAAGCAGAGCCTGAGATACGGACTCCTGAACAGCTGAGTTCATGAAGGGGACCTGGGGGGTGGGGCCGGGGGAGGAAGCCAAGCAAGGGTGCCCTGGCCTTATCCCCAGGGATGTGCCACAGCAGGAGGTAGGGGCCAGACCTGGACCTCTTCATCTGCCAGTCCCCGGCTGTGGGCTGTCTTGCAGGGGAGGTGGGAAGAGCCTTTCTGGGCTGGGTGACAATTCTCCAGAGAATGGTGCAGCTATGAGCCTCAGCACCCAACACAGCAGCTGGCAAATGATGCACATCATTATGGGGGATGTGGGCAGGGTGCCACTGGCATCTGCTAGGAATGAGGGACCCCGGAGGCCAGGACATCACGAATTGGCTCTGATGCTTCTGGAAAATCACATGCCTTTCCCCTTCCTGCTCTTCTCCCCTTTTCCTCTCTTCCTTCTGGACCCTCCTCATTGTCACCTGCTCACCCTGGCAGGACTGAACCAGGCCCAGGTTTCTGGCCCCTGTGTCTGACCACCAGCAGTCACAGCCCGAGTTGAAGACTCTTCTGGGCCGGACAGCTCACCCGCAGCCCCGCCTGTGGCCCACCTGTGAGGGGATTTCCAGTGACCTGACCAGGAAGGCAGTGCAGGGCAGCAGCCCTGAGCCAGCCTGGGGGATAATGAATGAGGACAGGGACAGATCCAGACCGCTCCTCCTCACCAGCAGGCCTGCCACCCCCAGCAGGGCCAGCAGCTGCGCTTCTGCAGGCAGCCCGTGTGGGCTCCCTGCCTGGCGCTTGACTGCTAGGAGCCAAGCTGGCCAGCCCCATGCGAGGGGTCATTTCTAGAGCATCCAGAAGGGTCTTGACTTTCTATACACTGAAACTGCCCCTTCCACTCTTCTTCATTCATTCTATTGTTCATCCTGCAATTATTCCCCTAGTGCAGCCAGCCACAGACTGAGCTGTGAACTGGGGGAAAGTAATAAGCAAAAGAGAAAAGATCCCCACCTGCATTCTGCTGGGGCACACAGTCAAGGACTGGCCAGAGCAGGGTCACAGATTCACTCAGATAGTTGTGCAAGGAAAATGCAGTTCCTTCGTTTTCTCATAATTGGTCTGAACTTCGTACAGTGCCCTCATGCTGCTGGGAAGAGAAGGTGAGGGTGAAGAAAGACTAAACTTGCCCTTTATGGTACTTAGCAACTTGTCCACCTCAGGAAGAGCTCCTCTCTCTGTTGGTGGGTGAGGGATGCAAGGCTTGAAGTCAAGGCCATGGGTGCTTCAACCTTGGAGCAATCACCTCTCTCCTGATGGCGACTGGGCACAGAGCAGTGGGGGAGCAGAAAGCAACCCAGCTCAGGTCCCCCAGTGCAGAGCCATAGGCTCAAGGATTCCCAAACTCACCTCTCCCCCAAGCTCTGGATCTATAAATTCACCTGCCTGGTCCACACATTCCCTTTGCTTTAGTCTATAACAAATATGCCATTGTTGTATTTGGGTGGATTGAACAACAGCAATGTATTTCTCCCCATTCTGGAGCCCAGGAAGTCTGAGATCAAGGTATGAACGGTCCAGTACCTCATGGGGACCCTCTTCCTGGCCTGCAGATGGCACACGTATCATTGTGTGGCAGATACCAGTCCCCTTCATGGAGGCTCATGACCTAGTTACCTCCCAAAATCTCCACCTCCAAATACCATTGCATTAGGGATAGGCCTCAACCTATGAAATTTTGCAAGGACACAAACATTTAGCCCATATCAGATTGATTCAAAGTGACCTCAAAGTCAACACATCCAACAAAACTAGGGGGTCTCCCTCCCAAATGGTGTCTTTCACCAGCAACCCACTTCCCAGGCATCTACACCCACACTTTCCATACCCAACTCTTCACCAAACCCTCTTTGCTGCCTAAATAGTCCCTGCCCACTTCTGTCCACACTACTGCCCCTTTCCAAGTCCGAAGCTCAGCCACAACTCCTGGCTAGCTACAGAAGCCACCTGATGTGTCTCCCTGGGTCCACTTAGGCTCCACTCTAGCTCCACCCAGAAAGCCTGTGAAAAGCAGTTCTGGTCACATTTGTTCCCAACAGAAAACCCTCTGACAACTCCCAATTCCCTAGGATCTGGGCTACGTGTCCAGAGTCACCCCCGCCACACCCTCCCACCCCCTACTGCCCTCCAGTCCATCTGGCTTTCCTACGACCCCTCATCTGTGTGTGGATTCAGATCCCCAGGGTGCTCACCACCTCCCTCTGGTTATTCACTCTCAGGGTGGCCTCAAAATGCTACCTAAGGTCAGATACCTGTTATATATTGTTTTCACTTATATATTAAATTGTCTGATTAGACTCATATGTGTCTCTCCCACTGGACTTTAAGCTCCTGAAGGGAGGGACTATTTCTGGGTTTTGTTTTGTTTTGTTTTTTAACCATTGAATCTCAAGGGTCAAGTACAGTACCTGGAACAAGGTAGATGGTTAATAAATATTTTTTGGATAGAACGAATAAAATTTTAAATGAACTCATAAATTAATGAGATGCAGCCCTTATCTTTTAGAGTCTCATTCCACTATTCCTGCTGTCTCCTCGACAATCCTGGAAGCAGGACATTGCCCCACTAGGGACCCTTTTTCCATCCTGAGTATAAGGATCCAAATTCCCGGCCACCAGGAAGTTCTGTTCTGGCAGGAAGTGGAGCAAATTTGTTTGTAAATCAGGCCCAAGCTCCCTGCCAGGTTCCTAAGCAGAGCCAACCCAGCCTCATACTAGGATTCATTTGCTACTATATTTCCTTTTTTCCTCCTTGCCTGGGCCTTGTCTTTCTCTGCGCCTTCCTTCCTTCCTTTCTTTCCTTTCTTCCTTCCTTCCTTCTTTCCTTCCTTTTTCCTTCTATCTTTCCTTCCTTCCTCCCTTCCTCTCTCCTTTTCCTTCTTTCCTTCCTCCCTTCATTCCTTCATTCCTTCTTTCCTCCCTCCCTCCCTCAGTTGTTCCCTCCCTGCCTGTGTGTGGTGCTGGGGATGATGCCCAGGGCTTCACATACGCTAGTTGAGCACTCTACCGCTGAGCTACACCCCCCATCACTCCACCCCTCTTCTTTACTGACCACATCTGCCTTCTGGAAGGAGGTTATTAGCTCTCAGCCCAGCTCTGAGAAGACTGAAGGACCCTTCTAGATTTATAAAGCTAGTTGGTGGATCTGGAATCTAGTTGTCCTGAGATTCCCCCACCCCAAGAATAAAGAGCACAGAGGCAGCTGGCATCTCTCTGCTCCGTGCCACCCATGGTGCTAAAAATCTACACACCTCGCATTCTGAAAGCATTGTAGCGTTACCCTTCCATGTGAGTTCTATTAGTGTTCCCAGTTCATGGAAGAAGAAACAAAAGCTTGGAGAGGTCAGAGAGAATTTAGAATTCCTTTACTAGATTAGGGGTCAGTAAAATATGTCCCACAGGCCAAACCCAGCCCACTGCATGACTTTGTAAAAGAAGTTTTATTAAAACAGACGCATGTTCTTTCACTTTTTTATTGTCTGTGGCTGTTTTTGCGTTATACTGGCAGAGACTCTATGGCCTATAAAACCAAGAAGAAAACCTTTTACTTTCCAGCCATTTACACAGAATTTTGACAACCTCTGTTTCAGACTCCCTCTTTATATTTGGATTCAGCAGTCAGAGTGTTTTTTACCCAAGTTTATAGTAAACACATTCCTTTCCTGTTAGAGTTATCTGTGTTGACCACTCAATGCTATAGGTGCCAATAATGCCACCATGCCCACAGCGGCCCTGAAGGAAACAGGGCCCTCTCTGCACTGCCCCCAACTCCCCTGCCCCCAGCCACAGCCGGCTGGACCAAGAGATGAGTGTCTGACCCTGGTGGCCATGCACAGCTGGACAGTAGCCATGGTGAATGGCCTGACACGAAAAGATGAGCTCGACCAATCAGGTCCTTCCTTGGGAGTCTGGAATAGGAAAAGAGAGAGGCCACAGCTGTGGTGGCCACAGCTACGGGTTCAGGGCAGGTGACTGTGAAAGGCCAGGCTGTAAGGACATGTATTAGGTGGGAGAGAAGAAAACCAAGCTGCTATGGGGAGAGACAGGATCGGTGAAGGAGTGGTCCGGCCTGGTGCTCTAAGAGAAAGGAGAGAGAAGCTTTGTTTCCTAAACTCTTCCCTGTTCTGGCTCCCGTAAGGATATCTGTCCTTTTCGGGGACTATCAGTCAGATCTTTTTCTCTGTAAATAAAAGCAAATTGCCATTAACAGGCTTAAACTCTAATGAGTAAATATATTTTTTAATTTTTATTTTTATTAGTACATGTTTGCAGTACATAATGATTACATTACTCGTGGGGAGTTGATACATGTACATAACATATCTTGTTTCTTTTTACGTAACTTTACCACACACACACACACCTCCCTCCATCTCTTGGGCCCCTGCCCATTTGCAAAAGATCTAACCCCCTTCTTCCTATTATCTAGCTTTTATTTTGCTTTTTCATTTATTTATACTTTGGAATTCTCACAAGAGAGAAACCATACAATATTTAAGCTGTGTGTGTGATTTATTCCACTTACTATAACATTATGATCTCAAGGTGCATCCATTTTCCTATAAATGACTGAAATTTATCCTTCTTCATAGCAGAACAGTACTCCATTGTATATAAATACCACATTTTTAAAAAAACATATAGGCTGCTTCCAAGATTTAGCTATTGTGAATTATGCTGCTATAAACATGGGTATGCATGTGTCACTGTAATACGATGACTTTAACTCTTTCAGGAAAATAACTAGTAGGGGAATTGCTGGGTCAAATGGAATTTCTAGTTTTAGTGTTTTTGAGGAATCTCAATATGATATCCACAACGGTGGTACTAGTTTATGTTCCCTCCAACAGTGTAGAAGTACGGACCCCTGCAGCCTCACCAGCATTTGTTATTGGTTGATTTCTTGATGGTAGCCATTCTTTCTGGGGTAAAATGGAATCTCAGTGTTGATTTCTTGATGATAGCCATTCTTTCTGGGGTAAAATGGAATCTCAGTGTTGTTTTAATTTGCATTTCTCTAATGGCCAGTGATGTCGAACATTTCTTAATGTACTGGGGGGGTGGCATTTGTACTTCTTCTGAGAAGTGTCTATTCATTTCAATCACCCATTTTTTTAATTGGGTCTTTTATTTAGGGAAGGTCTAATTTCTTTGTTCTTCATATATTCTAGATATTAATCCTTTGTCCGAGGTATGGCTGGCAAAAATTGTTTTTCCTATTCTATGGGTTGTTTCTTCACTCTGTTGGTTTTTCCTTTGCTGTGCAGAAGCTTTTTAATTTAATATAATTCCATTTGTTGATTCTTGGTGCTAGTTCTTGGGCAACTGAAGTTCCATGCAGAAAGTCCTTGCCTATGCCTATGTCTTCAAGAGTCTTACCTATTCTATCTTCCAGCAGATTAAGTGTTTCTGTTTTACTGTTTCGATCTTTGATCCATTTTGACTTAGCGCATGGTGAGAGATATGAGTCTAGATTCAGTCTCCTGCATGTGGATAGCCAGTTTCCCCAGCACCATTTGCTAAAGAGGCTATTTTTCCTCCGGGTATGTTTTTCGGACACTTTGTCAAAGATCAGAAGGCTGAATGTGTCTGGAGTTGTTTCTGAATCCTCTATTAACCTCCATTGGTCCTCATATCTGGTTTTGTATCAGTCCCATGTTGTTTTTAATCACTGTAGATTTGTAATATAACTTCGAATCTGGGATTGTGTTACCTCTTGCTTTGCTCTTGTTACCCAGGATGATTGCTTTTGCTATGCTGGGCCTCTTCCGGTTCCACGTGAATTTTAGGAATTTTTTCTCTAGTTCTGTGAGGAATGCTGTTGGTATTTTGAATGGAATTGCACTAAATCTGTATATCAGTTTTGGTACCATGGCCTTTTTGATGATATTTGTCCTGTCTATACAGGAACAGGGGATAGCTTTGCCCTTTCAGATGTCCTCCTCCATCTCATTTTTCAGAATACTGTAGTTTTCATTTTAGAGGTCTTTCGCTTCCTTTGTTAGGTTAATTCCTAAGTATTTAATTTTTCTTGATGTTATTGTGAATGGTATTGTTTTCCTAATTTGTTTCTTGATGGCTTCATTATTGGTGTACAAGAACACTATTGATTTTTAAGTTTTTTGTTTTTGTTTTTTTGTGGGTACCGGGGGGTCGACCTCAGGACCTCGCACGCCAGCAGGCGCCCGTGCCGCTAAGCGATATCACCGGCCCTTTTTTCGTATGTGGGTTCCAGGAGTCAAACTCAGGGCCTCGCACTTGCCAGGCAGGTGCTTATGCCACTGAGCCATCTCACCAGCCCCTAAGTGTTGATTTTATATCCTGCTATATCACTGAATTTTATTATTAATTCTAGGAGTCTTTTGTTGAAATTTTTTGAGTCTTCTGTGTAAAGGATCATGTAATCTGCAAATAATGGCAATTTGAGTTCTCTTCCTAAACACATCCCTTTTATTTGCTTCTGTCGTGTAGTTGCTCTATACTACTATTGTACTATACTCTATTGTACTATATTGAACAGGAGTGGTGACAGTGGACATCCTTGTCTTGCTCCTGACTTTAGAGGGAAAGATTACAGGTTTTCTCAATTTAATATGATATTGGACATTAGTGTGTCATGAATGGGCTTTATCAGATTGAGATAAGGTCCTTCTATATCTATATTCTTCAGGGTTTTTATCATATATGGATGTTGGATTTTGTCAATGGCCTTTTCTGCTTCTATTGAGATGATCACATGATTTTTGTCCTTGCTTCTTTTAATGTGATGTATTATATTTATTAACTTGGGTATGTTGAACCATCCTTGCACCCCTGGGATGAAGTCTAGTTGGTCATGATGCATTATCTTTTTGATGGTTTGTTGCATTCTGTTTGCCAGGATTTTATTGAGGATTTTTGTGTCTATGTTCATTAAAGAGATTGGTGTGTAGTTTCCTTTCTTAGTTGTGTGTTTGTCTGATATTGGAATCAAGGTAAGACTAACTTCCAGGAATGAGTTTGGAAGTGCTCCTTTCAATTTCATTAAAGAGTTTGAAGAGTGCTAATGAGTATATATTGGTTCATAATAGTAAAGTCCTAGTGTACTTTAGGCCCAGCTTGGTGAAGCAGTTCAAATATTGCTTCTGACCCCAAGTCTTATGGTCTGCCTGACCTGCCTTTTGGGACAATGGATTTGTCTTAGTTACCTTTCTCATTGCTGAGATAATATACCCAACACCCACAAGTTAAAGGAAGAGAGTTTGTACAGGTTTCAGTCCACAGTTTGCTGGCTCCAAGGCAGGGTGGCATGGCAGAGGGGCATCACAGAAGAGAAACAGTCCATGGCAGAGCAGGCAGAAAGCAGCAGTAGCAAACTTCCCTTTCCCTTTTATCCCATTGAAGCTACAAACCTTTTAGATGGTGCCATCCACACCCAGGGTGGGCCTTTCCATTATCCACACCCAGAATTATGCTAAACCATTCAGTAGACTAATTTAGTTATCACACCCTTAATCCATTTTCACACCACATTAATCCACCACACATCCTAGATCCGACCACCTCCAAAAAACCCCACCTATGAGCACATGATGCTTTGTGGAGGACATCTAGATACAAGCCATAACAGGCTTCATCCTCAGTCTCCACTCTGTGCCCCCTCCACCTCTACCCACTCTAGATTCTTCACTCACAGTGTCAAGATGGCTGCAGCAATTCCAGACTTCACAGTTGTATGCTAGACTCTCTGTAAATACGGAGGGAACCCAGCAGCTCCTTTACAGTCTGGAAAATGAACCAGCTACTTTGTGGGTGGGAATGGGCCACACCAGTTAGATCAGACTCCCCATTACTTCCCTTTAGTTTTCCCACTTGTAAGAACATCTGCTTCTTATGCTCCAGGTCCCTCCATCACCCTATCTATGCATCACCTGTCTTACTGCTCACAAAAGCCTCTGAGGTACTTACAAAGATAATCCGCATTTTACCAATCAGGAAATCAAAGCTCAGAGAGGGTGGACACCTTGTCTGGAGCCACACAGCCAACATGTGACAGAACTGCTGGGAAGCAGCAGATCTAGGAGCTAAAAGGGACCTGCGAGGTTCTGCAGCCTGAGCTCTCAGCCCCTGTGTCCCTGCTTGTCAAGTGAGAGATCACTCAACAGCCCCCCACTGCTGCCATTCTACCTCCTGTTGCTATCCTGGTGACCCAAATCTTTTTCCCACAGGGAGGTATTTTGTCCACAGATCTCAAGCTTCAGACTGAGTAACTCAAAGTCCTGCTCCTGTCTCCGGGCTCCTCTGGACTCTGTTCTCCCCACCACCTTAATCTGTTTCCATGGAAACTGCTGGGCTCCTGCATCCTTTTCATCCTCCTTTCTGGGAAGCAAGGCCAGATCTCTGGCACCCCAGTAGCCAGGCCTGACCATTATGAAGACCGAAGAAGCAATATCTGAAAGAAACATTTGCAGGAAGAGGGAGGAACCAGGTTGGGCTTCTGATTTTTCCTTTGATGTGCTCCAAAATAACACCAGGTGCTCTGAGGAGCTCTGCCAATTACCGCAGCCTGGTGGAAACTGGCTGCAAAGTTGTTTGTCTTCCGTTTTTTTGGTTTCTCACTATCTCACAGTCCATCCCCAGGCCTTCCTATCTTCCTGGGAAATGACTCTGGGAGTCCAGGGAAGAGGGCCAGTTGGGCAGGTCATCTTACCAAGCCCTCATGTCAGCTGGCAGTGTCCAGGGAGCAGCTAGTGGGCTGGGATGCCAAGGAGAGGGTGATGCCCAGTCTGCCCCTTCTGGAGAGGAGAGGAGCCAGCTGTCAGAGAACCAGTGGACATTGTGGAAACAGTGGACATGACATCACTCCTGCCACTGGCAGGGACCCTGTGGTGCTAGTAGCCAGGGTCTGAGGAGAACCTTATAGCTACCACCCAGAATCTTGGCACCTGTTCACAGGGAGCCCATATGCTCTGGAAACTGGAGGAGCCAAAGTGATCTTGATATTCTGCCCCTGCCAGGTCTTGGTTGGGTGTCACTCTCTCTGAGCCTGGGTTTCCTTAGCTTTAAAATGGGCCCAATTCTTGCACTGCACCCTTGATAGGCTAAGGTGAGGACCAAGCAAAGAAGGAACCATGAGAATTCTCTACAAAGGCATGGAAAACCATCCTTGGGTCACCACCACCACCATCAGTTCTGGCTACTGCTGCTGGTCTCGGGGTTGGGGGTGCTATGGTTTGAATGTGTCTGCCCCTAAATTTATGTGTTGGAATTTGATTGCCATTGTGAGAGTTTAGTAGGGTGGGAAATCTGATTAAAATTCATATGTTGATGGCATTTGGGGGTGGGCCTTTGAGAGGTAATTAAGGTTAGATGATGTCACATGAGGATGGGGACCCTGTGATGGAATTAGCTCATGAAGAAGAAGAATGAGCCAGATGTGGCGGTGCATGCCTGTAATCCCAGCACTCAGGAAGCTGAGGCAGGAGGATTACAAAATTCCTTATGAATTGCCTGACCTGAGTATTTTGTTACAGCACCAGAAAGTGGATTCAGTCGGGACTAGAGGCTTCTGCATAGTTGAGCAAAGGTCTGTGTGGAGCAGTTTCCAGTTCCAAGGCTCAGCACCGCCCACACACGCCATCTCCTGACCCTGGTCTGCACTCCACGCATCTTTCCCAGGAGCCGCTGCAACTTCCAAGGACGGCAGAGGACCACAGTCACCCCAGCTTCCTTGCAGACTCGAGATGGGACAGTCCGGGCAGCTTCCACAGACCTTCAGACGGCTCCCAGCCAGAAACGAGTACCAGTTTGCCTTCACACGGGCCCTGACTCCAGACTCCTGCTTGTCTCAGCCTGCCAGAGACCAGGTGGCCCACAGCACCCCCCTCCTGCAGCACTCCCAGGCCCTGCAGGAGCTTTCTGGCTCCCAGAGACCCCAACAGGAAGTGGTTCAGTGCTCAGGCTTCTGCTTTTAGAGCCCAGGGCCTCGGTGGAGATGGAGGGTGGGTGAGCCAGCCTGGCAGACAGAAGGTGACCGACTTAGGAGTTGTCACTTGTGGCCCAAGCATCACTCCTTCAGAACAACACGGAAAATTCCTCCCATGGCCTGTGTCCCTTATAGTACCCACGTCTTCATTAAGCACTTACGGCAGCCAGGATTCTTGCTAGGTGCCCCTTAACTACATCATTTCTGGCCCTTAACACTGACTTGGCGAGACTAGTGTTATTATCGCCTCCATTTTCACTGAGGTTCAAAGAGGTCCTACAGCTGGCCCAGCCTCACCACCGGTGGGTAGGTTTTAAAGCTGCCACTGTCTGACTCCAGAGCAGGGACTTGCAGCTCCTAAAAGTGACTACAGCACTTAGCCTGGGGACAGGGACAAGGGGCTTGCGTGGGCTCTTCAGTCCCTCCTTGAGTATGTGTCTGGGGAGGCAGGTATGGGACCCCAGAAACAAACTCCAGGGATGCATTCAAAATGAAGGATGCAGGACTGTCCCAACGCAGTGTGCAGGTCACAGTGGTCACCCTGCAGTCGTTACCCTGGTCTGGGCAGCTCTGGGATGTAGGCAGCAGGACGCGGGGTTTTGGCAGCACTGGAGAGGTAAGCAGCCTCACCCACAGACCTGGGCAGAGAATAGGCAGGAAGTGAGACAGAGGAGCCCGACAGCCAGGTGTCAAGCCACAGGACTGAGCCTGGCCCCTTGAAGGGCTGTGCCCCACAGTGGTCAGGACCGGGTTTGGAGACAGCGTCTGTCTCAGCCCTTCCTGGAGCCGGAAGCTACCCAGGGATTTTTTGCCGAGCGCACCACTGATCACGGGTGCCATGAAGGAGCATGGACTCATTTAATCATCAGAACAGTTCTAAGAGGTAGACACATTCCCATTTTGCAGAAGCGAAAACCTGAGGCATAAACAAGTTATGTAATTTGCCAGCGGTCACACAGCTTAGCTTATTCTGGGATTCAGACGAAGCAGCCTGATTCTAGAGTGCCTACTTGATCGGTGAGCCACCCTGCCTCCCCAGAGGCAGGCTGGGGACTCTGGCAGCTTTGGTGAATTTCTCAGCCTAGGTCTCCCTTGGCAGCAGGGGGGTGGGTTGCATAAAGGCCTCCAAAGCCAGCTTCTTCTGACTCCTCTCTCCTAGTGCCTTCCTGCAAGTAATAATTCTGAGCACATTTGCCCTGGGCAGAACCCAAGTGGCTTTGGAAGCTGCACTCCGGCTTGTTCAGCCTCCTCCCTCTGCCTCCGCCTTGGTCCCCTCTCACCTAGCGACCTGCTTTTGATTCTCGCTTACCTCCTTCCCTTTCGCTCTCCCTTGGCAAGCAGTTCAGCTAACACTCATCAGCACCTGTTAATGAGCACGGGTTGGTGGCGCAGCACTCAGTGGGGGAGAGGGGAGAAGGGGGGTGCGGTGCTGTCTGTCACTCAGGGGGCCAGGCATCCACAGGTCCGCACAGACCCCCAGGGCTCCCAGCACCAGAGAACAGGGAGGATCCCAGCCCATTCCCTGCCTCTGCCACTCCTTAGGATGTGCTGGCAGTAGCTGCTTCTATTTTCCTGAGACCTGCTCAGTGGATCTCTAGGTCAGGGCTGGACATTATCTGTCCCCTGGGATAGGCAAATTCCCAGTGACCCTAGGTGGGTGCGGTCAAGAACAGTACTGTGAAGGCTGGCTCCACCACCCCTTGGACAAATGTCCAGGCTGAGACAGAACCGGGGGATGGAGGAAGGCACTCAGAGGAGGGATAAGTCAAGACCCCTCCCCATCTGTCTCCTCCCTGGGCTTCACTGATTCCAGCTGCCCCCAGCAAAGCCTGGAGCCCCCTTGGCTTCTCCGGAAGTCTGGGCTCTCTTAAGGAGCCATGAGAAGGGTGCTGGGTTCAAATTCCAGTTCTGCCACTTATTTGCTGGGCAAGTCATTTAAACAGTTCAAGTCCTGCTTTAGAAAAGTGGTCCCTGCTCTTCCTGCTGTGGAAGGGGCAGGTGAGAGGTGGCATGAGCGAGACCTCGTGAACTCCGAAGCCTGTGGTCGAAATGTCTTCCCAGTTTCTATCAGCATCACCATTCATGCCGTCATTGTTACTACTGTGACTACTGTTACTGCTACTGCTAGTAGTGGTTGTACTCAAGATGGTCAGCCTCTCCTCGATTCCATTGAAAGACCTCCGGGTGTCCCTGGTGCGTGCAGAGCAGCCTCAGCGCATACGTGCTGACCCCAGGACCCTTGGCCCAGTCCCCCGCCGCCCGCCTCGTCGCGCCGCGCCCCTGTGCGATTCCCTGAGCGCGCGCGCCCCCTGCCGGCAGCCGGGCGCGGCGCAACCCCGGGACCGCATATAAAGGCAGCGTGGCGCGCGGCCCCAGTGCTAGTGCCAGAACCGAGCGACGCCGAGCGACAGCGCTGTGCTGGCTGAGGTCTCCGAGAGGCTCGCCATGGCTGGCCCGCAGCAGCAGCCCCCTTACCTGCACCTGGCCGAGCTGACGGCGTCCCAGTTCCTGGAAATCTGGAAGCACTTTGACGCAGACGGTCAGTAAAGCTCCCAACTTCTGTGCCCAAGGGTCCCCAGAGGACCTGCGGTTGGAGGGACAGAGGGGATGGCTCAGGGCAGGCAGGTGTGCGTTTGCCCCCGAGGAGCGTTCTGGTCGCAGAGCTTGCTGGGGTCGGGATCTCGAGTTAGGGAGACATCCAGCGGCTCTGGTGACAAGTGTCGGTAACTTTTCTCTCGTGGCATGGGGCGCACAGAACCCACCGGCTTTTGCATTATCATTCTGAGCAAGTAGGAGTGTCCCCAGGAGGAGGCCTGCGCAGGAAAAGGGTCCTCGCGGTTCCCCCTGCCACCTTCTCCACCTTTCCCTTCAGGTAACTCCAGCCTTCTGCTGCTGCAGCCACAGGTCTCAGAAGCCCACTCATCTGGTCCCTGATGTCCCCTCTCTTGAGTGCCACCTCAGCCTTCTCACCATTCTGGAGCTTAGGGCAAGCTGGGCAGCCTGAGGGGGAAACCCTTGCCCTTCCCCAGGCTGGCTAGCTGGGAGCAGGTGTGAAAAATGGCATTTGGAGGCTCTTGATACACCCTTGGGCTTGCTTTGTCCAGCTCCCAAACCTATGGGCAATGAGTTTTCTAATCATGTCGGCAATGGGTGTGGTGGGGTGCCAGCCCCAGACATGCTCCCTCCTGGTGATTGTCCTGGATGCTTTTGGAGACTCCGCCTCTGGATAGAGGGGAAACACAATCTTAAATGCCCCAGTGACCAATACTTTGTTCAGTGTGGTCTTGATATTTACCAAGCCAAAAAATGAGGGTCAGACTGAATGGCCTTGGGAGGTGGCACCCAGCATTATGATGATCTCACTTGGGCATAAAAGGAGCCCCCCTGTAGAGCTTTGTGATATCACTGGAGACTTTTTCTCCATCATTCAAAAAAAAAAAAAAATCTAATTTCTCTCTCCAAGGTCCTGGCTAAGGTGGGCATCCAGAATGCCCTGGCATCTCAGACCCATCAGCAGAGTGGTGGATTAGGATGTTTATCCTGGGACTGAGAGCGAGGGTGATGGGAAGCAGAGGCTACTGAATGGTGATTTACTGGGTTCCTCCCTCTTCCCACCCTCACCTCATCAGGGTGTGGAGGTGGCTAAACAGAGATGCTCCACTCAGAATGCTGTGGAGAAGCAGGGGTTAATGTCTGGGGATGCTCATGGGGAAGTTTCATCTCCTTGGAGGCAACAGAGATGCTGGAGGGCAGAGGACTGTGTATCTGGTTAGTTGGTTTAGGACCTTGCTTCTGGCTCTAAGGTGGGTAGATTGTGTGGTCTGAAAAATGGGGCTAAAAGGGGGTTGTATTTCCAATCCCCAGCTCTTGGCACAAAACTCTGTTGGTGAAACGGGCTATAATAGGATTGCAGCCTCTTAGTATTCCACATGACTTGACCATTACCTAAGGATGCTCCTGCCAGTTTATCTGCACCAGAAACTTGCAGGATTCAAGGAAAGTTACCAAGCAGCCAAGGTTATACCACTGGCTTCCTGTTAGATGAGTCAGCTAGAAACAGAGAACTCCACAATTCTACTTTCCCCCATTCTCATGAGGGCATCCAATAGCCCTCTCAGTAATCAGCAACATCCTTACGGTTACATACAATCTGAGATGTACTTTTCAAAACGTTCACACCTTCTTCTCCTGTGCTGTGAGCTGCTGGACAGATCCCCATGGTATGGATGAGGAGGCAGATGCAAGGAATGACTTGCCCCAGGTTGTGTAGCTAGTTAGTGGTGGCGCTGATCCCTGGCCAGTGCTTATTTCCCTATTTGGACTTCAGAACAGGCTGGGAAGAGGGGATTTTTCTATGATGACAGGTGCAAGTGTCCCTCCCATTTGCCCACATAAGAGCCTGTGACCCAGCCTTGGAGCCAATAGACACTTCCTTCTTCCCGGAAAGGGGTCCTTGAGACCCGAGAGTTTTGAAGGACTTCCCAGAGCCAGCGTCCCCTGGCTCCCCCAATCCTGTGTGAAGGGCGAGCTCATGCTCACTAGTTGCTTCCTGGTCACTAGACTTCGCATGCCCTCTTGGGTCTCAGCCTCAGAAAAGTCCCAAGGTGAGACCCTAGACTTATTGGAGAAGGAAGACAAAGAGGGTTCCATGCTGGAGATGGAAGGCTGATGACCTGGAAAATGTGCAGACAGCCAAACTGCAATTCCCCTATAGGGTCCAGAAGTGGGTTTGGGGCCACCTTGCCAGGTACCTTAGTTTTGACATCCTCTGCGCCCTGCCCTCCCCTCCTGAACACCCCAAGACTGCAGGTGAACGCAGCACCCCATCACCTGAGGTATTCCCAGCCCTGCCTGAGCCTCTCTCTGATCAACGCTGGCTTCTGTTTGCAACTTAGGTTTTCTCTCCAACTCGGAGAGTCTTGCTGCTCACCACCTTAAAGACCTCTGGGAGAACTCTCCTCCACAGCTCACTGGGTCCCTGGAGTGAGCTCCCAGAGCCAAGTTAATCACAGCCACGAGGGAGAAGCAGCTGCCTCCTCACCCCCTCTGGACTCTCGTACTAAACAGACACAAGGAGACCTTAGAGAAAACCTGGATCCCAGGGAGAGAGAGGATGGTGGTAGGAGGTGCTGACCCTCACTCAGCCCATTCCAAACAGGGAAAAGAGGTGGCATCCTAGTGCCCTTGACCAAAGAGATTGTTTTCAAAATTATCGTTAGTCTTGGAGGGGAGAAAGGAAAGAGGAGGTATTTGGAGAGAGGGGATTGGGGCACAAAGAGGCAACTTCTTTTCACAAGATCACACAGCAAAGCAGGAGGGGCCAGGGTTCTGGTCTCCCAGTCCCCTACACCATTCCAGACTCTTCCTTTGTGGTGACTAAGGCCAGGTCCTGGGAAGGTTCAGATGTCTCTCAAAGGCAACATCAGGGATCAGGAACGGCAGCCACGCCACACTATGATCCATGTGGGGCCTGGGGCTCTTCACACGTCACCCCATGTTCTGAGTGACCTTTACGTGTTTGAGACCATTGTTCTACTGCTTTCTGGTCACTTCGTTGTCAAGATTTCTTACTCTGTAAGACCCAGGCAGCTGAGAGATGTTGAGGTCAGAGGTCATGTGCCTTCCTGTGTTGTTCTGACAGACGCCACCAGGCTCCAACTCCACTGATGACACGTGAGGTGCCATGCTGTGGCTCACAAAAGAAATGCCTTAGTTTTTTGCTACCTCTCTGGAACCAATAAGAATATGGGGAGAAAATGGGTCCTCTTCCAGAAGCAAGGAGACACCCATAGGACCAAGTAAGGAATCCATCCAAGCATATATTCTCCATGGTTAAAATATCCGTTCTATACATGCAAAAAGTTATACGCCTGAGGGAGCCTATTAAAGAGTTCTTTGAAATACTGAAAATTGGAGGAAGGGGGAATGTGTGTCATCAGGGAACCAAAAAATAAATTATGGTCACATCTACGGTAGAGTATTAAACAACCAATAAGAGCTAAGTGGAGCTTTTGTGCTGACATAGAAAAATGTCCAAGATGTGTAACTTTTTAAAACTATAGCAGCACACTATCAGAAGTCCACTTTTGTAATTAATAGCATATGTACACTGGAGAACATTTGGAAAAACACCACCAAACAGTAGCGGTTCTCTCTGAAGAGTGGTTGAGGTAAAATTAAAAATAAACTTTTATTGTCTAGGTTTCTGTAGTGTTTGAAAATTTTACAAGAGTATGTTTTCTTATGTCGAAACTAAGAAAATAATTTAATGGACACTTCCCCCTCCTCCCCACAAAAATATACACATATCTCCAGGTGTGGGACCTGCCTATACTCTTCCAGGCTTTGCCCGCCTCCATATGGCCCTGGTGAGGCAGGGGGTTTAAAAGTCTGTCACAGGGACTGAGCCTTGTTCCCTATCTGTGTGGGCCCGAGGGCCCCTGGACTTGAGGACTTTGAAGTTAATAACAAGAAGGCTTACACAGGACTGCCAAGGGCTTTGCTCAATTTTCCCTCCTTTTCTTCCTAAATCCAGTGGTCCTAACAGAAGTGTCCTCCAAACCCACACACCAACAAGCGACACCATCTAGAAGTGGGTGCCTAGGCTGGCCCTCCCAGAATGCTGATCATTGCTAAATTTTTGTCCCTGCTGGGGCAGGGGGATGGTGCTAGAACCACAGCGCCTCTCAGAGGTGGGGAGAGGCCTCGGGAACTGGTGGAATACCAAAGACTAAGACTCATAGAATACTAACAGAGAACTCTCGCCAAAACAATGTTACGGGCCAGTGATATGGCCCAGCGGAATAAGCGCCTGCCTGGCAAGCGCGAGGTCCTGAGTTCGACTCCCGGTACCCACATAAAGGAAAAAAGGGCCAGTGATATCACTCAGCGGCACAAGCGCCTGCTGGCAAGCACAAGGTCCTGAGTTCGACTCCCGGTACCCACATTAAAAAAAAAAAAAAAAGGGTTACAAGATATGTAGGAGATATTAAGAACTGACATAAATACTACAACATTTACAAGGCAAAATAACTATGCCATTCATAAGACAATCATGGGATTTATAAAAATGGTTGGGTCTTAGCCTATTGAGGTCAGCAGGGCCTGGTGCTGGGATCAAGGTTAAAGTCACCTGAGCAAGGCCTTCCTCTAAATCTGCTAATGAATCTCGGGGGATCTGTAGACATCTCATGTGGACATGATGCCAGGATTGGAGGCTCTTTGAGAAAACCTCCTGCCCACCCTGCCTTCATGGTCCCTGGAAATACATTTCCTTCCCTCCCTGCACCCCCTTTACCCCCCACCCAGCTGTTTCACTGACACTGTCCTTTGGTGCATGAGGCATGATGAAAACTACAGTGAATGGTTAATTTTTTCTCAATTTATTACAGTAAAATACACACTGCCATGAATCCCCCTCAAAATACTACCCCTCGCTTCAAACACATTTATCCCCTCATTCCTGCCACTCTTTGAAGTAGTTCTGGGAGTTCTCTTGGGTGAGTGTTGGCTGTGTTGATGTCCTGAATCAATTCAAGACATTTACTTTCATGGCCATTTTGACTTTCGGGGAGAGCCTGAAGTTACACGGTGTCAGATCCGGTGAATAAGGTGGGTGAGGACACACTGTAATATTTTCACGAGCCTGCCTTTCTGTTGGATGGCACTTGACACAGCAGCATTCACTGTATTTTTGATCACACCTTGTAAAGATACGAAAAAGGACTTCCAGACCTGCTTTGGAAAGTGGCAAAAATGATGAGATAAGCGTGTTTAAGTAAGGGGGAGTTTTCTGAGGGGGATTAATGGCAATGCGTCTTTCATTGTAATACATTTTTAAAATTTAAATATTCACCATGTACATCACCCCTCGTATTGTGACCACAGGTATCCACTCTTCACTGGGTGGCCTCTTGGATTATTATTACATCAGCCAGAGGGAGGCCCTGGGGCTGTGAAGAGCTGGGGCTCCCCAGGGGCGCAGCCAAGGGGACGAGTTTTCACAAACAAGATGCCCCAGCCTGCCTAGCCTGCCAGGAGCTGTGGCATCCTGGCCCGCACATCTTGTTTATCCCTTTCCATACTGGGGCACTTTTACTAGCTGAGCCCCTCTGGGAGGTTACCAGGGCTCAGGAGACCCCTCGGGGAAATCTTTTCCTATTCCTAGGGGTCCAGAATTAATAGAGCAGACACAAGGCTCAGGCTCTTCAAGAACCATGCTCTCCAGGGTGGCCTGGCTGGCATCTTTCTGGGCCAATTGCATCAGATGCCCTCCTTGGCCAAGCCAGCCCCATCTGGGGCCCCTGCTCTGGCCTTGTCCCCCTCCTCTTTGGCTCTCTGCTGTCTCCCCTCTTGCCCAATCTGCCCCATCCTTCTGGCCTCCTCCACTCCTGGGACTCAGCCCAGCGTTCAGCTGCCAGCTGTCCACAGGCGAAGGGGACCCCACCGGGCTCCAGAGCCACGTTCCAGAAGCAGCATGGCCCAGAAACAGATTGCAATTGCGGTGCCCAAACTTACATCCCGTAGCTGTTACTCTGAGGCTTATTCTGTTTTCTCTGGGAGCCACTGGGAGGTATGTGCATGCGCACGTGTCTGCGTGTGTGCGCGTGTGTGTGTGTACACACATGTGTATGATTGACAGAGAAAGAAACCCAGGCAAATACAGATGAGTGTCTGCCCCTGGGATGAACAGAAGGAAACCAAGCTAGTCTGGGACCTCTGCTGGCCCCACGTAACTGAGTTCCCTGCCCCCTCCAAGTACTCCTAAAGGTGGGCTTAACAGCTGTCTGTTCACCTGGCAGAGTCATGAAGCTCAGGTGAAGTGAGAAGAGGAAAGCTCTTTGCAAGTGGTGTCTACTATACAAAGTAATACTAATATTGTGGTAGAGCCTGGGGATCGGACTCTCCCAGAGAATATTCAGGCTGCAGGTGGGAGGGCTCTTTGCCCTTCAAGAAATGCGAGCTCCATTGCTTCTCTGCCTTTTGGCTAAGATCAAGTGAGGAAATGTGAGCCCCAGACAGAGCCAAGTGGCCTGGCCTCACAGGTGCTTTCTGCTGCAGTTTAACAAGGAAACCCAGTGACTGCTTCCTTCCACCTCTCTACCCTATGTATCAGAGTACCTCGCAGTACCTCACAGACTGGTGAGCTACAGGGGGACTGGCCAGCTGTGACATCCAGGCCACTGCTTCTCAAACCTGAGCATGCTGGAGGGCTCATTCAAACATCGGTCTCTGGGCCGCATCCGCAGAGGTGTTCGGTAGTTCCAAGGTGCGGCCTGAGGATTTGCATTTCTAACAAGCACCCAAGTGACATCCAGATGCTGGGTCCAGACCACAATATGAAAACCACTAAGTCAGTGCGTCTCAGACATTTGAATGTCAAAGAATCACCTGGGCTATGTAGTAAAACGGATTACAGGGCACCGCACCAGAGGCTGATTCAGAAGGCTGGGGGGAAGGGGCCAGAGGTTGTGGTTTTCTAACAAGCTCTCAATACTTCTGATGTGACTGGCCCACAGACCACACTTGAAAAGCAAGCTCTAAAGTTACTAAGTTAGAATCGTCATTTTAATAAGCTTCCCAGGTAATTTCTACATACCTTAAAGTTTGAGTCCTGCTGCTCCACAGCAATGCGTCACCTTGAGTGCATATTAGAGTCACCTGGAGAGTTTGGACAACAACCTCGCCTCATCAGTAAAAGCAGCAAGGTGGGAACAGGGGTGTAAAAGCTCCCTGGGTGACTCCAGGTGAGAAGCGGGGCTCTAGAGAGAGCAGTAATGCTGGCACCCTAAGGACTGAAGGGCTTTCAGCGTAGATTGATTCAGAGGACTGTAAGGACAAAATATAAAAATGACGCCTTCCATTTATGTGAGATTTTGCATTTTCCAGAAAGCTTTCACAGCGTGACCTTGTATGGCTCTCACAATATTTCTATAAAGTAGAGATGGCACGAGTAGATTTGCCCACTTTAGAGATGAAGAAACTGAGGCCCAGAGGAATCGCTCAACAGCACATGGACAGTCATAGAGCTGATGGTAGAATTATACCTCCTCATACCCAGGCCTGCTCAACTCTGAGGAAATCTGTGTACACAAACATCACAGAGAGACAAGCAGACCTTTGCACGTGGAGCATCCCTCAGTCGAGGCTTTCCAAGGATTGTGCTCAAAGTTAAAAGAAGTGTCTCCCTTTAAATTGGGGGGAACTGAGGCATGTGGTGGCAAAGAATGGAAGCAAGAGTAGCTCAGGAAGGATCCAGGGTCTCTAGCTCCCATCCAGCCTCCCTCTCCCCATGGTGTGGGACATGACTGGATAAGGTTAGAGGGATGGTTACCATGGTAACCACTTCCTTATGCGATTTCTTTCGTGGCCCGTCACCCTACCCCCCCCCATAAGAGGGTCACAGAAGTAAACCACTTGCCCAGGGCTGAAGTCCTTCCTAGAAGGATCTAGGCCAACCCCTCCCGTACCCCAGCCTCCTGTAATAGGGCCTTCTGGGCGATGGATGAGAGTTGCCCTGAGGGAAGCCAAAGCAGGGCAGGTTTTTCATCCCCAGTAGAGGGGATGCCCCATGGGCCCTGCCTGCCTGTCCACCCTGCTTCTCACCCCCTGCCTTCTGCTGCTCGTCTGGCTGCCCCACCCAGGGAACCATCCAAGTTCTGGAGGGACAGGCCCACAGCTAATCTTGGTCCCAGCTTCCTGAGCACCAGCACAGGGCAGGTCTTTTGCTCTATAAAGGCTTATTGCCCTGGACTGCATTTCTGGTGGAGGGGGCAGTTCTAGCATGGCTTGGAACCTTCTGCTGCTCACCACACTCACAGAGGGCTTCCTTCTGCAGTGCCACCATCCAACCCCTGCCCCTCTCCCTGCCTCTAATTCTACTCCTCCCTTTGCCTTCCCTCCTTCCTGTGCCCGGGGGCTGCCCTGCCCAGCCAGTCCCAGAGGCCTGGAACTCATCTCTACTCTATCACATTATAGTTCCTCCTTCGCACGCAACACCGGCAATACCACATGTAAATGCATTTCCTTGCTGATTATCTGCCCCCAAATCCATGCAATCAGGAGCTGTGATGGCACCGGACACTGTGTGGCCTCCGTGCCTCCAGTGCCTGGAACGCAGCACACACAGAACGAATGTTCCACAAATGTTAAATGAGGCAATGAATGAAGCCTGCATCAGGAATTAGGAATCAGGACCCTCTACTTCTGGTCCTGCCTCGCTGTGTGATCTGAGTGAGTTGCTCACCTTTTCTGAACCTCAGAAAAGGATCCTACCCTGCCGTGTGGTGATGCTGTGGTTGGGAAAGGACTGTGGCCACTCAGAAGGTAGGGCTACATTTTGTACATCATATTATCCCCATGGCAAGCCACACAGGCCTTACATAGAGTGAGGCCTCAAATTATTTGCTAGTTGGGCAGGGTGGTGCACATCTGTAATCCCAGAACTCTGGGAAGCTGAAGCAGGAGGATTGAAAGTTTGATCCTGGGCTGGGCAACTTAGGAACTTAACAAAATCCTTTCTCAAAATGAAATAAAAAAAAAATAAAAAATTACCTGCCAAACCAAAGAAAGAGTCCAAAAGTGCTTTTAAAAATGAAAGATGTTCCAACCAGCCCAACAGGGCTGTTGATGTTCAGAAGTTTCGTACACCATGGGCTTCAGTAAGGGCCTGGCTGTTAGAGTTCTTGAGGTTGCTAAACCATCTTCAGACCTTCAAACAAGACGGAGTAAAAATAAAACTTAATCCTTGTAAGTTCTGGGAAAGGTGGCTTCTATAGGTCTGTGCTTTTCTACTTTTTCTTCTTTGGGTTCAAACTGTTCAGTGGAGCGTGGCCCAGGGCTGGCCTTACCTGCTGTGTTCTCCTTTCCCTACCTCCACCAATATTCCCAGCCTGAAGCAAGTAGCCCAAGGCCAAGGTGTCCCCGTGCTTGGCAGTGGGCAGAAATGGTCAGAAGCCTCACTTGTTTCTTGGTTTTTTTTTGTTGTTTTTTTTTTTTGTGGGTACCGGGGGTCGACCTCAGGACCTCGCGTGCCAGCAGGCGCCCGTGCCGCTGAGCGATATCACCGGCCCCTTTTTCGTATGTGGGATCCGGGAGTCAAACTCGGGCCCTTGCGCTTGCCGGGCAGGCGCTTAAGCCGCTGAGCCATCTCACCGGCCCTGTTTTTGTTTTTGTTTTTGTTTTCTTTTTCTGTCTCTTTTTGTTTTCACTTTCTTTTTTTCTTTGTGGTACTGGGGATTAAACCTAGGGGTGCTCTACCACTAAGCGACACTCCCAGACCTTTTAAATTTTATTTTGAGACAGGGTCTCAATAAGTTGCCCAGGCCAGCCTCCAACTTGTGATCTTCCCATCTCAGCCTCTGGAGTAGCTGAGATTATGGGTGGCACCATACCTGGCCCACTGGCATTTTTGAGGCCACTACAAGCCAGCATTTCAGATATGTTATTATCATCTCCTTGAATCTTCACAGCAGCCACAGGAGAAAGACACTATCATTGTCCCCATTTTATAGGTGAAGAAGCTGAGATTCAGAGAGTTGATGTCCGTACTCTGGATGTGAGAAAGGTAGCAGAAGAACCAGGCTTTGGTGCCTTAGCAAAAAGAGCCAGTAATTTTGCTGATCCCTTTAACAGTGGCGAAGGTGCTGGAGAAGAAATGGCAGCGCACCCAGTGCCCGTACAAAGCAGGGGCCCAAAAGAGGGGCAGTCGGGGCGCTACTGAGAGCCGAGTGGAGTCTGCTCTTTGAAAGCTGCCATGCTGCTCTATGGCGCTGTCCTTCCAATTTCTTTCACCCACCTCCTAATACACTCAGGAAACAGATACACACACACTCACCCAAGCATCTGCCCAGCCTGGCTGGGGGCCCAGACCCTGTGGCTTCTGCCTCATTGAACCCCGGCACATGCTCATGGCACCAGCTCTGAGCCCCTGCACACACCTGCTCCCCAGCCTTGGGCTTCTGGAAGCTGCAGATGGACCCAGAGCTGAGCTCAGCTTTCCACCTCCCTGTCCGACTCTACCAAGCCTCCAGGAGAAGGACATGACTTTGCCTTCTCAGTTAAGAGGAAACCAAACCTCAGCAATGGGAAAACAGCCAGATCACTGCAGGGAGTGACCAGGGAAAGAAAAGCCACCTCCAACACAGAGAACCAGCAGCTGGATGACCACCTCTTTGCCTCTCTCTGTCCCCACCCTCACTCCACCACGCGCCAGCAGCCTCAGGGACTGTGGGACCATGTGAAATTCCAACTCTCCCAAGAAGCTTTGCAGAACGCTGTACAACAGTGACAACCACGCCATCCTAGGAAGCAAGGGAACTCTAGTCTCTCTCCCCGCATGTTACAGCATTACCTCTTCCCCTGCAGACAAAAAGGCATCATTTATGTCATGTGATTCTCTTGTGGGATCTTCTCCACTAGAGGGGGCCTTGTAGGTTATTTATTTAGAATTTAAGTTCTCAGGGGGCACTGGAAGAGGCTGGGAAGAGCCTCCCACCCCACCTCACCCCCAAAACCAGGACAAAAGCTCCTTCATTTTGTTTTGTTTTCTATTAAGTCTATAATTGAATTTATTGGAAGAAAACATTCACCTCTTGAAGAAAGCATTCCTCCCTTTCCTGTTCACAGTGAACCCCCTCTATGGGGGCCTGGCTTACCTGATTTAAATCAGATATGGAACATGACTTTAGGCCAGTGCTTTTCTAACTTTGATGTACATGAGAATCACTTGGATGCTATAAAAAAAAAAATTCACGATTCTTAGTTCACGCCCCAAGCCAATTACGGTAGAATGTCTGGAGGTGGGAGCCCGACGTCCATAGTTTCTAAAGATCCCCTGGGAGATTCTATAGGCGCTGAAGCCTGGGGAGCACTGCCTTGGTGCAGTCTGATTTCCCTCCCCCAAGGCCCCGCCCATCACAGCACAGACCAAAGACCTTGGCTGTGGACTCAGCCCAGCCCCGGCATCTGGGCTACCTGGGCTCAAGGTACAAGAGCCCGAAGGACATCTCACTACTCCTGTGATCTTCCAGCAAGCCAGGCTTTGACCTTGGGAGCCAGCTCTGATAATTGCACTTCTTCCTCAAGTTCATTCCATCTTATACACAGGTCCTGGCGATTGAATTTAAGAAATACCATGGTGTTCTCAGAAAGGACTGTGTGATTTCCATACAGAATCCCATTTAATTATAGTTGCCCATTCTGTGGATGAGACGGGTTAAATAATTTTCCTTCGCTGTGACCTTCTGTGTTGGTTTCCTAGGACTGCCATTACAAAATACCCCAACCTGGATGACTTAACACTACAGAAATGTATTCTCTCACAGTTCTTGGGGCTCCAGGTCTAAAATCAAGGTGTGTGTGTCTGCAGGGTTGGGTCCTGCCAGAGGCTCTGAGGGAGATTTCATTCTACCTCTGTCTCCAGCGTCCAGGTTGCTTCTAGGTTGCTAGCAATCCACGCCATTCCTTGGCCTCACTCCGGTCTTCGCCTCTGTCTTCACATGACCCTTCTCCTCATGTCTGTGTCTTCACATAGCCTTCTTATAAGGACACCAGTCACTGGACTTAGGTCCCACCCTAACACCTCATTGTAACTAAGGACATTCACAAACACACTATTTCCAAATAAGGTCACATTCTGAGGTTCCGGACAAACATGGATTCTGGGACACCACATTTCCTCTCTGTACACCTTCCCAACCCCAAGGACCTAGCTTCTGCCTCTAGCCACGTCCTGCCACCTGCTGACAAACCCTGAGTCAATGATTGTCTCCTGTCAGACTTCCGGCACCAAGCGCTGGTCCAGAAGGTAGTGGACAAAGATCATAGCACCCAGATCTCCCTACCTCTGCTAGTTTGTCCCTCCATTGTCCTCTGGCTGTGGGCTGAAGAGCCCAAGGACAGATGTCATTCATCTTGGATCTCTACATGTTAGTGCCTTGAGGCCACGACCCATTTCCCTAACACTGCCAGCCAACACACCTGCTTAGAGGCCAGCAGGGAGATATTTTCCATGAAGCCCCCCCCCGACTTTCTCTCTCCTCTCACCCCCACTGGTTTTACTATTTAGCTCTGAGGTTAACTTTTTTTTTTTTAATCTTACAGGAAATGGGTATATAGAAGGTAAAGAGCTAGAAAACTTTTTCCAAGAACTGGAGAAGGCAAGAAAAGGCTCTGGCATGGTAAGCCCAAGCCCCCTCTACCATAGTGTGGGGTTTTCTGTCACCCTGACCTATGTGACATTTAAGCAGGATTTGTCCCATTACACATCCAGCCAACACGCCTGAGGCCTCTGGTCTTGACACTTAAAGTTTTTCTTTTATCTGTAAGGATTAAGATATACTCCCCAAGAGCATGTTAACTTAATATACCTGGGTGTTGGGGATTGAGGGGTGACCATCCTAGGCACCAGGGGTTAATAAACCCCCCAAAACTGCACATCTATATTTCTGTGTAAGCATTTGCAGTATAAAAATTATTTTTTCCTAGGGACAGAGTCCACTGCCTCCCTAAGAGGATTTAGAGGGTTATGACTCAAGATTGGATGCCCAGGGGACTTCAAGTACCTGTGTTCTAGACTAGAGTTTCTCAGCCTCTATATTATTGATATTTGGGGCCAAATAAATTTTTGTCGTGAGGAGCTGTTCTGTGCACCGTAGGACGTTTAGTAGCACCCCTGCATCTACCCATGAGATACCAGCCTCGCTGTCCTTCAAGTTCTGAAAATCAGAGATTCTCTCACCATTACCAAGGGTCTCCTGGGTGGGAGATGGAGCTGGAATCATCCTCCGTGGAAAACTACTGTTCTAGATCAACTAAGGCTGGAATCCCCACCAAGGACCTGGAAGAAAGTTGAGGATTTTGCTGAGCAGTATCTGATCCCCAGATGGTCCTGGCTGTCCTCATACATGGAGATGTCACAAACTTCTGAGCCAGCCCAAAGCGACTCCAGATCACATCCTGGCCCCTTAGTGACAGGAGTGTTGTTTCCTTTGGTGCCAACATGGCCCCACTGAGTTGGCTGAAGCCTTCTGGGGGAGATGTGTGAAATACTGAAAAGCTAAGGCGATTGGAGCTGGTCTGTTGTGATTCCCATGACTGGTTCTGGGATTTGTGGCGCGCACTCTCCCCCAGCAGCTCCCTCAGGGCCTTTGTGCACCCTCCGCCCTGCTGTGTGTCTGCAGGCCAATCCACTGCTTATTAGCAGCTCTTCTGGAAGCAGTTTGAGAGATGAGTCATGAGGCCGCTGTGAGCTCTGGTACAAAGCTCTCAGCAGAGCTCCCCAGTGAGAAAGAGGTCAAAGCCATGGTCTTAGGAGGGCTGAAGGTGATTCATGCATTTGTTTATCAACAGTACCCTCACCAACCCTCTTTACTAGGACAATCAGGGCTTCAAAACTGATTCTGGGATCATGGAGTGTGTTTTCATGAAGTGCTTTAAATGTAAAGTTCTTCTCTTAGTCATTCACTTCCTCAAAATGACTTCAGGGTGATTTTCAAGTCTGTCCACAACAATCTCAACCACTATCATGGGTCTTAGAGCAGCTGCTATGGGGTAAAAAGATACTGGTCTTGGAAGCAGGAGCTATGAGTTTAAATTCTGGCCCCACTTGACTGAGTGACCTCCTGAAAAGTCACTTTATCTTGCACTCTGCAGGAGTGGAGAGGCCCCAATCTCACAGGGGCCACAGTAAAACTCAACTAGATTGACCCTATTCGTGATAAATGCCTAGCATTATACTATGCATATTTGTTAATATAAATAAATATTGATCAAAAAATAAAGAAAAGACTCTCAGAATTTTTTTTTTTTTTTTGTGGGTACCAGGGGAACGACCTCAGGACCTCACGCGCCAATAGGCACCCGTGCCGCTGAGCGATATCACCGGCCCCTTTTTCGTATGTGGGTTCCGGGAGTCGAACTCGGGCCTTCGCGCTTGCAAGGCAGGCGCTTAAGCCACTGAGCCGTCTCACCGGCCCCGACTCTCAGAATTTTTGTTGACCCAGTCCTAGGAACCATGAAACCCACCAGATGCCCATGGTGGATTCATCAGCGATTAGGGATGAGGAGATGCTCCCTAATGCAACTAATGAATCAGCGGCATCCCAAACCAAGGGAAGGTTTGAGAACTTCAGAAGAATCTTGTATTTAAGAGAGGAAATAATGGGTTAATGGAGCTTTTAAGTTCTTTGTTTTCCTATAGTCAGAATAACTGCATGAACTCTTTAAATTATCCCTCAGCTGTGTGAAGACTTTATCCTCACATTCCTTCTGGTACGGAGTAAGAATGCCCGCTGTGGCAGCACATGTCTGTCATCCAGCATGCAAGGCCCTGAGGCAGGAGGATGTCAAGTTCAAGGCCAGCCTGAGCTACAAGTATAAAGTGAGATCCTTTCTCGAAAGACAAAAAATCAGAGTAAGAAATATTATGGAATTGCTAGTCTTAAAAGAAGAAAACAAGCAATTCGCATGCTGTGGATGTGCTTAGAACCTGTTTTGGGGGCACCAGAGTAAGTTGGGTTCTATCACAAGCTGTCTCCGTAAAATGCTGGGGCCTCTCTTCTCACCTCTGTGTGGTAGGAACAAGTGCAAACCCTTCGGGTGGAGCTGGAGTTGAATCCATCCCGAAGGCAGAGAGGAATGTTTAATTACATTGTACCAAGTGTGCCCGTGTGTCCTGTCCCCCTTTGAAACTCACGTGACAAAGTCATGAAGAAGAGATGACTGGATTGGGAGGGGTCCTAATGAGAAAGGTGACACAGTCCTGATCCCCCAGAGCACGGGCTCCACCTGGGTCTGTGCCACATGTCAAGGACACAAGATTATTCCTGACACTGCTGCATTGAGGCCCGTGACGCCCGTGGGATGTGGCCAAAAAGTCAGCCCTCTTTCTCTTCCCACAGATGTCAAAGAGTGACAACCTTGGGGAGAAGATGAAGGAGTTCATGCAGAAGTATGACAAGAACTCAGATGGGAAGATCGAGATGGCGGAGGTGAGCGCTTGGTGCTGGCCAGTGGCTCTGTGGAAGGGCTCTCTGTCCCCTGTGCCTCTCTTGGCCACACTTGTCTCCTAGGGACCTCAAGGAGGGATGGCCTGAAAGATCCCCCACCCCACTGCCTGGGCTGGCCAAAGAGAATGGCGGGGGGGCTTTTTCTGTGTGTCACCCAAGGAAAGAGGAAGCCAGAGGGGTGGAGAATGCCCTCAAGGTCCAGTAGGTATTACAAACGTGTGATGAACCCAGCTTAAGGCAGGAGGAAGAGCAAAGACTGGTAATCAGGAGAGTTCATGCCCCACCTGAAGGATTCCAAAGGCAAACTATAAATTCAGCATGGTGTCATATGTTTGTAATCCCAGCCACTCAGGAGGCAGAGGCAGGAAGATCTTGAGTTCAAGGCCAGCCTAGGCCATATAGCAAGACTCTGTCTCAAAGGAGAAAATACATAAAAATTATACATATAAATGACATAGGTAATTTACAAGTATAAATATGAGTTATATATTACATATAATTTATATGTAGTTACATATACACCTATATGTGCATACACACATGTAGTCATGCTTACACACAGACACATGCATGCCAAGTACTCCAGCAGCTGAGTGGGCAGGCAGCAGTGTTTGCTACATGAGGGTACTTGCGTATCTTCAGAATCAAATTGTGGAGGTATGAATTTGCATACAATAAACTGTATCCATTTACAGTGCAAAATTCTGTAAGCTTAGATTTTAGACCATGAAATCAAGATACAGCCATATGGTCATCCCCAAAATGTTCTTCCTGCCTGGGGCAGGCCATCTCACCCTGGGACCCACCAATCATACCTAGATTAGTTCGCATATTTTACAGTTTTAGATACATGGAATCTTCTACTGAGTGTTCTTTTGAATCTGGGTGCTTGCATTTGAAAGGCGCATCACTTCCTGTCAGTCCAGCTGCCCTTACCATAAGGATTGGGGTACCCGGGAAGCACTTCACTAAATGGCTTTTTTCCACATTAAACTGCTACCGGCCTCTGTCCTCCAAGAAGATGACAAAATGTGATTTTCACACTGCCTCCCCACTGGCCCTTTTCATCCTTGCTACAGGAAAGTCCACTCTGCTCCCTGATGTCCCTCCTAAATGCTGTGTCCTTCTCTGTGTCCCCCAGCTGGCGCAGATCCTGCCAACCGAAGAGAACTTCCTTCTGTGCTTCAGGCAGCATGTGGGCTCCAGCGCGGAGTTCATGGAGGTGAGGCCAAGACCCTGCTCCTCTCTGGGTGCCGGGACCCACCTTCCTTCCTGTGCAGATCCAGGTCCACCTTGGTGGCTTGCTGCCTGGGGATGGTTCCAGGGAGGTACTAAGCTGCTGAGGGCTCTGCTACTCCAAATGTGGTCCATGGCCCAGCAGCATGGTGTCATCTTGGTACTTGTCAAGCTCGCTGCTCCAGGCACTCATAACCCACATTTTAACAACACTTTATCCCAGGTAGCATTCAGGAATTAAAGTGTAGGGACAAGAGGAAAAGTAAATTTGAGTCAGCGCAATTGACAGATGCTGCATACATGCATAGGGGAGCCTTTGGGAATTTGTGGTGGACATTTGCATATGATGTGGGAAACCCTGCAGATAAGAACTTTGTTTCATGCCATTTGGCTCCAGGATGTCCCACCACTTGGTAACATTATTTTTTTATATTTTTTATTAGTACATGTTTGCAGTATATGTTTACATTCATCGTAAGAAGTAGGTACATGTACTTAACATATCAATATTTTTCATTCCTTCCCTCACATCGCTCCCACCTCCCTCCATCTCTAGAATCCATTCCCATTTGCAAGTGATCTACCTCCCTGTTTTCTATTCTTTTACTTTGCTCTTTATTTATATTTTGAGTTTTTCATATAAGAGAAACCATGTGATATTTAAGCTTGTGTTTCTGACTTACTTCACTTAATATTATGGTCTCAAAGTATATCCATTTTCCTACAAATGACTCAATTTTATCTTTCTTTATGGCCAAGTAGTACTTCATTATGTGTAAATACCACATTTTCTTTATCTATTCATCTGTTGATGGATATATAGGCCACTTCCAAGATTTAGTTATTATGACTTGTGCTGCTATAAACAGGGGCACTCATCACTGTAATATGATGTCTTTAACTGTTTCGGGAAGATACATGAAAGGGGAATTGGTGTATCAAATGGAATTTCTATTTTTGTTTTTTTGAAGAATCTTCTCACTGGTTCTGATTTTTATAGCGGTTTATAATTTACCAGTTTACATTCCTACCAACAACTTAAAAGGGCTCCTTTTTCCCCTGTATCCTCACCAGCAATTATGTTTGTTTGTTTGTTTCTTCATGATAGCCATTCTTTCTGGAGTAAGAGGGAATCTCAATATTGTTTTAATTCACATTTCTCTGATGGGCAGAGATGATGAGCTTTTTTTTCATGTATTTATTTGCCATTTGTGTTTCTGAGAAGCATCTATTCATTTCAGTTGCCCATTTTTGATTGGGTCTTTTACTTTGGGGGGGTCTTATTTTTTTTTAATTCTTTGTAAATTCAAGATATTAGTTCTCTGTCAGAGGAGTAACATTCTTGTCCCTTGAAGTCAGGGTTCCAAGGATCAGGCTTGGGAAGGATGAAAGGACTTGTGTGATATTCTAAAGCTGGAAGAGCCCAATGACAACTCCAGTTCCCATTGTCCTCTGGGTTAGAACTTTGACTGTGGTCTGGGCTCCATTGCTCCCCTTCAAAATGGGCATTGCCTCATTTGCAGTAGAAACACTTAAATATCCTCACATCTGGGGCCGGTGAGATGGCTCAGCGGTGTAAGTGCCTGCCTGGCAAGCGCGAGGGCCCAAGTTTGACTCCCGGAACCCACATATGAATAAAGGGCCGGTGATATCGCTCAGCGGCACGGGCGCCTGCTGGTGTGGGAGGTCCTGAGGTCGACCCCCAGTACCCACACAAAAAAAAAAAAATCCTCACATCTAACTTTTGGGGAGGGGGTGGTACTGAGGGTTTAATCCAGGGCTTCACATTGAGCTATATCCCCATCCCTTTTTTATTTTGAAAAAGGATCTTGCTGAGTTGCCCAGGGTGGGCTCAAACTTGCAGTCCTCTTGCCTCAGCCTCCCAGAGTGCTGGGATCATAAGCGTATGCCATCATATCCAGCTTTGTCCAACTTTTGATATCTAAACTCAAATGTCTTTTGAGTAATATTCAACTGGTGGATTGAACCACATAAAATTGCTGATATTGAACTATTTTTATATGCAAAAATTGGAAATTCCATATGCTCAACCAATTATCTTACTAATCCTGATGTCTAGCAAAGTACCAATAATTTCTTGCTATTTTTCTGGGACACATACCTGGGCCAGTGTGAGCATCCCTGAGTGAAATTTAACCCATACCCGTGACACCAAGCCCCTGCTGTGATGCACAGTGATTGGCACTTTTGATTGGCACTTTCGGTGTGACTTTCAGAGTTGCCATTCACTCAATTAAATCCATATCCAGCCCTGGTAATCCCCTCTCTGATCCACTGCCTAGAACCAGTGCCCAGCCAGCCCAGATTTCCACAAGGCAGTGGAACAGAAAGCAGGGATAGAATCAATTAAGAAGAACGAGTTCTTGGGATGGAGGAGTCATTTTTTAAGTGTAGTGTGCCTAAGCATTCGAATATGGGTTTAATTTTATGGTGCTTTAAAGAATTTTCTCCAGTTTTTCCAAGATAGCAAGATTCTGTAAGCTGGTAATTGACATTTTGGATTCTGTTCTTAGTTGTTCTCTTGCTTGTCTGGCCAGCATATTCTTACAGTTTGTCAGGATGCCACTTTTGCAAGTGTACATTTCCTATGTGTAGAAAAGAGAGTACTGCACAAGACCCCTCCACCCCAATAGAGAGGTGGCCAAAGATTGTTCTCTACTCCATCTCTGGTCTGGGACAGGGATGAGGACAACCTTAATGGGGCAGAGATGCTTCAAGAGGAGCAAAATGTCTCTCTCTGTCTCTCTCTCTCTCTCTCTCTCTCTCTCTCTCTCATTAGTGGCCTCTCTCTGCATTTGACATGATTCCATATTCTTATAAGCCTTTTATCCTTCCGAGCCTCAGCATAACTTCAGAGCAAGCACCCTCCACCACTTCGTTTCCCTGGGACCCCACATTCCGGCAGTAGGAGCCCTTCCTGAGGTTATCCATTATTCTGTTTTTATCAACCAGAAACATGAAATGGCCCCTCAGGAGCCCTGAAAGCCTCTCAGAGAGCTCCCATCCCACTGCTCAGCACAACATTTTAACTTCTAATTTTAGGGACACCTCAGGACTTCTTTGAGAGTTCACAAAGCCCAGGTCTCTTGAACTCTTTTTCTTGAATGAGAAGAGAATGAGGACGCCCCGATGGATAGGCACGAAGTGCTGGAGGGAAAGAGAAGTTGAGCCTCAGAGCCTAGGGCCAGAGTCAGGTGGGGGTGGGTCCAGGGAAGGAGGAGGAAAGGAGGTCAGACCTGCAAGTCAGATTACTTGGAAAAGCAGCCTCTGGATTCTGCTCTGTGGGGGAATGGGGTCCCTTCTGGCTATGCCCCTTTGAGGGAACTTGGAGTATCTGCCTCATTTCTCAGTCAAGACTCTCCTCTGAGAACACAAATTCTAATGCCTGAAATAACAGCGGGTGGTTGGTGAAGTCATATTTGGAAGCTTGCATATACCTCTTGGTACCTTTTCAAAGGTACTAAGAAAACATTTTTATGGAACCCAGAATATTTTTTTCTCCAGAGAGACCCTCACCTAATCAGATAGCATCTACCCAAGCTGTCTCGGGTGTGTCTGTTCTTTTGCTGAGATTTCCTTGTGTCTCTTAACTTTAAAATATCAGGACCAGGGCTGGCGAGATAGCTCAGCAGCATAAGCACCTGCCTGGCAAGCGCAAGGTCCTGAGTTCGACTCCCGGTACCCACATACGAGAAAAGGGCCAGTGATATCGCTCAGTGGCACGGGCACCTGCTGGTGTGTGAGGTCCTGAGTTCGACCCCCGGTGCCCACAAAAAAAAAAAATCAGGACCAAATATCTAAGCTCCAGCACTAATATATCATGAAAATCACTGCTTTGTTTGCTGATGTAAAAGAAAAACCCTACATTAGCTATAAACTTTGGCACTTCTGTGGTGTGGAGAAGTGGGGGAAGCTGGAGATGAAATTTAGGGAAAGGATTGGTGCTGCTGACTCTCAGAAAACCAAGCGTAGCTGGTGTTCAGGTGGACAGTTTGGAGCTGGAGACAAAGCAAAGAAAAGTCAAGGGAACAAAAGTTGAAAGAAAATCTAAGAAGTGTTAGGTACCAAAATTGTCCTAAGATTAAGGGGAACAGAGTTCTCTGGGCCTCTTTGCCATAGACTGACCCCCTGCCCCCACCCCCAATCCCCACCATGCCACTCCCTTGTCTCCACCTGATTGCTTGGGTAAAGGACTGGGGTTTCAGAGAACTTATATACAGGACTGTATCTTCTTAGGACATTGTATTAGTTACCTATTGCTGTGTAACAAATTAGTTCCCAACTTTAGCAGCCTAAAGCAACAGCACTTATTATCTCATAGTTGGGTTGGGAATTTTGGGACAGCTTAGATGGGTGCTCTAGCCCAGGGTCTGTCATGAACTCATGGTAAGGATGTCAGCAGGGCAGTCCTCGGAAGGCCTGACTGGGACTGCAAGATATGACAATATTCCACAATGCTCACTCACATGAGTGGTGGCCAGAGGCCTCAGTTCCTTTCTGATTGTTGGCTGGGAAAGCTCAGTCACTTCCTACTTGGGCCTCTCTTGGTAGTGCTGTGTTGAGGATCCTTACGACATGGCAGCTGGCTTCCTCCAGAGTGAGAGATCCAAAAGAGAGCAAGAAAGGGGCCACCATACCTACCTTTTATGTCCTGGTCTCAGAAGTCACACACTGTCATATCTGCCATATTCTGTTGATCAGAAGTGAGTCAGAGTCTAGTCCGAATTCAAGGAAGGGAACAGAAGAATTGGTAAAATCTCAAAACCATGACAACTAGGTTTTTTTTGCTTCTCCTGTATAATTTTGGCTCCTGTTCTGACAGCCACAGCAGAGAAGAGAGAGGGGATCAGATCCATGACACCTACTGAAACTGCCTCTCTTGATCAAATAGATGAAAATGGCAGTTTCCGTGGTCACCAGGCTGTGACCTGGACCTTCATGGGGATCTGATACATGTACCAAACAACTGGAACTCAGCTCAGAGCCCACAACTAGTGTGGGGTGGTATCCAGGGAGACATCTGATTGGCCAGGAGTAGTTCACATTCCTACCTCTGGGAAGGAGTCAGCCTCTCTTGAATCATTTGGATTGAGAGCGGGGGATGGATGGTCTCCTATTTAGAAGGGAGGGGATGCTTTATATCGACAGGTAGGGGAGTGGCTTTAGTAATCTAAAAAAAAGCTGATTACAGCACCAATTCTTCACCATCAAATATGGCTTTCAAATGCATCATGATGGAGAAAAGAGCATAGTAAAAGTAACCAAAGTTTGTTTCTGCCCTTTCCAGAAGGTTCTTTCCCTTGCCCCTAACCCCCACCTAATATGAGAAGCTTTCAGAGCAGTAAAAGGGTACCCCATGATACCATAGCTAAAATAAGATCCACCAGATCTTTTTCTAGCTCTTGTTCTACCCCTTGGTAGAAGCTGCCTGGTTACAAGATGATGCAAGAAAGGACCCACGCCTGGATTAAGTCAGAGTAGGGAGGCCTTATCCAAGCAGTTTTCCTCCTTGTCTGTGTGACCTCATTGACCAAGATACCTCCCCATTTCCTCCTCTGTGACATTGAAGGCACTGGGCTAGAACACCTCCATGTCCCCAGCCCACTCTAATATTCTTGAATACTAAGAACCTGACTGATCCATTAGAGAGAAATGGAAGGGAGACATGTAGAATTTGATATATCTTTGTGAATCAATTGACATTCCTATTTCAGGCTTGGCGGAAGTATGACACAGACAGAAGTGGCTACATTGAAGCCAATGAGCTCAAGGTAGGATGGGACTTGGGGAAGGTATGGAGAACATGGAGAATGAGACTGAGGCCAGAATGACAGTGGATGTAAAGAATGCATGGCGGGAGGAGGTGTTGGGTGAGGAGCATGGATTTGTGGTCTGCTTAAGAGGACTGAAGCCTGGCACTAAATTGCCAGACTTGTTACTGTGAAATCAGTAATATGGAGCTTGTCGGGTCACAGAGTTCAAGCAAAGCACACCCTAGTGCCCAGGACAGGCATCCTTGAGGCCATTCTAGGAGACTTCTAGCTTGTACATCCACTCCCAAATTCCTCTGGGCCACCAGTGACCCTGGGCACCACTGAGCCCTACGTACTGGGCTTGGAGAAGACAGGCCAAACCTCTATTACCTGTTCTGTGGGACCAGGTTGCTCCTAGGAGCCACCCAAGACTTCCAGGTTCACTCCACAAACGTTAAGGGATGAGGGACATAAGCTATATAACTGGTAGACCTCATCAAGCAATGTTGAATGAATGAATCAATCAATCAATCGGTCGATCAATCAATGAACACATGAAAGAGGGATCACATGAGTCTAAGTTTGAAGAGGGCTTTTGTGTTCCAGGGATTCCTGTCTGACCTGCTGAAGAAGGCCAACCGGCCATATGATGAGCCTAAGCTCCAGGAATATACCCAAACCATAGTGAGTGGACAGAAACATCCCTCCTCCGGGGGAGCAGGGCTTGGGCCGCAAGCCACTGGGGGGTTGTGGTGTGCAGGGTCTTTTGTTTGCTGGTTCTTCAGGCCCACACGAAGTTACTCATAGAGCTACTGGCATTAGGAGTGTGGGTTCAGGGCCCCACATACCCTTTGAGGTCCCCTCTGAGCTGACCTTTGGGCCAATGTGAGACTGAGGGGGGAGAAGAGCATCTGTTTCCATGGCAACCTCTGTAGCTCCAGGAGTGGGTAAACCTGGAGAGGGCGGCCTTTGGTGCTGTGCCTCAGCCACCCCTCTCTATGAGAAGAGGAAGGAGGAGCAGGAATCGAGTCCTTCTTGTCTCTCCCAGTGGCTGATTTAGAACACACTGGTCCCCAGCTTCCAGGTGACCTAAGAGGAGGCATGAGCACCCTCCACCCGCCTCCCCTCTCCAGTGGGAAGGGATGGCAGGCCAAGGCCACATGTGAGACAAGGTCAAAGCAGTTCACCCCAGCACCTCTTTCTGTCCCAACAGCTACGGATGTTTGACCTAAACGGGGATGGCAAATTGGGCCTCTCGGAGATGTCTCGGTAAGTACCTGCTCTCACCCCTGGGGTCACTTTGAACACTCTGGCTCCTGTGCTGCCATCTGCACTGCTGAGATCAGTTGGTGGGAAAAGTGACAGGTCCAGGGGTCAGGAAGCCCAAAACAAAGCCAGGTGGAATTAGGAATGTCAACACCTCACTTTGTCCATCTCCCTCTTTTTTGAACTTTCTACCAATTCCTGATTATGAAGTACTCAGAAATCAGAAATGGATTCCACAACTAGAGATGCTGCCTCTGTACCCCTTGTCCAGTGGTTCTTGCCTGGGCCTTGTCTCCTAATCTCTGCTCTAACATTTTCTTTCCAGACTCTTGCCCGTACAGGAAAACTTCCTGCTTAAATTTCAGGTAAAAGAGCCACTTTACTTCACTTTGCTTCCTCTTTTCCCTTCATCTCTCTAAGCTTCAGCTTTCCCCCCTCCTGTGCCCCAAAATGGAGTATGCGCACACACACATACACACACGCACACACACACACACACACACTCATGCTTGTGGGGCTGTTGCTTCTTTCTTTAATGCCTTGGTTCTTACAGGGCATGAAGTTGACCTCAGAAGAGTTCAACGCCATCTTCACATTTTATGACAAGGTGAGAAGGAACGGTGTGGCATTCCAGGGAGCCCTGGCCATGGTGGCTCCACTCCATCTATACTAAGAAACCTTCTTCTTTCCAGAGAGGTCCCTAGGCCATGTGGTTTCTTCTTGTAAGATCTTCTGCTGTGTGAGAAGAAAAATGTCTTCTCAATCCTTGGCCTATGGAGCCTAAGAATGAGGTTTCTTGAAAGCCCAGGGGAGAACAGTTAGCGGAAGAGGGTCAAGCTCAGAGCTAGGGTGTGATCTCGATGGTGCCGGGGCATGATGGTACAATGGGGCCAGTCATTTTCCTAGGACTGTGGGAGTGAGATGACCCCTTGCCCTCCTCTACCCCTCCCTTAGCTGTCCCTGCTCACATGAGTCCAGTGGTCTTCTCTATAACCAGACGTTAGAGGTACAGTACTGGGGATTAAACCTAGGGTCTTTGCACTGAGCTACATCCCCACCCTTTTTCTTTTCTTTTTTTTTTTTTTTTTAATTTGAGACCGGATCTCGCTAAGTTTTTAAGTTCCCCAGGCTGGGCTTGAACTTAGACCCTCCTGCTTCAGCTTCTAAGAGTGTGGAGATAGTCTTTAAATAGCTCCCAGACTCAAAGAATTAACTGTGCTTCTGGAACCTCATTTATATGAGGCTAACAAGAGTGCACTGAACTGCCGGGTGCCTGCACTGACTGCTGAAGACAGAAGTGACGGGCTATTCTGTCATTGTGTGATCTGCACTCCCCCGTTCGCACAGTGCATTGGGAAGGTTGGGCCCTGGGCGCTCCTCAGAATGGGTGGGAGGAAACAGACTCGGTCAGTGTAGCTAGGGTTGGGGTCTCAGAGCTCTAACCTGACTCTCTGATGCGCCCCTAGGATGGAAGTGGCTACATTGATGAGAATGAACTGGATGCCCTCCTGAAGGATCTCTATGAGAAGAGCAAGAAGGTGAGCAAGTTCCCGGGGCCTTGGAACAGGTTCCCAGAGCTGGGGCAGAGAAACGCCGTGGCTGCATCCCGCTCCCATCCTGCAATCACCAGGCAGTGGCAGTTTTTGTCTGTATTTCTGGTTGATTGATTTTTTGTATTTAATTGTGTGGTAAAATGCATATAACATGATTTACCATCTTATTAAATATATTTATAATGCTGTATAAACATCACCACCATCCATGTCCAGAACTTTTTCCATCTTGCACAACTAAAGAGCAATAACCCACTAAACAGTAACTCTCCATTCCCCACCTCCCATCTGCTGGCAACCATTCTACTTTCTGCCTGCATAAATTTAACTACTGAACTATGGCAGGACCCTCAGTGAAGGGGAATCAAACAATCTCTTCACGACTGGCTTCTTTCACTCAACATACTCTCCCCGGCATACACTCCCCATACGCTCTCCTGCCTCCGTGTTGTAGAACTGTCAGAATTTCCTTCTTTTTCAAAGCTGAGTAATGTTGCCTTGAATGTCTAAACCACATTTTATCTGAGGAGCCTTGGGTTGCTTCTCCCTGTGGACTGCTATGAATGACACTGTGATGAGGCAGTGGCAGTTTTGACACAGCCAGGCTCATGGAAGTGTTAGCCACATTGCCAAGAAAAAAGACTTTCAACACAAAGAGAGCTTTTGGAGGGCAGGGGCAAGGGGAGAGGAGGCCTATTCTGAATTTGATTAAGTGCAGACTCTGGAACTGGGAAGGAGTTGAAAGGCATCACCAAAGTGTTTGTTCCTCTCAGAGAAAAGGCTGAGTGGTGACCCCCATGCTTTTACCTGGTGTTGGCTCTTGGGTGTCTTGCAGGGACCCCCAGGGAGGTCACCTTGGTCCCCTGGCTGGAAGAGATCCAATGACACAGCATTCAGGAGACAAGGCCTTTGCAGCTGTCTTCCTTCATGGCCTGAAAATGTCTTTCATGGACCAAATGGTTTTGCTGCTTTATTTAATTAGATGATGAAATCTCTATAATTCCTTGAGTTGTCTAACTGCTTTGGCTGCCAAACAAGAGCTAAATTTAATGCTAAACTTCAGGGAAAAAAAATTCACTGCAGCCTCTCTCTCTCTTTCTAAGTCCTTTCTGATCTCTTTATCTTCATCCTGAATATCATCCCTCGTTTATTTCATCTTACTTTTTTTTCCATGTTACCTACAAGTGCTTTTTCAAAGAGGTAGAAAATAAATGAGGGCCGGTGAGATGGCTCAGTGGTGTAAGCGCCTGCCTTGCAAGCGCGAGGGCCCGAGTTCAACTCCCGGATCCCACATACGAAAAAGGGGCCGGTAATATCGCTCAGTGGCACGGGCGCCTGCTGGCGTGCGAGGTCCTGAGGTCGACCCCCGGTACCCACAAAAAAAAAAAAAAAGAAAATAAATGATAAGGAATCAAATACTTCCTGGGAAGAGGAGAGTCCTCACCAGGTATTTGAACTCAGCTAACTTTTTCCTGGCACCCACCTTAGGTGAAAACTATTTATGCCCCCAAGGAATGTTGGGGACCATAATGGAAAATATCTTTAACAGTAACTGGATTAATGAGGTGTGATTAGTCTTCAGGAGGCCCTGTCTAACACCTGAGGTTAATAAACCCTGAAGGTATATACTAATTTCAGAGTGATCTGCATTTCCTGGTCATTAACTCACTAGGCTCTTTCTTGAGTAAGAAAGACAATGCACAGAGCTGCACAGGTTCACTCCAGATGTGGAAACAAAGGCAAAGACTCAGGTGTTGAGATTTGGAAGCAACTCTGAAGGGTAGAGAACAGGCTATTAATAAAGCTGTTTACCTGAGAGCCTTCCACCTGGACCAGGCCCCAGATTCAGCACCTGGGGACTGAGAAAATGAATCAGAGAGCAGGAGCTGCATGACTAAATAACAGCAACTGAGCTGGGAAAGGAATGGCCATTTTGGGGGCGCCCACACAGCCAATGAAGCTCCATTTTGATGGCGCCTGCATGGCTGTGATAAGGCTCCTGAGCAGATTAATATTGCAAGCTCCTGAAGGGACTGGCTGACGGGATTGAACTTCGATATTTCTCAGCAGACCTAAGATCATGGCAACCCAGAAAAGCCTTTCCCAGTCTCAAGTAAAACTTGGAGACATTGAAAGGAAGCAGCCCCATCCTCTAAGACACTAACTCTCTTGCAGCCACGCTTCGCCTCGAGAGTTTTCTCAAGGTCAGGGCTGACATGTGAAAGCTCAGGTGCCCCCTGGTGTTAGGAATCAGGCGACACTTCCAGAGACTTCACAGCTTCAAGAAAGATGCCCCCCATGCTAGAAATGATTGGAAAGTGCCTTGGGCTGGGTGGTAGCACCAAACCAGGTCAGTAACAAGAGGGATATCCCCAAATAGCAAGAAAAAGATTGACCTTTGAGCACTGAAGAGAGAGAATTAAGGACAGGTGAGCCAGGTAAAGAATTAGATAGACTCTGTTGACTAAGGATACTTATGAGTTGGTTCAACCTTTAGTGAATATCTTAGTATTTATACCTCAGTTTTCTCACTATCAGAATGGAGATTTTTTTTTAAAAAAAAGTATCTGCCAGTGTTTTCAATACAGAAGAATAAGAAGAAGGAGAAAAAATAGGAGGAGGAGAAGACAGGAGTGAGGAGGAAGGAAGAGGCAGAGGAAGGGCAAAAGAAAGGCTGGAAAGAAAAAGTCGTTTAAGTGATATTCCAGTATTGATGATGGAATGACCTTGCTATATTTCAGACCGTTGTTGTTTTTATCTGAATCAATTATTACAAAGTGTATACACAGTATAAGGCATATGGGTATTCTATTTAATTTTGGCCTCCATTTTACATGAGACGCTGGGTATATATTCATGGATTGCCTATCTTAGTGGTTCCTGAACACAGCAAGAAGCCAGTGAACAAAGAGTAGGCTGGTGAGCTTTGTTGCGGGAGGAAGCAGAATTCCTTGTTTAAATTGGACCTGCTTAAGAGAGTGTGATCCAGAAGGCCTGGGGACAAGACAAGGGAGCTTTCCTGGGCATGTCTCCATCAGCCACAGGGACCCAGACTGGCTCGGAGTCAGTGGACCTTAGGCAGAATAACAACTGGCATCCCAGTTGCTGCCCTTTTCTGATGTTTCTATTAGTTCCCGCGCCTAATCATTGTAACACCTCAATGAGGCAAGTACTGTACTCTGTTTTTTTTTTGTTTTGTTTTTTTGTTTTTTGTGGGTACCGGGGGTCAACCTCAGGACCTCACGCGCCAGCAGGCGCCCGTGCCGCTGAGCGATATCACCGGCCCTTTTTTCGTATGTGGGTTCCGGGAGTCGAACTCAGGACCTCGCGCTTGCCAGGCAGGTGCTTATGCCGCTGAGCTATCTCACCAGCCCAAGTACTGCACTCTTAATGGGCCCATTCTACTTGTGAGGCAGCTGAGCCTCAGAAAGACAGCCTCCCCCAGAGCAATGCAGCCAGTAAGTAAAATAAAGAGGATTTTAACTCAGGCCCGTCGGACTCCAAAGGCTATACTTTGTGTCTCTCTGAGTCATCTACCCTCGATGAGATGAGAGAGTCTCAGACAGGAGTGACTGGGTAGGAGGGCTCCTTTGGATGGGGTCTTCCACTGAGCCTGCTCTCTCCCTTTCCCTCTATCACCTAGGAAATGAACATCCAGCAGCTCACCAACTACAGAAAGAGCGTCATGTCCTTGGCCGAGGCAGGCAAGCTCTACCGAAAGGACCTGGAGATTGTGCTGTGCAGCGAGCCTCCCATGTAAAGGGAGGACGAGGGTTCCTCCACCTCCCCGCAACCCTGCCCCTGCAGCCCTGATACTTCTCCCCAGAAACACAGAGATCATGGGTGCCCCTCCCACCGCCCCTGCAACCTGCTCACCAGCCTGCAGAGCAGGAAAGAAGATGATGGAGCATAGGCCAGGGATATGGCTCAGTGGCACAGTGCCTGCCTGGCAAGCACAAAGTCCTGAGTTCGACTCCTAGTACCAAAAAAAAAAAGAGATGGAGGGTGAGCAGCTGAGGGGCCTCCTTCAAGCCTGCCTCTAACCAGCCCTGACCAGGCACACTGCTCTGCCTGCCATGTGGTCACCAGCTGCATGAAAGGTGGGTGGGGGCGTGGGCGGAGCTTCCCTGTTCTCTTTGCTGTGATGCATGAGCTCATCCACTGTAGGATTTAGGCTTTGACGTCCAACAGCGTAGACTCCTCCCTCTCGCTGCCCCCTGCCTTTGCCCCACCCCACCTCCCACCTTCACCTTGCTAGTGGTGTAGCTATCTTCTCGGAGTTCTGCTGTACAGGCCGCCCGGCCTCTCCTTGCCTTCTGTACTGTGTGCTCCTTTCCTCTTCGGAGCTCCTGTCTTCTTGTTTACCAAAGAAGAGTTTACAGACAATAAAGTGGAACCATTCTGCTGTGGGTGTTCCCCCAGTTCTTGTCCAGTGGTCACCTTCCCTCTGCATTTAACTCTCCTTGTCAAAGGGAGGGCCTTGGGTAGGTGGTCAGTGGTCTCTGGGACCACCTAACTGGGATGTAGGACCCCAAGACTCTATGGTTTTCCCTCACCATTCCTTACCTGTCCCTTCACCAACCTGAGTCACTTCCGTGTTCCATTTTGTTTCTACATCACGGATTGTGACAGCAGTCCCCAGTTCAGTGAAGGCTTACTAGGTCTGGGTATTGTGCAGAACAGCCCATCTGTGGATCTCCTTAATCCTTTAAGAGAGGCGCTGTGATTGTCTCCAAAATACAGTCAAAGAAACTGAAGATTTTGTACAGGGACTGAGTAATGAGCCCTACATCCCATGGCCAGCTGGGGACAGATTCAGGGTATGGATTTAGTAGATTGGATTTACACTGTGAACCACTGCATCTTCTCCTTGTGGTAGGAGTACCTGTGGGATGTGGCCACAGTGGGTCTAGGTGATCGCCACCAAGCAGGAGGGACCCCCCAGCTAGGAGTGCCAGACCACCATTAGCTTAAAACTTTTTCTTTCTCAGAGTGCAAAATACCCAGCAACCTCCAATCAGATGTCCCTAGGGCCAATTCAGCCATTAAATCCACAGACTTGTTTGTGATCCTAGAATAGAGACATAACTGAAATTTTTTTGTGTGTGTGGGTACCGGGGGGTCGACCTCAGGACCTCGTGCACCAGCAGGCGCCCATGCCGCTGAGCGATATCACTGGCCCTTTATTCATATGTGGGTTCTGGGAGTCGAACTCGGGCCCTCGCGCTTGCCGGGCAGGCGCTTAAGCCGCTGAGCCATCTCACCGGCCCCTTAACTGAAATTTTTTAAACACTCATTTCTTGTCCACAAGATGCATGTTGATAACACTACCTTATTTAACCCCACAACAGTTCTGAGATGGGTACTATTTTCAGATGAAATTAAGACTCAAAGACAGGAAGTAACCCGTTCAAGATGCTGTAACTCCTAAGTAGCAGAGCCAGGACTCCAATATGGGGTGATCTGACTCCAAAGTCACTTGTGGAAATGTGCCTTGACTTGATACATCCAGAAACCCATCTGGAGCAATAGATCACCCAGGATCCTGGCCCCCTGAGGCAGATGTAATCCTCACTGCAAACTTCCAGCCCTTGTCATTTCACCCAGTCTTCGTCTTGATCCATCTCTACCCTTTGATCACTCAAGATGAGAGTGTCCTTCAAGACTGTACTGGAATTCTTGTTCATTGGATTTCTTTCCCAGCCATACTCACTTCTGAAAGAACCTGCCCTGTTCACGGGCTAGAAGGTACAGCTCACTTTGCCATCTGGCTTCTGTCTGCCTGCCCACAGCTGAATGGGCAAGACTGGACATCTGGGAAAAAAAGAGTGGACATCTGATCCCAGCTGGGCCTGTAAGAGTCCCTGGAATTTTAAGTTGAACCCTGGGGTGTCAGTCAGAAGGTGTGACACTAAAGTTGAGTGCAAGTGTGGCTTTGAGACTAAACTTGGTGCCATGCAGTGGAAAGCTTGGATTTGGATGCGGGAAGAGCAGAAACTGAGACCCTGGAAGAGGGAGCCAGTCAGATAATCAGGAAGAAAATATGTAGAGGAAAACACAGATGGGAACCCCAAAGCCAGAGAAGAAGGGAAGAAAGGAGGAGAGGAGGGTGGTCAGGGGAGCCCTCTGAGAGGGTTCAGACTCCCCTGGTCTTTAGCCAGTGTCCCCCTAGATGAGGAACAGTAGCACCCACTCTGCCCTCCAACACACACACTGCTCCAGGCTTCAGGGCAAAGCTCCCTGAGCCAAGATGAATGGAGCGGAGATGGACTGGAATCCATGAGGGGGCAGAATGGGCCCTTTCTACCTGGTGGCTCTGGGACCCAGGTTTGCTGGAACCCTTTCTCCCAGGCATGGTCCCCTTTCAGAGGAAGGGAAACTGGTGCTCTTGGGAAGATGCGGTCTTTGTTAATGAGCCCCTTTGGTTAATTCTGTGCACAGGTGTCTATCCACTGGGACAAAGTGAGAGAAGGGACAGTCCTCCAGACTACCATGGTGCCATCATTAGTGATCTGTATACTCTTTTATGTGAAGACCACTACACCAAGAGAACAGGGAGTTTGGGGGTGGCATTTGATTCAGTTTAACTGTTTCTTTCTCTCCCAGTAATACTGCCCTTTGTTGTTGCCTGACTTACAGGCACTTTAGGAGCTGGTGAGTAGGTCTGTCTGTTGTTTAAACTACAAGCACAAGCCTCTGGAGGAAAACCACAGCCCAGCGCCATTCCCTCAGGAGGCCAGGATCTCAATATTTCCCACTCCAAATAGAATATTGGAACCTGACACTGAAAGTAAACAATACAACAGCCCCATTCAGACACAGAGAGGTCAATCATAAAGGTGATTCTCTCCGGGAACATTCTGCATTCGCACAACTCCCTTTTGAACGATCACTGAAAGCCAGGCACAAATCCATATAACTCTGTATTTTAGAGGGAAGCCCTAGCACCTCAGGCCCATCCCAACAGGAGTGGCCTGGCTCCTGGGGCCCAAAATCTTTCCAACACCTTTGCTATGGTTTGGAGGTTTACCCCCAAAATACCTGTATTGGAAACATAATCCCCATAGTCATATGTTAATAGTATTTGGAGGTAAGGTCTTTGGAAGGTAATGAGAATTAAACGAGGCCATGTGAGCAGGGGCCTCATGATGGGATTCATGGCTTTACAAGAAGAGAGAGACCCAAGGTAGCACACTTGCTGTGTCTTGCCATGTGATGCCCTCTGCCACGTTATGATGTGACAAGAAGGCCCTCACCAGATGCCAGCATCACACTCTTGGGCTTCCCAGCCTCCAGAACCATGAATCATTAAATGAACCTCTATTCTTAATAAATTATCCAACCTGTCTGGTCTTCAACTATAGCAACAGAAAATGGCCTAAAGCATCCTTCTAATGACTTGGGTTTCTCCAAGCAACTCCATCACCCACGCCACTTCTAACACAGAGGACAGTAGGCGGTCCACTGGGAGAAAGCAAAGTGTCTGGTGACTTCAGCTCTTCTCTGTACACGCTGATGAGGAGGGCAGTGCTCAGAGCCTTACTCAGTAGGCTGGAGTTAGTTGCGTCCTCTGGAGCTAAGGTCAAGATGGGAAAGTTTCTAGTTCATAGAAGAGGCTGGTCCAGTCCACAAGATGCCAGGTCACTGGGAAGAGCTTTAAAGGCCTCAGACCACTGCAGTTCTTTTCCCAAGTGCTGCAGGACATTTTTCTGACAGCACTTTCTGCATTATGTCACATGGGGAGACAGCAAGAAACCAAAATATGGGAGACAGGTCTGGTGGTACTAAGAAGACATGGCCCTGACCACTCAGAGAATATATGATCTCATGGGAGGACCCCTTTGGTGTGCTCAGCAGGCCAAAGTGGCCCACAGTCCCCCTTCACAGTGGAGACAAAGAGAATTGTCACTTCCTCTGAAAACCCCTCACTGGCTTCCCAGTGTCTGGGTTGGATACTAACCCCATGGACATCTTGTACTTGCTTCATTGTCCTCGCCGAATAGCAAATATTTATTAATTATCTTCATAAGCTTATACTCTAGGGTGAAAGACAGCACACACACAGCACACACACACCTGATGGAGCCATACATGCTGTAAAGAAATGGTAAATAAGGAAAAGGGAGAGAGGCTATTGGCGACGCTCTGAAAAGGGGATCTTCAAGCAGACTTGAGTGAAGTGAAGGAGTGAACGTGCTACCATCCAGAAGGAGAGAAGCTACACAGATGAAAGAGCAAGTGCGAGGGCCCTGAGGTGGAAGGGGTTGTTGCACGCTCCGAGGGAAGGTCACTGGGAAAGGGGCTGAGGCTGGGGAAACAGAAGAGGCCAAGTCATGTGGGACCTTGGAGGCCATGATAAAATGGACTTTGGGTTTCATTGTAAATCTCAAGGGAAGCTTCCAAGAAAGTGACATCGGAGAAGTGGCACAATCTATTTGAAAGGTCATTCTGGCTTCTGGGTGGGCACTAGACTATGGGCAGCAAGAGAGAAAGCAGAGAAACCAGCTAGGGATCTGATACAGCTAAGAAGGGCTGATGATTTGGACCAACAAAGTGGCAGGGAGGTAATATTAAACATCAGGTTCTGATTCTAGGAATCAAAAGGGCTTGGAAGGAACTGGATAAGTGATGTGGGAAAAAGAGAAGAGCCAAGAAGGAAGAAAGGCTGTTGGCTGTTGGCTTGAGCAACTGGATGTTGATCACTGAGAGGAGATGCCTAGGAGAGGAGCAGGTCATGCTGCCTGCTTTTTAGTGCCTGTTGAGATACCAACAGGAAACGGGAGGACATTTATATTAGGGTAATTTGAGGAAGGTCATTTACAGGGGGAACTGTTTACCAAGGAGTGGAAGGGGGTACAGGGAAACCATAGAAGATGATGTGGTACACGGGCTGGCAGCAGACTATGAGCTAATGACCATATGCAACCATTTCAAGGCTGACAAGAGGAGGGCTGGTTCCCTCACAAGGGATGGGGCCTGGGCAGTGGGATGGGAAGAAGCCACCTCTGGGAGTTAAAGGGAGGAGGTCCAGGGGAAACTGAGGCTTTGGATGTCTATGTCTTACACATGTCTGCTCATATGTTCCTTCCCATGTCTCAGGGCCCCACTATTCCCCCCTGGGCACACTCACCTTTGTGTAGATTTGCCTCTGCAAACTGCCAGCCCTTGTCATTTCACCTGGTCTTGGTCTTCATCCATCTCTGCTCTTTGACCACTTGAGATGAGAGTGTCCTTCAAGACCATTCTGGAATTCTTCTTATTCATCATGTGTTCTTAATTGGATATTTGTAGCTTTTAAATTCTCCTTTTCCCTATGTGTTCTCTCTTGGGCTGTAAGAAGAATCCAGGTGATTCCCAACTCTAAATTCCACTTTGTTGCCATAGGAACTAAATGCCACAGCCATCTGAAACCTCAGTGTTTTACCCTCTACTTGCCTATCATCGCTGTCATTACCACTGATATTTCGCTAAGGTTTTATGTCACCACCTGTTAAGGAGAATCCATGCTCCATTTTTCCTCAACCCAACCCCAGAAAATCCAGGCTCTGTTTCCTGGGGCCCACTCCAGTGCCAATTACGTATTAATTCAGTCCAGGTCCCAGTAGAAAACAGATGGCACCTTCAAATTATATCATTCAAGGAGGATTTGTTCTCAAAGGCCTTTTACAAACATGTGGAATAAAAAATGCAAGGGACCCATAGGGGATGGTGAATAACTAGAGACTAAAAACAGTAGAGTTGCTGTCACTACCTCAGGCCCAAAGAAACGAGAAAAGGAAGAGGCAATCAGGATCCAGAAGGGAAGAGTTGGTACAGGGAATGTCACATATTTGGTTCAAGCACACAGCTGAATCCCAGGTTAAATGTCTCATGGAGTAAATACTGCACACCCCACTCCTCCCTGGTTCCTTCACATCTCCTCTCAGGGTTCCACATTGCCTGAAGCCAACCTAAATCCAGGAGACCAGGAGCCTATTGATGAAGTCCATACAGGACAGCCTCAAGGACAGAAAGCAAATCTGCAGGGAAGAGTGGAAAGCAAGGGAGAAGGCAATGGAAGACATCCGGCTCAGACAAAGATGTCAGTAGGCACTGAATGTATGAATCTGGATTTCTGGAAGAGGTTGGGGCTAGAGATATGAATTTGTAAAAATTTTTGGAAAGACAGAGTCGTGGAGGTGAGATCACCCAGGAAGTGATAGAAGGGAGATCCGAGAAAGGATCCATGGACATACCCATGGCTGAATCAGTTGAAAGGAGCAAGGCGTGGCCAGGGAGGTGGAGAGAAACCAGGAAAGTGTGGTTTCCTGAAGAACAAGTGAGAAATATGTCTCCAGATAAAGGATATGATCAAAGGGATTAGGCACCGTTGAGATGTCCAAGCGCTGAGTTTGTAAGGACCACTGTTTCCTTGTCCAGGGCCTTTGGAAAGATAATGGGAGCTCCTGAGGTGGAGGTGGTGGGGTGGGGCAAGGGATGGATGCAAGAGGAAATGAGAAATCCCAGCATCAGGCAAGAGGGTGGGTGTTAGCCTGAACTTAAAAGTTGTAAACCTTTCAGGTTAGAATAACAACAGGGGCCGGTGAGGTGGCTCAGTGGCATATGCGCCTGCCTGGCAAGCACAAGGGCCGGAGTTCAACTCCCAGAACCCACATACGAAAAAGGGGCCGGTGATATCGCTCAGTGGCACAGGCACCTGCTGGCATGCGAGGTCCTGAGGTCGACTCCCAGTACCCACCAAAAAAAAAAAAAAAGAATAACAACAGCTCCAAGAACCCTGGGACATTAGCCTGTCAGGTTTTTGGGTAGAAAGTCCAGTTCTAATTAGCTCAGGCGAAAAAAGAGAATCAGTGGACAGAGCTGGACTATCTTGTGTATCTGGAAGGTTCCCAAGACAATCTGACCTGGGAACTGAAATTTTGCCAGCACTCTTCCTATCTCTCATTTCAGCTTTACTCAACTGATGGCTTTATTTTCTCTATGTCCTCCACAGGACAGAAAACGTGTCCATTATTGGCTATGTCCCCAATGTCTAGGATACACCAATACAGAGTAGGTGCTCAATAAACAATTACGAATGAGTGAATCGGCTCCAAAAGGGAAGGTGGAACTGCTCCTCTTCCCTTACTTCCATTTCAAAATGCCAAGGAGGAGGAACTCTGATTGGCCCACCTTAGGTCACATGACCTCTACCAAACAACCGTGGCCAGTAGGTGGCAAAACCTTCATTAGAATTAAACATGTGAAGGGGAGGGAAATTCTGAAGAAAGGATGGATGAGTCCATTCCCAGAGAAGAGAACTACAACACCAAGGCTGCAGTCACCCCCAAATCCCCATACTGTAAGATATACTGCACTGGTATAAAGATGAATATACTAATATTATAAACTAAAAGGTCATTTTTTCTTTGAATTTAAAAAACAAGAATGTTTTGGCAGGTCTCCAAAGTAGCCTGGGCCCTGGGCACTGCACTGACCAGACCTACTGGGGAAGAGAGCTGCACCTCTCTAATGGGATTTTTTCAGGAGCCACACACATAGGCAGGGGCTCCTGGCATTTTATGGTATTGCCTAGATGTTGTTCTAGCCAAAACCAGGAAGAATGTATGGAGTTAAAGGTTCTCTGAGTGGCTGATGGGGAAAACTGCACATGAATAGTAAAGGCCCAGTACAGGGCTTGGCGGGGTCCCTCAAGAGAGCTCATCTCCTGGTGATGACAGTTTGTTGAACACTGACTCCATGCCCAGTTTTGTTTTTTGTTTCAGAACAATTGAAGGCTAAAAGCCCCTGTTAGAAAGTTGTGTGGTAAAAAGCATGCACACAATTTATTTAAAAAAAAAAAAAACCCAAGGAGGGTTTAGGAGACATGTGCCCTCTGTCAGGCTCTCTTCAGCATATTTATGGGACTGGCTAGCTTGATACTCACACCAACAATATAGAAAAGTATTGCTATTGGCACCTCTTTCTAGAAACCATGGCACAGAACAGCAAAGTAGCTTACCTAAGGTAAAACATGGTTGAGTCGAAATTCAACTGAAGGTGGTTTGATTCTACCAGTTGGGTGCACAATGACTGTGCTTTTCACTATAGTGGCTGAACAGAGAGTAATTGGGCAGCCTTTGTTCAACTCACAGATATTTATTGAACACCTACTGTGAGGCAGGCCTCTTGCTAGATAGGAGAGGCACAGTAGTCAATGTGACAGTCCCTAGCTTCTGAAAGCTTTAACCCTGAGATGAGGAAATTAGCAACTCAGTGTGGTATGGTGGCTGTGGTGGGTCTCAGAAAAACCACAGAAAGAGACCCCTCACCTAGACTCAGGGCTGCTGTGAATTCCTGGATAAGGCAATGGAGCAGCTGAAACCTGGAAGAAATGTAGAGTTGGGCTGGGAGAAGGGGTTAGAGAACCATCCTGGGCAGGGGAAAATTAGCATAAACTATCGCACAAAGGCCAGAGGTAGCCTGACTCATTCCCGGGGACCTGAAAGTTGTTCTGTAGAGCAGATGCTTAGAGGGAGGAGGAAAGCCCTGCTCAAGACCTGGGCATGGCTAGCTCTGGGAGGGTGTAAGCTATTGAAGGACTGGACTCAACTTACCCACTTTTCACAGACCACAGTGTGGCTCCCTACTGTCCTTCTACTCTTCATTCAAATGTCACCTTCTCAGTGAGGCCCACCCTAATCAGACCAAAGCCACCCAATCTCTCTCTCCACACCCTTACCCGGTGCCATTTTTCTCCATGGAATACTGCGTGGTTCTGAGGTACGTTCCCACAGTTCCCATAGTTAGACATAAATGCTCGAAACAGTGGCTAACACTACTCACCATATCCCCATCCCAGGCGCCTCTTCCTTCCAGGGCTCCCCCTTACCTAGTTCCCTTCTCCTGCCCAGAACAATTGAGTCTCAGGGGCCAGGCAGGCTGGGGAAAGCAGGATAATGACCTCCCGAAGGTGTCTACCCCTAATCACAGAATGTAGTAGATACATTATCTCACATAGCAAAGGAGAATTGAGCTTAGAGGAGGAGGGAAGGTTTTGGAGTCCGATTTTGGAGTCACTTGGATTCTTCTTATGGCCCTCAGGAGCACACAAGGAAAAGGAGAATTTAAATCTGAAGTTCTTACATGTGAAAGAGCATGGCAGGAGAGTCAGAACCAGAACCAGAGTGAACCAGTGTGAGGAAGACTCCCCTAGCCATTGCTGGCTGTGAAAATTGTAGGGGCAGCCTTAGAAGTTGGTAAAGGCAGGGAACACAGCCCTGCTGATGCCTTGATTTCAGTCCAATGAGACCCATTTTGGACTTCTCACCTCCATGTCAAAAGATACTTTCTACTTCCGGGTGTGTGCTCTGCGGCTCCCTCAGGACTCACAGGGACCTCAGAGGTCCTGCTCACCCTGCCGCCTCTCAGACAAGGTGCCCACTGTGTTAAAGTACTTAGGTACCTCAACTTCTTTTAATTTTAAAAGAAATGAGAACGTTTTGGCAGGTCCTAAAGCAGTCTGGACCCTGGGCACTGCACTGACCAGGCCTACTCTTGAGAGTGAATGGCTGCTATCTTTCTAAGGGGATTTGGTCAGGAGCTACACAGACAGGCAGGGCTCCACGTTAACCTGTGTTCTGTGTTACAACAAAATACCTGAGGCTGGGTATAAAATAAAGAGGTTTGCTTGGCCTATGATTCTGGTGGCTTGAGGGTGCATTTGACCTGGAGCCAGCATCCCAGGGAGGGGCACAACGTAGCTGAGAAAGGATGGCAGCATGAAAATGGGGCCACACTTGTGGTGTGGCCTCACTTTTCAGTGACCCACTCTCATGAGAATGAGCTCACTCCGAAAGGCCAGCGTGGGTGCTTTCCGTGGGCAGTGCTCCGGGACATAGTTACCTATTGTAGGCCCCACCTCTCAAAGTCCTCACTACCACAACTTCACCACACTGGCTGAAGTTGACAGCAAGCTTCCTGCACGTGAAACTTTGGGGGACACACACACACTGTTTCCAAGCTCTTGCACTCCTGTTCGGGTGTGTGAATGCTCAGAACCCAGAAGCCATCCCACGGGGACACTCACATCCGCCATGGCCAGGGAGTAGATGTGCGCACGCCCATGCCTTGGCAGGGGCAGGACAGGAGCTGAAGCCCCAAGGCCTGACCCAGTATCCCCATCACATCTGCCCTTCGTTTCTGTCCAGAAACCACGGCCTGTGGTGAGGACTTGGCCACACATTCCATGTGGGTTCTCAAGTTCCCCTCAGTGGAACGGGGAGCCTGGGCTGGAGGTGTGTGAGTGCCCTTCAAGCCCTTCAAACCCTTACCTGTTGACCCCTCAGAGAAGAGGGTGCGTGAATGAGCAATACCACGTAGCCATGAAGGAAAAGCAAATTAAAACCCTAACAACAGAACCCAGCCTGCCAGTGAAAATCAAGTCTCATTTTCAAAGGTTTTATTTTCATTTACAAAAGCAGAGTCCGCTAAATTGTTGTGGGTTACAGGGAGCTGAGGAAGAGGAAGGGCTCCCTCTGCCCCAAAATAGAACACTTTAAAGCAACATTAACAATAGTTTAAACAAACAACCACAATCACATCCCCACACCACTGCATGCTGTCCTGTGGAATTACTTCTAGTTCCACTGGATCCTGGATTAGCAGGCTGCCCTCAGGAAGCCGTCTGCCTCTGGATTAGAAAATGTCTTAGAAATCCTGACTCAGTCTACGGGGAGAACCTGAGAGTTGCTTAGGTGATGTCAGCTCAGAAGCCGGTACACATGAGTCTGTTCTTTAACGTGGGGACAGTTCCAAGTCTCTGACATGGTCATTTACCATGAGGCTTCATGTCCTTTTCCACTGAAGACACAGCTGCAGCCTGTAGCCCAGAACAGAGCCCTCAGGTAAACAATCAAAGCACTACCACGGAGACTTCGTGGCCGTGGTTAATTTATTACTATGCCCAATAATATCAGAATAAGTTTCTTTACCAGTATGTCACCTGAGAGTAAAAATAGGGGCAGTGAGGGACTTGACAAATTGCCAGGAGCTTCCCATACAACACACAATTTCTAAAATATTTAATTATTTATTAATACCATTTTGCCCGTATCAGTTTAACCTGGGCAAGGCTAAGCATCTGATCTGACAACTTTTCTCACGCAGATCTTATAATATGGGCACGTCAAACAATTACTTCTAATATCACTTATCACTATAAGGTGAAAGGACAAATCTTTGTGATTTTCCAGGGCTCTGCTGGGAAATCTCAAAGATCGTTACAGGTGTGAATGTCCTGCAAGTCCCTTCATTTCTTTCGGTCTCACTTGGGAAGGCAAGACCTGAAGAGCTGTCAGGAGAATTGGACCCAGGTTAACACATGGTCATGAGTGTCTAAGACACAAGCACTGGTTACCCATTTAATAAATGAGGAAACATTTAAAAATAAACATACCCAAGAGTATCAAAAACACATGTCCATATAAAAACTTGCACATGTTCTTAGCATTATTCATAATGGCCAAAAAATAAAAACAATACAATGCCTGTCCAGTGGTGGAAAAATACACTGTGGTATATCTATACAATGGAATATTACTAGCCATCAATGGAATGTGTACTGATGTATACAATGTCATGAATGAAGCTTGAAAATATTATAACAATTAGGAGGAACCAGATATAAAAGCCTTTCATTATATAATCCCATTTGTATAAATGTCCAGAATAGGCAAATCCATAAAGACTGAAAGTAGATTGGGATTGCCATGGGCTGGGGGTAGGAAGAGAGTATGACATTTCATTTTAGAAAATATATTACAATTAGAAACAGATAGTGAGGGCCGGTGAGATGGCTCAGCGGCATAAGCACCTGCCTGGCAAGCGTGCGCTCCTGAGTTCGACTCCTGGTACCCGCATATGAAAAAAGGGCCGGTGATATCGCTCAGCGGCATGGGTGCCTGCTGGTGCGCGAGGCCCTGAGGTCAAACCCCGGTACCCACAAAAAAAAAAAAAAAAGAATCAGATAGTGATAACGTTCTCATAGCCCAACAATATACTGAAAACAATGGACCTGCACTCTTCAAAAAAGGCAGTATCTCAACCTTTAAATAAAAACTGCCTATGCAAGCATGGTCTGCAAAATGAGTGAAATAAATAGAACTATACATATAGCTTGCTCATACATGACAAATTTTTGTTCTTTGTGTTTTAAAATAACCTATTCTAGGACATGACAAGTTCAACATGAAACACCAAAAAGTATTCTGGCGAGACACAGAAGCTCTGCTATCCAGACAATCTTTCATATACAGGCAATGGTACCAATCAGTAGCTAAGAGGACAGGCCCACGAACTTGAGCAGAGTTCACTAAAATTTAATACATTTCACAGTTTCTTGACATAAGTATTATAAAGCAACACAAAATTTGCTTCCTAGGTTCTGTCCTTCATGGTGCTCTTTTATATTGTGAAACAAACTGAAAATTAGGACAGGAATTCTTCAAGGGCAAGACTATTTTTATAAAATGGCTAAAACGTTTTTTAAGTTAACATGCAATGTGTTCATCAGTGCTACTTTCAAATGGATCAGCAAATAAATATTTTAAGTGTCTCCCTTTTAATTTCTAATGCAACAAATATCAATAGGCTTAGCCCACAGAAACAAAAGCTCTTCGAGTAATTGCAGTAAGTTTGAAGCCTGTAGAGGGGAAGGGCATATCTTAAAACATAGCCGAGTGGGAAAGGAAAGAATTAAGAAGTGGTAGAACAACACCATCTACGTGAATTAAAGGTGCCCACGTACAAATAGTGCTCTTTGTTACAGCAGTAAAGAAATGTACCCTGTGAGATGATGGAACAGTTTCTTTCAGCAGACGGGCAAGAGAGGTCCAGGAGTGAGAAACAAACCATTGATCACGATCTACCTTGAACTGTGTGCTTAATCCGACCCTCCGCACTGGAGTTCCACGCCTTCTCCCTAAGAAGAATCCTGTTGGCTCCCTGACCCTGCTGGCTCCACCAGCGCCAGGTGTCCAGGACAAAATTGTTGCCGACACTGTGTAGAGCCCCTCTCCTGGGCTCCTAGCATGTTGCCTTCCTGCAGAGGCCTCATTCTAGGTTTTTTTGTTGTTGTTGTTTTGTTTTGTTTTTTGCCAGCAAACCCACACAAAGCAAGAAGCAGGAAAGTTGGCTCCAGGGAGCAGCACCCAGGACAGGGGAGCCAGGTGGTGCTGGATAGGATATCCTGGGGGCAGAGGTGAGGAAAGCATATGGACTGTTTACAGACCACCTATCCCGACCAAGGGGTTTGTTCCGTTGCAGGATGGGGGGAGTGCTGGCTAGGTGGGGAGCGTCACAAAGAATGCAGAGATAGACCAGAAGTGATGGAAGTGGTCAGTGGGACCCACAAGGGTCATGCTGTTCAGTGGACATCTTTAAAATGCATGAGCAAAAAAGCCACAAAACCTAAGGTAAGGAGGATGGAGAAAAATGGGACTTGCCAGGGACCCAAAGAATGCAGAGTGGGGGAGAAAGTGAAGCAGAAGCCAAGAGAAGAAAGTTCCTCCAAAGGCTGAGTCGTCCATGAGGTCCGGGCCACAAGGTCCAGTCCCACTGATACATGCCGAAGGGCTTAGGCCCTGTCACTTTAAACTGGCAATAGATGGAACTGTTCTGCTTCACCAGTGCCCCCACCAGAAACTTGCTGCTTGCCAGAGAAACACATGCCACTGTCATTCACCTCGGATGTGAAGCTGTTTGGGAACTGACAACTTTTTTTTTTTTTTTTGAGCATTGCTCCTGGCTGCGCATTAAGCTCACACATGCTGAGGGTCACAGACATCCCACCCCACAGAGCCCCACCTGCCCATCAGCAGACAACACCAACACCAACATCCTTGCTTTCTTGAATCCCACGCAGTCTTGCTGTCCCTCCACTTCCTCTCTGTCCTCAACTGCAGCCTGACAACGCTTTTTCCTGCCATCCTTGAGGACTGCCCTCCCCAAGCTGCCCTTGGGACTCTAGTATGGGCACAATTCCACTCCGAGCCAGCCCCTGCAGAACCAGGGGAATGATTTGTAGAGCCCTGTGCTAAAGGAAGACATGAGACCCCTTTCAAAAAATTATTAAGAATCTCAAGTCAGGAACAGCAGAGCATTAAATCAAGTCCATGACGTGCATGACTGCACCAACTGGAGGTTGCAGATTCCTGAAACCAGCCCTGCTCCTCGTGAACGTAGAGAAATGAGTCCCTTGATAGCAAGCCCAAAGCCCAGCAGGCCCAATGCCTCTGATGTGAACAGGGGACAGACCCTTATTAGTAAATACTACAGAACCACCCAGAATTCTCATCAACTCCCCTCAGAGGCAATTGCTACAACTTGTCAGAGCAAAATATATAATCAAGTTTTCTGAATACTAATTTTAAAAACCAAAATAAAGCTGTGAAGAGTCCTTCCTGGTCACCAAAGCACACTAAATCACAAAAGCCTCTGGGTTCACTGCAGCTCAGGAGGCTTGGTATCCCCATCTTGCTGGTGACATGGTAGCTGTGGGCCATGGTGGGCAGCACCCTGGGCTTCCTGCTACAGGCAGAAAGGAGCTGCCAAGGGGGTGCAGGCTGTTCCTGGAGGGGCAGCCTAGGGGAGAGACTTCCCATCTCACCCTGTGATCCCCTGAAGGTCCTGAGGAAGGGACTCCTCCAGACTCCCTTTCCAGCATGACTTTTCCCAGTACTTGGTTCCACAAACATCACCGAAGTCAGGACTCTTAAGAAGATGGGAGGTTTCATCAAAGACAGAGCAGTGAGAACGACAGCCTGGTTTGTTGTTGAGGAGCTAAAGAGCCACAGGCAAGAATGAAGAGGAGGAAGAAGTGGTCTGACAGCTCAGAGGCCAGAGTTCTGGAGCACTCTCCCCCCACACCCAGGGTATCCCTCAACCGACAGGAGACCGGAGTCAGTAAACACCTCAACCTCACAGTACCACTCACCGTTGCTCAAACTACACCAGGCAAGAACATTAACCTGGCGGTCAATATGGTCAGAAAACAGTTGAATTTCAGGGTGACAAAATACGAAAACTGGCAAGTCAGATCACGACCCCAAAACAAACATTGTCCACTGTCTTTCCAAACAGGCACCCTCTTCCCCACCCAGTGGGGAGATGAGTTATCACTGTGCCACTGCAGGGACAACAGGACAGGTGAATAGCCAGGAGAAACCTCACACGAGCCTTTAGAAGTCCATCAGGGACTGGTAGTCATGCCGCATCACCTCTTGCCCACAGTACATGGCCCTGACGGGAGACACATCGCCCTCCTGATATGGCAGTCGTGCTTCAACTTGCTCGTCCTCATTACTCTGGTGGACATGACCAAGTAGCCTCCTCCTGAGTGCAGAATTACTTGAAGATTTTTTTCATGGAAGTGATATACCCTCAGCAGGAGATTCTAAGAGGACAACACTCCACTCCTCTTCCCTGACAGGGCCCCTCGACACCAAGAAGAAAATGAAAACACTAGCAGAAAGGAGGAGGAGTGCTCCACCTCTTATCCTGGATAAAGCCCTTCAGAAACAGCCTCGCACCAGAGGGAGTCCTTCTGCTAGCATTGACACTGTACATTTTTGTCATCATTTATGTGTAGCAGGAAGACTCTGCTGATTGATAGCCAGGTAGAATGCAAAAGAGGCCTGCAGAGGCAGAAGCAGCATCTTTTCCTATTCAGTGACCTGCTTGTTGTAGTCGAAATCAAATTAACAATAACTTTAAGATGTAGACAGCAAGCTGTGTGCATGAAGTGGGAGAAGGCAACACCAATGCCATGAAATACCTTGTCTTGGGCTGACCCATAGTGAATGTGGTCACATTCACTTCTCCAAAACAGGACAGTGGCTCTCTGTCCTTCAGAGACTAAAACTATAACAGTAATGAATTCAGATACAGCAAGTGAAGCTATCCGTGAGTCACTGCGTATGCTGGGGATAACTGGCCCTGAGAGAGATTACCAGTTATGGGTCAGTTCTGGAAAAGAAGCAGCACCATTCCTACTCAGTGGGCATGAATATCCCTATGGAATTAAAATGAGACACCACACTACTGACATAGGGATCAAAGGCTCTGCCACACTTGCCAGCCTTCAAGAGCCCTTCTTCATAGGATAGCTGCCCCGGGAGATACAGTGCCAGTTTATTCTGAAGCCCAGCCACCCGGCTGCAAGCCAGCAACTAAATGATTCAGGTCAGAAGACTATTAAAAGGAGAAGTTTCATCATAAACCAGGCCTTTGGGCAGGGTTCCAGCAATCACCTGGACAACTGGCCTATGTTGCCAACATCTCCTCCACCAGGACAGTTCTTTGGAGTTTCTCTGCAAGCTATTTGTGCAGATGACCATCTGCTTAAATCTGTCTTGGATATGCTTTTCTTTCTTAATCAAAAAGGCCCCCTTACGAGGGGCAACTTTAGAAAGTCAGGCCAATGTGAAATCCCACAGAAAGCTAAAAGAGAAACAGAATTCTGGAGTTGCAGGACACTTAGATTGTGAATCTATTTTCATAATGGCATCTGTCTTAAAGGACTTTCTACAAAATATTCCAGGAAGTATTTTTTTATCAGATATCTATGATCACTGAGTCTGTGTAATGGATCAAGGCAATGTTGAAGAGAAAATGAGTACAACTTACAGGCTATTGGGCCAGTTTCCAAGGGCCAGTGTCATTCTCTCCTAAGATATATGTTTGGGGTGTTATTCAACACTGAGAAAAATTCCTTCACCAATCAGATGAATGCATTTAATTTGGCAGTATATGTCACTCCAAGCCTCATTTGGCCTCCTACTTCCTCCCAGATCTAGAACATGAATTTACAAAGGTTTCCCTGCTTATACAATTGAAAACTGCTGTAGATTTGGACGTGAAATCGCTTCCCTCTTTGGAGAGGTTTCAGTGAGATATGATACTGAGAGGATTCCTCAGATTCCTCCTGTGTCCAGCTGAATGACTCCTCCTGTGAGAGCTTGGAAAATGAGCCAAATGAGGATGTCGATGCTCTGTGTAATGACTTGGTAAAGAGACTTGGCGGGGGAGTGGAAGCAAGGACTCTGTCTTCGTCCGCAGAGGCTATACCATGGGCCAGCCTGCGGCAGCAGGTCCTTCAACCCTGAGCATTTTCGACGTTCAAATGAAATGGCTCCCGAGTCCAAGCCAGTGAGTGTTTCAGTAATAAACAGAAAAGCCTTGCTGGGGGAGCATGTACAAGCACACCCAGCTACCTGGCCACAACTGCAGCAGATGTTCCAAAAATTTAAGGCGATGGAGGTGCTGCTCAGAGCCCAGTATCAACGATCAGGATTCTAAGGGAATTTCTCATCTCAGGGAGTTTTACCAGAAAGAGCTTTGCAAGTCTAGCTGTGATGCAATCCTCTCTGGAAAAGATGAAGACAATCAGAAGCAACAGCAACCCCTCTGTGGTGGGCTGACACCTGGTGGTCACCTTGTAACACCCAGCTGAATAAATCAGCGCGGTGCTGGGTGTGCAGGGCCCACCTGAGGACTATGGCCAACAACATTAAAAGGAGAACTGGAGAGGAAGAGGGGGGCTGTTTGTTCTCCTGGAGGAGTTTGTCGCTCTGGCTTTTCTGATATGAACTCAGCTGTTCTCATCGTCAGCGGAGCTCGGGACCTCGCTGTCACAGAGGATGGCTGCAGTTCTCTTTGGGAGAATTCTGTTTCTTACTTTGAGCATCACTTCCTGCTCCAGTGCAGATCCCTCAGTCTGCTGGCACAGATCCTTCATCCCATTGGTGCAGAGTTTCTAGCTTCCGCCATGGATCTTTGGGCCTTCCCAGCGCAGATCCGTGAAACACACTTGCATGAGACACTGTCATGGGCTCTAGGCCTCCAGCTGGACTCATGGAGGACATTACCACGGGCTCTAGGTCCTTAGCTGGACTCATGCTGGATATTGCCATGGGGCCCAGGCCCTCTGCTGGATTCTTTGGGTCTTTAGTGTGTAGACAGATTTCCTGCATTCTTTGTATTTGACTGTTTGGGTGACTATTATAAAATAATCCTATAAATTATGTGTCCTGTATTAAATTGTTTCCCTTGCAAAACCCTGACTACAACACCCTCCAAGAAGAGTGTAGTCACAGGCACTGATATCACCAAGAAAAATGCCACCAATAAAAACATGAGGAAGAAAATCTTGTCAAGTAATGAAGGAAATCATATGAAACTTTTTGCTAAGTCCAAGCCAGTGACCATTCCTGTGGCATCTTATAGTCATACATCCCCCCGGGTCATTCCAGGAACCAACACCTTGATGCAAAGACATCTGGATGCTCCTCACCTCACCACACAGAGATCCACTCAAGAGTTCAAGGACACAGCGACACAGCTCAGAGCTCAACACAGATGACCAGAACCAGAACTGACCTATCTCAGGCGATTTAGTCAAAGAAACAACATAACGTAAGCTGTGAAGCTGCTCTCTGGCCGGAAACTCACAGCAGGTATTCTTCTCTTCTTCTAAAGTTTGCATTTTTTGGTTCTAGAATTTAACAATTAATGTTTTCTCTGAAGAGTTATTTCAGTATTAGCTATAGGTGCTACCTATGGGGACATGGCCCTGTTTGCCCTAATTGTTACAATTAACTTTTAGGATTCTTTGTCCAAAGAACTCCTTCAGGACACCGGTCATCTCAGCCACACATGTGAAATAGATCACAGTTCTTAACTACTGCAATATTAAGACTTCTTAGCATCCGTGTGCATTTTTGTGGTATAATATGTGAAGTCAGCAGGGACTCCCCTGACCCTGAGGCCATCCTACTGTTGGAACTGCAAGATGTGAAAAAAGCTCTTATGGCTCGGAATGGATTTCTGGGAGGAATTACTTCTCTACTTCCAAAAATAATAGTTTTCCTTTCCTACTAGCCAGCAGAAAATCATTCATCTAATTTGAAGCATAGAACAAAATAGTTGCTAAGGTTCTTTAATAATCATTGCCACTCCCTCTGTTCCTTTAGATGTTCCTGTGATATTTAACATGAATAGTTTGTTAATATTGCTGTAAAGTATTATATTGTGTTATCCAAAGACAGACCATATGTCATTTTATTATACTCCATCAATAATATGTTAGACCAATGCTTTATCTAAAATGCTGTGTTTGTATAATATATCTGGATAAATTTTATTACCACATGCTATGTAATAAATGTGCATTTTTGTATTTGCAGAAACTGGTGCTAACTTTTAAAGTTGTTTCGTTTCCAGGGCACTGATAATGGATATGTATGAAGTCCTTGCTCTCCGTTAAAATAAAATACCATGGCGGGGGTGGCATGAGCAGCAAGTCAGGGTTCTGCAACACAAACAAGATCAGGAAGAGTCAGAGTAGCCGCAAAAAGATGCGGCCTTCCAGCCCAGAATGAGAAGCTCAATCAACTCAGCAAGAGCTGGAGGATTGAGCAGAGCAAGGAGGCCTGGTGGGTCTGCAGGGCACTTTTCATTTGGACAGTGGAGGCAAAACCATGCAGGCCTCACTGGAGGCCACTGGCAGCAAGTCATGTTGGCAGACAGACAACTGGCCAGGAAGGAGAAAGAGAAGAATGTGTTGAGGAAGAAAATGATCAAACCCAAGACCCGGAGAGTAAGTTAGGAAAATAAGAAAGGTCTGATAGAATTCATGGTTCTGGTCTCAACAGGAGCACCCAGAAACTCTGCTTCCTGGCACGGGAGGGTCAAAGAATTCTTGCCACAAGAACTTCCAGCTCAAAGCACCAAGAGAGACTCTTCAACAACTGTGCCCCTCGAAGCCGCGGCAGTCATCGTAGACTTCCTGAAGATGCCCTCCACCACCACAGAGTTCTGGCCAAGCCCTGGAGCAGGGGCGTCTCCCCCAGGACCACCACCCGGCCAGTCTTCAGGGTCTCCCTCTTCCTGCTAGAGGAGCCCTTTCAAGACGGGAAGCCACACACATCTCCTATCTGCTGCAGAAAGGGCCCACCAACAGGTACAAGAAACCCTTCTCCTCTAAAGAGCTAGATGCCACAGGCTACCCATCATTTCCATGATACCTACGATCATCCCAAGACCCACATGGCCACCCTTACCAGGAAGACCATCACGCCGGCCAGGAGGACTTCCTGTGCCTCTCCTTCCTTCCACCTGCTGCTCCCCTCAGACCATCTTGAGAAAACACAATACGTGCTTTCCTAAATAAGAATGTCTGTTTGCCTAAGACGTTATATGCGGACAACAGTCTGAGGTTTGTTATTTAAAAAAAGAAAAACAAAAAAAAACTCATTTTGACCAGCATACAGATCACCCCCACACACACACCAAACTATTTCTTCCAACCACCAGCAATGAGTTCCCCTCCCTGGGGAGCTCCGCCTAGACGGAGGACAGCGTCTGCTGAGGAAGCCCCGCACTTTGTCTGGGGCTCACTGGAGGCCTCTCATGACCTCTTCCCTGTGTTTTGCTGAAACCCTTTGCTCCTGCAGGGAAAGTGCATAAAAACCACTAAGCCAGAGTGACAAAGAGGAAGCAGTGCGGCTCTTGAAGAGGGCAAAATCTCAGGTCAGTCCAAACATCAGCTTCCTCTGGTTCTCGGCATCTGTCCCTGCTCTTCTAAGACGGAGTCATGGGTTTGGGGCTGCACTAGAAGAGAGAAGGATGCTCTCTTATGCGCTGCCTGTGGACACAGCAAGCACAGGGTGAGAGGCTGCACACTGTCCCTGACGGTTTGCACCACAGCAGTGCTCTGTGCAGCGTGTCCAGTTGTCAGAGGTGTTTTCTCAGAAGAGCCATTTAAGATGAATTCCAAAGCTGACACCCAGTTCTGCAGATTATCACGTTCAAATGGAAAACCAGAATCTCCAGTCCCACACATCGGTGATGACCTACAGTATCCATTTGGTTGTCGTACAAGGAGTCCCACGGTAACCACCACACTTGCTCCGCAGACAGCCTCGTCAGCATGTAGAGCAGCCAGTGGCGTTGCTGGAGCGCATGCGCCTTACCCAACCCCACCCATCCACATGTGCTACATTTGTTGTGACACAGTCACCATATGGCAAGATACTAGCTGGAATCCTCAGCATCAAGTTCACAGGATCAGTTGTGTAAATGATGGCCCAGGTCCACACGATCAAAAAAAAGGAGGCCCAAATGACCATACTCAGTAGTGATGCACACCCCGACTCCAGCCTGCGCTCTTGGTTTATACCTGTGGTCACTGACCAACTCAAGGCAAAAGCTCATTACCTGGTTCCCTTATGCTAAGACCCAGAGGAGCTTTTGTTGCACCATCAGCATTTCCAAAGCTTTATCCCATTGTATCAGAGGCAGTGAGGAACTGCTGTGCTGTAAACCCTCAATTGCAGGACTGCACTACAGCAAGCTCCATGAGGAAATCAGGAAAAAGGCTTCCAGGAGTGGAGGAGCAGCCTTTGATCCTGAATAGCCACACATTCCTGAGATGGAATTAGTGGGCAGATGTTAGAGCTGGTGTGTGAGAAGTCGTACAAAACCTGATTTGTCCGGGGAGGACAATCGACCCTAACAAAAAGCATCAAAAAATTAATATGGGGCCCCCAAAGGACTTGGCCCAGCCCTTTCCCCCAGTGCATTTAAACCTAAAGAGTGGGGACCTCAAATGCTTCCGCCTCTTTTTCCACCTTTGTTTCCTGCCCAAATCTGTCCTTAGGATCCTTCTCTGGTGTCTACCTGAATGAGGATCCACTAACTCTTGGGCCTATTGCAAAACAAAAAATGTATTCATGACAAAAGACAATTGCCTACAGGTCTCGTTTCCATCGAATTCACTGTTCTATTTTAATCTCCACTCATACTTTATCTAACAGTTAAAGGTCTGCAAAATTTGCGTTGCATTTATAGCTGTAGGGGAAAAAAAAAAAAAAGAAAACTTCAAGTTTGAGTAACAAGATGCATGCGAACTGAGTTCTGTGGGACTTGGCTACCCAGCCGGATGCAAACCAGTACTTTATTTCAAGCGGGGCTGGAGTTTGGAAAGTCTGTAGTCCTTCGACTTTGAAAAACCCCTTTCCCAGGTCGGCTCTGATCAGTGCACAGAAGTAGGCAGAGATTAGCAAAGCTCAGAAAAGAAAGGTTATAAATTTCAGTGCAGCAGACCATAACCACTTCCGGAGGGCTCACCACACATGGAACATGGCGAGCCAGTAGTTCTCTATCTGGGCTGATTTTTGTCCCCTCTCCCCTCCCTGGGGACATTTAGTAAGGTCTGGAGACACTTCTCATTGTTAAAAACAGGGTGGGGGACTGTTCCTGGCATCTAGGGGGTAGAGCCAGGGATGCTGCCAATCACTTGACAACCCACAAGACAGCCCCCCAACAAAATATTATTTAGCCCCAAATTTCAACAGTGCCAAGACTAAGTAATTCTGGTCTAGAATACAGGCACTTGACACCCTCTGCGTATCCACTCTTGAGTTATAACCCCTCTTAGCATCGTAGTTAGGAAACAGGTCCTATCCCAGGGGTGGGGGAACCGTATGTGTACTATGGTTGTTTATGTGGAGACCTCGGGTTTAGAGGAGTTCGTCAATCCCTCATGCACATTCATCAGCACCTCCCAATCTCAAACACTCAGAGATATCGAGATCAGGTCCTCTTTAGGGAGCATCCCAGCTGTGGTTTTGTATCTTTATGAAAAAAAGGAACCCTGTTCAAAAGGACCGTTGACACATACTACCTCATTTAAATCTCACAGCCGTCCAATCGCATTGGGACTATTGTGATCTAAGACAGGGCCACAGGGCGAATTAGACAACTTTTCCTATGTGACACAGCAAGCAAGTGGCAAGGCCACAGGAACAACCCTGGCTCTCTGGGTTCAGAGACAATTCAAGGAACCTGCAGTGGGATGCCAGCCACTCCAAGAACGCTCTGACCAAGTGGCTTTCCACGTGGCACACACAGAGGAAACACGAAGGCTGAGCTGAGAGAAGTCACTGGAGACCCCCAGCCAGTGCTGCCCACTGCTGCCCCCACGGCATCTGCCCATCGAGGCAGATGTGGACGTGCACTTGGATGTGGATGACTCTGGGCCAGAGCAGAGGAGGCACCCTACAGACCCCAGGCGTCTCCCAGAAGCCAATCACCGCCCCGAGTCTCTCTCAGGCACAGGTGTCCCCAGGTGCAGCTCTGGGGGCTCACAGCTCTATGGCCTCCTCCTCCTCTCCAGCCATGCTCACCAGGGAGCGGAAGCAGCACACAGGAGGCTGACCCACGGCGCCGGCAAATCTGCTCCAAGACCCATCCCCCATGTGTTTACCATCACGTGCCAGCCTGCCCACTCAGGGCCTGCCGGGCTCCTCTCTGTGCCCCAGAGAGGCCAGCTGTCTGCCACCATCTGGAAATCAATGAAGTAAGAGTAACAGCGAATGCAGTTTCCCTCCTTCAAACCTCTTCTTGGTCCCCTTGGTCTCTCTGTGCTTTCGCTTCATGACAAGTGACTGCTCGTGGGCCAGGCGGGAGTGGTCACGCGGGAGCCAGCATATGGTCCTCTGGCTGCCAAAAACAGCCCAGCATGACACCATCACATCTGCGGAGGCCTGTGACAATCAATAAACCACACTCAACCAAACTGTCGTGTTCAGAGGTGCATTTTTCTTAGTTTGCAGATATACAGCAGTCAACGGGATTTAACAGATATCACCCATTTGCCAGGCCTATTATTTTAATGAGTAATATATTACTATAAAGCAAGCCCCCCCCCCAGCATGCCCTCGCTATTCCTTTTATTCCCTTCTTTCCAGGACAAGCCCTATCCTGGTGTCTGATGTACATTCTTTCTCTGGGGCTTTCTTACTGTTAGGGCCATCCTCGGTGTTGCTTAGGAGGGCCCAGCACTTTTCCTGGACTGGACACCTCCTCCCTTTGTGCACCAGTGGCTTTTGGGAAGGGGATGGAAAGTGCCCAGCTCAGGACCAGGCCCTAAGGGCAATGTGAGCCCCCAGAGCATGGGTCCAACTGCCCATTGTCTGGACAGCAGCACCACAATGATTGGGGTTTCTACATTCTAGAACAGGCTGGAAGGGACAAGCCCCATCATTTCATGGGGAGAAGTAGGGCCAGCGTGGAGGCAAATGTTTTACTGTCACACAGCCAGGCCAGGCACACAGCTCTGGGAGGCTGAGGCAGGGAGATCAGAAGTTTGAGCCTGGCCTGGGAAACTTAGCAACTCAGTGAGACCCTGTCTCAAAAATAAAAAAAAATGTAAAAAGAGCTGGGGAAATAGGTCAGTTCAAAGGCCCTGGGTTCAATCCCCAGTGCTGGGAAAAAAAAAAAAAAAATCACTCAGCTGGTTGGGAGTGAGGTAGGAACTAGACCTTTGCCCATGGCCCAGGCCACTTTGCATCTTTAGAACCTTCTTACTCCATCCCATAATGAGTGGGTTGTGAGGGTTGGGGGTCTCCATGCCCCTGTAATTCCCAGGAGTGGAGTGGGGATGTGCAGCCCACCACCAGGGCCCACAGGTCCTGGGCAAGATGGAGAGGACTTGAAAACCAATACAAGAATGCCAGGTGGGGTACAGTGCCCCCTGCTGGCCAATTACTGAGCAACACAAACCTTTGTCGGTGTCTAAGAAGGCTTGGCATTGGGTTCAAGGTGTACTCCTTCCTTGGCAGTTTCTCCTTCACTCTCTCCCACCCCTTGGGAATCCCCAGCATCCCTACTGATGGGGAAATCCACTGGGACCTGGACTTTGGGAATCAGAAATGACCAAACATTCTTTAGGCCCCCATGGTGTTTCTTGAGGGAGGCAGCTAACCAAAGAACAGGTGAGTCGAAGATTTTACCAAGATGAGTGCAGCAGGCTGGGCTGGGGGGAACAGGACCAAAAGCCGAGGAAATCTATCGGAGGAGGGGCTCTAATAGTGGAGATGAGGTTTGAGCCAAACTTTGAAAACAGGCAGATGTAGAAGAGAGGGGAAAGGCATTTCTGGGGGGAAGAAAGGCAGCCAATGCACTTCCTTATTTTTCCCCTTCCCCAGCTGTTTCCTCTTCCTCCCTTCTAACTCACCATGAGTCACAGGGCCTCTCTGCCTCGAGAATTTGCCCATCTCCCCCCACCAGGCCACCCTCGCTGGCCATGTCCTCATCTGGTGGGTGGGATTCCTATGATGCCCCAGCACACACACCTTGACCCACAATGGGACACTTGAGAATTCTACACATGAAAAAATACCTCTTACAAACTAGTTGTGGTAGATTCAGCTAAGTCTAAACCACCCTTTGCCCCTAAGACAGAACAGCTTTCCCAGGGGAAAAGAATAGGTGCAAAGGGATTGCACCTGGAGAAGATTTGCAGTGGGCTCAGGGGAAGGAGCAAGTCACCCTGTGCCATTATGGCAAGAGGAGGGGGGAGACGAACCCCACAGGGAATGGCATTGGATTGGCCTGAGTGGGTTGGGAAAGGGGACTAACGAACACAGAGCTGGGGCAGGAGTCTCAGGACTGCAGGTGGAACTGTGCATGGCAGGGACGATTGGGGTGGGAGGTTGGGTATTCTGATCACCGTGAGGTCAAGGTTGGGAGCAGGACAGGGACACAGTTAAAAGTGTGTTTATAGAGACTCACAGGGCAAAAGTCCTCTCTCTCCCGCTGCAGTGTCTGCAATCAACCAAGCCTGGGGTGGAAGTGCTGCCGCTCTGGCTGCTAGGAACTGAGGACCCACCCCTTTCTGGGCATCGCCTCATCTGAGTTCTCCTCCCCAGAGTGGGTGAGCAAGCAGTGTCCCGCTAACACCAGCCCCCAGGGAGATTCCCAGGACTGGGTCCTGAGGCTGAATTCACTCTCAGCTTCAGGGAAAGAGCCAGAATGGAGAATGAGGTGGGCCCCAGGGGCTGAGTTGCCACCCTTAACTGCCACTCACCTGCAAAGAGGCCTTTGGGAAAGCCCTAGTGTCCAAGGCTTCGAAGCCACCCCAGCCCAGCCCACCAGTTAATAGGAAGCCATCTACTTTCCTGTGGCTTTGGTTTGAGGGGGTCATTAAAAATTGAAACAGGGCCGGTGAGATAGCTCAGTGGCATAAGTGCCTGCCTGACAAGCGCGAGGTCCTGAGTTCAACTCCCAGTACCCACATACAAAAAAAAGGCCAGTGATATCACTCAGAGGCATGGGCGCCTCCTGGCGCGCAAGGTCCTGAGATCGACCCCCGGTACCCACCAAAAAAAAAAAAAAAAATTGAAACACAAATATGTCCAGCCCTATATATGGCCCCTCTGAGCACCTGTCCAGCTGTGGCCAATGGATTGGCTTGGCTGTCTCAGCTGCTCCTCTGGGGTCCCTTTTCCTGGATTGTCCCGGTACTTGGCAGACCTGAAGTCTTTCCATTCATTTGGGCTACCCCAGGACACTAGACCTGAGACCCTTGTATAAGGGATTGTATCCAGCATCAGGGGAGGGGAGCTGCCTCATGGAAGGGTGGGTCCTGGGGTCACTGAGAAGCCCTGTTCGCCATGGGCAGCAGCATTATTTCCTTTATTGCTCTAATACGTCTTCCAGGCTCTAGCAGGAAATTGAATTTGAAATCCCACGATGAGTGCACAAGACGGCCACAAGAGGGCAGTAGAGAAAACCATCTCATCAGAAAACAACTAATTTGTCTTAAATTATCAGCCCACAAGATCTAATAGGCCTGAGCTGCACTCTTAACAGCAGGCTTTTTAGAATCTTCCCCAGAGTACCTTTAATTTTAAAAATAGAGAAGAGGGCTGGGGACGTAGCTCAGCGGTGCAGCGCCTTCCTAGCAAGCTTGAGGCCCAGAGTTCAATTCCTGGTACTAAAAAAGAAGAAGAAAAAGGATCTAAAATAGGGAAGAAAGTAGAAGAGGGGAAGCACTTCTCAGGCCATTCTAGTATTCAGCTGGGGCTGAGAACATCAGGCTAGATCCTTTGTAATGCCAAGCCTACTTCAGGGACACCAGTGTGAAGATCAGTTGGGCACTCTCAGGAACGGCACCCCCAAACCTACTAAATCAAATGCGCATTTTACCAGATTCTCCAGGAAATTCATGTGCACATTAAAGTTTGAAAATCTTTTGGTCCTAGTTACCAAAAGGCCCTTGGGAAAGTCTGGCCCAAGGCCATTTCTACGGTTTATAGACTCATATTGAAGCCCAGAGGGAAAAATCCACCTGCTCAAGGTCATTGGCCCATGCTTCACAGCAGGTGGAAGAGCATAGACCTCAAGACCCTGACTCTCAGTCCAGCGCTCCTTCCTCCCGCACACTGCTCTTCCAACTCAAGAGCTAGGCCTGGGCACAGGATGGCGTTAGATGGTGGCAGGAGCTTAGCAGGGTCTTGGAACTTCCCAGGGATGGCAAAGCTATTGTACCTGGCTCAAGGAGCTTCTGCGTCCATGAATAACTCAGGATAGGCCCCTGTGGCACCAGCAAGCACAGCTTCTCACCTGGACTCGTGCTGCGGATCATCTCTAAATCTTGAAAAACAGAGACAGGAGGAGGAAGAGGATCAGCGTGGATCTGTAACCTAGGAAGACTTCCTGTAGGCGGGGCTAGTACAGGAGGAGGTGGGTTAGCACTCACTGGCTGGTGGGGGGAGGGGTCGCATTTTAGACCAAAAGAACAAGACAGTGAAGAGTCTTAATAGAGCAGGAAAGGGATCTGCCCAATCAAGTCACCCCGCAAAGGTTGGGCGCCAGTGAGAGATAAAGCTGGGATGGATGGAGGCTCACAACACATACAAGGCCCCCAAATTGGGCAGAGAACTTTGATCCAGGTGGAGCTGATCTGTACCTGGGCTAGAGGCTACAAGAAACCTCAGAAGGTGCTTAAACTAGAGAGGAATCTGGGCCTTGGAAAGACCTTCAGAGACTGGTTCAGAGGTTGTCCCGTATTTAAAAAGGCACAGTGGAGGAAGAGGCTGAAAGAGCCCTCCCTCTGGAAGCTCACTGAGGGGATGGCTCAGGGCTTGTTCATTTTAAAATCGCCAGGCTTAGCCCAGACTGGCAGAGCTTTATCTCTTAGAAAGCACTGTGCAAATGACCATCGGTAAGGGAGACAAGCTTTTAAAGCAAGGGCTATTTATACTCATGATCCAGATCAGAACAGGAAATATAAGTCATACATTTTTACCTTGATCTTGTTACATGGTAGAGTGAGACGATGGTAGAAACTCCCTCCTGAGGTTACAGTGAGAATCGTTTGCAGTGGTACATGTGACATACCTGGCATCTAGCTGGTTTTCAATGTCATCATGACTTCTGTTTGAAGTCTGGCAGGGTTTCAGTGACTTTGCACCACTGTGGTATTCTCTGTAGGCCCTTGAGTTGCTCCTTCAATCTCATATTGATCCCATTAATAATAGCATTGTTGAGTGCTTTTTTATGTATTACAAGCCCACCTAATCCTGTAATAACATTTTGACATGTTTTATTTCTCCTCCGATTTAAGGGGAGAAAACACAAGGGTAGAACTCACACTTGAGCAAATAGGAATTTGAATCAGATGACTGGCCGCAGCACCGCTCTGCTTCTGTGACCCCCAGTGTGGGAATGCCCAGGACTGCGCTTTGGCCACTTCATGACCCTCACGCTACACTTTCTCCCTCTGAAGTCATCCTAGGACAGTTCTGGGGGGAATCTCAATTTTTTGTTTGGAGGCTTCTCCTTTGAAAAACAAACCCACGTTTCCAAACACCAGTGGGCTACATCCCGTGGACATCTATCTTCCCCTGAAACTCAACCAGCCCCAACTTCTGGCCCCTAAGCCCAGCCTGAACATCAGGCCGCTCATCCCTCGTCCCTCCATTAGGGGACGAAGTCCATTCTGTCCAGACGTCTAGCTTGTAGTGGCCCTCCCGCCCTCCCACCCTGGACCGTGGGATCCTGGAGACCCTCCCAGCCCCAACTCTGCAGATACGGTACTTACATCCTTCTGAAGCCAGTGCCCCTCCACACTCCACCGCTCATTCTCACCCCAACCCATCCCTCTCCAACTGTCTCCTCATCCCTCCAACGGTCCTCTCAGCTCACCCAACTCCCAACCGCCTCCTGGATTGCTCACTCCCCGCATTCCGACAGACCAACCGCTCAGCCCCGCCACCTGCAAGCTCAGGGCAAGCCGCCCTCTGAATTTTAACCGTGCTCTGCCCCTCCCTAGTGTTAGTTTGCAGTGTGTGTATTTCCCAACGAACCCTAAACCCCTCGGGGGCAGGAACTGTGTCCTTATTTTTCATCACCACAACCCTGACCGCAGTAACTAGCACAAAAAAACAAATCTGACTTCATGAATTTGGGGATTTAGTTAAACAGTGTCTGATTGATAGGGAGCATTTGCTTTTCTAAAAGATTTTAACAACATAGATGTATTTCCTCACATAAAAACCTTTTTTTCCAGTACTGGGGATTGAACCCAAGGCCTGTGCACTGAGCTTTTTTGTTTTTTTGAGACACGGTCTCATTAATTCGCTAAGTTGCCCACACGGGCTCAAACTTGTGATCCTCTTGCTTCCACCTCCCAGAGTGCTGTAATTACAGGTGTGCACCACCACACCTGGCCTGACGTAGAGCTATAAAACTGTTCACACCATAACCTAGCCCGCATCCCACATCACACTGGTGTGTTTTCATTTATTAATTCTGTGTCCACCAACGTGTGTCAACTTGCATGAAGGAATGACAGAGATGTTAAAGGTCATCTAATCTGGGGAAATTTATACCCAAATACTAGAAACATCTAGGAAGTTCATGAAAAGTACTGTCCTGCAGCCCATTTCCAAGATTTACTGAAAGAGAATCTCCGGAATGAGGCCAGAGAGCTTCTATTTTTATTCATTTGTATTTAATATTTATTTTTCCTTTCAAAGTAACTTTCATATTTATGAAATAGTTGTAAAAATAATAGTTACCATATACTCTCGCACAACTTTCCCAATGCCGTCATCAAAACCATTATACATTTTACAGTGACACCCTAACTAACCTACAGACTCTAGCCACATTTTTCCAGTTGCTCGTCAGTGTCTTTTCCTGTTCCAGGGTCCCACTTGGATTTATAGCTTGTTTAAACTTATACCTTGTTGGGCAGGGTTAGGGTCTCCCACCTTTTGTTTTAGCTTTTTCCTGGCTATTCTAGCATGTTTATTACCCATATCAATTCATCATCTCCATGAAATGAAGCTGTTGGTATTTTTATAGTGTATTAAATTTTTAAATTAACTTGGGGAGAATTGCCGTCTTCGTGATGTTGAATTGTGATATCCACACAGGGAATAGTTTCCCTCTTTGCCTATTTTCTGTCTCCCAGAAGTATTATGAACTTTCCTTTATAGACTTTGCACATTTCTATTGTGTTTAGTTTTTGTTGTTATTTGTTTGTTTTAGACAGTTCTGGGGATTGAACCCAAGGTATCACAAATGCTATGCAAAGCACTCTACCGCTGAGCTATATCCTCAGCACTTTTTTTGTTTTTTGGCCAAATATTAGAATTTGTTTTATTGTGTGACATTTACATTATTATTGAAAACTGTAAGGCATCATGCAATCATTGATAAGCTAATTTTTAATTGTACACTTAAAATAGGTGGGCATGTAATCTAAAATTCAAAAACTAGTTGCAAAAAAAATAAGAAAACAACATGATCAGCATTTAAATATGATTTATATTTGGACTTTCATGTTCTTAAAATATGCTCCAAATGTACTTCAGGAAAATCGTTCTTCATAAATGGTGCTGGGGGAAATGTCAGGTTATAAACTGTAAAAACTATGTGAGACTAGAAAGCTAACATTGTGATACTCAAACTTACTTGAATCAGTTTCAATTCTCAAATTAAGTTGATGTAACATTAATAATTTAAAAACATCTACTTTAAAACCAGGAAAAGGCTACTAAATTCAAACTCTGCACGCTGAGTGATCGACCTCTCAGTAGGCCTGAATGCTGGGACCTGGAGCCAACGCGGTGGGTTGGTGTTAATACACTGCAGCGCTGTCCATAACCTCGTCCTTTTTTTTTTCCTTTTTCCTTTCTTTTTCTTTTTCCTTTTCTTTTCTTGTTGCATCCCTACCCCTTTTTTATATCTTATTTTTGAAACAGGGTCTCACGAAGTCACTAAGTTGCCCAGACTGGTCTCGAACTTGTGATGCTCCCCTCAGCCTCCCAGACTGCTGGGGTCACAGACACGTGCCCCTGTGCTGGACATAACCTTGTCTCTTGAGCAGACTGCACACGAAAACTTCTAACGGCCAGGGCCCGGAGCCTTCAGTGATAGGCAGCCCTTTCCTGATGCCTGACCACACAAACCAATCATGCGTCACAACCTCAGGTCTGTCCATCTTAGTCCAAATCAGTATAGGCACACGAGCAATGGTTTCCTCTGCCTTTAGTGAATACAGTTCTTCTTTTGATCCTAACAGCAGCAAGTCCATACTCTACAGGCTTGAACATATCCACCCAGATCGAAAGTTGTAAAAATCATGCAACAGTCAGTTCTGAAGTGGGATGTAATGTTGGGACACGTTGTCCAAGTCTGTCATCATCTTTTAGCAATGTTGTTTTTCCTGCATTATCCAATCCAAAAAATAACAATTTACCAGTTTTCTTATTTAATCCTAAAAACTAGCACACTGCCGAAGCCACTTAAATCCAATCGTATATGAAGGACATATCCAAATCTTATAGCGGCTACAACTGGAGCAAACACAGTTCCTTGCTTGACATCAGCCCTACACCCTCTGAGACCAAATGGCAAAGTGGGATGGCTGCTTACTTTTTTTATTTTTTGGAGACAGAATCTCGCTAAGTTGCCCACACTGGTATCCAACTTGCAATCTTCCTGGTTCAGCCTCCCCAGCAGCTGGGATTACAAGTATGTGCCACCACATTTGGCACTCAATAATTTATTAAGTTTATTCCTAAGTATTTATTCAAAAATTTTTGTTATTATACATAGGGTTTTTCCCTTTATGTCCTCTAATTTAAGTATTTTGTGTGTATATAAAGGCTATTGGCTTCTGTGTATGAATTTTATACCCTGCCAGTGTATCAATACATTTGAATCTCTAGCGTTCTAGTTATACAACCAATTAATTTGCTAGTGGAAAGAGTTTTACTTCTTGTTTACCAGTTCTTAGCATTCTTATTTTTCTAGTCTAATCACATTGTTTAACATGTCTAGTACAATGATAAATATTGGTGGGTTTAATGGGCACGCTTGCCTCATTCCTGATATTACTGGAAATGTCTTATGTCTGTATTTTCCTATTAAGTAAAGGAAGAGATCTTTAAGAGAGGATAGATAGGTAGATAGATGACACATAGATAGATAGATAGATAGATAGATAGATAGATAGATAGATAGATTAGATATAGATAGATAGATAATCTGTCGTTAAGAAATTACTGGTCAGTTCAAATTTTCTTTAATTTTTTAAAATCAAGAATATGTATTAAATTTTATTGAAAACTTGACCTTTCAATATAGAGTTCCTTATTAAAATATTCCCTAATATTGATCCAATCTTATATGCCTGGAATATTCCACTTAATCATGGTATATTATTTTCTTTTTTTTAAAAAAAAAAAAAAAAAAAAAAAAAAAAATATATATATATATATATATATATATATATATGCTGGTACCAGGAGTCAAACTCAGGACCTCACGCTTGCCAGGCAGGCACTTATGCCGCTGAGCTATATCACCAGCCCTTATTTTCTTAATGTGGTGTTGGGTTCTGTTTGCTAATATTTTATTGGTATTTTGCATTGATACTCATAATTTACATTGACTTTTAGTTTTCCTATTGTATTTTTGTCATCAGGTTTAGGTATCAATGTTATTTTTGCCTCATAAAAGTTAGAAAGTTTTCCTTCATTATATTCTTTTTTTTCCCATTTCTTTATTTTCAATCATCTAAATCATTGGAGCTATCTGGTCTGTGAAGCTTTGGTAGAAATCTCCTATGAAAATGTTAAAGTTGGAAAACAAAAAATAGATAATAAGAAGCAGGGAAATAAATCATTTACAAATGGGAAAGTGACCTAGAAATGGAGTGAAGGAAGGGGGAGGAGGAAAAGGGGAAGTAAAAAAACTAAGGTGTGCTATGTACATGTAGCAATTCCCCACAATAAAGGTAATCATTATGTACTGTAAACAGGTACTAATAAATATTAAAATTTTTAAAATTACATAAGACATTAATAAATACTTTAAAAGGTAACACTTTCAATGGCATATATATATACAGACTCAAGGGCACAAGAAAATAAATTGGGGGACCGGTGAGATGGCTCAGCTGCATAAGTACCTGCCTGGCAAGTGCAAGGTCCTGAGTTCGACTCCCGATACCCACATATGAAAAAAGGGCCGGTGATATCGCTCAGTGGCATGGGCGCCTGCTGGCATGAGAGGTCCTGAGTTCGACCCCCAGTACCCACAAAAAAAAAAAGAAAATAGATTGGGCTTGTTTTTATGTTCACCTCAACACATGCTCTGTAATAACCACACTAGTATAATAAACCAATAAAGAATAAAAAGAAGAAAGAAAATGTCTAAGCTTGGTGGATTTAATTTTTAAAAATTTTTGTTATAAAACATTTCGAGCCTATATCAAAGAAGGAATAGTATAATGAACCTCTGTTATCCATCACTTAACTTCAACTGTGACCAATCTATTACTATTACCAAACCTTTTTTGTTTATACTTTCTCATCCCTTGTCTCTTGCTGACTGTTTTGTTTTGTTTTTTTTATTTACTTTACTTTTTAATTTTTTTTAGTATCTGGTTATTTTTAAACAGCTTCACAGTAGTATAACAATACAATAGGGTATTATTTGTCCCTAAAAATAATGATGGTAGTGATACACACTACCATCTGAATAAATCTTGAAAGCATTATGCTAAGTGAAAGAAGCCAGTTACAAATGATTGCATTTTGTATGATTTCGTTTATATCAAATGTTTGGAATGGGCAAACCTATAGCGACAGAATATGTACTCATGGTTGCCAAGGGGTAGAGGGAGTGTAATGAGAAATGACTGCTACTTTCTATGGGGTTTCTTCTAGGAATGGTGAAAATATTTAAAAATTGATTGTGGTGATGCTGTCAATCAGCCTAGGGTTCTTTTGCTCAATGCAGATGGAAATGGAAAAGGTGACTCAGCAAAGTGCAGCTCTGCTGACAGTCCTGATGTCACCAGATGACACCAGGTTATACCGGATGCCAACAGTTGACCCAGCCAACTATTGGTCACTGCCAACGCTGACCATCACCATCCAATGCCAGCTTGTGGCAGACACCACAGGTCAGCTGTACTGGGTGCTGCGTCTCTGCCGCTGGTCCTGGCTGGCTGCTGGTCTCTGGAGCTCTTTGATGTTCTGAGTGTTTATTCATTCTGTCCACTCTGCTCAAGATAAAAATCCTAGTAGACTTACAGGACTTTTGGAGCCCCCACTACCTAAGAAATAAATCATCACGGGCAAGTCTGCAGAACGCCACAGCGAGGTTTTGTTTTAATAGGGCTCATGCTGCAGTACACAGGAGGGAGCCCTCCTGGACTGAAACCCAACAAGTGCCAGGAAGTGCAGCTTGCAGGCCCGTTTCAGTGAGGGTTTGGGCTGAAAACAGGGAATCTTCTGGAAGGCTTGCTGTGAACATTAGGTAAGCAACTAAGGGGCCCAGATCCTTCCATCCTAATATTCCAGAGAGCCCACTCTGTTCTCGAAAATGTAACCATATGGTCTGAAGTGTCTGGAGTAGGGGAGCGGCATCACGCTGCCTGGCTGCACTCATGTCGGGGTGGAGAATGGAGGTTTGATAGCCAGGGAAGACACGGAAGCAAACTATCCCAGTCCACTGGGGTGCAAGGGGGAGAAAAGGGAGCAAGAAAAGGGGCAGACAGCTGCTGGCTAAGCTGCATCCCCCTCCAGCTGGCAAGGAAATGTGAGAGAGCCAGGCACGTCTCCTCTGTCTCGGTGACATTGCATTACACTGCGAACATACTAAAACTACTGAATCGTACATGATAATGGGTAAATTACATCTTATGTTGGTCAGATTCCCATTGCTGAGACAAAATACCTGGCACATAACTCAAATGCGAAAAGATTCGTTTTGGTTCATGTTCTAGGTGGTTTTAATCTGTGGTTGATTGGTTCCAAGGCAGAGACATCCTGCAGAAGGGTGAGGGATAGGAAACCTGCTCAGCTCGTGATGCGGGGGAAGCAGAGCGCAGGAGAGGAGCCTGAATAGTCTTCAATGGCTGCCTGCCTGGGAAAGGGCCAGAGGATCCAGTAGCTTCTCAGCCCAAGAAGCTGGAAGCCTCAGAACAGGGGTGACCATGGTGCAGTGCCAGGCTGAGGCTGAAGGTCTGGAGAGTCGCTGGTGTGAATCCGTGTTAAAAGGCGAAGGAGCTGCAGTCTGATGGATAGACACAGGCAGCGGCAGTGGCAAAAACGCACCAGCTCGAGCAGAAGTGAGCTTGCAAATGCAGGCCAACTTCTTCCTTCTTCCCCTGTTTTGTTACATATAGGTTGCAAATCCGTTGGATGATGTCCATCATAATCAGAGTAGCTGTTCGTCCCTTAGTTTGCCGGCTCACGTGACAGTGATCTCAGAAATCTCCAGTGCCACCCTCAGAAGTGTTTTACTAATCTCCAAGGCAGGTCTCAATCTGGTCAAGTCAACAATCAGGATTAACTGCCACAAGTCTTGATATGCCTCTTTTTTAAAAAAAGCATACAGTGGGAAGAATTAACATGGAATATGAATGAGAGGGAAAGAAAAATGCCCCAAATGAAAAACTATGGAACTTTGTGGCTGCACATTTAGGATCATCACTCAGACCTAGCATTGCTACACGCTGACTCCAAGTCTTTATGACAGAGGTCCCAACAACCAAGTACCTGACAAAGAAACCACAACCCTGCACAGCTGCAAAACTGATGGTTGTGGCCTTAGACAACTTTACCCCAGATTCCTTCTTCCCATACAAGTCACTACTAGCAAGTCTAAAAGAAACCTGTTTTTTTCCTTGGCTGATTCCCTTGCTATTGGGATTACATAATAATTTTTGACGTGCTGATAAGTTATGTGTGTGAGATTTGCTTTAATTGTGGTAATAATAATGTCAATCTATTACTTACTGAGCACTTACTACGTCCCAGGCCCCATCCTGTTGAATCCTATAAGCTCAGTGCTATTATTATTTTGTGGATGAAGAAAAGGGAGAACCACAGAGATATAAAATTCCCAACCCCGCACGTTTAGTAAGGGATGGATTCAGAAGGTTTTAAACCCAGCCCATCTGGCTTTAGAGCCTACACTGCCTCCACACCAAGAAACACCCCAAAATGGATACCGTGCCTTGAAACAAAGAAAGACTAAGCCAAGCAGCCTGTGTGGAGTCTCTAGTGAGGTACTGAGGACCAGGCTGTGCTCAAATTTTGCCATAGCAGCCTTTAACACTAGGAGGCCCCTCAAGAAAAAACACCCTGACCCTTGGATTTTATATCCAGCCAAGTCAACCCTCAAAAATAAAGGTACCATAGCAATGCTTTTGATCATGCAAAAACACAACCAGTACTTTTGAGACTCAGGGAATGGTAACTGGGAAAAAATATGCTGTAAACTGTAGCAGATCTACAGACAAAACCAAACCTTCTAGGCATCCATTCTGCAGAATAGTGATTTTCCTAGGTCAACACCTGCATCTCTCTGAAGTAAGCTGAATAGTGGGGCTCAGATGGACTAAGGGGTTGGGTGGGAAAGGCAGAGGAAGGGTGTGAGGGATAAGAGTCTGAGGCTAGTAGACTGAGAGAAGCAGGCTATCCCTGGGATAGGCTCCTCTACACCCAGGAGAGTCTACAATTGAGCTATAGGCAGCAAAAAGCAGCACACTTTTTGTGGCCCATTGTGACATATGTGGGGCATAGGCTGCCAGTGACTGGCTTGGAAAGCCTGATCCAAGGTCAGGTGGTAAAGCCAGAGCACACCTGGAGAGCTGTCCTGGGAAGATGGTGCCTTGGCGCCCTCTGCTGTCTTCAGTCCGTCCCCTCCAATTCCCACTCTTAGCCCAGAAAAGGCTTCAGTGTGACCTTGCACCCAGTCATCAGTGTCTCCCACCTCACCCAGCTTGGGACCCCACACCTACTCCTGTGCTATCCCCTCTTTCCTACCCCAGGGGCCCCTGACCCCAGTGATATAGGGATGATATAAGACCTCCAAATAATCCAAATAATATAAGGGAAATATTATAATTCCTAACCTGTTAGCTGCTAGATGTCAATCCGCAAGTTCGTGTTCTCTAAAATCTAAGAATGAATTCTAGGAACAATGGAGGTTAAGAACAGAAAATATTTATTGGGGGGAAGAAAGCTTCTGTCTAAGAGAGACAGAAGGGGTCCAGAGTGTGCTGCCTGCCAACCCCACTTCCCAAGGGAATCTAATAAGCAAAACCACCAGAGGCAAGTATAAGGTGGGCCAAAATTATAAGCAACCAATAAGATTACAAGTACAGTCACTTAGGTAACACTGATCCAATGGGAAATCACAAGGTGGGTATGAGGTGGGACAAAACTATGGTCAACCAATAAGATTACAAGTATAATCGCTTAGGTAATATTGATTAAATGGGGATCAAATGGGGAAGAAAGTCAAGTAGCAAGTGTACATGGACCGAACAGGGACTTTTCCTGAAAGGGAGGTTTGGTCCCCCACCCAAGGTGATTGACATCTATTTAGAATATCAATCACTGTTGTTCATCCCTAGAAGAAGTATGTAGGTGTAGTCATTCCATGTTTTGTCTTGAGGTCTGGCCTTTAAGGAATGCACCTCCACGCACCCACCATTGTAATGTATCTGTACTGATGCCTTTGAGGGCCAAGCCCTGCCTCACTGCCTATAATATTTCTACCTAACTTAGCTGTCTATAAAACCAGTAGCCCCAGTCCTGTAGTGCCCAGCCCAGTGGCCACCCCCGTTGCTTGGGGCTATGGGTATAACTCATTAAGGTCCAAGGGACCAACCCCTGAAGTCAGTGTTCCCATATCTGCTGGCTACCCACAGAAGAATGCAGAATGCCACAACACAGGCACAGCCAAGTGGTACAGTGTCCCCATAATCCACAGTTGTGTTGATCATGGCCTGTTGGGTTTGGAGATTTGGGGGATAACAGCAGCAGGCTCCCTGAACTGTTCCAGAGCTATGTCTTGTGGGTCATGTTCTTCCAACTGCTTCTCAGAGAGACAGAAGCAGCATCTGAGAGGCCCAGAGTGGGGGAGGGACACTCTGGTTTTCAACCAAGCTACTGAGCTATGGCTCTTAGCAACCTAGAGGGTGGCAACAGGAAGACATGAAAGGGATTCCTCCCAGGTCACTCTTGGGGCTGCACGGGAGAGGGACAAAAAGGCTGTCAGTGAGATCATGCCCCTCTGACTGTCAAAGGGAAAAGGGAAAAGGAAAGGGTTGGGCCTCACTTTTTTTTATCTTAGAAAGATGCAGTCTTCCAAATGATACTGAGGGAAAGTGCCAGTGAAGTACTGGCTCAAAGAAAAACTGCATATTGAAAGATGTCATTTATTTGCTTCATAGAGTCCACGCTCTTCTGGAAAATCAATGTTTGTCTTCATCCAGTGATGGTGAACCTTTTAGAGCTTGCTATGATAACAAACAGCCAGCTGCAGCATGAATGCCATAGGTTCGCCACCAGTGTCTTTGTCACTTTCTCATTGCTGGGACAAAATACAGGATACTCACAACTTAAATGAGGAGAGATTTATTTTGGCTCATGGTTTTTAGAGGATTCAGTTCAGAGTTGGCTGGCTCGAAGACCGGAAGGGCACACTGGAAGGGTCTGGTGGATGAAAGCTGCTCATATCATGGGGACCAGGAGGCACAGAGAGAAGGGAGGAATCAAGGAGGGAAATACACCCTTCCAGGTCATGTCCCATAGTGACCCATCTCTTCCCACCAGACCCCACCTCCTACAGCACATTTACCTATGGACTCTTCAATGGATTGATCCACTGATGCGTATAGCACCTCCATGATCCAACCACCTTTCAAAAGCCCAACCTCTGAACACATGAGCCTTTTAGAGGACATTCTAGATCTAAACCACAACAACGTCAAAACCCTGTAGAGCCTTCATGAGGGCTTTCAGCAAACATGGTGTCCTCAAACAGGTTTATTTGGCAAGACAACTACAGGAAGTAAAGCAGCAAAATCCTTCCCCCAAAGAAAATAATCAAAATCTAAGACCTGGAAAAAATACTTAGAAAAACAAGAAAGATCTTGTAGAATCCACAGTCCCATTCTCAACAAGAATACACAGGAGCTGTCCTTCCTGGCACAGGAGGGTAAAGGAGCTCTTGCCGCACAGAAGCTGGGAATTTCCAGCTCAGAGTACATTTTAAGACAAACACAGCAAGAGAGAGAGACAACTCAACGACTATTGGCCCTTAAAGCAGCTCTGAGCAGCAGGAATCATCAGAGACTTCCTCAAGATGCCCTCCACCACCACGAGAGTTCTAGCCAATCCCCAGAGCAGGGGGGGTCTCCCCCAGGAGACCACCCAGTCTCTCCCTCTTCCCCATCAAGACCGGCAGCCCCAACACCACATGAGACCTCCAGGGGGACCACACCTCCTGTCTGCTACAGCAGCAGGCTCACCAACAAGTGTAAGAATCCCTTCTCCTCTAAAGAGCTAGATGCCATAGGCTACCCATCATTTCCATGATTTCTATGATCACCCCAAGACCAAGATGACCACTGCTGCCAGGGAGACAGCACTCTGACTAGGAAGACAGCCTGTGCCTCCCTTTCCTTCCACCTGCTGCTCCCCTTTAGCCTTCTTGAGAAAATACAATCTGTGCTTCCTAAATAAGAACTCCCAGGAGGGTATACGCAGACCACAATCTGAGGTCTGGGATTCAAAACAGCTCTTTTGATCAGTATGTGCATTGTTCTAAATTTTCAAATCACATTATTTGAATCACTATCCCTGTATTTTTTATCTACTGGTTACTGTGAGAGGTAAACTTGTCCATCTTATTAATTTTTCTTTATGTATTTTGAGGCTACATTGGTAAACGCATAAAAACAATTTTTTTTTCAGTGCTGAAGACAAAACTCACACCTCAAGCACACTAGGCAAGTGCTCTACCCCAGCCCCAAATAGTATTCTTATATCTTCCAGGAGAACTAAATATGAATTAAATTTATCAAGTATTCACCTTTATCTCAAATATTGTTTTATAGTATATATTGTCTAACATAATACATACATCATCAGCTTTGTTGTATTCATGAAGTTTCTTTTCCTATTCTTTTTTGTCAGACTTTCCATACCCTTATGTTTTGTCTCTTTTAAACACATATAGCTAATTTTTAATCATCACATAATCTCTAGTGATTAATAGGAATATTTAATTCCTTTACATTTAATATAATTACTGACATATATTTGGAGTTATTCTAACATTTTAGTAAGCTTTCTTGTACTGACTGTTCTTTGATTTTCTTCCATTTCTTCTCTTCTTTTGTATTGATTTATTATTGTTATATAGAATACTTTCCAACTATTGATTTGAAAGCTGTATACTTGTTTAATATTGTTTTAGTAATGAACCTAGAGATTACAGTGCTACTCCTTGACTTCTGCTACTATTAATTGGGACTTTTGCTCTCTTTACAGAAAGTTTAGAATTCCTTTACTCTATCACTGAAAATTATTATCCTTCCAGCCACGTGTGGTGGCAACGTCTATAATCTCAGCACTGAGGAGGCTGAGGTAGGCGATCACTGTGAGTTCACGGCCAGCCTGAGCTGCAGTGAGCTCAAGGCCAGCCTGAACTACGTAGTGACCCTATCCTAAAAGCAACACCAAGGAAGTTTGAAAATGATTACCTTTCCAACTTATGTGCCTTCATTTTCAATTTCAATTCTCTTGCACGTATACCTAGGAGTGGAAGTGCTAGGTCACATGGTAACACTACGCTTAGCATTTTAAAGACTGCCAAACTGTTTTTCAAAGTGGCCCCGTGGCTTTAGAATGCCACTCACAATGCAAGAGGATTCCAATTCCTCTACATCCGCACTAAGACATTGTTCCTGTCTTTTTTATTCTAGCCATCCTAGCAGGTACTAAGTGGTATTTCTCTGTGGATTTGATTTGCATTTCCCTAATAACAAATGGTGTTGAACGTCTTATGTTTTCATGTGCTTATTGGCCATTTGTGTATCTTTGGAGAAATGTCTGTTCATTCAAATCCTTTTCCTTTTTAAAAAATTGGGCTGTGTATTTTTATTGTCAAGTTGTAAGAATCCTTTATATATTGTGGATACAAGTCCCTTAGCAGAAATATGCCTTGCAAAATTTTTTTTTCCTATTGTGCGGATTATCTTTTTACTTTCCTGTGGTGTCCTTGAAAGCACACATTATTTTCATGAACCTTGATTTATTTTTGAAAAAAATAAATATTTCAGAAGGAGTCGAAGCCCTCTTGCTATCCCTTTATGATCCAATGTTCCTCCCTCCCTCCACAGATTGCCATCATTTTGAATACATCTTTATAAACCCCAGGATTTTTTCTTCTTTAAATTGTTTAAAATATATTAAAAAATTTAGCATCTAAACATTCTAAGTGTACAGTTCAGTGGCATTAACTATGTTCAGTATGGCCCAGTCATGACCACCAGAATATGCTAAATAGAGCCACAAGTAATCTGTCACAATGGCTTTGTTACTTGAAAGAAATGGATACATATCCAGGCTGTTTTGATTTCTGCTTTGCTATTTTATTAATTATGAAGGTCATATCTCAAAGTTTCCTGGAAATCAGTGGTAGAAAAATAACAAAAGCCCTAAATCATAAAGTGAAAACCTAGAGGGCAGGCTGGAAGTGCCGGGCACAGGGGACCCGCCAGTGGGGCACGTGTGAAGCTGCCCAGCATGCTGAGGTCACACGAGTCTTCTCTGAATCTCCACTGGCAGGGCCATGGCGGGTCACCTTCAGTATGAGAGCTGGTAAACTGTGGCACTGTTCTTGGAGCCTGTGACCAGATATTTGTTATCAGCAGACACATCACAACAAAAGATCTCTGCGGACTCTTCTACCTAGAGGGAAAGAGAGACCAAATGAGGAGTGACATGCAGGGTCAAGGCTTGAGGCAGCCATGGGCACTGCGTTTAGGACTGTGTCAAGTTTGCATGAAAACAGGCCAAGTCCCGGAGTCCAAGGTGGAGCCCACAAGCATGGAATCTTAAGTTCTCAGTACCCACACTCTACAAAATGCCCTGGACAGGCTGGCCTTGAACTCACAACAATCCTCCTGCCTCAGCCTCTCAAGGGCTGGGGTTACAGGTGTGTGCCACCTCACCCAGCCCTCAAAATAAAAAAAAAAAAATGTGAAAGGAGTGAGGATATAGTTCAGTGTGAAGGCCCTGGGTTTAATGCCTAATACTAGAAAAACAGTGGTACTTTCCAGCACTCTCTGGGATCCAACAACGGGATCTGGGGCCGAGAGCTCTGAGTGCCTGGGTGTGTGCACCCTTCCTTCCCATACCTGGAACAACCTTTGCAGAGAAGGTGCTGCTAAGCATTGGATCGACTCATCCAGTGTGGACACAAAGTAGCTCCCTGGCAAAGGAAAGAACGGATGAAGAGGCAAGGGACTCAGTCTGCCTTCTAGCTCCAGCTCTGTCCTCAACAAGACCAGGGAAAGGGCAACTCCTTCTCTGCCTCAGTTTCCTCCCTATGAAAATCAGAGACACAGCCCAAGCCATTCCTGACCTGCCCCCACCCTCCTACCACACACAGGATGGTGGTGAGTATCACTGAACCAAAGGCCACAGGATGGGGCTCTGTGCTGCCTCCGTCACACTACAGGAAGCTGCTCTTACACAGGGAGCCAGGAAAGGAAAAGGAGGCGAGCAGAGAAAGAAGATAGGAATGGGAGTTCAAAGCAGAATGCTTGCGGGAGTCCTCTGGCTCCTCACTCACCACAGGAAGCAAACTTGAGGTTGTGGGAGTCGCTATATCTTTGGACGGGGACCTTAAACTTCTCCATCCGGTGAGTGTGTAGGATTATGATATTACTGTTCCTCATGCCCACCAACAGCCATTCCTCAGCGGGATCATGGGTGATGCTGAGGATCTGTTTGGAAGAGGCTTGGGGTCAGCATTTGAAGTCGCCAATAACATCATTCATGCCAGCGGCCTCCACTCAGACCCACCACCACCTGAATCGGAACCCCACGGGGGCGCACTAGGTCTGGACGGTCGTCAGTCAGGCACCTCGTTTTGTAAGCTGTACTGGTGCAGCCTTTGGTAGCTCCTAAGGTCCCAGGAGTACAGGATGGTGTCTTCGCCTCCTGTCCAGAACTTGTTGCCTGCGATGTCAACACAGCGGGACCCATAGGCAGGGACTTCATGTTTCCTGGTGGGAAAACAACTCAGAGATTCATAGACAGGTTTGGGGTCCTCCTAGAAGATTGAAGGTTAGGAAGCCCCACACAGATACTCCACAATGCCTCAGAAAGCCCTACTGCAAAAAAGAGAAGTGGGGCTGGTGAGATGGTTCAGCAGCATAAGCGCCTGCCTGGCAAGCGTGAGGTCCTGAGTTCGACTCCCGGTACCCGCATTAAAAAAAAAAAAAAAAAAGAAGCGGAGGTCTCAGGGTCAAGCCCTCCCCAGGTCACCTGAGAGGCTCTGGAGAGAGGTCATACCTGATCAAGATTTGGTTCTGCAAATCCCAGATCTCCACAAATCCTCTGAAACAAGCCAAGCAGATATGGGCGTCGGAGGAGACGGCCAGGGAACAGCACGTGGTGCCCGTAGAAGGCAGCTGCGTGCGGACCCGGGGTGTGGGCACCAAGTCCCAGAGAGTCAGGGTCTGGGCCTTGCCCCCTGTGATCAGGCTCTGCTCATCGGGGAACAGCTTGCAGGTGAGGACACAGTTGTGAGGGTCCTGCGGGAACACAGCGTACTCTTGTGTCACCTGGTAGCACTGGCAACAGGGGCCCCATCTTGGTTCCCAAGCCATGCTTGAATCCCCTCACCTGGAAGTCCAGCTGGGCCTGAGGGCCCTTGTCCCAGGACTGCAGAGCACTCTCATCCCACACCCTGATGTAGCCAGAGCCACATGTGTACACGTGGTGGGTGGAACCACTGATGGCAATGGCAGAGACTTTCTTTCCATGGCGGAGTGTGCCAACCTTCCAGGCACCCTGTGGGGTCCTCTGCCTGACCACTGCTTTATCTGGAACGGGAGGCTAGGGAGAGCACAGGTCAGGTGGCCGTGAACATGGTAGCATGGCCCTGACCTACCATCATGCATGGGCACAACAGGTCCTATCCATCCACCCCACAGCAGGGCCTGGGTCTGGGTTCCCTAGGTCACATCTCTTGAGGAAGTGACACTGTGAGCTGTAGGCCCTACTTATCAGGACAGTGAGAGGACAGCAACCCTGTTCAGAACACCACTATGGGAGAGGGGACGTGAATGCAGACGCAGCTTGTAGATTAGGGGCAGGTGGGAAAGGAAGACCACCAAGCGTTAACCAAAAAGTGGAGCAGCAAGATACTTACAATTGCTCTGAGGAGTGACCAGGCCTCACTGCGGGGCGAGGACGAAGAACAGGGCAGGCCTGAGGGGAAACAGCAGTACCCACGCCTTCGAAGCGAGGGTGTTGGCAGCAAGAGTCTTCAGGGAGACTTGACACCAGGCCCTATTCCCCATCCCCCATCTGGGGACACCACCCCTCCCTGCCCACATTGTCATGGCCAGCACTTACCAAGCACAGGTCCTGGTGGGAGGCTGTGGCAGATGGAGAGGTGAGAAGGAGGAGCCAGAGCATGAAATCCAGAGCTCTGCGCTAGGGCCCCTCTCCCCAGGACAGGGGGCTTCCCCACCCAGTCTTGTTCGAGATAGACCTACCTTGGGCCAGCCTGGACCACTTTACCTATCTCTCCCTCTGAAAACCACATGGCCTGGAGCTCAGAGGTATCTAGGGCCCAGAAATCCCGCTGCTGCTGGGTGATAGTCCTCAACTCTTGATAAACAGGGCCCAGCTGCGATGTTGTGGGACATGGGGGCACCTGGGATGGTCCATGATGACTGCCCAGTTGGTGCCGCATTAGGTGTTCATGCTGAGAAGAAATACCAGAGTTTTCTGGCATATCTCTTCTCTCTTCTGGTTCATTGTAAATCCTGAGTATCCTGAAGTCCTCCTCCTTCTCTCTACTCATATCCTTGGTCAGTGCAGTGCTGAGCCACCTGCTTCAGGGGCTTGAGAAAGAGACCAGCCAAACAGACCCTAGGTTCCCAGTTTGTCCCGATCCCCTGTAGCATGAAAGAAAACACAGGCAGAAATGCATATGTGCTGTATGGCATCTGTTTAGAAGGCTCTAAGAACGCCTCCTTTCGTATAAGGCCTTAAAAAGTTGGTTGACAACTGACTTTTAAAATAGCAGCAGCTAAGCATGGCAGTGCACACCCACAATCCCAGTACTTGGAAGGCTGAGGCAGGAGGATCGCTTCAAGTTTGAGGCTAGCCTGAGTTACATAGTGAGTTCAAGGCCAGCCTGCACTACATAGCAAGACCCTGTCTGAAACAAAGGAGCAAGCAAACAAAGGCTGGGAATATATCTCAGTGCAAAAGGCCATATGTTCAATCCCCATTATCACAGATGAAAAATGTTGGCAGGGACAGAATTAAAAGTAAAGGATTCACACAGGCATCTTGAGACTGAGTACAAAGTATGTTTTCCTTTTGGACACATGGATGACATTTCTGATCATATAAAATGAAACTTTCCCTTTAATCTGGACATACATGTTTCAAATGAGCTCATCCAGATGTAACTAAAACCTGAAGCTACAGGAAACTCAGACACAGCCTTGGGGTCTCGGTCCCTAAAGGGGACGGCATAGAAGGGCTCAGGGCTGTGCAAACATAAGACTTTCTATTTGGTGGGACAAGGGTATACAAATGGACGAGGAGGATGGCTTGGGGGTGACTAGTATTCCCTACCCTCTGGGTTAATTCTGAGAACTGAATGGGGTCATATACGTAGAATACTCAGCATTGTACGAGTCCAGTGGCAAATAGTGTGCTTATTGGTGGGCTCTATTGGGGACCAGCACTCTGAGAATGTAAGGCGGACCAAGTGCCTTCCTTCAGGAAGATTCCATCACAGTCTGCCCAGCAGGTTGTCCAAGAAAGATCCTGGCGACACCCAGGGCTCTATTAGCAGAGTCTGTAAGGCACCTCAGAGCACAACGGGTGGGCATGGGGAGGGGAATCTGATTAAAAGCACCAGCTTGATGGCCAGGCTCAATCCCACCAAAGGATCCAGCGGGCACCAAGCGAAGCCTAGGCTGCTTGCCCTTGGGAGGTTGTATTGCTCTCCTTATGTGTTTGACCTGGAACTAAATATTTTACACAGCTGATCTCATTCTATCCTTATAACTCGGTGGGGCACATTTTTTTGGCTCTTTGTTTTGTGGTGCTGAGGATTAAACCTAGGGTCTTAATCTATCACTGAAGCTGTACACTAAACCTATGTGGGCCACATTTTATAGACTTTTAGAACTGGAGCTATAGCTAGGCATGGTGGCACACATCTGTAACCCCACCATTCCGGGAGGCTGAGGCAGGAGGATCACAAGTTCAAGTCTAGCCTAGGTAACCGAGTAACTCAGCAAGACTCACTCTTGAAATAAAAGGGCAAGGGGGCGGGGAGGTAAGCTCAGTGTGAAGGACCTGGGTTCAACCCCAGAGCTAAAAAAAACAAACAACAGCAACAAACTGGAATTCAGAGCCGGTAAGTATCAAGTCCAGAATCAAACAGCTAAAAAGCACAGAGAAACCACTCAAACTCTGCCCTGTCTGGCTCCTTTGCCTTCCTCCTCATTAGAAGGAATCACTATCCATCATAGTTACCAGTGCAGCGACCCTCTGATCTAGTACTTCCACTTCAAGGAATTTACCCTGTAGGTGCAACTGGACAAATGAAAAATAACATATGTACAAACTAGAGATTAATAGCATTGTTTGTGACAGCAAATGACCAGAAAGATGGGCCACTGAGATAGCTCAGCGGCATAAGCACCTGCCTGGCAAGCGCGAGGTCCTGAGTTCGACTCCCAGTACCCACATAAAGGAAAAAAAAGGGGCCGGTGATATTGCTCAGTGGCACAAGTGCCTGCTGGCAAGTGCAAGGTCCTGAGTTCAACTCCCGGGACCCACATAAAAAAAAATGACCAGAAAGAACCCTGACAGCCATAGGAGGAATCAGCAACAATACACCCACAGAGGAAATACTACATAGCAGTTGAAAGTAACAAAGACATGACATGGAAGATCCCAAGGTGCATTAATAAGGGGGGGGGGGAATGCAAAGTTCATCACAATATGCAAAAATACACAACTTTTGTGTAAAAGAAACATGGAAATTGGAACTTATTTTCATCTATGTTTGTATACACAAAAGAAATTAGGAAGAGTAGTTGCTTTGGGGGGATGAAAATTGGTGAATAGGAAAGAATAACGGGAGGGAGATCAGTCACTACAACTTGGTATAGTTTTTGTGCATTAGTGGGTATTTCAACCTAAGTTAAAAATTGTTGGACCTGAAGCCTCTTTCTTGGCCAACTGATCTTTCATCTTCCTCCAAATTCTTAGTTGGTTGTTTAATGAACTGTTTAATGCTTTTCCTGAGATAGAGCAGGCCTCCGTTAACAGGGAGGATGGAGGCACGGGGGCACAGGCACTCCCAACTTAGGGTGATGAACCCCAGACAAGTGATGGCTCCACTGTCCGGGCTCCCTTTGAGAAACTGGGGAAAGCATAAAGGCAGCGAAGCTGTCTAGCCCCAACTTCAAAATAACCAGAATTTCACCCTAATAAGACAAGGTTTTCTAGAAAGATAGAAGAATCAATATCATCAATTCCCTCTTCCCTTCCAGAGTTGAGAATTCAGACACTCCTCCCCTTAGCAGACCATCTCTCTATCTAAAGCTTCAACACAAAATGCTGGGGCTCGCCTGGCCAGGAAGATAAGCACCCAGAAATCTCCACAGCAGGAAACTCACCTCTTGAGGCAGAAGGTCAGATTCTATGGACCGGAAGTCAGCAGAGAGAAGACTCAGCCAGGCCTAGGAATTCCTCCCCAATCCTGGATCCTCCTGCCTGCCTTGCTGCTATTTATAAACGTCAAAACCTGGGTCAGGTGCCGGGCCCATGGGCCAATCACCAGGGCGTGGTCACAACTGTGCTGAGCTCCTACTGGACCAACATTTCCATTAATGTTGAGTCTTTGGGTGGAGAGCAAGACAGGGTCAAGTAAGTTCATGGCAGGGGGCAAGAGCAAGGAAGCAAGCAAGTAGCTGGGGAGATTGGGTTCCTGCTGCTCTACAAAAGCCAGTGTTTGGGCAAACCTAAGCTCAGAGTCTCATCTCCAGGTGAATCCCCTTTGCTCCTGAAGGCTGAACTTGGGCTGAAGCCAATCATGGGTGATGGGGAGGGGGCCAACGCTCCCCTTTTCTTCCCCCTCTCTGGCCTGAACATGCCTGGCTCTGTGCCTGTCATCCTTTACCAGGATCTTTGAAAGTGAGGACCAGAAAGCCTTGTATCATCTGTGGCTGTATCATCTGGTGGCTCTTCAAATGAGCACACATCCAAATTCCCAAGAGCACTTGTTCAAACCGAGTGCCAGGCCCACCTCCATCATTCTGGCTCAGGAAGTCTGCAGTTGCCTGGAGATGTTTTATTTTTAACAAACTGCATAGCAGTGGTGATGGTGCTGGTGATGGAGGAGGAGATGATGGTGGTGATGGTGATGGAGGAGGAGATGGTGGTGGTGGTGGTGATGGAGGAGGAGATGATGGTGGTGGTGATGACGGAGGAGGAGATGATGTTGTTGGTGGTGATGGAGGAGGAGATGACGGTGGTGGTGGTGATGGAGGAGGAGATGATGGTGGTGGTAATGATGGAGGAGGAGATGATGGTGGTGGTAATGATGGAGGAGGAGATGATGGTGGTGGTGGTGGTGATGGAGGAGGAGATGGTGGTGGTGGTGATGGAGGAGGAGATGATGGTGGTGGTGATGATGGAGGAGGAGATGATGGTGATGGTGGTGGTGGTGATGGAGGAGGAGATGATGGTGGTGGTGATGGAGGAGGAGATGATGGTGATGATGGAGGAGGAGATGATGGTGATGGTGGTGGTGGCGAGGGAGGAGGAGATGATGGTGGTGAGGGTGGCAGTGGTAGTGGCAGTGATGGTACTGCTGGCCTGGGGACATCTGAGAAGCTCTGCTCAAGCCTCAGGCTGGGGGACCCTTTCCACAGGAGCGGGAGGGGGGCAGTGGAGCTAGACACCTTTCTTGCTCTGCTCCCCTCATCAGCCTCTCTCCTCTGATTTCTCTCACTCACGGGCTTCCTTCTTTTAAAGCAGAAGTCCTGAAATGGCTGTTACTTAGAAATCTTTCACCTACCCTGACCTCCAGTCTCCAAAGCTCTTTGTCTGTCGCTGCCCCAACCTTTGCTTACACACCCCTTGTCCCCAAGGATTTTGCAGCTGCCTACTGCCTTGGAGAAAAATCCCCAGACTCCTTAGCGCAGTATTTAAGGTCCAACCCCATCCCCTCTTCCCCTGCTTTGTTCCCCGTTTCTGCGCACCTGACCCACCATGTATTTAACCGAGCATTTCCCATCGCAGGCTTTGCTCTTGCTGCTCCCTCCTCCAGAAATGCTGTTCCCCACTCCCCTCACATGTCAAACAGACCCACCGCGAGCCAGGCCCCTACGAGGATCCAGGGACTAGAGATCAGGGGAAGGCCAGGCCCAAGTCCTTAAGCAGCTCCAACCTGAGAGGGGCTCCAGGCCCGAGGTCCAGGGAGCAGACCTTGATGTACACATAAATCCTCATCCTGATATGTGATTCATTCTTGGTGAATTTTTTTTTTTTTTTAATTCTCACAGGAAACACAACAGTGAGGCATACAGGGCTTGGACTTTATTCCCAACTTGCAAGTATGAGCTACCATGGGGGGGGCGTATCTGAGCCTAACAGATTCTTATCTAAGAAGTTACTAAGTGGCCAGAAGAGCTAGAGTATAAATCAAAGCCTGTATGACTTTTAAAAATATGTTTGAGAGAGGTTGATTGAATCATAGATTCTTTATATTCAAATGGGAAGGGGAGCAAGGGAGGTGGAGGGGAATGAAGGGCAAAGGAAAAAGCAAAATGGAAAAATGGAAACAAAGCTTTTGGAAATAAGGAGAGGAAGCAGGGGAGGGGAATGGGGGGAAAAATCAAGATATATCATGTACAGATACAAATTCCCTATGATGAATGCGATCATTATGTATATCAAAAGTGTACCAATAAAATTAATTAAAAGAAAAAAAGAAAAGATGTAGGACCTTAGCAATATCTAGAAAGGGTTGGCAGGAAAGAGACAGCCGAGGACAGAAGCCCAGGCCCTCCTCAAGAGGCGAGATGTATGTGGGTGAGGAGTCCAGGCTTACTACTTCCAAGCAGTATGAGCTTTGCAGGCTGCCAGCCTATGCCTCAGTTTCCTCATCTGTAAATGGAGCTGACATATTACATCTGCCCTAAAGCTGCAGTCAGAGCCAGGGTTACATAAGGCCTTTGATGATGCCAGATTTCAAGTAAATGCTCATTAAAGTCAACCACTGACGTAAGCACCTGCCTGGCCAGCACGAGAGCCCGAGTTCGACTCCCGCAACCCACATACGAAAAAAGGGCCAGTGCTATCGCTTAGCGGCACGGGCGCCTGCTGGCGCACAAAGTCCTGAGGTCGACCCCCGGTACCCAAAAAAAAACAGTCAGCCATTGGTAGGGGCCTCAAGAGAGAAAAGGAAATGGGGGAGAGGCCCTGTGGTCAATGAGTGCAGCCATGAAGGACAGGATTTTTAGAAAGGGGCAAGAGTCTGATCATCGTGTGGCACAACATCTGAGCTAACACAGCCCACTCTTGTAGCTACCTCTGGAGGGAAGTTGACAGCGAAGGAAACTGAAGTACAAAGAGCTGAAGTCCTCGGCCACAGAGAAGGATAAACTTGAGTCATTTGTAAGAAAACACATGCACTTCGAGACCATAATGTTAAGTGAAATAAATCAGACACACAAGCTTAAATATTGCATTATATCTCTTCTATAAGAAACCCAAAGTATAAATAAAGAGCAAAATAAAAGATAATAGAACATGGAGATAGAACCTTTGTAAAAGGGAAGGGGATCAAGAGATGGGGGTAAAGGATGGAAATTTTTTAAAAAATTAAGGTGTGTTACATACATGTACTAACTCCCCATGATGAAGGTAATTGTGTACCAGTAAAACGTGTACCAGTAAAAAATACACAGAAAAAATTTTTTAAAGGGGCTGAAATCATTTGCTCACAGTCACACAGCTCAAAGAGCTGGAGTTAGAGTCGGAGTCTGCCCAACCCCGCCTGTCCGCCACTGGCTGCAGGGAGATGGAAGAGGGGGAGCAAGAGTAGGACACCGACCTGGGCTGGGTGTTTCTGTGCACACTTGGGCCAGACAGTAGATTGCTAAGAACTGGGCTGTCAGGGGCTGAGAACCCAAGTGGGACATTTAAAGAAAAAAAACAAAAGCGGGAGCAGCCTGAGGAGTGCCAGAGGCAGGAAGAGTGGTAGATCTCAAACTGAGAGGCAAGTTAATGTCACCTGGGTGCTTTGGAAAAAATAGCTGGATGGAAAGGGACAGTCCTCCTGTTGTCCCTTGGGTACACCTGTGGATGGAAGGGCCCAGCTGGAGCCCAAGCTGTGCCATGGTTGAAATTCAGGTGCAGAAGGGCAGCTGGTGGGACCCTCGCGACCAAAAGCTGTTTGAACCAGGTTGCAGCTGTTTCGGAGCAGAGAAAACAGGGCCCCGGCCGACACCAGACACATCCGTGTGTCCTCACCCACCCGCTTCTTCCCGCCCACCTAGGGGGTTGGTCAGCATGGTCGTATTGAGCCTAGCTGTGCGGGGCACCAAGCTTTCGAGGCTGAGCCTACAGACCTGGCCAAGACCTTTGTGGATTTCGGTCTTTGGGGAGAAATTGACCTTTGCACTGGCCTAATGTTACACAATGAGAAGGGACACGATTCGGGAGGGGCTCTCAGGGGGATGTGGGAGAACACAGAAGGGCACATCCTACAGAGGGTCAAAGGGAGCAGGTGAGGTCTGAGACACGAGCGTGGGTGGGGTCCACAGGCTGTGGAGGAGAACACTGATGAATGCTCTGGGCAGACAGAGCAGCGGGTATGAGGATATAGGGATCTATCTCTCAGCAACGGGGAGAATTTCCTAGGGCGTGGAGGGTGTGTGTTGCGAGGACCGGAAGGGCAGGAACTGTATTCTTTCCTAGCACAGTTGGGAACACTGAGGGGGTCTGAGCTGTCGAAGACAAGATCAGACTTGTGTTTTGGAAGGAGGGCTCGGCCCACTCTTCAGTGGGTAGCCTGGGGAAAGGGGCAAGATTGGAGGCTGGGAGACCTGTTAAAAGAAACAGTGCTCAACATCGCTAGTCATATGGGAAATCCAAATCAAAACCACGGTGAGATACCAGAAAATAGTTCACACTGGAGAGAATGTGGAGGAATTAAAACCCTCATACATTGCTGATAAGAATGCAAAATGGGGGCCAGTGAGATGGCTCAGTGGCATAAGCGCCTGCCTGGCAAGCACGAGGTCCTGAGTTTGACTCCCGAAACCCACATACGAAAAAAGGGCTGGTGATATCGCTCAGCGGCACGCGCGCCTACTGGCGCGCAAGGTCCTGAGGTCAACCCCTGGTACCCACAAAAAAAAAAAAAAAAAAAGAATGCAAAATGGTGCAGCCACTGTGGAAAAAGGTTTAGTTGTCCCTCAAAAAACTAATCATAGGGTTGCCATTAGACCCAGTAATTCCACTCTTTTTTTCTTTTTTTTTTGTGGGTACCGGGGGTCGACCTCGTGCCCTCACGCTTGCCAGGCAGGCGCTTACACCGCTGAGCCATCTCACTGGCCCGATTCCACTCTTAAATATATACCACAAGAACTGAAAACAGGCTCTCATTGTACACCAATGTTAATAGCAGTTTCATTCACAATAGCCAAAGCTGGAAACAACCCAAGTGTCCATCATTGTTTAGATAAATGTCTAAACAAAATGTGGTATATCCATATAATGGAATATTGCTCAGCCATGAAAAGGAATTAAGTTCTGATACATACAACAGAAATGAACCTTGAAAACAGTAGGCTAGGTGAAAGAAGGCAGACACAAAAGTGCACGTACTATATGACTGTATCTACAGGAAATACTCAGAAAAGGCTAACCTATAGATACAGAAAGCAGATTAGTGGTTCCCAGGGAATGGGAATGAGAGCAGGGCTGGGGACTGACTGCTTGTTTAATGGGTATGTGGCTCCATTCCTTTGGAGGTGATAAAAAAGCTCTGAAACTAGGTAGTGGTGATAGTTGATCAACACTGAATGTACCTAATGTCACTGAACCATATACTCTAGTTAAAACGGTAAATTTCATGTCTCGCGTATTTTACCACAAGAAACAATATCAGCAAAGCCAGGTCATGAATCAGGTCCTGCAAGTCCCAGCAGCATTTCTCTTGTTTCCCTTCCACCCAGCAAACTCCAGGCAGTTCAGCCTGTGGTTCCCTTACCTTTGCTCCCCTGGGAGAACCCAGAGGGGCAGCTACGGTGGAACTGGAGTATAGAGGGGCAGGGACAGCTTGGGGGCAAACATGGAGGCCAGTTTGGATCCTCTGTACAGAACATCAGTCAGCCTCCAAATCTTTCTTTGGGGCTGGTGTGCCCTCTGGTGGGAAATCGGAGAGCAGCCCCGCTCTAATTTCCTCCTGTAAAACGGTGCTCCTCCTAGCTGAGTCACTTAATGATTATTCATGGTACTATCCTCACCCCTGGAATTTCTCTTTCTGCACAGTACCCCCCAAGATTCACCTGGACATCGGTTGCTGATGGAAATGTATAAACGATATATCCAGAAGCAGGACACCTCTCTCCCCTTACCGATACGCTGCCGTCACCCACTCCTCGAGATACTGCGAGCAAGACACTGTGCTTGCCTGACCCAGCTGGCTCGGATCACCAGCAGCTCCAAGTCGGGGACACAGTGTGGTAAGGGTTAGACTTCAGTCACAGAATCGGGGAGCCCAGGCCGATCAGTGAGCCCAGGGAAGCCAGCAAGGGGAGGTGGCACTTGAGCTGAGCTCAGTGTGGGGAAAGGAGGGCCCTCCAGGCAGAAGCCTTGCAGGACCAGGCCCCTCCTCTCTGTTCACTTGGCCTCTCCATCAGGGGGAGCCTCTAACTCCCAGGTCCCTCACAAGTCCCTTTCTCAGGAGACCACGGAGGCCATGGTGCCTTGTTCTTCCCACCCACTTCACCCCTGGGCCCGCTATGGAGCTCTTGGCTCCTAATTCTGCATTTGGATTTCTGTCCAGAATCCACCACTTACCTCCGGGGGACGAAAGCCTGATCACCCTCAGGCGCCCTCCCACATCTTCCCTCTGCCCTTGTCCTCAACAGCAGCTGTATTTATTTATGTGCTCCTGGAAGTTAAGATTTCACTGTGGGCAGGACTTCGCTCACCCCTCTCCCTCATTACTGGGGGTTGAACCCAAAACCTCAATACATCCCCAGCCCTTTTTATTTTCTTTTGAAACAGGGTCTCATTAAGTTGCCCAGGCTGGCCTTAAACTCACAATCCTCCTGCCTCAGCCTCCCAAGTAGCCGGGTTACAGACACGCAGCACTTCGTCAGGTTAATTCGGCTTCGTTTAAGAATAGGCTGCAGTGACTAATTCCTCTCTGGTCTGCAGGGCTTTGTTAGGTCAGGGGCCCCTCCAGGCCTCCGTGTCTCTGCCATCACCTCAGGCCCGCGACCCACGGGAAATTACACCACGAGGGGCCGCTGTTGAAGGCGACTCTGGGATGAGAACCGCAGAGGGGCCTTAGCGTGGCCGGGGGGCCTGTAGGCGCCTGGGTGGCCTCAGGCCTGGGGCGCCCCCCGCCGGGAGGGGGCGTGGGGCAACGGCAGTGGAAGGAAGCTAACTCCTCTCTGCCCCCGCGCAGGGCAGGCTCCCCACACAGGCACCTTCCTCGGCGGGGAGCGGGTCAGTCCAGCGGGCGCCCGGCCGCGCCCCAGCTCCCCGCAGGCCCATCGCGGCAGCACGTGGGCCGGGGCTCCGAGCAGACACGCGGGGCGAGGGCAGAGCGGCCACTTACCGTGGCAGGCTGCGCTGCAGTCCCGGGCTGGAGGCAGCGAGAGGAGAGAGGCTCAGTGCGCTGCTATGCAGTCGGGGCTTCCAGGAGGCAGGGCCTGGGCCGGGGGTGGGTGGGATTTCGGTGGCCCGTAGGGGGTGGGGGCCACACTTCGGGAAGATGGCAGCCACTTGGGGACCGACCTGAGCAGTAGGAGTTCAAGCCGGGGCAGGAGGGAGGCTCAGGCTGCGGAGGCTGAAGAGCAAGCAGAGGCCGCAGGGTCTGGCCCAGCTGAGTCAGCCCCTGGAAGGGAGCCCCGGAAGGTGCTGGAGGTGCTGAGGACCATTGGTCTGTAGCATGATTGGGACCTGGGAGCTAGAAGGGGCTGCAAGAACCCTGCCCTGCCTCGAGGCCAGGGCGCCCCCTGGTGAGAAGACCAAGGTGGCCCCTCTGGGGTTGCTCAGGATTTGGTCAAGTGCTGGCCCGCGAAAGGGGCAGTGAACAAGCTGGCATGGAATGTGTAAGGGGAAGCCGTCCTCAGTCCGGGTCAGGCCAGAGAGTAACAGTCAAAAGTGGGGGCGCGCTCTGGAGGGGGTGGAGAGCTCACGGACAGAGAGGACGGGGAAGCCCCACCCCCACCGCAGAGGCCCACCCGCCTGTGGGAAGTTGTGGGTGGCACTGGAGCCCTGCTCGGCCACCCCTGATACTCCCAGCCCAGGCCTCCTGGGTCTCTGCCAGCCTTCCCCTCCACACCCCACCCTCCAGTATGCTTGGCAGCTTGTTTTCCTCTGAGCTTGGGGTTCCTCTCCTGAATGGGCAGGGTGGACCCAGATGTTCTCTGGGTGACAGGCTGAGGTGGGAGGGTTCCCTGCACTGCAGGGACAGACACACTGATCTAGACTGAAAGGGAAAGACTTTAATCCCCCCAACACCCCAGGCTCCAGCTGAGAAGTGCTTTTGTGCAGGGACGGGGGTCTCAGGTGATGAGCCTCCTCCTCGTCCCTGGAGCCAAGCAGATCTGGGTGGGGTAGTGAATGCCAGGGGCACAGGCTACCAGGACTTCTCACGTGACTTTGTGAGGCTTTGCAGGTGTCTGACTGCCTTCCTCACCCTCTTATCCTCGGGGTCTGAGCAGATGGTTCTGCCCTGGACAGTGATAAACCTGTAGGGAGGGTGAAAAACATCAGGCACCGCTGGGGCAGGAAGGGCCCTGCAGAGCCCTGGGACAGCCCCCCACCCTGCACTGACCAGGAGCCTGAGGCCCAGAGAGGCCCGAGTTCACACAGGACAGCCACAGCAGACCGGAGACGTCAGATTCTGTCCGCACCGATTCTCAGTCTTCTCAGAGTTCCTGCCTTGCCCTCCCACAGCAGGGAAACTGGAGCCTGCAGGAAACAATACTGTCCCCCTCCCCTGATGGCCATGTCCCGGCAACTACAGAAGGTGTTCATGACCTGAGCCCTGAGGTCACTTTTGCTATGTGACCAGCGGGCATCCTGTCCATTTCTGGGCCTGTTTCTCCATAGGTAAACTAAGGACTGGGACCCCATGGCCTGGGGGCCTGCTGGGTCTCCCAGTGCATGATGTGAAGCTGTCCACGCACTGGGCAACCAGGGCAGACAAGCAGGGTCCAGGTGGTCTGGGGAAGAAGGGTCCTGCTCTCTCTTCTCGCCCTCCCCAAGGTGTGTTCAGGGGGCTCTGGGTCTGCCTCCACCCATGCCCAGCCTCTACCATGCCCAGCCTCCACCATGCCCAGCTCCCGGGAGCCCCTGAGCAGGGCAGACTTACACAACAGCATCCCTGGGACACTCAGCTGAGGTCCTATACCATCTCACTAGCTTTCTGACAGGAATGGTTCCTTTGAAGTACTCAGGGCAACACTCCGACACTAGTACTTTGGGCTAGAGAGAGCAGAAGCAGGTGTGTGAGTGTGTGTGAGTAGGGGGTGGACCACATGTGCCTCTTGTGAGTCTGTGTATGTGGGGGTCACTGCGTGTGTCTATGGGAGGCTCTGTGTGTACATCTTTGTGCCTGAGGGAGAGATTTGGGAGCTTTCTGTGTGTGTCTGTGCATCCATGCACATGCGAGATTGTGGTAGGTTCTGTCATTACCCCAGAGATATGCAGACACTTCTCTAGGCCTCAGTTTGCTCATCTATATGCAAAGACAAAGATGTCTAAATCTTGGAAAGAGACTAACTGATGATAGAGTGGCTTTATTTTTTTTTAGGCTTTATCATACATTTCCTAAGCATCCACGCCCTAACTCCTGCCACCACGACCGTACCCTTACTCTCCTGGGGGATGAATTTGGTGTGACCAGCTGACCCAGATGCTAACAAAGGATTTAAGGATATTTCTCTTACAAATGTGAAACCAGAATCAGTCACCATCTTTGACATCATCAGGCAGGGTTCAATCACAGTATGAGATGTGCAAAAATTTTATAACTCACCAAGCTGATCCTGTGGGCTGGGAGGCATCTTTATTATTTTGCTTTGCATTGCCTCCCTCAAAAAATCTTTTGCTACTACCCCTTAAAATTCTCAGTGGGAACAGGTGGGAATTAATAAACATACCTGTATAGCATTGTGGTCCCAGTGACTCCATCCCACGTTCACAGGTGCCCATCAGACCGCCCCTTCCTGCTCTCACTTGCATGAGCAGGTGCAGAGAGGGCGCCAGGAGGCCGGCAACGAGCAGCAGCATCCACAGGCAAGTCATGGTGCCAGGAGCTTAGGAGAGGCCCAGATGCTGGTGACGGGTGATCTGTTTAGGCCCATGTCCTTCTGCCTCCCCAGCTTCCCTCAAGATGGTGGAGAACCTGAGTGATTATGCTGGAGTCCTTTTGGAGTGTTTGTGACTTCCCAAAGAATGGACACTCAATATGACCAGAGCCTGGGGTGAGGGGTGATAACAGTGACACAGCTCCTTCGAAGGGGACATTTCTTGATTCCTCTATTAGCAAAAAGCCAAAAAGATATCCATCTTGTACTGGGTTAAGCCACAGGCAGAGTCGCTGAAGCTGGGAAGCTTCCACCAAGCTTGGGCCCTGGGGTAGGTGAAGATGGGTAAGCAAGCTGATGGGACTTGGTCTCTGTCCTGTCCAAATGTTCTGTTCCATAGTTCCGGAAACTGAGGAATGGGAGGACATCATGCTTGGGGTCACAAAACAGAAAGAATGGGTTGGTGGCAAAAAGGATTCTTCTCATGTAAAGAGCCACACCTGCTGGACATCTGGATGGATGAACACCTGGTCAGTGTCCAGACTGAGTGGGCTCTGAACAGTTTCCATGAGCCCCAGTGGGACCTCCTGCCCACCCCCTACCACAGCATCAGTGCATACAGGTCAGTCTACCGGCCAACAGAGGAAGTGGCTCGTGCCCCCTTTAGGCTTTCACAGGAAGACCATGGAAGTTGGATGTCCAGTAGGTGATAGCAGCCCCCTTGGCCCTCTCAGAGCAGCTCTGCAAATAGATCAGACCCCCAAGAACTGTGGAGTGAGAGTTGGAGACAGCAGGTGTGAGCAAGAGGGATTGGGAAGAGGGATGGAAAGGGCAGGACAAATGCTTGGGATGCGAGGGGCAGGGGAGGTGGATGGAGTGGACTCAGCATCAGGCCCCTGCGGCACCTCTCTGGGACCCTAGGAGAGACACAGCTCCCGTTGTCCAGGCTCCGAGAAGTAGGGCTTGTTTCCTGTCTACAGGTGTCCCTTGCAGACACCCCACAGGTAGCCAGATGTATTCTGCTCTCACAGGTGAGGCCATGAGGCACAGAGAGGGTACAACACCTGCATGGTGCCACCCAAGTAGTCACGGGTCCCCAGAACCTGGATCTATATATCTGAGTCCACGACTCTGAGTCAGAGTGCCCTCCCCAGGCAAGTGGGAGTGATGACACTGTCAGGCTTGTGTCACAGGGTGCTATGACAGTTAGATGGTAGATGGGAAAGGTCCCTGCAGGGCCCAGATGCAACCTCAGGAGACCAGTACTGCACAAAAACCCCTAGAGCATCTCTAGGCCCACGCCTGCGCCCTGCTGCTGTGTTGAGCAGGTTCATGGCACCTGGCCTCGTCTTCCTTAGTGAGATCTTGTTAGGCCTCAGGGACAGGGCCTGCAGGACCGTGGCTGTGCAGGAAATGGGGTCCTCCCTTGAATCTGCCTCACACCTGCAGGTCTGTCCTTCTCCTGAATCACATCACCTACCACAGCCCCCTAACTCTGCCCCCTCTCACCGCCATGTCTCTCCAGACTCTGGGTGTCTGAGTAGGAAGGAGGCAGGTAAGAAGGAATGGGAGAGAAAAGGGGAAGCAAGCATGAAACAGGAGGAAACAGGCCACCTCTGCTGAGGGCATCTGCTCAGTCCTGACAGCCTGAGTCTGCAGGGCCTGCACTTGGGGCGGTGCACCAGCTGCATGGTATCTGTACAGTGAATGTGTATGTACAGTTGTCCATGCCGGTGTCTGAGGACAGAGCGGGAGGTTTTATGTGGATATATGTGGACTGTGGGTGTGACAGGAAGTAAGTGCTCAGGGATCCTGCTGGATCATACCCACCCTGCTGGTTGTGCTCCGGGATCCGGGTGTCCGGCTGTCCCCCGCCATACCCATGGACTGGACAGTGAGGGCAGCCTGTACACATGCAGGAGTGGACTGAGTTTGCTCTGTGTTGGGAGCCTCCTCAATAGCAGCCTCTGAACTCGCAGAGTCTCAACCCCCTCAGAGAAGCAGCCAAGGGCTTCTTACCTGAGGTCAGAGGAGACTGGGCTCCCCTGGAAAGTGTGCTGGTGCCCTTGGTGGGTCTGGGTCCGAGAAGGAAAAGGAGCCTTGGTCCTAGAGGAAGAGCAAAATCTCTGTATGTGAAAATAAAAGTACTGTTTAAGCTACATAAAACCATACAGAGGACCATTCCGACCGTGTGGGCTGGGTGAGTGCAGAAAGCATTACAAGAGTATTCCCCAGGGACCCCCGGACTCCCAGCCCTCAGGTCCTCACCCCATGGTGTATCGGGGATTTCCGGGGGGGGTCATGTGTGAACTCACAAGTCTGCCCCCTCCAGCAGTGGCTGCTCCACTGGGTTTGTGTCCAGCCTGCAGCACCTGCTTTGCCTCTTGTCTTTCTTCAGTGTAAGATCTCCCAAAGGGTCCTCAACCCCAAATAAACAGGCCACTGATGACCCATCTGTGCAGGCCCTGAGACATACCCACACACACAAATGGTGGGTGCAGCTTGCATTGCTTCGGAAAGGTCCACACTGTCCTAAAAGAACCTCTGTCAGGGCTACCCAGGTCTGTCCTCATTTCCCCTTTTGCCAAAGAGATTGCCCAGTGCCATGCCATACTTAGCAACTTGTGTGTTTTTCCACCGCGATCAACAAAGACTTGGTCTGACCTGTTGAATGCTACATGTCATAACCCTACCTCTTCAAGATTCCACCACTCCCACATTGTCATACTGGCAATGTGTCATAAGCGGCCAGCACATGAGCATTTGACAAAGGATATTCTTAAATTATATCTAAACCATAGCATTTGGCATTAATTCTAACCAGAGTGTTACAAATGTAAGATATTAATTGCAATTCTCACGGTAATCACTAAAAAGAAAACCTAAATATTATACAGAAAAATAAAGAAGCAACCAAAATGGTACACTATGAAAGGTCAAGTAAAAGGTAAGTTGCAGTGGAGGGACTGAACAAAAATACCTAAGGTAAACAAAAAACAGCAAAATGGCTGAAATAAGTCCTTCTTTATTAGTAATTATTTCAAATGTAAATAAAACACTCTAGTCAAAAGGCAAAGATCAGAATAGATTGTTTATTGTATGCTGACACTAAAAGACTCACTTTAGATCAAAAAACACAGAGGTTGAAAGTGAAAGGATGGACAAAGACATTCCATGCAAACTGTAACAAAAAGAGAGCTATGGTGGCTATCCTAATAAAAGATGAAACAGAATTTAGGCCAAAACTGTTATAAAAGACAAAGACCTTATACATCAATAAAAGAGTTAATTTTCCAAGAAGAAATAACAATCACAAACATACACACGCTGACATGGTCTGAATGTTCACGTGTTAAAAACCTAATCACCCAGGTGACAATATTAGGAGATGGGGCCTATCAGAGGTGATTTGGGAGGCCCTGCCTTTTTTTTTTTTTTTAATGTGGGTACCGGGGGTCGAACTCAGGACCTCGCACTTGCCAGGCAGGCACATGTGCTGCTCAGCCATCTCACCGGCCTGGCCCTGCCCTTTTTAATGGGATTGATTCTCTTATAAAAAAAGACCCCAGAGAGCCATGTTGTCTCTTTCATCATGGAAGGACATAGCGAGAAAGCACAATCTATGAATCAGGAATCAGGCCCTCCCCAGACTTTGAATACTGCACCTTGATCTTGGACTCCCCAGCCTCCGGAACAGTGAAAAATAAATTTCTGTTGTCTCTATGCCACCCCAATTATGGTATTTTGTTATAGCACCCTGAACAGACTAAGACACATATCAAACATCAGAACTTCAACATACATGAGGCAAAAATGGACAAAACTGAAGAGAAGAATAGATGATTCTACAATAGTAGGGGACCATAATACTCTACCTGCAATATAAATGTGGACCAAAGGTCAATGAGGAAATAGAGGACTTGATCAGTATTACAAACTAACCTGACTTAATAGCAATATACATGCAACATTCTCCAGGTTAGGCCAATGAACAAAAAGCAGTGGCATTTCTACACATCAGCACAAATGATATGAAAAGGAAGTAAAGGAAGCAATTCTATTTACAATGGCATAAAAAAGAAAAAATGGTTAGGGATAAACAAAACCAAGAAGGTATATAACTTATTCCCTGAAAATTACAAAATATTCCTGAAAGAGATTAAAGAAGACCTACATAAATAGATATCTTACGTTCATGGAATGGAAGACTTAATATTGTTAAGATGGCAATACTTCTCAAGTCTATCTATAAATTTCACACAATCCTTTCCAAAATTCCAAGGTCTTTTTTTAGCTAAGATGGAAACACTGATCCTAAAATTCATATGGAATTACAAGGTGCCCTGTATTGTTCAAAACAATTTTGAAAAAGGAGAACAAAATTGAAGGACTATACTTCCCAGTTTCAAAACTTATTACAAAATAAAACATTGTAGTACAGGCATGAAGATAGACTTATAGATCAATGGAATAGAATTGAGAGTCTAGAAATAAATCACACACCCATGGCCACGTGGTTTTTTGTCTGAGTATAAGATCATTCAACGGGGGAAGAACAGGTTCTTCAGCAAATGTTCCTGGAACAACTGGATACTCACATACAAAGGAGTGAGGCTGAACTCTTCCTATCTGTACACGATTAATTCAAAATAGATTGAAAACATAAATGTAGGGGGTAAAACTATAAAACACTTAGAAGAAATCACAAAGATATATCACCAAGCCCTTGAATTTGGCAATGGTTTTTTAGCTACAACAACAAAAGCATAAAATAAAAAAAAAATAAATAAAAAAACAGATAAACTAGACTTTATCAAAATTAAAAAATTGGACTTCATCAAATTCTTTGTACTTCAAAGAATACTATTAAAAAGGTGAAAAGACAACCCACAAACAGAAGAAAATATTTGGAAATCATGTATCTGATGAGTCCAATATCCAGAATACATAAAGAACTCTTACAACTCAACAAATAAAAAAGACAAACAATCCAACTTAAAAATTGACATAGGATGGGAGGCTGAGGCAAGAAGACTGAAAGTTTGAGCCCAGTCTGGGCAGCTTAGCAAGGCCCTGTGTCAAAATAAAAAGGGATAAGGATGTATGTAGCTCAGCACAAAGGCCTCAGGTTCAATCCCCAGTACTGGAAAAAAAATGGCAAACGACTTGGATACACATTTTTCCAAAGAAGATACACAAGTGGGCAACAAGTACATGAAAAGATGTTCAATATAATTCATCTTTAGGAGAATGGAAATCAAAATCACAATGAGATGCACCTCATGCACACAAGGATGGCTACATTACATTATTTAATGGAAAATAACAAGTGTTGGTGAGGATGTAAAGAAATTGGAATCCTCATTGCTGATGGAAATATAAAATGTTGCAGTCTCTATGGAAAAGTTTAGTGATTCCTCAAAAAGTTAAACATATAATTACCATACAACTTTCACTTTTGCACCTTTGTGCCTATGAAGCACAGGGTCTTCCCCATACCCTCAAGGCATCTTTCCTATTGTCCTGATGAAAAGCACTTGGCTTCTTTTTAATGCTAATCTTTTTAGCAATCAAGCTGTCTTCTGCTCCAACATTGCAAGCCTTTCCTTTCAGGCAAAACTGAAAACTTTTGGCATTTTTGCCCCCGATTTTCAGTGTAGACTGGACTAAAAGCTGCTAACAGTACACATGCCACACCCTGAACACTGGGATGCCTTAAAATTTCCTCCACCAGATTAGTCTGCTGCCCTTAATCTTAGTCTCCTACAAAAATCTCAGAACACAAGCAAAATGTAGACAAATGTTCTGCCAGAGCATAACACACATGGTCTCAAGGCCAACTGCCAATGGAATCCTTGTTCCCAGTTGAAACCTCCTGAGTCTGGCCTTTATTGTCTGCATTTCTATAAGCAATTTGGTTTTCTGAGCTCTGACCAGAATTTCCCATCAAGCTCAGCTTACAGCATTCTAGGACTTCCCTACCCAGCATCTCTAAACCTTCCCAGACTCCTCCCATGAACCAGTTCCAAAAACTTCTAAACCACATGGTCAGATAATCACAAAATCCCATTCTTCAGTACCAAAATCTAACTTAGTCACTTTCTTGTCACTGAGACACTACACCCACCACCCACAATTTAGAGGAGAGGTTGGCTTTAGTTCATGGTTACAGTTCCCTGTAACCATGGCTCTAAGGCAGAAAATAGCATAAGAGAGGGCCATAGTGCAGGAAAAACTGCTCACACCATGGCAGTCAGGAAGAAGAGAAGTGAAGACAGGAAAAGATATACCTTCCAGGTCATGCCTCTTCTGACCAGGTCCTACTTCCCAATAACACTCAGCCACTTAACTCACTGGTGGATGAATCCACTGAGTACAGCATCCCTATGATCCAATTACCTTCATAAATCCCTGCCTCAGAGTGCATACAGCTTTAGGGCAACAGACTCAATCCAACCCATAAGACCAAGTAAATGGATTTCTAGTCAAGCCAGAAATACTGATGAATCAAAAACCCCCACAGTGGCAAACCTCTTGGCCCTTAATCTGTTACTTGTTAAAAGCATGATTTGTATTTCCTTATGAGGCAGTTGGGAATTTAAAAGTAGATTTTGCCCAAAATGGTGATTCCTCACTTGGGTCAATAGAAGTCCAAGAGATAACTAACAGAAGAACAAAGCTTGACCTTCATTACATAAAACTCTGGGCCATGCCCTTCTCAGGTCTGCTTATAGCCATGTTAGCCTGTAATAGACTTTAGGATGTCTATCTAAACATTGGCAAAACAAGGTATATTAACCCTAAATCTACCTACCCTACCTCATTTCTTCAAGACTGAGTACACCAGGATAAGAGATTTACAGGGACATTTAGCTATGCCCAGAAATCTCCACAGCCCTAAACGGAGGATCACCTTGGATTTTAGAAGAGCCTTACATGACAGAGACTCTCCTAGAAACATTCATCTTGTGGGAACTAGAGTGCCCCTGGAGTCAGGAGGATTCCTCCAGAGCTAGGAATCCAGGACTGAGACAGTGACCAGGCCCCAGCCCACCACAGCATCCTATAAAACTGTCCTGTTCTTTCGTGAATAGGACAGTCTGACCCACCTCTTCAGACCTGTGTCCCCATCGGTTTCTCTCAAGCCTTTTCTCCTCTTACTTGCCTTTGTTAGGGGCCAAATTTTATCTTTGTCACAGCAGTGTTCTCCTTTATTTTTCTCACTTTTTAGTTAAAGTTTTTTTTTTTCCTGTAAACTCATACTGTTGCTGCAGTTTTAACTCCCATTACCACTACATTGAGGACTCATGATAGCCAGTAACAATAAGAAATGTATTTGGAGGCTGGGCATGGTGGTGTATGCCTGTAATCCCAGCCTTCAGGAGGCTGAGGCAGAAGGATCTTCACAAGCTTGAGGCCAACCTGGGCTACATAGTGAACTCAAGACCAGCCTGAACTACACAGAGGGACCCTGTCTCAAAATATATATATATTTGGAACCAGGTTGGTGGTACCATCTGTAATCCCAGGCTGAGGCAGGAAGATCACAAGTTTGAGGCCAACATGGGCAATTTAGTGAGACTGCCTCAAAATAAAAAATAAAAAGCAACAGATATAGCTCAGTGGTAAAGTGCCCCAGTTTCAATCCCCAGCACCACTAAATAAATAAAAAATAAAACCCTCTGGTATAAAAAGCTTCTAAAACACTTGGAATTTCCTGAGTTGGTTTGAGCATATCATCTTTTGTTATTCATAATAAGCCCCTTTCATACCTGAGTTAGCTAATGAGGTAATTATTGCTGTGACTTTAGATAGCACCAGTTTGGGGGATGGCTGCCACAAGAACCAGCCTCATCCTGATCTCTAGGAAGGAGAAGTTTAATTACTTATTGGTAGCCAATGATTTAATCCAGCATAGGTACATAATGGAATCTCTGGAAAGACCAGAAACAATTAGGTTCAGAGAGGTTCGGGGGGGTGAATGCATTCATGCACAGGTAGACAGGGCAGGTGCACCTCAACTCCTTAGGGGCATCTGGACCCCTCTGGACCATGCCCTAAGTAACTCATCTGCTAACATGTACCCTTTATAATGTCCATAAGAACCGGTAATAGTGTTTCTGTGAGTCTTCTCTATTATAGGAAATTACTGAGCCTGAGTCATGAAACCCTCGATTTGTAGCCAAGTCAGACAGAAGTGTGGGGAACCTGCAGATCCACTACTGTGTCACTGGGGGACAGTTGGCACTGAGCCCTTAAATTGTGGAGTTTGCATTTATTCTTAGTTGTTGGAAATAATTTCAGTTCTGAGACATACAGTGTCCACAAAAGAACTGCTTGTTGTGCAAACACGCATTGGGCATTAAAAGTGTTGTTTTCCTTTATGCCCATTAACAGATGATGATGCAGAAAAAAGTTGTGACGACCCACTTTCCTTTATCTCTATAAGGAGTTCACATAGGTTTTTATATAATTTATTCCAGAAAATCATTACCTAGAAGTGGACTTTTTTTCCCTCTTAGCTCTTCAAGGCTTCTGGAACAATAAATTTTAACCTCAATTGGGGGATAGGACAGACAGAGACTTCATATTTTTTAAAATTCAATTTCTGACTTTTTGAAAACTAATCTTACTCCAGCCTACAACTTGCAGCTGCTGAGACTGCCCTTCTTACACAGAGCATGCATTCTTCAATTCTCCACCCTCATCACTTACTGTCATTCAAAGCAACTTCACTTACTGTTTTGTTTTGTTTTTTTTAATGTGGGTATCGGGAGTCAAACTCAGGACCTCGCGCTTGCCAGGCAGGCTCTTATGCCGCTGAGCTATCTCACTGGCCCTTATTTACTGTTTTAAAGGAGAAGATTCTCATTTGAGGAGTATTTTGAGACTTCCAAAAGCCAGAGACCTTGACAAGCACTGAAGAGCAGGAATCAAAGGTTAAATACCTTCTTCCAGGACTTCAAGAATTATGTTTGCAAAGGAGTTCGTTACTACAAAATAGGAATGCTTTAACATACTATGGTGTTTATATTTACATGTGGTACATGTATTTACATAAAGGGCATCTACAGTAAATGCCATTTTTAAGAGTATAGTAGTCTGTATGCACAGATAACACACACACGACAAATATGTGAAAAAAATCTAATTTTTACTCCTTGGAGTACCACTAAAATGAACACCTCTTTTTACCTTAATAGCCATTTTTACATTTTTAAAAGCTGCCTGTTAGCGTCACTTGCTGGTTTTTATTAAGCTACTTATCTTCCTTTTAACTATAAAATCTGTGTATATTAAATACTACACCTTTATATCACAAATTTTACAAAGAAATTTCCAACTTTTATGCTTTACCTTTTTAGCTTTATTTGGGAGTATTTAAAACAAAAACATATTAGAAATAATTCTGATCAATTTATCAACATTTTGTTTCTAGCATTCATCTGATGCCTTGAAAAGTTTTCTCTACTTCACAAAAGTGAAATCTTTGTTTTTCCTCTTTACAAAATACATGCTTGTACCAAAAATTAAACAGAAATAAATTAGTTTAGGTAAAGCAGATATCTTTATAATATGGGTTTTCCTATATAAGAACACATTTTTTTCCTCTCTTTCCATTTATTCGAGCTTCCTCTGGTGGCCCTTGGTGGAGATTTATAGTTTTCACCATATAGGTTCCATAAAACAATTGTTTGTTCCTAGAAAATCTACTGTTCTTGATGCTGCTATTTTTCTCAATATTTTCTAGTTGGTTGTTGGTACAAAACAGTTATGTATTTTTAAATATCATTTTAAACTGGTGATACATTCTACATTAAAAATTGAAAACAGAAGTCTTTCCATGTGAAGACTTTGCCACATCATTTCCCTCCCAGAGTATTCCTCCAAAGTGAATCTGATGATGCATGATCCATTTCAGAATTAACCTTCAGAGCTCCTACATCCTTCTCACTACTAAGATTTCCCTTCATTATGGATACCCTGATGCTGACCAAGTTGGAAGGTAAACCTGAAGGCTTTCCCACAGATATTACACACATGAGGTTTCTTCCAAGTGTGGACAGTCTGGTGTATAATACAGTCAGAACTAAAGCTGAAGCCTTTGCCGCACTCTATACATCGGAAAGGTTTCTCCCCAGTGTGGCTTCTCTGATGCCGAATTAAATGGGCGTTAACATGGAAGGCTTTTCCACATTCCTTACACTGAAAGGGTTTCTCTCCAGTATGAATTCTCTGGTGCACAATATAGTCAGAACTACAGCTGAATGCTTTTTCACATTCCATACATTTGAAAGGTTTCTCTCCAGTATGTATTCGCTGATGTCTAGTTAACTTGGCATTGATACTGAAGGCTTTGCCACATACCTTGCACTGATAAGGCTTTTCTCCAGTATGGATTCGGTGATGATCAAGTAGGTTTCTTTTAGAAGTAAAGCATTTCCCACATTCATTACATTCAAATGGTTTCTCCCCAGTGTGAATTCTCTGATGCTGCATTAGTTTTGCATTAACACTGAAAGCCTTTCCACACACATCACACTTGTAGGGCTTCTCCCCAGTATGGATCCTCAGATGCTGCTGAAGCTGAGAGTTACACCTGAAGGCTTTCCCACATTCATTACATCTATATGGTTTCTCACCAGTGTGGATTCTCTGGTGCTGGATTAACTTCCCTTTGACACTGAAGGCTTTTCCACATTCGTCGCACCCATAGGGTTTCTCGCCTGTGTGGATTCTTTGATGCTGAATGAGTTTTGCATTATTATTAAAGGCTTTTCCACACTCTCCACATTGATAAGGCTTCTCTCCAGTATGGATACTCTGATGCTGCCTAAGCTGAGAGCTGCACCTGAAGCCTTTCCCACACTCACTGCACACATAAGGTTTCTCACCAGTGTGGATTCTCTGATGTTGTATTAATTTTGCATTAACATTGAAAGCTTTCCCACAGTCACTGCACTCATAAGGTTTCTCTCCAGTGTGGACTCTCTGGTGTGTAATATATGCAGAACTACAGCTAAAGCCAGTTCCACACTCCTGGCACTGATAGGGCTTCTCTCCTGTGTGGATCCTCTGATGCCTACTAAGACTCCCATTAACACTAAAGGCCTTCCCACAAACCTTACACTGATAGGGCTTCTCCCCACTGTGGATTGTCTGATGTGTGATATAATGGGAACTGTAACTGAAGCACTTCCCACACTCCACACACTTGAAGGGTTTCTCCCCACTATGAAATCTTTGATGCCAAATTAATTCTGTGATAATGCTGAAGGCTTTGCCACACTCTACACACTGATAAGGCTTCTCCCCAGTGTAGTTTTCTAGATGCTGATTAGGTTGAGAATCAAATCTAAAGGTTTCCACTAAATCTTCACATTTCATAGGTCTTTCCACAGTATTAATTATTTCATGCTTAATAAGTTCGGTGTCAAAGCTAAAGGCTTTCATCAGTCCTATACAACCAGGGTGCTGCTGTTCAGTGGAGATGCTGTGATCCTGAAACAAGTCTTGACTGTGACTAAAGGAATACTCCTCCATGGAGCTTGTATCATCTTTCACTGCTCCCTCCATGGTGCCGCTGTTTTCCTTCTTCACCCTTCCTGCTGAGTGGACTTCCTGTTTTTGCTCTGGTATATAGGTTTCTGAAAAGTCTGTTTCCAGGGAAAAGTCCCTCAGAAGTTTAAATGATGTGCTATCCTTTTCTTCACACATTTCCTTTGTCAAATTATTGTTTGTCTGTATATTGGTGTCTACTATAAAAACAGAAAACAAAAAATGTCATGTAAGAAATACGCTAGAAAAAGAACTGTACTCTAAAGGATCATAACAATCAGAGGGTTCTTTAATATCACCAGACTAAGTCAAAGAACCTAAGATTCACCCATACAGTGGATGTAATATGTGTAATACATAACTGGTAAAACAACACAACAAATCTATATATGCCAACATGAAAAGTTGTCTGTGGCACACTGTTTAGTGAAAAAATAAACTGAGAAACATAGAGAAGATTCCACTTGTGTAGCAAAAAAGGACAGATATATACATATATTTTTACATATGCCTAGAAAACTTCTAATCTAAAAGATTACACAAGAAACTGAGCAAACTGGTACATAAAGTTTGGTAGGCATTTTCCTCCCATTAGACACTTGCTGTACTGTTTTGAGCACTTACCAATATTATACATTTTAAATTAATGATTAAAAAGGATAACCAGTCATGCTCTGCCTAAGGCAGGGCCATAACCAATAACACAATGGTTAAAAGACAGCAGTAAATAAAATTCTAGGTCTTGTCCACTACATCAGCATTTTAGCCATTATATCATGCTCTTTTATACTCTCGTCCCCATGGTACTGAGTCCTTAATTAATAAAAGTGGAAAATATTTAAGAAAGAAAAGGCACAGGATCCAATAACATGTGAAGAGAAGGAAGAAGGAGGAAGGCAGAAGAAGGAATAAGAAAGAAGAAGGAGAAGGAGGAGGAAGAGGAGGAAGAGAAGAAAAAGGAAGAAGAGGAAGAAGGGGGAAGAGGAATGATGAGGAGGAAAAGGAGGAGAAGCAAGAAGAAGTTGTTGAAGAAAAAGAAGAAAGTCTACATTTTCCACCTTTTCTTAAAGTGAGGATGGCAGAGCTCCAGCAAATGAGATGGAAATGGAAGTCACCACATGGAGGTTAGGAGAAAGTTTTGTTTTGTTTTGTTTTGTTTTGTTTGGTACTGGGAATCGAACTTAGGACCTCATGCTTGCCAGGCAGGCACTGCACCACTGAGCTAAATCCCCAGCCCAGAAGAAAGTTTTTAAAAAGAAGGTCAACTATGCTGTCATGGTCCTCATGCTGGCCTTGCCTTTCTGCCTGAACTACAGCCTGTTTGATCCCTCACCCCTATTAACCTATATACATAGATGAGATTAATGTTTTTATTCTCAGCTAAAATTATCATGGCCTGCACAGAGACTTTAAAGATTTCAGGTCCATCTGCTGCAATGGGGTTAGGGGTGTAGTTCAGTGGTAGAGCACCAGCCTAGCTTGTGCAAGGCCCTAAGTTCAATTTCTAGCACTAAAAAACAAAACAAAACAAAACAAACAAACGAAAAAACAGAATGAGATCCAAACATCATTGATTAAGTACCTTACAATTAGAAATGTAGACTCTTGGCTCTGCCCAAGACTCACTGAAAATCTACTTACTTCTAAGATCCTCTCAAGTGACTCATTTTAACATCAACATTTGCAAAGCATGGAATCAGGACACTTCCTCTTTACTTCTGCTATGTACAGCTCTGTCCCCATCTCCCAAAATAAAAATATTTAATTGAGTACACACTCTGCTAGGCACTTGATACATGTTATCTCATTTAATCCTCAACTCATGAATAGCAGTATTGCCTTTTTATTATTATTATCCCACTTTCAGAGATGAGATCACTAAAACTGAGAGATCTCAAATAACTGACCTGGCTCAAAGTCATACAACTAGAAAGCAGTCTAGCTGGGACAGGACACAGGAAAGCCTGCTCTAAAGACTGTACTTTAAACCACTCCCACCTTTGTGTGTGAAAAGGCTATTAGTTCTATATCCTTCACATTAAGTGATCAGTGCTTAGAAAATGGCAAGGACTCCAAAAATTACTCATTAAATTCATTAATTTTTGTCTGAGAAAGGCAGGATTCCAAAATTAGGACTGAAAAGAGTTAGAATAAGATATTTGAAAAAAGATCTGTTTTGGAGATTAGATACAGAAATGTGTGAAAACAGACCCAACAGACCTAGCTCTATAAATCATCAAGATTTATTACCAAGGCCCTGGGTTTAATCCCCAGCATTAAAAAATAAATAAATAAATAAATAAAAATAACTTTACTCTGTACAGCTGGCCAATAAATGTGGCATGTTTACACAGTATGTTGCTGGGCATTATGTGCCTTCCTTACCAGTCCAGAGGCCCTGAGGGCCTATTCCAGTTACAGTGGCCAGTGGAGATGGGCCCTCCAGCTCACCACCTCTCTCCAGTTGTGAGATCATAGCAGGTTTGAGAAGTGAAAACCCTGGTTTTGGAGAAGGAAAGAGGAGAGACATGAATAATCTCCCATAGATGACTTCCTAAGCTTCTTCTCAAATTGCCTCAGCAATAGGGAGGGAGACTAAGAGCTCTGGAAGAGATCACGGGTGGTAGTGAGAAAGACCAGAACGTGGGAAGGAGGGCTTAGGAAAGGTGCAGACTGCAGACCCAGGAGATCTCATGCAGAGCAAGCTGGAACAGTCTGCCCAAAGTGGACTCTAAAATATCCATAGTCCCTGAGATCCTTAAAAAGACTCAAAATAAAACAAGGTAGAGACCTGAAGATGCCACCATGGAACAGGAAGCTACTATTTTTCAGATTGTGTCCAAAACACGGCTTCCACAAGTAGATTAGAAGCATATGCCAGTGTCCTGTTATACGGGCCCAACGCATTTGTCAAGATCAGCAACAACCCTGGGCTTCCTACTCAGTGAAGGGTGCCAGGAAAACCCCAATGGTAATGTATAAATCCCAGGGAGAGAGGGGCCTTACCCAGGGAGACCACATTCCCATAATTCTCCAGCATCACATCCCTGTACAGGGCTCTCTGTGCAGGGGACAGGCCATCCCATTCCGTCTGGGTGAAGTACACAGCCACATCCTCAAAGGTCACCAACTTCTGAAACAACAGGTTCCTGCTGCCCTAGGGCCAACTCCATGGATCAGGCCCTAAGTGAGGGGCAGAGGGCAGTATAAGGGCTCAGGGAGGGAACTTGTAAAGATCACATGATTAATAGCAAGGGAGAGGTAAGAAAAAGCACCAGGAAAGTAAACTATGGAATATCTAACTCCCCTCAGAGCAGAGAAACCTTATACCATTTTTTACACTTATAAAAGATGATATAAATTAGACTAAAAGAAAAAGCAAATTCTCCTAAAGCAACTGTGCTCTGTTAGGTAGCTCCCTTACTGGCAGGCTCAGGACCAATTCACCAGGAGTTCCCATTGCAGCCCTACAAGGTCTCGACTCTCCTGGACCAACCTCAGCCCTGACTCCCCACATCTTGCCCTCATTCTCACACTCCAAGCCACCCTCAAAGAACAGTCCTGGCTTCTACCTCATCTGCCTCTTAATTCCCATCAGACTCCCAATCAGGGCTCAGAAGTCTTTGCTCCAGAACAGCCAGCCAAGGAAAATCAGAGCTGCCCAGGCCAGGGTCTCGCTGAACACTCAGCATTTCTGGCCCTTCTTCCACACATTCTCCCAAGTCTTTACTCTTTCTCCAAGAAGGTCGGGGAGAGAAGAGACACCAGCTTTCCTGCTGGCCAACTGCTCTGCCACCCTTCTGGATTCTCCTTTTTTTTTTTTTGGCACTAGGCCATCTGGTCAGCACAAGCTCTGCTGCTCAGGGCTGATGCTGCATCAGGCCCAAATGCTTCCTCCTGGGTAGCTGCACCCCCTGGCAAATGCTCCTTCTGCCCACCTCAGCCTTCTGTAACAGCCTCGTGGACTCACTGGAGGGATTTGCCTCTCATCTCTCTGCCCAGATTTAGCTTCTTGACAATCAGTAATTTTAGTCCGACCTCTAGGTGTTTCTATGAGTCCTCTTTGTGTAACCTCAGACAAGTCATGTAACTTTCCTGCACAAAATTTATGGCCTTGCCTGCATGCCACCATCACCCTGTCCCTAGCAAGTTGGCACCTCCTCCTAAATTCATTCCTCAGCTGGTGTCCACACCACCCACACAGGAAACCTCAGAGAGATAACTCAGGGGGCACTACTGACCCTCCTGCTTCTCTACTCATCCCCTAAATCGTTGACTCTCTCAGCGTCCTGAAGATTTTATGTCACAGGCATTATTTGAATTAGATCCCTCCTCTTTACCAACAACTTTACTTGATGAAGCCCACATCACCTGAACCAGTAAGTGGATTCTTTCTTGAATGGTCCCCTTGCTTTTGAATGTCCCTTGAAAATTATTCCATACACGACTGTCTCAAATGTGATCACTGGTTCACAGCTATCATATAATGAGCAGTTACAATCACACAGTAACTCCAAGACCTTAGGCACATTACCCCCTTTGTCTCCATTTGGTTTTGGCAGAGTGAGTATACAACACAGCACCTATCACAGGAAGTGGACGTCAGGACTAAATAGCCTGTGCAATGGGCATGGTATGGAGGCCATGGCACAGCACACCTCAAACCATGTTACCAGGACTATTATTCCCAACCTGGAATCCAAAGAGGTCCATGGATAAGCCTCAGGGGTCCATGAAGTCACTGAAAGTGTATGGAAAATTTGGTTTGCCAGTTTTGGAGAAGGTTGAAAGCTTTTACCAGAGGTTTGTATATGTGCTGCCAAAGCGAGCACTTTACCAGAGATTTGAAGTCTCAGCTACTACACCTCAAGCCCTGAAAGCTTTATAAGGACACAAGAGGACACTGCCCCACAGGACTTCCTGCTTTTCCCCTCTCCTGATCTCAACTTCCATCATCTTCTCCTTCCCCCTTAATTAAAGGCACCGCCATCCTTCTCACTGATCTGATCTGCTCCTCCTCTTTCCCTAACCTCTGCGATTCCCCTTCATTCACATCTATGCAGAGAGCATCCCCTCCGGGCAGCTTCTACAGCCCCATTCACCCAGAGCCCTCTGCCAAGGGCACTCGGTTATGGTGAGCCCTCTGCCAAGGGCACTCAGGTATAGGAGTGGAGTCCCTGGTGTGCAGAAGACCAGGCACCGCCTTCTGGGCTCTCTCCTGCAGCCTCTGCTGGTTACGGTCCCAGCCTCTGCCACACCCCCTCCGTAGCACCATTCCCACAAGTTTCAGGCTTTCTTCCCAAGGTTCATCAACTCCCTTCAGTTTTCCTCAATTTGAAGAACCCAGAACTCACCTGAGGCCAGGCTGTGAGGAGCATGGCTGCCATTACCTAGTGTCCCTCTCAGAGAAGGGCCAGAGCTGGGGAGAAACAGAGAGAAAATGTGAGACAAGCGACCCCTGTTGGAGCAGTACAGCCCCTCACAGATGATATGAGGTGCAGGCAGCCAGCATCCAGTCAGGAGTGTGACCAGGAGCTGCCCAGGAAGAAGGGCGCGATCCACTCACTAGCTCAGTGCCCAGAACTCCTTCTGGCTAGGTCACTGCTGCTCACTGCCAAGAACCCCGGGATTTTATAATTGTGACGATCACACAAAAGACTGTATACAGAATACAAGGAGAGCCTCAAGAATAAAAGAACAAAGACTTACGTAGCAACAATTCAGCTCAAGACATAGAACATGGCCACAATCTTTGACTCATTTTCTGTGAACAAGCATCATCCTCGATTACACTTGGAGAGAAGCGAGACTGGTGGGCTGGGGAGTCAGGCAGCATTCCCCCACAGCTTGCCTGTTCCTTCAGAGTCCTGACTGCTTCAAGAACCCCAGTGCTTCTGTGAAGGTTTGGCAGGTCAGCCTCCTGCATGGCCCAGGCTTACTTTGAGGCTGGAGAGCTGGAAGTGAGGTGCTAAACTGCCTCCTCATACTCTCCCCCTTCTGACTGTGAATGTGCCAAGTCATTGCCTCGCACACTTCCACAGAGGCACCAGCCAGGTTTGTAAAGCCACAACCTACCAATACCTCCACAAGGACCTACACCATGTATACCCAGTTCCTCCCCTGGAGCTTCTCTGGTGTCCTACATGCGACACTCACTGGACCCTGAAATGCATGGGAGGTAATGTCTCTGGGGCTAACCTTGACCAAGGGGACAGAATGGAAAAATGTTTTCTCCGTTAGTCCCCCAGAGGGACATCCTTGAGACTCCAAGGCTCCTCAAAGACCTTACAAGACAGAGAGTCTATTGAGGGCTGAGCCTGACAACGCATCCTTTTACTGGTTTGTTAAATCAAACTACCTTGTCCTAAGAAAGCCTCCCCACTAACACATTTGAGTCCTTACATGTATAAAGCTGCAACCTAACTCACTACACAAAGAAACTGAAAACCTAAATCAGGAGTTGGCCTTTGTAACACATAGCTGAGTCTCATCTGATAACAGCGGCTGAGCTTCAGCTGAACCAAGTTCAAACAAAGTGAATACCAGGTATTAACCAGCTGTGCTATCTCTGGACCTCATTTCTGTTTTCTGTACAGTAATTACCTTTTTCCGCCTATAAATGTCAGCCAGGCAGGACATGGCAGCCCCAGTTTTATAGAACCTATCCTGGTTCTAGAGATTGCCCAATTACTGAATGGTTCTTTGCTCAAGTGAATGGTTAAATTTAATTTAAAGTTTTTCTTTTAATAGGATTTCCCTTCTCAGTTTTACTCCCCATGTCCTTCACTCTGTCCCTGTGACCACACTCCTAAATAAATTCCTACACACAAATCTTTGTTCCATGTTCTGCCTTTGGGAGAAGCTACACTACAACAGGCTTTTTCTTTTTAAAAAATTTCTGAAATTTACTGAAGTTGCATGATTTATTCATTTATTTTCCTTCTCTCTTATTTGGCAACTAAAGCCTATAAGGCCATAAATTTTTCTCTGAATATATGATAAGCCACATTCCAGAGGTTCAACTGTTTTATCCCTGAACTAATAAATATTTTAACAGAATAGTCTGTATTGCTTATTTTTTTCTCTGCTTATACATTCTGGCTTTACTGCACATTTAAATAAGCTGATCTATTAACTTCTATTTTACAGATTTTTGGGGAGGGGTACCAGGAATCAAACTCAGGACCTTGCACTTGCCAGGCAGGTGCTGTGCCACTGAGCTATATCCCTGGCCCTATTTTACAGATTTTTGAGGCTTTTTTGGCTAGTGTCATTTTTAAAACATATTCTATAGTGCTTAAAAAGAAAATTTACTCTGTGATGGAAGAATATATAACGCCATTTAAATCAAATGAATCAACTCTACCAATTCTTTTCTACATTAGTAAGTCAAAGAAAGATAAACATACTGTCCATCTCAATAGATGCCAACGGTGTTTGAAAAAAATCAACATTAATACCTAATTTTAAAAACTTACACCCTACTGAAAACCCACATGTCCATTGAGAGTACACCAATAGTTCTGTATTGTTCTTACAATGGACTATAAGCCAGCAACTACGCATGAGTACATTTACGAACATATTATTATATTATGCAAGCACCAGATGGCTACACACACTATGATGCCACTTCTACAAAGCTCAAAAGCAAACAAAAAGCTGTTTGAGCCCAGCTGGACAACTTAGCAAAATTTTAAAATAAATAAATTGGGGCTGGGTATATAGCTCAGCGGCACAAGCACCTGCTTGGCATGCACAAGGTCCTGAGTTCTATTCCTGTGTACCAAAAAAAAAAAATAATGATAAAATAATAAAATAAAATAAATAAATAAAGGGCTGGGGATGTAGCTCAGTGGCAAGGCCCTACGTTCAAGCCTCAGTAGTGCAAATAAATAACATATTATTTACAGAGATATGTACATCATAAATTTTTTAAAGAGACTATGATAACAATAAATCCAAAATAGTTGTTACCTCTAGGGGTGGGAGGCTAGGAGTTGGGTGAGGAGGAACACATAGATACATGGAGCAGTACAAGAAATGTTCTTCTCAGCAGGTGGTTTGTTCATGGATGCTCTTTTCGCCTCTCTCTCTCTCTCTCTCTCTCTCTCTCTCTCTTGCTTGTTTTTTGTAGTAGTCATACCTCAGTAGTAGACTGTTTTGCATCTCCTCAAATCTGGGACTTGACACATTTTGACACAAATATTTTGTCCCAGTGCTCTTCATTTGTTTGGTACTTGGTGCACAATCTAGAACTTGCGTCAACTGCCTTGTGACTTGCCACCCCCTCCAGCCAAAATAATTTGTTTGGTACTTGTGCCTCCCATAACCAACTAACAAGGAGTACCAAGGTACCACTGTACTGGGGGTTGAAGCCAGGGCCTACCATACGGTAGGCAAGTGCTGCACCAGTGAGCAACATCCGCCCCCTACCCCAGCCCTGGGGTTTTGTTTTGGAGACAGGTCTGGCTAAGGTGCTCAGGCTGGCTTTGCATTTGTGATCCTCCTGGCTTGCCCACCCTCCCAACACACCCAAGTAACTGAGATTACAGTTGCACTGGCTTTATATATTCTTAAACACACACACACACACCAACTAGGATGGGGTGGAGGAGAGGACCTAAAATGTAATAAATGGAACACAAACAACCAATGAACCTTACTACAATTGAATAACAAAACCACAGTGAAGTAGTGAGAATGTCATGAACCAAGCAACTCTGGAAAACAGTATTTTAACTAAATACTGTAAGGCTAAAGATAAAATGACTTATATCCAAATACTGTGCTCTGGGTAGTAAATTTGTTTTCATGGGAATATGAATTAGCAATAGTATAATTATTTTGTTATTCTGGAACTGAGCAAATTCATAACTATATTGTGGAAGTCGCTGACATTAAAATAGCCATTGACAATTCCACAGCTGGGCATGGTGGCCCATGCCTTTAATCCCAGCACTCAGGTGGCTGAGGCAGAAGAATGACCATGAGTTCCAGGCCAGCCTGGGCTACTCAGTGAGGCCTTGTCTCAAAAAGCAAAAACAAAAAAACCTAAGAAAATGATTTATTCTGAGCAACATAACGACCATGCCCTGGGAAGATAAGCTTAGTATAACATGTAATCCCAAAGGGCATGGTCCTGCGAGGACAGAGTTCACTGAAGGGCATGATTCCTACTGTGAAGAGATTATATAAGCCTTTTATGGTCCCAAAAGAAAGCAGACACGGTCATCAAGTAGGCAAACTACAAAAAAGCAAGGAATGAGACTCCGTGCCGCCTCATTCCCAGCCTTATGATTTAATAGAGGCCAGATGTCCATCAAGTCTAACACACCTTGTAAGACCTTATCCAATAGTCATACAAAAAAATGTTAAGCCAGACACAGAGACCAATAACAAATGACCATCAAAGGGCCAAAAATAACCCAATAAAATTTAGACTTCTTAGTTTACAAGAAAGTCTCTCCACAAGGTTGCAGCACTCCAATCAACAAAATTTTTAAAAATTTGAACAATCTGGAAGCTCAAACACCGCCTTTCTGGAGAAACTTCAATTCACAAAATCATCCCCAGGTCACTGTTACCCCATTGTCGGAGAGAAGCAGGGTCAACTGCCTTTGAGCCCTGACATCGCTCCAGCAGGCAGACGGTGCCCTCCAAAAGGTTTATTCTGCTCCTACATGGCTGGGGAAGGCTCTGCTTTTTCTGTGTTCCCTCTCGCCCCTGATTCATGACTCTATGTCAGGAGCGGGGGGCGGGGGGGGCGTACTAAGTCCAAACTTGAAATGCATGTAAGCCCCTAACACGACCTCAACATGTCAAAAGACTTAATATCACCTCGGACCACTTGGCCCCCGCAAACATTCCACCTGCTGGCTGTACCGACATATCTTTCCTGAACAGATCAAATGCTAGATGCTGGGGGCGTGATGGCTACCTCAATAACAGACTTCGCCTTCTGCAGGTCGGTTCATATTCGACCACCAGGTCCAAAGCGGGAATGGAAGAAGGTAGAAGAGAACCCCAGGCCGCCGCCCTGCTCTCTCCCCCTGCCTCAGCCTCGGCGATAAAGCTGGCTGTGAGAAAAGCAGCTCTGCTCAGGGTGGAAGAGCGCCCTGAACGTACCCAGAGGTTTAGGCACTAACACACCACACTCACCTCTAGAGCAGGTGGCTCCGCGGCGCGGCCGGAAATGCGTCACCAGGCGCGCCCGAACCTCTCTAGGCGCGGCATCATTCCTTCTCGGTGGTGCTCTCGCCCCGCCTCCTGAGGCCGGAGCACTAGCCTGCCACCTCGCGCTCTTCTACACCTCGTCCATTTCCCTCGGGTTGACTAATGGGGGTCCAGGAAAGGAGGCCAGAAGCAGGGTCCAAGCCAGGCGTGGTGGTTCCAGCCTGTATTTCCGGCATTCAGGAAGGCTGAGGCAGGAGGATCGCGGGATCCCAATTTGAGGCAAATTAGAGACTTAGCAAAAGTCTCAGAGTAAACAGTTTTTAAAAGGTCTGGGGGTGTAGCTCAGTGCAAAGGTCCCGATACCTAATACCTAAAAAAACCTCCAGTACCTAAATCCGCACAATTGCCTTTGGCAATAAGCGCTGGTTTTTACTTCTTCCCAGGCTCAGAAAGCTGACCTTTAGGTAGGAGCAGGAGCTTGTCTAAAGAAATAAGAAAGAATTAGAAAATCAATACCTTTTAAGGGGGGAGGGTTCCGGTGCAGGGGAGCCCAATATAAGAAGTGGTGAGAGGAACCTGTGTCTTGGTAAAACTGCAGATGCAACCAGGTGGACTGGATCAATGCACCACACACTGTCAGACCCAGCACTCCCTTTTCAAGTAAATATTTCTTTTCTTTTTTTTTTTTTTTTTAATGTGCGGGAATCGGGAGTTGAACTCAGGACCTCACATTTGCCAGGCAGGCGCTTATGCCGCTGAGCTGTATCACTTGGCCCAGTAAATATTTCTTAATGTCCATTTTATTCTTGCCATGAAGCTCATAAATAATGGCCTAGAAAATCATTAATAGTGACATACATTTTTAAACTAGTTATGCCTAAATGTAATAAAGGAGAAATAAAGGGAATATAATTTGTAATAAAACAATACCACTCCATATGCAAATATTTCATCATGACTGTGGTAGACCTAATGACATGATCGGATATTTGCCATCATACATAGAATTGGTCTCAATGCTACAGCCACGAAGCTCTGTCTTCTTTGTGCTTCAAAAGTCTTAAAAGTGTGATCCAAAATAGTGAATACTTTTTGGTAAAGTTCTCAGTGAAACACAAGACAATGTTCTCTTGATTATAAATTAGTTATATTACTGAAATGTCTGTATATGTTAAAACTGCAAAAATACATTGTGTTTATCCAGGAAGCATTTAGGTTCTAGATTCAGGTAAATTATAAATAGGATTTTTACCTACATGAATATCCACCAAGACATCTGAAAGTCTGCAAATTTTTTCAATAGGCAAGACTGTCCTATGCATCGCAGGATTTGTGGCATGCCTGGCTCTCATCTACATGGCAGTAGCAACCCCACCAACATCACCAAATGTAACAAAAATACCCCTACTAAATTCCAAAATAAGCCCTGGAGAAGAGACAGTACTAAAAGCCACTGGATTAGTCAACCCTTAAAATTCCCCTCCCACCCACTGATGGTGTAGATCTTTCTTACTTACAGCTGGTTCCTCTAGAGCTGCAGTAATGGAAGGTGGTAGCTGGCCTCCACTCGCCTCTCCAGCCTCTCATCCCTCCCATTCTCTCTGCTCTCAACTTCTGCCCTACTTGTCAAACATGCAGTTCTCTGACCACTGCATCTGTTCTTACCCTGCATCTTGACAATTACTGGAAGTGTTGGTTCAAATACCATTTCCCATGGAAACCAAGCCTTCTCTGATCACTCAGAATAAAGCAGGCCCCCATTATCTGCCATTACAATACCTTGTACTACACAGTACTTGGCATGATTTTTTTAATTGGTTTAGTGGTAATAATTTATTTAAATATATGTCTTCTCTGGTAGCTTCATGGTGCAGGGACTATATTTTTCATGTTCAACACCATTACCAGCTAGAGAAAAAAACTGGCACAAAGGAAGGGTACAATAAACATTTGTTATTGATGTGATCCAAAGGCTCCAGCCTCAACTCCCTGGTAGAATCCTCTTTTATTTCTGTGCCACTGAAGGTAGGATATGTCTTATATCTGAGATCACGACACTAAATATTGCCAGGAGCCCTTCTCTGCCTTGCTCTGATGTTGATCTTTGCTGTTTCCAAAACAGGTTATATGCTTTCTTCCATTCAGGTAGGGAATGGGTCCCACAGTTGGGCAGAATGATACCTGGAGATTAGTTTGTTCTTAGCAATAAGTGTTGTTTTTCACTTCTTCCCAGGCTCAGAAAGCAGATCATTAGATAGGAGTGAGGGCTTGTCCAGAGAAATAAGAAGGAACTAGGAAATCACAGCATCACATAAATACTGGCTCCAAACAGTTGGATCATAAACCAGTTGCCTAATGTTATAGATATAAAAATAAGGCCCCTAAATAACTACAAAGCCCCTATTCCTAAGAGTGCTAGAACAGATGTAAACTAAGTTGCAAACTTCTGCAATACGCCTGGAGAGACACGGATCGTTTGCTGTCTGTCTTTGTCTATTCTTCCTTTCTTATATCACGAAAGAATCTCTAGCAAGGCACGTGACCATCCGGTAAGAAAATAACGTACTCTCCAGTACCCTTTAAAGAAAAGTGCGGCCTTCTGACTAATCTATCAAATAAGCTATGAGAAAAGGTGATGCTGTGTTCTTAAAGGCAAGGGACATGGCCTCCTGGCCACATACCTGCTTCGGCTGGGTGAAATGTTGTCAAGGGTAAACGTCTTGAGCCATGCAAACGTGGGTATGGCCCTGGAGACGACGCAAAAGCAAGAAGGAGTCCAGTATCAGCCCTATACTGCTTGGCTTCAGATAATATATGAGACAGAAATAAACTTTCATCATATTGAAAACACATTAATTGGAGTTCTTTAAGTTAGTTCCCAATCCCACATCCTAATAGTCCTAGAAATCAGGAATGATGGAAAAGCATATAACCTAGTAGTTAAAAATCTAAGCTGGCCTTTGTACCTGAGTGTTGAAGAAGTGCACCTCTATGCTGGGCCTGGAGCCATTTTTGTTAATTTTTTTCCTGCTCAGTTCTAAGTCTTTTTCTCCTGTACCCTCTGTCCTCAGAATCCTGTTTCAAGATCTCCTGAAAACTTTTCATCCATGACCACCATAGAAAACTAACAATCTTCTCACATTAAAACCTCTTTTTTGGTGTTTCTAGGGTTATTATGACAGAGTAAGGATAGTTCTGCATGCTTCTTCTCTTGAAAATTATAGCAAAACAGTAAGGCTCTGGTTGGCGTTCATTCCAGGAGTTCAAGGATGATTCAATATCATGAAATAATTTTAATTTATTGATATTATGAATTATAGTAATGGATCACTCTATTATGTGGAGAAATATACTAGGGAAAGCAAGATCTTATTCACAACTTAATCAAATAGGAGTAAGTTTAATAATCAATGTTTAAGGGCCGGTGAGATGGCTCAGTGGCTTAAGCGCCTGCCTGGCAAGCGCGAGGGCCCGAGTTCGACTCCCAGAACCCACATACGAAAAAGGGGCCGGTGATATCGCTCAGCGGCATGGGTGCCTGCTGGCGCGCGAGGTCCTGAGGTCGACCCCCGGTACCCACACACACAAAAAAATCAATGTTTAAGACATAGCTGAAGAAAAACAAATATTCAAGAACTAAATGAACAAAAACTTGTATAAATGGAAAGGCATAAGTAATTTTTCAATTGAAACGATATTATTTTTGATTTATTATATAACAATGCAAATTACATATAAGTCCAGTGTCAAAACCCCAATGGGATTTGTTTTGGAACTTGTGAAAATGATTCTAAAGTTCATCTAGAAAATAATGTCGCATGCTTATGAGGTGTGGCTAACACTTAGGAACACACAATGATTGAAAGTTAATGAATAAAAATAGATATATCAGACACGTATTAATCTAGAGAAAGATGGCATAGCTATGCTAATACCTTACAATGACTTTAAGATAAAAAACATTATTAGGCATGTCCCATTTCAGTCAGTATGAGTAATATAAATTATCATCCAGAAATTTAGGATAAATTATACAACATCATTTTTTTTCTTTTATGTGGGTACCGGGAACTGAACTCAGGACCTCACATTTGCCAGGCAGGCACTTATGCCGTTGAGCCATCTCACCAGCCCTACAACATCATTTTGAACACATAGATCACAGGAAAGCGTAGCCATACACCAAAAATGGACAAGAAACTAAAACAAGAGGGGTTGGATTGGCCTAAGGAGCTGGGCTGATGTTTTGACAAACATTAGCGTGAATGGTGGGGATCTGTAAGTCCTGGTGTCTGAGGAAGCTGAATTATAATATTTGGAAGGATTGCATGGAGCAAGGAGTAGAAATTAGTGCTTCCCTCACACATATACACACACCCAGATGCCTGGATTCATGAAAGAATAAATTAGAAAAAACTAACCTCATGAGTAAAGAGATAACAAGCCTGTGGTCTTTGCCCAAACTTTGGAGTAGTAGTGAAAATGTCTCCTAGGAATTTATAATAATAGTCTATATCACTGAGCACAGAATTTAAATACTATATATTTAGACCAGTGACTCATAATCCAAAAAATTAAGTTAAAATTACTCCTGGTAGACATAAAATATTCACTACAGAATTAGGGGAAGATGGCACTTAAAAAGTAATTGCATCTATGGGCCGGTGAGATGGCTCAGCGGCATAAGTGCCTGCCTTGCAAGTGCGAGGGCCCGAGTTCGACTCCCGGAACCCACATACGAAAAAGGGGCTGGTGATATCGCTCAGCGGCACGGGCCTGCCTCCTGTTGGCGTAATTTGCGCGTTTAGGGCATCCAAACTGAGGAGTTCAAGGCCAGCCTGAACTACACAGAGAGACCCTGTCTCCAGTACCCACACAAAAAAAAAAAAAGTAATTGCATCTAATGTGTTCAAAAGTTTAATAGAGGCATGGAAGATATTTAAAATTCTTAAATCAAACTTATAGAGATAAAAGGCTTTCATGTTCAATGAAAATATACTGGATAGAAGCTCAACCTGGTGATACATGCCTGTAATCCCAGCACTCAGGAAGCCAAGGCAAGAAGTACACCATGAGTTGGAAGCCAGCCTGGACTACATAATGAGTTCAAGGCCAGCCTGAACTACACAGCGAGACCCTGTCTCCAGAAAAAAAAAAAGAAAGAAAAAGAAAAAAAGAAAGAAAGAAAGAAAATACACTGGATACACTTGGTCAGATTAGATAGTGCATGAAAAAAAAGAATAATTAATTTGAAGACATGGCAATAGAAGCTGTCCAAAACGAAATACAAAGAAAAGGAAATTGGAAATAAATGTATGGGATTGAGATGTCCCGGCTTCTTCACTTGCTAACTGTGATATTTTGGGCATTCACTTAGGTGTCCTAAACCCCTATTCATTCATCTGGAAAATAAGGTAATGTGCAGAGTTGTAAATATTTCTCTGTGTGTGTGTATTTCAGTAGTTGCTCAACTAATGTTAACTTCCCTACCTTATTTGTGGATCTGATTACACTTCTATATTCATCAGTAAAGCATTAGTGCATAAGTTTGCAAATATGGTATTATCATAACTAGGGGAAAGAGGCTGGAATACCAAACTCCCTTAGACATTTGGTTTGCCTAACTTCAAAGAAACTTGCTAACAATGATCAAGTTCCAAAGCTTTTTAGCACAGAGAGAGCAGACACAATCCACTGTGTGATTTTGAAGAGGTTAACAGTTGGAAGTTAGCCAAGTGAGGAAATGGTATGAACAAGAATCAAGGAGCCTGTCTGCAGATAAATACAATGTACCTCCTTCCTCATGCACATTGCCTAGGGGCTTGCTTCGTGTATGTACCTAGGAAGAGCCCCGAGTATCTTTTACACAGCACAGCTGGTATCATGCTTTCCCCTAACTGAACACAATGGCTCTGGGTCCCACTCTCACAGAACTTTCAAAGGAATCCAATTATCAGCTCTGTTGCTGAAGTACCCTAGAAAGAAGAGAAAGAATCCCAACTCCCATCTTGTCATAACGTGACTTCTAAAAGAGTGATGGCTTTAGGGGATTGTGATCACCAGGCATACAGGAGTCAAAAGTCCCAGGAAATTGTCTGCATCCCTGCAATATGCATTTTTAGAGCCATCCAAGTACAGGGGACAACCGGGAGACCGTGGTGCTGTCCAAGGTGCTACCTTTGCCTCGCCCGGGTGTTTGTCGAGCTCTCTAAGGTCTCAAGTCTGGCCTCAGAACCATTGTTCTCCAATCAGGCGCTAGTAGCCTGACTGTATTTTAAGCCTGATTTCCAGACATGTCCCTCATTCTCTCTTTTTTGAGCTCAGGTCACCAGAACCTGAACATATCACCTAGTGCCCCAGTTCCTGCTTGTATCTTCCTGTTACCGTTTACATCTAGAATCCCCCCAAAACTTCATGGGGTCATAGGTGGGGCTTTTTGGAGGTGATTGGATCATAGGAGCTAAATGCAACACTGCGAGAAGAAGCCGGCTTGGAGAAGGTGGGTCACAGGGGGTGTGGCTTGGGGTATTATATCTCCCTCTTCCTCCCTCGATCTCTCCCTCTCTCTTCTTTCTCTCTCTCTCTCTCTCTCTCTCTCTCTCTCTCTCTCTCTTTCCTGACTGCCATGCCATAAGTAAGCCTCCTCTGCCGTCCCCCTCTGCCATGCCTCCCTGCCTTGGATCCAGCTGACTATAGACTGAAACCTCTACAAACCGTGAACCGAAATAGACCTTTCCTTCTTTAAGCTGTGGGTACTCGATATTGTGTCCCAGCGACAAGAAATTAATTGACACTTCCTGTAACTGTGCCTCAAAACCCAGAGAATTTCAAGGCTAGAATTTATTCTGGACACAAATGCCTAAGAGAGATTACGGGCTCCATCATTAAGGGCTTTTCTGGGATTGTTAGCTTCCCCCATGGATTCTCAGGGTATGCTTGCTCACCAAGTAAGCTCTGAAAAGGTGCCTGAGGCAGAATTTCAAAAGGCATGAAAGTATCTGAGCAGTGCGAGGGGAGTTCTGAGTCCATGCTGAACCATCTACCACTGCTGCAGCTATGGCAGAGATGTTCCAAAGGGATGTGACAGGGCACCAGAGGCCTTTCCTCTATTCTCCTGTCCATCTGCTGTATTTCACTGTTCTCAACCTGTAAAATAAGGATAAGCACTGTATCTATCAGTTGTGAAAAATTAAAATCCATAGCACAAAAAGTTGTACACTAAAATTCTTCTTCCCCTTTCCAAAGCTTCTGACATGTAAAATTAGATGACAATCATGGACTGTGGCAGAGGTTGCTAGTTGCCCAAACATTCATTATCCCCTCTCCTCCTCAAGAACAGAATCTTGAATCAATTTGATGTAACACACTGCCACTCAACAACAAAAAGTACAATATTTCCTAGTGACCTTAGCACCTGATATAGTCATTTGACTTAACTCTTCACAGAAGAATTTAACTGGAAATGTTCTCTGATATTTACAGAAAGTCTTAAAATCAAAGTGGTATGCTTTTCTCCTCCTTGCATCACTCTACCTGGAATAAGCACTTAATGGCTAGAACTTCAGATGCCACCTTGAATCACAAGAATCATGGCCCCACTGAGGATGACCAAGTGGTAATTTGGAAGGAGACAGTTTTTGCACTGTGTAACTGCCTTTCCACCCTGAGATTTCTATCTCCACATTTCTCTTATGAGAAAAATTGATTTTTATGTTGTGTCAGGGTCTATTGTATTGGGGTTTTCTGTTATATGCATGAACTTAACTAACTGTGGTAGGGTGAATAACAATTGCTCAAAAGATCTGATGTCCTAATCTCTAGAATCATGAATGTTATCTTAGATGGCAAACTTTGACAGGTGTAACTAAATTAAAGGTCTTGAGATAAAGACACTATTCTGGATTACCTAAGTGGGTCCTAAATGCTATCACAAATGCCCTTATGAGAGAGAGGCCAGGGAGATTAGACACACAGGAAAGGTGGTATGAATGAAGACAGCAGAGTTTGGGCTACAAACTAAGAAATATTGGCAGCCACCAGAAAATTGAAGACATAAGGACCAGATTCTGCTCTGGAGCCTCCTGAGGGAGTGTGGCCCTGCTGACCACTGATTTCTGCCCAGGAAACTGATGTCAGACTTGTGGCATTCAGCACTCAGAGAGAGAATAAATTTCTGTTTTTGTTTTGTTTTGTTTTTCTTTATGTGGGTACCAGGAACCGAACTCAGGACCTCATGCTTGCCAGGCAGGCTCTTATGCTGCTGAGGTATATCACTGGCCCCAAATTTCTGTTGTTTTAAGCCACCAAGTGTGCAGTAATTTTTTTGCCAAAGCCATAGAAAACTAATACATTAGCCATAACCAATTCAAGGAGAGTTTTGGAGGGAATTTCCTGATGATGACCCTGGGGCCAGGAACAACAGACGTTCACTACTCAATAGAGAAGTCCAAGAAAATGGAAATGATGAAACCACACACAACTATCCTCACGTCTCAAAGCTGAAAGGGCCCAGGGGAGCCAGCTCTCTGGCTCACATGCACCATATGAAGACACATTTTCAGACACTGTTGAGAGAGACAGAAATTTAACAACCTCCACAGCCAGTAAGGGTAGGGGACCTGGGAACCAGGCCTTCGGCCTCCCTTACACATCTCTATGAAGATGGTTTGTATTAGACATGACTTACCATTCTCCCTTGCCCCATGCTTTCCTTTATGGATGCCTCAGACAGCTCTGTCTCCCGTTCTGAGAACTCAAGAACAGCCTCCCTGTCTTGACTTGATCTCAATACTCTCTTCCACCAATAGAGGGAGCATTGTGGGTTTCTTCCAGGAACTTCTGATTAAGACACAGTTCTCAGACTTCCAATGTCTAAAGGACAATACTGGGTAATGGTTAGAATATGAGCTCTGAAACTAGGCTGCCTGGATATGATTTCCTACTTTGCTACTTACTATGCTTCCAAGCAACCTAATTAACTAGTTTCTTCAATTGCAACATGGTGCTAGTTACAGCTCATGGTTCATAATGTTGTATTAGTAAATGTGCATAGATCAGGAAAGTGCCAGGCATATGGTCTGTCCAAAAATTACTGCTGTTGTCATTTACTAAACAGCAACATGTCCCTGACTCTGGTTACTTTAAATAGATACTTTCCTGGTGACTTTTCAAAATGATCGTGCCTGGGGGCCGGTGAGATGGCTCAGTGGCATAAACGCCTGCCTGGCAAGCGCGAGGTCCTGAGTTCGACTCCCGGAACCCACATAAAGGAAAAAAGGGGGCCGGTGATATCGCTCAGTGGCACGGGCGCCTGCTGCCAGGCGCAAGTTCCTGAGTTCGACTCCTGGTACCCACACACACACAAAAAAAATGATCGTGCCAGAAAGAATCCAAATGTTCATTAATATTAGGCAATAAATTGTGTTACATGGGTGTAAAGGAATGGTAGGCAGCAATCAGAATGAATCTATACTAATGATTCCATACATGAAGCTACTACAGACTAAGTAATTTGTGGTGATAGGAATCAGAAAAAGTTACGACTGGAATGGGGTTCTGGAAGACGTACAGGGTTCCGGTATATCCTATTTCTGAATCTTGGCAATTATAAGGCTACATTCTTCATAAAAATGCAAGTTATACAACTATGATTTGTGCATTTTTGTGTGTATGTTATACTTCGATTACAAATGTTTAAACATCTATTTTCATTGGTTGGCCAAGTGTGTGTCACAGCTGCTCATTCAACTGCTGGCATGCAAGGAAGATGTGACGACATGCAAGGAAGTTCAGGTGCTAGACTTTAGGTGCAGGTAAGAGTCTGTAACCTGGTGTTGGGTTGGCAGCACAAGGGCATGTGGGAAAAAAGAGGGTGCAGATTACATTCATCAGCCAAAGAAAAGAACCAGCTCTTCGTTTTCCTACCAAGACATCTCCATATTATGTCTTATGTCTGGGAGGCTGAGCATTTCCTTGGCCCAGTAACTAGATCAAAGGACAGAACAGACATGCTACTCCAGACATTGAACTGGTAAACACCAAGCCATTACAGACACAGATAAACCTATTTACCGGTATGATGACTAGAATAGCATCCATTCCAAGTAAGAACTAAGTGAGAAAATGAAAGCTTTAAGAGTCAAGTCTTTCCATTTGATGGTTAAGACTTCTGGAGAACGGATTCACTGATGCAGATGTAGTTGTGTAGTTACCCAGAAGTTCTTGTTAGAGCATAAATTGTTAGCACTTCTACCCCCTGAGGTTGTGTAGACTGAACTCTCCACTGTTACATGGGTTTCCTAATCTCATTACAATCCCAGGGTTTGGGGCATCTCAGCACTATAGCTAAAGAATTTCCCACACATTATGCACATAAAATATTTCTCCATCATCAGATATGTTGTCCATGAAGACTTTTCAGATACTTGTTACATTGATAAGTGTGGAGGACCACCTGGATGGCTCTCCTTGAAAGAAGAGCAATTATCTCCATCTTGGCTGAAACTGGCCCTATTTCCATGCATTGATATGTAGAGAGCTGGCTAGGACTTTTCCTTATCTCTTCAACTGGCTTTAAGCAATGCAAATCGGTCTAGCTGAGGTGCTTATATGTAGTCTTTGAAGCAAGGCTACAGGCCTGTGTTTCCCCACCCCTTTGCTCCCCAATACATGGTTGAGCCTGGCAGGATGGAGAACCGTGCTCCATGCTGTTGGCTGGGATCAAGCCTTGAAAAAGAGGCTATGACTTCCCAGGGCATGAAAGATTACACATCAGAGCTGAAGCACCGACCCCAAAACATTAGATACTATCTTGAATTGTGATATGCAGATTATTCCTTCTGCATATCCTTCCCTCTGCATATTGCAAAGGTGATTTCAGGCCACCTACCTAGCCCAGCTCATGGTACTCATGAACTTCCTGCCACTCTCAGAGTCACTCATCCTCAAGCCACTCCCCTCCTTGAGAATTAATAAAATCAGCCCTGGGTCGAGGCCTTTGTTCCAGTAACCACCATCTTGGCTGGATTTAGGACCCCTTGGCTCCCCACAACTATAAATATGCCTTAGTGTCTTTATTCTTGCTGTGGGTTGCACTGGAAGTGGTAGATTGGAATTAACTCACTAGAATTCCAATAACTTTTCCATGGGATTACAAACATAAACTTCCCGGACCATGAGAAGGACTGGGAAGGGCTTGCTATAGATAAGATTCTGTATAAGTCAAAATTCTGTTCCAAGGAAAGAAAATCTATCTCAAACTTGCCTTAGCATTAATAAATAAACAAACTGCTTTGTTATTTATTGGAATTTATTGGAATTCAAAAACCCACATGTATTTCTACCTTCAGATGCGGTTTTAATATAGTTGTTCAAGCAATATTCTTTTTTTTTTTTTGTGGGTACCGGGGGTCGACCTCAGGACCTCGCGCATCAGCAGGCGCCCGTGCCGCTGAGCGATATCACCGGCCCCTTTTTCGTATGTGGGATCCGGGAGTCGAACTCGGGCCCTCGCGCTTGCAAGGCAGGCGCTTATGCCGCTGAGCCATCTCACCGGCCCACAAGCAATATTCTTAAGATTTCATCATTCTTCCAGTCCCAGGATTTCTCTTTTGCTGTGCTGCCTTTATTCTCATCCTCTAAGGAATCTGGGAGCTCCTCTTAGCTTAAAAACCAATAGAGGGGCCGGTGAGATGGCTCAGCGGCCTACGCGCCTGCCTGGCAAGCGCGAGGGCCCGAGTTCAACTCCCGGATCCCACATACGAAAAAAGGGGCCGGTGATATCGCTCAGTGGCACGGGCGCCGGCTGGCACACCAGGCCCTGAGGTCAACCCCCGGTACCCACAAAAAAAAAAAAAAAAAATAGAAAAGAAGAAAAAAAGGAATATTTCTTCCCATTAGCTCTTTCCTACTTCTGGGACTCTACCTGGACCATCTTGGGTCCCTACTGATATCTGAACCAGTGACTATGGCTTGAGGGATAGAATGTGTAGCTGAGCCAGGCCTGTACCATACATTTCCCTCCTGAGTGGAAAGCGAACTCCATAAGGAACTTGAGGGCACTACTACCAGTAAAAGGGGGTAAAAAATTCTAGGAGGCCGAAATGACAAATGTCCAGCATAGGTTTCACTTCCGAGTGGTTACATTCATGATGACTTAACTGGGAAAGAAAATCTAAAGGATTTTTCATACTTGCTACGCATGTCATAGAGTTTCTTTCCAGCATAGCTCTTCAATGCTGTAGATTTCCTTTGCTAGTGAAGATTTTTCCACATTCTTCCCATATTAGGAAGACTCTTGAATATGAATTCTTAGATGTCTTCGTAATTGTTCCTGAGCACCAAAGGCTTTTCCACAATCTATGCAGTCAAAAGGTTTCTCCTCACCATGAATTCTCTAGTGCCAGGTTAGTTTTGTAGGAAAACTGAAGGCTTGTCCGCATACTTTACACAAATATGGCTTTTCATTTATGTGGATACACGGATGCTGTCTAAGATGAGAAGTGCTTCCGAAGCTTTTGCCACACTCATTACACTCATAGGGTTTCTCTCCAGTGTGAATTTTCCGATGACAAATTAGTGGTGAGCTCCCAAAAAAAGTTTTTCCACACTCACTGCATTCATAGGGTTTCTCCCTAATGTGGATTCTCTGGTGTGTAACAAACTTGGAACTATTGGTGAAGCCATTCCACACTCCATATAGTGATAGGGTCTGCCCCCTAGGTGGGTTCTCTGGTGACAGATCATATTTGCATTATTATTGAAGGCTCTCTCACACTCCTCACTGATAGGGCACCTGCCAAGTGTGGGGCTTCTGGTGTCGGATTAGTGAAGAACTGCCATTGAAGGCTTTTTCACACTCATTGCACTCAAAAGGCTTTTCCCCAGTGTGGATTCTCTGGTGTCTAATATAGTAAGAAAAATAGCTGAAGCATTTCTCACACTCTTCACAAACACACTCTTCACAGCTGCAGGGCTTCCTCACATAATAAATTCTTGGAACATTTCCTCAAGTGTTTTTCACTCTAGGGTTTTCCTGGTTCTTCATCACATCATGTGTTCTGGCAAAGTCGATTCCCTTTGGTAGTCCACATGACATCACATCTTTTTCTTCTGAAATCTCCTGTGTTAATGTGGACTTATTGTCAATGTTGGTTTCAGCATCTGACATAAGAAATAGAAAACACAAATGCCACCTGAAACTTATACTAGAAATAAAGGAACCTTGAACATTTTAGGGTTTTGAAAGATGTCAGTCATGCCAACCTTCACATCAGCCTGCTACTAGAGAATTCATGGTCAGGAGAAACCTTTTGACTGCATAGATTGTGGAAAAGCCTTTGATGCCCAGGAACAATTATGAAGGCATCAAAGAATTCATATTTATTTTTTGCTGATACATAAAAATTGTTCATATTTATGGGGTTCCATGTGATGTTTCAATACATGTATACCTATGTGTAATTGTCAAATCAGGGTAAGAGTTGGGGGGCATTTTGAAACAGGCTCTCAGTACATAGCTCAGGCTGGCCTTGAACTCTATGTAGCCTAGGCTAGCCTGGAACTCATGGTCTTCCTGCTTCACCCTCCTGAATACTGGGATTACAAGCACTCACCACCATGACCAGCTAATAGTTTTCTCTGTAATATTCATCTTCTCCACAGGATATCCATTGATAAAGATTCATTTTTATGATAATTCCATTTTTTTTTCATTACAGTGCTTAAATTGCTGTAACTTCCATCCACTTGGGATGCCTGAATATTTAACTGGTTTAACTGAGTTAGTGGCTTTCCAACATTCACAATACTTGAGTGTCTGCCTCTGTGTGAATCATCAGAATCACAGCTACAGTCTTTCCAACCCCTTACACATGAAATTTCTTCATAGTATAGACTCAGTGAGGTAAATCGGGTTACGAAGGCTTTGAACCATGACATATTGAAATAGCTATACATCAGTAAGGATTTTAAGTGACAGAAAACCCAACTCAAAACTATTTAAGCAAGTAAAACAAAATGAAGAATACTGGCATTTATTGATTCATGTCACTGAAAAATCCAGAGGTAGATTTAGTTCTGTCTACCTCAGTTTGTCATCTGCAGAGATGTCTGTATTCTCAAACTTCGTGTGGACCAAAGCTAACATCCAACACCAGCAGAAAAGAAGGTCACCTGCTACACAATCACAGAGTTCATTCTGACTGGACGAAGGTGGCTCACCTGAGCCCATCACGTGGCCAGGCAGAAGGAACAGTGTAGATGGGCTGCGGTGGGTCACTCGTTCCACTCTCATAGTGGGGAACAGAGCCCCACCTAAACCGTGTGGATGGCTGAGTGAGAGCAGAGCAGTTTTCCAGAAAGAGTGGGGCAATGATCATCGTGAAAAGGGACTAAAAAATACCACAAGGCCAAAAAAACTGAGGTCCAGCTTCTCTCTAGGATGAGCAAACTCATGACTGTGCAGCTGGAAGGAAGTCTTCAATGTTTTCCACATTACACTCATGAGATTTCTCGCCACTGTGCTTATTCTGCGGCAGTGCTTGACAAAGAACAAAGTGTTCTGAAATACACCTTCTTCACTTCAAGCCCACTCCATTATTTCGATGAGAAAATGGAGTCCTAGAAAGGTGACATGTATCTAGGATCTCACAGTGATGTGGGATGCTTCCTGGCTGCCTTTGTTCTGGGACCTTGGCTTCTGCCTCTGTTCCCATTACTTCAACTGAGTCACTGAGGGCCTTAACTTTTCTTGGGGTTCTGCAAGTCCTTCAAGTTCCCACTTCTTCATAGACAGATAAAAGACTGGAGAAGCTGGACTGTAAGTTCTATAATTCAGTTCAAATTCATCAAGGTAGGAGAAATACCAAGGCACCTCTAGGCAGAATTTGGTCAAGTTTATTGCTTTAGATGCATCCGGAAGGTCTGTCATCCAGGGGGGCTTCTGCTGGACAGAATTCAATGGAGGGGTTGCTGGCCTCTGGCTTCCAGGGACGGGCAGGGACTTCACTAATGTTCATGGATGATCAAAAGCCAAACATGGGAGGGGGCTAGTCTGATCCCCTTCACCAGAGCATGCCCCCTCCAGCTGTGCAAGATGGAGTCCTTTACTACTTTTCTTACTCTCCTTTGTTAAGGACAGGCCTAAACTTTCTCAGTTCCTCAAGCTAAAGTCCCTTACCATTTTCTCTTACTTTCTAGAATTAAAGATTTTTCTTATAAATTCACACTTTAATCTCCATTATCACTGAAAACAAGGACCCATGCTGGCCAGCGAGTTTTTGGTGCTCAGTATGGGTCTGTTCCAGCCCGCCATAGGATTAATCTGGACCCCTCAAACTGACTGAGTGTTCACAATACTGGGCACTGTGGACAGGAAATACAGAGCCCCGCGTGACTGCAAACACCATAAACAGACAATCCTTTCATGGGAACAGAACCACTCCTCAACCCGTGAGGATTCCAGAGCTATAAAATCAGGGCTGAGTTAAGGATCTGTTACTGAGGTTCTAGGATGCTGTGCGCTCCTAGAGATACCTTTCAGGTTCTTGTCCTGAACAAAGAATTGGACAAGACAGGTACAAAAGGCAGTGAGGTTTTACACTCAATACAGGCAGGAAAAGAAGTATGTTCTGCAGAGCAAATGTGGGCCAATTAAAAGAAATAGCTCTGCAGAGTGAGAATGGGCCACTGAAGAAAGAGCGCACAGTGACCATGCGGTTAATGGCAGCATCTTTTTATCTCCCATTCCTCAGGCTGACATCAGATTAGGCTGTCCTATCAAAAGCCTGCTTGATCTCACGCCAGAAGAACTGAAGACATCAGTTAGTGCCCTTTAGGATAGGTAAGAGGAGACAAAGCCAACTAAACAGTGCTAGAATATAAGAAAGTTTCCTATGCACTTGTAATAGGCCACGACTTAATGGTTTTCATTTTTTTCCCTCTGTGGATTCTTTGGTGATGATATTTTTATTGTATCAGAAGTGTTAATTTCATAAGGTTGTTTCCTAGAATACCTAGATTAATACCCTGCCAGAAGTCAAAGTTATTAATAAACTCTGCCTTCTTAAAATTGTAAAGTTTTTTGCACATTCAGTGATTCATGAATTGCACGGCACCAGATCACAACTGGTTCATGGAGAAAGGAGAAAGAGGGAAACCAAGACATAGAAAATTCTTGATTGGTTAAAGTCCCTTCCTGATTTAGTGGCACAAAACTAGTCCCAGCTACTTGGGAGCCTGAAGCAGGAAGATCATAAGTTTGAGGCCAGCATGGACAACTTAGCAAGAGCCTGCCTCAAAATTTAGATAGATATACAGATGATAGATAGATAGATAGATAGATAGATAAATAGATAGATAAATAGATGATAGATAGATATAGATAGATAGATGATAGATGATAGATAGATGATAGATAGGGTTAGAGATGTAGCTCAGTACTCCTTGGTACACACACACATACACACACACACACACACACACACACACACACAGTTTCCTAGTTCATTAGAGGCTTCTGATTGGTTAAACTCAAATTTCATTTTACTCTCCACGTTGAGTTGAGTTTGGGCTTGCTTATTAGCAAACACACGGTGCTGAACCCATCTCAGCCCCATGGCCGCCCAATTCGGTTTTTTAAAAATTAGGATCAAAGAAGTGTCTACAGTGGGGCAGCACAAAGGAGTTCTACTCAGATGACAGAACTGCTCTGAGTCTTGATTGTGGTGGTGATAGTTAATGACTACACAGCAGCACACAAAGAGTTATAGAACCATAAAGTGAATTTTCCTGTATGTAAATAAAAAATAAATTTCAAAACAAAGTTTTACAGTTTTATGAAAAGAATATGTAAGCATGTAAGAAATGTCAGAATTACTGGAAACCCCACAACATTAAAATCCCAGTAAATAATTTTTCAGAAATCTTCCTGTATATATAAACTCATACAGATGTTAAGTGACTGTAAATACAATTTCATTTAAAAAATCTTAAATATTGCATTGTTTCTGTAGTGTGAGAAACTGAAAGTGTAAATAAGGACCAAAACATATACTAGACATTATCAAATAGGAAAATAATGCTCAAATGGAAAGAGGAACTAGGGAAGGGTGGAGGGGAAAGGAAGGAAGGAAAAAGGAAAAAAATGAGAAAGGAAGGAAAAATGGATACAGAGCCTTTTGTAAACAGGGAGGGGAAGACAGGTTGAAGATAGGGTAGGGGAATGGGAAAAAAAAGAATTAAGTTATATATTTGTACAGGTACAAATTCCCTAAGATGAATGTGATCTTTATGCATATCTAAGATGAACCAATAAAATTAATAAAAAAAGAATTTTTTAAAAAAGAAAAAAATATCATTACTTGATACAAGAAAAAAAATCACATGGTAGATGCATTCAAGATCCCTAACTCCCTTGAGATCAATATGAAGTTAGTCTCCAACTAAGACCACATCTTTGCTTAATTTTCTTCCCCTTGCCCTATGGTGCTCTACTCACTCCCCTTCTTTTCGAGCACTAAAATTAATCACTTGCAAAAGAAGCCCCATCTCAGGTTATGCTATTAGAATCCAACCCAAAATGGCCATTGTTCTTGTACATTGTCTTGTAATGTACTTTTTCAGCCAACAAGAAATGGACTTTATTTTCATGTCAATAGGATTTCTATTATTGTTTTAAATGGCTCTACAGTATTCCATAGCATTCTCAACAATTTATCTAATCACCTATTGGTGGATATTTAGGTCATTTCCAATTTATCACTAGTATAAAGTGTATATAAAGCTACAAAAACCCTGAAAAGTACATTTCTGAACATAATTGTATAATCTGAGAATAAATTTCTCAGCGTGGAACTTCTGAGTTTGAGAAAGAGCATATTTAAAATTATATGTATACACTACTACCAAACTACCACCCAGAAAGCTCACGTCAGTCTACAGTCACAACAGTGCGCAAGAATGCTCATTTATCCAAAACGGCGTTTGCTAATATTCTAGTCTAACCACGTTTCACACAAAAGATAACAATGAATTTTGTTTGGTGATAAACAACTTGATCCCAAGCGAAACACCAAAGTTCACGATTCAGGCTGTGAAGGAGACACAAGAAAAGCAAACCCCGCTAAAGTTCATAAAATTTTTAAAAACGAACTTAGAAATGAAGCAGGGAAGGCAATAAGCAGGACCCTCACATCCTTCTTAGTGCTTGGCCCCAAGCAGCACCTGGAGCAAGGGCTCTGCCTGGGATGCCGTGCTTGTCCCACCCGTCTACTGAGCTCGGTACAACCAGAATGCCCTGGTTTTGGACTCTTCACACGGGAGAGCAAGATAGCGGAAGTGCGTCGCGTGCGAACAGAGGCACCTGACGGAAGCATGTACGTCACACGCCCGCGTGGTTGCAGGGCCAGAAGTGTGTCGTGCCTACAGATGGTTTTTTCTAGGATGCGATTGGGCAGTGTCTGAGCGTTTTAGGTTGTCCTTTTCTTGTACTAAGCACACCTTTCTCTCCTTTCAGGAGCTCACGAGCTGGATAGTTCTCCAGTTGGCTGGACAGGAAATGGGACGCTTCTGCCGAGGAGCAGCTGTAGTATCATGATAGAATTCATCACAAAAATCGCCATGACCATAGACCCAGATGGTCGCCATCCTTTCCTGGATGTCTTCTCACCGGCCTCTGAACTCTGGTCCGCTCTGCACTAACTCAACGCCACCCATTCTGCCTCTTACTGTCCTTAGAATGCCTTTGTCACTCTGAGCAGTGGCTTTGTCTTGATTCTAGGTGTCTTGATTCTAGGAGTCTTGATTCCTGGCACTATAACTCTGATGCCACAAAGTTCAAGATCAGAGAGGTACATAGAAAACAGGAAAACGTAGCATCATGGAAGACGCAGAGGTAGTTTGATGGAATGAAAGTTCAACTGTCTCAAATGCAGCAATTTTAATTAAAAAAGAGAAAGATGATAATAAAATAAGGATTACAACAGTACCACCTAGTGGAGAGTGCTAGGAGCATAATAATCAGCCTTCACTTTTGCTTCCTCTCACTTGTGCTCTTTAACTTTTCCTAGCTGAAAGCTCCACGGTCTAATTTCTGACTCTCAGAAATCTACACCCACACACATTTAAATGTGCATACTGATGACATCTGTGTGTGCAAACTTACTATTTTTCAGTAGCTGGGTTTTTTTCTTTCATTATTTTCTGTTTTAAATCTTTTCTAGATTTGCAAGAATCACATAGTAGAGAAAGCTATAATAAATCCCCTTGCACCCACATAGTGTCACCAGCTTCAACCATGAAGAATTTGTATCTGCGCCCCCTGCCTCTCTCACTTTTTTAACTGTTTGTTTTGCTGGAGTATTTTAAGGTAAATTGCAGATATATTGTTTCTCCTGTCAGTACTTCAGTGCATCTCTCTGAAAGATAAAGGTTTTTACAAACAGAACACAATTATATTACCAGTAACAACAATTCTGAAATCCCTTGAAAACCAGTCATATTCAATTTTCCCTAGTTATCTCAAAAATATCTGTTTATAGGTACTTCATTCTTATTCTGATCCAAGCAAGATCCTCACACTGAATTTGGTTATGTCTCCTAAGTCTATTAAGACTCTATATAGATTTCTTTTCTTTTAATACCACTTATTTTTTTGGAAGGCCCTGGACTATCTGTCCAACAGTATCTTTCCCATTCTGTATCTGGCCGAGGTGTCATCTGACATCTCCTCCCGTTCCCCCACCCCCATAACCTGGTAGTTTGAAGTAGAAGTTTGGTTTCATTCAAGTGCAGTTTGGGGGGCTTTTCTCAGGGCTCTTCACACACACTCTTCCTTAACACCTTCATTCTCTTTTTTCAATTTTTCAACATTTATTTAAAAACCTTAGAAGCCTCAGCTGCCTCTTAACTCTTCATTTAAAGCACTGGAAAGAAACAGATCTTGGTAACGGGTAATCCTATGGAGAAAACTGGGGTATAAACTTGAATGTGGCCAGGCATGGCACATGCCTGTATCCCCAATATTTTGAGAAGCTAAGGCAAGAGGATCACAAGTTTGAGCTCAGCCTGGGCAACTTGGAGAAATTAGTGGGACTTTGTCTCAAAATAAAAATTGAAAGAGGGCTCGGGATGTAGCTCAGTGGTAGAGCACCATGGGGTTCCATCCTCAGTATTGCTAAAGAAAAAGAAAAATTTCACTGTAGAATGGAAAACCCTGGGGCCGGTGAGATGGCTCAGCAGCGTAAGCGCCTGCCTTGCAAGCGCGAGGGCCTGAGTTCGACTCCCGGAACCCACATACGAAAAAGGGGCCGGTGATATCGCTCAGCGGCACGGGTGCCTGTTGGCACGCGAGGTCCTGAGGTCGACCCCCGGTACCCACACACACACACACAAAAAAAAATGGAAAACCCTGTATTTTCTTTTTAATGACAAAGGTTTAGGACATAAAAAATATTAAGGGCCTCAAAAATTTACAGAAGGCTCCCTCCATTAATATCTTCAATAAATTTGTAATTCTTCAATGAATATTTATTGACAAAATTTTGTTGAGGGTCTACTATGTGCTTACTGCTATTCTGGGGATATGGCAGTGAATACAATAGTCCCAAATATTTACCCCCACGGAAATTCTGTTAAATTGTAATTAATTGTTCTCCCACTTCCCATGGAATCTTAATAAAAAGAATGAAGTGGAAGAAACCATTTTTCATTTGATATTTACCAATACTATAACTGTTTTGTTTACTATAGTGATTTTTGCACAAATACAGTAAAATTGTTCATTGTGGAAAAAACAGATTTTCATTTACCAAGTGAGAACTCAACCATCATCTAAGATGTTATTTCAATGGAAAACAGCATTCTGGGTTGCAAAATTTAATTTCCAGTTAACTTTGGGGAATAACTGTAAATTTTATAAAATTATGGAAATTTATTAAAAACTAAGAGGCTTGGGGAGGGGCCAGTGCTAGGAACTGAACCCAGGGCTCATGCATGTGAGATAAATGCTCCACAACTGAGCTGCATCCCCAGAATCCAAGAATTCTTTTATTTATTTATTTATTTATTTATTTATTTTTGTGGGTACCGGGGTTCGAATTCAGGACCTCGCGCACCAGCAGGCGCCCGTGCCACTGAGCAATATCACCGGCCCTTTTTTCGTATGTGGGTACCGGGAGTCAAACTCAGGACCTCACGCTTGCCAGGCAGGCGCTTATGCCCCTGAGCCATCTCACCAGCCCAGAATTCTTTTATTTTATTATTACTATTTTTTTGGTACCAGGGATTGAACCCAGGGCCTTTGCAGTAAGCTACATCCCCAAACTTTTATGTTTTTGAGACAGGGTCTTGCTTAATCGCTGAGTTGCCCAGGCTGGGCTTGAATTTGCAATCCTGCCTCAGCCTCCCTTAGTGCTGGGATTACAGATGTGTGCCACTGTTCCCAGCTATCACAGAGTACTTAGCAGCTAAATAAATTCTCAAGTTAGTCAGAGGCTTAAATGTAAAAATTTTAAATCCGACACTACTAGAAGAATTATTCTCTTCCTTTTATTTATACTGTTAAAACTAGTAAAAGTAAGAGTTGAAAATCTCAGACTAGGCTCTCCAGCACTGGAAACAAACCTAAGTACTAGAACAGAAAATTACTAAATGGTTTTCTGCTGGCCACAGGTTGATTCTTTGAGATCATTTATCCTCAGAACTTCACTTACTCATAGAGAACATCCTTTTTCCTATACTAACTGGCCGTCAAATAAAATGAAAATGAGGCCGGGCATGGTGGTACATGCCTGTAATCCCAGCAATTGGGAGGCTGAGGCAGGAGGATTGCTGCGAGTTAGAGGCCAGCCTGGGCTACAAAGTGAGTTCAAGGCCAGCCTCAACTGCATAATGAAACCCTGTCTCAAAAAGACAAAAAAATAAAATAAATAAAATGAAAATGTGCTCCTGGTATTTAGTAATGCCCACAAAAATATTTCACATTCAATATTCCAAAGCAGTTTTAAAGCAGCATCCTTTCATAAGAAAATGTCTGGTTCTCCACCCATTTAATGGGGTTGAATGATAATTTTAAAGAAAGAACTTGTGGCTATTTGGAATATCATCTTCCTCTAAAAAGCTGAAGCTCCATTAAGATAAATTCTACTCGTGGTTTGGTTTTAAATATGGAAGAGAGACAATTTCACACAGTTCCTGGTTTTTCAGGAATGTGAAACAACGCATTCCTATTAAGACCTGTCTCATAGTGAACTCCCCAGCGATCAGATCATCATCTGCTCCTCATTTCCAGAGTCCACTCAACATCTAAGACAAGGAAGCTTTCGGTCAATTCATTTGTAGAGATTTTATTACATACCTTTGCCCTTCAAGTTTCAGACCACAGAGCCACCTTGGTTTTTAGTTCTTTTCTGTGAACTTCAAGTATGTTAGCTTTTTCTTTCAGATTTTCAGGTTTTTCATCTTATATTACATTTCCTTTTCTTCTTCTCATCCTGTGAATGACTCCCATCTCACCCAGACTGGGATGCCGGAGATAAACCACAAACTGCGGATAAGAGACTGACTCCTTGTCGATACTGGCAGTGCACAGAGTCGGCTCATGCTCTGCAGAGTCGGTTTTGGGTTCTTGTGGCATGTTTGCTAAAGGCAGTGTCTCCAGCACTGTTTTCTTCCCCCTTTTCACTCTGCATAAAGCTCTCCAATTCCATGAATTTATTGTGTCTTTGTTGAACCTTTTAAGCAACTTGATTCAGGTTTACAATATGGCATTTCAATCCTACTCTATTCCCCAAGCCTGTTACCTCAATGTAGTAGTAATTGTACTCACACCTCTTCTGATTTTGTCTGACTTCTCTTGAGGTTCTTTGTTTATTCTTGAGGTCTTTCCCCTCCATTTCTCTGAAACCCAAAATTTGCATCTAGCTGCGATTTTAACTCTCATGTCCCATTTCATCTTGGATTTTGTTCTTTTCCAATGTGGCTCAAAACTCTTTGGTGTATACTTGGATTCTTTAATAACGTGAGCTGATGTAGTTTCATATCAGACAGAATTATCTTATTTCTTGCTTCTTGGGAAAACTTCTGTTATAACTGTTAGTGTTGCTATAATTGAATCAGGACATAGTCTGGCATAAAGGGTGGAGGTCGGGGATTGGACTAACAATCTTTAACCACTTGAAGAGCTCAAGGCCATCCTGATTAAATAGCTCGCCTATGCAGCAGTGACATTTACACAGTACAATGGTGACATCTAGTGTCAGCTGGATTAATCTCAGCTCTGCAATTTAACCTGAAATTGAAGAACATGGATTTAGTGCTTCTGTTCTACCCAGAATCCTCACCTGAACTTCCTGTGAAGCCAGAAATTCTTTTTTTCAACTTTGCAATTTGCCTTTTAATTTTCTTAATAAATTTCTTTTTAAATTATTGGGATGTACAACTTGAGTACAACCAGCAGAGAATAAAATAGACAAAAACCTTGCTTAGTTTTTTTGGTTTTTTGTTTTCTTTTTTTGCAGTGTTGGAGATCAAACCCAGAGATTCACTTATGTTAGGAAAATGCTCTACCACTGAGCTATATCCCTAGCCAGTTTACTTTCTTAATAGACAAAATTATTTCATGGCTATTCCCCATATGAGAGGAATTTGGAAGGCAAATTTTTGCTTTGTGGCTTTCACCACAGAAAAATGGAAATGTTGTTGTATATGCTACACAATACCCAGAATGCATAAATGTTTATATACAACAATTAGTTTTAAAACATATTGCAGGGCCAGTGATATAGCTCAGCAGCATAAGCGCCTGCCTGGTAAGTGCTAGGTCCTGAGTTCGACTCCCGGTACCCGCATATATATATATATGCATTATATATATAAAATATATATGCATTTATATATATATATATATATATATATATATATATATATATATATAAAAGAACATATTGCAGAATCATTGAAATACTTGCTTTAAATCCAGCACTGTTGGTGAGATGGCTCAGCGGCATAAGCGCCTGCCTGGCAAGCGTGAGGCCCTGAGTTCGACTCCCCGTACCCACATACAAAGGAAAAAAGGGCCGGTGATATTGCTCAGCGGCAGAAGTGCCTGCTCTCAAGTGCAAGGTCCTGAGTTCAACCCCCGGTACCCACACACAAAAACATAATAATAATAATAATAATAATAATAATAATAATCCAGCCCTGTTTTAAAATTATCATTATCACTTTTTATTAATTTAGATGTCTTCTTATTTGATGACTTGTACATAGATTCCCCTAGCAAAAGGCACCTTCATTCAGTGGTAAACTTTATCTTGGTACCAATAGCAACTGTGGTATTCTAGTGTTGCTTACACCTTCCATTAGCTCAAGGCCCTGTTTGCAGAAAAGATGTAAACTACAGTTACAGCCGGTTTTGTTTGCCCCTCAAGTTGTGCACTGCTTATGCTTCCCAAAGTCTCCTGGATAGAAAGGAACAGATTCTTAGTAGACAGAATGAGTGGAACTGCTTGTCCGGCTCGGAATATTTCCACTTTTACTGAACCAGTATTAAATTACAGCTTATAAAAAGCTACTCTAAAATTCCCGGGACTTTCCACCAGGATACACTTCCCAAAGGAAGCATCATCAAAGCGCTGTTTATGTCCGGCTAGCTATTAAAATCACCTGGGAAGCTTTCTAAAAATATGGTGCCTTGGGCCGGTGAGACGGCTCAGCGGGGTAAGCGCCTGCCTTGCAAGCGCGAAGGCCCAAGTTCGACTCCCGGAACCCACATACGAAAAAGGGGCCGGTGATATCGCTCAGCGGCACGGGTGCCTGTTGGCGCGTGAGGTCCTGAGGTTGTCCCCCCGGTACCCACAAAAAAAAAAAAAAAAAAAAAAAAATATGGTGCCTGGATCCCAGAGACCCAGTACGCTGCCTTTCCCTCGCGGCAGCTCTTGGCGATGTCTTTGGGTTCAGACAGCTGACAGAGGGTATTACTGGGATCTAATCACTTCTAGAGGCCAAAGATACTACTCAACATCCCACTGTACACAAGACAGCACTCACATAGCAAAGAAATGTCCCAAATATCAATAGTGCCAATGTTAAGAAATTCTGTCCAAAGCTTTAACTCTCTAAGTATGTATCCAGCCTGGGCGTGGGGTGTTTTAACCCTCTTCGGGTGATAAGGCTGTGGCAGGAAAAAAAATAAAAGGCAACAGTCTCACAAATTCTTCTTTATCACAGAGTATTGGATGTGATTCTAAGATACCAAATATGGCCATTCCTATGAGTAGCACAAAAGTAATAGAAATAACAAGAAGGGGGATGGTGCTGTCTAGAAATAATGATCAAGGATATAGGAGAGTTACTTCATATTTAAAGTGGGGATCCAAGAGACAAGTGGAAGGAAGTAATAGGGAGCTGCAAGAGGATATCAGACTGAGACAGAAAAGAATGAGAGACGATTGGGAGAAGCAACTGTGATGTCTACTCCTTAATTCCCATCAAGGAAACAAGGGGGAGCTTGAAAGAATCACCCTGGGGCAGAGGATCAGAAGCAGATAACTGATTCAGCAAATGTCTTGTATGTACCTGCTATGCACCGGATTCTGTGAGGGAACATAGAGGAATACAGGAGGAAGATGTCCAGGGAACCAGCCATCTTTCTGGGCAGTTTGCCAATCATTATGGTCCTTGAGGGTCCTGAAACTCGGTTGTTCTTAGTCCCTTCACAGCTTTCTGCTGAGCCATGGCTTCATCTGCCCATATACTTTGTCATCCCCTCACCTTCTTGCAGCATGACATAGAAGTGACTTTTTCAGAGCACTACTGCCAAAGAATATCTGTGAGAATCATGACCCAACATCCCTCCTGGTTGTCCTGGCAAACCAACAAATGGGCAAGGAAAGTGACCACTGTGTGCAAGGGGCTGCTTTTATATTCAAATTTCGCCATAGAGGTTTGACATCTTAGTATTTATGAAAGTCTTCAAAATAAGGAGGGCTAATTTAACAGGTAGGAAAAAAAGACAGTTTTGTGTTTTAAGTTGTAGTTTCAATCTGTGCAGACTCTCCAGCCACTGAGGGAAGTGTTGTAGTCAGTTTACAAGGGAAAGGATTTAATACAGGACACATCATTTATAGGATTATTTTATAATATGCACCCAAAAGTCAAATGCAGAAGAGTGAGGGAGATCTGTCCACACACTAGAGACCCAAAGAATCCAGCTGGGGGCCTGGATCCCACGGCAGTGCCCTGCATGAGTCCAGCTGAAGACCTAGGGCCCATGGCAATGTCCTCCATGAGTCCCACTGGAGGCCTAGAGCCCACGACAATGTCTCACGCGAGTCTGCATCAAGGATCTGCACTGGGAAGGCCCAAAGGTCAGTGGTGGAAGCTAGAAAGTCTGTGCCAGCAGGATGAAGGATCTGTGCCAGCAGGCTGAGGGATCTGCACTGGAGACAGGAAGCGACACTCAAAGTAAAGACCGGCGCTCCCCCAAAAAGAACTGCAGCCATCCTCAGCGACAGCGAGGACCTGAGCTCCTCCAATGATGAGAACATCCAAGTTCATATCAGGAAAACCAGCACGACAAGCTTCTCCAGGAGAACCAACAGTACACCATCTTACCCTCCAGTTCTCTTTTTTATGCTGCTGGCAACAATCCTCAGGTGGGCCTTCCATACCCAGCACCACTCTGACTCAGTTCAGCTGGGTGTTACAAGTTGACCACTAGTTGTCAATCTACCACAGGAAGTTTTTTTCAAATTTTTAGTTTTCCTTTTCTAGAATGGAGCAATGTCCTTTGGGCAAATTCCCCTGTAGTGTCTGGGCCCAGATCATAGCATGACTGTGCCAGAAGATTTTGTTGGTTTGGGCAGGATCTTCCTGGTGACTTAGACTCAAAGCCAGGGTCTGCACACTTTTTTTCAGTTTGTTTTATAAAAACTAGGTGCCCATGTCCAACAAGCACATGAAAAAATGCTCAATGTCATTAGGAAATGTAAATCATAATCACAATGAGATACGCTTAAGTTACCATATGTTTTTAAATGGGGAATAAGAGTTGTTGAGGATGTGGGGAAATTAGAACTCTTGCACATTGCTGGTGAATATGTGAAATAGTGCAGTCACTGAGGAAAAGTTTGGCAGTTCCCCAAAAAGTTAAGCAAAGAATTACCAGCAATTTCACAGCTAAAAAATATTTCCCCAATGCATTGAAAACAGGTATTGAAACTCATATTTGTACATGACTGCTCATCACCACACTGGTCATAATAGCCAAAAGGTGAAAGCAAACCAAATGTCTGTGATGGTGAATGAATAAACATAGTAGTCATATAATTAAATATTAGCCACGAAAAGGGATGAAGTAATGATACATGCTACAATTTGGATGAACCTTGAAAACATTCTGCTACATGAAAGAAACTACACACAAAAGACTTCCATTTTGTGTTCCACATGATACTAATCATGGAATAAGTTTACTCATAGAGACAGAAAACGGACAAGTGCTCCCTAGAGGGGGCCTAGTGGGAGAGGTGAGAAGAGAGGCTACTTTATGGGTACAGAATTCCCTTTTAGGGTGATGAAAATGTGGAAATAGAGGTTATAGTTGTACAACATTGTGAATGTACTAAATGCCACCGAATTGTACTTTGAACTGGTTAATGGTTAATTTAATATTGTGTGAATTTTACTCAGTAAAAAAAAATCTGTAAAAGAAAAACACCTAGATAGCATTTTAATGCATTGTTAGCAAATATTTAACATTTTAACCTAAGTGTACATAGCTGCATAGGGTAATTTAAAATAAAACGGTTTAAAATTAAAGAAACTGTTATATCATTCTTTAAAGTATGTCAAACTATCTTTTTTTTCATTTAAGTTTATTGGTACAATTTAGATAAACATAATGGTCACATTCATCATAGGGAATTTGTACCTGTACATGATATATTGCTGCAGAATTCAAGGGATCAGAGAGACTAATGGGGAAACAGGAGGATTTTATTTGAAGGTTTTAGGTCATAGCTGCCAATCTTATCTGTACCAGAACAAGGAGCTACAGCCATAATGGAGTGTTCACTTCGAGAGGCATTGTTCAAGGCTGGGAAAGCTTATTTTCCTTTAAGTCCTGTTTCAATATCTTGATTCCTCTTTTTTTCCCCAATTCCCCTCCCCTCCCTTCAACCCCTCTTCCCCTCCTTATTTACAAAGCTTTGTTTCCATTTTATCTTTCTTTTCTTGTTTTTTTCCTTTCCCTTACTTCCCCCCTCCCCCAGTTCTTCTTTGCTTTTGAAAAATTTCTTCCTATTTCACAATATCAATTATACATTTTGGTCCTTATTTACACTTTCAGTTTCTCACACCAGAGAGATAATGCAATATTTACACATGTGGGTCCAATTTATTCCATGTAGGAGTATGGCCTCAAGGTGCATCCATTTACCTAGAAATGCCTCAAGTTTAGCCCTTCTTTAGGGCAGAGTAGTACTCCATTGTATAAAAAAACACATCTTTTTTTATCCATTCCTCAATTGATGGGCATTTGGGTTGTTTCCAAGATTTACCTATTACAAAGTGTGTTGCTATAAACATGGGTACACATATATCGCTATGATATTTTTAATTCTTTCAGGAAGATACCAAGAAGGGGAATGGGACCTCAGATGGGGCCTTTAGTCCTAGTTTTTTGAGGAATCTCCACACTGATTCCCACAGTGGTTGCACCAGTCTACACTCCCACCAACAGTGGAGAAGGGTTCCTTTTCCCCACAGCCCCGCTAGCATTTGTTATTATCTCTACAGACTTAATGCTCTAGTCCTTTGGTGCTCAATTACCTATGTTTAAAAACACATGAACAACTTCTTCTTTAACTGTAATATATTTTATAGCATCCTTTCTTCTCCTTGAAATTATATTTCCATTATACTTCCTCAAAAATTTTCATCCTTATGTAGCTTTTTAGGTTTGAAAATCTTTTCTTAATTACCTTATTGTCAATAAAATGTATACTGTATAAAATTTAAATTTAAAACTTTAAATATTTTCCTGATACCCAAGACTCCAAATATTAAGAATTTCTTTTGGATTGGGTTGTTGTAATCGGCATTAGTACACACCCGGTCAAAATAACATCAATAATCTTGATTTTGTTAAATAATATAAATAACTATTAATAACAAAGGAATACAAATATTAAAGATACATATCTCTTAGCCAAGTGTGGTGGTGCACACCTGTAATCCCAGCTCTCTGGAAGGCTGAGGCAGGAGAATCACAAGTCTGAGCTCAGTCTGGGCAACTTAGCAACTTAGGGAGACCTTGCCTCAAAATTTAAAAAGGGAGGGGGTAGGGTTGTAGCTCAGTGTGAGACCCCTGGAATCAATCCCCAGTACACCCAAAAAACAAAAAAATACACATCTTTTCTATGTTGGATGGGACATTTTATTTCCTGTTTTTTGGGGGCGCATGTGGATAAATGCTACTTCTTAAAAGAATGAGAGAGTGCAACATAAATTCTGTTTATTTATTTCATTTCTAGAGAAATAAACACTGTTTACATAAACTAGTACATGGGAATAGAGAGTTTTGTTAGGTCAATGTCAGTCATTCCATCCTCTTAAATTTTGTGCCAAAAATCACACAATGGTTAATCATCAAAAAAAAATATCTTTAGTGGTCAGCTGATGGCTAGATTAGGTACTTCTTTAATGCAGTAATTCATTTTTTAGATTTTTAAAAATTATTGAAATGTAGAAGCCTACACAAACATAAAGGAAGAATAAAATGAGTCCCAGTGCCCATCATCATCTTCAGCAACTTGACCAACCCACAGACGATCTTGTTTCATCTCTCCCTTTTCCCCACTATCAGTCTGTTCTCCACCTCGAATGTCTTCATCACCAATGGATTATTCTGAAGTAAATCCCAGCTATCACACTACTTCATCTGTAGATACTTCTGTGTGTGTATAATAAAGATGTTTTTAAAACATAACATAAACCAGTATATACCTTTTAAAAATGTAATTCATGCAATATTCAGCCAGTGTGAAAATGCTGTCTGGTTGCCTCACATGTTTCTCTTTTGGATTGATTTGGATTTTAGTGTTGGCTGCTCCACTTAAGAGCACTAATATACACGAATTGCATTTGGTCGACATTTCACCTAAGACTCTTTTAATCTACTAGTCCCCACTACCACCACTGTTTTTCTTTCCCTTTTCAATTGATTTGTTGAAAAACTGGATAATATTTCCTCTACAGCTTTCTACTGTCTGGATTTTGCTCATTGCAGTTCCTTGTATCATATAAACATGTTCCTCTGGCCCCTGTATTTCCTGAAAAGTAATATGTAGAGCTTAAGGTTTGGACAAATTCGGATTTGATACTTGGGCAAGAATCCTACATGGGCAGTGTAATTCCTACTTCACTGGAAGTACATTAAAGTGTAGGCTTCTCTTTTTTTGTGATGGCATTGATCAGTGGGTTCAGTGTTATCTGAACTCACTCATTGTCAAGTTCCCTATTAGCCTTCCAACAAATGGTTTTAGCAGCCATTAATGACCTTGGCTGAATCCACCATTTCATTATAATTTTCTCCTTTAATTTTGACAAAGATCCGTAATTATAATCCTGCAAAAGAATTCACTACCTACATACTGGAGTCACTCACTTCTTTAATTTCTATAGGCTACTATACTCAACTTCAACCATTGTCATATTAAATAATTATTAACTTTTAGAATTTATGTGATTATAATTAATTATAACTGCTACTCTTCTATTTAAGAGGCACCCATAACCTGATATAGTTAGAAAATAATGGGAAGACAAAATACTAATTCTATACACCATCACCAATTCAATATTTTTTCAATCTCAGTCCATGATTTAAAAACATTTTTGTTAAAAATCTTGGAGATTTAGACAGAGATAAAAATGACCACAATTCCAAGAACAACAGAAAGAAACCACGAGGCAGGGCAAGCATTTAAACGGAAGGTAAAAGCAGGGAACCAACAGCATGAAAATATCATGATAAAGATAAGCTAATACATATCAGTTATAACCATCAATGTAAATGGCCTCGATTCACCAAACAAAGGAAACAGACTGGCAGAATAGATCAAGAAGCAAGATCCAACAATATGCTGTATACAAGAAACACATTTAACTCAAAAAGAAATTCATAGACTGAAAGTCAAAGGATGGAAAACAATACTCCATGCGACAGGAACCCAGAAAAAAGCAGGAGTAGCTATCCTGTATGCAGATAATGTGAACTTCAAACCAAGAATGATCAAAAGAGATAAAGAAGGCCATTACATACTTGTTAGGGGAAAACTTCAAGAGGAAGAGATAACAATCATAAATACGTATGCACCAAATACAGGGCACCCAAGCACATAAGACAATTATTAATAGACATGAAAAACCAAATAAGCAATAACACAATTGTAACAGGAGAACTTAATACCCCATTGTTAAAAAGAGATAGATAAACTAGACAAAAAATCAGCAAAGAAATATCAGAACTGAACCAAACCTGTGAACAAAAGAACTTAGTAGATGTTTTCAGAGTGTTCCTCCCAACATCATCAGAATACACATTCTTCTCAGCTGTACATGGGACATTCTCTAAAACAGACTATACACTAGCCCACAGAACATGCTTAAGTAAATGCAAAGGAACTGAAATTATCCCATGCATATTGTCTGACCATAGTGCAATGAAATTGGAAATTAATGGCAAAAGAAACAGCAAAAATTCCATAAACACACAGAAATTAAATAACACCCTCCTAAACAACCAGTGGGTCACAGATGAAACTAAAGAAGAAATTAAACAATATCTACTATTAAATGAGAAAGCAGATACAACATAGCAGAACTTATGGGACACAATGAAAGCAGTCCTAAGAGGGAAATTCACAGTGGTGAATTCTCATATCAGGAAAACAGAATAAGGACAAATAACCTAATGTTGCACCTCAATCTTCTAGAAAAAGAAGAGCAAGACAAGCCCAAAGCCCATACAGGGGAGGAAATTATAAAGATCAGAGCAGAAATTAACACAGTGGAGACTAAGAAAACAACACAAAAAATTAATGAATCAAAGAGTCGGTTCTTTAAAAGGATAAATAAAATTGATAAACCCTTAGACAACCTTATCAATAAAAGGAAAGAAACAACTCAAATTCATGCGTTGAGGAATGAAAAGGGTGAAATCACTACAGATCCTGTGGAAATTCAGAAGATCATCAAAAGCTACTACAAAAATCTTTACTCACATAGGATGGAAAGCACAGAAGAAATGGATAGATTCCTAGATAAGTATGAATTACCAAAGCTGAATCAAGAAGATATAAAAATTCTGAATAACCAATATCAGTTAATGATATTGAAAATGTAATTAAAAACTTACCAAAGAAGAAAAGCCCATGTCCTGATGGATTCACTACTGAACTCTGCAAGACATTCAGAGAAGATCTAATGCCAATATTCCTCAAACTCTTTAATGAAATTGAAAGGGAAGCAATACTCCCTAACTCATTCCTGGAGACAAGTACTGCCCTGATACCAAAACCAGAGAAAGACCCAACCAAAAAAGAGAACTACAGGCCAATCTCCCTAATGAACATAGATGCAAAAATCCTCAGTAAGATACTGGCAAACAGAATGTACCAAATCATCAAGAAGATTATACACCATGACCAAGTAGGATTCATCCAAGGGATGCAGGGAAGGTTCAACAAACACAAATCGATAAATGTAATATACCATATTAACAGAACCAAAGACAAAAATCACATGATCATCTCAATAGATGCAGAAAAAGCATTTGACAAAGTCCAACATCTATTCATGATAAAAAAAACCCTACAGAAAATTGGATTAGATGGTCTTTACCTCAATCTGATAAAAGCCATCTATGACAAACCAACAGCTAACATCGTACTAAATGGTCAAAACTGAAATTTCACTCTAAAATCAGGAACAAGACGAGGATGTCCACTATCATCACTCCTATTCAATATAGTTCTGGAAACATTAGCCAGAGCAATTAGACAAGAGAAAGAAATAAAAGGAATAAGGATAGGAAAGGAAGAAGTTAAATTATTATTATTTGCAGATGACATGATACTCTATATAGAAGACCCCAAAAACTCCACCAAAAGACTTGTAGACTTAATAACCAAATTCAGCTGTGTAGCTGGATACAAAGTCAACACTCAAAAATCAATAGCATTTCTGTACACAAGCAAAAAACTCACAAAAGAGAGAAATTAGGGGGCCGGTGAGATGGCTCAGCGGCGTAAGCGCCTGCCTTGCAAGCGCGAGGGCCTGAGTTCGACTCCCGGATCCCACATACGAAAAAGGGGCCGGTGATATCGCTCAGTGGCACGGGCGCCTGTTGGCGCGCGAGGTCCTGAGGTCGACCCCCCGGTACCCACAAAAAAAAAAAAAAAGAGAGAGAAATTAGGGAAACTACACCCTTCACAATAGCATCCAAAAAATGAAATACTTAGGAATTAATCACAAAAGAAATAAAAGATCTATATATTGAAAATTACAGTATTCTGAAAAAGGAGACTGAAGAGGATATCAGAAAATGGAAAGATAGTCCTTGCTCATGGATAGGAAGAACCAACATAGTGAAAATGGCCATACTCCCAAAATTGTTATACAGACTTAATGCAATCCCAATCAAAATACTATTAGCATACCTCACAGAACTAGAGAAAACATTCCTAAATTTCATTTGGAATGAGAAGAGACCTAGAATAGCAAAAGCAATTCTGGACAACAAAGGCAAGTCAGGGGGCATCACAATCCCTGACATGAAATTATACTACAAAGCTACTGTGACAAAATCAATATGGTATTGGTAAAAAAACAGACCTGAGAATCAGTGGAACAGAATAGAAAATGTAGATGCACATCCAAACACACTCAGCCCCCTTATCTTTGACAAAGGAGCCAAACATGTTCACTGGAAGAAAGATAGTCTCTTTAATAAATGGTGCTGGAAAAACTGGCTTTCTACATGCCTAAAGACTAAAACTAGACCCATATCTATCACCATGCACTAAACTAAAGTAAGAATGGATCAAAGATCTAAAAATTAAAACAGAAACACTAAATTTACTGGAAGAGAAAGTAGGCAGAAATCTTGAGGACATAGGCATAGGCAGAGACTTCATGACCAAAACCCAGACCACATGGGAAATAATACAAAGAATCAACAAATGGGATCCCACCTTATTAAAAAGCTTTTGCATAACAAAAGAAATCACCAACAGAGTGAAAAGACAACCGACAGAGTGGGACAAAATTATAGTCAATTTTCCCTCAGACAAAGGACTTATATCTGGAACATATAAAGAATTGAAAAAAATCAGGGCCCCCAAATTCAAGGACTCAGTCCAAAAATGGGCATCTGAGATGAATACACACTTCTCACATGAAGAAATACAAACGGCAAATAAATATACGAAAAAATGTTCAACATCACTGGTCATTCAAGAGATGCAAATTAAAACAACACCGAGATTCCATCTCACCCCAGAAAGAATGGCTACCATCAAGAAATCAACCAATAACAAATGCTGGCGGTGCTGTGGGGAAAAAGGAATACTTCTCCACTATTGGTGGGAGTGTAGACTGGTGCAACCACTGTGGAAATCAGTGTGGAGATTCCTTAAAAACTAGGATTAGGCCCTGATGGATTCACTGCCGAATTCTACAAGAAATTTAGAGAAGACCTAACGCCCCTACTTCTCAAACTTTTCAATGAAATTGAAAGGGAAGCAATACTCCCAAATTCATTCCTGGAAGCAAGCATTACCCTGATACCAAAACCAGAGAAGGACCCAACTAAGAAAGAGAACTACAGGCCAATCTCCCTAATGAACATAGATGCAAAAATCCTTAATAAGATACTGGCAAACAGAATCCAACAAATCATCAAGAAGATTATACACCATGACCAAGTTGGATTCATCCCAGGGATGCAGGGATGGTTCAACATACGTAAATCAATAAATGTAATACACCATATTAACAGAACCAAAGACAAAAATCACATGATCATCTCAATAGATGCAGAAAAAGCTTTTGACAAAGTCCAGCACCTTTTCATGATAAAAACCCTACAGAAAATCGGAATAGAGGGTCTTTATCTCAATCTGGTAAAAGCTATCTATGACAAACCAACAGCCAATATTATACTAAATGGCCAAAAACTGAAAGCCTTCCCTCTAAAATCAGGAACAAGACAAGGATGTCCACTGTCCCCACTCTTATTCAACATAGTTCTGGAAACTTTAGCCAGAGCAATTAGACAAGAGAAAGAAATAAAAGGAATAATGATTGGAAAGGAAGAAGTTAAATTATCATTATTTGCAGATGACATGATACTCTACACAGAAGACCCCAAAAACTCCACTAAAAAACCGCTAGATTTGATAAGCAAATTCAGTAGTGTAGCTGGATACAAAGTCAATACTCAAAAGTCAATAGCCTTCCTGTACACAAATAACAAACTTACTGAAAGAGAAATTAGGGAAACAATACCTTTCACAATAACATCCAAAAAAATGAAATACCTAGGAATCAACCTCACGAAGGATGTAAAAGACCTCTATACTGAAAACTACAGTACTCTGAAAAAGGAGATTGAAGAGGATATCAGAAAATGGAAAGATATCCCTTGCTCCTGGATAGGAAGAACCAATATAGTGAAAATGGCCATACTTCCAAAATTGTTATACAGATTTAATGCAATTCCAATCAAAATTCCAACAGCATATCTCACAGAATTAGAGAAAACAATCCTAAAATTCATTTGGAATCAGAAGAGACCTAGAATAGCAAAGGCAATTCTGGGCAACAAAGGCAAGGCAGGGGGGCATCACAATCCCCGACTTGAAATTATACTATAAAGCTACTGTGATAAAAACAGTGTGGTACTGGCAAAAAAACAGACCTGAAGATCAATGGAACAGATTAGAAGATGCTGAAACAACCCCAGACATACTAAGCCACCTTATCTTTGACAAAGGTGCCAAACACATTTGCTGGAAGAAAGATAGCCTCTTTAATAAATGGTGCTGGAAAAACTGGCTTTACACATGCCGAAGATTAAAACTAGATCCATATCTTTCACCATGCACTAAACTAAATTCAAAATGGATCAGAGATCTAAATATTAAAACAGAAACATTAAATCTGCTGGAAGGTAGGATAGGTAAAACCCTTGGAGACATTGGTGTAGGCAAAGACTTTATGAATAAAAACTCAACCGCACGGGAACTATCCCAAAGAATCAATAACTGGGATCTCATCTTATTAAAAAGCTTTTGCACAGCAAGAGAAACCACCAACAGAGTGAAGAGACAACCCACAATGTGGGAAAAAATGTTTGCCAGCTGTTCCTCAGACAAAGGATTACTATCGAGAACATATAAAGAACTCAAAAAAATCAGACTTCCCAAATTTAAAGACCCACTCCAAAAATGGGCATCTGAGATGAATACACATTTCTCAGATGAAGAAATACTAACGGCAAACAAATATACAAAAAAATGTGCAACATCACTAGTCATTCGAGAGATGCAAATTAAAACAACACTGAGATACCATCTCACCCCAGAAAGAATGGCTACTATTAAGAAATCAACTAATAACAAATGCTGGAGGGGCTGTGGGGAAAAAGGAACCCTTCTTCACTGTTGGTGGGAGTGTCGACTGGTACAGCCACTGTGGAAGTCAGTGTGGAGATTCCTCAGAAAACTAGGGTTGGAGGTCCCATTTGACCCAGCTATTCCCCTTCTGGGCATCTTCCCAGAAGAATTAAAAACATCGTACCACAGCGATATATGTGCACCCATGTTTATAGCAGCACAATTTGTAATAGCCAGATCTTGGAAACAACCCAAATGCCCATCAACTGAGGAATGGATAAGAAAGATGTGGTATTTTTATACAATGGAGTACTATTCAGCCATAAAGAAGGATAAACTGGAGACTTTTATAGGTAAATGGATGCAACTCGAGAAAATACTCATAAGTGAAATAAACCAGAAGCACATGTGTAAGCATCGTATTATCTCTCTAGTACGAGAAACTGAAAGAGTAAATAAGATCCAAAATGTACAATAGATATGGTGAATCAAAAAGAAACTGGTCAAAAGGAAAGAGAGACTGGAATAGGGAAAAGAAAGAAGGGAAAGGGAAAAAAAATTGTATATATATATATATATATATATATATAAGATGGTTAAGATAGATACACTACCATTTTTACTTAGTTCATTGAAGAGTAAGGTTTGTGCCAATAATGTTTGGACAATTGAATGCTAATGTCTGGTGTCCTGAATAACTAACTTAAAGATAGTAATACGTAATGTATTAACCATTGTTACCCTCCTATTATGTTGGTTTGAAAATTTGTTCTTCTTTTGATTTGTTTTGTTTTTTCTTCTCTTTAAAAAAAAAAAAAAAAAACTAGGATTAGAGGTCCCATTTGACCCAGCTATTCCCTTTCTTGGTATCTTCCCAGAAGAATTAAAACATCATACCACAGCGATATATGCACACCCATGTTTATAGCAGCACAATTTGTAATAGCCAAATCTTGGAAACAACTCAAATGCCCATCAACTGAGGAATGGATAAAAAAAGATGTGGGTTTTTTATATAATCTAGTACTACTCAGCTATAAAGAAGGATAAACTGGAGACTTTTATAGGTAAATGGATGCAATGCAAGACTATACTCATAAGTGAAATAAATCAGACCCACATGTGTAAACATCATATATTATCTCACTTGTGTGAGAAACTGAACAAGTAAATAAGATCCAAAATATACAATAGATACTGTGAATTGGGAAGAAACTGTTCAAAAGAAAAGAGAAAATGTCATGGGAGAAAGGGGAAAGGAAGGAAGGGAAAAGGAAAAAAAAAAAAAAAATATATATATATATATATATATATATATATATATATACACACAAGATAGTTAAGAGAGTTATACAGCTAGTTTCTCTTAGTTCATTGAAAACTTTGAGCTAATATTGTTTGGACAATATTTCATGCCTATATCTTATACTCTGAGTAACTGCTGTGAAGATAACAATATGCAATGTATTAATTATTGTTACTCTGCTACAAGCCTGTTTGGAAACTCTGTTTTATTGTTATTTTTATTTATTTATTTTTTCTCTTTAAAATAAAAAAAGACGGGCCAGTGAGATGGTTCAGCAGCATAAGCGCCTGCCTGGCAAGCGTGAGGGCCCGAGTTCAACTCCCGGAACCCACATACTGAAAAAAGGGCCAGTGATATCGCTCAGTGGCACGGGCGCCTGCTGGCGCATGAGGTCCTGAGGTCGACCCCGGTACCCACAGAAAAACATAAATAAATAAAATAAAATAAAGAGTTTGAGCCTTACTTCCCAATCACAAAAGACTCCCAAACCAGGGAGGAATGGATCCACAATCCACTAATGAATAAGCCTGGTGAAATCAACTTTGAGCTAGAAGAGGATCAGCTGCTTGATATGCAACTGATAGTGCCCTTATAAGTTTGTTTGAGACAAATCTTCATATGATCTTGATTAAAGTCAGAAAATCCTGAGATTGTCACAAAAGTACTGAAAAGCATGATTCTATTTTCAATATCCTATCTTTATGGAGCAGGATTTTCTGCAATGATAGCAACCAAAATGAGATTATGGAGTAGACTGGGCATAAGCAACACACTTTGGGTGTCACTGTCTCCCATCACCCTCCAGGGGGAACATTTAATTTCTGAAAAACTCTTTTAGGGCTCCCACTGATTCTGCATTTTCATGAGGTGTATAAATCCAAAGCAGGATGTCATGGTGAGGGGCAACAGTTCAAGGTGGCAGAAGACCGAAAAAGCATCAGGAGCAAAAAAAGGGGGAGAGCAAGCCTCTTTTCCTCCCTTATATTGTAAACAGACTACCCACCCTAGGGCGGGTGTAGCACTCACACCATCTCTGTGTCCTCCTCTTGCACAGTCTGAGGATGTTTACAAAGTGAGGACCTTGGCCCCCTGATGAGTCGCTTAGTTAAGCTTCTAAACTTCTCAAATTGACACAATGAATCAACCATCACAGCATCCTAGGGCATAAACAGCCACCCTAGGGCATGTCCTCTACACCTTAGGATGTAGAACTGCTGAGTCACTTAGTTAAGCTTCTAAACTTCTCAAATGGACACAGTGTATCAACCATCACAGGGACCATAAATAGTACACAAGGCCATGCCTCCCTGACCTATCCAGACAAACCTAGGAGCATGCTTTAGTAAACTACTAGATATTTCTTAACCCAATGAAGTTGACAAACCTAGATTGATGATCACAGTTAATTTATTCACATTTAGAATAATTTATTAAAATAAGATAACTATGTAATTTGCCATCATTTAATTATAATATTTCAATGTAGTGTGTAGCCAACATTGTAAGTTATTTACAATGCAAGAAATATGATGGAGGGCTGGTGAGATGGCTCAGCGGCTTAAGTGCCTGCCCAGCAAGCATGAGGGCCCGAGTTCGACACCCGGAACCCACATACGAAAAAGGGGCCGGTGATATCGCTCAGCGGCATGGGCGCCTGCTGGCGCGCGAGGTCCTGAGGTCGACCCCCCGGTACCCACAAAAAAAAAAAAAAGAAATATGATGGAAGATATAATACTCCTTTAATATGTGTACACATATCAAAATCTAGTTTTAAGCTTTGAGAGCAATTAGTTACAATTAAATCTTTAATTAACTGTACTAATCATAGTTATATTTAATTATTTGTACTAATTTTGCTAGACATCATGATTGAACTTTTCCTATGAAAGAAAAAGGTATATATTGCACTAATTAATCCAGCACTTGCATCATTAAGAAAAAATAAGATGAAGATTGATTACCATTAGAATATTTTACAATATGATTTGATAAAGCTATTTTATTAACCACCTGATTGATAAATGCACAGAAAATCTGAAAGAAATAATGAAACCTTCAAGTTTATCCAGTATATCGTCAATGATCTCTTAGTCTCAAAACGCATTCAAGTTTCCTTGAAAACAACTGTCATCAACTTTGGCCTCTTCAGAGGTACTTTTCCTTTCACAAAAACAAGTCTTGGGATATATTGAATAGAATATACTGTATAAAATGCTTTACCTCAAATATGTAGGGAAAAGGAATTTTTTAGATTTCATGTTTGCTGTGCTTGAATGAGGCTTTCGCTAGGAGCAAAGTTTTATCCCACAATAAACTGAGCTAGAAGAGGTGAAGTCACTTCTATTCCACTATCCTACTCCACAATACCCAATTCAGAGGGTCGCTTTTTAGGCCAATTCCTCCAAATGGGAAAATGTGTAAGACAATGGAAGACAACTGGTAGGCAAAGGCTTTTTTCCCCTCCTCTTTGAATAATTATTAAAGGAAATTTTTCAGAAATCCATATTTCATAGTGTCCCTTTTTTGGTGCCCCAGAAGTTTTAATTTGCTGAGACAATTTGAGTGCATTAAAAGCATTTTCTCTTTGCAAAGCAAGAGAGGATCAGGTAAATAAGGTGAGTAAGAAAGAATAACTGGCATGGGCAGCAATCAGGCTCATTCTTGTACATCAAACTGAGGATCTGGAACTGCAGTCCCTTAGAACTGTCCATGTTGCTGCTCTCATTTGGAAGACCCCTGACCACTAGCTCTGAGGGAATGGCTTTGGAGTGTCCTCGGAGTGGGAAAAAGCAAATGCAACCAGCTCGACCACAGACTTGCTTTGCAACTCTAAGAACATTCTTTAGTCTTATTGTTCTGACTTGGAAAGTAGAATCAAGGTCTGGTTTCCTGTTTCCTTCTGATAATCAAGAATGAGGAATAGTAATACTAATCTGGTTTTGAATAATATTTTTAACATTCCAAAAGACTTTGCTACCTGGATCTTTAGCCTCCCAACTCTCCCTGTGTGACAGATGAGAGTCATGAAGACCCAGGGAAAGATGCAACAAAGATCACATAACAAACAAGTGACCCGGTTGGAAATAGCACCTACATTTACCCCATTTCTTCAAATGCATCAACATGGGAAAATACCAGGAAAACTACAAAAGCAGAACTGAAAGAAATCACCAACTAAATTAAACACTAGCTAGCAAACAGAAAGTTCAGTGTGACGTACACTAGTATGTATACTATATGTAGTATATAGTATAACTGAGTTTATAGTACATACAGATTCTTAAAAAATCATTTTCATAAAGTAACAGAGGCCAATCAATAATCTTAATCTATTCCTCCAAACTATAGCACAGGGATCAAAGGGGAATAAACTAACACTCTGGAGCTCCCAAAGGTTGTCTCCAGCCTTAACTGCATTTTCACTCTTCCTTGTCCAGTGAGCTGTGATATGCTTCCCATTTCTTTATCCACCCTGCAACATAATCCTCCCCTGAAAGGAGGGCCACCAGCCAAACAAGAAATTTCGTTAAACTAATCACCTCAGGAAAGACATTTGTATTATTTGTTTTGCTTCACTTGGAGCAAAGTGTGAATATAATCTAACTTTTGACTAGTAATATGAAAGCTGTTACAGAAGAGTTACATTTTTCTCCTTTCCCTTTTCTCTTTCCACCTAGTTCTTTGTCGCAGAAGTACTGAATGAGTAAAAACTTAAGCCATAAAATATGTTGTAATCCTGTACATGCCACAGGCGACACAAAATAAAACACTTTAGGCTAATCCAGGAAGTATTTGGATATTATAAGAACTTTCATACTGTAAGGCTTAGCATAGAGGGTTGAGACAAAGGTCTACTCGATGGTGGAGGTAAAACCTGATGTGTCACATAAGCATAAAAAAGGATTGGGGGGGCCAGTGATATAGCTCAGCAGCATAAGCGCCTGCCTGGCAAGTGCGAGGTCCTGAGTTAGACACCCAGTACACACATAAAAAAAAGGATTGGGGGCAAAGGAATGAAATAATGAATCTTGGAGTGCTGATTTGTAATTGGGAGTTATATGTAAGCTCAAGATAGAAACATAGCTTTCCTGAAGTTTATAGAGTAGTTAAGATTAGAATAAATCCAGATAACCAAGACTACTGAAGACCAAGCATGAAGACAAGCCACGGGGCTGCCTTTCTTTTCTGAGCTGATCTAGAAACTGGTCAGTGATCTCAAGACCCTACCTCTGCCCTCCAAAATTTACATCTGACCTAAACTACCTCAAGAGCTGAGAGCTCCGTAATTATAGAGCTGAGAGGAAACTTAAATATTATTTAATACATCTGTTCTCAAGCATTTTGTTCTCACAACTCCTTAAAACTCTGAAAGATATTGAGAACCATAAAGAGGTTTTATACACAAGGGGTGACTGAAATATACTATGAATGTTTAAATTTAAAAATTTTTATTGTACACATTTCTCGTTTAATGACCAAGTTCCATTTCTGTGACTAGGTCATTAAATTAACTGGTTGATAAACGAGGAATTGTATGCAGTACATACATTACGATATTCAGAACAAAGAAATGGTCAAAGAAAACTCCAACTTGATGATTTTGCTTTTACTTGCATAATTCCTACATGCAGTACTGTAATATATAAAAGAACATAAAACTATAGTACTGTACTGTACTGTACAATCAGCAAAAATTACAATATCATGTAAACAAAGTATATTGTACAAAAAAGACATTGATGCTCTGTAAACAAGATGTATAGAACTGTAAAAACATAAAAAAAGATGGGTTGCAAGTCCAACAGGCAGGTGGTTAGTCTGAACAGCACACATTCGTTTTAAATCTGAACAGTCGTTAAACAGGTAGGTTGTTTTATGCGAAACCTCTGTACAGTAAAAAACATATGCCATCCATCCCCCTCAGAGAACACTCCTCTTCACTTTGAACACAATTATCCCATTTTTCTTGCCACTTTCTGAAGCAGTTCTCAAAGTCCTCTTTCATGAATGTATTTAAAAGATGGGATCCAAACTATTGTGAATGCTGCTACCTGTAGTGAGCCCTCATCCACCTTACTTACTAGATCTAGCACCTATGACATTTGACTCTTTCCTAAAGTCAAAATGACCATGCAAGGTAAACACTGTGAATCAATTAAGGACACTGAAATAGCAATGATAGCACAACTAAAGTTGGGGAATAAAAGCAATAGGTCTTTTACTGTAATAATTTATTTTTGTCCTTTTGAGATAGTTTTGCTCTGCAGTTCAGGTGGCCTTGAACTCACTTTGTAGCCCAGGCTGCCCTCAAACTCACAGCGATCCTCCTGCCTCAGCCCCCCGAGTGCTGGGATTACAGATGTGTGCCACCACAGCCAGCTGTAATAATTTTTTAAAATTTAAACATCAACTGTATTTTTCAGTCACACCTTGTCTATGGGATGCCATCAATAATTACTATATGACAAATTGAATTGATCACTTAAATATATATCAATTTATTTAAAGATAACAATAATGAATACATTACACATTAATAACATGTTTTTAGAGAAAAATGACTATATTTCCCAAAACAGAAAAAAATGTGAAAATATTGCCATTACTTTAAATCTCTGAATATCTCTTTAAAGTCTGGTTTAACAGAAGACAAGTAGGAGCCAGGTGTGTTGGCACACGCCTGTAATCCTAGCACTCAGGAGGCTGAGGCAGGTGGATTGCCGTGAGTTTAAGGACAGCTTGGGCTGCATAGTGAGTTCAAGGCCAGCCTGAACTACACAGTGAGACCCTGTCTCAAAAAGAAGAAGTAGGGACTTTTTCTTTTTTAAATTTAATTTCTTTTTTATTAGTACATATTTGCGGTACATAATGATTACTTTTTTTTTTTTATGTGGGTGCCAGAGTCGAACTCAGGACCTAGCGCTTGCCAGGCAGGCACTTATGCCACTGAGCCATATCACTGACCCAATGATTACTTTTATCATGGGAAGTTGGTACATGTATGTAACACATCTTAATTCTTTTTTTTTTTTTTTTTTTGGCCCTTATCCCTCCCAACCCTCCCTGTTCCTTCCAACTCTTAGACCCTTTCCTGTTTGCAAAAGCTCTATTTCCATTTTTTCCTTCAACTCTTTTCTATTTCCTTTCTCTCCCCCCTCCCCTCCCTCCATCTCTTGTTCCCCTACCCATTTGAAAAAGATCTCCCTATTTCCTACTACCTATCTTTTATTTTGTTCTTTATTCATATTTTGGCTTTCTCATATAAAAGAAACCATGTGATATTTAAACTTGTGTGTCTGACTTATTTCACTTAATATTATGGTCTCAAGGTGCATCCATTTACCTACAAATTCCTCAAGTTTAACATTTTTTATGACAGAGTACTACTCCATTGTGTATAGATACCACATTTCCTTTATCCATTCATCTTTTAATGGACATATAGGCCATTTCCAAGATTTAGCTATTATAAATTGTGCTGCTATAAGTATGAGTATGCAAGCATCTTTGTAATATGATGTCTTTAACTCTTTCTGGAAGATGCTTAGAAGGGGAATAGCTGTGTCAAATAGAATTTCTATTTTTATTTTTTGAGGAATCTCCATACTAATTTCCATAGTGGTTGTACTACTAATTTACATTCCCACCAACAATGTAGAAGGGTTCTTTTTTCCCCGTAGTCTTACTGATACTTATTATTTGATTTCTTAATGATAGGTATTCTTTCTGGAGTAAGACGGTATCTCAGTGTTGTTTTAATTGGCATTTTTCTAATGGCCATTGATATTGAGCATTTTTTCATGTATTTATTGGTCATTTGTACCTCTTCTGAGAAATGTCTATTCATTTTGGTTTTTGGTTTGCTCATTTTTGACTGGGTCTTTTATTTTGGGAGTTCTAATTTTTTTTTACTTCTTTACATATTCTAGATGTTAGTCCTCTGAGGAATAGCAAGAAAAACTTTTTCCCATTCTGTAGGTTGTCTCTTCACTCTGGTTAGCTGTTTCCTTTTCCATGCAGAAGATTGTTACTTAGATATGATCCCATTTGTTGACTTTGGATATTGTTTCTTGGGCCATTTGGGGTTCTGTTCAGAAAGTTCTTGCCTAAGTCTTCAAGAGTTTTACCTATTTTATCTTCCAGCAGATTAAGTGTTTCTGTTTTAACATTTAGATCTTTGATCCATTTTGATTTTAGTTTAGTACATGGAGAGATATATGAGTCTAGAGTCAATCTTCGGCATGTGGATATCCAATTTTCCCAGTACCGATTTTTAAGCGGTGGAGTCTTTTTCTGCTTCTGCATTCAAGGTATTTTGATATCTTATGACATGTAGGTAACTTTGGGAAAACCACCATACAGAGGCAAGAGTGAAAAAAGGCAAAAACTGTTTATGAAAATGGCTTCGCAGCTACAGGACTCTCTAAAACGGTCCCAGTGGTTTTTGGACTACATCTGAGAACTATGAATCTGGCATAATTTAGGGTTGCACCTTCAGACAATCCCACTTATTAGCATTTGAGCAAGTTTCTTAACCTCTCAGTTTCCTGACCTGAAAAGTAATAACAGAAGATCCTTTTACAACTGAGTAAGTCCTGTAAGTGTAGGTGTCCTCATAGTCATTTGACTTTAGAGGTTGAGCATTCCTAATCCAAAAATTCAAAATGCTCCAAAATCTGAAACATTTTGAACACTGATATAACAACACAAGTGAAAAACTCCACATCATGAAACAAAATTATTAAAAATATTGTTCAAAATTACCTTCAGGTTATGTGTGTGAGGTGTCTATGAAGCATACATGAATTTTGTGTTTTGGCTTGGCTGCCATCCCCAAGGTATCTCACTATGTGTATGTGAGATAAGTGAGATTTGGAATATGTAAATATTCCAAAATCTGAAACACTTTTGGTCCCAGGCATTTTGCTGAACAATACTTAACCTGTATAGGTGTGTACATCTACAACCTATATATGTTTAATACAGTCAATCCCCAGTACCACAAAACAAACACACACAGTGTGTAGTTCATAATAATCAAAAATGATGGATCTTCCTACAATTGTTGTTAACATTTGTTATCACTTTATACCAAGCATTGTGCCAGGCACCCTGGGGTATATCAAAATGAGTAAAATGACCTGAATTATTTCAACAGAGAAGAGCCAGATGTGGTGGTACACATCTGTAATCCCAGCACTCTGAAAGGCTGAGGCAGGAAGATGGAAAGTTTGAGCCCAGTCTGGGCAATTTAGTAAGATCTCGTCTCAGAAAAAATAAATAAATAAATAAATAAAAATGTAAGGGGTAGAGATGTAGCTCAGTGTGAAAGACTGGGGTTCAATCTCTAGTACTGAGGGAGAAGAGGAAATAAGACAAATCTATAGAACAAAACAGATTTTGTTAAGAATGATACCAAAGGGAGAGAGGTGACATTCATTCAGCAAATAATTGATCGCCTCCATCTTGGCACAACGCACAGAGAAAAGAAAGTCCCAGGGTTGTGCTTCCCTAAGACACCCACGGGATTCAGGCCTAGGCTCTCGGAAGGTGGCTTTGGTCTGTAGCCGGAGGTAGCAGGCCGGGGTTGACTTCCTCCTTGCCCCACAACTGGATCGTGCTCATGTTCACTCTGTCCTCACCGCCGGCTGCTTACACTGCACGCCTGTCTGATTACCAACGCAAGGAAACCCATTCACCGAGTAAAAGAAAACACCCCCGGGCTCCGCCCGGCTCCTCCTGTAGATGGTGCGTGGAGGAGGATGTGGCCAGGTAGGTGGTTCTCCTCTGAGGAAGAAGCAGCGTTCCTGGATTAGGAAACGTGCGAAAGCGAGGATAAAGAGGAGCATCCGGCACCGAAAGGCAGGGAAGCGTGAAGTGCCTGGAGAGGTCGCTGTCACGGTCACTGTGGTGGAACGGGAATGCGGCCAGCACCCCTCAGCACTCCGACGGAGGCCTTGGGAGCCTTTAAAGGAAAACCATTAAGGGGCCTCAAGGCATTTCCTTGATGGTTTCAGCAGGGCCGTGAAATTGTCTTTCCCAAACACGGTAAAGAAAAAAATTCATCTAAATTCGATTTTGTGTGTGTGTGTTTAGCCCCCTTATGTTTTGCTGAGATTTCTTAAACAAGTTTAGAATTTCTTTCTTCACCCCTAGATTCTGTGTCCTTGGATTTGTCAAATTAATTAAGTACCTATGAACTAGATGTTATGCTTGGTGCTGGAGACTCAAAAGGGAAGACTCCTATAAGCTCTGTAGGCAGACAGACATGGAAATGTGTATAATTACAGAGGGTGGTTAGGAGATAACTGAACATGGGGTTAGATTACAAGGTTACACACACACACACACACCGCATGTTTGAACAGTGTTTGGAAGGCTGAATAGGAGTTTGTCAAGTGGAATGCCAGTAGGGGGTAGAATATTCTAGAGGAAACAGCAGGTATACAGGCATGGAGTGTGAAAAGACATGCTTCTGCTACTAACACGGCATAAGAATTTGGATACAAACTGGGCGTGGTAGTGCACACCTGTAATCCCAGCACTCTGGGAGGCTGAGGCAAGAGGACTACAGGTTCAAGCCCAGAATGGGCAACTTAGCAAAACCTGGTCTCAAGATAAAAATAAAATTAAAATAAAGGGGCCGAGGATGTAGCTTGGTGCAGTACTCATTACCACCCCTACCCACGCAAAAAAAAAAAAAAAAAAAAAAAAGAATTTAAATATGGTTATTTCAGTTATTTATCCTTCTTGGCTTTAAACTCCTCTGGAATAAAATGAAATAGTGATACCAATGTAGCAATTAATATCCAGTTAGTGGATTGTGAAACTTTTAATAGCAAAATGATACCTCACACCCAAAAGGTAAATGTTACCATAACTCAGGTGAGCTGCATTCTTGGAAAGGCCACTTGGAACAGTTTATCCTGATGTTGATCCTGGTTTTGGCTACATGGAGTCTTGTTCATTCTTACTTCCGACCTGTACCCCGGCTGTAATTACTTTCTCACAGAACTAGACCAGCAGGAGCCAGGGGCATACTCTCAAAAGAACGAAGTAAAAGAAAATGAGGTCTAACCCATATCCAGAGAAAAGTCATTCATGGACTCCCAGTGGAGCAGGCTAAATGACCACCAGGAAAAGAACAGCCAGTGTTATCTCAAAATAATCCCTTGGTCATTTTCATCCAATATAAATCTAGACTCTCATAGATTGTTTTTTTTTTTTTTTTTTTTTTTTGTGGATACCGGGGGTCGACCTCAGGACCTCGCGCGCCAGCAGGCGCCCGTGCCACTGAGTGATATCACCAGCCCTTTTTTCGTATGTAGGTTCCGGGAGTCAAACTCGGGCCCTCACGCTTACCAGGCAGGCGCTTACACCGCTGAGCCATCTCACCGGCCTTCTCATAGATTTTTAAGTAAACAAGTACCTCATATGCGTAATAGTGTTTTGATATTCAATTATTTGATATGCCCATTAAAAATGTTTCTGCAAAAACCATCCCACGGCATACTGTAAATCTAGCAGCTGGATTGACCCAACACTTCATTCATCCTGTGATTCATTGTCTTGCTCAAAAGCTGTATAAAAGGATAATGTTTAAGTGCCCTGACATACATTTAAGCATGTCCACAGTTGAGCTCCATCTTGTCCTCTACCCTCAGCCTTCTTTTTTTAGTTTCTCTGTAGAAACCTCTTCTTGGGCAACACTTGTTTGCTCAGTGTCCCCAGAACATATGTGCCCTGTGTCCTCTGACCTTTCATTAGGATGATTTTCTCATCTTCCTACCTGCAAACTAACTAAAGTACTAGCAATGATTCCCAGTGGAAATTTTCTTTCTCTTTATATTAATGCAAATAATGTGGTCTTTTGCCAGAAATGCAAGTTTCTTGACATTATTTAGGAAATGTCAGTAGTTACAATAGTTTAGTACTGTGTACTGAAGATAGTAGTAAGGATATTTAGAGTGAGTCATATCCACTTATTTACACTCTATCCTTTAATGGGTGTTATGGGATTTAGATTATCTTTAAACTTATCCATACAATATACTAAAATATAAAATCAGGCACTCACTGTTTAAGAAACGACATTGTACTGTAGGTAGAAAAGCACTTTAATCTGTGATGAGAGTTAATTTTATATGGTAGCTTCACATATCTGACTACACCAGGTTCTCTATGGGTGTGTTCATTTGATTACATTGTTTAGCTATTGGAAATTTGCACCTGTTGTGCACAAAGCAGTGGGTTCCTTTATGAATGAACAAAGGTTCGTTCATTCATTCTTTTCACAGGCTTTCACTGGACACCTTGTATGGGGCAGGGACTGTGCTGGGTGCTAGATATACACAGATAAATAGTGGCTCTCTGTCTCTCTCAACATTATTTGGGGAAACGGGATTAAGACTTGTGATGGAGCTATGCCCAAAAGACTGTGTCAGTCATCTAATGCAGCAATAATGCAGAGTAATGACCAACCACATCACTTTAGTGGGCCACACAATAGCTGTTAATTTCTCATATATCTGGGGTGGTTTCCTGTGTGGTTCTATTGATTTGGGTTGGGCTTAGTGAAGTATCTGGGGGCCAGCTGCTGTTGGCTGATCCAGGATGCCCTCAGTGGGGACAAGCATGGTAATTTGGTAATTCATGCGCCTCTCATCCAGCAGGCACGTTCTCATAGCAGTGGCTTAGACACAAGAGGCAGAGCAAGCCCAACTGCACAAGTGATTTTTGAGCCCCTGTTTAAAAATATCCCAATGGTCAAAGCAAGTTGCATGGCCAAGGCCAGAGTCAGTGTTACACAGCATGGGGGATGGATACAAAGATGGGAGAATTAGAATCTACCGCAGGCGCTGAGCACACAGACCGAGAGTACCTAACTGGGCCCAGGTAAAGGACAGTTTCCCAGAACAGGCAGATCTTGAACAAGATGGAAGTTAACTGGGCCAAAGGGAGAGAAGGTGCTTTAAACAGAGGAACTGGGCCAGTGAGATGGCTCAGCGGCGTAAGTGCCTGCCTGGCAAGCGCGAGGGCCCGAGTTCGACTCCCGGAACCCACATATGAAAAAAGGGCTGGTGATATCACTCAGCGGCACGGGCACCTGCTGGCGCGTGAGGTCCTGAGGTCGACCCCCGGTACCCACCAAAAAAAAAAAACCAGAGGAACCCATCTGCACTAAGAACTTTGGAGACTGTAAGCACTTCCATACCTTTATCCTACGTTCTCTCTGGAATGGAGACGCGAGTCCTAGATGTACAGCAGCCCTTTTATGGCCATAAGAAAATAAATACAAGGTTGAATATTTACAGAAAGATGGCACCAAGTGCCATCACTGAGCCATTGTATCAGTGCCAACTGCATGACTTCATGTCTTATGGGCCAGCACCCAGGAACCCCTCTGCCATCCCCTGGAGAACCAGTCTGTCCTGCAGTGTCCATGCTACATCACCACCTCCTTTCTTTCCCTCAGTCAAAACCCATTCTTCTGTTAAGGTGACTCCAAACGTTCTGCATCATTAGCAGAAGTGGTGACATTATTAATGTTCAGTATTTAGAGTTTTGACATCTTTCCCCGGGCTTGTGCATTGCCATTGCCAAGAGTGAAGAGAGAGCACCTTCCTGACAGCCACTTCACACCTCCCTCTCCCCCAGGACTCAAGAGTTTGGCCATCACTGACTTAAGACCATTATTTTGTGTTACCATTGTTCCCTTCCTGGCTTATGCCAGTCCTACCAGCAGCCCAGGATCCTACATTGTTCCCAATCCCTTGCATTTCATCCCAAATGACTCTGTAAAACCTACTTTCTGACCACATCTCCCACTATTTCCATCTCCAGGAATTCATTACTGAGAACAGCAAGATCCTTCTTTCTCAGTCTCCTTGACCTTCTTGCTCTAAAGGAAAACTAGGTCTCATTTGAGAACACTGCTTTCTCTGCAGCTCTCTCAAGTGACAGCTGTTGTCTGTCCCCACCCTACAGTGGAACACATGTCCTCCTTGCTCCTCATTGCTGCTTCCAGACCATGGTGCTGCCCCCTTCCTAAAACTCCCAGCCTTGGCTCATTAGCCGGGCTCTACTGCCCTGGTTGCAGTCATACAGCCATTGTTATACCCAATGGGGCAACTATATAGATGATGATGATAGATAGATAGATAGATAGATAGATAGATAGATAGATAGATAGATAGATAGATAGATAGATGATAGAAAGAAAGAATAAGATTCTCCCCAAACCATCATGTCTCAAATCCTTGATCTTCTCACTTCCAAAAAGCTTGATCTCCACTTTAGCTCAGCTACACCTCTGTGCCCTTGTTTCTTCTCTAACTCAGCTTAGATTCCTTGGTCCATTATTATAATCACTCTTTGAAATGTTCCCTTGGTTCCTTGCTCTTCTATCACTTCATTGTAGTTTTTCTGAAAAAGCACGTGCCTTTCTTAAATCTGACTCTTCACCTATCCCTGCTCAAATGCAGCAGGTAGAGCTGGCTAGGAAAAATCATATCCTGTACTAACCATTCTGTAAGTTTATGAGCGCTGTGGTGGACTGACAACTGGTGGTCAACCTGCAACACCCAGCTGAACTGAATCAGCCAACAACATACAAAGGAGAACTGGAGAGGAAGATTTGGTGCTGTTGGTTCTCCTTGAGGATCTTGTGCTGGCTTTCCTGATATGAACTTCGCTGCTCTCATCGTTGGAGGAGCTCAGGACATCGTTGTCGCTGAGGATGGCTGTGATACTTTTCAAGGGAGCTCTGGTCTTTACTTTGAGCATTGCTTCCTGGCTCCAGTGCAGATCCCTCAGCCTGCTGGCACAGATCCTTCATCCCACTGGTGTAGACTTCCTAGCTTCCACCACTGACCTTTGGGCCTTCCCAGTGCAGATCCATGAAACAGACTTGCATGAGACATTGTCCTGGGCTCTAGGCCTCCAGTTGGACTCATGGGGGGCATTGCCATGGGCTCTGGGTCTTCAGCGGGACTCATGCAGGACATTGCTGTGGAATCCAGGCCCTCAGCTGGATTCTTTGGGTCTTTAGTGTGTGGACAGATTTCCTGCACTCTTTTGTATATGGCTCTCTGAGTGACTACTGTAAAATAATCTTATAAATTATGTGTCCTATATTATATCTTTTCCCTTGCAAACCCTGACTACAACAACCACTCACTTTGAAAAGCCCTTTGATGTCACCCATCAGTCCTACTTACATTACCCTAACACAATCAGCAGCCCACTCTCACAGATTCCCACTCTTTACCTTCTCCTCTCTCTTCAAACTTCTCTCTTTCCCCACCCTCACACCTAGCTGACAACATTGTCTCCTCATTCACTAAGAAAACAAAAGCAATGAGAAGATAATCTCCAAAAACCCAAGCACAACACTACCTACTTTCTTCATCTGTGCTCATATGCACTGCCTTCCCTCCCACAAATAAGGACAAACTCTATGCTCCTATCTTGGACCACCTCCTCGCTGGTACACCTGATCCCATTACTCCAACCATCCTCCTCTCTTCTCTCTCTCTCTCTCTCTCTCTCTCTCTCTCTCTCTCTCTCTCTCTCTCTCTGTCTCTGTCTCTGTCTCTCTGTCTGTCTCTCTCTCCTCTCTTTCTCTCTCTCTTCTGCACTACCAATTTTTTTTCTTTCCTGGATCATTTCCACAGTGAATAACCCATGACTTCCCCATCTTTTTTTTAATTTTTATTTTAAACAGAAAAAAAATAGAACAAAATTTCAAAACAACATAATAGGAGGGTAACAATGGTTAATACATTGTGTATTGTTATCTTTAAATTAGTTACTCAGAGTACAAGATATCGGCATTCAATTGTCCAAACAATATTAGCACAAACCTTTCTCTTCAATAAACTAAGAGAAATTAGTAGTGTATCTATCTTAACTATCTTTTTTTTTTTTTGTGGGTACCGGGGGGTCGACCTCAGGACCTCGCGCGCCAACAGGCACCCGTACCACTGAGCGATATCACCGGCCCCTTTTTCGTATGTGGGATCTGGGAGTCGAACTCGGGCCCTCGCGCTTGCAAGGCAGGCGCTTATGCCGCTGAGCCATCTCACCGGCCCTAACTATCTTTTATATATACATATATATATTTTTTTTGGCTTTTCCCTTCCTTCTTTTCTTCATTCCCTGATCCCAGTTTCTCTTTCCTTTTGAACAGTTTCTTCCCATTTTATAATATCTATTGTACATTTTGGATCTTATTTATGCTTTCAGCTTCTCACACTAGGGAGACAATACGATGTTTACACATATGCGCCTGGTTTATTTCACTTATGAGTATGGTCTCGAGTTGCATCCATTTACCTATAAAAGTCTCAAGTTTATCCTTCTTTATGGCTGAGTAGTACTCCATTATAAAAAAAAAAACACATCTTTTTTTTATCCATTCCTCTGTTGATGGGCATTTGAGTTGTTTACAAGATCTAGCTAGTACAAATTGTGCTGCTATAAACATGGGTGCACATGTATCACTGTGGTATGATGTTTTTAATTCTTCTGGGAAGATACCCAGAAAGGGAATAGCTGGGTCAAATGGACCTCCAATCCTAGTTTTTTGAGGAATCTCCATACTGATTTCCACAGTGGTTGCACCAGTCTACACTCCCACCAACAGTGGAGAAGGGTTCCTTTTCCCCCACAGCCCCACCAGCATTTGTTATTGGTTGACTTCTTGATAATAGCCATTCTTTCTGGGGTGAGATGGACTCTCAGTGTTGTTTTAATTTGCATCTCTCGAATGACCAGTGATGTTGAACATTTTTTCGTATATTTATTTGCCGTTTGTATTTCTTCATCTGAGAAGTGTGTATTCATCTCAGATGCCCATTTTTGGATTGGGTCTTTAAATTTGACTTCCCCATCTTTAAAAAACACTCTCTTGGCTCTATTTCCCCTTCCCACCGATTCCCCACTTCTCCTCCCCTTACACTATGACAGCTGGCCACCACCTCTATCTCCAATTCCTTTCCTCTTGCCAGACTTTTACATTGATGACTCTACAGATGTCTTCCTGTCAAGGTCATGTACTTCCTGTCAGCACTATGTACTGATGACATCAATATTCCATCAATAATGTGCAATCTGCCTTTTTAGATTAATGTCCTAATCTTTTGAAACTTTGGGCACAGTTGATTATTCCTTTCTCCTTGAAACACTTTCCTTGCCTTCCAGGACACCACACTGTCCTGGCTTTCCTTCTTACTTGCTGGTGACTCCTTGGTTTCTTTTGTTCTCTTCCCCCCTCTTCTCACTCTTCCCGAGCGCTCTCACCCAGCCTCGTGGCTCTACCTACTACTTCCATGTTAATGACTCTAAAGTGTACACCTCCAGCCTAAAATCTAGATTAACAGATACAACTGCCTGCTCAACATTCCCACATGGGTGTCCAATAGACATCTTGACCTTGACATGTCCAAAATTAGACTCCCGATTTCCACCCCAAAACCTGATTTTTCCCATTTCAGAAAATGGCAACCATGTTTTTGAGTCAACCTTAACTTCTCTCTTACATCCCCACCTCTAACCCATCAGTGAATTTTTTGAATCTACCCTGAAATGTGTTTTAAGCTGGGTGTGGTGGCACACACTCGTAATCATGTCTGCAGCGGGTCACAAATTGAAGCTCAGTCTGGGCAACTTGGAGACTTACCAAAACCCTGTCTCAGAATAAAAACTTTAAAAAGGGCTGGGTATGGAGCTCAGTGTGAAAGCCCTGGATTCAACCCCCAGTACCCAGTATATGTTTTAATAGGTATTTTAAGATCCACAACCTCCGCTGTTACCACCCTGATTCAATCCACCCTCATCTCTTGCTTAGCCTCTTAACTGATCGCCCAGGTTCTATTCTTAATCCTCTTATGGTTTATTAACCTCATAGTGTCCAAATGATCCTTTACAATACAAATCATTCCTGAACTCATCCTCCAAGAGCTTCCCATTTCACCTTAAAAGAGGGCCAAACTCCCACTAATAATGACTAATGCATTCCTACACAGTTTGTCCCACCTGGCCCATTATTACCACTCAGTGTAAAATCTAACTAGCCACACTGCTTTCCCTGTGATCACTGACTTAGCATCTGTGCGCCTGCTGTTCCTTTGACTTGGAATGATTTTTCTTCAGATACTTTCTTGGGGTTTTCCCTCACTTCCTTCATTTCTTCACTCTAAATGTTACTTCTCTTGAGCCCTCTGTATTAGTAAGCTGGAACCAAATGCCCAACATAATCAATTTAAAGGAGGAGAAGTTTATTTTTGGTCCATGGTTTTAGAGGGTTCAGTCCATGGTTGACTGACTACAAGGCAGGAGCAGCAGTGGAGAGGCCTGGCAGGAGAAAGCTTCTCATATCATGACACCCAGGAAACAGACCACAGAAGCAGTGCCAGAGAGAAAATGACCAGATACAGAACCTAAGGTCATGCCTCCATGACCCACCCAGACATACCCTAAGTGACTCACAAGCCAACCAAGTTGATAATCCAGTTTCACTGTCACACCTTCTATCTAAAATTACAATTCACACACCCAGTTGCCACAGATCTATCTTTTTATTTTCCTCCAGAGCACTTGGCATAATCTGATGGACTACACAGTTTGTTTCTCCTCTAACCAATAGAATGCAAGCTTCAAAAAGGCAGAGAGTTTTTATTAAAAATCTGGTTTCACATTAAATCTGCTGGAAGGTAGGATAGGTAAAACCCTTGAAGACATTGGTGTAGGCAAAGACTTTATGAATAAAACCTCAACTGCACGGGAACTATCCCAAAGAATCAACAACTGGGATCTCATCTTATTAAAAAGCTTTTGCACAGTAAGAGAAACCACAAACAGAGTGAAGAGACAACCCACAACGTGGGAAAAAATGTTTGCCAGCTGTTCCTCAGACAAAGGATTACTATCGAGAACATATAAAGAACTCAAAAAAATCAGACCTCCCAAATTTAAAGACCCACTCCAAAAGTGGGCATCTGAGATGAATACACACTTCTCAGATGAAGAAATACAAACGGCAAATAAATATACGAAAAAATGTTCAACAAAACTGGTCATTTGAGAGATGCAAATTAAAACAACACCGAGCCGGTGAGATGGCTCAGCGGCTTAAGCGCCTGCCCGGCAAGCGCGAGGGCCCGAGTTCGACTCCCGGAACCCACATACGAAAAAGGGGCCGGTGATATCGCTCAGCGACACTGGCGCCTGCTGGCGCAAGAGGTCCTGAGGTCGACCCCCGGTACCCACAAAAAAAAAAAAAGAAAAAAAAAAAAAAAAAAAACAACACCGAGATTCCATCTCACCCCAGAAAGAATGGCTATTATCAAGAAATCAACCAATAACAAATGCTGGCGGGGCTGTGGGGGGAAAGGAACCCTTCTCCACTGTTGGTGGGAGTGTAGACTGGTGCAACCACTGTGGAAATCAGTATGGAGATTCCTCAAAAAAGTAGGATTGGAGGTCTATTTGACCCAGCTATTCCCTTTCTGGGTATCTTCCCAGAAGAATATAAAACATCATACCACAGTGATACATGTGCACCCATGTTTATAGCAGCACAATTTGTACTAGCTAGATCTTGTAAACAACTCAAATGCCCATCAACTGAGGAATGGATAAAAAAGATGTGGGTTTTTTTAATAATGGAGTACTACTCAGCTATAAAGAAGGATAAACTTGAGACTTTTATAGGTAAATGGATGCAACTCGAGACCATACTCATAAGTGAAATAAACCAGGCGCACATGTGTAAACATCATATTGTCTCCCTAGTGTGAGAAGCTGAAAGCATAAATAAGATCCAAAATGTACAATAGATATTATAAAATGGGAAGAAACTGTTCAAAAGGAAAGAGAAACTGGGATCAGGGAATGAAGAAAAGAAGGAAGGGAAAAGCCAAAAAAAAATGTATATGTATATATAAAAGATAGTTAAGATAGATACACTACCAATTTTACTTAGTTCATTGAAGAGTAAGGTTTGTGCCAATAATGTTTGGACAATTGAATGCTAATATCTGGTACCCTGAATAACTAACTTAAAGATAATAATATGTAATGCATTAACCATTGTTACCCTCCTATTATGTTGTTTTGAAAACTTGTTCTTTTTTGATTTGTTTTGTTTTTTCTTCTCTTTAAAAATAAAAAAAAAAAATCTGGTTTCATTCACTGATGTTTTCAGTACCCAGAGCAGATCTAGTGTGTAATAGGTACCCAATAAACATTTCTGGACTTCATTGCATGAAGAAGATTACAATGGAGAGTAGAGAAACACCAGCTCTTATGAGGCACTGAGTGGCATGCCAAGGAATCTGTTACTTGTCTATAATGAGCTCCATTGCAGGGTTTGCATCAGGAAAGTGCTGAAAGATCACTCTAGTTAGCTGCTGGGGGAGGACTGGAAGGGATGAGCGAATACTGTAGTTAAGGGAGTGGTGGCAGAAATTTAATCAAGAAAAATTGAAAGTCTGAGAAAAAAATAGTGGCCATTCATATAAATAGAAGGTGAACAGCCAGGCATGGTGGCACATGCCTGTAATCCCAGCACTCAGGAGGCTGAGGCAGGAGGATTGCCATGAGTTCAAGGCCAGCCTGGGCTATATAGTGAGTTAAAGGCCAGCTTGGACTACACATTGAGACCCTGTCCAAATAAATAAATAAATAAATAAATAAATAAATAGCAGGTGGATGAATTTGATAGCTATTTAGGAACAGAATTCACAGGCCTTAGTAATTAATGTGATCAGGCTACCAAATGGCACACTGATATTTCCCCCACATTTCACCCCCAGAGACTCCTGCACTGGGCAATCATGGATCATCTGAAATAGTCTCTGGCAATTTTTCAAAGCCTAGAGTTACAATTCTAGGACTTGATTCCAGACAGGACAACTACTGCCTAGCAATGTCAAGCTCCTGATCAACCAAAGACATACAAGGATGCCTGGGCTGTACTAGAAAATTGTGTTTTTTTGTTGCCCACTTTCCCATCCTCTCTGCTGGTGGTGGTGATGCTATGGCACACGTGCCATAGCACGTTATCATTAAAAGCTCTGAAAAGTTCACCATCACTGCTCTATGCACTGTTAAAAGACCTCAAGAAAGCAATAACTAGCCAATTGCAATGCCATATGTCTGTGATTCCAGCTACCTGGGAGGCTGAGGCAGGAGGATTGCAAGTTCAAAGCCAGTTTGGACAAGACTTTGGCTCAAAATTTTTAAAAATAAAATAAAAAATAAAAAGTGGGCTGTAAGTAGATGTAGCTCAGTGTCAGTGAGGCCTTGGATTCAATCCCCAATATGGGGCAGGGGGATGGGGGAGAAGGGAGGAAGGGAGAGAGATGGAGAAGGAGAGAGGAAAGGAGGGGAAAAGAAAAGAAAGGAAAGGAAAGAAAGCAGTAATAAGTAAGAAACGTAAAACAGTATTCTCCTTTTCCTTAATCCTGACCTACTCCAATCCAACTTGTTTTCCCACTGTTGAAACAAATACTTCTAACACAGAGACAAGCACCATCGTATTACACGAGGACCCCTACGCAGGTGTCCATCCCCATTACCAGTCCAAAGAAGCAGATTCTTGTTTTTTTTTTTGGTACTGGGAATTGAACTTAGGACCTCACCCTTGCAGGCAGGCCCTGTGCCACTGAGCTATATCACCAGCCCCGGAAGCAGATTCTACTTATGGCAGTTGTCCATTCGATAACCAAGTTTCACTTCCTGGCTTGCAGAAACTTCTTGAGAAGACACTTCTTTGCCCCCCATGATGCAAAGGTCAAAAACGCAGATGTGTAGCCAAGCCAGAAAGATCTAGGTCCTCGATAGTCCATTATCTAGACACTCACTCAGCAACAAATGCCCCAGTCAGGCCAGACACCAGGCTTTGGTAAGCACAGTAGGACTGGTGATCAAGGTAGGGAGTTTCATATGATTCAGTACTCTCAGGCCTTGACTTCTACATTACAGGTTGATGCATACTGAGTAAAATGAGGAATGCTGAAGTCCCCGTAAGAAAAGGAATTCAAGGAAAACTTCACTGTTCTTTTGGCATCACTGTGAGCAGGAGAGACAAGTACCCAAGTAGAGCTGTGAAGAAACTCGTCTCAGCACACAAGGGGCAATGGTCTGGGTAAAGGCGGCAGGAGTGCATGGCGTAACCAGAAGATTGCTCAGAAATCGACCCGAGTCATCAGAGTTTAGATCAGTGCCTGGCCTGCTGGGAGGTCTCTTCCCCATTCAGGCGGGACCCCATATGCGTCAAGATCCAAAGTCTGAGACAGAGCATGCAGGTCTGGGGAACAGTGATCCCGGAGAGACGGCTGTCTTTACACTATGCTTTGAGAAGTGTCTGAAGTACACACATATTTTATAAACATTCTTGAGACTCTTTGAATTTGGATACAATTTTCTATTTGTACATGAGCAAATGCGCATTTTCCCAGGGATAATGTCTATATCTTTCATCAGATTTTCTGAAACTCAGATAGAAAGAGATTGGATCTCAAGAACCATTAAAGCACTATCCAATGTGACAGCACAAGAGTTCAGTGACAGTGTTCAGTGGCTTGTGTGGTAGTGGCTACTGCATTAACCAGCACAGATACAGCGGTACCTCGGTTCATGAACTTAATTCACTCCACGATTCTGTTTATGAACCAAATCAATTTTCCCCATAAGCTTCAACGTAAATAAGGTTAATCTGTTCTGACCCCTACGAACATGGTCGTGAATCAATTTTGGTTGAGAACCGAATCAAATTTTCTCATAAGGATCAATGTAAATAAGGTTAATCTGTTCTGAACCATATGTATGTTTTTAACCACAAAAATATGAAACAAAGTACAGTACAGTACAGTATGAAGAGAGAACACTAATCTTGCTTGAGGCAACTTCTGGCATGGAGGACAGAAAGGCGGTTGGGGAAGAGATTACTATTTGGAGGGAGAGTCCTCTTCCATAAGGACACTGGGGAGATCCTTCCAGGCTTTCCTCTTTTCTTTGTCTCTTATTTGTAGGCTTAATTTTGATGAAAAATCTGTCTAATGTCACTTGTTTTTTCCTGCACTGCATAACCCTCCAGAAATGAGAGACCATGTTACCATTCGTCAGATTCAACACTCCGCTCATTACAGTTATATTGGGGTGGTATTCTCAAAGAAATCCTGGCCATCATCCCATTTTTCCATAATGGATTTTATCACATCACTGCTCACTTCCTCCCTGTCTTCCTCTTCCTCGGTGGAATGCTCCTTAACAAGAGTCTTCTGCTGCTCACTCCAGAGTTCAGTGAGTTCTTCCATCACCAGCTCCTCCTCATGGTCTGATCACAACAAGCTCCTCTATGCCTGCACCAGCAACATCCAGACCCATACTCTTGCCCATGGACACAATCTCCCCTGCTACCTGTGCATCAGATCCTTCAAAGTCACATTCGGTGACACATTTTGGCCACGGTTTCCTCCAGGCTGAGTTTAAGGTCCAGTATGTGATATCTTCCTAGGCTTTGTCAATGAGGTTGATGCAGTGCAGGACACTGAAATGTTTCTTCCAGAACTCTTTCAGAATCAAGGACATCTCTTCAGTGACATTAAAATACCTGGTGAAGAGTGCCTTTGTGTACAGCTTCTTGAAGTTGCAGATCACCTGCTGGTCCATGGGCTGCAAAAGAGGTGTCATGTTGTGGGGAGGAACTTGACTTTTATGAAGTCATACTCAGCACTCATATCCTCCACCAAGGCTGGAGGGTGTGCTGGGGCACTGCCCATTAGACGGCACCTTTCAGGCAGTTGGTTATCAGAAAGACATTTCTTAATGGTGGGTACAAACACCTTGTGCAGCCATTCCATGAACAATTGCCTTGTGACCAGAGCTTTTGCATTGGCCCTCCACATGTCAGGGAGACTGGCCTTGTTTACATTCTTAAATGCACTAGGGGTCTGGGAATGGTCCACCAGTAGTGGCTCAATCTTCAGATCAGCACTTGCGTTCCCACACGGCAAAAGGATCAATCTATCCTTCGTGGGCTTGTGTCCCGGCAGTGCCTTTTCCTCCTGTATAATATAGGTTCTGTTCAGCATCTTCTTCCAGAACAGCGCTGTCTCATCGAAGCTGACCAATTATTGTTGACCAGTGTATCGTTCTGCCTTCACGAATTCCACGAATATTTGCTTGTGGGCTCCTGCAGCTGCCTTGTCAGAACTGAACCCCTCACCATGTCTTATCACTCTGTGGATGCCACTTCTCTTGTGAAATTTATCACATCCTGTACTGGCTTTAGATTCATCACCTGTTGCACTTGTAGAAGGGTTTCTTGCATCTAATCACTGTGCAATTTCCTGGCTTTTTCACAGATCATAGCTCCACTGACACTATCACCTGCCAGCTATTACTCATTCGACCACACTAACAAAAGTTTTTCCACTTCTTCCAGCGCTTGTGCCCTCTGCTTGGTTAACATCATTTCTCCTTTTGCCACATCAGCTCCTTCGATGCCATCTTTATTCTTCGAAATAGTCGTGATTGTTGACTTTGCCATCTTGTACTCCAAGAACAGATCAGTCACACGAATACCACGCTCATGCTTTTCCACAATTTCCTCCTTCGATTCCATGGTTATTTTCTTCGAAACCTTCTTACCATTCCTGGTCTGTGCATTCTGGTTACCTTCAGTACTGCTCTGCACATTCTCATCACTTTCATCACCGCTCTGAACTTTCTTTTTACCACCATGCTTACTCAGCACTTTCTTTGGAGCCATGCTGGACTGAATAATACCTTACAGTACTGCATGTGCTGTAAAGCACACAATAAAGCTTCGCAGCAAGGTCACAGGTCTGCGGCCGCAATCTCGACTAGAGGAAGCCACGACCATGTGTCAGAGCGAGGAAGATGGCCACATTTGTGTTCATGTGGGGAAGATGGCCATGGTCATGTTCATCACCCGATGTGGAGTTTGCAAACAGAAGCAAAATTCTGCTGAACACTTCTGTTCGCAAACCAAATTGTTCATGAACAGAAGCATTCATGAACCAAGGTATTACTGTACATAACACTTCCACCACAGAGACTTCTATTGGACAGTGCTGCCATAGACAAATGGTGCTTTCTCTGTGGAATTCCCGTGAGAAGGACTGGAGTTGCCAGTGCTCAAATGTCTCCCCAGTGCTGTAGAATACCGTAGACCACTAAAGGCCCACTGTCTGAGCGTGTACCACCACCACATACTAGTGACCAGAGGATGCTTTCTGTTGCTACCTGGCGTTCTAGCAGCACACATTTCTGTAGAAGAAGAGATGGTAGGGGGTCTGAATTACTTAGGGATTATGGTGTATTTGAGTGACCTTATATTTGGGAAGGCTTTGAAGAAGCAAGAGGACCACATTAGAAAAGGCTACATTGGGCTGGGGGGTGTAGCTCAGTGGTAGAATGCTTGCCTAGCATATGTGAGGCCCTGAGTTCAATCGCCAACACTGCAGGGAGGGAGGAGTGGGCTGCATTTAAACTGTAAGGGTTCAGGTGACAGAAAAAGATGTCTTTGCTCTCTTCTTCCTCTTCCCACAAGGTCAGTGGACTCCTCCCCATGAGGTCAGCAAGAGTTAGGGATTGCAAGATGGTACTGGGAGCCAGGCATGGTGGCACACACCTGTAATCCTAGTATTCAGGAGGCTGAGGCAGAAGGATTGCCACAAATTCAAGGCCAGCCTATGCTACATAGTGAGTTCAAGGCCAACCTAAACTACATAGTGAGAGACTGTCTCAAAAGGCCAGAACAAAAACAAAAACAAAAAATGGTACTGGGAATGTGGGCAGTTCTTTACTCTTCATGAATATTAAAGTTATATTCACATAACTATGGAAAGAATTCTGCACTGCATTTTGAATATTCTTGGGAATTGAGAGAAAGGAATAGACCTGATACCCCGGTCCATGACAACGAAGTAGCACTGCCTGATGAATGAGCCTGGACTTTGAACTCAGACCTGGGGTTGAGGCCAGATGTTGCCACTTGTAAGTCAAGCAAAAGTGGACACATTAATACCTTCTCCAAGCCCTATTCTGTTTTCTGGAAAATATAATTTTTCATCCCAGTGCAAAGACTGAATACAGATAACCTAGATGACTGTGATATACAGTACTGGCTTCTAGCAAATGCTAATGAAGCAGTAGCTGTAATTATTTTCTTTTATAGTCTTCGTGTTCCATAATCTCTTCCTGGGAATGGCCTCTGCTCTGAATACCTTCACTAATACCTTAAGTAATACCTTTGTTCACATTTCAAATAATGTGAATATTTATTTTTTAAAAATATATTTCATTTGTAATTGACACATGATAATTTTGCATATTTAAGGTGTAGTGTGGGATATTTCAATGCATGGAAACAATGTATGATGGTCAAAGTAAGTGACATCTGTCACCTCAGACATAATTTTGTAAAAATTTCTAATAACTATCTCATTATGTTCAATTAATTGTTGTCAACCAAAGGTATCTTATCCTAATGCTACAGGACACTAGAGCACATTCCTCTTCTCCAACTACACCCCTGTACCCAATAGCCATCCTCTCTACCTCTCCTCTTACACTCTTCCCAGACTCTGGTAAACACTATTCCACCTTCTGGTTTTGAAATAAACTTCTTTAGCTTCTACATGTAAGACTCTCTAGTTAAATATTTTTTCTTTTTTCTTTGAACCCCTAGGCTCAAGGGATCCTCTTGCCTCAGCTTCCTGAATAGCTGAGACCACAGGTACATGCCACTTTGCCCAGCAAAATACCTATTTCTTTTTTTTTTACTTTTATTTGCATTTATTTTATGCTTAATTTATTCCCATGCCATATGTTTTTGTTCCTTCGGTTTCCTCTGGGATATCTTTTTCTTCTGTGCAACTTCCTCTGGTTTAGCACAATTTGTTCCTTTTCGGTGAGGATCCTCTCACTGTGGCAGGGGGAGCTCATGTATGGGTTAATCTAGCCATGAGCTCTGTAAGTATGGCAGTGCATCTCGGGTGCTTTGTTCACCTGGATATGTTCAATGATCAGAGAATCTATGCTGAAACCCTTAAGTTCAGCATCACTCTCTACATTTTTAAGCATGTACAGCAAAAATTCAGCACTTGTTTTGGGCCACTGATGCTGTATCCAGCCCCAGTGTTTAGCCTGGGCACACAGACCAACTCCACCAATGTAATGCTGGAATGGCACACATTGCTTCTTTAAAGTGACATCCTTCAGATACTTGGTGGCCTTTTGGATATGCATACCATTGATGGCCTGGGAAGTTTTACAGGTGTTCTTAAAGTGAACACAAAGACTTGAGCCTCTTTATTTGCATGATTTTGTGGGGTTTTCTGGGTCGAGAGTAGCGAACCATGTTCACAGGCCACCTCAGGCCGCTTACTTAGGAAGAGTCAAAGAGTCAAGAGTCTTATTTCTTATTGGCTGCTTTGAGGTCAGCCTTTCCAAAGGTACTTCTTTTTTTTTTTTTTTTTTTTTTTTTTTTTTTGTGGGTACCGGGGGGACGACCTCAGGACCTCGCGCGCCAACAGGCACCCGTGCCACTGAGCGATATCACCGGCCCCTTTTTCGTATGTGGGATCCGGGAGTCGAACTCGGGCCTTCGCGCTTGCAAGGCAGGCGCTTATGCCACTGAGCCATCTCACCGGCCCCCAAAGGTACTTCTGATGTAACTGCTTCATGAATCATAAACTAAAGAAGATAAGATCTGTGGTGCAACATGCAAGCAGGAAGGATAGCCAGTTTATGCAAGGATTCAATCTCTTTTATTCATTAGGAGCATATATTCATTTGTGTTGTGTGTAATAGGGAAACACGGGAAACAGTATTAGAAATTGAGTTATTAGAAATATTTCTAATATTCAATATTAGAAATCTTCCCAAACAACATCTGCCAGGGCTGGGGATGTAGCTCAGTGATAGAGTGCTTGCCTAGCATGCACAAGGCCCTGAGTTCAATCCCCCGTACCATCAAAAAAAAAAAAAAAAAAAAAATCTGCCAAAGGTATTAGCTGACCTGGATAAATGCTTATGATATATCCAGAAGTGAAAAAGCCTAAAGTCAATCATGCCCTATGTCCCAGCATCCCCAAGAGACACTGAAGTGGACACGAGCCATCATGTAATCAAGAAGGCGCAGTCACTGCTGAGCATGGTGGTGCACACCTGCAATCCCAGCTACTTGTGAGGCTGAGAAAGGAATGCTGAAAGTTTGAGGATAGCCTGGGCAACTCAGTGAGACCTTCTATGTCTCTCTCTCAAAATAATTTTTAAAGGGCTGGGAGTATAGTTTAGTGGCAGATCATTTCCCTGGGTTCAACTCCCAGTACCGCAGAGAGAAAAAAAGAAAGCAAGCAAGAAAGGAAGGAAGGAAGGAAGGAAAAAAAGAGTCCAGTCAGAACTATAGCCAATTCCAAAACTGATTAACTAGATATATTACAAGCAGCGGTGCAGTCTCACACAGAACATTATATAACAGTAAAAACAAGCAAAATAGCATAACAATATAAAACAACATGATGAATCTTAAAAGGATATTGTGAAATGAAAAAAAATGAAAGCTCAGAAGAACATGTATGGCACAAAAGGTCAAAATGAGGAAAATTAAACTATATTGTTTAAGGTGATAACTATAAGCGAAAGCAAGGACTTGCTTACCACAAAGGCAGCCACCGAGTAATGGGAGGGAGAGGTTTGTGAGCAAAGGGACATGGGAAGTGCTTTGGCAAAGTTTGGTTGTTTTTGTTTTTGCTTTTATTTAAGCAGTAGTTCCTTTATTTAAGTTGTATTCTTCTTTTTGTGTTATAAAGACAGCATCTTGTTAAATTGCCCAGGTTGAGTTTGGACTTGCAACCCTACTGCCTTAGCCTCCCAGAGTGCTGGGATTACAGGTGTGTGCCACCACACCTAGGTAAATTGTACCTTTATGCCTTAATTGCATTTCATAACTTAAACTATCTTAAAACAAATCCAAATGGAAAACAAGTACAAAACTGTTTTCAGTGTGACTTCAATTTTACAGAGTTCTACATGCATGGGGAAAACGATCAACAGTGATTTTCTCTGGGCAGTAACATGTACAGGGATTTATACTTCTTTCCTTGTATATATTTTATCTTTCAAATTTTTTATATTTAGCAAGTATGACTTTTAAAATAAGAATAAAAGCAGCACTACCAGCTGCCCATTTCTGGATCTTCAATTTACAACTCTGTACAAAACAGTTGCTTGGAGGAAAAGAAATTTCTCTCTGCCAGAAAGAACCAGGAAGGAAGGAAGAGACACACAACTGAAATCAATAGCAGGCAACCTCCAAGGGTTCTTGTCATTTGTGCAATGATGAGGCCCTAGGGTAACCAGCCAGATCCTTCCTGAGAGGGTCCCAGAAATCACCTAGTGCCTGCCCACTCTCTCTTTCAAAGCCTGGACAAGGTGCCAGCAGCTGATAAGAAAAAGAGGTATTATTATTTAACAATAACTATCACTTTTAAATTCTTTTTGTCATACTATTGTGTCAGGGGCTTTGTGTGCATGAATCCTGAAGTTCATGACAATATTATAAGGTAGATATTGTCGGATGAATGCTTATAATCCTAGCATTCTGGGAGGCTGAGGCAGGAGAATCAAAAGTTCAAGCCCAGCCTGGCATCTTAGCAAGAGCCTGTCTCAAATTTTAAAATTTTTTTTAAAGTTTGGATGTAAATTAGTGCAAAAGCCTGAGTTAAATCAATCCCCAGAACTGAAAAACAAAGATATTTTTCACCCTTGTTTTACAGTGATCATCTAGGGCTCAACGAAGTAGAATGACTCACCCGGATTTGTGACGTGAAAGTCTAGCTTCTATACTCCGTAACAATTTACAGTTACTCATGTGCATCTACTGTTTTAGTCTGGTGACAACCACGTAGAGTAGCTCAGAGTGGGCATCTTATTCTCCCCTAGGGCACACAGCTAGTAAGAAGCTACCATCTTTAAAGATAACATTTCTCTTTTTCCTTAAGGGAAAAACTTCCCCTTTACTCCACCCAAACACCAATACATGTGTCCTTTCAGAACATATTTATTACCTCTTGTGTGAAGGGTGATGATAGATATGACACAGAGACTGAGAAATGTTACCTCCCTAGGGCGGAGTGAGCGAGCAAGCAGGTGCAGTGCAGAAATAACCTCCAAGTCTTCTCCTCAGAGATAAGAATAAGAGAAGAGAGTAAGGCTGAAGATCTTCTGGGCACACTGCTTGTAACTGCTGGGTGACGTCCCTATCAACCTCATCTGCTTGCTCTCCAGAGGGCTCTTCTTGCACGGGTCCTAAGGGAGTTGACCTTCTTCCTGCCTCAGAGGAGTCAACATTCCACGATCGATCGTCTCCCGGCCAGGCAGGGAGAGAATGTTTCCTCCTTTGCTTTTCCCAGCCCACCAGGAGTACAGTCTCCACGCCTCTTGAGTCTCAGAGGCGTCAAAGCTGCTCATGTCACAGCTTCCCGGGAGCAGTGCTTTCTCAAGCCTGTCTTGCAAGGTGGGTCTTTTTCTCAGCAGAAGGGAGAGGGCAGTGAAACAGATGGATATGTAAAAGGAAAGGAGGAGGAGGCCGAGGAAGGGGAGGAGGAAGCCGAGGGAGAGGTGGTGAGTCAGAGAGCAGTGTTCGCCTGGCAGCAGTGGGGGAAGCAGGGGGAAGCCTAAGCCATTAACCAGGTAAGGAGAGGATTTCTCTGGGTCCACTTTCCATGCAGGGCATACTCCCCCCAGGGCTGCTGGACCAGAGTATCAGGTAATGTCTGGCAGCTAAGCTAGGGTTTCCATGGCTGGCAGGGAGGTGGGTAGTGGAAAGGGGGATGAATCTGAATCACCAGAGGAATCTTTAGGGAAAACCCAAGCTGCCTACCACCAGCTCCCCCGCCTCCAGTGGCCCCATCCCTAAAGAGCTCAAAAAAGCCTACAATGGGGGTAGGACTGTTTTGATGTACATTTTGTACATGGTTCCCTGGTACATCTGATCCACTTTGAACAGGACTTTGGAGCTCAAGTTTCTGTAATTTCCACAGCTTCTCCTTGCTCTCTGTTGGGAGAGGAGGCAGGAGGTACGGAGAGCTGCAGGTTTTCTCTGGCTCAGGTGGAGTGCAGCATGATCACAGAAAACTCTCAGACCTGGGATCCCAAACACCAGGGTTCTGACCCAGGCAGCGCTATTACAGCCAATGAATCCATCAAAATTTATCTGATTTATTTTTAAAAAATGGGAAAGTAGCTCATCACTGTCCTCAATGTCTTAATGGATTATTTTTATGACTGCTCCTCAAAGAGCATTGAGAATTATAAAACACCACATGGATATAAAGTATGATTCATGGGGCCAATATATCAGGGAAATAGAGAGGACCTGTGTTAAGTGGCCTTGGACAAGTCTGGAACTTCTAATTGGAATAGTTTTAGATATGTAAAATAAAAATAATACCTTGCTAATCTTCCTTCCTGGGTCAGTGAAGGTACCTCAAACAAGGAAAAAAAAAAAAAAGGCTCTACAAACGTTTGTTCCCTGAGTCATTCATTGGTGGATGTTGCCTGAGTGACATTATGTGTTAGGCACTGTGCTTGGCAGTAGGGACACTGCACTGGTGAGGACCAGGTCTAGTCCTTCCGGTGCTCTCAGTCTACTTATGAGTTTATTCAGTGGATATATTTTACCCCAAAGCTTGGCTCCCCAGGTTTCCCAGGTCTACATGCTATTTATAATTAGGCTGATGTCTCCAGCCCATCTCTGTTCTCTCTCAGTTTGTGCAAGATACCTTCTCCTATCTCTAGTTTCTGGTTGCAGGGGCGTAATCTCACTGGGAAATATGCCTCGTCACTGGAATCAGGGCTTCTTAAATTGTTACCTGTTTGAGTTTTTTCTCAGAATTCCCATTTTATTTGTCAGTACCTACATGGCACTGATCTTGGGGATACCTATAAATTCAGCCCTCTGGAATCAGGCTGCTGGATGAAGGCCTGCTGTTGCCTTCATGATCTCTGTACCTTACATAGGTTCTCCCTTATCACCACCCCTTCGGTGGTGTTTTTCAAGACCCTAAAGGTTCTCATGACTCTTTGGCAATGGTGGTTGTTCATGTTCCAAGGTGATGCCAATCACCCATCACTGGGGCAACGAGTGTTCAAATTACTTTTGTGGATGCGAGTGATGAGAAGTGCTCAGTTTGTTTTTTGCTTTTGCCTTGTCCATCTAGAAACTAAGATGGTTGTAACAGGGCAGCCTGTCACTGCATTGGGACTTCTATTTTTTACTAAATATTTCTCTTAAAATAATTTTCATGAGTTTTTTTCTCTTAGTTTAAATTACTATATGTTCAGTGTAGAAGCTGTTTTTTAGAAAGAAGTTAACTGTGCCATACATCACCAAAGCATGCCCCTGAGTTTAATACCTTGCTCTCTGCAACTGAGAAAGTGTTGGTTATGTGCTCAATATTCAGCCGAGTTACCTACATTTTAATAACTGATACTAAAGACTTCCCATGTGCATTTTAGAAAGCAAAAGTTTTAGTTTCTTGAAGGAATGCTGTTATGGTTTACATCGAAAATGTCCCCCAAAATGTTCACGTAGAGGTGGAGCTTTTGAAAGGTGATCATCATGAGAACTCTAATTTCATCCATGGATTAATCAATTCACTGATGAGATGATAATTTGATGGTATTATTGGGAGGTTATGGAAACAACCGTGCTTCCTTGAAAATAAGACTTATCTGGAAAATAATCAGCCTTGAAAACTAGAGATCAAAAATGCTAGCCCCGATCAGCCTATCCTTGCCTTTCCTGCCATCGCTGTTCTCTAGTTTGGTGGCTACTCTGTAATGCAGATAAGGCAAGGGTAGGCTGATTGGGGCTGGCATTTTTGATCTCTAGTTTTCAAGGCTGATTATTTTCCAGATAGGTCTTATTTTTAGGGAAACAGGGAAGAAGTGGGCCCTCGTGGAAGGAAGTGGGTCCTATGGATATGACCTTGTGTGACCATATCTGGTGGCCAGTATCTTACTCTCTGGCTCTTTCCCTTTCTCGCTACTTCCTCACAGCTGTGGGGTGATCAGCTTATTTTGTACCGTGCTGTTCCACCATGATGTTTCCACTTTGCCACAGGCCTAAACACAATGGAGTCAGCCAACCATGGACTGAAACCTCAGAAACTGTGGGCCAAACTAAATCTTTCCTCCTCTAAATTGATTTTCTCAGGTATTTTCTCCCAGTGAGGAAAAGATGACTAACACAAGCTCATTTGGTTATCTTCTTTCCAACAATGACCATGCCTCTTCCCATACTCATCTGATTACTGACTTCTTCATTTATCTGACAAGTGTTTAAGGAACACTAATCACTTGTAGAATTGTTGTGTACTTATAAGCAAGAGAAAACATTGCCCTTCCTTTAAATTACAGCAGTTCACTGGGATGAGACACTCATACACAGCTGTTTCCTACAAAGCGAGACTGATGCTAATGAAATGTTTGGAAGGGAAGGAGATACCTTAGGGGAGAAGGTGGCCTGGGGGCAGATGCTTGAAGGACCAGGAGCACTTCTGCAAATGTCTCAGGGCTCCTAAATAATAGGGCACATTCAGAAGAACGGAAAAGTTGAATCTAGAGTCTAAGGTACAAAAAAAGGATGGAAGTGGCAGGAAACCAAAGATCAGACCATCAAGGACCCTGTGCATGAGGCTTGGGGACTGGGTTTAGTCCTGTATAGACTGGAAGGTTACTGAAGGATTTTTAAACAGAGGAGTGGTAGACTTGTGCTTTACAAAGGTAGCTCTGGGCAGCAGTGGATGATGAGGAATGCTGACAGGCAGAGAGGAAGGCACTGTTCCACTGCCGAGGAGAGATGAGCAGACTAGGAATTTTGGCAACAGGAGAGAGCAATGCAAAGGTGCAACTGAAAAGCTTCCTTTTCGCCACTGAGCACACTGTGACCTACACCCCCTCACTTCTGCCGGGGCCTGAGGAGCATCTGCCTCCACTGCTGACTACAGTCTGCAGTGTTCCATGGTGGTCGGGCAGCCTACCAGGTGTTGTCTATAGCCCAGGGGCCTTGGACGGAACTTGCTTCACAAAAACATACTCTTTCTGGCCAGGGAAAGTGCTCGTGAGAAATAAAATCAGAGAAAGAACTCTGCAGGAATTACAGAGAACTGCGGTCACCTGAAGTCCGAGAACAACTGTGGACAGAGTTAGGAGGCCCAGCTCCAGCTTGAGGAGGGAATGGGCTTGAGGCCAAGAGCAGTTGGCAGGCAAGGAGGGCACAGTGCCATCGAGCCCTGCAGGACACAGAGTTGGCCCAAAGCTAAGATGGAGAGAGGGAGGGTGTCCTTTGAAAGGCCTGCTTTCCTAATCCCCAGGAAATGTTAGCTCTTTCCTATAATGATTATTGGCCCTGCTTATAAAATTCGGTGAGTTTCCTTATAATTGTACACAGGTCAAGTTCTCATTTCCCTCTCCCTTTTGCTCCACTGTTTCCTACCTTTGTTCCAAACTCTCTCTCATACTCACATTGCCTAAGCAGAAGCTCTGTGCTCAGGTCACATCTTCCATCTTTGGGAAGGAGGGGAGGGCATCATCAATGTCAGTTATCAGTAATGGCCTAGTTTTTAATCATTTTATCTTGGACTCAAGTTTTAAGAACTAGGAGAATATTTTAGCTGGTCTTCTACTCCACAGGGCTGAGACTACAAGGTAGAAATTACCATCCATTGGCATTTCCCCGGCAGATAGTAAAGTGTGTTTTAGCCACAAAGAAGAGATGACCTTCAATAGCTGCTTCTGGCACATCCATAGGAAAACCATGGTTGTAATGAATAGATGAAAAGAGGTTTTCCTATCACCGTCACACAAGGCCTGGCTTGGGTCATTACACATTTCCCAGAAGGTTCAGGGGACTTCCACGGGAAGCCCATGAGCCAGCAAAGCGAAAGCTTCTTCAGGAAGCAAGCTATAAACTCCAGGACTCACATCTGAGGCTGCTCAATTCCTCCTGTAAAATCTACCCTTGAATATTTCTGGAGCTGTAGCCAAAGAAAATGGTTTGTGACCAATGTGAAGGCTGTCTGAGTGATAGGTGTCAAATTTACGCCTGCACACATTCTTTGACTCAGTAATTACACATCTAGGAATTTATCTTACATACATGTGCAGTGATGTGTGAACAGGGAGGTCATTACTGAAGCATTTGAAATGACAAAAGATTAAAAAAGACGTAAAACCCCATCAGTGAGGAAACTGGTTTAATAAATTGTTGTATATCCATACAATAGAATCTCTATGGTAAAAAGGAACAAGGAAACGCTCGCTGTATTTCATAAAAAGTGCCCCAAGACACTGCAGCACACATTACAAAGGAAAAGCTAAGGTGCAGCAGAGTGAAATAACTTACTATTTTTGTGTGTATGTTTTAAAGAGGGAAAAAATTAAGAATACATATACATTTGAATTATTTTGTGCATACATAAAGCAACCAAAATGATACACAAAAAATAAACCCAATTGCTAGGCAGGGGCAAATTGAGAAATAGGCTGCGAGGAGACAAGTATTAGAGGTAGGCTTTTCGCTGTATACTGATAGCAACACACCAGCTGGTAGATAAATACTATCTGTTGTTAGTAAATCGAGGTTACCAATTAGGCAACTAGTAAAATTCTTATGTTTTCTTTCCCCAGAAAAATATTGTGACTACTTTTAAACAGGAGTCATCACTCCTGTTTACAAATAGTTCTAGAGGTTTTCTAACTTATGACTACAGGCTTCTCCTTTAGACCTAACTACTTGTTGCAAGACTGCTCCTTCCTTCTCATATATGTTAAACATCTGGGTGTGCAAGCATTCCCCTTCTTTCCTTCCTGCATGTAGAATTTTAGGAAAGCCTCATTTTAAATTCTGAGTCTATACAGACTCGCTACTCATGAGAATGACACTTTTTAAAATAATTTAAGCCATGTACTATTACCTAGTAAAAACTTTTCTTAAACATTGGTAGTTTGTCACCAGGAAAATAATATGGGATTCTCTCTCTCTCTCTCTCTCTCTCTCTCTCTTTCTCTCTTTCTCTCTCTGTACTGCAGACTGAACCCAGAGCCTTCTCATTCAGCTACACTCCTGGCCCTTTTAAAAAATATTTGAAGCCCGCCGTGGCAGTGCACACCTGTAATCCCGGCACTCAGGAGGCTGAGGCAGGAGGATCGCCGCAAGTTACACAGTGAGACCCTGTCTCAATCAAAACAAAACAAAAATTAAAAATATTTGATTTTTAGACAGCATGTCACTAAGATCTAAGTTGCTAAGTTACCCAGCCTGGGCTCAAACTTGGGATATCTACCTGCTTCAGACTCCCAGAGTGCTGAGCTTACAGAAATGTACCACCATTCCCAGCATTGTTTCTCTTCTTTATTAAAGCTAGAAGGGAGAATTTCTTGGGTATATAGTGAAACGCAAATTAGCACCTTACTGCTATTAGTACTTACACTATGTGCAGTAGCTAGTGCATTTATGTCAGGAATCACCCAAAATAATCTAGTGTAATGTGAGAAACAAGGTTAAAGTTTCCCTAGAACTAATCCTCTGGCACAGAACCGGGAACAGTGAGTGGTCTTCTCCAAAGAAGCATGGGAGAGGAGCTGTGAGTGGAGTTAAGTTTAGGGTTGCCACCAGTCTGTATGGGCCTTCCTGTAAATTACAAAATGAAAACCCTTTCTTTATTTGACATCTAACAATAGGAAAACCATCCTAATATGCTTTTCTGATTGGACCAAGACGTTTCACTATCCTCTACAGAGGTTTTTTTAAAAATAATAAATATCTTAATTCTCGATGACATGGCATTTCCTGGGGTTGGTGTAGTACACAACCGGCCCACACACTAAGCAGGCCTGAGTAGGTTGTGTCAAGTGGTCCAGCACTTTGCAAGCAGTTGCACAGTGGTAAAAGGACCCCACTATTTATTACAGCGCTTATGTTGGCTTGCCACACTTTCACAGTCGGTTGGTAAGGAGGTAATGACTCAGCTTAAAAAACAGGTTCAGGTAACTTGTTATCTATACAGACACAAGCTCAGCATTGAACTGGCTCCCCGCATCCTTTATACCACAAGATGAGACTAAACCAGAACAGACCAGATGACAGGCGCCATGGGCACTGGGCTCAGCCATTGAAAAGACAACTCTAAAGCCAAGTAGTTTTATAGCCTGCAGCCCTGTCTTTCAGGAGACTGAAGTGGAAAGTCCTGTGGTTAATTAAAATGGGAAGGGGCAGAAATGGCCCCACGGCAATTCCTCTGAGGGTGGGGGATGAGAAACGGCCCTGGGGTGTGCTTTGATGGGCGACTCCTCTCCCTTGGTTGCAGGAAGATCACAAGGCATTTAACCAAGACTTGGGTCACACTGAGCTTTGCCTTCATAGCCTCTCTGAAGACGTGCACACCACTGGGGTGTCATGGTGAAGTCCTTCCCCTATGTTGATTAGGTATCCTTCCTAGTCTGGTGGCGAAAAAAGATCAAGAGGGAGGAATTAAAGACCCTAAAATATATAAACTGTAAGAGACAAGACTTGATCTGGAGAAGGATTTGCGCAACTGATTACAGGATTGTTCTGACTTTCTACATTGCTCTTTGGAGAGGGCCGGGGAAGGTGGCTTTCCTTAAAAGGAAATGGAAGGCAGGCACCCACACAGCGGCCTAACTCAGCCCCTTCTGCTTGTTCTTTCAAGGTGTTCCACTTCAGCACAATGATACTGCCCAAAAAACTGAGGCTGCTCCTGTTCCTGGCTTCCCAGATAGCCATCTTCGCTCTCTTCTTCCACCTGTATGACAACTCCCTGCCTGGGAAGGAGGAGCCCAGGCCCGTGCACATGCTGATCCTGTCTTCCTGGCGCTCCGGCTCTTCCTTTGTAGGGCAGCTTTTTGGACAGCACCCAGATGTCTTCTACCTGATGGAGCCGGCCTGGCACGTGTGGATGTCCTTCACACAGAGCACCGCCTGGAGGCTGCACATGGCAGTGCGTGATCTGCTGCGCTCAGTCTTTCTGTGCGACATGAGCGTCTTCGACGCCTACGTGAATCCTGGTCCTCGGAAACAATCCATCCTCTTCCACTGGGAACACAGCCGGGCCCTCTGTTCCCCACCTGCCTGCAACATCTTCCCTCGGGACAAGATCACCTACCATGCTCACTGTAAGCTCCTGTGCTACCAGCAGCCCTTCAAGGGGGTGGAGGAGGCCTGCCGCTCCTACAGCCACGTGGTGCTCAAGGAGGTGCGCTTCTTCAACCTGCAGGCCCTCTACCCGCTGCTCACGGACCCCATGCTCAACCTGCACATCCTGCACTTGGTCCGGGACCCCCGGGCTGTGTTCCGTTCCCGAGAACATACCACAGCGGAGCTCATGATTGACAGTCGCATCGTGTTGGGGCAGCTTTGGCAAACGCTCAAGGAGGAGGACCGGCCATATCACACCATGCAGATTATCTGCCGAAGTCAGCTGGAGATATTCAAGGCTATCCAGTTCTTGCCCGAAGCCCTAAGGCAGCGCTACCTGCTGGTGCGCTATGAAGATCTGGTCCGGATGCCCCTGGCCGAGACTTCCCGTATGTACGAGTATGTGGGGTTGCAATTCTTGCCACATCTCCAGACTTGGGTGCACAACATCACGCGGGGCAAGGGTATGGGTCAGCATGCCTTCCACACAAATGCCAGGAATGCCCTCAATGTCTCCCAGGCTTGGCGCTGGTCCTTGCCTTATGAAAAGGTTTCTCGACTTCAGGAAGTCTGCGGTGATTTTATGGACTTGATGGGCTACCTCCATGTCAGTTCCCAGCAAGAGCAGAACAACTTATCACTGGATCTTCTGTCTCCCTGGAAGCCCTTGGAACAAGTGTACTAAGAGGGTTGAGGAGGCTCTGTCCCCACCTGGTCCTGGCCTCCGCTCCATTCCCTGGATGCTTCTGAGCCTTAACTGGGTCTCTTTAAATTATGCACATTGCGCATGAGTTGTGCCCACATATGCTGAAGCAGAAGAAGCCTTGTGTCTACACTCTGGTCTAAAAAAAGCAACTCAGGACCTTCTGTGAGCAGCATGTTCCACAAGGAAATGTAATGTTGCCTTTCTTCTCTTCTTGACTTTCTATCTGTGCATACCTTGGAGACTGTTAGAGTCTGTTAGATGCCATGCAGTATTGGTGGAGTAAAACCATAAAACTCCCTGTCTACATCTTGCCCAGTGGGAAAGAGGAGAGACGATAAAAAACAGGGAAATGGGTCTTTCACAAAGATTTCACCACCACATTCCAAAGACATGAACTCTAAGCCCTCAGAGTTTCTGGAAGATTGAAGGAAGGAACTGATGCCTATCTTTGAGCTTATGATCACAACCATCAGTTATCACAAACACGAAATTTACTCTGCACAGCAGGGCAAGCTCTTAAACCCAGGTAGTGGCTGAACTCTATTTGGATGTCATTCCCTCCAGGGTTCTCCCATCACACACAGACTTTGATCTGCAAGGCTGCCATCCATTATTACTACAATTCCAAAATACGATTCTGTTTAGAATGTACCCTTGTATACCTTCTAATTACTAATTATCTCATTTTTAGGGGACCCTAATCTAAGAACATATCATCTTTATAGATTTTTATAATTTTGCTATTATCTATCACCCATATTTATAAAAAAATTGCTGTAACAGTGTTTGGTGTCAGATGATGGACTAAATCTATGTCCTCTTAAAATTGGGGAGAAAGTAGACAACCAGCAACTAAGTCCTTTATTGTGTGAGGCCTAAGTTGTAACAATGCCACATGCATCACCTGAGGGCCTGGAGAAATAATACTTTTACTCTAATCCCTAAGCCAGAAGACCCCTAGCCTAGTACTTATCTTCCCGTAGTTGCAGTATCCACCTCCCCTCATAAGAAGGCATTCCTCCCAAGCGTTACAGATGCCCAGATCTATCTGTGCATCAGAATCACGTGCTTCAAATGCACATCGCCAGGCCTTGCCTCTAATCTGTTGGGGTTGGAGTCTCCCAGTGTGGGGCAGGGATTCTGGGTGCTCATCATGCTGCCAGCCTGGAACCGGACACCCTGCACTGGGAACCAGCACCATTTACCGTCACGCTGCCACTGAGGTGACTCTCAGCACATGCCGAGTACACATGCCCGCTATCACCTGCTACCACCTCCTTACTCCTGTTACCACCACTGTCATCCAGTCATTAAAAATATGACAAAAGAGTACATGTCTGGAACTTCGTAGACCTCTGAGTCTTGTCTCTTTTTTAACATCTGGCTTTATATGTAAACCTGAGAGATTCTGCCATTTCATCTTTCCTTTTGTTGCCCCCTTATGGTGTTTCTCCCTTCATAAAATTTCCTGGATATCAGATCAGAATCATCCTAGCTGGGTTGGTTGAAGTTAATTTATAGTAATTTTAGAGGGGCTAATTTATTCTAATATCTGAACCCAGACATTCTAGAAATTCCTTGATAGTGTAGGAACTCCCAGGCAAATGCCTACCTCTACAAAACTTCCAAAGCAGTGTAAGAATAAATTTTCCCTAAGGTTCAACATAAGGTCATAGCAGATGATACTGTGAAAAAAAGAGAAGCAGGCCAGGGAGGGAACAGACTATAATAGATTCACCATCTCTGATTTTCCCTCTCAATGTCCATCTTCTGCTGAATCATTTTAACGTCAGAAATTTTCTTGTGGTGCACAGTACAAAGTACAAAGTTGTTTGCTAGCCCTCCTAAAGGATCCTGACACCCTGCAACAAGAAAAGAGGCGAGCCATATGGAAGGCTCAGTATCTTATTCAAAGTCCACTTTGGCCAGGCGTGGTGGTGCACGCCTATAATCCCAGCACTCAGGAGGCTCAGGCAGGAGGATCGATGTGTGAGTTCGAGGCCAGCCTGAACTGCATAGCGAAACCCTGTCTCAAAAAGACAAAAAACAGGGCCAGTGAGATAGCTCAGAGGCATAAGCACCTGCCTGGCAAGCACGAGGTCCTCAGTTCGACTCCCGGTACCCACATAAAAAGGAAAAAATGGGCCAGTGATATTGCTCAGTGGCACAAGCGCCTGCTGGCAACCCCCGGTACGCACAAAAAAAAAAAAAAAAAAAAAAAAAAAAAAGACAACAAAACAAAGATCCACTTTAGCACAGCTTTAAATTTCCTATATTCCAAGTCTTAGATGTCCAGTGAGGCTTGGCATATTCTTGAAGGATGGTCTTTCTGTGCTCTCCAGTGAAGTAGCTACTAGCCACCATTAGTTATTTAGCTTTAAATTTATTAAAATTAGAAATTCAGTTCCTCAGTCACATAGCCACATGTCAAGTGCTCAGTTGCCAACCGTGTGAAATGAGAAATATAGATCATTTCCACCACTGCAAAAGTTCTGTTGGACAGCTCTAGTCTAAATTCATTTTTATTTGTGGGTAGCCTCTCATCCTACACCAAAAAGTTTAAAGAATATATACAGTATAATAATACAATTGTGGCATTTTTATACAACATAAGACTGTGTCATACACAATTGTGCTCTGTAACCTCTTTTAAAACCTGACCCAGTGTTGAATGAGACTCGAGTGGACGATGGGACGTCTCTGACTGAGACAGGAGGGGGCGGTACACTCAACTGTCGCACACGGGAGTCTGTGGAACTGAAACCTGGCGACGAGCACACAGGATGGTGTCCTGCGGCACGTCCTTTCTAATTTCGTTCACTTATTCTATCCCCAAGCCAGAAATTGAGAGGCATTTCTCTGCCTCCTTAGTTTATTTAGCTCCACAAGCCCTAAGAATAAGTAGAAACCCAGATGAGGGATGAATCAGATCTAACTTTCCCAAGGCCAGTTTTCAGGGTTTAGGAAATGAGCTCTTTCAGCTGTAAACACAATGTCCTGAAATGGTTGATTGCAGGACAACAATCCATAACTTTACAAAAATCCAAACTGGGCATCTATCCTAAGCCCTAAAGTTTGCGGGGGTCCCACATTTTCAAAATAATTTTGTCAGGAGCGAGACAGACATGGTTTTGAAACAAAGGGACCTTTACTGTAATTTAATAGTATTTCTATCTATAATTACTATGTGGCTTCATTTTTTGTGTAATGAGTTCAATTGCTAAGTTTTTAATACATTCAAATTAAATCTATATTCTTTTTCAACTTATGAACAGTGATTTCAGAAAGATCTGGAAAGGCAGAATCTACTTCTGATAACTTTTGCACAAAAATCTGCCCTTGTATTGTCATGCAATATTTTAAAAAATAGTTTATGATTATGTGATTTAACCCAAGCCTAAACATAAATTATTCTCACTGACTCTAGATATTATCATGAAATCTACTGAATCTACAGACCAACAAAACAAAAATTTCAAAGTTTCAAAACAAGTGACATTGGCCAGTTAACAATAAATCTCAGACAGGCACTGGCCAGGGATCCTCAATCAGCCGGACCTTTTGTTGAGGACGAGGCCTCTCTACTGCATGAACATCTCTGGTCATTCAGAGAAAGACTGTTTTAAACACAGTAGTGAGGAAAAGCAGGAACCAATAACCAGGGTCCAGATATAATATCCAGCTAAAGTGTGTCTTCATTCACTCTACACACTTAACAGGCATCTGCCATACGCCAAGGGGTATTCTATGTGCTGTGGACGCAGCAGCAACCACAGCAGGCAAAAGTTCCTCCTCTCATACAAGACACTTTGCTGTCTACTGGGAGACAGGGGAACAGAGAGTAAACACAGTCACGACAGAGGCTAAGTACTCTGAGGAAGATTAAAGCAGGAGAGGGGGCTAAGGAGTGAAGGAGTGTGGTGTTTTACAGATGTGAACAAGACATCTTACTGAGGAGGGATTCTTTTTTTAATTTTTATTTTAAAGAGAAAAAAATAGAACAAAATTTCAAAACAACATAAAAGGAGGGTAACAGGGCTGGTGATATGGCTCAGTGGCATAAGCACCTGCCTGGCAAGCACGAGGTCCTGAGTTCGACTCCCAGTACCCACATAAAGGAAAAAAGGGCCAGTGATATCGCTCAGTGGCACAAGAGCCTGCTGGCAAGCGCAAGGTCCTGAGCTCAACTCCCAGTACCCACATTAACAAAAAAAAAAAAAAAAGGAGGGTAACAATGGTTAATACATTGCCTATTGTTATCTTTAGTTACTCAGAATACAAGATATCGGCATTCAATTGTCCAAATAATATTAGCACAAACCTTTCTTTTCAATGAACTAAGAGAAATTAGTAGTATATCTATCTTAACTATCATATATATATATATATATATATATTTTTTTTTTTTGCTTTTCCCTTCCTTTTCTCCATTCCCCCATCCCAGTTTCTCTTTCCATTTGAACAGTTTCTTCCTGTTTTACAATATCTATTATACATTTTGGATCTTATTTACTCTTTCAGTTTCTCACACTAGGGAGACAATATGATGTTTACACATGTACATCCGGTTTATTTCACTTATGAGTATGGTCTCGAGTTGCATCCATTTACCTGTAAAAGTCTCCAGTTTATCCTTCTTTATGGCTGAGTAATACTCCATTGTATAAAAATACTATGTCTTTTTATCCATTCCTCAGTTGACGGGCATTTGGGTTGTTTCCAAGATCTGGCTATTACAAATTGTGCTGCTATAAACATGGGTGCACATATATCGCTGTGGTACGATGTTTTTAATTCTTCTGGGAAGATACCCAGAAGGGAAATAGCTGGGTCAAACGGGACCTGAGGGAGGGATTCTTGAGCAGTGAGCCTCTGGAAGCAGGAAGGCATGCCATGCAGAGATCTGGCAGCAGCGTGCCCCAGTGAACACCAATGTCAATATGAACAAAACGAGTTTAATGAGAAGCTGCTCTGTACTCAGTACTCTACTGGTCTTGTGAAGGATAATGAAATACAGACATTATAGGAAGGACCGTAGGACAGAGAGGTCATGCATTTACGAGCCCTAGGACACTGGAATTGTGCTCCCTGGATGACTCTGCCATGAGCCAGATAACCTCAGGCAGTTTCCTCAGCATCTCCATGTCTCAGCTCCTCAAATGCAGGGTGGGTAGAATAATACCAGCACTGCTTCCTTGGAGGTGCTGGGAAGACTAATGCACTCAGGTGTGGAATGTCCTTAGCAAGCACTCGCCAAGGGCTGGTTGTGAGTATCGTGGAAACAATGCTGTCTCTCACCATTGCTGACAATACTGTGTACTTGCTGAGGCCATACTTAAAATCTCGAACTCTTTAGGGCATTTCTGATCATACTGATATGATAAAGAAATTATACCGTACTTTCTGGTTCTCTGAATTCTCTACATTATTGGCTTTCAACCAGAAGCAATTATGCCCTTCCAGGTGGTATATGGCAATGTCTGGAGACTTCTTTTAGTATCTTATTTTTAATAGACACATAATAATTGTACATATTTTATCTGGACATCTTTGTTATTGTCACAAATGGGGTGGGCTGATGCTGGCATCGAGTTGGTAGGGACCTGGGATACTGCTAAATGTCTTACAATACACAGAACAGTTTCCTACAATAAAAAATTATGTAGTCCAAAGTAATAGTGTAAAGGTTAAGAAACCCTGTTCTACATTGTCCGGGGCAAAGATAAAGAGCTGATGACTCAAGTAGATTTCTATATTAGTCAGCTTTAACACTGCTGACATCACAACTTATTTGGAAGGAATTATTTGGCTCATGGTTTCAGAGATCGCAGTTTATGTTCTCCTAGTTCCAAGGCAGAAATGACATGGCAGAAGGGCACGGTGGAGGAAAGCTGCCCAACTATGGCAGCCAGGAAGCAGAGAGAGAGAGAAGCCGGCCAAAGAGAGACACCCCCAGTGACCCACGTTCTCCGACTTTCCCCCACCTCTTCACAGCACATTCAGCTACGAACTCATTGATGGATTAATCCACTGATGAGTAGTACAGCATCACTGTGATTGAAACACCTTCCAAAAGCCCCATCTTTTAGGAGACATTTTTGATCCACACCATAACATCTTCCATCTCATTCACTCTCATGTGTGCCACCACCCCAAATGTCCTGACTGAGGAGATGTCATAGCCAAGGGTATTTGGTTCCCACCCTTTTGGTAGCCATATCAAAAGAAGAGTGGTACAGTAGAGATTATAGAAATACAGAGCAAGGACCGGAAACGCTATGAGGTTTCCTGGGACCAGTCACTCACTGGTCAGTCTGTGCCCTGAACGGTTGTGGCTTGTGCCCACTCTAATACAGGCAGCTGTGGTCAGAAAAAGAGGGCAAAGGGGCAAAATGTGGTCAGTTAGTGCCTCGGGTGAAAAGGGCAGTGCCAATGAAGCCAGAAGCAAATGTGCCACACAAACGTCTAACATGTCTGAAAGCAAAGGAAACACAGATGTCAAAAAGCGCTCTAGGCACCACAGGATTTAGACCAGTGTTCCTCCATCTTTCCTTCATTTTCCCCTCCCCGTTACTACCACTCTCAGAAAGCCTTTTCAGATACTTTTTTTTTTTCCCTAAGCATCACCCCTCATGAAATTTTAATAGCACAAGTAAATTTTTCCATCCGTTTATGTATTGTAGTTCTTTGGAGGACCACAAATCATCGTAGTACGTAAGTTTTTTGCTCTCCTAAAACCAGTTTTCAGTCCTTGGCAGGGGTGAATACATGGTTTACGTCACTGTCCCTAATACTTTTTAGCTCCCTTCCCAGCCCCTTTTTCCCTCAAATGTCTTTTCATTGGTCATCCCACCAACTGTATTCCTTGTTCAAGAATAATTAAATGTGATTAAGGAAACCCACACACAAGTAACGCTGACTGTTCGTCTCCCCTGGCCCTGGCCTCACCAACCCCAATCCTCACCATTTGGCATAGCCATCGGCCCTATTCTCCTGGCAGGAGTGCATGTTGGCTTCTTACAGGCCTTGAAGTGCCAGAAGGAAGCTAGTTTACTGTTTGCTTTTTCAGTTTATGACAGGAACTGATAAGTCCAATAGGTACATGGAGCTAATGTTCATTAAAAAAAGGGGCACATTTCAGACAGAGTTCGTTCGTTCCACCTTACTTCTATCTGGATTTGAATTGCTAACTGCAGAGAATGTAAACAGGTTGAATGAGAAGGAATAAAGATTCCTGTTCTTTTACACAGGGGTAATGTGCAGGGAAGGAACTTGACTATTTAATTCATCATCAACTGAACTACAACTTTAGCATTCTGGACACAAATAGCTTGAAAAAGTTGATTCTGTTAAATTTAACTGTGCTTTGTACGTACCAGTAAGACTCTCAGAAACTCATGTATGTTCACATGCATATTAAGAAAGAAGTAGAGGATACAGTGGCTCTGCAAACTTCTTTGACCAGGAGAGGTTTTTGTTTGGTTTTGCTCTGTTTTGTTTTGTTTTGTCTTGTTCTCAATTTACCTATCAACATCTGTCAAGAGAGTACTGTGTGAAGCTGGGTTTCGGAAGTGCTGAATTGTCTTCAGCAATCACAACCCTGGATGGACCTAATACCCTGCTTTCTCCTTGCCTGTTCCAGAGCCCCAGCAAGCAAATGCTCAATGGAGAAAATCACATAGAAGGGTGGCTTAGCTCACATTGAATTTATGATCACCTACTTCAATTGGCAATCACCTCAATACTAGCCTACAATCCTTTCCCTTTCTCTACGGACCCCTCAACCAACTTCTGACTGTATACCTTCTTTTCTTTCCCAGAGGAAAGAGAATCCATTGGATAACGAACTCAACTTCCCAGTGCCAAGCACCTGAACTCCCCTTCCCAGTCCTGCTTGCTTCTTCTGTTGTGCTACAAGGTAAACGTTGGCCCCTCTCCTGTGTAAGTCCCTCCCACTTAGCTTCAGATTCCATCTGCTCCCAGCTTCTCAAGAACTGTTCATTCTAAACTTCTTTTGAAACAGATCCTTCTCTTTGCTTTGACTTATCTCCCTTCTTGAAAAACTCTCCCTCGTCACTATGTCCTAATCCAACCTGTAGCCTCTCTCTCCTCACTTTCACAGTCAAACTGCTCTAATGTTTTATCTACATTCACTGGTTTTATTTTCTCAACTTCTATTTCCTCTTCGACCCACTTCAATCTAGATTGGATTGCATGCCCTTCTCTTCAGTGAACCATCTCCAGCTAACAACAAAAGTTTAATTCCATGTTGCTTATTCACTCCAATGGACATTGTCCAATTTTCATTTCTCCTGAATTCTCAGCAGCAATTCTCATTATTGACCACTTTCTCCTTCAAACACTGGGTCCTGGTTTTCCTTCCACTTCTCTGGCCATTTCTCAGATTTTTGTATAATATTCTCCTCTGCCTAGCTCCCAAATGTTGGGAGTCCCTGACTGTGGTGAAAAAGGAACCCTCCTACATTGTTGCTGGGAATGTAAACTAGTATAACCACTATGGAAATCAGTATGGAGATTTCTCAAAGAACTAAAATTAGAAATTCCATTTAACCCAACTATTCCCCTGCCAGGGATCTTCCCAAAAGAGCTAAAGACATCATATTACAGCGATACATATATACCGACGTTTACAGCAGCACAATTCATAATAGTTATTCTGGAAGCAGCTTGCATATCCATCAACAGACAAATTGATAAAGAAAATGTAGTATCTATACATAATGGAATACTAGTCAGCTATAAAGAAGAATAATAAATTTAAGACTTTTGTAGTAAAATGGATATTCCTGAAGAATATGATGGTAAGTGAAATAAATCAGACACACAAGCTTAAATACCACATGGTATCTCTCATTTGAGTAAGGCAAAGTACAAATAAAGAGGAAAATAAAGATCTGTTTGAAGTAAACAAGGAGATAGATCTTTTGCATATGGGAAAGGGTCCAGGAGACTGAGGGCGAGGGGAGAGGGAGAAGGGGAAGCAAAAAGATATCAGATGTGTCATGTACATGTACCAAATACTCATAATGAATGTAAACTTTATATGTCATAAACATGAACTAAAAATAATAATGAAAATATGGAAAGGAGATTTAGAGACAGGGAGGCAGATGAGTGGGAAGGGGACAGGGGTTAAAAAATAATCAAGATAAATTATGATTATGTACCTACTCCCTCAGATGAATGTAAACTTAATGTACTACAAACACGTACTAATAAAATTTTAAATTTTTTAAAAGCTCAGGCATAGGTCCTTTCCTTTTTTCATTGTATGCTTTCTCTCTAGACCATTTCCTCTATGCCCACAATGCACCACTCATACATAGATGCCTGATACATGCATAGCCCTGGCCCAGACACCTCTGAGCTCCAGACCTGTATATGCAATCACTGATTTGACATATCTTAAACATCTCAAAAGATCCTCAGACTCAGCGTCCAAATTATTTTCATGATTTCCTTCTCATCCAGCCAAGCCATCCTTCATCTCTCTTGGGTCTCTTTCTCATCTCTCAACATGTTGCCAAACCACAAACCTGGACTTTGTGCTTAACTTCTTCTACCAATCATTCACCAACTGTCTGTTTTACCTCGTTAGGATTTCTTTCTTTTTTTTTTTTTTTCTTTTTTTTTTTTTTTTGAAACAGGGTCTCACTATATAGTTCAGACTGGCCTTGAACTTACTATGTTAGCCTAGGCTGGCCTCAAACTCACAGAGATCCTCCTGCCTCAGCCTACTGAGTGCTGGGATTGCAGGCATGCACCACTACACCCAGCTTGGTTAGCATTTCTTAAATTCATATGTTTTTCTTTTTCCCCAAGGCCCTCCTCCCTTGAAATTCATGCCGCCATTCTTTCTTTTCTGAACCACTGACAGGTCTTTCTGTCTCCAAGCTCCCACTTCAACCCAATATCTATACTGTATTAAAAATTTAGAAAGTCTGAACATCTTAATGTAGTTAGAAAGTGTCATGATCTGGTCCTTTTGTCCCTCTCTTATCATTCACTCATAAGCTTTACTTTCCACCCATCTCAAATTTGTAGTTTTACCAATATATCACATAAATATCTTCCTCTGGATTTTAGGTCATGCTATTTTTCCCATCTGGAATACCCTACTCAGTCCCACTCCCATCTTCTTTGGCCTTTTTTTACCCCTTCAGATCACAATTAAAACATCTCTGAAAGTTTTTTCTGGCTTGACAATCCCCCCACCTTGAATACCACTGCTATGAACTTTCTATTATCACAACATTTATGACACTGTAGTAAAATCATCCAACTTACATGTTCTTTGAGTGAGCTCTTTGAGGAAAGGGCCTGTCTTATTCGTCTGGTACAATTTATGCACAGCACAGTTCCTGGCACATAGCAAGCACTCAATAAGTAGTTATTTAATGAATGAAGACCTTGATCTCATCTACATTTTATGTTAAAGGCTCATTCTATATATAATATTTAGGAGAGATGTACATTTAACCAATCACAGAACCTTCCATTCTGAGAAACACAGTGGTATGTTTGAAGGTCCAGATAAGAAAAAAACAACACTTAAAAGTTTCCTGTTTAAGAGAAATAAGGGAAATGGGATCTTAGAGCCAACAGCTCAGAAGTGCTGGGTCAAGTGGTACAGTGGTGGGGGTGAAGTAGAAATTCAAAAACTTAAAGTGACTTGTGTTTTTAATAGTATTATTGCTGTGGCCAGAGAGGCTACAAGTTATGCTGGTTTTCTGGATGGCTCCCTATAAGCATTTAGCAAATACTTGGTGATTTATTACTTTATGGTCTGATTTTTATTCAAATCTCCAAACAGAAAGTGTCTTGCCTGGCTTTTATTCCTCTCCACTCCCATAATGGCAAGGAATGGTTAAAAGAATGGCTTTCAATAATAGAGTTATTGCCAAGCCCGGCGGCACATGCCTGTAATCCCAGCACTTCGGAAGCTGAGGCAGGACAGCCTGGGCTCCATAGTGAGTTCAAGGCCAGTCTGAACTATAGAGTGAGACCCTGCCTCAAAAAAAAAAAAAAAAAAAGGAATAGTTATTTTCACCTTTCACATCTTTATCCATCAGCAAGTCATGCTAACTCAGCTTACAAAATACACACAGAATCAGGTCACCTTTCATCATCTCTCCTACTACAAGGTTCACCCAAACCAACTTCAAAGCTCACCTAAACTGCTAAGGAGCCTCCTAACTGGCCTTTTGATTCTTCTCGTCCTGCCCCCTCTATAGTTCACCTTCCATTTTACAATCCAGAATGAACAATCCAAAGGGTAAATTAGATGATATCAATTTTCTACCTAGAATCCTCCAGTAGGATAATCTAGGAGACCATAAATCAGGGAATAAATAAACTGTTAAGTTTATGTCACATCATACTATTCACCAATAAAAAGGAATGAACTACTGACACATGCAATTACATGGATACCTCTCAAAAGTGTAAGGCTAAATGAGAGAAGTCTTACACAAAAGAGTCCCATATTGTATGATTCTTTTTATCCATAGCTCTAGAAAAGGCCAGGTGTGGCAGTGCACACCTGTAATCCCAGCATTTGGGAGGCTGAAGCAGGAGGATCACCATGAGTTCGAGGCCAGCCTGGGCTACATAAGTGAGTTCAAGGCCAGCCTGCACTACATAGCAAGACCCTGTCTCAAAAAAAAAAAAAAAAGAAAAGAAAACAGTTCTAGAATAGGAGAAAGTAATATCTACAAAAGTTAGAAGAAAATCAGAGCAGTGGTTTCCTCTCAGATTGCCCAGGGGCAAATGAAAGACCTTTATGTGGTGATAGAAATGTTTCACAGCCTGGTGAGGGCTTAGGTTACACAGGTGCATAAATTTGTGAAAATCAGTGACTGTCCACTTAAGATTTGTATACTTCACTGTATGCAAATTTTATCCAAAACCAAAAAGAACTGCAAACAAATATTGAGTTTTAGTTAATGATACCTATGCTGGAATACTTCAGAGAAATTACTGATATCTGCAACTGTAATGGTTGATACATTGTGTCAACTTGAGAATTGAGAAGTTCAGAAGCTTAATTAAGTGACTCAGCAGGGGGCCAGGGGCTTCACTTTGTAAACTTGCTGAGCTTGTGGAAGAGGAGGGCATGGAGCTGGTGTGGGTGGGTAGCCTGCATACAATATAAGGGAGGAAAAGAGGCTTGCTCTCCCCATTTTGCTGTCTTGCTGCTTTTGCTGTCTTCTGCCACCTTGAACTGTTGCCCCTCTGCCATGCCACCCTGCCTTTGAGCCAGCTGATTACTGACTGAAACCCCCACAAACTGTGAGCTAATAAACCTTTCCTTCCTTAATTTTGGCTGTCCGGTATTTTGTCCCAGCAACAAGAGAAAAGTAACTAAGACAGCAACATACTTTGCAATGCATCAAAAAATGTATCATACTGAAGAGTGGGGAGGGTGATAGAAGAATAGGTATATGACAAAAGAGCTGTAACAAAAAGCCAAATGGTAGAATCATGGTAAGAATATATACACACACTGTGAAACTCTTTCGGCCTTGCTTTTCAAATTTTTTCACACTAAAATCATTGGAGAAATAAAAAATCCTCCAGGCTGACCACACTTCTGGAATGTCAGTATAAGGAACTCACTGGACACTCTTTGCACTGAAACAAATATTTAACTAGTAAAAATTATGAAAAACATCCACTTAAAGCCTCTGGATATTGTTCCAAGAGCATACAACAAATAGAGAAACATTTATTCAAGAAAATTTAGTAAATCCTGATAAGAATGGTAAGAGTCTGTGGAGTGAGAGCTACTACCTGATCTTATCTCCCCCTCCCCTAATTAAATGTGACAGAGCCAAAAAGGTAAGGCTCCCTCTCTCTCCAGCTCCTAGTCTAGGACTAGGGTCTCATACCAGGAGGAGCAGGTAGCCAGCATCTCTCATGACCCCACTCAGCTCTGCACTGCAGAAATTGTTTTCCAGGTAAGAAACTAGACTAGGACTCCCTTCCAAAGCCCAGTCCCCTCTTGTAGGTTAGAAGGTTTACTTAGGCACAGAAGTCTAGGAACGCTAGGTCCCAAATGCCTCCACCCCAGCTCACTCTTAGGTCCCATGCCAGGAGGAACAAACTGAAAAGAACAGGGGCTACCATCCACATCTAGTGCCCCACTTGGGGATAAAGGCAGATGTGTCACTTCAGAACAGGACCACAGTCCGACTCTGGTGCAGTGGCACAGATATTCTGTCAAGATGGAGGCCTTAACAACAGAGACCTCAGTATCTCTTTCCAAGAGGACTTCATTTATTAGAAGAAAACATGGGAAAGTCCATGCCTAAGGAAATTAGGAGGCTCTTTGCTCCCTTAAACTACATAGTTGTAACAAATAAAATGGTAGAGCAGCTAGAAGTTTAAAATAGAGGACTATGGGAAGAGACAGCTAAGAAGAGCCGTCCTGGACTCAAAGCAAGCTTTAAAGCGTCCCCGGGCAAAGGAGCCTGACTGCAAGGTCTGATCAAAATATACAGTGTGTGTTTAAATTAAAAATAAGTTTATTATAGTAAGAGACACATTGCCATTACTCCCCCTCAAAATACTCCCCCTTGCTTTGAATACATTTATCCCATCGTTCTTGCCACTTTCTGAAACAGTTCTGGAAGTCTTTTTTCATGAATGTCCATGATCGTCTGTAGCTGTGCTGTCACGGCTGCCTTGGTGTCCTGAATAGATTCAAACTATTTACCTTTCATGGTCATTTTGATTTGGGGGAAAAGCCAGAAATTGCACAGTGCTAAATGAGAATGAAGACACCATAACGTTTTTATAATATTTTATAATGTTTTATGCATTTCCATTGGATGGCACTTGGCAGAAGCATTTATATTTATTACAGCTCATAAAGATATTTACAAAAGAGGATTTTCAGAACTTCTGAAAGTAGCAAGGAAAATGGTGTATGTGTGTTTAAAGAGAGGAAGAGTATTTTAAGGGAGATTAATGGCAATGTGTCTTTTACTGTAATGTTTGTTTGTTTGTTTGTTCTGAGACAGGGTCTTGCTATGTAGTTCAGGCTGGCCTGGACTCGCTATGTAGCCCAGCCTGACCTCAAACTTATGGTGATCCTCCTGCCTCAGCCTTCCGAGTGCTGGGATTACAGGCATCCGCCACCACACCCAGCTGTAATCTCTTTTCTTTTTTTTTTTTTTTGGTGGGTACCGGGGATCGACCTCAGGACCTCGCGCGCCAGCAGGCGCCCGTGCCGCTGAGCAATATCACCGGCCCTTTATTCATATGTGGGTTGCGGCAGTCGAACTCGGGCCCTCGCGCTTGCCAGGCAGGCGCTTACACCGCTCAGCCATCTCACCAGCCCTGTAATCATTTTTTTAATTTAAACACATTTTGATCAGCCCTTGTATGCCCTAAAACAATATTCCATTGTCAAAAACAATAGAACAATCAGGTAGCAATTACTGGAATATAATAGCCGGGTATGCTGCCAGTAAGTCAGACTAATGCCAGAAACTTAACATGAAATTGAGGAGGATTAAAGACACTACTGCTAAAACAACACTAGTCCCAGCTCTTCAGAAAGATAGTGTGTATGGTCAAGGTTTCACTCTCTAAGCAGCAGCATCAGAGACTGCACACGGGGGAGGGGGTTGTTTGGTTTGGTTTGGTTTGGTTTGGTTGTTGCTCTTTTTTCCTCTCTCTTTTTTCTTCTCCCCTTTCTTGTTGCTTTACCTTCCCTCTTTTCCTTTCCTCCTTTCATCAAGCATATGTATGGGAGATGTCTGTTTACATGCAAAGGAGAATAAGAATTAACCAGTGTTTTAATCTATGTAATCTATATAGTACCTTTCATGGGCAAGTTAGGGTAACCCTCACCAAAACTGTATAGAAGATACAAGCACAAGCTAACTTGCAGCATATTAACAGGTCTGACACTCTCACAGCTTCCCTCAATCTCTCATTACACTTCCCTCCCTCTCTGTTGCCTCTCCTGCTCCAGACATATTCTTTCAAACCTGCTCTCCACCATCCCTTTCCTCCAGCTACAAAAATATCAACAGATTTTTATCTCCTCTCTTACCTGTATCTGTTGTTATTTCTCTGTTCTCCTCCTATTCTTTCTGATCTACCCCTTTCCCTTCTCTTTTCCTTTTTCTTTCCTTCACCCACCACATCCCAGCCTACCCGTCAGTAGAAGTATATTACACCTTTTATAGGTCACTGATAGAACAAGTTGTAATGTACATGACTGACGTATGGTTGGATCTACTGATATTGATATAACCAGTAAGGATTCGCTTCTTACAACACAGCAATTGGGTCTGATCCCATTAAACTGAGTAGGCTGAAGAAGTAAATAAATAACAAAATGTTACTGAAGCCAAAATTACATCACTGGGAAACTGACACTCACTGAAGAGATCTCCATACCAGCAACAGGGTCTTCCCACTCTAAATGATCCTCAGCCGTCAGCACCAAAACCAATAGAAAAACGAGAAAACAAAGGCAACAAAATGCCTCCAAAAACTCCTAACTCCCCCAAAGCTGGTCCAATGGGCACTGGTGGGGAGGAAATAAAAAACCAAATGGCTGACATGTGTGAAAGGTTAAGAGAAGAAACGAACAAACAAAAAAGATCAATAAGGTATTTGGTGAGCTCAAAGATGATGCAGCTAAACAGACAATAAACTTAATTTCTAAAATGATCAGCAAACTTCAAGAACACACAAATAAAAGTTATATGAGGTAACCAAAATGATACAAAATATGAATGACCAGTTTACCAAGTAATTCAAGCCCATGAAAAGGGACGAAACAGAATTATAGGATATAAAAAAATCTATTTAAAGTAAGGGCAGTAGAAGTGACCAATGTTAGGAGAGAGTGTCTGAACTAAAAGACGGGGTTGATGCGAGAGGCCATATACTCAGAGGTGAACTGAAAACAGTAAGAGATCAAAGAATATGCATCCAACAACTCCTAGATTACTTAAAGAAGACCAACCTAAGAATAATCGGAGACAAAATAAAAATTAGAAGCTGACACAAATCATATAAAAAAATCTATTTACAGAAATCATGGCAGAAAATTTTCAAGTGTAGGGGAAGAACTCAATATACAGGTAAATGAAGCACATACAACCCCAAGTAGCCACAATTAGGAAAAAACCTCTCCATGATACATCACAGCTAAAATTCTAGAAGTCCAACATGAGGACAGAATTTTAAAAGCTTTTAGAGAGAAGCAATGCATCACTTATAAAAGTAACCCTATTAGAATTATAGCAGATTTCTCAACACAAATTTTAAAGGCCCAAAGTGAAAATTTTCAAACCCTAAAAGAAAACAACTTTCAACTTAGATTAATATATCCTGCAAAACTATCTTTCAAAATTGATAGGGTTATAAGAACTTTCCATGATGAAGAGCACTTTAAGAAATTCATGACCAACAAACCAGCACTCCAAAAAAAAAAAAAAAAAAAAAAAAAAAAAAAAACTCAAGAATATCCAAGACTTAGACAACAAATCCAAAACCAAAGAGTCTAGTGGAGTGAACACATCAAACAGGATGAACTTTTAAGCAAAAGGGGAAAATGAAGGAATTGGCAAGAGAAAATAATACAATGACAGGAATTAGTCAATACCTTTCAGTAATAGCTTTCAATATAAATGGTCTCAACTCACCAATCAAAAGATTGGCCTACTGAATCAGAAAAATAAAAACCAATGATATACTGTATACTGTACACAAGACACTTCTAACACGTAAATCTCACAGACTAAAAATCAAAGGACAGAGAACAATATTCCACACAACAGGATCCCAAAAGCAAGAAGAATAAAATAAAGCAGACTTCGAGTTAAAACTAATGAGAAGAGACAAAGTTTGGTCACTACATACTGATAAAGGTAACATTTCAATAGGAAGCGATAACAATTGTAAATATATATGCACTGAATATGAGCACACCCAAACTCATAAAACAAATACTACTTGACATAGAAGACCAACTAAACATCAACACAATTATAGTGGGGGATGTCAATATTCCATAATCATAAATAAGACAGATGAACTAGACAAAAAAATCAGCAAAGAAACATCAGAGTTGAACCACATCTTTGCACATACGGATTTAATAGGTAGCTGCAGAGTGTTCCACCCAATGACAACAGAATAAACTCTCTTCTCAGGAGCACACAGAATGTTCTCCAAAACAGATCACATATGAGACCATAAAGTCTGCTTAAATCAACAGAAAAGAACTGAAGTAATCCCATGCATATTATCAGGTCACAGTACCAGAAACTAGAAATCAATGACAAAAGAAACCACAGGAATTATCCAAATACACTGAGATTACACAAGACATTCTTGAATAATCAGACAGTCAACAGAAGAAATCAAGGAAGAAATTAAACAGTTCCTACAATTAAATGATAAGGCCAGTATAACATACCAAACTTATGTGACACCATGAAAGCAGTCTTAAGAGGGAAGTTCATGGCTATGAATGCCTACATTGGAAACACAGAGTGAGCCCAAATAAATAACCTAATGATGCCCTTCAAGGTTCCAGAAAAACGAGAACAGTCCAAATCCAAAACTAGTACCATGAAGGAGATTACAAAGATCAAAGCTGAAATTAATGAAATTGAGACCAGAAAGATTTATAAAGAGTCAATGAGGGCCGGTGAGATGGCTCAGTGGCATAAGCGCCTGCCTGGCAAGCATGAGGTCCTGAGTTCGACTCCTGGAACCCACATAAAGGAAAAAAAAGGGCCAGTGATATCGCTTAGCGGCACAAGCACTTTCTGGCAAGCGTGAGGTCTTGAGGTCGACTCCCAGTACCCACATTAAAAAAAAAAAAAAAAAAAAAAAAGTCAAGGAATCAAAGAGCTGGTTCATCAAAAGAATAAATAAAATAAACAAATCCTAAGCCAAACTTACCAAAAGAAGGAAAGAAAAGACCCGTATCAATCCAATTAGAAATGAAAAAGACAAAATCAAAACAGACAATGCAGAAATCCAAAGGATTGTAAGTAACTACTGTACTTCGAAACCTGTACTCCAATAAATTGCAGAATCTAGAAGAAACACAGACTCCTAGACACACGTGAACTGCCAAAACTGAACCAAAAAGATATAAAAACCCTTAACAGTCCAATAACAAGCCATGAAATTAAGGTAGTCATAAAAAGAAACCCTACCAACTAAGAAAAAGAAAAGCCCGGGACTCAAAGGATTCACCCTGAGTTCTACAAGAACTTCAGGGAAGATCTAATACCAATACTCTTAAAGCTCTTCAGTGAAATTGAAAGGGGAAGGAGTACTGCCAAACCTGCTCCTGGAAGCTAGCATTACCCTAATACCAAAGCCAAAGACCCAACAAAGAAAGAGAACTACAGACCAATCTCTTTAATGAACATAGATGCAAATATCATCAACAAGACACTGGCTAACAGAATGCAACACACCATCAAAAAGATCATACATCATGACCAAGTAACATTCATTCCAGGGATGCAAGGATGTAATATACCACACAAACAGAAGCAAGGACAAAAAACACATGATCAGGGCCGGTGAGATGGCTCAGCAGTGTAAGCGCCTGCCTTGCAAGCACAAGGGCCCAAGTTCGACTCCCGGATCCCACATACAAAAAAAAAAGGGGCCGGTGATATCGCTCAGCGGCACAGGCGCCTGTTGGCGCATGAGGTCCTGAGGTCGACCCCCCGGTACCCACAAAAAAAAAAAAAAAAAAAAAAAACACATGATCATCTCAACAGATGCAGAAATAGCCTTTGACAAAAATCCAACATCCATTCATGATTTTTTTTTTTTTTTTTTTGTGGGTACCAGGGGGTCGACCTCAGGACCTCACGCGCCAGCAGGCGCCCGTGCCACTGAGCGATATCACCGGCCCCTTTTCCGTATGTGGGTTCCGGGAGTCGAACTCGGGCCCTCGCGCTTGCCGGGCAGGCGCTTAAACCGCTGAGCCATCTCACCGGCCCTCATTCATGATTTTTAAAAACCTGATGAAAACAGGTATAGAAGGACCTTATCTCAGTTTAATGAAAGCCATTTATGACAAACTTGGTGTAACACTATATTAAATGAGGGGAAACAGAAAGTTTTTCCTCTAAAATCAGGAACAAGACAAGGGTGTCCACTCTCACTCCTGTTCAATACAGTACACAAACCATTAGCCAGAGCAAGCAGGCAAGAGAAAAAATAAAGGGGACACATACAGGAAGTCAAGCTATCTTTATTCGCAGATGATGTGATCCTTTACATAGAAGACTCAAAAAATTCCACCAACAGACTCCTAGAACTAATAAATTCAGCAAGGCAGCAGAATACAAAATCAAACACAAAAACCAATAGCATTCCTGTGTACTAACAATGAACCCACTGAGGAAAAAATCAAGAGTACCATTCACAATACTTCCAAAAAATTAAATACTTAAGAATTAGCCCTTGGGCCGGTGAGATGGCTCAGCGGCTTAAGCGCCTGCCCGGCAAGCGCGAGGGCCCGAGTTCGACTCCCGGAACCCACATACAAAAAAGGGGCCGGTGATAATCCTCAGCGGCACGGGCGCCTGCTGGTGCACGAGGTCCTGAGGTCGACCCACCGGTACCCACAAAAAAAAAAAAAAAAAAAAAAAAGAATTAGCCCAGCTAAGGAAGTGAAAGACCTCTACAATGAACACTATAATATTCTGAAAAAAGAGATTAAAGAGGACATCAGAAAATAAAGACATCCCATGTTTCTCAATAGAGATCGAATATTGTCAAAATGGTCATAGTACCAAAACTGATACATACATTTAATACAATCAGATTCAAAATACCAACAGCATTTTTCACAGAACTAAACAACCCAATCCTAATACTTGTATGGAACCAGAAAAGACCCAAAATAGCAAAAGAAATCCTGGTAACAAGACTAAAGCAGGAGGCAATGCAATTCCAGATTTGAAGTTATTTACAAAGCTACAATGATAAAAAACAACATGGTAGTGGCACAAGAACAGACATGTGGATGGATGGAACATAATAGAGGCTGCAGAAACAACTCCAGTCACATTCAGCCATCTGATTTTTAACAAAGTTGCCAAAACATATGCTGGAAGAAAGATGGCCTTTTTAACAAATGGTGCTGGGAACACTGGTTTTCTGCAGTGTTGAATATACACCCATATCTCTCACCATGCACTAAAATAAAAATGGTTCAAAGACCTAGATATTAAAACAGAAACGTGTAATCTGGTGAAAGATAAAATCGATAAAACTCTTGAAGACACAGGCATAGGCAAGGACTTTCTGAAAGGATTCCCAGTTGCACAAGCAATAACACCAAGAATCAACAAATACTAGTGTATCAAATTAAAAAGCTTCTGCACAGCAAACCAACAGAATAAAGAGAAAAAATACAGAATTGGAAAACAATTTTGCCAGCTACTCCTCAGACAGAGGACTAAATATTGAGAATATATAAAGACCTCAAAAAATTAAACCTCCCCCAAATAAAAGACCTAATCAAAAAATGGACAATTGAAATGAATAAACACTTCTTAGAAGAAGCACAAATGGCCAATAAGTATATGAAAAAATGTTCAGCATCTTCGACCATTAGAGAAATGCAATCAAAACAACACTGAGATTCCATCTTACTCCAGAAAGAATGGCCATCATCAAAAAATCAGAAAACAACAAATGCTGGCAAAGATATGGGGAAAAAGGAACTCTTCTACATTGTTGGTGGGAAATAAACTAGTACAACCACTATGGAACTCAGTCTGGAGATTCCTCAAAACTAAAATTAGAAATTCTATTCAACCCAGCTATTCCCCTTCTGGGTATCTTCCTGAAAGGGATACAGACATCAGAATACAGTGATTCATGCATACCCATGTTCATAGCAGCACATGACTCATAATAGCCTGATCTTGGAAGTGGCTTGTATGTCCATCAACAGATAAATAAATAAACAAAATGTGGTATTTATATACAATGGAGTAATACTCTGCTATAAAGAAGGATAATGAGTCATTTGTAGGAAAACAGATGCACCTTGAGACCATAATGCTAAGTAAAATAAATCAGACGAAGGTTAAATACCACATTTTTCTTATGTGAGAAACCCAAATTATAAATAATTTAAAGAACAAAGTACAAGATTGATAACAGGAAACAGGGATACAGATCTTTTGCAGATGGGAAGGGAATCTAGAGAAGGAGGGAGGGGGGAAAAAGGAGGGGGGAGGTATAAAGGATTAAGATGTGATATGTACATGTACCAACTCCCCACTACGAATGTATTCAAGCATGTACTACTAACAATAAAAATTTATAAAAGATGTTATTTTTGTTATGTGTTCAAATTGCATTAGAGTTGGGTTACAAAAATTTTTTAAATCTCTTTTGATGCATAAAAATATTTATGGATGAAATTACATAAAATCTTCAATTTGCTTTAAAATATACCAGAAAAGCTTGGCATATGGTACATACCTGTAATCCCAGCCAGCATTCTGGGAGGCTGAGGCAGAATTGCAAGTTTGAGCCCAGCTTGGGCAACCTAACCACTTAGTGAGACTGTCTCTAATTTAAAAAAAAAACACCTTTAAAAAGGGCTGAGTATGTAGCTCAGTACAAATGCCCTAGGTTCAATCCCCAGTACTGCAATACGGGGATGGAGAAGATGAGTGACATGCTGATACTTTTTGGAACTCGCATTGAATTTGTTACACCATTCCTTCTACTTTTGTGGATGCTTGAAAGTTTCCATAAGAGAGTTTTTTTTAAGTATTCTCTAGTCAGAGATATCTACCAGTTCCACCAAGAGTCAAGAACGTTATGGATCTTCCCCAAAGTCAACACTGACAGGGAATGGGCAAGAGATAAGGTTCATGGACCAGATCCCTTGGGTAACTGCCTTCATTTAATTCTCTTACCACAGTTCTGAAATGTGACTCTGCCTTAACCTAGGAATTGAATTACCAACCATGTAACTAGTATTGTGTGCCTCCTGGTGGAACGTGTTGGGAAATGTATGTTGTCACTGACATCTTCTTCTCAATAACATTTAGACTGAATGTAATCAAGAGGCAATGGTCAAATATAGAACATAGGATGTCACACCAAGAGACTGGCCTGAATTCTTCAAAACTATCAACACCATGAAAGATAAAAGGATTTTTAAAGTCAGGTGAATTTTCTTAACTTAAAGGAAAGAAAGGCATGTAAGTGCAATGGGTAAACCGTAGACTCAAAAAAGAAAGTCTGAAAAGGGCTATTGTGGAGACAGAAAAACTGACAATGGACAGTGTTTTAGATTGTATGTTTGAGAAAAATTAAAGGTATTAAATGTGACAAACACAACCCCAAAAAATCTCTTAGGAGGTAAATAGTAATCCTCTTTTAGAGATCAGGAAGCTGAAGTTTAAAGAGGTAAATGGACTTGCCTAAGAATTGCAGTAGGTAAATGGCAGTGCCATACAGGTCCAGATCCGTCTTTCTCCAGAGCCTGACTCTGGGCTGGTGGAGAGTCCTTCCTCTGCAACATCCCAGGAAGCAAGAGATAGGACTGGGTCAGTGGTGTCTCGAAAGGATGGTCGTAGCTAAGGGTAGTAAAGAGGCACCCTCACTATTGTCATGGCATCAGTAGTCATTAATTTATTCAAAATTAATTGCTGGGCAATGATGATTAGCAAGAATATGTAGTCCCTGGGCATAGCAAGCCTATAGTTTAGTGAAGAAAATAGACATCAATTAAATGCTGCAGCCATTTGGAGGAATATGTATAAAACAAAATGAGATAGAAGCAAGGAAGAAAAGGAAGCTGACCAAAGCAGAAGGGCAGCAGAAATCTTTCCTGACTTCTGCTTTGAAAGGTGAATAGGATTTAATGATTTGGACATGGAAGTGTGTAAGCAAAAGGCCTGTGGCAAGAGGAAGCAGACCTTCCAGTAGGAAGCTCCAAGTGCAAGCAGGTGCATAGCACAAGATGAGAATGGAGGAAAGTAGGCAGGGCTGGACCATGTAGGGCCCTGCTGGCCAGACTAGGGATATTGTTCAGTTTAAAAAACAATGGGGGGGCTGGTGAGATAGCTCAGCGGCATAAGCGCCTGCCTGGCAAGCACGAGGTCCTGAGTTTGACTCCTGGTATCCACATAAAGGAAATAAGGGCCGGTGATATCGCTCAGTGGCACAAGTGCCTGCTAGCAAGTGTGAGGTCCTGAGTTCGACTCCTGGTACCCACAAAAAAAAAGCAATGGGAAGTTAGTGAAGTGTTTGAACAGGTGAAAAATCAGAGATAAGGGTTTTTTTTAAGTCATTTTGGCTACAATGTTGAGAGAGTGGCGGGGGGTGGACTAGATGTAGCTAGACCAGTTAAGAGATTGTGGAAGCCAGCAGATCTTGGATAAGAGCGAAGGTCCAATGGGTATTTGGAAAGACTGAACATGGAGAAATGCAGGAGAAGGGGTTGTTGAGGATGACTCTCAAGTTTCCACCTTATACAATTAGAAAGAAAGGCCACTCCCAGAGATAGGGAGTACTCCCTGGAATGATACCAGATTTAGGCAAATATATTACGAGTGGAAAATGGTAGTGCTTTTGAGAACTCCACATGGAAAGGGAAGAAGGCAGTTGGATGTTTAAGTCTGAAGTTCAGAAGATAAGTCTCAACGAAAGACGGAACCATCAACTCATGACTATTAAGCATGGATAAGAGGGTACCAGAAAGGCAGGACTTAGCCAGTAGGAACCTCTGGGATTCAGTGATTCTTAAACAGATGGTGGCAGTTGATGGAGAAACACTAGAAATGAGCAGTGGAGGGGTGGGCTGAGGACCCGAGAGAGAAGTAGTAAGACGGGGGATGAGCAATCATGTTATTCTCACTGCTTCTAGAAGCACTGCATTCCCGCCAGCAGCAGCACCATCTTCACTAATGTTGAGAAAGGGTCGTGCACTTCTCTACGTAGTGGGTGTCATCCCTTTACCCCTAGACAGGCCCCTGCCGGGCAGCCCCACATCTGCCGCTGCTGCTCCTCACAGCAAGCTGCTCTGCCCCAGGCTTTTCTCCTGGTGTTCCCCAAGGCTACAAAACAAAATATGTTTATTAAGCAGTTATTTTATTTGATGAGGAAAACTTACGAGCAAAATATGGTATAAACTATGCTACAGAATACTGTATAGTGAGAGAAAGAGGCATAGAGACAGAGACAGATTTCTTTGTGTGCAAACAGGGAAAGCTCTCCAATTCTCCAATATGCATTGTTAAGAAAAAGCAAATTATTAAACTGAGAGAAATACTAGCTTTCACATAAGGGGAGAATATAATCTATATTCAAAGTCACTTCCATACTCACAGAGAAACTCTAAAGGAGTGAGCCCTATGGTAGGACCAGGGAAACGAGGAACACCAGGGAAGGTTATTTACCATGTGACTCTCTACACTCAAGGTTTTTTGAAATTGTGAATATATTACTATCCAAAATATTAAATTTTAAACCTGGAAAAATATTGGTTTCTGATATAAGCTATTTAAGTAACATATTTTTGTTTTTAATGAAACTGACTTTGTTTAGTGTCATATTTCTATAATTAAAAAAGTTTAGATAATTGTAGATTCATTAGGAATTGTGAGACATAATACAGAGAAATCCAGTATCCCTATGCCCAGTTTTCCCCAGATAATAAAATCTTGCAAAGGTGTAGTAAAAAGTCACAATGGATGCAAATTACAGTGCTTCATTCCTTTTTATGGTTGAATAATAGTCTATGATTTGTATATTCCACAATTTGTTTATCCATGTGTTAAAGGACATTTGGGTCACTTCTACCTTTTGTTTACCTTAAATAGTGTTTCTATGAACATTCATGTACAAGTTTTTGGACACCAGCTTTCAATTATTTTGAATATAAACCTAGAAATGGAATGGCTGGGTTATGTGGTTAATCTGTGCTTACCTTTTTGAGGAATTAACAAACTTTTCCATTTTACATCATCATCAGAAATTAATGAGGGTTCCTATTTCTTCACTTCCTTGCCAACAATGCTATTTTCTGGTTTGTTTGGTTTCTTCTTATAGCTTTATTAGTGGATATGAAATATTATCTCATTGTGGCTTTGATTTGCATTTCCTTAATGACCAATGATAGCAAACATGTTTTTATGTATTTTTTTTTTTTTTTTTTAAGAGTAGGAAAATTGGGCCGGTGAGATGGCTCAGCGGCTTAAGCGCCTGCCCGGCAAGTGCGAGGGCCCGAGTTTGACTCCTGGAACCCACATACGAAAAAGGGGCCGGTGATATCGCTCAGCGGCACGGGCGCCTGCTGGCGCGCGAGGTCCTGAGGTCGACCCCCCAGTACCCACAAAAAAAAAAAAAAAAACACATGATCATCTCAACAGATGCAGAAATAGCCTTTGACAAAAATCCAACGTCCATCCATGATTTTTAAAAACCTGATGAAAACAGGTATAGAAAGACCTTATCTCAGTTTAATGAAAGCCATTTATGACAAACTTGGTACCCACAAAAAAAAAAAAAAGAGTAGGAAAATTTATTGGGGAAAAGAAATGGGGAATAAGAACAGCTCTTGAGAGACAGGAGGGGTCCTGAGCAGTTTGCCCTGGGCTTGAACTCACTATGTAGCCCAGGCTGGCCTCGAACTCACAGCAATCCTCCTGCCACAGCCTCCTGAGTGCTGGGATTACAGGCGTGCACCACCACTATGTACTTATCGATCATTTATAAATCTCCTTTGGAGAAATGTATATTCAAGTGTGTGCTATTTTTAATTGCATTAATAAGGACCAGGTGTGGTGGCACATGCCTGTAATCCCAGCACTTGGGAGGCAGAACCCAGAGGATCTCAGTGAGTTCAAAGCCAGCCTGGGCTACATAATGAGTTGAAAGCCAGCCTGAACTACACAACGAAGACCCTGTCTCAAAAATAAACAACAAAAAATAACGTTCATGATAATGTATTTTAAAACACAGGGATTACATTTTATATTTTTTCTATGTAGAATTTTCTCTTACTCCTGATAAAAATTAAAATTTGGGCCGGTGAGATGGCTCAGCGGCTTAAGCGCCTGCCCGGCAAGCGCGAGGGCCCAAGTTCGACTCCCGGAACCCACATACAAAAAAGGGGCCGGTGATATCACTCAGCGGCACGGGCGCCTGCTGGCGCGCGAGGTCCTAAGGTCAACCTCCGGTACCCACAAAAAAAAAAAAAAAAAAAATTTAAACTTAAAAATGGTATCTTAGGGCCGGTAAGATAGCTCAGCGGCATAAGTGCCTGCCTGGCAAGCGCAAGGTCCTGAGTTCAACTCCCGGAACCCACATAAAGGGAAAAAAGGGCCAGTGATATCGCTCAGCAGTGCAAGCGCTTGCTGGCAAGCACAAGATCCTGAGGTCGACTCCCAGTACCCACATAAAAAAAAAAAAAAAAAAAAAATGGTATCTTATTGTATTAGCTGAAATAATGGTAGCTATTTTAACAAACAATTTCCAAAAGTTTGAGGGCTCAAACACAGAAATTTCTTTCTTGCTGAAATAAACAACATGGTCAGTAATCAGCTCTTCTAAAGTCTGCTTCTATTATGTAGCTCTGCCATCTTCATCGCACAATTTCCAAGGACGCAATCACTGATCCACTACTTGTATTAGGATTGCCAAAATAGTGCTGAGGACTCAGTGAGGCTGTAGATCATGCACCAAAGGTATCCAATTACCTTTATTTTTAAGTATAGAAATGGAGAAGGTTCTGGGTTGGATTAATCCTGGTAGACACTGCACAGTAGATGCTGTAGAAAGCAAAGAAGTCGAGGTAACTGAAAAGATCTGGGTGGAATATTGCACCACGGTGTGTACACTGAAAAGGAAAACAAGTATAACAATGCCAGGGAGTTAATGGACTTCAGGGAAAATTGTGAAGAGATTAAAGGGCTGAACAATAGCCAGGTATATGGCTGTGAGGGAGTTGGAAGACAGATTGTGGTCAATAAATTACATGTCACAGTTTAACATTTCTAAAATAGAGAGCTTTTGTTTGGATGATGACAAGGAACAAAGGGGTGGATTTGGGAGGGGCAGCCACGATGGAGTATAATATATAACTCTTCAGGTCAAAATAGGCATGAGGCTTAGGGTGTTAGCCTGACTGTTCAGAGATGTCGAAGTTTCCCATGTCAAGACCCAAAGTAAACAAAGGAGAGGGCCTAGAAGAAATATAAAACAATACAACCGTGTTTTAAAGGATAGTTATATAGCGTGAGGCCAAGGAAGTAGAGATCCTAAAAGGAGTCTGGTTTATGTGAAAACAGTAATTTCAAACGGGCTGTCTCAGTGGCAGTGTTTCCGGGGGAAGATTCAAGTTATTGTTAAGGCAGAGTTTGACAATAGCAGGGAATGTTATCTGCCATGGAGCGAGGATTCCAGAGTGGAGAACAGGAGCAAGGGCATGAGGATGGAGGGAGTTAGACAAAGCGTAGGGATTTCTACAGCAGTATTACAAAGTAGACCACCTGAAAATGGGCTTCAAAACACCTAGCTAGAAGTGTTATATTAAAAAAAGAAACAATACTAACAAACGTTTTCAGTTTTAAAGGAAAGTTTTCAAAAAAGTAAGGGAATCTTCCAAGGAGTAAAAACATAAAAGGGCCTGTAAACCTGAACAAGAGTACGCTTACACTAGCATTATATCAATAACCAACAGGTCTGGAGTGCAACTAGGAGAGAAGGTCTTAGGGCCATGTGAGGCAAAGAGTTGGGATTTAAACCTCTGTATAGAGCCAGGTCCCTCCAAATGTCAAGCTTCAGTGAAAGGATGAATTAAAAAGAAATCTGCCTTGCTCTGTCCTCTGGGGAGGAAAAAAAAAAGCCTCTCTCACAACTTGCAAACACAGGCATTTCTTCACGTAGGTTTGGCATTCAAACATATTCTTCCTGAATGGTCTGGGAAACCCCAAGTTGGGAAATTCACATGAAAAGTGATCCTGGCCAATTATATCAGCCATTTTAATACTAGATAAGAAGAGGATAAAGCTGGGCATGGTGGCGCACGCTTGTAATCCCAGCACTTGGGAGGCTGAGGTAGGAGGACCGCTGTGAGTTCAAGGTCAGCCTGGGATACACAGTGAGTTTAAGGCCAGCCTGGACTACATAGTGAGACCCTGTCTCCAAAAAAAAGAAAGAAAAAGAAAAAAGAAGAGGATAAGGGTACCAGGGAACATCTCAACATCTACCACATCAGTCATATTTTTATTGCAGAGAAGCATAATGAAATACTTTCAAGGACAAAGAAGGATTACATTAACATAGAATGGGGGCGAATGGGGGAAGGATATAAAATAGAAATACAAGATCAAGAAGGGAAAGGGATAAAGTGTTCAATATCAACCCTGTTGAAAATGCATGCTCCAGAGCTAAAATCCACTTAATGGCAGAATGGGGTTTAGAGAAACAAGTGACACACACAGAAGCAAACATATCCAGAATGTGGAACATTTATAAGACAGCTATTTTTGTGACAAGTCAATGGCATGAGAAGAAAAGAAGGGGGGGCAGGCTTCTCTACATTAAGAGAGACTTAAGAGACATAAAACAAAAAAGTAAAATTTGGACTTTGTTTGGATCCTGATCCAAATGAACCATCTATAAAAAGGTATTTTGGAGGGTAACCATAGATACCTACTTATCTGATGCGGTGTAACACTGTGGTTAAGAAACTATGCTTTTAGAGATGTTTTTAGAGACAATATCCTCTAAGGCCTGAAGTTAAAAGAGGACTATTGCCTATAATCAACAATTTAAAGGTCCAAGATTACTTAAAGTGTGTAATAGGCCATGCAACACTCCGATCTTGGGAGTTCAAAACCGAATGGGGAGTAGAGGTTGGTACAGGACCTTAGATTGATAAATGAGGCAGTAGTGCCAATCTACCCAATGGTACCTAATCCATACACTTTCCTTTCTCAGATGCCAGAAGATGCTGGTTGGTTCTCAGTGTTAGATTTAAAAGATGCCTTCTTTTGTATTCCTTTACATACAGATTCCAAGTTTCTTTTTGCCTTTGAAAATACTAACGACCAGACCTTTCCACTGACTTGGACTGGGCTTCCTCAAGGGTTGAGAGACAGTCCTCATCTTTTTGGACAAGTCCCTTCCCACAAATTGGTGTTTTCAATTTTCCCAAGTTGCAGTCTTGCAATACGTAGATGATGTACTGTTCTGTGCCCCCTAAGAAGAGCTGTCTGGCTAAGGCACCTGTGCTCTGCTGAATTTTCTAGCAGACAGAGGTTATAAGGTCTCGAGGTCTAAGGCACAACTTTGCAGCCTTGAGGTAAAATACTTGGTCCTTATCACATCTAAGGGAACCCAAAGGCTGGGGGAAGAGAGAATTAAACTGATATTTCCTTTCTGTAGCCCAAGACTCTAAAACAACTAAGGGGATTCCTAGGAATTACAGGTTTTTGTCACCTTTGGATAGCAGGATATGGTGAACTTGCATGTCCCCACTATCAGCTTATAAAGGAAGCCCAAAAGGCAGATACCCATATTTTAACCTGGGAGCCTGATTCCCAAACTGCATTCCAGAAGCTTAAACAACCGCTTCTAAATGCCCCAGCACTGAGCCTACCAACAGGACAGTTTCAATCTGTATGCTGATGAAAGGCAGGGCGTGGCTTTGGGAGTGCTTACGCAGGATCAAGGACCTGCTCAACAGCCGGTAGGGTATCTGAGCCATGGGTTAGACACTGTAGCAAAAGGATGGCCTGTGTGCCTTACAGCTGTGGCTGTAGTAGCTCTCCCGGTACTGGAACCATCCAAGCTGACTTTGGGCAAAGATCTCACTGAATACATACCTCACAATGTGGCAGGATTTCTTTCTTCCAAAGGGAGCCTATGGCTATCAGACAACTGACTTCTTAAATACCAGGGTGTACTTAAAGACATGTTTCTCCTTAAACCCTGCCACCTTTCTACCAGGAAAAGAAGAAATTAAGGCTGAAAGACAGGACTTCGGTCAGGTAATTCTCCATACATACACAGAGAAGACTTGTTAGACAACCCCCTTACTGACCCTGACTTGACCTTCTTCTCGGATGGCAGCTCCTTCATAGAGAATGGGAAAAGAAAGGCAGGGTATGCAATAGTGACTCTACTTCAGACACCTGAAAGTTCCTCACTCGCCCCTGGGACTAATGGCCAACGAGCAGAACTCACAGCTCTGACCAGGGCTTTACAACTCAGTAAAGGACAAAAAGTCAATATTTATACTGACGATGATTATATGTGGTTAACTCCAACTACAGGACATCTTGGTTATAAGGCCCCCTTATCTTGAGAACAGAAAAATCACTCCTATTCTCATTGGCCTAACTCTACTAAATACATGAGATGGACACCCCCTGAGCAGTGTACACACACCCTGACTTTACAGGTCTAAGACTGGACTACGCACACTGGGACTTGCATGGTTACAAGGCAGGACTGTCAAAAGTATCAACAAACCTGCAAACTTACCCCATCTACCACATCGATGGTCTAGAAGCGTGTTTCACTGGCATGATCGTTTAGCTTCAATCTATATCCCTTCCCTAAGATTAGAGGATGTCATGCAACATGTCGAGATCTGACTAACTACACTTAGTGGGCCTTAAACAACACCTCAACTGGTCTCTCTGTCCTGAGTGAAGAAGTAAAATTAATGATGCAAGCCATCCTCCAAAAATCAGATGGCATTGGACATCCTAACAGCAGCACAAGAGGGTACGTGTGCAACTTTAAAAGCTGAATGTTGTGTGTACATTCCTAATCCTTCTGCTAATACCTCGATGGCTGTTCAGGATATTAAATGACAGGCTAATGCCATGGCAGATTCTGAAACTCCCTGGACCTTCTCCTTGCCCTCTTTGTGGGAGGCTATTACTAGCTCTTCCTGGTGGAAACTTTTGTTGGTTATATCCATAATAATCTTGTTGATCTTATTATTTGGCCCATGCATACTTAACTGTTTCTTTGGCCTTGTCTCCTCCAGACTTAAAGCTATATGCCTACCCAAGGTGAGAATGCCCAGTGTCTATTGAGGGCCTTTAGATAGACCCTCTGTGGATTATCTCTTACTGCAGATCACAACTATGACCCCCTTCAGCCGCAACAGCTAGGGGTACCTCTTCAAAGGGGGGAATATTATACACAGCTAAGTTAGGTAGAAATATTATAGGCAGTCAGACAGGCCTAGGCCCTTGAAGAAGTCAGTGCAGAAGATGAGAACACATTACAACGGTGGGTGGAAGTGCATTCATTCAAGGCCAGGCCTCAAAACAAAGATGGAATGACTACACCTACATACTTCCCTGAGGGATAAACAATAATGATCAATATTCTAAATAGGCACCAGTCACCTCAGTGGGTGACCAAAACCTCCTGACTCATCCCTTCCAAGAAAGGTCCTTGTTCTTTCCATATACACTTGCTACGTGACTTGCTTCCCCATTGGATCAATATTACCCAAGTGACTGTACTTATAATCTTATCGATTGCCCATGGTTTAGTCCCACCTTATACCCATGTGATTTTGCAACCACCTCATGATTTTGCTCTATAAAACTTCCTTTGAGAAGTGGGCTCATGGGCAACCCACTTTCTTGGTCCTCTCCTGTCCCTTTCAGACAGGAGCTATCTTTCCCTTAATAAATATTTCCTACTCTTAATCTCTAAAAGAAAGCATTACCCCTGACTTTCAGAATGCTGATGTCTGAAATAATGCCACAATCTTTATGAGAAAACATGACAAGAAGCTACTGTTTTCCACCAACAACAGATGAATGCAAGCTGGTAATTTTGTAAAAATTATTTTAATTCCTTTAAATACCAAACAAGTATTTTTGTTGGTCTTCTTGAAGTCTGACTCCATTGCAAGTTTTCTTTTAAGTGTTAGATATAATTCACATACCACAGAAATCACCCATTTAAAGTGTACAGTCAATGGTTTTTCATATAATCAAAGTTGTGCAGTCATCACTATGATATTAGAACATATTCAACACCCCAAAAACAAACTCTGGACCCATCAGCAATCACTCTCCATTCCCCATTCACATCCTCACTCCCAGCTCTAGACAACCACTAATCTATCTTCTATCTCTGAGTTTGCCTAATTTGGACATTTGATATAAACAGAATCACATACTATGTAGTATTTTTGATTGGGTTCTTTCACTTGGCCTAATGTTCTCAAGGTTCAATCATGTTGCAGTGTGTATCAGCACTTCATTCCTTTTGCTTTCAAGTAATAGTCCACTGTATTCATAGAGCATACTTCATTTATCCATCCACTAGATGACTGACGATTAGATTGTTTCCATTTTAGCTATTATGAATAATGTTGCTATGAACATTTGTGTTAAAGTTTGTGGGAGTGGAATTGTCCTTGTTAAAAAAAAAAAATCACATTGTGATTTTGACAGGGTTGCTTTAAACCTGTAGATCATTCTGGGTACTATGGACATCTTAACAATCTTCCAATCTCTGAGCACAGGATGCCTTTCCGTTTATATTCGTGTCTTCTTCAACTTCTTTCTGGAACATTTTGTAGTTTTAATTATAGAAGTATTCCTTGGTTAGGTTTATTTTATTATTTTGAGGCTATGTAAATGGAACTGATCTTTCAGTCTTTTCCCACTGCATTTAATGTTAGCTGTGAGCTTTTCATAGATGGCCTTACATATGAAGGTAATTTCATTCTAGTCTTGCTGTTGAGTATTTTTACCATGAAAGGATTTGGGGGTTTGTTTTGAAAATAGGGATAGAACCCAGGATCTTCACACTGAGCTACATCACCGGCCTTTTTGTTTTGTTTTTGGTTTTGGTTTTGGTTTTACTTTGAGACAGGGTCTTGCTAAGTTGCTAAATTGTCTAGGTTGAGGTCAATCTTGTGATCCTCCTGTTTCAGCCTCCCAGAACACTGAGATTACAGGCATGTGCCACCACACCTGGCATGAAAGGATCTTGCATCTTGTCAACTGTTTTTTCTCCACCTGCTGAGATGATCATAATTTTTTTGTCCTTCATTCTTTTAATGTGGTGTATCATAGTGAATGACTTGTATCCCAGGAATAAAGACTACTTTGTCATGATCACATAATCCTTTCAATGTGCTGTTGAATGTGGTTGCTACTATTAGGATAATCTCCTCTCTACTGTTCTATTTTTAGTATATGCACTGACAAAGAGAACATTATTATGGCTTTATTTTTTTAATGGGGCATAAGCAAAAATCCTTTGAATTTCAATTACCAAATAAGTAAATGTCTGAAGAGGCAAGCATTCCTTTTCTGTGCTTTAAACATTGACAAAAATTAAGGCACACATGTGCTAGTTCCTGTTAACTGTTTTGTTTGAGGAATTGGACTCGAGCTCCTACATAATACATTTTAATCTAATGACAAAGAATGCCTCTTCGAAGGTACCATAAAATAGGTTGGCCAATTTACAAGCATCCAGATTTGCATGTTCTATAACATATGAAGTATGTTTGTATGTAATAGTGTGTCAAGTAGGTAGAATGACAAAGATTCTCTTCTTGACCAAATTCTAACCAGTTTCTCTCCGCAGACTTGAACAAAACACTAACAGTTTCTAACAGCTTAGGGCCACACTCTTAGGATGACCCAAATTTGGCTTCAACTATCCACCTCAGAAAACTCAAGGTTGCCAAAAGAATTTCCTGTTTATGTTACCCAATACTCCACATAATATCCCTCTCCAGTCTCCATGGGAAGTTAAGAGTTTAATTTCCGTAAGTGCCATTTACCAACAATACCTGAAGGATCCACAGATAGATCCTCCCTTCTCACCTTTTGTAACTTTTTACTTCCTTGACATTGCCGAGCACTACTCCTTACATTCTACTATCTCCTCTGCACAAAGAGGCTCAATTACCCTTGTTCAAATCAAAGTTCAGTTCATACTGGACTCTTTCCTATTACAATAGCATTATTACTGAACAATATCCGTGCTTACCACCTTAACTAGTGTCCAGCTTTATCTCTGATAAGACGACAGAGGTGGCCGAGCATGGTGGGGCACGCCTCTAATCACAGCACTCAGGAGGTTGAGGCAGGAGGATCATTGTGAGTTCAAGTCCAGCCTGGGCTGCATAGTGAGTTCAAGGACAGCCTGAACTATATAGTGAGACCCTGTCTCAAAAAGACATACATATATACATACGTACAAACAAACAAAGAACCACTGGGGTGGATTCATTTTTATGGCTGAGTAGAAAGCCTAACATATGGCAAGCATTCAGGCCGCGAAGGATATGGGTTTGTTTGTTTGTTTTGAGACAGGGTCTCACTATGCAGGTCAGGCTGGCCCTGAACTCATTAGCCCAGGCTGACCTCGAACTTACAGCGATCCTCCTGCCTCGGCCTCCTGCGTGCTGGGATTACAGGCGTGCGCCACCGCACCCAGCCTGAGAAGGACATGATTATTTGAAGAAAAGTCCCACGCTTTTGGAAACTAACACTACTCCGCTTCACAACTCACCCGACTTGCTGAAACTGACTTGGAGCTGGCAAAGGTTAACAGATGTTTACACAACAGGGCACAGGTCAGGCAGAAGCTAAACGTGGAAGCAAAACCAAATCTCCTAAGAAGACTTGCAAGCCACTTAGTGTGACTCACACTCGCGGCGCCCAATATTCTGCGCCTGCACCCTGAGCAACTCAGGAGTGCTCCGCGACAGCGCATGCGCTGGGAGCAAAGCTTGGGGGCGGTGCGTGCATCTGCGCCTGCGCCGCCGTGGGTCTCTGGGGGTGAGGCGGTCCGCACGTCTGGAGTAGAACCTTTGTGGGCCCTTTGTGTGTGGTTCTGAGTGCGGACATAGGAAAAAAGGTGAACAGCTTAGAGCCTTTTGTCTCTGACCTTTATAAGTAGTCTTTATGTTGTTTCAAGACGCCCAGCTCTTAACTACAAAGCAACAGAAGTAGTCTCTTAGAAATGCTAAGTTTGGAGGCTGCCCCTCTCCGAGGGGTTCCTTTCTTCTCTGGAGACACTCAGGATATGCGTGTCTCATCCTTCCCTTGACTTCCTTGGGGCTCGGGATTAAAAGTTGAGTAATACTTGATTTGAAAAAAGAAAAAGAAAGAGAAACAGAGCGACGCTTATGTATACACAGAACGTTCTGGAAGTACGAACCAGCAACTGATAACTCATTTGCTCGGGGAGAAGAAACTGGGTGGCTGAGGGATGGAAATAGGAGATTGGATTGGTTAATTTGTATTGTTTGAAATTTGTCCAAAGTACACCTATTACAGTATTATTTAAGTATTTGAATTCCATGTGGTTCATTTATCAAAATATAGACAGGAAATTCTGAAATTTAGGAGTTCTGAGTAAAATTCTACTAATAATGGATAGAATTATCCGTTCACGGAAAGCTAAAATGTTTTGTGCGAACCACCGAGTCTTCCGGTTTATTTCTGGGCAGAGATCTTTGGGGGATTAGGAGCAAAAGACAGGAAAAGAGGAGTCGGGCACTTGGAAAGTTTTCAAAATCGTGGCATACAGGGACTGACATCTTTATCATCTCGGTCATTCGTTTTGGATTTGCTGACGAAAATTAAGAGCTACTTTTTTGTGTACTAACTGAACGTATAGATTTGAAGGAGACATTCAGTGTTTATTTTTGTCAGTTGGGTGTGACTGGCAAGATTGAGATATGAAGTTCCTCTTTTGGTTAAGAAACCTTCCTTTGGTGAGAAATCTCCAGACTGGTTATGGCATAGTCCTGCCCCCAGCCCACTTTTCAAGATAATTTGGGGCTCCCTCATGTAAGGGAAGTACTGAGGAAAAAAATTAAACAGAGAACTAAGAGAATTCACAGACAAAACACTCAGGCTGAAAGAAGATCCCAGTTAATTTCTCGTGTGCTGGTCAAACTGAACCAGTTTCACTTTGTTCCCCAGTGAGTGGTTAATGGATCTAGGCAAGGAGAGGAATTTGGTACCAGAGGTTGAAAGTTGGAAGTGTAAAGTTAAAAGCCACAGGTTATAATTTGTTATCTTCAAGTTTGCCTGGCTTGCAAGTAGGAAGCCAGAGATTGAACACCCAAATAAAATATGTGGGGAACTGTGTTTCCTAAGTAAATCCAAAACTCAGTACATCTACAAGAAATAAATAAGACTGAGTGGATAATTCGTCAATCAGACTGAGCAGTGTCTGGGGATAGAGATTCCCTTGCAAAGGAGGGGGAAAAAACACATCACAGAGGACCATACTTGATAAAATTTATTTTTAAAAAAATAATTTATGTCCTTGGCAAAATAAAAGATGTTATATAATATAAATGTTTCTTAGAAAACATATGAAAAGATAATATAACAAGTATTAAATCAATATTAACATTATAGCAAAAGTGGTAATGATTCTATAACAATGACAAGGATATTTCTGGACTTTACCCAGCAGTATTTCCAGAAGATCCTCTATTCCTCCTTTCTCTTGAAATATGCTCTCATTTTAAGAAAGCCTGGTGCATACAAAAAAAAATATTTTTTTTACAAATTTAATCTTAGGAAGTTGGTCAATTAAAGGATATGTATTTACATCACCAAAAGAAAACCCCACAGAAAGTTTTCCATCAAGGATCCTTTAAATAGCAAATTTCTTATTGTGTTTAGAATATAAATAACCAAATACATGTGTCCCCAACTTTTCAGTCATAACTATTGCAAAAGGTAAATTAAACCTGAAGTGAGTCAATAATAGAGCTGGGCTTCAGACCTGACTGAAAAGAGTGTTCTTAGAGTATGAGGAAATGGTTAGGAACACAAGTTCTCACAATCTTGTGTTTCTTCTGTCCTTATTTTTCTTGTCTTGATTGCTTTCTGTTAATCTCTGTTCACCTGGTACTGTCAGAAAAAAAGAAGGAAGTCCTGGGAGGGTGACAAGTTAATGAATTAGTCATTCCAGCAGAGTAAAGTGGGAGAAGAATTGGATTCAGAGTGTGTATGTGGATGTACTGGAGAAAAGCAAAAATAATCCTGAACTCTTGGTGTAGTCATTTTGAGGCCCCTCCCCTGGTGGGGCATCTGACTCCCTGAGGAGCAGCAGAGCCCATTCCAGCCCTTTTTGGAGAATGGATGAAGGCCTATTTGTCACATTCCTCCTGGCTCCCTTCAACACAATGGTAGTGCTGCTCGCAGAATTCCTGGATCCGGCTACAAGCCTCCAACATCATCACCTCAGGGACAGTGATCACCACTCGGAAGAAATTTGGGTACTCGAAGCACTGCAAAAAAAAAAAAAAAAAAAAAAAAAAAAAGGTCTCTTATTTTCAGAGCAATTGGATCTAGTAGTGGACCCCTCCTCCCAAAATGGCCAGGGCTCTAATCAGCAAGAAGCAGTGATGCCATTTCATTAAGGATATCAGTTCATCCAGTCTCCATCAGCATGCTAAGTCAGTAAATGAGTTAATTTATCTTAAAATGGATGTGGTACAAATCTGATTACCTCTCATCTAGACTGTTTGGTTGCAACTTCCCATTATGGATAGGATAATAACAGGGAAGAAACAAATTTTAAATAGAAGCCATGATACACATCAATTTAAATCTTATCAAATAATCCACTTTGGTAAAGGGAGAAAAAGGGTAAAACCCACCTTATGGAGAGCTCCAGGGGCTCTAGAAACACTCAAGCACTCACCTTTCCTGGGAGGCAGTGGACAGACTGCTCAGCAATCAACCGCTCTGTGAACTCCATGTCATTCTCAAATTCTGGGAAATGTTCCATCTCAATTCCAACCTACACCAATAATAGAAGGGAAAGGCAAACTTATCAGAAGGAGGTAAAACATGCCAATTTCCTAAGCCAGAAATTAGGGCAGGGACTACTTTAAAGCTATCTTGGAATTCTTCTACTATTGATAATTAAGAATTCATGGAATTTTTCTCAGGGGAGAGTGGATATATTATATTTGTGTTTACATTTGAAGAGTCCTTCCTGGATACTGATAAATGAAATGGCAAAATAAAATGCCAGTGTTTCTAAAAAGAAATGCAGTTAGCATTAGAGCCAGGTCATTCTTTACTGTATGGCACCATCCTACTCCTTAAAAGATATTTATCAGCCAGGTGTTGTGAAGCATGCCTGTAACCCCAGCACTCAGGAGGCTGAAGCAGGAGGATTGCTGTAAATTCAAGGCCAACCTGGGCTACATAGTGAGTTCAAAGCCAGCCTGAACTACATAGCAAAACCCTGTCTCAGGAGAAAAAAAAAAAAAAAAAAAAGATATTTACATCCTTGGCCCACAAAATGGCAATAGCAACCCCCTCCAGTCGTCTTGAAAACAAAATTCCCCAAGTCTCAAACTCCCCTGGGAAATCAGTATCACTCCCAATTGTGAGCTACAAAGTATGGAAAGCCTCTTACTTGTGTCTTAAACTTCAGTGTATCTACATATAAAATGATCCTCTATACTGAGGAATTCAGTGATTTTAAAAGTTTTACGAACACTGAGGTTAGATCACATTGGTCAGACAATTCAGAACAAGTCCTCAACTGACTGGCTTAGTGTGGAGGACACCTGGATGACTCTCCTTGAAAGAAGAGCAATTATCTCCATTTTGGCTAAACCTGACCCTATTTCCATGTACTGATACATACAGAGCTGGCTAGGACTTTTCCTTATCCCTTCAATTGGCTTTAAGCAATGCAAATCGGTCCAGCCGAAGTGCTGATGTGTAGTCTTTGAAGCAAAGCGACAGGTCAGTGTTTCCCCACCCCCATAGCTCCCAAAACATGTGTGAGCCGGGTGGGAAGGAGAGCTGTGCTCCACGCTGTTGGCTATGACTTCCCAGGGCATAGAAGATTACACATCAGAGCTGAAGCACCGACCCCCAAACATTAGATACTACCTTGAATTGTGTTACGCAGATTACTCCTTCTGTATATCCTTCCCTGTGCATATTGCAAAGGTGATTTCAGGCCACCTACCTAGCCCAGCTCATGGTACTCATGTACTTCCCACCACTCTCACAGTCACTCATCCCCGAACCACTCCCCTCCTCTAGAATTAATAAAACCTGGGTTCGGCCCTGGGTCATGGCCTTTGTTCTGGTAACCACCACCCTGGCTAGACTTAGTACCCCCTTGGCTCCCCACAACTATAAATATGCCTTAGTGTCTTTATTCTCACTGTGGGTTGCGCTGGAAGTGGTAGATTAGAATTAACTTGCTAGAATTCCAATAACTTTTCCATGGGATTAAAAATATAAACTTCCCAGACCACGATGAGGATGGGGAAGGGCTCTCTATAGTTTAGGACCCTCACCTGTTGTCTTTGTGAATAGCGCACACCTGGGACAATCACCCATGGCAGTGCTGCACTTTGATATGCATAGATCTAATGCCTGCTCCTTACATACGCACCATGAGGTACATGGCCCCAGAAGGGCAGGCTGGCTGGAGTCCTGGTATTGCAGACAATGTCTCATAGCAGAGATCAGCATTGGACTATAAGAAGAGGTAGAGAGAAGTCAAGAATCAAATTTTAAGTAGAAGAAAAATGATGTCATTGAAGTACAGCCATCACTGAAGGCCAGTAAACTAGGTTTGATCTGACATAGGAGCCCAAAGAAAAACATCCATAACTTGAAGTTGTTGTCCAGGAACAGAATGAATTGACAGAAGTAAGAGGAATGTATGGGTTGATACATTGACACCATCACATAATACAGAAGCCCCATATTGGAACAGTATTCCAGAAAAGAGGACCAGTAGTTCCTAATACAACCGGGGGCATTCTGTGTCTCCCAAACTCCCCAAGTAAAAGGGCATGAGCTGCTCTTACCTTGAGGAAACTTAGAGTGTTGTGGTAGAACTCCTGAGGGGTGCGACATAGGATGCTTTTCAGAGCTCCCTGGACAATGGTGCAAGGTCCCAAGATCCGCTGACTCAGCATTACCAGCCCATCTCGAATCTAGAAGGACCCCAGGAAACACATATTTTAGCCATTCATAAGCATCCTGTTTTGAGGATTGACAGCATCAGCCGTCATTACTGTTATGGATTCCCTTTCTTAAAGTCCTAAAGTTGGAGGTAGAACTTCTTCACAGATCCAGATACATGAACACTGAGCTGGGGAAAGAAATAACTGTTACCCTTTTTATACAGCAGGTTTCCAAGCTCTGTGAACTACAGAGCCAAGAAAAAGAGGTGGGAAAAAAATTCCTACCTCCCCAACACTATGCAAATATATGTTCTAAATTACACATACTGTTTTACCACATTGTTCTCACCTCATTGCCAAAAATGTCTCTTCGGTCATGGATGAGGATCCAGCCCAATCTCCAGCCAGGAACCAGCCAGCGCTTGGCCAGACCTCCACAGGACAGGATGGGAACGTTGGTGCTAAGGGTGGCCAGTGGTTTGTATTTGCAATCCGAAAATACCTGAAGAGAAGGGGTCTTGCTTACTTTCCTTTGGATCCCATGCGGCCTCACCCATTTCCTCATATCTCAAAGGACAAAGCATCAGATTTACAGGCTCCTTTCTACCCTGAAGAGTGATTAGTGCAGGGTCACATGATTGAACTCCAAGAGTCCTCAAAGGGGACTCTCCAAAGACATTTAATTTGGTGTCTGGTCTGGATTAAAAGATTTTTAAAATGAGGAAACTGATTCCATTCCTGTGATATATACCACTTCATGAAGCTGGCTCTATGGAATTAGTGACTATTGGAATTATAGATTTAAAAATAAATATGAATCCTCAATCCTTTACCTAAAATTCCTGGGCTCAGCTGTATTGCAGAATTCAAAATTGTTTGGATTTTTAGAAAGGCTACGTAACACATATACTATAACATTCCCAGAGCAGTCTAGGATAGTACTTCTAATCAAGCCTATTAACATGTCTACCATTTTCCTCACATTCTTTTTTTTTTTTTTTGTGGGTACCGGGGGTCGACCTCAGGACCTCGCGCACCAGCAGGCGCCCGTGCCACTGAGCGATATCACCGGCCCCTTTTTCGTATGTGGGATCCGGGAGTCGAACTCGGGCCCTCGCGCTTGCAAGGCAGGCGCTTATGCCACTGAGCCATCTCACTGGCCCTTCCTCACATTCTTAACAAATATATATCCATAAGTGCCATAAACAAAAATCTACAAATATGTCCATATCATGTCAACTGAGGTTTTGAAACCAAATAAATTCCAAGAATCTTTGGATTGTAAAGCTTTTCGGATTTCAGAAAACTGCTATAGAGTCATGGATATATATATATATATATATATATATATACACACACACACATATATGTTAAGAGGGCAAGGATACTGATTTGCTGTACTGAAATGATTCATAGTTGCTTCCGATTATTCCAGTTGCCTACTATTCTAGAGGTCCCAAGAAACAATTTGGGATTGAGATTACTGTAGTGCTGTATCCTAACCGAGACTCACCATGTCTCCATAGATCTCATCAGCTAAGATGGGAACACACTGCCTTGCAGCCACTGCAAATAAAAAAAGCACTTTGGAATCTTTTTTTTTTTTTTTTTTTTAATGTGGGTACCGGGAACTGAACTCAGGACCTCATGCTTGCTAGGAAGGTGCTTGTGCCGGTGAGCTATCTCACCGGCCCCTGGAATCATTTTAAATGTGAAAACCTTATCATTTAATGTCTGCCTAGTCTTACTTTGCTTTGCATTTCACATTAGTTTGTGTAACTGTTAATCCTGATTTGTCAGTTTCATTGCATAAAGAACCACATAGTAGATTAGTAAAGCACACTCCTGGGTATGTCTAGGTGGTAGCTCATGGAAGTGTAACCTTGAGTACTGTATATGGTCCCTAGCCAGTTCCTCTCTGGCACTGTTCCTCTGCTTTGCTTCCTGGCCTCCATGAACTAAGCAGCTTTGCTCCACCACACCCTTCTGCCTTGGAACCAGCTCAACATGAAGTGAATCTCCTGAAATCATGAACTAAATTAAGCCTTACCTCCTTTAAGTTGAAGGCGTCAGGAATTATGTCTCTGTGACAGGAAAGCTAACACAGTATGTTTGGTCTTCCTCCTTAAAAACTGTAAATTTGGGCTGGGGATGTACACAGTAGCCCAGCACTTGTCTAGTATGCATGAGACCCTGGGTTCAATCCCCAGCACCACAAAAGTATAGAACTAAATTTTTCTAATACTCTTCCAGACTGCAGAGCCTAGATTTGGCATTTAATTAACAAGATATTTCAAACCCTCTCTTCCACACAATGGGAGTGGTGAAGAAGCAAGTATAGGTTAAATATTTCTTATCCACCATGTTTGGATTAGGGATGCTCTACCTGCATTTCCCTTTTCTCCTTCTTTTAGGCAAGACCTACCATTCCAGTGCTAAACTGTTGATTGGAGATGCCAGTGGAGCTCCTCTACCTCCATCCTAAGCTTAGCACTTAGTACAGGATTCATTTTGTAATTCTAGGATACGATTCCATTCTCATCTCCTTCCCTTTGCAGTGAGTCTGCTGGACTTACCTGCCAGAATCTTCTGAAGATGACTCTTACTGAACACTGACCCACAGGGATTTGACGGATTGTTGATGATGAGACAAGCTGTCTTTTCATCAATCAGAGATTCCATTTGTTTCAGGTCAATTTCCCAAGACTTCTCTGGCTGGGGAGGAAGAAACAGTGAGACTGAGATGATTCTGAAAGAAATTATGGGGAACCCTCAACCCAAAGGTACAGTATAAATCATAAAGTTTGTCTTTGGCCTCAGCCACTCACTTCCAGACATGTTTCTGACAGACAGTGGTCATATTTTTTCTAAGGTGCTAATTAAACATTTGAATCTAAAATTTAAAAGTCATTTACCAATAGATTATAGAATTTGACCTCAATTCCCATAGATTCAGCCATAGTTCTATAGAGAGAAAAACCGGGTCTTGGAACAAGGATGTTTTGCCCTGGGTTGGCCAACACAGCTAAACAAAGTTCAATAGCCTGACTGCAGCCACTTGTCAGAATGACATCCTGTGAAGAGAATAAAAGGTTAATTTTGTTAGGGGTTCTAACAGTCACCAGAGAAAAGAGCTTTGCATTTCACATTTGTGTGCATGACTGTCAGGTGGATAAGCTGGGAAAAAAATGAACTGTAACATGTTCTTAGTGAAGTAGTGCAGAGGGACTGAACTAAGCCAAAACCAAAAGAAATTAATGTGTAAGTATGTCCATATCTAAACGTTGTTGAGAATATTGGGCACTTAAATAAACAAGTCACTTTTAAAAAGACAAGTTCACTATGACTCAACAGACTTCCACAAGAGACCTTGGACCAAATTTGAACTTTTTTCTCCTGCCTATTGATTTACTTTTGGCCAGAATTTGAAGCCTGGCTGTTCTCTGACACACTGATAAAGGACACTTATCATGATGGGAAATGTCTACCCCACACAGTAACAATAGAGGAAAGGGTAGCATCTAAACTTGGCAGTGCCCTCAATTCAATATATCATGGACTTCCATCTTTCTGTCTGAATGCCCTAAGGTGAATGAATGAAGCTACAAATAAAAAAAGGTACTATTGGCAAATTTTTAAAAATTACTTATTTGATGTTTGTGAATTGTTCTTCAATGATCTTTTGAAGGGAATCAAATCTAGAATGACCTCAGTGTTCTTTAGGCCTCCTTATGACAGACATGATATAAATTCTAAGTGACATCCTTATCACCGTGGTGACATTAAATATAATCACTACTGGGCCGGGGATATAGCTCAGTGGTACAGCACCTGCCTGGCAAGCACAAGCTCCTGATTTTGATTCCTGGTACAAAAAAAAAATTATATATATATATATATATATATATATATATATATATATATATATAGTTCCCTAACTATATAAGATGTTCTCAGATTGCTAAAGGGGAAATATCCTCAGTCACCACCACCCCCCGCCAACCCCTGCCCCACCACAGGCCATTTCTTGTTGTGAAACAGATATAAGGAAAGGGTTTTCCCTAAATTGATACAGAGCATCATGACACATTATATAAGGCTCACCTTAGCTTCCAGTGGTGCTTTGGCACAGTGGTAGTAGGAAGCAATCTCCTCACGACTGGATAGGTAGCCTGTGAGGTGAAAAAGTGGGAAGAGGAAGCTGAGGAGTTTTATGCCTCCGCTGACAGACGCACCCTGGCAGGTCAGCTAGGGCTTCACACTGCCTCCTACCCCTGCTCAGAACATAGTCTAATACATTTAGCTATCAGCCACTGTAGGTAAAGATTAACTTTACAATTTATAATTTTTATAACCACATATTTATAAACAAAAGAAACAGTTCTCCAAACTGTAAAATACCCTGCATTATCTTGATTACTGAGGTTGTGTTTTATTCTCCGTAAAATAAAGGATTTAAATTATTCCTAAGTTCCTTTTAGGGGCTATATATTTTTTTTTTTTTTTTTTGTGGGTACCGGGGGGACGACCTCAGGACCTCACGCGCCAACAGGCACCCGTGCCGCTGAGCGATATCACCGGCCCCTTTTTCGTATGTGGGATCCGGGAGTCGAACTCGGGCCTTCGCGCTTGCAAGGCAGGCGCTTAAGCCGCTGAGCCATCTCACCGGCCCTATATTTTTTTAAAAGTTGTCACAAATGCATTCAATACATGTAGTAAACTTGAAGTTTTTACAATATATAATATGCTTATAGGTATTTTGGTACAAATTTTATCTTTTAAATTATTTTCTTGTACTATATTTCCAAATTTGGCTTATAAGCTTCAAGGCCCACTATGTTTCACAAAACTGCTATCCAAAAGACAAGTTAGCAAGACCAGAGGCAATATTTCATTTGTGTTCACTTAACAGATTCAAATGGATCTCTTGAAATTATATAAATCAGATCTTCCTTAATCACTAATAAGAAATAACATATTCTTAGACATCTTATCATCCATATCTTCTTTGGTATGAGATTTGGTTTTGGTTTCCAGGTTGAATCACTTCCCTAATACTTTGGATATTAAAGTCATAAACATTTTTATAACAATTTTTTGTCTTGAATTGGTTTTTGTTGTATGAAAATTTCTGATATGTTAATAATCAACCCAAAAACCATGTCTCTAATATCTCTCTGAAGTATTTTTTCAAATCTGACTTTAGCTGAAACTCTATTTTCCTTCTGCACTAAGTATATGTTCTTATGTACACAAATACACCCGGAGGGAGTTGTACAATACTGAACATGAAGTAAAAATCTCTCGTTTTTCCAAAATCTTTACTATATAAATTGTTAAAAGACAGAGTTAATCAAAATAGGAATAATTTCTTTCTATAAGAAACAACCTTCTATCCTTCATTCTTTGTTGTTTTGGGGCCTCTTTATCTTAAACAGTTACAATTGCATTTCAATGTGACCAATACCGTAATGAAAATAGTCCTTTGATATAGAGACAAGGAGAAAGAAAGCAAAGGAGCTATTGACATAGGGCAATAAGTAAATTACTGTGGCCTAGAGTACGCAGCTCCAGCCAGACTCAAGGCCTGCACATTAGAATCAGAAAGGATAATCATTACTGGAGGATTAAGTATGATTAAGAGCCTAGAAGGAGGTATCCGCGTGCCGAAGAAAGCCAGGAAAGAAGTTAGACCTTGTGTTTAATAATCTGGAACAAGACCCCTTCCCCTAAACGCAAATGGCAGCTTGATCTTAACCTGCCCTTAAGGAATTACTAGAATTGCTAGAAATGTAATGCTATTAAAAGAACACTAAAGATTTGGAAGCTTCTGGGGATAATTTCAGGGAGCTTACCAATGGATGGGGCATAGCCATTGTATTTCCCTGAATCCAGGGCATCCTTCATTGCTTGGGTGACTTCGGGGTCTGTGGGGAGGTTTCCAAACACAGTAGGGTCTCCTGTTCATGGAAGGATAAAAACAAAAGAAGCCACCGAGAGATTACTCTCCCGTGTCCAGTACTCAGATTCACCCTCCACTGCCATCTTTTCCAACCAGTCCATAAGGATGGGAGGTGAAAAGACAGTGGTGCCCCTCCACCAAGTACCCCCAACTCACCAACTGACAGAGAAATCATGGTTTTGTTTGGGTTTGGCTTCACCTTCATGTTGTCCACAATGGCCCGGATGGGATTGAAGGTCCTATTGGACATGTCAGAGGGCCTCACGGACCATCTGGCCTTCCTGCCTTTCATTTTTCCGAGCATGGAGCTTCTCTCACCAGTGTTGACATGCACATCCAGAACTTGGGGAAGGCTGCCACTGTCATTTGTCTGGACCATATAGGGGTCCATCGCTAGCAAAGCCTACAGGGAGAAGAAGGGGATCCCTGTGAGGTGGGTCACTGTGAGAACAGCATGCTGTGGAGTCAGGGCCTACATGTGGATTGAAACATCAGGGTGATGTCACTGGATGTTGCAACTCTTTTTTTTTTTTTTTTTCTCTTGTAGAGTAGCTTTATTATGAGCAAGAAGAGTTTTAAGGCTTTTTGCTGAAATAGAAAATAAAGCAAGAACACATTCTACAACATTAACAGCATTCAGTTGAATTTTTACCTACTGTGAGTAGGATTTGCAGTGTGAAAATGTAATCCCTGCAAAAGCTTAACCATACCCTATACAAAACCAAGAGTGGGCACAGTGGCACATGTCTGTAATCCCAGAACTCTGGGAGGCTGAGGCAGAAAGATCAAAAGTTTGAGCCCAGGGCCGGTGAGATGGCTAAGAGGCATAAGCGCCTGCCTTGCAAGCGCGAGGGCCCGAGTTCAACTCCCGGATCCCACATATGAAAAAGGGGCCGGTGATATCGCTCAGTGGCACGGGTGCCTCTTGGCGCGCGAGGTCCTGAGGTCGACCCCCCGGTACCCACAAAAAAAAAAAAAAAAAAAGTTTGAGCCCAGACTGGGCAAATCAGGGCCTGTCTCAAAAAAAAAAAAAAAAAAAAATTGTCTGGGGATATAGCTCAGTGTGAAAGCTCAGGGTTCAATCTCCAGTACCAGAAAAAAAAAAAAAAAAAAGACTAAGTCATTAAGCACATATGAGAGATTCCAAGAAAATGTCTCCTTAATACTTCAACACTCTGTCTCTTGCCCTTACAGGAAGCTAGTGAAGGTAAGCATCTCACAACCATGGGCAGGGAAAGAAGTCAACACATCAGAAAGGAAAATTTTCAGTCATCACCACCAGATCAGCTGAAGCACGGGGTTTACCTTCCACCTCCAGGAGAAGCAGTCTCCAGTAATCCAACCTGAAGCTCACCAGTTCTTCTCTGACAAGTCACTGTGACAATGAACTCAAGGACAAATCCTGATTTCTGAAATAGTCTCCACTAGTGGGCGTTGGGCCTGATACTTTTATGCTATTGGTTTCAGGTGAGAGCTAAGCCCGCCTGTGGGCCTCTTCCCCCCGCTTCCCTCCCACTTCTCTGCTTTTCACCCCTAACCCTAATGCCACCCTCCAATCAGGAATTTGTCCCCCCTTCAAACAACTGGAATTATCTGTGTTAACCCTTTTCCAGGCACTTGATGAGATGTTTGAAAAGACTGTTGGAAGTTAGTTAAGATTACAGTAGGTAAGTGTGCGTGTGTGTGTGTGTGTGCGTGTGTGTGTGTGTGTCTAGGATCAAACCCAGGGTCTCACTTGTGCTAAGCAAGTACTCTACCACTGAGCTACATTCCCAACCTTTTTTTATTTTTTATTTTGAGACAGAGTCCCACTTTGTTGCCTAGGCTGGCCTCAAACTCTCAATCTTCCTGCCTCAGCCTCCCAAGTAGCTGGATGCACCACCACACCCAGTTATGTAGGTTATTATGTAAAGGTCTTTTCTGTTACAAAACAACCTGTTAAGATTTTGACAGTACAGAAATAAATAAAGTGAGAGTCCTCCCTTGCATCCCTCCCTTCTCACTCCCAGGAGGAAGCCGTGGTAATAATTTGGGCCTTTCTACCCATTTAGCAAGATGATAGATGATAGCTAGCTACATAGATAGATAGATAGATAGATAGATAGATAGATAGATAGATAGATAGATAGATAGATATAGATAGATATTTGATACATACATAGATACATAATTTTATAGATTTTCAAAACACAGAGGGCCGGTGAGATGGCTCAGCGGCGTAAGCGCCTGCCTTGCAAGCGCGAGGGCCCGAGTTCGACTCCCAGATCCCACATACGAAAAAGGGGCCGGTGATATCGCTCAGCGGCACGGGCACCTGTTGGCGCGCGAGGTCCTGAGGTCGAACCCCAGTACCCACAAAAAAAAAAAAAAAACAGATAGGATCATGTTCTACATCTTGTTTGGCAACATGTTTTTTTTTGTTTGTTTGTTTGTTTTTACTTTCTACATCTCAGACTCCTTTCCTTATCAGTCCACAAAGATTTGAACTTCAGTTAGAACAAATTGGGCAGTTGAAATAAATAAAGGGCTTTTCAACAAATAAGTTAAAGATACAAGGCCACCAATGCAGCCAAAATTTGCAACTTTATCCTTATACTGTGTGTGAAATCTTCTTCACTTATCTACTATAGAGATACTGGGAGAACAAGATGCCAGGTGACATCTACACAAAACAAAAGCAGACACAAGGTCCACAGCAGGAGCCCCAGCTGTCTTGTGAGCCTATGAAAAACATCTCCCCTCAAAGGTTAAGACAAAACTCAGAAACTCCCAGGGCTTAGGTCCTATCTGTTTATTTGTCAAGACAAATAGAATTGTTACCAGAGTTCTTTTTAACCATTTACTTTTCAGTGACTTGAGTCTCCTGAGGAGTTAAATAACCTTTTGCTTTTCTGGACTTCCCATCTCTTAGCACTTTCCAGAACTTACCTAATGCATCCTCTTCCCCATGCCACAAGCAAGGAGTTACTGCTTCATTTTATCAGTGGAGAAGTAGAAGCACCAGGTGAGGGTAAGATCCCAACTCTTCCATTCAAAGAGAATTTAAATCCCAGTACCAGAAGCCTGGATCCCAAAGCTCAACAACAGGGTTACTCAGTCTCAAGAAGCAAATGCATAGTCCTGTCTCTGGAACACCCAAAGACACAGCGAAGGAAAGGCTGAGTCCGCTCTGCCATCTGGCGCCTATGCCCAATGTACCCTTCTAGACAGGAGTGTGCCTCATAGGCTGGATAGGACTGATGTCAATGGAGTCACTAACAGAGTGAGAGCAGGGGCTTGTTTGCAGATCACACAGATTTTGCCAAGAGGGAAGACCAATCTTTCCTACGTGCTTTCACACCCTGACTGTTTGAAACAGACATATTTTGGAGGAAAAAAAAAAGCATTTACAATCCCCACCATCATTCTTAGCATATCAGTAGTGCCTTTTACACATGGTCATTTCCCAAGTTTATGAATTTTTTTTTATGTTTGTGAATTGTCTGTTCATGCCCCTCACCTATGTCTTGAGGAAGGACTCATCTTTTTCTTTGCTAAGACCTTGGTGTAGGACATAACCGTAAGACGACAAAACAGCTGCTCTGGGGTCACGGGCCGGCCTCCTCTGTCTCGATCTGGCTCTGCTTCAGGTTTACAGATCAAAGGACAGTGAGCAGTACAGGATTTTGGCAGGTGGTCCTGCAAACAGTGCTGCTGACGCAGAATCTGCAGGACCGAGGGGGTGTGATGGGGCTGCAGCATCTGGAGGTCACTACCATGGACACAGCTTCACCCTGCTTCAGTAACGAACAACACAACCTAGGTCAGAAAGAAAAACAGATAAAGCAAGCAAGTCTTCAGAAAACAGACAGAGCAAACTGAGAGGACCCAACTCTATTTAGCAAGCTTCGCTGACACTGTATAAACTTGACAAAGTCAGGGCCCAATAACTTTAGACACACAAAGCGCTACCCCTGCAGCTGCCGTTAAGACTTTTCATTTAAAAACCAAACAATGACTTCCAGCAATTTTTTCTTAAGTATTAAAGTATTGTGTTTTCCATTAAAAAAGTATTTTTTTAATTTTTTAAAATTGTAGTAAAAACATAACATTAAATTTATCATCTTAGCCATTTTTGAGTGTATAATTTCAGTAGTGTTATGCATATTCACTTTGTTGTGTCACAGATCTCCAGAACTTTATCATTTTGCAAAACAGAAACTCTGTAACCATTAAACACTTAATTCCCTTTCCCCTCTTCCTCCAGTCCTTGGCAACCATCTTTCTAGTTTTAATAAAAAAATATTTTTATGTAATTCGACCATCCAGAGGTAACTGCTGTTTATCATTTTATCCACAACTAACATTTTGAAATTCCTATACTTCCTAGGTATATATTCATATGCTTTATATATGAGAGTTTTGTATTCTGTGGGACTCATTTTTAGAATATATTATGAACATTTTCTTAAGACCGTATCAATTTTTTTTTTTTTTTTGTGGGTACCGGGGGTCGACCTCAGGACCTCATGCACCAGCAGGTGCCCGTGCCACTGAGTGGCCCCTTTTTCGTATGTGGGTTCCGGGAGTCGAACTCGGGCCCTCGCGCTTGCCAGGCAGGCGCTTATGCCACTGAGCCATCTCACCGACCCCGTATCAATTTTTTTAAACTTGCTTTTAATAGTTACCTATAACCACAGGCCTTTGTTTTTATAAAGCTGTTCCCACGCCCTTCTTTCCTCTGCCCATGCAGATTAGACATCTACCTCATACCACGCAGTCTTGGACACACTCTACCTAAATCAATAATCTTCACATCACTCCAGAAGGTCAGCCTGTCCCATCTCTACCTTCACCTGGACAAAAACTAAGTCCCACAGGTAGTCAGCATTGAGTTGGAGTCCAAGCCTCAAAATCTGGCTCCAGATTCCAGAAACTCAAATCTGCCTCTCTTTAGAGGACAGAGTGGGTTGAGAAACATAACCCCAGCCAGGTGTGGTGATGCACACCTGTAATCCCAATACTAGGGAGGCCGAAGCAGGAGTATCGCTAGTTTTAGGGCAGCTTGGGCTACATAGTGAATTCAAGACTGGCCTAGACAACATAGCAAGATCCTGTCTCAAAAGAAGGGAGGAGAGGGGATTATTCCTAGGGTGTATTAAAAAAAAAATGGGGAGAGCCAAACAGGAAAACCTCAGGAAAATAATGGATTAACTGTGTGGGTTAGGCATGGACAATTCTTCTGCCTTTTATTGGTCCTCAGTTGTTGTGTTGCATCTTTCCATACCTAACCATCACCCTTATTTAATTTGCATACAAAGGAATAGGTGTGTTTTAACTTCTCTAGTAGACTGAAACAGTAAGGATCATGCTTTTTACTGTCAGTGTCCTCCTTCATGTCTGGCACCATGCTTTGTACAAGCCACATTTGAAACGTTTTCACCAGTTGCCAATTAATAGTACATGAACCAGAGGGAAAGGAATGGTGGAAGGAGTGGTAATAAAGAGGAAACCAAACTCCTGTGTATTTATAGAAGGTGGGGTGCGGAATTCAGGAAGGATTAAGAGATAGGTTGGACTTTGATAATTTATAATGCCTTACATTTACAGAGCAGCTTGATAATGTTTGAGCTCGCATTATCTACATTATCTCATGTAATTCTCTTTCTCTTTCTCTTTCACACACACGCACACACACACACACACATGCACACCATGATATTGACAAGGAAAAAGCTGTCAGAATATAGAGGTAAACCTGGTTAAACTTCCTTTTCTTAAATTAAACTTTTTATTTTAGAATAGTTTTAGATGTATAGAAGAGTTGCAAAGACAGTACAGAGTTCCCACATACACCTCACCAGTTTCTTCCTATTTTTAACATCTCATGTAATCATGACACAATTAAGAAACAAATACTGGCCTATTCATATTAAGAAAACTCCAGGGCCGGTGAGATGGCTCAGTGGCATAAGTATCTGCCTGGCAAGCGTGAGATCCTCAATTCAACTCCTGGAACCCACATAAAGGAAAAAAAGGGCTGGTGATATCGCTCAGCGGCACAAGCGCCTGCTGGCAAGCGCAAGGTCCTGAGTTCGACTCCCGGAACCCACATTAAAAAAAAAAAAAGAAAACTCCATCCTTTACTCAGTTTTCACTAATTTTTCTACTAACATCTTTTTTCCTCTTCCAGCATCCCACTCAGGATACCACTTTGCACTCAGTGCTCATGGCTCCTTAGTCTCTTCTGATCAGGGATGGTTTCTTAGACTTTCCTTGCTTTTTACAACATTCGAAGTTTTGATGATCCTCAACTTGGGTTTGTCTGGTGTTTTAGAAAGAGTTATGGGTTTGAGAAGGAGCACTTGAGTTTATGGTCACTCACTTTACATCAGAGCTCGAAAGGTTAATAAAGAAATAAAACCCTCATGTGTTTGCTGATTGAGGTGCCCCTGGCCACCTCTCTCATGAGTTTAGCAAATAACACCAGCGTGTTTGCTTTGTGCTTTGCATAACCATCCATGCCTATTAACTCAGCCATTTTTCTCCAGTTGGAATTTGGTGTCCTTCATTTGTGCATAGCTGGAACCTTAATCCCATTCCAGTTCTTCTCATCCATCAAGGAACACACTGTGACTGCTTTGACCAATGGAAGTTGGAGGAAGTGCCAGTGACAGTTCTGTGACAGTTCTGAATACAAGGCCACTTAGCTGACCAGCATTTGCTGTCTGCTCCTAGAACCCTGACCTTCATGTAAGAAGTCCACTTTAGGGCCGGTGAGATGGCTCAGCGGCGTAAGCGCCTGCCTTGCAAGCGCGAAGGCCCGAGTTCGACTCCCGGAACCCACATACGAAAAAGGGGCCGGTGATATCGCTCAGCGGCACGGGTGCCTGTTGGCGCGCGAGGTCCTGAGGTCGTCCCCCCGGTACCCACAAAAAAAAAAAAAAAAAAAAAAAAAAGAAGTCCACTTTACTTTGCTGTAGAGAGAGAACACAGAGAAGCCCTAAATTGCTGGGCAAGTAAATGAGGGAGCCATCTGGGGTATCTAGCCTGTCTGAGCCTGCCGATGACACCAGCCCAAATGACTGTGACTGCATGAGAAATCCCAAGTCAGGTCCACCTGATTATTCCCAGTAAACACTCAGAACCACAAGAGCTCACAAATGAAGAATTTTATGCCAGCACACCTTTGCTTATGGTCACTTTAGTAAACTTCAAATTGCTTCGTTTGCTGGCACTGTTTCCTGAAGGGACCCCATATATGGCAACCAGAAGTGTCTGGCCATGAAAATCCCACCTCTAATTTCTAACCTGGATGATAGAATCCTGTGAGTAATAGGGTCAGAATAATCCTGGAAAGGCATCGGTTTCAAGTCATTCATCCTGTGTACATGAGTCTCTATCCACCCTGTCTTAATCACAGGACCCCAGGTACCATTTCAGGACTTTTCACAAGCCACTTTCAAGAGCAGATGCGGCAGGATAGGCCATTCTGCTGCAGACTGATTTATCCATACTTTTGAGACAGCATCATTTTTTCTTTTGCAGGCTAAGCAAGATTGGTTTTTCAAGCTTCCTCAAAGGTGCTACAATTGATCAACCTTTGCATTTTTTCCTTGTCCTTTCCGGAAATATCTCATGGATGTTGGCACCCAAAATGGAACCTAAATCTTCTTGTAAAGGTCTAACTAGTTTTGTAAATAAGAGTTGGATATATAGATGTAGGAAGGAGGGAGGGAGAGAGGTAGGGAAGGAGGAAGAGAGTACCGCACCACAAGCTTGAGCACCTGCAGCCATTGTCTGAGTGGGTAAAACAGGGTCTACCTTCCAGACAAAGCAGATCCTGAGTCTGGCTTCTATGCTGCAGAAAGTCCTGAGTTGATCTCCATGGTCTGCAGTTCTGTAGCATGTGGTTGGCCAAGAAGCACAGAATGTTCCAAAAACTAAAGAACTTGCCTCCCTGCCCCAATGAGGCCTCAAGGCCACTCCTTCCCTATTTTGCCTGGCAACAAATGTCAGAGGTGATGCAACTCAGCAACCTTTATCCAGATTCACTGCTAGGATCTATGAAGGGGAGAGGACCATCAATGGGGGCCAAACCACAGAGAATTACCCAAGTCTGGAACACCAAGTTCCCACAGGACCATGAGAAAAACAAAGATGAGATGCAATGGGGTTTCTGGGGTTTGAGAAAAGGGCCATGGAGTGCATATCTCTTTCAGGGAGAGGATTGCTAGAGAGAATGGATAGAGTAGGATAGGATGGAAGGAAAGAGAAGAGAAGAGGATTCAGGTTTAAACAAAGACAGGTGTGGGGAGGTGGGACTGTGTGTCTAACTGTCCCTTAAAGCCCTCTACAACAAGAGTCCTGCCACCAAGTTTCATCAATAAATTCATTTAAACAAGGGCCTATGAACCTGGCTACATTCTATAGTAGTGAAGGCAGCAAGCCAAGTCCCTGCTTTCGTGGAGCTGGCACGCCTGTGGGGGAAGAAAGGGAGGGAACCAAGAAACCTATTTTAGGAAAGATCGATGCTATAAAAACAAAAAAGCGATTTACGGGATCAGAAGGGGCAGCATTGTGCATGACCGTTAGAATGTCCCCTGCCCGGATAGTGAAGGTGAGTGGGAGATGGGAATGAAGCAAGGGGATGGGTCCTGTGGGTGGCTGGGAGAACAGCGTGCCAGGCAGAAGGAGCGGCAAGAGCAAACACTTGGAGGTAGACTGCACTTGGCAGTGCACTTGGCAGGGTCCATCCAGGCTGGTAGGCTGGACCAAGTGGAGTGGTGCGTGGTAGGGGACAAAGTCAGAGAGCAGGTGCTTTAGTCATGCTGGCAAGAGGATAAACCAGAGCTGTTGGTTTAACCCAGGACTGTTTGTCTCAAGACCTCAGCAGGTGCCCATAGCAGCAACTTGCTATCTAGGAATGCCTTCCAGCATGAGGGATGGGAGAACATGTCTGACACAGCACCAACCCTACTTAGAAATTAAAATAAAACCCACAAAAGCTGTGTGCCTTTGGAAGGGAGCAAACAGAGTCACCCTGCTCTGCAGCAGTTGGACTCTAACCCTTGGGATCAGAAATGCAGATGAGAATTAAGGGACCGTCCCTCTGGTTGAGTCTGTGTAGAACTAGGGCTCTGTAGCCCCCACAAGGACTTTATGTGTACCCTGTTCCATCTCATCCAAAGGACTTCAAATTCAGCCTGTCCCATGGCCCTTACCTGAAGATCCTACTTGGAGATGTTTCTGAGAACATTGATTTCGGCAGTAAGGCTGTAGGATCCTAATGGATTCTACAAGAAGAATTTGAAAGTTATTAATTTATTAATTGATTTTTAATACCCTACCCTTGAAGTTATTTCAATAATAGTTGATTGCTAGGTTATGAGACTCCTCTCTTAAGGGAGTACAAAAAGGGTGAATTGGGCAGTTATAAACTGGAAGTGGGTCATCTGGGGCCAATTTGATCCCATCCCACCCAAATGCTGGGGCTGGGTTTCTCCCTTCTAAATGAAAGTAACCTCCTTCTTTCCTCCTCCCCACTCTCCACCTCAAGTTCTGGGTCCACCTTGTGTGTCCTGGGCTTAATGAGTGTCCTGGCCATTGAAGAGCTAAGTGTCCGTATAGATAAGTTCGAAGAGCCTCCAATTTTGGTCTCTAAGGTGGAAAGTCATTTGTAGGAAGGTTAGGGAAGGATGGGATGAGCAACAGAATTCTCAGCTCCACATCCTTCCCCACCTCCTAATCAGGATGGTTCTGCTTTTTCCTCCTGTTCAATCTTTTGAATGCATTGCATATAGATTAAGTATGCCCCTTCCTTCATTTGATTGCCAAAAGTCTTTCCTTTCTCCTAAAGAAAAGAGTGAAATAAAAGGCTTTGACTTTCACACAATTATCTCTAAAAGGCACTTCAAGAATCCTTTCTGGATACCACAGGTTGAACATAGCTCTTCCTCTGTTGTAATGGTCCTCACCTTCCCCATAAGCTGGATACCTCAAGGATGCCTCTGGCAGAGGAAGGTCACAGACGAAGGAAAGAGAAAGGCACTTTAATACCACTTCAAAGTCATTTCAGATGATTTATAATAATCAAATTTGTTTATTGCTGTCATACCAGTGGTCACTTCTTGAGAGTTCCATTAAGATAATAATTTCTCTGTTATTCTCCTTTAAGACGTGTCCACTGCATTGGAAAAAGGTTTGGAAGTTTCTTATTAAGTTACTTCATACACGGTTCATGTATGCACTTCTGAGGAAAGCAATCCCACTCCTAAGAAATGAATAAAAACCTGTATTCACACAGAAATCTATAGGTGAATGCTTACAGCGATCTTATTCATAATTGTCAAAAACTAGAAACAGACTCAATGTCCTTCAACTAATGAACATATAATATACAAATTATCATACATCCATATAATGGAGTATAATAACACTCCCATGATTTCACTTTCTGTAGTTTCAGTTTCCCACGGTCAACCACAGCACCGTATCATCCCACATCATCATCAGGAAAAGGGTGAGCACACTATCATGGGGAGATATTCATGTGTTTTTTATATTGCAGTATATTCTTATAATTGTTTATTAGTTATTAATCTTTTTTGTGCCTAATTTCTAAACTTTATCATAGGTATGTAAGTACAATATAAGTGAAAACCGTAATATACAAGGTATGATCAAAAAATAAAATGAATGCTGCTGCCAGCTGCTATCCAACAGAAATGCAAGGATCCCCCATATACGAAGCCACGCGTCAAACCGTGTGACAAGTTTCACAATGTTTGGTGCAGACAGTCGGTTATGAGCTACGGTTTAGAAAATGCGTGTTTTCAAGTGTGCTGTAAGTCATAGGTCATGAACAACACAGTAACATAAAATTTTGCTTCGAACTGCAAAAAATAAAAAGGTGCTAAAGAAATACAGTGCAAGAAATGTTAAAATTAATTTTTGGTCAACCAGGAATTCAATTCACAAGTGGTTTGAGCTATTTAGTAATGGTTGTGGATTGGCCAAAGACAAGGAGATTCAACATCAGAAGCCCAAGAGAATGTTGAGTAAGCAAAATGATTCAGTCAAATAGGAAATTAGGAAAATGATTTTAACATAAGGCAACTGAGAATAAAATTTGTTCCACATGGTTTTTCGGCTGTTGAACAAAAACAACAGCATTGTCAGTTTCATTGAGGTGGCATGATCCTGCAGCTTCCAGCTTTTTTTTTTTTTTTTGTGGGTACCGGAGGGTCGACCTCAGGACCTCGCGCGCCAGCAGGCGCCCGTGCCGCTGAGCGATATCACCGGCCCCTTTTTCGTATGTGGGTTCCGGGAGTCAAACTTGGGCCCTCGCGCTTGCCGGGCAGGTGCTTAAGCCGCTGAGCCATCTCACCGGCCCAGCTTCCAGCTTTTTAAGAAATATCATCATGGGAGATGAAACCTGAGTCTATGGTTATGATGCTGAAACCAACTTTCAGAGTTCTTAATTTTGTCTTTTTTGTGTGTGTGTGTGGGTACCGGGAGTCGAACTCAAGACCTCGCACTTGCCAGGCAGGCACTTATGCCACTTCACCGGCCATATCACTGGCCCTTTTTAAAATTTTGTCTTTTTTTTTAACTTTTTTTTTTTTTTTTTTTTTTTTAAAGATTTATTTATTAAAATCACCCAGTTCTCCTCCTGTGAGAAAAGTGTGTCAAGATGATACTGTTGTGCTGGTGAGATAGCTCAGCAGCGTAAGCGCCTGCCTGGCAAGAGCGAGAGCCGAGTTCGACTCCCGGAACCCACATACGAAAAAGGGCCGGTGATATCGCTCAGCCTGTGGCACAGGCACCTGCTGGCGCGCGAGGTCCTGAGGTCGACCCCCGGTACCCACAAAAAAAAAAAAAGATGATACTGTTTTTTTTTTTTTTTTTTCACCTTGATGGAATTGTGCAACCTGAGTTTGGACCTAGGAACACTATAGTGAACAGTGCATATTATTAAGGGCTTATTAGAGCATTTAAGAAACAGTGTGCATAGAAAATGCCCTGAGAAACGGGCAAACTGTTTCATCATCCATCATGACAACACTCCATGGCACACATCACTTCTGGTACTGCAATTTCTGTCAAAAACATTACAGCGTGTCCTCATCCACCTTATTCACCAGATCTGGCACCGTGCTCTTCAAAATAATCAGGAAAAGTAAACATTTTGGATTGATTCAGAACTTTGAGACAGCCACAAAGGGGCAACTAAAGGCATTCACAAAAGAGACTTCCAGAACTGCCTCAGAAAATGGAAAAAAATGATGAGATAAGTGTGTTCGACTCAAGGGAGAGAATTTTGAGAGAAATTAATGGCAATGTGTCTTTAATTATGATAATTTTTTATAAATTTAAGCATTCACCATTTATTTTGATCACACCTCCTATAAAGGGTTTAGTACCAAGGCTTCAGGCACCATGTGAGAGTCTTGGAATGTACCCCTGTCGGATAAAGGGGGAGTGTACTGCTCTGCAATAAAAAGGAATGAACTACCAGTGCACATGGCAACATGAGCAAGTATCAAATGCGTTAGACTACGTAAAAGAAGCCAGACTCAAAGGAGTACAGACAGTGTGACTTCATTGACGTATTACCCCAGAAAAGGCAAAATTACAGGCCTAGAAAATGCGTCAGGGTTTCCCCAGGGGTGGGGAATGGAAGAGAATGACTCCAAAGAGGCATGGGGGGAGTTGAAGAATGAGAAATAGTTCTGTTGTGACCATAGCGCTGACTACCTGATCATATTCACCTGATAAAAACTACAAACTGTACACTAAAAATAATGAAACTTGCTGTTTTTACATTACACCTTAATTTTAAAAAGAAAGAATAAAAGGACATCTCCCAGCAAAACAAAACACTTATGAGGGAAAAGGTAACTTCTGTTTTAGGAGCCCGTCTAGGATACCACATTACTTTTAACATACTAACAATGGTTTTTTAGTTAGTTGGTTGGTTTGGTTTGTTTTGTTTTGGTTTGGTTTGGATTTTTTGAGACAGGGTCTTGCTTTATAGCCCAGGCTGACCTTTAACTCTCAATTCTCCTGCCTTTATCTCACAAGTGCTGGGATTACAGGTGTGTGCCATCATGCCCAGGTAGCACTAATAATGTTTTTAAATTATAATAATACTAGATAATTGTTGTCCTGGATTTCTAAAATATGTAAATGTAAAAAGACACAGGGCTGCACCATATTTAAGTTGCAACATCCCCATCCCCAGGTTCCCTGTCCTCTTCCCTGTCTTATTTTTCCATATCACTGATTATATGTAACAGGCCATCATATTACATCCAGTCTGAGACGCCACTGGTTGACACATCTATCATAATCTTCTGTAGAAAAGAAAAAATGCCAAAAAATATAGCTGTAAAATGCAGCAGTTGTAAAATGCATCCCAATTTTCAAGATATTAGCCTGAGAAAAATGTGTCTTATTTTTAGTACTGGGGGTTGAATCCAGGGTCTTTGCACTGAGCTACATCCTCCTTTTTATGTTTTGTTTTGAGACAGTCGCCTAAGTGTCTAAGCTGCTCGGTCTGGGCTCTTTGTGATGCTCCTGCTTCAGCCCCCCAGAGTGCCACCACGCCCAGCTAAAAATGTCTTTAAATCAACAAAACGTGGTGTATATATTTTACATATTTTATTTATTGTCTGCATGGCCCATTAGAATGTTGATATCGTGAGGGCAGGATTTATATTTTTGTTCCATGATACATTTTAGCATAAAGTAGATGGTAAAAAATATTTGTTGAGTGAGCAAATAAATGATAATGTAATATTAACTAGTATTTTCGAGTACCTGTGTCAGACACTCTTCAAAGTTCTTTCATTGTATAAACTCTTTGAATTATGTTGAATGTTTTATGAAAATGGGAATTTATTATACACTAGCAATAACCCAGAAAGTGACATTTTTCAATACCTAATTTAACTGGAAGCTAAAATTAGGCAATTGAAAGAAGAAAAAAGGAGGAGGAGGAAAAGAAAAAGAGAATATTATCTTTAACAATGAACCGAAAATTTAGAAATGATAATTTTGTCAACAAGTATTAATCGAGCACCTCTATATTCTTGGCACTTTAGTAAGTTCTAAACACTTTATATATTTTGCTTCATTGATTCTCACAGCACTCTAAGGTAGATATTATTAAAGCCATGTTTTACAAGTGAAGTAACCTAGATACTGGAAGTTTAAGATCGCACCGTTAACTGACAGAGTCAAAACTAAGGCAAGGAAGCCTACTCTAGCATCTGCATTCTTCAGTAACGGGCTACACTGCTTCACAGACATGAAGCATCCTGTCCTGTGCTTGCTTGCTATTTAGAAATCAATAAAGCAACAAAAAATCATTATGACCAAAGAGACACAGACCCCTCCAGCCTAATTAGGCCATCTGGTTTTCTGGCTGATGAACATCAAAAGGCAAAAGGAAGACAGGGCCAGGCTTCTCTGGCTGGTTTAGTTTTACTGACAATAATTGGGTGTCCCCAGTGTAACAAGCACTGTGCTGGGTGCTAGGGGTTCATAGATGAGATGAGTGCTCCCAGGGTAGAAGTCAGAAGCCAATAAACCAGTGATCATCACCATGGATGTCTGTGGAAAGTTCAGGATGAGCCCAGAGGAAGAGAGAGGGTTGTGCCCACCTTTGAGCTGAAATTCGAAGAAGGAGTCTCTATTTGCCAAGTGCCCTCCAGACCCAAGGCTAGCTGCATCTGTTCCCCTCTTTACAGAATTGTTTTCAGTCCCCTGGAACAGGAAGAGATGGGCTCTACCTCCCTATCTCTGCCAGAGCAAATATTGAGAAATGACTAGCTCGATGGCTTCACTATTGCACCTCATTGCATGTGCCACAAGGATAGATCTAATCCCCACCTCCACTTCACACTCTGAAAATAAGAATCAGGCAGCTGAGGGGCCGGTGAGATGGCTCAGCGGCTTAAGCGCCTGCCCGGCAAGCGCGAGGGCCCGAGTTCGACTCCTGGAACCCACATACGAAAAAAGGGCCGGTGATATCGCTCAGTGGCACGGGCGCCTGCTGGCACGCGAGGTCCTGAGGTCGACCCCCGGTATCCACAAAAAAAAAAAAAAAAAAAAAAAAAAATCTTCTAAAAAAAAAAAAAAAGGCAGCTGAGGAAAGACTAAATCCCAGTAAATGAGATGGGGAAATGGTAGAGGCTACCCAGGGAAGCTGAGAGTAAGGAAAGAACCAAAAGAAAGAGACCAGAAATTGATCATGTACACAGAGTATGAGGGGATGGTGACAAGAAATTTCCTCAAGTCAGAGCAATAATAACTACAAGGAACATGAATGCTAGCTGTTCTGGAGTTTCCCAGGAACCCCTGTCTCCTTCATGGAGGCACACACCTGTATTCCTAGCATTCTGGGAGGCTGAGGCAGGAGGATCAAAAGTTCAAGCTCAACCTGGGAAACTTGCAAGACCTTGTTTCCAAATAAGAAATTAAAAAGAGGCTGGGGGATGTAGCTCAGTGTGAAGGCCCTGGGTTCAATCCCCTGTCCCCCCCAAAAAAAAAACTAAATAAAAAAAATAGTTAAATGTATGCACACATATATATGTTTTCTCAAAAAATTTTATATATGATAAATAAATTTGCTTAAGAAAGTTACTGATTTTTGCTGCTTTGCTATTTATTGATTTAACTACCACTACGGTTCCACTTACATGTCAGTTTGGCCTAACTTATTAACTGTAATGCTTATTAACTGAAACTTATTAACTGTAATGCTTATTAACTGAAACTTATTAACTATAATGCTTATGGGTCTTGTCAATATTTGATCAATGTGTTCTTGGCTTGTGTTTTTGCCAAAGTATGGACTCTGGGAAAGTGAATATCTCTGTTTCTTTTTATGTTTGTGCATTTGTAAGGGTAGGGGCCATATTTGTTTAACTTCTTTTAAACAATGTTAAACAGTTCCATGCACAAGAGGGTATTAATCTGATATAATCAGGGGGTGGGTGTTTATTTTGCAGAGGGGGTTAAAATATAAGCAAGTCCCACGTCAAGGTTTTTTAAATCAGAAAGCAAATATGTGATAACGTTGCAATATCAATTTGCAAGTGCCAAATAATCCAACCAGAATATACATCCTAACTGATAAAAATGACAATTGGGGCAAGTGCACATATTTTGGCTTGGTATTGAGTGATAACTCTCAACCTGGGCCTATGCCTGGGATCTGATATGGAGAATGTCAGAAGAAAATTCCAGCACAGAAATAGAACTCCATCTTCAAATTGTGCTTCTGCATCCCATTTTTCCTCCTCTTTTTTAAAAAATTAAACCCCATTGCCTTTGTACTGAGTTATATTCCGAGGCCTTTTCCCCCACATTTCTCATTAATGTGTATTGGTTATACAGATTAATGTTTCATTTTGGCAGATTGATATATAACATACTTCAATCATTCCTCCAGCACCTCCTTGCCCCAATCCTCTGCACCAGTTTCACATGTTTGGGGGAGGGGGTTCAATGTGTATAATGTGATTTGATCACATCCTTTATTACCTACCCTTTCACCCTTCCCCTTTCTTCCCTTTCTCTTGTCTAAAAATATTCTTCCTTCTTCTTTCTGGTCATCCTGTGTTGGGTTACACATATTATGAAGAATATGCAATATTTGTCTTTCTGAGTCTGGCTTTATTTTACTGCAAAAAGCAAAATTTCATTATTTTGTATGGCTGGATAATATTCCACTGTGTGCATATATCACATTTTCTTTATCCAGTCACCTGTTGATGGGCACCTCAACAGGTGGTTCCATATCTTGGCTGTAAACATGGGAGTGCAGGTACTCATGGTACGCTGGCTTTGCCTTCTACAGGAATATACCAAGGAGTGGTATAGCTGGATCAAATGGTAGTTCTATTTTTAGTTTACTGGCGAACCTCCATATTGATTTCCATGGTAGGTGTACCAATTCACAATCCCACCAGCAGTGTAGAAGTGTTCCTTTTTCTGCTGCATCCTCACCAGCACTTATTGTTTTCTGTATTCATGATAGCCATTCTAACCAGGGTGAGACGGAGTCTCAGTGTAGTTATGATTTGTATTTCCCTAATGGCTAAAGATGTTGAACACGTTTTCACATATTTACTGGGCATTTGTACTTTTTTTGAGAAGTATTTGTTCACATTTTTGCCTATTTATTGATCAGACTATTTGATTTTTTTCATTTATTTATATACTCTTAGGTATATATTAATCCTCTGACAGAGCAGCAGGCAAAGGTTTTTCCCATTCTATAGGTTGTCTCTGCACTGTATGGATTATTTCCCTTGCTGTAAAGAAACTTTTCAATTTGATATAGTCTCATTTGTTGATTCTTGCTATTATTTACTGTTCTATTGGAGTCTTAGTCAAGAAGTCTTCACCTGTGCCTATGGCTTCAGTTGTTTCCCCTATATTATCTTTTATCAGTTTCAAAGCCTCAAGTCTTATATCTAGATCTTTGGTCCATTTTCAATTGATTTTTATACAGGGTGAGAGGGATCTAGTTTCAGTCTTCTACAAGTGGATATCCAGTTATCCAGCACCATCTGTTAAATAGGCTGACTTTTCTCCAACATATATTTTTGGCATATTTGTCCAGAATCAGATGGTTGTAATTGTGTAGGTTTGTTTCTCTGTCCTCTATTCTGTACCACTGGTCTACCTATCTATTTTTGTGCCAGTATCATGCTGTTTTTGTTATTATGGTTTTGCAATATAATTTGAAATTGGATATTGTGATGCCTCCAGCCTTGCTTAGTCTTTTTTTTTTTTTTTTTTTTTTTTGTGGCTTTTTGGATATGCTAGGTCTTTTGTGTTTCCATATTAATTTGAGGATTTTTCTTCTAGCTTGGTGAAGAGTGTCATTGGTATTTTGATGGAGATTGAATTGTATCTGTAGATTGCTTTTGGTATGGCCATTTTAACTATTTTAATTCTGTTAGTCTATGAACATGGCAGGATTTTCCACCTTCTTTAATTTGTTTCTTCAATATTCTGAAATTTTCATTGTGGAGGTCTTTCACCCCTTTTTTAAACTGAGCCCTAGTTATTTTAAGCTATTGTAAGTGGAATTTTTTTCCTGACTTTTTTTTCTCAGCTAGTCTATTATTGCTGTATAAAAAATTTATTGATTTTTAATGTTGATTTTATATCCTGCTACTTTGCTGAATTTATCAGCTCTGAAAGTCTTTTGGTAGAACCTAAGTATAGGATATCATCTGCAAAGAAAGATAACTTGAATTCTTCCTTTCTTTCTTCCCCTTTTATTATTTATTATTATTATTATTTATTATTATTTTATTTATTTATTTATGTATTATTTATTATTTCTCTTAACTAATTGCTCTAGCTAAAATTTCAAGAACCATATTGAATAGGAATGGTAAGAACAGACATTCTTGTCTTGTTCCTGATTATAGAGGAAATACTTTCAGTTTTCCCCCATTAAGAATGATGTTGTAGGGGCCGGTGAGATAGCTCAGTGGCATAAGCGCCTGCCCGGCAAGCGCGAGGTCCTGAGTTTGACTCCCAGTACCCAAAAAAAAAAAAAAAAAAAAAAAGAATGATGTTGGCTGTGGGTTTGTCATATATGGCTTTTACTATATTGAGGAATGATCCTTTAAAACCCATTTTCTTCAGGGCTTTGATCATGAAAGGATGTGGAATCTTCTCAAAGGCTTTTTCTGTATCATTTGAGATTATCATGTGATTTCTACCCTTGACTCTGTTTATGTGATGTATTATGACTATTGATTTGCATACGTTAAACCATCCTTGCATCCCTAGAACTTAATCAGGGTGTATGATCTTTTTAATGTAAGTATTTTATTAAGGATTTACACATCTATGTTCATCAAGGATCTTGGTCTATAGTTTTATTTATTATTGTATCTTTGTCTGGTTTTGGTATCAGGGTAATGTTGGCTTCATGAATGAGTTTGGAAGCATTCTTTCCCTTTCTATTTCATGGTACAGCTGAGGAGCATTTGCATTAGCTCTTTGAAGGTCTGGTAAAATTCAGCAGTGAACACATCTGGTCCCGGGCTTTTATTCATTGGGAGAATTTTTATCACTGCTTAAATCTCACTGCTTGTCATTGATCTGCTTAGGTATTTAATAACCTCTTGGTCCAGTTTTGGTAGGTCGTGTATGTCTAGAAATAATCCATTTCTTCTGAATTCTCCAATTTATTAAAATATAGGTTTTCAGCCAGGTGTGGTGGTGCACACCTGTAATCCCAGCACTGAGGCAGGAGGATCACCACAAGTTTGAGGCCAGCACGGGCTACATAGTGAGTTCAAGGCCCCAAACAAACAAACAAACAAAAGAATATAGGTTTCCAAATTAATCTGCAATAATTCTCTGTATTTCAGTGGTGTCTGTACTAAAACACCTCTTTTCATCTCTAATTGTTTTGATTTGGGTCTTCTCTCTTTTAATTAGTCTGGCTAAGGGTTTATTGATTTTGTTTATCTTTTCAAAGAACTAACTCTTTGACTCATTGATTCTTTATATTTGATTCACTGATATTCGTTGATATTCATTTGATATTTGATTCATTGATTGTTTATATTGTTCTTTTAGTCTCTATCTCATTCATTTCAGCTCTACTTTTATTATTTCTTTCCTTCTGTGGGGTTTAGTTTTGGGTTTGTTCTTGTTTTTCCGTAATGTTAAAATGCATCATTAGGTCATTTATTGAGATCTATTTCATTATTATTTTTTATGCAGGCATTCATAGTTATAAATTTTGCTCTTAGAACTGCTTTTGCTGTATCTCGAGATTCTGGTATGTTGTGTTTCCATCTTCATTTGATTCCAGGAAATTTTTAATTTCTTCCCTGGTTTCTTCAATGACAAACTGATCATTCAAAAGTGAATTGTTCAATCTCCATGTGTATGTACAATTTCTGTGGTTTCTCTTGCTGTTGATTTCTAGTTTCATTCCATTCTGATCTCATAAGATGCAAGAAACTGTTTCAGTTTTTTGTGTTTTTAAGGCTTGTGGTATGGCCTAAAATATGATCTGTTTTGGAGAATGTTCAATGAGCAGCTGACAAGAATGTGTATGCTATAATTGCTGGATGGAATGTTCTGTATATATCTGTTAAGTCCATTTGACCTATGTTGTAGTTTCACTCTGATGTTTCTCTGTTGATTTTTTTGTCTGGATAACCTATCTATTGGTGAAAGTGAGTACGGAAGTCATCCAATATTATTGTGTTGTGACTTAGGTGTCCTTTTATGTTGAGTGGTTCATTTTATGAAATTGGGCATATCACTGTTTGGTGCATATATGTTTACAAGTGTTATATCTTCTTTTTTCTGGCACTGGGAATTGAACTCACGACCTCGCACTTGCCAGGCAGGCACTGGGCCACTGAGCTATATCTCCCTGGAACTACAAGTATTACATCTTCTTGTTAGATTGTTCCCTTTATGAAAATATAGTGGCCCTCCTTGTCTCATCTAACTAAATTTGTCTTGAAGTCTATGTTGTCAGATATGAGTGTAGATACTCATATGATTGCTCTAAGGTTCCATTTGCATGGAATATTTTTTCCACTTTTTTACTTTCTGTCTGTATATGTCTTTGCTGGTAAGGTATATCTCTTGCAAGCAGCAAAGAGTTAGGCCTTGTTTTTAATTCAACCTGCCAGTCTGCATCTTTTAACTGAAGAATTAAGACAATTTACATTCCCGGCCCTTTTTTATCTTTTATTTTGAGATAGGGTTGTGCTAAGTCACCCAATTGCCAAGACTGGGCTCAAATTTTTGATCCTCCTGCCTTCCAGAGTCTTTCCTCCTCTTTAATACACATGCCTTCAATTTATGTGATTGAGAAATAAACATTAATTGCATTAAGATAGTTTAAGAAAAAAATAGCTATTTTCCATAGTTGTGTTTTCTCTTCCCATACAAAATATGGGTGGTTCAAGATGTAAAGTAACATCTGGGCATAATGGCACATACCTATAATCCTAGCACTCAGGAGGCTGAAGCAGGAGGATTGCTGCAAGTTCAAGGCCAGCCTGGGCTACATAGTTAGTTCAAGATCAGACTGAACTATATAGTGAGACCCTGTCTCATAAAGACCAAAGAAAAAAAAAGATATAAAGTAACACAGAGAAAATAAATATAATAGCTACCATTTACGTAGAACCTATGCGCCAGTTCCAATTCTAGATGTTTTACATACATTAAATCATTTAATTCCTACAGCCACCCTAAAAGTTCAATTCTGTTACTATGCTCATTTTTGGTGGAGGAAAACTTTTCACTTCACTGGAAGAAAATCAGGTGCAGGAAGATTTAATATCATGCTCCAGTGCACAAATTGATCATATAGTGGCTCTAGAATTTAAAGCCAAAATCCAGGTAGTGTGGCTTCAGATCCATCTTAACCGTGAATAAATGATCAGAGAGAAACCTTCAAGAATTTGCCTGTCATCTTTATCATGTGTGGTTTTGACCTAAGTGCTGAGTAAATGGTACAGCCCTCAAACTTCTTAAAATCACAGACTGAAAAAGGAAACAGCAACCAACATTCCAAAGTGTAGGAAACTTACTTTAAATTATTAGATATGTTGATGTATGGATCATGTGCATGTTGGTAACGTAACTAAGAATGAAAGTTTCCAAAAGCTCAGGTACATTTTATGATACTAAGCATCTTTCCTGAGCTGCTTCTAAGCATCTAGTTCCTACAACTGCATAACTAATAACCCTAAAGTAACTTAAACCTAGCACGTCTCTACTGTTCAAGCCGATTAGCACCAGCTAAAGTAATGCTCTATAGTTTCAGTGGCTTAATGGAATTAACGTTTATTTCTCAGTCACACAAAATCAAAAGCAGATGTTCACAATTGGCCATTGTCCTGGGAAGCTCTTCCCAGCAGTAATTCAGGGATCCAGGGCCCTTTCATATGGTGGTTCTTCCATTTTTGACAATGATCCCCTCCCTGGGAGTGTGGAGGTAGAGAAGACAGACAGTGAATATAGAAAAGGCACCATTTTTTGGGGGGGGTGAGATGGGGTCTTTATATGTTGCCCAGGCTGGTCTTGAACTCAAGTGATTCCACCACACATCCTTGCTCTCACACCTCCACTTTCCAAATAGCTGGAACTACAGGTACATACCACTGCATTCAGCTAGCATAACTATTCTTAATAATCTCGAACTGGAAGTGACACATATCATTTCCTCTTACATTTTCTAGCAAAAACTAGTTATATGTCCTTACCTAGCTACCAAGAGGCCAAGAAAACCAGTTTGATAAGGAGGTAAGAACACCCTGCTCATCTGTACCACAGTGTTCACAGCCATATTTATTACATTTTTTCTTGAAACCAAATTCTCCCCAAGGGTTCACTCAGTGAGTAATATTCTCATCTATTGCTACAAAACAAATTGTCTTGAAACTTAAAGACTTAAGATAGATCCCCTTAGCCCTCCAACCTTGCTTCTAATCTCTTCCTCTTCTACTTCTCTATATTTTCCCTAACCCCTTTTAAACTTTTTCCCCTAAGGGTAAAATTGACATATTGAGGACTTATTTATGGCATATAATTTTCTAGTTTGTTTTAGATTTTGTTATATAACCATAAATCTAGTTCATACAGTTAAAGGTGACAAATTGGTTACCCCAGTTTGCCATTTTCTAGGCTGTGTTTGATATTATTGTTATTGCTGATGGTAACACTTTAGCCAAAGTGACATAACTGTTCTAACCAGCTGTTCTTCCTGGTATTCCAAGACTGAGATGGCCTAAAGGTCATAGAAAATACTGTAGACCAGTGCCATAGAACCAGGTTCTGGGCCAAGCAGGCAGCAACTTCTCATCCCCAACAAATTGAAGAGGTAGGATCTTGCAACAGACTCAAAACCCGAAAACCAGCTACACGTGGGAGACACCTCTGAGAAGTAGTCATTTCCTAAGGGTCTAAATACCTGCAATAAAGCAACCTACCATAGGCAATTTACAAGCATCACCCCAGGAATTAAACTAAAAGAAAAAGAAGAAAAGAAGAAGAAGAAGGGGAAGGAGAAGGAGAAAACGAGAAGACACTTAAGATACAACCCCAGGGGCCGGTGAGATGGCTCAGCGGCTTAAGCGCCTGCCCGGCAAGCGCGAGGACCCGAGTTCGACTCCCGGAACCCACATACGAAAAAGGGGCCGGTGATATTGCTCAGCGGCACGGGCGCCTGCTGGCGCGCGAGGTCCTGAGGTCGACCCCCCGGTACCCACCAAAAAAAAAAAAAAAAAAAAGATACAACCCCAGACATCTAGTTCACCAAAGGCAAACCCAGGGGGGCAATGAGGTGGGACAATCCAAAAGCCACCCATCTGGCCTCTCTGAAGTGGCAACAACAAAGCAAATAAAATGAAGGTCTAGAAAAAATCAAATCAGAAATAATTTCTCACATAACTAGAGATGATGACCACAATGATAACCATGCTTAGTGACTCTAGAGCAGATACAGATTAAAAAAAAAAAACAGAGACACTTAAGAAAATGATGGAAACCATGAATGACCAACATAAGAAAGAAATGGAATCCATAAAACAGATTCAAGCAGATATCCAGGAGAATAAAAATTCCACTGAAAGTATCTGCAGCAGAATGAGCCAATGTGAGAACAGAATCTCAGATATAGAGGGTGAAATAATCTCAGATATAGAGTTAGCAATCATGAAAAGAAAGATTTCTTAAAAATAACAAGGGACCATGAAAAATCAATCCAGCAGCTGCTAGATGATGCAAAAAAGAATAACATAAGATTGATTGGAGTCAAGGAAAAAGCAGGAGATAGCACAAACGACATTTTAAAAAAAATGTTCACAGACATCATGGCAAAAAATTTCCCTGGCAAGGAAAAAGAATTTGACATACAGATAAGTAAGGCATATAGAACTCCAATTAGCCATAATCAAAAAAAATCTACACCGAGTCATATCATAGTCAAGATTCCAGAAATTCAACACAAGAATAGAATATTAAAAGATGTTAGAGAAAAGAAACAAATCACCTGTAAAGGAAAGCCCATCAGAATCACAGCTGACTTCTCAACACAAACCCTCAAGTCAAGAAGAGCTTGGAGTGAAGCGTTTCAAGCCCTAAAGGAGAACAACATCCAACCCAGATTATTGTACCCCACAAAACTATCTTTCAAAACTGATGGAGAAATAAACTTCTATGACAAAGAACACCTGAGGAAATTCATGGACACCAAACCAGCACTCCAAAATGTTCTGAAGGACATTCTAGAAAGAGATAACAAGGACTACAACTTCATGAACCTCAACAGAAGGAACCTACCAGGCAAGGCAAGACTGGCAGAATGATCAAGAAACAAGATCCAACAATATGCTGCATACAAGAAACACATTTAATTCAAAAAGAAATTCATAGACTGAAAGGCAAAGGATGGAAAACAATACTCCATGCAATAGGAACCCAGAAAAAGTGGGTGTAACTATTTTATTTACAGACGAAGTAGATTTCAAGCCAAGACTGATTAAGAGAGACAAAGAATGTCACTACATCCTGGTAAAGGGAACAATCCAAGAAGAAGAGATAACAATCATAAATATATATGTAACAAATACCAATGCACCCAACTATATAAAACAAATATTAACAGACATGAAAAATCAAATAAGCACTAATACAATTGTATTAGTGTGGGAATCTCAATCCTGCACTGTCACAAATAGATCAACTAGACAAAAAATCAACAATGAAATACTAGAACTGAACCAAACTTTTGAGCAAATGGACTTAGTAGATGTCTACAGAGTATTCCACCCCACGACATCAGAATACACATTCTTCTCAGCTGTGCCTGGGACGTTCTCCAAAATAGCCCATATACTACTCATAGAACATATTTAAATAAATGCAAAGGAATTGAAATTATCCCATGTATATTATCAGACCATCATGCAATAAAATTGGAAATCAATGGAAAAAGAAACCACAAGAACTTCATAAACACATGGAAATTAAATAACACCCTCCTGAACAATCAATGGGTCACAGATGAAATTAAAGAAGAAATTAGACAGTTTCTACAGTTAAATGATAATTACAATATAACATATCGGAACTAATGGGACACAATGAAAGCAGTCCTATGAGGGAAATTTATAGCAGTGAATACCCATATCAGGAAAATAGAGCAAGTGCAAATGAACAACTTAATGGTGAACCTCAAACTTCTAGAAAAAGAAGAGCAGGCCAAGCCCAAACCTCATATGAGGGAAGAAATAATAAAGATCAGAACAGAAATTAATGCACTGGGGACTAAGGAAACAATACAAAGAATCAATGAATCAAAAGGTGGGCTCTTGGAAAGATTAAATAAAACTGACAAACCCTTAACCAACCTTATCAAAATAAGGAAAGAAAAGACTCAAATCCATGTAATTAGGAATGAAAAGAGTGAAATCACAATGGACCCAGCAGAAATCCAGAAGATCATCTATGCCTACTTTGAGAACTTGTATTCTAATAAGATGGAAAATGAAGAAGAAATGGACAGATTCCTAGATACATATGAATTACCAAAGCTCAGTCAAGAAGATATAAAAATCCTAAATAGGGGCCGGTGAGATGGCTCAGCAGTGTAAGCGCCTGCCTGGCAAGCACAAGGGCCCGAGTTCGACTCCTGGAACCCACATACGAAAAAAGGGCCGGTGATATCGCTCAGCGGCACGGGCGCCTGGTGGCGCGCAAGGTCCTGAGGTCGACCCCCGGTACCCACAAAAAAAAAAAAAAAAAGAATAAAAATCCTAAATAAACCAATATTAATCAATGAAATCAAAGATGTAATAAAGAACCTACCAACAAAGAAAAGCCCAGGCCCTGATGGATTCACTGCTGTATTCTACAAGAAATTTAGAGAAGACCTAATACCACTACTTCTCAAACTCTAATGAAATTGAAAGGGAAGCAGTACTCTCAAATTCATTCCTGGAGGCAAGTATTACCCTGATACCAAAACCAGAGAAAGACCCAAACAAAAAAGAGAACTACAGGCCAATCTCCCTAATGAACATAGATGCAAAAATCCTCAATAAGATACTGGCAAACAGAATGCAGCAAATCATCAAAAAGATTATACATCATAACCAAGTTGGATTCATCCCAGAGATGCAGGGATGATTCAACATATGTAAATCAATAAATTTAATACACCATATTAACAGAGCCAAGGACAAAAACCATATGATCATCTCAATAGATGCAGAAAAAGCTTTGGACAAAGTCCAGCACCCATCCATGATAAAAAAAAAAAAAAAAAAAACCCTACAGAAAACTGGAATAGATGCTCTTTATCTCAATCTGATAAAAGCCATGTATCAAAAACCAGCAGCCAACATCATACTAAATGGACAAAAACTGAAAGTTTTCACTCTAAAATCAGGAACAAGACAAGGATGTCCCCTGTCCCCACTCTTATTCAACATAGTTCTAGAAACTTTAGCCAGAGCAATTGGACAAGAGAAAAAAATAAAAGGAATAACCATAGGAAAGAAAGAAGTTTAATTATCATTATTTGCAGATTACATGATACTCTACATAGAAGACCCAAAAACTCCACCAAAAGGCTTCTAGATTTAATAAGCAAATTCAGTAGTGTAGCAGGATACAAAGTCAACACTCAAAAATCAATAGTCTTCCTGTACATGAATAACAAACTCACTGAGAGAGAAATTAGGGAAACAACACCATTCACAATAGCATCCAAAAAAAAAAAAAAATGAAATACTTAGGAATCAGTCTAATGAAGGAAGTAAAAGACCTCTACATTGAAAACTACAGTACTCTGAAAAAGGAGATTGAAGAGGATATCAGAAAATGAAAAGGTATCCCTTGCTCTTGGGTAGGAAGAACCAATATAGTGAAAATGGCCATACTTCCAAAACTGTTATACAGATTTAATGTAATTCCAATCAAAATTCCAACAGAATATCTCACAGAACTAGAGAAAACAATCGTAAAATTCATTTGGAACCAGAAGAGACCTAGAATAGCAAAAGCAATTCTGGGCAACAAAGGCAAGGTAGGGGGCATCACAATCCCCAACTTGAAATTATACTATAAAGCTACTGTGATAAAAGATAACAAAAAAAAAAAAAAAAAAACAGCATGGTAGAGGCAAAACAAACAAACAAAAACCAGACCTGGGGATCAATGGAACAGAATAGAAGATGAAGAAATAACTCCAGACATACTTAGCCACCTTATCTTTAACAAAGATGCCAAAAATATTCACTGGAAGAAAGATAGCCTCTCTAATAAATGGTGCTGGAAAAAATGGCTTTGCACATGCTGAAGATTAAAATTGGACCCATATTTTTCACCATGCACTAGACTAAAAGTTGAAATGGATCAAAGATCTAAATATTAAAACAGAAACATTGGGGCTGGTGAGATGGCTCAGCGGCGTACTCGCCTGCCTGGCAAGCGCGAGGGCCCGAGTTCGACTCCCGGAACCCACATACGAAAAAAAGGGCTGGCGATATTGCTCAGTGGCACCGGCGCCTGCTGGCGCGCAAGGTCCTGAGGTCAACCCCTGGTACCCACAAAAAAAAAAAAAATAATAAATAAATAAATAAATAAATAAATAAATAAAACAGAAACATTAAATCTGCTGGAAGATAGAATAGGTAAAACTCTTGAAGATATTGGTATAGGCAAAGACTTTACGAATAAAACCCTGATCACACAGGAACTATCACAAAGTATCAACAACTGGGATCTCATCTTATTAAAAAAAACTTTTGCACAGCAAGAAAAACCACCAACAGAGTGAAGAGACAACCCACAATGTTGGAAAAAAAGTTTGCCAGCTGTTCCTCAGACAAAGGATTACTATCAAGAACATATAAAGAACTAAAAAAAATAGACCCCCCCAAATTTAAAGACCCAATCCAAAAATGGGCTGAATACACAATTCTCAGATGAAGAAGTACAAACAGCAAATAAATACATGAAAAAATGTTCAACATCACTGGTCATTTGAGAGACGCAAATTAAAACAACACTGAGATTCCATCTCACCCCAGAAAGAATGGATATTATCAAAAAATCAAACAATAACAAATGCTGGTGTGGATGTGGGGAAAAAGGAACCCTTCTCTTTGTTGGTGGGATGGTAGACTGGTGCAACCACTGTGGAAATCAGTGTGGAGATTCCTCAAAAAACTAGGACTAGAAGTCCCATTTGACCCAGCCATTCCCCTCCTGGGTATCTTCCCAAAAGAATTAAAAGCATCCTACCACAGCAATATATACAACCTATGTTTATAGTGGCACAGTTTGTAATAGCCGAATCTTGGAAACAACCCAAGTGCCCATGAACTGAGGTATGGATAAAGAAGAGGTGGGTTTTTTTATACAATGGACTACTGCTCTGCCATAAAGAAGGATATGCTTGAGACATTTCTAGGAAAATGGATGCACCTTGAGTCCATACTCTTAAGTGAAATAAATTGAACACATGTGTGTAAATACCACATTGTTGCTCCGGTGTGAGAAACTGAAAGTGTAAATAAGGACCAAACTATATAATAGGTATTGTGAAATAGGAAGAAAATGTTCAAATGGAGAGGGGAACAAGGAAGGGGGGAGGGGGAAAGTAAAAAAATAGAAAAGAATGAAAACATGAAAACAAAGCTTTTGTAAATAGGGAGGGGAGGAAGTGTTGAAGGGAGGGTGGGGGAATGGGGAAAAAATAAGTTATGTCATATACAGATACAAATTCTCCATGATGAATGTGATTATTATGTATATCTAGAATGTACCAATAAAATCTGATAAAAAAAAAAAAAAGACTTAGGATAACAATACAGAGTTACACTCCCTTAGCATTTTTGTAGGTTAGGGATTCAGGAGTAGCTTAGCTGGAAGACTAAGGCAGGGTCACTCACAAAGCCATTCAAGATGTCATCTAGGACTACAGTCATATGAGGCTTAACTAGGGCTGGAGGATCCACTTCCAAGATGGTTCACTCACAAAAACAGTAAATAAATAAAAAAGTGGTTTGCTCCCAATGCAGGAAGCTTCAATTCCTTGGCTGATGGCAGAAGCCCTAATTCATTCTCCTAGTACATCTCTCCAGAGGGCTGCTTGAGTGTCCTCACAACATGGCAGCTTGATTTCCGTGGGAGTGAGTGATAAAAGAACAATGCAGTAGCTCAATGTCTTTTTTTAATCTGTCCTTAGAAACAATGCTCTCCCATTCCCCAGTATTCTATTGGCTATACAGATCAGCCTATTCAAACAAAGGAAGGGGAAACATGGAGCATTAATATCAGAATACATGAGTCATCACGTGCCATTTTTCTCTAGCTGCTTACAAGATTTTCTCATTCTCTTTGACTTTCAACAATTTGTCTATGATGGTCTAAGTATTTGTCTTATTTAAAGTTTGAGTGTGTAGATTATTTTTAACCAAATTTGAGGTGTTTTGACCATTCTTTTGTCAAATTTTTCCTACCTCATTCTCTGTTTCCTCTACTTTTATGACTCACATTGCATGAATAATGATATATCTACTGTTGTCTGAAATATCTGAGTCTTTGTTCATTTTTCCTTTTATCCTTTCTTTACTTCAGTGTGGATAATATCTAATTATCTTCAAGACTGATGATTTTTCTACCATCTGAGATCTGCTCTTGAGACTCTACTTAATTTTTCATTTCAGTTGTACTCTTCAACTCCAGAATTTATCATTTGGTTCTTGTTCTGTGTCTTTATTCATTCTTCTTTTGATGAGTGATTCCATTAGTCATGGTTCTCCAGAGGAAACATTAGGAAATGCAAACATACATATGTATGTACGTAGAGATTTTATTACATACAGTCCTCATTTCACAACTTTCTGTTGACCTTGAGAAAAATAAAAGGGCTCCTATAAAAAATGTTGACGCTTCTCTGCTAGTCCTGTTGTTCTAGAAATAGCATTGCTTAGAAAAGACTTAAAATATAAAGTTTTAAACTAGATTCTTGGCTTTAAAAAACAAACTCAAAGGAAAGACCTTGCTGCGTTTTGGATATGGTGTTAGGGTATCCTCCAAAAGTTCCTGTGTTGGCAGCTGGGTCCCAGGGTGGTGTGGTGTTGAGGTGGTGGGACCTTTAAGAGGTGGGGCCCAGTGGAAAGTAATTAGGTCATGGCTGCACCGTTCTCAGAGGGGATTAATGTAGTTCTCACAGGTCTGAGTTCATTCTCACAAGAGTGGGTTATCATTAAGGAAGGCCATCTCACACGCTTGTCCCATCTGTATTTTCCCTCCCTACTTCTGAATCATTGTGACACAGCTGGGGAGGGGGGAGGGTGCTTACCAGAGCTGGCTCCATGCTGTTTGGACTTTCTAGCAGCCAGAATCATGAGCCAAGTAAATCTGTTTATACATTACCTAGTGTTAAGGATTGCATTATAGCAACACAAAACACACTAAGACAGACCTTTTGAGAAGACAATAGTATAAAGAGGCTCAGCACAGAAGAAGCAGGGTCTCCGGGTCTGGTTTACTAGAAGGGCTACCCTCACATTTAGTGTCACAGGATCATTGATTCAAGGCTGGAATCCTCCTCACCTTTTTGGAGTTGCAACACTCAACACATTGTGCTTGTTTACTTGATGTTGTGACACTGACATTACGTCCACTCCCTCATCCCCAGCCCAGAGGAACTGCCAAACATAGATTTACTTTTAAAAATTAATTTGGCTTTGCAAGTTTCACCATATCCTAAGATAACACTGCTCTTTCTGACAAGAATGTAAGCAAGAGCAGATGGCCACTAGGCACCAGAAGGTCTAGAGGTGAAACTACATGGGGACCATTCAAAGCACTATTTCAGGAAATTAATAATTTTATTTTTATTACCACCTTGTACTGTCTTGTACTGTCCTAAAGCACTTTCACAACAGCATAGAGTGGAAGTCAAAGTTACTGGAGGAGAAACATTAACATTATTTGGAATAAGGAGTGGTAGATTTATAGGTGATTTTTAATGGCTGATTTTAATTTTTTTCTACATTTTCCTCTATTTTCAAAAATTTCTACTATAGCCAGGCATGGTGGCACATACCAGTAGTCCCAGCACTCGGGAGGCTGAGGCAGGAAGATTGCTGCAAGTTTGAGGCCAGCCTGAGCTACATAGTGAGTTCAAGGGCAACCTGAACTAAATAGTGAAACTCTGTCTCAAAAAAAAAAATTTCGGGCCAGTGAGATGGCTCAGCGGCGTAAATGCCTGCCTGGCAAGTGCGAGGGCCCGAGTTCAGCTCCCGGAACCCACATACGAAAAAAGGGCCGGTGATATCTCTCAGCGGCACGGGCGCCTGCTGGCGCACGAGGTCCTGAGGTCGACCCCCGGTACCCACAAAAAAAAAAAAAAAAATTCTACAGTAAGACCACTAATAATCCAAAATAATAATAATAACAATACTGACTTTAAAAGATGAATAAGTTTATTCAGTTGCTCAACACAGAATTATTGAAGACTTACTGCATGCCAGACACTGACGTGGCAGTGAAAAAAAAGATAGTCCCTGTCCTATGCAATTTCTACCGGGGGGGGGGTTTAGAAATAGATCATTTGTCTGTGTCAGAAACTTCCTTGAACAGGGGACATGGAGGTGGAGATTGTAGCTTGCTGAGGTAACATGTGCCCCCAAAGAAGGAAGCAAGGCCAGAGCAAGAAGAGATTTGAAGGAGAGGTTTGAAGCAACCCCCTTAGTGTCTAGATTATCCTGGAAGCTGGCTCTTGGAGTCATAGCTCCAACCTCCCTGGTCCAAGCCTACCACTTGTATTTAATTACCTTTGCTGGGACACTGTGAAACATAAGCTGGCAATCACCAACACCCAGGTACTGCTGGTCAAGGTGGCACTGAGAACAGCACAGGACATACAGTTGATGTCAGGTGCAGGAAGCCACACAGGCCCACACAGATCGGCTGGTATGGCCACCAATCCTGGCAGGGCACTGGACTTGCTCTGAGTCACCTCCAGTAGCAGCTGGATGTTTACGGAGATGGAAAGGCTGGAGGAACCTGCTCGGGGGCGCTGTGTGTCATCCCTCATGTCCAAATACGCACAGAGCTGCTTGTTCTCTCCAGCACCTCCAGACTTCGTCACTGGCTGCTCGGATGGAAATAATGCTCAGAGAGTGCACTGAAGAGCAGGAAACCCTTGTGAGGCCCAGAATATCGACAAATATTACACAAGGCTTGGGTTTGTCATGGCCATGTTTCAGACATTGGCCACCAAAGTTCCCTTCCACTTGGTGTGAAAAAACAAAGTGACAAGACACACACACACTCCAAAGAACATATTCTTGGGTCCAGGAATCCCATGCTTAAGAATTGCAGGTGTGTCCAACTTGTGCCCTGGGGGCCTCTTACCCTCCTTTTTTTTTAATGTTATAATAAAAAAATATTTTAGGGTACCTTTAAATCATTTATAGAAAAATAGATGTACTTCAGACAATAATGTTAAGCGAAATAAAACAGATACGCAAGTTTAAATATCACATAGTTTCTCTTATATGAGAAACAAAGAGCAAAATAAAAGATATATTTTAGGAAACAGGGAGATAGATCTTTTGCAAATGGGAAGGAGACCAAGATGGAGGGAGGGGGGAGGAGGAGGATGGGAAGTATAAAGGATTAAGAGGCTTTAGGTACATATACCAACTTCCCATAGTGAATGTAGTCATTATGTACTGTAAACATCTACTAACAAAAAATAAAATTAAAATATTTTAAAATAAAGAAAGTTGTGTTACTTGCATACATTAACTATGTTATATATTTTATATATGGCCCAAGACAATTTTTCTTCACTAAGTGTGACTCAAGCAACCCAAAAGGTTAGAAAGTACACATAAGAAGTAAGTTAGTAAGGGGGGAACTATGACCAATAGTAGTTAAAACCAGAGTTTAATATCAGAGAACCCTAGGTGGGGCGTGGTGGTACACATCTGTAATTCCAGCACTCAGGAGGCTGAGGCAGGAGGGTCACCACGAGTTCAAGGCCAGTCTGATCTACACAGTGAGTTCAAGTCCAGCTGGAACTATATAGTGAGACCCTGTCTCAAAAAACAAGCAAACAGCCAGTGAGATGGCTCAGCAGCATAAGCGCCTGCCTGGCAAGCGTGAGGTCCTGAGTTCGACTCCCAGTACCCACATGAAAAACAAACAAAAACAAACAAACAAAAAAAGTTAGAGAAGCCTAGGCTTTGAGTTCAGTATCTGCCCCTTACATCTACTGTGTGACCTTAGACAAGTGACTTAACTTTCATTCCCTCACCTATAAAAATGAAGAGAGTCGTTTCTCGTACTTCACTGCGTTTTGTTAGAAGCACGTAAGATAATAAAGAGCAGAGCCTAGCGCCTGGGACGTGGCAGTCTCTCAGTAAATAATACACAGTGGCGGCAGGGAACGGCGCGCTGGTGAATGCCTAACAGCTGCTTCTCCGGATGGACAGCCCTGATTTGCCAGCTTCCTTGGTGTTTCCCAATTTCCTTGGTGTAAATCCTCTCACCCCGGCTGACTTCAAGCTGCCCGTGTGATGCCACTGAATGCAGAGTTGAGAAGAGATACACACACGCAGTTCTCGCGAACCGGGGAAGCCCTCTGACGGCAACTGTTACTTTACTAACACAGTGTCAAGAGAGAGAAGTTTCAGGATCCCCATAGATACCAAAGTCTGTGGATACTCAAGTTCCTTATATAAAATGGCACGGCATTTACACACAATTGTGCACATACTTCCATGTTCTTTAAATCACCTCTAGATTATTTATAATACCTCCTACAATATAAACCCTGTGCAAATAGTTGTACTGTATTGTTTAGGGAATAATAACAAGGAAAAATATCTGCACATGTTCAGTGCAGAAGCAAGTGTTTTCTTTAGTATTTTGAGTCTATGGCTGGTTGAATCCGCAAATGCAGAACCCATGGATATGGAGGAGAACTCTGCTTATTTGTGCATTAGCTTTAACAGTAAAGCGTGGAAAACACTCTAAATATCCACAATTGGGAAACTGCTAAATAGACTGTGATAACATCGATTCAGAGGTGTATTCTCATCACAGTTGTAAAGGCCGTCCACCACCTCGGGCAATTATCTGTGTGAGTTTGCTAGAGCTGCTGTAACAAAGTACCACAGATGTGGTGACTTAAACAACAGAGAGGTGAGGTCTCACAATATGGAGGTCAGAAGTCTGAGGTTCAGGCGTCGGCAGAGTTGGTGCCTTCTTAGGACTGGGGACGCAGATGCTGTTGCAGGCCTCTCTCCTCGGCCTGTAAACGGCTACCTCCTCCCTATGCCCCTCACACCACTTTCCATCTGCCGGTGCCTCTGCCTCTGTGCAAGTTTCCTCTTTCCGTGAGAACACCTGTCATACTGGATTAGGTTCCATCCCGATGACTTCATTTTGGCTTGATTACTTCCATAAAGATCCTATCTCCAAAAAAAATCACATTCTAAGGTAGCAGGAGCCAAGACTTGAACATATCTTTTTTGAGGGAAAACAATCAGAAACTCATAACAGTGTTTTATGACATAATATTAAGAGAAAGCCTCCATAGGAATGCAAAAATGAAAATAGTATACAGTTAGGGGAGGGTTTTTTTTTTACATTATTACTTTTATAGCTAATATATATACATATGTGTATTTTTATGGACTTTTCCTGGAAACAGAAAATGCATTGAAAATGTCTTCACAATTGTAGGGAAATGCAAAAGTGCAAGATGGCGGCACTTTGGTTCAGGTTGTGAAGGGAGAGGGATCTGGGAGACAGTGGGTTCTGTGTCAGCGGAACTCCAGCGCAGATGCATCTCCCAATTTCCCAATGTAAATAACTTCTGTAGCCAAGGTCGTCCGCTGGCCTGTGTAAATAACTTATATAAGCAAGGCCATTTTGCTGGCACATAGCCACCTTTGGCTATCCTCCTATGTATACCCAGATGGCCATGCTAAAAGGCATGGTTGCATGACTGCTGGAAATCAAGATGTCAAATTTGCCAACTGTTTTTCACCTCTTCTTTCAATTGCCTGCCATCCCACCTGTGGGACCTCTATCAGAGTCACTGAGTGACAACAATCTAGGAAAATTCTTGAGGACACCATATGTTAGAAGAAGAGTGATCATCACCATGGGGAGCCAATCCCCAACATGGTCCCAATGATTCTGGCCTCCTGGAATCCATGTCCTGTGTGTTTTTCCCAAAACTCCATAGGGACTAATTCATGTGACCAATAGAATATTGTGAAGGGACATGGCTTCCAAAGCAAAGGTCAGAAAGGCCTTGCAGCCTCCACCTTGGTCTTCCAGATCTCTTGTTCTGGGAAAAGCCAGCTTCCGTGTTGCAATGACTCTCAAGCAGCACTATAGAGAGGCTCAACCAGAGAGGGTCACCCAGAGAAGATGGGGGACTCCAAACAGCATCAGCATACATCTGCCCTCTATGTGAATAGATCACCTTTGGAGCAGATTCCCAAGCTCACTAAAGCCCAGAGGACTGTAGCCCCAGTCAAGCTCTTGGCTGCAAACTTGAGGGAGACCCATGGTCCCCCCAGTCAATCCACTCATGAATTTCTGACCCTTGGCGAGGCAAATACAATAATAACACCCCAAAGATGTCCATATCCTATTCTCTGGAACCTGTATGTTACCTTACATGGCAAAAGCAACTTCACAGATAAGATTAAGTATCTTCAGATAGGAATGTTTTCTAGATTATCAGGTATGCTCAAGTAATCATAATGGTCCTTAAAAGATGTAAGAGGGAGGTAAAGGAGTCAGAGAAGTGTTAACAGATGACCAGAGCAGAGATCAGAATGATGCGGCCATGAGCTAAGGAATGTGGGGAGCCTCTAGAAGTTGGAAAAAGCAAGAAATGAATTCTCTAGAACCTCCAGAGGAACATGCTCTGCCAACCCCGTGACTGTAGCCCATTAGACCCATCTCAGACTTCTGATCTCTAGAAGTATAAGACAATAACTTCTAAGCCAATGAATTTGTGGTAATTTGTTAGCAGCAAAAAAAAAAAAAAACTATACACAAAAACTATGAGATTAATAAATAAGGGCAACTTGTTAAGAAGTGATACTACTGCTATACTGCTATTCACAATAATTTTTAAACAATAGACCAAATCCTAAGGGTCGGCCTTGACCTCTTCATCTGATCTGTCCAAATACCTCTATCCACTGATTCTTCTGGATTCTTTTTCCTCAACCAAACTACCTCAAAACACCAGACCAAAATCTGCTAATCTCAGGGACTAGGGGTGTAGCTCAGTGGTAGAGCATTTGCCTAGCACGTGCAAGGTCATGGATTCTCCCTAGTACCACAAACAAATAATCAAAAGTCTCCTATTCTCTAACTTGACTTTGGTCTTCAAGGGCAGAGAGGAAGAACTGAGTTTCAGGAACTTCCCTGGGTCACACTGTCACATAGCAGCCAATTCATGCTAGTTCTTCAATGAAATATTTACATTTCCCAAAGCTCTACCTCCAATATTCCCCTGAACATTTCCTTCTTTAGCTCTCTCTGGGCAAAAGAGACAGCAGCTGGTCCTACCACCTGCAAGACATTAATGAGTTTTGGAACTGACTTTGCCATCTTAGCATTCTGCCTTTCCTGGCCAGAAATACTTGGGTGTCTCCCATATGCCATTGAGCCTTCTACCATCGGACTGTTCCTCCAGTAAGGATCTGTAAATCTTTTTTAAATGATCTATAAATCTTTGACACCTGCTTCCTTTATACTTATATAAAAGTCATGCTTTTAACTGTTTTAATTCTCTGACAACAGAAGGGCTTCTCTGATGAGGGGGGTTTGGGGTGCTGCCGACTAGTCTTGAGGGTCCATAGCTGAGAAGCTATTTCTGTTTTTCAGCCCCATTATTTAACTGCTTCATCCTGAGCCTATAGCTCTACTGAATTTTCTTCCTTCCAGAAAAAATAACCTCCCTCCCATCTTCATTCCTCCTGGGTTGGCCCTTCTCCCAAAATTGACAAGGTCCCTGACAACCTCCAAACACAAGTGACACTTTCTGGTGAACTCTCTTAGCTTCTCTGAAATAAAAATTTTCTAGCTACCAGTACCTGACATTCACAGAGTATTTTGAGTTTTGTAGTTCACTGGGTATCTGATGTCCAGGGACACATTGCTCTCAGCTGATCACTTGCTCCTTCTTACTTAAGTAATTATCCTTCCTTAGTATGTCTCATGTATGTTTTTCTCCATCTCCAATGCCAGAGCCATGGCTGGGGCCTGCTATTCCTCCAGAAAATTCTGGAATGTTATTTCTATAACAAATTTTTCCAAGGTTCTTCCCCTGATTAAAAGCCATCTCTGATGGCTCTATACAACCTGTAGTCACAAACCTTACATGTACCCCAATATGCAAACATTTGTTTATATATTTTTTTCAGTACTAGGGATTGAATCTAGGGCCTCACACGTGCTAAATAAGTGCTCTGCCACTGAGCTACAACCCCAGCCCTTTTATTTTATTTTATTTTTTTTTTTTTTGTGGGTACTGGGGGGTCGACCTCAGGACCTCGCGCGCCAGCAGGCGCCCGTGCCGCTGAGCGATATCACCGGCCCCTTTTTCGTATGTGGGATCCGGGAGTCGAACTCGGGCCCTCGCGCTTGCCGGGCAGGCGCTTAAGCCGCTGAGCCATCTCACCGGCCCCAACCCCAGCCCTTTTAAAATTTTGAGCCAGGGTCTCATTAAATTGCCCAAGCTAGGCTCAAAATTGCAATTCTCTTGCCTCAGCCTCCAAAGTAGCAGGTATTATATAGGAATGCACCACTATCCCCAGTCATTTATTCATGAATTATATTATGTATCATTTACGAACAGATTATTTACAGTATAAATCAGACTCAGAAAAAGACAGCCCCAAAAGATAACATTTACAGATTGAATAGAAGGTCTAGTGTTTTCTTCCTATACCACAGTGGAGGTCGTGTGCACTTGTTCGGAGACTACAGACCACAGTAGTTAAGTTCAAGTGCAGATGCCTCCTTTTCCAGGCTTCTAAGTGGTCTGAACCCTGCCTGCTCTTCATACTCCTTTCCCTTCGTCCTTTCCTTGCTTTCAGCACTGTGGTCTAAATGGAAGGTTTGAGCTTGAAGGTCCCCAAAGCTACCTGCTTTCCTCTTCGTTAGGAATGTTCTTTCCTGCTTTGGCTCCCCAGGTCCCTCTGTCTTACCCAATCCCTCTTCTGGACGTGGCTTTCGGCTGCTTCTGCCTCCATACCATTCCGCGTGTGCGTCTTTTTCTTCTTAGTATTAGACAGTATGTATTTCCTTATCTGCCTCTCTCGTGAGCCACGGGCTCTCTGAGAGCAGAACTGTCTTTTTATCTTATTTATATCATAATTATATCCACAGTACCATATAAACAGTAGCAATGAGAGAATAATAGCTAATACACTCATAGTATTAATATATGTCAAGCACTGCTCCGGATGTTTCATAAATATTTACTTAATCCCGTAAGGTTGGTGCAGTTTTGCAAACAAGGACACTCAGGTACAGTAACTTCCTTAGCTCACCTCTGTACTATGTGAATTTAAGGAAACTTTGAACTAACTTAACTCCAGGCACCTCACCACACCTGGGATGAGGGGCTACCATCACCCAGGCAGAGATGGGTGAGGAAGTGCTCAGACACAGAAGGGAGGCCAGGTGCGGCTGACCCCCTGCCAGCCTGGGCCTGTGCTGCCCCCTGCTGGCCACCTCTGCCTTCCTGCAGGCTTCCTTTCCCCTCCAGAGCGCCAGCACGGGAGCTAACAGGGCCAAAAGTCCCCTCTGCCACCAGAGGTTAAGCACGAGCTTTTTCAACAAGCCCAGGATGTTCTGAGGAGAAAAGAGAACCAGAAGATGATGAGAGGAATATGTGAGGATTCCCCTTGATCCACATACCCGAAGGACTGTCTCCCTGGATGGAGATGGCTGAATGAAACCATTCAAAGAATCAAGTTGGAAAAGTAAATCCTCTGCCCCCAGATGCCACAGTATGCACCAAAACCAATAGGAATGTTCATTCTTTAAAAGATAAATTATTTGGATTATTCTTATATAAGGTTCTCCTTTAGGATGGAAAATTAAATGCTAACTTATTGGAGTGGCTTAGCTATGGTTTGTCCCCTAAGTACTAGAAGTTTGGTACCTAGTGTGGCAGTGTTGGTGGTAATCCTTTAAGAGGTGGGGCTTGGTTGGGTGTGGTGGTACATATCTGCATTCCCATCACTCTGGAGGCTGAGGTAAGTGGATCCTGAATTCAAGGCCAGCCTAGACTACAGAGTCCTTAGTTCTGTCTCAAAAAAAACAAACAAAAAAGTGGGGGCCTAGAGGAAGGTAATAGGTCATGACACAACCTCCACCCCCATGAATGGATGAATGCAAGTATGGGAGGGACAGATTACTTCCCAAGAGAACAGGGTGTTGTAAAGAGTGAATCTGAAACAGGAACAGCGATGCACACCTGTAATCCTAGCTACTTCGGAGGCTGAAGCATGAGGATCACAAGTTCAGGGCCAGCCTGGGCAATTTAGTGAGACTCTTGTCTCAAAAAAGTGTGGGGTGAGTATGTAGCTCAGTGGTAGAGCCTGGCATGGGTGAGGCCCTGGGTTCAAACCCCGGTATCATAAAAATTTTTTTTCTTTTAAAAGCAAACCCAGTCCCTCCTTGGTTTTTTTTTTTTCTTTCCTCCTTGGTTTCTGCCATTGTGATAATATCAGCCAGGAGGCCTTCACCAGAGCCTAGCCAATACCAGCACCACAGAACTGTGTTGAACCACCCACCAGAACTGTGAGGAATGCACCTTTTTCTTTAGAAATTCCCATCTTCAGGTAGTTTGTTATGGACTAAGACACATATATTAACATGCTGGCTCTCAAACGAGGCACCTGATGGAGCTATTCAAAACTACAGCTACTTAGGCATCATCCTAAAGGGACTAAATCAGAACCACCAGTAGCTACCACTTCTGCCAGCAGCCTCGGAGGACACATTCCCAAACTCAAAAGGCTCCAACACCATTTAACATCCTACTTTTGCAACTGAAGCCAAACTGAGACCTACAACTTTGTAGGTTGGAAGTAATTGATAAAAATGAAAAAAAAAAAGTCTTGTCTATAAAAATGCAAATTATGCCTTAGCTAGTAGAAGTCGAGTTGATTTTCCTGTCTCCCCCAAAAAACCTGTTTTATCTCCATTTGTACTGTATATTTATTTCATTATTCTTGGCCTATAAATGGGTCTGTTCTTCACACTTTTTTTTTAACCTATTGTAGCATCTGCCTGATTCCCACAATAATTATTGAGTTTAATAAAACTTGAACGTGTTTGTTTTTCTGTTTTGGAAAAGTGTCTTTAACCTAACAATGGTAAATACTTTCCTTTTCTCTGTTCTGGCCATCTGGTACTTATATTCTGCTTTTGTTGGAGTTTACTCAGGGGATTTTCTCAAAAAGAACTCCTGTCATTGTTGTAACTTCCCACTATGCGTATATCTGTCTATAGTTCCCAAAGAATAGTGGAATGACCAAAAGATAGACAGACAGACACACAGATAGATAGATAGACATATTTTTTGAGACAAAGTCTTGCTATATACCCCACACTGACCTTGAACTCACAATCCTCCTGCCTCAGCCTCCCAAGTTCTGAGATTATAGGCATGTGTCACCATGCCCAGCTGGTGTTATATTTTATAATGCAAAAGAAAAGTCAGGACATTGGTTCATAATCTTCTGTTCTACAAATAAAATAACTTCATACTGTATAACTAAAATGAAATAAACCCATCAGATTTTCATTGGGCTCTCTCAACTTTCTTATCAATATTATATATAATTTATCAATATTACAATTACAATATTATAATTTATCAATATTATACATAATAAGATGCTTTTACTTTTATTCCACCTAATACCATTATAAGCTGCTATGGCAAAATGAATGATGAGTATATAGACTCAGTCTATAAAAACTAATGTTATTTACCCAATGATTATTTATTGAACACCTATTATGTGCCACGCATAATGACAAAAATATAATTCCTGGGAGCTAACAGTCTAGACAGAGGGTCAAACACCATAGACATAAATGTTTATTTTCAAATTTTGTGACCAAGATGAATATTTTGAATGCAACAATTCCAGAAAGGAAAGACCAATCTAAGTTGGAATCATGAATGGCATTCTGATTATCTTCTGCTGAGTAACAAATCACCCCCAAACTTGGAATCATTTTGACGTTCAAGGATTCTGTGTGTCCGAAATTTGGAAAGGGTACAGTAGGGATGACACAGTCAGAGACCACCTTGGGGACAGAGGACAAACAAACTCCTGAGCCATTAACCTGTTACTCATTAAAAGCATGATATATGTTTTCTTCTGAGGCACTGGGGAACTTAAAAGCTGCTTTTGACTGCCATGTGCAGTGGCACATTCCTGTAATCCCAGCACTTGGGAAGCTGAGGCAAGAGGATCGCCACAAATTTAAGGCCAGCCTGAACTACATAGCAAGACTCTGTCTCAAAAAGCAAAACAAAACAAGCTGCAGTGACTTCACTTTGCCCTACAGATTCTCAATAGATAACTAAAAACAGAACAAGCATAACTTCCGTTTTGTATCTGTCTTCTTTATTACCCTAAAACTACTTAGCTCTGCATACTAATATTAATCATTTAGGGAGTATCTGTCTAAAACAGGTTCATTATCCCTGAATTTACATAACCTATTTCATTCACCCTTCAAGACTGAGGACACCAAGGTAAGAGATTTACCATAGACGTCCAGCTACCAACTAGCGCCCAGAAGTATTCGGACTTCACTGTAAACCTGCAGCTATCTAGGATCCCAGCAGAGCCTTTGCTAAACTAAGACTGCCCCAGGCAGAAACAGTCATCTGGAGACTGGATTCCCCCTCAAGCAACAAGGGCTTCTCTCTGAGTCATTTTGCAAGATCATAACTGAGATAGTGCACCTCAGCTAGTCCAACAAGGCTGGTCTTTGGTTATCAGGCCAGCCTGATCCTCTTCATCAGACCTGTGCCCCCTCCACTCCTCGAGCTGAAGTGCCTTCCCTATTTCCTCTTACTTTCTAAACTCTGAATAATAAATCTGCCTATGTGTTGCACCCACACGTCCTGAAATCTTTATTCTGTGGCAGTGAGTCAAAAACCTACTCCAAAGGGCGAGTTGAGGTCACCATCTCCTCTTTGGAGGTCTCCTCAGGCTGCATCAGGTGACAGGGAGGGGCTTGCCTCTGTATCACAGTGTGTAGAGTTTGGGCATAAAGATTCAAAGCCCGGGGTGACGCCATGGCTGGGGCTGGACTTATCCATCAGGTGGCTGGAGCTGGCTATTGGCTGAGATCTGAGCCAGAGCTAATGGACGGAACGCTTGCTCGTAGTTCGTTCATGTCTCCTCTGGTTCCTTGCATTTTTGTGCTGGGTTCTGGGGTACAGCAGCCTCAGAGAGAGCCAGGAAGAAACTGTGTCACCTTTTGTGACGAGCCTCAGGGGTTATTCAGTGCATTTGCTGCCTTCCATTTGGGGCCAGCCTCAGGGGCATGAGACCTGTGCAGTCACACGGGGCCCATGCTTCAGAAGAGCCCCTCAGTTGATTTAATCCTATGCTGCCACCATCTGGAAACTATTCGTTGTATTTTTGTTTTGCACTGGGTCACACAAATTATGTAGCCAGTCCTGATTCTAGTTGCTAGGAGTCACAAAGTTCTGCCCAAACTCACAGGATAGAGACACTGATTCTTGCCCCTGACGGGACAGAGCAAAGCACTTGAATAGCACATGGGACTGGATATACTGCTGTGCCCTTTTTTTAAAAATGTCATCTGGGGCCGGTGAGATGGCTCAGCGGCTTAAGCGCCTGCCCGGCAAGCGCGAGGGCCCGAGTTCGACTCCCGGAACCCACATACGAAAAAGGGGCCGGTGATATCGCTCAGCGGCACGGGCGCCTGCTGGCGCACGAGGTCCTGAGGTCGACCCCCCGGTACCCACAAAAAAAAAAATAAATAAATAAAAATAAAAATGTCATCTGCCACAGAGGGTTTGTGGAGAAATGAAGACATAACTGAACCATTAAAGGACCTTCCAGCACGGCGTGGCGGCCCATCCCTGTAATCTCAGCTACACTAAAGCCTGAGTCAGGAGGGTCACAAGTTTGAGGCCAGTCTCAGTAACTTAGTGAGACTCCGTATCAAAATAAAAGTAAAAAGGGCTGGGGATGAAGCTCGATGGAAGTGCACCCCTGGATTCAATCCTCAGTACAAAGATAAAAAAAAACCTTTCCTTCAATTTTGTAAATTTCCCAACTGCCCAGAGATGCCTTTAGGTCCTACCTGCTCCAGAAAGCCCTCCTAAAAAGAGGCAAAACGTGAAGTCCTTCTATCCACATGTCCATTCAACAAGTCCTGACAGAGTGAGCATGGGGCGAGCATTCACAGATGACCTAGAGTCTCTGTCCTCAAAGGGCTGAGGGGTGCTAGTGAGGGCGTGAGTGAAAGCAGAATGGAAAGGAGAAGGCAAAGCACCAAGAGCCCTCAAAGGACATCCAGGGATGTTCAAGAGCTTCAGAGGCCACTTTCAGATGGGAGGAGTGACAGGCGGCTTCCAGAAGGTGGCATCCACGCGACTCCCTCCCATTCATTCGACAGCAGCATTCATCCATTCGCTCAACAAATACCGTGTTCTAGGCACTAGGGATATAGCAGAGAGGAAAACAAGTAGGTTCCCTCATGGAGCTCACTCTGCAAGTTATAGCCAAATAACAGACCCATTAAAAGTTAGTATATAACATTTACTTATTGCAGTAGGTCCTGAGAGGAACACAAAAAGTAAAGAGGAAAAGGACAGTAGTCAGAAAGGCCTGTCCAAAATGGTAGCATTAGGGCCCAGCTTGCTGAATAAAGCCCTGTCAGATTTGGATTTGGTGCAGACCTGTTTCCCTTTTCTTCTTTCCCACTTCTCCCACTTGGGATGTGCTGAGGGCTGATCAGACCCTTAGATACCTGTGGGGGAACAACAGGGAATAAAGAAAGAAAGAAAAAGAGGCAAACTTCAGAGTACAAGGGGGACTGGGAGGAGTTTGTCTCTAGTGGACTGGCTCGGCTACCTCCACGGTTGGCTCCCTTTCATTGGCTAGCAAAAAGCACAGGGGGAGGGGTAGCATGCATTTCATGGAGCAGTAGCTTTAGAAAATGGGTGGGTAAGGATTAAACTAATGAGGAACCAGATTTTCTCTAAACCCAAATGCCTGTATTTTGACAACTGTCCTCAGCAGATGCTATCTTGCCTCAGGAGTGCCTGGTTACTAACATTCAGCCCATAGCCAGGGGCCTGTGGCTTTCTGTCTACCTCCCTGTTCCTGAAACAAGGTCACATGGACCTCAGGACTGGGGGGGAGGGACTTAAGTCACGTAGTCAGGCCCCTCATGATCTGTCATGAAGCCTGATCCCCAACAGGGATGGATATGTCTGCCGTGGGCCTGTCCCCTTACTATAGACAGCTAAGTTAGGTAGAAATATCGTAGGCAGTCAGACAGGGCTGGGCCCTCGAGGGAGTCAGTGCAGAAGACAGGAACAAATCGAGACTGTGGCTGGAGGCACATCTGAAGATTAAAGTCACAATGGCTAGTTTTACATACTTCCCTAAGGATAAACCAAGGCTTGGGATTATTGACATCACCCTTTTGAGATTTCTCATTATCTCATTAGGGGTGAGCCATCCTCTCCTACCTACTAAGACTATGAGACTAAGACTGCTAAGACTAAAGACAAGGCCAAGACTATAGATTATCGAGCAAGGTTAATGATGTCACTCATGTACCCTTGCTACCATTGGATCAATATTACCTAAGCAACTATACTTGCATACTTGGTTGATCATAATTTTGACCCACATTGTACCCGCCTTATAATTTTGCTCTATAAAACTTCCTTTGAGAGGTGGGCTCGTTGGCCCCATTTGGGGCTCCTCCTGTCTCTCAGGAGCTATTCCTATTCCCCATTCCCCCATTCATATTCTCCAATAAATTTTCCTACTCCTAACCTCCATTGTTTCTTAGAATTCATTCTTCGACTTCAGGGAACACAAACGTGGTGTATTTGACATCTAGCTTTTCCCCTATATCGCCCTCATTCGACTTTGGAGGCACACAACTCCGATTTCACGAGCCCATAGCCAGAGGGGCATTTGCCCTGGGATGAATCATACCTCTGAGTTTCACCCATACCTGATTTGGATAATTTTGGGTTTTAGACTTTTGTGTTAGTGCTTTAACACATTTAGACTTTGGGTGGAATGAGGAAATGTAGTTCGCATGTGAGAAGGACATGAATTTGGGGAGTTACGATGCTATGGTCTGACTGTTGGTCCCTCCAAGTTCTAACGTTGGAACATAACACCCACTGTGACAACTGTATGAAAAGGTGGGGCCTTTGGGAAAATGATTAAGTCACGAGGGCTCTGCTCCCATAAATGAGATAAGTACTCCTAGAAAGAGGCTGAAAGGAGCTGCCCTGCCCTCTCTGCCACATGAGACACAGGAAAACATCTTTTAGGAGGTGGAACTGGCAGACATTATATTAAGTGAAATAAGCCAGATGTGGAAAGATAAATGCCACATGTCTCACTCATGGAAGCTGAGAGAATTGATCTCAAAAAAGAAGCAAGTAGAATAGTGATTACCAGGGGTTGGGAAGAAGAAGGGGGATACGGAGAGGTGGAGAACAGTTACTAAAATACAGTTGGATAGAAACATGAGGTCTGATAAAAACATGGTGAATGTTTAAATTTAAAAAGTTGTTACACCATTGTGGAAATCAGGGTGGAGACTCCTCAAAAAACTAGGACTAGAGGTCCCATTCAACCCAGCTATTCCCCTTCTGGGTACTTTCTCAGAAGAATTAAAAACAGCATACCCCAGCGATATATGTGCACCCATGTTTATAGCAGCACAATTTATAATAGCTAAATCTTGGAAACAACACAAATGCCCATCAACTGAGGAATGGATAAAAAAGATGTGGTATTTTTATACAATGGAGTACTACTCAGCTATAAAGAAAGATAAACTTGAGGCTTTTATAGGTAAATGGATGCAACTAGAGACCATACTCGTAAGTTAAATAAATCAAACTCGCATGTGTAAACATCGTATTTCTCCCTAGTGTAAGAGGCTAAAAACTTAAATAAGGTCCAAAATCTACAATAGATATTATGAAAGGGAAAGAAACTGCTCAAAAGGAAAGAACAACTGGGATGGGGGAAAGGAGAAAAGAAGGAAAGGAAAAAAAAATATATATATATATATACACACAAGATAGCTACAATAATTATACTACTAACTTCTTTTGGTTCATTGAAAAGAATGGTTTGTGCTTATATTGTTTGATCAATTTTTCACATCTATATCTTGTAATCTGAGCAACTACTTTGAAGATAACAATATGCAGTATATTAACAATTGTTAATTTCCTACTGTCTTTTTTCAGAATTCTGTATCATTATTTTTGTTGGTTTTTTTCCTCTAAAATAAAAAAAAAAAGCTGTTACAGTAAAAGACACATTGCCATTAATCCTCCTCAAAATATTCCCCTCACTTCAAACACACTTATCCCATTATTCTTACCACTTTCTGAAAATTTACAGTTTACATTTTTCACAGTTTCTGTCAAATAAAAATATGGTGTGTCCTCATCCACCTCGTTTGACCAATCTAGTATCGTGCCACTTCTGGCTCTTTCCCAAAGTCAAAATGACCATGACATGTAAACTTTTTAAATCAATTCAGGACATCAAGGCAGCCATAACAGTGTAACTAAAGACACAAAAGAGGACTTCCATAATGGCTTCAGACAGTGACAAGAACGATGGGATGTGTTTGAAGCAAGGGGAAGTATTTTGAGGGAGACTAATGGTGAATATAATAATTTTTAAAAATTAGACATTCATCTTACTTTTTAGCATAACTCTAAGTCCTAATACAGCACAGGAGGCTAATTCTGGTTTACAACCTATTACATATTTTGTGCAGAACTAGAAGGGAGTTCAAAAGTTCCAAACATGAAGAAATTATAGAAATGTTAATTATCCTTCCATGATCATTACAGATTGTATACGTGTATTGACTTATCACACTCTATACCATATTTACAATTATTATGTACCATTAAAAAGAAAAACTAGGGGGCCGGTGAGATGGTTCAGCGGCATAAGCACCTGCCTGGCAAGCACAAGTTCCTGAGTTTGACTCCCAGGACCCACATTAAAAAAAAGAAAAAAAGAACAGATGTGAGAGGAATGAAGACACTGGTGTACAGGAGACAGATCGCCACAGCTGAGGACAGCTGACTGTTACATTTTCAGAAATTTTGTGAGCCAGTTGCTATTCCAGTTATTCTTGAAACTTAGACATGGAAAAGCATTTACAAAATGGAAATAAGGAGTAATGAGGTTAGGATTTCAGACTGCTTTCTGTCAAGAGAAAAAATATTTCTTACCTCTTTGGAGGTAAATTAGCAGCAGGACTTATTTAGCCATTGCTGTTCGTCACCTTCAGACAACTATCAACAGCATCATGATACATTTTTTTATTTCTTTGCATTGTATAATATTTTTGTACATTTAAAATTGAAAGAAAAAAATATTTTGGAGATGGGAATTTCTCTGATGGTAACTTTCTACACTGTGAAAGCCATGGGTGCCGAAGTAGAGAGGGAGAGCAGTCCTTTGACGTCAGTGAGCCTAGTGCTGCATCTTGTAGCCTCAATGGTGATGACAGCAGGACTCAGGAAGGAGTGAGACACCCAAGTCTCCACTGAAATGTTGAAGGGGCCAGGGGGCAAGTTCACAACATTAGCAAAGCAGAGCAGAAACTAAGTGAATAAGCCAAAGATTACTCAGACTTCTGATTGTCCCCTAGTATCCATTCTCCAAAGATAGTAACCACTGAGAGTTGTGCTTCTGGCTAAAATAGGAAATGAAATCCTGTATCAGTCACGGTATCAGTCACTTTCCCATCATTGGGACAGAATACTGGACAGTTGTAACTTAAAGAAGTTTAGTTTGGCTCATGGTTTCAGTGGGTTCAGTCCATGGTTGGCTGGCTCCAAGACAGAAACAGCATGGCAAAAGGGCACAATAGAGGAAACCTGTCCAATCCATGGTGGCCAGGAAGGAAAGAAAGAATGGAGGAGTACAGACAAGAATATACCCTTCCAGTGACACACCTCTTCTGACCAGGCCCCACCTCTTAACAGCACAGTCAGCTGTAAACTGATGGATAGATTAATCCACTGATGAATATAGTGCTCCACTGATCCAGTCACCTCCCAAAAACCCCACCTCTGAACACGAGATTTTGGGGGGGACATTTTAGACATAAACCAAAACAAATGCCAAGGCATAGCCACACCTAAGCCCAAGAAAGGTATTTCCTCTTGCTATGACCTGTAAATGACTTATTCTAGGACCTGTTTGCCAGGCATGGTGGCACACACCTGTATTCCCAGCACTTGGGAGGCTGAGGCAGGAGGATTGCTGAGAGTTCGAGGCCAGCCTGGGTTACATAGTGAGCTCAAGGCCAGTCTGAACTACACAGTGAGACCCTGTCTCAAAAAACAAAAAACAAAACAAAACAACAACAAAAAACCTACCCAAGGGACATATTCCTTAGCCCAACTGGAGTATATGTTCTGTGTCAGGCACTACAAGGGGGCCTGGACATACCCATGGAGGTCACCAGGCTCACATCCAATAGTCACAGAGTAGGCCTCCAAACAGGCACTTCCTCAGAACCCTGTTACTTTGAAAAACACAATTTAAGGTAATTCACTGAATTGCTCGTTCCCTGATGTATGTAAAGAAACCTGCCCTTTTCATTAAGCTTTACCTGCCCTTTCCATTAAGCTTTAGCCATTGTCTTCTTTCTTTGCTTGTCGCCTCCTGTTTTGTTTCCCACACACACCACCACGAAAGCCCTGTGCAAGTAGAGTTCACCACTGCATCTCCAGCCCTGCACACACCTGCAGAACACAGGCGCTCATACACACCAGGAGAAATAATTCATTGGCAGGTGCCAGTTTTCTACGTAAATATCCTTACTTAGCAAAATAAAAAGCTGTCAGTTCCTCATAGTTCATTTTTTTAAGGTATTGTTAAGTCTGGGACTATGATAACACATGAACTGGCCTCAGGCCCCCCACATCATAGCTATCGTTAGATGGAAGGAGGAAGAGAGGGACAGTGGATGACAGGGCGGGTGGTCAGCCGCGAGCTCAGGTGCGCGCTCCGCGTGGGCCGCGAGGCCAGTGCGCGTGCGCACAGGTGCGCCGCGGCCGCCCCGCCCCGGCTTGGCCGCCTTCCCGGGAAACTTGTGGTTGGTTGGTGCCCTCGGGTCGTTCCCGGGCGGGGACCCAGAACCGGGCCATGGAAGCGACGTCGGGGGCTCATGAGTCCCGGGCCCGGCCGAGAGAGCGAGACCCGGACCGGCGCCCGCGCCTAGACCGAGACCGCCACCCCGAGCGACCGCGGGACCGCGCCGGGGCCCCGCGCAGGGAGAGGAACGGGGGCGCGCGGAGAGACGCCGGGGACCGGGACGCGAGGAGGCACCGAGACCCCCGCCAGGACCGGCGCGGGGACGCGGGCCGTCGTGCAGGGGAACGAGGAGGCTGGGGAAAGTCCCGCCAAAGCCGCGGGCTGGAGGAACCCCGGGGACCGGCCTGGGACGCGGCCCCGCCCCCCTGGCCCGCGCCTTGGGAAACCCCGGAGCCGCCGCCCCCGAGCAAGGGGGGGTTCGCGCGCCACGGACCGGAGAGGTGAGCGGGTGAGGGTAAGGGGGTCCGGGTGAGGGGGGTCCTGGCGCTGTCCTGGTCCCCCTGCTTCTTGTCCTAGAAAGCTGCTTTAAAGGAAGAAATGGCATTTCTCCCTTTGGCTCTCTCCGGGGTGACCCAGGAGGGAAGGAAAATCTAATGGCTTGCGCCCGAACCGGATGGACAAAGCAGAGACCACTTCTCTTGCAGTTGCAGGGTCTGGGGACCAGGTGAGGAAGCAGCAGTCTGAGTAGATGAGGTGGGTGGAGTTAACCTGAGGCTCCTCCCTGACTCTCCTCCAAAGGGTCACAGGACTGTCCCTTAGGGTAGCAGACGCTTGTCCTGTGTTCTAAAGTCAGCCCAGTGAAGAGTTAATAGAGTCATGTGTTACCCCTTCCAGGCCTCTATGCATTTCAGAAACACAGCCGGGAAAAGCTACGCTTTCATCTGATGAACTAAGCCTACCAAAACTTCTCCCACCCAAGGCTTAGGTCTGTCACCCCTTTGTCGCTGAGGTCTTTCTAGGCAGCCTCTTTTAAATCCCATGATTGTTTGAGATCTCACCCTCCTGAATAAACAAACTTCATTGTCTCTGCCTTGAAGGACACAAAATTCCCATAAACCCTGTGAGGAGAAAGCATCCAGATGTTTTGGAAGGCTTTGTGAGCTAAGAGAGTGTGGCTGTAGAAGGGAGACAGGGTGGCCTGGTCCCCACACCCCTCCTAGGGAGCTAACGTTGAGTCCAGTTCCACAAATGCTGCTGAATGGGCAGATTATGTGCCAGGCCTGTGGACTGAATAGATGGGATGTCACCCCTGCCCACCCCACCAAGGAGACAGGCCCTGGGGCCATGGTTGCCTTCTGCCTTTTGACACCTGGCCTCCTGTGGGACCTGGGAGGCTGAGCTCAGTCTTTCCCAGTTGTGGCCACACAGTCAGAAAGCTACTATCCTGAGTTTATGTTATATTATCTAAAACCAACTAGCAGGACAAAGGGTGTGCCAGATATGTCACTGGCCCTTGCTGTTGTTCTGGCTAAAACCACATCACACTACAACTGCATGAGTAGGACATCAAGAGCTACATTTATAGGTTTCCTTATAAACTAGAGACCCAGTTCCCCCACCCCACAGTAAGTGAAGGAAATACTTTTTGTTTTTTGCTTCTTTTGCTCATAACAGGTTGGAGGTTTGAAACCAAAAGGTAACTTACTTTTGTCTCTTCTCCACTTAAACATTTATTTAATGGTCAGGATGCAGGGATGGAGCTACAGAATGGGCCAGTTGCAGCACAGTGTGATGGGGGCCACTGCAGGAGGAACTTGGAAAGAACAAGGCTGGGCTCCTGACCAGGCTCAAGTGAGCCGCTAGACATCAAGCTGAGCTCTGGAGAAGGAGTAGGAAGGGAAGGCTGGATGGGGCAGATGAAGGTGTTCCAAGCAGAGCACTAGCTCTGCAGTGACCCAAAAACATGGTAGAGCCCATCAAGTTTGGGCAAAGGGACACTCACCATAGCTGGGTCTGTGAGTGGGTGGTTATGAGTGCAGAGAGATGTACAAGGGCCCCCTCTGAGGGGTTAAAAGTTTTAAGAATCTCAAACCTAAGACAGACATGATGACCACTATGTTGTAGAAAGATCCCCGGAGCCCAGCAAGTAGAATGCAGCCTTCCACTGAATCTTGGACAAAGACCACTGTGTGCTAAATAAAGAGGGGAGAGAAGAAACTGAAAGTACCAAGGATAGCAGAGGAAGCGATGATCAGAAGGTCTCAGAGGTTGTCTCTAGGTTCCACATGCCTGGAGAAATTCCAAAGTAAGGAACAAAAGAGAATGCCAACCCAGGTGAGAGTCAAGGTGTTCTGAATACAATGAGTTTTCCAGAGGCCTGGTCTGTGCTGAACTGAGAACTTAAGCTCCCAAAGAAGGTAGTTCACAGCTACCTGGTTAGACAGCTACTTGGTTAGTCAGCCCACCAAGCAGGTGAACAAAGTGGCATCAAAGGTGGTGGTTCTTGGGTACATGAGATTACAGGATCTGTCATGGGTTGCTTAGCAGAGATGGACCATATGCTTGGATGTCCTGTGGGGCCCTAATCCAGAAAATTCTCTGGAGTCTAAAATCCTGTCGCAACATTTGTGTCTGTTCTACACATGCTGTAATGTTTTGGACTATCACAGAATCACAAGTTCTAATACTAAGCAAGCCACTGAATTGGAAGCCCATTTCTAATGGCTACATGTACTTTCTAGTTATAGCGAACCCACTTCCGGGAGGTATGTGCCCTCACACCCCAGGCCTGGACAAGAGGAAGCAGAATATTACCAGTCAGAGGCTGAAGGACTTTTGGAATGCCACAAATGCAAATTCTTGTGCACTGGGAGAGGTGAGCCTTGGTGAAGTCAGTTTGACCGTTTGCCATTGCAAGTGGTTCTAGAAAATGGGGGAGGGGAAATTCTGAGTTGGTGAACCAAAATTAAGCAGACTTACTTTTTGGGGTTCCTAGTATTTTCATTTCGTATTTACATGAGGTTCTTACCTTCCAGAAAAAAAAAAAAAAAAAAAAAGGAAGGTCTGCAAAGTGCTGCTAGATTTCCTGTGCGTTTTGGCCTGCAGCACCATGCAGCCATCCTTGCAGCTTTCAGACCCCAGTAGAACTGGGTCGTCAGTTGTTGGCAAGGGGGCTCTGCTGGCTGAGTTTGAGGAGAGGGAAAATCACCCAGTAGGCAGCCAGTTTGCAGCACAAGCCACATGAACAGGAGCAGATGGTCTCCTTGGAGACCTGATGTCCAAACACTTGGTCAGTGACTTTTCTTTTTAGGTAAGCCTTAAAATTCAATTTTATTATATGAAGAATACATATATACATTGGATGAGTGACTTTTAAACTTCATTGACTGAGATGCCCAGGAAGAAATAAATATATTTTACATTAAGGCCAAGTTCAGAAACACACAGGAACAAAAATGGCATGAAACTATATTTACCTTAGTATATACCAAGTACACCATTTCCTGTTTCATTAAAAACAAAAACCAAAACAAACAAAAAACCCAACTTATTGTATACCCACAGCCTGAAAAACACTTGAATAATATGTGTCAGCTCCAAATGTGGCTTCCCAGGTTCTCGTCTTAGCACAGGACCTGGCCCTGCCAGCAATGAAGAAAATCTGGTTTGTCAGGGTGAGCCCCGATGGTGCATGTGATTTGTGAGAAATCTTCCTAGGCTGCATATGACTAAGGGAGAAAACACTCCAGCCTGAAGGGGAGAAATCCTGCAACTCACAACTAAAAGTGTATTTTAGGATGATTACAAGGATTGACATGATTATAGGATTATAAGAAACTTAGATGAAAAGGCTCTAGGCAATCTAGGCACAAGGATCATTAGCCAGGTTTACATGTGTTGGCACAATCTCATTGCCTTAATTCTCTCAACAACTCCTGAGGCTCAAAGAGGTACTGTGAGTTGCCCAAAGTCAGGGCTGTAAAGTTAAGTGAAGAGCTGGAATTGAAATACTCTGAAGCCTCAAATGGTTTAGCTGCTTGACCTTTTTTCTCCCAGATGATATAAATATCAGGAAAGGGCCAGCACTGGCTAGCAGGCTTTCTCCCTAGAGAGACTTATTTTTTTCCTTCTGTGATTGATTTACAAAGAAAAAAGGGCAGGGCTTGGGGCTTCTGACTGACACACTGTAATCCAGCCTTGATTGCATCTGGCTATTTGGCTTTGAGCCTGAAGGTTGGGTTTCTAAGTCCAGGTAGTGAAAGGATGGTTCAGCCCTCAGAAGCTAACAAATGCGAGTTTATAAAGAACCCTGGATGTGCAGAGGCCGGTATAAACACTGTACACCAGGAACTTGTCTCCAGCAGGAAACGCATGCCTGGATAAAGGTCACCCAAAGCGTTTTAGACCTGCCTTAGAGTGGATCATTTGTTACTTCTTTTCTATGCCAGTGAAATCACACACACACACACCCCCAGAGCAAACTTCTAAGAGTGGGATGTGGCTGTGGCCCTCTCTAGCTTTTTAGGGAGACGCTGATGTCTGGGCTGTGATTTGCCCTTAGAAAGTTTGGGGGAGCCAGGCATAGTGGCATATGCCTGTAGTCCCAAGACTTGGGAGGCTGAAGCAGGAGGATCACCATGAGTTCAAGGCAAGCCTGGGCTACATAGTGAGTTCAAGGCCAACCTGAACCACATAGTGAGACCCTGTGTCAGAAGAAAATAAAAAAGTTCAGGAGAACACTGAGGAGACCAGCAGAAAGAGATGGGCCCCAAATTTGCTTTTACAGGCAAGAATTTTCAGATGCTGTCTTAGTCACTTTTCTCTCGTTGCTGGGGTGTTTGTCATACCCAATGCCCCAAATTAAGGAAGGAAAGGTTTATTTAGCTTACAGTTTGTAGAGGTTTCAGTCCATACTCGGCTGGCTCCAAGGCAGTGGCACATGGCAGAAGGCAACAGTTCATGGCGGTGGAAGACAGCTAAAGCAACGTGAGCAAAAAGGGAGAAGCGAGAGAGCAAGCCTCTTTCCCTCCCTTATACTGCATGCAGGCTACCAGCCCCAGGGTGGCTGTAGCACTCACTCCCATAATCCCAGCATTGGACCATGAGTCAATCACAAACTCTAGAAGCCCACCCCCCATGACTGCATGAGGCTTTGGGGGGACATCGAGACACAAACCATAACAGAGGCTCAAATCTTTAGGGGCAGAGGCTAAAGATCAGATTGAGAGCAAGTACAGATATCACATGCACATATCAGACCACCAGGGAATCCTGTGTACATATAGGTTGTGCTCACTTATTATTTGGAGGCATAGGTGAGGAGTTACAAGTTCCCTAGCAAGAAGGTGCCTTTCCTGGCACCTAACCTTAACTCTGTTTGCATCTGAAGCAGTTTCTTTCCCTCTTGCCTTAGACTTTCAGTGCTCAAATCATGGTGGTTTGCATTCAGCTAGCCTTGACTGCAAAGCATCATTTAAAGTTAATTTTCTTTTTTTTTTCAATTAATAGGCTTTATTTTTAGAGCACTTTTAGGTTCACATAAAAACTGTATGTTAATTACAAGGTTTTCCATTCCCTGCCCCCCTCAGTATCCCACATCAATCCCCTATCATTGTGATGCATTTGTTGTTATCAGTGAACCAACACTGACACATTATTATCACCCAAAGTCCACAGTTTACATTAGGGCTCACCATGTATAATTCTATGTGTTTTATTCTGTGTGTCATGCAGAATAGTTTCACTGCCCTAAAATCCTTAATGTTCCACCTGTTTATCCTTCCCCCTCGGAATCTTATAGTATGCTGCCTTTTCAGGTTGGTTTCTCTCACTTAGAATATATGTTTCAATTTCCTTTGCATTTTTTCCCCTGGCTCGTTTGTTTTTAGGACCAAATAATAGTTCACTGTACTACATGTATGTAGTAACTAATTCAGTTGTTAAACTAACCCAGCAACACCCTCACAAACACGCACAAAACAATTGTTGGCCAAGTATCTGGGTACCTCATGGCTCAGTCAAGTTGAAACATAAAATTAACCACAACTGTTAAACCAAAAATCATATCCTTCAGTTAGGGAGTCATCTTAACTGACAGTCAAAACAGAATACTGTACAGTGGTGGAAGGAAAGTCTTTCCCAGCCCCTCCAAAACATTACAGTGCTAAAACCAGACACAAGCCAAAATGGATGTTAAATAGCAAAACTAGAAATGTTCTCTTTAGTGAGTCTCTGGTCCTGCCATCGAATAAGACTAAAAAGATGGTAAGGTCCTGAGTTCGATTCCTGGTACCACAAAAAAAAAAAAAGACTAAAAAGACACTGGGCACAACAGTGTGTGCTTCTAATGCCTGCTACTTGGTAGGGTAAGGCTGAAGGATTGTGTGTTCAGCCTGGGCAACACAGTGAGACCCTGTCTCAAAAAAATAAATAATAAAACCTCAAGTCTTCACCAACACTATGTGCAAAGATATATAAAATTGGTGGTCATTACATTGCAAGTATATATTAACCAAGTCCAACAGTGTAATTACTATGAAATTACCAAAATATCCTTTAATCAGATCCCTACCATGACCCTGCTCCTCTTCCTGTATTGCTATCTTTTAATAGTATGAACACTTTCCCCCTAGGATATTTCTGGCACTATGGTAATGATAGACTCTTCTGATAAGATGTACTCAAGAATAAGTGTTCCATGTTTGCTGTCACTGTAACACCTGAGGTAATCAAGCTGTAAGGAGAAAAGATTTGTTTTGGTGGCCCCAGTCCATAATCAGTTGGCACCATTCCTTTGGGCCAGTGGCCATATAAAAGTTAATTTTCAAGCCAGGTGTGGTACATGCCTGTAATCCCAGCAATCTGGGAAGCTGAAGCAGGAGGATCACAAGTTCAGGTCCACTCTGGGCAACTTAAGACCCTGTCTTTTTTTTTTTTTTTTTTTGTGGGTACTGGGGGGTCGACCTTAGGACCTCGCGTGCCAGCAGGCGCCCGTGCCGCTGAGCGATATCACCGGCCCTTTTTTCGTTTGTGGGTACCGGGAGTCAAACTCAGGACCTCGCACTTGTCAGGCAGGCACTTATGCCACTGAGCCATCTCACCGGCCCCAAGACCCTGTCTTTTTTTTTTTTTTTTTTTTTTGTGGGTACCGGGGAGTCGACCTCAGGACCTCACGCGCCAACAGGCACCCGTGCCGCTGAGCGATATCACTGGCCCCTTTTTTTCCGTATGTGGGATCCGGGAGTCGAACTCAGGCCCTCGCACTTGCAAGGCAGGCGCTTACGCCGCTGAGCCATCTCACCGGCCCCCCAAGACCCTGTCTTAAAATTTAAAAATTTTAAAAAGGGCTGGGGATGTAGCTCAGTGTGGAGACCCTGAATTCAATCCTCTGTACTATAAATAAAAAAATAAATAAATAAATTTAATTTTCTTCCAAGACGGGTGTAATTTCTATAGCCAGTAGTGCTGGTCTCTCACTCAGAACCAGGGATACAGCTCAGTGGCACAGTGCCTGCCTGGCAAGCATGAGGTCGTGAGTTCGATCCCCAGTACCAAAAAAAAAAAAAAAAAAAAAACTGTAAGATACAGGCCTTGAGTGTATTCTGAGTTCATATTTCAGAGGGGCAGTGTCCTGCCTAGGGAGGGGCCTGGCACTGGAGGAGTTGCCAGCACAGCACGTCACAGCCAAGTGGGCAGAGACAGTGGCTCTCCACTGCCGGGGCATTTACTTGTGAACCCCTGAAAAGGTACAAGGTGGGAAGTTGCCTGCGGCCTTTCCTAGTTTATATTCTCAATCCCTCTCTTTAACACTGTGCTCCACCCTAGTGCAGCACCTCCTGGACTAAGACTGTGTCGGGACCTTGAACCGCAGCTGACTTTCCAAGTGTTAACCGAGCCAGAGGCAGAGGGAGGAGTGACCTGAGCTGCTGAGCCTTAGGGGAAAGAGAGAGGCGCTGACTCAGGAGTACATCCCTTCACGGCCTGGAAGGCTCCTCTGGGAGCCTCTAGGTCTTCATGTGAAGGACACCATTGGCCACCTCCACAGCCCTGCTGATTCTTCTAGGGTTCTGCTAAACCAAAAGAGGAAGAAGAGCCTTGCCAGGGCTGTAGTCCTTTCAATATTCTGTTAAGAAATTCTTTCCCTAGGAATGGTAGTGCATATTTTACTCCTAGCTATTCAGGAGGCTGTGACAGGAGGAATCCAAGTTTAAGGGCAGCCTGGGCAACTTAGTGATACCCTGTTTTAAAGTAAAATTTTTTTAAAGGGCTGGGAGTGTAGCTCAGTGTAACACTTACTAGGTTCAGTCCCCTATACTGAAAACAAAAAAATCTGTCATATAGCAGTACATTGGGAAAACTTAAATGTCTCTCACATTGGAATGATTTTAATCATTATGGCAATCTATAATCCTTTAAAGTTATGAAGCAGATTTATATTTACTGAGATAGAAAAATATTCTCACTATATTCTTTTTTTTTTTTTTGTGGGTACCAGGGGTCAACCTCAGGACCTCGTGCGCCAGCAGGCGCCCATGCTGCTGAGCGATATCACCGGCCCTTTTTTCGTATTTGGGTACCGGGAGTCGAACTCAGGACCTTGTGCTTGCCAGGCAGGCACTTACGCCGCTGAGCCATCTCACCGGCCCTCTCACTATATTCTTTTTTTTTTTTTTTTTTTTTTTGTGGGTACCAGGGGGTCGACCTCAGGACCTCGCACACCAACAGGCGCCTGTGCTGCTGAGCGATATCACCGGCCCCTTTTTCGTATGTGGGATCCGGGAGTCGAACTCGGGCCCTCGCGCTTGCAAGGCAGGCGCTTACGCCGCTGAGCCATCTCACCAGCCCTCTCACTATATTCTTAAGTGGAAAAAATAGCTCAAGTAAGAGTAGATAGACTAAGGCCTGTTCTTACCTAAAAGTAAGCAAACAATAAAAACTATGAACCTATGGTAGAAAAGTCCAAAAGAATAATGTTCACAGTGGTTACTTTTTATTAGACCATTTTTTTTTTTTTTTTGTGGGTACCAGGGGTTCGACCTCAGGACCTCGTGCGCCAACAGGCACCCGTGCCGCTGAGCGATATCACCAGCCCCTTTTTCGTATGTGGGTTCCGGGAGTCGAACTTGGGCCCTCGTGCTTGCAAGGCAGGCGCTCACGCCGCTGAGCCATCTCACCGGCCCTATTAGACCATTTTTATATCATATTTTTCTTTTTTCCTTTTTCTTACAATAAGTGTAAATTGTATAACTAAAGAAAACAATGGTGCTGTTTGCATTTGGGGGAAAGTGACAGTGTGTAAAGGTGGTATTTATGGGAGCATCATTTCAGTCAGATGGTGTAGATATGTACCACAGGACATAGGCTGGCAGGATGCGGGCAGAACATCTGGTTACTGCACAATCGTGGAGGCTGATGGGTGGATCCAAGCCGGCTGGCCTTGCAGCAGCACTCTAGCAGATACACTGTCCAGCTCAGAAGCTCCAGCTTCCTGTTATGCTGGACAAAAGAAGCCAGGCACAAAAAAGACTGGTATTACAGGAGGAAAAACTCATTTCTAATGAAAGCTGATCAGAGGTTGCCTAGGGAGGAAGGTGGGGGACTGACCAAAAATTTTTACTGGGGAAATTCAAATGCTCTATATCTTTATTATGGTTACATGATATTTGTCAAAACTAATCAAGCCTTATGCTGAATGTGAGACATTTTATTGTGTAGGAAGCTGATTTGAAGGAAAGCAGGCAACTTTCCTTGTCCAAGATAAAGAAACCAAGGCCCCTGAAAGAATCCAGTTCTGGGAAAATATTCCAGCCTAGATATGACCTTTAGGGAATCTAAAGAAAATAAAGTTAAACTTTAAGACATACTTATTGAGTTAAAGTTGAGAACAGAAAAATAAATATGCTTCTTTATGCAGTAAGCATTATGAGCTTAAAGAACTTAATTTTTCCTATTTCTAATACACTCCAACCACAGTTGACTTTTTTTTTTTTTTTTTTTTTTTTTTTTTGGTGCTAGAGACCAAACCAGGGTCTCATGCATGCTAAGCAGACACTCACACTGAACTACACCTCTGGACCCACGGTCAACATTTTGATGTCTTACTTCCTTGCTTTTATTACTTCATATTTCTTAAGTTCTATGATTCAAATAGCCATCAAACATGTAAAGACATTGGTTTTTAGTCTTCTGAGTGCTGGGAGGGTGTGGACTGTTTCTGCCGTTCTGAGTAGGATGCCTTTAGATCTAACTGGCCTGATTGCTCCCATCCTCTTTCTGACCTCTCCTGAGGCAGCCTGATTTCCTCTTTTGAAAATTAGTCTTTTCAATACAAAGTATTTCTGACACCATTTCTGGAGACCATAGCTTCCTGTTACCACCTGACGCGAATTATGCAGTTTTTGCTGCCCAAGAGGGCAGAATAAAGAGCCAGTGGTTTGTTTGCATGGAGAAGATTAACTGCAAGGTGGAAGAGTCTGCAAGTGCAAAACAGTGTTATCAGCGTCCCACTAGAAACCACCTGGAAACACAGGCTTTCTGTGAGCAGAAGTCTAGACTGATGTTGTCTGCGTCCAGCCTGAGGGAAGTAGGGGCAATTACTTGTGATTTCTACAAGGAGGAGAGGTCAGGCGAATTGTCAGCAGGGCACAGTTTTGTCCTGGATTGGTGTACCCACTGCAGAGGGTCTTGCAGATGAACAGCCATTGGGGTGCAATAGATGACCAGTCCACTTGGGCTGTAGGGACCAGTGGTTTAAATCTTTAATCAAGGCCAGTTTGTTAGGGGCCGGTGAGATGGCTCAGCGGCCTAAGCACCTGCCTTGCAAGCGCGAGGGCCCGAGTTCGACTCCCGGATCCCACATATGAAAAAGGGGCCAGTGATATCGCTCAGCGGCACGGGTGCCTGTTGGCGCGTGAGGTCCTGAGGTCGACCCCTGGTACCCACAAAAAAAAAGACCAGTTTGTTAGCCAGTCCCATAAGGGTGAGTGTCAGGAGAAGGCAGAAGGTTAGCAGCGTTTTGTATTTCTTTTTGGGCTTGTTGCAGAACCAAGAGATAATCTCTGATGGGGCTGCAGAGAAGGAGGTCATCTACATACTGTATGAGGTGAGAGGAGGGGGGGTGAAAGGAAAGTAAATCATACACAAGGGCCTGACTGAAGTAGTGGGGGCTGTTCCAGATGCCCTGAGGCAAGACAGTCCAGGTTAACTGCTGAGACTGGTGAGTGTCAGGGTCTATCCAGGTGAAGGCAAAGAGAGGCTGTAAGGAGGGGTGCAGGGGAATAGTGAAAAGGGGTGGACTTAACCTCCATTGTAAGAGTTACCTGAAGTTCTGCATTTGAGATGATCCAGGGGACCTCTGAGCCCTTTGGGCAGCTTCAGTCTTTGGTGGCCAAACCAAAAAGGTCTGGGAAGGAGCCAGTCAGGGGTCATGACCAGAGGCACCTGAAGCAATGGCACTTGGGCAATCCAACTTCCAGTGGGGTCCCCCACAGGAGGGACACAGCTTAGCGGGAATCCCATACTGCTGGCATTCCCATTCTGGCGGCATTTAAGGCAAGGTCCTGGAGGTGTGCGCTAGTCAGGAGTGCTCTTGATCTCTTTGTGGTGAGCTCGGTGGTTGGGTTTGGGGGATGTCTTACAGTGACATATAGGGGAGGGTCAGATTAAGGGGGCAGTGTTGGATAGATGAGGTTTGGCAGGGAGAGCAACAGCAGAGGGCTCAACTGGGGACTGACTGGAAGTGGCAGGAGGCTCAGGGAGGGAGGGGGAAGCAGTTGTGCTGGTCATAGCAGCAGGAGCCTGTAGAGGAGGGGAGGGAGTGGCTGCAGCAATGAGAAGCTCTGGGGGAGGAAGAGGAGTGGCTGTGCCTGCAGCCACTGCAGGAGGTGCAGGGAGCTTCCAGAGGAGACTGAGGTCAGTTGGATCTGTTGTCAGAGAGGAGTCTGCATCTGGTGGAGGGGGTGCAGATGGGAAGGAAAGAAGAAGGATTTGAGAGGAATCACAAGAGATGCACAAAGTGGGAATATTATGGAGTGTAAAGAATGTCTGTACCTCTGACCATTTGCTCAGCCTCCAGCAGTAATTGTCTAAATCCCATAGAATAGAGAAATCAAAAGTGCCATTTTCTGGCCAGCATGAGCCATTGTCCAGTTTGTACTGTGACCATGTGGTGTTGCAGGAGCATATTAAATGTTTGGGTTCAGATCAGGGTAAAGGAGAAGAGGTTTCAGGTTACTCAAGACACAGGTTGGGGGAGAGAAAGGAGGAATAGAAGAAGAAATGTTCCCCATGGAGACCAGAGAGAGGAAATTGTCATGCCTGGCATGACAAAATGAGAGCGGCACCAGGGTCTGCAAGAAATGTCTCTAGTTGTGACCAGGGCCATAACAGAGACATGGATGAGTGACCAAGGCAGTCGTCACTGTAGTTAGCCAAACACCATGGGAAGACAGTTCCTCCAGAAGGGTATTCCTGTGACCAGTACTGGATTTAAAAAGCACGGAAAGTAGGGTAAGCCTGTCTTTGTCCCAGGGGGTGAGGGGAGAGAGTGGCACTAGGGAGCAACCACAGTAGTGGAGAGGGAGAAGGTCTTAAAGGTGCATAGAGTGTTAAAGGTACAAAACTAAGGAGCAGCTGTAGTGGCAGGGGATAGGGGAATCTTAAAGGTGCAGAGAATCTTAAAAGCATGGAGAGGGTGGAAAGAGAGAGATCTTACCAGATCTAAAGTGACTTGGAGTGGCGGGAGCTGCCTGGACCACTGGAGCAAGGTCCAGGACCAGTGTCACCGGGTGGCCTCAGTGGAAAGAAGGCTTGAGATAGGGTATAAGACCCTCCAAGGTGGGCCGGTGAGATGGCTCAGCGGCTTAAGCGCCTGCCCGGCAAGCGCGAGGGCCCGAGTTCGACTCCCGGATCCCACATACGAAAAAGGGGCTGGTGATATCGCTCAGAGGCACGGGTGCCTGCTGGCACACGAGGTCCTGAGGTCGACCCCCCGGTACCCACAAAAAAAAAAAAAAAAAAAAAAGACCCTCCAAGGAGAAATTACCATACCCTAGGTTTTGGCACCAATGTGTTATCAACGGTGCACTAGAAACCACCAGGCTTTATGTGAGCAAAAGGCTGGATTTATTTTGTCTGGGTCCAGACAGGCTGAGATCATGGATGATTTCAGCAGCTGGCTGCAGGAGAAGTTAAGCTTATATAGGGTTATAATCCCAAGGAATCTGGATGGAATGTTTGGGTTCAAAGTTCCAAGGAGGGTCAGTGCAGTTGTGTAGATAATATTGGACTTTATGGTGCTGGGGAAATTATATGTCCAGTCTTAAATTTTCTTCGTGGCCATCTGTTCTGTTTGCTGAGGGCAGCATGACCCTCTTAGTGGTGTCCTGTTGTTTGCGGAGAACAGCCTATTTGCTGAGAAGGTCTTGCCTGGGTCAGGCATGACAAACAGCACCTTGTGAAGTGGTAACTCACCCTCTCTTTGCAGCCTGCTGCCAGATGCTGGAGGTTCTGCTGAACTTGCTGATCCTGGCCTGCAACTCTGTGTCTTACAGTTCCACAGGGGGCTACACAGGCATCACCAGCCTAGGGGGCATTTACTACTACCAATATGGAGGGGCGTACAGTGGCTTTGATGGTGCTGATGGGGAGAAAGCCAAGCAGCTGGATGTCCAGTTCTACCAGCTCAAGCTGCCCATGGTCACTGCGGCAATGGCCTACAGTGGAGCCCTCATGGCCTTCTCCTGCTTCCTTATTGTCATGGGTGTGCTTCGGGTCCCTTGGCACTGTCCACCATGGCTGCTGATCGAGGGTTTGTTGGATGTGGTCATTGCTGGAGCCTACATCCCAGCCATGTACTTCTTCTTCCACCATCTCTCCGCTGCCTATGCCTCCCCTGTGTGTCAAGAGAGGGAGGCGCTATACCAGAGCAAAGGGTACCGTGGCTTCAGCTGTGGTTTCCATGGTGGCGATATAGGAGCTGGGGTCTTTGCATCCCTGGGCATTGGGGTCTTTACCCTGGGAGCCGTCCTGGCCATCAGGGCTTACCGAGAAGTCAGGAAGCTAAAAGAGAAGCCTGCAGAAATGCTTGAATTTTAGGCTTTTGGAAATGGCCTGCCAAACGTAAATGCTGAAAGTTACTCTTGTTCACAAGAGTCCTTTGTTGTGTGACTTGCCAACACTTCAAAAGTAACAAGCCAACTTCAGTATGGTGAGCTTAGTTCCCAGTTTCATGGAGCAGGGTTCTCTGATGTAAGCAGCTTTGATTTCTATTAGTGAGGGATGAACCAAAATTCTATCAAAACACAAAAACCTGGAGGCCAGGACCCACAGGGAAAAGGCGTATGGTACAGTGAAGTGCACTTCTTGATTAAATAAAGGGAGGTGGTCAAGGGAATTGGAAGAAGCTGATCTTCAGAGTCCATGGAAAGCCACACAGACATGAGATAACTTTTGACCTGGACTGTTCTAAACCCAGCTGTCTTCAGCAGATTCACCCAGGAGTCCTTCCACACTGAGCTCTCTAGTCTTGCTTCTTGCATCTTCCAAAGAAAGGGGTAGGCATTCTGGGGAGAGCTACCCCTGGAACACTTAAGTTGGAGGTAGACGTGGGCTGAGGAAGGAGGAATGAGATGAACTCACTGGGTTGTAAAGAAGCCATTCTGCAAGCCCCTCACAATGGCCCTGGGAGCTCAATAAGTGTTTTGTACCTCTTGTAAATGTCCCATTGTGTGAAGAAGGAAACCCCTTTTCTGGAATTCAGGATCTACCCAGAAGAAAAGAATGTAAAAATCTTTCTAGCAGAAGAATGTCACTTTGGCCAGACAACTTCACAGGTTCTTACTACACGTTGAATTATGACTTATGCAACATTACAATATATTCTTGATATAAGTATGTTCTTTGTTTTATGTAAATAAAAAAAATCAAAAGAAAAGTTTTAATTTGGAGGTAGTGGTTCTCTTTATAGTACTTTTATATCATTCCCTTAATACAATTTAGTTTATTTAGAAGCTAAGTTTAGATTTAGAAAAGGTTATATATATGCTTGTATATGATTAGAAAAGTTCTTGAACAATATATAACAAAATATTGACAGTTTTGCTCCTGGAGAAAAGGGAATTTTTTTTCATTTTATACATAGCTTGACCTCACCTGTATTTTTATTTTAGAAAAATAATAATTTGATTTACCCTCCTCAGTTTTTTTCAGGTCCACGATTATAGGGCAGAGGCAGATACAGATGTATAATTAAGCAGAGTATTTAAGTGGTCAGCCACAGAAAATAACCTTACCCAGAAAGATGCTATTTACAGCAAAGATCTCATGTGTTTCTGAGTCTCCTCTTCCAGAGAGCCCTCTGTTGTCTTTCCAGAAAATTCTCCCATCCCAACTTGGAGAAAAACTACGGCACGCTCTGGCAGTCACTTCTTTTGAGTGCTAGGGAATACTTGGGCCTGTCTGACATTGGTAGCTAAGCCAGTCTGGCCTGGCCAGTACCAGGGTCACATTCCTTCAACAGACCCCATACCACTGGACCTGGCAGAAGACCGTTATCTCCCTCAGTTGCTGCAGTCAGTGGGGTGATTGACAAGATCTAAATTTATTCCATCAGCCCAGCAGATGTCTGGTGCATGGATCATGACTCCACTGTTTTGGCAAGTACGTCATAGAAGGAAAAGGGTCAGGTTCCCTGTATCTTGTAGGAGTGAGACAGTCAGGGACCTCATGGGGACAAAGGGCAGGTACACTCCTCAGCCTTAACTTGGGACTTGCTACCCATTTAAAGTATGGCGTATATTTTTCCCTTTATGCCCCACCCTTGTTCTCTCAAACAGTCTCATCATCATCAAAAACCAGGTCCATCATTAAGTCCAGGATGCCCTTGCCATATCATCTCCAAGAGTAAACTGGATGAGAAGACAAAACTGTTGGGGATCATCACAGAGGGACAGAGGACAAACAAACTGTCAGGCCCTAACCTGTTACTCATTAAAAGCTTGATTTGTATTGTCTTCTGAGGTAGTCAGGGACTTAAAAGCTGCTTTTGCTGAAAACTGACTCTTCACTTAGGCTTATTGATGCCCGATGGGTAGCTAAACACAGGATAAAGCTTGGCATCTTTGCTTCATTTTGTATCTGTCTTGTATGCTTTGGGTCAGATCCCTGCTCAGCTCTGCATGAGGCATATTAAATCATTTAGGGAGCAAGTCTGTCTAAAACTGGTAATACAAGGCTGATTAGCCCTACATTTACATAACCTGTCTCATCACCCTTCAAGACTAAGAGCATCAAGATAAGAAATTTACAGGGACATTCAACTGCCAGTGGGCGCCAAGAAGTCTCCAGTCATTGCCCTCAACCTGCGGTTACCTTGGACTCCAGCAGAGCCCCTGAAAAACTGAGACTTCTCCAAGCAGAAACAGTCATCTCACACAGACCAGGTTGCCTCCTCAAGCGAGAAAGACTTCTTCAGTACCACACTGCAAAACCAGAACCGAGATAATGATCAACCTAACCCTGAGCCACCGCAGCAACAGCTTAAAAACTGGCCGTCTCCTTTGTTAATGCGCCCACTGATCTTCTTCAGAGCTGTGCCCCTTTCAGCTCCTCAGGCTGAGGTTACTCTCCCATTTTCTCTTGCTCTCTAACTCTGCCTAATAAATCAGTCTGCACCTCTCACTGACCCATCCTGAAATGCTTTTCCGTGATGTGATGTCAAGGTCCTTCCCCGGGCTAAGTTCAGGTCCTCTTTAGAGAAGGACCTCCTCAGATTCCTTCTGGTGACAGGAGCACAGTGCTCCTGTGTTCCTTCAAGGGTGAGATACATGCATGTAAAAAGAAAGCCAGGGCAGGGAAAGGTGTTGGGTGCAGAGGACAGCCAGCCTCTGGGAGTCAGAATCACAGCCAGGTGGATTCATTGCTCTGCTGTAGGGAGAGAGTGAGCCGACCTCACAGGGCCTGGCTGAGGAGTGGGCAGCTGGGGTCTGATGTTACTTTGAATTTCAAACAAGAACAATGTAGCTTCTCAGCTCTTAGAGCCCTTGACTACAGTGTCTTTGACCCTCCAGGAATTCATGTGGGCCCACAGGAGATAGTATCAGTGAACCCCAGTGTGGCTGCCCGAGAACTTAAAGATACTAGTCCTTTCACTGCCCGGATTATAAACGTACCCCCTAGCTACCCCCTAGCATAATAGATAGTTGTCCTGATTGCTTAGAAACAATGCTTTTCATAAATTTATCCCATTTCTTTTTAAATGTTACTAATCCCCTTGCATTTTAGAAACATCACTGAGTGGCATCATCCTTCATTTGTATAACTACTTATGATTTTCACACTATTTCATATGTAGTCACCCCATTGTATCTACAGGGGGCTGGCTCCAAGATCCTCTTCAGATATTAAAATCCAAGGGACTCCTATCCCCTCTATAAAAGGGCAGAGTATTTGCACAGAATCCATGCACATTTTCTCATATTTTAAATAATCTGTAGATTATTCGTAATCCCTAATACAATGTAAATGCTATGTAAATTGTTATTGTGTTGTATTTAGGGAATAATGAAAAAGGCCTGTACATTTTCAGTACAATCAGTTTCTTTTTCCAAGTGTTTTCAATCCTCGTTCAGCCTTAGGGGCAGAAGCTGCAGATTCAGAAGTGGTGGATATGGAGGCTGACCGCACTTGCTTTCATTTTGAGCCCTGTGGGATAAACCTGGCATCCTTTTCTTCATTTGTTAAGTGTCTGAGGCTTAGAAAGACTGAATGACAAGGGCAAGATTACAAGGCGGTGAACAGCAGGAACTTGAACCTAATGTTCCCAACTCTGCGTTTATGTGAAGCTTGCTTTGTCCTCATCTCTGCACCCCGAGACGATGGGGGAGACCTTCCCCCACAAGTATTCCTAAGGAGGGGTCCCAGGCCTCTGTTGATACCAAATGCAAGCTGACCTCAGACAAGAATATATTCTGTCTCTGGTCACCTGGTGGCATCCATAGCCTCGAGACATTTGTAGTTCATCTGTAAGAAATTCCTCTCAGATGAACAGCCAGATCCTGGCTGAACAGACTGGTCCATCCATGGAAGCCTCATAGCAAAGAATGTAGCCGCTCTAGGAACTGACCTGGAAACATCTCTGGGGCTCATTAAATAAAAGAGCAAGATGTGGACCAGTGTATGTGGTATGCTTACTTTTGTGGAAAAAAGCAGAAAAGGAGAGAGGCAATGCACATTTGAATATACCTTTATCTACAAAAAAAGGAAGACTAGAATCCAAGCATGGTGGAGCACTCCTGTAATCCTAGCACTAGGGAGGCTGCAGCAGGATTGCTGTGAGTTCGAGGCCAGCCTGGGTTACATAGTCTGAGACCTTGTCTCAAAAAAACCAAACAGATCATCAATAGTTCATTCCTTTGTATTGCTGAGTAGAGCTTCCTGTGGTACCTTTCACTCACTGAAGGACACTTGGGTCATCCAAGTATTTGGCCATTACAAATAAAGCTACCACAAACACTCATGTACATGTTTTTGTGTGAACGTAAGTTTTCATTTCTTTAGGATAAAGTGTCCAGGTGTACAATTGCAGGGTCACATGTTTCATTTTTTAAGAAACTGCTCCAAGTGGCATTTTAATCTTTCAAACATATTAAAAACAAAACAACCACCAAAAACAAATCAAGAATGTTAAAGTTGGATCTGACCTGGCTCTTAAAGTGAGGTCAGTGGGATCCTCGGGCTCGGCCTGGGTGAGTATGTCAGTGTTAAACCCCGAATCTCTCTTCCCCTAGGTGTGGTACAGATGATGGAGGTGATTTTGAATGGCATGGTTCTCATGTGTATCGTGGCCTCCTACTTTGTCCTTGCCGGATTCAGCGCCAGCTCTGTCAGTGGCAGCGGCTTTGGGAACAACTATTATTCACCATTTGAGGGCAATGAGCTAGAGGAAGTTCGGCGGCTGGACCAGCAGTACACTGTCCTCCGGTCACCCCTGATATACAGTGGCATGGCCGTTTCCCTGGGGCTGGGTGTCCTCACCATGGGTGTTCTACTCCAAGGAGCCAGGAGTCTAACAAAACTGCCTGGGAAATGGCTCCTCTTGGAGGCCACCTTCAGTCTCCTCGCAGCTGTGTGCTACTGCTTAGGCATTGGCGTTTACCTCCATGTAGCTTTACAGATCAATTCCACGGACACTTGCAAAAAAAGAGAGAGGCTGTACGCCAGCAGAGGTCTCACCTGGATGAATTGCCAGCTGGCAGGCACTGACGGAGCAGCAGCCACCTTCGCTTGCCTTTTGGTCATTATGTATGGTGTCAGCGTGGTCCTGGCCCTGCGGAGCCACAGAAAACAGAAGCTCTACCAAGACAGCCAAGAACAGCACAGAAATTACATGGATGCACCAGAATACCTGTGGTCTGGGACACTCTAAGGAGACCTTCTGGACCCCAAATGTCAGAGAGCATCAGAAGTGAGGGTACTCTCACCAGAAAGAAATAGCTCACTAGCCAGGGTATTTCTGAAAGGTGAGAACTGCACATCAAAGGGTGGCAGCTCCAGAGTTCCAGTAGAAATCATACCTGTCCTGTCTGAAGTCATCAGAAGAAACATGCCAAGTCCCCTTCTCCCCTGTGTGGTCCCAAAGAATGATTTTCAAGCAGTTATTCTCGCTCCCTCCTAGAGGGAAGCGCTCTGCTATTAGAGGGGCTGCCAAAGTGCACCCCAAGCAGTTGGAGTCCTGACCCAGGAAAAGAGATGCTTTTAGCAGGCACAGTCCTCCTCGGGACTCCCCACTCAGGGCCCAAGGCTAATGTCTCCTGCCAGCTATTTCCTGTTAGTATTTTTCTGGCAAATCATTCCATTGAAATTCACTTTTTTGAAATGTTTCGTAAGTTTTTTAAACATGAGGTTTCCAAATACTGCGAAAATTTGTAAAATTAAGTGTGTCATTCAACTGATTTCAAAGATAAGGCAGTTGATTTTTTTAGATTCCAGGGGTTTATTGGAGGCCTTTCCATCTCTGCATTCCCTCTCAGGGCCCACAGAGCAGGCCATCAGCAGAGAAGTGACTTCATGAGGTAATCAATCTCTAGTAATTTAAATCTTCTTAATTTTATTATTTTAATCTTAATTTATACCTGTTCTTGTTCTTTACAACTAGTCTCAGTTCATGTCAGATCCAGCGAAAGACACTCACACTCACATTATGGAGGTCTTTTTCTAAGTGTTGTCTTGCTTTTCAATAGCTAATCCTCAAGGAACCTGTCCAAGATAAAGGGTCAAAAGTAAACCTCATAAAAATAAATAAGTAATAAAAATAAAACTTGGAGGAAGATGAGCACCTGGGAATCTGTCCTGCTTACTTGAAATAAAGTTGGCCGTGCCACCGGGAGTGTGGCACTGTCACTCTTCACCTGGAGCCGTGGTTACAGTCCCAAAGTTTCACTGAACGGTAGAGAAGCTCGACAGCAGCAAAAATCAAATACCCACTCTTCAGAGAGTAACATCCCTGCACATACTGTTCTTACAGAGGCTTTCCTCACTGAACACGTCCCTGCTAGAGCTTTGCCCACACTGGGTTTTGTGCTGGATACAAAGGGCACTGTGGCCTGTGTGACCCCAGCTTTGTGACCAGGCCCAGCTAGGACCATGCCCCAGGGAGGCAGCCCCACTTCACTGATTGGAGCCCATCAGTGGCTAATGACACTCCCACACCACTCCCAGTGGTTTCATAATGTTCAAAATGATTTAGTAAACCTGATTTTATTTACTACCATTTGCCAGGTAGGCAGGCCAAGACTTATTCATGTGACAGACGAGCAGACAAGGTCAAGAAAGATAAGTGGTTTACTTGATGGTTAAAGTTTCGTGGAATGCTCACCATGTGCCAAGTACATTACTGTGCTAAAAAAGCATTCTGTCTGCATCATCTCATGTGAGCTTGTAGCTGACAATGGATACTATTATTTCCACTTAAATGAAAACAACTGGGCTGGGGAGATAGCTCAATGACAGAGTACTTGGATAGCATTGTAAGGCCCTAAGTTTGATGCCCAGCACCACAAAAGAGGTGGGTGGGTGTTGTGATGCACACCTGTAATCCCAGAATTTGGGGAGGCTGAGGCAGGAGAATCATGAGTTCTAGACCAGCCTGGACTATACAGACGCCCTGTCTCAAACAAAACAAAACAACCAGCCTTAGGAGGGAATGTAACTTGTCGAAAGCTTTTACGTGGCAGAGATAAAACTCAGACCCAGTGAATCACACCCTGGAATGTTTAATGCATGACTCACTCATTCTCATGGCCTTTAGTGTGTCAGGGAATACTGCATAAAGTGGAGAAAATGCTCAGAGAATTCTGTTGATACCACCATGGACTAGGAAGCTGTGTATCTAATGGAACGGAGGTACTAAAGGAGGTGGTGGTGCGATCCCCACATATTAAAGGTGCTCAGTAAAGTTGTTGAGTGTGACGGTGCACACCTGTAAGCCCAGCACTCGGGAGGCTGAGGGAAGAGGATTGCAGGTTTGACGCCAGCCTGGGCCCCATAGTGAGTTAAAGGCCAGCCTGAAGTACATAGACCCTGCATCAAAACCAACCAAACACCAAAAAAAAAAAAAAATTGCCAAACCAAGGGAATTTTTGTTGTTTGCTGGCTTTCGAGTTTTTATGTTTTTTATTAATTACATTCCTCTTGGGGAGCTGGTACATGTACATAACACATCTTTTTTTGCTCTTCCCATCTCTTGGTCTCCCTTCCCTTTTGCAAAAGATCTCTCTCCCTTTTTCCTATTATCTATTTTTTATTTTGCTCTTTATGTTTTGGGTTTCTCATCTAAGAGAAACCATGCAATATTTAAGCTTGTGTGTGTTTTTATTTCACTTAACATTACAATCTCTAGATACCTACAAATGACTCAAATTTATCCTTAATTTCAATTGTGTGCAAATACATTTTCTTTATCCATTTATCTATTTATGTACATATTTGTTTTTTGAGACAAGGTCTCATCATGTAGCCCAGGTTGGCCTTGAACTCACAATCCTCCTGCCTCAGCCTCCAAAGTGCTAGGATTAAAAGTTAGGGGCCGGTGAGACGGCTCAGCTGTGTAAACGCCTGCCTGGCAAGCACGAGGGCCCGAGTTCAACTCCCGGAACCCACATAAGAAAAAAGGGCCGGTGATATCGCTCAGCGGCACGGGCGCCTGCTGGCGCACGAGGTCCTGAGGTCGACCCCCGGTACCCACAAAAAAAAAAAAAAAAAAAGTGTGCACCACTCCCGGCTCTCAATGAAGTTCATTCTGCTAAATGAAGAGCAAATCTGAAAAATGGCTTTAACTCTGTCTTTATTTGGAGAGGTAGCTAATCTGCTTAAGTTCAGAGATTATGGAACACACCCAAAGGAGGCAAAGAGCACTAATTTTAGGTCCTGGGATTGGACTCAGGGCCTTCACACTGAGCTACATCCCCAGTCCTATTTCTTTGAGACAGGGTCTTGCTAAATTGGCCAGGCTGAGCTCAAACTTGCCATCCTCCCTTCCTCAGCCTCCCAGAGTGCTGGGATTACAGGCATGTACTACCACACCTGGCCTAGAAGCACTGATTTTGAGGTGTAACTGGATTATAATTATCTTGTGAGCCCAAATTCACATCTGAAATCCTGACACCAAACCATTGCATTATGAAAAATATGGTGGACAGCTTATCTCCTCAGCCCCTATGTGACTTGGGAGGATCTACACTGTTTACAATTGAGTTTTTCCTGGTCAGCTGATAACCTTCATGTAAACCAGGACTCTGTTTCCTGCATTAGGGATTTCTTTAAACACATAAACCAAGTCAGAATGTTTTCTGAATTAAAAATCTTTACTGTTATTTCAGCAGAAAAGGTGCTATAGTTTGGGAGTGGATTGAGTCTCCCCCCACCCCAAGGATCCACTGACAGACTTGGTCCACAGTATGGTGCTACTGGGTGGCAGCAGAACCCTCGGGAGCCCACTGTAAGGTCCTCAGTCACAGAGGGTGTGCCCTCCACGGGTGGCTCTTGAGAAGGGGTTGATACAAAGCTTGAATTTGGTCCAACCCAGCTTTCCCTGCTCCTGGTTTGAGATGTAATCACCTATTCCCAAACATGCTTCTGCCACTGCTACCCACGATGTGACCTGGCTGAGAACTAACGCCAGTGCCATGCTCTCGAACTTGCACAACTGTGAGCTGAATAAACAATTTCTTTGTAAATATCCTGTGTTGGATGTTCTGTTAAAGTGACACAAAGGTAACACAAAAGCTGACCAAGGGCCGGTGAGATGGCTCAGTGGCTTAAGCGCCTGCCCGGCAAGTGCGAGGGCCCGAGTTCGACTCCCGGATCCCACATACAAAAAAGGGGCCGGTGATATCGCTCAGTGACACGGGCGCCTGCTGGCGTGCGAGGTCCTGAGGTCGTCCCCCCGGTACCCACAAAAAAAAAAAAAAAAAAAGCTGACCAAAATTATTTATTTTTGTCTTAACTCACAGCTTCCAAGAGTATCATGGAATGTGATTTCCTGTGTTTGTTCTTATCTTCCCATGAAGAAAGAACAGAAAAACCCTAAAGGAATTTTGATTCAGAACCCATTTCTAACAGTGGTCATGGTGGTACACACCTGTAATAGCAGCACTTGAGAGGTTGAGGCAGGAGGATCACTGTGAGTTCAAAGCAAGCCTAGGCTACACAACGAGACCCTCACTCCAAAAACAAAACAAAACAAACAAAAAGAGGTAAACCTAATTCCATATACAAGTTAGGAGAGAAAATTATAGCTTCATGGTAAAACAAGCATTCCATTTTAAAACAAAAGCATGAAAAAGATATTCCATTTTATTTTATTTATTATTGTTACTGTTATTTTTTACAAACAATAGATTTGCTGCAACATGCTCTGGCTCATATTATTGAATTAAAAAATTTAACACATTTCAAAAAATATCAAAAATACACTATAATGAGTCTTAGGACTACAATACGACAATGATTGCACAAAACCATAAGATATGAACTCACTGTCTGGGTGATATCCATTGGCAACAGTGAGAGAAAACCCTATAGCATCTGGGAGAGGTGCGTGAGATTTAGAATACAAGGAGTTTATGCTGATTGGTCACCAAATGAGGGAACAGAGCAGGTTTGACTGTAGCTGCATTTCTCAATCTAGGAAGTGCTTACCCAACCACAGGGGAAAGTCACTAACTGGAGAGAAAGATTAACTTGCCTCCATGATTGGGAAGCCTGGAAGGCTCCACCCAGAGGGAAGTAAAAAGTGACACAAGACAGTTCTATGGCAATGCTGCAGACATCACCGAATGGCTTGGAGACTAATTCTTTAGTAACTGGTACATTTATTGATAACAGCCAAGTGCTCCCCTATGGAGGTCTCTTTATTAATAATTATTGAATAAATAGAGAAGGTGAGCCTGTGGCTTCCAAGTACCTGCTTTTGCTGAAGGTCTACACAGAAAGAGCATCGTTTGATAGATCAGCCAAACCTAACTGGCTCCATCTCCTGGAAAATAGCACTCAATACAAGCAATTGTAATAGCACCCAGTGATTACCAAGCTGCTCTTCTGTATGCCAGGAAAATGAGTTCACCAACTTATTGCACAAGTACAATCTACAGTAGTATAATAAAGCCCTCGCTGCGTCAGGAGTGGTAATTCAATGACTTGACCACGGTAGCACTGCCGCTTTATGTCATACTACCGTTCGAATTTTCAGATACACAGCCACACAGTGTGTTCTTTTCCTGTGTGACTCCTGAACTGCACCCATAATGATAAGTGTTCTTTCAGAGGTACACGCAGAGGCCAGGATCTCCATGCTGCAGATCACCTGTACTCTGCCACCTGGGGAACACACCCTCTGGGTAAAGAACTGGGAAGATTACACTCACCTGGAGAAAGATTACTGGCTTTCATTGGCAGTCTACCCAGATAACAAATCTGTAAATTACCTCGTGGGGCAAAACAGGTATGTGGTATATTTTTGGTAATGGGCTATGGCCTTTTCACTCTGTTTTTTTTTTTTTTTTTTTTTAATGTGGGTACCGGGAGTCAAACTCAGAACCTCGCACTTGCCAGGGCAGGCACTTGTGCCACTGAGCCCTATCACCGGCCCCTTCACTCTGTTTTAATACAGAGCAACTGTGGAAAAACATGAATGAAAGGATACTGCAAAAAATAATAATCAGTTTTGGTACAGCCTACATTAAAAGTTTTCAATACAACTGAATGGGTCCCAAAAATAACATTACCACACAAAAATACATTTGGAACTTCAGAGTTCTGCTGACCAAAAAGTAAGTATACTTTTTTGGAGGATGGTACTTGGGGACTGAACCCAGGGCCTTCACATTGAGCTACATCCCCAGCCCTTTTATTTCTTGAGACAAGATCTCACTAAGTTGTCCAGGCTGGGCTTGAACTTAGGATCTCCTGCCTCAGCCTCCCATGAAGCTGAGATTGCTTGTGAGTACCCACATGCCCAGCTACTACACTTACTCTTGGTAAGGTCATTGCAGAACTGAGTTTTGAGGTGGTTCCAATAAGTAGGGCAGTAAACAAATAGAAGACAAGAAAAAGGTTAACAGAGAAAGTATTTTTTTATGATATGCTATTAAAGTGGTATTTTCCCAAAATAACTGATTTTTAGACAACATCACTATTATATAACCCAAAGGTTTGGCTGTCTTGAGTAGGAAGATGTTTTACATCACCTGTTACCTACAATCTTAGGTTTTTCCTTTTTTTTTCTTTTTTTCATTTTCCCATATAAAAATAAGGTGGCAACACACTATTGTTCCCATCTTTTAACAGCACCTAAACTTCGTATGAGCCACCATGTTCCCCACTTCAAATCAAAAACCTGAGTTCTGAAGTTTTTCAGTAGCTGACCAATAGTTTGACAGAGAGAAGTCAAGTGTTTCTGATGATCTGGGGGTTCAAGTTCAGATTCTTGAGGGATCAATTATTAGGCAGCCACTGCAGTGGTACAAAATTCCCCGAGAGTATACCCCACTGACACATGCACATGGATATGGGAACTCTGAGAAAATGGAGAGACATAACTATTTATGGACAGGTCATCTTATTTTTGACTATTGCTTTGAACAAAAACTTCTCCCAAAACACAAATGAATAAATATATACTTTCAACCTTATATTTAATGTTTTGTTTCTGATGAAACAGTGTTCCACTCTATTTTCTTTTTAATTATGAAATATTCTAAAATTTCAAAGCACATTTCCCAATGGGTAAAATCAAGCAATGGTAAAATTCAGTAGGAATTCATTTTTCTAAGTAAATCTTTTAATGGAAAAAGCGACAGAAATATGGAAGAAACTGCATTTTGCTAGGATTATAAGGAATGTGAAAAAATACTGTAAGTTTTTTGGAAGCGTAGAAATTTCTCAATTAAGTCTTTCTTCTATTGGTACTGAGCCCATACTCTGAAACCACATACAGTGGTAAGTACGTTCAGAAGGGTGAACTGTCCAACATGAAAGAGCGAGCTCCCAGTGGGCCATCTCTCTGTGCTAGAGGAAGAAGGAACAAATTTAACCTGTGCACTCCACCCACCTGTTCTCATTCAGCCTCTGTCTGTTTCAGAGTCATCTGCTGTAGTTCAGTTACTTGGACAACAGCAGTGTTGGTCTTCACCCTACCAGGTGGCTGATGGCCAACTTTACCACATATTAGAGAAAGAGGCCAATCCAAGTGCCCACTTTGTGATCTGCTGGAATCACCAATCCTAGTAGGTGTCACATTTGTCAAAGAGTGATTCTCTTTTTCTGACATGGCAGAAACAGTCTTAGTCATCCCTTCTTCCCCATCTTCATCCCCCAAAAAGATCCTACTACCCCAAGCTTCTCAGGAGCTTTCACAGTCTGACATCCAATAGTTTAAAAAATTTCCAGGGCCCATCTACGTACCCACAGAGAAGGCTCCAACACACAATTATCTTTCTGCCTATGGACAGAGGTGCCAGGCTGCCTCTAAGAAGATTGGCTCGAGTGCAGATTCAAAAATAAAAAGTTCACAGTCAATGAAAAGTGCTCTCATTACATTACATAAATTATCTGTTTGATTGGTTCTACATCTCCAATAAACATCATTTTGATAGGCTGTATTCTCGTAGAGAAGAATAAAAAGCCATGTGACTAGTCACATCACATCCCATTAGTTAGTCTAAGAGATAAGGTGATTTCTCTGTCACAGAGATCCATCAGCAGCAATTAGTAAAAGAAAGAAACCTTCAGTTACTTCCTCCACAGAAAAGTCCCTTTCCTGCCCAGGCAGGCAAATTCTCAAAATGATCCTAGGAAAGAAAGGGTTAATGGCAGGTGGTAGGACTGATACACAACAACATCTGCTTTCTTCCCAATAACTCTGGGAATTCCAACGCAGGTTAAATGTGAACCTTAACACTGACATGGTACTGGCTCATCCAGAGCCAGGCCCTGATAGCTGTCATCTTTTTTGGCTCCAAGTTCTACTCCATATGTGTTTCTGTGGTTAGAAACACAGGCAAAGTGCCTCTGGAAGGTCCATTCCCCAACCCACACACCTCCCTCACACTGTGCCCACTGCCGGGACAGAATCACAGTGCTGTGTCAAACTCCTCTGGGGGCTCGGTCCGATCCTCTTCACGGGGTTCGGGCTGGGGCCTGCTTTCCTGGTGCTGCTTCATTTGCTCCTTCACTTCTTCCTCCAGGTCACGAGGTACAACAAACTGATCCTCTGGTTCCAGCTGAGTGGGGGCAGCAAAGTAGCCAGTTTTCCTCTTGGGTGCTTCTGTGGCCACTTCTATGAGGTTCAGACTGTCTTCCAGGGGTACAATAGAGCCATTGGAGAGTTTCTTTCCATACAGACAGGAAGTGGAAGGAGACTTCTGTAGCTCCATCTTGTCCTTGTTCAGTGGCATAAGTATGCCACTATTCACACTGTTCTGTCGTCGGATCCCAAAACACAACCCTCTAGGGTGTTCCTCAGGACGTGGGGTGGAAGAATTCTCTTTCAGAGTAGGAGAGTTCTCAAGATCTCTTCCTCGGCAGCAGTGGATATCTACTTCTACTTCCACCTTGCTGCCATTGCTTATGACCCCTTCAACAGGCTGGTCATCGTCACTGTCCAGGCCATTGTCAGACTGATTACTGGAGAAGGTTGCACAAGAAGGCTGGCGCTGAAAAACCCCAGAAGTGGGTGTTGGGTGGAGACTGCAGCGCCTTTCTGGCCTTGGGACCAAGGCAGCCTCCAGGCCTCCAGTGTTGTGTTCATCAGAAGCAGTGGAGCCCACCTCACTGCTCACCTCAGAGGTGGACATCTCACTGCTGAACTCTGAGGCAATACCACTACTAGAGGAAGGAGTGGTTGGCTTGGGGGCATCCTTGATGGTGGTGGTTGAAGGAAATCCCACAGGACCTGGGAGGGTGAGTCCATTCATTTCACAAGTGCAGCCTTCCTCACCAATGTTCAAATAAACCACCATTGCCCCCACATTGTCCTGACAACCATAGCTCTGTGCCAATGTGCACAGCTTCTTGGCAGCTGCCAATGGGTCTTGCACATGTCGTACTGCATTGACAGCTTCTGTGTATGACAAGTGTTCCCACAATGCTCTGTTTCCCAGAATCAACAATTCATCTTGAATGGTAAGTGAAGTGGAAGATATATGGGGCTTGGGGAGGATCCAAGGGCACAGGTATGCACAACCCAGCATCCGAGTACAGCAAGTTACCCCATTCACTTTGTTGTCCTAGAGATGAGCAAAATACAAATGTTAAGAAAGAAGCAACAATGACATGCAATTTTATTTCTTTCACAATGTTTAGGGATGTATATAAAGTAGATTTTATGCAATTTTATTTCTTTCACAATGTTTAGGGATCTATATAAAGTAGATTTTATATGATTTGTCCTCGAATCAGTACAATTATGTGGATTTACAAATATAAATGTAGAAAGAGTCTTTGTTCTTAAGATTCTAAAAAGATGGGCCAGTGAGATGGCTCAGCGGCTTAAGCGCCTGCCCGGCAAGCACGAGGGCCCGAGTTCGACTCCCGGAACCCACATACGAAAAAGGGGCCGGTGATATCGCTCAGCGGCACAGGCGCCTGCTGGCGCGCGAGGTCCTGAGGTGGATACCCCGGTACCCAAAAAAAAAAAAAAAAAAAAAAAGATTCTAAAAAGATAAGGGAAAAAAATAAAATAAAATAAATAAAAATAAAAAGACAAGGGGCTGGGGATATAGCTCAGTGGCACAGCATCTGCCTGGCAAGCGCAAGGTCCTGAGTTTGATTCTCAGTACCAAAAAAAAAAAAAGACAAAATGCCATATGGCTATTATATCAAATAGTTGAGAGGTCTGAAGGAAAATCCAATTAAAATGAAGTAATTAAAAGGCACCACCATCTCAAAAGACATTTGTTCTAACATGAAGGAGAGGCCTCAGTGTGTCGTTAAATTGAGAAACGTGTTAGAAAAACTATAACCAGAACTATTATCAATTTCCCATCCCTAGTACTCTCAGGCCAAAACTAAGATGAATCACTAAAAATGATTTCTTAAAGGTACAGTTGGGACTGAAAAGATTTCCAATGGATAAGAGAATGTCAGTGGCTAAATCATTAAATAATCAGTAAAAAATTCTGCCTATAAAAGGGAGCTTGAAATCTACCTACTCTGTAGGGATGGAATCAAGAATGAGGAGCAGGGCCGGTGAGATGGCTCAGCGGCATAAGCGCCTCCCTGGCAAGCGCGAGGTCTGAGTTCGACCCCCGGTACCCACAAAAAAAAAAAAAAAAAGAATGAGGAGCAACTCAAATTAGAAACCATGTAATTCTAAACTTAAAGGAAAAGAAATCACCCTGGTTGCAGGTTGTGAATGTTTATTTGCTGAACACTTTTGTTACTGATTTCATAAAAAAACCCAAAACTCTAAAGTCATCAATGAATTAATTTCATAATTGCAGTCACTCCCTGAGTAAAAACCCTGGCTTCTCACTTACAATAATTTATCACAAACACTAAAACTTAATTTTCTTCATCTGTAAAATGGAAATAAAAGCATTTCTTTCATGGGGGTTATTGATAAGATTAAGTAAATTTATAAAGGTATAATGCTTGGTAAATGATGCAAACAAAATGTGGCAAAAATAACGAAAATTTTTCCTACTTGTCTAGGATGCCCTAAGAAAAATATAAACAATAAATATCATTTAAATTCTATAGGGCAGAGGATATAGCTTAGCAGCTCAGTGGCACAGCGCCTACCTGGCAAGTGTGAGGTAATGAGTTCGATTCCTGGTACCAAAAAAGCGCCCTCAATTCTATAAAAACAGACTAGGCAAATAAAAGTTGTCTTTTATCTTTCATTTGTTTTAACTGAAAGACCTTCCTAAAATTAATGCCTCATTAATTCCAGAATCCTAATAGTATCAACAACATTATAGTGATACTTGCTGGTTTTATACTTCCGGGGGTAGACTCTAAGATGGATAGTCCTTATGTAGAACTCTGACAAAACAAGGAGCCCAGAAATAGACACACACAAATAAAAACAACTGACCTTTGACAAAGGAACAAAGGGACTACTATAGAGAAAGGGTAGTCTTTTTAACAAATAGTTCCAGAACTACTAGACATAGCCATTTAAAAATAAATAAATAAATTAAAAAAAAAAAATCTAGAGCCAGGGGCAAGGCTTACACTTTCCACAAAAATTCTAAGTGAACCAAAAATCTAAATGTAAAACTCAAAACTACAAAACTTCTAGAAGATAACAGAGAGGAAAATATGACCTTGGATTTGGCAATGTATTTTTAGACAGAACACCAAAAGCACAATCCAGGAGGAAAAGAAAAACAAACTGATACCCAGGACTTTACTCCAACTAAAAACTGCTCTGTAAGACACTGTTAAAAGAGAATGGGGGGCCAGAGAGATGGTTCAGTGGCATAAGTGCCTGCCTGGGCAAGCGCGAGGTCCTGAGTTCGACTCCTGGAACCCACATAAAGGAAAAAAAGGGTCGGTGATATCGCTCAGCGGCACAAGCGCTTGCTGGCAAGCACGAGGTCCTGAGGTCGACTCCCGGCACCCATGGAAAAAAAAAAAGAGAGAGAGAGGATGGGAAGATAAGCCTCACACCAGGAGAAAGTATTTGCAAAACACATTATCTGATAAAAGGTCTATGTCTAAAACATACACAGAAATCTCTTAAAATTCAACAACAAACAATCCAATTAAAAATGGGCAAAAGATCCGAACAGAATTCTGCTTTGTAGTTAATAATGTTCACATGCTAAAGTCTCTCTGAAAAAAAAAAGTTATGCTAATTTCTTAAAAAGGAGAAAAGCTATAAAATAGTAGAGATACATGATACTTCATTACCAAAAAAGAACACTGCAGTGTATTAAGTCATATAAAGTACATTATCAACAGGAAAAAATATTCTGAAACTTCACACTTCAGAATGGGGATGCCGAACTATAGAAGTCTCTCGTTTTCTGTTTGGAATAACAAAGCGAATGAGGTGGGAGCTAAGGGGGACACGACATTCATTTTACTTGCTAGCTATTCATTTCAAGGACGATGAATTAGGACTTTCCATTTCTTTGGGTTTTATTTTGTTTGTTTGTTTTTTTGTTTTTTTTTGAGACAGGGTCTTGCTATGTAGTTCAGGCTGGTTTTGAACTATGTAGCCCAGGCTGGCCTAGGACTTGGGGTGATCCTCTTGCCTAAGCCTCCCGAGTGCTGGGATTATAGGTGTGTGCCACCACGCCCGGCACAACTTTTCATTACTTTTTTTTTTATGTGTGTACCGGGGGTCGACCTCAGGACCTCACACTTGCCAGCAAGCGCTTGTGCTGCTGAGCGATATCACCGGCCCTTTTTGTCCTTTATGTGGGTTCCGGAAGTCGAACTCAGGACCTCGCACTTGCCAGGCAGGCGCTTATGCTGCTGAGCTATCTCACTGGCCCCAGGACTTTTCATTTCTAATTAATTCTGCTTTTTCTTTTTGCTACTAACTGCTCAATAGATTTTCTTTTAGTCCCATTAGTGAAAGCACACAAATTGAACTTTTATCTGCGTTGAATACAATTTACAAAGCATGAAAGAAAGAAAATGGACCTCATGGCCTCTAAATAAAGTAACCTTCACTAGATTTTGGGAACAGAAGTGACTGGCAGAGAGTGCGACATACCTCTGTTATGATGGCTTTTTGCTCCTTCACTCTTTGTGCCTCTTCTGGGTCCTGTTCCAGGCTGAAGACCTTAGAGAGAGGTACTGGCTTCCCACCTCGGCACAGGACTGCTTGGCATGTGCCAACGTTAGCCACAGTCAAGCTAAAACTACTTGTTGGATCGGCAGTGTCAGGGCGTATGTAGCACAGGAGAGCAGAGGAGCCCAGCTTCTGGCCAGCCATTCCTAACTTCCTGTTTAGAAAAAAGGGAAAATGAAGACACAGTAGCTAGTTTTAGAAAAAAGTTGTGGTCCTTCATGTCTATCATTTGCTTGTTTTTCTGCTATGGGGATCATGAAACAGCCTAACCCTTCTCTACCTGAAGGCAGACTTCTGGTATGGATGATGGTGTTAAGGAGTTATGCCTTCCATTCTCAGCTAATGGAGAAAATAATTAAAGGTGGGGGCGGGGCTGGAACACGTGCATCTTTCTCTGCTGCTTTGTATCTAATCAGACTTCCTAATTCAGGGCTTCAGAAACTTCAGCAATCATCTAGAGGGTCTGGTAATTGTTTGAGCACAGATTGCTGGGTCCTGCCCCTAGAGTTTCTGCATCAGGGATTAAGAGGCTGGACCAATAATCTTCATTTCTAACAAGTTTCTGGGGGTGCTGTGGATACTGGCCCTGAAAAAACACTGAGAATCAGTCAGGTTGTCAGTTTCTTTCTTTTTCTTTTCTTTTCTTCCTTTTTTGAGACAAGGTCTTACTATGCAGTTTGGGCTGGCTTAAACTCACTATGTAACTCAGGCTGGCCTCGAACTCACCACAATTCTCCTGCCTTAGCCTCCTGGGCGCTGGGATTACAGGCATGCACCACCACAGCTAGCCTGGCTGTCAGTTTCTTGAAGGAAGGACCATAATTCTCGTGTTTCCTCCATATACATGGCATCTATCTCCCCACGCATAGGACACCATTCTAACACAGAGCAAACACTAGCAGGAGAATCTAGTGCCAAATTCCAACTGTGCTATTTATTGGCTGGAGATTCTCAGCAAGTTATTTCTCTAAGACATTTCTCTGACAAAATATCTACCTGTTTTGGCTTGATTTGAAAATTAAAGATACAGGATGAGAAATGCATGGAGGAAGTGCCTGGACCTTGGGAGATGCTTCATAAATTATGGTCTCTTTTCCAAACCCATTATTTTGCCAAGTTTCTAGCTCAAGTCTACTGAAAAACAGATTCCTTCCCAACACCATGCTTTGTGTTATAATGACAGATAAAACCAGCTCGAACTCCAGGTGGTTCCATTCAGCCTTGATTATAAAAGTTAACCATTCAGTTATTCACATCCTTTATGCAACCCTCCTGATGTACAAGATGCTCCGTTAGCTACCAAGAGATTTTCAATAGTTTGATTATGGGGCTTTGCCCTTAAATGGCTTACCCTTGAATAAGGTTAGTTGGGTAAACTCTAATAACAAGTATTCTAACTGCTTGAATCTGACCAGTGCTTATTAACCTTTCCCAGATCACTGATTCTTTGGAGAATCTTATGAAAGCTTACCACCTTCCTCCCCAACATGTACAGACAGATACATGTACCACAACCTTTTGCACATAATTTCTGAGCTTCCCAGATCCTCAGCAGCCTTTGGGTTCAACAGAGAAGGGAGATGACTCCACAGGCTCCTTAAAGAGCCAAAGTCCACACACCCGCTGCTGATACTGAGTGACCAATCACAGAAGAAGGAACAGGAGCACTCCTGAATTCATAATTTAAACCTTGGCTTTTTGCTTTAGAGAAATTTATTTTCCAAAACCAGAGTTTGGTTAGGAATTATTCAACCCACCTGCTTACCTGTGAGATACCAAGAAGGTGCTGGCCATGAAAACTGTGTCATTTGTTGACTGCTGTATTTCTTCCAAAAGTACATCTGCCATTGTGCACTGCAGCAGGCGAGGAAGCTCCTCATTTCGGTCCCCATCAAACATGCCATACACAGCTCCTACTCCCTCTGCAAAGTTATCCATAGCTAGGGCAGACACACACAGCCTAGGGAAGAAATATAAGAAGATGGCACAATCATCAAAGAAAGCTATTGGTAAAAAAATTACTCTTCAGGGCCGGTGATATAGCTCAGTGGCATAAGTGCCTGCCTGGCAAGTGCCTGAGTTCGACTCCCGGTACCCGCTTATAAAAAAAAAAATTACTCTTCAATGAGTACTCTTTAAGAAAGTATTAGCTGAAGATGAATATCCATGATAAATCTTCATCTCTACATGGAAAAAAAGCCCTAGATAAGATAATTAAGCAGCATCTGAATGAGTTGATGTCCTCAAGAAAGTGGGCAGTACAAATCAGCTTTGCAATGCTGTCAAAGGCTGGAAAGAAAAGATGTTTTACTGTAGCAGCAATTAAGAATTAGTTTTGTCAATGCCCTTCAGTCAAAGACCACCAGGGCACGTGTGTGGTTGAAGCTGGGTTTATTACCCCTTGCAACAAGGAAGAATGCACCCCATGGAACCCTGGAGTACCTAGGGAAGAAGGTGCTAGAAAAAACCTTGTATGGGTTTTGGCTTTGGTTGGGCTATTTTGGGGGCAGTCTGAGGAAGTGAAGGATTACACCAGATTGGAGACAATCAGCAGGGCTGTTACGTAGTTGGACACTGCAATAAATCTTATCTGTAGGGAAAGAAAATGAGCACAAGGAGAAAGGCACGGGAGGTGATATCTGGTATACATTCATTTTGTTTTTATTTTACTTTATTACAGCCCCAGAAAGATCTTATCTGATGTTGATGTTTTATCATCTGTTTATGTGCAACACAACAGCATGGCCTCACTATGAGCATCAGACCCATCCCTGCCTTTTTTCCTTCTCCAGTAGCCGAAGCCCATATACTCACTTATTTCTCTGTCCTGCCATTTCAGCCAGTCCGTGGCTCCAGGAAGTTGATGTGACTGTGGAATCTGTGATTGGCAAAGGTTTCTGATCAATTTTCAGGGCTGTGATATGGCTGTGGGAGGTGAAGAAAGAGAAGACTGAACCATATTCTCTTCTGTATTTTATAAGAACTACCTCAACAATAACATATTTTTATAAAATAAGCTCTTGACAGACTAAAATGCATTTCCAGAGAGACTGAATGAAAACAGTATGATGAACTCCTGACTCCTGCTCAGATGGAAGGGGAAAAAAGGAAAAGGGGCAGGAGGAAAAAACAAGGACCAAATATTGTTACAATTAATGCACAATGCATGACGAAGATCTCTAAGTTCCAGCCAATTGTCTACTTATTTTAAGTACTATGAGCAAATGAAGTTTGGTACAATGAGTGAACTGTATTGTTCCTTAGTTGTCGTAATGTGGCCTGTCCCACCTGAAATATCTATGCCTGCTACACAAAATTACTCAGTATGGATAGTGGCCACACAGCAGTACCTAAATAAATAGATTGACTATTGGAGAGAACATCCATTCATAATTGAATTGAAGAAGAGAATCTAGGGACTTTCTCGCTTACTTCATTCTATTCCTTTAATTAATTGAGATTGCCACAGTCCTAACAAAGATCACCAGATGGCTGGTGGGCTTCAGAACACAAGTGAATTCAATTTCAGATTTTTTTTCCCACCTAAACATGTCCAGAGTCTTGTGTTCCAGAACCAGATTTGTATTTCCAGTCAGGTCAAGGTCTTGTAACGTAGCAGGCAGAGCCTCTGGAAGTAGGATTTCTGTCAAATCATTGCAACTTAGGTCTACAAACTGAGAAGCAGCAGGAAAAAAAAAAAAAAAAAAAAAAAAAAATCAAAAGATAATACATGATAGTTTTTTACTCCTAAATGCTCAAACTCCCAACACCACGTATCCTCAAAGGGGAACTTAATTTCTTTCCCAGAATGAATTAAGTATACTAAGATCCCAAACTGAGCATGTTACAAAGGATTGTATCTCTTCCTTAGGAGAAGAAAATAATTTCATTCACACATCTTTTTCCTTATAAGTAGCTCACTCACACCCTTAAAATTTTTCCCATAAGGACATCATTCCAGCACATAAAAGTACCTGGATCTGAGGCAACTGCAGTATTTCTGGGAAAATGCTGATGTTGTTGGAGTGTGCAACAAGGGTGTGCAACCTTTTGCAGTTTGCTATGGTTGTGGGAATGGTTTTAAGCTTGTTGCCACTTAGGTTCAGTTCCTCCAGTTGCTCCAGTTTGTTTAGTTTGCTGGAAAAGAAACACCAAAATACCATACTGCACCAAAAAAGAACAGCTTCCAAGTAAGTGCTATTTTACAGCATTCACAGAGTACAGAAAGCTGCCCTAGTCCACTGCAAAGGACCAATGAGAAGGAACCAATCAGATGACAGCCAGGCAATGGCTCACCAAGGTGACTGCTCCTGCTACATCTCAGGCTGACCTGCCACTGAGCATGTTTCAAGGACTGACATACTGCTCCTGCCTTCCTCACAGTGCCTGGGTATACACATCTTCCTAATGTCTGATTTGCAAGAAATGACTTTAAAGCATGAAACTACGTTTTTCAAATTTTAAAAATGATGCTATATTAAAGAAACATTGTTTTATAATCTACTTTTTTATTTAATACTATATTAAACATGTTCCCATATCCAATTCTCATGCTTATCTCTTATACTACTCCCTGCCTGCACCTTACTGAGTTATAAATAGCAATGCCATATCCACATCTCAATCAGCTTCTTACAAGTACCCAGACCTGTGCTAGATTCTGAAAACTGTCCAAAAGAAGCAAGATCTGGATCGTACCCATTCAGTTTTAACACTGCTCAGGATATGACCTCACAGAAGACTGTTCAGTATGCAACATTCATTTTCTTTAATATGCTGCTCCTAAATTCCATTTAGCTTTACTATCTGTAATTAGATTAATTTTGTGTTATCTCCTGTTACTTCTCACCTTTACTACTACGTTCTTATTTTTTATTTTGATGTGTTTTCACTTTTATATCAGCCTACATTTGATCCCTCCAACAATAAGTGTCATCAAAGCCAGGCATTGTGGTGCATGCCTGTAACCCCTTGGGAGACTGAAGCAGGAAGATCAGGAGCTTGAGACCAGCCTGGGCTACACAGTGAGTTTAAGACCAGCCTAGGTTACATAGTGAGACACTGTCTTAAAAAAACAAAAAAAACAGTCCATTAAACTGGGTGAAATACGTTCGTTTTTGAGGGGTAAATCTGATATCACCCAACAGCTTCATGAACAGTCTGATATTTTCACTTTATGTGAAATATCTGAGGTCAACCAAATTAATCTGATAAAATTTCAAGAAATCTACTACATCCTTAAATTAAGATTCTATACTAACCTTAAATCCCACTGTTTCCATTCTTTTAAGGAAGTAATATAGTTTATATTGCTTGCCTTCCTAAATTCTATCTTATTTTATATATGCTCATAAAATTATCATTTTAAAATAATTAATTTTGCTTTCTTTCTTTTACTTTCTTTCTTTCCTTTTTTTGTGACAAGATCTCATTATGTAGATCAGGCTGGCCTCGAACTCTATGTAGCCCAGGCTGGCCTTGAACTCACAGTGATCCTTCTGCCTCACTCTCCTGAGTGCTGTCATTATAGATGTGTGCCACCATGTCCCGTCAGTTTTTCTTAGTTTATCACATTTCTAAGAAAATTTGTAAAATAAACTGAGAATCAACCAGGGGTGGTGGCATATGCCTATAATCCCAGCACCTGGGAGGCTGAGGCAGGAGGACTGCCATGAGTTCAAGACCGGCCTGAACTACACAGCGAGACCCTATCACAAAACACTAAAAAAAAATAATTTTTTTAAATTTAAAAAATAAAAACCTGGCAAGTGTGAGGTCCTGAGTTCGATTTCTGGTGCCAAAAAAAAAACAAAAATAAAATAAAATGAGAATCAAAAGTCGTTTCTATTCAAATTTCTATTCACACACACACACATATATGGAAATTCAGACATTCAATAACTTCATGTGATATTTATAATTTCATTCCATCAAATGTCATGTCCCATGTTCTTAGTTTTTGAAAATATGATTACAAATGACTATTTTGAAAGTGTCTCCACTGCCACTAAATAAAAACTGACAGCATTAATCATCTCTTATGTCTTCATATAAACATAACCTGGCTATAATTCATCTCTTCCTCCAGGCCTAACCCAATCCAGGCTCTATGCAATGCAGCCAGTAATGTGTGCATATCTTTAACACCATTCATTTGTAATACTTCATGGCAATTGCCTAGATACTTGTCATTTCCCCAATTTGATTATAGGTTCCTTGAAGACAGAGATTATAACCGTTATAAAGTGTTGAAATATAGTCCATATATACAATCATTAAATACATAAAACAAATTTAATAAATTCATTATTTTATAATACAGCACTGACAAGAAAATATTATCTTCAGAATTATTTCATAAGCTTGTATTTTTCTAGGTTGAACATTCTCTAACCACTATTAAATAATTAGAACTAAAAATTAAACACATTTTAACCATAATTTCTTTGGTCACTAATATGTAACAACTAAGTACAAACTAGTAGAGTAAGATTTTCCCATTGGACTAGTGAAATCTAAAGAAGTGTCATAGCAAGGTGTCTATAATTTAGTCTGACAAATGCAGAATTAATGTCATGACTGAAAAGGATCAAAGTCTGCATTCATTCACCTTGCGGGAAAGGTCTGCAGCTGGTTGCTTGCGAGGTGCAAGATCCGCAGGTGTGGATGCCCGACCAGGACGGGGATGCACTGATCTGTCAGGAGGTTGTTGGTCAGGTAAAGCAGCTGCAGCATGCTCAGGCTCTCCTCCCCAGTGCAAGCAGAAGGCAAGAACTCCAGACTATTTGCAGATGCATTCAAGTATCTGAGACTGACACAAAAGAGATCATCATTTCTTTTGTGTTTCTTTCTTTCTTTTTTTTGTGACAAGGTCTCACTATGTAGCCCAGGCTGGCCTTGAATTTGCCTTCTTATGTAAGAACTAGCACATTCTGTGAGTATGAAATGCTGCCATTCCAACCTCCTAAACTAAAAAATAAAATAAAAATAAAAGAGTTATCTTCTCCACGTAGTTTTCTCTACCTGAGTCTATCCAACCTGAAATTCCTTTTACTCAGCCCATGCAAGCCAAGCACAGAGGGAAGAACATACGAGTGGCTCTCTTCCCAGGCTGTGTGATGGCTGGATTCTAACCTAGCTTCACCTTCTACTGTCTATGTGTCTAGTGAAAGGACACTGCAGAGTATGGTGTCCACACGTATCTCAACTACGGAGATATCCGCCAGAAAAAAAATTCATCTGGTTTTAATAGCATCATTATTTATTTAGCCGACCTCATAACAATCTCCTATGAGGAATGGACATACAGGGAGGCTGTTTGCATTTATTACAGATACCGTAATGCGTATCTTTAGGTCCTTATCCAATTATTTCTTTAAGGTACATTCCTAAATTTATGGGATCAAAGGACATATAAAGATTTTTTTTAACATATTACCAAACTGAACTTGAACAAGGCTATTCTTCCATAAGAATACAAGAATGTCAGCATGTTCACACATTGGTTAACAGTGGATCATAACTCAATGTAGTCACTGGCAATCTAACAGGTAAGACATGGTATGACTTAAACATTTGCCAAACATAGTATCTGGTATATAGAGAACATTCTTCATAAAAGACAGCTAATATATTTAAACTTGTACATTCTTAAATCTTCTTTATGTTGTATGATTCGCATCCTTAATTAGCTTTTAAGCTTACTGAGGATAACGTGAGTCTACTGCGTCCCAAAATTGTTCTATACGGAGTATTAAATAAACTGACAGTTTCCTACAGCTAAGTAACTTTTTTAACACAGATACTAAGATATAAATAAATTTTATTCAGAACATCATTAGAACTAAATGCAGTGAAATATATTGCTCACAAATACTTGTTAATTAAGAGCTATATCAAGCCTCCATATCAACTTACTTTTTTTTTTTTTAATGTGGGTACCAGGAGTCGACCTCAGGACCTCACGCTTGCCAGGCAGGCGCTTATGCCGCTATCTCACTGGCCCCCATATCAACTTTCTGAAAAGAAAATTTCCTTGAAACATTTTTTTAATTTTCAAAAATTTTATTTTGAGGACTATCCAACCAAGGGTGTTATAGATTAAGAGATATACAAGGTGCTAAACAGAGAACAAACATTTGTGAGCCAAATGCTTTTTGTATATCTCCTGTAGCCCTACATTAAATTACTACACTTATCACTGTTTTCTCCATTTCTATACTGAAGATGATATTGCTTTCCTTGTGTTGAAGAGTATCATGAAAAAAACTAGTATACTTGGATGGTAGGCAGGTGGGTAGGTCAGAGGTAGAGTGACTGATTGCCTAGCATATGCAAGACCCTGAGTCTGATCCCCAATACCACAAAAAACAATAAATAAAAATAAAACTTAGGGCTGGGGATATAGCTCAGTGGCACAGTGCCTGCCTGGCAAGCACGAGGTTGTGAGTTCAATTCCCGGTACCAAAAAAAAAACAAAAAAAAAACCACCTACTTTTAAAGATGACATACCTATTAGGGAAACCTGATTATAGGCCTTAAAATAGGAAGATATACAATGTATTTGTTAATCTGCAATGAAATACCAAATACCTTTTGGAAGTTTATTACTTGTAGATGCAGTTTTCAAAGTAGGTAGCAAAAAAGCTATGCAAAGAAAGAATGTAACTCAAAGACAGTTTGGTAAAGCTAGAATTAAATTGACTTTTGTGGTATAGCCTTTTCTCCCCAATGCAAAAGCTGAAAATTGCCCAAAGAAGCTACACCAAAATGTTGCAATTTCTCTTTAAATTTTAATAACTGTATTTAGTTTTTGGGATGAAAGCCGGAATCTTTCCAACCTACTTGAAACTGTCTGTAACACTAACTTCTTATTTGATGATTATTTCAACTTTGAGTTAGAGAGTACTACCTCATGAAACACTGCCATGTTTTCTTTCATAAAAATTACAACTAAATCTCCACCTATGGTTGGAATATCAGGTCAACTTAAAAACACAGTTCCAAAAATCACTCCAATGACAAGCCAATGCAGTTTGTTTAGCCAATGATTCCGCTCTTCTAAAACCAAAAAACAAAAACCCTCTAGTACTCACTTTAAGGCCTTGGAGAAGAGGGCATCTGGCAGCCTGGTGAGAACGTTATGCTGGAGATCCAGCGCCTCCAGGGTGATGTGCTCCACCAGAGCTGGAAGGCTGCGGACATGATTGTGTCCCACCATCAGTTTCCTAAGACTCAAGCTACTCAGAATTCTGAGGGGGATGATACAAAGAAACAAATAAAAACATACTTACATCTTTCTTTCTAAATCTATCCTAGGCTATTTAACTAAAAATCAGTCAACTGATTTAACAGAAACACATTCTTTCTAGATGGTATAATCACTGACAAGTGCCCAAGCCAGGAAAGCAGCAAGACCATATGTTACCCACCACCCACCACAAAGTCAGTAAGGTCATTCTGAGAAGAGAAAAGGTGAATTCATGAACACGAGCAGCACAGAAATCTAAGCTAAAGCGATTTCTAGAAAAAGCCCATTCCAATTTTAAGTTTAGATAGAAATGATGCTTAGATAATAAATAATTTCTATGGATTTAATATAATAAATTTGTAATAAAATTTCATTACAAGAAAAACTATTTATTGAGTGCTTAAATTGTGTAACTCATTTAACAGTGTTCAGAAAGATTAACTGACTGACTTGCCAAGGATCTCGCAGTGAATAGTAAATGGTACAGTCTGACTCCAAAGGTGGTGCTCAGATCTCTTATGCTACCAAGACTCTAGTTTAATTTTTAAAACTCCATAAGTACACATTTTACATCCCAGTGGTTTTGAATACACCCCCCCCAACCTCCCACTCTGCCAAGCACCACTCTCCTTCCCCTTCCACTGAGAGAAATCCCACCACCTGATAAAGGTCAGTTCAAATGCCATCTTCTCCACAAAGCATTCTCTAATTATTCAAAGGTCTTCGGAATTTCTAAAACAATTTATCCAGTACTGTGATTAAGAGTAAAGGTCTGGGGGCCGGTGAGATGGCTCAGCGGTGTAAACGCCTGCCTTGCAAGTGCGAGGGCCCGAGTTCGACTCCCAGATCCCACATACGAAAAAAGGGGCCGGTGATATTGCTCAGCGGCACGGGTGCCTGTTGGCGCGCGAGGTCCTGAGGTCGACCCCCTGGTACCCACAAAAAAAAAAAAAAAAAAAAAAGAGTAAAGGTCTGCAGTAAGAATGACTACATTCAAATGCTATCTCCCATTACTTCCTGGTTAAGTACAACCTCAGACAAGTTACCTAACAGCTCTTTAGTTTTCAAATCTCTAAGATAAAGATGTCAGCACATATGTAATAAGTTTAATAGATTAGGTAAGATCCTAAAAGTGAAGTTCTTAGGGTATTACCCAGCTCATAATAACTCATCCTATAAAATTAACTATTATGTCAGGCTTGTTGGTGCACACCTATAATCCCAGCACTCTGGGAGGCTGAGGCAGGAGGATCAAAAGTTTGAATCCCACTGGGGCAACTTAGCAAGACCTTATCTCAAAAAAGTAAAAATAAAAATGAGCTGAGGATGTAGCTCAATGTGAAGGCACTGGGTTCAATCCTCAGTATCACCAAAAAAAAAAAAAAAAAAAAAAAATCCAAATTATTACTAAAATATCACCAAGCTATGCCAGCAACTTGGTACATTTTATAACATTTATCTATGCGTGTCACAGTATCTTCTTATTAAGGATCTTATAGGCCAGACCATGTATTATATTCCTTATGACATATAACACCACCAAATACCCAGCAGGTATTCAGTGTTTACTGAACAACTGTAAGGCAACTCAAATCTAGGAAAATAAATAAATACAAACACACACACACACACACACACACAAAAATACACACACACATATATTATACACATTCACATGTATACATACCTCATAGGAACCTCTGTGAGAAGATTATAGCTCATATCTAATATTTCTAGCTTCTTTGCTTCACAGGCCCAATCAGGGATACATTCCAGCAAGTTTCTACAGAAAATAAATAAATGAGGGCTGGTGATATAGCTCAGTGGCATAAGCGCCTGCCTGGCAAGCACAAGGTCCTGAGTTTGACTCCTGGTACCCGCGTATGAAAAAAGAAAAGAAAAGAAATAAATGAAGGACATCAGTGACGATGACAAGGTATAGCTGGGCATGGTGGTATACACCTATAATCCCAGCACACTGAATGGCTGAGTCAAGAAAATCGCAAATTCGGGCCGGTGAGACGGCTCAGCGGCTTAAGCGCCTGCCTTGCAAGCGCGAAGGCCCGAGTTCGACTCCCGGAACCCACATACGAAAAAGGGGCCGGTGATATCGCTCAGCGGCACGGGTGCCTGTTGGTGCACGAGGTCCTGAGGTCGTCCCCCCGGTACCCACAAAAAAAAAAAAAAAAAAAAAAGAAAATCGCAAATTCGAACCCAGCTTGAATTACTTGGTGACTTAGTGAGAACCTAAGTTTAAAAAAAAAAAAAAAAAAAAAAAGATGGGGGAATCCCACAGGCCTAGGGATTCAATGCCCAGTACTGCAAAAAAAAAGACAAGACATATTATAGTATAGATCTTAAATTGTCCCCCAAAGGCCATGTGTTTAAGGCCTCGTCACCAGATTGTGGCACTATCAGGAGGTGGTAGAATCTTTAGGAAGGGAGCCTATGGAAGGAAGTTAGGTCATTAGGGGCACACCCTTGAAGGGGACACTGGGAACCTGGCCCCTTCCTCTCTCTTTGCTTCCCAGCTGCCTTGAGGTAAGCAGTTTCCTCTACCATGTGCTTCCTTCATGATGTACTGTCTGACCACAAGGTTCAACCAACCATGTGGCAAAATAAACCTTTCTTCCTTTAAGTTATCAGGTTTTTTGTTTTTGTTTTTTGAGACAGGGTCTCACTATGTAGTTTAGGCTATTCTTGAACTCACTATGTAGAGCTCAGGTTGGCTTTCAACTTGAGGCAATCCTCCCGCCCCAGCCTCCCTGAGTACTGGGATTACAGGCATGCAATATTGTGCCCAGCTATCTCAGGTATTTTATCAGAGCTACAGAAATGTGACTTAACACACAAGTGGAATTCATTTCATCCAGACAGCAATGTTATCCAGCCTATGAGCCCTTTAGGGCAGAGACGCTATCTCCAAGGCATCCCCTGATGTATTATGTGCAATACAGCAGGCAGAGAATGCTGTTAAATTAGAAGGGTGGGGAAGGACAAGTACCTGAATACATACAGTAATACTGGATCAATTACGCTACATGTTCAAAGATGGTAAGAACGCATTCAACAGTAGAAAAGCGCACACGTGGTAGGATGGGACAAGGAAGAGACGAGGAAAGATTTAGTAGAAATGGCATTTTAAATAAACTTTGCCAATGAGTCAGAGTTCCACAGATAATTCTGGGGAGAAAAAAGCAAATTCTAGGGAAAATTAGTAATGGATAAAGGTGAGGAAATAGGGATAAAAGATAATTAGTAAGAGGAAAGTTTCAAACCACTGAAAACATGAACTTAAATGTTTGGCACAGTATGAGGCAGATATTTAGTTAAAAGGGATTTTTGTTTTTAGACGGGACCTAGCTTCTCTATGCCTCAAGGTATCTATAGGTTAATGGGTAGATTTAATGAGGCAGAATGAAGTAAGTGCTGTATAAGAGAAATGCAGATACTGCTAGCAGCGTAGTGAAGGGAAGGAACACTGCCTGAAACGGGCCAAGGCAAGCTCTCTAATATGTCATCTGGGTTAGTATATGAAGAAAGCTATACTGTGACCTTGTAGGAAGAAGATATTCCAAGAAGGGGGTGCCAGCATAAGACAGAGCAGAGACTAGGAAAGAAACTGCATGATATATGAGGGAAGCAACCAGTTTAGTGGTGCTGTAGCAATTAGTGGTGGGAGATAAAAGCAGAAAAACTAGACTGGAACCAAGTCTAAACCATGTCTGGAAGGTTGTGACTTGATCTTGCTGGTACATGGGCCTCACTGAAGGGTTACAAGCAGTGGAGAGACAGTATCAGCTTTGTACTTTAAATAGATCACTGTGGAACATGTCTGTTGAGGTGGCTCTAGTGATGAAAGAATAATTACAATTACAAAGACAAGAAATGATACAAGCCTAATGAATATTAATAAAGTTGGAGGAGAGGAAAGGTGAGGAAAGGGAATTCTAGAAATATTTAAGGGGCAAAAATTAAAATGATTTGGATAGATTTGATGTAGTGAAGAAAGCAGAGGGAAGGATAAAAAATTACTTTCAGGCTTCTGGCCTAAAAGACAAGGGAGACAATAACAATGTAAGTTGGAATAGACACAAGACAAACGAGTTCAAGTGGGGTAGAGAACAATGAGTTTAATTTTACACATATTTGAGGTACCTGGGGATGTGCACATCAAAATATCTAGTGCAGATTGTAGGCATGAAATCTGAGGCTGAGAGAAGAGGGCTGGAAATCTGGGTGACACTGACACTTGAGTGTACCTGAAATCACTTGAGTAAATGAGATCATGTCCAGTGACAGGTGCAAAGGGCCAGCAATGAAACCCTGGGGATAATCGACCTTTGAAGGACTAGCTAAGGAAGGGAATATACAAGAGATAGAAGCAATGGCCTACGTGGCATGAAAAAAAATCAGGTTGCATTAGCCAGCCAAGAAATTAAGATGGTCGATGAAAAGGGAGCAAGAGTCAACATACTGGTGGGATAAGGAAAAAGGAACTGAAGAAACTGAGGCAATAAATGCAAATAATTCTTTTTTTTTTTTTTTTTTTTTTTTTTTTTTTTTGTGGGTACCGGGGGGTCGACCTCAGGACCTCGCGCGCCAACAGGCGCCCGTGCCGCTGAGCGATATCACCGGCCCCTTTTCCATATGTGGGATCCGGGAGTCGAACTCGGGCCCTCGCGCTTGCAAGGCAGGCACTTATGCCACTGAGCCATCTCACCGGCCCAATAATTCTTGAGAATAAGAATTTGGTGATGAATGTGATCATTATGTAGATCTAAAATGTACCAATAAAATCTGATTGAAGAAAAAAAAAAGAATTTGGACAAAAAGGAGGTAAGGGTATTAGATAGCAGTAGCTACAGGGATTGTGAGGTAAAGTAACTTTGTTATGACGACAGAAAAGATTAAAGTATTTGTACAGACTGAGAAGAAAGACACTGAACACATACAAGAGAAGAAGAGGGCGGGGGCCGGTGAGATGGCTCAGCGGCATAAGCGCCTGCCTTGCAAGCGTGAGGGCCCGAGTTCGACTCACGGATCCCACATACGAAAAACGGGCCGGTGATATCGCTCAGCGGCACGGGTGCCTGTTGGCGCGCGAGGTCCTGAGGTCGACCCCCCGGTACCCACAAAAAAAAAAAAAAAAAAAAAAAAAAAAGAGAAGAAGAGGGCAACAACAGACCAACTCCAGTGGTGCGAGTGGCCGAGGTCAAAAGCACAGACAGCTGGACTGGCCTTGAACAGAAGAAAGATGCTGAGAATGGGTATGAGTCTACATAAACTCAAGGCGGACGACAGGGAGCCTGGGGAAATCACCCACACTGGCCTCTGCTTTCTCAATCTAATAGGAAGCAAAACTCACATGCATGAGATGATGGGATACGAAGGAAGTAGTGTAACTGGGAACGTATACCAAGGACATCAGAAGGAGGTGACAAGAAAAGGAACCAATAAGCTTCAGATGAGGTTGGAAATTGTCATTTTACTGGTGCCAAATGGATGTGATTTTCTTCAGCAATGATCAAGCTCAGCAGAAAAGGTAAAATGCTAGTAATGATCTGTATTGGGATTTTGCCAAGATATGACAGAAAGAAGGATGGAAAGGAATCTAAAATGACAGCTTAATAATGATAATAAAGTAACTAAAAAAGAAACTTAGCTGGAGAGACTATTATATGCCAGGCACTATACTATATCTTTTGTACCAATTATCTCACTTAACTATCACAACAAACCTGATCATACACAACCCTGCCCACTGCCACTTGACTGCTTCAAGCACTCTATACTCAAGCATTTAGGTGCTGCCCTGTAACTGCTTGTCTGAATGTTGATCTCTCCAGTAGACTATAAAACTCAACCACTTAATGCTGAATGCCTAACACAGTGCTCAAAATGAATAACAGTATAGAGTAAACCTCATTTATTTATTCCTAACCACCAAGAGAAGTAATAAAGTCCTGAATATAATTAATATCTCCCAAATATCAAGCTGACAGTCATGAAAATATAAAAATTAACAAATATATAGAATTTTAAAAATTTAAAGCTACTATGTAGCTCATGAGTGGTGGCACCTGCTTGTAATCCCAGCAGTTGAGAAGGCTGAAGCAAGAGTACAGCAAGTTTGAGGCCAGCAAGACTATCTCAAAATAAAAGAAGCTGGGGATGTAGCTCAGCACTCCCTGGGTTCAATCCCCCCACATACACACCCACAAAAGAATTACCTGATACCAACTGAAAAAATAAAATAAAATCACTCCCATAAAGATGACAGTCTAGTGATGGCAAACCTTCCAGAGCTTTCAATGATACAAACAGCTCAGTTCGCCACCATTGTGATAGGCCTCCTCTTAAACCCACAATCTTTTAGAAGGGCTAATTTATAGGCACCTTTCCATTCCAAGAGAGTCCCTCTTTTAACTATAAAGCTATTAGACTTATTTCTCTAACTCATCCTTTTGCTTTCTCCAGGTTATTCAAATATTTCAATATATTTAGATTTCTTGTACTTCAAAACTGCCGAAGAGGGCCAGTGAGATGGCTCAGCGGCGTAAGTGCCTGCCTGGCAAGCACGAGGGCCCAAGTTCAACTCCCGGAACCCACATACGAAAAAAGGGCCAGTGATATCGCTCAGCGGCACGGGCGCCTGCTGGCGTGTGAGGTCCTGAGGTCGACCCCCGGCACCCACAAAAAAAAAAAAAAAAAACTGCTGAAGAATATCTAGCTCTTAAGAATCAAACAAGCACTACCCTCATGAGACACACTCACCGGGAGAGTTCCAGGGAAGTGAGTAAATTGGGCACAGGGTAGACATTCACTGCTGTTAGCCCTGTTGAAAAACAAACAGGCATTAGTGACATCCTCCAAAGAAGAAAGCGACTAAGAGAACAAGGGAAAGGTAGCTTAGTGAAATCACAAGAGAAAAACTGACATCATCTACTCAAATGACTAAACACAAAACTACTGGGCAACTCATGTTGGCTAATTGATCCTGATTTGTCTTGAAAAATAAATTGGTACTTAACAATTCTGTATTTATGTACCAATCTGTATGTATTTATATAACAACCAGTGAATTTCCACAAGCTGAACACATCAGTGGAACCAACAGGCAGATAAGGAAACAGAAATGTTACCAGCTCCCACTCTTACCTTCTTTCTAGTCACTGCCCCATAAGGGCAAAATTAATTATCCTGACTCTGAATTGTATAGATGGCTTTTCCTTATCTACACAAATAAATGCATACGGTATGTATAAGTTTTTTGTCTGGCTTCATTCACTCCACAGTATGCTTGTGGGATTTATTCATATCATTGCATGTGGTTATAGTTCATTCTCATGTCTGTATAAAGTTGTAAATACGCCACTGTTTATCCAGTTTATTTATTTTTTGCAATTAATTTTTTTTTAAAGATAACAAGTAAACATTCTCATGTATTAACAAACTCAAGCATTAGAGAATGTACAAATACCTTTTGGAGAAAAACATCACTCAGTGTAAGATTCAGCCATGTAAAAGCTAGGTGAAAATAGAAGACTAAGGAATGGAATAGTCACAGTGAAATTGCATTTTCATACTAGGGAGACAATACGATGTTTACAAATGTGCATCCAGTTTATTTCGCTTGTGAGTATTTTCTCGAGTTGCATCCATTTACCTATAAAAGTTTCCAGTTTTTCTTTATGGCTGAGTAGTACTCCATTGTATAAAAATACCACATCTTTTTTATCCATTCCTCGGTTAATGGGCATTTGGGTTGTTTCCACGATCTAGCTATTACAAATTGTGTTGCTATAAACATGGATGCACATATATCGCTGTGGTATGACGTTTTTAATTCTTCTGGGAAGATACCCAGAAGGGGAATAGCTGGGTCAAATGGGACCTCCAATCCTAGTTTTCTGAGGAATCTCCACACTGATTTCCACAGTGGCTGCACCAGTCGACACTCCCACCAACAGTGGAGAAGGGTTCCTTTTTCCCCACAGCCCCTCCAGCATTTGTTATTAGTTGACTTCTTGATAATAGCCATTCTTTCTGGGGTGAGATGGAATCTCAGTGTTGTTTTCATTTGCATCTCTCAAATGACTAGTGATGTTGAACATTTTTTCATATATTTATTTGCCATTCGTATTTCTTCATCTGAGAAGTGTGTATTCATCTCAGATGCCCATTTTGGGACTGGGTCTTTAAATTTGGAAGGTCTGATTTTTTTGAGTTCTTTGTATGTTCTCGATAGTAATCCTTTGTCTGAGGAATAGCTGGCAAACATTTTTTCCCACGTTGTGGGTTGTCTCTTCACTCTGTTGGTGGTTTCTCTTGCTGTGCAAAAGCTTTTTAATAAGATGAGATCCCAGTTGTTGATTCTTTGGGATAGTTCCTGTGCCACTGGGGTTTTATTCATAAAGTCTTTGCCTACACCAATGTCTTCAAGAGTTTTACCTATTCTATTTTCCAGGAGATTTAATATCTCTGTTTTAATATTTAGTTCTTTGATCCATTTTGAATTTAGTTTAGTGCACGGTGAAAGATATGGGTCTAATTTTAATCTTTGGCATGTGTAGAGCCAATTTTTCCAGTACCACTTATTAAAGAGGCTATCTTTCTTCCAGTGAATGTGTTTGCCACCTTTGTCAAAGATAAGGTGGCTTAGTATGTCTGGAGTTGTTTCTGTATCTTTTAATCTGTTCCATTGATCTTCGGGTCTGTTTTTTTGCCAATACCATGCTGTTTTTATCACAGTAGCTTTATAGTATACTTTCAAATCAGGGATTGTGATGCCCCTGCCTTGCTTTTGTTGCCCAGAATTGCCTTTGCTATTCTAGGTCTCTTCTGGTTCCAGATGAATTTTAGGATTGTTTTCTCTAATTCTGTGAGATATGTTGTTGGAATTTTGATCGGAATTGCATTAAATCTGTATAACAATTTTGGAAGTATGGCCATTGTCACTATGTTGGTTCTTCCGACCCAAGAGCAAGGGATATCTTTCCATTTTCTGATATCCTCTTCAATCTCTTTTTTCAGAGTACTGTAGTTTTCAGTGTAGAGGTCTTTTACTTCCTTTGTGAGACTGATTCCTAGGTATTTTATTTTTTTGGATGTTATTGTGAAAGGTGTTGTTTCCCTGATTTCTCTCTCAGTGAGTTTGTTATACGTGTACAGGAAGGCTAGTGATTTTTGAGTGTTGACTTTGTATCCGGCTACACTACTGAATTTGCTTATTAAATCTAGCAATTTTTTAGTGGAGTTTTTGGGGTCTTCTACGTAGAGTATCATGTCGTCTGCAAATAATGATAATTTAGCTTCTTCCTTTCCAATCATTTTTCCTTTTATTTCTTTCTCTTGTCTAATTGCTCTGGCTAAAGTTTCCAGGACTATGTGGAATAAGAGTGGGGATAGTGGACATCCTTGTCTTGTTCCTGATTTTAGAGAGAAGGCTTTCAGTTTTTGTCCATTAAGTATGATATTGGCTGCTGGTTTGTCATAGATAGCTTTTATCAGATTGAGATAAAGACCATCTATTCCAATTTTCTGTAGGGTTTTTATCATGAATGTGTGCTGGACTTTGTCAAAAGCTTTTTCTGCATCTATTGAGATGATCGTATGATTTTTGTCCTCGCTTCTGTTAATAGGGTGTATTACATTTATTGATTTACATATGTTGAACCATCCCTGCATCCCTGGGATGAATCCAACTTGGTCATGGTGTATAATCTTCTTGATGATTTGCTGCATTCTGTTTGCCAGTATCTTATTGGGGATTTTTGCATCTATGTCCGTTAGGGAGATTGGTCTGTAGTTCTCTTTCTTAGTTGGGTCCTTCTCTGGTTTTGGTATCAGGGTAATGCTTGCTTCCAGGAATGAATTTGGGTGCTTCCCTTTCAATTTCATTAAAGAGTTTGAGAAGTAGTGGTGTTAGGTCTTCTCTAAATTTCTTGGAGAATTCAGCAGTGAATCCATCAGGGCCTGGACTTTTCTTTGTTGGGAGATTTTTAATTACATCTTCGATTTCATTGATAGTTATTGGTTTATTTAGGATTTTTATATCTTCTTGGTTGAGCTTTGGTAATTCATATGTATCTAGGAATCTGTCCCTTTCTTCTGCATTTTCCATCTTATTAGAATACAAGTTCTCAAAGTAGGTATAGATGATCTGCTGGATTTCTGCAGGGTCCGTTGTGATATCACCCTTTTCATTCTTCATTGTGTCGATTTGAGTACTTTCTTTCCTTTTTTTAATAAGGTTGGATAAGGGTTTGTCAATTTTATTCAATCATTTAAAGAACCAACTCTTTGATTCGTTGATTCTTTTTTTAGTATCCAATACATTAATTTCTGCTCTGATCTTTATAATTTCCTCCCTTGTACGAGCTTTTGGCTTAGCCTGCTCTTCTTTTTCTAGAAGTTTGAGGTTCACCATTAGGTTGTTTATTTGTGCTTGCTCTGTTTTCCTGACATAGGAATTTAATGCTATAAATTTCCCTCTGAGGACTGCTTTCATTGTATCCCATAAGTTCCGGTATGTTGTACTGTCATTATTATTCAGTTGCAGAAACTGTCTAATTTCTTCTTTAATTTCATCTGTGACCTATTGGTTGTTCAGTAGGGTGCTATTTAATTTCCATGTGTTCAGGAAGTTCTTGTGGTTTCTTTTGCCATTGATTTCCAATTTCATTGCACTATGGTCTGATAATATACATGGGATAATTTCAATTCCTTTGCATTTACTTAAGCAGGTTCTATAAGCTAGTATGCGGTCTATTTTGGAGAACGTTCCATGTGCAGCTGAGAAGAATGTGTATTCTGATGTTGTGGGGTGGAACACTCTGTAGACATCTACTAAGTCCATTTGTTCCAAAGTTTGGTTCAGTTCTAATATTTCATTGTTGACTTTTTCTCTAGTTGATCTGTCTTTTTGTGACAGTGGAGTATTGAGATCCCCCAATACAATGGTATTAGTGCTTATTTGATTTTTCATGTCCATTAATATTTGTTTTATATAGTTGGGTGCACTGGTATTTGTTGCATATATATTTATGATTGTTATCTCTTCCTCTTGGATTGTTCCCTTTACAAGGATGTAGTGACCTTCTTTATCTCTCTGAATCATTCTTGGCTTGAAATTCACTTTGTCTGCAAATAGAATAGCTACCCCTGCTTTTTTCTGGGTTCCTGTCGCATGGAGTATCGTTTTCCATCCTTTGACTTTTAGTCTATGAATTTCTTTTTGAATTAAATGTGTTTCTTGTATACAGCATATTGTTGGATCTTGCTTCTTGATCCAATTTGCCAGTCTGTGCCTTTTGATCGGTGAAGTGAGACCATTAACATTGATGGTTAAAACTGATATGTATTGACTTATCCTTGTCATGTTATTTTCTTGTTGTTGGCTCCCCCTCTTTTTATTTTTTTTCCTCCCTCTCTTTAATTATTTGCTCTGCCTGGTGGATTCCTTCTGTTGGGGTTTCTGGAGTTGTAGTCCTTGTTATCCCTTTCTAGAATGTCCTTCAAAACATTTTGGAGTGCTGGGTTAGTGGTTATAAATTTTCTCAGATGTTCTTTGTCATGGAAGTATTTTATTTCTCTGTCTGTTTTGAAAGATAGTTTTGCGGGGTACATCAATCTGGGTTGAAGGTTATTTTCCTTTAGAACTTGAAATACATCATTCCAAGCTCTTCTTGACTTGAGGGTTTGTGCTGAAAAGTCCGCTGTGATTCTGATGGGCTTTCCTTTATAGGCGATTTGTTTCTTTTCTCTAACAGCTTTTAAGATTCTACTCTTACGTTGAATTTCTGGAATCTTGACTATGATATGCCTGGCTGAAGATTTTTTTTGATCATGGCTAATTGGAGTTCTATAAGCCTCACTTATCTGAACGTAAAATTCTTTTTCTCTCAGGGAATTTTCTTAGGGAAATTTTCTGTTATAATGTCTGTGAACAGTGTTCTGATGTCATTTATGCTAACTCCTGCTTTTTCATTGACTCCAATCAATCTTAAGTTATTCTTCTTTGCATCATCTAGCAGCTGCTGGATTGATTTTTCATTGTCCCTTGCTATTTTTAATAATTCTTTCTTTTCATGATCACTAATTGCAAGCCTGTCTTCTATATCTGAGATCCTGTCCTCACATTGGCTTAACCTGCTACAAATATTTTCAATGGAATTTTCTTTGGGTACCAGGGGTCAACCTCAGGGCCTCGTTCGCCAGCAGGCGCCCATGCCGCTGAGCGATATCACTGGCCCTTTCTTCGTATGTGGGTTCCGGGAGTTGAACTCAGGCCCTTGTGCTTGCCAGGCAGGCGCTTACGCCGCTGAGCCATCTCACCAGCCCCTTTCAATGGAATTTTTGTTCTCCTGGATATCTGCTTGAATCTGCTTTATGGATTCCATTTGTTTCCTATGCTGAGCATTCATGGCTTCTATCATTTTCTTAAGCTCGTCTATTTTTTTGTCTGTGTCTGCTCTAGCGTCCTTAAGCATGGTCTTCATTGTGGACATTATCTCTGCAGTTATCTGAGAAATTATTTCTGATTTAAATTTTTCCAGAGCCTCATTCAACTGCTTTGTTGTTATCACTTCAGAGATGTCAGGTGGGTGGCTTTCGGTTTGTCCCACCTCACTGCCCCCTGGGTTTGCCTTTGGTGAACTGGATGTGTGGGGTTGCATCTTGTTTAAGTGTCGTCTCATTTTCTTTTCTTTCTTTAGTTTAATTCCTGGGTTGCTGTTTGTAAATTGCCTATGGTAGGGTGCTTTATTGCTAATATTTCAAACTCTTAGGAGATGGCTACTTCTCTGAGGTATCTTCCAGGTGTAGCTTATTTTTGGGTTTTGAGCCTGCTGCAATATCCTACCTCTTTAATTTGTTGGAGATAAGAAGTTGCTGCCTGTTTGGCCCATTCCTTGGTTCTTTGGTACTGTGCCACAGTATTTTCTGTGATCCTTAGACAATCTCAGTCTTGGAATACCAGGAAGAAAAGCGCAGTCAGTGTGTCCTTCTCGCCGGTGCTTCTCTGTACCGCAGCATCTCGCATTCCTCCGCAGAGGTTCCCACTGGAGCCGTGGATGGTGTGGCGGCCACCCTGAGTTTTGAGTTCAGCCGCTGCCTCCCCCCACAATGGCGCCCGGCTAGTCGCTCTCTTGCGTGCCTGACGGCTGGGTGTCAGCACTCACCGCCAGTCTGTGTGTCCTTCACGACTGCTGCTTCTCTGTACTACGGCATCTCATGTTCCTCTGCAGAGGTCCCCACTGTAGCCATGGATGGAGTGGCAGCCGCCCTGAGTTTCAAGTTCAGCTGCTGCCCCCACCACAATGGCGCCTGGCTAGTCGCTCTCTCGTGCGGGATGGCTGGGCATCAGCACTCACCGCCAGTCAGTGTGTCCTTCTCAGCCGCTGCTTCTCTGCACCGCTGCTTCTCGCGTTCCTCCGCGGAGGCTCCCGGGGGCGCCGGCAGTCACCACGTGTCCGCAGATTTGAACCGCTTCTGTCGCGTCGGGATTCCCGACACAGGGAAAAGGTGCGGTGGCCACTTCTTTCTTCTTTGTTGGGGTTTCTCTCTTCACTTTTTCCGTGGGCCCCGAACTGCACTTCAGATCTTTCCTGGGTCCATGGGAGCCACTTCCCTCTTTCTTGTCCTCCTCCAGTCACTATATTCCAGTGTTCGGACAGCGACTTTTGGAGACGTTCACTGCCGGCTTCTTACAGATCCGCCATCTTTTTCCAGAAATTATTTATCCAGTTTAGAGCTGACAGACATTTAGTGTTTTCTAGCTTGAGGTGACTATGAACAGTGTTTCACTGAACATTTTTCAGTCCATGTCTTTGTGAATTAATGTAAGCATTTATGTTGAAAATGAGCTTAGGAGTTTCTAAAGTGATTGTACTAATTACACTTCCACTGGTATCTTCAGTCTTTGTCATTGTAGTCATCCTGGTGGGTATGTAGTGGCAATACCTGGGGGTTTCTATTTGTATATCCCTGATGAGAAGCGAAGCTGAGTGCCTTTTTCTATATTAAATGATCCTCTGGATAACTTCTTTTGTAAACCTGGGTTCTTTACCTTGAGGCATCAAAACTGCAACTGTTTATGTGAATTTAACATGAATTCTGCAAGCTGGGCATGGCGGTACACTCTGAGAGGCTGAGGCTAGAGAATCACAAGATTGAGCCCAGCCTGGGCAACTTGGGAGACTTAGCAAGACCCTGTTTCAAAAATTAAAAACAGGGGCCGGTGAGATAGCTCAGCGGTGTAAGCGCCTGCCCGGCAAGCGCGAGGGCCCGAGTTCGACTCCCGGAACCCACATATGAAAAAAGGGCCGGTGATATTGCTCAGCGGCACGGGCGCCTGCTGGCACGCAAGGTCCTGAGGTCGACCCCCGGTACCCACACACAAAAAAAATAAATAAATAAAAATAAAAACAATTTGTTTAAAAAGGGTTGGGATGTAGCTCAGTGTAAAGTTCAATGCCCAGTTAAAAAAAAAAAAAAAAAATTGCAAATAGACTAGCTAACCTCAAAGAAGCCCTGTTTAGAACACTGCTATGATGAAATCTCAGTGACCAACAATAACTGCCTGTGTGTTAAGGAGGTCTTTTCCAATAAGGCCACGCATTTAGATTTTCTAGATTAAAGAACTGGATGGGTCTGATATGGAATTTCTCCATGGCAAGGACCTACTACCATGTCACGGTACTGTACGAAGCACAAGTCAATTCTGATCAGTTGCGACCCTCTCTTTACCCAAGCAATTTAAGCCACAATTTGAAGTTTCTATTACATAAGAGGTAATGAAAACATTAGGGATTAACTTTCTTTTATCCTAATAATATATTCTTCAGATACAGAAAAGCAAATAAAATGAATACTCTTTCACCCATCGTGTAACTTTTAACAAATCTATATTCTAATCTATATGTTTTCCTTTTATTCAGAATTAAAATACTATATATAACATGAGGTAAACATCACAGTGAATAGGATTTTTCATTCTTATGGATTCTTTCATGCTTTATACATACATACAGCTAAGAAAATAATATTTTTGTGTTTTAAAACTTGATAACTATCATAATATATATGTATCTATGTACCTATATATATATATATATATATATGTACTTTCCTATGTGCTAAAAAACGTTTCTGAGATTTACACACATCAATCCACAAAATGGTAGTATATTTATTTCCATTGCTGTGCAATATTCTACTGCATAAATAAATCACAACTGATTTACTTATTTTCCTATTTACAGTAATTTTTTTTCTTTCACTATAACACCCCTGTGTTCTCTGGGATATAACCCAAGCAGGGAATTGCAAGAGCATGGTTTACATGGATCTTCAGTTTCTCTAGCACAGTCACATTGCTCTCCGAGATGGTCTGATGGTCAACCTTCTCACTGGCAACATGTGATGGCTCCAGAAGATGTTTCTCCTCATCTTTGGTTACACACAGCTTTTTTTTTTATTTGATGAGTATAAAGAGGCATTATTTAAATTTGCCTTTTTCTGGTACTTGATGAAACTGTAGTTTCCCTTTTTTTTAATGGTACTGAGGATTGAACCTAGGAGCATTCTACCACTGAGCTACATCCCCAACCCTTTTTATTTCTTAGTTTGAGACAAGACTTCATCCTTTCCTTCTTAAAACACAGAAAAAGTAAGTGTAACTTCTATGGTAAAGAAGCACGCCCCATAAGAATGGCCTCAACAAATAAAAGACTCTTTCCATTGATAAATATTCCTGGAGCAAATCCCTATTTAAATGAGGGGTTTCTTTTTCTAAACTAAGACAGCACAAGCTTCTAGACCAGGGATTGGCAAACTTTTTCTGTAAAAAGCTAAATAGTAAATATTTCAAGCTTTGTGAACCATAATACAGTTTCTCTACTACTCGATTCTGCTACTTTAATATAAAAGCAATGTGTAAACAATACGTACATCTATCACTGTGGCTGTGTTCCAATGAAACTTTATGAATGTAGAAACTTTTATTTTATAGAATTTTCATGTCTCAAGAATTCTTCTTTCGGGGCCAGTGAGACGGCTCAGCGGCTTAAGCGCCTGCCTGGCAAGCGCGAAGGCCCGAGTTCGACTCCCGGAACCCACATACGAAAAAGGGGCCGGTGATATCGCTCAGCGGCACGGGCGCCTGTTGGCGCGTGAGGTCCTGAGGTCGTCCCCCCGGTACCCACAAAAAAAAAAAAAAAAAAAAAGAATTCTTCTTTCTTTGTTTTTTTTTTTTTGTTTTTTTTTTTTTTTGTGGGTACCGGGGGGACGACCTCAGGACCTCGCGCACCAACAGGCACCCGTGCCGCTGAGCGATATCACCGGCCCCTTTTTCGTATGTGGGTTCCGGGAGTCGAACTCGGGCCTTCGCGCTTGCAAGGCAGGCGCTTAAGCCGCTGAGCCGTCTCACCGGCCCCTCTTTCTTTGTTTTTAAACTAACCATTAAAAAGTGTAAAGAAGCCAGGCATGGCGGTGCACACCTGTAATCCCAGCACTTGGGAGCTGAGACAGGAGGATGGTCACAAGTTCGAGGCCAGCCTGGGCTACATAGTGAGTTCAAGGCCAGGCTGCACTACATAGTGAGACCCTGTCTCCAAAAAAAAAACAAAAAAAACAAACAAAAAAAACTTGTAGAGAAGCTGAGAGTGGTGGCGTGCACCTGTAATCCCAGCACTCACAAGAGTGAGGCAGAAGGATCACTGTGAGTTCGAGGCCAGCCTGGGCTACATGGTGAGTTCAAGGCCAATCTGGACTATACAGCAAGACCCTGTCTCAAAAAAAAAAAAAAAAAAAAAAACAACGTGTAGAGACCATTCATTATGGAATGAAAAAGAGACAGCAGGGCAGGTTTAAACCCTGGGCCATACTTTGCCAATCCCTGCTTTAGAGTAGCATTGATACTGCTTTGGGCATATTTTCCATATGTGATGGTTTAATGAATCTCAAAGTATTTTGCCTTGTCTTTTCACACATACCTCAACCACTTAAGTACTGACAGCAAAGTTAAGAGATAAAGCTAAAACAAACTCCATTTTACAAAGCAGCAGCAAAAGACCACAAATGCCATTTTTCTTAGAAAGCTCAGACTACAGCTAAAAGAGAAAAAAAAAAAAAAAAAGAAAGAAAAGAAAAAGGTTGTACAGAGAACTCACTGTTTGAACTGGCGTAGAGAGTTCGCAGTGAGAAGCCACTGAGTGTCAGCTCCCTCAGCTGGTTCCGCTCACAATGCAGCTGCTCCAAGCTACATAAGGAGCTAAGATCCAAGTCAGTCAGTTGATTGTCCCTCAAATCCATGTGCGTGATATATTTATTTCCCTCCAGATTTTCAAAAACCAAGGTTTTCAAATGATTCATCCTTAATATTCAGAAATAAAGAAATAATTAGAAATGATTCTATTTAGTGTGTTTACCAAAAGAAAAATGCAAGAGATATGACCCCTTTCTCTCTTTCCTAAACAACTTATGAATTTCACTACTTGCCTAATTTTAAAAATATTGTGGGGGCCAGGGGTATAGCTCAGTGGCACAGCGCCTGCCTGGTAAGCACAAGGTCCTGAGTTTGATTCCCAGTACCCCCCCCCAAAAAATGCTGTGGGCTGGGCATGGTGGCACATGCCTATAACCCCAGCACTCGGGAAGCTGAGACAGGAGGATCACTGCAAGTTCAAGGACAGCCTGGGCTATAAAGTGAGTTTAAGGCCAGCCTGAACTGCACAGCAAAACCCTGTCTCAAGAAGACAAAAAAAAAAAAAAAGTTGTTTATAGACCACAAATGGAAAATACATATACAAATTAAATAAAGAGAAGGAAAAGCTGGGGGTGGTGGCACATGTCTGCAATCCCAGCTACTTGGGAGGCTGAGGCAGGAGGATTGCAAGTTTGAGGCCAGCCTGGGTAACTTAGTGAGACCCTGCCTTAGGGGAGAGAGCTGGGGATGTGACTTAGTGATAGAGTAGTTGCCTAGCATGTAAGGCCCTGGGTTCAATTTCAATTCCCAGTTAGAAGTGCGGGGGGGGAGATCCACAAAACCGGTAAACGGTAACATCCATGCACCTAGGAAGGGTAGGCGGCAGTGAAGGACAAAAAGGAGGAGCATGCTTCTGGGTGGGTGCATGGGTAGCTAAGTAGTCATGAGAGGAGTCAGATATCCTTCCTCTCATGGCTGTACTTACTCTGTCACCAGTGCTAACACTCATGTGACACTGACAGAGAAGAAACTACTCTGTACACATACAGAATGGTTCAAAGGTAAGCGCTATAAAATTACTTCTTGGTTCTTCTCCATACAAGTGTATGATTTGATGTACACAGGCCTGTTCTCATTTTCCTATATTTCAAGAAATCTCTTACTATTTCTTTACAAGGCACATCAATGGCTTCCTGTAACATTCAGTAAGTGTCTTCTACCACCTTATTATGACTAGAAAATAAGATTATGCAAATTTATTAGTGAAGCCTTCAACATTTCAATCATAATCAATGTTACCAAGAAAAAACCTCATGACTCAACAGAAAAATAGGCATTTATGGGAAAACTACAAACTACTAATAATATGCATATAAACAGATGTTCAACTTTAGTTACTCATAATAAATGTCAACTCAAACAATAAAAACTATTTCTATCTTCTACTGACAATAAGGAAAAAGGCAACTAAAACCCAACCCAACACAGACAGGGATGTGAGGAAACAGAAATTCTCATAAAATGTTCCAGGAAGGGTAAGTCAAAACAACCTCTGTCAAAGGCAACTTGATGGTCTGTACCGTGTGGCACACCTACCTGATCCTTACTTAATCTCTCTTCTAGTGCATGACAAATGAAGTTTTACTACAGCTTTAAAAACGTTCTACACTGTCCTAAAATCCTTTTTTTCTTGCAGTACTAGGGATTGAACCCAGGACCTCACACCTGTTAGCCTCTCTGCCACTGGGCTACAACCCAGCCCTAAAATCCTAATGTTTTTAAGTCTTTATAAAGAGCACACATAAAGGTCCATTAGCATCAAGGTAAAGTAAGCTGTAGTAAAGAATGGCCTCACCTTAAATCCACATGCTTGATATGGGTCATCCGGCTCAGCACCCCTAAGTCCAAGACTTCCAGACAATTTCCTGCCATAACCACTTTATCTAACATTGTGAGCTTCTCATAAACACCAGGAATGTAACTAAAGTTGTTGAAGGAAATTCCCAAGGAAGAAAGCTGTTGTAGATTTCCCAATTCTTCAGGTAAAGTATTCAGAAAGTTGCCATCAAGACAGAGTGTTTGAAGGCTGGGGGGGGAGAAAAGGTCTACTTTATGAAAGGTTTCATTCAAATGAATAGAACGAGAGTTATAGATTCTGACTTCGTCACTAATTATCAGTTCCAAAAGGTAGAATGTCCTAACTCTTGACCTTCACAGACTCAATAAATGACACAGAAAACTTTTAACATTAGAGTCAGAAAAAAAGAAAGAAAGAAAGAAAAACAACATTAGAGTCAAGATGTCTGTCTGCTGTTGAAATGGGGGCACTGGTCACTGCTGGAAGCAAGGAGATCTCTGGCATCAAACGTAGCTCTTAACTAGAATTCTAAAATTAGCGATTTATTTTACTGCAAAAGCTCAGGACACGGGGTCCGGTGAGATGGCTCAGCGGCTTAAGCGCCTGCCCGGCAAGCGCGAGGGCCCGAGTTCGACTCCCGGAACCCACATACGAAAAAGGGGCCGGTGATATCACTCAGTGGCACGGGTGCCTGCTGGCGCGCGAGGTCCTGAGGTCAACCCCCCGGTACCCACAAAAAAAAAAAAAAAAAAAAAGCTCAGGACACTACCTTTAGTCCCAATGCCAGACAACTACTTATTCTGCAAGAGAAAAGAGAAATCTAGTAAAAGTTACATACTTACTTTAGCAGGTTGCCAATCTGACTTGGCAGGTCATGAAATCCATTACAGGAAAGGTTGAGCTCAGTCAGGGTAGAAATTTCACATAACAATACAGGAAACAACCCAAGTTTATTGTGGGACAAGTTCAGGCCCTTCAGTTGAGAAAATCTAAAGCGCAAAAACAAATATATATACTGTATTTCAATAATCTGTTACATATCTTTACAAGAGACATCAATGGCCTTTGATGATCTATTTTAAGTGATCTGTTTCCATTTGTTCCATAAGTATCACTCACTACGTGGCAAATACTGTGTGAGGACAGAGGCTACCAAAGTTACTAACGTACAGTCCGTGCTAGCAAGCAGACAGGTCTAGTGTGATGGCAGTTCTCTTCTCCCTAAAAAAGTAGAAAATCTTGAAAAACAGCTCATGCTAGTACAATTGTTTTGTATCAAGTCATACGTGATATGCTTGAAATCTTTTGTTATTAAATTTCAAATATGTAATACAAAAGCCTTCACAAAACTTAATCAACTCACACAAAGGCGTGGCTAACAAATAGTGGATCAAACCCCATTATAAGCAACTTCTTTCACCATACTCAAGTTATGTTGGCTCAAAAGTCTCTTAAAAATAAATGGACCAGTTGAGCCTGAAAACCCATATGTGACAGCGTTTTACTGTGATATGGTCTGATAAACAACATAAAACGGTCATTTTTAGTGATTCTGTTTTGTTTGTAGAAGTAAAAGTATTTACACTGTCTTAAACAGAGATGGTACTGTCATAAAGTAGGTCCACAGGAGTCCCTCTGGAAGTATGTGCGTATCCAATTTGTCATTACACAAGTGCAGATGGTAAGGCTGGGGTGCTGTTCTCTACGACAATGACCTATCACAAGCTCCCAGATGTGAATCCCTGGTACTTCACTCAAATGCTCCTCATCCAAATTCTCAATGTTTGATCTCCAGAGGACCCGACCTTGATTACTGATAATTCTTCTGACTTGGTGCCTTGACTTCACAATTTCTGATCCACTCCTAGAAGGCAATACTGTAAACTGACTTCCTTAACACTATAGCTTGTTTTGATTTTTACAAACAAATATTATTAAAATACATCACAACTAAACATAGGTTTATACTTCAAAAATATTTCTGAAACACATTACTCCAGATGAGATAAAATCTATTTCTGGAAATTATTCTAGAGTTATAAGCTATTAAGTAAAAAATGTCATTTTAATGCATATTACTACATCTTTTCTTTTGGCAATAAGTGGATATTAATCCCAGGGCCTTTGCAATCAGTTACATCTCTATCCCTCCCCACCCTTTTTCTTGAAACAGGGTCTTGCCATGTCACTAAATTGCCCAGGCTCAGCTTGAACTTGCCATGTGATCCTTCTGCCTCAGACTCCCACAGCATTAGGGATTACTGGTCTGTACCACCACACTTGACTGTGAATTATCTTTTTGATCACCATGTAATATTTTTTTTGTCTGTTTTTTGAGACAGGAACTCAGTATATAGTTCAGGCTTCCCTTAAACTTACTATATAATCTAGGCTGGCCTCAAATTCACAGCAGTAACCTCCTATCTCAGCCTTGCAAGTGCCAGAATTATAGGTATGCACCACCATGCCCAGCTGCCATGTAATTTAAACCACTATGAATGCTTTAATTTCCAATTTCTCCCTTCCCAACCAGAAGCACAGTCATTTACACCACATATTTAGTCACAGCCATCCTTTTATGTTCTTGTTTTCTGCAGTATAGAAACAAGTGCCTCACACTTGCCATTGAGCTACTTCCCCAGGCCTTTTTTTATTTTTCACTTCAAGATATACTCACTAAATTGTCTAGGCTGGCCACAAATTTGCAATCCTGTCTAATCCTGAGTAGCTGGGATAACAAATGTGTGCTGCCATAGTCACCCTTCCTGGGGATGGGGTCTTGCTGTGCTGCCTAGGCTTATCTTGAACTCAGGAGTTCAAGTGACCCTCACACCTCAGCCTCCTAAGTAGCTAAGGCTTATAAGTGTGTACTACATATCCAGCTTTCACCCATCCTCTTATAAGTGGAGAAAGGAGTTGGAGTGAGTAGAGGGTAGGAATGAGAGAATATACTCTAACAAGGAGACAGAAAAATATGTAGGACATAGTCCTATAGGGATGAAGGGGTTCCTTTACTGGAAGGCAGAGGTTTCATAGATGACAAGACTCAAGAGTCGGTAAGAGCAGATACAAAAGAAAGACAAAGCCCTGACTCTGGAATTCCTGAAATTAGTCTTGTCTGCTTGAAGTCATTTATATTTGATACTTCTGATTCAAACACTTTCCATTAAAGAATAAAACAACTTTCTATTGCTAAATCTCTCAATTTACCATGCTTCACTCTCAACCACATAAAACAATTTCCAGACCACAACTCCTTGTTGCCTCCGTAACAGAATATATGCATTGATCTGTTTTACTGGGGATGGAGGGGGAATAGCAAGGATGTGGAAGAATTGTGTGAATTTGAAAAATCTTATTTAACTTCAAAACAGAAAAATTTTAGAATATATATGTATGTGTGTATATATATATTGCTAAGTGCTATGATTTGGATGTGGTTTGCCCCCCAAAGTTTCATTTATGTGCTGGAAGCCTGAGTAAGACTGAGAAGTGGTAACCTTCAGTGAAAGGTAATCAGGAAATTGGGGGTGCTGCCTTCAGAAGGGTTTCTTGGAGTGAGTGCCCAAGAAAATGGGTTGTTCCAAAAGTGCAAGTCCGATCCCTGAATCTCTTTGCTTCCCATCTCCTATGTGATATCTCCCTCTCACATGGGCTCCCACAGTGACGCCGTCTGCCATGATACGATGCAGACAAAATGGCCCCCACAAGAGGCTGAACCAACAGGGCCATGTGATCTTGGACTTAAGCTTCTTTGCCTTATATGTTACCCAGATGCAGCTATTTTGTTGTAGAAATGAAAAATGGATATTATAGTAAGCATGCTCACGTAACAGTACAAACCATTAAGATATTGGTTACAATTCAGTTTCAACATTTGGTCTGGAAACCCATTCTCCACATACTTGTAGAGTGTGTCGAGGCCGCCTGGTCTTCCTAATTGCATGAAGTTGTGTCGCAGATTGAGGTAGGTGATATCTTGACTGTAGAAGAGATGTTCGGGAACCTCCTCAAGGCTGTAACATGAGAGATCCACAGTACTGATTCGCTGGGACACCACCTAAATAAGGTCAAAGAGAAGAGCCTTCTGAGCGAGTTCTGACAACTGTCTATCACCTAGCACAGGTCAGAATGCATTTACAACCAAAAGGCACTGACTAAAAACTAGGAAAGAAAAAAGATAAATCCTCTTTTTTTCAGTGGTGGTACTGGAGGTTGAACCCATGGCCTTGTGCATGTGAGACAAGTAATTTACCACTAAGCTGCATCCCTAGCCCCAAAATATTCATTCATAAAAACCAGTTAATTTTCACTTTTCCTGAAAACCATAAGCTGCTTAAAAAACAAAGGTATAAACTACAAAGTTTCTTCAAATGAAGGGTTAATAAAAAAATACAAATCATAAAGATATAGCTGGGCATGGTGGCACATGCCTGTGATCCCAGCACTCAGGAGGCTGAGGCAGGAGGATCACCATTAGTTTGAGGCCAGCCTGGGCTACACAGTGAGTTCAAGGACAGCTTGCACTACATAAAGAGACCCTGTCTCAAAAAAAAAAAAAAAAAAAAAAAAAGATGGGAAGTTACAATTTCATACAAGAAGCAATACTAAGATGAACCAAAATTGACTGTACAAAACTCTCTGAAGGGCCAGGGATATAGCTCAGCGGCACAGTGCCTGCCTGGCAAGTGCAAGATTGTGAGTTTGACTCCCGGTACCAAAAAAAAAAAAAAAAAAAAAAAAAACCACTTTGAAACAGTGTGATATGAAGATACAAGCTTCCATAAGCACACTGCCTTGCTGCTTACCAGCAGTTTCTTCATCTGTTGTGAGTATAAAACTAAATAACCGGGGCTGGTGAGATGGCTCAGCGGCGTAAGCACCTGCCTTGCAAGCACGAGGGCCCGAGTTTGACTCCCGGAACCCACATACGAAAAAGGGGCCGGTGATATCGCTCAGTGGCACGGGTGCCTGTTGGCGCGCAAGGTCCTGAGGTCGACCCCCCGGTACCCACAAAAAAAAAAAAACCTAAATAACCAAGCATACACCACACTGCTGAGCATGACATAGATGCACAAAAACATTAACTTCTCTTTAAGAGGGCAGAAGAAAAGAGTAGCTACTTAAAATTGAAACAAGTTCTATTCAGAGTGCATTTTATAATCAACACAATATAACAACAAAATTCAATAGATCAAAAACCTTAAAGTTTTTACTTGTATAACACAGTCATAAAATACAGATTGTAAAAAATGGATCTAAACAAACAATATATTACTGGAAAAGCCACCCAGTCTTGATAGCGTATCATTATACTGTAATAATCCCTTATGCAAAATTATGCAAAGATGTCTAGGAGAGAATGTGGAGATCAGAGTACACTTGTAATTTATCTTTAACAGCTAAAAAAGTAGAAATTATGCTGAAAGGCTAATTATCGTCAGCAGATATAACAATGGTTTGTAACAGAATTATGTCACTGTCCATCAATAACTTCAATTTGTACATCAAGGCTGCTCCAACCATGAACTGACCAAGAAGCACTGGGCTACAAGCTAGAGAATAATAATAAATCACTGAGTACTATGGCTGAGGGAAAGCCATGAAATCTCACTGCATCTCAACTCCTTCAAAGGTCAAATCTCATTATGTCTTAACTGCTTCCAAGGCCCTACCTCACAGAGATGGTATACAGGTAAATCACCTGAAAAAAACTGACCGTGTGTTGTACTATGATAAAAAACTATGATAAAAACTTGACGGAATTCCGTTACTTATCATTATATCCTAAGAAAAACCTAGAAATGAAATTAGGAACTATAATTCACTGTCCTAGGCCTAAGTTCAGTTTCAAAATACAGCAAGTCCCCAACTTACAAACATTCAGGTTCAAACTTTCACAGATGTACTGTGTAAGATTCACAGGTGTACTGTAGAAGACTCACTTTGCCGGACTATGAACGAATCCAACTTACAAACATTCTCCCGGAACAGAACTCATTCAGAAGTCGGGGACTTACTGTACATTGCTATTGAGCTCCCGCATTCCTACAACCACGCCAGGAGGTCTGACCACTTATCACCTTAGATGCTTGCCGCTGCCATCTCTGGTACTCCGCCAAGGTCTCAAAGCTGACATGGTACGTCTGAGCTTGGGCTCCGGCTGAGCTGAATGCAAGGGAGTGCTGCCGTCGCTTTACTTCTTCTACCTGAATGACAGGAGGGGAGAAAACCAGAACTACTAAAAAGAAATCCCAATCAAAAAGCAAAATGTGATGACAAGGCAAATAACCCAATTCTGAAAATGGCAAGAGAAATGACAGACATTTCTCCAAAGATGTACCTATGGCCAGTAAGCCCATGAAATGATGATTAACGTCATTAGTTGTCAGGGAAATATAAATCCAAAGCACAATAAGATATCACTTCACATCTACTAGGACAGTTAAAATAAAAAACACAAGTTTGTATAGTAAGTCTTAGCAAAGCCAGGCATGGTGGTGCACACCTGTAATCCCAGCACTTGGGAGGCTGAGGCAGGAGGATCACCATAAATTTGATGCCAGTCTGGGCTCTATAGTGAAAACTTATCTCAAAAAAAAAGGAAGGATGTGGAGAAGCTAGAACTGTCATACTCCTGGTGAGAATGTAAAATGGTATATCCACATTGGAAAACAGCCTGGCAGTTCCTCCATAGGTTAAACACAGAGTCACTGTGTGACCTAACAATTCCACTCCCACATTTACATGAAAACATACATCCACACAAAAACTTGTACATGAATGTTAATACCAGCATTATTCCTAATGACCAAAACATGGAAGCAACCCAAATGTCTATCAATGAATGAATGCACAAAATGTGGCCTATCTGTAGGATGGAATATTATTTGGTCATAAATAGGAACAAAGTATTGATACATGCTACAATATGAATAAGCTTTGAAAACATCTTAAGTGAAAGAAAGCAGTCACAAAGAACCATATATTTTATGATTCCATTTATATGAAGTGTCAGAATTAGTAAATTTACAGAGAGAGAAAGTAGATTCATAGTTGCGTAGGGCTGGTAAGGGAAATGGGGAAACTGATAGGGTTTCTTGATTATAAAAATGTTCTAAAAATTATTGTGGTAGCGGGGTGTGGTGGCACACACCTTATTCCCAGCTATTCAGGAGGCTGAGACAGGAGGCTCTCAAGTTTGAGGCTAGCCTAGGCAACTTAGCAAGCCTCTGTCTCAAAATAAAAAATAAAAAGAGCTGGGGATGTAGCTCAGTGCAAAGGCCCTGGGTTCAATCTCCAGTACCAATCAATCAACATTATTGTGGTGATAGCTGTGTAAGTCTGAACATCTAAGACAATGCACATCCCACAAACAATGGCCCTTTCTCTCCCCTTCTCTCTGCACAAGCATACACTCTCTCCCTCCCCTCCCTTTCTGCCCTCCCTACTCCCCCAGCACTGCCTCTCTCCCTCCCTTTTCCCTTCCCTCCCCCCATCTGCCAATGAGACACTAACAAACCCAAGGAGTACACTGATCCCGATCCATCAGCTGTGCTTTTGCTCTGTCCTCAGCAGCTAGCAGGCAAGACACCAGCACCCTATGTCTCCCTCACTGCCGGGGACCCTTATAATATTCTTTTTCATCCCATTTAAATGTCTCTCACTAGACTTGAAAGAGGCAAGAACCTTCTCCATTCCTGTTCGGGGCGGTGGTAGAGATTCACAGCACAAAAACAGCTCTTCAAAGCATCTCTCCCCCAAACACAAACAAGTCAACCTATATAGCTTTGATGAGGATACAGTCTTTTTATAGTTATGGAACCACGCACATCTTTTGCATCTTACTTTGGCACGTCATAGCTGTTGAATCTTGGCAAATCAGCTGGAAATTTACAAGTTATACTGGCAAATCATTAGGTTTCTGGTGCCAACTAAAAACTGAACCAAGTGGCAGAAACACAAAATACTTTGAGCAAGAAAGAATCGTGTTAAAAAGGTTCACTAAAATTAAATAATTTTCATAATATTTGTGATATTCACGACCTAACCATTTTATTAGTAAATCATTGCAATGAGTGTCAAAACAAAGAATCTTACTGAAATAATGTTCTAGAATAATCTTTTCTTTTAAATATTTGATTATGAAATATTCCACACAGAAAAGTACATAGAATCATATGTCAAATATTGAGGAAGGGTTGTAAATTTCCCACTAGAAATTAATTTGTCAGCTACTCTGTAATTAATTTTTGTATTATGTATGTTGAGACTACACTGTTACATATGTACAACTTTGGCATTATTAAATATTAATGGTAAAATGTTCCTTTTATCATTTTATAGTGAACCCCTTTATGCCTATAAATATTTTTTCCCATTAAAGTCTTTTTAGGGACTCAAAATTCAGATTTTTAAAATTCATTGATTCTAAGTGAACTGTCTGATGAATTTTTATAAATGAATAGTACAATCCTATGAACCCCCCAATTTCTCTTGTGCCCCTTTGTAGTCAATCCTTTCCCTGTTGCTAGTGATCTATTTTCTAACAACTATATTTTTAAAAATTTTTTAATTTCATATAAATGAAATCACACAATAAATGGACTTTTGGATCTGGCTTTTTCCCTTAGAATAATGCTTTCCAGGGTTATCCTTGTCCTTGTGTGTGGCATCAACTCATTCCTTTTTACTGCTAATCAGTATTCCACTGCATGGATATACCAAATTTATCTATTAATCCACAAGTTAACAAGCACTTGGGTTGTTCCTATTTGGGGCCATCATAAAGCTGCTATGAACATTCACTTGTAAGTTTTTATAAGAACATATAGGTTCATTTATTGTGGTACATAACTAGAAGCAGAATTGCCATGTCATCTGATAAGCATGTTTAATTTTACAAGAAAAGTAACTTCCTTCCCACAAGGACATATAAATGTTCTAGTTTATCCACATCTTTGCCAAACTTGGTATTTTTTTTTTTTTTTTTTTTTTTTTGTGGGTACCGGGGGTCGACCTCAGGATCTTGCGCGCCAGGAGGCACCTGTGCCCCTGAGCGATATCACTAGCCCTTTTTTCATATGTGGGTTCCAGGAGTCGAACTCGGGCCCTCGTTCTTGCCAGGCAGGCGCTTACACCGCTGAGCCATCTCACCGGCCCCAAACTTGGTATTCTTAAGTCTTTTAATTTTACCCATTTTAGAGGTATGTAGTATCCCACTGTGATTTTCATTTTTATTTCTGTAATGACTAATGATGTTGAGGATCTTTATATGTGATTATTTGACATCTGTTTATCTTCTTTGGTAAAGGTATTATTCAAATCTTTTGCCCATTCCTCACTGGGTAATTTGTCTTTTTTATTACTTAGTTACAAAAGTTCTTTATATATGCTGAATACAAACCCTTTGTTACATACATTCATAGGTTCTGTGGATAGTAAAACATAACCATACCAATTTTCTTTAAGTAATGGCAAAATTTATTGAAAAAGTAGAAGAGAAGAGTGAGAGAGAGAGAAACTGGCTCTGCAGAGCGAGCTTAGGCTGAGTCAAAAAGGAAAAAGCAAAATAAAAGTATACCCTGGAGGAAACATGGTGGGCTATCACGAGGAAAGCCAAGATAGCCTAATTTTCTTTTGTTGCTTGACTAGTATACATTTCCCTATCATTTAATAATAGTCAACCTTCTTTTAAGTCTGTCTCTTATAAAGACCAAATAGGAGGGTTTTAAATAACAATCTGACAACTGCAATTATTACGTACTATTATTAATTTGGATTTATCTGTGTCACTACAGTTTGTGATAATTTACCAGGCTAATTATTTTTTTTTTTTCCCATTTCTTCCGGCTTTCTTCTTCTTCTTTTTTTTGGTGATTACCCTTAAAATGCGTAAATTCACATTTGACAATGTTTCTAATAAAGTTTAAAACTACTTAGTGTTTCTATCGTATCCCAATACAGTATCATACTTTACTTATCGAGTACATGGCTACACCTTGTACCCTTATTCAGGACAGTATGGTCTTAGATAAAATATAATTTTTAAAACATTTTATAATCAGTATTAAATTTGCCATCAGATTTTATCAATGTCTGCACTCATTTCTGTTTCTTGTATCTCATACCTTCTCTTTAAATTTACTTTCCATTATTGTTTTCTCTTTTTTCTTTTTCTTTGAGGGGGTAGATTTGGAAGTATATCTGTAGCTCTTTTTTTGGAAACATGATCTCACTATGTAGTCCAGGCTGGCCTTGAACTTGCAGCAATCCTCCAGCTTCAACCTCCCACGTGCTGGGATTACAGGTGTGCGCCACCATACCCAGCTGTAGTTCTTTCAGAGAGAATATGTTAGCTTAATTGTTGAATAAAAAAATGTGGGGGGGGTGTTTTGTTTTGTTTTGTATTTTTGCTTTGACTCTTGTAAGATAATTTGTCTGGTATAAAATATAGGTTGACATTTTTTCAGCAACTTTCCAAACAATATTCTACTACGTATTTTTGATAGGACAACTGCTGTTAAGTCCACCATTCCTTTAGAGATAATCTTTGACTCTCGGGAAGTATTGTATTGTCTAAAAGCATTTTGTTGTTTTGTTTTGAGACAGAGCCTGGCTACATGGCCCAGGCTGGCTTCAAACTCTTGGGCTTCAGCTATCCTCCTACCTTAGCCTCCCAAGCAGCTGGAACATGGCATACACCACTGCATCTGGCTTTCTCCAGAAGCTTTTATGATTTGCTCCTGTCCTTTATATTCTGCAATATATTGATATATAGATTTATTTTTTATTTCTCCTACTCAGTCCTCAGTATACTTTTAATCTGGACATTCATGTTCGTCTGCATTTCTAGAAAAACTTCAATGATTATTTTTTCATCTATTGCTTGTCCTTTGTCTTCTCTGCTATTCCTATTAGGTTTATACCACGGCCTCTCTAAAAGGCTTTTATCTTTTCTGTGGGGTAGAGATGGGAGTACTGAGGATTAACTCGGCCTCACACCTGCTCTACCACTGAGTTATACCCCAACCTTTTTTTATTTTTTGGAGGTTTGGAGAGTTTTATTGGAAATAAGAATAGCTCCTGAAGGTGTCCCAAGTGGGTGGCCACTGAAGCTCTTTGTCAGGAGTATTTTATTTATTTTTCTTTTATTATTTTTTTTTTCAATTTTATTTATTTTTTTTAAAGACAACAAGTAAACATTCTCATGTATTAACAAACTCAAGAATTAGAGAATGTATAAATACCTTTTGGAGAAAGACATAACTCAGTATAAGATTAAGCAATCCAACCTTTTTTCATTTTTTTTTTTTTTTTGTGGGTACCAGGGGGACGACCTCAGGACCTCGCGCGCCAACAGGCACCCGTGCCACTGAGCGATATCACCGGCCCCTTTTTCGTATGTGGGTTCCGGGAGTCGAACTCGGGCCCTCGCGCTTGCAAGGCAGGTGCTTACGCCGCTGAGCCATCTCACCGGCCCCCTTTTTTCATTTTTGTTTTTTTTTTTTTTTTTTTTTTTTGTGTGTGGGTACTGGGGGGTCGACCTCAGGACCTCGCGCGCCAGCAGGCACCCGTGCCGCTGAGCGATATCACCGGCCCCTTTTTCGTATGTGGGTTCCGGGAGTCGAACTCGGGCCCTCGCGCTTGCCGGGCAGGCGCTTAAGCTGCTGAGCCATCTCACCAGCCCCCTTTTTTCATTTTTGAAACAAGGTCTTGCTAAGTTGCCCAGCCAGGCCTCAAACTTGTGATCCCCCATCTCTGATCCCTAGTATGGGCATGCACACTATACCTAGCGTTTTTATCTATGAAATTCCTCAGTACATCAGTTAATTATATCCAGCCATAAACAATGGCTTAAAAAATATGAAGTAAAAGAAAAGAAAAAAAAAATATATATATATGTATACACAAGATAGCTAAGATAATTACACTACTAATTTCTCTTAGTTCATTGAAAAGAACAGTATGTACTTATATTGTTTGATAAATTTTGCATGCCTATATCTTATAATCTGAGCAACTACTTTGAAGATAACAATATACAATATATTAACCATTGTTAATTTCCTATTATCTTGTTTTGAAATTCTGTATCAGTTTCTATTGTTTGTTTTCTCTTTAAAATAAAAAACAAAAACAAAAAAAAGATGGAGAAGTCAGTCCAGGCCTGGTACAGCAGCTCTATAATGCCATCAAGAACTCAGGCTCCTTTCCAAACAGCCATACTCACCTGATGCTTGACAACTCAGTCACCACGCAACTGTGCCACCTCCAATACCCAGGGAATTAAAAGAAGGCAAAGTAGGGCAAAGAGTCAAGACACCATGTCTGCCTCCTTTCCACCTGCCCCAGTACTGGGAAATGAACCCGTGGCCTTCACACTGAGCTACACCCCCAGCTCTTAAAATTTTTTATTTTGAGACAGTATCTCATAAAGTCATTAAATTGCCCATGTTGGGCTCAAACTTGTGATCCTTCTGCTTCAGCCTTCCAGATTGCTGGTAACCACACCTGGCTACCTGCCCCATTTGAAAGCGCTTTTCTAAAAGTCCACCTGAAAACTTCTATCTCATTAGCCACTACAAGACAGGGTGGGAGATGTGTTTTTTCTTTTTTAATAATTTTTTTATTAGTACATGTTTGCAGGACATAATGATTACATTCATTATGGGGAGTAGGTACATGTACAAAACACATCTTTTCTTCAATTTTCACTTTATTTTGTTAATACATTTGTAGTATATCACAATCACACTTCTCGTGGGGAGTTGGTACATACACGTAACATAACACAATCCCTTTTTTCTCCCCATCCCCTCCCCTCCTCTCCATCCTCCTTCCCCGGGAAATATAGTTTTTGCTCCTGGGCATATTGCCAGCCTGACCAAAATTCTGTTCCATTAGCAAGAGAAAGAAAGAATGGACAAGAATTCCTTTACTGTTACCCAATTCTCTATCTTTTCCACTTAGTAAGTTTTTTTGTTTGTTTTTTGGGTTTTTTTTCATTACCAGGGATTGAATCCAGGGCCTTCACACTGAGCTCTTTTTTCTTTCTTAGTTTAAGACATAAAACACTAAATTGTCCTGGCTGGGCTTAAACTTGGGATCTTCCTGCCTCACTCTCCCAGAGTGCTGGGGGTACAGGCATGAGCCACCACACCTGACTATTCACTTAAGCTTTAAATTAAGTTTTAAATTAAGGATATAGTAACTATATTCTGGCCTTGAATTCACTATGTAGCCCACCCTGGCCTCAAACTCACAGCAATCCTCCTGCCTCGGCCTCCAAAGTGCTAGGGTTATAGGGATGCGCCACCACACCTGGCTCATTTCTAATATTCTAATTCACTTCTTCATAGCTGGATACAGTATTCTTTTTTCAGAATTTTTCTTATTCAGAATTTTTTTTCCCTTTTTTGTTCTTTTATTCTATCGTGGACATTCCTAAACACATTTATTTCTAAGTCTTTTTAAGATATTTATTTCCATTTCAATCTGAAGTATACTAATCTTCTGACTATTGGGTTTGTGAATAGATATTTTCTCTAATGTAAAATTTCTGTGTTTCTGCAGAATTCAGTTTAGAGGCTCTTTAAATAGGAGGTTCATTTCCTCTTTGTCTTTCTTGCTCTATCTATTTCCTGCTTCCTTTCCACAAATCCCCAACTTTGTCCTCGTTCACCTCTTCCCTTTCAAGCAATTTTACTTACTTTCTTCACACTGTCCTTCGGCCTCCAAGACAAGAACCAGGTTTCATATATGGTGGGTTCTTGCCTCGTATTTGATACTGGAGATTAAGCCTAGCCCAGAACGCCCATCAAGAGCAGAGAACTTTTAGACCCAGATACTTATAGGAGCTGTACTCCTGGGCTGTGACAACCTTTCAAACCCATTATGCAGCAGGCCCACAGATTCAGACCTACTAACCACTTTACATTTCCAAGCCCAACTATGTCTTTTCAGATTTTTACCTTTTTAATACATGTATTTTATCTATATTACTGTGTATTTGGATCAGATTGGATGTTTCAGAGTGTGAGTTCACAATGTCATTCTGTTGGGAAGTCCTCTTAAATTCACATTGGTTATGACTTTCTATAAATATTAACATATGTGTTTATGGTCCTTGTAACTCAGTTTGTCTAACTAGCAAATGAACTCCTTTCCTGGCAGGTGGAACCCTCTCGGACAGATGTAAGAAGTGGCATGCTTCCCTGGCTGCCGAATTGAGGCTCATGAGCACCCTAGTCTCTGAATTTTATTCTGATGAGGGGAAAAAAAAAAAGAGGAAAGAATCTATTTTGTGGATGGATGTTGGCAGCTACTTGTAGTTCCAAAGGCAGTTTCTCATGGCAGCACCCCATCCCCCAGCCCACTCTTAGTGTTGCCTGCAAGTGCATCTAGTGCATAGCAGTGAAAGTGGGGGTACCTTCAACAGATTGTTCTTTGGCAGAATTTGGGGGAATGGGTAGTCTTTGAACCTCTTAGAGAGTCTCTGATATAATCTTTAATGATTGGTTTGTTTGAAAAGATGCAAAAATCTATAAAAAGCTATGTGATATTTTCTTTCTTCTTTTTTTCTTCAGCGCTAGACACTAAATCCAGGGCCTTGCATATGCTAGAAAAGTCCCCTACCATTGAGCTATAATTCCAAGCCTTTAATTTTCTTAATGATTAAATAAAAGAATAATTCATCTTTGTGAGTCTTACCTTTCCTCCAACCAGAGGCAAAATGTGCATCTTTCCAGTTTGACAATCCTTCACTGAGGAAACAATAAGGCAGGTACCACAGAGAACAACTAGGCGTTCAGCCCACTTATGCAGCTGGGTCTTTCCCTTGCGTACATTATAGATGCCAGACAGCAGGATTCGATCCAGATGATCCATCTGGCATGGTTTTTCTGAAAAGAAAACAGTACTTCAGAATCCACCATTAAAGTAGTATAATACAGAAAGGGAAAAAGAAAGTATTATGTGCCAACATTCAGTGCCTTATTTATAGATGTAAGTATCCAGGCAATATGGGTATTTTAAAATAAGATTTTAGTCCTAAAATACCCACCACTGAATTTATATAGTGGAAACACTTGTGAATTTCAGTCCACAGAGCAAGACTTTACCTTAGATGGCACTGTTAACCCTTCCCCACATAGCTATCCCTTGTAGGTATGCCAAGAAAGGCAGTACAGCACATGGATTAAGATCATGCACTTTAGAGTCAGGTACATTTGAGTCTGAATTCTGGTTCTGCCACTTACTTTGTTTCCTTGAACCACCTAATCTCACTGACCATTACTTTCCTCATTTATACAGTGTGGATTTTATCACCCTATCCGTTTATGTTTTATTAATTCCCTACCTTCAAAGGGATCTTGTGAGAAAGATAATGTAAATCACTAAGCATTATTGTAGATATAAAATAAATATAGAATAAACGATACCCACTATTGATATTAGTCTATTCTAGAAGGAAGAAAGTAAGAACTACAGAAGTTCTCTAGTTCTGTACATAATCCTCCATCTCTCTGTCTCTTGTGAGGAAAAGCTTGTGAATGGTATTTCAATCAACTGTTCCTGTCATGGCAGCAGAAGCTGCCAGAGGTATGCATGAGCTTCTTTCTTTAGGTACCTCCAACCTGTCAGACGTCTCCACACGACCAAGATACAAGGAAAAAAACAACACGATAAGATACAAGAGATGTGTTCTTGGTAAAAGCACTACTAGAAACAGGTAAGTATAATACACAGAAATGAGAGGAGCAGGAGCAGTATGAATGCATAAGCAGTAAACCTAGAGTTGGGAAAATCACATATCCCTACACAACTGACCATGTAACCTTGGGCATCACTCTGTCCACTTAACCATGCGTTTCTTCTATGTAATATGAGAAAATGGGCTAGATTCCCTCAAAGTTTCAAAACTTCATTACTCAATAAAACTTTACATGCCGATACTAGATTTATTAGATGATCATTTCTCCTTTTCCTTTTTTCTTTCTCTGTCTCTCTCTTTGTTCCTTCCTTCTTTCCTTTTTTTAAAGATAATAGTCCAAAAAAAAAAAAATAAAAAAAAAAATAAAGATAATAGTCCAGGCTGGCCTGAAATTTGTTAAATTGCCTAGGCTAGCATTGAATTACTATCCTTTTGGCTCAGCCTCCCAAGTGCTGGGATTATAGGATTGTGTCATCATATCTGGCTCTCCTATTGTAAATTGACCCTTCTACCTATATTCTAAACTCTACCTTCCTCAGGGAGTTTGTTTCTCCCAGATCCACGTTTCCTAAACTCTAATTCCGTATCTCCAACTACCTGTCAGACATACCTAACTGGGTATTAACCACCACTTAAAATTAAATATGCCTAAATCAAGTCTTCATTATTCCTGCAAACCAGCTCCTTCTCATAAGTCAAGCTCTGTCCTCTCCTGAAATCACCCAGGCTCAAAATCATAGTCACCTTCAACTTTTGAGTTCTCTCCCTCAACTCCCCTTTCAATCAACCATCAGCTTTTACTGATTATTCCTTCAAAAATCTGTTGTAGGAAGGATGCTTTCTCATTCTCTATTAATTCACACCTGAATTAGCCACACTAGTACAAGATTTATCTTCCTCTGGCTCATTTGGATTCCACCACCTCTTCTATCATTTGCCATATGGAGGCTAAACTGACAGTGTACTCATGGCCCAAAACAATCTGGACTCAAATTATCCATGATTCACAGAACATGAAAAGAAATTCCTAATCCCCCACTTCTGTCCTTTCGATTTCTTCTGGTTTTTTTTTTTTTTTTTTTTTTTTGTGTGTGTGTGTGTGTGTGTGTACCGGGGGTCAAACTCAGGACCTCAAATGCCAGCAGGCGCCCATGCCGCTGAGCGATATCACCAGCCCTTTTTTCGTATGTGGGTTCTGGGAGTCAAACTCAGGACCTCGCACTTGCCAGGTAGGCGCTTATGCCACTGAGCTATCTCACCGGCCCCTTGATTTCTTCTTACTGAAATTTTGCCCATTTTTAAAGAAGCAACTCATATATTACTTCTTCACAGACTCCCCCAACTTCTAGGTATCTCCCTGATTTTCTAGAGAAACGTGACAGGAAACTACTCTACCATCTACCAAAATATAAATTAAAAGAGTTTGGTATCTGAATAAAAGACAATAGATCAACACAGCAGGATAGAGTCCAAAAATAGACCCTTGCTTATATAGGACCTTAATAATAATAAAGGTGATGTTACAAATCAGTAGGAAAAAGATGAACTACTTCCATAAAGAATAAAGTAGTTACTTCCCTACCTCACACTATATTTTAAAAATATGAAAGTACTGGAATAAAATGTAGAGTATGTTTATGACCTAGGACAGTGATGGAATACAAATGAATGAGAAAAAAAATTATGACTAAATAAGAACTTTAAACTTCTTTTGTTTTGGCTTGGTTTTTAAGACAAGGTCTCACTATGTAGTTCCGACTGGTCTTGAACTCACTATGTAGCTCAGGCTGGCCTTGAATTCATGGCGATCCTCCTGCCTCAGCCTCCCAAGTGCTGAGATTACAGGCATGCACCATCACAGCTGGCTAAGAATTTTAAACTTCTGTATAACAAAAAATAATAAGCAAAACTAAAAGGTATAGGCTGGAAAAAGCCCAGCCACAAATATAGCATCCAAAGAATATATATTCAGGATATTTATAAAGTTAAGATAGTTATACTACTAACCGCTATAGGTTTATTGAAAAGAAAGGTTTATGCCTATATTGTCTGGTAAATTTTTCATGCCTATATCTTGCAATACGAGCAAAAACTTTGAAGATAACAATACACAATATACCAACCACTGTCACTCTCCTACAGTCTGGTTTTGAAATTCTGTTCCATTTTTTTTGTTTTTGTTTTTCCTCTAAAATTAAAAAAAAAAAAGTCCTTTAGATCAATTTTTAAAAAGAAATAAAAATATCAATGGGTAATTCAAAGTAGAAGATACCTGAAAGGCCAATGGAAATATAAAACAATTCTCAGCCGCACTAAGTAATCAAGGAAACAAAAATGAGAACAATGACTATCATTTCATCCATCAGATTAATAAAGATTTAACATGTTCCCGTTGGCATCTTAAACTACCTGATGGGATTGTCTCATGCCACCAGATGGGACAGTCGTGCATGTACCATGGATGGTTCAGAGTCACCTGGCAGCAAGACATACAAATAATGGCCCCGTCATGAACATGTTAAAAAGCCTAGCTGGGTATGGTAGTACATACCTGTAACCCCAGCTACTCAAGAGGCTGAGGCAAGAGGATTGTGAGTTTCAGGCTAGCCTGGGCAACTTAACAAGTCCCTGTCTCAAAATAAAAACGGCTGGGAATATAGCTTAGCAGAAGAGTGCCCCTGGGTTCAATCCCCAGGACCACATACATACATGCATACATACGTACCTACATACATAGAGGCCTAATAATACTGAAAGGTGATACTGTGATATACTCTGATATACTGATGGAAAATAAAAGAGTTCTGTAATTGTAACTAATAACATTTTAAATGTGAACATTCCGTGACCCAATAAGTTCAGAAATCAACTCTGAAGAAACACAGGTGCACCCTACAGGCATTTTTATTAGACTACTGTTTGTAACAGCCCCAAACCTGGAAAAATGTAAATGTTTATCAACTGGGAAATAGTTAAATAACTATAATACCTTCATAATATCCTATAAAATATAACTTAAAGAAATCCACCCAAGACGTAGTTCTGCAAATGCTAATAAGGAAAGATCTCCAGGACATACTATTGGGTAAAAAAAAAAGCATGCATGCAGACCCCTGCCAACTGATACCATATATAAAAGTATCTACGTGAATAAAATTCATGTATTTCTTTTTACCAAGGATTGAATCCAGGACCTCAGGCATGCTAGGCAAGCATTCTACCACTAAAATATATCATCAGCCCCAAATCCATATTATTTCTATAAATATATACTGTATAGGAATAAAATTAGAAAATCCTATAGAGGTACATCCAAATTTATAGTAGTGGTTACCTATAAGGCAGTTAATGGTTTTGGAAGGTGAATGTAAGAAATCAAAATTCTACAGATAGTGTTAGTATATTTTATTTGTGTAATACAATGTTTTAAAAGGGAAAGTATATGAACACAATAATTACAAAGTAAAATATGCATATAAAATAAGAGTAAGACTGTACATACAGCTTAGTAGCAAAGCGCTTGCTTAGCATGGACAAAGCCCTGGGCTTAATCCCTGGTACACCAAGGAGGAAAAAAAAAATAAGATAAACCAAGATTAAGAAGATACATAATAATAAAACAAATTATATTGAGATGGTTGGATGTTTTCTATAGTATTATTCCTACATTTTAACAAAGAAGTTTAAAATATGCAAATTACAGTAAATTGTTTTGGAATTTTGGGCAAGGATTAATTTTAACAATGGTATCTGCCAGGCACAGTGAGGCACACTCGTAATCCCAGCACTCTGGGAGGCTGAGGCAGGGTGTTCCCAAGTTCACAGCCTGGGTAACTTAGCAAGACACTGTCTCAAAATAAAAAACAAAAAAGGGCTGAGGATACAGCTAAGTGCAAAGGTTCTGTGTTCAATTCCTAGCACCACCAAAAAAAAAAAGAAAAGATACTTGATGTTGGCAAAGGTGTAAGGAAACAAGTGTTCTCAAATTCTACTGAAAGTCCATACTTTCTTAGTTCTGTAGTTTAGGAATGTTTATTCAAAATTTAAAATGTATGTCTGTAATGACTCAAAAATTCTATTCATAAGAATATGTCTTCCTCCCTCAATCCTAAGGGTTAGCTACTCCCCTCTTTTGGGGGTATTTTGGATTTTTTCTTTTGAGACAAGATCTCGCTATGTAGCCCAGTTTTACCTCACACTCAAAACCCTCCTGCCTCATCTCCCTGGTGCTAGGTTACAGGCATGAGACAACATGCCCAGCTTCACATCCCTGATATTTATTTTTTTGCTCTCTTTTATATTTTTGCCAATTATGCAAAATGACACTAATGTATTAATTACAGTAGGCTAACTTACTGTAGCAAACAGAGGACATAAAGGCTCAAATGCAATAGACATTTAATTCTGTCCAGGTGGGCATACTGGGAAACTCAGGGTGACATGACAGTAGCTCTGCCACTTTCAACACTTGATTTCAAACATTGCTCTGATTAGTACCATCCTAGAAGCAAAGTGCACTGAGAGCCATGAATGGGACACTTAGGAACTGGGTGTAGAAGTGGCACTCATCAATTCCACTCCATTCCATGAAGAAAATAACTCTCTCTCAAGATAGGCTGGGAGGTGAGGTGGAGCTACCCCTGTGTTACTAATAGGAATGAAAGAAAGAACTGATATGGATAGATAGTAGTAATGCCACATATCTAAATAACAGCTGCAATTTACCTGCTTTTGAACTTTAAATGAATGGAAACATACTATGGTTCTTTTGTGACTGGTTTTTCTTATTTGTACTTGTTCTTTAAACAAAACTGTTTTAAACAATGTGTGCAGAGAATGTAGTACAGAAAGAAATGCTCAGGTGGGAAGTTATGCTACCCAAGCTATACAGTTCCAGAACTATGACTACCTTCAAAAATCACACCTTCACAAAACCAGACTCTACTTTTTACACAAATAAAAGGGCTGATTTATGCACTCTCAGTCCCTGTGGCTGATCATGCTACCTATTCAACTTTACTTAAAAAATCTTATTTCCATGGCTTTTACATCATAAATTTGTACTGAGAGGCATCCCACTCCTCCCCCAGCAATCTCTCTCCAGCCCAAATGATAACTAGTATTTGCATAAAGGCTGGGTGAGATATTGGGTACCTTTTATAACCAGAGAACACAACACTGACTGGTTTGAACTTAGGCCCTCATGCCCTTGGACTCATTAACGCTGCATACTAACTGAAGTGACTCACCAAAGATTCTACCCATGAAATATTTAAAGCTGATTACTAAGCTTTTTTTTTTTTTTTTTTAATGCAGGTACTGGGAGTCGAACTCAGGACCTTGCACTTGCCAGACAGGCACTTTATGCCACTGAGCTATATCACCGGCCCTAAGCTATTTTTTTCAAAGAGAATATTTCAAAAATATCTTTCCTCCCGTTAACTGTAGTTGTCTTTAGCATCAGGAACTGAAAAAGGTGAGAGGGAAGCATACATTATGTAATTTTTATTTGTTTTTTGAGACAGGATCTCCCTATGTAATTCAGGGTGGCCTTAAACTCACTAGGTAGCCCAGGCTGGCCTCAAACTTGTGGTGATCCCCCTGCCTCGCCCTCCCGATTGCTGGGATTACAGGCATAATGGTTTTAAGGATACGTCTATACATTGACATTCCTCCCTTCAAAAGCTGAAGCCTAATTTTCCTTCTCTCTATAGTGTGGGCTGTATTTGGTGACTCACTTGATAAAAGAAAGAGTGGTGAAAGTGCTGGTAACTTGTCATAAGAGACTGAGGCCTCTGTGTTTGCATGCATTTGTGTGTATAAGGTGAGATCAAAATATATGGCAAACATTTAAATTTTTAAAAAATCATTAGGGCCGGTGAGATGGCTCAGCGGCTTAAGCGCCTGCCCGGCAGGCGCAAGGTCCCGAGTTCGACTCCCGGATCCCACATACGAAAAAGGGGCCGGTGATATCGCTCAGCGGCACGGGTGCCTGCTGGCACGCGAGGTCCTGAGGTTGACCCCCCGGTACCCACACAAAAAAAAAAATAATAAAAAAAAATAAAAAATAAAAAATCATTATAGTAAAAGAGACATTGCCATTAATCCCCCTCAAAACATTCTTCCTTACTTCAAACACACATCCCGTCATTCCTGTCACTTTCTGAGCGCCAGCCAATGGAAAGGCAGGCTCATAAGCATTACAGTGGGTCCTCATCCACTTTATTCACTGTATCTGGCACCATGTAACTTGTGTCTCTTCCCCACAGTCAAAATGACCATAAAAGGTAAACATTTTGAACCAATTCAGGACACTGAGGGAGCCACAACAGCATAACTGAAGATACTTACAAAAGAGAACTTCCAGAACTGCTTGAGAGAGTGACAAGAACAATGAGATGAGTATTCAAAACCAGGCAGAGTATTTTGATGGGGATGAATTTATCTTTCATTGTAATAATTTTTTAAAAATTTAAACATTTACCATATTTTTCAGTCATACCTCTATGCATGTTATGTATCATCACTAGACGAGGCTGGCTGCCATGCCGTGAAAACAGTCAGGAGCTCTGTGGAGAGGCCCACATAACAAGGACTAAAGTTTCCTGCCAATGGCTGGTAAGGAATTGAGGCCTTTAATCAACAGCCATGTGAGTGAGACACGTTCAAAGCGAATCGTCCAGTCCTCGGCAAGCCTTCAGATAACTACAATCTCATGGTCCCACACCTGAACTGTACAGCCAAACTGCTCCTACATTACCAAACCACAGAAAGTGCAAAATAACTTTTTATTATTTTGAGACAATTTTTCCCCAGAGGCAATAGATAATTAATTTGCCTATTTCCTGAACATAATTTTCTCATTCAAATTATGTTACCTTCTCTAACTTACTAGAGTTCATTTTTGGGAAAGGGTCCCTGTCTAACACTCCCCACAATCACTAAATATAAGGACTACAAACTGGTACTCGTTTAGACTCTACTGGAAATACCCTCTTAAGGATATTATTAAGATCCTGGTCATGGTATAATTTATAAAGTGGTGGTAGAAAATTAGTGGCATCAGAGCCATCCACCATGTAATATACCTGAATGTAAAAGAAATCTCAATAAGTAAAGAGTAGTTTATTGGCACCTTAAAGCTCCACTTTCACTCTAGAATGAAAACATATAATGATAAACTCAGGATCAATCCCAATCAGTTAAGGAGCATGTTACTGTTCCAAGTTTTTTCTTTTAGCCAAGTTTTATAGTGATACATGGGCTGTATTCCTCAAATTAGTCCTAACTTCTCTTAGATTTAACTTTAACCTAGCAATTACTTTCCCTCCATGAACTACCAAAGGATTTTATTTATATTTCCTTCTTGCCGTCACTTATTCATTATTCCCATATCATTCAAGAACTATACAAGGGTCTATGTATGTGTATTTTCCTTTCTTATATAAAAAGCAACATACTATACATATATGTATATATACACTTTTGTACCTTCCTTTTTCACTTAACTGACAATGAAGATTATTCTATTTCACCTTTAGGAAAAAAAAATAGTATTCTATTACATGAATGAAGACAGATATTGTATAATTTGTATAATTTTAATATGGCATTTGAAAGTCTGGTTCAAGGGAGGTACTACTGGCTTTAAATTTTTTTTCTTTATAGAACAAGAAAAAACTTGCCCTAACATTTCAACTAATGGTGAGAACATAGTTGTGATATACATTAAAAATACCATCATTGGAGCCGGTGAGATGGCTCAGTGGCATAAGCGCCTGCCTGGCAAGTGCGAGGGCCTGAGTTCGACTCCCAGAACCCACATACGAAAAAAGGGCCGGTGATATCACTCAGCGGCACAGGCGCCTGCTGGCGTGTGAGGTCCTGAGGTCGAGCCCTGGTACCCACCCAAAAAAAAAAAAAAAAAAAAAAAAAAAATACCATCATCAGGAGCATTATCAGAAAATATAAACATAATCTGCAAAATTGACCTAAGAAATAAAGAACCTATGCTCTATTTTTGGGATCCAGTATGTTTGAAAAGCTCATACTTGTGTTTCCTGAGAATAATCCAGAAGAGGCTCAGCAAATCATAGCAGAATCTTTTATGCCCTCTTTCCTCACCTAAATGGAAAATACATTATGCTTCAGAAACAGAAATAGGGGCCAGGGATATGGCTCAGTGGCACAGCGCCTGCCTGGCAAGTGCAAGGTCCTGGGTTCAATTCCTGGTACCAAAAAAAAAAAAAGGAAGAAATAGAAATAGTATCAACTAAGCAATGCTACTTTTCTTCCTATAGTAATCTATTTGCTATATAGAAAATCCTTAGCTAGTTTCCTCAAAGATTATTAGCTAGACCTTATACTGCTCTAAGAAATAAACACAAAAATTACTTAGATTTTAGCCACAATAATCCTCAACACATAAATTTGTTTCCAGAATAACTTCTAAATGTATTTCTTCCTTGGATTTAATTCTCAAAAGCTGATATACAGGGGCCGGTGAGATAGCTCAGGGGCATAAGCGCCTGCTGGCAAGCGCGAGGTCCTGAGTTTGACTCCGCATACCCACATACAAAAAAAAAAAAAAAGCTGATATACATGAAAGCTGCAGATCAGTACAACTAACCAAAAAAATAAGAAAGAAAGAAACAGACCATATATTAATATGTTCCAGCCAGAGGTAAACAAGAAAAAAAAAAAATCTCATACAATGATCTTCACACAGGAGTAAAAGGAAAGGAAACCAAAAACAAAGATGGCAGGGCATGGGGCGTTCCCCAAGACAGACATTAATGAGAATTAAATAAAATGAAACCAGCAGAACCACATGTCATAAAATACGGCTGTGACAAAAATCATAAATAATATCTTTTGTAAAGTGCATTTAATAAAACTGGCTTATGGTGTCACGTTGAAGCAGTATACATACTGGGCATGGCGGTGTATACCTGTAATCCCAACACTCCAGCAGGCTAAAGCAGGAGGATTATAGTTCCAATTTCAGTATATGTGCTGCCAAAGCGAGCACAGGATTATGAGTTCAAGCAATTTAGTACAAAAATAAAACAATAAAAACAAAAAAGAGCTGGGAGTATAGCTCATTGCAAAGGCCCTGAATTCAAGCCTAGTGCCCAAAAGAAAGAAAGAAAGAAAAAGAAAAAGTAGTAGTATACAGAGCCAAACATGGTTCATACCTATAAAACCCAATTACTGGAGAGGCTGAGGCCTGAGGATTGCAAATTAAAGGCCGGCCTGGACAACCTAGCAACTCAAACTAAAAAGTAAGTGGCTGAAAAGGGATGAGGATGAGACTCAGTTGTAGAATGCTTCTGGACTTCATCCCTAATGCCAAACAAAAACCCCACACAGAAACCAAGTCAGTAAGGAATGAGAGCAGGGAATCTTAGCACACAGTTCCCCCTGCATACATTAATAACTTAACCATGCTAGAGCAACTGTTTGGAAGTGGGTCATATTAATTCAAACTGTTAGGTATCAAATGGCTCCATCACTTACTAGTTACACAATTTTTTTTTTTTTTAATGTGGGTACCGGGAGTTGAACTCAGGACCTCGTGCTTGCCAGCAGGTACTTTTACCACTGAGCAATATCACCGGCCCACCCCCTTTTTTTTTTTTTTTTGTGGGTACCGGGGGTCGACCTCAGGACCTTGCATGCCAGCAGGCGCCCGTGCCGCTGAGCGATATCACCGGCCCTTTTTTTCGTATGTGGGTTCCGGGAGTCGAACTCGGGCCCTCGCGCTTGCCAGGCAGGCACTTATACCACTGAGCCATCTCACCAGCCCCTCACCGGCCCTTTTTTATCCTTTATGTGGGTCTGGGGAGTCGAATTCAGGACCTCGCGCTTGCCAAGCGGGAGCTTATGCTGCTGAGCTATCTCACCGGCCCTAGTTACACAATATTGAACAAGTTTTTAACTTCTCTCTGCCTCAGTTTTCTCACCTTTAAAGCAGAGTAGTCGTTCCTATAGAATAGGGGGCTGTAATGAGTAAATTAGATAACTCGTAAGCATAAAAATATATAGTAAGTGCTCATGGAATGTAACTTAGTACTGTAGTACTAGTAGACTATAATTGAAAAATAACATTCATAAAAATTGTCTCATTTTATTCTAACTTTATTGGTGAAGCGATTAGGTGAAAAACACTTCAGAGGGGGAGAAGTACACAAAAGAGAGTAAAAAATTCATGATTTTAAAGCCCACAAATTTCATATTCATCAAATGTCAAGTCATGCATGATAATCACTACCAACTGCTCAACGTTACTGAACTGTATTAGTGCCTTGGTTCACGAACTCAATCCTCTCCATGATTCTAGTTGCAAACTGAACTGGACGAGAACCGACAAATTTCCCCATAAGGTCAACAATAATCCTAACTACTGAATTTGATTCAGTTCTCGTCCAACTCAGTTTGCAACCAGAATTGTGGAAAGAATCAAGTTCGTGAACCAAGGTACCACTGTATTCAAAAGTTCACACTTTACCAGGAGCTTCAAAAATAATTGATATTGGGGCTGGTGAGATGGCTCAGCGGCTTAAGTGCCTGCCCGGCAAGCGCGAGGGCCCGAGTTCGACTCCCGGATCCCACATACGAAAAAGGGGCCGGTGATATCGCTCAGCGGCACGGGCGCCTGCTGGCGCGCGAGGTCCTGAGGTCGACCCCCCGGTACCCACAAAAAAAAAAAATAAAAAAAAAAAATAATAATTGATATTGAAGCATGATCTGATGAAGAGACTGGCAAAGATATAAAAATAACTGTAGCAAGTTAGCAAAACAAAGGAACAAAAAGAATAAAAATAAAAAGGAAGATATTTGTGTTAATCCTTTGTGGGAACAGAGGGTTGAACCCAGGGCCTTCACACCGAGCTACATTCCCAGCCCTTTTTTTAGTTTTTAGTTTCTGAGAGAAGGTCTCACTAAGTCTTTAAACTTGCCCAGGCTGAGATCCAACTTGCAATTTTCCTGCCTAGGCCCCCCAAGTGCTAGGATTACAGGTATGCACAACCACACCAGACTTAACTTTTAAATCTTCCCTCACTCCTTGAGCTGTTTTTGTTGTAGTTTGTTTCTCAAAACATGGGTTAACTGGCTTAAAAATAGCTTTTGATAAAATACTTTTCAAATGGTAAAGGTAGCCAGGCATTGTGGTGCACACCTGTGATCCCAGCACTCAGAAGACTGAGGCAGCAGGATCGCCATGAGTTGGAGGCCAGCCTGGGCTACACAGTGAGTGGAAGGCCAGCCTGGAATACACAGCAAGTTCCTGTCCTGAACAAACAAACAAACAAACAAAAAAACAACCACCAAACAAAGGTAAAGGCAAACAGAAGCACAAGTAATCAAACTTAAAAGTAGTAAAATATTACAAAGCCACTGATAAAGTCTTACCACCATAAAATCGAATCATACAGCCAAGGTCAGGATTTGTAGCCTCTTCCTGTATGCGCACAGGATCGTCAAATCCCAGCCTGGATAAGTAATCATAAACAATCTGAAGAGGTCGTTCAGTAGGTTCCAGTCTCCTGCTTACACAATTCAAAAGAAAAATATTTGTAAGTAACATAAATGTTTCATTTAATTTTTTTTAATGTTTCAAAATACTTATTTCTAGATCAAGATTTTCTTTAATAGCACATGACACAACAAGTCTAAACAGGTGATTTTCAAAGTATTGGGTCACAGAATCCCTTTATACTTTGTTGTTGTTGTCGTCATTATTGTTTTGAGACAACAGTCTTGCTTTGTAGCCCAGGCTGGCCCTGACCTTGTGAAAGCCTCAAACTCACAATCCTCTTGCCTCAATCTGAGTGCTGGGTCAGCAGTGTGTGCCACCATACCCAGCCCCTTTGTATTCTTGGAGGATCCCAAAGAGCTTCTGTTAACCTGGGTTATATCTAGTGATATCTACTAAATTAGAAATTGAAATTAAGATTTCCCAGATTTATTGCCTTAAAATAATAATAAACTCATGGTATGTTAACATAAATATTTTTAAATGTTTTCAAAAATAAAATGGAATAAGAGTGGCACTATCACATTTTTGTAAATTTCTTTAACAGCTTGTTTAATTGAAGACGGCTGGATTCTCAAATCTGTTCACAGTGTATTCAATCTGCTGAGACCTCATGTCATGCAGTCTCTAAAAAGCTCCAATGTTCACTCAACAAATGAAAAAGAAAATTAATGTTGCAAATGAAAAAGAAAATTAATGTCTTATTATAAAATAGTTTTGACCTCACCTCTTTAAAGAATTTCAGGATGGGGAAAAGCATCTCAGAAACACTTCAAGGTCCTTTGAGACTCCCTGGTCTAAACTTAAATGCAATGGAATTATGAAGGTTATATTTAAATGTAACTTGAAATAAAAGATTATATTTGGCCATAAGTGATTTCGTACAAGCTACTCACACAAATACAGAAGTAGACTTTGGGGCTGTCTACTCTGCCCCAGGCATTATGTACTTCCAATAGCTTCACATATTATACTTATATAAAAACTAGGAATGAGCAGGCTGGTGGTGCATACCTGTGATCCCAGCACTTGAGAGGCTGAGGCAGGAGGATTGGGAATTCAAGGACAGCCTGGGCTTTATAGGGAATTCAAGACCCTGTCTCAAACATGCACAAAAACACAAAAAAAACTAGGACTGAATGGACCCCAATTTTCCAAAGATCATTTGACCACATGATCCTGACTAAAATCTGAGGTAAAACCAGAATGCCTAGTAATCGTTTATGGCCTCCCTGGCGACACTGTACTTTGCATCAAATGACTTAAAAAATACTAATGGGGGGGGATGTCTGTTTTTGGTACTGGAGACTGAACCCAACATTTTCACAGTGAGCATTTACAGCCCCTGGTAACACTGATTTTATATCAAATGGACTTAAAACTTTGGGGGGGGCAGTACTAGAGATTGAACCCAGGGTCTTCATAATGAGCTGTATCCCTAAGCCTTTTTTGAGACAGGATCGTGCTAAATCACTAAGCTGCCCCGGCTGGGCTCAAACTTGTGATCCTCCTGCCTCAACCTTCCAGAGTGCTTGAATTACAGCAATGTGCTACCACACCTAGCTTTAATTTTTTTTTTTTTTTTTTTTTTTTTTTGGTGGAACCGAACCCAGCGCTGTCACTGAAAAAAAAAAAATTTTTTTTTTGTGGGTACCGGGGGTCGACCTCAGGACCTCACGCGCCAGCAGGCACCCGTGCCGCTGAGCGATATCACCAGCCCTTTTTTCGTATGTGGGATCCGGGAGTCGAACTCAGGCCCTCGCGCTTGCCAGGCAGGCGCATATGCCGCTGAGCCATCTCACCGGCCCTGAAAAATATTTTATAAACAAAAATTATCAGTGTTTGTGTGTGTGAGCCGGATGTGGTGGCGCATGCCTGTAATCCCAGCACTTAGGAGGCTGAGGCAGGAGGATCACCTCTAGTTCAAGGCCAGCCTAGGATACATAGTGAGTCCAGGCCAGCCTGAACTACATAGGGAGACTCTGTCTCAAAAAGCAAAACAAAACAAAACAAAAAAACCAGTGTGTGTGTGTGTGTGTGTGTGTGTGTGTGTGGATAGAAGGGTTCACAGCAGTCATAACAGTAACACAGGTCTTTTACAGTGCTTTTTTTAATCAGAAAGCAAGAAGTAATACATACGATGGCTAAGAATATGGGTTCCAAAAGTCAGAGCACCTGGGCCTGAGTCTCAGTTCTGCCACTTACAACTGCATGCCCCTGTAAAAGTTATTTAACCTTGTTGTCATCAGCATAATGGGAATAACAATAAAAATCTAACTCATAGAGTTGATATGAATTTACTTACAAGATGTAACATGTAAAGTACTTAGTAAAGTATCTTGCATGTAACAAGTATTCAGTAACATGTTGACAATTATAATTCCAAAATAATTTAGGATTGTAATTATATTTTAGAATAAAAACAGAGTATCTTCCCCATCTAAAGCAATCAAAAAGCAAGTACTATAGGAAAGCCTATGGTGTCCAAAAGGTCTTAAAGAAAATTAAAAGGATTCTGTTTAGGAAACTTAAAAATTACACTACTCACAAAAGACACAATATATTTCCCATAATGGCAAAAAGATATTAAGGACATCTGTGTTTTATAGCTAAAAGAACTAGAAAATGTGGTTTGCAACAAGATTTAAGTAAAAAAGAATACCAAAATGGGAACACTTTAAAGCTACATATGTGGGCCGGTGAGATGGCTCAGCAGCATAAGCGCCTGCCTGGCAAGCGCGAGGTCCTGAGTTCGACTCCCGGTACCCATATGCGAAAAAAGGGCCGGTGATATCGCTCAGCGGCACGGGCGCCTGCTGGCGCGCGAGGTCCTGAGTTCGACCCCCGGTACCCACAAAAAAAATTAAAAACTTTAAAAAATAAAGCTACATATGAACAACTGCATCAAAGTGATAACTAAAGAACAGAAATCAAAGTGATGTACAAAGAAGACAAAACTACAACAACCACCTCGCTCCTCCTTATTGCTCAGTTCAGTCTTTAAGCTTCCAGAAACTATCAGATAAACTCAGAAGTTTACAAAGAATCAAAGACCCAAAGAACAAAGTCTAGAAAGACCAATAAAAACTGACTTTAATAGAGACAGAAAATAAGCTCTTCAGAGTAAAAACATTATTAACCCATAGCCAAAGAAAATCAAAACCCACAAATGTCTATGAGAATGTTAGGAATTATCCCACCACAATGGTAGCATTTTTCTGAGAAAGCTGCATTTTAAGAGGGATTTCTAATATGCTGCATCTTGGTAGGGTCAAGTAACCATGTAGTAAGAATGACTAGAGATGGATTAACTTCAAGACAAAGAGACTAAGGGTACAAAGCGCTATGATCTTCAGATGTCAAGGATTAGACTTACTCTACATGGCCCCCAGGAATGAACTACGAACAATGAGAAGTTGCATAGGTAGATTTGTTCTAAATATGGGGAAGAATCTTAATAGATGCCCAATAATGAAAGAGACTGTCTTACAGAATTTTTCACAGAGAATCAGAGAGCAATCTGACACAGATATTTTAGAAGAGACTCCTATAGGAATCAATTTGGCTAGACATGAGTGAACACCTCTAACAGAGGACTGGGGAGACTGAAGGAGGAGGATCTCAAGTTTGAGGCCAACCTGGACTACAAAGAAAGACCCTGTCTCAAAAAGCTGGGTAGGCATGGTGGCAAACGCCTATAATCCCAGCATTCAGAAGGCTGAGGCAGGAGGACTGCCATGAGTTTGAGGCCAGCCTGGGTTACATAGTGAATTAAGGACAGCCTGGACTACACAGCAAGACCATGTCTCAAAAAAAAAAAAGTCAAAACATATCTAAGACATCTTCCTAAAATAATACAAATCCATCTGAACCTTCCTATTTCAGAATATAAAGTTCAATATATTTAAATATTATAATCTCATATAATGATTACATATTCTGAACCAAGAAATAATTATATACTTTTAAACTGTTACTTGCTTAGCTTTCCTTTCTTTCTGGAGAAAACTGAGAAATGGAAACATCCTAATTCTGATATAATTTACACAATGAAATTTCCTGACCTAAAAATTTCCAGGATCTGTACATTTTGGAAACCCTCTCTATCACTGATGGCGAAACTTTTAGAGAGTGAGTGTCACACTGCAACCCAAAACCACTTATTTATTACTAAGTGCCAACACTGCAATTAAGCCTGAATATTGAGGCTTTAGTTTAGAAGAAACATCTCTACACTAACATCTTTGTCTTAAAAGAAAAATACAATAATGTGCGTGCCATTGGTTCACCACCACTGCTCTATATATTTCCACATAAAGATAGTACTTTGGTGGTAGGAAAAAAATCGAAAGAACCTCCACATCTGCTCTCATTAATTTAGCATATGTAGTAAACAAGCAGTATTTCAAGAAGTACCAAAAAAAGTAAAATGTGAGACTAACTCCATTTACTCAATAAACTCATCTGCTTAAGAGTAGATTATGGGGAAGGGATACACAATAATATGCACAGCTCAATGTTTTTGTCCCAAAAGTTTAGCAAGCTGGTGATTATTTGTTTAATCTCTCACAAATCAAAGAGAAATTATAATTGCAAGACAGCTGTAAGAGAGTAATGCTGGCAACAAACAGCTATATTCAACATTCGAATTACTTGCACTACTGCTTCAGGGTGACAAGAAGATACTGTAGTCCATTTAAACCTGAGTATGGCCATATGATAATTTCTCATTAAACCAGCCAATGAATGCAACAGTGCTAACAACCACATCAGGGTTTACACCTGTGTCAGTTTCATTAAAAAGTCAGCATGCTTGTAATCCCAGCTACTCAGGAGGCTGAGGTAGAAGGATCGCAAGTTTGAGGCTGGCCTGGGCAACTTAATGAGACCCTGTCCCAAAATAAAAAATTAAAAAAGGTCTGGGAAGGAGCCCAGTTATACAGCACCCCTGAATTTGATCCCCAGCACTGCAATAACAACAAAGTGCTAATCTTCAGGTCTCACCATGTAGTTCAGGCTGGCCTCCAACTCACAGCAACCCTCCCCCCTCAGCCTCCCAAGTGCTGGGATTACATTTAACATAATATCCCCTAAATTTATCCATGTTGTTACATTGTACCCCATATATATACAAAATGTAATAAAACTTAAACAAAAAAGAGAATATGCTAGGGCCATGACAAAAAAAAATGCTAATCTTTAGGCAAACCATATTATTTTTCATTGCTAAAATAATTAATGCAGAACAGAGTTCAAATCATATGTCACTTATATCAGGAAACCTAAAGGTTATGTTTTTAAGTTATCATATTTTATTACATCTAATACACCATTTTTTATGCACCACTGTTGTATAACAACAAATATAGCTGGAGTGTGGTAGCATATGCCTGTAATCCCAGGTACACAGGAGGCTGAGGCTCGGGATCACAAGTTCAAGGCCAGCCTGGACGATTTATGAGACACTCTCTCAAAATTTGTTTAAAGATTCCTGAGCAGCAGTCCCTTAATCCTCAGTAACAAGAGTGTCTTAGTTATCCACAGGCCCCGTGGGTCACCTCTGAATTTATGTTAGAGACAAAGTGACTCAGGATGAGGGCTGGTCACTAGAAAGGCCAACCAAAGATTGGAGGGTTGGAGCTTTGAGCCACTCTGCCCGCATGTGGAAGACAAGAAGGCTAAAGGCTTAATTCGATCATATAAGCCAATGATTCAATTGGTCATGCATTTGTAATACATCCCCAGTACAAACTGTAGAAGTTCAGTGGAGCTTCCAGGTTGGTGAATACTTCCAAGTGCCAGGATGGTGGCAGCCCAAGATTTCCCGGGCAGAAGGCACAGCAGCTCTGCACTGGGAACCCTCCAAACCTTGCCCTGTGTTTCTCTTCAGTTGGCTGTTTCTGATTGTATCCTTTATATTAAAACTATAACCATAAGTACAGCACTTTCCTGAGTTCTGTGTATCTTTCCAGTGAATTACTGAACCTGAGAGGGTGGTGAGAACTTCCAAATTAGTAGCCAGCTGTTAAGTTCAGGTGGCCTGGGGAACCCTGAAGAGCTGCTTAAATCTAAAAGGTCAGTCTTGTCTGGGACTATGTCCTTTAGTTTGTAAAGTCGGCACTAACGTGGGTGATCAGTGTCAGAAGTACATTACAGTAAACCAGATGGTGTCAGAATAACCATTAAGAAATAAAAAAACACTGCAAATTAAGCCATGATCTAGCACCAACTGTAAGAAACATGCTGACTGCATAAGTATTAAAATACAAAACAGGGCCGGTGAGATGGCTCAGCGGCACAAGCGCCTGCCTGGCAAGTGCGAGGTCCTGAGTTCGACTCCCAGAACCCACATACGAAAAAAGGGCCGGTGATATCGCTCAGCGGCATGGGCGCCTGCTAGCGCACGAGGTCCTGAGGTCGACCCCCAGTACCCACAAAAAAAAATAAAAAATAAAAAATAAAATACAAAACAAAGCTCCAAAATAAAATTATTTATATTCCAATTAGTGATGTATAATATCACCTCCCTCTCCCCTTCCTCCTCTTCTTTGCTTTTTTTTTTTAAATAGGTCTTGCTATGTATCTCAGGCTGTCCTTGAACTCTCACCCTCTTGCCTCCGCCTCCTGAGTCCTGGGATTACAGGCAGGCACCACCAGGCCCAGCCTAATACATTTTTTTCAAATTTTAAAATAGTACAGAAATATGAAGCACAAAACAAAACTAGGAATGGGCACACCGGTAATTCCTATTACTCAGGAGGCTGAGGAAGGAGGATCCAAAATTCCAGGCCAGGGTAGGGAACTTGGGGAAGCCCTATCTCAAAAAAAAAAAAAAAAAAAAAAAATGGCTAAGGACATAGCTCAGTGCCCTTTGAGTTTAATTCCTAGTATTAACCCCACTCCCACTGCCCCTTGAACACACAAATAAATTCCTTTTCCCCTCCTTATCAGTAATCAGTTGGGAATGTATCTTGAAACAGAAATTTTTATTTCATTTCAAAATATGGTGTCAGGACTCGGGATGTAGCTCAGTAGTACAGTACTTGCCTAAGATTAATTTTTAAAAATTTATTACAATAAAAAACACATTGCTATTATTAGTCATGAGTGTCTTTAGTTGTGCTGTCATGGCTGCCTCAGGTTCCTGAATCAATTAAAAACATTTATCTTTCATGGCCATTTTGATTTCACCATATCCAGCAAAGTCACACAGGGCCATATCCAGTGAATAAGATGGATGAGGACATACTGTAATGTTTTTATGAGCCCGCCTTCCCACTGAATAGTATTCAACAGCAGCATTTACCATACTTTTCACCACACTTCATAGAAACTCAGGAAAGAGGACTTCCAGAAGTGCTTCAGAAAGTGGCAAGAACAGGGCTGGTGAGATGGCTCAGTGGCATAAGCGCCTGCCTGGCAAGCACAAGGACCCGAGTTCGACTCCCAGATCCCACATATGAAAAAAGGGCCGGTGATATTGCTCAGTGGCACGGGTGCCTGCTGGCGCGCGAGGTCCTGAGGTCAACCCCCAGTACCCACAAAAAAAAAAGTGTGTTTGAACCAAGGGAGAGTATTTTTTTTTTTTTTTGGGTGGGTACCGGGGGTTGACCTCAGGAACTCACACGCCAGCAGGCACCCATGCTGCTGAGCGATATCACCGGCCCTTTTTTCGTATGTGGGTATCGGGAGTCGAACTCAGGACCACACGCTTGCCAGGCAGGCGCTTATGCTGCTGAGCCCTCTCACCAGCCCAAGGGAGAGCATTTTTAAAACAGTACAGAAATATGAAGCACAAAACGAAACTAGGCATGGGCACACTGGTAATTCCGATTACTCAGGAGGCTGAGGAAGGAGGATCCAAAATTCTAGGCCAGGGTAGGGAACCTGGGGAAGCCCTATCTCAAAAACAAACAAACAAACAAAAAAACCCACTAGGGACATAGCTCACTGCTCTTTGGGTTCAATTCCTAGTATTAACCCCATCATCTATTAGTGAAACTAAGTCTCTTCCACCCAACAGATTAATGGCAATGTGTCTTTTACTGTAATCATTTTTAAAATTTAAACATTCACCATATACTGTATTTCAATCACACCTCGTGTGTGTGTGTGTGTGTGTGTGTGTGGTAAACAAATTTTGGTGACTTGCAAGAAGTCACCCAGCAAGTCAGTGACAGAAAGAGATCAGGACTCAGTAACCTGTATAGCTCAGTGTGAAGACCCTGGGTTTAATGCCCAATACCACGAAAAAAAAAAAAAAAACAAAATTTCAAAATCAGGACCCCAAATCGTGAGTTTCTTCTGTTATAAACATCCTATTAATTCTCAGTTTATCTTAAAATGGCTATCAAACACTTAGAAATCTTAGTCATTTTAATGACTAAGAATAAAAGTAGATATAGGACCATGAGTCAAAGGGCAACCCACTTTATTACACATGATCTTGTTACAGCTTTTCAGATGGAAGGCAATGACTACACTAAACTTCACTGGTGAGTCATTTATCACTTGAACAGTTCAACAGAAAAAGGCAAGGCGAAACAGTACAACGTGAGAAGCAGACTAGGAGGACTTCTACTATGTCCCAACTGCAACCCTACCAACAGTCAGCTTCAGAAATGGTGTTCTCAGCCTGAACTCTCTGGGCCTCTTTTACACCTATAAAACAAAGAGAATGTTCTCAGCAATTCCCAATGGGAAGTTCTTTGGGGGCAGGACAATTCTTTGCTGTCTCACACACTAAAGTCTCTCTGTCCCCTCCCCCATAAATGTGGGTAACTCTCTCCAGTAATTGCGACAACCAAAAGCCCTGACCCCCCACAGGTCAGGGGTGGGGTGCTACTGCTGGGTGGAAGAGACTTAGTTTCACTAATAGATGACCTCTCCACGGTTCCCTCAAGTGCGAAAATTCTATAAACTACAAATCATTCTTTTATATTCAAGTGACAAGTCCATAAATGAAAAAAAAAAAAAAAAAGTAAAGAAAAAAGAAAGAAAGAAATGATTTGGAAAAAACAAAGATTTTAAGTTCCAGTTACCTACTTCCAGGCCCTAGCCTAGGGAATCACAATATAAAGATTTATGGGCAATGGTTCAGTCAACGTAACAGTACTTGTAAGAGGGGCCGGGGATATAGCTCAGTGGCACAGCACCTGCCTGGCAAGCGCAAGGTCCTGAGTTCGATTCCCAGTAGCAAAAATAAAAAAAACAGTACTTCTAAGAGTTGAATGAGTTGAAACAACCCAAATAGGTGATATTTATTCAGCATTTGGGGCTAGGAGTGCAGCTCAGTGGTAGAGCACATGATCTGCATGCTGTAACCCTGGGTTTTATTCCCAACAGAGACAGAGACAGACAGAGACGGAAATAAGTAGCACTTTACTTCCTTGCTACTCAAAGTACAGTACAACACTTGGGAGCTTAATAGAAATACACAATCTCAGACCCTATCCCAGATCTACTGAATCAGAATCTGTGTGTTAACAAGCTTCCCAAGTGGATAGTTCAAGAAGTACTACTTTACAATTATTAATTCATTTATTTTTCATAACGTGTAATTAATTTAATCCTCATGACAACTCAACAATGTAAATATTATCATCCATTTTACAGATTAGTAAACTGAGGCTCAGAAAGCATGAAGTACTTGCGTAGTAACTGTCAGTGTCAGGATTTAAACCCACAAACTCTCATTCTAGAATCCAACCCCTAGACCATTACTACATCTCTCAATTTTTAAACAGTTTATACTGTTATCCATAGCATGGAGCCAGAGGTGGTGGCTCATGCCTGTAATCCCAGCACTCTAGCAGACTGAGGCAGAAGAATCACAAGTTTGAGGCCAGCCGAGGCAACTTGGAGACTTAGCAAGACCCTGTCTCAAAATAAAAAATAAAATGGGCTAAGGATGTAGCTCAATGGAAGAGAACTCCTGGTTCAATCCACAGCATTGGGAAAAAAAAGAAAAACAAACGAACTGGTATCTAAGTAATTTTTAATGTTACAATTAAGATAATCTATTAGGTGAAGCAGGAGGATATAAAATTGAAAATATGGTATGAGACCAAATACGTAATTATTAAGAAATGTACATGTGGTCAAAAAAGATCTGGGGAAAAAAATGTCACCCATATAGGTTAAGAAGATGTGATCCACTGGGTACAATAGTGCCAGCAGTGGAGAGGCCGAAATAGATGGATCAAGAGTTCAAGGCCAGCGTGTGCTACACAGCAAGACCCTGTCTCAAAAAACAAACGACAACAAAAAGAAAATGGGATCTGGCATCAGAATGTCACAGTTCAAACTCCAGCTCTACCATCTCCTAGTTAGATTACTTTTAAGGTGAGATGCTTAACTCTCTTAAGCCTCACTTTCCACATCTATAAAGTGGGGGCAGTAAAAAATTAATTAATTAAATAAAGTAGTGATAGTTTTTACTCCACAAAATAGTTGGGATTTCATGAGGTAAAGAACATAAAGCATAAATACTGAATATTATTATTTGTCTTTATGCTGTTTTTGTTTTAATTCTTCAATGAACACTTATCATACTTCAGTAATACCTCAGACTGTCAACTATCTTATAAAGGTTTATGTGAAGAAAGTGCCTACACCTCTTATTAGATAATATAAGAATGAACTCAAGCAATTAACAGCTGAGTTAAAGATCTAAAGGTCTTGAAATAGCCACAATTAAGCAGTCAAACTCCATAAGGGAAGCTGCTGTGCCAGCTCCTCTCCTACAGGACCTTTACTCAGAAGTCTATCATCTACCTTGAATGTTGGGCATTCCAGCTTCCTGGCAGTATCCGCCTGACCTTGAGTAAGCTAAAGGACATCTCTCAAAGTCTCAATCTTCCCCACCTGAAACAAATGATACTCCCTCCACTGGAGTTATTGTAAGGATTTAATGAGAAAATGTGCACAAAGCTACCTAAGCACACTGACTAGTGTGCAAGCACTGAAAGTTAGCTGAGACCTATCATCATCATCATCATCTTTAGTTAAGTTCTAGAGCTCTTACTCCAGCAATGAAAATATATCTGTTCTTTCAAACTACAGTTCAATAGTGTTTTCATTATTTTCCAATTGATTATATCTTCGAAGAGTTATTTCACTATAAATTATCAAGAGAACAGGGCTAAAAAGAGAAAAACATTCCATTTTAAGTACAGTTTAGATTCATATAAGTAAATAAACTAAGTCACACTGGATTCTTTACTAATTACACAACTAGTAGTAGCAAACCCATTCCAGAAAGGTTTTCTCATTTCTAGTATCTTTGTATACATAAACATAGCAAACAAATGAGTAAGTCACATGATTAAGTGAACTCAAACACTACCAGCTATAATTTAGGTCAATACTTTCCACCTGATAAAATTAGATCAGACTCAGTGCTGAGATTTAGAAAAGCCTAAGGATTACCCAGTCTGATCCTTTTGCTGTACAAACAGATTTAGGAAATGTAGCTAAATGGTGAACAAGGAAAACATTCAAATGCTAATCTACTGTTTCAGGAATTATCCAAATCCTAAAAAGAATACACAGTAAATTTAGTTTACTTTTAAAATTACATCAGTTTTTAGCTTTGCTATAGGTGTTACTATCATTACCACACTTTTAGAGTGCAGCTTCCTCTCTCACTACTGAACCCACAGCTCTGAATTCTATTTCACAACATTTCTTCCTGAAATCCTAGCAGTTTGGGCACTGAGGCAGGAAGATCCCAAACTGGAGCCCAGCCTGGGCAAGTCAGTGATTTAGTGAGGCCCTGCCTCAAAAAATAAAAATGTAAAGGCTCTGTGTTCAATCCCCAGTACCACAGGGATTAAAAAACACAAAAACAAAAACAAAAACAAAAACAAAAAACCTCTATTAGAAGGTACATAGAGGACAAAAAAATGATGTTCACGGTTTGTGGGCTTTGTTTTTGCTGTTTTCTGAGACAGGCACAGGCTGGCCTCACAGTATGTAGCCCAACCCAGCCTCAAACTCTCCTCCTGCCTCCGCTTCCCAAAGGCTGGGATTACAAGTATATGCCACCATGGCTGGTTAACGGTCAGGTATTTAAACAGCTCTGACTTGATGTCTAATTCAAAAGAACTAATAGTGATTTCTTTCTTTAAAGCTAAATTGAAGAGTTCATATTTATAGTATAAACTACAAGGCTATTTCTTTTCATGTTTATGTAAAAACTTTAAGACATAAATGGCTCTTAAACCTGTGGAAATATGCTCAACTTCAATCATGAAGAGAACTGAAAATGAAAACAACAAAACAGCAAAATTCTGATCAAATTTGTAAACACTGAAGTCATTAGGGGTGAGAAAAGATTTCTCCTTGAAATGCTGACTTTATGCTTTTCCAACTTAACAGAGCCTGAGGGTATAGCTCAGTGGTAGACAGCTTGGCTAGCATACTCAAAGCACTGGGTTTGTTCCCCAGTACTACAAATAAATAAATACTAACAACAATCATTTCTGTTAACAAGCAGCTATATAATTATCTTGAGTATGTTTCTATATTTACATATAAAATTTAATATTAATGCTTTGGAAGAAAAGGGAAAATGGGAATATTTTCATATTTTAGATGGAAATATAAAATAATTGCTATAAAGAAGAAATTGACAGTAACTATCAAAATCATAAATGATCATATCCTTTGACTCAGCAATTCTACTTCAAGAAGTTTACCCTGCGATAAACTCCCACATGCAAGAGATATAGTAGGTAAACTGGGCATGGTGGCGCACACCTGCAATCCCAGCACTCGGGAGGCTGAGGCAGGAGGATCAAGGCCACCCTGGGCTACACAGTGAGTTCAAGGCCAGCCTGGACTACAGAGCGAGATCCTGTCTCAAAAAAAAAAAAAAAAAAAAGAGAGAGATATAGTAGGTAAAAGGACATTCAATGCAGCATTGCTTGCAGTATTAAAAATTGGTAACAATTTGAATATCCACAATAGGAGATGGACAAATGAGATTCATAAAACGTAAAACAATACTATTAAAAAAAAACTATTGTAGCCTTTAAATAATAACTATATAAATATTAACATAGAAAGAGCTCTAAGAAATATTAAATCAATGTATTGTATACATTATTATATATATAGAATATCCCTAGGATATTCTAAGAAATTGGTAATAACAGCTTTCCTAAAAAAGTCTGGGTGGCTGAGGAATAGGGGACAAAGGACTTATGTCTTACTCTATACACTTTTATACATTTCAATTTCATTCTATTTACTCTCCAAAAAAATTAACTTTTAAAATACTTTTAATTTTTTTTTAATATTTTTAATTTTAATTTAGAGTCTGACTTTTAATTTTTTTTAATATTTTTAATTTTAACTTAGAGTCTGACTTACAGTATATTCCAAGTAAAAGGACTCTCAAATTTTCCTTCATGAAAGTTTATAAATTCAAGAGTATAGAGGCAGCATTCCAAGGATAAATCTTTTTTCAAGCCTACTGACTCCAAAATCAACATCAGCTCCAGCATGAGTAAAATCCTAAAGTCATCAGGAGTAGTGGTAGATGCCTGTAGTCCCAGCACTAGAGAGGCTGAAGCAAGAGAACTGAGAGTTTAGCCGGACATGGTGGCACATACCTATAGTCCCAGCACTTGGGAGGCTGAGGCAAGAGGATTGCAAGTTGACACCCGGCCTGGGTAACTTAGTGACTTAGCAAGATCCTGTCTCAAAATAAAAAATGGGCTGGAAATATAGCTCCTGTAAAGTCCCTGGGTTCAATCCCCAGTACTTCCTGGGGTGGGTGGGGAGGACTAACAGCCAGGCCTAGTGACACACACCTGTAATCCCAGCACTTTCGGAGGTTGAAGCAGGAAGATTACAATTTTGAGCCCAGTTTAGGCAACAAAGTGACTTAGTGAGATTCTATCTCAAAATAAAAAAATAAAAAGGGCTGGGAATGTAGCTCAGCACAAAAGCCCTGGGTTAAATTCCCAGTACTACAAAAAACAAAAACAAAAAAATTCTAAAGTTTACTTTCAAGCAGAAACACATGTTATTTGTACTGCAGTAAGATTAATGATGAAACTCAGACCTCACCTGACCAGGTCTCCATGAAGCTGTAAATAAAGATTTTCTCTTCCCTCTCCAGCACATATTTCTGATGCTGATGTCTCTACTGTGCAAAGGACGAGATGTAAGTCAGAGGAGGTACAGGAAGAAGAGGAAGAGCTGGAGGTGGTGCTTGTAGTGGCAGTGGTTGTGTCGGCTCCATAGAGGTAAACACAGCCTCTCTTCACATCTTCTCTCAGCCAGTCTCTTTCTCGAGAACCAAATCTACTTCTCCTATTCAAACAATTTCTGCTCCCATTCCGTTTCATATTTCTCTGAAAAATATCAACAGAATGAAATCATTAGCTAGAACATTTGACTGAATTAGACACGTTCAGTCCTCATACCACCTCTCTACTTCATATTCAGCAACTCTGCTCAAGTAGCCCCTCCTCCTGGGGGGCCTCTGCATCTGTCATGCCCGTTTTTGTTTTGTTTGCGGTACTAGGGGTTGAACCCAGGGCCTTCTAACTGACCTACATCCCCAGCCATGTTTATTTTTTATTTTGAGACAGGGTCTCACTAAGTCACTAAGTTGCCTAGCCTGAGCTCCAACTCCCAATCTTCCTGCCTCAGCTTCCCAAAGGGCCAAGACTACAGGCGTGCGCAGCCACGCTGGCTTGCCATATCCATTCTTTTTTTTTGTTTTTTTTTTTTTATTTTATTTTTTTTTTTTGTGGGTGCCGGGGGTCGACCTCAGGACCTCGCGCGCCAACAGGCGCCCGTGCCGCTGAGCGATATCACCGGCCCCTTTTTCGTATGTGGGATCTGGGAGTCGAACTCGGGCCCTCGCGCTTGCAAGGCAGGCGCTTATGCCGCTGAGCCATCTCACCGGCCCGCCATATCCATTCTTAATGTGGACGACCTAACTTTCTTTTTGGCTAGCTGTTCATGCCTCCACCTGTCATCATTTCTGGCCCTCTCTTTTTCTCTTTTCACAAAGGTATCAAGAATAACAAAACCCAGGGCACCGTGGTGCACACCTATAATCCCAGCACTGAGGTAGAGGATCACCATGAGTTCACCAGCCTGTGCTACATAGTGAATTCAAGCCTGATCTACAGAGTGTTACCCTGTCTCAAAAAAAGAATAACAAAAGATTTATGTACCTACTACCTAAGTTGCACAAATTTTTAACGTTTTCCCATATTTAGTTCAGATGATAATAATTTAAAAAATATATCACATCCCTACATATACAGGTAAGGCTACCTGACACGCTACTACAATCCCTTTCCTTCCTTCCTTGAAACACAACACACCACTGTATTTGGTATTTATCACTACACACATTTTTATATTTGTCATATATGTATAATATAAAGTATTTACATTACTATTTTACCCGATATAAAATATTATCTAAACCTTAATATAACTTATGTCTCACCCTGCAACTTTATTTGATTCAACACTAGTTTAGATATACCTGTTAATACACCTAGCTCATCCATTTGAATAATACTCCATTACATGACTACATGGCAACTTATCCACTCTTCCATTTAGCTTGTTTCCAATGTTTCCCTGCTAGAAACAATGCTGAAAAAAATGTGTCAGGTGTGGTAACACACACCTATAATCCCAGCACTGAGATGGCTGAGGCACAAGGATCATGAGTTCAAGGTCAGCCAGGGCTATATAGCAGGTTTGAGGCTGACCTGAACTATACAGTAGTACTTTGTCCTAAAAAAAAAAAAAAAAAAAAATGTACAAGTCTTTTTATGCAAATATGTGTATTTTCCTAACCCTCTGTCTCATATTCCAAAAAAGCAAGTACAGTATTAGCACAATATTGCATTTTCCAAGCTAGGCCTGGTGGCACATGCCTATAATCCCAGCACGCTGGGAGGCTCAAACAGGAAGATCATAAATTTAAGCTCAGCCTGGGCAACCTAGTGACTTAGTGAGACTCTGTCTCAAAATTTTACAAGAAGGGTGGGGTGGGGAAATGCAGCTCAGTGTGAAGGACATGGGTTCAATCCCCCATATCCCCAGACAGACAGACACATAGTCTTTCCATTCCTAACATGTTTCAAAAAAAATTACTGTTGCACTTGATAACAAAGGTACATGAAATTCAATACAAATATTGTAAAGCCAAGCTATCTCAAAACAAAAACAATTGCTATGGCCAATATAACAAGTTTCTAAAAGTCTGTACCTGCCAGTTCTATTTTATGATGGGCCAGTTCTGCTTTCTTTAGTAAAAAAGAAATTTCCACTAACAGGGACACTGACATACCTTTCCTGCTTCGTTTCCCACTGCCCTTCACTCTGTTTCAGTCGTATCCAAATAATACCTGCATCTCCTAAAACATACCAGCTATTCCACAGTTCTGTTACTTAGCTGAAACGTCTTTTTCTTTTTTTTTTTTTATTTTAAAGAGAAGAAAAAACAAAACAAATCAAAAAAAGAACAAATTTTCAAAACAACATAATATGAGGGTAACAATGGTCAATACATTACGTATTATTATCTTTAAGTTAGTTATTCAGGATACCAGACATTAGCATTCAATTGTCCAAACATTATTGGCTCAAACCTTACTCTTCAATGAACTAAGTAAAATTGGTAGTGTATCTATCTTAACCATCTTATATATATATACAATTTTTTTTCCCTTTCCCTTCTTTCTTTTCCCTATTCCAGTCTCTCTTTACTATTGACCAGTTTCTTTTTGATTTACCGTGTCTATTGTACATTTTGGATCTTATTTACTCTTTCAGTTTCTCATACTAGAGAGACAATACGATGCTTACACATGTGCGTCCGGTTTATTTCATTTATGAGTATTTTCTCGAGTTGCATCCATTTATCTATAAAAGTCTCCAGTTTATCCTTCTTTATGGCTGAATAGTACTCCATTGTATAAAAATACCACATCTTTCTTATCCATTCCTCAGTTGATGGGCATTTGGGCTGTTTCCAAGATCTGGCTATTACAAATTGTGCTGCTATAAAAATGGGTGCACATATATCACTGTGGTACGATGTTTTTAATTCTTCTGGGAAGATGCCCAGAAGGGGAATAGCTGGGTCAAATGAGACCTCCAACCCTAGTTTTTTGAGCAATCTCCACACTGACTTCCACAGTGGCTGTACCAGTCGACACTCCCACCAACAGTGAAGAAGGGTTCCTTTTTCCCCACAGCCCCTCCAGCATTTGTTATTAGTTGATTTCTTTATAGTAGCCATTCTTTCTGGGGTGAGATGGTATCTCAGTGTTGTTTTAATATGCATCTCTCGAATGACTAGTGATGTGAAACGTCTTTTTCTACATCTGCATCACAAGTCACTCTTCAAAACTCTGCAGATATAACCTCAGTACAGGGCTATGAGGCCATCCATATCTCCCATCCCCACTCTCCCCTCCTGCCTAGAAAGAAGGAATGACTATTCTCAGCAGAAATTCTTCACCTCAAACATACTTCTAATATACTACATGTATGACAAGGGATTTTAATTACTTATTTGCTATTTCTTCCTCTCTTCTCCATTGAAAGCCCATGAGAGTGTCTTAACAGAGTGTCACAAATACATGTAGAACTCAAATAACATCAGAGGAATTTATACTGAATCTATCCTTTAGCTCCATTACCTGTAGTAAGAAATGAACAAACTTGGGGGAAAAAAAGTCTCCATTTTTGTAGAGAACGCTACCATTTTTTCTTTTTATCAGTAACAGTGAAAGAAAACAAAATACTTTCACTAGGAATCCTCAGTGGAAAACAGAAACACAAATAAAGCAAATATTAGCTTCACTGAGATTAAATAGTTGAGGCAAAGTATAACACTTAAAAATAAATTTCTAGCTGGGCGTGGTGGCCCCCGCCTGTAATCCCAGCACTTGGGAGGCTGAGGCAGGAGGATCACTGTGAGTTCGAGGTCAGCCTGGGCTACACAGTGAGTTCAAGGCTAGTCTGAACTACCTAGGGAGACCCTGAGAATGTTTAAATTACCTATTTTCTTTTTAATTACCTATTTTAAAAACAAAACCAAACTGGGCCCATACCTGTATAATGGGCTAATACTCTTCTACTAGGATGGACTATCTTTTCTCGAGGTTTCCGCCCCCTCAAGAGAAGCATAAATGATCTCAGTTCCAAAAGTTAAACACTTTCATCTCTTGAGGGCCCACACTCTATTTCTTTGAGTGTGTACCTTTTAATTTCTGCCTAATAAAATTCTTCTGTGTCTCTTACTGGTTTTTTGAGACAATGTCTTGCTATATAGTTCAGGGCAGCTTTGAACTCACTATGTAACCCAGGCTAGCCTTGAACTTGCAGCGATCCTCCTGCCTCAGCCTCCCAAGTGCTAGGATTATAGGTGTGTGCCACCACACCAGGCTCTGTTTCTCTTAAGTGACTAGTTCTGAAAATACTTTTTCCACGAGGGAAGTCAGCGAACCTACAACCATTCCACAGATAGGGTAGGTAGGTTCCTTATCTCAGCTTGAGAATCTTCTCAGACCCTGTCCTGTGACAATCCCATCCCAAACTGCTTAGGAAGCTGAGACAAGAGAATGGCAAGTTTGAGGCCTGCCTGGGCAACTTAGTGAGACTCTGTCTCAGAAATAAAAAATAAAGTGGGGAGTGGTGGCACAGCCTGTAATCCCAGCAGTTGGGAGGCTGAGGCTGGAGGAGCTCCATGAGCTCGAGGCCAGCCTAAACTGCACAGCAAGAAAACAAAGTAAAATAAGGGTTCAGTGGTATAGTGCTTGCCTAGCATGCACAAGGCCCTGGGTTCAAGAAGCAATACCACAACGGTGCCTGCCTGGCAAAAGCGAGGTCTTGAGTTCAATTCCCGGTACGCCCCCCCAAAAAAGAAGCAATACCACAAAAAAGTAAATTTGTAAAGATGATAAAGAAAGCAGAAGGAAAAACTGGCAAGCATATCCATACGTAAAAAAAGAAAAATAAGAGGATAGCCTTATTGTTTAAATTTAGGATAACAGGGGCCGGTGAGATGGCTCAGCGGCATAAGCACCTGCCTGGCAAGCATGAGGGCCCGAGTTCGACTCCCTGAACCTACATACAAAAAAAGGGCCAGTGATATCGCTCAGCGGCACGGGTGCCTGCTGGCGCGCGAGGTCCTGAGGTCGGCCCCCAGTACCCACAAAAAAATAAAAATAAAAATAAATAAATTTAGGATAAGAAGTGCTTGCCTAGCATACACAGCCTGAGTTCAATCCCCAGTACCAAATTAAATTAAATTAAATTAATTTAGGATAACATAAACACACTGGTCATTTTGCAGATCTTGGAGATCTGGGTATAACTTCTCAAAACCATGAATATTATTGATTCTCAAAGAAATAGGATAAATCTCTGCTCTAAGTAGGAATGAGGCCTCTCTTCACATCAACTGTATTTTCTCAAAGCTGAACATCTCAGAATTAATAAAGGGCTTTCAAGTACTTATTTTATAAACACAAAATTCATCATAATTGTATCACTAAATAAATTTAACTAATGAATAGTTAACTAATGGTTAATTTGGGATATTCCTTATTTTTTTTAATCTTCGAGAAAGATTAAGTGTACCAACTGACCAGTATTCTACATGCTAGAGTAAGATTTATAAAAAGAAGCTCTACATTCTGCATTCAGTAGAGAGAAAAGACAAAGTAGATGCTATTCTAGTTTAAAAAAAAAAACAAAACTCTCTAGCCAGGCACAGGGGTGCACACCTATAATTCCAGCTACTTCTCTAGGAGGGTGAGGCAAGAGGATCACAAATTCTAGGACAAACTTAGCTGAAGCTTATTTCAAAATTTAAAAAAAAAAAACTTTTTTTTTTTTTTTTTTTTGAGACAGGGTCTCACTATTTAAGTGTATGGCTTCAAATGCATGGTTATCCTCCTGCCTCTGCCTCCCTAATGCTGGGCCTGGCTCAAAATAAAATTTTTTTTTTTTTTTTTCTGTGGGTACCGGGGGGTCAACCTCAGGACCTCGCGCGCCAACAGGCGCCCGTGCCGCTGAGCGATATCACCGGCCCCTTTTTCGTATGTGGGTTCCGGGAGTCGAACTCGGGCCCTCGCGCTTGCCAGACAGGCGCTTAAGCTGCTGAGCCATCTCACCGGCCCAAAATAAAATTTTTAAAAAGGGGCCAGGAGGGTAGATCAATGGTAGAGTGCTTGCCTGGAATGTGTGAGGCCCTGGTTTCATACCATAGTACCACAAAAACAAAACAAAAAAATAAAAAAAAAAATATGTATCTATCCTAAAATCAAGTAACAACCCATTGATCTTCCCAATCTTAAGAAACACTTCCCCAGGGAAATACTATATTTTTATTTGATGAAGTTTTTAACAGTCATTTGTAAATATGTATATTTCCTTAAAGTTACAAATTCCTTAAGGAATTTTACATTATCAAAACATACATGTTGCTGATCATCCTTTACCTCTGAGTATTTATTTCCTACCTATATGATATATTCCATCCTATGAAGACAAACTGCTGAGTTAGGACGTTAGCAGATATTATTCTCCTGCACTAATCAATGGGCATTTAAAAGGCCTGAAGAATAAGCAAAGCAAAGTTTTATAAGGACAATCAAGATGCAGTGATTAACAGGGTGTGGTGACATACGCCCGTAATCTCAGCTACTCAGGAGTCTGAGGTAGGATGGAAAATTCAAGGTCAGCCTGAGAAATTTAGCAGGACCCTGCCTCAAAAAAAAAAAAAAAAAAAGGGATGGGTTTGGGGTACAGTTCAGTCACAGAGAGCATGCCTAACACATTCAATGGCCTAAGTTCAATCCCTACCATGATTTAGCTATTAGCTATTACTGGCCTAGTGCTTCCTTCTCAGGAATGTCTTGCTCCATTGCCTAACTGCTCAAGCAACTGCTGGAAAGACCTTCTTCGCAGACAGTACTGCAGAGGACTGTCCTCTGAGCTGCTTTCAGCTTTCAGAATCAGCATTCCACTGGAATTACTACATTGCACATACTTACTTTCTCCCTTACTCTTATATAAAAGCTACTACAACAAACTTATCTAAAAGGGGACCTAGGGGCCGGTGAGATGGCTCAGCGGCGTAAGCGCCTGCCTGGCAAGCGCCAGCCCAGAGTTCGACTCCCGGAACCCACCTACGAAAAAAGGGCCGGTGATATCGCTCAGCGGCACGGGCGTCTGCTGGCGCGCGAAGTCCTGAGGTCGACCCCCGGTACACACAAAAAAAAATAAAATAAAATAAAGTAAAAATAAAAGGGGACCTAACTATAATCACCTCTCACATCAAACAAGTGAAAATAGGGTATATTTAAGACTGAAAGACCTTTCTAGAAGCTGCACCTACTGGTGCATGCCTGTAACCCCAGCATTCTGGAAGGCTGAGGCAGGAGGATAGCAAATTTAAGCCCAGCCTGAGGAATTAAGAAATTTAGTGAAACCATGTCTCAAAGTTTAAAAAACAAAAAATTAAAAGGGCTGGGGATGTAGCTCAGGGCAAAGACCCTGGATTCCATCCCCAGTAATGAAGAAAAAAAAAATCTTACTAGAAAGTAAAACTTTTTAGAGTAAGCCATGAATTGAACATCCACTGCTTCAGTTTTACACTTTTAACTCTCTAAAAATAAAAATACGAAGGCTATGATCAGTTCAAAGGTGGTAAACTATCAAACACCCACATATATTACCTCTAAACACGCATAGTGAAAACTTGGTCTGGAAAAGTGACTCTTCATACTTACTGAGTCCTATTAGAATGTGAAATGGCTTTTAGTAGATGTTTTGCATCCAAAATTCTAAAACAAAGGCTCAGTTGGCACATGCCTGTAACCCTAGCTACTCAGGAGGCTGAGGCAGAAGGATCACAAGCTTGAGGCCAACTTGGACAATTTAGCAAAACCCTGTCCCTAAAATAAAAATAGGGCTGGGGATGCAGCTCAGTGGCAGAACTCCTAGGAGGCTGCTCAAGCTCTGGGTTTACTTCCCACTAAGCTAAGATCAATTGCTGGAATCTTTCTAAAAGTCCCCAAATTCGAATTTCAGAAAAATCTCTGCAAGACTGTTTTCAACAGAAGTCCTCACTTCTTAATCAGTTCTCTCCCACCACTCACTTCCCCAACACTACCAAAAAAAGGCAAAACTGTTTACCTTTTAGGCCAGAAGGCAACACATATCTCAGACATGCCATTTCCTGATAAACCAAGCCAGTTGAACTTTTTTTTATTAAGTTTACTCACAAATTATATCTTTGTGACTATCATTTTTTTTAAATATCTAAAAAAAAAAAAAAACCTTGGGCAATTTTATTAAACAGTTGTTTAACAAATTTCAATAGGTACAAGGTTTATGAAGAAGTTTGAGGTAAACTACAAAGTTATCAAAGTCACTGCATTAAGACCGTAAGGTAACAGCAGCAAAAGAAGTCAGGGCCTACGAGATGGCTCAGCGGCATAAGTGCCTGCCTGCCAAGCGCGAGGTCCTGAGTTCGACTCCTGGAACCCACGTACGAAAAACGCGCCGGTGATATCGCTCAGCGGCACGGGCGCCTGCTGGTGCGCGAGGTCCTGAGGTTGACCCCCGGTACCAGCAAAAAAAAAAGTTTTACATTTTACAGAGTAGAGGTTTATATTTCATAGATTCAGTAGGTCTGCCAAATCCACGTAGTTTTTGTTTCCATCTTTGTGATGCCCCACCAATAATCTTAACAATATTAACAACTATAACGTATTTCCTAACATCATGCATTTTCACTGTTTTACAAACTATTTTTGAAACACATCAAATCTTCTCAATTTGCTTTCCCCTCGCATTTCCCTTGTCAAGTTTTTAAATCCTGCCGATTCCTCTTTTAGAACTCTAGAGGAATTCCAGTCCACCTCCAGGACATCTAGTTTACATATTGGACCTACAGAAAAATTTCCCTGCAACTACTTCAAAGCCTAGCAGAGCACTGCACCCAGTTAGCCTCGCCCGATCCCTCCCCTTCAACCATCTCGACAGTCCCCTCCCTACCTCAAGCATTCCTTCCGTATTCTTTTCAAGTTCCACTCATCACCTCCAAGGCTCCACTCCCCCCTTGCCTGCATCTGTTTTCTTATCCTCCTACTCCTCCAATTCCTGCCAAAAAGCCCCGCTAGCTGCCTGTTGCATAACGGCTCCCCCATTACCGTCTCCCGGGATCGTCAGCCCGGCTCGCGCGGGCAGGAATGCCCCTGCCGGGCTCAGCCCCTCTCCCTTCCGCAACACGCCCCGCTCATCCCGGGAAGCGGCACCTCCGGGATTCTCTCCGGGCGGGGCGGGCCGCCTCCCCCCGCCGCTCTCGCTCTCGGAGCCCGGCGCCGGGCCGCTACTCCGCTCGGAAGCCCCAGGGCAGAGAGTGCCCGCTCCGCCCGGCGCAACCCGCGCGCACCGCGGCGCCCGGCCAATCACCGCCGCCATCCTCCCGCTGGGCTGATGTCTTCAGGTGTCCGGGGAGAGCCCTGCGTACTTGCAGGCGCGCTCCGCCGCGAGTCAGAGCCCCGGGCGCGGGCGAGGGAGACTGAGGGGCGCCCGCGGTGGCGAAGGAGCCCGTGGGCGGCGGCCGGCGGCCCGAAGGCGTGGGCCTGCCAGGCGTGTGGCGCGCGGCCAAGGATGGGCAGCGGCGGGGACGGAGGCGGCCGAGGCCTCGGCGGGGGCGCGGCGCGGAGGCCTAGGCGGGGGCCGCAGGGCTCCGGAGCCGGCGTGATGCGGCCGAGCTGCGGCGCCCACTGACTGATGCGGGGCGGGGATCGCCGGCCGCCGGGGGCATCGTACGGGACGGGGCCGGCCTCGGCCCTCCCTCGCTTTCTCCTTAGCCCACCCGCTCGCTCGCCCGCCGCCTCACCTTCAGGACCCGGATCCCTCCCGGCCGGCGAGTCGGCGGCGCTTCGGGCGGCTCCGGGGGCTCCAGCGGGCCCGCGCGCGCGGGCTCCACCTCCCCCATCGGCGGCCCAGGTTGCTCAGGGACACCCGGCCGGCGCGACGGCACGCGAGCCTCGGCGGCGCGCCTGAGCAGCCGGCGGCCCCGCCCCGCGCGCCCGCAGCCCCGCCCCTGGCCCCGCCCTCCGCCTTTCCACCAGACCTGCGTAGCTGCGGGCGCGCGGGGAGCTGCATCTCTGCTGGCCCGGGGCCGAGCCCCGGGGTGTGGAGCCTGGAGCCACCGTAGGGTGGGCCTCCGCTGCCCGCAGCCCTGGCTTTGGAGGACTGGAGCGGGGGAGGGTTATTTACTGCTGTGCCTGCCCTCGAAGTAACGGCAGGAGGAAGGGGGGCAGGTGGGGCCTGGATCTGTCAATAGCGACCCCTGGCTGCCCTCGGCTCAGGATGGCTCTTGGAATTTACCTCTCCAAGACGTTATCACTCTTTCTACTTCCAAACTGGCCTTTTACCCACACAGAGAAAGCTGTTGAACGAACTGTCAAGACTTGTAATCTTAGCAAGGTCCCTTCCTATTCCATTCGGAGATGGTCACGACCCTCTTCGGCAAATTCGAGTACCAAACGTCACTACACCTCCTTTTCTCCTCATGTAGCAAAATTACCAGAATTCTGTTCTCGGCCGCAAGCAACAATATGGCCTGAGTCATTTTTGTATTTGCAAGTCTAATTGAGAAAAATCTTTTAAAAGTTATTTTCTTTTAGTTCCTACAGTGGTGGTAGTTTCGTTATCAGCTGGTCAAATTTAGATTCAGACATGGGGCCGGTGAGATGGCTCAGCGGCTTAAGTGCCTGCCCGGCAAGCGCGAGGGCCCGAGTTCGACTCCTGGATCCCACATACGAAAAAGGGGCCGGTGATATCGCTCAGCGGCACAGGCGCCTGCTGGCGCGCGAGGTCCTGAGGTCGACCCCCCGGTACCCACAAAAAAAAAAAAAAATTTAGATTCAGACAGCCTGATCCCACATCTGTTCTACCCTTTATTACAGTCTTTGGTTCTTAAACTGTGGAAGAGATTATTATTTGCCTGGCAAATAGGGATTCATGTAGCCATTATAACTCTGAAATTCCAAATTTAAGATTCACTCAATTTCCCAAGATGTACTCTTAATTCCTCCATTTTCCTAGGAGCCTTCTAGACTTCTGATTTTTAGGGCTTCTTGCCTTGCACAGGTGTTTCGTCTTCAAGCAATTTGTAAGGAATTAAACACAAAAAACAGTAACTTACTGATCTTTGAATAATCGGTAAATGATGGCATCACCTATTATCCATTGCTTTCATAGTCCAAACGATATGGCTAGAATATTAATACTAATTATAGGCTTAAAACAAGAGACCTTTGAGATCTAATAAGCCAGTGTGAAATATTTATCCATTCTGAAATATTCTTCTGAAATATTTATCCATTCAGAGATATTTTACATGCCAAGACTAAATTTTGCTCTTGAATGTTCTGAATCTAAATTTTCTGTAGAAAGTCATTGTTTTCTCCCTTCACATTACTTTTCATGTATCAAAATTTCAGTCTCCAGTAAACTTCCTTTCTCGGTCTCACTGTAATGATTAAAAAGGATGTCTCTGTGAGTCTGGAATAAGGTGAAAAAAAATTTTACATTGTCATTCTCCTGGGTTTTCTTTCAACCTTGAGTTTATTTTCAAGAAAGCTACTAATTGTAGCTGGATTTCCATTTCAGAGCTTACTAGTTAATTTATTCCAGCAAGAATTTTGGTATTTGTGGGACAGGCACTATATAGAGCTAGAAGTGGACTTAACCACAGGCAGACAGACAGTAAGAAAAACAATTGTAACAACACTTCAGAGTGTTTCTAAATGCCTGTTGCTTGAGGTATTACACATTACTACCATGTCCAGTTCTCTTAAACAGTAGCTCTTTACTGACTGATCACAAGATCTTCTCCCAAGAGTACAGTTTGACTTCATGCTGGGGAACATGGTAGATGGTTATCTTTTTAATGGGATAATAGGCTAAAACATCAATTTGGAATAAAAGCATATGCTCAAAATTTATGTATTTACTACTTCATATTGGCAACGGTACTCTCTTTTAAAAGGAAAAAAAGCCACCAGCCCAAATGTTTCAAGGGATTATGATACAGTTACGTTTTTTTTTTTTTTCACATATACATACAGCTACCTTTAAAGGTCCCCATGATTTAAGATCCAATTCAGTAGTGACAACCAGTTGATTATTTTCTATTCAAATCATATACTGCATACTTGGTTTCAAAGGTCACATAATTTATGCTCTCCCCCAGTTCAAGGCAATGTGCATTATGTATGCCAAGGGTTATGTAACTGTAATTTCTGGAAACAGTAAACAGCTGAGACTAACCCTAAAAATAAATTCCTCTGGGATTTTTTTTGTGTGTGCAAAAATCCATCTGCCCTCACTGCAGGTTCATTACAAAAATCACTGCATCATGCCAAGAGACAGAAAAGTCATTAGAATCCCTACATTCTTCCTACAGCAGCTGTGCATACATTTTACATTCTTTATGCCAGGAGCTTTTTCCAATCTTCATTACAAAATAGGAAGAAAGTCTAAAGAAGGAAAGCTCATTTCTATCAGATTTTGGTAGAGGAACCACATATAAGACTTGTTTTATATCTAATTCCCACTCTTTCAATGATCACAAAGTCATCTTTAGGCCTAAATCCATTGTTATTCTACCACGGATTAAGCAGATTTAGATATTCTTTCCCTTGGTTCCACACAAACACACAATATTTGCTGGCTTCGAAGTCTGAAGGAATATTTTTCCTTGAACTTTTGGCTTCTTGTGGTACTGGGTAACAAACTCAGCTTTGCACATGAGGGGCAAGCACTTTACCACTAAGGTATAGCCCCAGTCCTCTGAAACTGTTCCTTGAATATGAGGGCAGCTGAATGGGTGATCATGACATAAAAAACCCTTAAAAGTGATTAAAACTTAATTTGATCCTTCTGGAATAAAGCTCAAACCTAAGCATTCTTGACTGCAGTGAAGAAAAATGCCTGGTGTCTATTTACTGGCTAAAGTTTTCATTACAGCTTTTATATTTTCATCTAATTACATGTAATGTGTCAAGTAAATATTAGAAAAAAAGATGAATTTTAACTAAGCCACATAGATTATAGAAATATTGCTTATCAAACAGTCCAAAGGGCACTTCTGCATAAACTAGATAACGCTGCCAAAGCCTACACCCTTCCCTTTCTTAATCAAGTGCTGCTACATCCTCCCTCCCCTTTCTCAATTAAGGGACTGTCAGGGATCATCAGAGTAATACAAAACCTAAAGCTTGCTGCCTCAAGAAAAGAATTCATATTAAAAAAAAAAATTCATGTAAAATAGGCCATAAAATATAACTCATTTTTGTTAAGCTTTCCTTGTCCTGCAACAATTTACAAAAAGCTTGTAATTAAAACCCCATCACCACCCTTTATATTTCATTTTGATAAGATTTCTTTGCCTTGAGAATTCACTTATGTGAATAAGCATGGAAGTAATCATAATATAGTTAAAAATGTCCAATTACTCTTAAAACTTTTTCATTGTTTATAATTCCTACAAATTCTTTAATTTTTCAGATTCTTCTCTTGGTGAAATTTCTGTATATTAGGAACACTAACAGGTAAATTTAGCTCAATGCTCTGGAATACGAATTCATTCAAGGCTTCTAATTCACTTATAAGAAGCAAGGAAGCAAATTTTAAATCATTTGAGTATTGACTTTTTATTATTAGTGACTGTTCATAATTTGTTTCAACCAAAAGACAATACACACAGCAGATTTCTAATGCATCCCATGTAAATGTTTACATCCATTTTATTCCTCACTCGCCTCTAAGACTTATTTTAAATTTTTTACATCTCAAAAATATGTCTGCAATAATTAGAACTTCATTTAGCTGTCCCACTTGGAAACAGCCTTTTAATATTTTTACAGTAAAGATGATGTGATGGGGCTTAATGAAAATGTAACTTATAAGATTATAAAAGAAAAAGGACTTTACAGGAACACAGTGGGAGTTCACCAAGGAAAGAGTTCAGAAGCTCTTTCCCATGAGGTCCCCAAATAAAAACAAAAACAAAACACACAAAGACCAAATGCAGGTTCTTAAAAAAAACAAAACTCCAATGCTCCATCTTGAAGCCAGAATCAGCCTCGTGGAAGTTCACGAAGCAACTGAGAAAGCTGCTTCAGTATTTCGTTCTGTTTAAGTGTTCCAAGTCCTGGAACTTTGTCAATGGGACCCACATTGCTATTGCTTGAAAAGGTTTTTCACTTCCAGTTCTAGAAGCAGCTCTATCCTCCCAAGCCAAACCTGGTCAAAAATGTTTTAAACTTCAAAACTCTCTGAGCAATCTCTCTTCAATGATCCTCCCCACTCCCAAATTCATGAATACACCAACATATACAACTGCTCCCCAACCACAAAGTTCGTGAATATGCACTTTTTGCTCTCTAATTCTGTTTAGGACACTGTGGTTAAAATACATTCACTAGGGAAAAAAAATACACATTCATACTTGTTCTTTCTTCTCGTTCTCATGGCCCAAATATATTCCAATGCAGAAGATAATGAAGTTGAACCTCAATAGTAGTATTCCCTAACTGCCAACCTCATCTAGGAGGACATAAAAATGGAAAGTGTGTGATACAGTAAATGGAAATATTCAAACTATTAGTGCTGGACAGTTTTAAAAGTCTATTTTCATAAATGAGTGGGACAAACAAAGAGTACAAACCAAAACTTTAACCTAGCAAGAGGAAAGACTCCTCTTAAATGTTACTGAGGAATGTTTCTTTAAATGAGAAAGGCCTTTAACACATGATCACTATACACAGCATAAAACTTTCATGACTATCTAAACCACCTCAAGGTAACAGCACCAAAGCTTTGTGGGAGAAACTTCTCAGGGAGAGCACCCTTCCTACAGTTGAGATTACTTACATTAATTCTCTTAAGATTATTGGGGGTGGGGAGAACAGGCTACTAACTACTCTCAAAAAGGGAAATGATGAGGTACAAGTGCATGTGAAATTATCGAAGTGTGTGAGGACTCACTGCTTACCACCCTAGGGTTATTAAACAGCCAAAGAAATCACCCTTTCATCGCAATTGCTCTGGAGTTGTAAAATCCACCCAAATTTGCTCCCCTTTGAATGGTTATACTTGGGAAAAAGAATTACTGAAATGTGCAAGTGATCACAGAAATTCAGAGATTTCTCCTTTTAGCTGCAAGGCCAAGTGAGAGGAAAACTAATGCTGATCCTAGAAACTAAGGCACACTGAAGCTTTCAAAGATCCAATCATTTGAAACAGTCTTCATAACCATCAGTATCCTAGGCAGTTATTTGGCTGCTAGTCTTTCAGTATGGTGCTCAGGTTCAGTCCTGAAATCAACTCATATTCTATCACAGCACCCTTTGTGTTAAGGCCATGATATTTTATTCCTTCTAGACAAAGCTATGGATGATAATCAACTCTACCTCAAAACTCTGATCACCCAAGCAGATGCTTTGTCAGCAGAGTACACTCTCCAGCTCCATTAGCTAGCACTGTCCCATAGCATGGTCTCGAGCAGATTTCTTCAGAGATTCAACTCACGTCAACCAAAAAAACCTGAGCTGGTTAGCTAAAAATGTAAGGGAGAAAATAAAGCCTCTACACAAAGAGGAATGTTAAGACAAATTCTATTCAAAAAATCCATCGTTGTGTTAATCCTATCATGTTTCACAGCATTAAATATCCACCCAATGAAAGTCTACAAAGCAACCTTTAAGGGCTATTTTCCATTGCACAGGCACAGCAGTTGTTGGAAGTGTGTGCTAGTCCACACTTACTGTAAACAGGAGATACATCCTGTTCTTGACTCAGCCAACCATTTAGCCAGTGGAGTAAGTTTTATCAGAATCTTGCTCTTATATACAATTAAGACCAGAAAGTTTCCCTTTTGGAGCCTTTAGTTCAACTCCAGTTTGTCAAATATTAGGAATAGTCTAGCATCTGATACAGAGCTAGGTTTGACAAGACACTGAATATTTTAAGTAAAGGCGTGGTGAAATGGAGTAGGGGGGGAAGGGTATCTGTAACAGGTTTAAGACTGAAGCCAAAGTAGTCATTATACTGCGTAATACAGTAACAATTGCAAACATTTTAAAAGCAAGGGTGGGCCCCACTTTTTCTTCTGCTATACACAGACATGGTGCATGTGTACCTGAACATACATAGTACATCCAACTTTACCACAAAGTCAGCTTCACCTCATTCCAGCAACTCCATTTTAAGGTTTGGTAACACAAGGATCCTTTCTAAAAAGCACTCGGCACTCTTACTAGTTAAAAAAAGGTCAAGTCTTTAATACAGATATTCGTGAGATTGGTCTCTTTCCAAGAGATCAATTTCTCAGACTCAGGAAAGGATAATTCTACCTTATGGTGAACATAAGACTTCCTCTGACATAGAGGGCAAGGAAGCTACAAGGCTTCATTCCAACACCATTAAGTACAATATAGGAAAGATTTCTTTAACCGTGTGGTCTTTATTTCAGTGCCAGTGTTACAGATACAACACAAATGTTCCAGTTAAAAGAAGGAATTCAAACGGAATGCCAAGGTCCAAGCCAGGCTTTGGAAATAAAAAGGGAGGTTTGGAGTAATGGACAAGATGACTCCCATATGCTCCAGGATGAGTCTTGCTCTTCCTATGGGCAAAGGTTCTCATTGAGGAGTCTGTTCTTTAAAACTGGTGGACTTCTCTTTCCACCTATTTACCACAGTTCAAATGGGCAAGTAATAGGCTTGGGAAAAGCTTTAAAACTGGTGGTGGGAGTATGGTCATTAATAACTATTAATGCATCTTTTAGGAGGTGTCCACTCTGCACTTTAAGGGGAATCAATTTTGAAAATCATGGAGAGTACTCATGACTATCGCTAAAGAATGGAGAGAAATGGGAGCTGGAAGAGCCCTGAAAGTTTCTATTACAAATAGAGCACCATATCCTTCATGCCAAATCTCAACAAACGCTCTTTTGAACTGTATCTGTCCAGTGTTTACAAATAACCTCTCAAGGTCTGACCAGTTCTTGATAACAAACATACATACATACATGTGTGTGTCTGTGTGTATACAGCAATGCACGGAAAAGGCTACCAGGAACCTAATGCCTCTTTCGAATATCGGGGGAACCAGTAGAAAAAGGCAGGGCTCCCTAATGTCCGTTGTTACATTTCCATTCTCAATCCCAGATGTAAAAATCGCCTGAAGATGGTAACCCAGATCGTGAGGAATAAACACCCCACCATGCCCAGTCCACAGAGAAACAACAGTAGAAAGAAGGGGCCACTCTGCTGCAGAGATGAAGTGTTTTCTTGCCATGAATTCCAGTCCTCTACTCCAGACCAGCTGCTTTTGACCTCAGGGGCCTGGGGAATGTTGATTCTGGCTGCGAATGTGGGACGAGCGGAGAAGTGCGGAAAAGGGAGAAGAGAAGGAAGAGTGCAAAATAGCCTCCAGAAGCAGCCAGCCTTAACAGTGGAGGAGAGGACAGTAGTCTTTAACAATGCTTCAAGGTCAGCAATAACTTCAGAAAAATCCTCCTCAACAGTTCTCTTCAGCTCCTCATGCCCATGGTACAGTAGGGGGGAACTTGCCAGCAATCACAACCTCCTTCCCAGAGTTCCTTTGATTGAGTGGGGTAAGAATGAGAATGGTGGTGGACCCTCATTGCCAAGACTGAGGGGGAAAGTTGTTCACCTCTGCTAGATCTTGCATTGCTGAGCCCTTGTGATTATATGTGAGCTTGATCCTCATTCGCAGCTGTTGCTGTAAAAGGGAAAGAGAGGGGCCGGTGAGATGGCTCAGTGGCATAAGCGCCTGCCTGGCAAGAGCGAGATACTGAGTTCGAATCCCAGTACCCACATACGAAAAAAGGGCCGGTGATATCGCTCAGCGGCACAGGCGCCTGCTGGTGCGTGAGGTCCTGAGGTTGACCCCCCCATACCCACAAAAAAAAAAAGGAAAGAGAATCACAAATTAATACTCCGAAATAAAATCACACTCTGTCCAGTCCACAAGTAGTGTTCTTTGTTTTGTTTTGTTTTTTTGAGATGAAGTCTTACTATGTTGCCCTGAACTTCCAGGCTCAAGTAATCCTCCTGTCTCAGCCTCCCAAGTGACTGGGACTATAAGGTACACATTGCCATGCTTGGCTCCACAAATAACCCCCACCACTGCTACCCCCATCCCCCATACACTGAGGATTAAACCCAGGGTCTTGTACATGCTAGGCAAGCCCTCTAGTGCTGAGCTACATTCCCAGCCCCTTTTTATTTTTATACAAGGTCTCGATAATGTGCCCAGGTTGGCCTGGAAATTGTGATCATCCTACCTCAGCCTCCTAAGTAGCTGAGACTATAGGAATGGGCCACCATACCTGGGTCTCCTAGTAACATTTTGCTGAGTGCTTCTACAAAAGATTCAACCCTTATGTCTAAGTCTCCAGAAAAAAGAGGATAAACATATACTCATGCTCATATACTCATGTTGCTTTTTCTGCAAAATCTATAGTTAAGTGTCAACATAAATTTGATTCATTCCCAAGGCATAAAAGAAAAAAGTTAATCCACAGGTAACAGCAATTGTTTGAAGAAAAGACACTAAGTACTTTTGCTATATGTGGCAGATTTCAAATATTAATGCTCTAAGAAACATTTTACTCTATCAGTCAAAAAAAACTTGTGCTTCTGCTAATGGCAAATACAGTACTCAAAATATAGTGAATAACACAGGGCAAGTTGTTACAAGGAGGAAATTATACTGGCCTTAGTGAGGAATTACTAGAGATTTTCAAGGTGAAGAAATTCTCTGAACCATTTCCAAAAATTATCTAAAAACCAATTAATTAATTACTATTAAGACCAATTTAATTCTTTGAAAAGATATAGTAAAAATCTTTCTCAATTACAATTTCTAAAGCTATTTTTTTCATCTGACTGCTTCATTTAAAATACTTCCATTTTTGCTATCCAGACTTAGTAATTACAGCAGTAAATGAGGGTATTTCATCCAACAAATGCTCTTACCTTAGATTTCATTTTGTATAGACATAAATGTCTAAGTTTCACCTTCTCCTCAAAGCTATACCTTTAATCCTCAAAAGAGGAGGGGAGGGAAAAAGAATGAATGAATGAATGAGTGTGTGTGTGTGTGTGTGTGTGTGTGTGCGTGCACGCACGCGCGCATGTGCATTGCTGGAGAGCAAACTAGGTAAATCCTTAGGCGAGCTAGGCAAGTGCTCTACCACTGAGCTACTACATCCTCAGCCCCTCAGATACTTTAGAGGGAAGGTTATGTTTTAGTGAGATGTCACTAATCCATTTGATGTCACTGAGCTCCATTTATTTTCTACAAAAGAACAAAGAAGTTAGACCAGGAATTTTCATTGCTGTCTTCTCTACAAGTCAGAAAACCCCAAAGAAATAAAGCAAAAGTTCATTGTAGAAAATAAGCTTACACATTTCCTAGATATTGGCTTCAAATGTGCTACTCACCTTCTGTGGGTTCAGAACTTTAATAACTTGTGTGATGGTCCCCGTATTAAATGCTGGGACAATGCTGCTGCTAGGAGACAGAAGCTGCAGCTGGAATGTCTAAGGGGGAAACAAAGGCCACTCTTCAGAAAAAGTAATACAAGTGTTATGTCAGAGATATCTACAAAAATTTAGATGCCCAGCTAATGGGTCAAGTAATAGAGTAACCCTAATTTTTGCCCACTATTTGTTTTCCAGGTACCTGCAATTCTCAGCATGGGGGCTGTCACTCATTGTATTTGTAAAAACACATTATTATATCTTTGATCATGAAAACTAGTAATAAATCACCCTGCCGTTTCTGATAGAAGGAATTTTAGCTACTACCTATCAAAACGTGACCAATTCTTATCCTGACACCTTAATAGTAACTGACCAACTATGCAAGTGAAAAATGAGAATTTATGGCAAAAAACAAAACAAAATAAAAGAAACCAAGACAACAGCTTTCTAAAAATAACAAACCAACATGCTGGTCACTGACTATATGCCTTTGTACTTTTGTATAACTGGATGACTAGGCCCCAGAAACTTGAACCTTTGTTGTTGTTGTTTTTTTTTTTTTTAATGGGTACCAGGGGTTGAACTCAGGACCTCACGGGCCAGCAGGCGCCCGTGCCGCTGAGCGATATCACCGGCCCTTTTTTTGTATGTGGGTACTGGGAGTCAAACTCAGGATCTCGCGCTTGCCAGGCAGGCACTTATGCCGCTGAGCTATCTCACTGGCCCGAACCTTTGTTTTTTAAAGCTTTCATAATCTCGAATGTGTTGAGACTTCCCCATACATGAGAGAAGAAGGAAAGGCTTGAAAGAGCCAGCTTGTTAATGTGTAAGTGGAACATCAGGATCGCTCCATTAAAGACACAAGGCCCTAACAGAAAAAACACATGAGAGCCAGCCTGTATATCAAAAGACCTAGATGAACCAAACACCATAATTTGTAGAGTACTGATGGGTTTTATCTATTTGTTTATAGGAATGAGTGATGAATGCACTATGAGCAGCTAAGGTAAACCATACTGTACTAAGTAGTATTCTATACAATAGGACTTTGAAAACTTTTCCTGAGAAAAACAAAGAAGTCCTCTCTAAAAGCAAGCAAAAGTTACAAAAGATTCAATCTCAAAGCAGATTAATTATTTTGGGCCTAACTTGTAATTATTTTGTCAAGATGAATTATGTAAACCAAAATGTTATGCATTACTACTATATTTCATTAAATTTAAGATACTATCAATTATAATTCATATCATTTTATGTACCACTGAGAAAGAAAACAGAATACCCACTAAACTACAAGATAATTTTAGAATCCACTCTAATTTCCAAGGTATTAAAAAATGAAAATAGGCCGGGCATGGTGGCACATGCCTGTAATCCCAGCACTGAGGAGGCCGAGGCAGGAGGATTGATGTGAATTCAAGGCCAGCCTGGACTACAAAGTGACTTCAAGGGCAGCCTGAACTGCACAGTGAAACTCTTTTTTTTTTTTTTTTTTTTTTTGTGGGCACTGGGGTCAACCTCAGGACCTCACACACCAGCAGTCGCCCATGCCACTGAGTGATATCACCGGCCCTTATTTCGTATGTGGCTTCCGGGAGTCGAACTCGGGCCCTCGCACTTGCCAGGCAGGCGCTTACGCCTCTGAGCCATCTCACTGGCCCAACTCTGTCTCATAAAGACAAAAAAATTGAAAAATTTAAAAATTAAAAATAAAAATAGTATATAGTAGAATCTATGCAATGTGACATTTTGAAGTTCAAGATATATCATCATAATGCATTATATATACATTACAACACCAAGAATAACACCATGGTTTTTTGTGTTTTGTTTTGTTTTAGGAGTGTTTCAGTGGCTGGCCTCAAGTTCAGTATGTAGCCCAGGGTGGTTTGTATATCCTGATCATCCTGCCTCAGCTTCCTGAGTGCTGGGATGATACCCATGCTAGGCTCCAAGGCCATGCTTTAATAGCAAAGGTGAAATAACAAGTGTAAAACCCTAACTTGCAGCAGCTAACATTTACTGAGCACTGAACACATGAAAAACATGTCCAATAGTATCCAGCACAACTCATTTATTCCTCAATGCAGCCCTATGAAGCAGCTATTATCACTATTCCCTTTGCAACTAAAGAATCTGAAATACAGAGATCAAGTGACTTGCTTCATGTCATACAATCAGTATTAAAATCCAAACAAAACAGCTCTAGAATTCATTAGTGGTTCTTAACCATTCATATTACTGCTTTTTAAAACATCTACAGGGCCGGTGATATAGCTCAGCGGCATAAGCGCCTGCCTGGCAAGTGCAAGGTCCTGAGTTCAACTCCCGGTACTCACATTAAAAAAAAAAAAAAAAAAATTCTAACTCTAAAAATTTTTAGCCAAGTTTGAAAGTCAGTATAATCCATAAATATCTTCAATCTCTAAAAACATGCTGTCTGAATGCCAATATTTCACATGTCAGTGCAAAGATTAGGTTAGCCTAGTCGAAAGCAGTGGTTGGTAAAGCATGACCCAACATCTGCTTCTGCAAAATGTTTTACAGGGACAGAGCCATAGCCATTCATTTACATATTGTCTACATCTGTTTTTGCACTGCATCAGCAGAACTAAATATAGCAAGAAATGATATAGCCTGAAATAAAATTACTCTACGATCTTTTATACAAAAAGTTTGCGTGCATCTCATTGGGAACTTTTCTTTATTGGAGACGTCATTACTCCAAAAAGACAAAAGTAACCCCTTAAATTAAGATTTGATATAAACAAAACCTCAATTCAGAAAAATAGTCATTGTATCAATAGTAAACTGCATGTTAATGAAGGAGCAATGTTTTATCACTTAAATATCAAGAGATGGGCTGGTGAGACGGCTCAGCGGCTTAAGCGCCTGCCTTGCAAGCGCGAAGGCCCGAGTTTGACTCCCGGAACCCACATACGAAAAAGGGGCCGGTGATATCGCTCAGCAGCACGGGTGCCTGTTGGCACGTGAGGTCCTGAGGTCGTCCCCCCGGTACCCACAAAAAAAATAAATAAATAAATAAATAAATATCAAGAGATGAGGGCCAGTGTGATGGCTCAGCAGCGTAGTATGAGCCTGCCTGGCAAGTGCGAGGGCCCAAGTTCAACTCCCGGATCCCACATATGAAAAAAGGGACCAGTGATATCGCTCAGCGGCACGGGCGCCTGCTGGCGTGCGAGGTCCTGAGGTTGACCCCCGGTACCCACAAAAAAAAAATATATATAGATATATATCTATATATAGATATATATCTATATATATCAAGAGATGAAAATTTTAATTCTGAACTAGTGACTACAAGATTATGCCAGTAGGCAAAATCCTTTTTAATGGTACTGGGGATTGAACCCGAGCCTTCACACTGAGCTGTGTTTTCAGCCCTTTTTTTATACAGCATTTTTACTTTGATACACAGTCTCACTAAGTTGCCCAGGCTGAATTCTGATTTTCTATCCTCCTGATTTAGCCTTCCAGAGTACAATGATTACAGGTATTTGCCACCATGCCCAACTAAAGTCCTAAATCTTAATTAACTTTAATCTATATTAGAGTGTTTTTGTATGTCCTTACTGTAATATTTACTGAACCTATCCTCCTCTGACCATTACATGACCACCTTCTAGAATTCTGCTCACTACTATTAAATTTCCTTTCTTTATTCTACAATACTAACCATAAGAATATCTGTAACCAAGTAAAAATTATTCACTAAAAATGCCATGCTTCAATGACCCATAAGTTTCACTACTGCTGTTAGTTGATGTTAAATCTGCAAACTTAATCTCCAAACATTAATATATATCCTTCACCAAATGCATGGGGAAAAAACCCAGCTAATCTTTAATCAAAGGAAAAAGGCATGAAGATACTGTAGGTAGTACCTTTGGTACTGCAGCCTGGAAAACAAAGTCCGTCATGTCTAGCTCTGTGCTGTTAGAGGCCTGTATCGTTATCACGGTTACACTGGGGTTGGTATTTGACCGTTCAAAGGTGAATTCTATCTTCAAGCCATTCTTACTGTATGCTGTGATGGAGGGGATGCCTGGGAAATACAGGAAGAACAGTCTTATTGCAGTCAGCCTAATGCTTGAAGAATTATTATTGCCTTTCCTCAATAACCATCTCTCATTACTCAGTGCTCCAAGTGATAATGGTAACAACAATAATTGTACCTGTAGTGATGTCATTAAAGAGAGGCTGTGATGAAAGTCCATCCAACAAGAAGGGGGGCTGAGATATCTGTGGGACTGAGGCAGGGGTAGAAGCAGCAGTTGGAGCACCTAAAAGAAATAGTCCAATGGAAAGTCAACCTTAACCAGCATGACAAAGTTCACTAAGAAAACAGAAGATTATTATGTTCTCAGGTTAAGCAAAGGATTCTTTAAACAACAAGCAAATAGCACGGACCAAAAAAGGGAAGAATTAAAAGTTCAAATACTTTAATTCCTGCTCATTAAAATATACCATAAGGAAAAACAAAAACAGGAAAATGGGAGACCACAAGCAGGAGAAAACGTCTGCTGTAAAATAACAAATGGACAGGCATTTAGAACTATACCTATCTTCTACAAATCTGTGAAGAAAAGATAACTAAAAAGTGGCAAGATAATGTGAACAAGCAATTCACAGAAGAGGGAATGTGCATGAAAAGGAACTCTTACAATTTTGCAATAGGAAAGCTGAATATCAGTATAAAGTACCCTTAAACTAAGTTTCCTCAATCTTGACACTAATGACATTTTAGGACAGAAGACTCTTCATTGTAGGAGGCTGAATTGTGCATCAGACAATGTTCAGCAGCACTCCTGGCTTCTACACATTAGATCGCTCCCAGATGAGACACTGTGGTACATCCCCTGCACCTCAGCCGCCCATGCAACTGCAACTGAGATTACAGGCACCACCCAGCCCAACTCTTAGGAATGATTCTGACTAATGCTTACGTATGTACACAGATTTGTACAAAATGTGTTCACAGCAAGTTTTTTTTGTTTTGTTTTGTTTTGGAGACGGATTCTCACTATGTAGATCAGGCTGGCCTCGAATTCCCTATGTAACCCAGGCTGGCCTGGAACTTGACAGTGATCCTCCCGCCTCGCCTCCCAAGTGCTGGGATTACAGACGTGTGCAACCACACCCAGCTCACAACAAGATAATTTTTAACAGTGAATTGAGAAGAACCAAAATGTTCATCAGTATAATGGGTAAATAATGGTGGTATACTGCTATGATAAAATACTAAACCTATCCAACGTAAAAAATGTGCATATCGTGGATTAGTTTCACAAATATAATGTTTATCAATAAAGTTAGAATACATTCAGTTGGTTACTTTTCTTTTGCAGTAAGGGTGACTGAACCCAGGGCCTTCTCACTGAGCTACATCCCTATCCCTTTGTAAGGTTTTTTTTGTTGTTATTTTGAAACGGGATCTCACTAAATCACTAAATTGCCCAGGCTGAGCTTGAATTTATAATATTGCTTCAGCCTCCCACAGCACTAGGATTACACACAAGCATCCACCCATGCGCAGTTTAGATACTATTTCTAAAGTAAAAATTGGCAAAAACTACTATATATTGCATCGAGAAATGTCCAGGAATGGCATATGCCAATGTTAAACAAAGCTTTAGGAAAACCAGCAGTTAGCTCTGGAGTCATAAGGAAATGGGGCCTGGGGATGTAATTCAATGGCAAAGCACTTGACTAGTATGCACAAAAAAGCAACACAAAAAGTAAAAAATTTTTGAAAAGAAGAAATGGCATGAGGAAGAAAACAAACCACATAGGAAAAACCAACCCTTTTAATAATTTTTTTTTTTTGTACTGGGAATTGAACTCATGACCTCACGCTTGCCAGACAGACGCTATGCCACTGAGCTACATCCCTGGCCCAACAATATTTTATTTTATAAGCTAGGTAGATCAAGACATTTAATGAATTTTTTAGATATTAAATATTGCATAATAAAATTTTAATACACATATCTTGGGAGAAGTGATACAAAGTGGGGGCAGATTACCATATTATCATTTTTATTTGATCCTCTCAAACAAGAACAAGTTGAGGATCATACAATAGAAGGGAAGCCATTGGAAAAAATCACAAATCAAAACAAAGATTCTAAGAAAATGCCTAAGAAAATTCAGCAAAGAATGCATATTTAAAAGAGATTTCAATTACTTATGAAATTAACTCAAAATAAACTATTTAAAAAAGAATTTGGGGTATAGATCAATGGTAGAGAATATGCTTAACACATGCAAGGATCTGGTTCAATTCCAGCAACCCTCCCAAGGAAAGAATTAACATAGTAAAATAAAGAATGGCCAGGATATTTTTATTTAAAAAAAAAAAAAAGTTAATAAAGATAAGGGAACAAGACCAATATACTAAAAATCACCAAAGAGAATAGAGATAAACAGATGATTACACAAAGCACAAGAAGCAAAGCACATGAGAACACCAAAGAGTATCAATGAAGTACAGTAAATTCCTGACTTATGAACAAGTTCCATTCCAGGAGAATGTTTGTAAGTCAGATTCATTCTAAGTCTACTCACTGTAAGTCTGACAACATGAGTCTTATACACCTTTGACACAAATATACAAGGTAAAGCATAAAAAAATCAAATGTGAGGTCCATTCACATCTGTGAAAGCCCACAACTCAAATGTTTGTAAGTTGGGACTTACTGTATACAAAGAAATATTCATATAGTTCTCCTAGTTTTCAGAAATCTAACCTAGTAATTTTCCTACCAGTTTTCATTTTCAAACAATTTTAGAGTTGAGCATGGTGGCATATGCCTGTAATCCCAGGACCCTGGGAGGCTGAGGCAGGGATTACAAATTGGAGTCCAGCCTTGGCAACTTAGCAACTTAGTGGGACTCTGTCTCAAAAGATAAAATTTGGTAGGAATACAGCTGAGTGAGAAAGCCCTGGGTTCAATCTCCAGTACTGGGGAAAAAAATCAGAAATGTGTCCTCAGGGCCGGTGAGATGGCTCAGCGGCTTAAGTGCCTGCCCGGCAAGCGCGAGGGCCCGAGTTCGACTCCCGGAACCCACATACGAAAAAGGGGCCGGTGATATCGCTCAGCGGCACGGGCGCCTGCTGGCGCGCGAGGTCCTGAGGTCGACCCCCCGGTACCCACAAAAAAAAAAAAAAAAAAGAAATGTGTCCTCAGAGAAAATCAGAAGCTAGTCAACATATATGTTTGGAACACATAGTCCTGAACTCCTTTAAATTTTACTTTTTTCTCCTATAAAAGTACAGTAAACAGTGTGGGGAATAACAGATTCATTGCTCCAGACCGTCTAAAAACACATATTAATCTATTTTCAAACTGGGAGTGGTGGTGCATACCTGTAATCACAGAACTCTTGGAGGCTGAGGCAGAAGACCAACCTAGTCAATTTGGTGACTTAACAAGGCCCTGTCTCTCAATATTAAACAATAAAAAAGGGCTGGGGATCTACCTCAGCACAAAGCCCCTAGGTTCACTAACAGCACCATAATCTATTTGTTTTCACACATTCATTGGTTTAAATTACAATATAATAATATAAAGCTGTAAAGACAGATTAAAGAATCTAGAACTCAAAATTTTTAACTTTAAAAAGGTAAGGAAAATTGGAAAGTGTGTTTTAAATACATTGTGTGAGCTGATGCTATATAGTATAGCTCAGTGGTAGAGTAAAACACACACACACACACACAAACACTATGAATAAGGAAAGGAAAGCCTAGGCTTTTTAACATTTTAACTTTTTTGTCTGTTTTGGCAGCAGAGGGGACTGAAGCCAGGGCTTCACACATGCCTCCCAGAGTTCTGGGATTATAGGCATGTACCACCACACCCAGCTTGAAAATTGATTAGCATGTATTTTTAACATGCACGAAGCCCTGGATGGTAAAGCCCTCAGCTCTTTTTTAAATTTTTTTACTTTGAGGCAAAGTCTTATTAAGTTGCCCACACTGGCCTCAGCCTCTCAAGTACCAGGGACTACAGGTGTGTGCCAGTACACCCAGCAATATTTATACATAATACTAGAAAAACAAGGAAGAAGAAAAACAAAATACTAAAACTCCATAATAAATGAGTTAAGGTTATTCTTTAAAAATTCAAAAAGGAGGGCCGGTGAGATGGCTCAGCGGCGTAAGCGCCTGCCTTGCAAGCGCGAGGGCCCGAGTTTGACTCCCGGAACCCACATACGAAAAAGGGGCCGGTGATATCGCTCAGTGGCACGGGTGCCTGTTGGCGCGCGAGGTCCTGAGGTCGTCCCCATGGTACCCACAAAAAAAAAAAAAAAAAAAAAAATTCAAAAAGGAGGGCCGGTGAGATAGCTCAGCGGCATAAGTGCCTGCCTGGCAAGCACGAGGTCCTGAGTTCGATTCCTGGTACCCACATACGAAAAAAGGGCCGGTGATATCGCTCAGCAGTATGGGCACCTGCTGGAGCGTGAGGTCTTGAGGTCGACCCGTGGTACCCACAAAACAAAACAAAACAAAAATCAAAAAGGAAATTCATCTGTAATGCAGATATGTAAGTACACATTCCCTATGATTGAAAAAAACTCCACAAATAGTTCCAATATTTCACACATTAGGGCTTTTAAAAAGTAATAATATAAACTCTTGTGAGTGTACAGTGAAACTGGTGGACATATAAATTAAATAAAGGCTAAGTAATATTTACCAAGTGGCTACTCTGTGTCATGCATTGAGTGGGTCAGCAATCCTCACAAATATTCCATGAGGTAAGTATTAATCATCCATATTTTGATCACATTCGGAAAACACTAAGTAACTTAGACCAAGTAATCAAAAAACAAGGACAAACCGATACAAGGATACTTGTTGAAACAACTAGGTTAAAAAAAAATCCAGAAACAAACAAAATGCCCAGGAAATTAAATAAATAACAGGGCAAACTTTTGGGGGGTTTTTGTCTTTTGTTTTTTTTTTGGCTTTTTTGAGACAGAATCTTGCTATAGTTCAGAATGGCCTCAAACTCTCAGTGATACTCCCACCTCAGCCTCCCAAGTGCTGGAATTACAGGCATGCACCACCATGCAAAGCAGTAGTGCAAACTTCTTGATAAAATATTAGCCATTTAGAAAAATTATGAAGACTACTTATTAATGTACTTTTCCAGTTATCCTGTATACCTTTAACATCTGAGGATTTGAAATTGACTACATGTAAAAGACTCAAAAGTACACAACAAATAGCATTTTGAAATTTTGTTAGGACATAAATAGTAAGTTCTGGCAACCTGCTGTATTAAGGAATAATCATTTAGCCTGTGACTGCAAGTCTAGCTAACCATTAAATATCCTCATTGTATGGCTGTTTTCTACTTGAGGTCATATGCTGTAACTTCCCGTTCTATTTTTTTTTTCCTTCAACTGGCAGATGCGACCTATTATATTTTTAAAGACATTTTAATAACTATACTGCAATTTAAGATGAAAGTTACACATATTCTTGGACCCAGGAGTTCATAATACTACTGGACACATTAATTACAAATGTCTACCACATATGAACAAAGACAAAAACATTCTTTTTTTTTTTTTAATATGCGGGTACCGGGAGTTGAACTCAGGACCTCACGCTTGCCAGGCAGGCGCTTATGCCACTAAGCTATATCACCAACCCAATAAAAACATTCTTAAATGAAAAAAACATGTTTGAATTATATACAGATGATTTGCTACTTTGGTTGCTTTAATTATACGAAGGGTGAGAGGGAGGAAGAAAGGTAAGTATTAGGCTTAATATCTCACTAGAAATGGTCATAGCTACTGAAAACTTAAACATGAATAGAAAGAAACCTAATGTCTTAAGACACTAAATAAAGACAGAGGTAACTTGGGTTATATTCTTTCTGAGCCTATCCATCCATCTTAAAATACTATGAATAATTTATCCTTCCCAAATTAAATGTTAGCCTTTAAGCAATCTCTATGAGTTATCTTTAGAGCATTAATAAGCATGGCAGCTTATATCCCAGATGTTGTGAGGATTGCTTCTCACTTAGTCTCTTCCATCTTCGACTGATTTATGTTCTGAAAGTCTATGCTGTAGTCAGTGTGGTTCTCCCTAAGGCCTCAGTCCCTATCCAAGAATTAAACAGTTCTAGTATGGCCTCACCTGTAAGGGTGATGTCTCCCAGCAAATCAAGTAGTTCTCCACCAGCAGACGCTGGTTTGCTTGTAGGTGCAGTTGGAATAACAGGTGTTATGTCATTTCCTCCCAACAAATCCAATAAATCATTGGCCTAATCAAGGAAATAACACCTCAATTCATTAGTTATTTGTCTAACCTACAACTAATATAAAGCTCTTTCAATACTTAAAAAATAAGGAAGGGAATCATCACCCAATCCAAAAACATCAAAGACAATCAGCTAAGAAATAAGCTATAAGGGACTGTAAGATCATCAGAAGTCCCAGAGAAAGAAGTGAAAGGCTACCTGGCTGGTGGGCTGTGGCCCAGAGGGTGGTGGTTTTGTTTCTAGTGGAGCTGGTTCTGTCTCTCCATTTGTCTGCACAATCTCAGTAGGGCCATTTGTAGTCACTTTTTCCATGACAGGCATTCTCTCAAGTAGGGCCGACCTAAAAGAATCTGAAGTGGTTAAATTCTAGGCAGTGAACTTATATTCCCTACCCAAAGCAATCACTATTTACTACTTTGAAGCCTAACATGGAAAGCCACCCCCACACATACACAAAATAGAAGGTGGATTACAAAAGTACATGACCTAAATTTCCAACGGGATTAAGGCCAGGCAAGAACCTTGAATAAACAAACTGTCCACCTAAATCCCAAAACATGTATTTCCGTGATAGAGAGACCAGGATCAAAGAAAGGTAAATTAGTAAATATTAACAGTCTCTAATTAAGAAGATAGATTCTGCATAGAAGAAAAAAATAGAAAACAGCAAAACATTAAGAGTAATAAGATTTGAAAAAGATGATTTCTCTTGAAAAAACTTACAACTCTTAATTGTTAACCAAATAAAATGGAAAATAATGCAAACTTTACATACTGAAAGGATGGGGGTATTGGAGTAGAAAGAAAGGTGTTAATTTATCTCTTTATACATGAGGCAGAATACAAAGCAAAACAGAGATAGTCAATTAATGAGAATTAAATAGGATTGTGAGTCCCAAATAATTAAGCACAAGGAGTGAGTCTTCTTTAGACACTTTTTTCAGAATCTCAAGACGTTCTATGTATTGCTTAATTTCTTTTGCTCACCTCATGTGGTCATATTTTTTAAAAAGTGCATTATATTCTACTGCCCTCTGCTGGAGCTCCACATCAATGCTGCTTCCATAGATGGAAACCACTTTTTTAATTCGGCTATGGAATAAAAGGAAATCAAATGAAATCAAATACCCAAGACAATTCATAAACAATGAGAGGAAGTGTTTAAATCAGTTTTCTGGCTAAAATTCTGAAAGTACTCAATTCTTTTTTTTTTTTTTTTTGGTACCAGGAATCGAACTCAAGACCCTGTGCTTGCCAGACAGCTCAACTCTTAATTTACATAATTTTTCAAAAACAAAACATCTTTTATCTTCATTCATACAACAATCATATCATATATTCTAATTATAATGTTAGATCTGTCTGTTAAATATCCAATACCCTAAAACTTTCTAAAGAAAAGTACAAATTATTACTTTACCACAAAAGAAATGCGTATAGTTCGTTCTTTTTTTTTTAATGTGGGTACCAGGAGTCGAACTCAGGACCTCGCGCTTACCAGCAGGTGCTTGTACCACTGAGTGATACCACCGGCCCTTTTTTTTTTCCTTTATGTGGGTACTGGGAATTGAACTCAGGACCTCGCGCTTGCCAGGCAGGCGCTTATGCCGCTGAGCTATCTCACCGGCCCATCTCCTTTCTATTTCTTTAAAAAATTTAAAAATTTTTTCTGGTTTTTACTTTGGTTTTTTTTTTTTGCTTTTTGAGACAGGGTCTCACTGAGCAGTCCAGGCTGGCCTTGAACTCACTTTGTAGCCTAGGCTGGCCTTAAACTCATGGTGATCCTCCTGCCTCAGCCTCCCAAGTTTTAGGATTACAGGCATGTGCCACCACATCCAGCTCATTCTCCTTTTTACTATTAAACTTTAAAATAAGCTTTGGCATCAGAATGCTAACCCCAAATTCTTCTAACTCACAATCAAAAGCAAATAAAAAATGCAGTTTCTTAGAAGCCCTAATCCCTTACATTAAAAAGTGAAGTAGAAAATGTAGAACTATATTTGCTTTAAATATGCTTAGCTAAAAAAATACTCAAGAACTTTTATTCAAAACAGCAAAGAGCAGAATTTAAAGATTTAATCACCAAAACACTCATACTTTATTCCTTTTCTTATTCCTATTCAGACATCTAAAAATATTACAATAAATCAACCCCCTCATAAAGGGAAATAACTTATCTAAAAAAATGTCAGAAATCTGACATAAATTTGCCAGGTAGCACAATGCTGTACTCCCAGCACTCAGGAAGCTAAGGCAGGAGGATCATGAGATCAAGGCCTGCCTGGGCTACTCAGCAGGACCCTGCATCAAAAAGCAAAACAAACAAACAACAACAATACAAAACTCCCACAACTTTTTACCTTCAAAATAGTCCATGGTAGGGTGGGGTAGTGAGAGAGAGTAAACATTAACTACGAATCAAGTGAGTATGGAATAGTAAGTAAATGCAAAGTTGTTTCACTAGTCTCTCTACTTTTGTTTATACTTGAAACTTGCCACAATTAAAACATTTTTCAAAATTACAAAACAACCTATTGACTCTACTTTTCCTCAGTACTCACTTTACAGTACAGGTGAATCGAGTTGAAAGCTTCATGATGGCAGTGAGGGCATAACCTCGTGTCACAGAGGTGGACATATTAGAGATTAGTACACTTTCTAAAATATCCAATACTTCATCCTCTGTTACCTGAGGAAGAAAAAGGAAAAAAAAATGCAGAAAATGGTAACAGTGAATACCTAAATCTAATTATCAAACCAGAGGATGCTGCCCACCATTACAAAAGCCTCTAACACAACCTGTGCTTTGCCAGGACACCTGTTCAAAGCTGCTACATCAATCAAAAGCAGGTAAGTGGGAAGTAAAAAGAATGGAAAATGGGGACATGACCACTGAGGACTGAGAGGCATATTACAGTTTTAAGTGGCAGATATAGAGACAGAAAAGTAAAAGATTTATAAGAGTTCAAGGGTTGTTGCCACAACTTTCTCAGAAGTCAGTCTTTTATTTAGCAAATGGAAACAAGGACATCTACCTCATTTCTTCTTGCCTACCAACCAGAGTGTAGGAGAAACTGTAATTCAGTCTGTTAGGGAAAGGAGTAGGGCCTAAAGTAAAGTAGTATTGCTCTGTTTGGTCTGTTTCTGGTGCTGGGACTGAACCCAAGGCAACATATTCTCAACCACTGAATTACACCCCCGGCCCCACTCAAGCGTTTTAAAATCTCACAATGATGCAATAAGCTCCTCCAAAAATGGCACACATTTCTCAATATAATTCTAGTATTACTTTTTTTTTTTTATTTTTAACGAACCAATCTCAATATTCTATGAAACACTACACTCCCATAACCAAAAACTTTTTTTTTTTTTTTTTTTTGTGGGTACCGGGGTTGACCTCAGGACCTCACACGCCAGCAGGCGCCCGTGCCGCTGAGCGACATCACTGGCCCTTTTTTCGTATGTGGGTTCCAGGAGTTGAACTCGGGCCCTCGCGCTTGCCAGGCAGGCGCTTACGCCGCTGAGCCATCTCACCGGCCCCCCAAAAACATTACTTTCTCTCTTTAACAATGAATGACAACGGGTACCTGAATAGGTTCTTCCTCTTCACATTGGCCAGATACAAGAAGATCACCATATTCACCTATACACCATGCAGCCACTTGTACCAAAGGTTGCTGTCAAAAAAATGTCAAAGAGTTCAACTTTCCCAAAAACACTTAATGAAAATCACAGGTCAACTAATCATAAAGGTCAAAACCTAGCACAAAGTGTCAGTAATAATGACATACCAGGAAAATAACAGCAGATTACTTACTTGAGAATAATCACCAAGAATTGCTTTATACAAGCGCTGGACAGTATAAGCGTGCATCTCCACACTATTAGTTATTAACTGTATCAAATTGGGGACTGCATCATCACGAACGTAACTTCCTGCCTGAAAGGAAATGTGCAGTTACCCCTAGAAACACACCACAATGATAACAAACGTTTGAACTGTTCTAACAACTGTTCTTGAAGAGAAGACTAAAAACCCCCCTCAAAGATAAACCTGGTTCCAACTCACAGGTCCACATGCAACTCAAACTTCAGTCTTATTTAAATATTTAAAATTTTTATCGAAAAATAAAACCATCTTTTTGTCCACATTAAAATAGAACAGTTGAAAGTATCAAAAAAGATATTTTCTGCTCAAAACAAGACCTAAAATTCTAAAAATTTAAGAAGCACATTGTTTGGGAACTTAATAACATCCTTCCTAAAACTCTCAACACTGGTGGCAAAAACATAAGGACAAGCTAGAGTAGTCCTATTACTATGGGAGAAGTGAGGAGAGTATACACAAACAGTGCAAAAGGGGATATTAACTTTCTAAAAACAAATTTAAAATATCACATTGTTCTTTAAAAATTAGTATTTACAAATACTGTACAATCAATAATAGTCCTTGAGATGAAAGATCATCCATGCTTTTGTTTTTAACATAGTCTCTTTAATGTCCTCTTGACTAGCAAAATCTGAGATAGTACCTAAAATTATGGGACAAGGTAAAACCTACTTAACCTATGAGTAAAATAAATCTTGGCCTTACTAGCGCATTATAACTTGGCTACATAGGACACATAAGCAGTGGAACCTATGCCTCATAATGGCCAATCTTTGATCAATCTCACATCACTGAACAGAAGAGCTGATTTACAAGATTGAGACCAGGCCTAATATTGCATATTTTGGAAAGGAAAAAAATGAATCCTTTGTGATTGGACTATTTACTCCAGTTAATAAACACAAAGACAGAAGAAAAAGTTTGGGAAATGGTCAAATGGAAACTGTGAAGCTAAAAACCAAGTACTTTTGGTATAACTGAATTTATATTCTTCCCTAACTAAAGAAAGCAGTGTTTTAAAGCATCAGCATGACGAGTGTTAACTACTGCACCTAACAACAGCAGAACACATCTTTCTCAGACTCATACTGAGCCACATTCTGGGCCATAAAGACTTATCTTAACAAATTTTAAAGAACAAAAATAATACAAAGTATCTTCATAGACCACAATGGCCTTAAACTCAGTATTAGTAATGCAAAGATACCTAGAAAATCCCCCCAAAATCGGACATTAAAATAACACACTTCTAAATTAAAATGTGGGTCAAAGAAGACTTAAGAAAACTATACAGAAGTATCTCTCATGAACATAAGAACAAAAATTCACAACAAATTATTAGCAAAACAATCCTGAGCATAGTGGCACATTCCTGTAATCCTAACTACTCAGGAGGTTGAGGCAGGAAGATCACATGCTTGACGTCAGCCTGGGCAACTTAGCAAGGCTCAATCTCAAAATAAAAGTTTACAAAAGAGATGGGAAATAGTTGAGTTCGCTGGGTTTAATCCCTAGATTTAAAAAAAAAAAAGGAAAAAAGAGATATAGATACAGATGTATACAGAGCAAACCAAATCTAACAATGTATTTAAAAAAAAAAAAAAAAAAAAAAACACGCCATGATCATAGGAGACTTATGCCAGGTATGGAAGGCTGGCTCAACATTCAAAAGCAACTAGTATAACCCAGCACATCAAAAGGCTAAAGAAGAAAAATCATACAGTCATAATAAGAAAACACAAGTCAAATAGAAAAATGAAAAGTAGAAACATAAAAAGAAAGGGTTTTGAATCTTCATAAACATTTTTCTTCAGGAGCTCTAATTTTTCCCTTTTGGGCCTCACAAAAAAACCTAAGAATAGCATCCTGATTCATTGTATTTTGGGAATATAATTTCCCCCACTATTAATCAAATTTATTAATATGTAACTTTCTAAAAATTTAAATTATAGGCAAACTAGAAACTAGTATGTCCTGACAGAATTCCATGCAACAAATATATTCAAATTTTAATTTAAATGGTATTATTGCTTCCTACCAATGTTTCATAATTTACTTCACCACCTCCCCTTTGGAGACTACTAGTTAATTACAGTTTCCCCCTTATATAACCAAATTTAGGAAGAATACTTTTGTATGTATACTTTAATGAACTTGTTTCCCCCTCCCAAGGTTAAAGTCCTAAAAATAGAATTAATGAATCAAAAGGTATAATCTAAGATCTTTGCTACATGCTAACCAAAGTGTACCCTGAAAAGATGGCACTGTTTTATACCATCATAAAGAGTGCTGCTTGATTCTCTACTTTCTAACCTACACTAGGAATTATTTTAAAAAGTATGATAGAAGCCAGTATAGTACACTCCTGTAATCCCAGCTACTTGGAAGACTGAAGCAGGAGGACTGCGAGTTCAAGGGCAGCCTGTGCAACACAGCAAGACCCAGCATCCAAAAACAAGTACTGCATAGGGTTTGTGGATGAAGCTTAACGGCAGTGCATTTGCTTGGCATGCATGAGGCCCTACGTTTGATTACCAGCACCACACACACACACACACACACACACACACACACACGCGAGCACGTACACAAAAGGTGAAAAATGATACCTCGCTTTTACTTAAAGGGTATTTTTTGAAATGTTAATTAGCCATTTCCTTTTGTGAATTGCCTATTCAAATATCAGTTGTATGTGTGGTTGATTTTTCCTAATAATTTTAAGTTATTTAAATTAAAAATACTGCCGGGCATGGTGGCGCACGCCTGTAATCCCAGCACTTGGGAGGCTGAGGCAGGAGGATCGCTGTGACTTTGAGGCCAACCTGCACTTCAAAGTGAGTTCTCTAGGCTGAACTGCATAGAGAAACCTTGTCTCAAAAAGACAAAAAAAAAAATTAATTAAATTAAAAATACTAACATACTATCATGTTACAATGTTTTGCTCTAGCTATCATTTGCTTTGAAATTTGTAGATGTTTTCCATTGTTTTTTAAGTTTAATTTTAATGAGCTATTTACAAATATTTTTCTTTATGATATCTACTTCTGATAACATGATGACATACAGTTTTCTTTGTATGTGACTATACTTTTTTTTTTTTCTTTTTTTGGCTATACTAGGGATTGAACCCAGAGCCTTCTCACTGAGCAATATCCTTAGCCCATTTTTTTTACTTTGAGATAGGATCTCACTAAGTCACTAAGTAGCCAGGCTGGGCTGGAACTCTGGATACTCCTGCCTCAGGCTCCCAGTGGTGCTGGAATTACAGGCATGCACCACTTTACCCAGCTGAGTTTTGCAGTTGTTTGTTTTTTACACAGGGTCTTGCTACATAGTTTAGGCTGCCCTAGAACTCCCAATCCTCTTGCCTCCGCCTCCCAAATGCTGAGATTTCAGGTGTGGGTCACCACACCTGGCATACTTTGTTTTATTCTTAAATCTTTAATCCTTGTCTATTAATTGAAAAGTAAATATAGAAGTCCCAAGACCCTAGAAAAATACTAAAAAGAAAAAAAAAAAAAGACAACATCTAAAACAGGAATTATTAATCATAAATAAATTTAGTCATTCAAAGCCCTTCAATAGCTCCTTCCATACTTAAAATACAATCTAAATTTCTGTAAGGCCTAATATAATCTGGCCTCTTCCCTATCTCTTGGACCCCAACTCATTCTCTGCCTCTCACTTCCTGTACTGGCTTCATTTATCTTCCTGTTGCTCTCTAGGCAGGCCAAGCTTACTGCTACCTTGGGTCTAATTAGTGCTCCTTCTAATTAGTACATTCTTCCCATGAACTCCACATGGCTTCCTCCTCACTTTAGGTCGCTACTCTAACCTTACCTTCTGAGAGACCTGCTCTGACCACCCTGAAAACACTTGGCCATTTGCCCCATATCCCACCCTAACATGTCATCATTATTCTCTTCATGCTGCTTTAGGGTTTTTTCCCCACATAGCATTTATCTCTCCCTGATACTATATTACATATCTCCCCATGAATTTCTAATCCCCTCCACTAGAATGTAACTACATAAATACAAGGGCTTAGTCTGTCTCATTTCTCTTTACATCCCAGAACTTAATATAGGCTGGCTGAAAAAGCTACTTACTGTTGTCAGAACACGCATAATTGTGTCTATATGCCACCGTTTGGAAGGTGCATACCTGAAAAAAACAATGGCACAATATAAAAAAGTTGCAAATCATAAACTATTCTATACTCAAGTGACTTTGTCCTACAGCCTTTTCTAGGTTCCCTGTTTAAGTGATTATATTTGGAGACATTTCACCTTCAAACCTAGCAGCAATTTTTAAAGAATGATAAAATACGTCAAATTCAGTTGTTTCCCTTAATATTGCAAAAGGAATTGCTGAACTGAGAAATGAAACTTTGTCCTAGTTTCTTAGAAAAGAAATCACAAAGTTAGGGCAGAAGAGGATAAAGAATAAAGAAAAGAGACTTTCCCCCAATGGAGACAACAGCAAGACTACGAACTGGTTCCCTTAAATTCAAGTAGAAAGAAGAGAAAGAATAATAACCAGACTAAAATTTTGAGGTACTTCTTCCTTCAAGTTTCACATAGAAACTTCAATTCAGATGCTATAACTTTTCTATTCCCTTCATACAAACAGCACCAGAGATGAGAGGTTAAAGAACAAATATAGGAAATTTTGTCTGGTCTTGGCATACTTAAATGCCAGCTATAAAGGCATTCTCATAGCTAACTTATAATTGGGAGCTTAAAATAAATGTTAGGTTTTAAAGATGTCTACAGCATTTCCCCCATGTTTTAAAGATGTTTCAGAAAGTTTTAACCACTTTGTAATCAATAAAAATAAAAATTAAATCTTACTTTTCTGCAGCAAGAAAGATTCCAGATGCACAGTCTGCCTTAAATTCTGGCTCACATGAATCCAGAAAATAAAGTAATTCCTTCATCATGCCTCGGATATTATTCCCATTTACCAGGGCAAAACTCAATTCCATTGCACGCCTTGCAGGGGAGAAAAAATTTTAAAAAGGAAAAACAAAAAACTAGATATTTACAGTGAGAATGAAACAGAGACCCAGGTGCAATCTCTCTGAACATCAAGCACTGACAAATTGTTAGGATTCCAATCTTAACACACAAGGAGATTTATTCTTGTGTAATCTCAGTTGGTTCACTCAATAGTTTTCTTCAAAAGTCTCCAAGAGATAACTCTACCAAGAACCAAAAATATACAATCTATTCTATGAAGCTAAAATTTACAGTATTCAAAAGTCTCTAGAAAGGAATCAAAATTATTACCAATAATAATGCCTCTCTGCAGTTTACATTTAAAAATGTAATATATTCATTCACCATATTCTTTTACTGTACTCCACACTTATATCCAAAGATGAGGTCAAATCAGTTACATCAAAAGGTATGTAGGAAATTAGAATCAAAAATGGAAAGGGAAAATGAGGGCCACAGAAAAGAAAAAAGGGCATATGCTGTTAGGGCAAATAAGAGTTTCTACAAATGCCTATCAAATTTGGTTAACAAAGAGATGAGCATGGTGGCACATAATTGCAATTCCAGCACATTGGGAGGCTGAGGAAGGAATATTTTAAGTTTGAGTCCTACCTTAAAAATTTTAAGACCCTGTCTTAAAAATTTTAAGACCCTGTCTCAAAAATTTAAAAAAAAAATTTTTTTTAACAGGCTGGGAATGAAACTCAGTATAAAGGCTATGGGTTCATTCCCCAGAAAAGGGAAGAGGGTGTGCACACACAGACAAATATTTAACATAAAAACAAAAGTACTGTATGAATCTGTCATATTTGGTCAAAAATTCAAACACTACATATATACATAAACTTTCAAAACTAACAATCTGCTAAGTATATAATACTTTCATTCTAGCTAACACACAAACAACAAAAATTCAATCCCGAGAGATAAAATAACTCTTATATAATGCCTAAGCAATTGATATATATACTAATTCAATTAATCCTGAATAATCCTATGAAGTATGTGCTCGTCTATCTGAATTGCACATATAAGGCTACCAAGACATCAAAAGGTTAAATAGGGCCAGTGAGATAGCTCAGCGGCATAAGCACCTGCCTGGCAAGCGTGAGGTCCTGAGTTCGACTCCCAGTACCCACATATGAAAAAAGGGCTGGTGATATCACTCAGTGGCACGGGCGCCTACTGGTGCGCAAGGTCCTGAGGTCGAGCCCCAGTACCCACAAAAAAAAAAAAAAGGTTAAATAATTTGGCCCAGTCTATTAAGGATAGTGTCAGGATTTAAAACAAGTCAAGTAAGGCTCCATGATCTGAACACTTGAAATTCTATATCCTGTTAAAGAGATGTAAATTTTATTTTTTAAATTCAAATCCTAGTAAAAAACTACAGAAAGCAGGGCATACCCCATAATCCCAACACTCAGGAGGCTGAGGCTGGAGGATCGCTGCCAGGAGGCCAGCCTAGGCTACAAAGTGAGTTCAAGGCCAGCCTGAACTGCATAATGAAACCCTCTCAAAAAGACAACAACAACAAAAAGAACCTATAGAAAAACAACAAAATATATAGGAGTCAGAAGGCTTGATTTCTGGTCTGAGGCCTGCAAGAGTTAGGCTTTGGGTAAGTCATTTGATGCCTCTGGGACTACATTTTAAAGAATCTGTTAATTGGGAATAGAAAGTAATTGCCTAGTCTAACTGACTTGCTCTGAGAATAACTGAAAGTATGCTTTTAAAATCTTTTGCAAATGGGCGTGGTAGCACACACCTGTAATCTCAGCACTTGAGAGGCAGAGGCAGAGGCAGGAGGATCACCATGAGTTTGAGGCCAGCCTGGGCTACATAGTGAGTTCAGGGCTAGCCTGAACTACAAAGCAAAACCCTGCTTCAAAAAAAAAAAAAAAAAAATTTTTTTTTTCCTTTGCAAAGCACTACATAAAAAGTTGGTGTTACTGAGTCTAAGTCTTGTGCTTGCTTCGGCAGCACATACACTGAGTCTAGATCTTATCTTTAGATTGCCCAAGCACTTAAGCACATGTTCTGTGCAAATAAAAGGAACTCAGTATCACTAACAAAAACTCAGTTTGTTACCTGTATGGTTTCAGAGGTCCTTTGTGTTTTTGAGACAGGGTCTCACTGTGTAGTTTAGGCTGGTCTGGAACTCAATTAGGAGCCCAGGCAGATCTCAAACTCACGATGTTCCTCCTGCCTCAGCTTTCTGAGTGCTGAGATTACAGGCATGTGCCACCATACCCAGCCTCAGAGATCATTTTAAGTCTTCTTTGTTCCACATTTGAATACATGATTAAAAGTTCATGGAGGCTGGGCCAGTGAGATGGCTCAGCGGCTTAAGCGCCTGCCTTGCAAGCGCGAGGGCCCGAGTTCGACTCCCGGAACCCACATACGAAAAAAGGGGCCGGTGATATCGCTCAGCAGCACGTGCGCCTGCTGGCGCGCGAGGTCCTGAGGTCGACCCCCTGGTACCCACAAAAAAAAAAAAAAAAAAAAAAAAAAAGTTCATGGAGGCTAACGATAGATGGGATTTACAAACATCTCTAGACCTAACAGAACCAGTAGAGCTACTCCACTGAAGGAAGAGATTTGTGCTTTATGAGCGTGCTACTGGCTAACAGTCATTCCTAGGTGTACTATTCTAAGAAACACACCCGCCTCCAGTTTCCTGGGTCATAAGTACTGTGAAAAATGTGTGCTGTCAGCAAATTGAGTTTCAGCATCATGATTAGACACTCAGCCGATGGATCACTCCTTATTTTCATCCTCCAACACACACAGCACAGTACCACTGTTGCGTAAACTGCCCAGCCTATCTGTACCTATTGTATTTATCAAAGAACCAAGAACAACTTCAGTGTACACTTAAATATTTCCCATTATGCTTAACTGATCTAAACTACTCTTGTCAATCCTTCCTAAAAATGGGTTCACTCTGCAGAAAGTTCACCTGTGAATATAATAATTACATAAACTTTAACACTTTTGCTCTCAAAACTATTACAAGGGATACAACTCTCAATAATCAGTTTCTCTGACTGCCTTTAAGAATTCTCAACTGAGAAGTCTCAGTCTGTTACCGTTTTATTGAGACATCCAAATCTTTTAGACAGTCCACAATTGTGCTTCTGTGCCTCTGTACTGCATTGTGATCTGTCTGCACAGTCTTCAACAAAGATGTCAGAGCTACATATCTGGACAAAACAAAGTTGCAGAATAAGAGAGTTAAAATATACAATTCAGGATACTTTCTCCCTACCTGAATAATAACAAAGATGTCTAATGGATAAGGGAAAGCATACATTTTTAAGTATTTAAAAGTAAAGATTGTTAGTGAGTATAAAAGTAACCTTTTAAAGGCTTAGCCAGGCTTGGCGGCCCATGCCTGTAATCCCAGCACTCAGGAGGCTGAGGCAGGAGGATCTTGAGAGTTCAAGGCCAGCGTGGGCTACATAGCAAGACCCTGTCTCTAAATAAATAAATAAATAAATAAATAAATAAATAAATAAATAAATGCTTAGTAAGAGGCAGCGCAATCTAAACTAGTGGTAAACAGAAGCAGCTTTGGATTTAGATTTGCTTTCACAGTCAAATCCACTAAACTTCAAAGAGTAACTGACTCAATTCCTACAAAAATCTTAAAAATAGTAAAACAAAATAAGTACATATGCCTTTGTAGGCTTCCTTACTCCCCAAATGCAAGAGAAAATTATTTTACCATTCATGTATTCTCTGTTTTTATTTGATATGCCAAAACTGCCTCTATAAAATTTTGAGTTTAAGATCCAAGTGTTTAAAAATCCTTTTAAAAGGAGAAGATAATTTACTTCTGCATTTTATGCTTAACAAGAAAAATGTTCCTGATTAGAAAAAAATAGTAGACAAAAAATAACTACATATATGGAAGTAACAAAAGATAATACTGATGAATTTAGTTATATTTTGAAAACTATCTGGGCCAGTGATATAGCTCAGTGGCGTAAGTGCCTGCCTGGCAAGCGGGAGGTCCTGAGTTCGACACCCGGTACCCACATATTAAAAAAAAAAAAAACTATCTGGATCTGGGCCTGGTAGTATAAGTCTATAACCCCAGCACTCTGGGAAGCTAAGGCAGGAGGATTGCAAATTCAAGCCCAACCTAGACAATTTAATGAGATTCTGTCTCAAAAGGGGGGTAAGGGAGATTAGGGGTAGGAAAAAGGGACCTGGGGATGTAGCTCAGTGCAAAGGCTCTGGGTTTAATCTCTACTACTATAAAAACAAACAAACAAACAAAACCTATCTGGAGTTCCTAAAAATGTGAGATTTGCTATGTAAAACACTGTTATTTTCCTTCTTAATTTAGAGCAGAGGTCAACAAATGACAACCTACCTGCAAAATTCCTCTGCTATTTTGTTAAACAACTCTTATTGAACACAACCACATTCATCATTTATATATTGTCTATGGCTGATTCCATACTAACACAGTTGGACAGCTGCCTCAGAGACTCTGTGGACCAAAATGACTAAAATATTTACCATCTTCTCCTTTACAAGAAGTTTGAAGATTTGGTTTATAATATAAACAAGAGGAAAAATTAAGCTATAAGGCACATCCTAAATTCTTTACAAAACAGTACTTAAGACCAGACTAAAAGTAAAAACTCTGAGTTGAATTTCTGGATATACAACTGTGTGTGTGTATGTGTGTGTGTGTGTGTGTGTGTGTGTGTGTGTGTGTGTGTGTAATCTTGAACAAAGTCACTCTTGAACGTACTAAGTTTATAATACCCCAGGTACAAGACTTTTTTTTAGTTGACTTACCTAATATTTTTGTCATTGTTCAATAAGAAACGACCCAGGATATTTATGGCTAGAACCTAAAGAGAAATAGCATTGGTTAAAAGAATAGGAGAAGAAAACATTTATAGTGTATCCTGACTCTAGTGTGTACAAATTATTTAAAGATGGTATCTATAGATTGCTAGCAAAAAAATAAATAAATAAAACTAAAGGCAAACTCTTGAAACCATATTCTATTTCAACAGTAACTGCTAGAAGATTATGTTCTAAAGTTTTGATATTTTTAGAATAGTATTGGTACACCCTCTTTGAAGAGTAATCTGGCAGTAATTATAAATATTTAAAATGAAAACAGAGGGAACACTTACTCTATCTCATGAAATGTTACCAAATTCTTGAATTACAATTAAGCCAACTGAGATCTCTAAACTTAAGAGAAAAGAAAGTGTGCCCTCTGCCTCAACAATTCCAATTCTACAAATTTAACTGATAAACATAATTGCACATGTGCATAAAAGTTTACTATGGAATTATCGGCAAATCACAAGTGATAAAGGACATCCTAAATGTCCATTAAGAACAAATTTGCTAAATACGTACTGACATCTATACAATGAAATCTTATGAAGCCATTAAACAGAATGAATTCTGACACATGGTACAACATGTAAAAACATTGAAGAAATTATCCTAAGTGAAATAAAACAAACACAAAAGAATAAATACTATGTAATTTCACTTATATGAGGTACTCTGATATTATGAAATTACTGGTCGTTTTGGTCTTCTTTGCATACAACTCCTTAATCCCTTGGAATTTCTTAGGTGATACATTAGCATCTTTCATTGTAATGTGGTAATTTTTGTAGGGCTCCTGGATAGCCTCAGAATGAGGTTGGTTTGCCAGGGGAATCAACTATGTGTTTGGAGAGTTCAAGCTTTCAGCACCATTCCCAAACTCCAGGGAAACCAGGTGTTGAAAGTCACGCGGATCACCAATAGCCAAAGATTTAATCAATCATGCCTACATAATAGAGCCTCTATAAAAATCCCGAAGGACAGGGTCCCTAAAAGCTTCAAAATAGCTAAACATGTAGTTTCTTGGAAGGTGGCATGCCTGGGAAGGGCATAAAAGCTCATGTCCCTTTGTACATGCCTTGCTCTACACTTTTTCCCTCCTGCTGTATCCTCTGTAGTATCCTATGTAATAAACTGGTATACTTAAGTAAAGTGTTTCCCTGAGTTTTGTGAGCCACTCACGCAAATTAATCAAACTCAGAGAGGGATGTAGGAACACAGATTTTTAAGTGGTTGGTCAGCACAGATCATAATCTATACTTGTGATTGGCATGTGAAGTGATGGTCTTGTGAGACTATGCCATCATCCCATGGTATGTGACCCTATTTCTGGGTAGACAGTGCCAGAATTAAATTAAATTAGAGACCATCTAGTTGGTGTCCACTGGAGAACTGTTTGTGTGTGGGAAAATACCCCATATGTTTGGTGTTAAAAGTGAAGTGTTGAGGGAATATATGAGTAAAGAGTATAAGGTAGGAAAAACATTTCAGTTTTGGCTTTTCCTGTACCTTTCCAGAAGTAGATAAGAGCAGTAAAATTCATAGAGACAGAAAGTAGAAGAGTGGTTGCTGAGGACTGGTAATAGGGAATGGGGAATTATTGTTTAATGGAGACAGGTTGGGAAGACAAAAAAGTTCTGGAGAATATGATGATAATGGTTACACAACAATGGTTACTAATGCCACTGAACTATACATTTAAATATGATTAAAACAGTACACTTCATATGTATATTGTATTACAATTAAGAAAAAGCAAAAAGGAATGAAACTCATCTCTCTACATGAATATCGAACGAGCTCCAAGAGTAATGATAATGATAACTGAAAAAAGCAAGATATAGAATAATACATACTTCATTTGTTTGAAAGGGTTAACCTAAGTTCCTCTGGTTACATGACTGTAAGGATACTGTATTCTAGTTAGTAAGGTTAGCAATTCTAATATTAATAAATGATTGGATTAATGGAAAAATTCATGGGGAAAAGGGACAACTTCTTATAGAACTCCTATTATTTAATGAGGGAAAAACATGAAATAGGAAAACTATCATTAGAACATCATCTTTGTAATCACTGCAGGTAAAAGCGTCTATGGATGCCAAAACTGATGGGCAAAAGCGTATAAATAGGTTACTTATATTGTCTAGAAGTGTATCTCTCAAAATATTTTTAATTACAGGCTGGAAATGTAGTCCACACCTGTAATCCCAGCATTCTCAGAGGCTGAGGCAAGAGGATTGCAAGTTGAAGCCCAGCCTAGGAAACTCAGTGACTTAGCAAAACCCTATCTTAAAATAAAAAATAATGAAGGGTGGGAATGTAGCTGAATGAAAAGGCCCTGGGTTCAACTCCCAGTACCACCATATACATATTTTTTAAAAATATATACAAAGGGCCGGTGAGATGGCTCAGCGGCATAAGCGCCTGCCTGGCAAGCGCGAGGGCCTGAGTTCGACTCCCAGAACCCACATACGAAAAAGGGGCCGGTGATATCGCTCAGTGGCACGGGTGCCTGCTAGCGCGCGAGGTCCTGAGGTTGACCCCCGGTACCCACAAAAAAAAAAGAAAAAAAAAAAAAAATATATATATATACACACACACACAAATATATATTTTAATTACAAAAAACAAAAAACAGTAACTATAGTAAAGAGGACCAGCACACATCACCTTCAGCAAATGACCAAGGTTAACACCACAGTAATAATGAAAGAAAGATAGTATGCAATTCCTGTATCATCAGTGGAGAAGGGCACATTGTTTCTGAGTACTTTTGTCAAAAAGTATTATCTTAATCCATAAAATTATGAGAAAATATCAAACAGACTTCAATGGAGATACATTCCAGAAAGTAACTGATCAGTACTTTTCAAATCTGTCAATGTCATGAAAGACAAAGACTGAGAAACGGTCAAAGATCAGGAGACTAAGGAAACATAAAAATTAAGTGCGGGGCCGGTGAGATGGCTCAGCGGCATGAGCGCCTGCCCAGCAAGCGCAAGGGCCCGAGTTCGACTCCCGGAACCCACATACGAAAACAGGGCCGGTGATATCGCTCAGTGGCACAGGTGCCTGCTGGCGCGCAACGTGCTGAGGTCGACCCCCGGTACCCACAAAAAAAAAAAAAAAAAAAATTAAGTGCAATGTGAAAGTATGGGTTGCCTCCTGGGACAGAAAATAAACACAAATAGAAAAATTGGTAAAATATGAATAAAGTCTGTAATGTAATTACTAGTATAATGTCATCATTAACTTCTTACTCATAAATCTTAAAATTAGGGGAAGGTGGGTTAAGAGTATAGTGTATACAAGAACTATGAACTATTTTTGCAACTGTAAGTTTAAAATCATTTAAAATAAAAAGCTTATTAAAAGTGAAGAAAAGAACAAATATGCATAAATATGCATCTAAAGACACATCTGAATATGGATACAATATCTCAAAAAATATATTAGAAACTGCTAACGGTGTTTCCCTCTGGAAGGAGAACTGAGAGGCTATATATTAAAGGTATAAAGCAGACAATGTCTTTCCTGTGTACCTTTCTTTCTTTCTTTTGCGTTTGAGATAGGGTCTCAGTATATAGTTTAGGCTGGTCTTGAACTCACTATGTAGCCTACATTGTTTGGCCTTGAACTTGCAGTGGTCCGCCTGCCTTGGCCTCTTAAATGCTAGGATTACAGGCATGTATCACTAGACCCAGCTTCCAGTGTACTTTTGAGCTTTTTAGTCTGTATGTTTATTCTTTAAATAAAAACAAACTTACTCAAATATTGTGTTTTGTTTAGAATAACAACTAAAAGCTTATTCTGAAGTGTTGCCCTCTTAACAATAACTATAATATAACTGTACATACATTCTTCCAAACTTTGTTATAATCAATGTTAAGCATTCAAAGGGCGAAAATACTTCACATTCCAGAAACACAACGTTATGCATTTTTATGTCATTTCTTCCTAAAATAAGTTTCAAATGCAGACCAATTCCAAAGTACTAAAATCAAAAGACAATCAATCATTCTAAATAACATGTTTAGAAAGGAGGAAAGATTTTAAAAGACTTACTCGCAATCCACTCTCTGATTTAATATCCATGATAGTCAAAACAGTTTCATAAAGAATAGCATTTCCTACATTTTTACTAGTCTCTGTGTTAGTGGCTACCTGAAAAGACACAGAAATACATATGTGATGACACAATACTTCCAAAAACCTATCCAGAGGTGACAAGAGACATTTTGATTACAGCCACCAATGAGGAAACAAAACATGCTCCATACAGTAATCAACACTCATTCTACTCTCAGCTCGAGGAAAATATTTAATAAAATGCAAGCTGGGTCCACTCACCTGTGCTAATATATCATTCATAGCTTCACTCGAGTCATCATCATTGCGTCCTAAAATTCTTAATAACCGCAAAATCCGTACCTAACATGCAAAATATAAGAAGTTTCAACAATTGCGTTGGCATAAAGGAAGCTCACTTAATATGAAATAAAAATAAAGTGTTAAGATCCCATCAGAAACGTTCAAAATCAAACAGAATTTTAAACATTTTTTTAAAGCTCTATGTGCTTCTATATCTAATAAAGTTATTAGACAACTCGCCCCTTACGGCCCACAGCTAAAGGAGTAACACCGCTTGCAGGACTATTATTATATTGGTAATTCAGGCATATAAGTAGTAAATAATTTTGATAAAAGTTACAATTTTTTTCTATCAATCTAATAAAATACAGAATTGTGTCCCTATGCATTTATTAATAATTAGTTTAATCAATTAACTACCAAATTTTTACACAATACAAACAAGAAAAACAAACGGTCTCCTCAAAACTTGTTAAATTCACGTAACATTTATTCAGAAAGTTTTTCAGACTTACCTGCAAAAAGGGGTCACTGATACCAGAAACATCATGTTCTGGGGAATATCCGGACATGATAAGGTTCTTTAGAATACGAACTAATTGGGGTACAAGCTGCAGAAAAGAAAGATGCATCAAAAACAGTAAATATCTAAGAATGTCTCTTGAATAAGCAGGTCCTTTGGTTTAGAAAAAGGATGCAAGGGTCTGAATCCCAGAAAACTATTGATACAAATATAGTAATATGTTGTATGTGTTTCAAAAATGTAACTTAGGAGTTTTTAGGCCAAAAACTAAAAAGTAGTATGTATTTTATCTGAAAGAAAGGAAAACTTTTTTTTTTTTTTGTGGGTACCGGGGGTCGACCTCAGGACCTTGCACACCAGCAGGCGCCCGTGCCACTGAGTGATATCACCAGCCCTTTTTTCATATGTGGGTACCGGGAATCGAACTAGGGCCCTCACGCTTGCCAGGCAGGTGCTTACACCGCTGAGCCATCTCACCGGCCCAAGAAAGGAAAACTTTTTAACTCGAGTTATATGCAAGGATATTACAATAGTAGGTCAGAAAGTCTATGTGAACCAAGTAGAAGAAGCAGAGCAGATGCCTGTGGCGCATACTGCATTCTTACTTTTGTAGAATTGGATACACCTAGGTGGCAAAACATTGTTCGGTTTTTATCCATTCAAATGTAAATATTATCACACCAAATTTTGATTTCATTAAATTATAGCTTTAAAACATACCACCTAACATAGAGAAAAGTTTCTCTCCTCTTAAAATAGGGCTAGTTATGTCATTTTCCAACAAACAACAGAGAATATCAAAGTACATTAACCAAGTGAAAAAGACACAAAGAAAATACACTTTTTGCCTCAAGATATCAAGGCCATGAATATTCCATTCCCCTATTCTTCACTCACATGACAGGACTCTGCTAAATTTAACGTCATCACTTAATTATACACACTTTTGTGGCCTGTTCCTTTAGTTTCTCCATTGCAGTCATAAACTTAATAGAGGCAATATTGCCAAGCTGAACTTATAGATGCTTTAAATATGTATCAGCACTCATTTCATTTCTGATGATCAATTACTTAATGTTAAAACCCTCCTACAAAATGCCACAATAGGAACTTCTCCAGTCTCCAAATGAAAACTCAATTTAGCTATTTAAACAACTCTAATGACCTAAAATTAAGAAGTGGCCAATCTGAACAGTGCTAATTCTGCTGCAATTCAATTATATTTCCTCATTGTATTTAGATTCTTCCACCTTTACTTCCCAAGCCCAAATGAGGGTTGAGATTAAAGTGAAGAACCAAGCCATTCCTAAGACACACACTCAAAACATTCAAAACATAAAGTCCACTTCTAAATGCCAGAAAAAACAATCTGTATGAATTTAACTAAGTTTGGCCTCAACACTTCAAAAGTTAATGCTCTTAAGTCACTTAAAAATCTAATTTGGACAACTGCGAGAATAAGACAAAGCTAAACCATGAAAATCTGTGAATTCTGTGAAAATCCTCATTAAACCAGTCAATTATGGACAAACCTGGGTTAGAGATAAGCAGCTCACCTTGCATACTTCCCAAAGGTCTGCTTTTTTTTTTTTTTTTTTTTTTTTGCTACTGCACATAACCTAATTACTTTCTTAAATCTGTTAGTTCTTGGAGAAGTCTTTTTTTCCTTGGGCTACTAAATTGTTTTATTCACTGCCAAAAGGCTAGCACATTTCATAAGATTACCCTGGGACAGAAAGCACAAATGTCTAATTGTTTAGCACACAAATTCTTGGAACCCAGCTTTATTTTTCAGACAAAAATGGAAGTTATTAAAACTGATGACAGGACAAACAAAATAAGATGACAAAAGGAAAGGCTGCAGCCATGAAAATCAGTTGGTGCCCACCTACTCTACCTGTAAGTCCTTTTAATATTCCAAAATATCTAGCAAGATTAAGTCCAGACACAGGGAAAATAAAAGCTCTAAGTCTGAACTGAAAGCTCACAGAGAGCTTTGTAAAATATTCAGTTACCACATATGGCTCTAAAATATCTACTTCAAAAAGAAGTGATGTTTTGTGTCAAGGCTCCAGACTGATCTGGAATTGCCATCACTAAAGACACTGGGAATCTGCTCAAAGCTTCTCAAATGAAGATAAAGAAAAGGCAGAGAAGGAGGCTTACAATTCAGGAAAGGCTGCAACTGAAATCCAAGGCTGACTTTGGAGTCAGGAGTTTAAGTGACAAGACAAAAACTGGACTAGGGAGTTAGCCAAAAATGCTAGAACAAATAACTCACAGTATTAAGCACGGCTTCAGCATTAGTATAGGTTAAAAGCCACATCTGTGGATGGATACACAAAAGCTGCTAAGGACCTAATGCCAGCATGCACCATCTAAAAGAGGGTTAATTCTTACCTTTTCATTCTAACATACAGCAGGATTCCAAACAGACAAACAGGAACAAAACATATAAAGCAAGCATTAGGGACAGATACGGGCTCATACTATTTTACAATAATTTAATCAAGACATGAACATCTAAGGGAGGAAAAAGCCAAAAAAATAACTGCTGTTAGATCTAAAATACAAAATGAGCCCTATTTATGGAGTGATCAGCAGCCTATGAAAGAAATTAAATGCATGTAGCTACCCAAAGAATAATCTTTGTCTGAATCCTCCTTCTTACTGCCTTCTAAAAGGAAAAATAAAAATAATCATTTTAAAAGGGTATTTGAAAAGGAAGAACTTAACATCAGAACTTTCATCACAGGAGTCAATGGACTAAGCTGAAGTGTGGGATAAAAGAAAAAAAAATTAAATTCCAGTTTGCAGTTTTCACCTTAAAAGAAAAAAGAAAAACAGAAAATTACCTGTCTTTTAAAAAAAATCCTATTTGTAATTTAACCTCAGGTTACACTTCCTGACTCAATGTCAAAACAGCAGATAAAACACGTGAGAAATTGGTGTGTCTGCCAACAAGAGAAGACTTCTATTCTGGAAGAGAAAACATTACACTAGTGCCAGTTCTTATAAGCCTAACTAAATCTGGCTTCCAGCCCTACCACACAGGAGGGCTAGTTAAATCCTTTATTCACCTCCATAGCTTACTTTCCAAAAAAAAAATCGTAAGTGAAAAAAGCATACACTCTTCAGGAAAATTTTTTTCCAATCAAGAAAGGCTTAGGCATACAAAACAGCACCTACCTTTCTGAAATGTGCAAGCATGTCTGGGCTTCGCTCACACATCTCTGTGAGGAGGACTACAGATGTGTGTAGGACACCTGAAACAAAAGATTAAGGAAAAACTAAAAACAAGGCTTTATTATTCAACTTCATAGAACAGGCAGGGCCTTGAGTTCCTGAAGGTCAATTCCGAAAATGTAGTTGCTACCTTTGCTTTTTAATCCCCCAAAGAATCTAAGCATTGTGGTGACTACAAAGGGTGTACTTAATAGAAGCCCGCGAATTTAATACTGGTCAAATCAGAACACTTTTAACAATTATGTGTAATTACTTAAAAGCAACAACAGTATGTCTCCCCAGCTGAGAATAACCATAAAAACATGCTCAAAGTCAATGGAAACTAGATCTCTTCTGTTCTATATCTACTCAATAAACTACTTGCTGAGTTCTGACATAAAAAATTCAAGAGACAGAAATCTTACTTAATAACATTTTAAATTTCCAGATAGAATGTAACAAAACTCCAAGATAATTATGGATGATAAAATATATTTGCTTATTCCAAAGTCAATAAAAAGAATCCCAATATACACTTCACTAAGTAATAAATAAGTGACCTAAAGATTCATGTGTTAAGCATATTTTCAGCGTTCTGGGTACAGCCCTGGATTACTCAAATATCCCATAACATTTAAGATGTAAATTTTCTTAGAACTTGTTTAACTGACTTCAAAATAAGAATAAAAGTGTACAGGAAAAGAACTGCTACATTCCATTTTGATTCCTCTTAAGTTTTACATAAAAATACATAGGTATCCACTACAAATTCCTGTTAAAAGCAACTCAAAATAATTTTCACTAATCTAATACTCCTACCACATGACACTGAAGAAAATTTTCTTTCTTTCATTATAAAGTGCCCAAAAAATCAAAGGGTTTTACAAATGAAAATCAAGGGTGAGATCGTTTTGTACACTGTACTAAATATTATAATTTAAGAGAAGATCAGAGATGAATGACAAGTTTATTATAAAGAAATCAATCTAATTATAAAACTAGGATATCTAAGTAGGAAAGACATTTGGCAGACGACACCTTCCTGGGAGAGGCTGAGCACAGTAGAAAGGCAACTCCTCTGCCCGTCCTAAGACATGGGGCAGTCACAGCCTAAACATGTTCCCGCTGGTTTGAACTACTGGTGGTACAAATGGATCTAATCACTTTTATTGCTCTTTTTACTAATAAAATAAGTAAAAAGCCACCCAATGGGACAGTCATGCAAGTACCACCAGTGGTTCAAGCCACCTGGCAGTGAGACATAGAAATTACGGTCCCATCATGAACACGTTAAACCTTTTCTTTCCCTTTTTCTCAGTACTTCACGAGTTCAGCCAAATCACATTACCATGGTTCTTCTCATTCAATAAATTTTTTGTTGCTGGTAAAAACATCTCCATAAGTTCAGGAACTTTCCTGATGACATGCACAGCACATAGCGCTGCCTATAAAAAAAAAATAAAAGGACAAAAATTTTCAAGTAAGCAGGCCAACCAATCTTATAAAAAGAAACAATGAAAATACTTCACCAAATAGTTCATTCACTACAAAAATAATGAAGAAAAAAGTTAGACATGAGATATTATTTATTAACTGGTTGGAGCTTTTCAGTTTACACTATTATATTAAGAAGGAACTTCCAGATCACCTGTTCCTTTGTTCAAATATTGCTGGAGAAGTGGGCAATAATTTTCTAGACCAGACCCTGGTTGCTATGAATTCATTAAATGAGTTAAATATAACTTATGTAAAATTCTGGGAAAGTAAAAAAATAGGTAAGGACTTCTACCTCTGATCAACTCTAATAATCCTCTAAGTAAGATGACCAACAGGTAGAAAAATACCATGCAACTGAAAAACAAACTGCAGATGCTATAAATTTGTTGTTAGTTTAATAGTATCTATACTCCCCCCACTGACTGCTGACATAAAGAAAATCTTCTGAATAGGGTAGCTATTCAGACTAGCTCAGTGGTATAGAGCATGCTCATGCAAGGTCCAATGTTTAATATCAGGAAGCTATGAAAGAATCATTTGAAATATACTTATCTAGTGTCTACTAAAAAGCAGATGGTATTAACTTGGTCACTGGAAGGTACATTTAAAGACCGAATCTGGTTACACCCTCAGCTATTACTTGAGTCAAATACCATAAAAGTTTAGATAGACCAACAAAAATGATTTCTGCTAATTCCTCCTATACTCTAGAGGATGACGGGAGTTCTAATTTGAAGGAATGCTTTATTTAACACAATTAATATGCCTTCTAAACAACAGCAGCTCACACTGGCTTAGCTGGGCATGGTGGCGCGTGCCTGTAATGCCAGCACTTGGAAGACTAATGCAGGAGGGTTGCCAGGAGTTCAAGGTCAGCCTAAACTACATAGTGAGACCCTGTCTCAAAAAACAAATAAAACGGGCCGGTGAGATGGCTCAGCGGCTTAAGCGCCTGCCTTGCAAGCACGAGGGCCCGAGTTCGACTCCTGGATCCCACATACGAAAAAGGGGTCGGTGATATCGCTCAGCGGCACGGGTGCCTGTTGGCGCGCGAGGTCCTGAGGTCGACCCCCCGGTACCCAAAAAAAAAAAAAAAAAAAAAAAAAACAGAAAAAGTACTGGCTTATAAATTAAGTAAAGAATTTAACTTTGTTTACAGCCATCATTAACAGTACACTATCCTGGGAAATTCCTTAGCCCTTTCAATGCCTCTTTCTCTTTCTCTTTCTCTTTCAATGCCTCTTTATTAAACACCATTAATAAAGGACAGTAAACACCAACAGGGTATGTGCTTATTTCTTGGAGTTCTATATTCTGTATACTTTGTGTACAAAGGTTTCAGGGTTGAAGGACAATTTTTTTGCGGGGGTGGGGGTGGGGGAGGTACCAGGAATCAAACTCAGGACCTCGCACTTGCCAGGCAGGTGCTGTGCTGCTGAACTATATCCCCAGCCCCGAAGGACAATTTAAAAACTCAACAAAATGTTTGTATCAACAGATAAAAGCAGGTAATTAGGAAAACAAGGTAACTGTCTTCCATTACTATTCCAATCAGATATACCAATTTTAAAAAGTGGGCTCTGCATCATTCCTTCATAATTATCTCAAGTCCCAATGGAACTGTCCTTCCAAAGATACAAAGGTACTAGTACAAAGACATAAGCAATAATTATCAGTATAAAAGTCAATTCATAGGGGCCCGGGATATAGCACAGTGGCACAGTGCCTGTCTGGCAAGTGTGAGGTCCTAAGTTTGATTCCCGGTTCCCAAAAAGAAAGAGTCAATTCATAAAGATCTATTCATTCTTACTTTGTTTTCATATTTACTTTGGTGGTACCAGGGATCACACACAGGGATGCTTTACCACTGAACTACATCCCCAGCTTTTTTTTAAACAGGGACTTGTTAAATGGTGCTCTTTTTAATTTTTGCTTTTGTTTTTGAGATAAGGCCTTGTTAAGTTGCTCAGGCAGGACCCAAACTTGCAGATCTTCCTGCCTCAGCTTCCCTCAGTTCTAGGATTACATGCATGCACCAACAAAGCCAGCTTTTAATACCAAAGCCAGCTTTTAATACTTAGAATTTACATAATTTTGGAAATAATCAGATGTGCCACTTAGAATATTTAGTAAATTTGCTTATAAATTTCCTTGAAAAAAGAGGAATTAAGATTCATATATAAAAAACCTTTTAAAAGACCAGAGAAAAATTCTTTGTATTATCATCCATGTTTTCAAAAATGAGATCTGTCTTCTCAACTCCAGAATACTCCCTAATCCAAACATACACATTGGTTTCATTAAAAGTTACCTTTTTTCTTAAGTAAGAGTTAGAGGTTTTCAAGAGCTTCTCCACCTCTCCTGCAAGATCTCTGCACATCTCTGAGGAGCCCATGCAGCCGAGGGTACAAAGAGCTAGTCCCTGTACAAACTGAGTGCTATGATTAAGATCACTGCAAAAGAAAAAAAAGGGGGGGAGTAAATATGTTTTGACTGGTACTCCCCATGAAAAAAACTTTACAGTTTAACAAACTAGTCTGAAACAATCTCTATTGCTAGAGCATTTAAGATAATATAAGCATCACAAAAGAAATTCAGTTTATCTTCTGACACTTTTGGTCTTACACTTTAGTATGAACCTTGATGTTTCACTAAGTAATTTTCACATTTTTATTTTATTCAAGAGAAGAGGGCAACCCATTCAGGACCCTTCCTGTCTCTCAGGACCCTTCCTATTCCCCATTCCTATTTCCCATTCCTTTTCTCCAATAAATTTTCCTACTTTAAAAAAAGGGAAATCAGCAACTGTCATAATAATAAATGAGCTAATAAAACCTTTAAAAGGGCCGGGGATATAGCTCAGTGGCACAGCGCCTGCCTGGCAAGCACGAGGTCCTCAGTTTGATTCCCGGTACCAAACCAAACCAAACCAAACCAAACCAAACCAAACAAAACAAAAACTTTAAAAAACTAAACTACATTTTTATAGTAAACCCCTATATCTGGTGGTACAAACACACAAAACTGTCTAACAGACACTGATTACTTGCTATGGCTTGGATGTCCCCCAAAGGTTTGTGTATTGGCTGTTTGGTCCCCAGCGTATGTACTGATGCAACAGGTACACAGTAGAGACTGTAAGAGGTGGAACCTAGTGGGAGGTGATTGAGAAAACTTCCCCAGGAAGGGACAGATACTGGTCTTGAGGAATTAGTAGTTCCCATGAGTTGTTACAGAAGAGCAAGACCAGCCCCTCCCTGCTCTCTGGCTTCCTCTCTTGCCATGTGATCACTCCCTCTCCCACTGTGGTGCTATCACCAGAACCTAAACAAATGGGGCCATGCTATCTTGGACACTGGCTTACAAACCTGTAAGTTAAATAAACATTTTTTTCTTTATATATTACCTAGTCTCTGCTATTTTATTTCAGGAGTGGAAAATTGAGACACTACCATAAAATTATTTTCAAACAGGCCAAGAAGTATTCTTTCAGAAAAGCTAAAGTATTAAAAGCTTGAACTGGTAAACTCATCTATATATTACAATCAATTCTTGTTATTCAGAAGCTGAATTATGAGTCGTGTTACTTCTATCAGCTTTCAGGACATTTTAGTATCCTAAGATGGAGGTTGGTTCAAAAGGTCTCTAAATGTCTTCAATACTGTTTCAGACAGAGTCCACGCCATTCAAACTATTATCATAGTCCTTTAAATTGTGTGTGTTTAAGACAGTGTCTCACTATGTAGTCCAGGTAGGTCTTGAACACACAATCCTTCTGCCTCAGACTCCCAAGTACTGGGATTGTAGGCATGTGTCACCATACCCAGCTTATTTTCATAATCCTGTAACACTGTGTACTGATATTAGCACTGATGATACAAAAGCAGTGGTGGGAAAAACTCTTGCCCACTAGTGCAAATCAATAGCAGGGGAATCAAACTATATTACAAGCATTTACTGTGGCAGTAAATACAGTGACTACTATACTACTAGCATGAGGCCCTGGATTTAATCCAGGGCATGGTGGTGCCTGTAATCCCAGCACTCTAGAAGCTGAGGCAGGAGGGTTGCTGGGAGTCCGGGGCCAGCCTGAGCTACATAATGAGTCCAAGGCCAGCCTGAGCTACATAGCTAGACCCTGTCTCAAAAACTAAAAAAGTAAAAGAAAAAATGAAAAAAGACAGTTTCATCTAAAACTGCTCATGACAAACCAATAAAAATTATTAGTTTTATTAATTCTCAAATCTTTCTTTCTGGTCCAGGGATATAACTCAGCAGCATAACCACCTGCCTGGCAAGCGCACGGTCCTGAGTTCGATCCCTGGTACCAAAAAAAATCTTCCTTTCTTTCTTTTTGTAGTGCTAAGGATTACATCTAGGGCCTCATGCATGCTAGGCAAGCATTCTACCACTGAATTACACAGAGCCTTACATCTCAATGCTTATGTGCACATTTTTAAAATATTTTGTGTGACAAAATGAGAAATATGCTTGAATTACTTGTGCCGCACAGTGAAGTAAAATGACAATCTCAGAGAAAAGCATTTGTATAGTTGTTTCATCTGCAAGCTAAACTATGAGCTCGCTGCTTTTAAAATAGACCTCAAACCAGGGGTGGTGGTGCATGCCTATAATCCCAGCACTCAGTAGGTTGAGACAGCAATAATCCTCCTTGTTAGTTCAAGGTCAGCCATAACTATATACTCTTAAAAAAAAGGACCTCACTTTTATTTGAAAAATAACTGACAACTATGGTTACTAAGATTTGAGTATTTGGCACACATTTTCTGGACAAAGAGCGAAGTCAGCCTAATCCTTCAAGAGCAAAAACTAACAGTATACATTGCCAATGACAAAATTCAAATTAAGCCAGGCATGGTAGTGCATGCCTGTAATCTCAGCATTTGGGAGGCTGAAAATCCTAACTCTGAAGTGAAAATTAGAATTCTGGAAAACTTTCACTGCCACCATGACACTGACAGTTTACTAATACTTAAAAGATTTTTCTAATGAAATCAGTAGCATTGCTAACCAACGAGATTTTTAAATATTCTATAATGAAATGTATCAACACCTGGAAGATCTATGTAACTCAGTATAGCAATTTTTTTCAAACTGGACAGCACAATGTTACACAATTACATATGAGTATTAACTCAAAGAGAATGACAGCCCAATAGGTTTTAATGTAACAAAGTACTGAAGCTTCACTGATAAGGTTTCAGATTCCATATGGCATCAAACTTTTAAGAAACTACCACTTGGTTTTTTCTCTTGGCAAGCCAGAGCACAAAGTAAAAGAGGCATTAGGACTACAACTCTGACTATCAAAAGAGGATGGTTCATCAAACAACAAGCCCATCTCTCTTTTTCTCTTTTACATCAGTCAGGGTAAGACTTCTGATCCCTAACTAGGCAGAATCAATGCCCCTTCTCAGCTTGAAGCAGATTAAAGAAGGCAGACCTTTGGCCCTTTTGCACCCTTTAAGAAAAAGGGATGGGGTGTGTGTGTGTGTGTGTGTGTGTGTGTGTGTGTGTATTATAGGATAGAAGAAATAAAGATAAGTAAAAAGGAGACAAGGAAAATCATAATTTTAAAAATAAAAACTGCACCTTCAGGACACCCCCCAAAAAGAGAAAAGAAAAGAAAAGAAAACTAGCCGGGCACAATGGTGCACGCTTGTAATCCCAACACTTAGGAGGCTGAGGCAGGAGGATTGCTGCAAGTTTGAGGCCAGCCTGGGCTACAACGTGAGTTCAAGGCCAGCCTGAACCCCTTTAGTGAAATCCTGTCTCAAAAAGACCAAAAAGGGCCGGTGAGATGGTTCAGCGGCGTAAGCGCCTGCCTGGCAAGCGTGAGGGCCCGAGTTCGACTCCCGGATCTCACATACGAAAAAAGGGGCCGGTGATATCGCTCAGCGGCATGGGTGCCTGCTGGCGCGCGAGGTCCTGAGGTCGACCCCCCCGGTACCCACAAAAAAAAAAAAAAAAAAAGATCAAAAAAACAAACAAACAAAAAAAAATTACCAAGTTTTAGCATAGTATCAAAGAAAATCTGTAGTTTTTTGAAAAGGCCATTTACTCTTCCATCTCTTTTTTTTTTGAAACAAGGTCTCACTATGCAGTCCAGGCTGGCCTTGAACTCATGGTGGTGCTCCTGCCTTAGCCTCCCGAGTGCCTGGATTACAGGTGTGTGCCACCACCACCACCACCACCACCACCCACTACTCTTCCCTTTATCTGGAAGAGACTAGATTTTCTTCACGTACTTCAAACAACAGAACATAATATAAGAAACTGAATGCAGGAGAAGATAGGAGTATCTAACTGACAAGAGTTACATAAATGTAAAATAATGCCGTTCTTCACACTGTAATATTTTTGATTTAGGAAATAATTTATTTTTCACAAAGAATACTGTTTACGTTACGTTACGTTAATATAATACTATATTACTGTTCATTATCAGTTTTTTTGTTTATTGTCTGGTTGGGACAGCAGATCAAATCCAGGGTCTTGCACATGCTAGGCAAGTACTCTACCACTGACCTATACATGCCTAACCTCAATATTAGTATTTTTGAGTGAAGAAATAAATGGTATTAGTTTCTGCTGCCCAATGAAGAGAGAAAAAGAATGTGCTTGCTTCAGCAACACATACTAAAATTGGAAAAGAAAGAAAGAATAAGTGAAACTGGCCAGATTTGTTCCTTTTAGTCAATTCGAATAGTTTAGGATAAAAATTACTGGTAAAATGAAGTTTAAACATTAACTACATTTTTAACATCTTGGGTTCCAGTTCCCAAATATATTTAGTTGACTTTATATTCATTTTTCAATGTTTAAGAAAATTTTAAGAACTTAAAATATTAAATCTGATTTTTAAAGCCTTAATCCCAAGATCCTTAATGTCTTAAGTTTTTCTAAGTCAATGAATAATCAGGCAAATGTTTAATTACCAAGTACAAAACTTCTTGGTATACTATAATTCTCTAAGTATAAACAAACCCACAAAAAACAAAAAACACGAAGCCAGGAGTGGTGGCACACACCTGCAATCAAAGCACAGGGGGTGCCGAGGCAAGAGGATCAAGGGCAGTCTGGGCTAGTGAGTTCAAGGCAGCCTAGAATACATAGTGAGACCCTCTCTCAAAAAACCCAGAACAGGGCCGGTGAGACGGCTCAGCGGCTTAAGCGCCTGCCTTGCAAGCGCGAAGGCCCGAGTTCAACTCCCGGAACCCACATACGAAAAAAAGGGGCCGGTGATATCGCTCAGCGGCACGGGTGCCTGTTGGCGCGTGAGGTCCTGAGGTCGTCCCCCCGGTACCCACAAAAAAAAAAAAAAAAAAAAACCCAGAACAAGGCCACTGTAAGCTCTTGCAGTGGCCTGCACTGCACTCTGCAGAGCATACTTCTTTTCCTACCTTTAATACCTTTAATAAATGTAAAACCTTTCTACCTTAAAAAAAAAAAAAATCCAAAACACAAGTATGCACGTGTGTGTGTATAGCACATTTTACCAAATTTTTATTATTAAAAAACTAAATGATCCAATAATTAGAATGAAGTGCCTATTCAATTCTCAATTATTTGAAAAGGTAATTCTGCCCTAAACTCACTTGGGGCATGGTTGGACCTCATGAAAACTAAACTCAAAGATTTCTTGTTTACTTATGGGCCTCATTCTTCAATTTGTATCAAGCTACAAACCCATTAAGTTTGGTATTAACTCTCTAATAGGAACTTGCTGCCAGGCAGAATTGCCAAATTATCAGCACATGATAGAAAGCTTGAGTAACAAGAGCAACAAAGCACAGAACACCACAAATTAAAGAAGCTCTTTTTGAGAGCTAACCAAAGTAATGCTGATCTAGAATGTACTCTCTATGACAAAGATTTCTGTCCATTTTTTTATTCTCCATTCCAATGCTTTCAACAGTTCCAGGTACATAGCAAGCATGCAGTAAATTTGAATACATGAATCAACTTGGTATGTTCATTATTAATATTTATTTTATGGACAATAAACAAGAATTTCTCCCAGAATTAAGTTTACAGATTTGTTGTACTTAAATGCTACTCTTCGTTATTTCTGTTTCTTTAAGGGTCTCACTGTGTAGTCCCAGCTCTAAAATTCACTACGTAGCCCAGGCTGGTCTTGAACTCAAGATCCTCTTGTCTCAGCCTCCCATAACGGTAGGATTACATGCATGTGCAACTACGACTAGTTTAATGGCTACACTTGATTACTGTAACCCAATTACAACTGTTGTTTTGGAATTTCCCATTACTCTTTGGAAAAAATCTGAAGTTACTAGTTACTTTAGAAGAAAATACAAGTTTAAATGTCCACAAATTTGGTCACCTACATCTCTATCCCTTACTTCTACTTTTTTGGGTTTTTTTTTTTTTTTTTTTTTTTTTTTTTTTGTGGGTACCGGGGGTCGAACTCAGGATCTCGCATGCAAGCAGGTGCCCGTGCTGCTGAGTGATATCACCAGCCCTTTTTTTCCTGTATTTGGGTTCTGGAAGTCGAACTCAGGACCTCGCGCTTGCCAGGCAGGCACTTACGCCGCTGAGCCATCTCACTGGCCCCTTTTCTGTTGTTTTTGAGACAAGCTCTCACTATGCAGTCCAGGCTGGCCTCGAACACAAAATCCTCCTGCCTCAGCCAAGTAAGTGCTGGAATTACAGGCACATACTACCATGCAATTCTACTTTCTGTCAAATACATGCATATTACAAATAAAAAAGAAATCTAAAATGGTGATTAAACACACACAAACCAAAACCAAACTAAAACAAACCAAAAAGTACTTATAACTATGCTTGGACCATGAGAACTCCTGCAGCTTTCTAACAGAATTCTTGTAAGAGACACTGGGAAGAATTGATAATTCCCTGCACAGACACTCTAATTTTTCCATTCAGCAAGTGCTCCTGAATTGGAAAGCAAAGTAAACTAGCACAACTAGACTACTATATCAGTAAAACAGCTATTAAGGAGTTTTTTGAAAAGTCTATACATTAAAATTCACAGCAATATGTACAATTCCATACAACTGAAATCTCAGATTAGACCAGTAACAAGCATCACCTCTCTTTTTACCTTTAAAAGACAATCAGAATATATGTTGATAATTGTGGGGGGGAGACAGTTTGAGACAGGGTCTCAGTGTGTAGTCTAGGGTGGCCTTGAACTTGCTACCATGTATAGTTTAGGCTGGCCTCAAACTCAGAATCCTACTGTCTCAGCCTCCTGAGTGCTGGGATTACGAGAATTGTTTTCATACCCAGCTACGCTGTTAAATTTTATAAGTGTAAAGTGTCATTACTCGTGGTATTCAAAGTCCTAGAAATATAAAAAAATTAATTATATTTTACCAATGCCTTTTCAATGAAGGCCCACGTTTTATTTTACTGATCACTGACATTCTTTGAATAACCTCTTCACATTCTAAAAGCTATTGAATCCAGAGCAATTCCAACAGATTCTAGACAATAAATATAACCAGTAAATAGAAGCTTTTAATGTCATATTCAGAAATCCCTAAAAGAGAAAAGTGGTCATTAGAAGAAGGGACGGTAAAACTTACTTCTTGATACAGTTAGTCATAAGAAGATGGACATCTTGTCTTTCATCTAACAGCAGCATTGCTCCTAAATAGCCAATGCGTTTGTCTGTAAATTTTTGAGAAGCAATAAGCTTGAGGCACTCCAACTGCACACATGCACAAAAAAGACATAAAAGAAAAAAGAACATTAAGAATTTGCTATCACAACCTAGAAAAGCAATGTTTTTAACCCAATCCAAAGATGACCAAAGTACTGACCTGTATCAAACTACCTAAATAAATAAGCAAAGACTAAGACCTTCATATATCTTAATAGTAATCAGGTTCTGGAACAAATCATATTGTCATAGCATTTGCCATCCAAATACTCTGTGAGTTTTAACTTTATTCTACAGATTCATATATACCAAACAACTTAAATATTATAAGACATTAATAAATCAAATTTCTAATTTGATCCCTACCTTACATTAAATGAGCACCTAACTCATACATTTAAGGTCTGGTTCCCATTTTGAGAATCAAAAAACTCAATAAATAGAAATACACCAATATGCCAAACAGTATCCTAAACATCAGAAATATACAATTAATTAAAGGAGACAAGTAAATTTAATGTACTGTAAAAAGTGCTACCTTTAGGACTTGAACCAAGAACTATGAAAAAAGTGAGAGTTTAGGAATGAAATATTAAAAAAAAAAAAATCCAGAGGAAAACTCAGTAGTGAAATTAACCTAAAAGTTTTATATGATTCCTTCTTTATATAACTGTTATAGATAACTCCTCAGAGCTTCAGAGTCCTTTGTAGTTAAACTTGGCCTTTCTTGAAAGTCACAATCACTTTGAAATACTTTATCATTCCATCTAGACAAACATGGAAAGGCCAAATATTTCCTCTGGACAGTGGTTTTTAAAGGTGTATACAAGTACGATTCTCCAAGAAGAATTTTCAAAACTAAGCTCCCTTTAGAATCATGAATCCTAAGGAAAGGGGCTCCAAAGGGGACTTGCATATGCAGGAAGCAAAGATCACTGGAGATCACGTTCCATTGTGAATTTATCACATAAGTTCCAAAGTGAAATTAAGGAAAATAAAGCAGTTCCACAAATAGAACTCAAGCTATTTAAATAATGCTCTTTCAGTGTACCTGCATTTATAAAACAAAAAACCTACAGTCAGGGCCAGTGAGATGGCTCAGCAGCGTAAGCGCCTGGTAAGCGCGAGGGCCCAAATTCGACTCCCGGAACCCACATACGAAAAAAGGGCCGGTGATATCGCTCAGCGGCACGGGTGCCTGCTGGCACGTGAGGTCCTGAGGTCAACCCCCGGTACCCACAAAAAAAAAAAAAAAAAAAAAAAAAAAAAACCTACGGTCAGCTAATTGACTGTATTGTCATGAGCATGATAAAGAAGTTTCCAGAGAAACTTTTATAGGTAAATGGATGCAACTCGAGAAAATACTCATAAGTGAAACAAACCGGACACACATTTGTAAACAGCGTATTGTCTCCCTAGTGTGAGAAACTGAAAGAGTAAATAAGATCCAAAATCTACAATAGACATGGTAAAACAGGAAAAAACTGTTCAAAAGGAAAAATATTTAGATAATTGAATGCTGATAACTTGTACCCTGAGTAATTTAAAGATAACAGTATGGAATGTATTAACCATTGTTACCCTCAAAAAAAAGAAGCTTCCAGAGAGAATAAACATAATCAAAAAAGGAAAACCTAAGCCAGACATGGTCATGCATGCTGTATTCCCAGCACTCTGGGAGGCTGAAGCAGGAGAATCACAAGTTTAAGCAGAGCCTGGGTGACATGGTAACTTAGCAGGACTCTGTCTCAAAATTAAAAAAAAAAAAAAAACCGAAGTTTAAAAAGGGCTGGGGAAAGAGCAAACTTAAATGCCTTATAAGGCTGAAAGAGATTAAATAAGTAACAACTCTTCCCTTCTTCTAAACATTCAAGTTTTAAAAACAATTTCTGAAATAAAAGTTGATGAAAATCATTTTTACAAGGTCTGCAGAATATCACTGCTGATTAATGAGAAAATCAGAAGCCAAAATAGTATTAGAAATATTTTACTCTTTTTCAAACTAAAAGTTTTCCAAACATTAAATAATTCTATGAATTATTTAATAGTAAAAGAAAATGTTCCAAGAATCAGATATCACAGAAGTTTTCATCATCCTTATTAAATCTCGCTTCTGGCCAACTCCAAGCACTCTACAAATTATCCAAAACTATTTTATTAAGATCATTACTGAGTAGGATATACTCTCAGGGAGCATTTGTATTTCTACAGCCACATTTTATTTTAGTCACACTAAACATCAGTGACTGGTAAATATAGTTTGTTTTCTCTGATGCTTGTTTAAAACTTACCTCAAAACTAAACAGCAGGGCCGGTGAGATGGCTCAGCGGCTTAAGCGCCTGCGCGGCAAGCGCGAGGGCCCGAGTTCGACTCCCGGAACCCACATACGAAAAAAGGGGCCGGTGATATCGCTCAGCGGCACGGGCGCGCAGGCACCCGAGGTCCTGAGGTCGACCCCCCCCGGTACCCAAAAAAAAAAAAAAAAAAAAAAACTAAACAGCAAAAACAAACAAACAAAACAACAGGCAAAAGAAAAACTAAAATTCAAATGGACATAAATTAATTCTTTACAATATCCTCTATTTATACAGTGACTCTGCTTCAAGAAGAAGCAAATGCTTTTTTGATGGTGACAAATTTAAGGAAAAATATAAGATTACACAGCTAGAGATGTCATCTGAAATATACCCTCCAGGGAAGGATTAACTCTGACCAAACTTCACACATGGGTAGCCAGCAACAGTACTGAGAATGTACCATGTTTCCTCTTTGAGAACGTTACTGAGGTTTTCAAATTTTGAAAAGGAAACATGAACATGGGGTTAAAGGTATTATAAGAAGGATCAGCATGTGGGAGCAAGACATCCATTTCTGAGCAGCAATCTCCAAAAAATACAATTCCCCACTACTGTATTGCATGACTAAAAAACAGAAGGCAAAAAATCAATCAATTAAACATATCTGCTCCTTAGGTCAAAATCTCATTTTCACGAAATAGTACTACTCCAGTTAAAGTCACTTGAAAAACCACTGGATGCAATGGTGTACACCTGTAATCCCAGCAACTCAGGAGGCTGACACAGGAGGATCACAAGTTCAAGGCCAGAGTGGGCAACTTAGAGAGACCCTAAGTAAAATTTTTAGAAAGGACAGGAAATATAGCTTAGTGGTAGAGTGCTGCCTTAGCTTGTGTTCAACCCTCGGTATGACACAAAAACCCACCTGAAACATTTCTAATAAATATGGCAGGCCTTTTTAAAGCACAGTAACATCCTACTTTTATTTTCATAACCCATCAAGTTAACAGAAAACTTACTTATACTCCATACTCTATGAGCAAAGTCAAAAGAGAAATGACAACCTTAGCAAAAATATTTACAAGTCATTTCATAGAGGTGAGATCCTATATAATAGGTTCTTACAAACTGATTTTCCCACATACTGGTGATTGAACCCAGGGAGCGATAGGCTATATCCCCATCCCTTTCTTTATTTTGAGACAGGTTCTCACTAAATTGCCCAGGCTGGCCTTGAACATGCAATCTCTTACCCAGGCCTCTTGAGAAGCTGGGATTATAGGCACATGTCACCACACCCAGTCAAACTCCTTTTATAAAATACCTATGGTCCATTATAAAAATGGAAAACCACTGGGTCAAACAGCTCATAGAGAACAAAAACAGAAATGGAAATCAAACTCTCATAAAACAAATGCAAATTCAACTAAGTATATTTAACCAAAAAACCCCACTGAATTGGACCTTGAAATATGTGAATTACATGATTTGCAAAATATATGTCAATAAAGTTATTTGAAAAGAAATAAAAACCAAAACCAGAGATACTTCTTACAACAGTGTAAAGATTAAGAGAAGGCAGTATAAACTAGCACAAGCTGTAGGAAGATCTGACCTATCTAAATTACAAATTTATATAACCTTTGACTCAGCAATTCTCTTTTTAAGAAATTACACTACACTTATATTCACATATGTGGAATATAATAGTATTATTCAACTGCAGTATTTAAAACAGCAAGACTGGAGATAAGTGTCCATGGATAAGGTACTAGTTTAATAAATTATGATTCATTCTTGTAACAGAATACAATGATAAATATACTACCATCAGCATGTCAAAGAAGCTGCAAAAAAATGATTCTCTTAGCCAGATGTAATGGACAAGCCTGTAATCCCAGCACATGGGAGGATGAGGCAGGAGGACTGCCTTGAGTTCGAGGCCAGCTGGAACTACATAGTGAGACCCCCGTCTCAAAAAAAAAAAAAGAAGAAGAGGAAAAGATTCTCTTTATGAGAAAAGTTTTTGGTGTTTTGTTTGCTTTGCTTTGTTTTGTTTTTTGCCCAGGCTGGCCTCAAACTCACAATCCTCCTACCTCAGCCTGCTGCTGGGATTAAAGGTATAGGCCACCAAGACCAACTATGAAGGAGGTCTTAAATACTGGTCTTCAGGACAGATTAATGAATAAAAATTGCAAATAGTATGTTAAAACAGGTTGTAGAAGCATAATGTATATCTGGAAGGATATTCAAGAAACTGGCACCATCAGTTGCCTATAGAGAAACTAAATGACAAGAAGACAAAGATAGAAGTTTTTCATCAAGAATCCTTTGATATCTTTCAAATTTAGAATCAGCCATGTGTGGTGGCACACACCTGTAATCCTAGCACTTGGGAGACTGAGGTAGGAGGATCACAAGTGTGAGGCCAGCCTGGGCTACACAGTGAGACCCTGTCTCAAAAAAACAATAAAACAAAATTTAGAGCCAATTAATCATTCTCTAGTCCAAAGGAAAATAATAATAGACTAGGAGAAATAAATCATATAAAAACTATAGGCAGAAGGGTCTTATGACTGTAAAAGCTAATGCACTATAATTTTTTTAAAAATCATAAAAATTGTTTCCTCCTGCAAAGGTGAACACCATATATTTCCAAAAAAAAAAAAAAAAAAGAAAAAGAAAAATGACAGGAGATGAATGTTAGAATAGTTTTATGTTAAATACTAGACTCCTAGGGAAATACAACTCTAATAAATGGAAGGGGGGTTTCAGCCTTTAGATAACCTGCATTCACACAGAACGATTACTATATTAAGCTATTTTTAACTTCTGTGGACACTGGAAGGAGATTGTTAAAATGTATGTTTGTTCCTAATCGCTTATCCCCCAATTGCTGTGTTTTTCTGCTCAGTTATATTCTTCATCTACTATCAATTTCTCCTTTGTCAACATTACTCTTCTTTAATGCACCTGCTTTTCCATAGCAACCTTCTCCCTCTCTACATCCCAAAGGACTGAGGTGATCTCTTTCCTACTCTCAGATTTGTTTATATTTACTAGCAATCGTGAAGCTCCACTGTGTACCACCAACATGACCCTACATAGACATTTTGCTTTAATTTTGTAAACTGGTGTAACAAACAATGTATATGCCAGACATTCTCACTGATACACAATTTCAATGGTATACATAAGAAAACCAACACTGACTATAAATAATAAATATATCACAATTATGCACAAGATACTATGAAAACAAGTGAGGAAGGGTATCCAATTTAGGTCAGGAACAAAAGGAAAACTTCAGAGAAAGGTAAAGTTAGGAGCTCAACCTCTGCTTCTATCTAGAGACTTTAAACAAGCTATTTAACAACCTGGGTTTCTGTTTCGCATCACTAGGTAACTGAGCCGTGAGGGAAGACAGTGTCTCCACTCCCTACCCTCGAGACAGTCACTATTCTAAGCAGCTGATATTAGCAGTGGCCTTAGAATCCTCCTCAAGCAGAAGAATGCTAGTTGGTCATTAGCAACAAGTCTAAGAGATTAAAGGTATTGCCCCTTTGAAACAAATACAGGGCCTTGGTAAAAGGGGTTCCCAAAGCGGACAGGTCCAAATCACCTGGGAGAATTTTGGAAAAAAAAGTAAAAACAACTCACTCCCAGAAAATTTCAATGGAGTAGATTAGAGGTAGAGATTGACAGTTTTTAATTTTTACAAAATTTTTCTAGATGACTTATGTTCCAATTTTTTTCAAATATCAAATCAATTTTTTAAAAGAAAACTATCATGTTTCTGACCTTGTTGAATTTTCCTGAAGCAAGTACAAATGTTGACTTTCATCAGTGTTTAATCTGGTTGCCGTTAGCAAAAAGCTGCTCCTATTCTGTCAGCTTTTAGAACAGTTTCACACAAGGTCAAATCCACATATGCATCTGCTTTTTAAATTTAACAATGGAACTTTATGATGTGGTCAATCCACAAGTGACTGGTTAGTTCTTTTTAAAAGCTACTTTTATTTCATCTTAATATTGGGAAATAACTTTTTTCATTCAAACAAACTTTTTTTTTTAAAAAACCTCGTTATAATTTCTTTATCACTATGTAGCCAGGTACCATAAAATCTATATAGACCAGTTTGTGTTCTCCTCCTTCTGGAAGGGAAAAAAACTCCCAAAACACCTAATACTCCTACTGAATCCCATTTTTTTTCCTCTTGAGAAAACTTATTGCTCTCTGGCTACAATGACCAAACTACAAATTACAAAGTTATCAAATGTACCTCCCTCCCTGTTAGGAAAAGACTGACATCCTCTGAGCTGCAGTATTATTTAAAGAAAATCATCCTCGCTAGATGTGGTCTCAGCCCAGCCTACCTGTCCAAAGTGAGCAGGGTAGCCCAGCATGTGCATATATAGTAATTTTGCCACATTCCGACACCGGTACGTATTATCTTCTTCTCTAAACGATGACCGGATTGCAGCACATTCTTTCTGGATCATTTCTCGTTCTTCAGCTTGGGTTCGGGCTGTCCGGATGGTCCGGATCAGCTCCCGCAATCTGATGGGGGCTGGCATCCTCTGGATATGGAAAGATATTAAATAGAGATGTTCATATTTTTTGATACTAAAACCATTCAACAACTTCCCACATAAAATTCTGAATGATAAATTCAGACTTAATAAATCCAATTTAGCTAAATTAAGCAAAGCTTGCTAAGCTTCAGCAAACGTACTACATGCAAACCTCTTAACTACGTAAATTTCTTGAAAGGTGACAAACAAAAAAAGGTTAATTATTAAATTAAGCAAAATAAGGCCAGGTATAGTGGTACACATCTGTAATCCAAGCTACTCAGGAGGCTGAGACAGGAGGATCAAATATTTAAGGTCAGTGTGAACAATATAACAAGACCCTATCCCAAAATTTAAAATTAAAGGGTGAGAGCCTGGGTTTGGGAATGTAACTCAGTGACAGAGCATCCATGAGGCTTTGGGTTTCCAGTCCCTGTACCACCAAAATAAATAAATAAATAAATAAAGGCAAATTAAGATATAGAAACACCAAAAAAATGTGAGGAGGGACTCATTCAGGACACCTCCTGTCTCTCGGAGCTATTGCTATTCCCCATTCCTTTTCCCCAATAAAATTTCCTACTCTAAAAAAAAAAAAAAAAAAAAGACATAGAAACACCTATATATAAAGTCCATCACTAATATACAAATATACAAATATCTCAGCAACTAATTCAACACAAATGTTTACTCATTCCTTAAAGCAATTAAGGAAAGGCCTATCTATGGCTAACCTTAGAAAAGACAGATACTTTCTGTTTAACTACCATTAAATACAATACACCAGCCGGTCATGGTGGCACATGCCTGTAATCTCAGCACTCAGGAGGCTGAGGCAAGAGGTTCCCCATGAGTTCGAAGCCAGCCTGAACTACATAGTGAGGCCCTGTCTCCAAAAAAAGGCAATAAAAAGGGCTGGGACATAGCTTAGTGTGAAGACCCTGGGTTCAATGCTCAGTACGGGGCAGCGGGGTGGGGGAATAAGCAAAAAAAAAAAAGATAAAATTAAATGAAGATAAGGCCAGGGATACAGCTCAGTGGCACAGTGCCTGCCTGGCAAGCACAAGGTCCTGAGTTTGATTCCCAATACCAAAAAAAAAAAAAATTTAATGAAGACATCAATATAGTCTTCTTCAGTAGATATTATTGGTAGAATCCTTAGGCCAATAATTTTTTCAATTTTCATTTATTAGGACATGTTTGCAGTACATGATTACATTCCTTGTGGTGAACTGGCACATGTACATGCCACATCTTAACCTTTTTCATACCCTTCCCCTCCCCCCCACACCTCTTGGTCTACTTCCCCCTTTGCAAATGCTCTATCTCCCTATCATCTATCTTTTATTTTGCTCTTTATTTATATTTTCTTAAACCAAATTTTAGTGTTGTGCTAACCAAACATCCCAAGAGGATCCTGCTCTTATCAGTTCCCTATGGCGTTACTCTCAAGGTGGAGATAGTGCATTGGAAATTTAGAAAAGCTCCCCTAGGTACTGATTGATATGCTTCTCCAACAGCAGCTATACCAGCCCTCTGAAGACTGAACCTCAAACTATATAAAGCCGCCCATACTGTGTTTATTTTTTAATAGAAATATTCAGGATCCAGTGTTCGAAGTTAACAAAGTACATATGTATCCATTCTCATTTGTCACTTGGAGCAGCCTGAGATAAGGGCGGATATCATTACTCCACTTTCCCTATTAGCACCCTGAAATAAGGGCGGCTATCATTACCCCATTATGCCTATTACGAAACTTGATCTTAGAGCAACTATGCAACTTACTCAAGATCACAAAAATAACAGGTGACACAGCTAGCACTTGAACCGGGTCTTAAAACTCCAAAGTTAGTGTTCTTGCAATACTCCAGGCCTTTTAGGAATCATAAAGTTTCAGTAAACAAGGCATTTAAATCCTTTACAATTTTTATAAATAAAAAGCATAAGAGTTACATTAAGGGCCCACTTAAAAGACCATTTCTCCTTTTACAAAACCACAAATGCCACTGATTTATAAAACATTTAATAGTAAACAAAATCATATATTGCATTTATAGCAGATCCACAGTGAAATGTAACTAAAAAAAGTATAAAGTTATTACAGATGTCAATAATCAAGAACTAAATGTAGCCAGGCATGGTGGCACACATCTGTAATCCCAGCACTCATGAGGCTCAGGCAGGAGGAGCACTGTAAGTTGAAGGCCACCCTGGGCTACATAGTGAGTTCAAGGCCAGCCTAAACTACATAGTGAGATCCTATCTCAAACAAACAAACAAACCAAGAACTAAATGTAAAATCAATTATTGACTGTCCAAAGCCCAGTGAGTCTACTTTCAAAGGAATTTTATCTTTAACACAAACTTAGTTCACAGAGAATAAGAAGTCTATGGCAAATAAAACCAATCAAAACCAACTGAAGAGGCTGGGTGTGTAGCTCAGTGGTAGAGTACTTGCCTAGCCACACAAGGGCTGGGTTCTATCTTCAGCACCACATGAAGGAAAAAAAAAACTTCAACTGCCTCCCTCAGGACTTATATAACAAGCAGCATATCTGCAAGGGCACAGAAGACCTCAACTCAACATCACTACCAACTACTTGATCTAACCAACATTTATAGAACACCCCAACCAAAAGAACAGAATACACATTCTTCTCAATTGTGTACAGAATATTCACCAAGACATATCGTGTCCAGGGTCATAAAAAAATTAAATGAATTGGAAATAAAACAAAGTACAGAATCTGAACATACTGGTACTAAACCAGAAATCAGTAACAGAGCTAACCAGAAAAATCTTTAAATACCTGGAAATTAACACATTCCTATATAATTCATGGGTCAAAGAGAAAATGTATCAATCCCTAGCACCTGGGAGAAAAAAATAGAAATAAACTAAAAACAAAAACAACAGAGCAAGTCAATGAACCCAAAAGCTGCTTCTCTGAAAAGCTTAATGAAACTGATAAATCACTGGCCAGACAAAAGTAAAGGAAAAATAAAAGAAATACAAATTATCAGTATTAGGAATGAAAAAGGATACCACTAAATATTGAAAGAATAATATTATGAATAACTCAATGTATATCACTAAAGTTAAAAAACAACCTCATCCAAAACCTCCTACCTATGCAAACATTATCTCAAATGATCATAGATCTAAAGAAAATATACAACTATAAAACTTTTGGGAGACATAGTACAAAACCTCTATGAAAGGTAGCAAAGAGTTATAACAAAAGGCACAATCTATGAAAGAAAAAAATGAAAACAATGGACTTCATACAATTACAAACTTTTGGGGACGGAGATACAGCTCAGCAGCACAGCACCTGCCTAGAAAGCATGAGGTCCTGAGTTCGATTCCTGGTACCAAAAAAAAAATATACAAACTTTCACACCATAAAAACACTGTTAAGAAAATGAAAAGATGACTAGGGTTATAGCTCAATGGCACAGCACCTTACCCAGCATAAGCAAGGCTCTAGGTTTGATTCCCAGTACTGTCAAAAAAAAAAAAAAAAAAAAATTTTTTACAGGCAGGGATATGTGCAAATCATATAGTTGACATCAGCCTTTAATTCAGAATACAAAAAGAGGGCCGGTGAGATGGCTCAGCGGCATAAGCACCTGCCTGGCAAGCGCGAGGGCCCGAGTTCGACTCCCGGATCCCACATACGAAAAAGGGGCCGGTGATATCGCTCAGCGGCACGGGCGCCTGCTGGCGCGTGAGGTCCTGAGGTCGACCCCCCGGTACCCACAAAAAAAAAAAAAAAAAAAAACAGAATACAAAAAGAACGCTCAAAATGCAACAGAGTTCACACAAACTCAATTTTTTTAAAATTCACAAAGACTTAGACAGCCAGGCATGGTGGCACACACCCGTAATCCCAGCACTCGGGAGGCTGAGGCAAGAGGATCACCGAGAGTTCAAGGCCAGCCTGGGCTACAAAGTGAGTTCAAGGCCAGCCTGAACTGCATAGTGAAACCCTGTCCCAAAAAGACAAAAAAAAAAAAAATAAAAGGCTTAGACACTTCATCAAAGAGAGACAAGGATGGCAAGCATATTTGAGAAGATGCTCAAATGTATTAGGCATTACAGAAATGCAAATTAAAACCACAATAAGATACTTCTCAACATCTATAAAATAGCTAAACCCCAAGTATTAGGAGGGTGCAGAACAAATGGAACCCTAAGATACTGCTGGTAGGATGCAAAATGGCACTGCCACTCTAGTAAGCACTGGCACACACCTGTAATCCCAGCACTGTGGGAGGGTGAGGCAGGAAGATAACAAGTTTCAGCACAGCCTCAGCAACTCTCAGTGATTTAGCAAGACCCTATCTCAAAATTTAAAAATAAATAAATAAAGGGCTAGGGATGTAGCTCAGTGTGAAGGCCCTAGATTCAATTCCCAGTACTGTGCAAAAAAAAAAAAAAAAAAAAAAAACAAACAACAACAAAAAAACCCTGACCAGTTATACAATACATTTCTGGGATAAAATGGATTAATAAGCAACTTACTAATTGTTCTAACATGCAACCTGCTTAAAGGCAGTGAAACAAAAAAATTACTGTAAAAATTTGAGAAGAATGTTGTATGTAATGGTGTATTAACATCTGGGCACACTGTTGGGCCTATAAAGGACAGGTATGGTGACCACACCTGAAATCCCAGCAATTCAGGAGACCAAGGCCAGAGGATCATAAATTCAAGGCTACCCCGAGCCACTTAGTTAAGACCCTATCTCAACAAAAAAAATAAATAAATAAAATGAAAGATGGTTATGGTGGTGTGTGCCTACAGTTCTAGCTACTCTGAAAGCCTGAGGCAGAAAGTCTGCTTGAGTCCAGGAATTTGATGCCCTCCTGAACAACACAGTAAAATCCCAACTCTAAATGAATGAATGAATGAGGTGGTCTCACCTGATTTCTGTGCCAGTAAACTAGAGATGGGATCTATTAGAAAAGACTATTGAGGTGAACCATAGAGGTGATGAGACATATAGAATAAAGTTTCTGAGCAGACAGGTGAAAGATGGTGCCCTCCAGACTAGAGTCAGAAAAGTTATTTGTTAAGCTATGTCCCTTTGTATTTCTAAACAGGTGAAATGAGATTAACAGGGAACATAACATTTTAAGTATGTGAGAAAAGTGCAAAGATAAATCTTGGGAACTGGGGCCGGTGAGATGGCTCAGCGGCTAAGCGCCTGCCCAGCAAGCGCGAGGGCCCGAGTTCGACTCCCGGAACCCACATAAAAAAGGGGCCGGTGATATCGCTCAGCGGCACGGGCGCCTGCTGGTGTGTGAGGTCCTGAGTTCAACCCCTGGTACCCAAAAAAAAAAAAATCTTGGGAACTTCTATTTCTCTTTATTTCTACCCTAAATACGTAAGAAAGTCTATTATGAAAATTCCAACCATCTCCAAACCTGCAAAGGAGAACAGTAATAAATCTGTATCCATAGTTTGGGCAAAGCAGTGCAAAATTGGAGCCATAACACAGGGAACAAATATTGGAAATAACAACTAAAGTGGAAGAATTACAAATGAATTAAAAATTACTAGGGTACAGAACTGGGGCTATTCAGCCAGCCTCTTCTTTTGCCTTCCCAAGTGTTCTTCCATTAATTAACTTTGGAGATTATGAGTTATAAGTTTTTTGTTTTGTTTTTTTTTGTGTGGGTACCGGGGGGTCGACCTCAGGACCTCGCGCGCCAGCAGGCACCCGTGCCGCTGAGCAATATCACCAGCCCCTTTTTCGTACGTGGGTTCCGGGAGTCGAACTCGGGCCCTCGCGCTTGCCAGGCAGGCGCTTACGCCGCTGAGCCATCTCACCGGCCCTATAAGTTTATATTTTGAAAGAAGACTTTGGCAAGTAAAAAAAAGAAAAGGCCATGGATGTAAATCAGTGGTAGAACAGTTGACTAGCATGCAGGAAGCCCTGGGTTCAATCCCTAATACCATAAATATAAAATAAAAAGATAAAACAAAGTTCTTAAACCTTTCAAAAACATACTCTTAAAAACATATTGCCAGATGCAGTGGCTCATGCCTGTAATCTCAGCTACTTGGGAGGCTGAGGCAGGAAGATCCCAAGTTCCAGCCCAGCCTGGGGAACTTAGCAAGACCATGTGACAAAATAAAAAATAAGGGCCAGTGAGATGGCTCAGCAGCGTAAGCGCCTGCCTGGCAAGGGCGAGGTCCTGAGTTCGACTCCCGGTACCCACATAAAAGGAAAAAAAGGGGCCAGTGATATTGCCCAGTGGCACAAGCGCCTGCCGGCAAGCGCGAAGTCCTGAGTTCGGCTCCCAATACCCACATAGAAAATAAATAAATAAATAAATAAATAAATAAATAAATAAATAAATAAATAAATCAAACAAAAACAAAAGGGATCAGGATTGTAGCTTGGTGGTAAAGCACCCCTGGGTTTGATCCCCAGTACTGTAGGAAAAAAAGGCATATTAAATATTTCTCAAATATAGTTTCTATAACCCAAAAATATATGTTAAGAATATACTTTTTAAAATTCTCCAGCTAGAGAGAGAGAAAAATCTTAATCACCAACTAGCATTGTCAGCCAAGCAACCTAGGGCATACCGTCTAACATTTCTAAACCTCTGTTCTGTCAACTGAAAAATACGGGCATAGAATTATCCCTAAAAAATCTATAAGAATACTTGATGATCATGTTATATATCACCATTTTCAGTTTAATGTTAAAAGTGTCATTCTTCATTAAACAAATGTAATGGTAGATCAATATTGTCAAACAGATCCATCTAAGGAAAAAATAAATTAAACCAAACTTCAATAAGGAGCAAACACATTTTATACTGTACACAGCTAAAATGTGGCCATTAAATTTGAGAATCTTAAATTCAGAAAGCACTAAGATCCAGGACTTTAATTAAGAAAATTAAAAGAGCTGGGCATGGTGGTACATGCCTATAATCCCAGCACTCGTGAAGCTGAGGCAGGAGGACTGCTACAAGTTCAAGGTCAGCCTGGACTACACAGTAAGTTCAAGGCAAGCTTGAGCTATATAACAAGACCCTGTCTCCAAAAAACCGAGAGAGAGACAGAGAGAGAGAGAGAGAGAGAGAGAGAGAGAGAGAGAGAGAGAGAGGGAGGGAGAGAGAGAAAGGATGGAAGAAGGAAGGAAGGAGAAGGAGACAGTTTAGGGCCCATTAGATTATGTCAATAAAATATCACATAGTTTAAGAAAACAGAGAATACAATATTTAAAATCATCAACAGAAGCATTATTTAAATCCATTTTAAAATGAGATGACAGGATATATAGAACACAGAGGACATAAAACACAAAAATCAAGTCACTTTCACGAACCTGTTTTTTCTCCTTGTTCAAATCAATTAGCCGCCTCAAACCACTGATGAAATAAGTATTAAAGAAACAAAATTATACCAGAAAGTGCCAATCACTCATTCAACAAATGTTTGCTGAGCCTTCTCTATGTCAGACAGTCCCTGGGGACTGGCAAGGACATCATCTCTATCCTTAAGAACTCAGAAGTCTTGAGAGAAAGACAGAGTTTTACAATTACAGCCATAAAATAAAAAAGAAACAGAAACTGCTGATCAATGACAAAAACAGATTTATGATATGTCAAATCTTATCATGGGGCCGGTGAGATGGCTCACGGCATAAGCGCCTGCCTTGCAAGCGCGAAGGCCGGAGTTCGACTCCCGAACCCACATACGAAAAAGGGGCGGGTATATCGCTCAGCGGCACGGGCGCCTGTTGGCGCGCGAGGTCCTGAGGTCGTCCCCCCGGTACCCACAAAAAAAAAAAAAAAAAAAAAAAAAAAATCTTATCATGGCCAAACCAATGTAATAGAATTAGAGCTCTTCTTGTTTTGTGAAATGAAGTGTTTTGGACAAGCCCAACAACTCCAAAACTGTATATAGCAAGAGATCTCCAGCACAGCACAAGTCCATGGTCTCTCATGCAAACCTTTAGGGCAGAATTTAGGATTTTTCAAATAGCATAAAGGAAATATAGGATGTATAATGTACTTGCCCACTACAAGCACCCTGATTATCAAACAGTATTTCTGCAGCAGCACATATGAATACTCATACCAACCGTGAGAAATACCACAAAGAAATTTGTCTCAGGTCAGATTTTAACATCAAAAGCATTATGAAAAACTTCTAATTTTCAGGGTTGGTTTATTTTGGTTTTGCCTTTTAAATTTCAGCACTGATACAAGGGACTGGGAACTGACAACCAAAAATTACGATGCTAAAGTAAAATTACCTGAGCTTGACTGAACCTCAGCTCCGCCACTTATTAGCAGCTGTGTGCCCAAGAGTAAAATAACTTAAACTCAGACCTTCAGTTTCGTCATCTGTAAAATGGGGAGAAGTGTCTATCTCAAAGAGTTGTTACAAGAACTCATTAAGAATACATGTAAGTTTCTTAACAGTGCCTGGCACATATTAAGCACTAAACAGATATTGTCGATTATGTTAGCTACATAAACTATCCTTGGATAAATTATCTTGGGTCAAAAATAAGCTGCAGAAAGATATACAGTATTAATGCTTATAAAAGTTTAAAACATATAAAAGAATGTATTCTTTGTAGACAAAAAAGCCCAAAAGGGAATTAAAACATTCATGGCAAAGATAAAGATGCAAACCCAAACAGTGATACAACTGGTAAGCAAGGGCATATGATTAAACACATCGTCTGATACAGGATATTAGTAATGTTTTATTTCTTAGACTAGATTGTGGGTAAGTGGATATTTATTATTATTCTCAATGTTTGTCTGAAATATTTCATATTAAAATTTTAATTCAAAAGCTGGGAATGGTGGTGCATGCCTATAATCCCAGGACTTGGAAGGCTGAAGCAGGAAGATTGTTGTGAATTTACAAGTACTGGGCTACACAGTAAGTTCTAGGCCAGGCTGAACTACATACATAATGAGACCATGTCTCGAAAAACAAAAAGTAAAAATTACATTTAAATACACCTAAATCCATGTAGTAAATGTTGTGGACCACATAATCTCGAAAATGTAACCTATTTGCTTTTGTTAACACATTAACTATTTTTTTTTGGAAGGTTTTACTTGCTTTTCAAGATATTAAAAAACCATGAGGAGCTGGGATTGCAGTTCAGTACTAGATTGTAAGCCTAGCATGAGCAAGGTCCTCAGTTCAATACCCAGCACAAAACAAAAATAAAAGTCAAACAATTCTTTAAGAATATGTCCGCCTAAATAGCTATCACAAATAATAACAAACTCTATCCTTTAAAAAAAAAAAGCTTATGTATATAATATATAGTAATGACTCAACTATATAGAACATAGCTGAGAACCCAAAAACATACTTTTATGATCTTACGTAGCCCATATAGAGATCATCACATCAGCCCACTAAAACACCTACTTTACTCCAAATAGAAGTACTCGTTAAGTCTCTTCTGGCATAGTAACTACAAATTAGAAACCTGGAAGGGAAAGAAGAGAAGGGAGGAGAGTGGGAAGAAGAGATACATACCATTTTATGAAGGTACACTTACATATTTAAAATCATCACTTACATAGTTAAAAACATCACAACTGGGCCAGTGAGATGGCTCAGCGGCGTACGCGCCTGCCTGGCAAGCGCGAGGGCCTGAGCTCGACTCCAGGAACCCACATACAAAAAAAGGGCCAGTGATATCGCTCAGCCACACAGGTGCCTGCTGGCGTGCGAGGTCCTGAGGTCGACCTCCAGTACCCACAAAAAAAATAAAATAAAATAAAAACATCACAACCAAGAAAGAAAAACAGCACCAAAAACAAAAATCTATAAAATGGCAGTAAGCACTAAAAAATTATATATAGACATATATATACACATACACATATACATGGCGCAAGGATATTTACTGTGTTAGCAAAAAGCATTCTCCTGCTAATGGGACCTTGATTTACCAGGAAATGGCTAAAACAGGGTTAATATTTAACACACAGAGGAAGAACTCAAACACAAAATTGTATCTGTGCCTGGCATGATGGTGGCTCACCTGCAATCCCAACACGCTGGGAGGCTGAGGCAATAGGACTGCAATTTCCAGTCCTACCCGGGCAATTTAGCAACTTAGCCAAACTCTGTCTCAAAATTTTTTTTAAAAGGGGGAGGCTGGCTCAGTGGGAAGGCCCTGGATTCAATCCTCAGTACCACACTCAGCCCCCTCCCCACCAAAAAAAGAAGGGAAATCAAGTTGTTCATTCTTCTCATTATCCCATTCAGGGATAATGATGTTAGCATTTGGAAATATTCCACAGGACTTGTTTCAGAAAGTTAGTGACTTAGCAAGACCCTGTCTCAAAAAATAAAAATAGCTGGGCATGGTGGCACAGGCCTATAATCCCAGCACTCAGGAGGCTGAGGCAGAGGATCGATGAGAGTTTGAGGCCAGCCTGCGCTACGCAATGAGTTCAAGGCCACCCTAACTACACAGCGAGACCCTGTCTCAAAAAACCAAAAAAAAGGGCCGGTGAGATGGCTCAGCGGCACAAGCACCTGCCTAGCAAGCGGCGAGGGCCCGAGTTCGACTCCCGGAACCCACATACAAAAAAAGGGCCAGTGATATCGCTCAGCAGCATGGGCGCCTCCTGGCGCGCGAGGTCCTGAGGTCAACCCCCGGTACCCACAAAAAATAAATAAATAAATAAATAATAAAAAATAATAATAAAAGAGGAGTATACTTCAGTGTGAAGGCCCTGGTTCAAACACCAGCACCAAAAAAAAAAAAAAAAAAAAAAAAAAAAAAAAAAAAAACAAAAAACACAAAAAATTGTATCTGTGTATAACCAATTTATAAACATAGTATAATTCAGAGACCGCCTACCTTATTATCTACCTGACCCAGCAAGTGTGAGAAAGGTTATGTTAAAGTTGACCACTATGGTTGCTTCTGTCAATTTCAATTTCTCCATTTATATTTCAATGGTTTTATTCAATATTTCATTGATACATATTTTATATTCATTATGGAAACTACTGAGGAAAAAACTGTAAAACTCATTTTAGAAAAATTTCTATCCAAAATATTTAAAACAAAATTAGGTTTTGGAGCTTAAACTAAATGAGATTATTTTAAGCACTCAAAGAATAATCAAGCTTATAATTATACACTAAGGAAAATATAATTGTTACATATTTCAATTCTGCTAAAATTTAATCAACAAAATGGAGAAAAAATACTATTTTCCAAAACCTAAACAAATATCATTGGAGATTAAGATTTTTCTTATAGAGCAATACTATTCAAGCCATAATTACTTTTTCTTTTTTTGAAATGTTTATTTTCCTACTCAAATATATGCTCCCAAAGCCTAGATCTCTTTCTGTTCACCTTAATATCTTCCTTACTTATAAAAGTACAAAATCAAGAAATCTGTATTTACTGAATCTCATACTCTGAAAGAATCTTATCTAAAGAAAATATAATTGTCCTCTCCAAAGCACACAAAGTAAACATGTATTGGCTGCTCTCCAACAGCTACAGGAAAAGGCAGTCAGGATTCAACCCACTCCTCTCCTCTACCAAGCCAAGATAACTGTCTCCCTAACTTCAAATTCACTACCTGCTCTGAGCTACTGCCATATAACAATAAAAAATAAATAAATAGGGCCGGTGAGATGGCTCAGCGGCGTAAGCGCCTGCCTTGCAAGCGCGAGGGCCCGAGTTCGACTCCCGGATCCCACATACAAAAAAGGGGCCGGTGATATCGCTCAGCGGCACGGGCGCCTCCTGGCGCTCGAGGTCCTGAGGTCGACCCCCCGGTACCCACAAAAAAAAAAAAATAATAAATAAATAAATAGATAAATAAAAATAAAAAAGCTAGACCTCTTACTGCTGTGAGATCATTCTTCCCCTAAAGGTAAAGGCATTTGAGTTCTAAATCTAAAAAGAAAAAGTAATTCTAGGGCTGGTGAGATGGCTCAGCGGCGTAAGCGCCTGTCTGGCAAGCGCGAGGGCCTGAGTTCTACTCCTGGAACCCACATATAAAAAAAGGGCCGGTGATATTGCTGAGCGGCACAGGCGCCTGCTGGTGCGTGAGGTCCTGAGGTCGACCTCCGCTACCCACAAAAAAGAAAAAAAAGAAAAAGTAATTCTAACCAACACAAAGATTGTACTTGAAGAAATGTTTCTTGTTAAACAATAAGACTCAAGTAATTAGATTTCAATTAACTTTGCCACTTTAGAATACAACCACAGATTTCTAAGTACACATATTCTTCATGTAACAACCTACTTGGTTAACAACGGTTCAGACTTATGACCCGCAGCTCGGAATTATAACCCTTTTTTTTTTTTGGTGGGTACTGGGGGTCGAACTCAGGACCTCACGTGCCAAAAGGCGCCCGTGCTGCTGAGCGATATCACCGGCCCCTTTTTCGTATGTGGGTTCTAGGAGTCGAACTCAGGACCTCGCGCTTGCCAGGCAGGCGCTTACGCCGCTGAGCCATCTCACTGGCCCCTTTTTTTAATATAGTTCTGTACATCTTGTTGATAGAGTCTCTGTGTCTTTTTTGTACAGCATACCTTGTTTCTAGAAGTACATTTCTGCTGACTGTACTGTACAGTACAGTACTATAGTTTTGTTGTCATACAATACAGTACTGCATGTAAGAGCTACGCACATAAGAGCAAAGTCATCAAATTGGAATTTCCTTTGACTATGTCTTTGTTCTGAACATTGTAATGTATATACTATATATATAATTATTCATTTAGCGACCAACTCATTTAATGACCTAGTTGCAGTGCTCCGTCATTAAACGAAAAGTGCCTGTAGCCTACTGTATTTGGACACATTCACTAATAAGCATGTTGCACTAATACAGCATTCGAGAAAAGACAAATGTCTTCAAAACATGTATTATTTCTATAATGTCTGATACTGGAGAAAAATAAGGTACCTGACAGTTTTTGGATATTGTGACAAAATTTGCTGCAATATTAAAATACATATATATGTTTTGCCTGTTTTGATGCAGAAGGCAGTGATCTGGAGCACAGTCTTATGAGACCTGTTGATCACATACGATACAGGCAGAACAGCTGTGCCAATGGGCTCACTTCTAAGGACTATTTGCTTCCAACAGGTCCTCCTCAGGTGATAATAAAACTGGTTCATTTGGAGTTAAATTTTCATATATAAACAAACTTTTTAGAAGTGATGTCACCTTTGAAACTTTTTTGACATGTAGAAGCATTTCATATCATGTGGGTGCACATATTTTCTCAAGGGTTTTATATATATATATATATATATATATATATATATATACCCTTCCAAACCAAAAGGAAACAACTGAACAATTAATTATCACTGTTATTCTTGGTTCTGTGATTGTTTTATGTGCTTAATTTTTGTCTTAAACTCCTGGCTTAGAAAGTTCCTTTACTACATACTTTATGTGTCTGTCTATCCTCCGAGGTATTTACTTCAGAGCCAGACAGAGCACTGTGGGGGACCACCTGGATGGCTGTCCTTGAGAGAAGAGCAACTATCTCCACCTTGGCTGAACCTGGCCCTAATTCCACCTATTGATATGTACAGAGCTGGCTAGGACTCTTCCTTATGTCTTGAATTGGCTTTAGGCAATGCAAGTAGGTCCAGCCGAGGTCCTGATGTGTAGTCTTTGAAGCAAAGCGACAGGCCTGTGTTTCCCCACCCTTTTGCTCCCAATACATGGTTGAGCCTGGCGGGATGGAGAGCCGTGCTCCACGCTGTCGGCTGGGATCGAGCCTCGAGAAAGAGGCTATGACTTCCCAGGGCATAAAAGATTATACATCAGAGCTGAAGCACTGACCCCAAAACATTAGATACTATCTTGAATTGTGTTATGCAGATTACTCCTTCTGCATATACTTCCCTCTGCATTTGCAAAGGTGATCTTCAGGCCTAGCCCAGCTCATGAGACTCACGTACTTCCCGAGACTCACGTAATTCCCGCCACTCTCACAGTCACTCATCCCCGAGCCACTTCCCTTCTTCAGAATTAATAAAACCTGGGTTCAGCCCTGGGTCGGGGCCTTTGTCCCAGTAGCCACCATCTTGGCGGGACTTAGGACCCCTTGGCTCCCCACAACTATAGATATGCCTCAGTGTCTTTATTCTCGCCGTGGGTTGCATTGGATGTGGTAGATTGGAATTAACTCGGTAGAATTCCAATAACTTCCTTTTCGATTTACAAATCTAACTTCCTGGACCATGACGAGGACCAGGAAGGGCTCTCTATAGAGCACTGGCTCCATGATACCTTATTTCTGTAGTAGTATTTTAGTTTCATTGGTCCCTTGCAATGACCTGCAGAAGCTCCTTCACTAATGAGCTAAACTGCACATTCAAAACACAGCTCCCGGGCTGGTGATATAGCTCAGCGGCATAAGCACCTGCCTGGCAAGCTCAACGACCTGAGTTAGACTCCCGGTACCTGCATAAAAAAAAAAAAAAAAAAAAAAACACAGCTCCCAGCAGTATCAGTGTAACCTTGAAGAATTCATAGAAGCTGCCAAGATGCCAGGAAAGGGCACGTGAGGAAATGTAGGAATCAACGCTTTATTGGTTTGCTAAAGATCATATCTAGATTGCATCTGGATTGCAATCATGATTATTGATAAGCACTTTCTATATCATTGCTAAATCATAAGATATCCTGGATTTTCTGAACGATTCTCATCCCTGCCTTTTCTGACATGTAAGGGATCAATATTACCTGGACCCAGTTAATGTGATGATTTGTTGGTGGCTGCTGTATTTTATTTTAAAGGTTACTGAAGAGCATGGTGTTAAGAAAAACAAATCATTTTCATTGATCTACTTTGATAATATGATGTCTAATACAGATATTCCTCATTTAACATCCTACCTGTTTAACGACCGTTCTGACTCACAACCAAGGTGTGCTGTTCTAACTTACAAGCTGCCTTTGGGACTTAGATCACATCCGCTGTTTTGGTTTTTTTGTTTGTTTTTGCACAGTTCTGTACATCTTGTGTAGAACTTCAGTTTTTTTTGGTACACTACACTTTGTCTATACAGTACGTTTCTGCTGATTGTACTGTACAGTACAGTACTAGTTTTATGTCGTTATACATTACAGTACTGCATGTAACAGTTATGAAAATAAAAACAAAGTCATCAAGTTGGAATTTCCATCGACCCTTTGTTCTTAATATTGTAGTGTACAATACGTACTATATACAATTCATTTAGCAACCAATTCAATTAACAACTGAGTCACAGGAACTGAACTCGGTGGTTAAATGAGGAATGTCTGTATGGCTGAGAATATTCAAGGTACCTAAATTAATGCTAGGAAAAATCCTCCAAAGTTACCACGCTTCCCTCTTGCAGTCTCCATACAACCACATAGAACCCCCATGCCAGATTTTTATTTCATATGTATATCTAAATTGCTTTCATGCATTTACAACACGCAAAACACTGTGATTAGAATATGACATTAAGGGCCGGTGAGATGGCTCAGCGGCATAAGCGCCTGCCTGGCAAAGCGTGAGGTCCTGAATTCGACTCCTGGTACCCACACACGAAAAAAGGGCCGGTGATATCGCTCAGCGGCACAGGCGCCTGCTGGCGCGCGAGGTCCTGAGTTCGACCCCCGGTACCCAAAAAAAAAAAAAAAAAAAAAAAAAGAATATGACATTAAGAAAGCTTAAATTTATGATTCAGTAAGACTTTTACTTTTTTTTTTTTCCTTTATGTGGGTACCAGGAACCGAACTCAGGACCTCACGCTTGCCAGGCAGGCGCTTATTCCACTGAGCCATATCACCGGCCCGCCTTTTATTTTCTAATATGTCTTTTTAGCTAATGGATGTCATTAAACTGACCTGGCTGGGGTTTTTTCCGTTGTCATTGTATTTTTCTGATTCTCATTTTTTTGGTATGGTAAAGGAGTAGGGAAGATACACATTACCTGTTTCCTCAGTATGAAGAAATGTATTCATAGAAGGGAAATGGCTTACAGTGTAAAAAGGGGAAATCAGTATATTATTAAGAGCTTAAATCTAAGGCAGTAGTGGCGAACCTATGGAATGCATGCCGCAGGGGCTGTTCATATCACTGAAAGCTCTAAAAGGTTCGCCATCACTGATCTAGGTATTTTGGTCACCGGAGAAGCAAAAATCATTGTAGCACAAGGACCTCTTCATGGTAGTCTAGAATGAAGAAACACTCGAGATAACCAATTTCATATGCTCTTGTTTCAGGCTCACAATGCAGCTTTCTGATTATTACTTAATGTCTTAAATACTTCAACTGCCCAAGTACCGCCATATAAAAAACAGTATGCTATGTAGACACAGGTAATTCAAGAGAAAATCATAGACCTTTGTGCATTACAATACTGTTATTCTGACTTACAAGTCAGTGAGCCTGACTAGTCTGAATCATCCCTAAATGAACTAATAAAATGGAATTTCAACAAATAGGCTTCGGAATGTGTAACCACATGGAGATACCACCACACCCTGTCTAGGCAGCCAGCTGGCAAGTTCTTTTTTTTTTTTTTTTTTTTTGTGGGTACCAGGGGGTCGACCTCAGGACCTCGCGCGCCAGCAGGCGCCCGGGCCGCTGAGCGATATCACCGGCCCTTTTTTCGTATGTGGGTTCCGGGAGTCGAACTCGGGCCCTCGCGCTTGCCGGGCAGGCGCTTAAGCCGCTGAGCCATCTCACCGGCCCCAGCTGGCAAGTTCTTAAGTTCAAGTCTCCCTTACTTGCCACAATAATTACAGGAATCTTTTTCACTTATTTACTCATAATCAAAATTCATGAAAATTGAAATTTAATAGATATATGTAAATATAAGCATGCAACTGAACAATTCAACAGAATAAAGTGCATGAAAGCAATAAATGTCAAGCAAATAATGACAAGTAAACAAGAAAAATATCTAATGTGATACAAACTAAAAAGCAATTTTTCACTCTTCCAACTCAAATGCTAAAATAAAAATACTAACATGTCCTAAATTTAAGAAATAGCATCAAATCCTCAAATAAAATTTTAAGTTTTATACAGACATGTGTCTAATAAATATTAAGGAAGGTTATCTGTGCCTGATGAAAATATATATGCTTTTAAACTTCTGTGCATTTTCTGACATCTTTCAAGTAATGAACATGCATAATTTAAGTATACAACTTGCTTTCAAAATTCAAACAAATCAACAAAAACCACAAGAATGAGTAATGAGCTGGGCCTGGTGGCACATGCCTATAATCCCAGCACTCAGAAGCTGAGGCAAGAGGATCGATCGCTCCAAGTTTGAGGCCAGCCTGAGCTACACAGTGAGTTCAAGGGCAACCTGAACTACATAATGAGACTGTCTCAAACAAACAAACAAACAAAAAAGTAACTTTTGATAAAGTTATACTCAAAACAGTGAACAATGATACAGGAAGAGAAAACAGAACATCCAAAAACAAAGCAAACAAACATAAAAATATAAAAATGTAACATATGACAAGTGGCATTTAATTCATTGAGAGCAGTTTATTTAGTCCTGCAAGAGCTGGCTCTATAAATATACAAAGTTAAGTCATACAAAGATCATCTACTTCACACCATATAAATAATTCCAGATGAGTTATTAATGCTTATTTTTTAAACCACAATATTAAAAAGAATATTTAAGAGAACATTTGCATATTCTGGGTAGAGAAGAGATTTCCAAGACAGCTTTAGAACCCATAGAGGAAAAAAGGTGCATATGTGACTACTATAATATGCCTGTAACACAAGGTTAAAAGAAAAACAAAGGACAAGAAATATGCATGTGCCACAAGACAAAGAATTAATATTCCAATATCTCTTATGAGATAAGAAAAACAATTTTTTTTTTTTTGGTTTTTTGAGACAGGGTCTCCCTCTGCAGTCCAGGCTGGCCTTGAACTCGCAGCAATCCTCCTGCCTCAGCCTCCCAAGTACTGGGATTACAGGTGTGTGCCACCATGCCCCGCTCAAAACCAACTTTAAAACAATGAACCAAGGACATGAACAAACAATTCTCAAAGGAAATTCAAATAGCCAATAACCATATAAAGCTAAACTCAGTATTGGGAAATTAAAATTAAGACAAAACTGAGACAGGATGACAGCCAAACAAATTACAGTATATCCAAGTCACAAGTCTTACAATAGAGCTGTTTAAAACATCAAAGTAGGGCTGGTGAGATGGCTCAGTGGCATAAGCACCTGCCTGGCAAGTGCAAGATCCTAAGTTCGACTCCCAGTACTCATATAAATAAAAGGAAAAAAGGGCCGGTGATACCGCTCAGCAGTATAAGCACCTGCTGGCAAGCCTGAGGTCCTGAGTTCAACCCCCGGTACCCACATAAAAAAAAAAAAAAAATCAAAGTAGAATTATACTTATTGACCATAACATGTTAAAAAAAAGGACTTATGATAAGGCCAGATGTGGTGGCTCATGTGTGTAATCCCTGCATGCGGGAGGCTGAGGCAGGAGGACCACTAGGAGTTCAAGGCCAGCCTGGGCTACGTAGTGAGCTCAAGGCCAGCTACATAGGGAAACCCTGTATCCAAAAAATTAAATAAAATTGATTACTAATATAGCTTGAGCTCTCTTCTGTAGAAACAAAGAGTACCTAAATATTTATGTTAGTACAGTTTATCTAGCATACAACATGGAGAGAAAATATTGAAGGATCCCCATAATCTGGGTAAAATGGTTGGTTGAGTAGTAATGGAAAGGGTTAAAGGAAATAGCTTTTTTCACAAGATCTTTACGTTTTTTGTTTTTTTTTTACTTATTATAATGAAAAATTACGATTATTTTATGGATTAAAAAAATTTAAAAACAACTCTTGAAATGATAAAAAGTATATTATTAAAATACAAGGAGAGGCTGGGCGTGGTGGCACATGCCTATAATCCCAGCACTAGGGAGGCTGAGGCAGGAGGATTGCTGTGAGTTCAAGGTCAGCCTGGGCTACAAAATTTGTTCAAGGACAGCCTGAACTGTATGGTGAAACTCTGCCTCAAAAAGGAAAAAAAAAAAAAAAAAAAAAAAAATCAAGGAGGGGAGTCAGTAACAAATCACTGAACTAGGAACATATTTCCATTGTTGGGAAAAAGGCTCACATTCCCAACTTACTATAGTTTCCTCAGCATAATGAATTATAATAGATATTCAAAACAAAGAAAGGTGGTGGAAAGAGCAGATTTCTTTGCTACCACTTGAAGCTTGTGACCTGTAAATCACAAAGAGAAAACATAAGGGTCAATTTCAGAACGCAGCATCGAAACACTAAGCATTTTCAAAAGTAATGGAAATACAGTTTTCTGTTTTCTATGACAAACTTCATTAACATCAACTCTACCAGCCACAAGTAATGATCTATAATAGATTCCCATAACTCAAGCATTGGCTTTTGGATCTACCATCAACCAATTACCACGTCAGAAAGAAAAAACAATTTTCCCATATTATTTCCACTCATAACATCTATTTTGCAGAGTGCCCGTTGTGCTCTGCATAGGAATATCATAAATTGGACAGTTCTCATTCTCTAGGGGGAAAAAAAGGTGACAAATTCACCAAGTACTAAAGAATTGCTCCATCCCTTTGCCTGGGGAAAAAAACTGCTACACTCCTATGCCTGGAGGTAGAGAGGAAGGAAGAATGAGTTCTCTAGGGGAATAAAGAAAGGAAAGCATTCCAGGAATAGACAAAGAAGTACAATGAGAATGAAAAATAGTAATCAAGGAACAGCAGAAACATCAATGTGTGGTGGCGAGGGGCTGTAATCACAGCCGTCCCAGAGGCTGAGGCAGCAAGTAGAGTGCAAGTCTGAGCCCAGCCTGGGCAAATCAGTAATTCAGCCAGATACTGTCTCAAAATTTAAAAAAATAACAAAAAGCTGGGGATGTAGCTTAGTCTGAAAGCCCTGGGTTCAATCCCCAGTACCGAAGGAAAAAAGTTCAGTGCATGTAAAATACTTCCTCGCTGTCTGCACTTTCTTAAATAGTAACCACCAAGTATTAAGCTTCTATCATGAAAAAGTTTCTAAGCAAACTACAGTCACATTTAAAAATATCATATATATTAGGTACTATCAGAACAGGTTCAGCAGGCATGGTGGTGCACATGTGTAATTCTATCACTCGGAAGGCTAAGGCAGGAGGATCATCGCGAGTTTGAGAGCAGCCTGAGCTACATAGTGAGTTCAAGGCCAGCCTGAACTACATTGCAAGACCCTGTCTCAAAAAACAAAAAAAAAGAAAAGAAAAAGTTCTTTCTTACAAAAGATTTTTCCCTTCCATAATCATGCAAAAAAACCTAATATTTATAAAGATTCAATTAACTCTAAACAGTGTACCTAAGTTTTCAGTTAGTTTTTCCCAGTCATCTCAAACCAATAAATTCATCATATTTTAAAACAATAATGTTCATGAGCCGAAATAAATGTCTCCTTTTAAAAAAAAGTTTTCAAACCAGGCATGGTAGTGCACCCCTCTAATCCCAGCACTTGGGAAGCTGAGGCAGGAGAACCAGTCTGAACTAGAGACCTTGTCTCAAAAAAACAAAGCAAACAAAAAAAAAACAAAACAAAGGCTGGGCATGGTGGTGCACTCCTGTAATCCCAGCACTCCAGAAGCTCAGGCAGGAGGAAACCCTGTCTCGAAAAGACAAAAAAAATTTTTTTTCAAAATTTTCCAAACATGGGAAGTCATATCATTCATGTAAACATTTTCTTTTTTATCAAACTTTTACAAAAAGTAATTTTAAAATTAAGCTTCAAATCTTCGTTTTCTTCAGCTTGAAACTGAACAATTTCTCAATAGTGAGGTTTAGCAAATAACTTCACTAACTTGAGCTGTAAAAACACTAATGGAACTCCTTTGAGTTGTACAAATGTATAATCATTTACAAAAGTTTCTTACAACCAAATTGTGTCCATCTATTCTGTGACAGTCTTGATTTTAACCCAAAGGCTTATAAAGAAGGGAAAGCACAACAGCTCCAAAGATCTAACATCAAGTCTTTCTCATATATGCTACCCCCAGAAATCCGAAACACTAACCTCAAAACCTGACAAGCTGAAAAGCCAGTGACACTTAGTACATCAGTAATAGAGGGAAATACAACAAGCTAAAGTTAACAAAGCAAATTCCTATCAGGTTACACTGTGACTATTGCGCTGTATCAGAGAAGAGGGGGTAAAAACTACTTGCCTTTAAGATGTCTTTAGTTATTCATAAAGTACAAGGGTCATGTGTATTTTCCTGATCTTTTAAAAAAAACTGTTTTCCACCTCTAAATCTACTTAATTTTTCACTGCCAGTATTTATTATAACTTACTCACTCTGCTCCTCCAATGGTCTGCATAGGCTTTTTTAAAAAGGCAGAACTTTCAAGTACCTAGTGAAAAAAGCATTTCTCATTTCAACCATCTTATCCTAAGTTTGTGCTTTTATACTAAAGTGTTAGCTAATGCTGACTCAACAAGTTTGGCAAGTGTGGGCTGGGGTTTTTTTGTTTTCTTTTCTTTTCTTTTGTTTCCATTTCTAGACCCTCCCAACTTTGACAGCTATGTTGTAGTAACCAGAACCCAAAACCAAATTAAATGTTTTGTGTTATTTGTTCACGGAAGAAAAGAAAACTGTACTTTTAAGGAAAAAAACGACCCTTCTTAGGCTGGTAATTACCCTTGAGCTGAGGCAGGAGAATCTCAAATTCTAGGCCAGCTTGGGCAATTTAGCAAGACCCTGTCTCAAAAAAAGTAAAAAGGGCTGGGAATGAATCTTAGTGGTTGAGTGTTCCTAGGTTTAATCCCAATTGCAAGGGAAAAAAAAAAAAAAGATCTTCCCTTTTCCCATTCTCTTTCTTGCTTTACTTGAAATAAAATTTTCTATACAAAAGACACCTGGAAAAATCCTAATACTTTTTTTTTTTTGAGGGTCTCACTATGTAGTTCAGACTGGCCTTGAACTCACTATGTAGCCTAGGCTGACCTCGAACTCACAGCGGATCCTCCTGCCTCAGCTTCCCAAATGCTGGAATTACAGGCGTGCACCACTACCCCCAGCTTCTAATACAATTTGACAAAGAAACGATTTTCAAAACTTATAAGCCTAGAAAATGAGATTATAAACCTATGTTCTCTTAATTTTAAAATTGCTCACTACTTTAATCCTTCATAAAAAAAAAATTAATGAAAGTAACAGACACGAAAGAAAGCCAAATACAAGAACAGAAAACAATTCATGAAACAATGGAAGATTAAATCACGGCATCTAAAGTAGCTAAACGAGTTGTTGCTGTTTGAAGATAGGAAACATTTTCACCTTTTCTGAAGCTAAATCTAAGAGTTTTAAAGTTTTGATGTCAAGTCCTGCTATGGCCACAAAATTTTAAAATCCCCCTCAAAGGAAAATAAAGATTAAGCATTGGGACAATCTGTTTTGACATGCAGATTCCTAGTTTATCTTTTTAATTAAAAATAATTTGGAAAAAGTTAACTTTTTACATTTGTATAAGGAGAAAGAGGCGGCAAAGGGAAAGTACAAAGAATCAAGTTGTGTCATATGCATGTACCAAACTCCCCATGATGAATGTAAACATCATGTACTACAAATAGGTACCAATAGGGGCCGGAGAGATAGCTCAGCAGCATAAGCGCCTGCCTGGCAAGCACGAGGTCCTGAGTTCGACTCCCTGTACCCACATGAAGGAAAAAAGGGGCCGGTGATATCGCTCAGCGGCACAAGCGCCTGCTGGCAAGCGCGAGGTCCTGAGGTCGACTCCCGGTACCTACATTAAAAAATACATATATATATGTACTAATAAAAATTTTGTTAAAATAGATTTGTCTTGTTTTTATTATTCATTAAAAACTTGGATTTTGTTCTGTTTGCATATCACTCATTTTTAAGACTCTTTTTAAAAATAAATACTGGGGTGAAATAGCACCAGGAAATTGCTGTCAATTTCTATATTTTATAATTTCACTCTAAAATTCACCCTCACATCCAGAATTGCTCACAGTAAAAGATTGGTTCAAAGACCAAGTAAATACTCCCAAAGAAAATGAATGTTTCCTAAATGCTAATATTAATTTCAAGTCCTTAAGTTTCAAATACTTAATATTAATTAGCCCTCAAATGCTAATATTAATTTCTATAGGTGCTGATCAATCAATGGCGCAAAAAATAGCACTTTGCTAGTAATTTGTTAAGGCAAAAGGATACTTTCTCTAAATGAACTGCAAATTAGTTAAGAATGAAACAAGTAACAGTACATTATACATAAACTAAATAACACATATTTGATAGCTCTTCCAATACCTTGTCTGAAAAGTGTTAACCCAGAGACAACATTTCACTAGTAAACTACAAGAACCTACTTAGTAAACAAGTATTCCATACTCAAGTGTCTGACAGTTTTTTGTTTGGTTTGGGTTTTTACTTCAATTTTTATTTTTTATTAGTACATCTTTGCAGTAGATAATGATCATATTCCTCTTGAGTTGATGCACATAATACATCTCAATTTTTTTAATCCCCTCCCCCCCCAGTCTCTTTTGTTCACTTGTTTAGTGGTATTGGGGATTAAACCTCAGGTCCTCATACTGATCTACATCCCCAGCCTTTTTTTTTTTTTTGAGATAACTTCCCACTAAGTTGCTAAATTGCTCAGGCTGGGCTCAAACCTGGATCCTCCTGCCTTGGCCTCCCAGAGTGCTGGGATTACAAACATGCCTGGCTGATAATTTTTTTAAAAGCAAAAGAAAATTCCATAGCCTCAGAGTAATACACTCACAGAACTCACTAGTAGCTAATAATAACTAATATAGTTTTGAAGAATCTCCTTCAAAAAGAGCAGAGCAGAGCCGGTGAGATGGCTCAGCGGCGTAAGCGCCTGCCTTGCAAGCGCGAGGGCCCGAGTTCGACTCCCGGATCCCACATACAACAAAGGGGCCGGTGATATCGCTCAGCGGCACGGGCGCCTGCTGGCGCGCGAGGTCCTGAGGTCGACCCCCGGTACCCACAAAAAAAAAAAAAAAAAGAGCAGAGTATACTGAAAATATTCAGTCTTCTGAGACATCATAGGACCTGTATAGGACATTATCTGTAGTCTAAGTTCAATAACTCGATAAGAATAATACATCTATATGCTTATAAATACTAAAAAATTACAAAATATTGAAAGATTTGACTTAGTTCAAGTTTAAATTTCAAAACTCACTTAATTGTTTAAGTTCCCTTTTGCAGATTTAAAACACCAGGCTGAGATGAAATGGGGTGATTCATTCACACTTACCGAACTTGAAATGCAGGAAATAGTAAATTATTGTGAAATGCTTTTTATTCAGGACTGAAAGTACATTAAGAATAGAATAAAAATGATGCGATTATGGATACTTGAGGATTCCTATTTTTCAAAGGTAAAGTTAAGGTGTATATAGTCCGACAAGTACTATGGGGAACAGTGGAAATAAGCACTTAAATTTCAACTTCCCAAGAAAAAACAACACATATAGTCGATACAAGTATTTTTAGATTCAGTCAGCAAAAAAATTTCTGTATAAACACCTAAAAGTTAGAATCGCTAAGAAATAACTCAGTCTCTTTTGTGTTTATTAATCCCTGTAGCAACCAAAAAAGTTACTCTCTTTTCTACCTCCATCAAATTAATCATCTTCACAGACTTCAAACTCAGGGATACATAATTCCCAGAAAAATACAAAACTGTCAGCAAATACCAAAAAGCTCCATGTTGAGCACAGAACGGAAATCCACAAAGGAGAAAACATTTGACAGCTCCTTTCCCCTGAGCTCTTTAATCTGCTTTATAAACGTTTACTGCTGAAGTACACTCTACTCTGAGCGTGCGGCTCGACGGAGCCTCTACACCTAAGCCCTAACAGGGAAGCACAAGCAACCCGACTCTGGCAAACAGGAAGATCGAAAGAATTATTAGAAACTGACGTCCGCAGGACCAGGAGTTTGAAAGGATAAACAGTACAGTCGCATGCGAATTTGCCAAGATAAATAAATAATTTAAAAGGTAGAAAATCGGGCAAGAACTTAGTTGGTAGGCTAGAGGGAGGCGAGGCCGAGGTCCGGTTCTGACAGCACGGCACTGCAGAGTAAGGAGCGATTAACCGAGCATGTGGAAATGCTGAGCGTCCCCCCGGAGACCTGACCCGGGCACACGACACACGAATGCTGATACGTGGCTCCGAGAGGACACGCGGGGGTGGGGCCCGCCCCGCTAAATCCTAGGTCCCCGAAGGAGCTTTAAAGGAGGATCGCAGCCTGAAAAAGTCAATGGGTTCAAGGAGGCCTGCACCGGCCGGGCAACGCCACGGCAAGGCACGCCGCGCCGCACGGAAGGTCCGGGTCCGAGGCCCTCAGAAAGTCCGCAACCCTGGGGCTCCGGGCCCCTCAGGGTTCAACCTGTCCTCTCTTCCCACCCCCCACAGGCTGGGACCGGACTCCAGGGACTGACAGGAAGCTTCCGGCCTTACGCTCCAGGCCGCGGCGGAGCAAAAGAAACAACATGCTCTTTGTGCCGCGAGTGACACTCACCGGCCAGAAACCTCGAATGTAACCAGCAGCTTCGGGGGCGGCGGCAGCAGTGGCAGCAGGAACCGAACATCCAAAATGGCGGCTCCCTCGGCCGCACCACCGCTACCGCAGGCGGAGGGATCCTTAGGAGAAAGGGAGTTTTTAACTAACTTCACACACTATAGCAGAAACTTTAGTACCTATCTCCCTCTCCTTGTCTATCCCGCGTCCCCTGACTGCAACTCCTCACGCCTCCCCCCTCAGATTACCCAAGAACTCGGACCCCGCCGAGGACTACTTGCCAAGGAGGAGGTGACTGCTCCAGACAGAGCGACGCAAAGCGTAGCAAGAATCGGGGCTGTCACTGATGACGCTAGACGCGGCTGCCGAGTCACCGCTGCTAAGAGTCTGGGAAAGAAAGATCCGGCCAACCTGGGAGTCGACGCACTTTGGTTCCGCTTGGGGGAAGGGAGACGGGTCTACCAGGAAGCGATGGTACCACCTGAAGAGGGCGGGGCTAGGTAAAGTAGTCCGGGTGTGGGAGAAGTGAGGCCGTAGGGGATTGAGAGCCCTGAACCAGAATGAGCAGGTCTTAATCCAAAAGAACTCCAAAGTCGTGCCTCTTATTTCTGACACATTAGCTTGTCTTTAATTTCTGAAACGTGCTCCAAGAGGTCTTGGATTCTATGGTTTTGTGGATTCCAAGTCCAGTACTGCCCCTTTTCGTTTTGTCAAGTCACTTAAACTCTTCAAATCCTGTTTCCTTATTATGTTTAAAAAAAAAAAAAAAAAAAGTGATTCGAACTAATGATACCTAAAATCCTTTCAGAATGGGCTTTCTATCTATGATTCCTTGAACTACTGACCTAAGCCAAAGAGAGCCCAACCGGACAGTTCCTGGCTTGATAAGTAATTACTGACATGTGACAGGAGTCTTTTCCATGTGAACATAAAGCAATCCTTGATATCTTGGCCCATTTAAAGGAAAGGTGACCTACCTAGACTAAAATCCTTCCGATAGCCCGGCAACAAAGCATTCCTGTAAGGGAATAAAACTGCAGCGGACTGAATGCTAGAGAAAACCGATCAAACCACCGTCCTGAGTTTAGGACCTGAGTGTCAGAAAAAGGAAGTTGCATGCACCTTTTTTTCTAGGCAGTAGTTTTCATGCAAAGATTTCAAAACACTTTACAAAAAGTGAACTGGGCATGCCCAGCCATACACAATTTTGTCCTTGAACTTCTGGGGCCTGCCAAGTGACTGGAAAGAAAGGAGGCCCAGAGTGAGATAATGAGAATTATCGTTTTTATTAATAGATATTGATATCACGCTGTTCATAAAGCACCTTTACATGTGTAATCTAATGTGACCCCCTGGAAAACCTCCTGAGTCAATAAACAATTTAGTTTTACAAATAAGGAGACTGAAAGCCAGGCATGGTGGTGCAGGCGTGTAATCCCAGCATTCAAAAGTCTGAAGCAGGAAGATCGCTTGGGAGTTCAAGGCCAGCCCAGGCTACCTAGTGATTCAAGGCCAGCCGGAACTAACACGAGGCCCTGTCTCAAAACGAGAGTAACAACAAAAATAATAAATACATACATACATACGTACGTACATACATACATACATGTACAAACAAGGAAACTGAGACCCAGAAACTGTGACTTGCTGAAAGTCCTCCTCCCCCACTGGATTTCTCAAAACTTAGAAAACCACAGCAACTACCACACCAATCACACGCACACTCAGGGTGGGGGTCAACCCAGAGAAAATGGTTTGGAGAGCAGAATGCTTATGGAATTCAGGCCCTCATCCCTCTATGGCACTTTGGTACAGTGCAGCCCTGGATTACACTGTTAGTAAAGAGTGGAAAGTACCAAAAAATGGCATCATTCAGATGCCTCTGAGCTTTGGCTATGCATGGAACATATGCCAAATTCAGTTTGGGGTGTCCATAAAATGAGAAGTTTGGGCTGGGGATATAGCTCAGTTTGCAGGTTGCAAAGCAGAATTAGCTAAAGTATTCTATTTTGGAACATCACAAAAATTGCTTAGAAGCCAAGATTAAATGTTTACCATTGCAAACCACAAAAGGAGATAATCCATCTTCTTAAGGAGAGGAATGGCAGAGTACTAAAGAGAAAATGGCAACATAAACCCTTTCCCTGTATTTTTTTTAACTTACATTTTTATTTATTAGAGAAAAGAAAACCCTCCCAAATGGGATCACATCAAATTAAAAAGCTTCTGCACAGGAAAGGAGTCCACCAACAGTGAAGAGACGACACACAGAAAAGCAAAAAAATTTTGCCAACTGCTCCTCAAAAGACTAATATCTAAAACTATGAAGAACTTAAAAAAAAAGATTCCCCCAAATTTAAAGACTCAATCAAAAAATGGGCATCTGAAATAGACACTTCTCAGATGAAGAAGTATAAATGGCCAATAAATACTTGAAAAAATGCTCAGTCTCACTGGCCATTCAAGAAATGCAAATTAAAACAACACTGAGATTCCATCTCACTCCAGAAAGAATGGCTATCTTCTAGAAATCAAGGAATAACACATGCTGGAGAGGCTTCAGGGGAAAAAAGAACCCTTCTTCATTGCTGGTGGGAATGTAAACTAGTACAACCACCATGGAAATCAGTATGGAGATTCCTAAAAACACTAATACTAGAAATTCCATTTGACCCAGCTATTCCCCTTCTAGGTATCTCCTACAAAGAATGAAAGACATCATATTGCAGTGATACATGCATACCCATGTTGATAACAGCACAATTCATAATAACTAAATCTTGGAAGGAGCCTATAGGTCTATCAACAGATGAATGGATAAAGAAAACATGGTATTTATACACAATGGAGTACTAGTTACTCTGCCATAAAGATAAACTTGAGTCATTTTTAGAAAACTGGTACCTTGAGACCATAATGTTAAGTGAAATAAATCAGACACAGAAGCTTCTGATTTCTCTTTTATGAGAAACCCAATATATAAATAAAATGTGAAATAAGACAATAAGAAAAAAAGGGAGAGAGAAAAGTTATTATAATCCAGCAGGGCCAATGTATCTAAAAGTATATCTTCATTTAGTATAATTGTTTTTTGTGTTTTACATGTGTTTTTGTCTGTTAGTCTGGCTGTTAATCTATTTATGATAATTAACTTGATAAAGACTTTTAAAATAAATAAAGCAAAAACTGGAAAAAATTGTGTATATACACATAGAAAAAGTTGAAGAAAATATTAGAATAAAGAAATGGTTATCGGGCCGGTGAGATGGCTCAGCGGCTTAAGCGCCTGTCCGGCAAGCGCGAGGGCCCGAGTTCGACTCCCGGATCCCACATACGAAAAAGGGGCCGGTGATATCGCTCAGCGGCACGGGCGCCTGTTGGCGCGCGAGGTCCTGAGGTCGACCCCCCAGTACCCACAAAAAAAAAAAAAAAAAAAAAGAAATGGTTATCTTTGGGCTGGGCATGGTGGCACACACCTGAAATCCCAGCACTTGGAAGGCTGAGGCAAGAGGATCACTGTGAATTCAAGCCCGGGCTGGGATACACACTGAGATCCTATCTCAAAAAACAACCAAACAAATAAACAAAATAAATGGTTATCTTTGGATGGTGAGGTTATAGAGGATTTTTATTTATGTTTCATTTTTGCAATGAGCATACTGTACTTTAATCTGGGGGGAAAATTCCTTATAAGAAAATGTAGTTTTGTGGATCCAAATACTAAAGGAGACTTTTTTGGGGAATGGGAACTGGGGATCAAACTCAGGGCCTAACACAAAAGATGCTCTACCACTGAGCCACATCCCTAGTCCCTAATTTTTGTTTTTAAAACAGCAACAGTCTGAAAGGACCAAACACATTTCTAGGAATAGGTAATGGCCTGTGGGGGGAAGGTCATTACTTTTATGATTTTATTATTGAAAATTTGCACGCTTCGATTTAACAAATAATGACAAAAAAACAAAACTGACAAGCCATTGCTAAGAAATCAGATCACTGCTATTCCGGTTCTCTAGTGGGTTCTACTCACTTTGTGCCCTGGCCAAGATAGTTAACATTTCTGGGCCTGTTACTCTGCTTTCCAATATTTATTTATGCTTTGACTTGTTCCAAAATGGATTTGAATTGGCTTATTACCCAAAGGGGATCAGATACATGGAACCATTTTAATAAGTATAGTCATCGTAACAAGGTAAGTATAAAAAATTTTTGTGGCACCTCACAGTTTAACTAAACTAAAGCATTTTTTGCTTTGGCCTGAAAAAATACTGTTCAATTGAAAAACCTGGAGGATTCTACTCCACTTCCCTAGGACTAAAGTGATCAGACTTCATACATTACTTCATAGCCACTTCGTATACTCTTCCCAAGGCAGCAGGTAAAAACAACTCCCAGGACTTCTACAAAAGCAATGCCCAGAGCTGCTGCAGCTACCAACAGCATATGCTTCCTCAGCCAGACCCTGATCCTCTCCATGCAGCCCTGGGTATGGACTGAATGCACAGTGAGGTCAGTTCCACAGCCTGCAGTGATGCTGACAGAGTAGGAGTCTGGAACTCAGCCCTTGACCGTCCTGGGGCTGTTCTCCCCATCTGTGTAGTTAGCAGCCCCATGTACTTACACTTTTCCTACAATTTGTCCAGGAACGAAGCTATGCCATTGTTTGGGGAGCAAGTCTGCATCTGCTGCCAGAAGTTCTTATTAAACTCCGATATCACCTTGTCTCTAAAAATATACCCAGCAATGGCTGGGGCCACCTCCACTAGCATAAGAGACAGGAAGATGGCAAAGATCATAAGACAGTTGTTCTTCTTGCAGGCCCCACAGCAGCCCACAAAGGCCACCAGAAAGAGACAGGCACCCACTGCAATGGTGAGCACAGGTATTGGTACAGGAGTAGTCCCATGGGTCTTGGTTCCATTCAGGACAAGCCAGACTGCTGTACCCAAGGCAATCACTCCCAGCCTGCGGGGATAAAACACCAGCAGAAGAATGTAGTGCAAGAACTTGCCACATTTCATTCTTTTTTCCACCATATGGTTGCTTGGACCTACCCACAGAATATATTCACTGACTCCCATCCAAGAAAAAGAATTTTCAACACTAGTCGGTAAGAGGCATGGAAAAGATTTGTTTAAAGGAAAAAAGCAGGGCTGGTGAGATAGCTCAGCGGCATAAGCGCCTGCCTGGCAAGCGCGAGGTCCTGAGTTCGACTCCCGGTACCCACATACAAAGGAAAAAAGGGCCAGTGATATCGCTCAGCGGCACAAGCGCCTGCTGGCAAGCATGAGGTCCTGAGTTCGACGCCTGGTACCCACAAAAAAAAAAAAAAAAAAAAGGAAAAAAACATACACACTCAGAAGGAAGTCTGAGCATTCAGAGAATGAGATGCGAACTAAAGCATTTATTGGGTGCTCCATGGTGAGTCTCAATTTACAACAGTATTTTCACATAAGTTGATTCATTTGCTATGCATGCGCCATGAGATTCTAAACCATGAAAGCATTATAGTAGAGTAGTTAAGAGCTTGGTTTCTGATGCTAGATTATCTGGATTGAAAACCCTGCCTTCCTTTATTATGTGACCTACAAGTTACGTAACATCTCTAAACACATCTGACCCTCAGAGTCTCCACCTATAAAATAGGGCTAATATCATTGACATCTTAGGCATAGTATAATTATATTAGATGATATACCTGAAGCACTTAGAACAGCAGCTGGCACATAGTAAGGGCTCAGTAAATTATTATTAGCTGTCTTTAAAACAGATAGTAGGAAATAGGGAGATAGATCTTTGGCAAATAGTAAGGGAACCAAGACAAGGATAGAGAGAAAAAGCAGAAAAGAAGGGAAGCAAAAATAATTAGGACATGTTATATACATGTGCCAACTCCCCGCAATGAATATAATCATTCTGTACTGCACACATGTACTAATAAAAATAAAAATTAAAAAAGAACAAAGTACTACATAGAACAATAGAGATTATATGCATGTAATTCTATGTCACTAAATCTTTGTCATTTGAATAACGCTGTTTTAACTGCAAAAATTACATGAAATCTCTTACATCTTGCTAATTCTCTAAAATCACAGATAGATTTGTAATGCTTTACCATATCGCTCAGCTTTTCTATTGTCTTAATATCATTAAAAATAAGGAATCTACCTTGAAAAAAATTTAGCTGTCTTTAGGATAAGTATTATCATTCCCATTTTAGAGATAAGGAAACAGAGGCCCAAAGAAATGAAATGTTTTTATCGTATTTTCATACACCATAAACCAGACTCGATCTAGACTTTCCAACTCTGGACTTGCTTTCTAGCCCATATTGTAATCAACCAATTAATATGTAGTCTGATTTGCAAAGTGTCCGGGTGCAAGAGACATTACAAAAGAGACTCCTCATACCATCTAGATAATTATACTCTCACTGAGGAAAACTAGACTTTTAAAAATTTCATAAACACCAAGAAACCAGGGATACTTTCAACAGATATGTCCAGAAAACATAAGTTTTGAACATGTTAAAAAAAATTAAGAGGTATTTTATGTACATAATTACAATGAATGTAATTATGTACTATAAACATATTAATAAAAATATTTTTAAAATACTATTTACAGAAAAAAAAGGCAGAAAAGTGAGAGATCATTGGGAGCTAGAGCATCAAAACAAGGCTTTTTGGGAGACACAGACTGTCATTTGGGAGCTATAGAACTTGAGGGCGTCCCTCTGTCTTGCACTTAGGGATGCAGTAGGGTTTATGTTTTGCTTTGTGATGCTGGGGATTGAACCCAGAGTCCTCACACTGAGCTACACCCCCAGCCCTTTTTTAGGTCTTGCTAAGCTGCCCTGATGAGGCTTGAACTTGGGATCCTCCTGCCTCAGCCTCCCACAGCACTGACATTACAGGCATGTGCCATTACACCCGGATGGGTTGCTTAAATGACTCTACTGGTATCAGCAGCTGAAACCCAGATGTCCATGAGAGCAAACAGGACAGCTCTCTCAAGAGAAATGCAGTCTGTCTCACAAGAACTCTTCCCGTCTCTCCACATAGCAGATGACTCAACTGTGAGAGGACAGTAGAGAGAGCAAACCTGGTAGGAAATACAGTGACAGGAGCCAAAGAGGCAGCTCCACCGGCCCATTTTGTTAAGGCTTGAGTCATATGAGTCTATAAATAAACCCAAAATTCAGAGAGAAATTACTCTCTCTGCTGTTGTTTATGTAATGTTTTCACAAAAAGCATTTTCACATTTCTTTTAAGCATGGTCCCTAGTTACAATGTATCCTGGCCTGGGAAAAGGCTTTTAGAACTTAATCCTTCAGTTACAACATAAGCTGGAAATTATGTAAAAGTTAAAATTCCAACAGCCAGTTCTATGCATTCTTTGACTTCCGACCAAGACCATTAGGAAACCTAATAATGAATGGAATCATTATGAATGGCAAGCATGTCCTAATAAAAGTTACATTTTTTTTTAATTTAATAAATAAGTAGGGGGCCGGTGAGATAGCTCAGTGGCATATGTGCCTGCCTGGCAAGCACGAGGTCCTGAGTTCGACTCCCGGAACCCACATATGAAGAAAGGGCCAGTGATATCGTTCAGCAACACGGGCACCTGCTGGCGCACGAGGTCCTGAGGTCGACCCCCGGTACCCACAATAAATAAATAAATAAATAAATAAATAAATAAATAAATAAAAGGAAATCTATTCTGTATCCCCTCTAACTGAAAATCAAAGCCCTGAAGGACAAGGCTGCCTCTTTGCTTAAGAAATTTTCTTAAGAGGCAACCCAAAGTCCTGCCTGAGATGCTCTATATCACAATATTTTCTTTTTTTTTTTTTGTAGTTATTCTTGACTTGTAAATAATTCTGTGTTATATTGGGAACTTTGGAGGGAAAAACCTCACTATGTATGAGACCTCAATCAACTCGAACCACCAACCACCGTAACCGAGGAAAGGATGCCGTTCTCCCGTGAGGGAAAAGAAAAGTGAGGGGTCACCAGGGAAGGACACACCAGCCAGAAACACAGCAGGGCTTCTGACTCACTGTTCTCTACTCAAGTAATTTTATTTTCCTAACGTGGGCACTATCATTTGCATAGAAGAATCCACGGTTAATTACTTTTGTTTTCCTTGATGTGCATAGCCTCATCCTTTTTCCTCTAAAATCAGCTGTATGAATTGGTTTAAAATTAGCCTGGGAAGTCCAAGAAGTGTTGGGACATCTGCAAGTAACTGGGGCAGCCAGTCCTCGGTGTCCAGTTCAGGGAATGCCACACTCCTTCTTGCCAAGCTGTGCACATGTGCCAGAGGACAGTCGAGGACTCCAGCAGGTGCCGGTATGGGAGCTTTACTTCTGAGGAGAGGCAGCCAGGTTGCTATGCCATATCCTTGGCCTTCAAACCTCAAACTAACCCTATTTCTCTGAATAAACTTCCGTTTGTTTTGCAGTGTTGGGAATCAAACCCAGGGCCTTGTGCATGCTCAGCAAGCACTTTATTACTGAGCTACATCCCCAGCTCCAATACGAACTTGTTATTTATGAAAAAAGGAAAAGCCTTTTCAAAGAGAGACATTGGTTTGCAGGTGTCACTTTTTCATATGCAGAAGGAGAAATATAAACTCACCTGGATACAGGAAATAGAAATCTGAAATAAAGATTTTACATAACTAATAATTGCATTTAAAATTTAATTTGTCATATTTCTGTGAATCTAAAACTGCTCTTAAAAATAGTTTATTAAAAAAAGAAAAGCAAACAAAAGCCAGCCAATAAGAAACCAAAAAGAAAAATTACTTGCGACATCTTGTTTTCCTGGCCTATCCTTTATCTGGTTGCATAGCACCACCAATATTTACTCTATCAGAACATAGCATATAATAGAAACTGAAAAGGAACCTAATACTTACTGATTACCTACTAAGTGCTAAAGAGTTTTATATGTATTATTTCTTTTAAGCCTTATTACTTTCCCAATTTTATTTATGAGAAAAAGGAGGTTTACAGCTAGTAAATAGCAGAGTCTACATTTGATTCCAGGCATACGGGATTCCACTGGTCTTCTGAAAACACTTCCCTCACCCGTTACGTTTATATACTCATTCTTCAAATTACTCATTTTTGTTTGGTTGGATTTTATTTTTTAATGCTGGGGATCAAATGCAGGGTCTTGCATGAGCTAGGCAAGCTATCACGTAACTATATCCTCAGCCCTAAATACTAAGTTTTAAAAATTCATCTAACTTCTTAACTCTTTCACATGTATTTCACAAGAAGTACTGTTTGCCAGAAGTCTTGGAGTTAGTATTAAGTGGGATTTAAATTCAGATTATTCTGCCTCCCTGAAGAAAATAAATAAGTATGAAAGAAATAAGGATTTGGGCCGGTGAGACGGCTCAGCGGCCTACGCACCTGCCTGGCAAGCGCGAGGGCCCGAGTTCGACTCCCGGAACCCACATACGAAAAAAGGGCCGGTGATATCGCTCAGCGGCACGGGCACCTGCTGGTGTGTGAGGTCCTGAGGTTGACCCCCCAGTATCCACAAAAAAAGAAAGAAAGAAATAAGGATTCAAGAGAAAACTAAAATTGATTGACTATAATTAATAAAATTCTGTAGGGCAAGAATCTTCATCTAAGAATTCTAAAAATTTTAGAGACAGGGATAATTATGTGTGTGCACAGATACACACATACATACATGAATTAATACAGTAAGCATAGAACCACAGAATTTAAGAAATGGAAGAGAGCTGAGCATGGTGGCACATGCCTGTAATCCCAGCACTCAGAAGCCTGAGGCAGGAGGATTGTCATGAGTTCGAGGCTAGCTGGGGCTACATAGTGAGTTCAGGGCCAGCCTGCAATACATAGCAAGACCCTGTCTCAAACCCCCTCCCAAAAAAAGAAAAGAAAAAAAAAGAAATGGAAGGGATTGTGAATTAGAAAACTTTAGAAACACACACAGATGGCTATGCAAAAACTCACTCTCAGGACCCCTGATTCCCAGGCAAATGCTCATTCAAGGACTAAAGAATTAGGTCATTTTCTTTAGCATTTCGAGTCTCCGGTTAAGATCTTCAAAGTCAACCTCTTCAGAGAGTCATAAGGGGCAATGGACTGGCAAATCAGGCAACAGTGAGTTATGGAAACCGATCTTGGCTCTTGATTCTGGCTGTGGAGAAGTTTGAGGGTTGAGTCCTGGACCTATTCATTTCAATGAACAGAATTAAAAGTTACAAGGCAGCTATCCAGAAAGAAATCCCAGCCTCGAAGAAAGTAGGCTACTATTGTGTTGCGAAGGAGTTAAGGACATACCATGTCAAAAAAAAATGCCTAATTGGTTTATTGATTATTTTAGGATGCAATCACTTGAAGAACTGTGACTTCAGAGAGGGCCATTTGGCCTGTCATTTCCTATAACCCATAAAGATTCTTTGGGAAAAGGGATCCTTCCTATACCAAGGCCAGAAAACAGCCTGAGTCACTAGACACAAGTAATCTGGTTTGTAAAGAACCTGAAAAAACAAACTCCTGCAAGTAACCATTCACTTCCACTACCTTTGACATCCCACATAATTCTTAGTAATGCAGTATTCCTAGAATTTACAACTATAGTCCAGATGTCCATTTGTCTTGTCGTTCCCTATCACATTTATTGTTCTTGTCTAAAAAGTATAAAAGCATTTTGCTTTGGTCATTTCTTTGGAATTCACTCTCTTGATAAGAACCCCATATACGTGTAAAATTAATAAACCCTGAGTGATTTTCTCTTGTTAATCATCGCTTGTGTTAATTCACTCTCTAGGTCTAGCCAAGAGCCCCTGTAAGAACCCAGTAGTGGTGGGAGGATCTCTCTCTCCCCTACAATTGCTTTTGAGAATGCATCATATGCTTACTGGAAAGCTGGATAATTCCCCCATCATGCAAAAGGTGGTATTAGTTATGATTTGCTGGCAACTTCTTTAAGGCTACTCTGGGCTTTTAAAAGAGACACAGTTTAGCTGGGCATGGTGGCGCACACCTGTAATCCCAGCACTCAGGAGGCTGAGGCAGGAGGATCGCTGCAAGTTTGAGGCCAGCCTAGCTACACAGTGAGGTCAAGGACAGTCTGAACTACATAGTGAGACTCTGTCACAATAAACAAACAAACAAACAAACAAATAAACACAGCTTTTCAAATCATGTGCCAGGATAATCTAGTGATAGTGGTTTTAAAACTTACTTGTTCAAAGACTTTCTGAGATCCAGTGAAAGCAACCAATGAATCATCTCCCTTACAAATAGAAAATTTTGCATATGATTTACAGGGTGCACTCTAGGCTAAGAACCCCTGGGCTGATAGAAACAAAGTTATTCACAGGAGAGGCCTCACCACAGGGACTCTGTATTTACATTAGATCAGATTCTCAGCAATAAGTCTTCCAATAGGAATAGCTTTATTTTTCTACTAACCTTGAGCTACTAATTTTTAGAATCTCCTGAATATTGGAAGGTCTACAGCCTCCCAAATTGAATCACGAATTTCAAAACATTCTCCACAACCATGTTGAAAACTGTTAGCTATTATAAAAAAAGATACTGTACCTCTGGTACATCACTAACATATTTCTCTCACCAGTGGAGAAATATTTGCATAATAACTCAAATACATTCAGTGAGTATCAAGCAACTCAAACTTCTCTCAACATTTTCTATACTTACTAGGAACCACTGAAGGAAGCAATTCATTCTTGTAGTCATCATTCTGGAAGAAAAAGATCAATGGGAAGTAATCTGTTTAAGTTCCAAATGCATATTTTACACACAGCAAGACTGAAATAAATATTTTTAAAAATTAACTTGAAATTAATTTACCTTTATAACAATCATGCTTCCTTCCTGTTTGGGGTAAAAAAAAAAAAAAAAAAAAAAACTTTAATACACTCTGGAAATTAGTGTATGGGTCTTGCTTCTCCTGTCACCTGTGACATTATACAGGAACACAGGAAATCTTATTTTTTGTTTTTTGCAGTAAGTCACAAAACTGTCAAGGCTGGAATCGAATTTATAATCCTCCCACCTCACCCTCCCAGAGTGCTGGGATTACAGCCCTGGCTGGAATCCAAGGAATCTTTGGGACTAGAGGTGCTACTTAGAAAAAAGGATTTAGTTTAAAAACTCAGAGAACTTCTGCTGGGCATGGTAGATTAGACCTGTAATCTGAGCAGTGAGGAGGTTGAGGCAGGAGAATCTTGAGGTTAAAGCCAGCACAGAATACATAGTGAGTTCAGGACCAGCCTGAGCCACATAGTGAGACCCTTTCTCCAAAAAAAAAAAAAAAAAAAAAAGTCACAGAACTCTTTCTTCAGAAAATAAAGAGTAAAGGCCAGATGTGGTGACACAGGCCTGTAATCCCAGCTCTCGGGAGGCTGAGGCAGGAGGATCACTGTGAGTTTCAGGCCAGCCTGGGCTACATAGTGAGTTCAAGGCCAGCCTGAACTACATAGTGAAACTCTGTCTCAAAAAGACAAAAAAAAAAAAAAAAAAAAAAAAAAAAGAGTGAGAAGAAAAAATGGAACAGGAAGAAGGAAGTATTCACGATTAAAGGTTATGATGCATGTCCTATTGCCAGATGCAGTCTGTAATCCCAGCTACTTGAGAGGAAGACACAGTACAGTTGTGACTTAGAAGCCAGCCTTGGCATCTTAGTGAGTCCTTGTCTCAAAATAAAATAAAAATAGCTGGGGATGTAGCTCAGTAGTAGAACGCTTGGCTAGCATGCATGAGGCTCTGGGTTCGTTCTCTAGTATGACACACACACAAAAAAGTAAATAAATAAAAATTTAAAAATAAAAATAAGGAAAAAAAGCACTAGGGATGTAACTCAGTAGTAAAGTTTGCCTACTACGTGTGAGCCCCTAGGTTCAATCCCTGGTACTCCCTCAACACACACACAAATGACACATATCAACCAAACACAAAGTGTGGGTCCTTCTACCCCAACTCCAGGACTAGGGACTGAACTCAGGGTGCTCTACCACTGAGCTACATCCCAGGCCTTTTCATTTTTTGTTTTGGGACAGCGTTTCCCTAAGTTGCCCAGGCTGGCCTGGAACTGGCAATCCTCCTGCCTTAGCCTCCTGAGTAGCTCTGATTACAGGCATGCACCACTATACCCAGTTCTTTTTGGACTTTAATTTCAAAAAAATAACTGCAAAAAATATTTTGAGGCAATTGGGAAAATGTAATGTGGATTGAGTATTATATGACAGCAAAGAATTATTTTCATTGTATTTATTTAGCATAATGGCACTGTTTTCTACTATAAAAACAAAGATGCGTGTTAGAACTACATACAGTCACACACCACACAACAATGTTTTGGTCAAGGATCGTAGTGTTGTGGCTCAAGGCATTATGCGCACTACACATATTTGTGGTGATGCTGGTGTAAACAAACCACCTGTGCTGCCAGTCATAAAAATAAAACATGTACAATTATGTACAAGACATCATACTTGGTAATGATAACAAATGACTACTTAACTGGTTTATGTATTTCCTGCACTATACTCTTTTCTTTTAGAATGTGCTCCTATTTATAAAAGAAAAAGTTTACTGTAAAATAGTATACTGTGTTCCACTAGCGACAGTCTCATGCACTTTGTGTCTCTTGATTGCATGAGAAGCTGGACCAACTGATTGGCCAGTGCCACCATCTAGGTTTGGTTAAGTATGTCTGAGATTTCCTTTCAATTCTTCCCCTTCCTCCCCAAGAATTTAAGACCAAACAGAGGAAATAAGAGCAGTAAAATGTTGACAACTGTTAAAAATGAATAACTGGGGGCCGGTGAGATAGCTCAGCGGCATAAGCGCCTGCCTGGCAAGTGCGAGGTCTTGAGTTCAACTCCCGGTACCCACATACGAAGAACGGGCCGGTGATATCGCTCAGAGGCAGGGGTGCCTGCTGGCGCATGAGGTCCTGAGTTCGACCCCAGGTACCCACACACAAAAAAAGAATGACTGGCTGGGCGTGACTAGGGTTAGGGTTAGGATTAGGGGTAGGGGTAGGGTTGAGCTCACTATGTAGTCCAGGCTGGCCTTGAACTTGTGGCAATCCTCCTGCCCCAGCCTCCTGAGTGCTGGGATTATAGGCATGCACTACCACACCAAGCTATCTACAAACTTTAGCAATGGTAAATGCTGAAGTTATTAGTTCATTTGACAAAATCTATTGACCACCTAACAGAAGCAAGGAACAGTGCTTGAGATGCAACAGTGGAAGAGACAGATTATAAACAAGATCACTAAGTGAGCTCTATAGTATGTTAGACAGAGATAAGTGCTACAGAGAAAAATATAGAGCAGAAAAGAGGGAGAATGTAATCCCAACACTGAGAGAGGCTGATGCGGGAGGATAGAAAGTCCAAGTCCTGCCTGGGCAACTCACTGAGACACTGTCTTAAAATACAAAATTTAAAAAAGGGCTGAGGATGTAGTTCAGTGGTAGAGCACCATTGGGTTCAATCCCCACTATGACCACAGAGGGAGAGAGGGAGAGAGACAGAGAGAGAGAGAAAGAGAGAAAGAGGGGGGGGAGAAGAAGGAAGAAGAAGAAGAATGGAAGAAGGAGAAGGATAAAAAGAGAGAGAGGAGGGGGAGAAGGAAGAAGAGGAGGAGGAGAAGGAAAAGGAGGAGGAGGAAGAGGAGGAGAGAGTAGGTTGAGATTTTAGAGAAGGCAGCCAGAAAGGGCCTTAGAGAGAAGAGAACATTTAAGTACACACTTGAAGGAAGTGAGAGGGACCAGGCAATTATCAAGAGAACGCAGAGCACCAGAGGGAAGTACAAAGGTCCTGAGGTGGGAATGTCTGTGTTTGAAGAAATATAAGGAGGCTGGTATGGCTGAGACAGAGTAAACAAGGGGAATGAAGCTGAGACATACCAAGAGCAAAGAGCAGGAATGTCAGTCATGGGAAAGACTTTATTATTTTAAGTGAAATAAAACCCCATTGTAGGGCTTTAAAAGCAGAGGAATAACATGATTTGACTTAGAGATGAACAGGTTTTCTGATGGCATACTAAGCATCAGTGAATGGGGGAACAGAAGTAGAAAAGTAGAAAAATATTGTATAAATATTGTAAAAAATTACCTTCAGTCTATGTGTATGAATTGTATGCTTAACCTGGGTCTATCCCCAAGATATCTCAGAAGGTATATGCGAAGATTCCAAAATCTCCCCCACCCTCACCTAAATTCTAAAATCTGAAATACTTCTGGGTTCAAGCATTTCAGATAAAGGACACTTCCCCTGATGAATAGAAAGAATGAGAGACCTGTGTGTGAGGGCCTGAGACAATCTCCAGCACTGCAAAAACAAACAAACAAACAAAAACAACGAGAAAACCCAAAGAGGAACCCCTTGGGCACATCTCTAGTGGCATTTTGTGTGGGTTTTACTTCTTCAAAGTCCCTTTCCATATTGTTCAAGTTTTAAAATGTGTCATTTTTCAATAAGCTACATGACTCTTAGGAAAAAAAAAAAAAGAGTTAAAGAGTTCCTATCAAGAAAACATCAGAAGCAAAGCATTAGAAAGGATAAATGTGTCCCTTAGCCACAACCCAACCTGATACACATGCTGCTCCGGCACTGTGAAGGCAGTGGGGTGCAAACACAGAGGATGGAACGGAACCCCCCCCTGCTCCGTGACCACAGTAAGCAGAAGTTTGGCACCTGAGTATGAGGCCATCTTTTATAAAGAAGTCACAAGACACAGCCTAATTAATCACGCAAACAACTAGCTCCCCACATGGAATGATTTGAGAGGCACTGGGAAAAATCCCTCTGGCCTAAGGACAGCCCATGACTACCTTTGGGAGGATTAGTCCACCCTCCATGATAAGAATGACGGCAAAGGGCCAGTGAGATAGCTCAGCAGCATAAGCGCCTGCCTGGCAAGTGTGATGTCCTGAGTTCGAACCCTGGTACCCACACACACACAAAAAAAGAATGATGGCAAAAAGCAAAGCTTGAGGCCAGCCACAGTGACACGACCCTGTATTCCCAGCACTGGGAAGGATCCCTTGGACCCAGAAATTAAAAATCAACTTGGACAACAAAGTGAGGCTTCGCCTCAAAACAAAACAAACAAACAAAAAATTGACTACATTTGTTATATGCTAGACATTTCATTTGACACTTAGCTTCCTCATATGTATTGGCTAATTTAATCACCTCAACAAATTCGAGACAGGAACTATTATAAATCCCTTTATATAGTCCAGAAAATTGAGTCTTTGAGAGTGATCTGATGTCCATGGCTAATAGATGGTGGAAGTAGGATCTGAATATGGGTCATTTCACTACTCCCTTGTGTATGTGTGTGTGTGTGTGTGTGCGTGTGTGTGTGTGTTAATGGAGATTGAACCCAGGGTCTTTGTACTGAGCAACATCCTCAGCCTCCCCTGTTTGCATTTTTTATTTTAAAACAAGATCTCGGTAAGTCACTAAATTGCCCAGGTTGGGCTCAAAATATCAGTCTTCCTGCCTCAGTTTCCCAGAGTGCTGGGATTACAGGCATGTGCCACCACACCTGACTTAAACTAATACTCTAAACCTAGACCAAATGATACTGCTGTGTAGCTCTGCATCTTGTAGCCTTTATTCCAAGATTTATTTATTAAAATGCAAAATACGTGCAGGACAATGTTAAGATCTTCAGAACTGGAAATGGTTGACACACTTCTGGATGAAGCGTTTTAGGTTCTTTTGTTTCTGTTTTCAACTCTATTCTTCATTTATAAGTGTCTGTTAGGTATAGTAAGTGGGCACAGAAAAAGTACAGACTTTACTTGCTTTACAATTCTTCCAGAGTATCTCTGAAAGCTGCATCCCTAAATAGAAAAAAAAAAAAGCCTTCTGGAGCACAATAAAAATTCCAGCTTCACAATTTGTAATAGCCAGATCTTGGAAACAACCCAAATGCCCATCAACCAAGGAATGGATAAAAAAGATGTGGTCTTTTTATACAAAGGAGTACTACTCATCCATAAAGAAAGATAAACTGGAGACTTTTATAGGTAAATGGATGCAACTTGAGAAAATACTCATAAGTGAAATAAACCAGATGCACATTTGTAAACATCGTATTGTCTCCCTAGTGTGAAAAACTGAAAGAGTAAATAAGATCCAAAATGTACAATAGATATGGTAAAACAGGAAGAAACTGGTCAAAAGGAAAGAGAAACTGGGCTGGGGGAATGGAGAAAAGAAAGAAGGGAAAAGAAAAAAATTATATATATATAAGATAATTAAGATAGATACACTACTAATTTCGCTTAGTTCATTGAAAAGAAAGATTTGTGCTAATATTGCTTGGACAATTGAATGCTGATATCTTGTACTCTGAGTAACTAATTTAAAGATAACAATATGTAATGTATTAACCATTGTTACCCTCCTATTACGTTGTTTTGAAATTTTGTTCTGAACCCAGGGCCTTGTGCATGCTTAGCAAGCACTCTATCACTGAACCACACCTCCAGCCCACATTTCTCCCTTCTTGAAAGTAGTTGCCATAATGGTTACCTTGGATTTATAGGGCACATTATAGTTCTCAGCAATTTCTTTTTTTTGGGGGGGTACTGGGGGTCGACCTCAGGACCTCGCGCGCCAGCAGGCGCCCGTGCCGCTGAGCAATATCACCGGCCCCTTTTTTTGTATGTGGGTTCTGGGAGTCGAACTCGGGCCCTCACACTTGCCAGGCAGGCACTTACGCCACTGAGCCATCTCACTGGCCCAGTTCTTAGCAATTTCTACCAAGTACTGTTCCACTAGAACTTGGGGTAGAGTGTCCACGTTTAATTTATATAATAGCTGCAAAATAAAGAACACAACAGATTTGGTTATCACATACCTGCAAAATGAGAAATAAAACCAATTTAGGTGGCAGTTAACTCTGAATCACTGTTCTTCATCTCTCTATTCTCTGTTGTCTAAGATGTATAATTTTAAAAATATGTATAAAGTAGTGTCAAGGAGGGGCCCTGCTTGTGAATGTATCATAGGACAGCCCTCTCTTTTTTTTTTTTTTTTGTGGGTACCGGGGGTCGACCTCAGGACCTCGCACGCCAGCAGGCACCCGTGCTGCTGAGCGATATCACCGGCCCTTTTATTCGTATGTGGGATCTGGGAGTCGAACTCAGGCCTTTGCGCTTGCCAGGCAGGCGCTTACGCCACTGAGCCATCTCACCGGCCCTAGGACAGCCCTCTCTTAAGAGTTAAGGAATGTCAAACCATTTCCTGAAAAAGTAAATATAGGAAAAAATATTTCAAATCAAGAATTCTGATTTTGCCAGGTGTGGTGGTGCACGCCTGTAATCCCAGCACTTGGGAGGCTGAAGCAGGAGGATCACCACAAATTTGAGGCCATGAGTTCAAGACCAGAATGAACTAGATGGCAAGACACTGTCTCAAAGAAAAAAGGAGGGCCGGTAATATGGCTCCGCGGCACAAGCGCCTGCTGGCAAGTGCGAGGTCCTGAGTTCGACTCCCGGTACCCACATTTAAAAAAAAAGGAATTTTAATTTTGTGATAAGTATTTATATTATAACCAGGATATTTAACATATTTAATAACCAGTACAACATAGCACTAGACAATCAGAATGGATGCTCTGAATGACAAAAATGTCTACTAGCCTGAAACAAGTACAGTGGCCAGATCTCTATTCTAGCTGAATGTCAGTCCTGAATTACTAACTATGGTTATCGTTATAACATCATTGTTCAAGAGTTGAAGTTTCTAAGTTTCATTAGCTTCCTTCTAACAACCAGGCCAATTATATTTAGAATAATATATTCTCTCTTTAAAAAGAAATCAGCTCTTTTTTTGGTGGTGAAGGGCAAGGGCTTTAGCTTTTTTTCTTTTTTTTTTAAATAAAACTCTGAGTTCTACTCTATTGTGGTGGATTAACTAGTGGTCAACTTGTAACACCCAGCTGAACTGAATCAGTGTGGTTCTGGGTGTGGAAGGCCCACCTGAGGATTGTTGCCAACAGCATAAAAGGGGAACTGGAGGGTAAGATGGTGTGCTGTTGATTCTCCTGAAGAAGCTTGTCACGCTGGTTTTCCTGATAGGAACTCAGCTGCTCTCATCATTGGAGGAGCTTGAGTCCTCGCTGTCACAGAGGTTGGCTATGGTTCTTTTCAGGGGAGCTCTGGTCCTTACCTTGAGTGTCACTTCCTGGCTCCAGTGCAGATCCCTCAGCCTGCTGGCACAGCTCCTTCATTCTGCTGGTGCACTTTCTAGCTTCCACCCCTGGCCTTTGGGCCTTCCCAGTGCAGATCCTTGGTACAGACTCACATGAGACATTGTCATGGGCTCTAGGCCTCCAGTGGGACTCGTGGAGGACATTGCCATGGGCTCTAGGTCTTCAGCTGGACTTGTGCAGGACATTGCTGTGGGATCCAGGACCTCAGTTGGATTCTTTGGGTCTCTAGTGTGTGTACAGATTGCTTGCGCTCTTCTGCATTTGACTTTCTGGGTGAATATTATAAAGTAATCCTATAAATTATGTGTCCTGTATTAAATCTTTTCCCTTGTAAACCCTGACTACAACAAAATTGGTGCCAGGCGAGTGGGGTCATTGCTGTGATATTGCCTGGCCATGTGGCTTAAGAGCCTTGGGAATTAATTTGGAAAGGTTTTGAGAGACTAGCAGAAGAGGCAACCCCGTATGCTGTAGACTATATGGGAGACTCTGGTCAGAGCCTGGAAAATCAGAGCACTGATGGAAATGCTGCCGGTTAGGATGAGGCTCGGGAGGTGGCACTGGCTGCTGGATCCCAGGCGGTGTATGTTGTGCTTTGGCAGGAAGTTGGTCTGCATCTGCTTGTGTTAGAGATATTGCCTGGGTGGCAGAGAAATTTCAATGCAGTCTACTGTTGGGATGGTGGCATGGTTGCTGTTGAAGGCTTTTGGCCAGAGCTATGTTGGAAATTAAGAGTGGAGAGCCAGCAGGCTGATATGAAGCATTTGGCCAGAGGGGAAGCTCCAGTGGAGCTGTGGATTGCAAGGATGAAACAGAGGAGGATGTTGTTGTTGAGAAGGAACAGGACAACGGAAAAATGATTTTGAGAGCTTTCACCAGGAGGGAAGAGTGTTTGAAATGCAGGAGATTCCTTAGGGTGTCTCTTAGTGTTGCCATGCCCTGTTGTTAAAAGTCAATGGGGGGGGGGGTGAAATGGCCCAGCGGCATAAGTGCCTGCTTGGCAAGCGCAAAGTCCTGAGTTCGACTCCCGGAACCCACATAAAAGATAAAAAGGGCTGGTGATATAGCTCAGCTGCACAAGCCCTTGCTGGCAAGCATGAGGTCCTGAGGTCGACTCCCGGTACCCACATTAAAAAAAAAAAAAGGGCCGGTGAGATAGCTCAGCAGCATAAGCGCCTGCCTGGCAAGCGTGAGGTCCTGAGTTTGACTCCCGGTACCCACATACGAAAAAAGGGCCAATGATATCGCTCAGCGGCATGGGCGCCTGCTGGCGCGCGAAGTCCTGAGGTCGACCCCTGGTACCCACAAAAAAAAAAAGTCAATGGGGGGAAAAAAAGTCAATGGGGGGCCAGGGATTTAACTCAGTGGCGCAGCACCTGCCTGGCAAGCATGAGGTCTGGAGTTCGATTCCCAGTACCAAAAAAAAAAAAGTCAATGGGAAGCAAGGATTGTAATAGCTCTCTTAATATGATTTTTTTTTTTTTTTTTGTGGGTACCGGGGGGGTCGACCTCAGGATCTCGCGCACCAGCAGGCGCCCGTGCCGCTGAGCGATATCACCGGCCCCTTTTTCGTATGTGGGTTCCGGGAGTCGAACTCGGGCCCTCACGCTTGCCGGGCAGGCGCTTAAGCCGCTGAGCCATCTCACCGGCCCAATATGATTTTAATGTAGTATTTAGATATGTTTGTAATCAGGTTATTTAGTCAAAATATTGTGGTTTTAACCTTGAATTTTGAGCACCCTTTGAATATTTGCTTTTGGTGTGGAAATGAGTACAATAAGAATTATATATATGTAATTGTTATATTAATGTGAATCAGAATAGATCAAGACATGTTAACTTTTCACAAATCTGCCACTGGAGACTATGGTTTAAGGAAATGTGTCTGGTTATCAAGTTGACCAGGGGTATTAGGGAATTGTAGTGGATTAACTAATGGAACTTGCAACACCCAGCTAAACTGAATCAGCATGGTGCTGGGTATGGATGGCCCACCTGAGGATTGTTGCCAACAGCATAAAAAGAGAGCTGGAGGGGAAGATGGTGTACTGTTTGTTCTCCTGAAGAAGCTTGTCACGCTGGTTTTCCTGATAGGAACTCAGCTGTTCTCATCATTGGAGGAGCTTGGATCCTCGCTGTCACAAAGGATGGCTGTGGTTCTTTTCAGGGGAGCTCTGGTCCTTACCTTGAGTGTCGCTCCTGGCTCCAGTGCAGATCCCTCAGCCTGCTGGCACAGATCCTTCATCCCGCTGGTGCAGACTTTCTAGCTTCCACCCATGGCCTTTGGGCCTTCCCAGTGCAAATCCTTGATACAGATTTGCATGTGACATTGTCGTGGGCTCTAGGCCCCCAGCTGGACTCATGCAGGGCATTGCTGTGGGATCCAGGCCCTCAGCTGGATTTGTTGGGTCTCTAGTGCGTGTACAGATTGCTCCCACTCTTTTGCATTTGACTTTTTGGGCAAATATTATAACATAATTGTATAAATTATGTGTCCTGTATTAAATTTATTCCCTTGTAAACCCTGACCACAACATCCATATTCTATTACTTTTTCCAAGTTTCTCTGCCTCCAACACTAACATTTATTTCTAAACATCTTCCAGTTCTGAACAAAATTGTATGTTCTGTGTTTATCTTTTCCTACACTTCTTGGTTTAGAAAAGTGTGTGTCTCTGGAAATGGTATTACCTGAGAGTTGACAGTTCCAATCTCATTCGTACGACAACGTTGACCATATTCTTGGCTGTATTTTGCACACAGCTGATTAGATACCTGCACCAAACCATCACCCAATAAAGAAAGGCAAAATTCATCCAGTTATGGCCAGCTTACTTTAGATGAAGAATAATGTAAGAGAGCAAAAATCACTTTAATGTTATATCTGGAATTAAGTTTTTTAAACATCAAAACACCAACCACAACAAACATTTGGCTTTTAAGTATTTGGTAAATGTCAAACTCAAAACCTCATTCTAAACATCTCATAAAGTATGACACTCCTCCCTCAAAGAAATCCAGTTTTAAGTGTCATTTTGATTTCATTAATGCTTATTTTCTTTTACTAGTGCCACAAAAATGTATTTTTCACTTAAAGACTAACAAAAGAGACCAGGTATGGTGGTACACGCTGGTAATTCTAGAATTCTGCAAGACTGAGACAGGAGGATTACAACTTTAAGCTTAGCTGAGGTAATTTAGGAACTTGATGAGACCCTGTCTCAAAATTTAAAAAATTTTTCAAATGGGCTAGGATGTAGTTCAGTGCAAATGCCCTGGGTTCAATCCCCAGTACTAAAGAAAAAAGAAAAAAAAAACTAATAAAAGAAAACACTCTTTTGGTTATCCCTTAAAAGGAAAGGATTCTCCAAATAATCCCACAATTCCAAATAAGTCACAGTAGTGATACTCACCTACAATCATGACACAGGAAGTTAAAATTGGTTAAACTTACAATTTTCAACTCAGGCACCTCTGATTGCAGTCGAGAAGCTGCCCAGATAACCGTAGATATGGATTTGGCCAAACCAGAATCTAATTCCCTAAGAAAGGCATAAATTATTACACTCAGGGCTTTATGTTTCTCTCTTTTCCCTACTTCAAAGGTAGTTCAATGTTCACAATACAGTGTTAGTCTTTTTTAAATTTTTTTTTTATTTTTGGAGACAAGGTCTCATTATGTGGTTCAGGCTGGCCTTGAACTCACTGTGTAGCCCAGGTGGGCCTCGATCTCCCAGTGATCCTCCTGCCTCAGCCTCCTGAGTGCTAGGATTACAGGTGTGCACCACCATGCCTGGCAACGAAGTCGTTTTAAAAACTAAAATTGAAATATAAAACTATATATAATATATATGGAGGAAGGAAGGGAGGAAGAGAAAGAGAGAGAGAGAGGAGGCAAGGTAAGGTTGAGAAGGTATCTTAGAATGAATGTGTGGAATTTGTTGGGGACACCATCTCCATTCAAGTGCCTTGGGTAACATAAGGATACTTCAGTTACTAGAGCCAACAGTCTGCAACTTAATTATTCCCTGAAGCATACTATGGAAAAAATATAGCAAGATCAACATCTCTCCCAAGCCAGATGTGGTGGCACACACCTGTAATCCTACTACTCTAGAGTCTGAGGCAGGAGGATTGTGAGTTCAAGGCTAGCCTGAGCTACATAGAAAGACTCTGTCTCAAAAACCACAAGAAAAAGATACCTCACAAAATGCCAATGTGCAAAGGACACTTGAGACAGCCTTTTAGCATTTTCTGCCTGACTGATGGGCAGCTGATTTGGGGAATTTGTGCTATTCGTGGGGACTCTACCAAGTATGGTGTCTGTTCTATTAGGAAAAGGAACCAGGCGTGGTGGCACATGCCTGTAATCCCAGCACTTGGGAGGTTGAGGCAGGAGGATTGCTATGGGTTTGTGGCCAGCCTGGGCTACATAGTGAATTCAAAGCTATCTGAACTACATAGTGAGACCCTGTCAAAAAAAAAAAAAAAAAGAAATCCTCTCTGACTTTGAGACCATTAAACTTGCAGTTATGCAAGCCTCTGACCCAGAGATCCACAAATTTAACATCATCTTGGCAGGAATGTTTTTAAAGATGGGGACAAAGAGATGGCAGAGAGTAAAAAGAATTAAGATGTGATATGTACATGTACCAACTCCCCATGATGAAGGTACTATAATCATTACGTACTGCAAACACGAACTAATAAAAAAAATTTTTTTTGTTTTTTGAGACAGGGTCTTACTACATAGTTCAGGCTGGTCTTGACTTCACTATGCAGCCCACACCGGCCTGAACTCGCAGTGATCCTCTCAGCCTCCATAGTGTTGGGATTACAGGCACGCACCACTACTCTTGGCAAAAAAAAATTTTCTAAAGATGTCAGAGCCTGTCATTTTTCTCCAACAGATGCAGGAGTTCAGGGAGAAAATCAAAGCTCTCACTGATGTAGAATCTAAACAAGGTGATCTCACAGAAGTCGAGAGGATAATGGTAGCTAGCAGAGACTGGAGAGAGTAGGACAGAGGGAAGGATGGGGAAAGGTGGATTGACACATACTAATTCTTAGATAGGAGTAAGAGTTCTGGTGTGCTAATGAACAGTAGGGTAACTATAAATAACAAAAATGTACTGAGGGCCGGTGAGATAGCTCAGCGGCATAAGCACCTGCCTGGCAAGCACGAGGGCCCGAGTTCGACTCCCAGAACCCACATACGAAAAAAGGGCCGGTGATATCGCTCAACGGCACGGGCGCCTGTTGGCGCGCAAGGTCCTGAGGTTGACCCCTGGTACCCACAAAAAAATAAAAAAATGTACTCAATGTTTCAGAAAGCTAGAAAAGGCCAGGCCTGATGGCACATGCTTGTACTGCCAGCTACTCAGAAAGCTGAGGCAGGAAGATCACAAATTCAAGTCCAGGAATTTATTGAGATCCTGTCTCACAAGGGAAAAAAAAAAAAAGGCTGGGAATGTAGCTCAGAGGTAGAGCACTATCTAGCATGTGGAAGTCTCTGGCTTCAATCCCCAGTACCATGAGGATTAAAAAAAAAAAAGACAAGAAGAAAGGATTTTGAACGTTTTCACCATAAAGAAATGAGAAAGAGCTGGGCACAGAGCTGCATGCCTGTAATCTTAGCACTCTGGGAGGTTGAGATGGGAGGATGCAAATTTAAGCCCAGCCTAGGCAACCTACTGAGACCCTGTCTCAAAATAAAAAGAAGTAGAAGAGTGGGTATGTAGCTCAATATGAAGGACATGGGTTCAATACTTAGTACTGGGAGGGAGGGAGAGAAAGAGAGGGTATTTAAGGAAATAGATATGTTAACACCCCGGTTTCAACATTGCATCAAAACACCACTTGTACTGGATAAATATGTATAATTTTCTATTTTTATGGGTCAGTTAAAAATTAATCAGGGATGGTGAGATAGCTCAGCGGCACAAGCACCTGCCTGGCAAGCGCGAGGTCCTGAGGTCGACTCCCGGTACCCACATAAAAAGAAAAAGATTAATAAAATCTCCTCAGTGTTGAACAATTCTTTATTGTTATTTAATATTCAAACATAAAATATGGACTCTGTGCTTTTTTAGCTCCTTTGCAAGTGCAAATCAAAACAATATATACGTTATATGCAAGTTATATGCAAACAAAACAATGAAATGAATATTGCTAAACTTAATAGAATTAATATGATGGGCCACATATCCCAAGGTTAGATTGTTCTTCACAAGTATGAATCTGTCCTGGTTAGACAGGCTCACCATTCATTTCTTTCATCACCGCTATGTCTTCTGACTATAATGAATGTTGGCTCATATGGCTCTCCACTGATTCATTCTCAGGGCACAAATGTGTCCTCTATTTACTTATATAACTTCATCCCCTTAAATCACATGGCAACACCTAGTTAAGGTCATGATCGGATATTTTTATATTAATTCTGTAAAGATGATCATCATCTAAATGACTTCCAAAATTAAATATTTTTTCTAGAGAATATAGATATTTACATGTGGACCCATTTTGATAAAACTGCTATGTGGCCCCAAATCACATGAGCTTCTGGTGTGGGTGCTTCCATGCAATAGCTTCTTCTCCAGACTAAAGCTGAGAAACACCATTTGAGAAAACCAGAAATGGGGGACTTGAACTCATTTACGTGTAGCTATGGCTACTCAAGATTCTAGCCTTAGTATCCATAGGCCTTCAGTAGAGGTTGTCTGATCATGTTGTCAACTAATTCCTGGGGATTTTCTAGGCCCAGAATTTCAGTCCTGAGATTTCCCATTGTTTATATTCTATGAACCAACATAACAAGGGGAAGAGCTTATTTTTGCTTGGATACCAGTCATGAAACCAGAATCCTGAGATTTTCAAATTCTTTTTTCCCCCTTATCTCAATCGAGACTTTCCCTTAATCTTTGTTTTTTTTTAATTAATTAATTTATTTTTTTAAAGACAACAAGTAAACATTCTCATGTATTAACAAACTCAAGCATTAGAGAAAGTACAAATACCTTTTGGAGAGAAACATTACTCAGTATAAGATTAAGCCATGTAAAAGCTAGGTAAAAATAGAAGACTAAGGAATGGAATAGTCACAGTGAAATTGCATTTTCATACTAGGGAGACAATACAATGTTTACAAATGTGCATCTGGTTTATTTCGCTTGTGAGTATTTTCTCGAGTTGCATCCATTTACCTATAAAAGTTTCCAGTTTATCTTTCTTTATGGCTGAGTAGTACTTACTCCACTGTATAAAAATACCACATCTTTTTTATCCATTCCTTGCTTAATGGGCATTTGGGTTGTTTCCACGATCTAGCTATTACAAATTGTGTTGCTATAAACATGGGTGCACATATATCGCTGTGGTATGATGTTTTTAATTCTTCTGGGAAGATACCCAGAAGGGGAATAGCTGGGTCAAATGGGACCTCCAACCCTAGTTTTCTGAGGAATCTCCACACTGACTTCCACAGTGGCTGCACCAGTTGACACTCCCACCAACAGTGGAGAAGGGTTCCTTTTTCCCCACAGCCCCTCCAGCATTTGTTATTAGTTGATTTCTTGATAATAGCCATTCTTTCTGGGGTGAGATGGAATCTCAGTGTTGTTTTCATTTGCATCTCTCGAATGACTAGTGATGTTGAACATTTTTTCATATATTTATTTGCCATTTGTATTTCTTCATCTCAGAAGTGTGTATTCATCTCAGATGCCCATTTTTGGATTGGGTCTTTAAATTTGGGAAGTCTGATTTTTTCTGAGTTCTTTGTATGTTCTCGATAGTAATCCTTTGTCTGAGGAATAGCTGACAAACATTTTTTCACACATTGTGGGTTGTCTTTTCATTCTGTTGGTGGTTTCTCTTGCTGTGCAAAAGCTTTTTAATAAGATGAGATCCCAGTTGTTGATTCTTTGGGATGCTTCATGTGCCATTGGGGTTTTATTCATAAAGTCTTTGCCTACACCAATGTCTTCAAGAGTTTTACGTATTCTATTTTCCAGGAGATTTAATGTTTCTGTTTTAATATTTAGATCTTTGATCCATTTTGAATTTCGTTTAGTGCACGGTGAGAGATATGGGTCTAATTTTAATCTTCGGCATGTGTAGAGCCAATTTTTCCAGCACCATTTATTAAAGAGGCTATCTTTCTTCCAGTGAATGTGTTTGGCACCTTTGTCAAAGATAAGGTGGCTTAGTATGTCTGGAGTTGTTTCTGCATCTTCTAATCTGTTCCATTGATCTTCAGGTCTGTTTTTTTGCCAATACCACACTGTTTTTATCACAGTAGCTTTATAGTATACTTTCAAATCAGGGATTGTGATGCCCCCTGCCTTGCTTTTGTTGCCCAGAATTGCCTTTGCTATTCTAGGTCTCTTCTGGTTCCAGATGAATTTTAGGATTGTTTTCTCTAATTCTGTGAGATATGTTGTTGGGATTTTGATGGGAATTGCATTAAATCTGTATAACAATTTTGGAAGTATGGCCATTTTCACTATGTTGGTTCTTCTGACCCAAGAGCAAGGGATATCTTTCCATTTTCTGATATCCTCTTCAATCTCTTTTTTCAGAGTATTGTAGTTTTCAGTATAGAGGTCTTTTACCTCCTTTGTGAGATTGATTCCTAGGTATTTCATTTTTTTGGATGTTCTTGTGAAAGGTGTTGTTTCCCTGATTTCTCTCTCAGTGAGTTTGTTATTTGTGTACAGGAAGGCTATTGATTTTTGAGTGTTGACTTTTTATCCAGCTATACTACTGAATTTGCTTATTAAATCTAGCAATTTTTTTAGTGGAGTTTTTGGGGTCTTCTACGTAGAGTATCATGTCATCTGCAAATAATGATAATTTAACTTCTTCCTTTCCAATCATATTTCCTTTTATTTCTTTCTCTTGTCTAATTGCTCTGGCTAAAGTTTCCAGGACTATGTTGAATAAGAGTGGGGACAGTGGACATCCTTGTCTTGTTCCTGATTTTAGAGAGAAGGCTTTCAGTTTTTGTCCATTTAGTATGATATTGGCTGCTGGTTTGTCATAGATAGCTTTTATCAGATTGAGATAAAGACCCTCTATTCCAATTTTCTGTAGGGTTTTTTATCATGAATGCGTGCTGGACTTTGTCCAAAGCTTTTTCTGCATCTATTGAGATGATCGTATGATTTTTGTCCTCAGTTAATATGGTGTATTACATTTATTGATTTATGTATGTTGAACCATTCCTGCATCCCTGGGATGAATCCAACTTGGTCATGGTGTATAATCTTCTTGATGATTTGCTGCATTCTGTTTGCCAGTATCTTATTGAGCATTTTTGCATCTATGTTCATTAGGGAGATTGGTCTGTAGTTCTCTTTCTTAGTTGGGTCCTTCTCTGGTTTTGGTATCAGGGTAATGCTTGCTTCCAGGAATGAATTTGGGAGTATTGCTTCCCTTTCAATTTCATTAAAGAGTTTGAGAAGTAGTGGTGTTAGGTCTTCTCTAAATTTCTTGTAGAATTCGGCAGTGAATCCATCAGGGCCTGGGCTTTTCTTTGTTGGTAGGTTTTTAATTACATCTTTGATTTCATTGATAGTTATTGCTCTATTTAGGATTTTTATATCTTCTTGGTTGAGCTTTGGTAATTCATATGTATCTAGGAATCTGTCCATTTCTTCTGCATTTTCCATCTTATTAGAATACAAGTTTTCAAAGTAGGTGTAGATGATCTGCTGGATTTCTGCAGGGTCCGTTGTGATATCACCCTTTTCATTCTTCACTGCGTGGATTTGAGTACTCTCTTTCCTTTTTTTAAGGTTGGATAAGGGTTTGTCAATTTTATTTAATCTTTCAAAGAACCAACTCTTTGATTCATTGATTCTTTGTATTGTTTTTTTTTAGTCTCCAATACGTTTATTTCTGCTCTGATCTTTATAATTTCCTCTCTTGTACGAGCTTTTGGCTTAGCCTACTCTTCTTTTTCTAGAAGTTTGAGGTTCACCATTAGATTGTTTATTTGTGCTTGCTCTGTTTTCCTGATCTAGGTATTTAATGCTATAAATTTCCCTCTTAGGACTGCTTTCATTGTATCCCATAAGTTCCGGTATGTTGTACTGTCATTATCATTCAGTTGCAGAAACTGTCTAATTTCTTCTTTAATTTCATCTGTGACCCATTGGTTGTTGGGTAGGGTGCTATTTAATTTCCATGTGTTTAGGAAGTTCTTGTGGTTTCTTTTGCCATTGATTTCCAGTTTCATTGCACTATGGTCTGATAATATACATGGGATAATTTCAATTCCTTTGCATTTACTTAAGCAGGTTCTATGAGCTAGTATGTGGTCTATTTTGGAGAACGTCCCATGTGCAGCTGAGAAGAATGTGTATTCTGATGTGGGGTGGAACACTCTGTAGACATCTACTAAGTCCATTTGTTCCAAAGTTTGGTTCAGTTCTAATATTTCATTGTTGATTTTTTGTCTAGTTGATCTGTCTTTTTGTGACAGTGGAGTATTGAGATCCCCCAATACAATGGTATTAGTGCTTATTTGATTTTTTTATGTCCATTAATATTTGTTTTATATAGTTGGGTGCACTGGTATTTGTTGCATATATATTTATGATCATTATCTCTTCCTCTTGGATTGTTCCCTTTACAAGGATGTAGTGACCTTCTTTATCTTTCTGAATCATTCTTGGCTTGAAATTCACTTTGTCTGCAAGAAGAATAGCTACCCCTGCTTTTTTCTGGGTTCCTGTCGCATGGAGTATTGTTTTCCACCTTTTGACTTTCAGTCTATGAATTTCTTTTTGAATTAAATGTGTTTCTTGTATACAGCATATTGTTGGATCTTGCTTCTTGATCCAATTTGCCAGTCTGTGCCTTTTGATTGGTGAATTGAGACCATTAACATTGATGGTTAAAACTGATATGTGTTGACTTATCCTTGTCATGTTATTTTCTTGTTGTTGGCTCCCCCCCTTTTTTTTTTCTTCCCTCCCTCTCTTTAATTGTTTGCCCTGCCTGGTGGATTCCTTCTGTTGGGGTTCCTGGAGTTGCAGTCCTTGTTATCCCTTTCTAGAATGTTCTTCAAATCATTTTGGAGTGCTGCTTTGGTGGTTATAAATTTTCTCAGATGTTCTTTGTCATGGAAGTATTTTATTTCTCCGTCAGGTTTGAAAGATAGTATTGTTGGATACATTAATCTGGGTTGAAGGTTATTTTCCTTTAGAACTTGAAATACATCATTCCAAGCTCTTCTTGACTTGAGGGTTTATGCTGAAAAGTCCGCTATGATTCTGAGGGGCTTTCGTTTATAGGTGATTTGTTTCTTTTCTCTAACAGCTTTTAAGATTCTACTCTTATGTTGAATTTCTGGAATCTTGACTATGATATGCCTGGCTGAAGATTTTTTTTGATCATGGCTAAATGGAGTTGTATAAGCCTCAATTATCTGAATATCAAATTCTTTTTCTCTACCAGGGAAATTTTCTGTTATAATGTCTGTAAACAGTGTTCTGATGTCATTTATGCTACGTCCTGCTTTTTCATTGACTCCAATCAATCTTAAGTTATTCTTCTTTTCATTATCTAGCAGCTGCTGGATTGATTTTTCATTGTCCCTTGCTATTTTTAAGAATTCTTTCTTTTCATGATCACTAATCGCAAGCCTGTCTTCTATATCTGAGATCCTGTCCTCACATTGGCTTAATCTGCTACAAATACTTTCAATGGAATTTTTGTTCTCCTGGATATCTGCTTGAATCTGCTTTATGGATTCCATTTGTTTCCTATGCTGAGCATTCATGGCTTCTATCATTTTCTTAAGCTCATCTATTTTTTTGTCTGTGTCTGCTCTAGCGTCCTTAAGCATGGTCTTCATTGTGGACATTATCTCTGCAGTTATCTGAGAAATTATTTCTGATTTAAATTTTTCCAGAGCCTCATTCAACTACTTTGTTGTTACCACTTCAGAGATGTCAGGTGGGTGGCTTTCAGTTTGTCCCACCTCGTTGCCCCCTGGGTTTGCCTTTGGTGAACTGGATGTGTGGGGTTGCATCTTGTTTAAGTGTCTTCTCATTTTCTTTTCTTTCTTTAGTTTAATTCCTGGGGTGATGTTTGTTAATTGCCTGTGGTAGGTTGCTTTATTGCTAGTATTTCAAACTTTTAGGAGATGGCTACTTCTCTGAGGTATCTTCCAGGTGTAGCTTATTTTGGGGTTTGAGCCTGCTGCAAGATCCTACCTCTTCGATTTGTTAGAGATAAGAAGTTGCTGCCTGTTTGGCCCAGTCCTTGGTTCTTTGGTACCGTGCCACAGTATTTTCTATGATCTTTAGACAATCTCAGTCTTGGAATACCAGGAGGAAAAGCGCCAGTCAGTGTGTCCTTCACAGCCAGTGCTTCTCTGTACCGCAGCATCTCGCGTTCCTCCGCGGAGGTCCCCGCTGGAGCCGTGGATGGAGTGGCAGCCGCCCTGAGTTCCAAGTTTAGCTGCTGCCCCCCCCACAATGGTGCCTGGCTGGTTGCTCTCACGTATGCCTGACAGCTGGGCGTCAGCACTCACTGCCAGTCAGTATGTCCTCCATGGCCGCTGCTTCTCTGTACTGAGGCATCTCGCGTTCCTCCGTGGAGGTCCCCATTGGAGCCATGGATGGAGTGGCACCCACCCTGAGTTTCAAGTTCAGCTGCTGCCCCCCCCAATGGTGCCTGGCTAGTCGCTCTCTCGTGCGGGAGGGCTGGGCGTCAGCATTCACTGCCAGTCTTTGTGTCCTTCATGGCGGCTGCTTCTCTGCACCGCTGCTTCTTGCATTCCTCCGCGGAGGACCCGGGGGCGCCGGCAGTCACTGCGTGTCCGCAGATTTGAACCGCTTCTGTCGCGTCAGGATTCCCGACACGGAAAAGGTGCCAGTGGCCACCTCCTTCTTCTTTGTTGGAGTTTCTCTCTTCACTTTCTCCGTGGGCCCCGAACTGCGCTTCAGATCTTTCCTGGGTCCAGGGGAGCCACTTCCCTCTTTCTTGTCCTCCTCCAGTTATTATATTCCAGTGTCTGGAGGGCAACTTTTGGAGAGGTTCACTGCCTGCTTCTTACAGATCCACCATCTTTTTCCAGAAGTCTCCTCTAATCTTTGAAACCAACGTCCCATCCAGGTGGGGATGGGAGGCATTTTGAGTCTGCATTGTTTTGTCCCTCCCACTTTCTTCTCTAGCAGAGTCAGCCTTTGACTTTGGTCATTGTCAGGAGACTTGGGTGGTACCCGTGTTGCTACTTCATTCTGATCACAATGATTGTTACAGATTCCTCCTGCCCGAGTTTCTTGCTGGAGGTAGAAGGAGCCCTTTTCCTCACTGTCACGGTGAGGACTGCAGGTGCAGGTCCAAAAGAGATATATTTCTAACTCAGGAAGGATCCAGTGTGAGAGTCTGAAGTAGGAATGAAAGCCTGAGAGAAAAGATTAACAATGGCATTCCACTGTGGGATCCAGACATCCTAATGTCCCTCCATCTTTGTTCTTCTTTAAATTCGGTTAAATGAATTCATAAAATCCCCCCTAATCTAAATTTTTGTTTGGTTTGGTTGGGTTTTTTTTTGTTTTTTTGTTTTTTTGTTTTGTGGGTACCAGGGGTTGAACTCAGGACCTCATGTGCCAGCAGGCGCCTGTGCCAGTGAGCGATATCACCGGCCCTTTTTTTGTATGTGGGTACCGGGAGTTGAACTCAGGACCTCGTGCTTGCCAGGCAGGCGCTTATGCCACTGAGCTATCTCACTGGCCCTGGTTTGGTTTTTTGAGACAGGGTCTCACTATGCAGTTCGAGCTGGCCTTGAACTCACTATGTAGCCCAGGCTGGCCTCGAGCTCACAGTGATCTTCCTGACTCACCTTTTTTTTTTTTTTTTTTGAGACAGGGTCTCACTATATAGCCCAGGCTGGCCTTGAACTCGCAGTGATTCTCCTATCTCGACCTCCAGAGTGCTGGCAGTACAGGCGTGTACCACCACGAACTCGGGAGGCTGAGGTAGTAGGGTCCCTGAGAGTTCAAGGCCAGCCTGGGCTATATTGTGAGTTCAAGGTGAGCCTGAACCACATAGCAAGACCCTGTCTCAAAAACAAAACAAATAAATAAATAAAGGACTGGGGATGTAGTTCAGTGCAAAGGCCCTGTTTTCAATCTCCAGTACCAAAAATAAATAAATAAATAAACGTGAAATGACTGAGAGAGAAAAAATTGTTCAATGGTTTCAATAAGCTAGAGCCTACCCTCTCGCTCACCAGGTGGGAGGGATGTCTCCTCACTCCTTTGAGTGTTTGAAATGATGCACTCACTTTGAGGCCTGAATCAAGCTAAACCGAGCCAGCAGCAGGCCACAGTACAGCTCCAGGATCTCCATGGCCTCCACGAGGTAGTCTTCCCGGATAATGTGCTCCACTTGGATCCGTGCTCGTTCATCTTTCCCAGTGGCCAGATGATCAGCAATCTCCTTCCATGCTTTCTGGGTCTGCTCAGCTGCAGAATGCAGAGTAAAGCCGGTATAGAAAAATGAATGTGCAAAGAGGTTTGTTGAATAAAAAAGTGTTTTACACAATAGAGTGAAACTATGGTTTTATTTTTTAAAAACCCAAAAATATGTACTTAAAATATTCCATATACCCATAGAGTTATGTGTTTCGCACTAGCTCAGAGGTCCTCAAAGTCTCATCCCCTAGTCAATAGCATTTGCATCATCTGGGAACTTGCTAGAAATGCAAATTGTTGGACCTCACCGCAGAAATACTGAATCAAAAACTCTTGAAGTAGGGACCAGTGATCTGTTGTAAAAAGCTCTCCTTAGCATTTGGACATTTGTTAAAGGTTAAGACCCCTCACTTTAGGGCAGTAGTGGCAAACCAACAGCATGTGTGCTGCAACGGGCTGTTTGTATCATTGAAAGCTCTAAGAAGTTCGCCATCACTGCTCTAGGGGGTGGTTTGACAGATGCCCTTTATTTTCTCCTCTCATCTTACCTTTATTTTCTAAAATATCCTATAGTGAACACATTACTTTTGTAATAAAAGGATTACCCATTTAAAATAGGAGAATGGGGGCCAGGAATGCAGCTCAGTAGTAAAGCATTTGCCTAGCACATGCAAGGCTCTGTGTTCAATTCCTAGTACTGCCAAAACCAAAATCAAAACAAACCAAAAAACAAAACACTATATTCATCACTACTTATTCTTTGCAAGCTTTCTATAACTGAATGTAGCTCTAAAACTGAGCTACATCCCTAGCCACCCACCCTTGGCTCTTGTTTTTTTCAGTACTAGGGACTGAACACAAGGCCTTCAATTGAGCTATATCCTCAACCCTTTTTATTTTTTTATTTTGAGATTGGATCTCATTAAATTGCTCAACTAGTGATCCTCTTACCTCAGCCTCCCAGTGTGCTGAGATTACAGGCATGTGCCACCACAACTAGCTGCATTTTTTAAAAGTTTTCATATATACAATTCCATTTGATCCCAGTAGTAACTGTGTGAGATTTGTATTGTTATTTGCAAGAAGTAACATGGCTTGAGTATGGACATAAGATTTGAAGTAATTGGATAGCTGTCCCTGGTGGCACATGCCTGTAATCCCAGTGCTTGGAAGGCTGAGGCAGGAGGATTACCCTGAGTTCAAGGCCAGCCTGTACTACATGGAGACCCTGTCTCAAAAAACAAGTAAACAAACAAACACAAACCAAAAAACAAACAGGAAAGAAGTAATTGGATGAGTTGGAACTCACGGTCAAATCTTCAGGCTGCAAATTCCTATACCCTTTAACTACACAGTTTTTTTTTTTTTTTTTTTTTACCACATTATGCCAAAGAATGAATAAGCAGAGTCATACTGGACAGGTAACAAATGTAACCTGTCCTAGGCCAATCCACTAGGATAAGTAAAGTCTTACTACCTTGTGTTATCAAGTGCTGATTGAGTCTGAGAAAAGCTTTTAAATAAGGCAGGAAAACCTCTGAGCCTCCAAATTATATACTCCCCTAAAAGTGATGATCGCTGTCTAATTATTGAATAGAGTTACTCTCACTGCAAAACATGTTGACATGCAATTGCATTTAAATTCAAGAGCAACACAAAACTCAATGCTTGGAAGGCAGAACAGCCAAGTCTAAAGTAGGCAACTGTTCTTTTCTCTAAACAGGTCATGGAAAAGAAATCACAATAGGGCCAGGGATATAGCTCAGTGGCACAAGGACCTGCCTGGCAAGTGGAAGGTCCTGAGTTTGATTCCCAGTACCAAAAAAAAAAAAAAAAAAAAAAATCACAATAGCACTGGACTTAGTGCATCACAATAGTGCTAAACCGCTGTTACACCAACTCCAGTATCAGTAAACATTTACCTGTGCCCAGGTAATACTCTGTGATACAAATAGAAGCCTGGAGAATAGGTCAAGACTATTATTTCCTTTTAAAAAGGAATACATTTATGTCACCATATCTGGTGCTGCATGTCTGTAATCCCAGCACTCAGGAGGTGGAGGCAGGAGGATCGCTGCGAGTCTGAGGCCAGCCTGGGATACACAGTGAGTTTAAGGGAAGCCAGTACTACACAACCAAAAAAAAAAAAAATCTTGTCTCAAAAAAAAAAAAAAGGAATAAATTTAAGATGACTAATGTGTTCTACTTATCTAAAATCACTCTCAAACTCTATATTTACATTTCTTCATTTGTTAACAACAACAAAGAAAAGGATAAGCCAGGCGTGGTGGCGTACACCTGTAATCCCAGCACTCGGGAGGCTGAGGCAGGAGGATTGCCATGAGTTCGAGGCCAGCCTGGGCCACATAGCAAGATCCTCTCTCAAAAAAATAAATAAAAGAAAGAAAGAAAGAAAAGGATAATATTTATCTGGATAATAATATGCATCATTGGCCAGGTGTGGTGGTACACACTTGTAACCTCAGAACTTTGGGAAGCTGAGGCAGGAAGACTGCAAGTTGCAGCCCAGCCCAGGCAACTTGGCAATTTAGCAAGACCCTGTCTCAAAAAAAAAAAAAAAAAAAAAAAAAAAAAAAAATGGGGAATATAGCTCAGTGCAAAGACCCTGGGTTCAATCCCCACCACTGCAAAAATAAAATAATAACATGCATCCCCCACATCACTGGATTGTGGGGGTCAGATAAAAGAACATGTGGGCAAGCAGTTTAAAATTTACTAGTAATGTGCATAACATCAATGTGCACCATCTCATTGTTCATGGTACCAAAAAGGGGTACCACTTGGTTTGCCTACGTTTCATTTGTTTGGGATACTTTCTTAGGCCTCTGATATCTAAATCATGCTCAAATATCTGCAAGATCTGCCTAAAGAATGCCCAAAAGTCAGTGTGGAAGTCTGAGTAACAGCGTCCTCTACCGACCAATAGATGAAGGTAATTCAGTAGTGTTATTTACTGAGTGCTCAGATTACTGCATTTACCTGTAATACTGATTTCACCTGAACCATCGTGATGAAAGAGCATCAGTGTTGCAGTTAATCAAGAGGTTGGTGACTTATTGTCACCCACTGGAATGAGGAAATAGTGGAGACAAAGAAAACAAGTTAAAGAAAGAAGACATTTGTCTACGCTTTTTCCTGCTCATGGGAGTAACACTACTTGAGCTGTCACCTGGTAGTAAGAATAGCCTTAAAAAAAAAAAAAAAGAGGCCTTTCCAGAAAAATTTACCCAGAGAGCTTAATTTAATAGCTATTATACACTTGAAAAACTGATTAGATAAAATTCCCTATTTTGGTGGAAAGAAGCCCAGTAATCTGGGCATAGTTATACCTTTTTGTGTGTGTGTGTATGGTAGTAGGGATTGAACCGAGGAACTTGTACATGTATGCTAGGCAAGCACTACATCACTTAGCTACATCCCTGGTCCAGTTTTACATTTTTTTGTGGGTACTGGGGTTTGAACTCAGGACTTCGCACGCCAGCAGGCGCCCGTGCCGCTGAGCGATATCACCGGCCCTTTATTCGTATGTGGGTACCGGGAGTCGAACTCAGGACCTCGCGCTTGCCAGGCAGGCGCTTATGCCGCTGAGCTATCTCACCAGCCCCAGTTTTACATTTTAAACCTTGGAAAACCTTCTTTTTTAAATTAAACTTTTTGCATTGGTCATGGTGGTACACACCTGTAATCCCAGCACTTGGGAAGCTGAGGCAGGAGGATCACTGTGAGTTTGAGGCTAGCCTGGGTTACAGAGTGAGTTCAAGGCAAGCTTGGACTACATACTGAGACCATCTCAAAAAACCAAAACCAAAACCAAAAAAAACCAAAAACCAAAAAACAGAACCCAAAACCAAAAAATAAACTTTTAATTTTGAGATAATTATAATTCACATGCAATACCCCTTACCTAGGTTTTTCCAAAGGTAACATCTGGCAAAACTCTGATAGACTATCACAGTCAGGATATTGGCAGTGATACAGTTAAGATGCAGAAGAGTCTTTGGAAAAAAAATTTTTTTTTTATGGTGGAACTAAAGAATCAAACGGAGGTCCTCTAGCTTGCTAGGCAAGTACTTTACCATTGAGCCATACCCCACCCTTGGAAACTTTTTTTTTTGTTTTTGAAACAGGGTCTCACTATGTAGTTCAGCCTCACCTTGAACTCACTATGTAGCCCAGGCTGGCCTTGAACTCATGGCATTCCTCCTGCCTCAGCCTCCTGAGCACTGGGATTACAGGCATGCGCCACCATGCCCAACAGAAACTTTTTAAAATGAGCAGATTGCTATAATAATTATGACTACATACTCCCAAATTAAAAGCATTCTTTTAAATTCCAAAATCACCAAGTGAGATCTTAGAAGATATATCACCTTAGGGATTCCATAATGATCTGAGAGGCAGCATTCAGTGCAGTGTAGAATATTTACTCACTTTTCTTTTTTTCCAGGAGTTTCAGATGATTGATAACCAGTTGCAAGTTAACTCGAAGGCAATCAGCTTTAAAGGCAGAGCTGAATATTATTTCACCACAAGATGCAGGAGCTCACAGATATTCTTTGCTGAGCAAGGTTCCCAGGGAGAGAGAAAGGTATGAGTATTATGAGCGACTCCAGCTTTCCCACACTTGCTTCATTCATTGAATAGGACTGGTGTAAGGAATTCTTTTTTTTTTTTTTTTTTTTTTTTGTGGGTACCGGGGGGTCGACCTCAGGACCTCGCGCGCCAACAGGCACCCGTGCCGCTGAGCGATATCACCGGCCCCTTTTCCGTATGTGGGATCCGGGAGTCGAACTCAGGCCCTCGCGCTTGCAAGGCAGGCGCTTATGCCACTGAGCCATCTCACCTGCCCTGGTGTCCACTGAGCCATCTCACCTGCCCTGGTGTAAGGAATTCTTAAATACTTGCTTCTCTTTGGACCAATTCCCTAGATATGACTCTTGTAATTCAGGTTAGGTTTAGGTTAGGTTATTAGGTTATCAGGTTAACCTAATAAAGGTTAGGTTTCCTTTAGTTTATCCTAATCCTCAGTGCTTTTACTGGAACCTTTTAGGATTGTGCAGGAAGTTTCTGAAACAATAAAAGCCTATGGCAGTCATCTCAGGAAGTAGAACAAAGGGAGAGTCCCCATCCTCAAGGGACATATTTGTCACCTAGGGAAGAATTATAAGACCTCCTTCTTAATAAAATATTAATGAATTTGAAAGAGAAATCCTCTTTGGAACCTGGAGAGGTCACATAACATTAAAGGCATGTGGAAATGAGGGCACAGAATTATTCAGAAAAGTAGGTAAGACAGAAGCTTGAAAACCACACATTTCTACATTTGTACATTGAGAGATGCTTTTGAAAAATATTTAATACCAGGCACCAATGAATTTTAAGGAACGCAAAACCCACTAAATATTTCTATAATTTTAATGTATGCTTGGGATTAGTCCTTTCTTCTGCCTTTGACATCCAAAGATAAAGTTCCATAGTCAGGCACAGTGTCACATGCCTGTAATCCTAGCTACTCAGGAACCTGAGGCAGCAGGATCACAGATTTGAGGCCAGCCTGGACAACTTGACAGGACCCTATCTCAAAAAGTAAAAATTTTGGGCTGGTGAGATAGCTCAGAGGCATAAGCGCCTGCCTGGCAAGCGCGAGGTCCTGAGTTCAACTCCTGGTACCCACATACAAAAAAAGGGCCAGTGATATCGCTCAGTGTGGCATGGGTGCCTGCTGGGGCGCGAGGTCCTGAGTTCGACCCCCGGTACCCACAAAAAAAAAAAAAAACGTAAAAATTCTAAAAAGGGACTGGGAATATAGCACAGTGCGTGAGTAGTTACTGAGTATTCACGGCCCCTTGGATTCAATCCCCAGTATCACAAAAAACAAAACAATGATAAAGTTCTTTCCTAAAATGAATTTTACATGCTGAAGCATACAAGCAGGAAGATATGCCAGTATGAGTAAGGTCACCTAAGTCACCTACTTCTCTTTTTACGACACATTTTTTCCCAAATTACCAGTGCTTCTCTCTAAAGTCATTGTCAAGTGACGCCAAATAGACGAGGGAGAGTTGTCTGAGCTTCTCCGGGCTGTAATAGCGAGGAACAAGGCAGCACAGAGAGCTGGTTTGAAATTCCTGCCCACTTCGGGAGAGGAATGGTTGTGCTGCTGTTTTCCACCCACCAGAGTAGCCTAAGCCCTCCTGTCACAAAAGTTCAACCTAAACAAAATAAAGGAATTGAGTAGGTATCCAGAGAATGGGAAGTGGACAAAACAGATTGAAGTTCAATTTTTCAGACTCCAAATGTCCCAAATACCTTCATAAATCTACCTTTACTTCATCAATTCTTAAAACACAGTGGAAATAAGAACCTCAGTGGATTCAAACGAAGGCATTCCAGATGAGAGTGATTGAAAGCAGATAGCTAATAGGAAGAATAGAAAAGAATAAAAATAAGAGGAGCAAAAGAATCAGCAAAGAAATTCTCCCAGTTTGAAAGCTTTGTGAAAAGTCATTCAATAACTTCAACCAGTTATCTGTTACATTAATGTTACATTAAGTTAATGTAAATAATTTAATATAAATAACTTACATATCTGAGATCATCTAGAGTCAAGAGAATAATACAGATTTTTGGAAACATGAGGTAGCTTTTGGTTATTTTAGTGTCATCAATCTAAAACCATATTAGTAAAACAAATAAAATAAAATAAAACCATATTAGTTTACTTATCACTAATATTCCTGTTAAACTGCTACTATGGAATTCCCTACTGTCGAGATGTACTACCAAGCCTGGAGCGATGGCGCACACCTGTAATCCCAGCACTCGGGAGGCTGAGGCAGGAGGATTGTCTCAAGTATGAGGCAAACCTGGACTACAGAGCAGGAACCTGTCTCAAAAAAAAAAAAAAAATGCACCACCCAAGAAATGAGGGTTGCTGGAAGATTCTGAAATAGGATTGAGCGGAGATAAGACCCACCTTTTTGGGACTGCAGCACTGAACCCGGAAATCCCCCGTGTTTCACCAATCAGAACACCTTGTTTTTTTTTAAGCAGACACGCCTTTGCCTGACATCATTGTGTTACTGGGTGGTAGCCAAAAAGCTCTTTTTGCTTGCATCTACTTGTGTCTGCTCTATCAACTTTGTATGAAGAACCAGCTCTCTGAGTGTATATGTTGAGCTGGGAAGAAAATGGATATCCTTGAATACACCTGGATGATGGGTTTCTATCTTGGCAGTTTTAATGCCAGTTTAGTGAGCTAAGCAATTAACTGGAAACCAGGATGCCAGTTAGAGCCAAGATAGAGTCACTGAGTGACCACAGGACTTCCTTCTTGGCCAGACTGAGTGAGAAGGAGACTGTTAGGAATACTACTAATATTCATGAAGCAAGGCCCTCTGCTGATTTAGGTAACAGAAGTCATGTTTTGCCCAGTGGTGGCATGTGGGTGTAGGAGTGGCTGGTGATGGTGTTCCATAGTTTGATGATCCTTTGTGCCCATACAAGTGAGAAAATATAAAAATCGAGGGCTAAGAACTGCCTAGAGAGGGAGCTGGGTGTGGTGGCGCATGCCCATAATCCCAGCACTTGGGAGGCTGAAGCCTGAGGATGGCCATGAGTTTGAGGCCTACCTGGGCTATGTAGTGAGACCCTGTCTCAACCAAACCAAACTAAACCAAACAAACAAAACAAAACAATTCCCTAGAGTGAATCTTACAGATTAGGTACTGTATTTGTATCTTAATTTTTCCCCCCTGCAGTGCTGCGGGTCAAACCCTAGGTCTTGTGTATGTTTGTATGGTGCTTTGTATTTCTTTCTTTTTCTTTTTTTTGAGAAAGGGTCTCACTATGTAGTTCAGGCTGGCCTCGAACTCACCATGATCCTCCTGACTCAGCCTCCCAAGTGCTCAAACACAGCTGGGTGTGGTGGCACACGCCCATACTCCCAGCACTCGGGAGGCTGAGGCGGGAGGACTTCCGGGTGTTCGAGCCCAGCCTGGGCTACATAGTGAGTTCAAACCAAAAAAAAAAAAAAAAAAACCATATATATATATATATATATATATATATATATATATATATATATATATGCATAGTTGTAATCCAAACACAAACTCGGGTGTTCATTTTTTCATTTTACTCAGTCAGATGTTCATTTGACTACGAAGTTGACTAGTTAATTTGGAACGAGTGGGTAACCTAAAATTTTTAAGCCCTCTTCCCACTGTATCAAGCTGCTTTTCACTGTACTAAACTCCCTCATCCTCCACAGACTTTCAGGCCCCCTACTACTTGCTTCACCTTTCCCTAGATCCTGGGTCCGCTGCCTTTCTTATCTGCCTCTGGGTCATTTCTCAACCCTTTGTTTATTGATTTTTTTTTTTTTTGAGACAGAGTCTCGCTATGTATTTCAGACTAGCCTTGAATTCACTATATATAGCCCAAGCTGACCTCGAACTCCTGGCGATTCTCCTGCCTCAGCCTCCCAAGTGCCGGGATTACGGGAGTGCGCCACCACGCCTGGCTTCCTTTGCTTGTTGAGACAAGAGTCTCACTCTATAGCTCAGGCTGGCCCCCCCGGAACTGGCTATATAGCCCAGGCTAACATTGAATTCAGAGCCTCCTGCCTCAGCCTCCCAAGTACTGAGATTAAAGGTTTGTGCCACCATGCCTAGCTTATTTCTCAACTTTTATAGAGCTACTATCACGACTCTGTCCCCAGGAAGGATCGCCTTACTCTCCTGGGCTTTCATCAACTCCGGATTCCCCGAGGTTCCTTATAGCCGGCTTCACAAATTAGGACCGGAAGTCCAGGTAAGGTGGGGTCGCTGATGACTACACATCACGACTCTGTTTGGAACCCCCTAAAATTTACTGCAGTGGAAGGATGGAGGTGTCAATGTAAAGTTAAATTGAGCAGCTGGGTTCAGCCCTATTCACTCGACCTGTTTCAGGGAGAGGAGTTCATTTTCCCACCAGAGGGGGCGCTGGACGCAAAGGGCGGAAGGGTAGTTCTTGGCGTCGCTTTCCGGCCCCATCTGTGACGCAATCCCTCAGCGCCAGGGGCGGGATGTGCTTGACGCCATCTCCGGGCGCCCGGCCTGGAGGGGGGCGCTGGGTGTGGGGCGGCTCCAGGGCCGGGGATGGCGGTTGCGGTGGCTCCAGGACGACCGGGAGGAGCCCAGCGAGCGCTGTGAGATGGGCCGGTGAGTGTTGTTAGGAGTGGTGGCCGCCAGACCGACCTAACAGGCCAGATAGGCCTGGGTTCGGAGCTTCGGGGGAAGTGGACCTAAGAGCTCCACCGGGCCGGGCCCGAAAGCTGCGGAAAGAGGGAGCAAAAGAGGCCGCGCCTAGATCCTGGTACGCTAGTCTGTCTCCCTCCTGGAAGGCAGCTTCAGACCCTGGTGCCCCGCTGCCCCACGCCTGTGTCTCCGCGGGCTCGAGTGTCCGAGTCCTCGGAGCGGGAAGGGGCCCCCAAACAAGCATCGCCTGCGGGGCCTCGCCCCCGTCCGGATGCTTGAAGGCCGACCCTCACTCTCTAGACGCTGAATTTCTCATTTCGGGCCCGACCCTCGTTGGATTAAGGATTTCGGGATCACGGAAAACCATAACCTCTACTATTTCCCACGGTTCTCCCTTTCGGTCGGGAGTACTTCTCACCATCCTCGAATTAGGTCTTCCGCAGGGTTCACGCCTTAACTCTGGCCCAAACTTGATGAGGAGCTTCCTTCTGGGTTGTGTTGGCAGCTTTGGGGAATGGTCCCCGCTGCACGATAGCCCAGTTGAGGTCACAAGCTGTCTCTTCCCCTTTAGAAATTCTCAGCAAGTCCCTCAAGAGAATGAGGTTTCAGATTCTGAAATGTTTTTTTGCCTTGTGGCAACCTGGCGCACAGACTTGGCTTTCTGTTGTCCTTCCGGCAGACCTCTCGCTTCTATTAGTCCTTTTATTAGCTTGCACTTGCTATCTCCTCAGTGACCCACAGGCAGGTTTTCTCCAGTATTTTAGTTGCAGAGAGCAAGAATCATTCTGGGAGTGAAGATGTGACCCCAGTTTCTGTTGGGAATGAAGGAGAAAGCTAACTGCTTTTCAATTATTGAAACTTAGCAAAGAAGGGATGCATGACTTGTGCCCACTATGTAATTTGTGGGGTTAGAAATTTGTTATTTCCCCATGTTTTCCTATCTTTCCACCTTTTGTATCCGGCGCTATGCCAAGCCTAAGATAAATGTGGCCTTCCATTTGGATGCGTACTTGCAGTGTTCCGTAGAACTTGGACATGACAGTCAGTGGTTTCTGGTATTCATCCGTATGGTTTTCTCTGTGTTCATAGGTAAAGGAACCCTTCTTTAGTGTTTGATGTTTCTGGCAAATGTGGATCCAGATACTGATAGTATAGTAGTAGTTCTGTTTCCCGACTATTAGCTGTGTGGGGCCAAAGTGGTGTTTTCACTTTCTGTCACACCCAATTCAGTTAGCGTAAAATTGTCAGAATTTTTACGCGCACACACACACCCCCACAAGGGTTTTTTTTCCCTGAAAGACTGTTAATAAGCTTTCCCCTTGAGTGACTCCCCCTTGACCTCTTTTTCTGCCCCAGAAACATAAATAATTGTTCCCTTTCCTCTAGTGCCACCTTTCTTATTCAGATGCCTCCGTGTCTCTATGATCATAGGCCCTGAATAAGAATGAAATTCCCTGCTTCCTATTGTTCATATGGGAAGTATTTAGTCTTCGTTTTTATTTCTGCATTTACCAAAAATTCAGGTTGGCTATAAATTTTTACCTTCAGGAAATTTTACCTTTTAATAGGAAATAGGGTAGAGAATGAAGAATATGATGTTGAGGAAAAGTGATGAAATCTGTTGCATGGAAGAATTTTTTCAGAGATGTCTTCCTATAAATTAGAGCTTAAGAGAGCTTTTGCTTTAACTGCCTAGGAACTCTGATTAATATGCTGTTGCCTCTGGAGAAGAGGATGAGGCTTATTGTGGATTTTTAGTGTTTTCTTATGGCTTTATAATTACCTTTCATGATGACCCTGGGGAAGGTCAGAGGTGCGTTTTCTGCTTACTCTATCCCTTTTTCTTTCTTTTTTTTTTTTTTTTTTTGTGGGTACCAGGGGGTCGACCTCAGGACCTCGTGCGCCAGCAGGCACCCGTGCCACTGAGCGATATCACCGGCCCCTTTTTCGTATGTGGGTTCCGGGAGTCGAACTCGGGCCCTCGCGCTTGCCAGGCAGGCGCTTAAGCCGCTGAGCCATCTCACCGGCCCCCTTTTTCTTTCTTCTAGACTCCCAGATCAGCCGGGAGGATGCTTACCACAGCTGCTTAGAAGCACCACCAGAAGTTCAGGTAATATAGGTTGGATACTTTGTTGCAGAAAAATATCTGAGATGCAGTGGAAAAACTGAATTGAATGTTACACAGAAAGCTCTTTTCAGATCCAAAGAATTGGAGTCTAGTTGGAAAAAATAGGTGGCAAAGTTCATATGCATTGAGCTACTCAGACCAAGAAGATACTTTTTGATAGTGGACAAAAGTAATTGTGAAAGATGGCAGTAAGAGAAAGGGGAAACAGAACTTTCTTATGAATCATATAGATGCAAGATAGAAACAAATAGGCATATTTGCAAGAATGGAACAAGAATTTTGGGAAGTGGTGTTAGAGCAGACTTGCAATGGAAAAGGACCCATTGGCAAAAGGAAGAAAAAGGGAATGAGGGCCGGTGAGATGGCTCAGTGGCGTAAGCGCCTGCCTTGCAAGCGCAAGGGCCCGAGTTCGACTCCCGGATCCCACATACGAAAAAGGGGCCGGTGCTATCGCTCAGCGGCACGGGCGCCTGCTGGCGCGCGAGGTCCTGAGGTCGACCCCCGGTACCCACAAAAAAAAAAAAAAAAAAAAAAAAAAAAAAAAAAAAGAAAAAGGGAATGAAGAAGGTAAATTGAAGGTGGTTAATGAGAAGAAAAGAAGTCTTGCCAGACTAGAGAATGGGCAGTTTTTGTGAGGTCAGAAGAATTTTTTGCTCTTTGGGGTGTAGGAAAAACAAGCTGTAGAGCAAGCTAATATAATCATTCTTCCCAGAGGGCCCAAGTTGGAATGCAGTTTCTTGGGGCAAAACAGGTACTGTATTTGAAACCGTGTTTAGAGACCAAGATTAAAAAAAAAAAAAAAAAAGACAAGTAAATCTCAGGATTTACTGAGGTGCTAGTGATAAGAGACAAAGGAGTGGGGAAGTTTTGTCAGTCTTGGGTGGGAGGGATAGGAGTAGGTGAGATCATAACCCAAATTAGGCTGGGGAAAGGAAGCAAGGATGAGGTCATACATGCAGGGAAAGAAGACGGCACATTACTTTTTGGTAGCAAAAGGAAAAATTTAGGAAAAAGCCATCAGCAAAGATCATGTGTTCAAAGCCCCCTTAGAAGCAAAGGCTGAGGAGTAAAGGTCTTTATGAAAGGCATGATTAATTGTGAAGCTGTTGGTCTCTGAGGTTGTGGAGTCCTCAAGTTATTTATGTATTATTGAATGCTCATCCTTACAGCTCTCTGTGCTTCGTGGTTTTCCTGATGGTTTCTCTTGTCCTAGGCTGGTGAGCAGGAAGATAGCTTCCCCATCTGCCCTTTTCTCATACTTCCTTTTTCCACCAGTCACCTTTGTTATATCTTCCTCTGTGGGCACAGTTCTTTTTTTTTTTTTTTTTTAAAGTGTTTCTGTAGGTTACTTTTCTTTGCCTCTGATTTGTTCCCTAGCAGATGTGGGCGCCCCAGCCAACAGCAGAAAGGGGTGCAGGGAAGCCACAGAGAAGCCCCTTCTGATGTCCCAAGGAGCAAGTCAGCCCCTTCCAGGCTTCAGGAACACCACAAAGCAATATGAAACCTGTTCATGAGAGGAGTCAGGAATGCCTTCCACCAAAGAAACGAGACCTCCCTGTGACCAGCGAGGATATGGGGCGAACTACCAGCTGCTCCACAAATCACACATCCTCCAGTGATGCCTCTGAATGGTCCCGAGGGGTTGTGGTGGCCGGGCAGAGCCAGGCTGGAGCCAGAGTCAGCCTGGGCGGTGATGGATCTGAGGCCATCACTGGTCTGACGGTAGACCAGTATGGCATGCTCTATAAGGTGGCTGTGCCACCTGCCACCTTCTCACCAACTGGCCTCCCATCTGTGGTGAACATGAGCCCCTTGCCCCCCACGTTTAATGTAGCGTCTTCACTGATTCAACATCCAGGAATCCACTATCCCCCAATCCATTATGCTCAGCTCCCATCCACCTCACTACAGTTTATCGGGTCTCCTTATAGCCTTCCCTATGCTATGCCACCTAATTTCCTACCAGGTCCCCTCCTTTCTCCTTCTGCCAGTCTCGCCACCTCTCACCTTCCACACTTTGTGCCATATGCCTCACTCCTGGCAGAAGAAGCCACTCCTCCCCCCCAGCCTTCATCCCCCGCCCATTCATTTAATAAAGCCTCCCCTGCCACCTCCCCACCTGGGCAATTGCCACATCACTCAAGTACTCAGCCACTGGACCTCGCTCCAGGCCGGATGCCCATTTACTATCAGATGTCCAGGCTACCTGCTGGATATACCTTGCATGAAAACCCTGCAGCAGGTGCCAACCCAGTCTTTACCCCTCAGGAGGGCCAGTCTGCTTTGGAAGCAGCTGCTGCCAATGGAGGACAGAGACAACGAGAGCGAAATTTAGTAAGGCGGGAAAGTGAAACCCTTGACTCCCCCAGCGGCAAGGGTGAAGGCCAAGGACTGGTGCCAGTGGTAGAATGTGTGGTGGATGGACAATTGTTTTCAGGTTCTCAGACTTCACGGGTGGAGGTGACAGCACCGGCGCACCGAGGGACCCCAGACACCGACCTTGAGGTCCAGCGGGTGGTTGGCGCTTTAGCTTCTCAGGACTATCGTGTGGTGGCAGCTCAGAGGAAAGATGAATCCAGCCCCCTCAACCTGTCGCATCATACTCCTGACCATCAGAGTGAGGGACGAGGGTCAGCCAGGAACCCTGCAGAGGTGGCAGAGAAAAATCAGGCCCGTGGGTTCTACCCTCAGTCCCATCAGGAACCGGTAAAACATAGACCTTTACCCAAAGCAGTGGTTGTAGCCAATGGCAATGTGGTGCCCACTGGAACTGACCCAGGCCTGTTGCCTGTGGGCTCGGAGATCCTGGTGGCATCTAGTCTGGACGTGCAGGCCAGAGCCACCTTCCCAGACAAGGAGCCAACGCCTCCCCCTATTACCTCCTCCCACTTGCCCTCCCATTTCATGAAAGGGGCCATCATCCAGCTGGCTACAGGGGAGCTGAAGCGGGTGGAGGACCTCCAGACGCAGGATTTTGTGCGCAGTGCCGAAGTGAGTGGGGGACTAAAGATTGACTCTAGCACGGTTGTGGACATTCAGGAGAGCCAGTGGCCTGGATTTGTTATGCTGCATTTTGTGGTTGGCGAGCAGCAGAGCAAAGTGAGCATCGAGGTGCCCCCCGAGCACCCCTTCTTTGTATATGGCCAGGGTTGGTCCTCCTGCAGCCCTGGGCGGACTGCACAACTCTTCTCTCTGCCCTGCCATCGACTACAGGTGGGAGATGTCTGCATCTCTATCAGTTTACAGAGCTTGAACAGTAACTCGGTTTCTCAGGCCAGCTGTGCTCCCCCAAGCCAGCTGGGTCCCTCCCGAGAAAGGCCTGAGAGGATGGTCTTGGGATCCAGAGACCTATGTGACAGTGAGGGGAAGAGCCAGCCCATAGGAGAGGGCTCCCATGTGGTAGAGCCCTCCCAGCCTGAGCCTGGAGCTCAGGCCTGCTGGCCAGCCCCGAACTTCCAAAGATACAGTGTGCAAGGGGAGGAGGCACGGGCTGCGCTGCTCCGTCCCTCTTTCATTCCACAAGAGGTAAAGCTGTCCATCGAAGGGCGTTCAAATGCGGGAAAATGAACCTCTTTCCCAGACCAGGACTGGGGCTTTTACCCCAGAGGTGAGCCTCACCGTGAGCAGGCAGAGGATTTGCACACGCTGAGCAGGGAATGGCTGTCTTGGCAGTGAGATTTAGGGGGAACGGGGAGGCATGAAGGCAGCCTCCTAAGGCAGGATCTGTTGCTCATTACCCCTTGGCATCCTTTCAGCACAGCCCCAGGGGGTGCTGTGATAGGGTGCAGCAGGCCTGGGGCAAGAAAGGGAGGGGGTGCACATAGGAAAAGAAACATTCCAAAATCAGGGCCTCCCTGCTCTTTCCTCCCTATCCCTAGCTCCTGCAGGAGACAGTACAAGCTTTGGGGGCAGGTGGCAGAGAGGGGGAGCAAAGAAAGAGCCAAAAATGATGATCCACAGCTTATAGTAGCAGTAAAACTGTCTGAAGTGTTTTTGTTTTTTTTTGTTTTTGTTTTCTTTTTGTGGTGGGAGGGCAGGAGGCCCCATGGTTAGAAATAAGAGGGTTCCCACCCAGAACCCTTCTTGTGAGAGATGTGCACTTTAAAGGGTGATTTTTGTTACAGATATCTATGGCTGGGTGTGTGGGAGAGGAGTACCCTCATCTGCAGAGCTGTGCTTGATCCTCGGCTTCAGCCCTTTTCCGTCTCTCCTCACCATTCCTCCTATGAGGCTTCTAGCAGCTTGGAGGCCAGGAGAGAGAGAAGCCCTTCCAGAGTTCAGAGTGGAGTTCTGCCTTGCCAGGGACCTAGTCAGGGGACTTCAGGAGAAAGACCTTACAGCCAGGTGACTGGGCTCTAGGTGGGGCTTCTGGAAAGGTAGCTGACCTAACAAAAGCTCCTCCTAGTCAGTATGCCGGGCCTGCTTTGAGATTTTCTCGAGTCTCTAGTTGGTAATGGTGAGTTCGGAAAGAATCAGTGGACCTTTTCCCCAGGCACCTACCCCCCTCTGTTGTCTGTCTATGTTGTGCCTAAGTGCCTGCACTGCCCCCACCCTTCTGCCACTGTAGCCTCTGCATGGCGTCTTGAGCTGGGCCTTGTGTAGCTGCGCTGCCTTTCCTCTTCTGCAAAAGTGGCTTTGTCCACTCTGGCCAAGACCTCTAGCTTCTGGTATGTAAGGGGTCTCTGGTTTCTGCATCAGCTAAAATCTTTGTTTTTAAGAACTCTTAAGTTATGGCCCCTCCTCTTTTACTGCCACATACCTTGGGAGAGAAACAAGAAGGGAACCATGCTCTAGACCAGGGCAGATGCACCTGGCTAGGCAAGTCCCATTCTGGTATTTTCATATGTCTCCCTTTTGTGTTATTTCACTGCCTCTCCTAGCATTCAGTTGTCTCCAAGCCATCCTCTCCCACCACCAGCTCTAAAGTTCTAGGATAATCTTAGTAACATTTTAATACCTGAAGTACATTTCATGTCACGATTTCCTCTGCACAGAGTATTTTCAATCTTAGTTGCATGTGCTACCCTTTGTCATAACTTTCCACAACTTTTAGCATCGGCTTGGACTGTGGGATTTTACTGGGTATTGGGATTTAGGCTCCCCCACCAGCTATCAGGTGGGTGAGTGGTCTTGTTTGTTTGATTGGGGGGGGGCGGTCTTTAGACTCTTGAAGGCAACTCAGGGTATTGTCCACCCAGCTCTCTGGTTAGATTTCTCCCAGGTGTGATCCTGGCATTTCCTTTTGTTGATAGACTGGCTAAGGCCTGGCCTGTCATCAGGAGTCCCAAGTCTCTGAGGTCTGGGTTCTGCTCTGTCAAAGACTGTAGGCAAGTCTTACGACCTCTCACTCTTTCACTTCCTCCCCAGCTGCCAAATGGGGATAAATAATCTTACCTACCTCCTGGGGGGAGGGGAAGTTCTGAGAATGGAGTCATTCTTAGTGTTCAGGTGCTAAAGGTTGTTCTCCTGGGGGAACAGAGTGACTGAAACTGGCTTGTTTGCTACAAGCCCTACACTCCATTGTTTCATTCCTTGAGAGCAGTTAACCTGGTCAGTGAGCTTTGTGGAGTCCATCCAAAAGAGGCTCCTGACCTGACCACAAGTTCTTCAGTCTCTGGTTTATGTCAGAACCAAATACCAACCTTGTACTGCATTTGAGATCATTTTTTTTCCCTTTTCTATCCCCCATTCTCTCTGAATGCTGCTTTCTCTGGCTTGTTTCTTAGAGTGGGGCCCTGTGGGGTTGAGTCTTGAGGAATCCCCTCAGATGAGAGTCTTGGGCAAAGGCCTCATCTCTGGCTATTTCTTGAGCAACCTATTCCTAGGGATTATCATATGCATGGGTTTCTCATAAGCATTCTTCATAGAAGGGCTTATCAGTGGAATATAGTGACACAGCAGACACTCAAGAAATGTCCACCGTGACACCAACTGAGCTGCTCCTTACAGGAGCAAACCTGTATTTAACCAGGTACAGACCAAGTAGTTTAAGTCAAATTACCCTCCATTCAGGCAAGTTGTGACTTCCCAGTCTGGTAACACCCACTGACTTGTGGAAAGAGAAATTGTGGGAAACCTTTGCGAGTTGAGCCCTGACATTTCTGCCACGGTTCCTCTTCTGTTTCTTGCTGGCGAAGCAATATCAACAGCTCCCCTCATTTTGTGCCATGTATATGTAGCATGTTAATACTTGATTGTGCTGAGCTGCAGAGGTAGCTTTCTTTCATTAAGTATGGTCCCCAGGAAAAGAAGCTCTGTCCTCTAAGTCTTGGTTAGAGCTGTCGTTGCCCTTGGCTTTTCCTCTGGTTCACTCTTTTCCTCCAGAAACGAGAAAGAAGAGTAAACTGATGTTATCTGTTTTTCCTTATAGGAGTAATCTAAGTTGGCAAGAGACATGAGAGTAGTTTTTGGAGAATGAGCATTTAAATGGGAAGTTGACAAGGGCTGGTCAGTCCCTAGTCAGTGGTAAGACATTCCCAGAGCTTAGGGATAGAAAGGAGGACTGCTAAACTCTGGAACTGTACAGAATTGCCTGTACCAATTTGGAAGAAGGGCTACCTGCTGGGGGATGTTCCAAAAGATCCTAAGACTTAGATCACCATTCCTGTCAAGATTATTATACATCGGAAAGGGATCTGGGAGTTCAGAGCTTAGTATTGTACCCAATAGGAGAGGTCCCAGCAGATCTGGACTGACCCTTCTATATTCTTGGTCCCAGTTGGTCATAACACCATGGCCTTTCCTCTGTGCTGCTTTGCCACTGCTGCTCTTTGCTCACTGTCCTGCCTGCTGCCTTCTGTAGCTCCCTGTCCTTCCATGTCTTTGGCCATGTAAATTAAATTCAGGCATTTATTCTTATCTGTGTTTTGCCAGTGTTACTGTATAGCACAGTCATGTTGAGTAGGGATGGTATGAAATGCTGCTGGTGGGTTGGTGAATCCAAAGGGATATGGCTTCAGTGGTATCAGGAGCTCTGGCTCCAAGATCTGCCTGTCTTGAGAAAGAAATAAGCAGTTCTTATGAGAGGGTGTGTTCTGTTGTATTCTTTCTTTTGTGGTATTTTGTATTCTGTTTTAAGAACTGAGTAAGGGGGAACCACATTAGGGCCTGTGCCAGCATCCCAGCAAGATTCATGTAGCTCCATTTACATGGATTCTAGGGTTGGGAGAGGGTTTGAAGTTTGGCTGAAGTAGCCCCTCCAGTAGGGTTTAGTTTTATTTTTTCCAGTGGGCATCATAGGTGATTTAGGGGAAGCACAGGATGGTAATATTTAAACCTGCAAAAAGCAGGCATATGGTAGAGTCGACTGATCACACTGGAGCTGAAAGTGGACATGGGATGACTGGGAAAGGGCCCAGGTCCATTGGAGTAAAGATAACTGGATTAACTGAATTGGCCATGGGAGATTAGGCCATAGTCTTAGAAGCAAAGTAAATAGAACAGAGGCCAAGTTTTAGGGAGATGTCTTGACTTCCTTGGGCTAAGTTTATTAAACCACACTGAAGCTACAGTATTTTCCAGATGGGAAAAAGTGTACACTACAGTTGAAGAGATGAGCCCTGCTAGGTTGGATGTTGATCAGGAACCTATTATTAGCCCTTTGCTGCGCAGCCTTCACCCACCCTCCAGCTTCCCTGGGGTAGGAAAGGTCTCCCAAATTATGCAATAATAAAAAAAGCCTCTGTGTCTTTGCGGTTATCAGTTGCTCTTTCAACTCTAGGATCCATCGTTGGACCAGAAGCCTGGTCTGGGCCTCAGATGACACTGGCCCTTGATGCTAGAGTCGACTGCACTCTCTCCTTACTTGCAGACTATGCACAGTGCCTGGGGCAGAAGGAGCAGAGGTAGTGTGGTTTGCCCTGCTGAGCCTCCTCAGCAGGAATAGTAGTAATAAATGCACTTTTCACACTAAAAGTTTATTAGTTCTCCTGTTAAGCCTAGATCTTCCCCTAGTAGATTGCAAACTCAAAGTCTGTGACCCCAAAGCCATTCCACTGCAAATGCCCAGCAGTGAAGATGGCCCCGTATTGGGTTCTTGTCTGCAGTGTGTGTGGTAGCAATCCATGTGCCTTTACCCATTGTCAAACTTGCATCTATTCTGTCTTTATGACTGTCATGGGCACTTAGGTTCTTCAGAGAGAGAGAAAGAGAGAGAGCTCTGATGACAGTGGTTTTACACCCACCCCCAGATAAGGAGTTTGCACGTAGTGGTGAACTGTGAGGGTTAGTGAGCTGCTGGTCTTGCTGAAGGCATGGTTGATCCCTCATACTTGCTTCATACTTGCATTGAAGAGAATCTGGATTGTGTTGGGGAAGAGACTGTACTCATGGCTAATTTGAAGTATTAAAATAAGACTGTCCCTTACAAACTTTCTAGTCACACAGGATCCCTGTAGCCCAAACAGTATAAGTTCCAGCTGCAGAGAGCAAACTGCTCTCAGCTTGCACAGCACCTTAGGGGAGGGAAGAATATATGGATAGGGAATGGGGGGGAGAAAGGATGGGAATTTTGTCATCCAGGTGGCTTTAGGGTCCTAAGGATTAGAGAAGGATGGCACTGGGGAGGTCTGGTTGGATCTGATTTGTGTAGGAGTTCCCTGTAGATAAATTACTGATCCCCCAACTACTATCCCCAGTATGTAATGGCTGAATTAATATGTAATCAACTGCATTGTATCTAAAGCCTTAGAACTAGTCAGGTGCTCCCCCCACCCAATACCATTTCTTACCCTCTAATCCTACCTGATCTTTAACAAAGCATTAATAATTCTAAGGATAATCTCTATTTTGTTGTGCTTTTTTGTAACTGTTTTAAATAAATCAATTTGTACTGTATATTTGTACTTTTGTGAGATCCTTTTTGCTGTTTTACCATTTTAAGTCTCTGTACTTGGCTACACACAGATTGTATTTTTATTGTTAATGCTCTTCTTATGGATACCTGCATTTAACTTGTGGACTATGTAAACACAATATATATCAATATCTATATATCTATATATCTATCTATATAAACTACTAGCTTTTCCTTTTGGTGTTTGCGCCTCCTTCCTACCAGCCTCAGGTGGTGGCCATTGGGTGGGGCGGGGGGTAAAAATGCTTTGTGGGAGCACTTGAAATGGAATGCAAATGGTGCCCTTAATGTAGTGAGCTCAGGGCAGATGGTGGGAGCTATCTAAAGCATGGTCTGCTATAGATAGAAAGTTTACCTGTATACTCAGATACCAACAGAGTCAACCACAAGGACCTGTAAGTGTCCTGACTGCTGGGCTTTTCCCTCAATTCTTTTCTTTGCTCAGGAATATTGTCCGAAATTGCTTGTCAGCCCCAATCATAGTTATTACTACTAAATTAGGAAGCTTGCCACCAGTTTAGTGAAAATACTCAAAAGCACAGTACTCTAGTTAAGACACAAAAACACTGTGCCGCTATGTGTGTGTGTTCCTGCCTGTTTGAACTACTGATGGTACTTGCATGACTGTCCCATTGGGTGGCTTCTACCACCTGATAATTCACAGCAGGTCAGCAGCGAGACATACTGTTCACAGCCCTGGTGTGAACAAGTTAACAATCATTTTTTGCTAATATTTCCATTTGTGGATGGGGAAAGCAAGACATACAGATCAAATAACTTGCCCAACATTTACACAGCTAGTAAATGTAGGACAGGTTTTTGTTTTTTGGTGCTGGGAGTTAAACCCAGGGCCTCATGCATACTGTTGTAGGCAAGGGTTTTACTACTGAGCTCCATCCCCAGCCCAGCAGCGCAGTTTTGAAGCCAGGCATCTAATTTGTGAATTTGTATTTACTTAGTGTTTTGGAGACTAAATGAGATAATCCATGTAAAGTGGTCACAGTAATCCTTGGCAGAACCATTTTGAAACTTCCCAAATAGGACTTCAGTATTGAGCTCTGTGAGAGAAAGCCATTTGGATCAATTAAGTACTTTCTTTTAAATGTAATTTGCAAAACATTTCAGCCTGCCTGGTAGGAACTCACCCTACTTTGGTGGGCGTCATATGACACTATTAGCCTTGGGCCTATGGAGGTCAGAGAGGAAGCCTAGTCTCCCTATTATGGTATTGGAAGAGGTCCACATTCCTGGCATAGTTATTTTTCTGGCTACAATTTAACTAGGGCACTTCCTTCTGGACCTTAAGATCTATAATTATCTAAACTGTACACAACCTTTGGTGCAGGCTAAGGAGAGTTCTCTACTTGTTCTGTACCATCACAGAAACGTTAGAAATGATTTAAGCATTTGTCTTCTCCATTTGCCATAATCATTCTGGTCTAGTCTTTGCTACTGTTGACTTGAGTTCTTACTCCCTTAATTCCGAGTTTTCCTCAATGGCTTTTATCATTCTACCTCGGCTCTGGGGAATAAATAAAAAGATGGATTAGCTCTTCTCTCAAACATGAGTTCAGTGGTGTATGGAATACTGCAGCCATTTCCAGGAACATATTCGTGGATACAGCTTGCTGCTCTCTGGGATAGTTTTTTTTTTTTTTTTTTTTTTTTGAAAGGGTAAACACAACTTTTATTGAAAGTAAAGAAAGAGAAGGGAAAAAATGAAGAAAAGAGAAGAGCAAGAAGAGATATGTCCCGCATGCAGGATTGGCCACTGCAAAAATAGGAGAGCAGGACAGCAAGTTCACAGGGGCAGCAAAGTCAATGGCCAGTCTTTTCTATCCTCCCAAATCCTGGTCACTGGACATTGCTCAGCCCGTGCATCCAGGCTGTGATTGACAGGTCACATCCTGTTCTGGGATAGAATTTTAAGTGCCTGACAAAATGTATTTTGCTTAGAAAAGTAGCTTGCACCTAGCTTCAAGTGTAGTGTTTAGAAAACACCAGTTATGAGGAGAAGCTTCTACTACTTCCTAAGTTTGGAAAAGGTAAGCTAAGTTTACATAGCCCATAGAATTGTAGGTATCAGTTATTACGGTTGTGGGAATGAATTCTGTAAGTCAGGGTCAGTTCATTCTTCAGTGCCACAGTTATTCATCAACTCATAAAGGACATGAGCTTGGATAGGCTAAGCTTAAGAGCACCCTTCTTTATAAAAGAGCAAACCATGAGCTTGAAAACTCCCACCTAGCTCGCTTCATTGGCTAGAATAAACTGAGACAAAAAGCAGGAAAGGCCCAGTAAAGATAAAATTAATTTATTTGCCCTCACAACTTCATGGGCTGTACTGGGGCCCTGTAGTCCCATAAGCCCAGCCTGCTGCAGTTGCTGGGGAGTCCAGTTCTTTGGAGTACCTCCTCCCTTGTCTAGGGTGCCTTGAACTGGATCCTTCCTGACCCCATCATCCTGCTCCCACATGCAAGGGGTGCACAGGTCCACTTGCAACAAACCCAGGTCTGCCTCTGGCAGCAAGGATGGCCTTGTAGGTGCCTGCAGCACTGAGCCCTGTGGGCTTGGTTGGGGGTAGGGCAGATAGGAGTGGGCTTCAGTGCAGAGAGCTGCTGTTCTGCTCTTCAAAGGCCATTTTGCCCAGAAGCTGGCTGTCCAACTCCACCCCACTCACAGGCAGCTGGAAGAAGTTCATTTCAGCTGCTAAGGCTGCCATGGCAGAAGGGTCCTGGCCAAACTGAGCTCGCAACATGATGTCCATTTTTTCCAGCCTCCTCTTGAGCCGCTTGGCCTCTCGTTCTCGGATGAGCCGGGCCTGCCGTTTCTCTGGGGTTTCATTGGCCCGCTTCAGCCTCATGGCCTCCCGATCTCGCTGCAGGCGGCGTGCCCTCTGCTCATCTGTTTCCTGCATGCGCTGCAGGCGCTTGGCTTCACGGTCCCTCATGCGTCTGACCTCTCGCTCCTCAGGGGTCTCATTGTCCCGCCGACTCTTCTTAGCTGTACGCTCTCGTTCTAGCCGCTGCAGCCGTACTTCCAAAGGCTCATTCTGTCGACGCAGGGCCCACTTGCGTACACTGGGGGTCTGGGCTTCCAGCAGCTTCCGGTAGGCAGCACAGTTGTTGCACACAAGCAGAATTCCAGCAGGGTACACTGGAGGACTGAAAGCAATGTCCTTCCCCTCAGCATTGGAGGGGCCCTCACTGTGAACTGGGGGTAGGGATTCCATATTAAGTACTTCAGGAAGTTTCTCACTGGAAAGCAACATTTTATATAGTTAGTGTTTCCTTGGACCAAAGCTCACATATTTAGCCTTAATTTACTCTTTTCTACCAGGCCAAGTTGACTACTAGAGGCCTCCCCCCATTTTTTTTTGAGACAGGGTCTCGCTATGTAGTTCAGGCTGGCCTTGAACCCACTAGGGAGCCCAGGCTGGCCTTAAACTCACTGCAATCCTCCTGCCTCAGCCTTCCAAGTGCTGGGATTACAGGTATGCGCCACCATGCCCGGCTAGAAGTCCATTTTAATGCTTGGGAAACCCCTTCTCTTTGGGCTAGGGTATCTACCAAATCTCAAAGCCTACCTGGAATAAAAAACTGAGCTACCTGCCACACCAGAAATCAACCTGGATAATGTGAAGTCATGTGATGGTATATAGGGCCAGGCCTACTGTGCAAATGAAGGGACCCGGAGGTGGGGGCTTCCACTGCCTCACCTCCTCCCATGAAAGGCAGCCTCTGCATTGCACTCCAGGCAAACAAGATAAGGACAGTGTTCACAGAGTTCCAGTCTTCCTAGTACACAGTGGAGACTATGTCCTCATACCAGATTCTTCTAAGCACCTTGCACCTTCTTTCTTCATGCTTTATTGTAAACATTCTTGCACTTCTTTACATCTCTTTCTAGTTGAATATATTCAGATGAAGAAAGAAATGGCAATTCATTTCCCTTTGGGGACATCTAAGTGGTATTTCCTAACCTCATTACTTATATTTCTAAATAGTCATGTATCACTTGGCTTTGTTACCTATCCCTACCTTCACTTTGACTTGGGAAAGCAGAACCCATCCCCAGTAACTTGCACCCCAGCACAACATGGTTAGGTGCCCAGCTAACCTGTTAAAAGTGGCATGACTGGTGAAACGGGTTCCACACACAGCACAATTAGACCGCTGGTCCTCCGAGTGGATTAGGAGGTGGCGACCCAATGACCCTGGCGAGCTAAGGGCCCGTCCACAGACAGGACACATGTAGCTCTTGGCACTCACCACTGCTGCAGTATGCTGTAAAACAGAGCCTTAATTTGTCAATTTGCACTACTCCAGGACAATCTACTCTACTACTTTCTGAGAAATGTCCTCTTTCCTAAGTTTCAGAACCAGGGACTTGCAACTATTCTGTCTGTATAGCTCCTGAAAGTCACAGCTTGTTGTGTTAGTGGGTCTTCAGATGGACCTGGCCATTCAAATCATTGTTCTGATTTCATTACCTTGAAGTCTGACCAAATTCTGAGACAAATGCCTGGTCTGAAGAACAGTAGGGCTCCAGAGCTGTCTTCGGAGCTTGAAAGGAATTCATGTTCAGAATCATTTAGTTCTGGCCTACACCGTGCAGGTAAGCAAGTGCCTTTTAACAGTGATGAACTGCTGTGGTGCACACCTGTAATCCCAGCACTTGGGAGGCAGAGGTAGGAGGATTAGGAGTTCAAGGCCAGCCTGGGTTACATAGTGAGTTCAAGGCCAGCCTGAACTACACAGAGCGACCTTATCTCAAAAACAAAACAAAAACAACAACAAAAAAAGAGTGATGAAGGCCAAATCTAGGAGCTGGCTGTGAATACTGATATGTCTTTCCTCATTCTTTTAGAAGACAGTCTTCTTTTTTTTTTTTTTTTTAAAGTCAGTCTTCTAAAGAAATACTTCTTGCAAACTAATTGGTATAACCCAGGCTACTCTGTGCCCTTTGTATTGATGCCTTGTCAATATGGATCACAAGGCACAGGTGCCCTGCAGTTAGATCAGCATAAACAGAAGACAAAAGACTTGTTTCTACTTCCACTGGTATTTCAAAAACATGTCAGTTAATTTTTTTTTCTTTAAAAGCTTTCATTATTAATATGTTAGTTTCTGTTTCACTATTATATATATACCTTAAATAATTTAGGAAAAAATGATGACACTTAATTTTTATACTGTGTCTGCCTGGGAACCCAGAACCTATTTTCCCAACAAATCCCACTTACTCTCTTTTTTTTTTTTTTTGTGGTGCTGGGGATCGAACCCAGGGCCTTGTGCATGCCAGGCAAGAGCTCTACCACTGAGCCACATCCCCAGCCCCCACTTACTTTCTAAGAAGTTCTGAGAATTGGAGAGGAGTCTTATGGAAGCAAAAACCCAAGATGCTTCAGGAGCCAGAGGCAAAGGCCAATGCAGGAGCTGGGCTATAAACAAGCCACGGGCACTTGGGTTCCAGAGCTCGTGACTCCCCATGCCATACCTGGTATACGTGAGCAATCAGCTGCTCCCGACTCCCACAGTCTAGCTGACAGAGGGGACACTGGCAGAGTTCAAGCAAAGGGTCAGAATTCAGATTCTCTGTGACCTGCAATTTAGTAAACAGGCAATTCATGAAGAGACTTCACTAGTCTCTTCCCTGCTCCCACCTCTTTACAGGTTTAAAAGGAGCACATTCTGATGTCATATGTTATTCTTAGGTTTCTATTGTGGGCTGAAGGAAAAAGTAATGTTTGAAAGGGAATTACATTTGCTTACATCTTCATTTTCTCCAAGGTTTTCCACCATGAAGACACAGGACTGCCCCAGAGAGACTTGCTATTTTACCTAAGCAACAGTGCAGTAAAGGGTTAGCATCTCTCCTGTCATGCTCCTTGTAGGAGTCCTCAGGAAACAATTTAGTGAGAAAGCGATACCTCAGGTAACATTTTGACAAATTTGCAAGCATATTCTAGTACACCTTAAAAAGTAAACTTTCAGTTTGTAAAGGTGGCTGTTCCACCTGGAAAGAAATGGGGAGTTTTAGGAAAGAGAACTATAAATAGGTGCAGGGTTGTAGGAGTGGAAAACGAAAGCCAGGATGATGAGGACTGTGTCCGAGGGGTGGGTTCTGGTGCTGTGAAGGAAGAGGCTTTGTCAAGACTTTGACATATGGGTGAGAAGCATCAGGGCTGATTAGAAGGGCAGGGCATTCAAGGACTCAAGAGCCATTTGTGCTGGGTGTGGTGGCACATTCCTGTAATCCTAGCACTTGGAAGGCCGAGGCAGGAGGATCGCTGTGAGCTTGAGGTCAGCCTAGGCTACAAAGTAAGTTCAAGGCCAGCCTGAGCTACATAGTGAGAAACTGTCTCAAAAATAAATAAATAAATAAATAAATAAATAATTTTTTAAAAGCCATTTTTCACTTGCCTCATGCTCTACTAGTTTGTTCCCACCAACAGGCTGCTCTGCATTCTCTAAGTCTTTTTCCACTTTGACCACCCCGCCATCTTCCTCTGATGTGTGGGAAGAGACTTCATCTTGTGTGGTCTCCTCTTCATCACCCTCACTGTCACCTGGAACATACAAACTGGTCACTTGTTCTGATTTTTGCAAGAATACATCCTGAGCTGCTGTCCACCCTGCAGTTTGCAGCTATAATGAAAAACATTTTCAGATCTTCCATAATATAGTTTGAATTAGTGTCTAGTCGGGCACAAATCATATTAAGTGGAAAGCAGCTACCACTGTTATGCCATATACACACAAGTGAAAAAAATGGAGACGGAACTATATTGGAAAATGGTTACTGGGTCCTCTACATTATAACAAAAATAATCCTTATGAATTAATGGTTCTCAAATATCTCACACTTCAAATCATACTTCTCCAAGCACCTCATAACAGGCTCTTTCCCACAATATACAACTTCTGACTTACCATCATTTCTTGCTGATATTTTACTTACTTTTCTCCAAAATCTCTGCATAATTTCTACATGGTGTCACAGACTATTCTATCCTAAGCTCCACTAATATGTTCTCTCCCAACAAACCCTAAGGAAACACCAGCAAGTTTTTCTTCCCTCATCAATAAGGAGGCAGTAATAAATTAGTTGAAAATGATGTCACTCTATAAAGTCTGTTCATTGTAGAAAAATTAGCACAGCAACCAACCTCAGGCACTTTGTCGTGGTATCCAACTCTCTCTGTTCTTACTCCACTAGTGGTGCAGCATTCGAAGCTCAGTATACTTTTTTTTTGGTGAGACAGGGTCTCGCTATGTAGTTCAGGCTGGCCTTGTAGCCCAGGATGGCCTTGAAGTCTCAGTGATCTTCCTGCCTCAGCTTCGAGAGTCCTGGGATTATAGGAATGTGGCACCACCACACCTAGCTCAATATATTTGTTGTTTCTATTGGTTCTTTGTATTAGCTAATGGATAACTAAATGCATTAAGTGGAAGGAATGGGTTTTTCTTCACTTCAGAATTAAATGCTGTTTCTTGTGACTTAAGTAGAATTGAGTTGTAGTTTTGGGGGCAGGATGTGGCTGGTTTACATGAGCTGATGTTTTTTCTCTATTGTAAAACAGTGAAAAAAATAAAAAAAATTTAAAAAAAGATTTTTAAAAACTCACTGCATAATAACAAATGGAGTTCTTTCTAAAAGGAAAAAACTAGCACCCTGACAATCACAAGAGGAAGCCAAACCTATGGAAACTGTCAGAATCCAGCCCTATCCCAACTTCACCCAGATCCTGGACACCTGGACCTGATGTAAGTAGAGAGACATACATGGTAGAGTCTTCAGGCTCTTTGCATCCGCAGTGAGATTCAGATTTTCTCACTAATAGTGCTGTTTATCTTCTCTCTACTGTCCTTTGCATAATTTCAAATCCACCAGTGTCTGGACAAAATTGGTTACATTCTCTTTCTTAATGAGAAAGTCTCACCATTCATCATAGTTATTTATGTCTATACACCAGTAGGCTGAAGGAATGGATTTGGATCCTACAAAGATCTATGGTATGTATGCCATAGTCCCAGCCTGAAGCTTCCTTTCATTCATTTGTATCCAGCTCAAGGACTGGCACAGATTAAATCATACCATATTTTCTTAGCAGCTTCCTATTTGGAATACTTGTAAGCTTAATATAAGACAATGTTGTAGTAAACGTATTTTTGTAATGTATCAACTATCCAAATACATCTCTAGTAGAGAGAGAGTAAGAAAAAAAGTAAGGTGTGCTATCTAGAGGGATGATACATCTTTTCCAGAATGGAAATTTTTTAAACTTTTGTAGAAGATGTTGCTATTCTTACCTGTGTTATTCAAGAAACTTGTGAGTTCTATAGGTTTTCTAGAATTTTGAGGCTCATTTTTCTGTACTTACTGATTAGTTACTGAATTTTTTTTTTACTGGCTATTGTTGCTTAATTATTCATTTGAGGAAAATTGTGGTTCCTGGAAAGTTGTAGAACTCTCTCACTTTTTGTTCTTCCCTCAGGCTCACATTGAAGAAAAATCAGAAATGTCACTCTGAATTGATACTAATAATAATCAGTATCAAATGGATGAGACCCAAGATGTGTGGAAATCTTCCTAGGAAATAACCCATTTCAAAATGTATCTGTTCATGCAGGTCGTGGAACAATCCATGAGGGTCAACTTGTAAGAACCAGTCTCTTCTATCTCCTAACCAGAGATTACTCTGAGGGCTGTGGTGTAGGAAGATCCAGAGTGTATTATTTTATACACTGCATAATCTCATCACTAAGCAAATCTTCTGTAACATTAAAACTAAGCCCTCCAGCAAAAATTCATCAATGCCACCCTCGTTTTATTAATTGTGAATAAATAGATCCTGGGAGACAGGGATTTTTTTTTATTTGACCTACTCCAGGGACTGCATGAGCATTAATTACCCTATGTCTCTATCATAACCATCACGAACTTATCTGTATACGGTACTGTGCCGAGTACTGTAGTCTATGAGTTGAAGAAAACATAATGCCATACCTGTCTTCTCTCTCTGAATAAGCGTGTATTCACACCTTAGAACACTTGTGGGGACACTCAAAATCTACATACTTGCTTCTTTGTATCTTCCTCCCAACCCCCATGCACAATCCCAGAGCACACACACTCTGATAATTCTTCTCCCATTGCTCTGAGTCATTACCAGAAGGTGCAGAACTCACTGCTACTGGAGTCCTGATCTCTTAGTTGTTGGATAGCTTGTCGCTGACTGCCAAGGTCTCCAGGAAAATCAGTTTTCATCATCGCCTGGCGGGCTTGCTCTTCTAGCCCAGCAAATACTTGATCCCCTGGTGGTCACAAGGAAAAATAGTCAGGCCACCAGCTGGGAAGCATATCATACCCAGGCAAGCTCATTGGAAGGTCAGACCATTCAAAGGTAGGAGACAGGCAGGTACCCTGTGGTGGGGTCATTCATCTCTAAGTCAGCTTGCTGCCTCCAACAGCTTCTGGGCACAGCTGCTCTTCCTGGGCAGTAAGCCAGATGCTCTAGAAAGCATTGCTTACTTCTCTTACATCTTCCTATTTCTGAGTCTTTTCAAAGGGTGAACAATTGCTACTTTATGAATTTAACTACAGACTCTCAATTCCATTTACAGCCTTCCATCAGGATTGAGGAAATAGAGGCAAAGTGATGGGATGATAACAGGGCAACATATCTGGACAAAATCTCTATACCTTAAATTACTAGCGTTATGTTCTATCTTGGACTGCAAACAAGTGCTTCAAATAATCCTTCTAAATAAATTTCATCTTCATCCCATCCCATTTTTCATTCACTGTCTTTTCAAGACATGCTCTCGAAGTTCTTCCTTGACTTTTTTTTTTTTTTTACTTTCTTTTTAATGCCTGTCAGAATTAGCATAAGAAAACCAACTGGTTGATAATTGGACAAGGAGGAGAACAGATAACATACAAACTCATTTCTGCTGTTTTTCCTGAAACACACCAACTAATTTACACCAAATAATATTTACTGTACATAATCTCCTTGGGACAGTGTGCCCCTGTCCCCTTTCAGAATCCAAGAGCCCTGGAACCATCCTTAATTTTGCATTTACTTCTGATGAACTTTGCCTGGGATCCATGTGGTTATTGAAGAGTTAACATTTAAATGCTCTTTTATTTCCAGGATACCAGGCATAAGGAGAAAAAAGAGTTGGGTTTCTCCAGGTTTCCATTATCTCAAAGTGGAAACTATAGTCCCCATTCACCAGCCAGCACGAGGCTTAATAAAAAGCCCTAGTGACATGTTTGACAATAGAGCAGGCCCTTTCTTACTGAAGAAGGAAAACAAATTAAAAGGCTCAGCTTCTCAGCTGGAACACAGTGATGTAGGAGAAATGAATTGGTGAGGTGATCTATACTGCTAGTCCTTGGGCAGTGAAAAAATACAAGGTCTCACTATGTAGTTCAGGCTGGCCTTGAACTCATTATGTAGCTCAGATTGGCCTAAAACTCATGGCGATCCTCTTGCCTCAGCTTCCGAAGTGTTGGGATTACAGGTGTGCCTGGCTAGTAGTGAAAAATACTGATGTGGGAGTATGTGACTTACTTGGTTATTTGTTCAGCAAATATTCATTGAACGTCTACTATACATTAAATGTTGAATATGAATTATAGTTACTATGCTAGTTCCAGGCTCTACACTACACACTTTATAGTCATTACCTTCTCTGTAAAACTATGAGGTCAATATTACCACCTACATATAATTTACTAAGGAGAAAACTAAGATCTATTATGGAGCCAAGCATTTAAACCCAAGTCCGCCCAACTCTACTGTCTTTTTTTCCCAACACTGGGGATTGAACCCAGGGCCTTTGCACTGAGCTACATCCACAGCCCATTTATATATACATGGTACCGGGAATTGAACTCAGTGCTTGCCAGGCAGGCACTTGTGCTGCTGAGCTATGTCCCCGGCCCAGCCCATTTATATTTTGACAGGATCTTGGTAAGTTACTAAGTTGCTCGGCTGGGCTCACACTTGTGGTCCTTCTGCCTTAGCCTCCTAGAGTGCTGAGATTATAGCTTGCTCCACCATGCTTGGCTCTAATGTCTTTTTTTTTTTTTTTTATGTGGGTACTGGAAGTCGAACTCAGGATCTCACGCTTGCCAGCAGGCGCTTCTTCCGCTGAGCCATCTCACCAGCCCTCTTTCTTTTTTTGGTGCTGGGATTGAACACAGGGCCTTGTACATGTTACAAATACACTCTATCACTGAGCTATACCCTTACCCACTAAGGTCCCTAGTTTTTAACTGCTGTCTAGTAGAGATGTGAGTTCAAGATTAGAATGATCATCAAAGTAGTTTTGCTGATAACAAATATTTGTCTCTCTGTGGGAAGAATGGATCTTAGCTTGGTGCTGGTGTTATCTTCGTACCATAAGAAACTTAGACACACAACTTAAATATCAAAATAATGTTCTCAAGGCCAGTATATGACAAAAGGAAAAAGGATGGTTCTGAAACCACATCATGAATTACCATGCCTGGATTAGAGTAACTGACATTGTGGCAACAATGACTCATCCTGTGGGTGGGAACGGAGGTGGAGAGTGTTAAAGTATACTCCTAGCTACACAGCCCTCAAGTAAAGGAAAAATAAGTTGTTTTAAGTCCATCTTCACAGTATCTAAGGTGACACACTGGGTATAAATTACTGCTAGAGAAAGCAAAAAATGAGTTCTGTGTTAAGAGTGCTTTCTCATCTCTCTAGAAGTAAAATATTTAATTTCTGCATGTTGGTTTCACTGAAACCACAAGATCACAGTCAACTAGGATAGTTTTTCAATTCTTCTGGGTAGGTATATGTTTTTGGACCAAAGAGTCATGGGCAGATATGGCACAAAGGAACAAGTTATATACCAGTGTGTAATTATCAAGGACAGACTGTTCTTGTCAGTGATACTTTGGTCTCTAAAGAAACCTAGCCAGAAACCAGCAAGGTTTATAACATGCTAAGAATGAATAATACCTTTTCCCTTTTGTATTGGGGAATCACCACTGCATTAGTAGAAAGGCACCTGAAAGGGTGTGCACCTTTCAAGATGAGCCAGGAATTGCTCAGTCTTTATCAACACAAACTGAAAATTTATTTTTGTCTGCTGATGTTGCTTAAATATAACTTCTCCATCCAAGACTTGCTGGTGATTTCACCTAGGATAATTGAGATAAATTAATTCTGTCATTCCTTTTTGGCAGTTTGGAAAGAAAAGCTGTGCTCTTTTATTCTATTCCCGATTGGGGAAAATAGCTAAGGTAAAAGTTATTCCTCAAGACTATTCCTGTTTTAAGGACCACCATAAACCAAAATATACAAAACAACATTTAAAAAGCAGCTCTAGCACATACCTTAAGATAAGTAAGTGATCTTTTGGTAGTCACTTTTAGCTAGTTTCTGAAGTTGCTTGTCCAGAATTATCCTTCTCATAAGAAGGACTTGCTAAAATTGTCATGTTAACTCAAGTATAACGTGATCCATAGAAATACTAGTGATTAAGAAATGTTACGGAATTAGCCAGGTACAGTGGGGCATGGCCATAATCCCAGCAGTCTGGGAGGCTGAGATAGGAGGATTGCCTACCCCGAGAGACTTAGTGAGATCCTATCTCAGGAAATATGAAAAGGCCTGGGATATAGCTCAGTGCAAAGGCCCTGGGTTCAATCCCCAGTTACACACACACGATGTTATAAAATTGCCTGTTTTTATAATGTAGAATTATTTCTATTTTGAGACAGTTGGAGTAGGTTTTAAAAAATCATCTGGTCCCTAGACATTAATGTAGGGCAACTGTCTTATTAAATATAGGCATTTATTTATCTATTAATAGTTGGGCTCCACTATAAAAAGCAAGGTACTACTTCTACTTTTTTTGGATACAAAAATTAAAATACTGTTTGTCTTTGATTTGGCTTAGATTTTTCAGATCATGTAAGAATGAGGCCATGCAAGCCAGTTCAGAGTACAGACAAAAAGACTTGAGATGAAAGTCTCTAGAAGGCAAAGATTTTATAATTCTCTTTCTTGGATCCTTGGTACAGTTAAACAAATGCATTTCAGACTGACTGAAATTAAATAAAGCAGCCAAAACACATCCTCTAAGGGAGCAGATGTCAAGGTCAGAAAAAAAGGAGCAAGTGGAAATGAGGAGCTTAGGGTTCCATTTCCAGCTGACAGTCTGGTAACCAGGCGGTATCCCATGTTGGGAACACAGCCATTACCTTACGAGAATGCCAAACAGAACGAATGAAGACAGAGGAAGCGGTGCTTTTCAGAAGAGAAAGGACCTTAAAGGCTTTTATTCCTTCTCCTCCAAGAAAAGTTTTCTAGTCTTTCATGTATCTTGCAACCTGAAAGCAAAAGCTCTTAAAATTTCCTTTCTTAGTGGTTTGTTTGGTTCAAACTCCCTAAATATGAGCCCTGCAAAAGACTGTATTTTTTTTGGTTTGTTTTGTGGGTACTGGGAATCGAACTCAGGACCTTGCGCTTGCCAGGCAGGTGCTGCACTGCTGAGTGATATCCCTGGCCCCTGTATTTTCTACCTTTCTAGAAATAAATGACGGGATTTATAATCATAAAGGGTGAGATGGAGGCAATGATGGAGAAGGTATAAAACAGATTTAAATACAGCAACAGTCTCTCCATGACTTAACAATTCTGGACTTCTATTGCAAATGAGTCTATTAATGAGGCAAGTGGGCAAAAGATAAAGAGTTTGTATGAATATTTCTGGGGAAAGGATCATTCCAGCAGATGATATAAAAACAGTCCTGAGGAAAACCAAATCACTGCCAAAGCAGCCTCCTGATCTAAAGTAGATCTGACAAATGTTGCTGGGCTATGGCAGTGGAATTCTTAAAATATCCTTTTAGGCACGCTTTTAGCATCATGCCACATAATCTTCTTCCCAGAAAGCAGATGTAACGAAGCTCAGCCATTACTCTGCTCAAGTGCTGGTTGGTTTTGACATTTAAGCAAAGCTTCTGCAAACTTTCCTGCTTCCCAGACTTTTAGTACACTCTATTTACTTTAAATAGACAAACAGCATTAAGTTCAATACATATGATTGGCTCCATTTCACTGCAAGGTGCACAGGAGGCTCAAATTGTCAGAAAACTAAAATTACCTACTTCTACTTGCCATTATTGTCATGGGCAATGAGAAGATGATCTTTTAAAAAGGGTAGGGTTCAGCCGGGCGTGATGGTGCACGCCTATAATCCCAGCACTCAGGGAGGCTGAGGCAGGAGGATCGGTGCAAGTTCGAGGCCAGCCTGGGCTACATAGTGAGTTCAAGGCCAGCCTGGACTACATAGTGGAACCCTGTCTCAAAACAGACAAACAAACAAACAAACAAGAGTAGGGTCATTTTCAGTCCCCAAATAATAGTTCTTAAGAAATCAGCAAATCTTGGGCTGGTGAGATGGCTCAGCAGCGTACGCGCTCGCCTGGCAAGCACGAGGGCCCGAGTTCGACTCCCGGAACCCACATACGAAAAAAGGGCCGGTGATATCGCTCAGCGGCACGGGAGCCTGCTGGAGCGCGAGGTCATGAGGTCGACCCCTGGTACCCACAAAAAAAAAAAAAAAAAAAAAAGAAATCAGCAAATCTTGTATGTTGTTTTCTTTAGTCAAGCTTAGTCCATCACCCAGACAGCCTTCACAGCTCCTTGCCCAGATATATCACTTAAAACAGCCCCTCTTTGAGCTTGTTTTTTAGTTGCTGTGGAATGTTTGTGTTTATAGCCCCCACAGTAAAGACCCTCTTAATGAAGAGCCTGTGAATCCCACCCATTCCACAAACAGTACAACATTCACTTGTTTGACTCTGGTAACAGCATTTCTGTAGCTGTGGATGTGTGGTATTTTTCCCTTCCCCATGGCCTGTTTGTCTTTGTTTTCCAACTCCAATACCAGCATCAGCTCATCTTGGCTTTGACTAGTGAGGGTGGGAGGAGATGCAACTGATGTATATATGCTATGGGGATGTAAGCACAGGCCAACAAGCCTTTGCTGGTTCCTCCAGCCTTACTACAATCATGCCATCAGCCCCTCCAGCTACTTTGCTCAAATCTAATCAGACTCTCTGTACAGGTATCTTTAAGAGATGAACACCCAACTCCTTTAATTGCCTTATTTGTAAACCCATAATCTCTATGAAGGGTACCTTGCCTGCTCTGTCTTCTTGTGGTCTGTATACCTTTTTCATCTTTGACCGCAGAAGGGAAGACAATCCTCCAGAACCCGTGTTGGATGACTTATGCTAGAGATACTTAATTTTATCTCCCTTGACAATCCTCACATTGAGGCACATTGCATCTTCAGTGTTTTTGCGGCTACTTCTAAATCTTCATAAACCACTCACCTTTATATTAAGCAGCCTTGCATATCCACCTACTCCAGAATACACTTTTTTTTTTTTTTTTGAGACGGTATCTTACTCTAATTCAGGCTGGCCTTGAACTCACTGTGTAGCCCAGGCTGGCCTCAAACTCGAGATGACCCTCCTGCCTCAGCCTCCTGAGTGCTAGGATTACAGGCATGTGCCACCAGGCCCAGCTAGAATAAACTCTTTCTTTTTTTGGTACCGGGAATCAAACTCAGGACCTTGCACTTGCCAGGCAGGCGCTGTGCCACTGAGCTATAACCCTGGTCCCAGAATACACTCTTTTTTTTTTTTTTTTTTTTGTGGGTACCGGGGGGTCGACCTCAGGACCTCGTGCGCCAACAGGCACCCGTGCCGCTGAGCGATATCACCGGCCCCTTTTTCGTATGTGGGATCCGGGAGTCGAACTCGGGCCCTCGCGCTTGCAAGGCAGGCGCTTATACCACTGAGCCATCTCACCAGCCCCCAGAATATACTCTTGAAGCATCCAACTAGTCCATCTTACAGAACTTTTCCAGGACTTACGTAGAATAATTACATATGGAAGTCTGCTACCCTAATCTTATTAATCTATAAAATGTCAAAGTCACCTTAATTCCTCTGTTCAAACTATTTTCTCTTCTGCTCTTAAAATTACCCAGAAAAGATTTATCATAGTGCCTGGCATATATATATTTTTTTTAATGTGGGTACCGGGAGTCGACCTCAGGACCTCACGCTTGCCAGGCAGGCGCTTATGCTGCTGAGCTATCTCACCAGCCCTATAATATGTTTTTAATAAATTTTAATTCTCTTAATTCCTTGACTAAACTATCCTCTCAAATGTAGTGTTTTTGGGGTTTTTTTTTTTCTTTTTTTTTTTGGCCTTAAAACAAAATCTTGCATGGTATGCCTTTGAATTTTCTTCAAAGCGTGTTGCACTTTATTCAATCAGTCTGCCATAAAAGTAACTATTGTCTCTTTTATGATCATTTGTGTGAGAATGCTTATCCCCTCAGCTCATAAGAAAATGGTTATCTCAGATCTGCATAGATATTCCTGTTAATTTTAAAGGGCATTTTTGGAACACCATCTATGAGCAGTGACAGAAGTAGAGAGATACACAGCATATAATCTCTGCTCTTTAGAAGTTCAGAACAGAATACACATATGAAACTACTGAAAAACAATCCAGAGCAACAGTGCGTGCCTGTCTTCCTGTTCTAGGCTCCCTCATGATCCATCCCCCACAGCTTCAATGTACCAATACTACATTCTAAATGTCACTGCTCTTTCCCTGTTTAAAAACCTTCGGTAGCTCTCTACAAAATGAAGTTTGCACTTGGTCTAACATTCAGGCCTCCACAATGTAGAATTAAACATCTCCAATTTTATGTGCTATGACTTCTGAAATGTCTGCTTTATACAAGATCTCCTTAGCCTCTGAACATGCCATGTGCATTCCCTCTTGTAACTATTCACATCATTTTCCCACATGATTTTCCCTCTCCCTTTTCTCTCCCTTTTTTTCAACTCCACTTTCTACTCTCTAAGGTCCAGTTTAAATTCATGATAGGGGCTCTTCCATCATGCATTCTCTTGGTACCTAGAGTGCATAGAACTCTTTTAATTTCCCTCTTTTTAATATCTATAGTACATACAGTCTGTAGCATCCCTGTTTGGCACTTAGCACGTACTATCTTGTATGTTTATGTGTATGTGCATGTGTATCTGAGGCTACATTAGTTTTATATATTTTATTTTGTTTTAGAGCCCTGATATCTACCAAAGTGGTTTGCACAAAGTAGGTATCCTTTAACTGTTATTGTGGGTATTAAGGATGAATCAAATGCACATATCCCTAAGACAGATATGTCCCTGTTTTACTCCAGTAACCAGCCACACTTTAAGTCCATATATCCAAAACTTTTTTTTTTTTTTTTTTTTTACATTTTGAGACAGGGTTTCACTATGCAGTTCAGGCTAGCCTTGAACTCACTTTGTAGCCCAGGGTGGCCTTGAACTCGCAGCGATCCTCCTTCCTTAGCCTCCCTGAGTGCTGGGATTACAGGCATGTACCACCACACCCCTCCTCCTTATACCCAAAGCTTTTAACCCTTTCTTCTTTAAAAATCAGTGTATGTCTTTCACCCTAATTCAGGTTACTCTTATTGCAATCCTTAACATTCCCAAGTACCAGAAGACAAGGCTCAGTACTCACAGTGAACTTTATTTGGATTTGTCTGTTTCCGGCGGGACATGTTTTCCTGATCTGAGAGCTCTGGCTTTTCCCAGTTTCACAACTGGATATGTTACTACCTCCTTGCGAGTTGCAAACCTACAATAAAAAAGGGTGTTGTTAGCACATGTCATTTCCTCCCCCCCCAGAAAATATACAAAATTAAAAGATAAAAAGACTTTTAAAATTAACTCCTAAGCTTATAAAATTCACTAGTTATAAATAATTGAACTAATGAAAGAAAGTAGTAAATATATCTCTAGCACAGTGTCAAGATACCAAGAAGTTCAAGAGGGATTCCTTCAGAGGACTTAGAGAATTCTACTCTAAATCCATCTTCAGAATCCAGAATACTGTTAAATAATCATGATCAAGGTCACAGGATAGAAAAGGATGCAAAACTCAGGCAACCAAGGTTCCAAGTAGTGGAGGCTCACAGGGATAATCACTGTAAATTGTGAAAGAATGCAAAAGGTAGTAAAAATGTGGCAGCTCATATGTCACATGCCCACGGGAAGTCAGGCCCTGCAAACTGCACCAATGGAAGGCTCTAGATATTTTATTTTTCAAGAAGTTATCTTTTTTTTTTTTTTTTTTTTTTTTTTTTTTTTGGTGGGTACCGGGGGGTCGACCTCAGGACCTCGTGCGCCAACAGGCACACGTGCCGCTGAGCGATATCACCGGCCCCTTTTTCATATGTGGGATCCGGGAGTCGAACTCGGGCCCTCGCGCTTGCAAGGCAGGCGCTTATGCCGCTGAGCCATCTCACCGGCCCTCAAGAAGTTATCTTGCATAGAGGTAACAAGGACATCATACCCCTGTGAGACAGGCATCTATAAATAAGAAAACGCCATGGGAAATGGAGGGATATAGGCATAGTGCTGAGCACTGTGGATGACAGGGCACTAAAGCAAGATGCACTTCCAATGCTAAAGACAGGCTCTTACCAGAAGAGTCAGATGCCATCCATCTTGTTGTATACTAATTAAACTCCCTGATGTGGAACATCAACCTGACCCTGCTCATATAAAGTTAACAGCTTTAGAGCCTCTTCCCATTCCTGCCTCTGTGTAGCAAAAAGACCAGTGGAAGGAACAAAGAGAAAAGCTCCCTAATCAAGAAGTGCTGCAGAGACATGCATGTGCTCTTCTGATACAGGAGGGAACAGGTTCTGGAGGTTCCTGGTTAGCTACAAGACAGACTAGCCCAGCAGTAAGCATTGTTATAGAATCTGAAACAGATTAGTCCCAGAAGCTGTGACATTTTTCCTTGGAAGATAGAGTGAATAAACACATATAAAAAGAGATTCTTTCTCTTACCAAAGACAGGAATACAGATCTGGTCACCCTCTTAAATTTTCTTTCAGTTTCTGCTTTCTCAAACTGTACTCACATATAAAAATATAAAATTGTAGTTTATTGCCTTCAGAGAAATAAGAGGCTACTACTAGCTGTACTTTGCACACCAGTTAATGAAGACTTGCCTCCTGTTATGTAGCTAACTCCTCTATGTAGCTAGAAAGGACCTCAAACCTGTAATCAGATCCTGCCTCCCCTTACCAAAAGAAAGAAACCGCAAATGGCAAAGACAGGCCTCCACAGGAAGTGGCAAAGGAAGCAGCTTTCAGGCAGTCTTCTATCATATCTGCATATCAAACACAGTTCTTTTTCAGACCTTTAATTAAAAAAAAAAAAAAACTCCAAATGTATACAGTAAAACCTAATTTTTATTATTTAGAGGCCAGCTTACTGGTATCTAATGGTTTCTGTTCTCTTAAGTTTTGCTTGTGTATATCACTTCTAATCAAGTAGTTCTTTTATTAATGGAAGCAGTGAATCAAAATCACAGTTCATATCTTTTTCTCTATGTCTATGAATCACAAAGTGGAGAGCTGAATGTAATGCAAGTTATCTATTAATTTTTCTAAAATACACTTGTATAAAGAAAAAGTGTAATTTTGACTAACCTACGTTTTCTCCCCTTCAAGATCAGAAATTGAAACTGAGACAAAGGTAATAAAGTCCCTTTTGAAGGGACAGCAAATAATTCGAGGCAGGTTCCATTCAGATCATTTTGGCAAAATGACAGTTCAATACTAAAGCTACAAAGCAGAAGACAGAGATGAGTATCTGCATATTTAAATCGGCAGCATCCACTGCCTCTCACAATCCTCCTAGTGGCCCAATGGGGAATTGACCAGATGGTACCCCATGGGGTTTCACACCTGAGGGATCTATCGACAAATAAGCAAATAACCTCTAAAACAACTACAAAAAGCCCTGTGGACTCATAACTCTTGAAAATGAATAAGGAAATGAATGGCATGGAAAGGACGCTCATGATCACAAAGCAAGAGTTCAGAGGTTAGACAACTATTTTATGGCTGGAAAAGGCTAATAAAACTCAGACACACTGCCCGGAGGTCATTCTGTTTTACTTTCAGCACTGCCTCAGTTTCCAAGCCCACATCTGAAACTAAACCAAAAATATAAACCGACAGCTGCCCGAACATCACCATCCGGAAGGAAAGGACTGGGAAGAAAGGTAAGCTGAGGTTCAGGTCTACAAGGGACTCTATTTAAAAAGGAAGACAACTCTGTCTATAGAGCTAAGTCCAGAGTCCTTGAGAGGGTGCCACACCTCCCCTTATCACTGTCTCAGGTCTCCTACAGGTGTTAGGTTGCAGCTTCTAGGGCACACCACATACTTTAGCAGGAAAAAAATAAAAACGGATGAAATCCAGCCTTAAAAAGAGGGTGCACTCCCACCTCCAGCTCTGGTGCAGTTCCCACGGAGCAAAGTAAACTCGCCCGAATCCAAGTGATTTGCATCTGCCAAAAACAAGAGGACAATAAAGCTGGTCAGGCAGTCGCCTCCCTGCCCCCCGCCCTCGTCCCCCCCCCGTCGGGTCTGGAGCGTATGTACAATCAGATGAGATGTTCCCTTTGGGTTTTTCAAGCACGGGCACAGGTAAATTCCCAAGAATTACAGAGAGCCAGAGATTTTCCGAGGAGGCTCAGACAAACGCTCAGTCTTCTCCGAAATCTAAATTTAGAAGCTCCTCCGCCAGACCCAGCAGCGGAGACAGAGACCCTGGCCCGCACCCCCACGCCCAGCCTCCCCTCCCCCAGCGCCACCCAAGCCTGTCAGTCGCTGGGCCGTCCAGGCTGCGCCCGGCCCGGGCCCACGCGGGGAGGGCGGCCGCGCGGACCCCGCGCCCGGACCGCGAGGGGCCGGAAAGGAACTGCGGGGCTGGGGCTCGGGGAGGTCGCTGTCCACTGGGAGGGCTGAGCCCCGGCCGCCCCCGCCCCCTCCCCAGACGCGGACAGACAAAAGGACCGACAGCCGGCGACCCAGAGCGGGAGAGGAGCCTCCGCATCCTCGGCCCGGCCCGGAGGAAGGACGCGGGGGTGTCTTTACCCGGCGCCTCCGCGCGGCGCTGCCTCAGGTCCCTGGGCCCCGCCTCCGGACAGACGGACCGCCGGACAATGGGCCCCGGGCTGCGGCTCGGGCCGGCCAGGCCGGGGCTCTCCGGGACCCGGCCCTGGCGGGCAGAGGGCGGCTCCGAACCGAGCCGTTGGCGAGGAGCCGAGGGGCGGCGCTGCAGACGGACAAAGCCAAAGGCAGACAGACGGACGGAGGGGGAAAAAGATGGCGACGCGGGCGGCGGGAGCGCGCGGCTCACGCACCCGCAGCGAGTGAGGCGCGTGCACGCCTTACCTCTCCCCCTTCCCCCCTCCCCAGCCCGGTCCCCCTCCCCGCCCCCAGGCGCGCGTGCCTGGCGCTGTGGGCGGGGCTTGTGGCAGAGGGGCCCGGGGAGGCGGGACTTCAGCAATCCTGCATCTTCTGGCCCCGAGACCACCCAGCCTCGCACCCGCTTCGATCTTTCTCTGGAGCTCCCCAGCCCCTTCGGGTCCCCAAACCTACCTGGGTATGTGAACTCCACCCTGACTATCAGCTCTGATCCTGGTTTCCTACCCCACCACGGTATTCAGCCACAAAACCCACATGCCCCTAACCACAGCTCCGCCGCAAGCTCCCCCTGTCCTTAGCCCAACCTTGGCACCCCCCTCCTCCAACAGCGCAAACCCTCTTCTTTTCGCTCCCTCACACCTCCCCGTGTCTTCATCCCCTAAGGCATTCAGTGTGGGTGAGAAAGAGGGGCCGCGGGCTCCGTGGGAGGGGCTAAATTCAGCTGTCGGAACCTCACACGAGAAACGACCTTAGACCTCTTTTGAACATTTATTTCTCCAGTACGATGGTTGACTCACAAAATAGCAGAAGTTGGTAGACCCAGGGTAACTTGTGATCGTTGTTGCCACTTAAGAGGCATTTGGGGCGATTAAGAGTGGCTAGCCTCACTTCTAACAAAACAGTTTCTCCCGCCAAAATCTTCACTCTTTCCCTGTTGCCTTCCCTTCCTTCCTCTCATTCTGTCTTCTTGTAGAATGCCCACGCCTGCCTCTAACATCGCCTAGTTGGAAAAGGAGGGAACGCGATGAAAAGATGAGATCTGATATTAGAAGATCAGGTTTGAGTCCCAGCTCTGCCATTGACGAATCAAGACTTTGGGCAAGTCACTTCCCTATTTTGAGCCTCTGTTTCCTAAGTTGTAAAATGAATTATAATGTAGTCATTCCTGCGCTGTTTTGTCAAAGTTGTTGTGTTTGGCTAAGTAAAATAAATTTGTGAAAGTATTATGCAAATATTTCTCATGATTACTGGCCCGACAAAGGCAGGACTAATGAGAATGCTGTCCTTGCTGAGAAAATGACAAGTTTTGGTATTTGCATAAAGCATTCTTCCAGACTGTCCTTGCCCCAGATCTCCAACAAGATGATATCATTGTCTGCATCTCGTGTCTAATGTGATAGAATGGTTGTATTGAAGAATCTTGGTCCTTCACAATTCTGTGGTAAATAGCTTATTCATTCATTAGTGTTTTTTTTTTTTATTGTAAACAAGATAGGTAGGAATTGTTTAACATCAGTCAAGGAAACGTTTTCATTTCCTTTAAATTTTTAATTTCTGCATAGTCAGAAATTGAAATATTCTCACTCAACCAGTAAGATTTTAGACTTTTATGTAAGAGTGCAAGCTGGAATAGACATTAGCTTTTATTTATTTATTTATTTATTTATTTTTACATTAGCTTTTGTACTTCACAATAATTCTTGATTAGTTTGGACAAAAGATGCAAACTTGGCTTTATTATGCCACTATGAAATTAACTAGTTGGTATTTTCGGCAGGAGAGTTGCTAACAGATAAAGTCAGCCTCCAGTGAAACTTCTTGGATTCATTATTCAGTTACTGTGTGCAGTTGGGCAGCTTGGGCTGGGATATATCTCAGTGGTACAGCAACTGCTTAGCATGCTTGAGGCCCTAAATTCAATCCCGAGCACTTGAGGTGGGGAAGCTGAGCAGCTCGTTCCAGCTTCTGATAAAATAAGATCATAATAATGCTATTCTTATAAATTTCCTGTGCTCTAAAAATGTCCTTGAGGTGTTGTGACTCAGGGTTATAGTCAAATAATAATTAAAAACTATGAAATAAAAAAGTAATGTTTCCTCTACTATCATCTGAACTAGTTCTAGATCCAGAAGACTTTTTAATTAATTGTGGATTTTCCCCCCACTTTTATCTCTACTTTTGCAGTCTGCTCACAGTTATGCTATTATTTTGTCACTTCAACTATATTAACTCCCCCCTTAATCCCTTAATATCATCCTAATACATTTTTGTTTTGCTTTGGTACTGGGGATTGAACGCAAGTTTTTGCACATGCTAAGCTCACTCTTTACCACTGAGTTATACCTCTAGCTTTGAAATACATTTTATATTTATTAGTCCTACAATGAACTTGGTAAGGCTTTATATTACAATAGTAATTGTGGGAAAATTTTAAAACCTTTTTTTTTTTTTTTTTTTTTTTTTTATGTGGGTACTGGGAGTTGACCTCAGGACCTCACACTTTCCAGCAAGCGCTTGTGCCACTGAGCGATATCACTGGCCCTTTTTTTCCTTTATGTGGGTTCCGGGAGTCGAACTCAGGACCTTGCGCTTGCCAGGCAGGTTCTTATGCCACTGAGCATCTCACTGGCCCTAAAAACCTATTTTTTGGGAAAGTTTTTATTACAATATAATTTACATGCCTTGAAACTCACCTTTCTAAAATGTACAATTCAGTGGCTTTTAGTATATTCACAGGGTTGTGGAATATTACTGTGTTAGCTTTCTGTTCTTGAGATAAGATCAATTTAAGGGATAAAAGCTTTATTTTGGCTCATGGTTTCAGTGGTGTCAGTCCATAGTTTTTTGGCCTCTTTGCTTTGGGCTTGTAGCAAGGCAGAACATCAGGATGGAAGCATGTTGTAGAGCAAAGTTGCTTACATCCTGGCACCTAGGAAGAGGAGAGACAGAGATAGAGACAGAGACCTAATATCCCCTTCAAGGGCACCCATCCAATGACCTAACTTCTTCTTCCGCTAGCCTCCACCTTTTAAAGGATCTACCACCTTCCCTATAGCTAGCTCCACAGGCTATGGACCAAGTCTGAAGACATGGCCTTGGGGGAACATTTAAGATTCAAATGGTAACTGCTACCACCATCTAATTCAAGAACATTTTCATTACTCCAAGAAGAAGTCTCATACCATTAGCAGTAAGTCCCCATTCTTCCTTACCCAGCTCCTGGCAACTGCTAGTCTACGTTTTGTGAATTTGCCTAACCTAGACATTTCATAAAAATGGGTAACATAATATTGAACTTTTTGTGTCTGACTTCTTTTACTTAGTATAATATTTTCAAGGATTATCCAATAATACTCCATTGTATGGATATACCACTTTTATTTATCCATTCATCAGTTGATGGATATTTGGCTATTACGAATAATGTGCTATGAATATTTGTGTACAATTTTTGTGTCAACATGTTTTCATTTCTCTTGAGTATATACTAAAATCTACTGAATTGTATGTTTTAGAAAGGTGAGTTTCAAGGCATGTAAATTATACTGTAATAAAAACTTTCCCAAAAAATAGGTTTTTAAATTTTCCCACAATTACTATTGTAATATAAAGCCCTACCAAGTTCATTGTAGGAGCTAATAAATATAAAATGTATTTCAGAGCTGGAGGTATAGCTCAGTGGTAAAGAATGTGCTTAGCATGTGCAAAAACTTGTGCAAATCCCCAGTACCAAAACACAACAAAAATGTATTAGGAAGATATTTAAGGGGGGAGTTAATATAGTTGAAGTGGCAAAATAGTAGTGTAACTGTGAGCAGACTACAAAAGTAGAGATAAACTTCTGGGTCATATGGCAATTGTGTTTAACTTTTTTTTTTTTTTTAATGTGGGTACCAGGAGTCGACCTCAGGACCTCGTGCTTGCCAGCAAGCACTTGTGCCACTGAGTGATATCACCGGCCCCATTTTTTCCTTTATGTGGGTTCCGGGAGTTGAACTCAGGACCTCGTCCTTGCCAGGCAGGTGCTTAGGCCGCTGAGCTATCTCACCAGCCCTGTGTTTAACTTTTTAAGGAACTGATAAACTGTTTTCCAAAGTGGATGTGCTATTTTGTAGTCCACCAGCAATATATGACCATTTCAATTTCTCCACATCCTGTTACTTTTATTTTATTTTATTTGACAGGGTCTTGCTGACCTTGAATTCACTATGTAGCCCAGACTGGCCTCAAATTTGTGGTGATCCTCCTGCCTCAGCCTCCCAAGTGCTGGGATAACAGGTGTGCACTCCCACACCCAGCTATTATTTTCTTTTTCACTATAGCTACCCAAGTGCATATAAAGTTACATGTAATTGTAATTTTGGGTTTTGTTTTGTTTTGTTTTGTTTGTTTTTTTTGTTTTTTTTGAGACAGGGGCCACTATGTAGTTCAGGCTGGCCTCGAACTCTCTGCGATCCTCCTGCCTCAGCCTCCCAAGTGCTGGATAATTGTGATTTTGATTTGAATTGTTTATATTTTCATGTGATTACTGTTGACCATTTGGAGAATATCTATTTAAGTCTTTTGCCCATTTTAAAATCAGGTTGTCTTTTATTACTGTGTTGTAACAGTTTTTTATGGAATCTGGATACTAGACTCTTGTCAGATAATGTGATTTACAAACTTTTTCTGTGTGCTATATGTATTCACTTTCTTGATATTCTTTGAAGCACCAAAGTTTTTTATTTATATGGAGTCCAATTTATTTTTCTTTGGTTCTTTGTGATTTGAGTGTCATATCTAAGAAACTAGGACTTAGATATGAAAAATTTCACCTGTTATTTCTTCTAAGAGTTTCATAATTTTGGCTCTTACATTTAGATCTTTGATCCATTCTGAGTTAGTTTTGTATATGGTATGAAGCAAGGGAGTTTAGCTTTTTTTTTTTGCATGTGGTTGTCCAGCTTTCCCAGCACCATTTGTTAAAAATACTTCTTTCCCTCACTGAATTCTCTTGATGTCCTTGTTTAAAATCAATTATCCTGGGGCCAGTGAGATGGCTCCGCGGCGTAAGCGCCTGCCTGGCAAGCGCGAGGGCCTGAGTTTGACTCCCGGAACCCACATATGGAAAAAGGGCTGGTGATATCGCTCAGTGGCACGGGTGCCTGCTGGCATGCGAGGTCCTGAGGTCGACCCCCGGTACCCACAAAAAAAAATAAATAAATAAAATAAAATAAATTATCCAGTCAGGCATGGTGGCGCATGTCTGTAATTCCAGCACTCGGGAGGCTGAGGCAGGAAGATCGCAGAAAGTTTGAGGCTAGCCTGAGCTACACAGTGAGTTCAAGACCAGCCTGAACTACATGGTGAGACCCTGTTTCAAAAAATGAAATAAAATAAAATAAGATAAAATAAAATGAAAATCAATTGCCCATAAATGTATGGTTTATTTCTGGGCTCACAATTCTATTCCATTGACCTGTATGTTTATCCTTATGCCAGATTCCTACAGTTCTGATAAGAATCTTATATTTTAAAGGGCACAGTTTAAGCTTTTGAATTTATACTTAAAATCTAGAGCTACTAGTTTTTTTTTTTTTTTTTTTTTTTTTGTGGGTACCGGGGGTTGAACTCAGGACCTCGCGCTTGCCAGGCAGGCGCTTATGCCACTGAACTATCTCACTGACCCTAGAGCTACTAGTTTTTATTCCTTCAAATTCATTTAAGGAAAAATGAAGTTTTTAGGATTATTGCAATGATGATAATTGCTATTAATACAACTAAAAGTTTGCAAACTCTTGAGCAGTATATATTGACTCCAAAGCAAGAGTAATGCATTTTCTTTGTATTTACTGATAAACCCAATACACGCAAATTAAATATAAGACCAGGAAACAATTTTTTGTTGTTGTTTTTTGAGACAGGGTCTCACTGTGCAGTTCAGGCTGGCCTTGAACTCACTTTGTAGCCCAGGCTAGCCAACTCGCAACAATCCTCCTGCCTCAGCCTGCTGAGTGCTGGGATTACAGGCATGCGCCACCACACCCAGTCCAGGAAACAAATTAAATGTAAGACTAAGATGCAAATTATATGGGCATATGGAAAGTATAAAATATCTTCTCAAGATCTGGGTTCAAGATCTGGTTTTGATGCTTATTGCTGCTGGTCTTGGATTGGTCACTTCACTTCTTTCCTATAAAAACTAATAAAGATTTCTGACCTGCAGCTGCTTCATAGACATGTAGTGAGCCTCAAATTGAGGTAATATGCTTATAAGTGCTTTGTAGACTGCAAAATGACACACAGATGCTTCATATTTATATAAAGTCCTAATCAACAGTCTTGAGTAGTGCTCTGAAGAGCTGTTCTGTAGGTGCTCTAGAAAACCATCTTGATTTCTTCTGCAGACCTGGTAAAATAGCCAGAGTTGTTCCTATTCCATTTTACCTTCTTTAGCCTGAGCTGTCTGCAACTTTCTCTTTTCTAAAGATTAGTACTTAATGCAAATATCTCCATCCCCATCGTCTTCCCTTCTTTCTCTTACACAATGTGTACTACTTTACTTTTTTTTTTTTTTTTTTGTGGGTACCGGGGGTCGACCTCAGGACCTCGCACTTGCCAGCAGGCGCCTGTGCCGCTGAGCGATATCACCGGCCCCTTTTTTCGTATGTGGGTTCCGGGAGTCGAACTTGGGCCCTCGTGCTTGCCAGGCAGGCGTTTCAGCCCCTACTTTACTTTTATTGCAGGAGTCAGCAGACTTTTTCTATAAGGGGCCAGACAGTATGTAAATATTTTAGGGTTTGTAGGCAACATAAGGTCTCTGTCACATTACCTCCCCTTCCCAGCCCTTTATCAATGTATGTTCATTTTGTTTTTTTTGTTTGTTCATTTGTTTGTTTAAGACAGAGTCTCTCTATGTCGTTCAGACTGACCTTGAACTACATAGCCCATGTGACTTTGAATTTGCGGCAGTCCTCTCGCCTCAGCCTTCTGAGTGCTGCGATTACAGGCATGGGCCCCTAACAATGTAAAAACCAGGTGTGGTGATGCACATCTGTAATCCCAGCACTCAGGAGGCTGAGGCCGGAGGATCACCATGAGTATGGAGACCAGCCTGGACGACATAAGCAAGTTCAAGGCCAACCTGCACTACATAGTGAGACCTTGGCTCAAAAACAAACAACAAAAACAGGGAAAAAAAAACAATGTAAAAGCCTTTCTTAACTGGAGGAGCTGTATAAAAACAGGATTGACTGATTTGGGCCTTCAGGCCTGTTACTGAGAGATTCTTATTCCACTGGGTTCAAAGTGGATTCTTTTTTTTTTTGTGGGTACCGGGGGGACGACCTCAGGACCTCACGCGCCAACAGGCACCCGTGCCGCTGAGCGATATCACCGGCCCCTTTTTCCTATGTGGGTTCCGGGAGTCGAACTCGGGCCTTCACGCTTGCAAGGCAGGCGCTTAAACCGCTGAGCCATCTCACCGGCCCAAAAGTGGATTCTTTTTTAAGGTATTTTTTTTTTTTTTATTTTAAAGAGAAGAAAAAACAAAACAAATCAAAAAAAGAACAAATTTTCAAAATAACATAATATGAGGGTAACAATGGTCAATGCATTACGTATTATTATTATCTTTAAGTTAGTTATTCAGGATACCAGACATTAGCATTCAATTGTCCAAACATTATTGGCTCAAACCTTACTCTTCAATGAACTAAGTAAAATTGGTAGTGTATCTATCTTAACCATCTTATATATATATATACAATTTTTTTTCCCTTTCCCTTCTTTCTTTTCCCTATTCCAGTCTCTCTTTCCTATTGACCAGTTTCTTTTTGATTCACCGTGTCTATTGTACATTTTGGATCTTATTTACTCTTTCAGTTTCTCATACTAGAGAGACAATACGATGCTTACACATGTGCGTCCGGTTTATTTCATTTATGAGTATTTTCTCGAGTTGCATCCATTTACTTATAAAAGTCTCCAGTTTATCCTTCTTTATGGCTGAATAGTACTCCATTGTATAAAAATACCACATCTTTCTTATCCATTCCTCAGTTGATGGGCATTTGGGTTGTTTCCAAGATCTGGCTATTACAAATTGTGCTGCTATAAACATGGGTGCACATATATCGCTGTAGTACGATGTTTTTAATTCTTCTGGGAAGATGCCCAGAAGGGGAATAGCTGGGTCAAATGGGACCTCCAACCCTAGTTTTTTGAGGAATCTCCACACTGACTTCCACAGTGGCTGTACCAGTCGACACTCCCACCAACAGTGAAGAAGGGTTCCTTTTTCCCCACAGCCCCTCCAGCATTTGTTATTAGTTGATTTCTTTATAGTAGCCATTCTTTCTGGGGTGAGATGGTATCTCAGTGTTGTTTTAATTTGCATCTCTCAAATGACTAGTGACGTTGCACATTTTTTTGTATATTTATTTGCCATTAGTATTTCTTCATCTGAGAAATGTGTATTCGTCTCAGATGCCCATTTTTGGAGTGGGTCTTTAAATTTGGGAGGTCTGATTTTTTTGAGTTCTTTATATGTTCTCCATAGTAATCCTTTGTCTGAGGAACAGCTGGCAAACATTTTTTCCCATGTTGTGGGTTGTCTTTTCACTCTGTTGGTGGTTTCTCTTGCTGTGCAAAAGCTTTTTAATAAGATGAGATCCCAGTTATTGATTCTTTGGGATAGTTCCCATGCGGTTGAGTTTTTATTCATAAAGTCTTTGCCTACACCAATGTCTTCAAGGGTTTTACCTATCCTACCTTCCAGCAGATTTAATGTTTCTGTTTTAATATTTAGATCTCTGATCCATTTTGAATTTAGTTTAGTGCATGGTGAAAGATATGGGTCTAGTTTTAATCTTCGGCATGTGTAGAGCCAGTTTTTCCAGCACCATTTATTAAGGAGGCTATCTTTCTTCCAGCGAATGTGTTTGGCACCTTTGTCAAAGATAAGGTGGCAAAGTGGATTCTTATTCTACTGTATCAAGTTTTAGTTATAGCCGTTAGTTGTAATGACTTAAAAAAAGAAACACAGGGTTAACCAAAGAAATGTTGAAATTTTTCTCCTTACAGCAAAACAGGATTTTTAAGTGAAACAGTCTGAATAAGTTTGTTTGTTATTATGTTTAGCTTCTGAATGAAACCAGTCTTTTTTAGCCAGGGATAAAGATACTGCCTCTCTTCTCATCCTCCCAAACAGTGTTTGAGTAACTGGTTGGTTGTGTTGCAATTCGCAGTTGGTACAGAATCTGAATAATTAGACAGGTGGGTTTTGCAGAGACCCAGGACACAAGTAATGACTGTTGAATCAAACAACTCCTGAGTAGGAAGCAATTTTTCTAAATGAATTGATTAATGACATTCTTTAGTTTATTTTTATTTCCATGGCTTGAACAAGGTTGCTATAATGTCAAGGGCATGGGGAAATAGAAACTCTCATACTTTGGTGTTAGTGGTACAAATTGTAACTTCCTCTTTGAAAGGTGATTTGGCAGCATCTATTAAAATAAAAAAAAAAATGTATGTACCCTTTGACACAGTTCTGCTTCTGGGAATTTACCCAATAAATACAAGTCATGCTGGCAAATATCTAGTTACTGCAGCACTGTTCAGAGAGGCAAAACATTGGAAATAACCTAAAAGGCCATCAGTGCAGCTCTGCTTTAAAATTAAGGTACACATATACAATGGAATATTATGTAGCTCTTTCAAGGAATGAGAATTATTGATAACTACTGATACAGGATAATCTTCAGGATATATATCATAAAGCAAGTTATAGTAAAGTATATCTAGTATGCTACTATATGTGTAAAAAAAAAAACATGCAAACTGGGCATGGTGGCACACGCTTGTAATCCCAGTACTTGGGAGGCTGAGGCAGGAGGATCACGATGAGTTCAAGGCCAGCCTGGCTATAGTGAATTCCAAGCCAGCCTCAACTACACAGTGAGACCCTGTCTCAAAAAACAAAACAAAACAAAAAACAAAACATGCAGATGGTTCTATATGCAGAGAATGTCACTGGAAAGGTATTAGTAGCATTCAGCATTATCTGTTGATGCCAGTTGTGTAGCACACGCCTGTAATCCCAGCACTCAGGAGGCTGAGGCAGGGGGGGTCACTGAGAGTTTGAGGCCAGCTGGGGCTTTGTAGTGAGTTGAAGGCCAGACTGAACTACACAGTGAGACCCTGTCTAAAAAAAACACAAAACCCTGTTGAATACTGTTCTTTTTTTAAAATTTTTTTTGAATGCTGTTCTAAGAGCTTTCATAAATTAAGACATTTAATCACAACAATTTTATCGAGGTAGGTGATACTATTCTCATCTTATAGATTAGGTAACTTTCACGAAACCACAAGAATCTGGTAACAGTGATTACTTTTACAAAGGGGGACTGTAAGACTAAGGTTTAGAGTAGAAAGACTTATTTTCATTGTATATCATTTTCAGCTCTATGTAGTTTTTCATGTTTTTTTCTTTTTTTAATTAATTAATTTTTTTTTAAAGACAAGAAGTAAACATTCTCCTGTATTAACAGACTCAAGCATTAGAGAATGTACAAATACCTTTTGGAGAGAAACATTACTCAGTATAAGATTAAGCCATGTAAAAGCTAGGTAAAAATAGAAGACTAAGGAATGGAATAGTCACAGTGAAATTGCATTTTCATACTAGGGAGACAATATGATGTTTACAAATGTGTGTCCGGTTTATTTCACTTGTGAGTATTTTCTCAAGTTGCATCCATTTACCTATAAAAGTTTCCAGTTTATCTTTCTTTATGGCTGAGTAGTACTCCACTGTATAAAAATACCACATCTTTTTTATCCATTCCTTGGTTAATGGGCATTTGGGTTGTTTCCACGATCTAGCTATTACAAATTGTGCTGCTATAAACATGGGTGCTCATATATCACTGTGGTATGATGTTTTTAATTCTTCTGGGAAGATGCCCAGAAGGGGAATAGCTGGGTCAAATGGGACCTCCAGTCCTAGTTTTTTGAGGAATCTCCACACTGATTTCCACAGTGGCTGTACCAGTCGACACTCCCACCAACAGTGGAGAAGGGTTCCTTTTTCCCCACAGCCCCTCCAGCATTTATTATTAGTTGACTTCTTGATAATAGCCATTCTTCCTGGGGTGAGATGGAATCTCAGTGTTGTTTTCATTTGCATCTCTCGAATGACTAGTGATGTTGAACATTTTTTCATATATTTATTTGCCATTTGTATTTCTTCATCTCAGAAGTATGTATTCATCTCAGATGCCCATTTTTGGATTGGGTCTTTAAATTTGGGAAGTCTGATTTTTTTGAGTTCTTTGTATGTTCTCGATAGTAATCCTTTGCCTGAGGAACAGCTGACAAACATTTTTTCCCACGTTGTGGGTTGTCTCTTCACTCTGTTGGTGGTTTCTTTTGCTGTGCAGAAGCTTTTTAATAACATGAGATCCCAGTTGTTGATTCTTTGTGATACTTCCTGTGCCATTGAGGTTTTATTCATAAAGTCTTTGCCTACACCAATGTCTTCAAGAGTTTTACCTATTCTATTTTCCAGGAGATTAAATGTTTCTGTTTTGATATTTATATCTTTGATCCATTTTGAATTTAGTTTAGTGCACGGTGAAAGATATGGGTCTAATTTTAATATTTGGCATGTGTAGAGCCAATTTTTCCAGCACCATTTATTAAAGAGGCTATCTTTCTTCCAGTGAATGTGTTTGGCACCTTTGTCAAAGATAAGGTGGCTTAGTATGTCTGGAGTTGTTTCTGCATCTTCTAATCTGTTCCATTGATCTTCAGGTCTGTTTTTTTTGCCAATACCACACTGTTTTTATCACAGTAGCTTTATAGTATACTTTCAAATCAGGGATTGTGATACCCCCTGCCTTGCTTTTGTTGCCCAGAATTGCCTTTGCTGTTCTAGGTCTCTTCTGGTTCCAGATGAATTTTAGGATTGTTTTCTCTAAGTCTGTGAGATATGTTGTTGGGATTTTGATGGGAATTGCATTAAATCTGTATAACAATTTTGGAAGTATGGCCATTTTCACTATGTTGGTTCTCCTACCCAAGAGCAAGGGATATCTTTCCATTTTCTGATATCCTCTTCAATCTCTTTTTTCAGAGTTATTGTAGTTTTCAGTGTAGAGGTCTTTTACTTCCTTTGAGAGATTGATTCCTAGGTATTTTATTTTTTTGGATGTTATTGTGAAAGGTGTTGTTTCCCTAATTTCTCTCTCAGTGAGTTTGTTATTTGTGTACAGGAAGGCTATTGATTTTTGAGTGTTGACTTTGTATCCAGCTACACTACTGAATTTGCTTATTAAATCTAACAATTTTTTAGTGGAGTTTTTGGGGTCTTCTACGTAGAGTATCATGTCATCTGCAAATAATGATAATTTAACTTCTTCCTTTCCAATCATATTTCCTTTTATTTCTTTCTCTTGTCTAATTGCTCTGGCTAAAGTTTCCAGGACTATGCTGAATAAGAGTGGGGACAGTGGACATGCTTGTCTTGTTCCTGATTTTAGAGAGAAGGCTTTCAGTTTTTGTCCATTTAGTATGATATTGGCTGCTGGTTTGTCATAGATAGCTTTTATCAGATTGAGATAAAGACCATCTATTCCAATTTTCTGTAGGGTTTTTTATCATGAATGCGTGCTGGACTTTGTCCAAAGCTTTTTCTGCATCTATTGAGATGATCATATGATTTTTGTCCTTGGTTCTGTTAATATGGTGTACATTTATTGATTTACGTATGTTGAACCATCCCTGCATCCTTGGGATGAATCCAACTTGGTCATGGTGTATAATCTTCTTGATGATTTGCTGCATTCTGTTTGCCAGTATCTTATTGAGGATTTTTGCGTCTATGTCCGTTAGGGAGATTGGTCTGTAGTTCTCTTTCTTAGTTGGGTCCTTCTCTGGTTTTGGTATCAGGGTAATGCTTGCTTCCAGGAATGAATTTGGGAGTATTGCTTCCCTTTCAATTTCATTAAAGAGTTTGAGAAGTAGTGGTGTTAGGTCTTCTCTAAATTTCTTGGAGAATTCGGCAGTGAATCCATCAGGGCCTGGACTTTTCTTTGTTGGGAGGTTTTTAATTACATCTTCGATTTCATTGATAGTTATTGGTTTATTTAGGATTTTTATATCTTCTTGGTTGAGCTTTGGTAATTCATATGTATCTAGGAATCTGTCCCTTTCTTCTGCATTTTCCATCTTATTAGAATACAAGTTTTCAAAGTAGGTGTAGATGATCTGCTGGATTTCTGCAGGGTCCATTGTGATATCGCCCTTTTCATTCGTCATTGCGTGGATTTGAGTACTTTCTTTCCTTTTTTTAATAAGGTTGGATAAGGGTTTGTCAATTTTATTTAATCTTTCAAAGAACCAACTCTTTGATTCATTGATTCTTTGTATTGTTTTTTTAGTCTCCAATACGTTAATTTCTGCTCTGATCTTTATAATTTCCTCCCTTGTACGAGCTTTTGGCTTAGCCTGCTCTTCTTTTTCTAGAAGTTTGAGGTTCACCATTAGGATGTTTATTTGTGCTTGCTCTGTTTTCCTGATCTAGGTATTTAATGCTATAAATTTCCCTCTTAGGACTGCTTTCATTGTATCCCATAAGTTCCAGTATGTTGTACTGTCATTATCATTCAGTTGCAGAAACTGTCTAATTTCTTCTTTAATTTCATCTGTGACCCATTGGTTGTTGGGTAGGGTGCTATTTAATTTCCATGTGTTTAGGAAGTTCTTGTGGTTTCTTTTGCCATTGATTTCCAATTTCATTGCACTATGGTCTGATAATATACATGGGATAATTTCAATTCCTTTGCATATACTTAAGCAGGTTCTATGAGCTAGTATGTGGTCTATTTTGGAGAACGTCCCATGTGCAGCTGAGAAGAATGTGTATTCTGATGTGGGGTGGAACACTCTGTAGACATCTACTAAGTCCATTTGTTCCAAAGTTTGGTTCAGTTCTAATATTTCATTGTTGATTTTTTGTCTAGTTGATCTGTCTTTTTGTGACACTGGGGTATTGAGATCCCCCAATACAATGGTATTAGTGCTCATTTGATTTTTTATGTCCATTAATATTTGTTTTATATAGTTGGGTGCACTGGTATTTGTTGCATATATATTTATGATCATTATCTCTTCCTCTTGGATTGTTCCCTTTACAAGGATGTAATGACCGTCTTTATCTCTCTGAATCATTCTTGGCTTGAAATTCACTTTGTCTGCAAGAAGAATAGCTACCCCTGCTTTTTTCTGGGTTCCTGTCGCATGGAGTATTGTTTTCCATCCTTTGACTTTCAGTCTATGAATTTCTTTTTGAATTAAATGTGTTTCATGGGCCGGTGAGATGGCTCAGCGGCGTAAGCGCTTGCCTGGCAAGCGCGAGGGCCCGAGTTCAACTCCCGGATCCCACATAAGAAAAAAGGGCCGTGATATCGCTCAGCGGCACGGGCGCCTGCTGGCGCACGAGGTCCTGAGGTCGACCCCCGGTACCCACAAAAAAAAAAAATGTGTTTCTTGTATACAGCATATTGTTGGATCTTGCTTCTTGATCCAATTTGCCAGTCTGTGCCTTTTGATTGGTGAATTGAGACCATTAACACTGATGGTTAAAACTGATATGTGTTGACTTATCCTTGTCATGTTATTTTGCTGTTGTTGGCTCCCCCTCTTTTTTATTTTTTTTCCCCTCCTCTTTAATTGTTTGCCCTGCCTGGTGGATTCCTTCTGTTAGGGTTCCTGGAGTTGTAGTCCTTGTTATCCCTTTCTAGAATGTCCTTCAAAACATTTTGGAGTGCTGGTTTGGTGGTTATAAATTTTCTTAGATGTTCTTTGTCATGGAAGTATTTTATTTCTCCATGAATTTTGAAAGCGCTTGGAATGATTGTTTTTCATGTTTATGCACTGCTTCAAAAATTTTAAAGTTAAATCACCAAAAACATATTTTGTTTATCCATTCATCCCATGATGAACAGTTAGATTGCTTCCACCTTTTGGCTAGCGATTATGAACATTTTAAAACATACTCAAAGGTAGAGGAAATAGTACTGTAATAGCCATCATCCAATTATCAAGATTTTTGCTGCCATTTTACCCCTGCATACCATTTCTTAAAATATGATGATATTTTCTTATAAAATAACAATTTGGGGGCTATTTGGTATTTCCCACTCCATGATATAATTTCCTCGATTATCCTCCAAATGTTTTATAACTGGTTTGCTTGAAACCATATCTAAACAAGGTCCATATACATTACATTTGGTTTCATATTTCTAGGCTCTTAAAATTGGAAGCAGAAAAAAAATGGGATCGGTCTGCCCTCACTTTTTTTTTTAATGCTATGATTTCGCTGCAGAATAACTCAATTTTTATAAGCGGCCTTTACTGAAAAAAAAATTCCACATTTTAAAGAAATCAAATAGTGTGTATTGAAGTGCCAGAACCTAGTTTTATTTCAAAATGCTCCAAAGGGCAATAAAGACAGTACTAGTATTCATAAAAATCTCTCACCGTGACCGGGTGGCTCCCTACCTGTCAGGTGACTGCCCCAGGACAATCAAACTAATTACAATTTTGGTCTGGGCAGATGCAGCGGAGGGGGCAGCAGGGGGCAGGATTACCTTCTCCTGGAAGGGGAGTCCAGGAAGCTCCTGCCAATGCTAAGCGGAGCAAATGGTTTTCAGGTTAAAAACAAAGATAATCAAATGAAAAGTTTCCTCTGAATATAGAGATACATGAAGGAAATTGCCAGAGAATGAGGTGCTGAAGAAACATTACTGAATTTAAATACACAGGCCCAAGAAATTGTGGTTGAAAGGGTAATCAAGACTGGGCTTTTACAATGGGGCAAAGGAATTGGCGTCAGCTGATGGGAATGAAGAGACCGCGAGTGCAGAGTCGCATAAACAGCGGTGCTCTGCCAGGGAGGGATCGAAACCCGTCCGCTTCTCTACAAGGGGACAATAACCAGGACGTAGGGCAAAGCCACAGAGGGCGAAGGGAGAAGCAAGTCAGGCACTGGAGAAAATTTCAGCTTAGAACTGCGGACGTTTGAGAGGCAATTCTGCAGCCAGTTTTTCCACGGGCTGGAACAATCAGGGACAAAGGTACTAAGCACGAAGTCGGAGAACTGGTCATAGCCACCCACATCACAGAACCCAGGGCAAAATCCTGGGCGCGTCTCAGCAGGTGACTCGTAAGAGTCACCGGACGTGTGTCATAACCGGAGCCTCCGCCGCGGAAAATAGTCCCTGGCCGCGCCGACTCCAAAGGGAGGCGAAGGGTGGGAGCGGCGTAGCCCTCGGAGCGTGTGTCCCGGAAGCGGCGGGAGCGTAGCCAATCCCTGCGAGGAAGGGCGTGGCTAACTTGACCGTGGATCCTTCCGCTCCTGCAGACCGTGCTGAGGCCGGGGAAACCGCCATTTTGGATGCTGAGCGGTGTTTGGGAAGGTGGTCTTGGAGGTTTTCACTCTTGAAGTCGGTTAGGTGAGTGTGGCGTTCTCAGCCTGAGGAATCCTTTTCTTAGTCTTCGCTCTGCGTCTAGAATTTGGCAGTCTCCAGCCAACGCTGGGGCCCGGAGTTCAAACGACAGTAGGGGTGGTGGAGGACGAGAAAAGGAAGTCTTGGAAATGAGGGTCAGGCTGGAGGTCGGGCCCTGGGGGCAGGGGCGCCGGCGGGGACCCGGGCAGGGGTGGGGGCGTGGCGGGGCTGCGAGGCCGTTGGGCCGTGACCCAAGCCGCCAGACTTTTTTGTGGTCCTTCCTGCCTCGCGGTGTCGCTTCCTTCAGGCGCAAACGCCGTGGCCCGGGCCTGGGCTCGGGCCCTTCGGCGTCACCCCGCCCAGTCTTGGGCCCAGAAACGTCTCTTTCTTTTTTTCTTTTTTTCTTTTTTTGGTACCGGGAAGCGAACTCAGGACCTTGCCCTTGTCAGGCAGGCGCTTGTGCCGCTGAGCTGTATCCCCGGCCCCCGGAAACGTTTCTGGGAGATCGGTGTCTCAGTGCCTCGCCGGGCTGATCGCCTCCGAAACCAGGCTGCCTGTGCCGGGCGGGTCGGTCGCCTGAGCTTATTCCCGGGGGACCCAAATGGGCCTCCCCTCTTTGGTCGGAGAAACCACCTTTTCTCGCGGAAACGAGCAGCGACCTCTGCCCCCGTCGCAGACTCCCGAGGACCGGGGACCTCGCGAGGAGCCAATTCCCCGTGGTTGCCTTTCTCCTCTTTGTGTTCTCAGTGTCTGTCTTCCGGGGTTAGGCCTTGAAACTCACCTGCATTAACTTTAAAGAAGATCGAGCCCCTAGAGCTTTCGTTTAATAATAGGTAAAAGCGCTGTAGGGTAATCGCGAAGACACAGCCACTTTCTCTGTGCTCATAAGCGAAAAGGTCTGGTCTTAAATGCTCTTTTGGAGGGCTTGTGATTTTTTAAATTTTTTGGGTATGCTTATGTAGTTCTTTTTAGCTTTTTGTTTTGGGAAACGTTAAATACACGGAAGTAGAGAAACCGTCAGCTCACGGTCTTCTCTTGTATTCTCTATACTTACATATTTTCATCTTAATAAGTAATTAATGCATTCATTTGTTTTACCAGCAACTCTTCTGAGTCACATTTGGGATGGGAAGACTTGGTAATAGTTATTGGAGAATAAGAATGTTTTGAAACGTCAATATTAGTATCGCATTTTTAAGATAGCTTCTTAAGTCTTATTTTAAAGTTTTTTTTTTTTTTTTTTTTTTTTTTAATGTGGGTTCCGGGAGTCGACTTTAGGACCTCGCGCTTGCCAGGCAGGCGCTTGTGCCGCTGAGCTATCTCACCGGCCCTTAAAAGTGTTAATCCCTGTGTAAGGGTGCATGGCTGTAATCCCAGCATTTGGAAGGCTGAGGCTGGAGGATGCTGAGTTTGAGGCCAGCCTGAACAACTACGTTAGACCCTGGACCAGAAGGCCAAAAAAAAAAAAAACAGTGTTACTGTCTAAATTATTTTTCATTTTCTGTCGCTGCCTCTGGCTTCTAAAAGATCTGAAGCTTCAGAATCTCCAACTCTAGTCTACTTAATTTCTCACTTTTTTTTTTTTTTTTTTTTTTGTGGGTACCGGGGGGTCGACCTCAGGACCTCGCGCGCCAGCAGGCGCCCGTGCCGCTGAGCGATATCACCGGCCCCTTTTTCGTATGTGGGATCCGGGAGTCGAACTCGGGCGCTTGCGCTTGCCGGGCAGGCGCTTAAGCCGCTGAGCCATCTCACCGGCCCCCTTAATTTCTCACTCTTATAAAATAATCAGGATCGCAATGATATGGAACCTATTCTGACTTTAAAATAAAACTGGAAAACAGCCAAGTGTAGTGGTGCATGCTTATAATCCCATTACTTGGGAGGCTGACTCAGGAAGATCCTTTGTGAGATCAAGGCTATGAACTATATATATAGCAAGACCCTGTCTTAAAAAATTAAAACAAAAAAAAAGCCCTAGAAAACAAAATGTCTAAATAATTTCAAATACAGGAAAAATAAAATGCATGGGCTTATTTCAGCATTATTGTTATAAATGTCAAATAAGGAATTCATAAGAAAATTGTTATGCAATGGGATATTAGGCAGCCACTAAAATCAAGTTTTTGTAACCTGATACAATGTTAGGTGATAAAAGAATTTAATAATGCTCTTAGTCTGTGGGTACAACTTGTTAAAAATATGCCTTAACTCTTGGTAAAAAGTGTACCCAATGGATTTTTTTGCAATGTGTTTATAGCTTATTGGGAAGTAAGATAAAGACACCTTTTTTTTTTTTTTTTTTTTCCCCTAATGTGGGTACCAGGAGTTGAACTCAGGACCTCATGCTTGCCAGGCAGGCACTTATGCCGCTGAGCTATCTCACCAGCCCACTTTTTTTTTTCCTTAATTAATTTTTTAAAGGCACTTTAATAATACCTATGGATTCCAGTATTTGTGACTCATTCCACAAAACTTTGATGGTCTCTGAATTCTGGAGCCAGCCCTTCCTCTGTCCCTCCCTTCTCCATCCATCTGTGGTTAGGAATTGAACCCAAGATCTTTGTGCTAAGCTACATCTCAGCCCCTTTTTTATTTTGAGACAGGGTCTGTGTTAGCTACTTTCTCATTGCTGGGACACAATACCCAGCACCCACGATTTAAAGAAGAAAGTTTTATTTTGACTCGCAGTTTGTAGTCCATAGTCAGGTGGCTCCATGTAGAGTGGCATGGCAAAGGGGTATGATAGGAAGAACAGCTCATGGCAAGGGAGACAAGCAGAGAGAGATAAAGAAGGAGGGAGAGGGAGATAGCTTTCCAGGCTACGCCCTCAGTGACTCATCTTCTCCAATCAGGCTTTAGCTCCCAGCATCACATTTAGCTGTAAATTCATCAGTGGGCTAATTCACTGATTAGTATCATCCCCCCCATGATCCAGTTACCTCCCCAAAGCCCCACTTATGAGCACATGAGGCTTTGGGGTGACATATAGACAGAAACCATAACAGAGTCTGACTAAATAATTAGGATGCCTAGGTTAAGCCCAAACTTGTGATCCTCCTGCCTCAGCCTCCCAGAGTAGTAAGATTACTGATGCGAGTCCCCAGACCGGGCTTGAAACCTATACTTTCTTGTGAATTACTCATGCTGGTGGTGGTGTAGTTCTTACTGTCTTAAAATTTCAGTCTTGATTAGTTTGGTTAGGAAAGCTCTGAGTACAGCTTACTGTGAAAATATGGTAAACTTCTGGCAATTTGTACAGGAAATGTTTTTAAGAGAATTGAACAATATTATCTCGAGAATGCATTCTAGCTCCACAATGTTTTATATTTCTAGTACTATGTTGCAATTTTGCAGCTGCAGTAGTCATACCTAAATCTGTGTATGTCATTTTGTAAAAGAGATGTTCAGAAAAACAATGAAAGTTTTTGTATTGCAAAATGTCTTTCTAGCCATTACTGACTCTGCTCTCTCCCTTTCTCTTCATACTTTTGGAGCTACAGACCCTGAAGCTGGGCGGAAAAATTTTTTTTCCCCTAGTAGGATTTGAACTCAGGGCGTCACACTTGCCATCATCCCCAGATTGACTGATTGATACCAGGAATCGAACTCAGGACCTCGCACTTGCCAGGCAGGTGTTGTGCCGCTAAGCCATATTCCCAGCCCTATTTATTTATTTTTTGAGACAGGGTCTCGCCAGGTAGTTCAGGCTGGACTTGAACTCACTGTGTAGTCTAGGTTGGCCTGGAACTCCAGAGATCCTTTGGCCTCAGCCTCCTAAGTGCTGGGATTACAGGCATGTGCCACCACGCCCAGTTTAGAATTTTTTTTTTAACTTTTAGGTTGTTTTCCCGAAAATCAGTATTCCTTCTCATACAAGATACAGTGTATGTTCGCTTTGGAAACTAGGTTCAAATTCCTAAGTAAGTCACTCTTACGTATTAAAGTAGTTTGGAGGCTCATTTATTTTGTATGTTGGTAATTAGGACATGTTTGTAGTTATTTTATAGGTTCATATCATTGTCTTTAATGATTAGGTTTTTTTGCAGATAGGACCCTATTGAAGAGGAGTTGAAAATCCTCAATACCTACCAAAATAGTGCAGCAGATTATTTCTGTTCCTTAAATCTAAAAAAGGTAGATTATATAGAACTTTATTTATTTATTTATTTTTTTTGATTATATAGAACTTTAAAACAGCATTATATTTTAGTTAAATATGTTCATACTGTTAACAAATTAACATAAAAATGAGTCATAATTTTCCTAGGCAGTATGAAAGTAACACTGGCACTTAAGTAGTTAAGGCTGGGGATGTAGCTCAGTGGTAGAGCTCTTGCCTATCATGCATTAGGCCCTGGGTTCAATCTACAGTATCACCAAAAAGAAAAAAAAAGTTGAAGTCCTCCAGTGAGACTGAAACAGGTTAACCAGAAATGTTAGGGGTTGGCTATATTGCTCAGTGATAGAGGGCTTGCCTAGCATGCTTGAGATTCTAGGCTCCTTCCTCATCATTGCCCCCTACCCCCCCCCAAAAAAAAGGCAAGAGTAAAAAGATTCAAAAGCATACTGTAATATTTTATTTTAATCTAAAAGACTTGGGAGCTGGGTGTGGTGGTGCATGTCTGTAATTCCAGCACTTGGGAGGCTGAGGCAGGAGGATTGTCGCAAGTTCAAGGCCAGCCTGGGCTACATAGTGAGGCCCCGTCTCAAGAAAAACCGAGACAGGGCCGGTGAGATGGCTCAGTGGCATAAGCGCCTGCCTAGCAAGCGCAAGGTCCTGAGTTCGACTGTCAGTACCCACATACGAAAAAAGGGCTGGTGTTATCGCTCAGCGGCATGGGCGCCTGCTGGCGTGCGATGTCCTGAGTTCAACCCCCAGTACCCACAAAAAAAAAAAAAAAAAAAAAGAAAAGAAAAACCAGGACAGAAAAACAAAAAAAACATGGGAAAAGTCTGTTATCATTGTTTTTTGTGGTACTGGCAATTAAGCCCAGGGTCTGGTGCTGAGCCCTATCCCAGCTCTTTTTATTTTAAGACCAGGTCTTTCTGCGTTAGCTAGGTTGGCCTTGAACTTGGTTGGGATCCTCCTGTCTCAGCCTCTCAAGTAGGTAGGGATACTAGTTTGTACCCAGATTTAAGTTTTTTTTTTTTTTTTTTAATTCTGATGGCTGAAACTTTTTTTCTTTTTTGAAATTTATTTGACAAATGCTTGTATGGTGCTTACTGTGAGTGTGTAACACTGTGCTAATTTCTTTAGAAATTTTCATGGCCAGGTGTGGTTGCACACACCTATAATCCCAGCACTTGAGAGGCTGAGGCAGGAGGATCGCTGCAAGATTAAGGACAGCCTGGGCTACATAGTGAGTTCAGGACCAGCTTATACTACACAGTGAGACCCTGTCTAAAAAAAAAAAAAACAAAAACAAAAAAAATTTTCATTTAACTCCAATACCAGGCCATGAGATGTGGAGGTTCATGTATTTGTTACTGATTTTCCTTAGATGTTTGACAGTTTGATAGAATTTACCAGGGAAGCAAAAAAAAAAAAAAAATGTTTTTCCCTTTGTGGGAATCCTTGGGGATTGGACTCAAGTCCTTGATGCATTTTAGCCAAGGACTATACCACTGAGCTATACCCCTAACCCCTATTATTTTACTTTATTTTATTTTTATTTATTTTTTGTGGGTACCGGGGATCGAACTCAGGACCTTGCGTGCCAGTAGGCGCCTGTGCCACTGAGCGATATCACCGGCCCTTTTTTCATATGTGGGTACCGGGAGTCGAACTCAGGACCTCGCGCTTGCCAGGCAGGCACTTACGCCACTGAGCCATCTCACCAGCCCTTATTTTATTTTATGAGGTAGGGTCTTACTGTTTCCCAAGCTATCTTGAATTTGTAATTCTGCTTCAGCCTTCTGAATATCTGGGATTACAGAAGTGTGCCACCATGTCTGGCTGTGCCTGGATATTTTTGGGATGGTTTTTAAATTTTAGATTTCAATTTTTGTCGTAGTGCAGTTTCTTTTCTTTTCTTTTCTTTTTTTTTGTGGGTACCGGGGGTCGACCTCAGGACCTTGCGCACCAGCAGGTGCCCGTGCTGCTGAGCGATATCACCGGTCCTTTTTTCGTATGTGGGTTACGGGAGTCGAACTTGGGCCCTCGCGCTTGCCAGGCAGGCGCTTATGCTGCTGAGCCATCTCAGCGGCCCCAGTTTTATTTTCTTTTTTTTTTTTTTGTGGGTACCGGGGGGTCGACCTCAGGACCTCGCGCACCAACAGGCACCCGTGCCGCTGAGCGATGTCACCGGCCCCTTTTTCGTATGTGGGATCCGGGAGTCGAACTCGGGCCCTTGTGCTTGCAAGGCAGGCGCTTACGCCGCTGAGCCATCTCACCGGCCCATCCAGTTTTATTTTCTTTATGTTGATTTTACTAAATTTTTTCTAAGGGGTTTGTCCATGTTGTCTCATTGAATTTGTGGCTATAAATTGGAATTAATATCATCTTTATGTATGTAGAATCTGTACTGATACCTCCTTTTTCAGTCCTGTTATTGATAATGTAATTTTTCCTGTGTGTGTGTTTGTGTTATACAGGTTTCTGTTTTTTATCTTTTTTTTTTTTTTTTTGTGTGTGTGTGTGTGTGTGTGTGTGTGTGGGTTCCGGGAGTTGAACTCAGGACCTCGCGCTTGCCAGGCAGGTACTTATGCTGCTGAGCTATATCACCGGCCCTGTTTTTTATCTTGAAGAAACCAACATGTGATTTCACTCATTTTCTTGTTTTCCCCTCTTCAGCTGCACTTTTTTTTTTTTTTTTTTGTACCAGGAATCAATCTCATGACCTCGCTTACCAGGCTTATGCCACTGAGCTATATCCCCAGCCCTGGTTGCATTGATTCTTATCTTTTGTTTTTTTATTTTCCTGCTTGCTATTGGTTAATTTTGTTCAGTTTCTGGTTCCTAAAGGTGAAATTTAGGTTACTAATTGGAGCCCTCTTATAAGCCTTAGTGGTGTAAGTGTCCCCCTAAATACATCCTTGGCTACATCCCACCGATTTTTCCCTCCTTTTCTTGGCAGTACTGGAGATCTAACCCAGGTGCACTAACAATGAGCTACATCTCCAGGCCTCCCCTCTGCCCATTTGATTTGATTTAATTTAGTTTTGAGAGAGGGATTTGCTAAGTTGTCCAGGCTAGTGCCAAATGTGCAACCCTCTGGTCACAGTTTCCCAAGTGGTTGAGATTCCAGGCATGCACCACCGTACTTGGTTTGTATCTTCACATACTGTCAGTTCATACCTTTTTTTAAAGAAATTTTAATTGAGACACTTTAACCCTTGGATTATTTATTTTGAAGTTCGTCTTTAATTTCCAAAGCTGGTGTGGTGATGCATGCCTGTGATTCTAGCACTCAGGAAGCTGAGGCAGGAGGATCACTGCAAGTTGGAGGCCCACTTGGGCTACATAGTCAGTTCAAGGCCGGCATGAACTACATAGCTAGACTCTGTCTCAAAAGCAGACAAACCAAAAACCCCAAAAACAAATGGCAGGAGATTTTTATTTTTTTTTTTTTGTGGGTACCAGGGGTAGAGCTCAGGACCTCGCGCACCAGCAGGCACCCGTGCTGCTGAGCAATATCACCGGCCCTCTTTTCGTATGTGGGTTCCAGGAGTCGAACTCGGGCCCTCGCGCTTGCCGGGCAGGCACTTATGCTGCTGAGCCATCTCACTGGTCCCCAGCAGGAGATTTTTTATTAATCTTGTGATGAGAATAATAATTCTTGATAGTAATAATTCCATTATGGATTTTAAAACTTTTATTTTTTGCAGTGCTAGGGGTCAAACCTGGGTCCTTGTATATATATGCTAGGCAAGTGCTCTACTGATAATCAGGTTTTGGGGTACTGGGGACTCCTAGAGAGTCTAGGTTCTTGTCCTGAATAAAGTGTTGGACAAAACAAGTATAAAAGGTAGTAAGGCTTTTACATTTATTAGAGGTAAGAAAAGAAAAATGCTCCGCAGAGTGAGTGCGGGCCATTTAAAAGTTGACAAAGAAGTGCAGTGCGCTTTGAGCAGGTCATTGTCAGTGAGAGAACGCAGTGGCTAGGAGGTTAATGGTGCCATCTTTTGTATCTCCCATTCCTCAGGCTGACATCAGGTCTTCCTATCAAAAACCTGCTTGAGTTCTCCTGAGAATTGAAGATGGCATTCTTTTGGGGACTTTTTTTCTGTGCCTTTCCTGGATCTTCTGATTGACAGGTCATGCCTACTTTCTCCACCCATTTGCTTCACTGGTTTAGTTTGCCCTAATCTGCTTTTTTTGTTTCTGACTCACTACATAGTCCAGGCTTGCCTCAAACTCTTGAACTCTTGGCCATCTTCCTCCCTCAGCCTCCGGAGAGCTAGGATTACAAGCATGCACCATGGCCCTTACTGTCATTGAGCTACACGCCCAGCTGAGAGTTTGTTTTTAGTCTTTTTTGTTGGTTTGTTTGCTTTTTTTTTTTTTTTTTTTTTTTTTTTTTTGGGTACCGGGGGGTCGACCTCAGGACCTCGCGCGCCAACAGGCGCCCGTGCCACTGAGCGATATCACCGGCCCCTTTTCCGTATGTGGGATCCGGGAGTCGAACTCGGGCCCTTGCGCTTGCAAGGCAGGCGCTTATGCCACTGAGCCATCTCACCGGCCCGGTTTGTTTGCTTTTTGAGACAAGGTCTCACTATATAGTCCAGGCCAGCTTTGAACTTGCCATGTAGTGCAGGCTAGCCTCAAACTCAGGCTGCTGAGTGCTGTAGGAGAAGCCATTCTTGGTATGATTTCAGTTTTGTATAGTTAGTTAACCTCCAGTATGATCTACATTATCATCAGTGTTGCTTGTGCACTTTGATTTTGAATGGAGTGTCTTATAAATGTCAGTGAGGTGCATTTGGGGGGTGTGTGCAGTTCTGTATCCTTACTGATGTTTTGGGTGCAAGATTGATCAGTTCCTAAGGAAGGGTATGTTGATGTCTTTGGCCACAGTTACATTTGTGTATTTTTTTGTTGTTGCTTCATGTATTTTGAAACTATTACAAGGTGTATTCACAATTAGGATTGTTATATTTTCTTGGTAAATTCACCCTTTTGTCATTGTAATATACTGTCTTATCACTGATATTTTTTCCATATTAGTAGAGCCCCTCTAAATTTCTTCTGATTAGCATACTTTTTTTTTTAAGAGACATACAGGGATGATAATTTAAAAGTAAGCACTCAAAGAAGTAGAGTGTGGACCTCGAGAGGGAAGTGTGCTACACTTTGGAGCTGGGAATATTTATGTTGTTTTGGTTTGGTTTGATTTGTTTTTTTTTTTTTTTTTTGGTACTGGGAATCTAACTCAGGACCTTGCACTTGCCAGGCAGGCGCTGTGCCGCTGAGCTATATCCCCAGCCTATTTATGTTTTTGACTGTAGAAAGCTCGAGCTACATCCCAGCTCAGGCTGGCCTGGAACCCACCTTGCGATCCTTCTGCCTCAGCCTCTGAGTAGCTAGAATTACAGGACTATGCCACTGTGACAACCCCTTTTTTTTTGTGGGGGGGATTACTGAGGATTGGACCCAGGGCCTTTGCACTGAGCTTCATCCCAATCCCTTTTAAAAATATTTACCGGATAAGTAGTAGTTACCTGATAAGACTCAAGTTACCCATGCTGGGCTTGATCTTTCTGTCTTCCTGTGTGAGCCTCCCAGAGTGATGTGATTACAGGCATGCATCACCATGCCCAACTATCTAATACTTTAAAATTTTGAGTTCTCTGTTTTTCAGCAGTTTGATTACAGTGAGTCTGGGCATGGCTCTTTAGATTTTGTTTGGCATTTGTGACCTTTTTGAGTCTGTAGATTCATATTTTGCTGAATTTGGGGAATTTTCAGCTACTAGCTTTTCAAAGTTTTTTCGTGTGTGTATGTGCTATGATGGGGGGAAATAACTCCCACCTGTTAGATGTACTGAAGTTTGTGGTCTCACAACATCAAAGAATAAAGTTGCAGGCCAGTGAGATAGCTCAGCGGAATAAGCGCCTGCCTGGCAAGCGCGAGGTCCTGAGTTTGACTCCTGGAACCCACACAAAGGAAAATAAGGGCCAGTGATATCGCTCAGTGGCACAAGTGCTTGCTGGCAAGTGTGAGAGGTCGACTCTCGGTACCCACATTTAAAAAAAAAGAAAATGAAATCGCAAACCAAAGGAGGAAGTTAGTAGAGTTTTATTGGAAATAAGAAGAGGAATAGCTCCTGGAGGGATCCTGAGTGGGTATCCGCTAAGGCTTTTTGGCAAGGGTAATTTATACAGTAAAATCACGAAGTGGATACAATGTTGGTCAAACTACACTCAGCCTATAGGATTGTACAGTTGCTTAGCTATTATTGATCCAATAGGGAAAGGAGTCACGGAGCAAGAATGTATGGAAAGAACAAAGGCATTCCTGGAAAGGGATGGGAGTATGGGTCTGGATATCCTGGTCACTCACCTATGAGTCTGATGCCTATGTGGGCTCACTGGACCAGGTGGTGCTAATTACAGTCTAATTTCAAACTGCTGTTTATCTCTAGGGAGGCTTGCAGGCCTGGCTGTTTGGTCTCCATCTTAAGGTATAGCTCTCTTCAGATTTGCCCACAGCCACAATCTTGGTGTGTCTCATCTTCCACCATCTTACACTATTGGTGTAAGGCCCAGTCCCTTTCTGACTGCATGTTAATTTCTATCTAGCTTAGCTGTCTGTAATAATAACACTATATCTGATATTCTCCGGGACTTGATGACAGCTGTTGATTCTTTGCTATTGTTTCGTAGATCTCTAAGGCTTTGTTTACTTTCAATATTTTTTTCTCATTTTTCACTTCAAGTATTTCCTTTTGATGCGCCTTCAAGCACACTGGCTCTTTAGCCTGACATTTTCTGTTGTGCTGTGTATCCCAAACAGTGTTTCTGACTTTGGTTATTTTTTATTTTTTATTTTTTTTTAATTTTTTTATCGTGCTTTCAACTGTAAGGTTTCTGTTTGTTTCCTTTTGTTTTTCTAAGAGACAGTGTCTTGCTCTGTGGCCTAGGCTGGCCTTGAACTGATACTCTAATATGATCTTCCTACCTCAGCTTTTCAAATAGCTGGGACTACAGGCATGTACTATTGCATGTGGCTTTTATTTCCTCTTTATTATCTTTCAGTTTTTCAAAAAAGCTAAAATATCTGGCCTGGTGGTGCATGCCTGTAACCCCAGTACTCCAGGAGACTTGAGCGGGGAGGATTGCAAGTTGGAGTCTTGTCTAATGAAACACTTCCAAAAACAAAAAAATAATGAAAAAGGGCTGGGAATATACAGCCCAGTACAAAGGCCCTAGGTTTATTCCTCAGCAGCCCCTCCCCAATCCATTCATGAATACTCTCCCTTATTGTAGCATTTTTCTAGTAGCTGTTTTGAAGTCTCTGTGAGTTAATTCTGGTATTTGTGTTGTCTCATGGATGTGTGTCTTTTCCTACATGACTTGTGAGGTTTTTTTAAACTATTCTCAGTCCACATTAGGGGTCCCTTTTCCAGCTTCCCAAGCCAGGAAGGCTTCCTCTTGATTCTTTTTGTGGTTGTACTGATGCTCACTTTTGGGTTTCAGGTTACTTTGCATCGAGGCCAGGGAATATCAGAGGAAGAAAAAAAGATAAACTTACTGCCAGTTTATTGGTACTTTAGAATCTGGTCGTCGTCTTCTACCTGCTTTTATTTTCTTTCTCAAAATTCTCAAATAGTTGCTACATGCATTTTGTTTAGGGTTTTTTGTGTTTGTTTAGGTTTTATACCTTATTTCAGTAAGAAAGAAATGGAGCTTTCAGCCCTGTTCCTTGTTATTTTTGTTCTTTTTCTTTGTGTTTTGAACTCGGTATGTAGCCTGCTCAGGCTGACCTCAATCATAAATCCTTCTGCCTCAGTTTCCTGAGTGTTGTGATTACAGCTGTGTGTCTTCGTGGTCCTGTGTACAAGTTTCTTTGGGGGAATATATTCAGGAATGGGTTTGCTGCATCTTAAGTTATGTATATACCTTTTAGTAAGACACCCGTCTCATTAAATATTACTAAAGTGGTATCTTAACATACATGCACAAGTTACACATTTATCTTGGCCAGTATTTCATATCTTACTTTTAAGTTTTGATGGTTTGTGCTTGCTCTCTCCCTTTCTCCCCTCCTTCCTTTTCCCTCTCCCCCCCTTTCTCTCTCTCTTTGCATTGTTGGTGGTCAAATGTAGGACCTCATATGTTCTGGGCAAGTGCCTTACTACTGAGCTACGCTCTCCCAATTAGCCAACTTGGCAGTTGTGATTTTTTTTGTTAGTACATTTACATGTAGGATTTTTAGACAAAATAATAAATGAAAACTTGAGACTAACTTCTCAGATTATCCTTCTCTTAGAAATGTTACTGTTTTCTAACATGGATACCCTGGTAAGTCAGTAGTACCAGGCTGTGTCCAAGTGTCATGGGGAGCCTAGGGCTCTGCCCTAAGGTGTGTACAGTCCCTTTCCACAATGTTGGAGATGAAGCAGGGTTTTGTGTCTGCACCTACATATTACTACAACTTCTCAGAGTTCTGTATACAGTTACTAAGAAGATAAACCATGCAGGAAACAATGTCTAGTGTACTAAGACTTTTAAAAGATCTTCAAGAAAAATGTTATTGTGAGTTTAGCAAGTTTGATTTATCCATAAATTGGATTAATTGTCTACCAAGAGTAAGATCTTCATAGGACCTACTTTATGGGATCTTTAATATTATTAAAGGCATACTCAGGAGTACTTTTTACTTTTTTTTTTTTTTTTCTTATTTTTATACCACATTACCTTATTAATCATGTATGTACTGAATAATTTAAACAGCAGGTTAGGGAATGTTCTTAGGTTAGAATTTAGAGCTTTTATGAGTAATTAGGCCTGGGGAAGAGACTGAGAATGTGGGTAGCCCCTAGACGTGGACATAAGTTGGATGAACTTTCTTTTTGGGGAGGGGTCTTTTTGTGACAGGGTTTTGGGATGCAGTTCAGGCTGGCCTTAAACTGACTTTGTAGCCCGGGCTGGCCTTGATTTTTTTGGTGGTACTGGGAATCAAACTCAGGACCTCGCACTTGCTGGGCAGGCGCTGTGCTGCTGAACTATATCCCCAGCCCCCTGGCCTTGAATTTGTGGTGATCCTACTTCCTCAGCCTCCCAAGTGCTGGGATTACAGGTGTGTGCCACCACGCCTGTGTGTATGAACTTTTTGTTTGTCTCAGGTGAGATGTAGTAATTAACCTGATGAGATTGATAGTCTTGTGAGCTGTTGAGTATTGGCTTATAGTAAATACAAAGGAGGGCTTGATATAGGAAAGGAGTGTTAATGGTTATGGGATCAATAATTGGGTGAGTCATTGCAGGGAATTTTAGAGAAGTTACTGAGATGTGTCTGAAAGAGTTTGGTGGCTTTATTTGCCGAGGCTTCTCAGGTGTGACTTGAAGGTGTTGACCTGATCTTTGAAGGCCAGGCTTGTTTTGTAGAGCAAGTTCCCTGGGTGTTTTTTCAGTCAGATTTGGAGGTGGGTATCACGGTATAATCCTAAAATGATAGAGACAGGCAAAGGCAACAGTCTTGGGCCAGAACAGGATTTGTCCTGTTTAAAAGGTTAAAGATGAGACTGTGGGAATGTTCTAAATTTTGGGCTAGAAGTAAATCTTCTATAGCGGCTGGTATGCGGAGGCCTGCTCAGCTCTCAAAGTTCCTCGGGGGAAGGATGGGAGAGGATGGAGAAATGAAGAGAAGAGACAGTATACAGAAGGCTGAGGTCAGGTGCAGCCGGAAAAGAACTGTTCAACCACCATAGCTCGTTTATTTATACATTTTTGCAGGTTGGTGTCACGTGACACCCCTTTGCCTAGCAACGTTGAACTGGAGCAGCTTGTTTATATAGCCCACCCTCACAGCTCTTGGTTTTTGGTCAGGCCTTGCCTCGCCCCCACATGTGTGATCAATTTCCAGCTTTAGCACTTCCCACACTGGTGTTGCCAAGAAAAAGAAGAGGGGGGTTATGAAGATTAGATAGATCATGGCTAGTTTGGGGGTGGATGAATTGAGACCCAGGGTATAAAGTGGCAGCTAGCCAGGCTGAGGAATTACCAGAAGAAAAATCTGAGATCTTCCTGTAGGTAACAGTCTCACAAAAGGGAAAGGAGTTCCTGTTTCGTCTGCAGAAGAGGCTGGTAGTCCCTAAGGAGAATCAGAATAAGGTCATAGAACTGTAGGGAACTGGTCTTGGGTTGGGTTATAGTTTGTCCATTTGATCATATTGATTTGTTTTTTCTGGGATGGCCTTGAGGCCGAGTCAGCAGCTGAGGTTTCTGCTTTGAGGAACATGTGGGTTTGGGCATTCTTCAGAGACAAGTTTTAGTCTGGAGACATGAATCCAAGAGGGAAGACCCAAAAGTTTTGCGGCTGTCATTGTAAGGATACCTATATAGGGCCCCTACCATTTTTTGTAGGGTTTGGGAGTTGAGGGTTTTGAGGTAGACCCTATCTCCTGGTAAGATTGATAAGGGAATGGGGTTGTCATCAGGTTTGGGGAGTGAAGTTTAGCAAAGTTATGTAGACGATGGATTAGAGCAGTGGAAGACAGTCTCTGAAAGATGATGTATTTGGGGTGAATGTTGCCAAGAGCAAAAGGACACCTATATGTTAGTTTGAGTGGGCTGAGGAGAATGGGGTAGAGGGGGTGGTATGGATGTGCAGGAGGACAGTGGGCAGATGATCTACCCATGCGTTTCAGGTTTGTAGCATGAGTTTGATGAGATGAGTTTTTAGTATGCCATTTGCTTTTTCAACCTTGCCTGAAACAGATTAAGGCCTATAGAAGATGTGAAGTTTCCAGATTATGTTAAGGGAGGTTGACATTTCCTGAGTTATTTGGGAGATGAATGCTAAGCCATTATCTGATTGTAGGGAGACCAAATTGGGGAATAATTTTGTTAGTAGGGTGTAGGAAATTATATCTGCCTTTTCTGAGGTACATGGAAAAACTGTCAGTCCTGTAAAGGCATCTACTAGAACTAATTTTATTTTATTTTTTTTTTATTTATTTTTTCTTTCCTCCTTGGGATGGGGGCTGTCTTAGTTACTTTTCTTATTGCTGACACAAAATACTCAACACCCAGAGTTAAAGGGAAGAAGGTTTGTTTTTGGCTCAGGGTTTGTAGAGGTTTCAGTCCATAATCAGCTGGCTCCAAGGGAGATCAAAGAGAAACAGTTCATGGCAGGCAGAAGACAGAAGGCAGACATGACAAACTCCAAGTAACTAGCAGCAAGCCTCTTTCTGTCCCTTATATTGTATCCAGGCTACCACCCTTAGGGCGAATAGCACTCCCACCCATAAGCCTAGCACCCGAAAGCCTAACATTGCACAGTGAATCAGTCACACACTAGATCCAGCCATCTCTGAAAAAGCCCTGCCTGTGACCGCATGAAGCTTTGCAGGGGACATCTAAACACAAAACCGTAACGGGGGCATATGGGTGAAGTTTGTCAATCTTGTCTGGAGCTGTGTCCTTTTGCCTGGTGGATAGGAAAGGAGGGAGGTCTAAAATGACCTAGGGAGGAGGTTTTTTGGAAACTGTTACATGATTTGGTGATGTAAGCTGTGTCTTAGCTAAGTGAGGGTGTATAATATAGTTGGAAAGCAGAAGTGTAAAAGGTTTAGCTCCAGTGTGGGACTGTGGAGGAAAGTGAGGATATCAAGGCTCTTGTGTTGGAGAAGGATGATTTTTATTTACTTATTTATTTATTTATTTTGAGACAGGATCTTGCTATATAGTGCAGGCTGGCCTTGAACTTGCTTATGTAGACCAGGCTGGCCTTGAACTCACAGCGATCCTCCTACCTCAGCCTCCCGAGTGCCACCACACCCCGTGATCTTTCCTTTTTTAAGGAACCATCCATCCTGGAAGGAGGCACCTTGAAGATTTCATTGTTGTTCTTGTGAGTAGTGGCGGGGCCTATATAGGTAAGATCAGCAGTTCAAAGTCATATGTGTGTTTGGTGGCCTGTAGCTTGGCCTCCTGATCTGCCTTGTGATTTCCTTATGGGTAGGAGTGATGTGACGTCTAAGACAAGTGACTTTAGAAAGTCTGAAAGAATTGGCCATTGTCTGGAGATAACCTGGTATCCCTTTGTTCTTAGGAAGTTAAGTAACTGAACAGTGAGTTACAAGTTTAGAGAAGGGCTGTATATTAAAAGGTCATCGACATTTTGGATAAGGCAGCTAGGGTTTAGGGGAAGGGATAGGTGGTCTTTGGCTAGTGTTTGTTAAAAAAGGTGTGGACTGTTGCAGAATCCTTGAAGAAAAATGATATAAGTGAGCTGTTGATAGTTTTTTGCATTGGGATTCATCTAGGTAAAGGTAATAAGATTTTGGGAGCTGGGGTCAAGAGGAATGGTTAAGAAATTATCTTCGAGGCCAAGAACCATAAAATAAATGAAAGGTATCTGGTGATACTGAATAACAAATATTGTGTGGATTAGTTATGGGTAGGAAACCTCCATTGATAATGTGTAGTTCCTGGACCAGGTGTTTATTTAGCCAGTATAGGAATATTGTAAGGAGAACTGATGCGTTTAAGAAGTCTGGTGTGGGCCGGTGAGACGGCTCAGCGGCTTAAGCGCCTGCCTTGCAAGCGCGAAGGCCCGAGTTCGACTCCCGGAACCCACATACGAAAAAGGGGCCGGTGATATCGCTCAGCGGCACGGGCGCCTGTTGGCGCGTGAGGTCCTGAGGTCGTCCCCCCGGTACCCACAAAAAAAAAAAAAAAAAAAAAAAAAGTCTGGTGTAGCTGGATGTGGTGGTGCGTGTCTCTAATTCCAGCACTTGGGAGGCTGAGGCAGGAATTGCCGCAAATTTGAGGCCAGTCTGGGTTACGTAGTGAGTTCAAGGACAGCCTGGACTACATAGTGAGACCCTGCCTCCCCCAAAAAAATCTGGAGGAGAGGAGTTTGGAGATGGTTGGTGTCCTTATATAGCCTGTGGGTTAAGGGGTATTGTACTTTATAGTGAAGGAGATGGGGTCTTTGAGGGTAACCTTGACCTTAATAGAAATGTGATGAGAAGTACCTGAGGGTGTTGTCTTGTTGGAGTAGAATGTGAGGTAAAGGTTATGTGATAATGGGGTTGGGGGAGGTAGGTAAGGAGAAGAGTAGTTAAGGTGGCAGCTCTGGGAGTTAGGTAGTGGTGAAATATAATTTTGAAAGTGTATCTTGTCCCACTAATGGCGTGGAACAGGTTGAGCATACTAGAAAGGAATGCGTGAAAATTGTTCCTAGGGTGCAAGGTAGAGGCTTGGTACAGAGCAGTTTGGAGATAAGGCCATCAACTCCTGTAATAAAGACAAGATGGGACCGAGTGTGTTGCTTCAGTATCCAAAAGAAAAGAGTTTGGTTTACCTGCTGCCATTAGATAAGCCCTGGGTTGTTCACCGGGCCGACATGGCTTGGGGGAGACTAAGAGAAGAACTTGTTATGAGTTTGTCCATTTAGCTCAGGGTCAGGGGGTTCTTTATCTATTTATTTATTTTTAATTTTAGTTAAGGTAATTTAATATGTTGGTAGTGAGACAATTCTAGAGATCCCGGGGAACATTACCTAAGTTAGCATAGGGCGTTGAAAAGATTCAGAAATTAAATGCGCATGTTGAAAGCAAGCCTCCTTATCTTTCTGAAAATGTTAGTGGTGGCATTTCTCCTTTTCCTCTGTAAAGTTTTCCACCTCTTTCTCCATGGCCCTGAGGCACTTGGCCATGTCCTCTCAGTACTGGGCCCTGTGTCCCTGCAGCAGCTTCATAGGGAGCTGGGTGGCTGTGTACTCCAGGGGCTCTGCTCTTTCATGCAGAAAGGCATCAGCAGCTGGATGTGATGGCTCACATTTATAATCCCAGCACTAGGGAGTCTGAGGATTCAAGGAGGATCACCTTGAATTTGAGGCCAGCCTGGGCTACATAGTGAGTTCAAGGCCAACCTGGTCTACTTAGCATGACTCTGGCTCAAAAAGAACAAAAACAAAAACTGAATACCTCTCCCCACAAAGGCGCTAGTGTCTACTCCACAATAATATTTCAGGATTCTCTTCCTGAGGATCAAGTGTATCCCTTCAGTCAGCCCTTGTGACCACCAAGTTGTGGGGCTCTGGTGGTAACTTTCAAAGTAAAGAAAGATGGGTTTTATATTTACTTTTATATTGTGCTATTTTTAGTCCTCATAGTGTAGTATTTTTGACTGTCCAGAATGTTCTGGGCAGAAGTATATTAACAAAATTTGGGTGCTGAGACTTAACCCTCTTGTCACCATATTTTTCCTTGAATCAGCAAAGTCACATCATTGACAAGGGACAAAGTGGTCTTATCCGTAATACTTTGAGCTGAGTTGGGGACATTGTTAGAGCCCTCTATTTAGTTTGCTGATCATCACCGTGACTTTGAGCTTAGACTTGAGATTTAAACTGGGTGTATCACTACAGGGACATATTTAATATGTATGTATGTATATATGAGATATATACAGGATTTATAAGATAGGTGTACAATGGCCACCTGTAGGGTCAAGTGTATAAAAATGCAGAAGGGTTGTCTGTGCGCCGAAGATGCCAGAGATCTGAAGGATCCAGTCAAAAGTTGAAGGCAGGAGCACACCGCAGAGTCCCACGTGGGTCTGCATCAGGAAGCCAACGGGTCTGTGCTGGAAGGCTGAAGAGTCTGCTGGAGATGGACCTCAAAAGACGATGGTGAAGGCTGGTGGGTCTTCAGCAAGTCAGTCATCCAGACACACTCAGAACTGTGCTAAACCAATCTGCTGGGTGTTTTCTTCTGTTCAAGTTGATACCACAGTTAACTGTCACACTGGGTGATGAGATCTAAGTAAGTTTTGTAGTAGGTTTAGGCTTATCATTGAGAACCGTGGGGTTCTGGAAGAAATAAACGGGAGAAGACGGTTAAACGTGGACCAAAAAGAATTATTTAAAAATAATCATTAGTAGCCATGTTTACCAAGAAGAATTTGAAAGCCAGACCCAAATAATATCCTTTATGATAGTTACTATCAGGCATTTATGCACAGGAACCCTTCTTTTTTAACCCTTTTTATCTTTTGGTAGGATTGACACTTGACTCCATTTTAATTTTGACAGCTTTTGTATTCCGTCTTGTCCTGAAAGCATTGTTAATTCAGTGTTCATTATTGTCCTTCCAGATGTTGTTGAGGGCAAGTAATTGATGATTTAGAGGTAGTATCATAGCCTCTTTTTGAGCAACAAAGAGGTTTAAAAGAAAGAGAACTTTGGGCTAACCAAACCAACAAGTGTAAAAATTTAGGATATCCAAACATGTATGTATTTTAGTTAGCCTTATCTTCCACAAACCTTTTTGACATATTTGGATTGCCTAGTTCTGTGGGTTTTATTCTCTTGTATTTATAGGGCAAAACCTTATATAACGTTACTTTACATCAAAAATGCATCTTTATACTTACAGCTTTTATATATATTTATATATATATATATATATATATATATATAGCCCTACTTTATTTTTGTAACAAGTTGCCCCTTGGATTTTAAAATGTTACTGGTGGATTTTTATCTCACAGTTAACTTACAGGTATTACGTTTTAATTAAAGCTAGCTGAACAGCAGACCTTTTTTTTTTTTTTTTTTTTTTTTTTGAGGTACCTGGAATCAAACTCAGGACCTCATGTGTGCCAGGCAGGTGCTGCACCATTGAGCTAAATCCCTGGCCCCTGAATAACAGACTTTTAAGCAACCTTGAACAGTAAATTATTTTAGTATCACCAGAAAATAAGAAGAGCAAAGGTATTACTTTTTAGCTAGGGCTGAGAACTCTTAAGACTTGATATGGTCTTCAGCCGATGCTACATAGTGAGTTCAAGGCCAGCCTGGACTGCATAAGGAGACCTTGCCTTAAACCAAAAAACAAGCAGAAAAACAGAGGACTTTGTATGGCTTTGAATGACACATTATTATAGTACATGTAGTACATACAGACAGCAAAAAAAAAAGCAAGTTAATGCTGTTTGTAGTTTAAGAATTATCCCAAAGCCATTTACAGGAAATGTTTTAGGCTCACCAATTCTTTAAAAATGTTAATTTAAACTTTTTAGAACTTAAAAGTAAGCTTATCACTCAAGATGTTTCCTAATGGGACCTTGTTATCTTTTTATAGGCTGTTAGGAAAGCTTTTTTTTTTTTTTTTTTTTTAATTCTGATGCAGGAGTTAACTTGTACCTTGTCATTTGTTAGGACCCGGTGTCCTACCTAGGCTGTGTGTTACCTGAAAACCACTTATTAGCTAATATTTAGCCTTGTAGTTTAACTTACTTTTCATACCAACTTGGTTTAGATTTTAGCTTGAGCTCTCAGTCCAGTGGTCTAGACCAGTGATGGAGAACTTTTTAGAGCTTTTGGTGATAACACATAGCCTGTTGTGGCACGCGTGCCATAGGTTTGCCAGCATTGGTCTAGACCTTTTTTCTTTGTCTTTATCTTTCACATTATTTTCCCTTGGCATGGATATTTTTTATCTTGAACCACCCTCCGTCCGCCCCCCCCCCCAACTTGGTATGAGTTTGGAGTTTAGTTTTTGTTATTGTGCCTATGGGGGCATGCTAGGGCCATTGTGATCTTACTGACAAACACTAATATTTTTCTTAGTTTTGGGACTTGGAGACCCTGGGGAAAATTGGAGAAGTCACATATCCTACAGAAAAGTAAATTGGTTCAGGCAGCTGCTCTTTTAGCCATGTAGGAGCTTTGTCTGGCAGTTTCCCATGCCCAAGACCAATTATTACTACAAAAGACAAGACATGTTGTTATTATAGTTTAATTTGGTCTGTGGTCAAACCATGTAATGAAAGAAAATGTATATATTTGGTTTGACGTCTTTCCCAGACAGAGGGTATTAAAGGAGACAAAGGGGCAGTCAGAGGGCCAAACTGGACTTGTCCATGTAGAGTGGGTGAGACCTCTAGGTGGGCAGAAGAGAGCAGAGAGATGGGAGTCCCTGTCTCTGAATACTGGATTCTCGGCAAAGGAGGCAGAGACCAGCGGTCTAGATGTCCTGAGTGGCCAGGGTAGAAGGAAAGTTCCTAGGCCAGGAGGAGACCAAGGCTAGGATTTTTGGACAGACAGAGGAAAATGGACAAGGTCCTTTGGAGAAGACCTGGAGACTCACCTGACTCAGTGGCCATGTTGTGTGGAAGGATGGCAACAGCAGGGGCCGGGGTGGTCTTAGGGAATCTGTCGTCTCACACAGGTTTCCCAGATTTCAGCACCAAAATGTCAAGTAGATTTCAGACTGATTAGCGCAACAGCACATTGGGGGTCTGAAGTAAACTTCAGCCTGCTCTGGAGAGGCAAGGTGACTTATATATGGTTGGTGTAGGGGACAGAGCTTAGACCAGGAAATAAAGGACTTAAGATTTGGTTTTTCAGACAAGTTGGTGTTTTGAGGAATCAAAACATAGATTAGAAGTTAGGCCTATAGGAGCACTGTAAGTCAGCACCAACTAATGGGATTACGGGTATGTACCCCCGTGCCTAGCTCAGTGTATTTTATAGGCCATTTCACTATGCATTTAAATACACGTGTAAGGTGGGATCACACTATACACACTCATCAGTGGTGGTGAACCTATGGCATGTGTGCAGCAGCTGGCTGTCATCATTGAAAGCTCTTAGGTTTGCTGTCACTGCGGTATTTACTATTTTACTTTGATTTTTAAAAGCCCCACCTCATGGACATCCTCCATTCTTTATTTAACAAATACTTCGAGTGCTTGCTGTGTGCTAAAGTGCTTTAAGAATGCTAATGCTTTAAGAATCCTCCCCCCAGCATTACTGCCAAATAGTCCATAAAATAAATGTCTCAATGTAATCATTCCAATTATTGGAATATTACATTCCTTCATTCTCATATATTCCTCTGTACATGTTTGACTTGCTCTTCAGTGTAGGTATTTAAACTAGGATATTTGCCTTTGCAAAAGGTTATACTAATTTACATTGTCAGCAGGAGTTTGAGAATGTTCCTGTTTCCTCACACACTCATCACTTGTTTTTTATTTTTATTTTTATTTTTATTTTTTATTTCCTTTTTGTGGGGTTGGAGATTGAAGCCAGGGCCTCATGCATGCTGCACAAGTGCAAAGTGCTCTATCTACCATTGAGCTGTACCCCCTAGGCCCACCCCACTGTTGTGCTGATATGTAATCTTGGTTGCATATTTACCTCCAAATATTGCTTAACTTGTAATATTACTTACAGGTTAAGTCTTTGTTGTTGTTTTTGAGTATTTTCGACCTCAGTTACAGAGCTTGATGTGTTTACTTTTGAGACAGAGTCTTGCTATATATATATAGCCCAGGCTAGTCTTTAACTCAGCTCCTCCTGTGTCAGCCTCGCAAGTGCTAGTATTACAGGTGTACGCCACTACCGAGCTTGATTTCTGTTTGCAGCATAAAACATTTGGACTTCTCTTTGAGAGAATTTTAGCACTTTTTTTTTGTTTTCAGAGTCTTTATTCTTGAGACTGAAATCTTTTCTTTTTTAGGCTAAATATGGTCCCAAACTAGCATTGGTGGATGTTGAGTAATTACGTGAATGTTAGGCAGTTATGTGAAACAGACATCCACATCTCCAGAGTTCTTTCACGTTGTTCAAGCTATTCCTTTTTTACTTGTCTCTTCCTTCTGTGTCTTTCTATGATTTATGTCTGGATGTACCCCAAAGCCTCGTGTAGTTAGAGGTGTGGCTCTTGGAAGGTGATGGTAATGTATGGGCACTACGGGCACTACAGGTGGCTTGGTGTTGGGAGGTGGGGTCTGGTGGGAAGAGTCATGGGAGGTGTAACCTGCTAAGGCATACTTCCCTCCTCATCCTTTTTTTTTTTTTTTTTTTTTTTAGAGCTCTCTCTGTAGTTGCTGGCCTTGAACTCCCTAGTGAGCCCAGGCTGGCCTTGAACTCACTGTGATCCTCCTGCCTCTGGCCTTCCAAGTGCTGGGATCATAAGCATGTGCCACCACGCCCAGCCTTGCCCCATTCCTCCTTTCTCTCTGCTTTCTGGCTCACCTTTCCTCTGCCAGGCCCTTCCACCATACTGCCAACTGTCCAAGGACTGAGACTACTGAAACGTGAGCCAAAATAAACCTCACCTCCTTTTTAAGTTGTGGGTTAGGTTTGTGGGTATTGTGATTCAGCAGTGAGGAGCTAAGATGGTCCTTCAGGGTATGTGTAGCTCATTTTAAGTACCAGCTCCCTTCCCCCTCTGTGCTGGGGATGGAATCCAGGGCTGAGCAGCAGTCTGTAATAGATACTTTTTGATATCTATTATAATAAGTTACTTTTTTTTTTTCTTTTTTTTTGTCTTTTTGGTCTTTTTGAGACAGGGTTTCACTATGCAGTTCAGGCTGGCTTTGAACTCACTTTGTAGCCCAAACTGGCCTCGAACTCGAAAGGATCTTCGTGCCTCAGCCTTCCAAGTGCTGGGATTACAGGCATGTGTCACCATGCCTGGATTGTAATAAGTTACTCTTGATTGTATGAGAAATGCTATCACGTGTCCAGACCCAAAGAATAGACTAGAGGCAGGAAGAACAGTGAAAATGATACTTAATAAAATGTCATTTAGCTCATATCATTTTTCTGTATTAGAAAAACACTCTAGAGCTGGGGGTGTGGCTCTGTGGTAGAGCTTGAGCTTAGTGTAAGTTCAAGCCCCAACACCAAAAAGAAAAAGAAGGGCAAAAACCCTACCTTTAGCAACAAATCGATGTAGTTGGGCTTTCTTGTTGTTGTTTGGTTTCATTGAGACACTTGAGATATATCCCCAGCCCTTTCTTAAAATTTTGTTGTTGTTGTTGTTGGGTTTTTTTGTTTTTTGGGATAAGGTCTCACTATGCAACTCAGTCTGGTCTTGAACTCGCTTATGTAGCCTAGGTTGGCCTCAAACTAGTGGAAGTCCTCCTGCCTCAGCCTCCCGCGTGCTGGGATTACAGGCATGTGCCACCATGCCTGGCTTAAATGGTGTTAGTTCTTAAGCTAATTTTGACTCCAGTCACTGTACTGGTTCTTTTTCCAGGAGGAACAGCACAGCATGCTGGGCTCTGGATTTAAAGCTGAGCGTTTACGAGTCAATTTGAGATTAGTTATAAACCGTCTCAAGTTACTGGAGAAAAAAAAAAGTGAGTAGTACGTAATTCCTTTATCTTTTCTTTCCCAAAATACATCACCATGTGCCAGCACCCCAGTACTGAGTCTTCTGGACCAGTACTGTGAAGTTTCAGGGCCATTATGTCTTTTTGAACTTTGGATATGTTTCTGCCTTTTTTGACTAGTTAGACTGAATTGTTTTTTGTTGAGAAAGGGACGTTGTGTGGACCTTGCACATTCATGGGTTCTGCATCTGGATTCAACCAACTATGTACCCTTCAGAAATATTTAGATAAAAATTACATTTGTGGGCCAGTGATATGGCTCAGCGGCATAAGTGCCTGCCTGGCAAGCACAAGGTCCTGAGTTCGATTTCCAGTACCCACATAAAGGAAAAAAGGGCTGATGATATTGCTTAGTGGCACAAGCGCCTGCTGGCAAGCATGAGGTCCTGAGTTTGACTCCCGGTACCTGCATTAAAAAAAAATTACATTTGTAATATGTACAGATATTTTTCTTGCCATTATTTCTAAATAATGCATTACAACACATTTATACGTTCTACTAATTGTTATAAATAACCTAGAGATGATTTAAAGTACACAGGATATGCATAGGTCATATGCAAATCTTATGACATTTTATATAAGGGGCTTGAGCATCTTTGGATTTTGGTGTCTGTGGGGTGTCCTGGAACCAATCCCTTTTGGATACCTAGGGATAACTGTACTTTGTTGCTATAGAATAGTAATATGACTCCTGGGTTGGAAATGTCAGGCTGAATACTGTATTTTTACACGGAGTAGGAACTCTAGAAAAATTGAGTTGGGAGTGGATGAGATGGAAGTAGATTAGCTAAGGCAGTATGAGCTAGGACAGTGGTGGCAAACCTGTGGCACATGTGCTGCAGTGGACTGTATCATTGAAAGCTCTAAAAGGTTTGCCCTTAACGAGTTAGGATATAGTAGAAATACCCAGTTCTCTGTTGGGGTAGAGGTCTACTCAGAAGCCAGGTCCCGTACCCTACTGGTGTGTGACTAGAGTGAAATTTTTGCTGTAGCGGAACTGGCTCAGAAAGCACGGAAGGAGATTGCTGATTATCTGGCCGCTGGGAAAGATGAACGAGCACGGATCCGAGTGGAGCACATTATCCGGGAAGACTACCTCGTGGAGGCCATGGAGATCCTGGAGCTGTACTGTGACCTGCTGCTGGCTCGGTTTGGCCTTATTCAGTCTATGAAGTAAGATATTTTGATTCAGAGACTTAAATCACTTCTGGAATTTGAGAATGGAGTAATATTGGTCTCTTTTTCCATGTACATATAGCGGGGTAGCACAAAGGGACTATTTGTCATCCCTAAGTATCTTTTTCCAAACAGTCATTTGAAGATGTGTTCTCAGTGTAGAAATTTGTTGAAAAGAAAATAATATGAAATCAAGAGGCCTAAGTTTGAGTCTTGGCTTAGCTATTTCCTGACTATTGGATTTCTTAGTTTGAGTTTCCCCAAAATTAAATTAGGGTAAAGAAATGGTTTAGAAGTCTAGAGTTATCTTGAGAATCCAGTGAGAGTTATAAAATGGCCTAAGAGGAAATCAAATATAGAATAGCAAGGATTACATTGGTTTGTTTTAAAGAATGTTATATTAATTTTTTTCCTCATTAGAGAGCTAGATTCTGGTCTGGCTGAATCTGTGTCTACACTGATCTGGGCTGCTCCTCGACTCCAGTCAGAAGTGGCTGAGTTAAAAATAGTGAGTACAACCTCTATTAGTGATGTCTGTAGTTTTTCAGTTGTCTGACCAGGTTTTTGGTATCCTGCTGTTGCTTTTGAAACAGGCTTTGTAAATTTGTTTTTCCTTTCAGGCCTTATGTTATAGAGCCAAATAGTGTTTTGTTAAGCACATTTGAATACTTTTAAGAGCAAGATTTTAAGTAACTCTAATTTTATTCTTTTGTTCAAATTTTTCTTTTAACTTACTTTAGTTGCAATGTTTTTTAACTTTATACAGATAGAAAAGTTTTTTAAGTTTTTGTTTCTTGCAGTATTGTCGGTCAGTCCCAGGGCCTTGCACTTGCTAGGGAAGTGCTGTATCACTGAACAGCACTTCTGGCTCCCAGAAAAGTTCTTGTATAACTGTAAGCAGTAAAGTTAAAATAACATTCATCTAAAGTAATACAAGCTTTGCTTCATTCATTAGTCCATAAATATTGGACAAATATTACAAGCCATGTGAGCATGTTCATAAGCCATGTTAGAACAGTGGTGAGCAAATAATGACACCAGCCATACTCTTACAGCTTAGAGTCGAAAATAAGAGACAGATGTTAACCAAAAAATTGTTTATCAAAATATGGATAAAGTACTGACTGCAAGGATACAAATTCAGTTGAGTTGGTTTCTGTTTATTTACATTTTTGCCTTTTTGTTTTATTTTGTAGGATATTGTCTCAGTTTTAATTTCCTAACTCATCTGAGATTTCCTTGTCTTTTATGGCTACAGTGTCTTCTGTTTGATACTGATCATGCTCTCTTTTTAACTTTTCTTCTTTGGGTCATGATCCTTTAAGGTCTTTTAAATTTTTCTTTGATTTAGACACTAGAAGTTTTCCCACAGGTTTGGTGATCTTTGGTGCTTGGTTTGTATTTCAGAGTACAGCACTAAAAAGCTGATTGGAACCTTTTATGTGCATAGGTTGGGGTGTACTCCCAGCTACCCTCATTGTTAGATAATCTTGCAGAGTTCTTTCCAGGGAGGGTTCCAGACTGAGAAACTAGTTTTCTTTCCTGGGGTTGGTCGTTTTCTCCAGAGAGGAATCCCTCCTATCTTCTATCTAGAAAGCTGGCTGTCAGCATTTCTGAGGACCCATTGGAGAAGGAAGCCAAAGGTCTTGATGTTTGATATGTAGAGGACTAACACTTACTTCTCCTGTATGTCTCCCTGCTCTCTTCTGTGTGTGGACTCCAGAATCCTAGAGTAACCTCTTCTATTCTGATGAAATAGAGAGGACAAGGTAGATATCAGGTTTTATGAGTGGGAGGAGAGAAGAGACAACTGCTTCTTTTTTTTTTTTGTGGGTACCGGGGGGTCGAGCTCAGGACCTCGCGCGCCAGCAGGCACCCGTGCCGCTGAGCGATATCACCGGCCCCTTTTTCGTATGTGGGTTCCAGGAGTCGAACTTGGGCCCTCGCGCTTGCCGGGCAGGCGCTTAAGCCGCTGAGCCATCTCACCGGCCCGAGACAACTGCTTCTTATACAGTCTTATTTATAGTTCTCCATACTCATTTGAAAACAGTCTCTTACTGGAAAGGATCTAAATATGTTACAGAACCAACAAGCCATAAACGAAGAGTGATAAATCAATGTAATAAAAATATTTAAACCCTGTATATAACGCAAAAACACCATTAAGTCAAAAGACAAATGAAAATTTGTAGTGCTTGGTACTTGTGATAGTGCACATATTATGTAGTGAGAAGCTCTCCTGGGCTCCCAGAACGTTGGGACCATACAGTACCATTATCATCTCCTTCCTGACTTTCTGTAGCTTCTTTCTTCCTACATCTGCTTCGGCTTACTTAGTCTGTTCATGTCATCAGAACTACCTGAGGGTTTTGTTCAAATCACAGATCTAGTCTTATCAGTACCCCCTGCTTTAAAGCTCTTTAGTAGCTTTCTTTGGTTCTTGTGATAGAAGTTAAACATGGTATCATAATGTGACCTACATGGCCCTGCATTGTCTCGCTCTCACTTGTTTTTTGTTTTTTGAGACAGGGTGTCTGTAGTTCAGACTGGCCTTGAACTCACTTTGTAGCCCAGGCTGGCCTCAAATTCGCAGCAATCCTCCTGGCTCAGCTTCCTGAGTGCTTGGATTACTGAGTGCTGTCTTCACTTGCCTTTCTTTCTTCATTTCTTACCATACTCCTGTCTTTCACACTTCAGTATCAGCCATGTTTTATCTACAGGAGGCCTTTGCACATGCTGTCGTCTTTTCCTTAAATGCTCTACCCTCCTTATTTAGTTAACTTCTAGTCATTCTTAAATCTTGGCAAAACCTCACATCCCTCAGGGCAGGCTCACCTAACTTTCCTGATCACATCTAACTCTCCCATTATAAGCTATTAATAGTGTGGTACACCTTCCCTTTGTAGCACTTATCACAGTTACAGTTATATACTGTGATTACTGTTTTGCTAAGAGACTCTAAGACACTTAGGAGTATATGAACAGTGTTTTTGTTCACTGTTTTAAATATAGTGCATATGATAAAGCTTTTTTTTGGTACCAGGACTCAAACTCATAACCTCATGCTTGCCAGGCAGGTGCTATGCCACTGAGCTATATCCCTGGCCCGTTTTTTTTTGTTTGTTTGTTTTTTTGGGTTTTTTTTCGTACCAGAAATTGAACTCAAGGCCTTGTGCTTGCCAGGCAGGTGCTTGTGCCGTTGAGCTATATCCCTGGCCCAATAATGCTTTTAATAGTGTTTGGTATTTGGTTGCTGCTCATTGGATAGATGAATAAACAAATTAAGTTGTACTCATTAATTAATGAATTAGGGTTTTTGGGAATTGTGTAATGAAGCATGTTTGATATTGGCACGTGGAAGCTTGAAACAGTGTACAGGAGTAGTAGTTTGTTTTTATTTACTATTCTTTTTCCTCTGTAGGTTGCTGATCAGCTCTGTGCCAAGTATAGCAAAGAATATGGCAAGTTATGTAGGACCAACCAGATTGGAACTGTTAATGACAGGGTAATGAACATACTTGGTACATGTGAAGGCAGTGTATGAGGGTATTGCCCTGTGTCCCCATCCGTCCATATGTGCCACCCCTCCCCCCACCCACCCTCTGTTGAACACACATCTTGCTAAATTACCCAGGCTGGCCTTGAATTTGCAGTCCTCCTATTTCAGTCTCACAAGTATCAGGGATTACATGTATGTGCCACTGTACCTGCTTGGGAGCAGTTTACTTTATTGTCTGCAGTGATTCTTGTACTACTGAATGGCTGAGTTAATCAAAGGCTGTGTGTTCCATAGTAAGGTTGAGAAGGAAGCCTGGGTAGCTGACAGTGGAATCACCTTCTTCCCCTTGCACAGCCTCTCTGATCATAATGCTCTGTGATTCCTGACCTCTCCTCCCCTATCCTTTGTGCCCTTTGTGAGCTGTAAAGGTAGGAAGTGGGGAGAAGGGCTGAATACAAGTGTGGAAGGCCATAGTGTTAGTTTTTTATCAGTATGTGGATCATTTATAACCAGAGAATGTGAAAGATATGGGTCCTATAATGTACATGTGACTATGGAAAAAAAAGTCATGTAACTGCTCTAATCCTCTTTCTCAATTTTACTTGTACAATCAGAGGAACTAAGTTTAAAAAGAGACAGGTTAGAATTGGGCTGGTTGGAATAGGCATATCTTAACCCTCAATCTTTTACTTACAGCTAATGCATAAATTGAGTGTGGAAGCCCCACCCAAAATCCTAGTGGAGAGGTACCTGATTGAAATTGCCAAGAATTACAATGTACCCTATGAACCTGACTCTGTGGTCATGGTAAGTTTATCCCAGAGCACAAAGGAAAATGAGTCTCTTGATACGACTTTCTTTGGGGGGAAAAAAAAAACGTAGTCTTAGCACTAAGTTAAGTTGGTATGTGTAAGTTTTAAGCCTTTGTTTAGTTAGTGCTGCTTTGGGTAAGAATAACTGGCTGTGTATCTCTCTAGGTAGTTAAGGATTAGATGAGTGACTGAAAGTACTTTGAGAAGTTTCAAGCTTTGATATAAATGTAACATGGCATTATTACTACTTTACAGTGAAGGAATTGCAGATCCCCCTGTAGGTAGCGAGAAATACTGTAAGACCTAAACAGTTCATTTATTGTGCCCATCTCAGTCCAGAAAACTGAGAATATACAGACTTTCAGGACAGACAATTTGTTTCTGAGGGCACAAGTAATAAGAATCATCCAGCAGTTAAGGTTGATGGGGTATAGTAGAAGCTTTGGTGTGCTGCACACATTCCCCACCCCACCCCCAGACAAACATCAAAACAGAAGCATTTATTTCCACAGCTTTCACAAATCTTAATGACTGGCATCTCATACACAGTTAAGTATTTCTTCAGAGATGGCCCTCTCCTGAAAAGTACAGCTTTACTCAAAGTCTTTCCTAAAGGCAGCCTGTCTAGTGACTGGTCAGTGCCGGGGTTTAAAGACTTTGTCCCTTTCTTCCATCTGGGGACATCTATGTAGGTCCATTCCAGCTCCAGGGCTCTCTGGGGAATTGGCAGAGGCGCCTCCTGTGACTGCATTGCAGTCTAATGATGTCCCCTCCCATCACTGTCCATCTCCCACCCCCTTCCATTGCTTTCCCTACAAATGTTAGTCACAAGAGCACTGTGCAGTAAACTTTTGTTACTCTACCTCTCACAGTCTACTTCCTAGGAAACCTGGGATAATGGGTTAATGATACAGGTTTCTCTTTTTCTCAGGCAGAAGCTCCTCCTGGGGTAGAAACAGATCTTATTGATGTTGGATTTACAGATGATGTGAAGAAAGGTGGCCCTGGAAGAGGTGGTGGCGGTGGGGGGTTCACAGCCCCTGTGGGTGGACCTGATGGAACAGTGCCAATGCCCATGCCTATGCCCATGCCATCTCCAAATACTCCTTTCTCATATCCATTGCCAAAGGGACCAGTAAGTATATATAAAATGTAGATGTACACTTTAGGAAATGACAAATAAATAGGGCCTGTAAGTGTACTCAGGTATTAGAGGTTGTCGGGAGCATTTAGCAGTAATATTTGATACTGGGTTAGCGGTCATACTGTGGAAAAAAATATTCAGTCTTTTGGTTTAGCTGTAGGTAACAAAATAGAAAAGTCTAGAGAGGGAGTTCTCGAAAAACTCTTTATATAGGCTTACTGAACATCTCTTGGACCTGTACTGTCATGGTAGTAGCTTTTTCCAAAAATGAGTAATGGCCATTTATTACCAGGCAGAAAAACCACCTTTGTAGACAACTCATTGCTAGGCATTGTTAGTAAGAAAGTCTAATTAGAATTTTCCCTTGTAGACAGATACAGAAGCAGTTTAGTGATTTGAAGAATAGCCTTTGGTTGTAGATCTTTAAAAATCTGGAATCCTTCTGACTACATTTGGCCCTTTTGAGCATTTTTTGGTGGGGAGATCTTGAATATATTTATCTTCAGTGTGAATACATACGTTATATATTTTCCCTTTTCCTGTACACAAACCTCAGAAATTGCAAATTGGGGCCAGTGTCTCTGATACTGCCTTTCTCTTGCAGTCAGATTTCAATGGATTGCCAGTGGGGACTTATCAGGCCTTTCCAAATATTCATCCACCTCAGATACCAGCCACTCCCCCATCGTATGAATCTGTAAGTGTCTGAGCCTCTTATAAGCAACAGGAGAGTGAATCACACGAAGAGAGCAAAATAATGACCACAGGGAAGGCAAAGTTTTGATCAACTCTAGTATTGGCATTATTCTTGTCCTTGCTTTGGGATTCTTCTGTTGCTTCAACACTGTCATGGACATGTGGTGCTGGTGGCGGCGGCAGCAGCCGTGTTGGTGGGCATGCTTTGTCTGCAGTGAAGCCAGGAATGAGGAAAGAGCTGCAGCTCTTACAGTGTTGTAGTGTCCCACTAGGACACTTAACCAATTAAATGTATTTGACCAGCTAGGCAGACAAGCACATTGAGCTGGAATAGTCTTGGTGTTGGAATATAATTACTAAGTTATCAGTTTTATAAGTTTTCAACACTCAAGTAAAGGAATCGAGACCAGATTTTTTACTTAAACAGAGGTGTTAGTAAATTTCAGGTATGACATCAATTTACATTTTAGTCTTGTAGTTAAAACCTCCATAAATAGCTAATGTGGTAACGATGTCTTGAACTGCAGGTGGTTGTAACAGCTTTGCTTCAGAATTAGGTTTCCTGCCAGCCTTGTTTCCTCAATATATGCTTTTTGAGACCTGTTTTCATCAGATACTTTACTGAGAAAACACATGGGTATGGCATTTGCCTATGTAAATCATTCATTTATAAAGCACTGCCTGTTCCTGAGCTTATTTTCTTTCCACTGGCTTTTATCTCTAGCTGATCTGTTTCACCTTGGGCCCGAGTTTTTTTTTCTCTTGCATTAGTCTTGCACGTCTCAAAGCATGGCTTGCAACTGTTTGTAGGAATGAGGTAGAAGATCTTCATTAGTATTTCAGGACTTGTTTCTTGTAGATCTGTTCGGTGGTTCACTTCTTTCTTTTTGCCCCAAAAGTGGAAAAAGGGGTCATGGTGTGTTAAGAATTTTTCTGTTTAGCAGTTCAGAGTACCCCATGATTTCTACTTATTTAAAAGAAGGTAGGAAAGATGTGTGAAAGTAGAGTGGCATTTTCTTTGGAGCAGGTTCTATTGCTTTTGGTAAGCAGCTTAGCGCTTAGGAAACACAGGGGCTGCTCCAATATTGGTACTTTCTCTAGTGACGCCATTTCTTTTTTTGTTGTAACAATCTTTGTGTTGCAGGTTGATGACATTAATGCTGATAAGAATGTCTCTTCTGCACAGATTGTTGGTGAGTGAGAAAGCCCAGTGTTGAACCCTCTGCTGTTTTCTCATTCTTCATTTCCATGTCCATGGCATGCTACCCATGTGTACTCTGCCCTTTCCCTAAATGTAGTACGGCTGATACAGAGCTCAAGATTTCCTCCTTCAGAACGTAATTTCCTCTTTCAAAACATAAAAGTATCTCCCAACTTCCCTATTCTGTCAAATGGTGTCACTGTTACTTTCCACTTCAGTCTGATTTTTTTGTCTTCTAGCTTTTCAGTCACCATCAGGTTCTTGTTACTGCTACTGTAACCTCCATTGTACCTGGAAATTGAACTTTTTTAAAAAAAAGTGGGGTATTAAGCCAGGCATGGTGACATATGCTTGTAATCTCAGCATTTGGGAAGTTGAGACAGGAAGATTGTGAATCTGAGGCCAGCCTGGGATACATAGTTTAAGGTTGTGTTGGACTACGCAGTGAGCTCCTACGTCTCCAAACACCACGCACACAGTAGACTATGAAGAGAGACATTAGAGAGGGCAAAATAGGCACAAATCATGAATGTTCATGCAGCCATCCGCTCGATTACCAGCACTATGGAAACCCAGGGGGGAATACTTTTAAGCTTAGAGACAGTTGATGATGTTGTGGTACAATTTACATTTAAAAAAAAACTTTTGTGTAGACTTCTGTGTATAAATAACACAGACCCGCAACTCCAAGGTAGAGAAGGTTCTCGTGTTTCTTACCAGTCAGCTCCACCTTCATTCAGTTCTGACTTACAGTAATTTAGTTTTGCCTGTTCTAGAACTTTTAAGTAAAAGCATGCTGTAGGCAGATAAGAAGATGGTTTTACTATAACATACAAAATAGAAGACTAGAAATACAGAACAGACCATTACATCAAATCTTATAAAAAATTCCCCCCCAAAGTTTTAAAAAGTGATTCTTATGGAAGCAGTATTTGTTACATAAATGTTAGTACCTCACTTTGGACTTGGGTCTTACGGGAGTTGAGCTTTGTAAAAGAGCACAGTCTGTTTAGATGAGTGATCTGTGAACCTGGCCCCATGTGCCACATTTTGACTTTTCTTAAACTTGTTTCTCACTGTGTGAAAGTACAGCAGTTAGGATTCAACTGTAGGAAATGTAGATGTTTTCATCTAAATTTTGACCTCCAAACCCACCCTGCCAAAGGACATTGTGGCATCTGAGCCACTTCATCAATGTTTTCTAACATTGTGCTTGCCTGATTTATTAGGTCCTGGACCCAAGCCTGAAGCCTCTGCAAAAGCCCCTCCCAGACCTGCAGATAACTACAACTTTGTACTGCCGGAGTTGCCGTCCGTGCCAGACACACTACCGACTGCATCTGCTGGCGGCAGCACCTCAGCATCTGAAGACATTGACTTTGATGATCTTTCCCGGAGATTTGAAGAGCTGAAAAAGAAAACATAGGTCTCTTAAACTAGGTAACCTCTAACTTCGGGGAGATGAAACTGGGCAGTTTCTCCTTGTATACAAAGAATCTCCATGGAATTCCGTTTCATCTGTTAACCATCACCAAGCACACTCTTTTTGGGGGCTCTTTCCTACTCTACCAAATTCTGTTGCTTCCTAGTTCTCTACTGATCCTAAGAGACTAACATCTGGACACTCTGAGGCCAGAGCAGCTGGCTCCTGGCAGCTGTGCCTGTTTCCTGTTAGAGGGATCCCTAGTTCTCTTGTGACCTAGCCCTCTCCAGGAGAATGAGAAGATGAAGCATTGTGGTGAGAGCTGCCAGAGATGGCTGAAGAGAGGAGAAGAGCACCTCATGAAGTATCTTAGCCTTGTGTTGAAGTTCCAGACTTAGAAACAAATCCCTCTACATAGGGGGATTGTGGTGAGACACAAGGCCATGGTGTTTTCTCACTCTAATACGAGTAAGAGAGAGAAAATGATTCAGGAAGTCATAGTAACAGTTCCCAGAAGCTGGGCCCTCTTCCTGGCATATACACTACTCGCTGCAGGGCACTGTTCCACCTGGATCCAGTTGCAAAGTTTGTTTGGAAAAAGTTGAAGGCCTGTCTTCATTCTACTGGATTCTCAGGGAGCCCTCTGTGGCCTTTGGCTTTATTTTGAGTGCTGTGTTTCTCTTTTACCAGAAGACAGCACCACAGAAATTTATTTTTCCCCATGGCATGTTACTAACAAAGGAAGAGGACAGGTAACATACTGGATAGAAGTTGCCATTCAAGCCTATGGTGGGCTTCCAGCTGCCTTAATAGAAGTACCCAAGTCTCTTGGGTAGTGAGCTGGAAAACCTACAGGAGAAGAGGGATACCTGTTTTCATTTGAAAACTTCATGATTAAAGGAACCTTTAAAAATTGATCTCAAATTTTTAGTGCCCATGTGGCTGTAATTCACTGCTTTCCTGGGTGGATGAGACTCTTCCTATTGTAACTCATGTGCTCCTTTGTCCCCAAGGTAAGCCCATCCTTCCCAGAAGGTTGGCTTCTGGGTAATGTATCTGTACATACCTATTTCAAGCAACTTTTCTTCAATGTTTTTGATTGATTTGTATCTCATAGCTTAGTAGCTGCTAATAAAGATCTGGTGTCTTGCTTTCTCCACTGTTGGTCAAATGATAAAGTATGAATTTAAATCTTAGTGGATAATATTTTAAGCAGGCAACTCACATTGGTGCACATGCCAGAGTCAGCCTTTACCTTTGGCTACCCTAGTAATGCAGATACACAGAGCCCTTTAGCTTTCTCTCTGAATTTCAGCCCAGGTAGCATCTGTGAGTTTGTTGGTTACTTGTGAGAGGACCACTCCATCAGCCACATCTCATGATTGTATCTTTATTTTTAGTAAATTGTAATGAGCTCACTTCTGTCTCGTTCATTTCCCATAGCCTTCCTGGGGCACAGATGATGTGTGTCCTGTTCCTTACTGCTTGGCAGCAGAGCTGGTTTATCACTGTTGTTATTTTTACAGCATTATTCCCTTCCCAACAGTGCCAAGATCCACAAACAAGAACTTGGAGCCAAGGGAATTTTGATTCCTGGGTAACCTACAGAATTAAGACAAAGTTTTATATGCATCTGTAAATAATTTCCTAAACTATGCCATGCAAAGATAAGTAACACTATACTAGGAAGAAGTAAACCACAGTAAGGGGTAACAAGATTAAGATAGTTCACCTTCTAAGAGTTTAGTGTTATTGGTTGATGACTGTCACGGCTGCTTCTCAGATGAGGGGTTCTGGTGCTGCCAGATTGCTAACAAATTTGAGAGCTGTAGCAACATAGCTGTCAGTGTAGCTTCTTTCTGAGTATTTGAAGACAAAAGGAAAAAAGAGAAAATTGAGATTGTTGCTGATTTTTAGAGTAAAAATAAGCTAAACATAAGTAGGACATGGTAAATATATAGTGCATAGTTAAAGATGTACTTCTTTAATGATTTACTTTCATGTAGAGTGTTTTTTACTAAACGGTCAAAAGCCAGCTATATATTTTTGGGACAGTGGCTACTAAACATTATGTCCTGGCAACTTCTGTTTCCTGGGAAAATAGTTTTTGGGACTAAAATACTGATTCTGTGCATTATGTTAAGTCTGTATTTTAAAAGCAGTTACAGTTAAAGCTTTTCCGGTGGTATAAAATCATGATAGTTTATTTTGTAGTTAATGAGCAAGAGTTACCCACCTTAAGGGACTTTCTTTTCCAGAGGCCATGAGAATGGCCGAAACAAAAAGGTTAATGATCACAAGAATCATTAAGATGACACTGGTGAGGATCAGAAAGGAGCCCAGGACTGGGTGTAACACAGTGACCTCGGGAGACAATAAGAACACTTTGAGTGATTGACGTAAGAGTTTCTACCTCACAAACAAGCTGTGTGCTACGCTTAGTATATGTTCTTAAGCTAACGTTTGTTAGAAACTAGGTTAAGGCACCAAAAGACAAGTTTTAAGTGGACATAAGAGGAGGAATGACGATATCAAAGTATTTTGACTTCACAGCTTTTATAGGAAAAAACTAGTTGAGTTGTAGCATTGTAAATTATTCAAATTCCATTTGAGTTCTGGCAGTTTTGGAAAATTTTGAAGCCTCAAAGTGTGCACACACACCTGGAAAGAACCTATATCAGAAGTGATCGTGAAAACTTTCTCTGCCACCATGAGAAGTTTCTCTGAACCCAGGAGGGTTCCAATTAAAAAAAAAAAATCATAGAAAAGCAGTATTTTTGGTATTTTTTCCAGTTGTCATTTTTAAAGGTCTGAATACTGAGCTCTGTCCTCTGGTTTTCTGCATGAAAGGATCTTTGCCTGGCAAGTGCAAGGTCCTGAGTTTGATTCCTGGTACCAAAAAAAAAAATCAGGTCTTACTAGAATCGTTTCTACATGATCCTTATTTTCCCTTGGTATTGGCCCCCCTCTTTTTTTTTTTTTTAAACTGGGACACTGTTTAAACTCAACTTATTGGATGATTACCTACAACACTACTGTGAAAAAAACTTGTGACACAATTTATTTCCAAGCACCAGTGTATCATCCACTTAAAATGTGTTTAATTATAACAAAATTATTGTTGAACAGTTAATTTGGGCAGTCTCTGTGGTGCAAGATTTTTTTCCCCTTAAGTTTTTTCCCTTCATGTTGCACAATTACATCGAAAGCAGAAAAGGCATTGTATATATTTATGGGGTGCCATGTGGTGGTTTGATATGTGTATACATTGTGTAATGTTTTAATTGAGGGTAAACTTCTCAAACATTTCTTTGTGATGAACCTACTTTGTCTTACGTTTAGAAAGACTGGTTTGTATTGGTAGTTTGTGGGGGACAGTAATAGGCTCACTGAAATGAATGTTAACTGTAAACAGAAGTAATGCAGCTCAAATGCAGTGAATGGTAGCAAGTCCCCTGTCATCTCCAGACCTAAATCCCACACCCTTCTTACAGCTCAGTGCTAGTGGCATCCAGACAGGAGGGTGCTACTATGACAGGCTTAAGCAGGACATTTTTGATGAAATGAGAAAAGAATTGACAAAACTAAAGAAAGAGCTCATTGATGCAACTAGGCAGGATCTGAGAAAGTCAACTACTACATAGAACTTTAGAGGGGAAAAAATCAAACAACCTTCAATAACAACCCTGTACAATTTTGTGACTGAGGAAATGGGAGACATGCAGTCAGGAGGAGGGAACCAGGGTCCTCTGAGAGCCTCAGACGTTGTGACTCTGTGATCACTGTCCCTCTGTGCTGGCTGCTTTTCTCTTTCCCACAGGATGTAAGAGTGGTGGATGAGCTCCTCTGAACAGATGCACAGAAAATATGAAGCCCATCATCAGACACACATTAAAATATTTTCATGTTGAGATAAAGCCGCACATTTTACATAGCCCATTGCTAAAATAAAGAGAAATGCTTATGGAAAAAAGAAAGCGGTTCTGAGAATGTACCTCCCTAAAGTTACTTTCATTGTACAGTATCAAAGGGCCATGGGAAAAGCAGCAGCAACTTGTCATTCTGCCTAGGGATAAACAAATTCCCTTTTCCTTTGACAATACGCCTTAAGGATACAGGAAATGAGGAAGAAGAAACTAAGTACTTAAGAAAGGACAGATTGCGGAATGCCATTCAAAAGCTGTGTGCATAGGTACTACCATGAAACAGAATAGCATGTAAGTTCTCCCTTCTCTGGTATGCAGTGGGGGACTTTTTATTGGCAGTTCCCCTCAAGTTAGAGCTGTTAAACCAAATAACATTCTGCAGAGAAACCAGGATTTCCTTACCTCTTTGTGGTGAGAAATTCCCATCAGGAGACCAACCACAGTCACTGCAGAGCTGAGGAAAGTTCGCTATTCAGGTGTACCATCCAAACAGGTTAAACTGAACAAAAGGAGAACAGTCAGTGGGAGCTAACTGAAGTTTGGTCTGTCCTGAGGTGCTTGGTAATGTGGCCAGCGTAGAACCAATGGAATGTAAACTAGTGGCCACTTGTTACTATGCTTGAAAAATGTAAAGTTGCTTTGTAATTGCATAGTATCTTATAAATTTGATTTCACATTACCTGATTACCTAGTTTTATCCTTATTTTATTAGAGGTGAGAAAAATGGTTTAAATCATACTGTAGAACACAACTCAGCTTTTTTCTTCCCCCTAGTTTTTTGAGACAGCATTTCTAAAAGCTCAGGCTAATCTTGAATTTGTGATCCTGCTGCTCCCATCCCGCCTGAGAGCTGGGATTACAGGCGTGTGCTGCCATGGCCAGTTTAAAATAACAGGGATGTAGTTGATCTTTGTGCCAGGTGACTCTGAACCAGTGGTGGCCTGTGTATGACTGTCCCGCCGGGCAGCATGGGGCAGTCCCATCAGGTGATATAAGCTACTGAATGGAACAGTTATGCACGCACCACTGGTGGTTCAAGCCAGCAGAAATGTGGTAGACCCAGCTTGCTTCTATGACATTTTCTCCACAACTCACTGCCAACTCGAACTGATGGTTTTCCATAAGGTTCCCTTTTCTGAGAGAAGAAATGTTACTGAAAGATCACAGCACTTAGGGGAAGACAGTGATTGTGGGGTTTACAGTCATGGCATAGCTGGTCAGCAGGATTTGGATGATCAGCAGGCACTGCTTAGGGATTTGCTGACGACTCACACCCTGGAGTAATGGCGCAGCGGTCCCATAACTCAACAGTGGCCAGCAAAATGAAGCTCGTAAGGTGAGTGAGAGCAGAGTTCACTATTAGTGCCTCCACAGAAGCTGATAAAACTTAGCAAGGATAGCTGACAGTTACTCAGCATGAAGTGTGTGAGGCATTCCTGTGGTGGCAGTTTCACAGTGCTCCTGCTGCTAAGTGTAACAGCTTAAGGTCCTGTTAGATCAAATACTGATGTAAGAACGCTGCTTTCTAGTGTGGCTTGTGGATATGACAACAGTAGCAAAAGGCCACATATTTGGGAGTTGTGCTGAAATCTGAAATGTGAAATCTGATTTCAGATTGATCCTGGAAATCAAGACCAGCATCCTCTGCTGTAGCAGTCTAACTGGAATCTCTCAAATCATGAGTTAGCCCAATGAGGTGTGCCATTACTGTGCCAGTCTCTTAACAATTCCATATTGTTATTTGGCAGTACATAATTGGTTTTCTAATAGGTTTAATGCTGAGAACAGAAAGATGGGTAGTAAATTGGAAGTTAGGAATGTTACCAATTGTTTTGCTATGTGAGAGAACATTCATAATTGTATATCACAGGAACTAGTTTACCTGGAAAGACCACCCCAGACCTGATCTCAGTTCTTGTCTAAGACCTAGACAATGCCACACAACAGGCTGGGCTCCACCTGCTGTCATCACTAAAGCTGCTCAGCCCCCACCCCCCATATTAACAATTCTCTACAAGGTCTGCTTGGGACAGTGTCTCAGGAAGAGTCTTACACAGATCAGCAGCCCAGGCTGTTGGTCACTGGCAGTAGTGTGGGAAATGTTTGTTCTTCCCATGGGAAAGACCAGAGAAAGCACCCAAAGGAGCATCAGACAACTCTTGGTGTGGCTAATGGATGAACATCCCAAGCCAGAAAGCAACCCCCTTGGAGTGTAAAGGATGGACCCTTGTGGCTTTACTTAAAAGATGATTATTTGTCACGTGTTAGACTTCATTGCATTGGCCAGCATTCAAAACTGGCCAATTCCAAGTCCTTGCTCTGTGAAATTTAAGTGCATTAATGTTGACAACATACCTAACCACTGTGAATGCAGAAAAGCTTTTCAATATAACAATATAAATGGTTTCTAGGTAATGGCTGAGGATGTTAGTCTGTTCTATTTTTAATTCACACACAGATACAGATTTGATGGGGCAGTGGAGAAGGAAGAGCAGTTTGAAACCATACAGAGTTATCAGGAAACTGGGCATGAGGTCTTAATATTCTACCTGTCTCAATCATGACAGTATTGCGCCATGTTTTTCTTATGTAAAGAAATAACGCCTCATGTCAAGCCCCAAGATGACAATGCTAACGAAGATTACACTTGTACCCAGAATGTTTCTCTTAGTGAAGAACCTCCACCTCTGCTGTTACAGATGACCAACCTAAACATAGACACCACAGCTACCACTGCTTATCTGAAAGATTAGCTAGGACTCCCCATGAGAAAGTGTTATGAGTACTGCTGACTTCTATAGGCAAAGCACACAGCTGGTCACTTCTCAAGTCTTGGACTCCGTGAATAATGGCCTGGGTATGTTGAGTGCAATCATATTTTTGAGTACATTTTGTTTGGCATACTTTTTTTTTTGTCATTTTGAGACAGGGTCTCACTATGCAGTTGAGGCTGGCCTTGAACTTACTTTGTTAACTCAGGCTAGCCTCGAACTTGCAGTGATCCTCCTGCCTCAGCCTCCCGAGAGCTGGGATTACAGGCATGTGCTACCACGCCCAAGGTAGCATACTTTTTGATACTACTTCATATAGGAGTGATAAAACTACACAAAATATTCCTACAGACTTAATATTGTAATTCCTAAAATCAAACAGCTATTCTATATGGAGGAAAAGCAGTCAGCCTGTAAACAGAGTTGGACCTCTGTAAAGGACCAGCATAGCTGTGATCTCATAGGTCACTGCAGAGCTCCCCAGGTAAAAGTCTGGCAACTATTTCTCATGTGTGGCTTTTTTTTTTTTTTTTTTTTTTTTGTGGGTACCGGGGATCGACCTCAGGACCTCATGTGCCAGCAGGCACCTGTGCCGCTGAGCGATATCACCGGCCCTTTTTTCGTATGTGGGTTCTGGGAGTCGAACTCAGGACCTCGTGCTTGCCAGGCAGGCACTTACGCCGCTGAGCCATCTCACCAGCCCCATGTGTGACATTTTTAATTCACCTGTACACAAGTACAGCAACAGTACCTGGTAAATGACTTGTGTGAAAATAACTCTCAGGCAAAGCCCTTCTCTGATGTGTTAAGGCAAGTGAAACTGTTCAGTCTTAGAGGTGAAGCACCTAACAACACCTAGGATCAAAGAGTCTTAAACTGCTATCTTCAAAATAACTCCAACTGTACCTGTTGGGTCATTTTGAAATGTGTTGGAGTCTTTAACACCATTTAGTATTTCCTAAAGAGCTGCCATGCACAGTAAATGAATCGTATGCAGAGCTATTGGAGAAATGTCAATTTCACTAAAGTCAGTTGACGGAAAGGATACAGAGCTGATCTCACCTAGACGGAAGTGTCAATGCTTTATCACTTGTTACAGGTGCTGCCCTTGCGAAGTTAGAATGACCATAGAGACTAAAGTCTAAAGCACTAACATCCCAGGAGTGCTCAGATGTTTACATGAGAAAGAAAGTGGGCCTTTTTCTGAGATATCCAGGCCAGGGAGGAGAGAAGCCTTCAGACCCACATTGTGGGACTTCAGGGTCAGGGTCACGACACAGAACAAGTTCACATTAGTGTTGAAGACCACAAATTCCACAAAGGCAGCTTTTGTGTATTGATCTAGCCAGGGCCTCTGTTCAAGGTGCTGTAGAATTCTGGGAAAACAGAAGAGGGCTATATAGTTTTCCTATAAAATATAAGACTATTAAAAATGGAGGTTTTGGGCCGGGGATATAGCTCAGCGGCACAGTGCCTGCCTGGCAAGCACGAGGCCCTGAGTTCAAGTCCTGGTACAAAGAAAAAAAGTTTTCACGATAACATTAATTTTAAACATTCAGGGAAACATCTGGTGTTTGAGGTTTGAGGTAAAATTAATATGCCATGTCATGTCCTACTACTGGAAGCATTAAATGTTACTGTTGATTTTTGGGACTGGGTCTTGCTATGTAGTTCAGGCTGGCTTTAAACTTGTACTGATCCTGCTGCCTCAGCCTCTTGAGTGCCAAGATTATAGGCGTTCACCACATTTGGCTTACATACTACTCTTTAGTAGGAACTGTTCAGTTTTGAGAAAGTAAAGGAGTGTGAGGGGGCCGGTGAGATAGCGGTGTACACGCCTGCCTGGCAAGTGCGAGGTCCTGAGTTCGACTCCTGATACCCATTGAGACATTAGTAATAAATTTTCATATTCCAAAAAAAAAAAGTGTGAAAGTCTTGGTTGGCATTACTGTTTTTGAGTAATTCTTTGTAAGTTTGAAGTCTTTTTTTCATATATAATGATAAAGAGTCTCAGAATTATTACACTAAACCACTCCCTAAGTCTCTGGCAATTTAATTTTGGCATATGAATTTTTGGATGATGTGTACATCATGGATCATAAAGGGCAATGTTTCCTTTCACATTTGAAGATTACAGTTCATCTAAGCCAGAGTTCAGCTGCAGCTGGGGTTAGAGAAGGAATGAGTTTTGACAGATTGCCAAAACACCTCTTAGCCTGAAGTTGAACAAGGAATCTTTAAAAGGTATATTTCCTTAGAAATCTAAAAAGTGCCTGTAGTCACAGAGCTGGAGAAAATCACACGTCAGGGCACAGTCACCTCATGGAAACCCCACTAGAGCATACTTGTTGTTCTGTGCTAAGCTACATAGGCTGTCTTGAGAGTCACTCTAATTACTGTCATGCTGAGTCAGTCCTCACTTTCGTTTGTCAGCTTCCTGTGACACACACTAGGGAGTGTTGGCCTTCATGGGCTTAGGTGTGGTCCTGGAAACAGGCCCTTGGGTGCCCACAGAGGTGCAGCCATATGAAAAGCCAGCTGACCTTTCTCCAGCTTCTCATAGGTTATGGGTAGGAGTATCTGAAAACTAATTGTGCCCCTCATTTACATGAGTGTAAATGGGTGGCCTCGAAACTGTTCTTACCTCTATAATCCCCATACAGGTTAGAAAGGAGTGTGTAATTGGCCCAGGGATAGAAACCCTTAAGTTTTATCCCTGAGAAACGATGAGAAAAACCCTTCCAAATAGCTTGAGGAGGAAAAATCTATTGGAGTTCTTTGCAGAATATATTGTAGTCATCAACAGGATAAGGAAAAGGATTTGTACTAGTTTGAAAGTGGGGGAAAAAACATAGTTGAGTGGTTAGCTTAGAATTCATCTATACATTTTTCATTTTTTCCTAAGCCTGTAGACTTTTTTTTTTTTTTGTGGGTACCGGGGGTCGACCTCAGGACCTCGCGCGCCAGCAGGCGCCCGTGCCGCTGAGCGATATCACCGGCCCCTTTTTCGTATGTGGGATCCGGGAGTCGAACTCGGGCCCTCGCGCTTGCCAGGCAGGTGCTTAAGCCGCTGAGCCATCTCACCGGCCCCCAAGCCTGTAGACTTTAAGGTCAAAAAATTGTCAATTTTATATGGTTCAACCTAAGCATTGTAAAATACATACAAACATCCATGTATATGTGTATATATAGATTTCCTTACAAGAATTATTCCGTCACTTATTAGATATTTTACTTAACAAAATCCTACAACACAAATAATTATGTTTTACCTAGAAAATGCATTTCATCTCTGTCTCTCTTGCTTACTCTTGATTGTGTTCACAAGAAAGAGATAAATGATAAAAACAGGATTTGTCTGTTTTGGTCTTTGGTCTGGGTAACCCACTAATGTGCTAGATGAGCTAAAGCTGTTACCCAGCACTTACACAACAGTCATTTTCTAAAATGTTTTCGTTTCTCTTCCGGCCTGTAAAGTGTGGCGATCAGGTATGGTTATTGTATTTTGCGGTGCAGGACATGACTTACGCAAGCACACAATGAAATCTCAAGACTTCAAGTTCAGAACTTTTCCATTTACTATACCCACATTGATTGCTAGAATCCAGAATTTCTTAAGGTGAAGAATTTAAGACATTCATTTTATTCACCCTTCTGCATTTTCCATTTTAATCTCACTCCCCTTTTCCCTCCAGGAAAATGTTCCTCAGAATTGGCATGTTGCCATTTCCTCTCCATACCCAAAATATCACCAGGCAGTGTAAAGAGTTTCTTCTTCCTCCGTGCTCTCTTTGGACACTTAGCTGGACTGTTCATACCTGAGGCTATGTAGATGGGGTTGTTCTTATGGAGTCAGGTAAAGAACATTTTGCTGTCAAAAAATTTAAATGTAGGTCAAAAAATGTTCTATTTCATTAAGTGGGGATTCACTAACATTCGTTGAGCATCTACTGAGAGCCCCTCCTGTCGATCACTGAAGAAACACAGAACCGTGCCTAGCATTTGTGAGGCTCTGAGTTTGATACTCAGAACTGAAAAAGAGAAAGACACAGATCAAAGCTGTCTCACACCAGGCCCTCCACCACAGATAGTTTAAGACCAAGAATGGGGGCAGTAGGTCCAGCTGGTTGCCAAATTCAACCTCCTTACCTTACAAGACAGGGTCTGTGCAAATGATTTCCTCTGGGCCTCGGATGGTCTGCACTGTTCTGCCTCAGCTTCCCAGGGTGGGCAGCACAGCAGGCCAGGGCCAGGTTTGATGTGTCGAGGAGGGGTGGAGGTCCTTCTCTCTATTACATTTGGAGCTGGAGGGCTGGAGGTGGCACTTCAGGCATCTGTTCTGCAGAACTAAAGTTGCCTTCTAGTGGGCCGTCCCAAGAACCCAAGAACCAGACTTGGTTATACAAAGTACAGTGGGTGGCTGATCAGCCAAATTTTCCACCATTGCCACACCAGTAACTAATGCTTCGGTCTTTATTTCTTTTTATCTTTTCCCTTCATCCCTCTCCCTTTCTTTCAGTACTAGGTACTGAACCCAGGGCCTTCACAATGAACTACATCCCCAGCTCTTTTTTATTTGGAGATAGAGTCTTACAATAAGGTACCCAGGCTGTGCTCAAACTTGGGATCCTCCTGCCTCAGCCTCCCAGAGTGCTGGGATTATAGATGTGCACCACCTTGCCTGGCATTTTCTTTGCCATTTTTAAAAGCAAAAATGGAGTCTTATGTCTACTTTATTAGACCAGTAAAATGAATTTTTAACATGTTTTTTGGCCACTATGATCTCAAAGCTTTTTAAAAAAACATTTATATTGGGTTGTAGATGTGGCTTAAGGGTAGAACACTTTCTTAGCATGCATGAGAGCCCTGAGTTCAAGTCCCCAGCACTACAAGAAACAATATTTTAATTTACAATTTTAAAAAATCATACCTTTTGGTGTATGATTCTGAGTTTTGACAAATGTATAGAACTGTGTATCCACTACTACAGTCAAGATACTTAATAGTTTCATCAACCCCCAAATTACCCTCAGCTGCTCCCCCCTCCCCTTTTAAAAGTGCTAGAAACTGAACCCATGGCCTTCACACTGAGCTACATCCTAACTTTATTTTTTGAGACAGGGTCTCATTAAGTTGCCAGGCTGGGCTCAAAGTTGTGATCCTCCTGCCTCAGCCCCCTGAATAGCTGGGGATACAGATGGGCACCTTGCTTGGCATCAGCTGTCCCTTTGTAGTCAGGCTCTTCTCCTACCCCAGCCTCTGGCGACTGCTGATGGGTTCTTCATCCCCCTAGTTTGCCCTTCTCAGAGTGTCTGACGAGTGGAGCCATACAGTATGCCTCCTGAGTCTGGCTTCTTGTGCTTACAGTAATAAGTATGAGGTGTATCCATGTAGTTACCTATATCAGCATAAGCTGTGTGTCTGATACACTTGAACCTTCTTAAGAGTGTGTGTGATTTTTTTTTTTTTTTTTTGGTCTGTCTCTTCCAGCTGTTCTCTTTAAGATCTACTTACTCCTTCTATGTGCTGCCTTTTCTATCTGAGATCAGTGGTTCTCAAATGGGCTGCACATTGGGGTCCCCCGGGAAGCTTCCAAACATGCTGGGCCTTGCACGGACCCCAGGTTGAGAGAATATCACATCATTTGTCTACGGTGCAGCCCTGGAAGCAGAGCTTTGAGAGCTTCCCAGGAGATTCCACGGTGCAGCCGGGCTCAGAGCTGCTGTCGTCTTGCGGGAGCTGTGTCTTCGTTCAGCAGGGGCAGTCCTGTCACCAAAATCCAGAATACTGGAAACTCTGCAGGACAACCAACTTGATTTCCTCAACAAATATACTGGGAGGAAAACAGCAAAAAGGGAAGGGTCAGGGAGGGAGGGGAGAGCTATAGCTTAAATACTAAAAATATACTGGAGACAAATCAACTACAGCATGGTCCTTATTTGGATAGCAATTTGAGAAAATCAACTATGAAATAAATATTTATGAGACAACTGGGAAAATCTGAGCACTCACTGTACTTTAAAAAATTATGTTAAGCCAGGTGTGGTGGCACAGTAGAATCACTGTGAGTTTGAGGCCAGCCTGGGCTAGTGAGTTCAGGCTGAACTACACAACCAAACTCTGTCTCAAAAAAATGGTAAAATATATATAATATAAAATTTACTGTCTGAACTTTTTTTCAGTCCTAGGGATTGAATCCAGAGGTATTCTACCACTGAGATATATCCCCAGTCCTTAAAAATTTGTTGTTGTTGTTGGTTTTTTTTGTTTTTTGAGATAGGGTCTCACTATGCAACTCACGCTGGCCTTGGACTCATGGTGGTCCTCCTGCCTCAGCTTCCTGAGTGCTGGGATTACAGGCATGTACCACCACCCCCGGCTCTCTTTCTTAAAATTTGGAGACAGGATCTTGCTGAGTTACCAGACTGGGCTCAAAGTTCTGATTTTCCTGTCTCAGCCTCCTGCGTAGCTGGTATTGACAGTGTATGCCAATGGATTCAGCTATGTCTTAGTCATTTTTATGGGTACAGTTTAGTAGTGTTCAAAATATTCACACTGTTGTATGGAAATTTTGGTATTAAAATTATTAATTCAATTAGATGTGGTAATGGTTTTATATTTGTTTTAAAAAGAAGTGCCTTACCTTTTAGAAATATATAGTCAATTTTTGTTTTTTGTTTTGTTTTTTGAGACAGGGTCTCACTATGGTCTTGAACTCACGGCGATCCTTCTGCCTCAGCCTCCTGAGTGGTGGGATTACAGGCATGAGCCACTACACCTGGGTAGTCTGAAATATCTGATAATGATATGAAGTCTGGCATTTTCTTTTCCAAGAATGGGAAACAAGATTGGTTATCAGGAGCCAATCCCCAGCATCACCACAGGGAGAGTCAGAGAAAGAGAGAAACAGAGACAGAGACAGACAGAGAGCGAGCCAAGAATTTACACTTCTGTGGTTTGACATTTTCTCTAATTAAAAATTTAAAATTTAAGTTCCTTTTTTTTCAAAGTAGTTTTTGAGTGATTTTTCTGAATCATCCCCTCTTTAATCCTTTTCTGCCATACTTCTGTTAGTCTATCAGCTCCTGATGTTTTGTTTTGTTTTTTTCCTGCGATTACTTCACACACATTACTAACCAGTGTCACTCTGCCTACTTATTGTCAAATATCAAAACCAGAAGGCACCTTAGATTGATGCTCATGGATCTCAGTTTCTAAGCTTTTTTGTAGCTATCATAGTTCTGCCCATTCTTCATGTACCTTTACTGGCTGGCTGATAAAGATGTTTTGAAGCACTGATAATATTGAAATAACCCAGCTGGTGGCTTGGTCTTTACTCAATTCCAAGCTATACAGTGCTAAAAAAAAAAAAAAAAAAAAAAAGGCTGAAGCCAGGCTGCTGACACCTAGAAGGACCCAGCAGATACTAGTCAACACCTTGGGCTGCCAGATAGAGGTGGGCTTTCCCTCTTCTGGGGTCAGGATGGGGAAACTGGTTGCTTCCCTGAAGAACAAAAGTTGAAAGAATAATCGTGTACCGCACAGCTGAGAGGTGGGGTTAGGGCAATTACGGGTAACAAATAAATCCCAGTGCATGCCTTACCTGGATGGCCCTTGCTCCGGGGGAAGAATCTGCATCTCCAAGAGTGCACAGAGTTTGTGAAGCTGGCTGGCTGCTTCTAGGAAATCACAGAGCTGGTGACCCTGGCTGAGACCCAGTGTGCCTCCACGGAACTCTGAGCAGGTAACAGAAGAAATGACGGTCATTTTCCAAATCCACTGAAAATATATTTCAGGTTGTTATTTTCACAGCTCTTGAAGACTCTTGAAACCTCACTAAGCTTTTTCACCAGAACTACAGTACATGCGACCTATTTTGTAAGTGCCTGTATTTGAGAATCAATAAATCATATTACTTCACCATCCCACAGACGAAAAAGAATGACAAAAGCTTCAACAAAGCAGATGGAGTGTGGAAATCTGCTACTGAGAATATTTTTGTATTTTGCCTTAATCCACTACTCCATATCACCAGATAGATTATCTAGAAGCCATCAGAGGGATCAAAGCTCTCAGTTTTCTGTACTGGAAGCTTAAGAAATTAAACTAAACAGAAGGTTTCGTCAGCCTGTTGGTTATGCTGAAAAATAAAAATGAGCAAGGACATAGAGACATGCAAGGGAATGGAGGCAGAGGAAAAATTCATTATGGAAATCTACTGGACTTTACCATTTGCGCCACGGGGGTCCACCTGCTGTAACAGCCTTGATCTTCTGAGAATAAACGAAGCTGGAGAAAAGTTTTACCAGCTTGTTAGTGTCATAAGGACTCCATGAAGAATGCTCGCATTCTGAGGGTGGGTGTGTATTTCTCCCGAGTAGGAATCCCAGTTTCCTTCAACTCCTGGATATGGAACCAAGATTAGAAGGGTCAGTTTCATATGAATTCAGGACTGGGAGCAGTTAGAGGGGAAGGCTGTTTCTTTTAGTCAGGAGGCAAGTGCTTAGAGTAAAAAACCTCAGTTTCATTTTCTCCCTAATTTTGCAGAAAGCAGTCACCTCACAGTGGCTTCCAAACCATTTTTTTACGAGACAGTATGGAGTGGACAGTGTGCTCAAATATCAAAAACTGAAATAGCTTGGAGCAGCACAGACTGCCTCACATTCAGTCTCAAAATACTTCACAATGCATGAGAACACTGCAGGTCAAGTTATCAGGACTTGGGAGAGGAATTAGGGAAAAGAAAAGAGGGCAACAGGACGCTGAGAGTCACCCAGGAGGTCCTTTCCGTGGGTCTTTTCTACTCTACAGAGAAGGCGAGCATATACTTTACACGTAAAACTTGGTGTAGCAAGCTTACCTCAACCATCTTTGAGAGAGGGAAGCTCACAGGCAGCACTGGAGGGGCAGGAGGCCAGGGTGGAAGGAAATGCGGGCAGAGCCTCTTGTGGCTACATCAACAGGAAGAGCTGCCCGGTGACACGACTGATCAGGAAGGGGTGACAGCAGTTCGGATGCTGATGAGCAGTTCTGACCAAGCCACAGCAGATGGACCCACTGAAAGAAATGTATCACATCAACGCTCATCTTTAACCATTCAAATCGTCACAAAACCATCCCACTCCCAGGTTATAATGATTCATTTAGGGATTCATCTAGGGATAGAAAATTATCATGGCAGTAAAGATCCTGATGTGTTCCAAAGACCACTTCATTTATTAATGAAAGAAAAGAGTGAGAGAATTTGTTAGAATATATTAATGTTAGGGCCATGGAGGAAAAATGAAGGCATATCATGATTGTTTCTAACCCTGAAAGTAAGGAGACGAGAATACAGCCGAAGTGCAGCATACCACAGACCGCACTCACCAGGGCTGACCCATGCTTTACTCATCTCTCTCGGCAGTGGTGCCCTTTACCTTCCAGAGCATCACATTGACGACCATGACGCAGAAGAGCAGCGTCAAACAGCAAGCAAGCCTCTGGACTCCTGGAAACTGTTTCCAGAGATTTCGAATTGCAACTGAGAGGCACAGAGAGTCAAGGGTGAACTTTTCTATAATCATGGAGGAGAACAGGTGTCTGAAAAGAGAAATTAAAAGAAGACAAGATGTTGTTCTGAGGGTGCCCTAAACTAGAAATGGTTTGTCCAGCAACAAGCTGCACAGAAACACCTCAGTATGATTCTTTTGATATTTTAGGATAAAATGTTTTTGAGGATAAGGATACTTTATGTTGTATTGAAGTTTAAAATTAAAAAAGTGTTTTAGCTTTATAAGAGTTGATAAGCCATTTTACTCTTCAAAATTTACATTGCACTTCTACTTTAAAAAGTTTGATAAATTCATACTTTGAGCACCTTGTCTAATCCAAATGTGGAGGAACTGTAAGTAATAAATACTATACATAAAAAGAGAGAACCAAAAACAACTTGAATGGGCTTAAAAACAAAATAAACATCGCTGAGGAAGAGACACAAAATAAGAAAGCAAGATGGCAAGTGAGGCAGAAGCCACAGGATCACTGAGCTCCAGATCCGGAAGGTGGCAGGACACAGGCAGGGATTGACTCTTGTAGGGTAAGTGGAACAAAAAATGTTTCATGGGGCCTTGGATGTAGCTCAGTGGCAGAGCCCTTGGCCAGTATGTGTGAGGCCCTGGGTTCCATCCCCGGTGATACAGGGCAAAAAAAAATTTCATGGGTTGAGAATAGGGAGGAACAAAGCCAACTTCATTGCTAAAAGCCAGGGTTGAGGCCAGAGGCTTATGAAAGGATGGTATAGAGTGAAAAACTGTCATAGGGCTATACATTTATAAGCAAGGAGATGGGGGAAAAAGGACAGTTTGAAGACCAGAAATTAAACCATGACATCCATTGACTAAAGGTAAGATCTGCAGTGGTCCTAATTTCATTGATTCTAATGAGAATATGAGCTCTAGACTGTCATAGAGACCTAGTTCTAGACTGGGGATATGAAAGGTTGGATGGTAAAAGCAGCAAAATTAGGGGTAGTGTGCATGGAAAGAGGGAGGAGGAGGAGGAGGAGGAAGGGAAAGAGGGAGGGAGCAAAACGATAATTCAGAAGTAAGTAATTTTATGGGACAGTGTGACAAAGACTTCTATATAAGTATTTTAGGTTGTTAAAAGACAATATAAAGGAATAATATTCACTGAAGAACAAAAATTATGAGCAAAAATAGAAATAAAGTAAATTAGTTATCTGTTCATATGTGTGTGTGTGTGTGTGTGAGATGCTGAGGTTCAACCCCAGGGCCTTGCGCATGCTAGAGAAATGCTCCACCACTGACTTACATCTATAGCCCTAAATTAGGTATCTTGAAACTTAAAAATATGGCCCACAAAACAAAACAAAAAAATGACCTATGAATATAATGGAAGACCCAGGCGTGGTGGCTCACACCTGTAATCCCAGCACTTGAGAGGCTGAGGCAGGAGGATTGCTGCAAGTTTGAGGCCAGCCTACATAGTGAGTTCAAGGCCAGCCTGGACTACATAGTGAGAACCTGTCTCAAAAAACAAAAACAAAAAAAAAGAGAAAATCAGTGAACTGAAATGCAGTATTGAAGAATTCACCTAGAGACGTGAGAAGTGTAGAATGATGGGAGACCCTCAGCACCCCTCTGTTTCTCGTGAGAAGGTGGAGCAAGGCCCACTGACCTTGTGGGTGCCAGTGAAATACACCACTACTTAAAAAAGAAAAGGCCCTGTGGGCTCTCTGGCCCACTCTCACCCTGCCCACTTTAATTAGCCTGCACTCACTCTGCAGAGCATGTTTTTTTTCCTACCTTTAATAAATGTAAAATCCTGCTACTTTTTGTGCTTGTTTTGACCAATTTTTTTTTGTACTGGGAATCGAACTCAGGACCTCGCACTTGCTAGGCAGGCGCTTGTGCTGCTGAGCTATATCCCTGGCCCTTAACCAATTCTTTGTTCAGGACAAGAACCTAGAAAGAGTCTCTGGAAAGAGTCTACAGCACCCTGGAACCCTGGTAACAGTGATACATGCTTATAATCCCAGCATCCTCAGAGACTGAGGAGGGGATCACCACGAGTTCAAGCCCAGCCTGGCCCATATAATAAGTTAAAGTCCAACCTGCACTACATAGTGAAACTCCATCTCAAAAAAACCAAACAAAACAATAAAACAACAACAAACATTTTAAGGCCAGCCTGGCCTAAGAATAATTTTTTTGGAGGCTGAGGCAGGAGAATTGCTGTGAGTTCAAGGCCAAGCCTGAATTACACAGTGAGACCTTGTCTCTAATTAAGTAAGTAAATAAATAAAAACAAAAAAGAAAAAGGACAAGTGGAGGAAGAGCAGGAGGAAAGAATTCACCTAGACATACCTCAGAGAGAGAGAAAAAGAGAATACACAGCTATTTTAAAAACTGGAGGACAGTTTGAAAGGCTGCAGCATGCAATAAGGGAACAGCAGAGGAATAATAGCTTCAGAGGTGACATTTGGGAATTTTCAGAATTGAAACATGATTTTGTATATTAAAGTAATCCTAAGCACCAGATATTATAAAAAAGTAAATCCAGAGTAAAAGAGATGAACTCCACATGCAAAACTCTTCCTATCTAGGGCCGGTGAGATGGCTCAGCGGCGTAGGCGCCTGCCTTGCAAGCGCGAGGGCCCGAGTTTGACTCCCGGATCCCACATACGAAAAAGGGGCCGGTGATATCGCTCAGCGGCACGGGCGCCTGTTGGCGCGCGAGGTCCTGAGGTCGTCCCCCTGGTACCCACAAAAAAAAAAAAAAACTCTTCCTATCTGGCCTCACTGGATGCTCACACAGCACAAAATACTTTTTCTCCGGCAATGTTGTAAGAAATATTCAGGGACAGTTTTTTTTTAACTTCATAGCTGCCTAATGTGGTAGTCACACAATAGGCTAAACAAAGAGCTTAAAAATAAAAGCTGGGGTATTAGACATTCACTAGATCTTTGAAAAGCTCTGATATATTCCTGGGAATCTAGAAAGTCACATGTATGTGTAGGGCTGTGCAGATGCTCAAGAAAAATCCAAAAAAGCCCTTAACTTTCATTCCTGGATGACCTTGAGACTCTCATGAAGCAGGAAGTGAAGACTAAGGCAGAGTTGTCAGTTGCCTTCCTGAATTCAGAAGGTTCACCCCAGTGTGCCCACAGAGCTCCTCAGCCAAGACTGGGAGCCTTGTTGGTTCCAGGCATTTTAAGGAAATCTCTATTAAACTGGGTATGGTGGTGCATGCCTATAATCCAAGTACTCTGGAAGACTGAGGCAGGAGAACTAAATTGCAAGTTTAAGCCTAACTTCATAAAACAAACACAACTGGACATAAAAATATGAACATCAACACAATTATAGTGAAGGACCTCAACACCCCATTATTTCAAATAGGTCAACTAGACCAAAAAAAAAAAAAAAAAAAAAAAAGAAATATCAGAGTTGAACCATACCACCCAATAACAGAATATACATTCTTCTCAGCAGCACAAGGAACTTTCTCCAAGGTAGCCAGGTGTGAGGTGCATGCCTGTAATCCCAGCACTTGGGAGGCTGAGGCAGGAGGATTGCTGTGAGTTGGAGGCCAGCCTGGGCTATATAGTGAGACCCTGTCTCAAAACAATAACAACAACAAAAACAACAACAACAACAAAATAGACCACATACTAGCCCATAAAGCATGCTTAAATACAAAAGAATTGAAATTATCCCATACATATTATCAGACCATAGTGCAATGAAACTAGAAATCAAAAGAAACCACAGAAATTATGCAAACACATGGATGTTAAACAATACACTCTTGAATAATTAATGGGTTACAGAAGAAATAATGGAAGAAATTAGATAATTCTTAGATGCAAATGATAATACCAGTACAATATACCAGAACCTTTGGGACACAATAAAAGCAGTCCTAAGAGGGAAGTTTATAGCTGTAAATACCAACATCAGCAGAACAGAGCAAGCCTAAATAAATAACCTAATAATGCACCTCAAGGTCCTAGAAAAACAAGGATAATCCAAAGCCAAAGCTAGTACAAGGAAGGAAATTATAAAGATCAGAGCTAAAATTAATGAAATCGAGGCTAAAAAATATCCAAATGAATCAAAAAGCTGACTCTTCAAAAGAATAAACAAAAAAGACAAACCCTTAGTCAATCTTACAAACAAAAAAAAAAAAAGGGAAGAAAAGACCTATATCAATGCAATTAGAAATGACAAAGGCAAAATCACCATGGACACCGCTGAGATTCAGAAGATTATTAATAACTACCTTGGAAATCTGTACTCCAACAAATTGGAGAACTCAGAAGAAATGGATAGATTCCTAATTACATATAAATTACCAAAATTGAACCAAGAAGATAGAAAACATCAAATAATACAATAACAGGCAATGAAATTGAGGCAATAATAAAAAACCTACCAAAAGGGAAAAACCCAGGACCTGATGGATTCACCACTGAATTCTACAAAAACATCAGGGAAGACCTAACACCAGTATTCCTCAAACTTTTAAATGAAATTTGCCAAAGTCATTCCTGGAAGCTAATATTACCTTCATTTCAAAAACAGACAAGGACTCAACCAAAAAAGAAAACTATAGACGAATTTTACTAACAAACATAGATGCCAAGATCTTCAACAAGATATTGTAAAAAAGAATGCAACAAATCATTAAAAGATCATATACCATAATCAAGTAGGCTTTATCACAGGGATGTGCAGATGGCTCAACATATGTGAATCAATAAATGTACTACATCATACAAATAGATGCAAGGACAAAAATCGAATGCTCATCTCAATAAATGCAGAAAAAGCCTTTGACAAGTTCCACATCCATTCATAATAAAAAAATTTGAAGAAAATAGGTATATAAGGATCTTATTTCAATCTAATAAAAGCCATTTATGTCAAACCAAAATCATATTAAATGGGGAAAAACTGAAAGCTTTCTTTTTCTAGGAACAAGACAAGGATGTCTGTTATCACCATTTCTGTTCAATATCATACTTAAAACTTCAGGAAGAGCAATCAAGCAAGAGAAAAAAATAAAAGGGATACAAACAGGAAAGGAGAAGGAAACTATCCTTATTAGCAGATGATATGATCCTGTGCATAGAAGACCCGAAAAAATCCCACCTGAAGACCCTGTAAGAGTGATGGGGAACCTTTTAGAGCTTTCAAAGATAACAAAGAGCTTGCTGTGGCATGTATACCATAGATTCACCACCACTGCCCTAGAACTAATAACCAAATTCAGCAATGCATCTGAATACAAAATCTATACACAAAAATCAGTAGCATTTCTGTACACCAATAATGAACCCATTGAGAAAGAAATCAGGAAAATTATACCATTTACAATAGCTTCAAGCAAAATTGAATACTTAGGAATTAACCTAACAAAGGAAGTGAAAGACCTCTATAGTGAAAACTATAGTATTCTGAAAAAGGAGATCAAGGAGGACATCAGAAAATGGAATGATATCCCCTGTTCCAGGACAGGCAGAACCAATATTGTCTAAATGGCCATACTTTTAAAACTGATACATAGATTTAATGCAATCCTAATCAAAATATCTGTATCATTCCTCATAGAACTAGAGAAAATAATCCTAAAATTCATATGAAATGAAGAGATACCTAGAATAGCAAAAGGAATCCAGGGCAACAAGAGCAAAGCAGGAGGCACCACAATCCCAAATTTCAAGTTGTTTGGGAAACTGGCAATCCACATGGAGAAGATTGAATCTAGACCCATATCTCTCACCATGTACTAAACTAAAATCAAAGATTTAAATATTAAAACAGAAACAATCTGCTGGAAGATAAAAACACAAGAAATAGCATCAAGAATCCACAGACTGGGCCAGTGATAAGGGTCAGTGGCATAAGCGCCTGCCTGGCAAGCGTGAGGTCCTGAGTTTGACTCCCGGTACCCGCATAAAAAAAAGAAAAAAGAAAAAAAAAGAATCCACAGACTTCTGGGAAGATGGTGGGATGGTGAGCAGCAGAGAAACAGCCTCTCCACTATTTGAAATCCAGACACTGGCATATAGCAACATGAAGAAGAGAAGGAGGAGAGAAGTGGGTCCCCAGGACCCAGCAAGGATCTGAAGTAAGAATTAGGGCTCGTGGGGAGATGAAACAGAGGGACCACAAATGAGGAGGAGGTAGCAAGTGGTACTTTCTTCCTCAGCCCTGGGGTTCACGGTGTGGGAGGGGCAGTTCAAACCTGCAGAGGCACAGTGACCACTGGTGACCCCAGAGGCCTCCATGGAGAAATGCACCAGTGGAGCAGAGCAGTGGATGCTGTGGACTACAGTGGCTGGTGAGTTATTTGGGTTCAGATGTCCCCCACAAGGAGAGGACCATTGGCCAATAGCCATTTTGGAGAGGGACCAACTGAAATTAGAACTCAGAGCAGCTGCGGGTTGGCTCCATCTAGTAATTCTAAGTGTCAGGATGAGGTGCAGCCAAATTCAAGCCAGGTGGTCAAGTTCAAGCAGGCAGGAGGCACTCAGAGTGCTGGGGGCTGAAAACCTCACAGCCAGAAAGCAGAACCAGCCTGAACTTTAAGAAACTAAAGGCCCAAGTCTGCAGGGATTGTCCACCACCACCATAATGCTACTTCTGGCTCGCTGGGATCGACCAGCACAGATCCAGGCTGTCTGCCCCCTCTGTCAACCGGAGACAGCAGAGACACACCCCGAAGTGATCATTCTTCTTCTCTTCTTTCCTTCTTTGCTTTTTAAAAAAGATTTAAAATGTTTTTTCTACTTTTCTTGATTAATCTTGTTTTTATACGAGAACACTGTTTCTAGTTTTTGTTGTTGTTGTTTCGTTCTGTTCTTGTTTGCTTCTTTCCTTCCTTCCTGTCTTTTCACCAGTTCACAAAGCTTGTGTAATCTTCCTTTGTCCTCCAGCCTTGCTTCTAATCCCTTTCTCTTCTTCTATTTCTCTATTTTCTCTTTCCCCTAACTCCTTTAAAATTTTCTCCCCTGAGGGCAAAAGAGCCATATTGAGGGACTATTTATTGTAAACAATTTTCTAGTTTCTTTTAGGTTTTGTTGTATAACTACAAATCTTTTCAGACAGTTAAAGATGGCAAATTAATAGTTACCAGTTTGTCATTTTCTAGGGTGTGTTTGATGCTATTATTATTGCTGATTGTCTAATTAGTGACATAATTATCCTAATAAGTTGTTCTTCTTTATATGCCAAATCTGAGATTGCCTGAGGTTCATAAACAATCCTATAGGCCAGTGCCGAAGAACCAGGGGCTAGGCTAAGTAGGCAACAATTTCTCATCCCTAATAAATTGAAGAGGTAGCATCTTGCAATAGACTCAAAGCCCAAAAGCCAGCTACACCTGGAAGACAACACTGAGAAGCAGTCATTTCCTAAGGGTTCTCTGTACTAGCAATAAAGATACCTACCATAAACAATTTACAAGCACCAATACAGGAACTAAAAAAAAAGAAAACAAAAGAAAATGAGAAGACACAGAAGCAAGACGCAAGCCCAGATTTCCTGTTTGCCAAAGGCAAACCTAGGGGAAAATGAGTTGGAACAATTTGAAAGTCACCCACCTGTACTCTTTGAAGTGGTAACAGTGAAGTAACAAAGCAAATGAATGCAGTTCTAGAGAAATATCAAATCAGAAACAATTTCTCAGATAACTTCAGAGATGATGGCCATAATGAAGGGCATGATTAGTGAATTTAGAAAAGATGCAAATAAAAAAAGTACAGGAGCTTAGGAAAATGATGGAAACCATGAATGCCCAACATAGGAAAGAAATGAAATCCATGAAACAGATTCAATCAGATAACCAGGAGATTAAAAATTCTATTGAAAATATATACAGTACAGTGAAACAATGAGGACAGAATATCAGATCTAGAAGACAGGATTGTGGTTATTGATCATGAAAAGAAAGATTTTTTTCTTTTTGTTTTTGGATACAGGGTTTTGCTATGTAGTTCAGGCTGGCCTTGAACTCGTGGTGATCCTCCTGCCTCAGCCTCCCGAGTGGTGAGATTACAGGCATGCACTACCATGCCCAGCTTGAAAAGAAAGATTTTTTCTTTTTAAGAGTAGGAAAATTTATTAGGGAATCGGAATAGGGATTTGGAATAGCTCCTGAGAGACAGGACGGGTCCTGAATGGATTGCCAGTAAGCTCACGCCTCAAAGGAAGTTTTATAGAGCAAAATCTTGAAACTGGTACTACGTGGGTCCACGAAACAAAAGCAAACTCTTACCTCCTTCCAAGTATCTTGGTGCAACCTCCAAGGTAATACAGGGGATGTTAAGTTTGTGTTTCCTGAAGTCAAAGATTGAATTGTAAGGAACAACAGGTGAGGAGTAGGAAAATTTATTGGTGAAAAGGAACTGGGAATAGGAGTAACTCCTGAGAGACAGGAGGGGTCCCAAATGGATTTCCTGAAAGAAAGATTTCTTAAACATAACAAGGGAAGCCGGGCATGGTGGCACACACCTGTAATCCCAGTACTTGGGAGGCTGAGGCAGGAGGATTGCTGCAAATTCGAGGCCAGTCTGGGATATATAGTGAGTTCAAGGCCAGTCTGAACTATATAGTGAGACCCTGTCTCAAAAAAAAAAAAAAAAAAAAAAAGCAAGGGACTATGAAAAATCAATCCAACAGCTGCTAGATAATGCAAAGAAGAATAACATAAGATTGATCAGAGTCAATCAAAAAGCAGGAGATAGCACAAGTGACATAAAAAAATCTGTTTACAGAAGTAATGACAAAAACTTCCCAAATATGGAAAGAGAATTTGACATACAGATAAGTGAACTCCCAGTTAGCCATGATCAAAAGAAAAAAAAAATCTACACCAAGGCATATAAAAGTCAAGATTTCAGAAATTCAACATAAAAACAGAATATTAAAAGCTGTTAGAGAAAAGAAACATCACCTATAAAGGAAAGCCCATCAGAATCACAGCTGACTTCTCAACACAAATCCTCAAGTCAAGGAGAGCTTGGAGTGAAGTATTTCAAGCCTTAAAAGAAAACAACCTCCAACCCAGATTGATGTACCGTACAAAGTTATCTTTCAAAACTGATGGAGAAATAAGATTCTTCCCTGACAAAAAACATCTGAGGAAATTCATGACCACCAAACCAGCACTCCACAATGTTGTAAAGGACATTCTAGAAAGAGATAATGAGATTACAACTCTATGAACCCCAACAGAATGAATCCACCAGGCAAGGCAAGAAATTAGAGGGGGAAAAGGGAACTAATAACATGAAAATAACATGACAGGGATAAAAATCAATATATACCAGTTATAACCATCAATGTAAATCGTCTCAGTTCACCAATCAGAAGACAGAGACTGGCAGAATGCATCAAGAAGCAAGATCCAACAATATGCTGCATACAAAAAGTACATTTAATTCAAAAAGAAATTCATAGACTGAAAGTCAAAGTATGGAAAACAATACTCCATGTAACAGGAACCCGGAAAAAAGCAGGGGTAGATATTCTGTTTGCAGACAAAGTGGATTTCAAGCCAAGCCTGATTAAGAGAGACAAGGAAGGTCACTACATCCTTGGTTTTTGTTTGTTTGTTTGCTTGTTTTTTGATTTTTTTTTGATGATTTTTGTTTTTTGAGATAGGGTCCCATTATGTAGTTCAGGCTGGTCCTGAACTCATTATGTGGCCCAGGATGTCCTTGAATTCCTGGACTACATCCTTGTAAAGGGAACAATCCAAGAGGAAGAGAGAACAATCATAAATACATATGCAACAAATACCATAACTATATAAAACACTTATTTAACAGACATGAGAAATCAAGTAAGTACTAATACAATTGTAATGGGGGACCTCAATACCCCACTGTCACAAACAGATCAACTAGATTTAAAAAAAAATCAACAAATGTCAGAATTGAACCAAACTTTTTAACAAATGGCCTTAGATGTCTACAGAGTGTTCCATCCCACAACATCAGAATATTCATTCTACTCAGCTGCACATGGGACATTCTCCAAAACAGAACACATACTAGCTCATAGAACATGCTTAAGTAAACGCAATGGGACTGAAATTATCCCATGAATATTATCAGACCATAGGGCAATGAAATTGGAAATCAATGGCAAAAGAAATTACAAGAACTTCATAAACACATGGAAATTAAATAACACCCTCCTGAACAGCCAATGGGTCACAGATGAAATTAAAGAAGAAATTAAACAGATTCTACAATTAAATGATAATACCAATACAACATACTGGAACTTATGGGACACAATGAAAGCAGCCCTACAAGGGAAATTTATAGCAGTGAATTCCCATATCAGAAAAACAGTGAGCACAAATAAACAACCTAAGGCTGAACCTCAAGCTTCTAGAAAAAGAGTAAGTCAAGACCAAAGCTCATACGAGGGAGGAAATTATAAAGATCTGAGCAGAAATTAATGCAATGTAGACTATGAAAACAATACAAAGAATTAATGAATTGAAGAGTCAGTTCTTTGAAAAATTAAATAAAACTAACAAACCCTTAGCCAACCTTATCCAAAAATGAAAGAAAAGACTCAAGTCCATGCAGTTCGGAAATGAAAAGGGTGAAATCACAACAGATCCTGCAGAGAGCCAGATCATCATCAATACCTACTTCGAGAACCTGTATTTTATTTTATTTTATTATTTTTTTCTTTTTTTGAGACAAGGTCTTGCTGTGTAGTTCAGGCTGGCCTTGAGTTCACTTTGTAGCCCAGGCTGGCCTCAAACTCACAGCAATCCTCCTGTCTCAGCTTGCCAAGTACTGGGATTATACACATGTGCCACCAGGCCTGGTATGTATTTTAATAAGATGGAAAACACAGAAGAAATGGACAGATTCCTAGATACATATGAATTACCAAAGCTGAATCAAGAAGATATGAAAATTCAAAATAAACCAATATCAGTCAGTGAAACTGAAGATGTAATTAAAAACCTACCAGGCCGGTGAGATGGCTCATAGGCGTGAGCGCCTGCCCGGTAAGCGCGAGGGCCCGAGTTCGACTCCTGGAACCCACATACGAAAAAAGGGCCAGTGATATCGCTCAGCGGCACGGGTGCCTGATGGTGTGCAAGGTCCTGAGGTCGACCCCCGGTACCCCCCCCACACACACACAAAAAAAAATCCCTACCAACAAAGAAAAGCCCAGGGCCTGATGGTTCACTGCTGAATTCTACAAGAAATTTAGAGAAGACCTAATGCCACTAATTCTAAAACTCTTTAATGAAATTGAAAGGAAAGCAATACTCCCAAATTCATTCCTGAAAGCAAGCATTACCCTGATACCAAAACCAGAGAAAGATCCAACAAAAAAGAACTATAGGCCAATCTCCCTAATGAACACAGATACAAAAATCCTCAGTAAGACACTGGCAAATGGAATGCAGCAAATCATCAAGATTATACACCATGACCAAGTAGGATTCATCCCAGGAATGCAGGGATGGTTCAACATATGCAATCAATACATGTAATATACCATATTAACAGAGCCAAGGACAAAAACCACATGATCATCTCAATAGATGCAGAAAAAGCTTCTGACAAAGTCCAAGGCTCATTCGTGATAAAAACCCTACAGAAAATTGGAGTAGATGATCGATATCTCAATCTCATAAAGGACATCTATAATAAACTAATAGCCAATATCATACTAAACGGGCAAAGACTGAAAGCTTTCACTCTAAAATCAGGAACAAGACAAGGATGTCCACTGTCACCATTCTTATTCAATATAGTTCTGGAAACACTAGCCAGAGCAATTAGACAAGAGAAAGAAATAAAAGGAATAAGGAAAGGAAGAAGTTAAATTATCATTATTTGTGGATGACATGATACTCTACATATTAATAACTAAATTCAATAGCATAGCTGGATACAAAGTTAACACTAAAAAATCAGTAACATTCCTGTACACAAATAATGAACTCACTGAGAGAGAAATTAGGGAAACCATACCTTTTCACAATAACATCCAAAAAAATGAAATACTTAGGAATCAATCTAATGAAGGAAGTAAAGACATCTGCATTGAAAACTGCAGTACTCTGAAAAAGGAGATAGAAGAGGATATTAGAAAATGAAAAGATATCCCTTGATCTTGGGTGGAGAACCAACATAGTGAAAATGGTCATACTCCCAAATACTTATACAGATTGAATTTATTCTCAATCAAACTACCAATAGCATACCTCACAGAATTAGAAAAACAACCCTAAAATTTATTTGGAACTAGAAGAGACCTAGGATAGCAAAGCCATTCTGGGCAACAAAGGCAAGGCAGGTTGCACCACAATCCCTGAATTGAAATTAAACTACAAAGCTACACTGATAAAAACAACATGGAGGGCCGGTGAGATGGCTCAGCGGCGTAAGCGCCTGCTTTGCAAGCGCGAGGGCCCGAGTTCGACTCCCGGATCCCACATACGAAAAAGGGGCCGGTGATATCGCTCAGCGGCATGGGTGCCTGTTGGCACGCGAGGTCCTGAGGTCGACCCCCCGGTACCCACAAAAAAAAAAAAAAAAAAAAAAACATGGAACTAACAAAACAAAACAAAACAAAACAAAGCACAGACCCGAGGATCAATGGAACAGACAAGAAGATGCAGAAACAACTCCAAACACACTTAGCCACCTTATCTTTGAGAAAGGGGCCAAACACCTTCACTGGAAGAAAGATAGCCTCTTTAGTAAATGGTGCTGGAAAAACTGGCTTTCCACATGCCAAAGACTAAAACTAGACCCATATTTCTCACTATGCAGTAAACATAAAATTGAAATGGATCAAAAATCTAACTATTAAAACAGAAACACTGCCAGGCATGGTGGTACACACCTGTAACCTCAGTCCTTGGTAGGCTGAGGCAGGAGGATCACCACCAGTCCAAGGCCAGCCTGGACTACATGGTGAGACCCTGTCTCAAAAAACCAAAAAGAAAAAAAAACAGAAACACTAAATTTTCTGGAAGATAGAATATTTAGAACTCTTTTTTTGGGGGGCGGGGGGACCGGAATTGAACTCAGGACCTCGCACTTGCCACTTGAGCTATATCCCCAGCCCCTTTAGAATTCTTGAAGACATTGGTGTAGGTAAAGATTTCTATGAACAAAACCCCAATCACACAGGAAATATCAGATAGAAACAACTGAGATCTCATCTTATTAAAAAGTTTGGAGAGGGACCTCAAGATGGCGGATGAGTAAGAAGCAGGCAGTGAAACTCTCTCTAAAAGTTACCATTGGAACACGGGAATATAGCGACCCGGAAAGCGCAGGAGGGGGGGAGATGCCTCCCCGAAACCCAGAGAAGTTCTGAAGCGCAATCTGGGACCCCCGGCACCAGTGACGGGTGACTTCCAACAAAGAAGAAGGAAAGAAGGAGCAGACCGCACGCGCGCACCTTCTACTATCCCGGGAGCTGCAGCGCCGCGGAGGCTCAATTCTACGGACACACGGTGGCAGCTGGTGCCCAGGGAGCCCCCACGGAGGATCCTGAGACAGCGGCGGGGCAGGGGAGCGGCGGAGAATGGCGCAGACCGGCGGTGAGTGTCTCTCAGCCACAGCTGCCCCGCGCCAGAGAGCGACCGGCCGGGCGCCATTGTGGGGGGTGTGGCGAAACTCAGAGTGGCTCAGAAACTGCTCTGGGAACTTGTGCTCCGGACAGGGCAGCACGGGGCCTCTCAGGCCCACGAAAGTGTGTTGAGGTCAGCAGGCGAACGAGACTGGACTCTCAGCCACACCTGTCCCGCGCCAGAGAGCGACTGGCCCGGCGCCATTGTGGGGGGCGTGGCGAAAAACCAGAGCGGCGGGAACCAGTGCAGGGAACCCGCGCTCCAGACAGCGCGCTGAGCCTCTCAGGCCCAGGGATCGTGAAAGGGCGCCGAGAGCGGAGGCGAGCTAGACTGGTCTCTGCCTGAAAGTACGCGCATCTGCTCACCGCCCGCCAGAGGGCGCTCCTGGCTTACTGGGACGGACCTGCACAGAACAGGACTCTCTCACCACAGGGTAACTGCCTACAGCAGAGTCAACACCTGGAACTGATTCTTTTTATTTTTTTTATTTTTATTTTTATTTTTTATTATTATTTTTTTTTTCTCACTGATTCGTTTTTTGTTCTGGCGAAGGGTTTTTTTTGTTTTTGTTTTGTTTTGTTTGGTTTTTTGGTGGGGTTTTATTTTTGATCTGTCTGTTTTATTGTTTTTATCTTCGTTTTTGTTTCTGTATGTGTATTTGCTCTTTCCTTCATTATTCTCTCTGGTTTTTTATATGAGTGTAAACAGCGCCTCTAACTTCTTTCTGATTGTGGTTGTGATCTGTTCTTCCTTTTATCCCTTCCTTCTCTTTCTACCACCTGTCCTCTGCACTAGTGTCCCAATTTTAGTGGGATCCCTCTTGGTCCTCTAACCTTACATCTAATTCCTTCCACTTCTCCCAATACTCTATTTCCTCCTTAACTCATTTTAAATTTAAACTCCTCAGGGGAAAAATTGACATACACAGGACTTGTATACTGCATATAATTTTTCTGGTGTGTTTTAGATTTTGTTATATAACCGCAACTCTATACAGCTAAAAGTGGTAAATAACTGGTTAGCTCAGTCTGTCATTTTCTAGGCTGTGTTTGATGCTTTAGTTAACATTATAGCCAAATGTGAAATAATTGTTCTAAACATCTTTCCTTCCTGATATTTCATGATTGAGATTGACTAAGGGACACAGAAAATACAGTGGCACAGTACCAAAGAATCAAGGACTGGGCCAAACAGGTAGCAACTTCGCATACCCAACGAATTGAAGAGGTAGGATCTGGCAGAAAGCTCAAAACCTAAAAGCAAGCTCCACTTGGAAGATACTGCAGAGAAGTAGTCATCTTCTAAAGATCTTAAACACTAGCAATAAAGTAACCTACTATAGGTAATTTGCAAACATCACCCCAGGAATTAAAGAAAGAAAAAATGAGACGACACTTAAACAAGATGCAACCCCACACATCCAATTCACCAAAGGCAAACCTAGGGAGCAACGAGGTGGGACAATCCGAAAGCCACCCACCTGGCCTATCTGAAGTGGTAACAACAAAGCAACTGAATGAGGTTCTGGAAAAAATTAAAACAGAAATAATCTCACAGATAACTGCAGAGATAATGTCTACAATGAAGACCATGCTTAAGGACACTATAGCTGATACAGACAAAAAAATAGATGAACTTAAGAAAACTATAGAAACCATGAATGCTCAGCATAGGAAAGAAATGGAATCCATAAGGCAGATTCAAGCAGATACCCAAGAGATAAAAAATTCCATTGAAAGTATTTGTAGCAGAATAAGCCAATGCGAGGACAGGATCTCAGATATAGAAGACAGGCTTGCAATTAGTGATCATGAAATGGAAAAATTCTTAAAAATAGCAAGGGACCATGAAAAATCAATTCAGCAGCTGCTAGATGACTCAAAGATAAACAACTTAAGAATAATTGGAATAAATGAAAAAGCAGGAGATAGCATCAACGACATTAAAACCTTGTTCAAAGACATAATCAGGGAGAACTTTCCTGGAAGAGAAAAGGAATTTGACACCCCTATAAGTGAAGCTTTTAGAACACCAACTAGACATGATCAAAAAAAAACTTCAGCCAGACATATTATAATCAAGATCCCAGAAATTCAACAGAAGGGCAGAATCTTAAAAGCTGTTAGGGAGAAGAGACAAATCACTTATGAAGGAAAACCCATCAGAATCACAGCTGACTTTTCAGCACAAACCCTCAATTCAAGAAGAGCTTGGAATGATGTATTGCAAGCTCTAAAGGAAAATAATTTTCAGCCCAGATTGATGTACCCTGCAAAACTATCTTTCAAAATTGATGGAGAAATAAAATACTTTCATGACAAAGAACATCTGAGAAAATTTATGACCACCAAACCAGCACTCCAAAACGTTCTGAAGGACATTCTAGAAAGAGATAGGAACCCCAACAGAAGGAATCCACCAGGCAGGGCAAATAATTAAATAGCCGGAAAGCAGAAAAACAAAGAGTGGGAACCAACAACAGGAAAATATCGTGACAAGTCAATACATATCAGTTTTAACCATCAATGTTAACGGTCTCAATTCACCAATCAAAAGGCACAGACTGGCGAAATGGATCAAGAAGCAAGATCCAACAATATGCTGTATACAAGAAACACATTTAATTCAGAAAGAAATTCATAGACTGAAAGTCAAAGGATGGAAAACAATACTCCATGCCACAGGAACCCAGAAAAAAGCAGGGGTAGCTATTCTTTTTGCAGACAAAGTGAACTTCAAGCCAAGAAGGATTCAGAGAGATAAAGACGGTCATTACGTCCTTGTAAAGGGAACAATCCAAGAGGAAGAGATAACGATCATAAATATATATGCGTCAAATACCAATGCACCCAGCTATATAAAACAAGTACTAAAGGACATGAAAAATCAAATAAGCACTAATACAATTATATTGGGAGATCTCAATACTCCACTGTCACAAAAAGATAGATCAACTGGACAGAAAATCAATAATGAAATAGTAGAACTGAACCAAACTTTTGAACAAATGGACTTAGTAGATGTCTACAGAGTGTTCCATCCCACAACATCAGAATACACATTTTTCTCAGCTGCACATGGGACGTTCTCCAAAATAGACCACATACTAGCTCATAAAACCTGCTTAAGTAAATGCAAAGGAATTGAAATTATCCCATGCATATTATCAGACCATAGTGCAATGAAATTGGAAATCAATGGCAAAAGATCCCACAAAAACTCCCTAAACACATGGAAATTAAACAGCATCCTCCTGAACAACCAATGGGTCACAGATGAAATTAAAGAAGAAATTAGTCACTTTCTACAACTGAATGATAATGACAGTACAACATACCGGAACTTATGGGATACAATGAAAGCAGTCCTAAGAGGGAAATTTATAGCATTAAATACTTATATCAGGAAAATAGAGCAAGCGCAAATAAACAACTTAAGGGTGAACCTCGAGCTTCTAGAAAAAGAAGAGCAGGTTAAGCCAAAAGCCCGTACAAGGGAGGAAATTATAAAGATCAGAGCAGAAATTAACGTATTGGAGAATAAAAAAACAATAGAAAGAATCAATGAAGCAAAAAGTTGGTTCTTTGAAAGAATAAATAAGATTGACAAACCCTTATCCAACCTTATTAAAAAAAGAAAAGAAAAGACTCAAATCCATGCAATTGAAAATGAAAAGGGTGATATCACGATGGACCCTGCAGAAATCCAGAAGATCATCTATACCTATTTTGAAAATTTATATTCTACTAAGATGGAAAATGCAGAAGAAATGGACAGATTCCTAGATTCGTATGAATTACCAAAGCTAAATCAAGAAGATTTAAAAATCCTAAATAAACCAATATCAACCAATGAAATTGAAGATGTAATTAAAAACCTCCCAACAAAGAAAAGTCCAGGCCCTGATGGATTCACTGCCGAATTCTACAAGAAATTTAGAGAAGACCTAACGCCCCTACTTCTCAAACTTTTCAATGAAATTGAAAGGGAAGCAATACTCCCAAATTCATTCCTGGAAGCAAGCATCACCCTGATACCAAAACCAGAGAAGGACCCAACTAAGAAAGAGAACTACAGGCCAATCTCCCTAATGAACATAGATGCAAAAATCCTTAATAAGATACTGGCAAACAGAATCCAACAAATCATCAAGAAGATTATACACCATGACCAAGTTGGATTCATCCCTGGGATGCAGGGATGGTTCAACATACGTAAATCAATAAATGTAATACAGCATATTAACAGAACCAAAGACAAAAATCACATGATCATCTCAATAGATGCAGAAAAAGCTTTTGACAAAGTCCAGCACCTTTTCATGATAAAAACCCTACAGAAAATTGGGATAGAGGGTCTTTATCTCAATCTGGTAAAAGCTATCTATGACAAACCAACAGCCAATATTATACTAAATGGCCAAAAACTGAAAGCCTTCCCTCTAAAATCAGGAACAAGACAAGGATGTCCACTGTCCCCACTCTTATTCAACATAGTTCTGGAAACTTTAGCCAGAGCGATTAGACAAGAGAAAGAAATAAAAGGAATAATGATTGGAAAGGAAGAAGTTAAATTATCATTATTTGCAGATGACATGATACTCTACACAGAAGATCCCAAAAACTCCACTAAAAAACTGCTAGATTTAATAAGCAAATTCAGTAGTGTAGCTGGATACAAAGTCAATACTCAAAAGTCAATAGCCTTCCTGTACACAAATAACAAACTTACTGAAAGAGAAATTAGGGAAACAATACCTTTCACAATAACATCCAAAAAAATGAAATACCTAGGAATCAACCTCACGAAGGATGTAAAAGACCTCTATACTGAAAACTATAGTACTCTGAAAAAGGAGATTGAAGAGGATATCAGAAAATGGAAAGATATCCCTTGCTCCTGGATAGGAAGAACCAATATAGTGAAAATGGCCATACTTCCAAAATTGTTATACAGATTTAATGCAATTCCAATCAAAATTCCAACAGCATATCTCACAGAATTAGAGAAAACAATCCTAAAATTCATTTGGAATCAGAAGAGACCTAGAATAGCAAAGGCAATTCTGGGCAACAAAGGCAAGGCAGGGGGCATCACAATCCCCGACTTGAAATTATACTATAAAGCTACTGTGATAAAAACAGTGTGGTACTGGCAAAAAAACAGACCTGAAGATCAATGGAACAGATTAGAAGATGCTGAAACAACCCCAGACATACTAAGCCACCTTATCTTTGACAAAGGTGCCAAACACATTCGCTGGAAGAAAGATAGCCTCTTTAATAAATGGTGCTGGAAAAACTGGCTCTACACATGCCGAAGATTAAAACTAGATCCATATCTTTCACCATGCACTAAACTAAATTCAAAATGGATCAGAGATCTAAATATTAAAACAGAAACATTAAATCTGCTGGAAGGTAGGATAGGTAAAACCCTTGGAGACATTGGTGTAGGCAAAGACTTTATGAATAAAAACTCAACCGCACGGGAACTATCCCAAAGAATCAATAACTGGGATCTCATCTTATTAAAAAGCTTTTGCACAGCAAGAGAAACCACCAACAGAGTGAAGAGACAACCCACAATGTGGGAAAAAATGTTTGCCAGCTGTTCCTCAGACAAAGGATTACTATCGAGAACATATAAAGAACTCAAAAAAATCAGACCTCCCAAATTTAAAGACCCACTCCAAAAATGGGCATCTGAGATGAATACACATTTCTCAGATGAAGAAATACTAATGGCAAATAAATATACAAAAAAATGTGCAACATCACTAGTCATTCAAGAGATGCAAATTAAAACAACACTGAGATACCATCTCACCCCAGAAAGAATGGCTGCTATTAAGAAATCAACTAATAACAAATGCTGGAGGGGCTGTGGGGAAAAAGGAACCCTTCTTCACTGTTGGTGGGAGTGTCGACTGGTACAGCCACTGTGGAAGTCAGTGTGGAGATTCCTCAGAAAACTAGGGTTGGAGGTCCCATTTGACCCAGCTATTCCCCTTCTGGGCATCTTCCCAGAAGAATTAAAAACATCGTACCACAGCGATATATGTGCACCCATGTTTATAGCAGCACAATTTGTAATAGCCAGATCTTGGAAACAACCCAAATGCCCATCAACTGAGGAATGGATAAGAAAGATGTGGTATTTTTATACAATGGAGTACTATTCAGCCATAAAGAAGGATAAACTGGAGACTTTTATAGGTAAATGGATGCAACTCGAGAAAATACTCATAAGTGAAATAAACCAGAAGCACATGTGTAAGCATCGTATTATCTCTCTAGTATGAGAAACTGAAAGAGTAAATAAGATCCAAAATGTACAATAGATATGGTGAATCAAAAAGAAACTGGTCAAAAGGAAAGAGAGACTGGAATAGGGAAAAGAAAGAAGGGAAAGGGAAAAAAACAATTGTATATATATATATATATATATATATATATATATATATATATATATATGATGGTTAAGATAGATACACTACCATTTTTACTTAGTTCATTGAAGAGTAAGGTTTGTGCCAATAATGTTTGGACAATTGAATGCTAATGTCTGGTGTCCTGAATAACTAACTTAAAGATAGTAATACGTAATGTATTAACCATTGTTACCCTCCTATTATGTTGGTTTGAAAATTTGTTCTTCTTTTGATTTGTTTTGTTTTTTTTCTTCTCTTTAAAAAAAAAAAAAAAGTTTGCACAGCAAAAGAAACCAATAGTAAAGAGACAACACATAGAATGGGAAAATTTTTTTGCTAGCTATTCCTTAAAGGACTAATATCTAGACTATATAAAGAACTTAAAAAAAAAACAAAAAACAAAAAATCAAACCCCTCCAAATTTAAAGACCCAACCCAAAAATGGGCATCTGAAATGAATAGACACTTCTCAGATGAAGTAGATACTGCAAATAAATATATGAAATGATGTTCAACATCACTGGTCATTTGAGAAATGCATATTAAAACAACTCTGAGATTCCATTTCTCATCCAGAAAGTATGGGTATTATAAGGGGCTGGTGAAATAGTTCAGCAGCATAAGCACCTGCCTGGCAAGCATGAGGTCCTGAGTTCAACTCCCGGTACCCACATATGAAAAAAGGGCTGGTGATATTGCTCAGTGGCACAGGTGCCTGCTAGCGCTCTAGGTCCTGAGTTCAACCCCCAGTACCCACAAAAAAAAAAAGAATGGATATTATCAAGAAATCAACCAATAACAAATGCTGGCGGGGCTATGAGGAAAAAGGAACCCTTCTCCACTGTTGTTGGGAGTGTAGACTGGTGCAACCACTGTGAAAATCAGTGCGAAGATTCCTCAAAAAACTAAAACTAGAGGTTCCATTTGACCCAGCTATTCCCTTTATTGGTATCTTCCTGAAAGAATTAAAAGCATCACACCAGAGCAATATATGCACACCCATGTTTATAGCAGCACAATTTGTAATAGTTAAATCTGGGGAACAGCCCAAATGCCCATCAACCAAGAAATGGATAAAGAAGATGCATTTTTTAAAACACAGTGGAGTATTAGCCATAAAGAAGGATAAACTTGAGAAATTTATAGGTAAATGAATGTACCTTGAAACCATACTCTTAAGTAAAATAAATTTGACACACATGTGTAAATATCACATTGTTTCTCTGGTGTGAGCAACTGAAAGTGTAAATAAGGACCAAAATGTATAATAGATATTGGGAAATAGGAAGAAAATGTTCAAATGGGAAGGGGGACAAGGGAGGAGGGAGGAGGGACAGAAGGAAGGGAAAAGTAAAAAAAGAGGATAGAAGTAAAAAATGGAAACAAAGCTTTTGTAAATAAGGAGGGGAAGAGGAGTTGAAGGGAGGGGAGGAAAAAGGGAAAAAAGAAGATATATCATGTACAGGTACAAATTCCCTATGATGAATGTTATCATTATGTATATCTAAAATGTACCAATAAAATTTAAAAAAGAAAAAAATAAAAGAATTACATTGGATATATCTAGAAGAACCATTTCTTCTGGAGTTTTTAACAGTTTTGATTATATATTTTTATTATTTTTAAATAAATATAATTTTATTCATAAAAAAGAATACACAAACACTAGTGTGTAAAATTAAAAAGGTTCTGCACAGCAAAGAAAACAATCAACAGAGTGAAGAGACAACCTACAGAATAGGAAAAAGTTTTGCTAGCCACTCCATGGACAGAGAGGACTAATATCTAGAATACAATAAAGAACTAAAAAAAAAAACCCTCAAAAAAGGAGATCCCCCAAAATAAAAGACCCAGTCAAAAATGGGAAACCGAGGGCCGGTGAGATGGCTCAGTGGTGTAAGCGCCTGCCTTGCAAGCGCGAGGGCCCGAGTTCAACTCCCGGATCCCACATACGGAAAAGGGGCCGGTGATATCGCTCAGCGGCACGGGCGCCTGCTGGCGCGCGAGGTCCTGAGGTCGACCCCCTGTACCCACAAAAAAAAAAAAAATGGGAAACCGAATAGATACTTCTCAGAAAAAATACAAATGGCCAATAAATACATGAAAAACTGTTCAACATCTCTGGCTATTTGAAAAATGCAAATTAAAACAACACTGAGATGCCATCTCACTCCAGAAAGAACAGCTATCATCAAGAAATCAAATAACAAATGCTGTGAGGCTTTAGGGAAAAAGGACGCTTTCTACATTGTTGGTGGGAGTGTAAACTAGTACAAACACTGTGTAAATCAGTATGATAACTCCTCAAGAAACTAAAAATAGCTTAGTGGCATAGCACCTCCCTGGCAAGCATGAGGTCCTGAGTTTGATGCCCGGTACCAGAAACAAACAAACAAACAAACAAAAACCCTAAAGATAGAAATTCCATTAGAGGGCTGGTGAGATGGCTCAGCGGCGTAAGCGCCTGCCTTGCAAGCACAAGGGCCCGAGTTCGACTCCCGGATCCCACATACAAAAAAGGGGCCGGTGATATCGCTCAGAGGCACGGGTGCCTGTTGGCGTGCGAGGTCCTAAGGTCGACCCCCCGTACCCACAAAAAAAAAAAAAAAAAAAAGAAATTCCATTAGAACCAGCTATTCCCTTCTTAGGTTTCTTCCCAAGAGTTAAAGATGTCACAGTACAGTGATACATGCATATCCATGTTGATAGCAGGACAACTCATAATAGCTAAATCTTGGAAGCAGCCTATACGTCCATCAATAGATGAATGGATAAAGAAAATGTGGTATTTATATACAATGGAGTACTACTCAGTCATAAAGAAGGATAAATTTAAATCATTTGTAAGGAAATGAATGCACCTTGAGACCACAATGTTAAATCAAATAAATCAAACACACGAGCTTAAATATCTCTTGTTTTTTTTTTTTTTTTTGTGGGTACCGGGTGTCGACCTCAGGACCTCGTGCGCCAGCAGGTGCCTGTGCTGCTGAGTGATAACACTGGCCCTTTTTTCGTATGTGGGTTCCGGGAGTCGAACTCGGGCCCTCACGCTTGCCAGACAGGCGCTTACGCCGCTGAGCCATCTCACCAGCCCGATTTCTCTTATATGAGAATTCCAAAGTATAACTAAATTAAAGGGCAATATAAAAGATAGATAATAGGAAACTGGCAAGCCAATGGGAAGGGGATCAAGAGACGGAGGTAGGGGAGAGGGAGATGAGGGGAAGGGGACATAAAAAGAATTAACATGTGTTACATCCATATACCAACCCCCATGCTGAATAAAATCATTATGTACTGCAAACCTGTACTAACAAACAAAAATTGCAAGAAATAAAACATTTGTAAAAATAGTACACTGCAAAATACCCAATAGAATATAGAAGAATAGAGAAACTGGTAGAAAAATAAAAAGAACACATGTAGAGAACAAACAGCAGAATGGCAGATATAAACTGTTACTAATTAGATACAAATGGGTTAAAGTCTCAAGAGCAGAGATTGTTATAGAGCTAACACCTGTCTTACTATATATATTGTTCATGAGACAACTCTAGATATGAACTGAAATTAGAAGACGTTCCACGCAAGTAGTCATCAGACGAGAGCAAAGTGACTCACTAATATCCGTCGAAGTAGACTTTAATATAAAATTGTAACTAGAGACAAAGAAAGACATTTTTAATCATGATAAGGGACACTCCATCCAGAAGACAAATCCATCTGTGCTCAGTTGCCTTCTTACCGGCCAAATGGCAGTGTTGCTAGTCTGCCAAAAGCTGTCACTGTTTCGGGAACTGCTTCACTGCTCGGTGGGCAGAAGACAATGGATTAAAACCTTCGAAGTATTAAGTGGAAAATAACTAAAAGCTAAACATTTTGTATTAGTCAGTGCTTACTAGAGTCAGATGTAGAAGAGTGCAAACGTCTGTCTGCGTGCTGGAGACCCAAAGGATCCAGTCGAGAGCCTGGAGCCCATGGCAATGTCCATGTAAGTCCGTATCAAGGATCTGCGCCCCAAAAGTTCAAGGGCCAGTGGTGGAAGCTAGAAAGTCTGCACCAGAGGGATGAAGGATCTGTGCCAGCAGGCTGAGGGATCTGCACTGGGAAGCGATGCTCAAGACAAAGGCAAAGGCCAGGGATCCCTGAAGGAGAAAAGCAGCCCTCCCTGGAGATGGAGAGGACCCGAGCTCCTCCGATGACAACAGCCGCATTGTATCAGGAAAACCAGCTGCGGCAAGCTTCTCCAGGAAAATCAGCAACACACACTCTTCCCCTCCCATTCTCCTTTTATGTTCTGACAACAATCCTCAGGTAGGTCTTCCACGCCCAAAACCAGGCTGACTCAGTTCAGCTGGGCGTTCCTGCTCAAATTGACTATTAATTAATCCACCGCACATTTAGGGAAGTAGTTTCATTTTCTTTTGTTTTCTTTCTTTTTTTTTTTTTTTTGGTGGTGGTACTGGGGATTAAACTCAGGGCCTTGTGCATGCTAGGCAAACAATCTACCACGGAGCTAGTTTTTTATCCAAACTATGAGCCAGGAATAACGAAGGGCACACACTCTCTCTCACACATACATACATTTCAACATAACCATAGAAAAGGGCTGACAGTTTAAAGACATAAGGATATATAGTACAATAGAAATATCAGCTAAAGAAAACTGAATTACCAATAATATTATATGAAATAGAATTTAAGATAAAGTGTTAGAGGGATGAAAAGAAAACCTATATAATAAAAAGGAACAATTCATCCAGAAAGAACAAACATACACTTAGATGCTCTTAAGAAAATATCCTTAAAATGCTTATATGGTAAAATAAATAAATAAATAAATAAATAAAACCTTATGTAATTAAAAGGAAAATTAACAAATCCATAGCTACACCTTTATTAGAAACTGAGAAATTTAAATAATATTTCAACAACAAAATGAATAAGTTTGAGCTAATAAATATACCTATATATTTAAAAATATATTAGAACTGAGTTAGGAATAGGGAGGGGGAGATCCTTATTCATCATCCTTTAAGTTTCCTTAAAGGAAAGCTTGTGAGAGGGCCTGGGTTTGATTCTTACAGTTCTCATTGTTACACAACCACATCAATACTTGGTATTAACAAGTTCATTTTTTTTTAAACTTTTCCTTATTTATGGGTGGTATTAGGGATTGAACCCTGGGCCTTGCACATACTATGGAAGTACTCTACCACTAAACTACCCCAGTCCTATTTTTATTTTGAGACAGGGTCTGACTAAATTGCCCAGGCCTGCCTTGAATTTGTGATCCTCCTTCCCCAGTCTCCCAAGTACCTGGGATTACAGGTGTGTGCTACCACATCTGGGTAAATTTGACTATTTAAAAAAATACTTTTAGGCTGGGCATGGTGGCACACACCTGTAATCCAAGCACTTGGGAGGCTGAGGCAGGAGAATTGCCACAAGTTCAAGGACAGCTTGGACAACATAGTGAGGTCCAAATAAATAAATAAATAAATAAATAAATAAATAAATAAATAACAAAAAAACAAAACAAAACAAAAATCCCCAAAACTTTTATGTTTAATTCACATAGAGCAGTTGTGGTGAACCTATGGCATGCATGCCACAGTGGCTGTTTGTATCACTGAAAGCTCTAAAAGATTCACCGTCTGTTATGGCTTATGTCTAGATGTCCCCCAAAGCCTCATGTGCTCATAAGTGGGGCTTTTTGGAGGTGGCTGGAAGTAGGGTGTGTGGTGCTGGGATCGAGGGTGTGTGATTACTGAATTAGTCCACTGACTGGCTTGGCATAGTTCTGGGTGTGAGTAATGGGTGTGAGTGCTACCTGCCCTAAGCATGTGTAACCCGGATAGAATATAAAGGATAGAAAGAAGGCTGCTGTTGTCACTTGCTGCTGCTGCTGCTTTGCTGCCTTCCTCCTGCTATGAACTGTTTTTCCTCTGCGATGCCCCTCTGCTGTGCCATCCTGCACTGGAGCCAGTCAACTACAGACTGAAACCTCTACAAACTGTGAGCTACAGTAAACCATTTTCCTTTCACTGGGGGTGTTGGGCATTTTGTCTCAGCAATGAGAAAAGTAACTAAGACACTATCACTGACATAGGGTATCATTTTCTCTTACAATATGCATACCTTTCAACTCAGGAATTCTAGTTTTAGATCCTGAAGGAGAATTCCCGCACTTACGAGGAAGTTCCCTGCATAGTGGCAGGACTGTTGGTTGCCCGTCCAATGACAGACATTTATTTCCTCCTTCCTCTTTTCTAACTGAAACATGTTTTTCAGTAACAAGTGGCAGTGTGGGTAAGTCTGTCCAGAAGTGAACCATGATTGTCCCAAGTCAGTTAAAGTGGCTCACACCCATTCAACAGGCCGCTGTTGAGGGGTAGAAATGGCTTTCAGATTGGGCCCAGAGCTCCAGGCTGGTAGTGCAGCTTTGGCCAGCACACATGTTGAATGAGAGCTTCAGAACTGCTCAGGGATGCAGCACATTCAAAGCACTCAGCCCTGCTGTGGCAAACAAGTAACCCAAATAAAAATGGGTTCTTATGGCAGTTTGAAAAAACAAACAAATTTTTTGTCACTTATCCCATCAAAAGATGGGTTCTATGTCCCTTCCCCTTTGACTCTGATTTGCTAAGCTAGGTCGCAGAAGTCTGGAAAGCTGCTGCTTAGTTCCAGCGAAAGGCCCACTCTGGGGGGAGCCATCCACCTGCTAAAACGCCCAGCAGTGCTGAGGCTGCCGCACTGCAGAGGCTGCGGGAAGGCGCTCAGCCGCGGAGATCAAGCTGCCCGCCAATCACGCGACAAGTCACTTCGGATACATAACAATGCAACCTGCGGGCGGCTACAGACTCAGTCAGTGGGAAGGAGCCCAAGAGAAAACTTCAGCTGTGGTACTTGGGGTTGAACTCAGGGCCTTTGCGCTGAGCTACATCCCCAGCCCTCTTTAAAATTTTTATGTTGAGACAGGATCTTCTTAACTCACTAAATTGCCAAGGCTGGGCTCAAACTTGGGGTTCTCCTGCCTCAGCTTCCCAGAGTGCTGGGATTACAGGTATACACCACCAGGCCCACTTCCTTTAATCCACTGAATTGGGGAGGGTACTTTCTTATGGAGCAATAATAACTGGAACAGTTCTTAATAAAGAAATAACTACTTCTTACTCTTCTGGAAGTCCTGACTGCTCAACCACACAAAAGGAAACATTTAGGAGGGGAGATAAAGCATATATTAAAAAATATATAAAGCATATATTAAATAATATAAAGCATACATAATATAATATTAAATATACAATATATAATATATATTAAATATATTAAAAAGCATATATAACATATATTAAATAATATATATAATATACATTATATAATATATAATGTATAATATACATTAAATAATATATAATATATAATATATAATATATTGTAATATAATATTAATATTATATATATAAATAATATATATTGCAAATATATATAATATATTAAATAATATATATAATATATGAAATAATTTATACAATATATTAAATAATACATATAATATATAATATATAAAATAATATATGATGTATATTAAATAATATATATAATATATAATATATATTAAATAATATATATGTTAAATAATATAAAACAAATATAAATAATATAAAGCATGTATTAAAATATAATATATATTTTATATATGATTATAATATAGTTATATTATACATATATAATTATAATATTATATATAATATATACACTTATATGTATAATATTATATATATACTTTTTTTTTTTTTTTTTTTTTGGTACCAGGAGTTGAGCTCAGGACCTTGTGCTTGCCAGGCAGGCACTGTGCTGCTGAGCTATATCCCCAACCCCTATATATTTTTTTTGAGACAGGGTCTTAAGTTTCTCAAAGTGGCCTCAAACTTGTGATACTCCTGCCCCTGCCTCCCAAGTAGCTGGGATTACAGATTACAAGTGTGTACCACTATGCTTCGCTCAAAGTACAGTTTTTAAAAGGAGAGGGGAGTCAGGCACTATAAGAAATGATTCTACCTTTTTTTGGCTTTAGGCATTTTTATGAGGGACGTGTGCTTGAATTCTTGCAAACATTCATCTTGTTCTCACAGAGTGGGGGAGCCCAGGGCTCTGCTATCACAGACCCAAAAAACTGATGGGGAGAACAGTATTAGGTAACCGAGATACATTCTCCTGAATGGCATCAGTACTCACTCTTCATAGCCATTTCTCAACAGAACCTAGAGGAAAAGCTGTCCCCTCGAAACCGGTATGAAGACCTGATCGTGCTCGCCTTCTTCAACGGCCCTGGCAAGCCAACAGTCACACCAGAAATGCCATTTCCTCCTAGCAGCCACGTCACTGACAATTACCTGGTTTATGTACCTGTAGGGAAATACAGATCCCCCCTTAGAGAGTGGGTATTCATCGCTTGCTGTGTGCTAAGACGTACTCTGCACTTCCAATGAGTGTCCAAGTAATGGGCTGATCACTGCAAGGAAAGGAGGAAAAAGAGGAGAGCCAAGCCCGCATCTCCCTTCCTGCTAAGGAAATTCATCATTCTGACACCAGACTGCAAGCTTCTGTCCCCTAAGAGCTGTTCAGAATGTGTGTGCGTATTCTTAAACTTTCTTTGCTCCACATGTGAATCTCCCCTGTCCCACCAGGCTCTGTCTTTCTCACCACGGGCTGCAAATGGGCTTGCAGAGTGCTCAAGACTGACATTAACAGGCTGGGCGTGGTGGCGCACGCCTGTAATCCCAGCACTCAGGAAGCTGAAGCAGGAGGACCACTGAGAGTTTGAGGCCAACCTGGGCTACGTAGTGAATTTAAGGCGAGCCTGAACTGCATGGGGAGACCCTGTCTCAAAAAAAGAAAAAAAAAAAAACTGACATTAATGACTTCTTGCCCTGTTGGGTCTGTGGCCTCGTCAGGCCTTCTCGAGCCACTGGGCCCTGAGATTTCAGCCTCTTCCCAGCCATAGGACTCCACCACCCCCACCGTCTGCATGCTTGTCTCAGGGTCACCTGATTGTTCAACCTATTTGATTTCAACTTACATCTGGTCAGTTAACCTCCTCCCTGAGTAGAATGATGCTATTTCCTCTGGAGTCTGTTTAATGTCATGAAACCTCTTGAATTTCTCTGGTCACCAACCTTGTTTAATTTTAATTAAAAATTATTTTCTGTGTGAGGAATATGAACTTCTCTAGAACTAAAATTTTTCTGGGGACTCTCTTATTGAGACAGTTTATGAAATCACAGGTGACTAAGTTGATTTGATTTAAATTAGCTAGTGTGTTTTTTAAGAGTAAAGTTTAATAAGCACAAAATAAACCAGGCATGGTGGTGTTTCCCTGTAATTTTAGCACTATGGGAGGCTGAGTCAGGAGGACTGCAAGATCAAGTCTAGCCTGGGCAGTTTAGCAGCTCAGCGAGACCCTGTCTCAAAATAATAAACCAAAAGGGCTGGAGGTGTATGTAGCTCATTGTGAAGGCCTTGAGTTCAACCCCACTACCACACACACACACACACACACACGCATGTGCATGCACGCACACGGAAAACAAAAAAAGCAAAGGGAAAATATTCATTTTCAGATTCGTGAAAAATAAGTTATGGGTCTTTTATGCTTTCAGCATAATGTTTATGCATTTGTCCTTTCATAAGGGGGGGTGGAGATACAAGGCATAGATTCTGAGTGTTAAATCTAATGATAAAATGATAACATACATTTATCACTAAAATCTCAGTGTTGAGGCATTCACTATGTTTAGCAGAAAGATACTGTGGAAAAGATTGTCATTTGCTAAAGAAGAAAATGTCTGCAGTTTTTTTTTTTTCTTTAATGGGGGTAGTTATGCTTTTCTGTATTTTCCAATTTCTCTGCATTAAAGCATAATTACTTTTGCAACTGAAAAAGGAAAAATTGTATGGTGACTCTAGATAATGATAACGTGCTGTATATTTTTTAAAAAGGAAGCTAGAAGATATTAAAAACTGCTAGATATTAAAAACTGCTGTTCATCCTGAGTTGAACATTACACAAAGTATTCGTTATCTGAATATCATACAGCACCCCATCAGCATGTACAATTTTTACATACCAGTTAAGATTTTAAAATATAAAAGTGTAAAAAAGCCTCCACAAAAAGTGACTAGAAAAAGCCTTTTGGTATCTTAGTATGTATGAAGAGATGAACCTCTAGAGGTGATATATAAACTTGAGAATTGTAACATAATCATTATAATGATCACAATTAATGTTGTGACAAATATTTGAGTCCTACTATAACCCTGACACCATACAAAGCCCCTGAGAATACAGATCTGAATGGCGGCATCTCTGTCCTGTGTTCCAGCTGCGCCCCCTACTGGCCATCTTCCGTGTCTCCCTGTCGCGGAGCCTCTGTTCCCTGAGACACAATAAAGCGAGGCTAATTAACAACTCTACGACGCCTCTAACCATTCAAGTGAAAGAAGTCTGACCTCTCTCTTTCAGATCAAAAGCTAGGAAGGATTAAGCTAAGTGAGGAAGGCCCATCAAAAGCTGAGCCAAGCCAAAAGCTTGGCCTCTTGGGCTGAACACTTAGCCAAGTTGTGAATGCAAAGGAAAAGTTCTTGAAGGAACTCACAAATGATATAAAAGCAAATGGCTTTATTGCTGATGCGGAGAAAGTTTTAGTGGTCTGGATAACCAAGCAAACCAGCCACAACATTGCTTTAAACTAAAGCCTAATCCACACCCAGGCTCTAACCCTCTTCCATCCTAGGAAGACTAAGAGAAGTGAGGAAGATGCAGAAGAAAAATGGAAACTAGACAACATCTGTTTATGAGTTTAAGGAAAGATGCTGTCTCCATAACACAGACACGCAGGTGAAGCAGACCCCTCCCTGGAAGATCTACCGAGATAACTGCGTAGACGCAACAACCTACTATTGGAACAGATGCCAGCTGGGACCTTGATAGCCAGAGAGAAGTCAGTGCCTGGCTTCAAGGGCCAGGCTGACTTGCTAGGGCTTAACACGGCTGGTGACTTTAAGTCAAACCAATGCTTATTCACCATTCTGAAAATCCCAGGGCCTTTGAGAATCACAGCAACTCTGTTCTGCCTGGGATCTCTACACGGAACAAGGCCCAGATGACAACACATCTATTTACTAAATATTTTAAGCTGACTCTTTAAATATTACTGCTCACTGGTAATGCAACTGTCCCTCCAGAGCTCTGATGGAGGTGCATAAAGAGATTAAGGTGTTCGTGCCTGCTAATATGACGTCTATTACATAACCTATGAATCAAGGATAATTTCAACTTTCCCCCAAGGTTTTCTTTTCTTTTTGGTGGTATTGTAGATTGAACACAGGGCCTTTGCACTAAACTACGTCCCAGCCTGTCTTGTCTTGTCTTTTCTTTTCTGACAGAGTCTCTGTAAATTGCAAAACTGCCGCCTGGGTGTGAACTTGCAATCATTCTCCTTCATTCTCCCAGAGTGCTGGGATTACAGGCGTGCAGCGACACACGGGCTCGAGTCTCCTTTCAGGAACACGTTTCACAAGGCTCTATCTACCACAGACACTGATTCCTCTGACAGGTCTAGGTTAAGTGAAAACCTTGGAAGAGGTTTATAGACGCCATGAAGAACATCTGTGATTCATGTGACGAGATCAAAATATCAATCTGCAAGAAATTGATTCTAAATGGAGATTCCTCTATACTTCTTGTGGGTATCTTCTTGAAAGAGTTAAAGACATATTACAGTAATACACGCATACCCATGTTTATAGCAGCACAACTCACAATAGCTAAATCTTGGAAATGGCTTATATGTCCATCGACAGATAAATGGATAAAGAAAATGTTGTGTTTATACACAATGGAGTATTACGCAGCTATGAAGGATAAATTTGAGCCATTTGTGGGAAAATGGATGCACCTTGAGACCATAATGTTAAGTGAAATAAATCAAACACAGAAGGTTAAATATCAATATGGTTTCTCTTATGAGAAAGCCAAAGTTTTAAGCAACTTAAAGAGCAAAATAAAAGACAGACGATGGAAACAGGGAGGTAGACCTTTTGCAGATGGGCAGGGGTAGGGAAGGGAGAGTAAAAAGGACTAAGATGTGATACATATATGTGCCAGCTCCCCACAATGAATACATTCGTTATGCATCACAAACATGTACTAATACAGAATCTAAAATAAAATAAAAACTTAAAAAAAAGAAACTGATTCTAATCTTCCTAGGTGACTGTGAGGGGTTCGAGGCCTCAGTGGTGTAAGGAACTGAGATGCGGTGGTCAGTGCAAGAGAGCTAGAGCTTGAAGCTGAGCCAGGAGGCGTGGCAGGATTGCTGCGGTCTCCTGATGAAACCTCAACAGGCCAGGAGTTGCTTCTTAAGCATGAGCAAGAAAGTGGTTTCTTGAAAAGGGGTCTGCGCCTGAAGATACCATCAGCACTGCTGAGATGACAACAGAGGATTTAGAATATTACATAGTGGGTGATAAAGTAGCAAAGTTTGAGAGAATTCACTCTAATTTGGAAAGACATTCTACTGTAGATAAGATGTGACCAAAGAGTACTGCACGTGACAGAGAAATCTCTCATGAAAGGAAGAGTTGATCCATGCAGTGGACTTTACTATCTTATTTTAAGAAATTGCAATGACCAGCCTGAGCTCCAAAAACCATCTCCCTGACCAGTCTGCAGCCTTCAGCATTGGTGAGGCCCTCTACCCACAGAAAGAGTCCGGCTTCTGGAAGGCTCAGATGATCCTTAGCAGTTTTCAGCAATAAGCTTTGTTTTTGTTTTGTTTTATTTTGTCTCTTTGGTCCTAGGGATTGAATCCAGGGCCTCCACACTCAGCTACATCCCATCCCTTTTTTTTTTTTTTTTTTTAGTTTTTGAGACAGGGTCTCCATGTAGCTCAGGCAGGACTTGAACTCACTATGTAGCCCAGGCTGGCCTTGAACTCATGCTAATCCTCCTGCCTCAGCCTCCTGAGTGCTGGGATTACAGGCATGCACCACTATGCCCGGCCTCATTTTTTATTTTGACACAAGGTCTCACCAAGTTGCTAAATTGCCCAGACGGGGCTTGAATTTGATCCTCCTGCTTTAGCTTATCAAGAGTGCTTGAATTACACCCATGGTGCCTGGTTGAAGTATTTTTAAATTAAGACTTAAACATTGTTTTAAAAACAAAATTCTAAAAAACACTTACTAGTTAGACTACAGTATAGCATAAACACAATTTTATATGCACAGGAAACCAACAACTTCATGTGACTTGCTTTATTGCAATATTCACCTTATGGCAGTGGCTTAGAACTGAACCCACAATATTTCTGGGGTATACCTGTGCTGACATTTTTTCTTCATTCACCTGATGGTCGGTTGGATTGCTCCAGTTTGGGGCTCTTGTGAGCCAAGCTGCTCTGGACACGTGTACAAGTCAGCGTGGACATAGGTTTTCATTTATCTTGGGTAAGTATGTGCTTAGGAGTGGTATTTCTGGTCATATGGTAAATGTAGCTTGAACTTCATTTAAAAAAAAATTTTTTTTTGAACTTTAAAATAAAACAGCCAAACTGTCCCCCAAAGTGACTGTGTCGTTTTACACTCCCACCACTGGCTTGTGAGCATTCTAACTACTCCTCAGCCTCACTCAAACTTGGTTTTGTCAAAAGTTTTAATTTTAGCTGTTCTGGTGGGTGGTTAGTGCTGTCTCACTGTGGTTTCAATTTGCATTTCCTACTGATGAACGATGCTGAGCATCTTTCCAAGTGGGTATTATACATTATCCATTTTGGGGGCAGTACTGGGGATTGAACCCAGATCTTCACACTGAACTACAGCCCTTTTCACTTTCTATTTTGAGGTAGGGTCTCACTAAGTCGCTATGCCCAAGTGAGGCTTGAATTTCCAATCCTCCTGACTCAGCTTCCCGAAGTACTGGGATGACAGACATGCAGCCTCATGCCCAGCCCTACCTTGTCCACTTTAACCATATAAAGTGGGATGACAGTATATAAGCTGTTTTGTAGATATCTAAAAAAAGGAAGCAGCAAGGAAGTTGGTAGGCTCTACTGCCCAATGTACCCAGCTTAGGAGGGAAAGCTTATTTTGCTTATAAGTTTAGGTATATTGCAAACGTTCTTCAGGTGGGCAACATTTGGCAACTGATTTGTCAAGTGCCTGAATTAGAGCCTCTGCTTCATGCTTTTCTCTTTTTTTCTAAAACCCAAGGCATCAACTCGCTTCATCTTTTAATTTTTCACCTACTTTCTCCATTCACTAATTCTCCGAGTGCTGCTGAAGGAAAACACAGAATCATCTGGATCCAGGCCAGCTTCATGTGTTGTCATCGACCACTCACCTCCGCTTCCCTAGGTGTGTCCAGCACGGGAACTCCATCCTTTCCCTGTACCTTAAGCTCTTGGTTTTGACCCAAAGAAAATTCAGTGGACAGCTGTTTATTAAATTTATGCTTTAGAGACATTTTTCATGTTTAGAAATACTTTTAATTTAAGGCACTTTCAAGCAATATTTCATTACTATTACTTGCTGTACACAATCATCACATGTAATGAAAATAAAATGAGAGAAAATAAAACATCTATCATTTCTTCCATCCAAAAATTATATTGTTAATTTCCCATATTTCTTTTCAGGGTTTGTTGTCCTCATACAGCTTTAAGACATAAACGAAATATCCAAATCCAACAGCCATTTGTTACCTGAGACGTTGTTATTTATTGTGATGATATACAAGCTATGATTGAAAAATATCATGAATGTTTAAATTTAAAATATATTACAGTAAAGGACACGTTGCCATTAATTTCCCTCAGATAACTCCCTCTCACTTTGTACACACTTGTCCCATCCTTCTCGCCACTTTCTTTTTTTTTTTTTTTTTTTTTTTTTTGGTACCGGGGATTGAACTCACGACCTCATGCTTGCCAGGCAGGCGCTATGCTGCTGAGCTATATCCCCGGCCCTCTCGCCACTTTCTGAAGCAGTTCTGAAGTCTTCTTTTGGAGGTGTCTTTTGTGTCTTTAGTTGTGCTGCTGTGGCTGCCTCGATGTCCTGAATCTATTCCCACATTTACCTTTCATGGCCATTTTGACTTTGGGGAAGAGCCAGAAGTCACATGGTGCCAGATCTGATGAATAAGGTGGGTGAGGACGCACCATGATGTTTTTACAAACCTGCCTTTCTGTTGGATGGCGCTTGACAGCAGCATTCACTGTGTTTTTGATCACACTTTATAAAGACACAAAAGATGACTTCCAGAACTGCCTCAGAAAGTGGCAAAAACCGGGCCGGTGAGATGGCTCAGCGGCGTAAGCGCCTGCCTTGCAAGCGCGAGGGCCCGAGTTCGACTCCCGCAACCCACATACAAAAAAGGGGCCGGTGATATCGCTCAGTGGCACGGGTGCCTGTTGGCGCACGAGGTCCTGAGGTCGTCCCCCTGGTACCCACAAAAAAAAAAAAAAAAAAAAAAAAAAAAAAAAAAAAAAAAGAAAGTGGCAAAAACCGTGGGATAAGTGTGTTGGGGGCTGTATTTTGAGGGTTAATGGCAATAAATATTTTCCTGTAATAAATACTTTACTTAATAAATATTTTTAATGTAAACACCCACCATATATTTTGATTACCTCATGCCTGCTGTTCTCTCACTAGGTACTAACAAACTGCAGAGAAGAAACAAGGTGGCCTGAGGCCGGCACTTACCGAGATGGCTGCTGTTGTGCAGTAGCCGAAGGCCATGCAGGTCCCCAGTGAGGACTCAGGGGTGAGCAGAAGACACCCAGCCCCCCGCGTTCAAAGGCTGTCTTCTGGGGCCCACAAAGATGATGGGGCTCACCCTACCCCTCTGATCCATAGAGGGTGATAACAACCTAAAATGTGACACAGGAAGAAAGTATAGGAAAGTTTTACTTAATTCTTTAGGTTTATCCCAAAGGAGAAAGATGAAGACATAGAAAACTGTACTTAAATGATGTCTTTGAAATCACAGACAAGGATAGATGGCTCTTCACATTTATAATTTACAACTAGGAAATACTAATCTTTGTGATTTTTTTTTTTTTCTGTACTGGGAATTGAACCCAAGTCCTTAAACTGAGTTACATTCCCAACTCTTTTTTATTTTTTATTTTGAAACAGGGTCTCACTAAATTGCCCAGGCTTGGTTCAAACTTGTGATCCTCCTATCTCAGCCTGCCAGAGTGTCGGGATTACAGGCACGCACCACCACGCCCACATCTGTGATCCTTTTTTAAAGTGCCACTGGACGCTGAAATATCACTAGGTTACAATGTATCCCACGTGGAAGAAGACACAAAGCAATGTACGGTAATGTATGGTATTCCATTAACCTTAGCATGGTGGCAGCCCTTCTTCCGTAGCCAGTGTAGCGCTGAATAAGGTAGTGGAATTGAGAGCTGGGGTTGTTATCAGCCAGGACAGAGGCTTTCACCTGCCGGAAAAGCAGAACCAATAAACTTGCTGGATCTCCACTCAGTATAGCCCCGTTTCCTCCAGCTAAGGAACAGGAGGATGCGCCACAACAGCTCTGCCAAGCCCATGGAAAGCCAGGGGGAGTTGTTAGAAGATGAACAAGGAAGTAGACGTAATCTAAGTGACTAAAGGGTGCGAGGCCTGAAACTCCAGGTCTTACGCCTTTAAAATGAAGCCTGCCTAGAATCAACTGATCAGGTCTTGGGATTTCAAATCCTCCCACTTAGTAGCATAATAAACCAGATAAACTTGAGTTTTAGATAAATAATGAATAATCTGGGGCATACTTACAATCAAATGCATTTACTATGTATTTATTTGAAATGCAAATAAAACTGAGTATATGGAATTTTTATTTACTAAAGCTGGCAAACTCTTATCCAGGACAACAAAGAAATGGATGCTCTGTATATTCTACAATTTCCAAATGTAAGAAAATATAAGAATCAGAAATACATAAAACAGAATTTAAGAAGTTGCCAAAGGATTTTTTTTTTAAGTTTCAAAAACAGATTCCTTCCTGGTTTTTTGTACATTGCAGCAATGATAATAAATTACAGTTTGACGTGCACATAACTTTCCTGTCGTGTATAAAGTAAGATAAACTTGCATTTGATTTCAGTTAAGATCTGTAGGTGTTTTCTTTTGGTTCATTCCTAACCTAAATGAGGGTCCAACTATGACCAAAAGTTGAGTTCTTGGGTCTTGAGATAGTAGAAATATGGAAAGAAGTTTAAGAAAAATTGCACCTGAAGTTCTATGCTACGTCTTCTTTCAGTGAAGGTCGGTCTTTCCCCATCTTATGTAACATGCGCAAGACATTGTGGCAAAGCTTTTAAAATAGAAGTCCTGTCACCTTCTGGATGTCTGCTTGATCCTTCTCCAGGCCCACGCGAGGAAAGTCACAGAGACCATAGGAGGCTCGCGAGCCGCGATACCCCAGCAGGGCTGTCGGTCACGGGAACGAACGGGCTGAGTCTGTGACCCCCTCGGGACAATGAAGCACTCGCTGCCCGACACGGCCAGGCGGTTACAGGGACACTGCGTCCTCAAGGCGGTGCTCCGCCGGCGGAGCTGGGGTTAGACGGACGGGAGGGACGCACTCAACAGACACTGGCGGCTGAGAGACGGAACGGCGTCCGCAGCGTAACCCACGTGGACGCGACCCCGCAACGTCGAGGAAAGCTGAAGGCAGAACTCCGAATCCTGCAATTTCTGCTCCCAGGAGGGGGGGGGCTCTGCGCATGTGCACAGACGTGCGAGAAAGACTCGCGCCCCCTCCTGTGTCTCTACAGATCAAACCCATGGTTTAGGATTCTAGACAAGTGCTCTACCACTGAGCTACATCCCCAGCCCCGAGGAAGAATGTTTGTGTCAGTATTGCTTACAACTATAAAGAATAGAAAATAATATACATGATCAGCAGCAAACGTCTATGTAAGTAGAGGCAAAGTGATGGAGTACTAGGCGGCAGCTAAATGTGAATGAATTAGGTGGGGGTAGCTCAGGGACTGAGTGAATAATTAGCATGTATGAGGCCCTAGGCTTAATCTCCAGTAAAAAAAAAAAAAAAAAGAGGAAACAATGTCAAGATGGGTAAATGTTGAATGAATAACACAAGTGACAGAAGGGTATGGACGGTATGGTGCCATTTTAAAGCGGTTACCATGAACAAGATAATTGTCATAAAAGTGATGATCTGTCCTCACCTTCAGAGAGAAAAATACCTCCCACTGGAAGATCCCGCCCAAAATTTCCCTTCCAGCTCTTGGAGAATCCAGTCCAGACTTTCCCGCTTCCCCTCCCAAGAGTTCTGCTTATGTACTCTCGTTTACCACAGCAGGGCTTCTGCAGGGAGATGCCAGGCCCTTGCAAAGCTGCTGGCAAATAAAGCCACCACTTTTTCCCACTCCGCGTCAGAGTGCTTTTTTCAGGAATCTCACTCTTTTCATGCTACAACCTGACCTGGAATAGGTAAGAATCTACTAACATATATATGCGTGTGTGTATGTAGCCCAGGCTGGCCTGGAACTCACGGTGATCCTCCTGCCTCAGCCTCCCCGAGTGCTGGGATTACAGGCACACACCACCATGCCCGGCATGTGTGTGTATATAAAATAGATTTTTTTTTTGTAGTATTGGGGATTGAGCCCAAATCCTCATACATGCTAGGCAAAATGTTCTTACATTGAGCTACGTAGTTAATCCCGCTAACATATTTTTCACTACAAAAATTCTCTTTAACAGAAAGTTTGTTTCATCTCACCCACAACACACGCAATACTTACAGCTTCCATTACTGCTTTTCATATTGCATCTAGAATCCTCAGATTCCCGTGGGGCTGTGTTTGAGAAAGGAATTACGAAAACGAAGCACAAGCCCGCTCCTGCTCCGCAGACCCGCTCTCCCCGCCCACCCACGCGAGCCCCTCAGGCTCCTCCAGCTCTTTCCTTTCTGATTGCTGCTCTGTCCGGGCTGCCCCGAATTCAGAATTCAACGGCCGCTGAGATAGCAGCCCCTCCCCCCTTCTTACTTGGCATCCGTCACTCTTCCATGCCTTGTTGTTGCTGTCCCGGAGATAACACTGGGTGGCGCCAGTCATGACCGGAGTGGGCACCTGCTGGCAGTCGCCACTCTTTCGTTCAACACGGCCCTTGCGTAGTGGTGCAGATCCCGTACTGCCGGCTCTCTGGCGTCAGCACCCACGTGCACGCCTCATCTCGGGACAAAGAAGAGCCGGGCTGTATTTTAACTGGGACAAAATCATCATTAGAACCTTTCTTCCCAAGGGTCTATTATTACTACTATTATTTTACAAATGAGGAAATAAATGACAATGCCTAGAGTCACAAAGGAGTTGAAAGAAAATGACTAGTGACATCATCCTGAGCTCTGCATTTCTGTTCCAATAATGAATCATGTTCTTTTGATAACTGAAAATCCAGGTCTAATGAAGTGGAATGCTCTATGAGTCTTAGAAAAATGAAATCATCACACATCTAAAGTAGTAGACGGAGGACCTACATAAGAAAAATGCAAGGACGAAGCAAGGAGAGAAACACAGTGGTTCTGGGGACACAGCTCTGGGCTGCAGCCCTTTTTTTATTTTTAATTTTAAGACAGGATCTTGCTAAATTGCCCAGGTGGGACTCAGACTTGATCCTTCTGTCTCAGCCTCCCAGTCACCACACCTGGCTCTTTAAGACTACTACGTTTAAAGTTTATATCCATAGAGCATGTTTTTTATTATATCTAGGCACTGTTACATATCTTAGAAATTTTAAACTATTAATACATGTCTCAAAAATTCTTTTTTTTTTTTTTTTTTTTGAGACAGGGTCTCAGTGTGTAGTTCAGATTGGCTTTGAACTCACTGTGTAGCCTAGGCTGGCCTTGAACTTGCAGCAATCCTCCTGCCTCAGCCTCCTAAGTGTTGGGATTACAGGTGTGCGCCACCACGCCCGGCTTTGTTGGTGTTATCAAATTACTTTTTAAAATATACTTTAAGCATCACCATGCCTGGCTTGTCTCAAAAACTCTTTTCTAAATGACAATATGGTCATCTGGTCTTATACCAAGACTTACTGAGATATCTCTGGGACTTACTTGAATTGAAGATTAGAAATAAAATTGAAATATAGACTTCATACACACTAACCTACAAAGTATAAAGTGTGAAATAAATATGAACCAAGGTGCTGGAACCTTACTTCTTCAGTTGGTCTCAACATTATTTTTACCATGCTGGGGACTGAACCCAGGGACTCATGCCCGCTAGGCAAGTGCTCTACCATTAAGCTCCATCCCTGGCTCTCAACATTTTATTATGAAAATTTTCAACCCTACAGAGAGTTGAGAACTTTACAGTGAATACCTATGTAATCACTAAATTCTACATTTAATAGTTTACAAAGTTTGCTTTATCACATATATATCCTTCTATCTTGTGATCTTTTTTAAAAAAATGCATTTTGTTCTTGCTTCAGCAGCAGATACACTAAAATCAGAATCGTAGAGATTAGCCTGGCCTCTCCACAAGGAAGACATAAAAATTCATGACGTGTTCCACATCTCTAAAACATGCACTGCATGCTCTTGTGCATCTACCTGTGGTCAAATTACACAGAGCTAAACACACAGAGAAATAAAGGCTTATCCACCTGGAGAAACCTGATTAAAATCAATGCATTGTGTCAATGTCGTTTCCGGGTTGGGATCGTGTCCCACAGTTATGCAAGTTAAGGGAAACAGGCTGAGAGGAATATGAGCTCTGGATTTCTTACAGTTGCATATGAACCTACAAGTATCCCAAAATCAAAGGTTAAAAAAATAAAACCAAAAATATTTCAAGATAAGTTTTGGGCACTGATCACAGAGTCACCTCTCTGCCACACCTGAGCCTCTGGCAGGGTGATGCTCAGGTGGAAACGAGTGTGGGTGGGCTGGTACGGGAAGCCCAGGTGGAGCGTCATGAGAAAGGGATTTTCGGGTTGCAAGCTGACGATCAGGGACTTCTCCAAAGAAGCGATGTTCACTGTGATTGTGAAGTGGTCTGTGCTTGTGTTGAGGATGGTGGAATCAGTTTCCATGCTAGAGCACGATCTAGAGAGAGAGAGATTAACATCAGTCATCCATTGAGGCCTTTCACTTTTTTTTTTCCCAGCAATGCCAAGGCCTAGCAGTGATGGTGAACATTTTAGAGCTTTTGAAACAGCCCACGGTGGCATGCGTGCCATAGGTTCGCCACCACTGACCTCAGGCATGCTAGGCAAGCACTTTACCACTGAGCTACATTGCCAGCCCTTTTTAAATTTTTTTATTTTGACAGTCTCTAGCTAAGTCATCCAGGTTGGTCTCAAATGTTCAATCCTCCTGTCTCAGCCTCCCAAGTAGCTGGGATTGCAGATGTACACTTCCACTCTTAATGTTCAGTCTTCTTTGGATGTTAGTAACACAGTGCCAGGACTAAAGAGGAGTATCTAGTTTAAGATCTAAAACCCCTTGTCCTATATCTCTGTGTAAAATTTCGGAGGTGTTGTTAATAACAACAGCACTACCCCAAGAAGCAATTCATACTGCAGTATCTTCCACTAAACCACAGACATGGAGTGGTTCACATGCCGAGCTTAGTAACATGCTTCCAATGCTTCCAACATTGGAAGAGACAGTCATCGAAATCCTCGAAGGGATTGAAAGTCAGTCCTATCATCTAGAGGCAAAGGCAAGTCTGGTTTCATCAACTGCAAAATATTTACAAATGACCTCCTGATAGATAACAAGGTATCAGATAAATTAAATGCAGGGACTTTCCCTCTGCTAATATCTCAAGAGAACTAATACTCAACATTGTAACATCTGTGAGAAACAACATTATGAGCCAGGTACTTGGATATTTGGGACCCTCTGAACTTTTTTATTTCTGTGACACTGGGGATTGAACACAGGGTCTTTGCACTGAGCTACATCCCCAGTCTTTTTATAAAATTTGTTAATTATTATTTTTTGGTACAAGGTCTCCCTAAGTCACTAAGTGATCAGGCCTAGCTTGAACCTGCTATCCTCCTGCTTCAGCCTCCCAGAGTGCTAGGATAACAGGCACATGCACCAGGCCTGGCTTCTGAATCATTTTTTAAAAATACATTTATACTTGGAGGGTTCTGTTGTACTAACAGTAAGTATTCTGCTCTCCGAGGTAACAGGACCATACTACTTGTGTTTGTTGGGTAACTGCTGAAAGAAACACAACAGTTGGATATCACTAGATTGGTATTTGAGTCAGTAATTATTCAGATGCTTCCAGCTTTGTGAAGAGCGAGATTAATTGAAATCATAACATGAAAACTTAGTTAAACTCAGAAATCTGTTTAATGCTCCCAACTTCTGTGCTGGATCATTTCTATGAGGACTTTATCCTGCCAGTTTAAAATAGAAATTAACAAGCCAGGCGTGGTGGTGCAGGCCTGTAATCACAGCCCTCGGGAGGCTGAGGCAGGAGAATGGCCTCGAGTTCGAGGCCAGCCTGGACTACATAGGGAGACCCAGTATCGCACACAGTCTTCTGTACTGTGCTGTGGCCGGTCCACCTACACTTCATGGCACATTCCCTTCACCCTCATGCCTAGACTGCTGTCGCATCCCATTTTCTTTCCCATCAGAATCAATTTTGCACTCACTTGGACATTAACTCCTGGGTGTTTATTCAAGAGCTCCTTTAAAGCTGAAATTGCTGGGCTGGTGAGATAGCTCAGTAGCATAAGCGCCTGCCTGGCAAGCACGAGGTCCTGAGTTCAACTCCCGGTAGCCACATATGAAAAAAGGGCCAGTGATATTGCTCTGCAGCATGGGTGTCTGCTGGTGCACGAGGTTCTGAGTTCGACCCCCGGTACCCACAAAAAAAAAAAAAACGCTCAAGCTGCTGGGAAACTGAACCTCACAGGTGACGGGTGACCCAGAGTATTCGAGCTCAGTGGCAAAGTTGATGTGTTTTGGCTAATGAAAAAGAAGTTAAAATAGAAATCAGTTTTTGTGTGTTTTCTAAAAGGTAAAAACCAAAACTCTTTTCCTTCCTCCCTGCTGTTAACTTGCTCACCATCAGAGCAGCAGTGGAGGAGGTCAAAGTCACCAAAGACTCAGAAAATGGGTTCTTCTGGAGAAATGTGTTCTGGATCTTCCCAAGGGCCATCAAGGACATTTACACTATCTCTTCTACCTGTGTAGAGGGAAATACCATGTGACTTGCACGTTGTGTTAGTGAAGTAATGGTTTTGAGAGCACAAAAGGAAATGGGGATTTTTTTTTTTCCTTTATGTGGGTTCTGGGAGTTGAACTCAGGACCTCGCGCTTGCCAGGCAGGCGCTTATGTCGCTGAGCTATCTCACTGGCCCGGAAATGGGGATTTTGACAGTGATACTGTCAAAGGGAACACTGTTTGGAGAGGACTTGGGACCTCATAGAAAGGACTTGCAGTCTGGCTAAAGGCCCATCATCCTTTGCGTCAACTAAGATGTCCAGCCAAGGAAGTGGCCCATGATATAAGTTGCCTTGGACCTGCTTATGATAGTTTAAAAACAAAACAAAACAAAACAAACACAGCTTTGTTGAGATGAAATTCACATATACAATTCAGCTACTTAGATAAGCCGTCCCCAACCTTTTTGGCACCAGGAACTGGTGTCATGGAAGACAGTTTTTCCATGGACTGAACTTAGGGGGGCCTTATTAGTCACTTTATTGCGTATGTTTACAATACATAATAATTACATACCAAAGCGCTAGCCTCACTGGCTCAGGTCCACCTCAGATCATCAGGCATTAGATTCTCACAAGAACTGTGCAGCTTAGGTCCCTTGCGTGCACAGTGCACAGCTGGACTTGAGCTCCCGTGAAAATGTACCGCTGCTGCTGACCTGACTGACGGGAGGCCGCGCTCTTGCGCTAACGCCAGCGCTGGGGAGCAGATGAAGCTTTGCTCACTGGGGTTCGGCTGGGTTCCTAACAGGCCACGGACCAGGACCAATCCTCAGCCCAGGAACTGAGAACCCCTGACTCAGAGTACAAAATTCAAGGATTTTTAGTATATTTATAGGGTTGTGCAACAAGTTACCGCGTCTAATGTTAGTACCCATTAGCAGACACTCTCCATTCCTCCGTGCCCACCCCACCCAGCCCCAGGGCAGCCACTAATCTACATCTTTAGGTTTGTTTTTCTGGATATTTCATACAACTGAATCACGACATATGGTCTTTCGTGACTGGCTTCTTTCACTTGGCAGAACATTGTCATGGATTATCCGTGTTGTAGAAGGCTTCAGAATGTCATTCCTTTTTTTTGTGACTGAATTATATTTCATGGTGTGGATATAGTGGACCAAGTTTTAACCTAGCCATTGATGAAATGATGGACAATTGGGTTATTTCACTGTTTGGTTATTTTGCTACTTGAATATTGCTGCTAGGAATGTGAGTATATGTGTTTTTGCATGGATGTATGTTTTCAAATCCCTTGGATATAGACAAGAAGTGGAATTGCTAGGTTAGGTGGCAATTCCATTTTTAACATTCTGAGGAACTGTCAAACCACTTTCCAAAGTGGCTATGTCATTTTACAATCCAAAGATGTAGAAGGGTTGTAGCTGCTCTGCATCCTTGCCAATACTTGTTATTGTCTATCTTTTTGGGTGTTATGGTTTGTGTCTGGATGTCCCCCCAAAGCTTCATGCAGTCATGGGGGCATGGGCTTTTCAGAGGTGGCCGAATCTATAGAGTTTGTAATTGACTCATGGTCCAGTGCTGGGATTAAGGGTGCGAGTAGCCTGCATGCAATGTAAGGGACTCTTGTCGCTCCTTGCTTTTGCTATCTTCTGCCGCCATGAACGGTTGCCCCTCTGCCATGTGCCACCCTGCCTTGGAGCCAGCTGATATGGACTGAAAGCTCTACAAACTCTGAGCTAAATAAACCTTTCCTCCCTTAACTTGTGGGTGTTGGGTATTTTGTCTCGGCAACAAAAGTAACTAAGACAGGTGTGAAGTAGCATCTCACTTTGGTTTTACTTTGCAGTTCCCTAACGAGGCTGAACCTCTCTTCATCTGGACAGCAAATATAATTTGTGTGTTTACTCTGTGCTGAGGTTTTACTAAGCCGTGCTTGCTTGATTCCTAAGTGGGTACTCGGTCATCTTTGCCCCCTGGTGGGGGCCCTGGGGAGGGCTTGGCAGAGTGGTTCCTCCAGCGGTTCGTGCTCCAGCTGGATTCTTTTTAGGGGTCTGAGGAGAGGTTGTGTGAACCCCGGATCCGTCAGGGTTAAAGTTTCTAAACAGAGTTGGCCACTGCAATCACCGCACCTGCCTGCTCAGTGTCTTGCTCAGGTCTCTGCTTTCTTTCTTTCCCAGGTTTCATTTCACCCTTGAGGGGCTGAAGGAGAGACATGGAGCCAGCAGTTTTGACCCAGACTTTGGTTGTCCTGAAATGGGATCCTCAGCAACTCTCATTCAGGTCAATGAACAAACTGATGACACTGACCTGGGAATATCAGAAAGCGACAGACCTCCCTGAACTGCTCAGGACTGGTTTATTTGTATCATTCCCACAAGCAGCTCAATATTCTGTACACTTTTCAAATGCACTTTTATAAAAAACAATGTTACCATTTGGCAGACAAGGAAAATATTTCATATTTTCTACGGGGGGGAGGTTTCATATTTCATGTTATAATAAAGAGTGACGTTAATGAGGGATAAGTGGGTCAGATATCTAACGAACAACACTAAGTTAAAAAGGGATGTGGAGGAAAAGAGCGGTGGTCAGGTGAATAAATGGGCCCTTTGTTTCTAGGGCCTCAGAAGCATCAAAAGAGACTGAGGATGGAGACCAGGCAGAAGTTCTAGATGAGGCCGGTGAGATAGCTCAGTGGCATAAGCACCTGCCTGGCAAGCGCAAGGTCCTGAGTTCGACTCCCGGTACCCACATAAAGGAAAAAAATGGGCCGGTGATATCACTCAGTGGCATGAGCGCCTGCTGGCAAGTGTGAGGTCCTGAGGTTGACTCCTGGTACCCACATAAAAAAAAAAAGTCCTAGATGAAATGGAAAGCACTAGTTTTCCTTTATACAGGTTGTTCTCATGTAAAACAAGTAAGAAAGGCTGAGCAAGGTGAACACCCACTGTGGGTGCTACCGTTTTTGCTTTTGAAGTATTATTTCTTCTCAAAGTTACATTTATTAAACATTTCCTCAAGCTCGGTATGGGGACACTAACCTGTGATCCCAGAACTAGTGGGGCTGAGGCAGGAGGATCGCCATGAGTTTGATACCAGCCCGGGATACACAGTGCGTTCAGGGCCAGCCCGAATTACATAGTGAGACCCTGTCTCAGCCACCCCCCCCAATCCCTCAAAATAAAAGACACAATAAAAAAAGTTAAGATAAGACACGGGCACAAAATACTTGCATTATATATAGCAAAAGATTAACATCAATAATAAAGGCCTCCTATGAAAAAATAAGGAAAAGATAACCTAAAAGATGGGGCGGAATGGACAACGGACGTGAAAGAAACAGAGGAGAAACGAAGGGGCTGGTGGGTGTAGTGCAGCGATAGAGGTGTGCCTAGGCCCTAGGTTCAATCCCCAGAATGAAAAAAAGAAAGGAAAAAAAAGGAAGGAAGGAAGAAAAAAGTAAACAAAAGTCAACAAATATGTGAAATGATGCTCAGCCTCTTTAGGAATAAATCTAATACCCCCCCCTTCTTGTTTTGAAATCGGGGAAAGTGAAGATGTGGGGAAATGGTTGGTGGGGATATAAAATGGTGCCTTTTAGGAGGGCAATTTGGCAAAATCTATTATAAATCTAAAGGCCATGCACCCTACTTCTAGGGCTGTTCCTCTCAGAATTCGCACAAGTCCTCGAAGAAGTAGGTGGAAGGCTGAGGATGCTCACGGTCTGCGAGAATAAACACATGAAAAAATCCAAATGATCATGAAGAGTAATGAGTTCATCTGTGCGTACTGACACAGAAAAATATCCATCACAACATAAACAAACAACCAACGTATTAATTAAAAATTTGTATACTTTGACCTCATTTTTGTTTAAAAAGAAAATCTCATATATGCTTAGAAAAGTCAAGAAGCATATGCACAGCGTGTTAAATAGCAAACCAGTAACAGTGATCACATCAAGAAAGTCAGATTGACAAAGATGGGTGTTGTGCTTTATATCTAGATGTCCCCAAAGCCTCATGTGCTCATAGGTGGGGCTTTTGGGAGCCAACTGGATTGTGGCGTGATGCTGATGAGTTTATAGCTAAACACGATTTGGGAGGTGAAGCCTGGTTGGAGGAGGTGGTCACTGGGGGCTGGAGGGTCCATCTCCCTCCCTCCTGCCTTGATCTCTCTCTGCTTCCTCTACACCATGCCATGACCACGCCTCCCCTGCCATGCCCCTCTGCCCTGCCTTGGAGCCAGCCAACTGGACTGAGACCTCTACAAACTGTGAACCGTAATAAACTTTTCCTCTTTTAGTTTGTGGGTGTTGGCTATTGTGTCCCAGTGACTAAAAAATTAAGACAAAAGGCAAGAGGGGTGAGGGTTTTCTTCTATATATGCTTGTGTTCTGATTGTTTTGATAGCCAGTATGTACGCTATTATTTCTGTAACTAAAAAGCTCAAATAGAGCTGGGCATACAGCTCAGTGGTAGAGGGTGGAGCGCTTGCCTAGAATGTGTGAGGCCCTGGGTTTTATCCCTAACCCAGCTAAACCAAAACAGTGCATTTACATACTTATTGCAGAATATATGAAAATACAGAAAATGGGAAAAATAAAATTAATATTCTTCCAAATCCCACCACCTTTATTTATGCACAAGAAGTAGGAGTAATTATGAGGAGGCCACTTTGGAAATGTGGTTGTAACAAACGCAGGTATCAAGAGTGTACGGACTTCTGGTGCTATTTCAGGGCTGTACCACTGAACCTATGGCAAGCTATGGGTCTCTTTTGTCTGCTGTGTGTTCCAATGAATACGTCAAAAAGGCAGTAACTTGATAAATGAGCGTAAACAGACACATCTGAGAAAGTCACTACTGATCAATTTACGTACTCTTCAAATTAAAAGTAATAATATACTTGCTAATATCTGAATTCGATTTCCATCAAATAGTTTGACAGTAATTAATTCTGCATAGGACACAATATCCAGATTCTCCTTTTCTGTTTTTCTTACTCCCTTTCTCCTCCATGTTCCTTCTCAATTATTTTCTACTTGCCTGAGCTGGTGTTGGGAAGCTGGGGTGAAGGCTTCAGTGTGTGGAGGACCTCACAGGCTTTCTGTAGTTGGTCCTGAGCTTGTAAACCAGGAGTTGCTCCACCAAAGTTTCCTGCTATCTCTCCCAGGACTACCCGGGAGGAACAGTTTCGTCAAAATTACTGGTATAATTACTGGTGGCTCACACCTGTAATCTCAGCCCTTGGGAGGCTGAGGCAGGAGGATCACTGCAAGTTTGAGGCCACCCTGGGCTACATATTGAACTCAAGTGCAGCCTGAACTACACAGCGAGACCCTGTCTCAAAAAATAAAAAATAAAAAATAAAAAATAAAATAAAATCACTGGCATATAATTATCCCACTTTCATTGTTGATACATAGTTTTAACCAGAGCTGTCCTTTGATAACATTATGAGCTTTATGAACTATAGGCTCTCCAAAAGAGCTGTTACTTTCAGAAACTTTTCTGCAAACGATAGAATTTAGTTTTACTTCATTCATTAGAGAAGATGAATAACAAGATTATACAATGATTGACTCAAGGGTAAATGAGTTTAGAGATAAGAGTTTAAAAAATTGAGCTTAAGTTTCGCTGCCATGAGCAATGGCAGGGGAAACCTGGAAATCAAAATAGCAGAAAGAAACTTTTCTATTTAGAAGTATGTTCCCCCTCGGGTTTCCCCACGGTGTTTATTTCCCTCAGTCCAAAGTTCTGCGCGGCTGGGGCGTAGCTCAGTGGCAGAGCGCTCGCCTAGCTTGTGCGAGGCCCTGGGTTCCATCTCAGCACTGGGGAAAAGAGTTCACCTTCCACAGGGAAGTACCTGAAATGCCACCAAGCAGGGTGTGGGTGACAGGAACCTCCCTGGAAAAACAAGTTCTGAACAACGTCGCAAAGCTGAGGCGGCTACAGTTTCAGAATCAGAAGTCCAACCCTGAGGGATCTCGGTCTACACAGCCTCCTTGGTTCGCTTCTGGAGAGTGCCCCCTCCATTCAGTCGTTACTCAAGATGCCCGTACTGAGTGCCTGCTGTGTGCCGCTAGGTGCTGTGTTAGGCGCAGGAGTGGAGCAGTTGAAGAGGGTCGTGGTCCCCGCTTCTCTGGACCTCACAGTTTAAGTATTTTGGGATTGAGGCATAAATAAGCAGGTCTGGAGATTTAGGCCAGGTATAGCTGACGTTCAGCTGCACATTTGCCAGTGCAGGTCGGGTCTTACTGGCCGCGCGCCGAGGTGGCTGATGTTACCTGCGACGTGACCTCTGGAGGCACTGACGGAAATGAGCTACTGGGTGGCAAAAGGTCTTGGACTGAAAGATAAAAATACGTAAAGGAGAAGGCTGAATCTGATGTTACCAAATAATGAGTCATTAAGGCCGTGTTTCCCAAATTGCTCTAAAACTCCCATATCCTGGGAGATACTCACAGGCACTTTGTCAAAATACCCTGCGCGCAGATGCGGCGGAGGAAGTGGCGGCCGCGTTCCCTCCCTCGGGTTCGCCGCCCGTGTCCGCGCATTGCTGTCAGACGCTCGGTCCATTGTTAAAGCAATGTCCCGGGCACTGGGAGCACGCGGTGGACGAAGGGGGCCGAGTTCCTGTCCCCACAAGGCCTCCGTCTGAGTGGGGGACAAAGACGAATGCTGGCGTGGACTGAGTGAGTGCGTGAAGGAAAACGCGAGGGTGAGCAGGCAGAGGCAGGAGGGCTTCGGCCCAGGCCTCGGCGGCCCGGAGGGGCGGTGCTGCTGAGAGCTGAGCGAAGGGGCAGAGCAGCTCCGGACGCCGCAGAGAGGCTCGGGCCGGGCCACCTGTGGGGAGTGGGGCGCCCGAGCGGGAGCGGCCGGAGAGGACGGAGAGGACGCGCAGGCGCGAGAGCTGGTGCGCGGGTGGCGCGGGGCTGTGACAATGGCGGTGATGGCAGGTGAGAGGCTCGGACCAGATCTGCAGTCAGAAGCTTTTATTTTCTTCCCTTCTGGGAACATTTCCAAGGCTGCTAGGTTATTTTTACAGAACATAGCCTGAGAAATGCTGACGTAAGGGGTTATTTCAGCCCTGTTCTCTTTTACGGTGCAGGAAACACTTTTTTTGGGGGAAAACTGGATCAAACAAACACGAATCTATGTTTAAATAGCCACTGAAAGGACAGAAAGGAAGACGGCTGAGAAGGTCCATAGATTTTGCAGACAGTTGTTACCTTTATTTTCCTTTCATTATGGTTTCTTTCCTTTCTCCTTTTTTAAATTTTTTACATTTTATTGTGTGTATTTTTGAAAGATGCCACAGGTCCTTTTTGTTTCTGTTTGGTTTGTCTCACTATGTAGTTTAGGTTGGCCTCGAACTTGTGGTAATCCTCCTGCCTCAGCCTCCTGAAGGCTGGGATTACAGGCATGTGCCACATGCCCAGCTGCCGCAAGTTCTTTTTGGAATGAATTAGAGAATAAACAACCAACTGACAAATAAATATGAAAGCCCAAAGAAAGGCTTTACAGTTTTCTTTAATAAAGTCCCCTTCAGCCCAGTTCTTTCCTGTCCTTGAGTATTTTCCTTACTTAGAACCCATATCCAGAGCACGCTATGGGACAGAGTAGAATGCTGCCAAGCTCTTCCAGGCATAGAGAAGGGATTAACCTTCCAAACGTGTATTGTGAATGTAAGTACTCATATGATTAGCAGAACCACGGTGACATGGGGATGAATGACTAATGGCGCCTATAGAATTAAGAAAGTAGCTTAAGTTCTTTATTAATAAATTGAAGCCATTTGGAAAGTGATCATTCCTAACATTTTACCAGATTGTTTACTTTCTCTCTCTTTCCACATTTCTCAGTGAGAATCTCATGACCAGAAGGCACTGTCAGTGCGCTAACAAGCCAGCGTGGGCTGCTTCCTTCTGAGATGAGCTTCTGACTGCCCCACGTGTCCCTGATCACAGCAGCCTGTCTGCCCCGCAATTTCTTCTAACGTCCCCTGCAGTGCTCAGAGGACTAACATGTACGTCTAGCAGCAAAATCGCTGCAGCCAGCCCTGGACAGATTCTGAGGTGCTCTTCAGATCGGGTGCCATGGCCTTCTATCCAGGTAAAGGTGACAGAGGTTATAAAAAACTGGATTCTGAGTCAAAAGACCTATTTTCCAGAGCTAGTTTTGCCTTTTTTTCTATAACTCAAAGCTTTGAGCAAATGACTTAATCTCTTAGTTTTTTCGTCTGGAAAATGGGAGTAACAGTATTTGGTGGTTTGAAAGTGATAAATAGAATTGATTTTCTTTTCTTTTTTTTGAGACAGGGTCTTGCTAAGTAGCCCAGGCTGGCCTCGAACTCAGTGATCCTCCTGTCTTAGCCTCCCAGGTGCTGGGATTACAGGTGTGCACCATCACTCCCAATTTAGAGTTGGACTTTTAATAGTAACATTTAGTTCCAAACTGCTTGGAGTACAGTTGATATAAATCATCTCCCTGCTTTTAAAAAAAGACTCATGAAGGGAGAAGACGATGAAAAGTCACTGTAGTATATAAACCCTGACTGAGAGCCCAATGCCAGAATTTGGGAGTGACAGAGACTTTAACCAAAGCTCAGTCAGAATCCTCTAAGCCTTCTTTTTGATCAAGGCCTTGACCTTGGCCTTGTCCTTGCCAGACCACATAGCCAAATTTTAGCCAGAATCTTAAGTCAGTTTAGAGAGTCTGCCCCTTCCATACCCTTGACATCTGGCCACTCTCACACCTGATCAGGTTCCTGATCCTCTGCCCATGACACCTGGTCCCCACCGGGCTGCCCCAGTACGAATCCCCTGCCCTTGATGTCTCTTCTTAGTAACACTCCATCTGTGCCCTGACCCCAGCTAGCAGTCTGCTCCCTGCCTGTGAGACCCCCATTTGTTCTTGTATTGAGAATTGAGCTCAGTCTTCCTTTTTTTTTTTTTTTTTTGGTACCGGGAATCAAACTCACAACCTTGCACTTGCCACGCAGGTGCTGTGCCGCTGAGCTATATCCCTGGCCCTCCATTTTTTTTTTTTTTTTTTTGTGGGTACCGGGGTTGAACTCAGAACCTCGCGCACCAGCAGGCGTCCATGCCTCTGAGCGATATCACCTGCCCTTTTTTGTATGTGGGTACCAGGAGTCGAACTCAGGACCTCATGCTTGCCAGGCAGGCGCTTATGCTGCTGAGCCATCTCACCGGCCCTGGCCTTCCATTTTTTTGTGACTGTCTTGACACTTGTGGTGGATTAACTAATGGTCAACTTGTAACACCCTGAACTGAATCAGTGTGGTTCTGGGTGTGGAAGGCCCATCTGAGGATCGTTGCCAACAGCATAAAAAGAGAACCAGAGGGGACATGGTGCGCTGTTGGTTCTCCTGGAGAAGCTTCGCACGCTGGTTTTCCTGATATGAACCCGGCTGTTCTCATCGTCAGAGGAGCTCGGGTTCTCACTATTGCTGAAGATGGCTGCAGTTCTCTTTGGGGGAGCTCTGGTCCTTACCTTGAGCGTCGCTTCCTGGCTCCGGTGCAGACCCCTCAGCCTGCTGGCACAGATCCTTCATTCTGCTGGCGCAGACTTTCTAGCTTCCACCCCTGGCCTTTGGGCCTTCCCAGTGCAGATCCTTGTTACAGACTCGCATGAGACATTGTCATGGGCTCTAGGTCTTCAGCTGGACTCGTGCAGGACATTGCCGTGGGATCCAGGCCCTCAGCTGGATTCTTTGGGTCTCTAGTGTGTGGACAGATCTCCCGCACTTTTTTGCATTTGACTCTTTGGGTGAATATTATAAAACAATCCTACAAACTATATGTCCTGTATTAAATCTTTTCCCTTATAAACCCTGACTATAACACTGATCATGATAGTTCCCCCCAAAAAAGAGATTTTTCTTTAACAGGAAGAACTGATACAAATTAAAAGACAGATGGAAATGAACTTTGAGAACTGAGTCCAGAGATTTCTCCCTAGGGAATACTCCCATTTCCCATGGCGAAAGAACCTGCTTTCTGGGATAAGAAGAACGGTACCCTCTATAGTTGTACCTTGATTTGAATGCTCAGGCCTTTACCAGTTAGAATTGTGGGCAGTATTTTCCCTTCTGCCCCGGCTTCTGCGCTGTGAGGTAAACACGGGTGCTGCAGCAGCCACTCAGCACTCTGCACCTTCTCCAACTCATGCTGTTTACTGTATCCAGGAAGCCCTGGTTAGGGGGGACAGCGCCCAAGCAGGTGACAGGGAGGGAACTGGTGAGGCCAGGGGGCATTCTGTGGGGTGCTGGCCCCACAAATTAAGCTCCACGAAGTAGGACTGAGAATGGAGCCGTGGGGAGACAGGAAGGACATGCTCGCAGTAGATGCTGGGAGTTGTGGTTTTTTTGCGTACATCAGTACAGAGCACCCAAAACCAGGCCACAGAGATCAGAGGAAAGAGCACTCTAGTCAGGGTCCTTGCTGGGCACAGGGAACTGGCCCTGCCCTTCAGCTGTAGATCTGAAAAGAGGACCATTAGATAAAATGGTAGGCTCCTAAATTAAGAGGGATCCTAAAAAGAAAAAAAAGAGGGATCCTATTTTGTGGTCTACTGGCCAACATTCATTTGGACAGCTCTTACCTTACAAGAAAAAAAGAAGGAAAAACAGGAATATCACGGTGGAACCAGGGAATCAAGCCCAAGGTAGTACAGATGGGATACTGGGGCTGAGGAATCCACTCCCTCGCCCACGTGAGCTCGGATGCTAACCTCGGAGCAGTCTATAAAACCCCAGACCAGAGCACATGCTTTTTTCTCTCTCATTCTCAAGCCCAAAAGCCCAACTCATCTGCGTGGCATGCAGTGTTCCTTTTCCGTCATCCCACCACCATTTTTCTGTTCATGACCTTCGATAAATGTAGCTGCTTTTCCCTCACCATCGAGTGTATGCTTTGCAATTCTTTGCTTGCTATACACAAGAACTTAGGAATCTATCGGTTGGATCTACCACGCGATTACAAAGGGTCTCAGAGGAAAGCTTATCTCTGAAAATAATCAACCGCAAAATCTAGAAAATAATTTCGGAAAGTAGTTTAATATCCTTAATTGGAGTGGGAAATCTTAATGATAAACCAACTAAGCTAAAATGTACCAGAATGAGATAGATTAAAAAGGAAATAAATTGTATGAAAGGCTTAAAGAAAACTAAAAATGCTACAGCAAAGTAAAAGTCCACATTGGAGGTAATACAGAAGTGATGGGGGAGAGAGCAAATCACCGATATGGATAATAAATGTGAGAGGTTCTCCCAGAATTCAACAGGGAGAGCGGTAACCGTTCTTTTCATTTATAAGACTAACAGGAAAGAGATGGAGGACAGAAACCAGCATAGATGTGCCCCCTTCCCCAGTGCTAGGGATCGACCGGGGCCTCCATACTCAGCTACGGCATATCCCCCACCTTATCTTTTATTCTGAGACAGGTCCTCACGAAGTCACTAAGTCGCCTGGGATGGGCTCATCTTTCAACCCTCCTGCTTCAGCCTGCCAGCGTGCTGGGATCACAGGCCAACACCACCATGGCCTGTTGCTGCCTACAGTTCTGGGAAGAATCGAATCGTATTACTTTCTTTGTAGAAATTGCTAGTCATTCTCCGCCATTGCTCCCTTCTATGGGAGCATGCTTATTTATTTATTTATTTGTTATTTTATGGAAAAAAGGTAAAACAAAATTTCATAACAAGATGATAGGAGAATAACAATAGTTAATACATTGCATATTTGAAGTAGTTACTTTAAAGTAGTTACTCAGGGTACAAGATGTGGGCATAAAAAATTCTCCAATCGATACTAGCACAAGCCTTACTTTTCTATGAACTAAGAGACACTAATAGTATAACTAACTTGCATTTTTTCTTTTTTCCCTTCCTTCCTTTCCCCTTTCCCCCATCCTAGTTCCTTTTTCCTTTTTAACAATTTCTTCCCACTTTATAATATCTATTGTACATTTTAGACCTTATTTACTCTTTCAATTTCTCACACCAGGGAGACAATACAATGTTTACACATGAGAGTCTGATTTATTTCACTAATGAGTATGGTCTCAAGTTGCATCCATTTACCTATAAAAGTCTCCAGTTTATCCTTCTTTATGGCTGAGTAGTACTCCATTGTATAAAAATACCACATCTTTTTTGTCCATTCCTCGGTTGATGGGCATTTGGGTTGTTTCCAGGATTTAGTTATTACAAATTGTGCTGCTATAAACATTGGTGCACATATACAGCTGTGGTATGAGGGAACATGCTAATTTAGCTAAGGCCTCAGCTCAGAACTGCATTTTCTTGTAAGTGTGCCTGGCCATGTGATCAGATCCTGGCCAATGGGAGATGAGCAGGAATGACTGGCATGATTTCCAGGCTGCCAGTAGAAAAAGGATCAGACTTTTCACTCTGCTTTCTTTTCTTCACACTTGCTGGGATGTAAACTTTGAGTGGGAGGTGAAAGCAGCTTTCATAGACCTTGAGCTAGAAGTTATAAATTTGATGATAGCAGAGAAGGAAGAAAGAACTTGGGTCCCTTAAGCCATGGACCCATTGATTAGTCCTCTATTGCTTATGCTTAGACAATGTAAAAGAGAAATGAACTTCTGTGTTGCTAAAGTTATCACTGTGGCCTTGGTGACAGCAACTGCTAAAATATGGTTCATCAGGAGGTGGCAAGAGAGACCTCTTGTGGCAATTCTCAAGCACCCCAAAATATTTCCACCTTTCCAGAAAAAACAATTGAGATAGAGATGAGGCGTGAAAGATGGAAAGTTGGAAATCTGGTTTTAATAAAAGTGTTAAGAGAAATCGTATAATGGAAAAATAATTTATTATAATAATCACCTGAATAAAACCCACAGATTAGCTGGCGTGGTGGTGCACACCAGTAATACAAGTTATTTTGGAGGCTGAGCCCAGCTTGGGCAACTTAGCCAGACCTTGTCTCACAATTAAAGAATAAAAGAGAACGAGCAAGCTGGGGATGCAGCTCTGTGCTGCCTGGGTTCGATGCCCAGTGCCTCAAACCAAACAAAACCCCCACAGGTTATTCTAACAAAACCTTGGGCATGAGGGTGGGAGGGCCACAGCTAACACAGGGGGCACCTCTTTAATCACATGAAGGAGTTTCAAGAGAGTTTTAAAATTCCTGAGCCTGACAATTAGAACCTAGGCATAAGAATGTGTTTTTACTTATTTATTTATTTATTTTAAGAATTTGTTTTTAAATAGACAGCTCCTGTCGCGCAGGTTGCTGACATCAGTGAGAGCGACAGTGGGAGGCGGCCTGGATCGGTGTGTCTGACCCTGACACATGGAAGCCTGAGTTTCCAGCCCATTTTCTTCCTCTTCACTCTCCAGTCTCTTTTTCCTTCACCCTTCTCACCGTTCCTGCTACCGTCCTATGATCTTCAATAAATGTAAGCTACTTACTACATTAAAAAAAAAATCCTTAAATGTAAACAATTAAAACAAGAATATGGAGGAACAAAATTTCAACCAAAGACAGAAGTAACAAAGAAACAGAACCAGAAAGCATCGGAGAAGACAAGAAATATGTTAGTAAAATGTCTTAAATAGGATAATGCTACTAAAAAGTGAAAGGAAGTGAAATAATTAAATCCATCCACACAAAATTTAACATAGATCCTTAAAATGACACAAAAAATGATAAAGGCTAACACATACACCACTATCAGGCAACCCTCAAAATAAGGCAATCTCTTCTTTTCCCAGTGAAGAGATTTTTAAGTTTTGGGAAGCTGGACATGGTGGTGCACACCTGTGATCCCAGCATTCTGGGAGGTTAGGCAAGAGGATTGTGAACTGAAGCCCAGCCTGGGAAATTTAGCAAGACTCTATTTCAAAAAGGGAGGGGAGGTGGGGGGGGGTCAAACTTGACCGTAAAAATTTTTACTTGAAAGATATTGGTGAAGTAGTTAAATCTCTACTTATTTAATTCAGTGATTTAATATCCATTAATTTTTCAAAGGCATATTTAAAATTACATGATGGTGCATGCCTGTAATCCCAGCTCTTGGGAGGCTGAAGCAGAAGGTTTGTAAATTTCAGTCCTGCCTGGGTAACTTAGAGACCCTGTCTCAAAACAAAAAGGGCAGGGGAGGTAGCTCAGTGTTAAGGCTTTAGGTTAAAGCCCTAGTACCTTCCTCACAAATAATAAATACATAAAATCCCATGTTAGGCTGGGGATGGAGCTCAGTTGTAGAGCGTTTGCCTAGCATATGCAAGACTATGTGTTCAATCCCCAGCATTGCAAAAGAAAAAAAATCATGTCATGTTAGTTTAGAGCACTACTTTCACAAAACACATTTCATGACAGTTTACTTCAAACTTTTCTTTGCTTTCTCCTTTTTTTTTTTTTTTTTTTTTTGCCATGCTGGGGGTTGAACCCAGGGCCTTCCCATTGAGCTAAATCCCCCAAAGTGAGTGAGGTTCTCATTAAGTTATGAAGTTGCCCAGGCTGGGCTTGAACCTGTGATCTTCCTGCCTCAACCTCTTAGAGTGCTGGTATTTCAGGCATGTGCCACCATGTCCAGCACCTTCAACATCATTGCTTTAGTTATAATCAGAACAAATTTTGAAATTACAGCTGGCCCTCTGTATACACAGCTTCTGCATCTGTGGATTCAACCAGCAAAGGATGGAGAATGTTCAGGAAAAAAATCCTATCTGTCCTGAACATGTGCGGATTAGTTTTTTTCATTATTCCCTAAATGATACAATATAACAAATATTTACATAGCATTTACATAATAACAGGGATTGTAAATAATCTGGGGATGACTTAAAGTATACCAGGTGTGATTAAAAAATATGTGTTTAAATAAAATTATTACAGGAGAAGACACACCGCTATAAGTATGTTTGAAGCTAGGGCAAGTATCTCAAGGGAAATTAATAGGAACATTTCTTTTGTTGTAATACAATTTTTTTTTTTTTTTTTTTTTGTGGGTACCGGGGGGTCGACCTCAGGACCTCGCGCGCCAACAGGCGCCCGTGCCGCTGAGCGATATCACCGGCCCCTTTTTCGTATGTGGGATCCGGGAGTCGAACTCGGGCTCTCGCGCTTGCAAGGCAGGCGCTTACGCCGCTGAGCCGTCTCACCAGCCCGTGTAATACAATTTTTAATTTAAACATCACCACATGTTTCTATCACGTAGGACGTGTGTGGGTTACATGCAGTTGCTCAGTCATCGTACCCAAGGGACTTGAGCTCCACAGATTTTGGTATCTACAGAGGCAGATTTGTCCTGGAACCAACCTTCCATGGTTATGAAGGATGATTATTTAAGTTTTCCAAAATATATCAACTTTACTTGCATCGAATGCTATCACTAAACATTTTAAAGCCAAATCACAAGTACAGACCCACTTTCAGGCATCTAGAAAAGTTGGTTTTCACGTTTGATCTTTAGTATATATTTATGTGTATCAACAACAATAGCACTTTCAAAAATTGCTCTTTTACGTGATATTTAAAGGGGTGTTGACAAGGACATCTAATACTTGCAGTCATGAGGGCATTGTTCTAGAAATAACCACTAGATTCACTTTAAATTTGTCTCTTTATCCTTTCTCTCAGGTGATCTCTAATCATCCAACATGGATAGTGATGGAGGTAATTTCAGGCTAATGCATCTTTCCCAAATAATGAGAGAGGAAGTGGGCACCATAATTTGAAAGACTTTGCAAAGATTTTAAGAAGACGTTTTTCTTTCATGATGGCAAATTTTGGGGAAAACCTCTTTGCCTTCTTTATTTGGGGCACATGCCAAAAGATGTCCAGAGGCTTATCAAGAAAATAAGTGCATAGAAAGTAAAAGCAGAGTGCAATATTAAGATCAGACACCATAGATGAGTAAATACATGCCATGGTAACACATTTCAGCACTGACTCAGCCTTGTGCCCCCCCCTTTTTTTGTGGGAACCAGGGGTCGAACTCAGGACCTCGTGCACCAGCAGGCGCTGGTGCTGCTGAGCAATATCACCGGCCCTTTTTTGTATGTGGGTTCCGGGAGTCGAACTCAGGACCTCGTGCTTGCCAGGCAGGCGCTTATGCCACTGAGGCATCTCACCGGCCCTGTGCCCCCTTTAGGCAGGACTGAAGTGTATATTTTAGAGAAACAGCTCCTTACCTGAGATCATTGTTTTTTCTTGGGCTGCAACTTCCCTTTTTGTCTTCTTGGATCTCCTGTATAAATGAGAATTATGTTCATTTCTTTTAAAACTGGCATCTTGGTCTGAAAAGGCATCTGTTTAGAGGCCAGTGCAAAATTTAGTCTGTAGGTTACAGCTCTAGCTGTAATCCTGTAAAACAGCACCACATGCACCTGTATAATAATCAGGAAAACATGAATTAAAGATTTTTTTTTTTTTTAGTGACGTAGGAGTTCTGAAGTAGCCCTTTTGCTCGGGATCACAGTCGCATCACCTTATACTACCCGACATCTCAAACAGGGCCAGGCAATTGAGTCAACACTGAGGAGAGAGAGTCTCATTCATTTCAGGAAATCACATCCCCACGTAACAAAGAGCTAGGATAAGACCTCCGACTTTCTTCTCTCTCTCATGGTGCTGGGGATCGAGCCAGCCTCAGACATGCTGAGCCCGTGCTCTACACCGAGCTACACCCCAGCCCTGGCTGTAGCATCATGAAAATGCCTCCTTCTCTGCCTGAGCAAGAGCCCCTTCTCACATGAGCTGCTAAGCATAGTTGGAGACAGAAGCTTAGCCACGTCGATCACACCTTGAATTCAGGGTCATGGCGCTTCACATGGCCTGGCCTCCACACCAGTCTCTTTGGTCTGTGTGACACTTGCACTCCTGGGGACGATGCTGTCCCATTTCTCCTTGTCTGCGACCTTCAACGCTATCAGCAAACTAGGGGTCTTCCTTGTTCTCATTCTCAGATCAGGTGACAACCGTGTTGTCTACCTTCAGGAAGAAACTAAAGCCATTTAGAGTCCTTCCAGGGCGCCTACCACCACCTGTGCCTGTAGCTCTGAGCTTCTCTCGTGTGACTGTGGCCCCTGCACTTTCCGCCCGTGCGCTCCAGCCAGCCGCAGATCAGATCAAGCGCGTCTTCCTTCCAGCACGCTGCTTTCCCTTCTTAACGAAAACCAGCAATGTGTGCTGGCCTGGTGAACTACTGCTCTGGGTCTTTTCTATTCTGGTGCAAAATTATCTTTAAAATCATTCAATATAACGAACTCAAAAAAATCAGACCTCCCAAATTTAAAGACCCAATCCAAAAATGGGCATCTGAGATGAACACACACTTCTCAGATGAAGAAATACAAATAGTTAATAAATACATGAAAAAATGTTCAGTATCATCGGTCATTTGACAAATGCAAATTAAAATAACACTGAGATTCCGTCTCACCCCGGTAAGAATGGCGATCATCAAGAAATCAACCAATAACAAATGCTGGAGGAGGTGTGGGGAAAAGGAACTCTTCTCCACTGTTGGTGGAAGTGTAGACTGGTGCAACCACTGTGGAAATCAGTGTGGAGATCCCTCAAAAAACTAGGATTGGAGGTCCCCCATTTGACCCAGCTATTCCCCTTCTGGGTATCTTCCCAGAAGAATTAAAAACCATGGCAATATATGTGCACCCATGTTTATAGCAGCACAATTCGTAATAGCTAGATCTTGGAAACAACCCAAATGCCCATCAATTGAGGAATGGATAAAAAAGATGTGGTCTTTTTATACAATGGAGTACTACTCAGCCATAAAGAAGGATAAACTGGAGACTTTTATAGGTAAATGGATGCAACTCGAGACCATACTCATAAGTGAAATAAACCAGATGCACATGTGTAAACATCATATTGTCTCCCTAATGTGAGAAGCTGAAAGAGTAAATAAGATCCAAAATGTACAATAGATATTGTAAAATGGGAAGAAATTGTTCAAAAGGAAAAAGAAACTGGGATGGGGGAATCGAGAAAAGAAGGAAGGGAAAAGCAAAGAAAAAAATATATAAAAGATAGTTAAAATAGATATACTACTAATTTCTCTTTGTTTGTTGAAAAGAAAGGGTTGTGCTGATATTGTTTGGACAACTGAATGCCGATATCTTATACTCTGAGTAACTAAAGATAATTTAAAGATAACAATGTATTAACCATTGTTACCCTCCTATTATGTTGTTTTGAAATTTTGTTCTATTTATTTTTTCTCTTTAAAATAAAAATTTAAGGGCCGGTGAGACAGCTCAGCAGCACAAGTGCCTGCCTGGCAAGCACGAGGTCCTGAGTTCGACTCCCAGTACCCACATACGAAAAAAGGGCCGGTGATATCGCTCAGCGGCACGGGTGCCTGCTATTGTGCGAGGTCCTGAGGTCGACCCCCGGTACCCACACACACACAAAAAAATTTAAAAAAAATCATTCAAACTTGCTGGCTCTAATTCCTGTCCTCTGATCTCTGTTTTTAGGGATTGCTTTTTAAAATTTTGTTTTGGCACACGCCTGTAATCCCAGCACTTGGGAGCCTGAGGCAGGAGGATCACCATGAATTTGAGGCCAGCCTGGGCTACATAGTGAGTTAATGTCCAGCCTGAACTACACAGTGAGACCCTGTCTCAAAAAAAAGAAAAAGAAATTTGCCTTAAGGGTTTTACAGTTTTCTTTGTTCATGCTGTGCTGGTAAACAGCACACCACAGCCTGGGTGGTACATAGCAATGTTCACTTCTCGCGGTGCTGGAGGCTGGGAAGTCCAAGTGGTGTTGGGGAGGCTTCATGCTCCGGAGGGAGGACCCCCAAACCCTCCCCTGGTGGGAGGCAGAGGAGTGAGAGAGGGCAGAGCCCTGCACCGAGCCCTTTTGTAAGGGCACCTAATGCCACCCACTAAGGGACAGCACTGAAGGCTTCATCATTTTTTTTGTAGTGCTGGGTATTGAACTCAGGGCCTTCACACTGAGCTACATCCTTAGCCATGTTTTTTCTTTTTTTAGTGTGGGTACTGGGAGCCGACCTCAGGACCTTGCACTTGCCAGCAGGCGCCCGTGCCGCTGAGCGATATCACCGGCCCCTTTTTCGTATGTGGGTTCCGGAAGTCGAACTCGGGCCCTCGCGCTTGCCGGGCAGGCGCTTAAGCCGCTGAGCTATCTCACCGGCCCCAAATTTGATTCTGTTCTTGTCCGACTCAGTTTGAATGGAACCAGAATCATGGAAAGAATCAAGTCCGTGAACAGAGATACCACTGTATCATCAACCGGGGTACCTTAAGGAGTTGCTTTTCTGGTCCCGGAGATGGCTGTGCCGAGTAACCTGTGAGGGCCACACATGGTTTGCAGGTGTGAGGCAGCTGGTGTTAGGGACGCAGTGTGTGAACACGAAGCCCGTGTCCACTGGACCCATTCAGAGAGGGGCCTCTGTGACAGCAGCAGCTCTCGGGGCAAAACAGAACCAACATCACAAAGGGCCGAGATGGAAGAGAGCGAGGGCTTCGGTGCGCTGAGATATTGGGTACTTTCAAAATATTTCCATTGGAGGAAGGTGGCTTCTTTTTACTAGAATACAGAAAGATTGCAGTGTTTTCTATTTTAATTACCCATAGGTGCTTCATATTTTAACAAGAATGTGTTTGTGATTTTTTTTAAAGTAGAAAAATTTTACATAAATGATCAGACACTAAGGTTTCCAAGAATTCACTGAACTAAGGAGAAATGCTTTATAAAAGCAGAAGCCACCACCAGGAGAAATGATGTTTAATTTAAAAAAATAAGGGCCGGTGAGATGGCTCAGCGGCATAAGCGCCTGCCCGGCAAGCGCGAGGTCCTGAGTTTGACTCCCGGATCCCACATACGAAAAAGGGGCCGGTGATATCGCTCAGCGGCACAGGCGCCTCCTGGCACGCGAGGTCCTGAGGTCGACCCCCCGGTACTCACAAAAAAAAAAGAAAGTAAATAGGAAAGCCCATCTGGCTGGCTTACAGTAGATTAAAATTCAGGACTTCCCTCCATGTATTGTAGATTGTTTTTTCATATTATTACAAAGCTTAGTATTAATTTACTTAGACATTAATGAAGATGACAATGATAACATCTTGGGTTTTTCTCTAAAACTGAAAGATCATGGTATATAATTATGAAAATGTCTCTATAAGAAAGACAATAAGTAGATAATTTTTCTCCTGGTTTCTGCATTAGGAAATTTGGGTCCAATTTTAGCAGGGAAAAAAATGACCATAACAGAGTACTGCACAGTAGTTTTCATGAAAAATTAGATAACTTTAGATAGGTTATGAAGCTACACAGACAAATCAAAGGAATTGCCACAGAAGTGGCAATATTTCAGGGGGATGACAGTAATAAAATCAAGTGACTGATTGTTCTGAACATAAATGCAGACGGATGGAAATGGCATTGCTTCTCCTGTCCCACAGTAAGATGTGGGGAAGTTTCCTTCAGCGGCATTACACCCCAGAGACCGACTGTGGACACCTGTGACACCCAGTGGGTCGGGTCGATGTCGGCTCGAGTTGACTCAGGAGGCAGAAGACTGCAGACTCCGAGGAGCTAAAACGTCTTGAAGACAGGACATTTTGCCAGCTCGAGAAGAGATGGACCTCCCTGGGGACAATCGAATAAAAGTTAATTATTCAGCCAAACAGTCACCATGCCTTGCTTGCCTGCCTTGCTACCTAAAACAAACATCTGCGGTCAGCAGAACTCTATGCCTTAGCTGTTCCTCAATAAGTCTGGGGTTTGAGTCAGTTTGGGGCTTCACTCCATTCTGGTGAAGTTCCCTGGCCCCCGGACAAAGATATTCTTTCTTGAGTCTTCATTTGTCTCTCTAACAGGGTTTACTGGCCTGAACCTGGCGCCTAACCTAGGTGGGGTTTTCTTGGAGGCTTTCTCGGTGGCTTGGGATTTTGCTCAATCTACCACAATGTCCCTTCTTCCAGAAAGTTCTGGATGAGGTCTGGGACCTTTTGGTTCCAAGGATGAACAAGGTGTCCTCCCTGGTCATGAAAGTAACCAGTAAGTTGCAGCGAAAAATGTTAAGCTGATAGCAATGATTTTTCCCATGTTGCCCAGGGTTCTTTAACTCACTTCCTAGGATGGTCCCCACACCCATGAAGAACCAGAGGCAGGCCCGTCCTTGGTAAAATGTCCTCTGTGAACCGTGAGCAAGGAAAAGTATGGGGCTCAGCAGTGCAGGGGTCCTTAAATATGAATCTTGTTGGGTTTATCAATTTATTGGTATTGTTCTTTTATGAATTGGGAATAATTTACCAAGGAGACATAAGGTTTTGCTCTGTTTTGAGGACACAGCTGGAGTTCTTGGAGGCTGAAAATAAATAGCAGAGATCAATAAAGCAAAGAGCCTTAACAGGTGGGGCTTCACTGTCTCCATCTGTGTCTACACAACCAGGTGTGCTATTAGCATACGGAGCTATACTCAGACAAGTCTAAAGCTGTAAGGGGGTAGAGGACGATGGATATCAAAGTCGGTATTGCTAAAAATAGCTAAATTTATTTATTTATTTATTTATTTATTTATTTATTTAGTGGGTACTGGGGGTTGACCTCAGGACCTCGCACGCCAGCAGGTGCCCGTGCCGCTGAGCGATATCACCGGCCCCTTTTTCGTATGTGGGATCCGGGAGTCGAACTCGGGCCCTCGTGCTCGCCAGGCAGGCGCTTATGCTGCTGAGCCATCTCACCAGCCCTGCTAAATTTATTTTTAAAAAGAAAATTCTCTTAGACCCTTAGAATTTTTAGAGATAAATTTTACTGTGTATATTTAAAGCATACAACATAATGCTATGGGATACATAGAGATAATAACATTACTATAGTGAAAGAACTTAACATATGCATCATTACCCCTTTCTTAAGGTTTTGTGGAAGGAGCTGAAATGTACTCTTTCATGTACAGTACACATACAGTACAATTTTATTACCAGTAGTCCCCATGTGACATATTACACCTCTAGACTTAAATTAGCATATTCTATTTCTTAAATACATGCAAACAAAACCAGGCATGAAATTTATTTAAAATTTCTTACACAATCATAAAAAACATAAATATTTGATAAAAGAATGAATACAAATTAAATACAAACAAGACTATAAACCAATGAAATTCAGATTTTGCTTATCTAAATAGTAGATGAGCACAGTTGTGGCGTGCAACAGCACGGGTTCCTTTGAATTTGGCATGCATGCTATTTCACGCTGTAGAGAAGATTCAGTTCTCTCGCCACTTTCCTTTATTAGACTTGCTGAAGACCCTTTGTTCGTACAGCGTGCCATTTGGCCTGCACCTGTTGCACACATCATTTACTCGCTAACGACTAGTTCTTCCTTGGTGCCAGGAAGTGATATATTATACAGTGGTCCAAATAATGCACCCCTCTTGTGTGTATAGTGCTAGAGATTAATCCAGGGCCTCATATGTGGTGGGCAAGCACTCTGAGCTCCACCCCCCGCTCTAAGGGACAGTATGGGGAACTCTATCTGGAAAATGGGTCTCTTATATGCCAGGGTAAGGAGTATGGTTTGTCTGGAAGGTTTCTGAGCACAGTTGTCTGCTCTTAATAACACATTTGGGTGAAGGAGCCTTTCATTTTCAAGGCTCACAGAGTTGCAGACTGAAAACATCTTCACACACAGAAGTACAGAACACACACTTTAGTCTCAGGCATTTATTTAGGTGTTTGAGACAGGGTCTCAGGCTGTCCTTGAACTATGTAGCCTAGGCTGGCTTTGAATTCATGGTGATCCTCCTGCCTCGGCTTCCCCAGTGCTGGGATGACAGGTGTGCAACAAGGTCTCAGGCGTTTTTAAACGGAACACAATGTTTATGGAATCTGTGAAAGTCAATTCAGGTATCTTACAGCATTCTGGTTTCATTTTGACCCTCTTCCTGTTTAATAATGCTTTATCTAGAACATGAGCACTCTATCAAAAGGTTTCAGTGATAAAATGGGTAAGAGCATGGTTAAAACTAAAAGAATCAACATGCAAGTAGTTTTTTATCCAAGATAAAAACTTATGTTGACCAACAAAATTACAGTATATTGAATTAACTTACTCAAGTATAAAACGAAGACAGGTTGACAAGCTTTTATCGTATATAGACTCAAATGGCTAATGTGAATTTTTGCAGTAGAATCCATCTGTCACTGGAGCTATGACTTTATTCCAGTTTAATACTTTAATATAACCAATGAAGTTAAAAAAGGAGTGGCTCAAGCTGTTTCTGATCTAATTTCTGCTATGACAACACCCCAGCTATTTCAGCTGATAAAACAGCAGCTAGGAGGAACAGTGCATCTGGCCAAAAATAACGTGATGTGTAGAGTCTCTAAATTGTAGGTGTAATTATTGCTGTTGACAGTGAACCTACAGAAGCCTTCCCCAACAGCCAGGAACCTTGTTAGGTAAAAGATTTCAATTTTTTTTAAAAATTTTGTGGGTACCAGGAGTCACCTCAGGACCTCACGCTTGCCAGCAGGCACTTGTGCCACTGAGCGATATCACTGGCCCCTTTTTTTCCTTTATGTGGGTACTGGGAGTTGACCTCAGGACCTCACGCTTGCCAGCAAGTGCCTGTGCCGCTGAGCGATATCACTGGCCCTTTTTTTCTTTTATGTGGGTACTGGGAGTCGAACTCAGGACCGTGTGTGCCAGCAGGCTCCTGTGCCGCTGAGCGATATCACCAGCCCTTTTTTCGTATGTGGGTACCAGGAGTCGAACTCAGGACCTCGCGCTTGCCAGGCAGGTGCTTATGCTGCTGAGCCATCTCATCGGCCCTCAATTTTTTAAAAAATTTCAAAATTCTTAATAGAAACACGAGGACTATAACTGACACTCAAGGTCAGTGTAACTTACTGCAGGGTTGAGAAATCCAACAAGCTGCACCTCAGGGCCTTGATTAGAAACAATATTTTAAAAAATACTCTTCACACCTGTTGCACCAGAATTTCACGGCATAAACAGAGGCACCTTACTCCTTAGACAGAAGGGCAAGGACTCCTAACACTCTAATGGGCTCGAGAGGATGTTTTCTTTCAAAAACCTGAAGGAAAATTGTGCCCCAAGTAGAAAAAAAGCTTATACATATTAATATATTCATTATTATATCAATACAGCAGTAACTTATTTTTCAAGTTGACAACTAAAAATTATATTCATGGCATACAATGTATTTTGTTAGATGTATATACCCTGTAAAGTTTTTTCTTTAAGATTCCCCAAATACCTATGAAATTCTGGATTTTGTTTTGAGGAAGGGGCCATGAAAATTTTCATGTAGCCCTGGCAGAAAGATGGCCATTTGGGGTGTTCAGGCTGTCATTTCCTCTGTTCCTAAGCACAGCACAGGGAGCACAAGATTGAGGCAGTGACCGCTAGGCACCAGTCTGGCAGCCTCATGGGTATGACTTCGGCTTTTCCATGGACCTCAGAGGACACCACTCCCCACATCAGGGGCTCCTGGAAGCCTTCTTCTTCACCCAGACCTTTGTTCCCCATGGACGTGCAGATTCAAGTCTGCAAGACTGTAGACAAATTGCACCGCAGCAGCCCTGTCTGCCTGGCCCGCCGGCTGCCTTGCACCCCTTGCAGGGAGAAAAGCAGCCCCACCGCAGTCAAACTACTGATTCCTAGCCAGCTCTGCACCTTCGTTCTCCTCAGCACAGGCAGCAGAGGTGACAGCCAAATGACCAACCTGACTGAGGACGAGACCAACACGCCAAAGGAAAGTTTCACTCCAGGAGGTACTACCCTACTGCAGAGACTGGGCGGGAGACGCCACGGGCGACAGAGAGGGTGAGAGGAGACACAGACCGCTTGAGAAGCTCAAGACAAGGCCAGAGAGCTCACAAGGCCTGCATTCTGTGGTGGGAGGCCAGGTTCGGTGGGTGTAACTTCGGAGGAGTCTGGATGTGAAGGTGCCAGCATGGAGTCCAGTGGTCTGCTTGAGCTCCTCCACCATTGCCTACGTCTACTGCAGGCTCATGGTCTGGTATAAGGTAGGGCAAGATCTGGGTTGCCTAGTGTCTATACTAAAATCATAGATCTCTTTGCTTTGGTTAATGGTGGTCCTTAGGGTGTCAGTATCCAGTTTATTTTTGATGCTATTATTGTTGCTATTGTATAGCCAAGGTGACATCATTCTTGTGGTCAATTGGTTTTCTCTGTATGCCAGTATCTGGATTTCCTGGGGTGACTTAATACTGTGGCCCATTCCTGAAGAAGTGGGTACTGGGGAAAATAAGCTGCAACCTCTCCTCCCAAATAAATGGAGGTAGCTGGATCCTGGGACAGAAGCAAACAAAGGCCAATAGTCAGCCATGCCCAGAGGACATCTCTACAACAAAGCTACCCCCATAAGAAAACAAACAAAAAAATAGAGATATGAGGAGACAAGACGACAAAATGCCTCCCAAAACTCCCAACTCCCCCAAAGCCAATTCAGAGGGGGGGGGAATCAAAAGCCACACAGCAGAAATGTCTGAAGTGGAGGTAACAAAAAAGATCACTAAGGTGCTTGGAAAACTCAAAGAAGATATAACTAAATAGATAATGAGCCTAAATAAACAAATGATCAGTGAGTCTAATGAAGACACTAATAAAAATCTAGCAGAGCTAAAGAAAAAGATGCAAAACATGAATGGTCCATACAGAACAGAATGGGAGTCCATAAAAAACTTCCAAACAGAAATCCAGGAGATTAAAAATGCAATTGAAACTATGGGCCACAGAAGCGATCAGTGTAAAGATGGAGTGTCTAACCTAGGAGAGAGAGCTGTGGTTAGTGATCAATTAGTGAGAAGTACCTTAAAAACAACAAGATAATATGAAACATGGATCAAATAGCTGCTAAATGACAGAAGACTAACCTAAGAGTCATTGGAATTACTGTAAAATCAGAAGACAGCACAAAGGGCATTAAAAACCTGTTTCCAGAAGCAGTCACAGAAAACTTTATAGATATGAAATGGAATTAACATACACATAAGTGATGTGCATAGAACCCCAAGTAGCCATGATCTGAAAAAGAAAAAAAAAAAAAAAACACTCCACACATAATTAAAATACCAGAAATCCAATATAAAAACAGAATATTAAAATCTCTTAAGAGAAAAGCAATGATCACTTACAAAGAAAAACCTATCAGATTTACAGCAAACTTCTCAACACAAACTTTAAAGGCCAGGAGAATACAATGAAGTGCACAAGCCCTAAAAGAAAACAACTTCCAGCCCAGACTGATATATCCTGCAAAATTATCTTTCAAAATTAATGGAGAAATAAGATATTTTTCAGATAAAGAGCACCAAAAATGTTCATCACCACCAAACCAACACTCCAAAAAATTCTCAATGATATCCTAGAAAGAGACAATGATGCTAACAATGCCTAAATGTCCAGTAAAGTGAATATACCAGGTAGGACTAGAAATTAAGAAAAGGGAAAGGAAGGAAAACAGCAACAGGAAAATTAAACAATGATGGGAAAAAGTCAACACCTATCAGTTATATCAATATGAATGGTCTCTGTTTGCCAATCAAGAGACACAGATTAGCAGAATGGATCAAGAAACAAAATCCAACAGTATGTTGTATACAAGAAACACACTTAATTAAAAAAGAAATTCATAGACTAAAAATCAAAAAAAAAAAAAAAAAAAAAAAAAAAAAAAGGAAAACAATATTCCATGCAATAGGAGCCTGAAAACAAGCAGGAGTAGTTAACCTATTTTCAGACAAAGTGGACTTTAAGCCAAAGCTGGTTAGAAGAGGCAAACAAGGACATTACATATTGGTTAACAGAACTATTCAACAGGAAGAGATAACAATTATAAACACATATGCACCAAATTACAGTATCCAACTTCATAAAACAGACAACAATGGACATGAAGATCAGATAAACATCAATACCATCATAGTGGGGGGTATCAATATCACACTATCACAAATAGGTCAACTAAACAAAAAAGAATCAACAAAGAAATACTAGAGTTGAACCAAAGCTTTGAATAAGTGGACTTAATAGATACCTACAGTGTTCCACCTAACCACAACAATAACGGAATATACACTCTTCTCAGCAGCACATGGTACTTTCTGCAAAATAGACTTCATACTAGCTAACGAACCATGCTTAAGCAAAAATGTCAAAGAATGGAAAGTATCCCAGGCATATTGTCAGATCATAGTGCAATGAAACTAGAAATCAATGGTGAAAAAACCATAGAAATTATGCGAACATATGGAAATTAAACAATATACTCTTGAATAATCAATGGGTCACAGAAGAAATTAAGCAAGAAATAAGATGGTTCCTAGAATTAAATGATAACACTAGTACAACATACCAGAACTTATGGGACACAATGAAAGCAGTCATATGAGGGAAGTTTATAGCTGTGAATTCCTACTTCAGAAAAACAGAATGAGTCCAAGTAAATAATCTAATGATGCACCTCAAGGTCTAGAAAAACAAGATCAATCCAAAGCCAGAGTTTGTACAAGGAAGGAAATTATAAAGATCAGAGCAGAAATCAATGAAATGGAGACTGAAAAAAACAAACAAACAAACAAACAAAAAACCAAAGAATCAATAAATCAAAGAGCTGGTTCCTTGAAAGAATAAAATAGATAAACCTTTAGCCAATCTTACAAAAAAGAAAGAAAAGACATAAATAATGTTATTAGAAATGAAAAAGGTGAAATAACAATAGACACTGCTGAAATCCAGAAGATTATTAGCAAAAATTTCACAAATCTGTACATCAAAAATTTGGAGAACTCTGAAGAAATGGGCAGATTCCTAGATACGCATGAATTAACAGAATTGAATCAAGAAGACTTAAAAATCCCAATAATCCAATAATAGGCAATGAAAAAGATAAAAACACCAACCAAGAAAAGCCCACGGCCTGATGGATTCATTGCCAAATTCTACAAGAGCTTCAGGGAAGATCTAATGTCAAATACTCCTCAAAAAAAGTATTCCTCAAAGTCTTTAACGAAATTGGGAGGGAATGAGTACTCCCAAAATCATCCTTGGAAACTAGCATTACACTGATCCCAATGCCAGACAAGGATCCAACTAAAAAGAGAACTACAGGCTAATTTCTCTAAAGAACATAGATACAAATATCCTCAACAAGTTACTGGCAAACAGAATGCAACAAAGCAAAGAAAAGATCATACATTATAACCAAGTAGGCTTCATCCCAGTCATGCAAAGATGGTTCAACGTACACAAATTGATAAATGTAATTCATCACAAACAGAAGGACGGACTAAATCACAAGATCATCTCAACAGATGCGGAAAAAGCCTTTGAAAAAAATTCCACATCCATTCATGATTAAAAACCCTGAAAAAATAGGTACAGAAAGACCTTATCTCAATCTGATAAAAACCATTTATGACTAACTTACTGCCAACATCATATTAAATGGGGGAAAACAGAAAGCTTTCCCCCTAAAATCAGTAACAAGACAATGATGTCCACTATCACCACTCCTGTTTAATACAGTTCTCAAAACATTAGCCAGAGCAATCAGACAAGAGAAGGAAATAAAAGAGATACATATAGGAAAGGATGAAGTGAAAGTATTATTATTTGCAGAGGACATGATCCTATACTTTTAAAACCCAAAAAATCCCACCAAAAGACACCCAGAATAAATAACCAAATTCAGCAACATAGCAGGATACAAAATAAACACACAAAAATCAATAGCATTACTACATGCAAAATCAATAGCATTCCTAATGATGAACTCAATGTGAAAGAAATTAGGAAAACACCACCACTTTACAATAGCATCAAGAAAAATTAAATGCCTAAATTACATTGGTCTGAAAAAGGAAATAGAGGAGGACATCAGGAAATGGAAAGATATCCCCTGTTTCTGGATAGACAGAACCAATAAATCAAAATACCAACAGCATTCCTCACAGATCTAGAGAAAATAATCCTAAAATTCATACTGAACCAGAGAGACCCAGAATAGCAAAAGCAATCCTGGGTTACAAAAGAAAAGCAGGAGGCATCACAATCCCAGATTTCAAGTTATACTGCAAAGCCACTGTGATTAAAGCAGCAGAATAGTGGCATAAAAACAGGCATGTAGATCAATGGAACAGAACAGAGGAAGTGTAATGGCAAACTTATAGAAATTTCATAGCAGAAATTAGAAATCAATTAGTAGCCTCTGCCTAAGCTCCTGCTGCCTGTCACGTAGTTAGACTCAGCGAGCCTTGACCACCACGCCAGCCATAACTCAGAGACAGTTTGACTCAGCCTTATCTAGGAACTTTCCACCTAGGACAAAATAACCCAGTCAAGGACATGCTTGCCTGATTTCACCCACCCACTCAGACAGCCCCCTCCCTAGCAGAGCCTGCCCAGAACAAATCTGCCTGACAACATATGCCTTAGCCTATGTAACCAATCACATAATAACCTGCAATCAGCTTTGTATTTCCGGCTTGCAAAAATGTATTTAAGCTAAACTCTAAGCTGCCTCTGGGCTGATGATTTGAGACCTGATTCTCATCGGCCCACTAACGTAATAAAGGTTGCCTTCCAACTCCTCAGGTGCAAAGAGTCTTCCATTTGGTTTAATATCGTATTTCTGTAACAGAAGTAGAAACAACCCTAGGCACATTCAGCTATTTGATCTTTGACAAAGTGGCCAAAAGCATACCCTAGAAGGAAGATAGCCTTTTTAATAAATGGTGCTAGGAAAAATTGGATATCCACATGCAGAAGATAGAGTCTAGACCTATATCTTACCGTGTACTAAACTAAAATCTAAATGATCAAAGATCTAAAAGTTAAAACAATCTGCTGGAAGAAAAAAAAAGGTAAAACTCTTAAATACATAGGTGTAAGCACAGACTTTCTGAACAGAACCCCAATGGCACAAGAAATAGTACCCAGAATCAACAGATGGGATTATATCAGATTAAAAAGCTCTAGCCCAGCAAAGGAAACAACCAACAGAGTGAAGAGACAATCTACAGAATGGGAAAAAAATTTTCCAGGTATTCCTCAGACAGAGGACTAACATCTAGACTACATAAAGAATTAAAAAGGCTGGGTGTGGTGGCACACACCTGTAATCCCAGCACTTGGGAGGCTGAGGCAGGAGGATCACTGCGAGTTCGAGGGCAGCCTGGGCTACAAAGTAAGTTCAAGCCATCCTGAACTGCATAGCAAAACCCTGTCTCAAAAAAAAATTAACGCGAGGGCCCGAGTTCGACTCCCAGAACCCACATACGGAAAAAGGGCTGGTGATATCGCTCAGCAGCATGGGCGCCTGCTGGCACGCGAGGTCCTGAGGTCGACCCCCCGGTACCCAAAAAAAAAAAAAAAAATTAGACATCCTCAAAATAAAAGATCCAATTGAAAAACTGGCAACCAAAATGAATGGATACTTCTCAGAAGAAGTACAAGTGGCCAATAAATACATGAAAATATGTTTAACATTGCTGGTCATTATAGGAATGCAAATTAAAATAACATTGAGATACCATCTTATTCCAGCAAGAATAACAATCATCAAGAAATCAAAGTAGGGCTGGTGAGATGGCTCCGAGGTGTAAGCGCCTCCCTGGCAAGCATGAAGGCCCGAGTTCGACTCCCGGAACCCACATAGGAAAAAAGGGCTGGTGATATCGCTCAGCCGCACAGGCGCCTGCTGGCGCGCGAGGTCCTGAGGTCGAGCCCCAGTACCCACAAAAAAAAAGAAAAAAGAAATCAAAGTATACCACCAGGCATGGTGGTGCATGTCTATAATCTCAGGACTCCGGAGGCTGAGGCAGGAGGATTGCCATGAGTTCAAGGCCAGCCTGGGCTACCCAGTGAGTTCAAGGCCAGTCTGAACTATAGGGAGACCCTGTCTCAAAAAACAAACAAGAAAACAAACAAAAAAAGAAATCAAAGAAAAACAAATGCTAGAAGGCTGCGTGGGGGAAGGAACCCTTCTACATTGTAGGCAGGAATGTAAACTAGTATAACCACTATGGATATCAGTGCTGAGATGCCTCAAAATACTAAAAATAGAAATTCCATTTAACCCAGCTATTCCCCTTCTAGGTACCTTCCTGAAAGAGTTAAAGTCATCATGTTACAGTGACACATGCATACTCATGTCTACAGAAGCACAATTTGTAATAGCTGAATCTTGGAGCCTACATGCCCATCAACAGATGAATGGATAAAGAAAATGTATGTATACACAGTGGAGTACTATTCTGCTGCAAAGATAAACTTGAGGCGTTAGTAGGTAAATGGATGCACCTTGAGACCATAATATTAAGTGAAATAAGCCAGACACAGAAGCTTAAACACCACCTGGTTTCTGACATGAGAAACTAAAAAAATATATATTTGATAAATAGGAAGTAGGGAGATCTTAAAAGGATAGGGGGGAAAGAGATGCATGGAGGGGTGAGAGAAAGTAAAGAGGATTAAAAAAGAATCGAAAGAAGAAAATAGAGCTTTTGTAAATGGATGAAATGAATTGGAAGGAGCTGGGAGGGAGGGGAGGAGTAAGGGAAAAAAACTGGGATGTGTTATGTACATGTACCAACTCCCCACGATATGTACTGCAAACATGCACTAATTAAAAAAAAAAAACCGAAAAACTGCACCGCAACAACCAGGATGCAAACTGCTTTCCTCTGCAGGCCCTCAGGCAGCCACCACCAGGGTGAAACCTAGCAACAAGAGGACGCTGGGAAGCGGACGGGCGGAAGAGGCGTGGCCTACGGGAGCGCGCACGCGCGCGAGGGCCCAACTAGCCCCTTCTCCGCGCCCCCGGTGGACGCGCCCGCCCCACCTTCTTTCCCGCCCATTGGTGGGTTGGCGGCTCCGGGGAGGAGGTTCCGCTGTCTTCGGATGAAAGAGAGAGGCGGGCCCAGTGGCGGAAGCGGCATGGCGTGGAGACAGCTCCGAGTGAGTTTGGAAAGTGAGGGTTGCGGCGGCGGGGCAGAGTCCGGACTGGGGCAGAGTGGAGGGCTGGTCCAGGCGGGGTGTGGAGGGAAGGGGACTGCTAGGGCTTGTGCGTCTTCGGGGGCAGCTTCAAATGCTCGCGCGTGTGCATTTACACGTGTACGTGGTCAGATCTGTGTAAAGGGCACTTGTGTCTGGGCAGATGCTGATCTAAGTGCACATGGGCCGTTTGGTGCTGAGCTTAGTGCAGGGGCCTTAGTGGACACACGGCCGCCTGGCTGCGTGTGCGGGATCCTACGCCCAGTGAACTTCAGGGTAGGACCACACTTGTCAGGGCGGAGCTCTGCGACGAGTTCTTAGTTGTACCCTACGGCCGGGTGCATCCTTGGTGCTCGAGTGTTTGTTAATTAGCACAAGCCGTTTCTCCAGTCTCAAAGAGATGGCGAATGTGTGGCACACATTAGCCGCTTGGAGGGACCCTTAAAGGCAATTCTGATCACATCATTTTAGAGAAAACCCAAATATTCAGGCCGAGATCCTCTCCTGTTTTTCCTGCCTCGCTTTAAGCCGTGTGTTCCTAAATTCCGAGCAGACTTCCTCTCTTTCCGCATTCCCTGGGAGCTTCTCATTCTCCGTCACCAGGAGACCCTTTGCAGTCTCCCGCTGCCTCCCAGTTAACGCGTGCTTACCCTGTCCCCGAGTCACTTCTGGAAGGCTTTCCCTTCCTGCGAGATCTGCTGCGTCCTACACAGTACGGACTTTTTTCCTTCATAGCAGTGGATCGTCATGGCTGTATTTGCATAATCACTGATTTTGTCTGTCTCTCTAGATTGCATTCACTGTAAGGGCAAGGACCAGGTCTCTTTTGCCCATCTTTGAGCTTAGATTTTTTTTTTTTTTTTTTTTTTTGAGACAAGGTCTCGCTATGTAGTTCAGGCTGGTCTTGAACCCATGGTGGCGATTGACCCTCCTCCTCAGCCTGGAGTGCTGGAATTACAGGTGTGGGCCACTGCACCCTGCTCTCTGTATAATTTTAAAATGTCAAAGTAATGTCCTAACCACAATAGGAGAAATTGAATAAAATATCACGTATTTCAATATGTGGATGTTGGGACATGACTCACGTAGGTAAGTGAGATGGTTAGGGGTTTTAAGATTCTAGTACTTAAAAATGTACTTACATATGTGTTGTATTGTCACACAACCCAAGCAAAGTTCTCTACCATTCCTGATGGGATTTCCTGAAAGGGTGACTAATTCTTGGTAATTCTTTGTGCAAAATAGTATAGTTGTCCTTCAGTTTACATCATAACTGTATTCTTGTTTTTTGAGACAGGGTCTCTCTATGTAGTTCAGGCTGGCCTCGAACTCACAGTGATCCTCCTGCCTCAGCCTCCTGAGTGCTGGGATTACAGGTGTGTGCCACCATATGCCTGGCAATAACTGTATTCTTGGGAAAGTCTATGTATGAAAACCATGTGGGAAAGAGTATGTGGTGAAATATAGTTTGCCTTTTGGCTCAGATAATTTAAACAGACTATTTTCTACCCACATGAATGTCAGCGTGTTCAAAAGTCCTAGAGGACATGGAACAATTCAGCTGTGCTATCTGTATCCTCGAGCAAAGAAAAACATCCGACTACTGATTCTTTTTTAATTTTTTTTTTTTTTGTGGGTACCGGGGGGGTCGACCTCAGGACCTCGCGCGCCCGCAGGCGCCCGTGCCGCTGAGCGATATCACCGGCCCCTTTTTCGTATGTGGGATCTGGGAGTCGAACTCGGGCCCTCGCGCTTGCCAGGCAGGCGCTTATGCCGCTGAGCCATCTCACCGGCCCCTCTTTTTTAATTTTTTTATGTGGGTACCAGGAGTTGACCTCAGGACCTCGCGCTTGCCAGCAGGCGCTTATGCCGCTGAGCGATATCACCGGCCCTTTTTTTCCTTTATGTGGGTACCGGGAGTTGAACTCAGGACCTCGCGCTTGCCACGCAGGCACTTATGCCGCTGAGCCATCTCACTGGCCCCAACTACTGATTCTTGCACATTAAGTCTGTTAGCATTGTTGGTCACTGTAACCAGTAAAAATGCCCCATGTCCCCTAAGGGCCACTACTGCCTCTCTTGAAAACCCCTGGCCTGGCTGGCATTGTAAGGAAAGTCTTCCCCACCAGACTGGGTGCAAGCAGGGTAGACACAGCCTCTGTAGAGGCCCCAGTGTGAGCGGGACTGGAAGTGGAGTTTAGTGGCAGCAGAAGTGGGGAGGCGTCACCTTGTGTGGCACGTCCTTATGTCCTCTCTGTGCCTTGATGCAAGGAGCTTGGGCAGGGTGCTGCAGCCTGGCCCGGTGGGGCCCCCTAACAGGCTCTTTTTTTTCAGAAGCGGGCCCTGGATGCTGTGGTCATTCTCGGGGGTGGAGGACTTCTCTTTGCTTCCTACCTGACAGCCACGGGGGATGAGCATTTCTACGCTGGATACTTGATGCCAGCTCTGCAGGGGCTGCTGGACGGGGAGTCAGCCCACAGGCTGGCTGTTCGAGTCACCTCCCTGGGGCTTCTTCCTCGAACCACGTTTCAGGACTCTGACATGCTGGTAGGTGCTCTTGGAAGCATGGTGAAGGTCGAGTCCTCTTAACGATTCTCAGCTGGGACTGAACTTTTTTTTTTTTTTTTAATGTGGGTACCAGGGTCAACCTCAGGAGCTCGTGCTTGCCGGGCAGGTGCTTATGCCGCTGAGCTATCTCACCGGCCTGGGACTGAACTTTTGAAAACCAGAGCCCCAGGGTAGCAGAGAGAATCTGGGTCTCAATCTGAGCAGTCATTTTATTATATATGACTCGATCACATCGTAATAGCAATTATATAACCTAATTGGCCTTGTCCTTAATCCTCACAGCGAGTCCGTGAAGTGGGTCCTATGATGATTCCCCGTCTACAAATCAGGAAACAGATACACAGTACTTCAGTGACTTGCCCAAAGTCACACAACTAGGAAAAGTGGCAGAACAGGATCACTCTCAGGCAGTCTGGCTCTGGCATCCGGCCTTGGCCACTGTCTTGCCCTGCTGAGGTCACAGGAGGCTCAGTGCTCCCCTCTGCCAAATGGGGGACATCTGCGGGGAGGCAGCTGTGTCTCGTCAGGCCCGGCCCCGTCTCATTCAGCCACACGCTGCACACATGTGGCCCCACCATGTGCCACTGCTGGTGACTCGTGACCCAAACAGAAGGATGCGTGTCCTCCCAGGATCTGTGTCCTCATGCGAGGCCTGGCAGCTTCATGTTGGGACGCTTCTTACCAATGGGGGACAGCAGAAGGATTTGAACATAAAACTGGAGCAAGCAGCACTCAGACCTCCTTGGGATTAAAAGGTCTGAATTAAAGGGCCCTTCGCTGCAGTTTCCACTCTCGACCACACCTGAGGATCCTTTTCACCCCCCCAGAGTTTTGAGCAGCCGTGTCACCTGTTGTGGCCCCACTTGCCCTGCACACTGCTGCATGGTCCACACCTGTAGTTGCTCATGTAGATTGTAGCCTCAACTTTTTTTTTTTTTGAGATGTGATTCGTTATGTAACTTAGGCTGGTCTCAAACTCCCGGGCTGGGGGCTGGGGATGTGGCTCAGTGGTAGAGCTCTTGCTTTGCAGGCATGAGGCCCTGCGTTCGATCCCCAGCATCACAAAAAGAAAACAAAAACTCCTGGGCTCAAGCAAACCTCCTGCCTCAGCCTCCTGAGTAGGTGGGACTCCAAGCTCAGACCAGCGTTCCCAACTCCTTCACTGACAGCCGGGGCTCGTGATGCTGTCACCCCAACTTGCCTCGTCCTGGCTGCGGGTTTGAATCTCCCTTGATTCAAGCTTTTGGAGTAGCAGATGCTCGGCCTTCTGCCAGACCAGTTTAACCACAATCTCTGAGGGCAGCCTTTTTTTTTTTTTTTTTTTTTGTGGGTACCGGGACCTCAGGACCTCGCGCGCCAGCAGGCGCACGTGCCGCTGAGCGATATCACCGGCCCCTTTTTCGTATGTGGGTTCCGGGAGTCGAACTCGGGCCCTCACGCTTGCAAGGCAGGCGCTTACGCCGCTGAGCCATCTCACCGGCCCTCTGAGGGCAGCCTTGAAAGCCACCTAGGGGCTCCTCAAGGAAGGCCCTAGGGCAGTGCCTTCCCGCCTCACACACACATGCTCCCCTTCACTGGGGTGTTATCCTCTCCTGGAGCACCTTCCTCACCACCTGCATTCAGGGCGGGTGGCTGAACCCTAGGAGAGGCTCCTCGTCCTCCCCCAGGCAGCTGGAGCCAGTGCTGCGATCTGCCCAGCTGAGCCCTCCCTCCTGCTCCCCACGGAGCCGGGGGAAGACTGCCTGGGCTTCTTTTCAGCCCAGGAGCCGCAGCTGGGGGATGTGTTCATCAGCGGGGCTGATTACCACCTCTTGCTGCTTGCTGCTCCTTGGCTTCAGGGCATCATGACCTAGGGGCTGAAACCAATGAGCCTCTCACCTGCCTATGCTGGTAGACAAGAAGATCCGATTCTTATCATAACTGCAGAAGATGGTGCCCTGCTTCTGTTCAACCCATGGGGGAAAGGCTAGTTTCCTCGATTGTGGGGCCGGGGGTATAGCTCAGTGGCACAGCACCTGCCTGGCAAGTGCAAGGTCCTGTGTTCAACTCCCAGTACCAAAAAAAAAAAAAAAAAAAAAAAAAAGACTTGAGTGTGATAAAGACTTGCACTTTCAGATTCCAGCGGGGCCTTAGCCCCACCTGGAGAGCATGGCCCCAAATAAGTCTAATCCTGTTCACCTGGGATGGTTAACCAGCTCCCCAGGGAGTTCTGATGTAGGCATACCGGAGACCACACTTTGAGAGACTCCAGTATAGCTCTGTGTACCTTTGACTTTGTCTCCCTCTTCCCAGGAAGTGAGAGTCCTGGGCCAGAAGTTCCGAAACCCGGTGGGAATTGCTGCAGGATTTGACAAGCACGGGGAAGCTGTGGACGGCCTTTTTAAGCTGGGCTTTGGCTTTGTTGAGGTAGGAAGCGTGACTCCCCAGCCTCAGGAAGGAAACCCCAGACCTAGAATCTTCCGCCTCCCTGAGGACAAAGCTGTCATTAACAGGTGGGTCGTGGCCCAGTATCTGCCCTGCTGGGCTGTCAGACCTCCGTGTTCTCTCTCGTAGGATGTGGACACTTTTCTGTCATTTGGAATGTTCGGGAACTCCACTGAGCATCTGCTGGGTGCCGGGCATGGTTTCTCATGGCCACCTTGGGAAGCAGGTGTTACTAATTCAGTTTAACCATAGGCGCACTGAGGCTTTGGGAGCTACGTACCTGTGTTACAGTCACAGAGATGCTATGCGGGGAGCTTGGGCACAGCTGCAGCTCGTTGCAATTTATAGTTTGTGCCAAATCTTCCACCGCTGGTGTGCCCTTTACTTCCGGCCCCTCTCGCGGTGGACCTGCCACATTTCCAGGGCTGGGAAGCCATGTGTGGCCAGCAGCCCTGCTATTGGACAGGCAGCCCTTGCTGTCCAAGTAGTCAACAGGAGAATCTACTATTCAATGTACACGGCTGCTTTTAGGGAGAGAAGTCCTTCCAGGTGGTATAAAGCCCTTCTTTTTGTCACCCTGGGCAGTTTTCACTACAGCAAACCCAGAAGGTGAAGAAGTTCCTTGTTTTTGATAACGGTGTTGGAGAGCCTCCTTGGGGAGGTTTTGGTAGGGGTCTTTGGGGCTGTCAGTGACAGTGACATTCTGGGAGACTGACCTAGCACAAGTGTATTCAGCTGTGTCTTCTGCCGTGTTGTGCGAGTGTCAGGGAAATTTCCCGACATCAGAGATCGAGTTATTGATCTTTCCACTGCATTGCAGGGGGGACCAAGCTCTTTAGAACGCTCAGGCAAAACACACGTGTCTCTCATGGAGCTGCCACAGGTAACTGCAGGTCGCAGGATGGTGGTGCTTGGCAGGATCCTTTAGATGAGTGGTGTGGGACAGGAGCTTTGCTCTCGGGCACTCGGAGAGTTCAGTCTCCTTGCTCCAAGTGCCATTTGGTGGGTGCTCAATAAACGCTATTAAGTACCAAATACATGTGCCGCTTCACCTGTTCTGCTGCTTCTGGCTGCAAGTAACAGTGGCTCAGACAACAGGCATTTCTTATTTTCTTTTCATAACGAGAGTGGGAGGTTTGGTGCTGTGTGGCAAGGTAATGTCAAGACTGGCCCAGTTTCTGTCTTCCCTTGCTGTTTGCAAGATGGCCGTCCCGTCTACAAGCGTTGTGTCCTCACACGGACACCCAGGAGCAGTGAGGGAAAGCGGGGGGTACTTTGCAGAAACTTCCTTCCACGTCACCCACGTCTTAGTGGCCACACCTGGCCCCATATCATGCCTCAGTTGTCAGTGAGACTGGGAAAGCATTGAGTCGTTAACATTTTTCCAGTGTATCCAGTGACATGGGACCCACGAATGAGGAGGGATGGGAGGGGGGGTCAACAGGTCACCAACCCATGGTGGGGCTGGGATACAGGGGTGAGAGATGAAGTCCCTGCCTTTGTGGGTGTCCGGTGGCAGAGTGACAAAGAAGTAAGACCTGACTCTGGCCCTCAAGAAGATTCGAGCCCCATGCAGGAACGTAAGCATATTGTACATTCTGAGCAAGGAGAAAGCTGGGTATGGAGGGCTCTGAATGTCAGGGGATGAGGATCTGCTGTGACCGGGGCTTGTGTGAGGAGGAGGAGAGGAGCAACTGAGCCAGGCCGGGAAGAAAGTATGATTTTAACAGGCAGAAAGGGAGGGTGGCGGGGTGGCGGGGCGGGCTCCAGGAGCAGCGAGTGGAGCCCTGGCAGGGGTGAAGGTGTGGGTTTCCCAGACGGGACCTCGGGGCGGGCTCCTCCGGGCAGGAGGCAGGGTCCTGCTGGGTTGTTTCCGGCATTTGCTGGCCGAGCAGCTGGCTCGTACATTTTAATCTTTCCCTTTACACTGAGAGGGGTTCTGGCAAGCTCTCTTGGAGTCCTGGCGATGTTTAGATCTTGGAGGTCTAAGAAACAACTTTTGATTGTTTTTCTCTTGTTTTTCAAAGTTGTAAGTCTGGTGGAAATGGCTGTGGTGCTTTTTCCGGACTGCTTCCTTCTAATCTCACCCTCCCTCTGGCTTGTGTGCCCAGGTGCGGATTTAACAGCCAGGGGCTCTTGGCGGTGGAGCGCAGGTTACGGGCCAGGCAGCAGAGGCAGACCAGGCTCACAGCAGGTAAAGGGGAGGCAAGGGAGGGCTTTCTGCGCCCGGTAGAGGAAATGTGGAGAAATGCTGAGAAAGGTATGCCACTGAGCAGTAGCAAGAGGCTACTGGGAGCTTCAGGCTCTTTTCCCACAGGAATTTCCTGGTTGCGTCACCACCTCCAAGATTCTAACTGGATCTCACATTTGAGCAAGGCCTCATATGTAAGCTGTGCTGTGTTATAAGTAGGGGAGCTTGGACTTAAGCAAAGCAGAGAGCTCATCTGCATCCTGGTGGACAGGTCGGGTGTGAGTGGGGCCCGGGCATCATCTTCCCACGTCCTGTCCTGCTGTCCTTTGTCCGTTGTGTAAATAATGTCTGTTACTCTAGAAGAGTTAGTAGCTACAGAGCAGCCTACAGAAGGGGAAGTTGGGTTGGGCGTGATGGCTCACGCTTGTAATCCCAGCATCCTGGGAGGCTGAGGCAGGAGGATCACAAGTTCCAGCCCACCCTGGATAACTTAGTGACTTAGTGAGTCCCTGTCTCAAAATTAAAAAAAAAAAAAAGGGCTGGGGATGTAGTTCAGTGCAAAGGCCTTGGGTTAAATCTCTAGTACCACCACTGCCACCACCACCCTTCTTGCCCACAAAAAAAAAAAAGGAAAAGTCAAGTTGGTCATACTGCTCCCCACTTGGGCATGATGATGCTAGCATGTGGAAATTCCCCAAAGGACCTGTCCAGGGACAGCACGCACTTCTGAAGGCTGCCTTTGGAGAGGCTGATGTTTTTCCCCCGAGGCTTTCTGCTTTGCTGTCTCTCAGGTGCATGCAGGGGTCACAGCCCTGTGGCGTCATCCTGACCACGGCTCCCCAGGTGCCCCAGGAGAGTTTTCCTCTGTAGGTCCCTCTGGGACTCCTTTCGGGCGGTCTGTCTTGGGAGATCTGGGAGCAGGATGAGAAAGCTGTGACCCATGCATTCATTCAGGCAGTGAGGCAGAAAGGGCTGCGGCCTGTGGCAGTTTCAGATGTGGGAGCAGGAAATGGCCCTGTTGAGAAAATGCCTGGCTTTGGGAGAACCAGACCCTGCTCCGCTACAGGCCTTCCCATCCGGGGACTCTGAAGGTCATGATGACTTCCCGTGGTGTGTGAGGCTCTCCTGCCTCGTATCTTTTTGGTGTCCACAGGTCCCTGTGTACCAGCTGTATCCCCAGCCCTCCCTGACACCCCTCTCACCCCAAGTCTGACCTCACTTTCAGTGGAGTGGGGCAGAGTCCTGCAGCTGTGCTCTGCACACACGTATCTGCCAGCAGCTAGGAGCCTCTTAGCACCATGCCAAGAAGCAAGAGGTGATAAAGCAACATTTGGGGAAGGGGTAATTCAGCAGCACCTAACTCCAGAGTCTTGTCACACTGGGCAGATGATTACTAATGAAAGCTGCAGTTGCCATGAAAGCCTGTGTGGTGAAGGATGAAAGCTGATGAATGACCTTGCTTGTGGGAATCGTGGAGACCTTGCTATATAACGTTAGCTGGACTGGATTCCAATCCCCCTTCCAACCCTACTCAAGAAATTAGCTGCACAAATCTATCTTCCTTTCAAGCTAATGATACAAAAGTGTGATTCATAGCCAGTTGTGGTGATGCGTGCCTGTAATCCCAGCACTCAGGAGGCTGAAGCAGGAGGATCACCAGTCTAGGCTATATAGTGAATTCAAGGCCAGCCTGAACTACAAAGTGACAGCCTGTCACCCTGTCTCAAAAAACCAAAAAAAAAAAAAAGAAAAGTGTGATTCAGGCTGTGTGGAAGGTGGTTGCGGTACTGGATGTTCTCTGATTGTCGCTGGCGTGCTCGAAGTTACTTGCTGTTCTCGTCTATTCCCAGCCATCAGAAGTGGCAGCTGTAGCACTGATGTGCCCTTGGCCCTTGCAGGCAGGACAGTATCTCAGGAGCAGCCACATACAGACGGCTCCTTTCTTCCTCACTAGCATGTTTCTGAAAATGTATTATTTTATTCATTTATTTTTTTGAGACAGGGTCTCGCTATGTACTTCTAGCTGGCCTTTAACTTGCTTATGTAGCCCAGGCTGGCCTCGAACTCATAGCGATCCTCCTGCCTCAGCCTCTCGAGTGCTGGATTACAAGTGTGCGCCGCCATGCCAGGCTGAAATGTATTATTTGAGAGGCTCAAACCTCAAGTCAGTTGATAGTCACATGCACTGTTAAGCAAGGTGTCTGTGTCACTGACATGCAGATGGAGACGCTTCTGAGAGGGGAAGGGGAATAATGATGCCCAGACCACAGGAGTAGTCAGTGCTTTTCCTGGGAGCACTGAGGTGTGGGCTTCCTGATTAAAAGGGAGTCTCTTTTTTCAGAGAACTGAAATTATAAATCATAAAGTAATTATGGTTTTAAAAACAAAGGGGAAAAAAGGGAGGATTAAGGGATGGGGAGGGGAGGGAGGGAAGGGCAGAGGATGGAAAAGGAACTGAGATGTGTGTGTACAGGCACCAACTCCAAGAAGTGTAACATTATGTACGCACATATGTACTAATAAACTAAACAGTTATACTGTTATATTTTAGGCATGCTCACTGAAAGTACTTTCCAGCATTTTGTACTTTTTCTTTACTTTTCACTTCATTTTCACCATTGCACATGCAATCATTTGAGCCACGACCCATACGCTTCCTTTGAGATTCATGTTGCCTCTGCTGAGCGACCCGGTGATGCAGGTCTCCTTTCATTTTTAGTCGACTTATGAGTGAGCTCTGCCTTTTTTTTTTTTTTTTTTTTTTTTTTTTTAATGCTGGGGCTCAAACCTAGAGCCTCATGCATGCTGAGCACACCCTCTACCTCTGGACCGTACTCCAGGCCTATCTTTTTTTTTTTTAAAGTATTTGCACTCCTGATTTTTCCATTTAATTTTTAAAAATTGAAAGGGGTAGAGTGCAGTAGAACATCCTCATAGTTGCCCACATTTTGCCACGGAAAGATGGTGAGCCGTTTTTTTGGCCTCAGACGGCAGCATGGTGCAGTCATTCCCCACACTTGTCAGCTGGTGTAGGAAAGTTCACAGCTGCTGAGGCAAGGGCTGGCCTTAAAAAGTTGTACCAGAAGTGGTGTAGGATCTGACCAGTGATCTTTACAGATGGGCTGCCGCTGGGAATAAACCTGGGGAAGAATAAAACGTCGGTGGATGCTGCTGCGGACTATGCAGAGGGGATTCGGGTCCTGGGCCCCTTGGCTGACTACCTGGTGGTGAACGTGTCCAGTCCCAACACCCCTGGGCTGCGCTCTCTGCAGGGAAAGGCTGAGCTGCGCCACCTGCTGACCAAGGTGGGCATTACACCCTTTCTCTGTGTCCTGTCCCACCAGCCTGCCCTCCCCGGCTTGTTCCTTCTCTGGGGCACGGCTTGGGTGTCCCCAGTGAGAAGTTGTCCCTCCTACCTGGACCGCTTAGGAGCCCTTGCTGTACCTTCCCGAACGAAGCACTTCTGACCCCTAGCACAGCACTGATTCTATGCAACAGTAATTACTTGTTCAGTCATCTGTCCCTGCTGTTAAGCTGTAAGGTCTATGAGAATGGGGCACGTCTGTCTTGTTTATCATTCTGTGCCTAGAACCTAGCACAGTACATAAATTGAGTGGCTTTTCATCACACAGGGCTTGTGACAGCACTGGGGTCTTTAGTAACAAAAGTTAGAGTCCTGCCAGGCATGGTGGCACATACCTGTCATCCTAGCACTGGGGGGCTAAGGCAGGAGGAGCGCTGTGAGTTCAAGGCCAGCCTGGGCTACATAGTGAGACCCTGACTCAAAAAAATAAAACAAGAGAAAAGAATCCTTACAACGTTAGCTAATGCCAATAGGTACCTGATGGAAGAACAGAACCAGATTCATACTCGAGCATTGGGTTTCCTGAGGAGAGGAAATTGATCAGGCTTTAGTTTGAGGCTGTGTGAAAGCACTGACTGCAGCTTCCGGTCTCAGTTGTGCTGCTAGGTGGTGGTCTGGGGGTCCCCATCTTGGCATGTGTCACCTTAGGTGCTGCAGGAGAGGGATGCCTTGCAGAGAGCGCAGAAGCCAGCGGTGCTGGTGAAGATCGCCCCTGACCTCACGGCCGAGGACAAGGAGGACATCGCCAGCGTGGTGAGAGAGGTCTGGCTGGGGCTGGCCCAGGTGTAGGGTGCCTTTCATTATCCATTTGCCCACAGGGATGGCCCTGAAGAGCATGATTGGTGATCTTCTCTGCGACCTCAAAGGCTGGTTGGGTGTCTGTCGTCACGTAATTCACCCCATGGGAAAAAGCACCTGAGGGGCCGGTGAGATAGCTCGGGGGCATAAGCACTTGCCTGGCAAGTGCAAGGTCCTGAGTTCAGTTCCCGGTACCCACAAACAAACAAACAAACAAGAAAAGCCGCTGAGTCGGTGTTTAAAGAGTCTTGTTCCATGCCTCTTCCTCCCCCTTTGTTGGTGCTCAGCAAGGGCTTTACAGCTGTGCTGCGTCGTGTCAGCCTCAGCTGGGCCTGGGTGTTGTCTGTCTCCCCATCTCCAGCCGGTCTGCACAGCAGGCCTCGCTGGTAGAGAATAGTGGAAACACACTGAGCTCTACAGTCCTGGGTTCAAATTCTGTTTCTTCTTTCTTTCCTTCCTTCTTGTTTCCTTCTTTCCTTTTTCTCTTTCCCTTTCTCTTCTCTTCTGTTTGAGGCAGTGTCTTGCTATGTAGTTCAGGCTGGCCTTGAACTACGTAGCCCAGGTTGGCCTCAAACTTGCAGTGATCCTCCTGCCTCAGCCTCTCGAGTGCTGGGATTACAGGCATGCACCACCACACCTGGCTCCCTGGGTTCAAATCCTGTTTCTTCCACTTACTACCTGGGGCCCTCAGCAAGACACTATAAAGCACATTGTTCCAAGGCTCAAACGCTCTTCTAGTGGAATGTTGTGGGTGGCAGTGTGTGGTGGCTGCTGTGTCACGTTGAGGCACATTCTGACACTTGTTCAAGATGAGAAGTGAGGCCTGAGTAACTCTTACTCTGGGGTCGTGGGTGTGGCCCTGGCCCAGAGGCTGCCTCAGACTTCCCAAGAAGCTTCTCTGTGTCCCTCGGAGCCATGACTCAGAGCTCTTTCTGTCTCGCACTACAGTTGGGCATTGATGGGTTGATTGTGACGAACACCACAGTGAGTCGACCTGCCAGCCTTCGGGGTGCCCTGCGCTCTGAGACGGGAGGCCTGAGCGGGAAGCCTCTCCACGATTTATCAACTCAGACCATCCGAGAGATGTACGCACTGACCCAAGGCAAGGCCTCTGCTGTCTGTCTGTTTTCCCTTGTGCATGGCTCAGGCCCCTGGCTGGCAGTGGTGGTCACTCTTCCCTCATCTGCTGTGCTGCTGTGGGGCCGAAGCCAGACCAAGGTCTTGGGTCTCACGGCCCCCTTCATGGTGCCACCCTGTGCTTCTCTGCAGGCAGAATCCCCATCATCGGGGTTGGCGGCGTGAGCAGCGGGCAGGATGCGCTGGAGAAGATCCAGGCGGGGGCCTCGCTGGTGCAGCTGTACACGGCTCTCACCTACGGGGGGCCGCCTGTGGTGGGCAGGGTCAAGCGGGAGCTGGAGGCCCTCTTGAAGTGAGTGGGGACATGTGGGGCTTGCAGCAGAAGTCATTCAGAAAGACTCAAGTCAGAGGGACACCGTTTGTCTCTCTGTTGCTCACTCAGGAAGAGAGGGTTACTCTGAGCGCAGGGGAAAAGACTTGGTTACTCCCTTGACAAAGGACAAGAGTGCTGAGGGGGTGCAGGATTAAACCCGAGGTTGCAGTGTGGACAGCCAAGGCTGTCCGTTCTTTCAAGGGTCGGTGGCCGGAGGAATCCTGGCAGAGTGCAGCAGTTTATGCCGGCTCAGAGTCACTGAGCAGTTGGTACTGAGACTTGGTCCCTTCCTCCTCTGCAGAGCTGGCTGCACTCAGAGAGGGCACGCCGTGTTCCGGGGTGGGGTGGCCACTCGAGAGGGAGGCGGGTGTGTTTATGGTGAACCTGGGGTTCCTGGAAGAGCAGGCTCTGTCTCCATCTTTGCTGAAACTCCTTTGTTTTCTCTCCTTCCAGAGAGCAGGGTTTTAGCAGAGTCACAGATGCCATTGGAGCAGATCATCGGAGGTGAGGACATCGTCTTCTGGTAGCCGGGTCCGGAACCTTCGCAGGAACTCAGGCGAGTGTCATGGCCGGATCGGGAGAGGAGCGCTCTGTCTCAAGTTGTGTCCCCCAAACTGACGCTGGGCTGAACTGTGAGGGCCGATCATAGGGGTTGCCAGAATCTACAGAGGCTTTCTTCAGTCACTTGGTCAGTTCATGACCATAAGCTACGTTCATGATTCTTTCTGGATCCAAATCCCGGGGTCCTTCAATACTGTCAGGACACTGGAAGAAATAAAGACATTTGAAACTGAATTTAACACTCCCTCCCCCCTTTCTGGAGGGCCAGGGCTTTGCGCAGACCCTGCAGCTCTTTTGAGGTCTGTGTTCCCTGGACCTGCAGTGGCCTCCCATGACCTGTCATCTGAGCTTTATTTAAGTTTTAATTTTATTTTGAAAATATTTCAAATGCAGACAAAAGTTGCAAGATTAGTGCAGTGAAATTCCATGTACCTTTCACTTTGATACGCCAGTCGGTGCCATTTTCCACAGCTTCATTCTCAATGTGTCTGTCTCTCATGTGACGTAGATAAAATATGTATTTGTTATCGACTGCTGCTGAAGCATTTGAAGATGAGTTATAACTGTTAAGACCCTTTACCTCTAAGTGCTTTGTTGTGTATCTCCTAAGCATATTGACATCGCTTTTTAAATTATAAAATTGGTATGCATTCTTTTTGGCCATTCAAATAGTAATGATACTCCTAAAGTGTAAATTTCTGTTCCTCCTAATTTCACTCTCCGGAAGTAACTGCTTTTTGGTTATAGATCCTCCCAGACTTTTTTCCTATGCATAAAAACATACATTTTGTATATATACACTCATAAATATGTATGCATACATATGTTTTTTGTACTAACTCATAGGCATGGGATGGATACTGTTTTCTGTATTTATAGTTATTTTACATTTTTCCACAAATTACATACCACAAAGATGGTTTTGTGGCTTCCTTTCTTCTGTTATAAGATAGGCCTTTGTGTGCTGGTTCATGTCAGTCTGCTGTTCTGGCCAGTGGCATATACTTAGGCAGCCCCCTGCCCCCCCACTGTGTAGCCCAGGCTGGCCTTGAATTTGAGATCCTTCTGCCTCAGCCTCCCCAATGCGGCTATCACAGGTGTGCACCACCATGCCTGGCTCTGCCAGTCCCCTCTTGTGATGGCTTGGATGGTTCCCAGTGTTTTGTATCATGAAGTCCCGGTGGACATCTTTGTACCTGCATTTGTGCCTCTACCTGGGTTTAATGTAGAGCTATCATAGCAGCACCAAAGTGTTGGTATGTTTTACATTTTAATATAGGCAACTGAGCTTTCGCAACTGCCCATTTCCTACAGTGGAGGCAGCAACAGGCACCTCTGCTCCACGTCCCTGGTCTGTGGTTGTGCCTGTTCAGAGCTACGTTGTGATCCCTGCAGAAAGAGCCCCCACGAGAGTAGCTGATAGCCACGGAGGACTGGCCCCAGCCACTGTGGGGCCCAGGGCTCGGTATTCCCTCCTTACAGGAAATGGGGGAAGAGAGGGGACTGACTGTCCCGTGACACTGCCAAGTGGACTTGGAGGCTGCCCAGCTGGGCTTGAGCCAGAGGTCTGACCATGCAGCTTGTTGTGCCAAGTGGCTCTCCCATGGCTCTTCCAGTCTTGCCATGGCTGTGCCCATGGCTACTTCATTCTCTACTCAAGGAAAATGACGTAGTGGAGGAACGGGGTGGGCACGAGGAGAAGGAAAAGGACCCCTGGCTTTAGTTTTCTTCCTCTCACAGCAAAGGAAGGGTGTGGGAAGGGACCAGTAGACCCTCAGGGCTGGTAAACCATGCTGGTAAGACATGCATCCGGATGCCACTGCTCTGTCCTTATGTCAAGGTACCATCCTGGAGTCAGGGCCACAGTTGTTACAGGTCCGGGGCTCTCTGTCTGCAATGTCCTCTTCCAGATTTAATAGTGAGTCTGCGGCTGTCAGGAAAGCTTAGTGGCTTTGGGAGATGTATTAATTTGCTAGGGCTGCCCTAACAAAGTACCGTGAACTAGGTGGTTCACACCGCGGAAATGTGTTGTCTCACACTTCTGGAGGTTGAAGTCTGAAGTCGAGATAACATGCCCATTACTGGTGTCAGTGACTCAGGGCGCCATTTGCAGACAAGTTTTCAAGGCATGATGACATTAGACAAAAGGCTAATGAGGTCTAGTCACTAGCTACTACAGTGGAGGAGTGATCATCTTTTCCACACTGAAAAGCGAAAGGGGGTGGGGGGAGCTGGGAACCTTGTCTGGGAACTGCCGGGGAGTCTGGTTCTGCTTCATGCCTAGCGGTCACCTCTGCCCTCAACTTGGGACGGGTTGTCTTGTAAATCTGATTTCTCGGCAGCTCCATGCAAGGCCTGTAACTGCAACAGAGCTAAGATGTCACGTGTCTCTGTGTTGCTTCATCTCGGGCTCAGCCGGTGCCCTCTCCCTTGCCTGTGTGCACTCTCTGCTGAGAAGCCAGCCCTGGTCTCCCACTGTCCTTTTCAAACATCTTTTCCTGGTTTCTACTTTACAGATTCAATAAATATAAAAAATATGTAAGACTATATATAAACCCCAAAATAAAAGCTGTCCATATCTCTCCCCTCAAACAATTCTACTCCAGAGCTAATCACAGTTAACTTTTGTATCTATTTTCTAGATTTGCGGGGGTTACAGAGGACTGAAGCCAGGACCTTCACACAAGCTATGTCCCCAGCTCTTTTTGTTTTATATTTTGAAACAGGATCTCACTAAATTGTCCAGGCTGAGCTGGATCTTGTGATCCTCCTGCCTCAACTTCCCAGAGTGCTGAGATCACAGGTGTGTACCACCACGCCTGGCTTTTTCTAGGTTTTTTCCTAGATGTTTTTCTTTGTGTACATAAATACAGGTACCGTATGTATCTGCCTTTTTAGTCTATCTGCACACACATCTACAGAAAAGCCTAAAGAACAGTACATAGAACCTACTTTACACTGAATCATATGAGAATAAACTGCTCATCTGATGGTCCATTGCTTCAAATATTCTAGTAAGTCCTGCAAGTGAGTCCATCCTACTGCATAACTACACTGTGACTATCAGCAGCATCTCTCCATGATTCACTACTTCCGTCTAATTTTCAGTGTGCTAGACATGGCTTCTGGGTGAGTCAGTGAGAGTGTCAACATGATTGGCCCGAGAGGTACTTAGGAGATTAGTACAGCACACTTCTGAGTGTGTCTGTGTGGGTCATGTGGGTGTGACCTTGGAGGCTATATTTGGTCCCTGGCCCTTTCCTTTCTAGTTCTTTCCAAACCTCTCTGCTTTCTGGCTGCATGAGATGAGCAGCTTTCCTCCATCACCTCCTTCTGTCATGATGTTTCTGTCTTGGGGACAACTGACCATGGACTGAAACTCTGCAACCATGAGCCAAAATAAACCCCTTAAGTTGTATTGTCAGGCATTTTGTTCCAGCAACAGAAAGCTGACGAACACACAGAATTACAGCCAGAAAGAACTGGATTTTGCCAGCAACCCGAATGAGCTTGAAAGCAGATTCTTCCCTCAGCCTCTGGGTAATAAGCCACCCCCACTAACACTTAGATGTTTCCCTGGGACACTCAGCGTAGAACTCAGCTAAGCCTGCTCAACTTCTCACTTGCTGAACTGTGAGGTAATAAATGGGCACTTTTTTTTCTTTTTTCAAACCATTAATGCTTCAATGCTTAGTGTTCCATTTTGGAATGCCCACTATAATGGAGTGTAATGAAATTTTTTTCTCTTTAAATTCTTGTTCCTTGAATTTTTCTAGGTAACACATGAATTTCATGCAAAAATTTAAAAGACTGCAATCTTCAACATAAATGGGTTAAATTTATAGTACATAGCAACAGAAAATAAATACAGGCGGGGCATGGTGGTGCACACCTGTAATTCCAGCATTCTGGGAGGCTGAGGCAGGAGGATGGCAAGTTGGAACCTAGCTTGGGCAACTTAGTGAGACTGTCTCAAAAAATAAAAGGGCTGGGGATGAGCTCAGTGAGATCGCCCTGGGTTCAGTCTCACACACATCACCACCACTACCGCTGCCACCAAGAAATCGAAAACAGGCCGGTTTCTTGTTTAGCCAGTTGTCCCAATAATGTCCTGTGTTGTAAAGGCAGCCACTTCAGAACCACATGTGCAGTTGGTCACTGTGTCTCTTTAGTCTCCTTGTGTCTGGAAAAGTTCTTATCTGTCCTTGACTTTGTTTCCCAAACTCCTCTGAAGTGGTGTGGGCCAGGGATATAGCTCAGTGGCACAGCACCTGCCTGGCAAGTGTAAGGTCCTGAGTTCGATTTCTGGTACAAAAAAAAAAAAAAAGACGGTAGCCAATTATTGTGTAGAGTGCCCCTCATGTGGGTTTGTTGGTGCTTTCTCCTTCTGGACTCTGGCTCTGCAGCTCGGGCAGGGACCTTACAGAGCCAGGCCAGGCTCTTCTCATTGCATCCTACAGGTATCCCCGGGCCACAGGGCAGCAAGTGGAGTGGTGCACAGAATTCCCAATACTCTGCATCATTCACTCATTCTTTGTGGAGCCCCTAATGTGCACTGCTTGCCAGTTTCACAGGGGTTAAACACAAGCAGGTAGTAGGTTGTAGTCTGCGGCTTGCTCTTTTCCATACCAGTAGAATGAGTCTGTCACTGTCGGTATCCAAGTCCACCCTGGTCTTTCTAGTAGCACTTTGGTTAAAAGCATAAAGACCTTAGCATTTGCTTAGGTGTAAACATGGAGGCCGTTTGGTTTCCCTCATCACAAACAGGCTGCAGTGGCTGGGTTGCATGCTTTGTTCTTCCAATAGTTTCTGCACAGTACAGCCTCAGAAGCGGGATTGTTCAGGCAAAGGCTATGAGCATTTAACAGGTTGATAGTCACTGCTGAATTGCCATTACAGAGCACTGTCCCAGTTTCTGCCTGTCTCCAGCTTTGTTCCCAGAGAGCCTCTTTCCTTCTGCTGCTTGGCACTGGAACTTCCAAGCAATGGACTGTGATGAGCTGTTCTTTCTTCTCCACTTTCCCACTGGGAATAACTTGCATGTGGCTCTCCAGCTGAGGAGAATAGCAAAGGAACTGAGGGTTTAGCGAGTGACTTTGGGCTGCAGGCAGGGTGACTGCCACATCCAGCTCACTTTTTCTCATGTGTGTGTGTAAGAAAGGCTATCATTTGCCCAGGGTTCAGCCCTTCTCACTCATCTCAGTGACACTGCCGGCCTTTCCCCCACCAGCGGGACCTACAACAGGCCAGGCTCTGGGACAGACAGGGCCAGGTTCCTCTGATCAGAGGTTTCCTTCAAAGGGGCAGACACATCAGTTCACACACACCCAGTGTTTTGAAAAACTCCATTTCCCTGCTGATCTTCAGATAGGCTGTGTCTGGGTCAGGTTCTGCAGCCACTCCTCATTTGTCATTACCCAGGGAGACCGTCAGATCTGCCACTAGAATGGGGGGCTCAGGAACAAGCAGAACACTGAGCACAGCTGGACCCTGAGATGGGGAGCACAGCTGGTTTATGCACCTCCATTTGGGGGCCAAGTGCGGAACCTGGATACCCACACGGTGCATGGTGGCGTCAGCTTCTGCCTCTTGGCAGGAAATGCAAGTGTGCAGGACACGGAGGGTTTCCTGGGCTCAGTCTCAGTGGCTCCACCCAGAAGAGGACCCAGCACCCAGGAGGGCCAGCTGGCTTTTGATTTGATAAGAGAAAGCAGAAATTTGTGTGTTTAATGTGGCATCTGTTTGTAAAATACAAGCTGAGACTGTACCAGTCCATTGAAGTTGTTTTGCGGGCCAGGTGTGAATTTGGCTTCCTGTCTGGGTTGATACCGACTCACAGCAGTGATCAGGAACTCCTGTCAGCCAGGAGCACCAGCAGTGGGTGAGGGCATCTCGGGAGAACAGCTCGTCCCAGCCTAAGATGGGGACAGGAGGGTGCCAAGTGGGGCGCTGTTGACTCAGTGACTCACTGTGGATGGAGGGCAGAGCCGAGACTTTGGCCTTGGAAGATTTGCCTAATCTCACTGAGGCCCTATTTTCTCCTCTGTCCCTAACAGCAACATTTAATAAGAGGCCCACTCAGTGCCAGGCATGTAGTTACTAATGTAAATTTTGTGTGTCTCAGTTTCCTAAAGTGAAAAAAGGGGACGAGGGTGGTACTCAAATCAAAGGGTTATTATGAGGATTAAATGTGACAATCTTGGAACAGAGCTCAGCACATCCAACACATCCAATCAATGGTAGCTATCATTTTTCATATTTTTACTCACCAAAAGTCCTGTAAATAGGTATTAGTATGCCTGTATTTCCAGATAAAACTAGGGCTTTGAGGGATTAAATGATTAGGAGATTTTGAAAAAGTTCACTTGGCCCCAATGTCTATGGATAACTGCATAGGAACCTAATAGGATGAAGCAGAAACACTGGGACCAACAAGGTCCTCTTCCTTGCCATCTTATACTTTTACAGCAAATCACACACACCACCTTATTTGATTCAAACATCTCTGTGAGCTAAGTATGATATCCGTAACTGAGGCTGAATGCCTGCTCTGATGTGATTTGGGCATAAATGGAAAGGGAGGACAAATTCTCCCAATCTCAAGTCTGCATTTGTTCCATTCTATCTGGTGGTGTCCTGATGTCCACTGCCTCCATGCAAGGTCTTGCGTGCATTGTCTGTTTGCACCATGATGCTATCACCAGCAGGTGGTGGGATTTGTGGATCTTTGCTGTTTGCTGCCTCCTGGGTGATGAAGGAAGCCTCTCCGAGGAGCTGAGGGCTGAGATGCTATGTTCTCTCCTACACCCGCTGGGCTCTAGGGCTAGGACCATGGGGATCCAAGACATGGCTCACAGGCCCTTGGCACTGACTGGCTCCACAGAACCTGCAGGACCATGATGCCCTTCCTCCATGAGGCAGTATTCAACCTCACACAAGGAAGAGTTACCCTCCCCGATTTTCATTGTAAGAAATGAGACACTTAGAAAATGTGAAAGAATATGACATCCACAGTCCTTCCACGTAGACTCAGTACTGTCTTTTCATTTGTTCTGTCAATCTTTTTCACCTCACTTATATACTTTTGATTTACTCCTGAGTACTGCACAGCTGTATTATCTCAGAAGTACATGCTCCTATGTAACCACAATTCCATAATCACACCCAAGAAAATTAACCATGATTCAGATTTCTCCTATTGTCTCCATATTATCTTCCATAGTCAATCAAGGTTCATCCATATGTCATATTAGTTTCTCTTAATCCAGAATGGTAACCTCTGAAGAGATCAGTCAGTTAGTTGTCTTGGAGATGGTTCTACATTCTAGATTCCTAGAATAAAGATATATTTCTTCATCTCCATTATAGTTGGGTGTGGTCAGATGACCAAATTCTACGAATGAAATATGTGAAAGTGTTGTGAGCAATTTCTGGGATGTCTTCTGCTACCTCAAACATGGGTGTGATAGCCGCAGCTCTGACATCACTTTTTACTTGATCAGGGTCACCACTAGGGACAATGGCAGAAGCAGAAAGAACTTCATGGAACAGCGAACATCAGTTCTGTCTGGCTACTTCCTCACCTGTTTAAATTGTGAAAATAAAACCTTGTGTGCTTAAGTCGCTGTAAATTGGAATTTTTTTCATGCACAGCCAAGTTTTAATTCCTATCAGTAAAGAAGTCAGGGTGAAGACTATAATCTTACACCGGCCTGGAAGAGATGTTATTTGCTTTCTGCTTGGCTGAGACGTTTCAGGACTTCTGCTTCCTCCAGGTGCAGGTCTGTGGTGCCAGTATGCCATGAGAACGTGCTGATACCCTCGGGTTTCCCACCTCGAGTCTTGGCTCCCCATTTTCATTGTGTTGAATGATCTTGGCAGTGAGGGAGAATTTCTGTAAGAGCCTTGTGCTTACACATGTGGGAAATGAGGTTAGTGTGGGTTACCACATGCAAGAGGACACCAGGGGACAGGGCTGAGAGGTGTCTGGCAGGGCAGAGTGGGAAGGACTTGGAATTGGCACGCTGCACACTGCAGGACTGTGAAGTACCTGGGAGACCCACACCCAGGTGGGTGAGCCTTGGAGGGTGGGACCTTCGAGAGAGGAAACTCAATGACATTCGTATTCCTGGAATTCCTCCAGGCCGAGGAGGCTTCTGGGTGTGGGAAACTCCATTTGGAAAGTGTCCCACAGAAGCAAGAGGAGTCTCAGTGTGTGAAGGGGAGCAGGCCGAACCAGCCGCTGCCCATCAATCACTTGACTCGCTGGGTCCAGGAACAAAGCTGTGCCCAGAGGGTCAGAACGAACCCTTCCTGGCCCAGGTTCACAGAAGACATTCTCCTGAGTACTGACCTGGGCACTGCCACTTCACTCCTTGCTTACTGGAGACGTCCTTTGCTTATTCGCTGGTTGTTGAACTTGCAGCTCTTACTGGATCTAGTGACAGCTTCCTACCTCAGCAGAGCGAAAAGCATAGGTCCTAGGTCTACGTACTATACCTCAAAGAACTCATTCTGGTAGATCAGAATTTCAACGTATTTGAGTCTCTGGTATAACCAGTAAAAATTACACACACATACATATGTGGGTTGACCCATATTCATTTGTTCTTTTACTCATTCTTTGAGCAATTATTTGTTGAGGTCCTGCTTCTTGCCAGTGGCTGAGCTATGTGCTGGGAATGAAGATAACTGAGTTTACGAGGATCTCAGGCTCTTAGAAGAAACAAATTCAAACACAACTGGCTGTGGATCCCAGCCTACAACACAGGAAGGAGCCCACTGCTTTCAGAGTGGAGAGGGGGATTTGCTTCAGGACTTAGCAAGTTTATGCAAGAACCTGAGTTTCAGTGCTGACTGCTCAAATGCAGAGCACTATTTTTTTTTACTTTCTGCAGTTCTGAATATATATTTAAATGAACAAACAAACAAAAAAGTAATAATAATGCTGTGTTTTGTTCCAGTGTTGCAGCCTCAGTCAGAACGAGAGGAGGGACATCTGCAGGCTGAATGGATCGCTGTGGCCAGGCAGAGCATGTGCCCAGTGCAGGGTAGCACCTCGCTGGCTATGGAGGCAGCAGGCAGCACCTGGGTATGGAGGAGCCCAGGGCTGACCTGGCATCTCCAATGCAGAGCCACTTTAGTACCATCCCTTCTAGAGAGATCTGTCAGGCAGCCAGGATGGATGGTCCAACTCCTCCCAGGTTCTGGCGAGTACCAGGGGATTCTGTTGCCAAATGCTTTGTGAGGCAGTTTCCCCGGTCTATTTCCTAATATGCTTCCCAGCACGGCCCCCTGGTCCATGCCAGCTCACACAGCCTTCCTGCTGTGGTGCGCCTGGGGGCCTGGGTGGAGAGGCTCAGGCTTGCCAAGAGCCTTGGTCTCCTTGGAGCACTGGGCTTCCCCAGCTTTGTTCAGTGCTGTAGGTCTTCCTCTTCCTCTCTGCTGGGCACCACTGCCCTGGTCCTGGTTCTAATCAGATATGCAAAGTTGTTAGTGGGTCTCCACAGCCAAGTGGACCTGATACCCTCAGCCTGGCTCGTATGCTCAGCTAGCAAGTTTGTATCCCTTCCAGGTAAGTGATGCCTTAACCCTGTAAAGGATCTGTCTGTAGTTGATTCTTAAGAGTGGCTCTACAATCCCAGCACTCGGGAGGCTGAGGCAGGAGGATCGCTGTGAGTTTGAGGTCAGCCTGAACTACATAGTGAGACCCTGTCTCAAAACCGCCCCCCCAAAAAAAAACCAAAAAAGGAAAAAGAAAAGAGTGGCTCTAGTGGAAAGAATTGAGGCTGATTCTGTGAAAAGGCTAAAAACCTTGGAAAGTTCATCAGGTAGGACAGGTAGCCACCAGAGTGGCTCAGGGCTCATCCTGAGTTTGAATTCTGCCTCCTCTATTTACTCACTGTATTACCTTGAGCAAGTTCCTTACCCTGTCTGTGCCCCATCTGTAAAAACGATGTTGTTCAGTGGTGAATGGACCTACTGTTTAGGGGCTGCTGGAGAATCAAATGAGTAAACACACACAGAATGCTCAGAACAGTGCCTGGCACATGGGAAGGAGCCACACCATGGGACTCCTATCACCCCAAGTCCACTGCCTCAAAGGTCCTGGTAGGGCAGGTTCGGCTGACAGCTCTCAGCCTCTGCAGACGGAAGCTGACGCGACAGGGCAGAGGTCGTGTTTACCACGCACTCACTTCGGCAGAGTGAACCGAGTATCTGCAGTGTGCCAGGCACTGCTGGGTTTGGTGACAGTGGTGAGTATCAGATGCCACCGTGGTCCTGCCGTGTCAGTAGGACGACGTCAGTCCCATAAATGGAGGTTGCAGAAAATGAGGAAAGTTGATATGAATTCTTCTGAACAGAGTCAGTTTTTAGCTTTCTACCAATCCTCATGCCCTTGACCTCTGACCACTTTCTCTGGAAGCTGTGACAGACCACGTGCATTTCCCGTCTCTGCTTGGCTGTCTTCACTGGTAGGAAGCTGACTTGAGGACAGTGTGTGATTTCGTGGCCTGGGTCACGGAAATTACTCATTTATTCCTCAGTTATTTTTGAGAAGCTTTAAAAAAACACTTAATCCTTGGGTATACGTGGTAGAAACGTCAGTCTATGCGTCTGCCAGTGACCTAGTTTTCGAGAACAGAGTTGCTGGTGCTCAGGGAGTAGGGTTGGGAACCAGTGCCTGTGTTCCTGGTATAGCAGGGCTGTAGTCCCTGGTCACTGGTGACAGGAGAAGGGTGATATTCCAGAAAGAGGCATAATGACAGAAGCCACTTGGTTTTCCTATCGAGACGAACTGCAGTGTTGAACAGTGCTGCTCTGACTGCATCCGTCCTGCGGGGGCTCCGCCGGTGCTGCTGGAGCACTCAGCCTGCGCCATTCCATCAAACCGAGAGGCTCATCGTTTCTCTGCTGTTAACATCAGAAACAGGGATGCGTGTTATCGTGTTATCCTATATATTTTGTTGGTGTTTAATTGGCAGTTTTCTCTTTCATATAGCATATTAAATTTGGTGAGATATGGCAGTGGTTCTCAAACTTTATTGCACCTGGAGTCACCAGGTTATCTTTAAAAATTATGGGAGCTTGGCACCCACCCCCATGCATTCTGGTCATAATAGAGATGGGATTTATCCTGGGGATCAGAACTTTAAAAAAAAACTCCCCAGGTGATTCTAAAGTATAACAAAGTTTGGGAATCTTTGAGATACAGCATTTCTGCATTATTCAAATGGTTTTCAACTCCTAGGTTTCATAGACAACATCCTTATAGATTCTGATTATTACATAGTTTGCACTTCTCTGTCTCAATAATATATTTCCAACTCCATCCATTAATTGTCCTTTACATTACCGTTAGAATGCCAGCTCTTGGAGGACAAGGATTTATTTGATTTATTCTCTGCTATGTCCTCACCTCCTAATACACCAACATGTATTGTAGACACTTGATAAATATTTGGTTAATCTGTGAATAGTTCATTTACATTCAGTTCTTTGCTAAATCTATTCTCACACAATTTCCAATTTATGTTTTTATATTTAGATGATTTCCACATCTGGTTTTTCATTTCCAGTGGTCACCTTTCAAGTCCCAATTATACATAAGATTCATTTCAAAACTTGACCTCAATGTTTTCTCTCCCAAATCTATCTTTTTAAGTCTTCTCATATTTACTCACTCCAGTTTTATGGTGTTTCTGAAAATTCTCTTGAATTTTTCCTTCCTTTTAATTTTGCCAACACCAAATTGTCTTAATTTATTTATACTTCAAGTTATTTTGTAACTACTTGATAGAATTTTTTTTTTTTTAAAAGTGTTTGTGGGCCAGATGTGGTGGCACATGCCTGTAATCCTAGCTACTTGGGAGGCTGAGGCAGAAGGATCATAAGTTCAAGTCCAGCCTGGGCAACTTAGATCATGTCTCAAAATAAAGAATAAAAAAATTGGCTGGAGTTCAGTGCAAAGGCCCTGAGTTCAATCCCCAATAACATACACACACACACACACACACACACACACATACACACACAAACATACAAAGTGTTTATGGGATTTTACTATGTAGAGGCAAAGTATATGACAGTAATAGTATAAGGATGGGAGGTAAAGGGAAAGAGGAAGAGATTTTGTAAAAGTTCTCATATTTGTGAAGTGATAAATGCACTAACTGAAAGTAGATTGTGATAAGACAAGGTTGTATACCTTGAAATCATTAGAGTAACCACCAGGAAAATAACACAAGAATGAAAACATAATAAAAAGGCTGATAGAGGATAAACTTGATCCGAATGCTGGCTAATAGGGAGAAATCAAATAGAAGAGAACTGGTGCATTAAACAGAAAATGGCACAATGGTAAACTTAAAATGAGCTCTATTTGTAATTAAATTACATAAAATATAAATAAACTAAACATTCCTATTAAAAGGCAAAAGTTGTCAGAATGGGTTAATGCCAGTTATACAGATGAATAGAAGATGCAGCACAAAAACACTAACCAAAACAAAGTTGGTGCATACTGAGAGTCTTTATGGAAGAATTACTACAGATAAACACAGACATTTCATAAAGATAAACGATCAGTTTAACTGGAGGACACGACAAGCCTAAATTTGGATGCACCTAATAAGTGAATTTAAGAAAAAGACAAACTCACAAGCCTCTCAGTAACTAAAACAAAAGGCAGAAAAAAATCAGTAAGCATGTAGAAGACTTGAGCAGAATTAATGAGCTCGACCTAACTGACATATTTAGAGCGCTCCACTCAAGAACTGCCGTCCTCTCCAGTGCACGTGGGATTCTCACCCGAACAGGCCACCGGCGGGGCTGCGAGGCAAGTCTCAGCTCAACTGGAGGGCTGAGGTCACACGGAGGAGCTTTCCTACCACTGAGGAGTGGAACTAGAAATCAATAATGAAAAAATCATTTAAGGATCTCCAAATGTTTAGAATATTGGCAACATACTTCTAAATAAATTATGGGACAAACACAGAGATGAAAATTAGAAATTGTTTGTAAATGATAAAAATACAATTTAGTGAAATATCTGGGAAATATGTAAGAAATATATGTATTAGAAATAGAGAGTTAAATCAATGTTTCTACTTTAAGAAATTCAGAAAATAAAATACTAAACAGAGAGAAAGAGAAAGAGAGAGGGAGAGAATAGGAATCACTGAAACAGAGACAATACAAAAAACCAAGTAGGGCAAAAGTTCGAATTCTGAAAAGATTAATGAAACTGATAAACCCTAGTGAGACTACTCAAGCAAAATAAAAAGACACAAATTATTAATATTTGGAATAAAGGAAATTACCTTACTGATATTAAATAGAATAATGTTGGAAACAGTTTTATACCAGTGAAATTGGTGACATCATTAAAATGGGCAAATTTCTAGACAATCTTGCTAGAAAAAAATAGACTATCTGAATATTTATTTATTATTTATTTATTTTTGGTGTTTTTTGAGACAGGGTCTTGCTGTGTAGTCTAGGCTGATCTTGAACTCACTATGTAGTACAGGCTGGCCTCAAACTTGTGGCGATCCTCCTGCCTCAGCCTCACGAGTGCTGGGATTACAGGCATGCGCCACCACGCCCAGATACGTAGTTAAGAAAATGAATCTGAAATTTAAAATCTTCCCACAAGGAAACTATAGGCTTGGGGCTGGATGTAGTCCAGGGTAGAGTATGTGTGAGGCCCTGTGTTTGATCCCCACCACATATGTGCGTACACACACACACACACACACACACACACACACACACACACAGAAAAAAGAATAATCTACAGGTCCATGTGGCTTCATTGGCAAATTCCTCCCAGCAATTAAGGAAGAAATAATATCAATCTTACATAAATTCTTTCATAGAATACAAAAAAGGGGGACATTATTCAACTTTCATTAAGAGACCGATATAACCTTAACATGAAATCCTGATGCAGACCTTACAAAAAAGGAAAATTATAGGCCAATATTAGAAACTCAGATAGAAAAACAAAAAATAAAAGAAAAACTCAGCAAACCAAACCCATAAAATGTAATTATACATCATGAGAAATTGAGGTTTATTCCAGAAATGCAAGGTTAGTTTAATGTTCAAACATCAGTGAATATAATTCAACACATTCTTATAGATAGGTGATCTTAACGGATAAAGTATTCAACATTATAAACAGGTGATCATAATGAGAAAGAAAAAGTATTCAACATTTCTTTATGGTAAGAAAAATTTCAGCCCGGTGTGGTAGCACATGGTTGTAATTCCAGCAGTTGGGAAACTGAGGCAGGAGGATCTAGGGTCCCAGGCCAGCTTGGGCCTATATACAGAACTTGTCTCAGAAAATCAACCAACCAAACGTTCAGTGAACCGGAAGTAGAAATTTCCTTAATCTAATAAAGGATATCTACAAAAACAAAACAAAATAAAACACAAAAAACAAAAGAACACACAATAAAACAGCCAAGGTAAAACAACACAGAAAAAAACCCAAAGCCCTCTCTCTCTGTCTGTCTCTTGTTGCTTTCGCTGTCTTCCACCACCATACTGTTGCCTCTCTGCCATGTGCCACCCTGCCTTGGAGCCAGCCAATTATAGACGAAACCTCTACAAACTGTGAGCTATATAAACCTTTCCCCCTTAAAAAAAAAAAAGAAGAAAACAAAAACCACAGCACTCTGGGAGTCTGAGGTAGCAAGCCTGGGCTACTCAGTGACTTAGTGAGATCTTGTCTCAAAATAACAAAAAGGGCTGGTGACATAGCTCAGTGTGAAGGCTTTGGGTTCAATTCCCAGTACCATAAACAAACAAACTACACCCCACAACTCCAAAAACATATTTAAGAAAATCTGAATGCTCTCCCTCCTTCATTGTGAAAATAAAATAAGGATATTGTCTTACTTTTTCTTGTTGCTGAGACCAAATACCTGACGCCCAAAATTAAGGAAGGAAAGGTTTATTTAGCTCACAGTTTGTGGAGGTTTCAGTCCATGATCAGCTGGCTCCAAAGTAGGGTGGTGTGGCAGAGGGGCAGCCCTTCAAGGTGGCAGAAGACAGCAAAACAAGAGCAAAAAGTGGGGAGAGCGAGGCTCTTTTCCTCCCTTATATTGTATGCAGGCTACCTGCCCCCCGGTGGGCGCAGCACTCACACCATCTCCCCACCCTCCTCTTGCACAGGCTCAGGATGTTTACGAAGTGAAGACCCTGGCCCCCTGCTGAGTCACTTAATTAAACTTCTAGACTTCTCAAGTTGACACAGTGTATCAACCGTTACAATCCACCCCTGGTCAACTTGGCAACCAGACACATTTCTTCAAACCAGTTTCCAGATACAAAGACATGCTTATTCTTATCATTTCACAACTTGAACATCATAACACAGGTTTAACAACCCTTAGGAACCATTATTAAATCTGTCAACATTATATTACATTAGAATCATAACATTCTGCCCCTGGCCCCCCCAAAGACTCAAGTACCTCCCTTTATGTAAAAGGCATTTAGTCCATCTGCAAGAGTTGTCAAAGTCCTACCAGTTTCAGCATTGCTGAAAAGTCCAAGTCCCAAGTCTCCTCCAAGATGTAAGGCAAACTCTTAGCTGCAAGTCCCTGTACAAATGAAGTTAAACACGTCCAGCATTCAATGGCACAAGATAGGCATTTCCATTCCAAAAGTTACAAACAGGGATACAAAGGATTGGGACCAAAACAGGTCCACAATCCGGCAGGGCAAACATTAAGTCCTGTAGTTCCATGTGCAGCCTCTGAGGCAATCTGTGGCAAACTGAGCTCCAAAGGGCTTGCGTGATTCCACCCCGATGGCACAACTGGTGGTCACAGCTCCCAGAGCTTCTCTCAGGCCTGCTTCGCTCCCTGCTTGCATAAGGCGAGAAAAGAAACAAAGGGTATAAAAATTTGAAAAGAGATGAAACAGCCATTATTTGCAGAAGAGATGATTGTGGCAAAATATTCCGAACATTAATCTTTTAGATTTAGTAAATTTATCAAGGTTGTGTGATATAAGATCAATAAAAATAAATTATACTCTACTACTAATAATTAGTAAACTAAGTAAAATATAATTTACAGTAACATAATAATCAAATACTTATGAATAGACTTAATTAGAAAAGTATAAAATGAGGGCCAGTAAGCGCCTGCCTGGCAAGTGTGAGGTCCTGAGTTCGACTCCCGGTACCCACATAAAGGAAAAAAAGGGCCAGTGATATTGCTCAGTGGCATAAGCGCGTGCTGGCAAGTGCGAGGTCCTGAGGTCGACTCCCGGAACCCACATAAAAAAAAAAAAAAAAAGAAAAAAAAAGTATAAGATGAAATTCAAGAACAGCAAAACAATTCTATTATAAAGGAGTCAGGACAGTGGTCATTTTTGTGGGGGGTGGGATATTGATGGAAAGGCACTCAACAGTCGTCTGAGATCCCAGAAGTGCTGTATAACTCGATCTAAGTGTTGGCTGTATGCGTGTTATATAAAGAGGCACTGAGCTGAACACTTCAGATTTGGTGTTCTTAATAAGTGATGTTGGATCAATTACACATCCATACGGAATTAATGAGCCTGGTTTTCTGCCTCACATCTCTGTCTCTGTATATAAGATACTTCAGAAAAATTAGAGTTAGCTTAAATTCCCAACAAGGAAGGAATAAAGTACACACGATGCATCCTTAAGTTAGTATGATATGACATTAAAAGTGTTTTAAAGAGTTTGCTGAAACATGGGAAATACCTACAACATTGGGTGAACGAAGCAGATCACAAAAAGTCTAATTAAAAATGATCACAACTATGTAAAATGATCACAACTATGTAAAACATGTTTTACATGGGAGGAAGTAACACTAAGGTGTTACGAGTGGTTATTGGTTGCCTTTGGATGGTGAAATATTGGGGGGGATGTTTTCCTTATTTTTATTTTTCTGTACCTTACAAAATTTCAAGATTTTTTTTTTTTTATTTTAAAGAGAAGAAAAAACAAAACAAATCAAAAGAAGAACAAATTTTCAAACAAACATAATAGGAGGGTAACAATGGTTAATACAATTTCAAGATTTTGTGATGGCAAAAGTCTTGCATGAACTTTGAAAAATATCTTTTCCTTCTAAAATAAAAACTTTGCCCTTCAACTTTCTTTGTCAACTGCTGTCCTCTTTATTCTTTTAAGCTTTTCGGCCTTTTGTTCTCCCTGTAACATACACTCCTACTTCTTGTGGCTGGCTACTGAGTCTGCTCACTTGTGACCTCCCACCTGTCTTGTCCAGTTAAGAGAAGGCCTTTGGGCTGGATCCTCTTTATTGTCAAGTTCATAGATGATGCCTAGGGCAGAGAGGCTGTGAATGTCTCCTTGTTGCGCAGACAAGAGGTCAGAGGACTTGAGTTCAGGTTGTATCTGGAAGAAGAATGTGAACTGTGGTATACCCCCTGGGTGAGCAATTGTTCTACAGCAGTGATGAGAGATGTTTCAAGGTAGATTCCCCAGGATGGCATCAGCTGGAGTCCAAGAAGAAAGTCTTATCTACCCCTCTCTTTGGTCATAAGACTGGGGTTCTCCCTGCTTCTTTGAGGATCCACAGAAATAAAGCCCATTTCTCCCCTCTGTGGAGAAATAGAAGCAACTGGGCAGATAAAAAACCAGAAGTCTAGGGCTGTGCCATTCTCTAGACTGTGGGCAGAGGACTGCCTGAGACTGAGGCATGATGATTTCTGAAGGAGCAGTGATGGACTGAATGGCAGGAGCGGGACAGGACACGAGGACACAGGAGGAAAGGGCTCCAGGTTCAGTGGGCTCCTTCGCAGTCCGAGGCACGTCTTCTGTTTGACAAGGCTCTGGAAAAGGCAGGGTAGTAGCTGTCTTCCTCCTCATCACGGAGGCAACTGGGTGCCAAGGAGCTGGTAAAGACCAACTGTGGCAGGAGATACAAGGGACGAAGGGGCCCAGGGAGGAGAATTCTAACACCTTCGCCCCAGCTTCAGCCCCAAGAGCTACATTTTCATCTGTTCTGTATGTCAACAGTGCTAGCTAACACTGGCTGCCTAACAAACCTTCCCAAAGCTTAGTGACTTTATTTATTTTTGGTACTGGGAATCGAACTCAGGACCTCACGTTTGCTAAGCAGGTGCTGTGCTGCTGAGCTGTATCCTTGGCCAACTTTAAACTGCAACCTTTCCTGTTCAGCTTGATTCTGCAGGTCAGCAATGTGGCCTGGGCTGAGCTGAGGCAGAGGTCATTTGGATCTGGATCAGCCTCAGCTGACTGTGGCAAGGGCTTACTCATTTGTGGAGGGCTCTGGAGAAGTGGGGCTGGCTGACTGAGGGCTGCTGTGCTGCCTTCTCCCCTGGGACCTTTCATTCTCCAGTAGTGTGCAATAGCTTGGGCTCATTTACAAGGCAGCCTTCAGATTCCAGGGGCAGGGAGAGAAGGCAAGCCCCAAGCCATAGCACAGTTTAGGTCTATCCTTGGCTCTGCCTTGTGAATGGGAGAGTGGCAGAGTCTGATGCAGTGCATCTGCAGGGAGAGAAGGGCGTCTCAGGCATTCGAACTGGGGGCTCTCATATCCCATTCAGACCTCCTGGGTCAATCGATGGGAGGGGGGCCTCTTAGTGAGTTCTTCAGGGGATTTCCTCCTCCATATTTTCAAATATGATATTTCATACTTATAAAATATTATATGTGATCTATACATGTATGTATATATTATGAAAAATAAAGCACACTAAAATAATTTATACTCATGAATCTATCCCAGCCCAAAAGCTAGATCATTAACAATAATTCATTTATATTTACCTATGTGCTTTTCTCTTATGCCTTCCTCCTCACTTCTCATGAGTGGTAACATTTTACATTTTGCATTTTCCATCCCATTAAAAAAGTTAAAATTAACCAGGAGTGGTTGTGCATGCCTACAACCCCAGCACTCGGGAGGCTGAGGCAGAAGGGTCATTGTGAGTTTGAGGCCAGTTTGTGGTATGCAGTGAATTCAAGACCAGCCTAAACGACATAGTGAGATCCTGTCTCAAAAAACAAACAAACTTTTTGTTGAGGGGAAAAGAAAACTAAGCAGCAATAGCTTGTATAGATATGAATACCAATGATACAAAAACAACATTTACCATTTCAATTTTTGTTGTGATAAAATATGTATAACATAAAATTTGATTTTAACTATTCTTATATGTACAACCCAGCAGCATTAGTTGCATTAGCACTCTTGTGCAACCATTGGTACTGTTTCTAAAACCTTTTCATCACCCCAAACAGAACCTCTGTACAAATTAAGCAATAACTTCCCATTCCCCCCTCCTCCCAGCCCCTGGTATTTTCTTATCTACATTCTTTTTCCATGAACTTGTCTATTTTAGATATTTAATGTAAGTGGATTATGTAGCATTTGTTCTTTTGGTTTTGGCTTATTACGTTTTCAAAGTGTATTCACACGGTAGCATGTCATCAGCGCCATCTCTTTTTCTATTCATTTCATGGATAATGTTCCATTGCGTGAATATACCATATTTGCTTGTGCATTCATCTGTTGATGGACACGTGGGTTGTTCCCATTATTTTGACTACTGTGAAAATGATACAATGAACACTGGTGTGCAAGTCTCTGGGTGTCTGATTTTAATTCTACCTAGAAGTGGAATTGCTGGCTCCTATGGGAATTCTATGCATAACGTTTTGAAGAACCATCTGTTTCCCACACAGAACATGCTATTGTACATCCCCACCAGAAATGTATGAGAGCTCTAATTTCTCTAAACCTCTCCCATATTGCTATATGTGTATGTGTGTGGTTGTGTATTCATTTCTTTTTTTTTTTTTTTTTTTTTTTTTTTGTGGGTACCGGGGGGTCGACCTCAGGACCTCGTGCGCCAGCAGGCGCCCATGCCGCTGAGCGATATCACCGGCCCCTTTTTTGTATGTGGGATCCAGGAGTCGAACTCGGGCCCTCGCGCTTGCAAGGCAGGCGCTTAAACCGCTGAGCCATCTCACCGGCCCTGTGTATTCATTTCTTATAGTCACCCCAGTGGAGATGAATGGTGTCGTCTTGTGGCATTTCCCTAATGACATTTTTCAATGATGTTCAGCATCTTCTCATATGTTTTTTAAATGTCTACTCAAATCCTTTGTCCACATTTTAATTGCATTTTTTTACATATTTGCAAATGTTTTCTCCCATTCTGTAGATAATCTTTTCACTTCTTTCGATACACAAAAATTAATTTTGATGAAGCTATTTTTTCATTTGTTTTTATGAATCCGTTACCAAATTTTACTTTGTTTTGAACTCTGTAAGAGTGATATCATTTTTTTTTTTTGAGACAGGGTCTCGCTATGCTGTTCAGGCTGGCCTTAAACTCACTATGTAGCCCAGGTTGGCCTCAAAGTCATGGCGATCCTGCCTCAGCCTCCTGAGTCCTGGGATGACAGGTGTGTACCACCACACCTGGTTCTAGAGTGGTATCAATTTTTTTTTTTTTTGTGGGTACCGGGGGGTCGACCTAAGGACCTCGCGTGCCAGCAGGCGCCTGTGCCACTGAGCGATATCACCGGCCCCTTTTTCGTATGTGGGATCCGGGAGTCGAACTCGGGCCCTCGCGCTTGCCGGGCAGGCGCTTAAGCCGCTGAGCCATCTCACCGGCCCTAGAGTGATATCAATTTGAATGTAATCTAGAACTTTATTTTCCTTCAAAATCAGATTTATAAGATTACCCATGTTCTTTTATTGTTCATATATTTCATGGCTATAACATTCCATTATGTGAATAAACCACCCGTTGTTTACCTGTTCTCCTACTGATAGATATTTGTGTTGTTCCGTTTATTTTGCTATTACATCAATGCTACTATGAATATTCAAAGTGATTTTATGGACAGTCTAGCCTAACCTTTTTTAAAAAAAATGAATAAAGCCATCTTTGAGTTGCTATTTTCAGTGGAATCATACTTAGGATACATAGACACAGATATCTGGCTGAAACACTGATTTTTTTCATCTACCTGTTTGGACTAATTCCTGGACTGTAAACTACAAGAATCATTGCTGCTGAATGTGGTCTGTGTCAAGCTACACTATAGCTCTAACTCTACGATTTTTTTTTTGGGAACTGGGAATCAAACTCAGGACCTCACACTTGCCAGGCAGGCGCCATGCCACCGAGCCATATCCCTGGCCACTCTACGATTTCTTGAAAACAGTGAAGATTTGATAAGCATGTTTCACTGATTTCAGATTGGAGAGCTTATAAACAATATGGAGATAACCAAGTAAGGTGGGCAAAATGACTGTGAAAAGGGAATGTTTTCTTTACAGACCCACGGAGGTTGTGGGGTTGTCTGTACAGGGTTTGAACCAACTCAAAGGCCTTCTTTGGAGCTGGAAACCCTCCATAATAGACAGATTTACAGTTCTGTGTCAGTCCATAGCTTTAACTTCGTGTGATTTCTTGCAAAAAGCAATCAGAGAAGACACAATAAACACAGTTTACTGATTCAGGTTGGAGAGCTTTTAGCAATAGGGAGATGTCCACATAGGTGGGGAAAATGATTATGAAAAGGAAATTCTTTCATTAGTTTTCTTTATAGCTAAGCTAGGTTGCAAGAATGTCTACAAATGGTTTGAAATAACTCAAAGCAAGGTCATTTTCCATGCTGAAAACCTTCCAAAATAAAGAGCCAGACTGAGTCTCCTCCTGCCCAATTGCTGTTTTCTGGAAACACTATTGGCAAGTACATGGGGTCATAAAGTTGCCAGATTTCTTTAGGGCTTGGTAAAATAACACCAACTGTGATGCAAGAGTTCAACTCTTAAGAGAGGTATTGTTTGTGGTTCTGTTACTGGAACATGTCAGTGGCCTTAACAAGGCCGAAATTGTGTAAACATGGGAATTACAAACTAAGGAGGTGGGGTCAGGTCTTGAGGCATAAAAGGCTGGTGCCCCTTGAGCTGGTGCCCCTCAGCACTGCTCTTCCAGAAGCAAGACAAGCCAAAATATGAGGTGAGTCTCTTCACACTTCAAGTTGTTTATCCCATTCTTCTCATGGTCCAGTACAGAACAAGCTAGTGGAGAGATGCAAAAATGTAACAAGGAAACAGGGCAAGTAGCCTATGCTGTAGTGAGTTACAGGGCTTAGTGTATCAAGTCCTCTCCTCTTCTGCACTGGTAAAAGACGGTGCTTTCAGACAGTGCTGTCTTTGCCAGGAGATGGGATCCACTCACTGAGATTTTATCAGAATGGAAAGACTTTTTGAAATAGTGAAATAATAAGACTAGGAACTGAACACCACCAGGCAATCCCTGAATGGTAGACATCTGCAAGCAAGATGGGTACCTGGTAAGCATGGCCTGTGTTCTGATGCCCATGGCCACTGCCATGCTTTCAGGAAGCCACTTCTCCTCCAGGCAGCCTTCTGGCATTCTTGGTTTTATACACTATTCTTTAAAGCTAATGCTTTTAAAATCATAGACGCAGGGCTGGTGAGATGGCTCAGCGGCACATGCGCCTGCCCGGTATGCGCGAGGGCCTGAGTTCAACTCCTGCAACCCACATATGAAAAAAGGGGCCAGTGATATCGCTCAGTGGCACGGGCGCCTGCTGGCGCGCGAGGTCCTGAGGTCGGTCCCCGGTACCCACACACACAAAAAAAAATCACAGAAGCAACCACATATAGATTTAAAATTATATATTTAAAAATTCATTTATTATGAAAAAATATAAAAAGTAGAGGATAGTATAATAAACCCTATGTTCCCACCTTCAAGTTACCTTCATTTTATTAGCAGTGTCTTTGTCACTAAGTTGTTTAGGGATGTCTGAGGGAGATTTCTCTTTGCTAGACAGCCTCATATATTATTGTTACTTTAATGTTTCCTGGATGTGGCCAGAAACTGAGACCCACTTAGCTCTGCACCTTACCCAGAACTCTGGGCAGCATGATGCTTGCTGGAAGCTGGGTATACTCAGAAGCTGTTAAAAGTGGGTGGGTGGGTGCAACTTCTTGGTCCCAGCACGTCCACGTATCTATTTTCTGGGTTTGTGGGCGAGGTCTGTCTGGATGTGTGTCTGTGTGTGTGTATGTGTGAAGCAGGGAGACCAACTCTGCACTCCTTGTCATCTCTCTGCAGTGTTCTAGGAACTCTTGTCACCCTCCTGCTCTGGGGACAGCTTTTTGCTCTGGACATTAATGATGTCACAGATATTGCAGGTAGGTCTTCGGGTCTGAGCAGGAGCGGTGCATTGCCAGCTCTGCTGTGGTGCACTCAGAACCCATCCGATCTGCACTGTCCTTCCCAGAAGACCCAGTTCCCCTTCTCACTTATTGTTCCCTGGCAATGAGGGGAGACTGCCTTTCCCTTGGTTTCAATTTGGGGGCAGGGAGCCTGATTTGTAGAGTGGCTTTCTCTCATCTGACTTTTTACAGGTTTCTGGGAACAATATCTGGATATTAGCTTCCTTTTCTGGTGTCCTTTCTTTTGCAGAGGACAGCTGTCCAAAGCCCCCCGAGATTGCAAATGGCTACGTGGAGCACCTGGTTCGCTATCAGTGTAAGCAGTACTACAGGCTGCGCACTGAGGGCAACGGTAAGACCTGGGCAAGTCTGCCCTGCACACACCCGCCCTGACACTCCCAAGTCCTTGGAGCCAGGAGATCTTGACCATAATATTTTGTCATCGGTAAAGCAATCCTTTTTTTTTTTGTGGGTACCGGGGGTCGAACTCAGGACCTTGCGCGCCAGCAGGTGCCCGTGCTGCTGAGCAATATCATCGGCCCTTTTTTCGTATGTGGGTACCGGGAGTCAAACTCAGGACTTCGTGCTTGCCAGGCAGGCGCTTATGCCGCTGAGCTATCTCACTGGCCCAGTACAGCGATCCTTTGAGCAAACTCACTTCTCAGTCTCAAGTTTTTCTTTTGTTAAGGGGAGGCAATGCCATATAACCTGCCTATCTCACAGTAAGAGCTCCATCTATGAAAGGTGGGTGACAATAGGTGACACCCCCGAGTGAGCACTGTGTTCCTGGTGCTAAGTGCTTCACGTTTATTTGAAGCTCCCTTCGTTCTCACGGCCCTCCCCTGAAGTGATACTGTTATTATGAGGAGGAAATGGAGGCACAGAGAGCTTGAAGATCTCGCCCAAGTTCACACAGCCTGTGAGAGGCAGTCAGGATCTGCGTCCTGATCCCGACCTGTGTTGTTGAGACCTCCCTGTCCAGTCTTTCCGCTGCTCAACTGGAAGCGCAGTGCTCCTCCGTTCCTTCTCACCGCACTGTCTTCCTCTTCCCTCTTCGTCCTCCTCATTCTTTTTCAATACCTTCTCGTCCTGCACTAGGTCCAGACTGATTCCTCTCCAGGCTCACTTCTTTCCTCTTGTTTCAGGAGTGTACAACTTAAACAGTGAGAAGCAGTGGGTGAATGAGGTCACTGGAGAGAAACTTCCAGAATGTGAAGCAGGTGGGTGCCAAGGGTTTAGTGCATGGGGAGCCATCTTGGGTAAAAGGTCACAGAGACAGTTTGCTCCTGTGTGGTTCCCCCTGAGCATACAAAAGCCAAGATGAAGGATCAGGGAGAACCACAGAACATGGGGCTGACCTGGTCAGTCAGGAGATGCCTCTCAGGGGAGCTCACAAAGCAGCGTGTTCATTTAGGCCTAAGGGAACTGGCTCAATCCACTGTCTACACTGGCTCATCAGGAGACCTAGGTATACAGACAGCCTACCTAGAGAGCCAGGGTCAAAGGTAAAGCAAGCCCTGGGAAGAATGTGTCAAGGGAGGATGTAAAGAAAGCGGGACTCAAGGAGGCAAGAGGCTGGGGGTGGGTGGGGCTCCTGTTTCTCCTTGTCAGGCAGAGCTGTTGCTCTCCCTTTTCCCTCTGGGAACAGAGGGTTTCCCACTTCTGCTGTCAGCGTGTGGAGCTACCAAGCTGCCCTGGGTCAGTTGCTGTACCTCTGGAATCTGCACCCCTGCTAACACTGCCACAGCCCTGTTTAGTCAGAGGGAAGGAAACCACGGTTCCCAGCCCTTCCAGTGAATTCTAGGGAGGTGTGGAAATTCCTCTGTGCTGATAACACGTTTAAGTGACCATTCGGCTCCTCTGCCAGGGTTTAAAAGGTTGATGTTACTTATTTCTTTAGTGGGTTAGAAAAGCAGAAAATAGAACTCTGCTTTGTGATGTAAACAATGACAAAACATTATTTTACACTGTAAATACTGAAACAAGATGAGCAGGGGTGAGGGCAAAGCATATGAATATTTCTAGCTTTGAAACAAGAAAAAGTGTAGACAGTGGCAACATCCATTCCTTTCACCATATTCCGGGAGGGGAGGCGCATTTATATTTCTGCTCACGGCTGTCTCTCTCTCCTTGACAGTATGTGGAAAGCCGAAGAACCCAGTGGATCAGGTGCAGCGCATCATTGGTGGCTCTCTGGACGCCAAAGGCAGCTTTCCCTGGCAGGCTAAGATGATCTCCCGCCATAATCTCACCACGGGGGCCACACTCATCAGTGAACAGTGGCTTCTGACCACGGCCAAAAATCTCTTCCTGAATCACACAGAGAATGCCACAGCAGAAGATATCGCCCCTACTCTGAAACTCTTCGTGGGAAAAGCGCAGCCAGTGGAGATTGAGAAGGTGGTTTTCTACCCAAACTATTCCACAGTAGACATTGGGCTCATCAAACTCAAACAGAAGGTGCCTGTCAATGAGAGAGTGATGCCCATTTGCCTGCCTCTGAAGGATTATGCGAAGGTGGGGCGCATAGGTTATGTGTCTGGCTGGGGGCGAAATGCCAACTTTAGATTTACTGAGCATCTCAAGTATGTCACGCTGCCTGTTGCTGACCAGGACAAATGTGTGGAGCACTATGAGGGCAGCACAGTGCCTGAGGAGAAGACCCAGAAGAGCCCTGTAGGGGTGCAGCCCATCCTAAACGAACACACCTTCTGTGCCGGCATGTCCAGGTACAAGGAGGACACCTGCTATGGTGATGCGGGCAGCGCCTTTGCCATTCACGACCTGGAGCAGGACACCTGGTACGCAGCTGGGATCCTGAGCTTTGACAAGAGCTGCACTGTAGCTGAGTATGGTGTGTACGTGAAGGTGGCCTCCATCCTGGACTGGGTTCAGAAAACCATGGCCAACAACTAAGGCAAGGCTGGCTGGAAGCCCTTGCCTGGTAGCAAGATTTTACCCTGGAAGAGGGAAAGGTGGATGGGGTAGGATCGGTTCTGAAGCTGATGGGGATCAGCCCTGCACTGCTGTGTCAATCAATAAACAGCCTGCTTTAGACTCATTTCTGTGCTGGTTTTAGTTGGGGGCCTTTTTTTCTCTCATTTATGATACTGGGCAGCCAAGTGGCATAGTTTGCTGGGAATATGGCAGACCGTTCTCCAAGCCACTGAAAATCCCTGTGATACAAAGTGTCCCCCACTGGGGAGTCATCTCAGTCAGGTCTGACAGCTCACCGTCACCCTTGTTTTAGAGACAAGGAAACTCAGGGGTGAAGTGCTTTGCCTTGTTACATAGCTATTTAATAGGGAAGCTGAACTTGAATCCAGACCTGTCTGAATGCAAACTCAAGAGCTCTTTTTACTCCATTTTCTTGCCTCTTTGAAGAGAACTGGCAAGAAGGGTGCAGGCCTGGAGGGGAAGATGCTAGCTCCGGGGTGAAGACAAGAGTTTGGACACAGGCAGTGCTTCTACTGACCATGCTCCCACCTGCCAGTGTCCCCGAATATGAAGCAGCGTAAAGGCAGGCTCTCTGGACTTGCTGGCTCTAAGTCACAGTGCAGCCCACAGACGTGCTGAGCGCTGTAAGCCCCTTGGCCATGATCAGGTCCCTGGTCTCTTCCAAGAGGGGCTTAACTAGATGATCTTTAAAGTCTCTCCCAGTCGTAGGCTCTGGGACATTTTTGTAGAGTTCCGAGTCTTCCTCAGCAGCAGATGCTTTTCTGACTTCTAACTCAGCCTCTCCCAGGAGTCAAACACAAGCGGTGTGATCTTCCACTGCCCAGAGGTAAGGGTCTTGCTGCTCCCAGGAGAAAGGCAAGCAGGAAGCTCTCTCTGAATCCCTTCTGCTGCAATCCTCCAGTGACCCTCTGCTAATTTCCCTTCTCACCATGCCAAACACATGGCCTTCCCTTCTCACGGTCTAAAAGGCCACGGGTGTCCCTCCATTCTCACCAGGTTCTGCTCTTCACAGTGCAGCTCTCTTCACGTGTGCTTTCCAGACCTGTAACATCTCAACTGGTCAGAGCCGGGCCACCAAGGGGGACCGAGCCCTACGTTCTAGAACCTGTGAAGGAAGCGACTGCCAGAAGCTGAAAAATAATACACTTACAAAGAGCCTCTCAGGATGCAGGGAGTGACAGCGTTTTCTTTTGGCAGTATCTTCAGCACTAAGTTTTATGGAAGAAACCACCCCAGTCTTTGAAGAACTGATTGTATTAAGTGGTTCTTAGCCATACCCAGAAAGGAAGTAATAAGAAAAAAATCTCTGCTATATTCTCAATCACTTATCTTCTCTGCCTCCTTCCTCCTGCCTAATTGGCCTCCTCCTTGGCTTCCTGCAACGCAGAGCCTGTGTCATTCTCTGAGCTCTCCCTGCCCCGGGAGCTGAGCCCCCCATCTACAAAAGGACCTCTTGCTCCCTGAGACTCGGGTGGCACCTCCTCTCAGACACCTTTATCCTTGTCCAGGAGTCACCTGTATGTAGCACCTAGCATCTGACGGGGCATACGGCACGTATTCAGCAAATTACTTGTGGAATAGAAAGCAACTAAGATCAGATCTAAAGCATAAATCAGGACTTCAGAGAATGATAAGAGAATTTTATACATGCAAGTTCTCAATTTTTACAGGTATCTGAGCACTTACTGCATACCAGATACTGTAATTTAGGCTGGAGAACTGAAAATCTGATTAACAGTGACCTGGTGAAGATATTTTATTCTTTCACAGAAGTCTGGAGGGAGGCAGGTGTGGAGTTTACTCAGGAGCTCACTAACATCATCAGGGGTCATAATTTTTGTTTTTGGTAGTACTGGGGATTGAACCCAGGACCTTGCACATGCTATACAAGAATTCTGCCACTGAGCTATACCCTCAGCCCTTTTTTAAGAATTTTGAGACAGAGTCTGCTAAATTGCCCAGGGAGGCCTCCAACTCATGCTCCTCCTGTCTTAGCCACCCAAGTAGCTGGGATTACAGGCACATACCACCATACCTGATGATCAGACTATTAAAATTATTCTCAGCATATAATTTTTCGGCCGGATGCTGGTTGCCTCATGGACCCAAAATGCATATGATTAAAATCAAAAGGAAGGAGGGGAAGAGAGAAGACAAAGGTAGTTTTGTTTTATTCCTGGAGTGCCTCTCTCCTTTTATCAACATAGGACACAAAAAACCCCCACCAGCCTTTCTTCCTTGCCACATCAGCCAGAACCAATGCTCACGGTCACCGCTGCCTGCAGGACAATCCTGAGAAGCAGCACCTGGCAAAGGGGTTGGACTTGCAGTGACAGTGCTGCCCTGAACGAACTAGGCCTCTAGTGGCAAAGAAGTCAATGGCTGCCAAGCAGCTCCCAAGCTGCCTGGCCCACTCCCTGCAGCTCAGCGTCTATCCTCTTATTCTGGGACCTCAGTACCAAGAGCCGACACAAGGTATGAGAGAAGCTGTGACTTGCCCAAGTTTGCCAGGAGGATTGCGGAGAGCAAAACTTCTTCATAAAGTCATTGAAACTGGAAAATCTCATAAAGATAGTATTTTTTTTCTGAACAATACTGACATCTTTGCCATCTTGAGTCCTTGAAATACAATTTTCTGCCTCAGAAAGAAGTGGCAACTCTGACTTCCAGGAGAGACCAGCTTCTTGCTAAGCGTAGTTAAGTCTTTGTTTTGCTCAAGGTGGGTGCTGGATGGTGGAGGTTCAAGGCCTTAATTCTTGAGAGACTGAGTGTCACAGAAGCTGGTTAAATGAGCCGACAAAGGCAGTGTTTTAAAAGTCTGAGTCAGAAAGGCTCCAAAATGAAACGAACTTGCCTGCTAGCAGTGGAGAATTTCTGAGAGAAACTGGGGAAAGAGGGCCTGGAGATGGGAGTGCATGAAGGACATGAGGGAGGAACCACCGAGGGTATGTGGTGTGTGTGGGTGTGTGTCACACCCATGCGTGTATGTCTAGGGGAGAAAATAAATAGTTTTGCTTTTATAGGACTCTTCATTTACTTGTACATCAGATAAACAGTTAAACTGGCCTGGCCTATGTTTAGGTTTCTGTATTATCTTATGGGATAAAGAAGAGCATGGTATGAAGGGAAGTTAGAAAAGTCACCCTGGGGAAAGTGAACAGGTGGCCTGACTGTTCTGAGGCTCACAGGCAGCAGGCAGGCAGGGACCCAGACTGTCGGACCACTGGTGGGGCCTTCTGCCCAGGGGACGGGTATTTTACAGACAAGAAAAACTCTTCTCTGATGGGATGCCGAACACGTTTCCGGGGGACTCCAGAGAAATAGCATGGCTGGATTCAGGTACTGTTTCAACATGTGCCTTTCTCTTCTTCTCCAACAGCAGCAGATGTGCTAAATGTCTTGATAGAGAAGGTCATATTTGGGGATATTCTTGGGATCAATGGGACTTTGGACGATAAGTTTCCCCCTCATTGCTCCTCGATAGATTACTTCGATCAAATCTATGAAGTCTTGTTTAGTTTTGAAACTTCCCACAAACTTAGTGTGATCTGGAGACCTAGACAGCGAAGAAAAACAACCGCTCTCAGGACTTTTAACAATTGCTTGCTGAAGACTCGCTGGACAAACAAAATGGGTAGTGGCTTCGCTTCTTCTTGGGGAGACTCAGACACGTAGCCTGACATCTGATTTTTCCCACTTGGTATAAGATACATGACTAAAACCAGTGCTGGGGGCCACTCACATGAAAGCCCTGGTATATGACATATTCTGCTTCAAAACCTATTTCAATCACTTTGAAAATAACTACTCAGTAGAATTCACTGAGCAGTGGAGTAGGCATAGTTTCCTTGGTGTTTCTGTGCAAAACCCATTAACTCATCCTTGATTCCCAACTTCTTGTCATTTATACCTTTGAGTTGTTGGTATTATCAACTGTTTTTTGGTTGTTTTTTTCTGAGATAGGGCCTCACTATGTAGTTCAGATAGGCCAAGAACTCACTATGTAGCCTAGGCTAGCCTCGAACTCATAGCAATCCTCCTGCCTCAGCCTCCCAAGTGCTGGGATTACAGGCGTGAGCCACCATGCCTGGCTTTGTGGGTATTATCAAATTACTTTTTAAAATATACTTTAAGTACCAGGTATACTTATTGTAGAAATATTTTAGAGAAAAATACTATCACCGAGGCCAGAAGTCACCTTTTGGTGTATATCCTTCCAATATTATGTGTATGTATGTGCATGTGAATATTGTATTTCTTTTTTCATGATAATGGGAACCATATCACAAGCTATTTAGTGATATGTTTTCAACTAACGAGTATTGTTTTCAAAGTCACTGTATTTAATTCTTGGAAAAATTACTTGGTTAAAACACTTAAACACTTTGATGGCGTTTAATATACAATGTCATAAACACCTTCTAAAAAGGTTGTATCAAACTAAAACTTACATCAACTGTGATCCAGGAAAATAAACAGCGTTAAAGCATTTAAGAATAGATAGTATTTCACTCTCTTTCGAACAGATAATGACAAAACATGGTGAAGGTGTGTGTACCTTAACCAGAGCAAGAAAGGATAAGAATATGGAGATTGTCAAAACTATTTAGTATTAGGATACTAACTAGATAACGGTGCAAGTGTTAAAGAGTAACTCATATTACTACTTATTTTGGCAGGCCTTGTTGAAGAATGACTTGAAAATTCTCTGAGTGGCAGAAGACATTTAGCAAAAGAGAAATGTGTCTTTATTTGCTGGCAGGAAGGCTTCTTTTATAAATGCCACTTCTCAGTCCTAAAAGTTTAAAAATAATTGCACATGGGCCGGTGAGATGGCTCAGCGGCATAAGCGCCTGCCTGGCAAGCGCGAGGGCCCGAGTTCGACTCCCGGATCCCACATACGAAAAAGGGGCTGGTGATATCGCTCCGCGGCACAGGCGCCTGCGGGCGCGCGAGGTCCTGAGGTTGACCCCCCCGGTACCCACAAAAAAAAAAAAAAAAAAAAAAAAAAATTGCACATATTGTTTTAAATAAAATTCCTGGGGAACCTTTTACATTCTGTACTTAGCTAACAAAGCTACTCTATATTTTCTAGATTTAAGGATGGTTTGTGCTTCATAAACTGTAACTACTGTTTCATAATTAAGTTGGAAATTAAAATTTGCCGATCATGTCTGAATCACTCTCAATTTGTGCATTTCACATAAAAGATTAAAAAGTGCATCAACTCGGAAAATAGCGGGGTACAACGATCATAGAGCTAACATTACATGTAAACAGGTGAGCTACAGAAGCTGCTTTGATAAAGGAAACTTTCAAGATTAGACTGACTTCAAAGCCAACCTAACTTACCCATAATCCACTTTCATATGCTGCCCATTGAAGAAAAATACAGTCGATGGGATATAACTGATATCAAAATACTGTGTGTAAACCGGAGCGTGGGCCACATCTACCAGGTATATAGCAGCCATTTTACTCAAGTCAGGAGCGGTCTTAGAAAGCTGCAAATGACAAGAGAGATGGAGGTCACAATACAAGAAGTAGCAAAGAACAAAAGAAAAAGCCATGGAAAACCAGTATGAGAAACAGCCAAGGTTTCTTTTGTGAAACATTTCACTGTAACACATTATTTTGTTAGAGAAAATTCCTGGGCCAAGGATCTAGCTGTCTGGGTTCCACACCAGACACAACGCAGCCTTGGTGTTCAGAGGCTGAGTCACTGTTGACAGGGTTATGAGAGTGCCTGGGAAAATATATTTCTTCTTTTAATTTTTTGTCCATGTTTATCTTTTTTTTTTTTTTTTTTTTTGAGACAGGGTCTCACTCTGTAGTTCAGGCTGGCCTTGAATTTGCTATGTAGCCCAGGCTGGCCTCAAACTCATGGCGATCCTCCTGCCTCAGCCTCCTAAGTGTTTTGTCCATGTCTGACTAGTTCTTTTCCTTTTCTTTTTTTTTTTTTTTGCAGTACTGAAGATTGAACCAGGGTCTTTGCACTGAACTACATTCCTAACCACCTTTTTTTTTTTGTTTTGTATTTTAAGACAGGGTCTCATTAAGCTATTAATTTGCTCAGGGGAGGCTTAAACTTGTGACTGTCCTGCCTCACCTTCCTAGAGTGCTAGGTTATCAACAGGCACCACCATGCCTGACTCATGTTTGATTATTTCTATAAAAGTCACCTATACTGTACTCTCTTAATGTGGACGAGGTGTAACTCAGTGGTAGAATTCTTGCCTAGCATGTATGGAACCCTGGCTTTGATCCCCAGCACTGTAAAAACAAAAGCAAAAAACTAACATACTCGCTTAAAAAAACCTTGGAAATATCTCCTAAGGGCTTTACATTTGTTAATGCAGTTAATACTTACCACATTCCTATGAGGTATGGATCGTTAGAGTCCTCATTTTCTAGATGAAGAAACTGAGGCACAATAAGGTAAAGTAACTTATCCCAGGTCAAACAGCTCCTAAGCAGTAGGGTGGGGATTTGAACTTTGGCGGCCTGGCTTCAGAATCTTTGCACTTTTCTTTTCCTTTCCTTTCCTTTCCTTTCTTTCTTTCTTTCTTTCTTTCCTCTTTTTCTTTCTCTCTTTCTGTCTCTCTGTCTCTTTCTCTTTCCTCCTCCTCTCTCCCTCCCCTTCTCCTTCTTTCTCTCTGTTTCTCCAGTGCTAGGGATGGCACTCACACATGCTATGCAAGCACTCTACCACTGAGCTACACTCCCAGCCCAGAGCCTACGCTCTGATTTCGGTGATATACCAAGGCTGCATTGTGTCTGTTGTGGAACCCATGATATTTCCTGCTCCCCACAGCTGAGTGTATAATTTTCTGGTCCTTTATCCCGCGGGTTAACACATCACACATTCATTTTCTAGCCATATACTGAGGATTCTTAGACTTCATCCCACAGTGAATGGCAGCCACAGAAATGGTGTGAGAAGACCTTAGTCCTTGGTTAAGTCTTCAGCCATGACAAATAGAGACAGGAATACACTCACTCTGTCCACAGTCTTCCTCCTTACTAATCAGAATGTGAAGATGGTCTGTGAACTCAGAAACTACCACCGAGCACATTGTGGAGGAGTACACAAGCGAAGCACTGGCTGCTAGAGAAACGTGACTTCAAATCCCAGCGCTGCAGTTTAATGTACCTGGGCCAGTGGAGGTCCTCACTCTCCGCAGCATTTACTTCTGCTACTTGGAAATGGGGATGCTGTTGTGAGGACTGAAAAGATAATATTCACAGACTCTTAGTAACAAGGTTTTCTACTCTGCTGGTGGGGAAGGACATCAGCAAAGATTTAGCACAATCACAAATGTGGGGGTTCAGCTCAGGGCATGCATGTGATCAGATTATTGAAAGTAAACTAATAAACAAACAGGTATACCCATACCCTGCCTGTTCCTTTCCACATACTTTGCAAATGTTGAAGTGAGAATATGTAGATTTTAATAAAAACCATTTATTAAAAAATTCACTTACAATATCATCTAGCTGCAGACAGACAGGATCCTCATCTCTCCCAAACCTGAGAACCAACACTTTCTCGGCGGTACTTTTTATTGCCTGGTCTACTTCTTTTTTGCTAGTCAGTTTGGGCAACAGGAAGCTCATCTTCAAATAATACAAATGTTAATCCTCACGATCTCTCCTGGAACACAGCTGCAATGTTTAAAGATAGTTTAGATTAAGTACATGAGTCCTAACATAAAAATACTTAAAACTTATAGTATTCATATGGTTTAAGAAGAAACACTACAAAAAGGTATACTGTAAAATGCCCCCATTCCATATTCTCCCTCCTCAGGCCCAGTTCCCACTGTCCCATACTCCCCACGCAGGTGACTGCTTTCATTAATTTTGTCAAGTATCTTCCAGAGTTTTGATAGTCACAAGAAAATATAAATGCATCTGCATATATATATATATATATATATATATATATATATTTTTTTTTTTTTTTTTTTTTTTTTTTTTCATTTTTACCCGAGAGATGGCCTATCGTGTTAGTCAGTGGTCCAGCAGGGAAGAAATGACTTACTCAAATACGGTAATTTGAAGAGTTTAATTAAGGCAAGGTGTAGGAAAACAAAGTAAAGCAAGTAATGGGGCATTGTACCCACCCCTAGGTAGCTGCTGGAACTGTGTGGTGGACAGAGTTGAGTGGAGGGCGCGGTACACGAGGTCAGCTTACAGCTAAGGGATGTAGCTACTTTCCTCTCTTCCTCTGACCTTGGCTAATGCTCCCCCTGCTTGAGTCTAACTGAAGCCAGAGGTCCCAGAGAAGTCTAGAGAAGGAAGAGTGGCTCCGCAGGAGGAACGGTAGAGGCTCGGAACACACACTTTATCCACTTTCTGCGCTTTAAAAGTATGGTAATACACAAAGATCTATCCACATCTCTATATACAAAACTTCCAGATTTCTGTCATAGCAGCATACTATTTCATGTATTACCATACTTTTAAAGTCTTTTATTGATGGACATTTGTATTATCACAAATCCTGGTTTAAAGAGTCTTGGTGCATACCTTACAAGGTGCACCTTACCGCATAGTAAACAGTTGAATTACTAGTGTGTGTGACACTCTGGCAGGCTGAAGCAAGAGGATCACAAGTTTAAGCCCAGGCTGGGCAACTTAGAGACTCGGCAAGACCTTGTGTAAAAAAAAAAAAAAAGAAAAAAAAAAAAAAAAAAAAAAAAAGAGCTAGGCATGCAGCTCCGTGTGAAGGTCCTGGATTCAGTCCTCAGTACTGTAAGAAAAGTGTGTGAAAAGGAATCAATTCCTCTTTCTTTCTTTTTTCTTTTTGGTGCCAGACCCTCACTTTATAAGCTAGACTGCTCATAGTTCGACTTCTAGCCACATGACAAGGACTACTGGAATCTAGGACACCAAATTTCTAGTCTAGTGCTACTTCTAAAGTAGGAGTCCAGTTCCTGATTTTATGATTGGAAGAAATTTCATATCTGAGAACTCCTTGATCAAAAGGCTTATTAATGAGGCATCCATGAGACCCCATCCTTGATACTTTGAATTCAGGTCTGATGTTGGGTAATGGTACAAAAAGGGAAAACTTCTTTTTCTATATATTCTCTGGGGTCACAAATCATATTTTAAGTTATAAATTGATAAAAATTCATACAGGAAATAAAATCGTTCCAGCAACAGGTCACAATTTAAACAGGGAAGCTGACTGTCAAGAGAGACTTCATCAAACATGAGTGGCAGGACAAATTACTGATCAAAGAGAAACTCAGAGAATATGGGTATGTCTCATCACAAGCATTCAAACCTCCTCTATTTCGCTAATAAAGAGGAGGAAGTAAGGGGAGGGCAACGTTGTAAGGGAACACGAAGTAAGGGAAGTTATGAAGTAAGGGAAGGCCACGATCGACAAACGTAAGAATTGGAAACTGAGGCCACAGCTAAGAAAATGTCCATTGCGAAAGATATCAATGGAGAATTCACAAAAGAAGAGGTACAAATGGAAAGTAAATATACTTGGAAAGTTAAGCTTTACAAGTAAGCAAAGAAAAGCAAATTAAAAGATATTTTTATGAACCCATTAAATAGACAAAGATCAAACACCACAGTAATACACAATAATGGCAAGAGTGTGACTGTAGGGGGAGGGATTCCTAGTTCCTACCGGAATGGAGACACACAAACCGTTTTAGAAAGAAAACTCACATACCCTTTGACCAACAATTCCATTTCTGAGAATGAATTCTTAATAAATAACTGGACAAATGAGCAAAGGTTCACGAACTTAGGATATTCAACACATTTATAATGGCGAAAGCTGGAAAAACTTAAATGACCATCAACAGGAGACTGCTTAAATAAATGACAGTAAACTTGTAAAGCAGTATGTAAAGGCACAAAAGAAGTTTTGCAGAAAACCTAACTATAATGTACACATACACATTTATATAAAATATCTAGAAATAAATATTCTAAAACATCCTCAGTGAAGACACCTGCATGAGAACAGACGGGCGATTTTTACTGTGAGGCGCGTGTCCCTAGCATCCAAAACACCCGAATATTTTAAAGATACACTACCTGTGGCTGGGCTACTCTGGCCCACAACTGCCGGGGACAACGGTATTTACTTCACTCGTCCAAGACACCTCCACTTCAAGGCTGTTAGTAGCCTTCTCGAACAGCCAGTACGCTGGCAGCCTGCTTCCTTCGTCCCTAGCTGCGGAGCGAGTTTAGTGGAAAGTGATCCAAGGCTGTTGCCTGGCAACCTTGGTAGGCGCACTTACGGAAACGGAAAGCGCACGGACGCAGGAAATCAACGTGCAGTTGCACGTCCTGCTCCACAGTCCAATGAGCCGAAGAGATCAGTTTAGTCACCGCCTACTTTGCCCGGCTCTGACCGGAAGCCTGTTGTCTCTTCCGCCCTTATTAAATATGGCTAGCCTAGTTTTGGTCTCCTCCCGCCCACACACTAGAGGCGGGGGCTTACTTCTTAGACTAAGCGTGATTGGTCTCAAGGAGACTCGGAAGTGTCTCAAATCAGAGCGGAGCCCCAGAGGAACACGCTGTAGCTTTGAGAGGCTGTTTGCGTTCCGCCCTACACTTGGCTCCAGGAACTGCCGTTTTCCGGGCTGCTCTCGATGGTACTTTTGGACGGATAGAGTTGGCCGCGCAGAGTATTACGGGACAATAATGGCCGCTTTCAAGGGCTGGAATTTGGCTCTTTGAGGCCGTCTGACCCAGGGGTGGTGGCGCCGGCACCCCAGACTCCGGGACAGAAGGGTCCCAAGAGTCGTGCTTGGTGAGGTGAGTGTTCCTTCTTCCTTCCTGACTTGTCTTTCGCTAATCATGGCGGCTCCAGGCGACGGATATGTGTCCGGAGGTCAGGTTTGGGCCCCGGTTTGGAAAGTTCGTCTCGTCCTGGTCACCCAATTTGCTTTACTTACTTTAGGAATGCTGCGCCGATCCTGTTTCCTCCGGCTTTTCTCCTTGCTCTGGTCAGATCCTGATACCTGGAGAGGCCTCACTGAGATCCAGGGTTGCTACCAGGGGTCGCCCTGCGCCCTTACTTGGGACTGCCCTACCCGCTCCCAGACAGTCATCACGCCTGAGTAGGGCTCCTCTTGTCTTTTTCTTCTTCCTGACAGTGGTATCTCCACTAGACGATTGGTGGGTGATGAGTAGTAGAATGTCATCTCTTTGAGAACAGGGATTGTCTTTTCCGTATTCTATTTTCTTTATTGTCGAAAACAGCAATTGGCTCCCGGAGGCAGTGAGTAATTGTTGAGCGAGCAAGTCCAGGGTTTTTCTTCACTATTTTCCTTGTACTCCTGTGGACTCTTTGCCATTAATCTTTTTCCAGTCAGGCCCTTTAGCGCCTTATTTGTTCTTCTTAGCAGTCAGTCAAATCCTGTGTGTCAGAGTCTCTGTCCTGTTTTGTTGATATTTTGTCTTGCTGGGTCTAGAAATGTTTGGTTCCTTATTTTCCTTTAGTAAGTTTAAATTTATTCACTCATTTATTTGCCTAACATTAATTTTGCCTGGTACTGGGCTGTGGCAGTTAACAAGACAGACAGCATGCACTTGTTTGCATAGAACGGTATTCTGTGGATGTAATTTCCAGTTCAGATGACTGCTTAGGGGAGCCTGGATATCTGCTTTCCTGCGTGGATTTCTTTACATGCATACAGATGTCACCAGCGATGACGTTTTTAAAATGAAACTGCTGTTTCTACTATTATGCTTCCCATGTTATGCTTGTAGTACTCTTTTGTAGAACTGTTCATGTTAATCAGAGCTTGGCAAACATTTCTGGATTCAGGAAGTACCCTATCCCTCAACAATTTCTTTGCTTCACTAATTTGTTGGAACGTGGGGACTTATACAAATGCCCAGCATAGGTGTATGCTTGTAAGTGGGAGGTTAAGATGAATTTGTTGTAATTTGAGCTCCAGGAAGTCTTACAGCTTCTTAAATATTTTTTGGAAACACTGTTTCCTAATTCGATATTTTTCGTAAATATTTTTGATGAACATGGATTGTTGTTAAACTGATTTTGACCATTGTGAGATAATCGCGTCTTCAGAACACCGTTGGTCCACTAAAGCATGTAGAATGGGATGGTGTCTTTTGCCGCCCCCTGCGCAGCTCTCAAAGTTCCGCGGGGGGTTGGGGGGACAGCGAGAGGATGGAGAAATAAAGAAAAGAGACGAAAAGTTGAGGTCAGGGGGAGCCCTCTCTCCTGATGGGAGGAAAGGAACTGCTTAACCAAGGCAGTGCGTTTATTTATACATTTAGCAAGTTGTCACGTGACACCCCTTTTCCTGGCAACCCATTGCTTGGATTGCCTTGGGACTAAATGTTCTCTGGGCTGGAACATCTTGTTTGCATAGCCCACCTCGGCCGTGGCTCTTTGTTGCTCTTTGTTCTGTCTGGCCCATCTCGCCAGTCTGGCAGGGGAGGTGCAGCAGGAGTGCACGTGTGATCAATTTCCAGCTTCAGCCCCTCCCCACAGTCTTTATGTCCCCACATCTCTAGTCTGCTGTGTCTATGTTTAAAGGGAGGGCAAGGTAGAAGAACTCGTAAAAATTGGTAAGGAACCAATCAGCATATAGGAGCATAGCGAACAAAATGATGTAACACTAACATGTAACTTTTCACGGCTACAGAGTGTGTTCACATACACTTTCTTGTTTGAGTCTCACAATAATTCCATAGATTAGATAAGGCAAAAATTATTTCCATTTTACAGATACAAAAAGTATGGCTAACCAAAGATTAAGTTGCTTACCATCACAAAGGTAAAAAATGTCAAGAGCCTGGATTCTAATGAGGTTATTGGCTTTAAATCTAGCTTTTCCTACACTACCTTTATAGATGCCATCATGGTGGTAGTAAGTGGCCCTTAGTGAGTTCTTTCTCGCCTGGATGATACTCTCTTGGAGCCCAGTGTTTTGGAGTGTGTGTGATGTGTATCTTTGGTATGTGTTGGGTGGGAATAGGATCTTCAGAGATTGTCAGCGATTCGATGGAAAAGTCTTGATAAGAGATAGACAAGGTCTTGGCATGGGGAGGTAGGGTTAATCACCTAAGTACATCTGTAACTATAGTTATTTTGGGATGTAACTGAGCTAAGCCTTCTCTTGTATGTCCAATACCAAATAGTTTTTTCTTTCCAGAGAAACCCCAAAGCCTATGATGGAGGGTACCATTGAAGATGCCTCGATCCATCGGTTAGAAGGCACTGATCTGGACTCTCAAGTTGGCGGTCTTATTTGTAAGACCAAAAGTGCAGCCAGTGAGCAGCATGTGTTCAAAGCCCCTGCTCCCCGCCCTTCATTGCTGGGACTGGACTTACTAGCTTCCTTGAAAAGGAAGGAGCGAGAGGAGAAGGATGATGGGGAGGACAAGAAGAAGTCCAGAATCTCTTCCTACAAAGACTGGGAGGAGAGCAGGGATGACCAGAAGGATGCTGAGGAGGAGGGCAGTGAGCAGGCCGGCCGAAGTGGCCGGAAAGACAGGTAAAGGCCTTTGGGTAGGTTGGCCCAAAGGGGTAAAAGCGAAGGCAAGAAAATAGTAGTCTGTGTTTAGTTTTCAGTTTTCCCATCAGGCATTTAGAGCTTCATGATTTGATTATGATTCTGTAATATTAATGGTAGGTAGGAATTGGTATTTTTTCAGAACTGTGAGAAAAATTCAAGGACAGTTAAGGAGTACAGTAGATGATGGGGGTTAGAAATACCTTGGATTGTTGCCCAGGTGGATACAAACCTGTGGCAATGGGGAAATGTGGTGGGAATGACAGATCACTTGTTGGGCATAGCCAGAGTTTTGGGGCAGGTGTTTTCTCCTATGGAGGGTCCTTTACCTGTCACCCTCCCTGTTTAGACATTATCGATCTGCTCGGGTAGAGACTCCATCCCATCCTGGGGGTGTGAGTGAAGAATTTTGGGAACGCAGTCGGCAGAGAGAGAGGGAGCGGCGGGAACATGGTGTCTATGCATCATCCAAAGAAGAAAAAGACCGGAAAAAGGAAAAATCACGGGATCGAGATTATGATCACAAGAGAGACAGAGGTAGACTGTCTAGCGTAGTTCCTGTTGCCTGTTAGCATTCGAATAAGCATGCCAGCCTTTTCCCTTTTGCAGGAACTTCCATAATGCCCATGAATTGAGAACTTGGTTTATATGGTGTCAGCCTGATGGTTTTGACCCTTTTAGGATTGGGACTAGCAGGCAGTTTAAGAAAAGAGCTGTGGAACTGGGCTTGGTGGCGCATGCCTGTGATCCTAGCACTCGGGAGGCTGAGGCAGGAGGATCGCTGCAAGTTTGAGGCCAGCCTGGGCTACAAGTTCAGGGCCAGCCCGGACTACATAGTGAGACCCTACCTCAAACAACAACAACAACAACAACAAAAAACCCCCCCAAAAACCTGTTGCTTGTGACATAGCTGCTTTACTTATGTGTATGGTCCTTGTTTTATTATGAAAATTAGTGATCAAGGAAGTAATATAAGAAACCAGAGTTTATAATAGTGATAGAAAAAGGATAGTGCTGTGGAGCAAAGCTAGACGTAAAACCTAGTGCTGGCTTTGCTTGGTACTATTTATATCCTACAGTCTCGTTACTATTGCAGAGATATTCACCGTAGGCTTGTAACTGTTCCTTTCTTGCAGGAAAATAACTGTTATTGTGAGTTTGAAACTTTCTAGCCAGTAGCAGTTTTTCTCCTGAAAGAATGAGAATATGTGAGTTTCAGGAACTCATGGACCGCATTAGAGCAGTGCAGGTTGCACCTGTGAGTGGGGTGGGGCTTGTCCTTCCTCTAGGGTGCAGGTGGGAGTGTGTCAGGAAGGGACACACAGTTTTAAACTCTTTATGTGACTTCACAGATGAGCGGGATAGAAGTAGGCACAACAGCAGATCAGAGCGAGATGGAGGCTCAGAGCGCAGCAGCAGAAGAAATGAACCAGAGAGCCCACGACATCGGCCTAAAGGTAGATGCAGCTCTTTTCTGTGGTAGGGTGTGGGGACTCAGGTGTTTAAAAGTTAGGATGGCTTCACTGAGGCATTGACTCAGAAGTCCCAAGTCTAGGGGCTGGTGAGATGGCTCAGTGGCTTAAGCGCCTGCCCGGCAAGTGCGAGGGCCCGAGTTCGACTCCCGGAACCCACATACGAAAAAGGGGCCGGTGATATCGCTCAGCGGCACGGGCGCCTGCTGGCGCACGAGGTCCTGAGGTCGACCCCCCGGTACCCACAAAAAAAAAAAAAAAAAAAAAAAAAAAAAAAAAAGAAGTCCCAAGTCTACCTGGAGCCTCTGGACCACTGGGCTCTGAGTCAGGTGGGCACAACCCTGGCCCTGTCTTTGGAGGTCGATGTGCTTCCTTTAGCTGATGACCTGTTTGCTGAATGACCAGGTTTCCTAATGGCAAGAAAAACTGGACAGCTGGGGGCTCACTAAAGATGTATTAAAAAGAACCATTTATATTTCAGGTGGATATGTTTACAGAGAGAAATTGAATATTCCTTAAAATGTTGTTACAAACACAGAGGGAAAACTGGCTTATTAAATTCAGATATCTTTAAAAGCTGTCAAAACCATCTTATTCATTGCAAATAGGTACAAGGTTTATAAATAATAAAAAAAGTTGGGGGAGTTGACTTTCGGCTAGTGGTTCTGGAGTTGCACCTTGGTGAATTGATGTGTCCTGTGGATGTGTCTTTTGTGACCTAGATGCGGCCACCCCATCAAGGTCTACGTGGGAGGAGGAGGACAGTGGCTATGGCTCCTCCAGGCGCTCTCAGTGGGAGTCACCCTCCCCGACGCCTTCCTATCGGGACTCTGAGCGGAGCCATCGGCCGTCCACTCGGGATCGAGACAGGTGCTGTGTGGGAGGGGCAGCCTGGGTCTCAGCACTGGTGGAGGAGGGGTCCTCGGGGCAGGGAGCTCTGCTGGTGGTCTGGAGGGTATGACTCAGCTCAGTGACTGTTGGCCTGCTGTTTCCAGGTCTGTCAGGAGCAAGTACTCAGACGACACTCCTCTGCCCACCCCTTCCTACAAATACAACGAATGGGCTGATGACAGAAGGCACTTGGGGTCTACCCCGCGTCTGTCCAGGGGCCGAGGTAAGGCCTGGCGGACAGGAGGCAGAATTTGGCTCACCTGGGTGAGGCTGAGCAGAGGCTGTGCTCCCGTAGCTCAGTGGCTTTGTGGATCTTTTGGGGGCCTTTGGATAAGCCAGCATTGCATGGACTGACCTGCCACCTGCTCTCCTTCAGGAAGACGGGAAGATGGTGAAGAGGGGATTTCATTTGACACAGAAGAGGAGCGGCAGCAGTGGGAGGATGACCAGAGGGTAAAGGAGACCTCTTTGAGGGCAGTTTGCAGGGTGGTGGCTGTCTGTAGGGGCATGGGAGAACAGAGGTGGTAAGGCCCAAGTTCCCTGGGTGACCTGCAGTAGGACTGGACTTCGAGGAGTGTGGTTAATGCCTTCAGCCTGAAGCCCAAGAGTCTCTTCTGGGGTCCCCAGGTTGTTAAGTGTAGCTCCTCTCCTAACCAGCTCATTATACGGTGGTGCCACCGTGTAGTAAAGCGCTATAAATTCAGAGATAGTGCTCACTGTCATTCTCTTCCAGGTGGACTGTCACTCATCTCTCACTATGGCTGTTTCCTGGCCTCAGGACTTCTTACCAAGTACCTGCTCCCTTCTGGCCATGTCATACCCATAAAATGACCTGTCCCTTGTTCTCATTGCCCTGCAGCAAGCTGACCGGGACTGGTACATGATGGATGAGGGTTATGATGAGTTCCACAACCCCCTGGCCTACTCCTCCGAGGACTACGTGAGGCGGCGGGAGCAGCATCTACATAAACAGAAGCAGAAGCGCATTTCAGCCCAGCGTAGGCAGATCAATGAGGTGAGGCTGCTGGCAATGGTTGGCTCAGATTTAAAGGTGGAGTCGGGCATGTGGGGGAAGTGCCAGATCCTGCCAAGTGGTAATAGCACAGCTGGTAACCCATTGCTGAGAGGCCTAGATCTGTTACTCTGCTAGGAGGGGAGGAGTGGGCAGCAACCTTTGAGTAGCTTAGAAAACTCCAGCACATGCTCCTGTCTTCTGCAGTGCCTCTTGAAGGGCCTGTGGATGGGATGGGGTAATGGCACAGGTCTCTGTGGTCTGTGTCCTTTGTGCCTCTGAGTGGGGCTACTGATGGCCACCATTCATGTGTCTGGCTAGAGGTTCTGACTTAGATCTAAGGTCTTGCTTCTAGGAACAGAGTACTGCAGGTAATTCAGGGTGGGTGATTCTTTGTCTAAGGAGCTGCAGGGTGGAGAGCCCTGTGATGCCGCCATGGCCACCATGGCCCTTCTGTTGTAGCATGGCATATGGATTTGGCCGGTGCCCTTCAGGATGACTTTTTGGTTGCGGTCTGAGTGTGGCTTGCATTGTATCCCTGTAGGATAATGAGCGCTGGGAGACTAACCGCATGCTCACCAGTGGGGTGGTCCACCGGCTTGAGGTGGATGAAGACTTTGAAGAGGACAACGCAGCCAAGGTGCATCTGATGGTGCACAACCTGGTGCCTCCCTTTCTGGATGGGCGCATCGTCTTCACCAAGCAGGTGAGGCTGCCATACCAGAGGAGGACCTGAAGGGGAAGAAGAAAGGAAGTGGGAGTGGTCTCATGTCATGACAGGGCAGCCCCATGTCACCTCTGTCATTTACTAGGGGCGTTGTGAAACGGGTTCTGGTTGGCTTTAGTGAGCAGTTTCTCCTTTTTTTCCACCTCCTACAGCCGGAGCCTGTGATTCCAGTCAAAGATGCCACTTCTGACCTGGCCATCATTGCCCGAAAAGGCAGTCAGACAGTGCGGAAGCACAGGGAACAAAAGGAGCGCAAAAAGGTCAGTCTGTCACCAAAGGCCGGAAAGTTTGCATGTTTTCTTTTTTTTTCTTTTATAAAAATCTTTTTTTTTTTTTTTTTTTTTTTTTTTTTTTTGTGGGTACCGGGGGGACGACCTCAGGACCTCGCGCGCCAACAGGCACCCGTGCCGCTGAGCGATATCACCGGCCCCTTTTTCGTATGTGGGATCCGGGAGTCGAACTCGGGCCTTCGCGCTTGCAAGGCAGGCGCTTAAGCCGCTGAGCCGTCTCACCGGCCCCTCTTTTATAAAAATCTTAAGAGAGCACACAGGTAGGATTTCTGTTGGAAGTTAGAGGACACATGTGGAGCAAGAATCAGTCCTTGGAGAGGGGCGCTATGTTCCTGTGTTTGGCTTTTAGTCCAAGCAACCCCAAGGCCTGGTGTTGGGGAGCTGAAGCTTGAGACTGGGATGTGTGGCTTGGTGCCACCAGGGCCATGTGAGAATTGCCACCTGTAAGCTGAAGCCTCTTGTTAACCAGGATTGAGTTTCCATCATCTGTAGTCATGTCATAGGATGGAGTGGCCTTACTTCTCTTATCTTCCTCAGGCTCAGCACAAACACTGGGAATTGGCTGGGACCAAACTGGGAGATATAATGGGTGTTAAAAAGGAGGAGGAGCCAGATAAAGCCCTAACAGAAGATGGGAAGGTGGACTACAGGTAGGTAGTCTGTGCCGCGGATGGTTGCTCCAAAGGTCAAGGGCAATTGCAGCAGAATTGATAGGCTTCATGTCTTGCAAATAGGAGAATGACGAGATGTCACTTGGAATCTTCTGGTCTTTTTTTCTTCTTATTTTTTTTTGTGGGTACCAGGGGTCGACCTCAGGACCTCGCGTGCCAGCAGGCGCCCGTGCCGCTGAGCAATATCACCGGCTCTTTTTTTGTATGTGGGTTCCGGGAGTCGAACTCAGGCCCTTGCGCTTGCCAGGCAGGCGCTTACACCGCTGAGCCATCTCACCGGCCCTTTTGGTCTTTTCTGATGCTTTCTTCCTGGACATTCTTTTATTTTGTTGTTGGTTGTCTTCATTTTTAACTAGATATTATGCCTACTGCCACTACCATGGGAGCTTTCCTCTCTGCCGGGTGGTGGTACAAGTAGAGTGAGGCCTAGGGAGGTTAAGTAACTTATTTGAGGTCACCTAGCTGGTAAATGGTGGTGTTAGTTAGGGTCAGAGCCAGGCAATCTCACTTTGGAGTCCATGGTCTTGGCCATTTTGCTACAGTGCCTTTGAGGTGTTCAGAGGTGGGAACCTGGGTCAGATTTCAGTTCAATATAAGGAAGGACTGTTTTAACAGAGGTTCCAAAATAGAAAGGGTTGTCTTATCAGGTAGTGATTTCTTTGTTCCTAGAGGTATTAGGCAGGTGTTGGGTAACTGCTTGTTGTTATTTCTGTGTTGGGTTAGTGGTAAGAACTCAAATGTCCCACACAAGTCTCATCCTTTGAACACTCTCATGTCCTACTGAGTCCTCATCTGAGTTAATAATTCTCTCTACCGCTGTGTGAAATGTTTCAGACGAGAAGTTGGTGTCATTGATCAACCCTTGTTAGTCTCTGGGTGATTTAATCCCTTCAGTATCAATTGTTAGGTGACCAGGAGGGACTGGGTAAAATTAGAAATCACCTTGATGGAGTGCGAGGCAGATTTGAGGGAGGAAACAGCCCTTGGGAGTAGAGGCTGGAGAGAGATTGTGTGGACTCAGGTGGCGCTGAACTTGGAAAATGCCATCATGCTACTGGGTTTTGGGAGGTGTTCATGCGTCAAACGTTGAGTGCTGTCACTAGAAGCTGCAGGCCTATGGACTGTGCTGGCCTATCAAGAGAAGGGAGGAAGTTTGACCTACATCCTGTACCGTGCAGCCATAACTCATAGGAGACTATGGGGCTATTTTAGCCCTTTAAGTGTTGTGTGGAAATTTCCCAAGGCATTCTCAATAAGTTAGTGACCTGGTGGTTAATTTTAGTGCCTCTTCTGGTCACACTGTATTGAGGGCAGAGGATCTGGCCCCTCGATCATCTGTACCTCTTTGATCCATACGTGGCTCTGTTTGACCCCAGGGTGTTGAGTGTGTTGTGGATGATGGATTCTCATACCACAGTTCCAGGCCCAACAAGAAACGATATCAGATTACCTGGCTACTTTGGTGTCTTAGAGATTTATTGCTTTTTGTCAAAGTCATTCTTATTCCCGGGAGCAAGAAGAAGGGCATTAATTAGTCAGGAGGGACTGTGGGAAACGGTACATGGTGTTTAGGCTGCTATGAATGTTCTCAGGACAGAGCAGAAGTTTGCAGACCATATGAAGAAGAAAAGTGAAGCCAACAGCGAGTTTGCAAAGAAGAAATCAATCTTGGAGCAGAGGCAGTACCTGCCCATCTTTGCCGTGCAGCAGGAGCTACTCACTATTATCAGGTAACATCACCCAGACCTGGGATCCCAGGGTCTAATCAGCATTTCCCCCATCTCCCGTTGTTTACTCAGAAGCTCTTTTTCTTTTGTGCTGCTCAGCCCTTTACCTGCTCTTCTCCACTCTTCCCCTGTAGAGACAACAGCATCGTGATTGTGGTTGGGGAGACAGGGAGTGGCAAGACCACCCAGCTGACCCAGTACTTGCATGAGGATGGTTATACGGACTACGGGATGATTGGGTGCACCCAGCCCCGGCGTGTGGCTGCCATGTCAGTGGCCAAGAGAGTCAGCGAAGAGATGGGGGGAAACCTAGGCGAGGAGGTGAGTGGGTGGCAGGGTGTGTGCTTCCGCTGCAGGGTGTGACCTGGACCCCAGCATGGTGTATGCTAGTGGGAAGCTGGTGGCCGCAGCTTCTGAGCCCTCTGTCTGACCTCCAGGTGGGTTATGCCATCCGCTTTGAAGACTGCACTTCAGAAAGCACCTTGATCAAATACATGACTGATGGGATCCTGCTGCGAGAGTCCCTCCGGGAACCTGACCTGGATCACTACAGCGCCATCATCATGGACGAGGCCCACGAGCGCTCCCTCAACACTGACGTGCTCTTTGGGCTTCTCCGGGAGGTGAGGATGGTGGGGTCTGGTCCCTATGGGCCCATGGGGCTTTGACTAGTTCACTGTCAGTAGCGGGCTGGGGCTGGTTTGGGGATGCTGAGAAGGGTATCTGGCAGGCAAGGGTATGACCCTGAATCCTCTGGGTTGCCAGGATTCTAGTTGACTCTGTTCTCGCCCAGCTGAGTGGCTCAGCGTTTTTTTGGCCGTGACTCCATCGCTCCAGTGTTCAGGAGTGTTAAGTCCAACACGTCACTCTGCCAGCTTTTTTTGAGGGTAACGCTGATGAGCCTGGAGGCCGGAGCCGAAGGTCTCACACCTGCAGGAGACTCACGTGACTTCCTCCGTTAGGTTGTGGCGCGGCGATCAGACCTGAAGCTCATTGTTACATCAGCCACTATGGATGCAGACAAATTTGCTGCCTTTTTTGGGAATGTCCCCATCTTCCACATCCCTGGTCGTACCTTCCCGGTTGACATCCTCTTCAGTAAGGTACTGACCTTCTGTGCCATGTGCGTCTCTGCTGTGAACCCAGTGGGAAGAGGTGGGGTATGCAGTTGGAGTGCTGTGGGGTAAAATGGGGGAGCCTGCAGCTGCGGAGCTCACGGGATCCAGGATGGTGCCCTGGGGAAGTTTTGTTTCGTTGTTTTTTTGGAGCTGTAGTTGGGGTCTCGTGGTCAGGCCTGGTGTAGGTGTGGCAGCCCGGAAAGCCCGGAAGGGCCACTGGCCTTGGGGTTCCTGGTGTGTGTGTGATGCCTGGCTGTGCTGCCAGTGCTGCCTCTGACTGCTCCTGGGGGGCTTTGCAGACTCCGCAGGAGGATTATGTGGAGGCTGCAGTGAAGCAGTCCTTGCAGGTGCACCTGTCAGGGGCTCCAGGGGACATTCTGATCTTCATGCCTGGCCAAGAGGACATTGAGGTGCGTGTGTCGGTCCCACTGTGACAAATAGATGTGTCATCTCTGTGAGGTGGCTCCAGAGTCTCATGGCTGCTCCTGGTGCCTTCAGGTGACCTCAGATCAGATAGTGGAACATCTGGAGGAACTGGAGAATGCACCCGCCTTGGCTGTGCTGCCCATCTATTCCCAGCTGCCCTCTGACCTCCAGGCTAAAATCTTCCAGAAGGTGCGACACAGGAGTGTCTTGGTCCCCACCACTGGGTGTCTCCTTTGTCCTCCACAGGAGGGTGAGAAGGGGGGATGTTCCTTCCGTGGTGGGTAGGTGGGAGGCGGGCTCATCCCTGCCTCGTGCAGGTTTTCTTGCCTGGGAGGCTCAGCTTTCCTCCCTGGATGTCCTTATTGGCCCTAGGCTCCGGATGGCGTTCGGAAGTGTATTGTTGCCACCAATATTGCTGAGACGTCTCTGACTGTTGATGGCATCATGTTTGTTATTGATTCAGGTTATTGCAAATTAAAGGTAAGGGAAGATACAGGAGGTGGGACCCCAGCTTCTCATGAATCTAATTCAGCTGGGGCTGGGGGGCGGTCTGGACTTAGTCCTCCACCCAGGAAGGAATGTCCGTGGAAGTGGTGGTGGTGTTTTAGGCTATCATTTAGTGAGTGCTGATTTTGCCATGTTTTTGGTTCATTTCATCCTTGTGATAACTCAGCGAAGTGTAGGTAATTTAAATAACTCGATACAGATCACATTGCTGGTGTTTATGGGGAAACCTTCCTTAGGTATTGATGAGAGTATTTCTTGATCTCCTGGCTCCATAAGGATGGCTGCCTCCATCGCTGATCCTTCCTCTGTGAAGGGTTTGTCTTGGTCTCACAGCCACTTCCCTTTTCCCCACACTGTCCTCAGTCAGCTCTTTTCTGCCCCCTGCTAGGTCTTCAACCCCAGGATTGGCATGGATGCTCTGCAGATCTACCCTATCAGCCAGGCCAATGCCAACCAGAGGTCAGGGAGAGCTGGCAGGACGGGCCCAGGTCAGTGTTTCAGGTAGGAGCCCTGTGCTAGCCTGCTTTCTGGGGCAGCGCTGGGACTGCTGAGTGTGGAACCCATGCTGGGTGGGTGGGATGCTGGCCCTAAGCTCGGGGGCCACTGGCGGGCTGCCAGTTCATGGCGCCGCTGAATGGAAGGAGTGGCCTTTCTGGGGAGCTCTGAGCTCTGAGGCAGACGGTGAGGAGTATACCTGCTGTGGAAGACTGGAAATTGCAGCAGGCTGCCCTCCTGAGGATGGATCTGAGCAAATGGCAGCATTGGTTTTTTTTAACCTTTCCAGTTATTCTTTCTCTTTTTTTGTTCCAATTTGAAAAAATAATATATTCATTATAGAAATTCAGTAAGTACAGAAAGACATTAAGAAGACAAAACCTTACCATAATTCTAGTCCCATATACTTTGGTTCCAGAAATGAAACAGGCACGTAGGATGTAGGGGATTTTGGCAGAAAAGTTGAGTTAGCGGAACTGAGTTGTTTTTTTTTTTCCTTTATGTGGGTACCGGGAGTCGAACTCAGGACCTCGCACTTGCCAGCAGGTGCTTATGCTGCTGAGCTATCTCACCGGCCCCAGAACTGAGTTTTGAGTAGGTGGAGATGAATGATTCAGAGAAATGGGGATTCCCACTGCCCGTGGGATTTACTGGCCATTTTGGGGTACACTTGTGGTGTGAAGCTGGAGCAGTGCTGGCCTGCCGCACCGTCCCCACAGGCAGCCAGGCGTGTATAAGAGGCCAGCAGGCCATCGTGGGGTGGCGCAGTGAGCTGGGTCTTCTTTGCGGCAGGCTCTACACACAGAGCGCCTACAAGAATGAGCTCCTGACTACCACGGTGCCTGAGATCCAGAGGACCAACCTGGCCAATGTGGTGCTGCTGCTCAAGTCGCTTGGGGTGCAGGACCTGCTGCAGTTCCACTTCATGGACCCGCCCCCGGAGGACAACATGCTCAACTCCATGTATCAGCTCTGGATCCTCGGGGCCCTGGACAACACAGGTGCAGTGGCCCAGCAGCCGGCAGGGTCTCGGGGCACTGGTGCTTGGCTTCTCCCTTTCT